>OY728156.1:343220933-348088433 GCA_963277665.1 Viscum album
GAAGCCAATGTTGGGTAATGCCCCTATAGATGTTCGGGCATGGTGAGTTGGGACACGTCAGGTGATGTGAAAGTTGAGTTGAGATTCAGGTGATCATTCCTTGATAGTGGTGAATTGACGTAAGTTGGGAAATGTGGTTTAAAGGACCATGCATTATCCTTTGGGAGATATTGAGTTTGGTCACCATTAGATTTGGGGTAAAATGGTGGAAAAATATGCCATGTGATTTGGGTCTTGAGTTGTGTATAGGATCAGACCGAGGGGGTTCCAATTGGTCCCTCCATGATAATGTGATGTTGTGTGTGAAGTTTTTGTGTGTAGTGAGTCAGTAACCATTGTCTAAGTCTTCTCTGTGGAGTTCTAGTGGTTGGTTATGGTTGAAGTTGATGAATCTTTGAAGAGTTTTTGGTTCGTGTTGTGGTTGTGGGGAGGAAGACTTGTGAGGAAAGTCAGTGCGCATGATTTGTGTTCGGTGGGCATTGTGATGTGTAATTAGAAACTTGGAAAATAGGAATGGATAGGCGGCCTAGTGTAATGATCTCTAGTTACGGAAACATAGTGATGCTTGGGAAGAGTGGCTCAAAAATGATCCATTATAAGGTGGAGAGGTTGTAAGATCCCATATTTTCTTAAGGTATTTTTTTGTTTAAGTTTTGGTTTGGACTCTTATTTTTGGATAGATAAGTGTCTCCCCATGTTTATGTGAAGGCTCAGGGGTGTTCTGGGGGTTTGGGACATTAAAGAGGAAGAAAAGGGAGTTCCTGTTCATGCTGCACAGTTTGCACACGGTTAGTGAAAACTATGCAGGAATCCCAGGTAAACATGCAGCCATAGACAGAGGCTTATGCACAGTTATCGTACGGTTAATCTAACCGTGTAGAGTTCCCCAATAAACCGTGTGAAGGGGGTGATTTTCGGGCAGTAGCTTCTGCATGGTTTGTGTATGGTTTGGTAAACTATGCAGGTAAACCGTGCGACCTAAAAAAGTTGGAAGAAATTACAAAATTTCCATTATGGGATTTTTATACCAACTCAGTATTTTCTTCCTCCTTCCTCCTTGGAACCCTAGGAATGAACCAAGAACCTCGATAGCTTCCATGGATCAATCTCTCTCATTTCTTGGCCATTTGGAGTGCCGTCAGTTGCAAAATGAAGATCCGGGAAAGGCTAATCCCACTCTTACTTCTCTTTTTGGTTGAAGGTTTCCATTTCTTCTCTATCTCCTTATAAATCCCTAAAGCCTTATTTTTTGGGTGAGATTTAGGTTGAGGATTAAAAGGGTGGTTGAATCCAGATATATGGATTTGATTAGGAGTGTGTTCATCATTGGATTTTAGGTAGGTGGTCTACAAGTTATATCCCATAGTTTTGTTATAGATTTGTGCATGTGTGTTGGGATTTTGCCTTTCTCTTATTGTGTATTAGTTACCTTGAGTATTATTTGGTAAAATGTGTGTATAAATAATTTATTTAACCCCTCATGGTCCCCATGGGATTCATGGAGGATGACTTGATAATTTTAGGTCCACCCATGGGGTGCGCCGGCACTCCCGAACCTAGAAAATGGTAGGGCTAAATGAAGGGTTGAAAAGTGATAATGTGATTAACATGTAGAACATATATAAATGTTTGATTTAGTTATAAGTGGAATATTGATCTTTGTGCCTAGGTTTTCAGGTAATTTCATAAAGGTTTGTTTGGCATAAATTGAAGTGGGTTAATCGGGTTAAATGGGATTGTGTCGAATGGTATAGGAATTATGTTGAAATACCAAAGAGGACTAGTACGTATGAAATGTTGAGAATGTTAAATTGTAAATGGATTGTGAAATGAGACATGTAAATGGTTGCATACGGGAATTGATGAATATGGAATGAGTTAATACATGGGAAATCACGGGGCATACCTAATGGGTTGAATGTGATAATGTGATTGTGCTATGTATTATAAGAGTCGAACCTGAAATGCATAAGGGCAAAATTATTGTGAGATGGTGAATGGGATAAGTGGGTTAGTACATGGTAATTGATGAATATTGGCTATGTATGGGGGTTATTGAACACACTTAATGGGTTAAGGCATGAGAATAGGAATTTGGTAAAATGGTTATGAATTGTAATTTGTAAATGTATTAATGGGTTATGGAATAGTATTAATTCACATGTTGTTTGTTATGAATTGTGATCACTAATGGAATTTTATATGCTTGGTTGTGTTATGGTACGGTTGTGGTGATTGGATAAATAAGTAGGTGCACATGGTTTGGTATAGTGGGGTATTGACATGAGGTTCTACACCCATAGGTTGAGTTAGACTGAGGCTCTAAACTCCACCCCATAAATGCATAGGTTAGAGAAGGGGACAGAGGATTTATTCCACTAACGGTTTCATTCCACATGGACTAAGGCTTCGAGGTGAGGATAATGTGTTGATGTGATATGTGTATCCCTAGTGAGATAGGGACTTGACTTATTTCCCCTATGCATAATAATTGATTGCCTTAAACCCATGTAGAGATGATTTATATGCCTAACCCAAAGAACATGTGATAATAATGGACTATGTAGTAAATATGGTATAAGAAATGGAATTCTGATAAATACTAGTCATTAATTAAATTAACTGTGTTAAAAAATGGAACCTAAACTATCCATTGTTTACTTACTATTTATTTTGTACTTGCATGAAATATCTATTAGACTGGATATTTTTTAGACACCCTTGGTGGTGGCCTACTGAGTTTTGCACTCACACCCTACTCAGGCTGCCATTGGGTACCCGAGCAGACTTCTTGGTTGCAGGTCAGGACAAGGGAAAATTCCCTACCCTAGGTTGTTGAGTTGGGGTCAGAATGTACATGGAGAAGGATCCATACTTGGAGTCAGGACCCATTTGGGGATTGGACGTTTGTCTTATTTTTGGGTTTTATTCACTTGTACTACTAATATGTCATGACATTGTTAATGTTGAGTTATGGTTTGTACCTATTTGGGATATGTTTGGATTGTATGTTTATTGGTTGTTCATATTGTTTCTACTATTTAAATTGTTTTCTGCTGCGACTTACTTTGGTAAAGAGGGTATAGTCTCCCCACATATCCTATTAGACCCTGATCACCGTTAGTCGGTAACCTATAGTGTATGGGGAGGCGCGCTTGAGGTCATGTGGATACCTGGATCGGGGCACCGGTTTAGTGAATTTCAGGTTGGGGATGTTACAATTGGTATCTTGGAACATTACCTTCATAACACTCTTACAATTACTCTTACAAGTGGAATAACCAATATGGTTTACTTCCAACATAATTATATAGATAACATAATCATTATCCAATTAATTTTATGGTTATAATGGACCCAACCGTCCTCGGTTTATAATGTAATGAACCATCCTTGGTTTATAACAGAATCAACTATCCTAGGTTTATAACAAAACCAAATGTCATCATAAATAATATCCAAGAACCATAACATGAATAAAGTATATAGAGCTTGAATTTCATCATGAAACTCAAATAAATACCCATTATTCCTTTCATATCTTGATTAACCCATGGAAAATAAACGTGTTTCATGAAAATCACTTTGAAATAATCATAATCCATACAGAAAAAGAATTAGGATGGTATCATTAAAAAATATCCCTAGTGGTGCATAAGTAACATCAAGGTTTGGTATCATTGTAGAATATAAATACTATTAAAAGATTATTAAAACCATTCTTTAGGGAAATACCCTTTCCACAATGAAAATCACTTAAAAAAATTCACAAAATATCTTGAAAATAATTTTATTTGAAAA
This sequence comes from Viscum album, assembly GCA_963277665.1. Taxonomy (NCBI): domain Eukaryota; kingdom Viridiplantae; phylum Streptophyta; class Magnoliopsida; order Santalales; family Viscaceae; genus Viscum; species Viscum album. The sequence continues at coordinate 343,224,735 of OY728156.1, forward strand.
TAAACTTGGAAACTTATAAATTAAGGATAAACAAAAATAATGGTCATGAAGTTAGTAAAATCTGTTCATGATGTAAATGTTAAAAATAACCATTCTTTTCAAAATTTTATAAAGAGATTCAAGAGTGACCCATACAAAAAACATTAAAAATTTCATTTTAAATTTTTTTAAAAGAAGGTAAATGAGCATGTAAAATAACTTTAGAAAATTATTCATGTTTATAAAATAATATTCATGATTTTTTAGAAAACATGGATATGGAAGAAAAAGGTTCTCTAACCCAAAATAAGAGAAATAAGGTTTGATTTTATTAAAAACGTTTTTTGAATCATTTTGAGTACTAAAGAGAGAAAACTAGTAATAAAACTTCAAAATTAAATAAATAAATAGAAGTGAATAAAAATTAAATGGATTCATAAAATAAGGATCATATAATTTTTCTCAAAGGAAATTTAATTATAAACAATCCTGATTAAAATGGGATTAAAACATAAACCCTTACCACTTTGGTAACTTTTAAATCGTAATCCCCATGAAAGTATAACTTCAAATGAAACTTTAAATATTGAAAACATAAGGAGATTCATAATATAACATGTAAAATGAGAAGTATATACAACTCATAAAATAAATTAGGTGCATGACATTAAAATATGTCTTAATGAAGGGAAAATGAGATGAAATCCCTTAGATTTATCATATCATTGAAATAAGAATTAGTCAATGAATGGATTATGTGTAACAATTATAAATACAAAAAATATAAGTGTAAATAGAACATAAAATAATAAAACTTTATTTCATATATAATCTTAACATAATAGAATCAATGAAAAAGTGATATAACCTAATGAAAGAAAATTGAGTTAAGAAACCCCTTACCTCAAGTCCATACTTTCCATGTATGTCCTTTAACTCCTATATAATAAACTTATATAAATTAGTTTATTTCTTAAGAATTTTTTTTAGGATCAATTAATTATAATTAAACCATTTATCTCATTTATTTTAATGACATATTTAATTACTTAATCGATTATGTCCACATCGGGGTTTTGAAGATGTTCGGTTCATAACCTCAAAATAGATTCGGTATGTTGACTATGGTCAAAGGGGTCATTATTTCATCATATTCATAATAATAATAATTAAATAATTATCATTTTTATAAATCAATTATAATTTTAGAACAAACTATGAATGATTATTATGAATAATGAACTACGTTATAATCATGGAGATGGTAGGTCACACATACACATGGGTAACGTTTTCATTTTTTAAAAAACATGTTAGAAAGAAGGTAATTATAATTTTATCTTTAAAAAATTATTATTATATAATAAATATATTATTATTTATTTAAATACACTTATATATAGTATCCATGTGACATGGTTATGAAAAATGAATCACATCACTTCGTGGAGGTGGTAATCTACACGTACGCACGAACAACATTATCATTTTTCAATGGATTGAAAGGTAAGAAAATAAATGATATATTATATTTATATAATAATAATTATTTCATTAATATCATATATATACATTAATTTTAATAATTATAACCAACCGAGAGAGGTAGTGATGAAAAACGAGTTTCATCGGTTTGTGAGGCAGTAGTCTGCCGTACACATGAACGATGGATTCATTTCCCATTTGATGGTAGAAGGAGATGGATATATGGTATGTAATTAACATAAAAATATATCAAAATATATAATATACTATTTTTATTATTTTAGTATGTTTGAATAATATTTGAAGGATTTAGAATAAGAAATAAAACTAAAATTCTCAGTTAATAGCTATGCCGCTTCTTCAGACAACTTCCTTTGCTTTACACCTTAATCCCTCTAAGGTTGGTATTATGCCCAAGATAATACCTCTAGAATGTAGGGAGGGTTTTTAGAAATGTATTTGTGAATGTATTTTCTAAAATAACATCTCTTTAAGTGTGTAGATAAGAGGGGGGGGGGTTCCCTTTTATAATGAGGGGAGATGCACTTTTGGAATTACTTAAAGTATTAAATTAATATAAATTAATTTTCATGAAAAAATAGCTCCAAATTGAAATAATTAAAATCTAGTATGATTAGGATTCAAAAATAATCTCATCCAATAAAATTTGTACTAGTTTAGATTATATTTTTACCCTTATCTTTTTGTTTTAACCCTCATTAACCCTTTTGACAATTAGCATGATATCAATGTTTTTTAATATTTAGGGGTCAAGAAATTTACTATAAAATGAAAAATGACCCTTAAATGGACTATGGTTGATATTTTAAATCATATACCATTAAATTGGATAAATATATAATTTTTAGGAATTTTAATTCATTTAATAAAACATTATTTATTATAAAATATCATTAATATCATTCGGAAAACTATTAATTTAATTTGACTTTGAAAACAACATGAAAAAAATGGAATTTGATTATAATCCATTAAAAAAAATAATATGTTACATATATATATAATTTTTTTGGAAACTATAAACAACCCAATAAATATTACTTTTAATGTTTTTTACAATTGATTACTTGATTTTTCTACTGCTTGCACAAGTACTGAAACAATATTGCATAAGTATTTAATGTAATTATTTCATCACTAAAAATTAAAAATAAATTAACATAATAAAAATAATAATTTATAGTTAAAATAACCATTTATAATTGATCATAAGTTTTTTTTATTCTCATCATTTTTTTATAGATATTAAAAGCAAGAGTGGCATTTTTGACTTTATATTTACTTAAAAAATAATATAAAAGTAATTTTAAAAGAAAAATGGAATTTTTTCCATAAATTAGAATCTTAGATGAGTATGGTTGAACCCCACTCTTACAATAGTTTAAAGTCAAGTTTTAGGGACATTTTTAGTACTTATCATAATATTTTAACCTTAATTATCCGATTTACCCTCACTGAGGTGACAAATATTTACTAGGATTACTATTCATAATGACCAAAAATAAAATGGAACTATTTACCAAATTTGAAATTTATAATTAAAAATATGAGATCTAGTTTTTAATATTAAATTCTTATAAGAGGCAGAAATCAATTTTATTATAAATGCATAAAACGCAATGAAAAAACGTTTTTAGAAAATTGTTTTTTTAAGCCCAAAAAATGAACATATACCAAAATAAAGAATAATATTGATTAATATGTAATTAATAATATTATATATAATTAAATAATACTTTTTTTTAATTTAATATCAAATTCAAATCATAATGATACTTTAAAATAAAAGAAATGACAATTTTACATAAATCGGTATTTTTCACTATTCACTAAAAAATCAATCTTTACATAAAAATCTAAAAATTTCATCCTAATATAATTTTGATATGCTAATTTATAAAATTATATCATTTTTATAAAATAAATTTTCTAAAATTTCCAAAAATTAATTATAATATTCACTAAAAAAAGAAATGAAAACTATTTTCGATGAAAACATATTTTTGAAGCATAAAATGAATATATTGAAAAATTGAGTGCTTACTTCCAAATAATTAATAATTTTTTTATTTAATAGAGACTTTATATATATTTCATAATGTAGTTAATCCTATTCATACCTGCCAATTTATCGGCTAGGTTATAATGATCATATTTAAATATTAATATTTCATGATTCGTTTGAGTTTGGTGTTGCGTGTTGTATACACTATTGAAAATAACATTCTTTTAAAAATCTATAGGTGTTACATTACTATTTCAAATATTCAAATTACTATTCCTAATGGCAATATTACTATTCTAATGGTCTGTTTACTATTCCAATGGGCCGATTTGTAATAGTCATATTAGATCCCCACTTTCTATAAATACCTTATATTTTATTCATTCTTCATTAAATTCCATTACTCTCAATATTATACATATTTTTATTTTTAAAATTCATATTTCTGTACTAATATTTTTCTTCATTTCTAAATTATTGTTCGTGAGTGCGATTATTATGGGGGATTAAGAAAATCCAAATTTTCCTATTATTATCATCATCTTATTTTCTATTTTTTTCTAATTAATATAATTTAATTATTATAGACATATTTATTCTCTAAATGTAATGTTTAAATTAGTATAATTTTTTTTTGATTTTATCATATAGTGTATCCGTTTTACTAAATATGACACATTTATATAACAAGAAGGGAAATTCCTTTAATAGAATTCTGGGTCGTTAAATTATTCCCTCCTTAAGAAATTTAACCCTTGAAATTTATTTTTTACATACTAAGGTGAAAATAGGTGAGGGTAACTCTGATTCATCACTTCCTCTAGTTCCCATTTTTCCTCCTTGCACGCTCGCGCGTCGGTGGGCACGTGCGACAAATTAAAATTTATACCTACTTACTACTTAGGACAATGGAAAGATAGGGTCGAACCACAGGGAGGCCTGTTGTTGTGTTTGGTGTTCTAAAAAAAATACTAAACAAAAACAAACAAGAAAATATTGAGCAAAGACAAATGGTGGTGGTGAAGTGAAGTGAATGAGATTTAGTGTGTATAGAAGTGAGAGAGATCTAGTGAGTGCAAGGGAGTAGACAGAGCAGAGCATCAAGAGGAATTGTGATGTAAACAACCAATAGATGAGTAAGGGGGGAAGTCCACTGGCCGATTTGATGTTGCTTAACCCTATTCATGCACTGCAATTGAAGAGCATGGATCTGACTAAGAGTAACCGGCCAGAGTTTTCGTCTGGTCAGCTTGTGATATAATAGTTCTTACAGTCCCTCTACTGTAAGAGTCATTCCATCCAATGGTGAAATCAAGTCAGTAGTCACCGAGCTCAACTTGTCAGTTGAGTTCGGTGTGTCTCCCTCTTTCAAGAGTAATTCACTTGTCAGTGAATTACTTAGATTGAAACAGTTTTAATTAAAGTGCAAAAAAGATCAGTTTTCACTCGATCCTGTTGTTTTGAAAATAAGCTCGTCTATAAATAGTGAGAGAGACAATCCAGAGCAAGGATGCAGTGCATGAATGAGATTAAACAGATCGAATCAACCAGCTTATTCCGCCCAAAGGGAATTAGCCGGACATCGTGGTTGGTTTTAATGCAACAGTGAAATAAGAATCAATGTAGTTCATGTTAAATTCAATTGCAGAAAAACAGAGAACAAGTCAAATAAGAATGTTTGTCTCCCTGCTTGAGCTCTCGGAAACTCTAACTCCCACCGCTTGATGGTGGATGCAATGTTGGAACTCCGCTCAATGTCCCGCCCTGGTAATCGAGGTGTGAAAATGTACTGGTCTCGTACTCCAATCTGCTCCAAGAGAGATCGTGTGTGTTATACCTGCCTTGCTCCTTGTGTTCTTCTCTGATGGAATCGTATGCCCTTCAGACTCCTGCTCCGCTGAATCAATGCATGCCTCTCCCACCCTTCGTGCATTCATCACCCGACGAAAGTCTCTGGAATCTCATCTGAAGTGTTCCCCGACCTCCATGTGGCTCCTTCACTGTGTTGCTCCTCCCGTGCTTGTCACCAGAGCAATTGCTCCTAACTGAATGAAAATGATATACACACGCGGCGAGTCACAACCCTCTGCAAATTAGCAAGTCCATGTGGCATGCTTTGATGTGCACGTCACCCTCTTTTAATTGAGCTCCAAGTGAGTGCATCTCCCCCTTGCAATGAACAACTTCTTTTAATCCCCGCAAGTACACGTGACTCCCCCTGCAACAAAAGAAAAAAAAAACAAGTTAAACAAAAAAAAATGAAACTAAACTATATATTAATATTGTTACTTAGATTAGTTAATAAACATACTTATTAATATATATATATAAATTAATATTAATACTAAAATATGTAATTATAATAATAATTATTATTATGATATACTAATAACATACATAAACTTATATATAATTATTAATATAACTATAATTATTATTGTATAGTATATGATATATATATTATATTATGTAATGTAATATACTATAATAGTTATATTATATATATGTTAATATATAAAGTATAATTTATATGAATGTTATTATATGTTATAATATATATAAATAAAAAAAGAAAACATAATGAAAAAAAGGGGGATGGATTTGCAGCGCAGATGGAATGGGAAGGGGGGGGGGGGGGGGAGCCGGCTCGCGACTCGGGTGGATGGCGTCGCGACGAAGATCGAGCAGAGGAGGCGGCGGATGAATTCGGGTGCTGCGGAGATGGAGGTATTTGGGGAGAGGTGCGGCGCTTCAGGGGGCGTCGGTTCTTCAAGTGGCGCGGCGGTGCGCTGGGTGAGTTGCACGGCGGAGCTCGAACAGAGGGGAGAAAGGGCAGCGGCTCTGGGAAGGACATCGCGCGCTCAGGGGGGAGATTCGGCTGCGGCTAGAGGCGAGGTCTGAGCAGTAGGGAATCAGGTGTCTCCGGCGAGCAGGAGATGCAGCGGTGACGTGGGCTCAAGCTGATAAAGATGGTTCGTTCCAGATCTGGAATTTTCAGACGAAGCGGTTGAAATCTTGAGTTCTTATTTTGAGTTCTGCAATTCTTCCTATCTTGTTCTATTGAGAACTAAAAAGTAAACTTGATGCTGTGCGATTTAATCTGCTGTTATAGTGGATTTGAAATTTTCTGTTGCGTTGATGGTTATTGTGCTACTGTTTGAGTTTTTGTGAAGTTTCTGCGTGAATGAAGGTGCAGCTGCTTGCAGAGGGCGGAGGCATGGAGGCATGGAGGCGATGAAGTGTGGTGCGAAGTAGGAAGGAGGGATGTTTCTGTTGCAGTGCTTCGCGGATGAGGAAGCCGAGGAGCGGTGGCGACGAGGTGGATAAAAAATGAATCTATCGGTGAGGAAAAGTCTACGGGTGAGGTAGGGAATAGGAGAGTTACTGGTGAGGAGAAAAAGGCCATGAGAAAGGAGCAGGGAAGTGGGCGAGGTGTATTGGTGAGGTTATCGGTGAGTATTTATGGCAGGGGTGTATCAGTGATGTTTGGAAGCGGGAGACATATCGGTGATAAAAGTAAATCGGTGAGCATTTAGGTATCATTGAGGATGAAAGGAGGAGCAGTATAGGTGAGGTTGAGGTTGGGCTGTATCGGTGAGGTTTAAAGGAAGGGGTGAGTGCGGCTGTAGTAGTGAAAATTGGTGTATCGGTGAGGTGGTGTATCCGTAGCTGGAAATGGAGGAGGGGGACTTATCGGTGAGAAAGGAGACGAGGCAGAGCCGTATCAGTGAGAATTATCGGTGAGGCGTGTCGGTAGACTTAGTAACGGTGGACTGGAGGGTATCAGTGAGGAAGTACATTGGTAGCTGGAAATGTATCGGTGAAGTTTAGTGGCAGAGCAGTAGCGGTGAGGATTGTGTATCGGTGAGGAAGATCACCGATAGGGCGGGTTAACGTGCGACCGCAACACCTACGAACAAACAAAACAAAGGAAATTAAATTAATAAAATAATTTAATAAAACTAATAAATAAATAAATAAATTAATAAATTAAATTAAATAGAATGAAATTAAAAACTAAAAACACAAAGTTAAGAAAAAATAAAATTAATGAAACTTTATTTAAAAGAATGAATTAATTTGGTTTTAAAAAAGATAAACAAACTTAATTAAGGAAAAAATTAAAATATTTACAGCAACTTGGTTAAATTATTTAACCAATTAATTAAAGAATTAATTAAATTGAAGAATAAAGAATATTAAACGAATAAAATTAAATTGTTAAAACTAATTAAATTATTAAAAGATTAAAAACAAAAAGAGTTATTTATTCACGATTTAAAGAATAAAGCATTAATTAATTTAATAAATGAATTAATAAACTAACTAGAATAAAAATAAAAGAATAAATAAATAAAATCCTAATTCGCACGACTCATTTAATTTTAGAATTATTTAAAATGACACTAAAGCACATTAAAACACATGTTTTAAACAAAAATTGATTATTTTACACAGAAAAGTGCAAAAACACAACAATTATCAATTATTTAATAAAAACAACATTTTAATATAAAAAAGTCAATAAAATATACTCAAAAGATGTGGCAAAGAGTGCAAAAACACTGCCACATCAAACTCCCCCACACTTAAAGCCTTGTTTGTCCTCAAACAAGTACATGCCCTTGACTTTAAAACAGAACTATGATTTGTGAATTTCAGCTCAAAAAGTGCATGATTGTACTTAAAAATCCAGATGGACAGGACCAAACAATGAGTCAGGTTTTTCAAAGGTGTTCAAAAATGTTGTCCTGTCTAGCATCAAAAGCCCACTGGATGTCAAGAGCTTCACAAACTCATACACTGTCAAGTATGTCATGCCTTCTATGTGTAATCATTAACCGTCCTACTTCACCTTCCAATTCAAGTTCTAATTCAAGGAGTGTTGACAGGTTAGATGAAGTGGAACTCAAAACTTAACCAAGGGCACCTTCCATTCTCACCTTCCTCCAGGTTCCAGAAATTAAAGTCAATTAAATTGATCACTTTATTGTTTCAACTCAAATGAAAATTAACCAAGTCAATTGCTCCCTTCTTCACCCGGGTTCAAAATTCCCCTCACCTTAATGTGTTCATTTTTGACAAGGGCACTTTATTTTTTACTTTTTCCCAGCCATATTCCATGTGCAGAGCACTGTGCATAGCACTTATTAAGATTGAAATTGTCTTTATTTATTCACAGAAATGCACCCAATGCACCTTGTCTCAGATACTCACTGTGGGATCCCATTTTCCTATTTTACTCCAGTTACAAATGACTTAATTAATAATCATTTGAATTGACTTCCTAAAGTGATTTAATATTTTTTTATAAAAAAGTGAGTCCCCTGAGTTCCAGTGAGAGCTTCTAGTTACTCCAAGCCATGATACTTACTCCACAAAACCTATCCTGTCATACTCTCATCCTCAGTTCCTAAACAGAAAGGTTCATAGAGACAGTGAACAATTTAACTCAGAAATCATTCATGATTAACAGTTTCTGACTAGGTGTCACTCTCAACATACAACAAACACTTATCCACTAAACAATACATGATTAAAATATCAGTGAACCTTCAATGACCATAAAACGATGAAAGAATTTGAAAAAAATTGAAGGAATTTTGAACCATTTTTTTGAAAAATTTTGACCATTTTTTATAAACAACCACAACCGCATGCTCAAGAAGGGGGAATTTGACATGACCATTTTTTATAAACAACCACAACCACATGCTCAAGAAGGGAGAATTTGACATGACACTATAATGACCCCTCTCCCCCACACTTAAAATCCAACATTGTCCCCAATGTTGTATTCTAAGGTGGAAAATAGTGGAAGTTCAAAATTGATGAATAGTTCAGCTTAAAAAAGAATATGGAGGGGTAGAAATGAAGTTAAAAAGTTGTCTTTTACACACAAAAATAAAAATAAAAATAAAAACAAAAACAAAAGAAAAACTGAAAAGACCAACCCCACCAGCCTCACCAGAAACTAAGTGAATTTATATTCCTAAAATTTTCATGCTTTTGAATGTTTAGAGGGAAGACAAAAGAATTTACCAATGTAATTCAAATAATATCATGATTAACAATGGTAGCATGATTTTATCAGCAGCAGCTCAATGAAATTGAAAGCAATGGGTGCAAGCAGGTTCTACACATAGCTCAAAATAATTTTCACTTCTCTAGATACTAGCAGCTAACACCCAAGAAAGAAAACATAGTCATTACTCACAGATCAGGAGGAAGTCCCCCACACTTAGTTCACAGTGACAAGTAAGCAAGTAATTGAAAATGAAAAAGACAAAACAAAACTTCCCTGAATTATTGGACCTTTAGCAGTGGCTTTCATCAACAGATCCTCTTCAGCATCACTGGGTTGTTATTCCTCTTCAGAACCTTCAAGTTCAAATAAGTAGAATAAGATTTAAGATTTTAAATTTCAAGAAAAATTACCCAAGAGAGTGAGTAGAGAGAAAAGTTATCCATATGATGCATTGGATTTCTCCCTGTAGTTTTTTGGCCAAGTTTCTGGCAGCAACAACTCCTTCTAAACAACAATAGATCATGAGGCACCATCAACAGCCAAGTAATTGAACTGGAGAACAAGCAGCAGGGATTACTTTATTGAAAAACATAAAATAAAAGAGAAAATACTAAGCAACCATGGGTTAGTTCCCATGAAACACTGAGTTTATAGTCCTCAGTTAGACTTGAATCAACTCATTCTTCCAACAGGGAAATGGCAGCCAAACCCTTTGGCTGCCCTTCAAAGAAGTGCTTTATTCTTTGACCATTGACTAAGAAGGGTCTATTCTCATCTCCAACTAGCTCAACAGCTCCATTAACCAGAACTCTAACAATGGTAAAGGGTCCTAACCACTTGCACTTCAACTTCCCTAGAAACAACTTCAATCTTGAATTGAAAAGCAGGACCCTCTCACCAACCTTGAAATTTCTGTTTTGAATGATTGAGTCATGAAAAGCCTTTGTTCTTTCTTTGTAAATTTCAGCATTCTTATAGGACTCTCTTCAGATATCATCCAACTCACTCAGCTATAGCATCCTCCTCTTTCCAGTAGACTTAAAATCAAAGTTAAGAGCCTTCACTGCCCAATAAGACCTCTAGTGTAACTCAATAGGCAGATGACATGTTTTTCCAAAGAGTAGCCTATATGGTGACATCCCTATAGGAGTCTTATAAGCAGTTATGTAGGCCCAAAGGGCCTCATCTAATTTCCTTGAACAGTCTTTCCTAGAGCTAGACACTATTTTCTCTAAAATTTGTTTGAGCTCTTTGTTTGAAACTTCTGCTTGCCCACTGGACTGTGGGTGGTAAGTAGTGCCTGTCCTATGGGAGCACCCATACTTCTCCATCAAACCTTTGAACTTATAATTTTTTAAGTGAGTTCCATTATTAGTTATAAAAGCTCGAGGCACACCAAATCTGGAAAAGATGTTTTTCTTAATGAATTTCACAACACTAGCAGCTGAATTGTCGGGCAGAGCTACTGCCTCAACCCACTTGGACACGTAGTCCACAACAACCAAAATGTACTCATTCCCATAAGAGGATGAAAATGGTCCCATGAAGTCCAAACCCCATACATCAAAAATTTCAACCTCCAGAATACCTTTTTGGGGTAATTCCTGCCTTCTTCCAACATTTCCCAACATTTGACATTTTGCACAGCCAATGAATTGACTCCCAGCATCCTTGAACAGTGTTGGCCAGTAGAAACCAGCCTGTAGGAACTTCTGAGTAGTTCTTTCTCCTCCATGTTGTCCACCCCAAGGTGATGAATGGCAGCTCTCAAGTATGGGTAAAATCTCATCCTCAACTACACATATTCTCAGAATCCCATCTGTACACCTCCTAAATAGAATAGGGTCATCCCAAAAATAGTATTTCAGTTCAGATATAAACCTCTTCCTCTGGTTGTGTGAGAGATCCTTGGGCATGACTCCAGCTGCCAGAAAGTTGGCATAGTCTGCAAACCAAGCAGACTGCTGCACAGAAGCAGCAAATAGTTGTTCATCAGGGAAATAAGTGTTGATCTCTTTTGGTTCATTACTCGGGGAATTAGGCAATCTGGAAAAGTGATCTGCAACAACATTCTCATCCCCTTTCTTATCCTTAATAACTAAATCAAATTCCTGTAACTGCAAGGTCCACCTCATGAGTCTAGGCTTTGAGTCCTTTTAGTAAATACTTAAGGGATGAAGGATCTGTGAAAACTATGATCCTTGATCATATCAAATAATGCCTGAACTTTTCCAAAGAAAGCATCACAGCAACCAGCTCCTTTTCCATGGTAGAATAATTCTTCTGGTCATCATCTAGAAGCTTGCTTGAATAGTAAATAACATGAAGTTTCCTATCCTTCCTCTATCCTAACACAGCTCCTACTGAAAATTCACTAGCATCACACATAACCTCAAAGGGGAGCTTCCAGTCAGGAGCAGTGATTACAGGTGAAGTAGTTAACTTCTCCTTGAGTAGATTAAAGGCCTCTAGACATGTGTCATCAAAGACAAAGGGTGTATCTTTAACTAGTAGGGAGCACAGGGGTATAGTAATCTTAGAAAAATCCTTAATGAACCTCCTGTAGAACCCAACATGACCCAAAAAACTTCTAATTCCTTTGACATTTTCAGGTGGGGGAAACTTTTGTATGACCTCGATTTTATCATTATCGACCTCCAGCCCCTTCTTAGAAACCTTGTGTCCCAAAACTATGCCTTCAGTGGCCATAAATTGGCACTTTTCCCAGTTTAACACTAAGTTGGTTTCTTGGCACCTTTCTAACAATAGTTCCAGATTTTTCAGACAGTTCTCAAAGGTATCTCCCACAACAGAAAAATCATCCATGAACACTTCAATAATCCTCTCTATCATGTCTGAAAAAATTGCCACCATACATCTCTAAAAATTGGCAGGTGCACCACACAAGACAAAGGGCATTCTCCTGTAGGAAAATGTCCCAAATGGACATGTGAAGGTGGTTTTCCCTTGGTCCTCAGGTGCAATGGAAATCTGGTTGTAACCAGAATAGCCATCAAGAAAGCAGAAGAATTCATTTCCTGTCAACCTTTCTAACATTTGATCCAAAAATGGCATAGGGAAGTGATCCTTTCTTGTGGCAGCATTCAACTTCCTGTAGTCTATAAAAACTCTCGATTTGTTCACTGATCTTGTCTGGATTTGCTCATTCCTTTCATTAGTGACCACTGTTACTCTACTCTTTTTGGGAACCACCTGGACAGGACTCACCCAGGGGTTATCAAAAATTAGAAAAACTATTCCAGCATCCAGCAACCTAATCACTTCTTCTCTCACAACTTACTTCATGTTGGGGTTGGGTCTTCTTTGGGATTCTACTCTGGTCTTACACTCTGGTTCCATTGGAATTTTATACATACAGAAGGATGGACTTATCCCTTTGATATCATCAATTGACCAGCCAATGATAGTCTTGTACTTCTTCAAAACAGTAAGCAGATTTTGCTCTTGACCCACCTCTAGATTTGATGAAATGATCACAGGAAGGGTGGAATTGTCTCCTAAAAAGGCATATTTGATATGGGAAGGGAGGGGCTTAAGTTCAATTTTGGGTGGTGACTGTCTTGAGGGAAGACACTTGGGCCTGGGTGGCCCAAGGTCTTCATGCTGCCTCTTGAAGAAGATAGTAGACAAGGCCTGTTCCTCAGTGAAAGAGCCTCCAAAAGATATCTCCACAAACTCAGACTCCTCTTTCGGGGTAAGAATATGCTCCAAAACAAACTCATCTAGGTTCTCCAAGAATTATCCCTCATACTCATCAAAAAATTCTCTCTCCTTACTTGAGCTGATCCCCATGCAAGAGGCAACATGGATTTCAGGCTCACTGTTGATTTCAGCTATCATTCTGAGAAACTCCTCTTCCTCCTAATCAACACTACTCTCAGCATCTAGCATCTCATCTTTTGGGAAAATTGGGTGGGTGGGTTCTTGGATTTTCTTAAAAACATTGAATTCTTCTTTCTCTTCACCCAAATTAAAAATCAGTTTCCCCTTAGACACGTCTATCACAGCTCCCCCTATGGCCAAGAAGGGCCTACCAAGAATGATAGGAACCTCCTGGTCACACTCCATGTCAAGGATAAGAAAGTCAGCAGGCAAAAAGAGTTTGCCTACTCCCACTAACAGATCATTGACCCTACCCACTTGATGAGTAATAGACCTATCAGCAAGCTGTAACACAACAGTGGTGGGTTGGGGAACTCCTAATCTCAGGTGCTGAAAAAGTGACAATGGAATCAGATTAATACTAGCACCTAGATCACACAAACAGTTGAACTTAACACCTTTATCCCCAAATGTGCAAGGGATGACAAAGCTTCCAGGGTCCTGAAGCTTAGGAGGTATCCTATTCTGTAAGACTGCACTACACTCCTCTGTTAAGCTATAGGTGGAAAATTCTTCCAAAGTCTTTTTGTTTGAACAGATTTTCTTTAGTGATTTCAGATATGATGGGCTTTGAATCAATGCTTCCAAGAATGGGATATCAATGTTCAGATTTTTAACCACTTTTAAAAATTTCAACAGTTCAGAATCATGAATTGGTTTCTTAATTCTTTGTGGGAAGGGGATTGCAGGAGAAAAATTACTCACGATTGGGGGAATATCTACAGCTTCTTCTTCAACAATTTTCTTCCCTTTAATGTATTTGTTTTTCAATCCATTTTCTTTGGATTTTTGAGTTGGAACAGCAGAGACTGGAGGGATTCCAGTGGTGCTGTCCAGTTTTAGTTTCCAGTTTCATCCAGTTTCTCATTTTTAGCATTTTGGGGTTCTTTCCTAGCCTCTTTGTGAGTTTAGAGACCACTTCTGGTGGTCATAGACATGGAATTCTTCCTGGTATTGGCTTCAGTGGTGCTGGGAAGTCTACCCTTTTCTCTATTGCTAGCATCCCTAGCCAACTGCCCCATTTGAATTTCCAAGTTCTTCATTCTAGCATCTATTTGAACTTTATCAAAATAATTTTTGGTCTTTTGTTCATAAAACCTCCCTATCAACTGATGGAACATATCTCTCACCTCATCTTTTGAGTTAGATGACTCAGCCTTAGGTTGGGGTTGGGGTTGGAACTGTTGCCTAGGAGGCCGCTGGAATCTAGGAGGAGCAGTAGGTCAGAGGACTCCCTGCTCCCTCTATGAAAGGTTCGGATGGTTCCTATACCCCTGATTGTGGGTGTTGGAAAAAGGATCATCTCTAGGATGTATCTGAGGTCCATATCCAGCAAAGCTGGCTCTCTCATGAGGCTGGACAAGCATATCAAAGTTTGGACAACAGGTTTGAGAATGGCCATACATGCCACAGTGGTGACACTGTTCCTTAAGGATTTGATGTGGGTCCTCATTGAAGAACCCAACAGCTTGGGCTTCAGCTTGAGGAGTAGGGGCAGTTTCATTGTGAAGGCATTTTAAACTTGATCCCAGGTGACAAAGATCTCTTCCTCTAACTGTTGGAACCAAGACCTAGCATTGCCCTTAAGGTAGAAAGGGAACACTCTCAATTTAAGCTCTTCCTCAGCGAGACCCCTAAGTGGTAGCTGCTGGACACTACAATAGAAGGCTCTAATGAAGTCAAGAGAGTCTTCACTAGGCATTCCATTGAAGATGGGCAGCTGACTTAGCATGGATTGTTTGATCTCATAATTCCTGTACCTAGGAGAGAGTCTAATGCATGAAGGGTTACTAGACACTGACGGTAGCAAGAAATCTCTCAAACTGTGCCTCTCATCTATCGCGTTCCCAGGTTGATTCATCATTCCATGTTGGTTCACATTCTCAGGAAGTGGATTGTTCAGGTTTTCATTTCTGTTTTCTTCCATTTTGACCTTTCCTTTGTTCCTTTTAACTTATTTGAGGTTCTTATCAATCTCAGGATTACCAGGTACTAAGTGTTCAGACTTAGACCTAGTTTGCATGCAGCAGGTTCACATTTTTTTTTTTGAATTTCAATTTTATTTTTGCATATTTTTTTAGTGATTTTTTTGTTTGTTTTTTTTAAATGCACCAAGCCTCCCCGGAAATGGCGCCAAAATTTTCATGCTTGCACGTCATTGGGCATGGGTGACAAATTAAAATTTATACCTACTTACTAATTAGGATAGTGGCAAGACAGGGTCGAACCACAGGGATGCCTGTTGTTGTGTTTTGTGTTCTAAAAAAAAGACTAAACAAAAACACACAAGCAAATATCAAGCAAAGACAAATGGTGGTGGTGAAGTGAAGTGAATGAGATTTAGTGTGTGTAGAAGTGAGGGAGAGATAGTGAGTGCAAGGGAGTAGACAGAGCAGAGCAACAAGAGGAATTGTGATGTAAACAACCAATAGATGAGTAAGGGGGGAAGTCCACTGGCCAATTTGATGTTGCTTAACCCTATTCATGCACTGTAATTGAAGAGCATGGATCTGACTAAGAGTAACCAGCCAGAGTTTTCGTCTGGTCAGCTTGTGATGTAATAGTTCTTACAGTCCCTCGACTATAAGAGTCATTCCATCCAATGGTGAAATCAAGTCAGTAGTCACCGAGCTTAACTTGTCAGTTGAGTTCGGTGTGTCTCTCTCTTTCAAGAGTAATTCACTTGTCAGTGAATTACTTAGATTGAAACAGTTTTAATTAAAGTGAAAACAAGATCAGTTTTCACTCGATCCTGTTGTTTTGAAAATAAGCTCGTCTGTAAATAGTGAGAGAGACAATCCAGAGCAAGGATACAGTGCATGAATGAGATTAAACAGATCAAATCAACCAGCTTATTCCCCCCAAAGGGAATTATCCGGACATCGTGGTTGGTTTTAATGCAACAGTGAAATAAGAATCAATGTAGTTCATGTTAAATTCAATTGCAGAAAAAACAGAGCACAAGTCAAATAAGAATGTTCGTCTCCCTGCTCGAGCTCTCGGAAACTCTAACTCCTGCCGCTTGATGGCGGATGCAATGTTGGAATTCCACTTGATGTCCCGCCCTGGGAATCGAGGTGTGAAAATGTACTCGTCTCATACTCTAATCTGCTCCAAGAGAGATCTTGTGTGTTGTTCCTTCCTTGCTCCTTGTGTTCCTCTCTGATGGAATCGTATGCCCTTCAGACTCCTGCTCCGCTGAATCAATGCATGCCTCTCCCACCCTTCATGCATTCATCACCCGACAGAAGTCTCTGGAATCTCATCTGAAGTGTTCCCTGGCCCCCACGTGGCTCCTTCACTGTGTTTCTCCTCCCGCGCTTGTCACCGGAGCAATTGCTCCTAACTGAATGAAAATGATATGCGTGCATGGAAAGTCACAACCCTTTTCAAATCAGCAAGTCCACGTGGCATGCTTTGATGTGCACGTCACCCTCTTTTAAGTGAGCTCCAAGTGAGTGCATCTCCCCCTTGAAACGAACAACTTCTTTTAATCCCTACAAGTACACGTGACTCCCCCTGCAACAAAAGAAAAACAAAACAAAACAAGTTAAACAAAAAAAATGAAACTAAACTATATATTAATATTGTTACTTAAATTAGTTAATAAACATACTTATTAATATATATATAATACTTAATATTAATACTAAAATATGTAATTATTATTATTATTATTATTATGATATACTAATAACATATATAAACTTATATATAATTAGTAATATAACTATAATTATTATTGTATAGTATATGATATATATATTATATTATGTAATGTAATATACTATAATAGTTATATTATATATATGTTAATATATAAAGTATAATTTATATGAATGTTATTATATGTTATAATATATATAAATAAAAAAAAGAAAACATAATGAAAAAAGGGGGATGGCTTTGCGGCACAGATGGAATGGGAAAGGGGGGAGCCGGCTCACGACTTGGTTGGATGGCATAGCGGCGAAGCTCGAGCAGAGGAGGTGGCGGATGACTTCGGGTGCTGCAGAGATGGAGGTATTCAGGGAGAGGTGCGACGCTTCAGGGGGCATCGGGTCTTCAAGTGGCGCGGCGGTGTGCTGGGTGAGTTGCACGACGGAGCTCGAACAGAGGGGAGAAAGGGCAGCGGCTCTGGGAAGGACGTCGCATGCTCATGGGGGAGATTCGGCCGCGGCTAGCGGCGAGGTCCGAGCAGCAGGGAAGCAGGTGTCGCCGACGAGCAGGAGATGCAGAAGTGACGTGGGCTCAAGCTGATGAAGATGGTTCGGTCCAGATTTGAAATTTTGAGCCAAAGCGGTTGAAATATTGAGTTCTTATTTTGAGTTCTGCAATTCTTCCTATCTTGTTCTATTGAGAACTGAAAAGTAAACTTGATGCTGTGTAATTTAATCTGCTGTTGTAGTGGATTTGAAATTTTCTGTTGCGTTGATGGTTATTGTGCTGCTGTTTGAGTTTTTGTGAAGTTTCTGTGTGAATGAAGGTGCGGTTTCTTGCAGAGGGCGGAGGCATGGAGGCATGGAGGCGATGAAGTGCGGTGCGAAGCAGGAAAGAGGGATGTTGCTGTTGCAGTGCTTCGCGGATGAGGAAGCCGAGGAGCGGCGACGATAGGGTAGAGAAAAAATGAATCTATCGATGAGGAAAAGTCTACCAGTGAGGTAGCGAATAGGAGAGTTACCGGTGAGGAGAAAAAGGCTATGAGAAAGGAGCAGGGAAGTGGGCGAGGTGTATTAGTGAGGTTAGTAGAGGCGTATCAGTGAGGATTTATGGCAGGGGTGTATCGGTGATGTTTGGAAGCGAGAGACATATTAGTGATAAAAGTAAATCGGTGAGCATTTAGGTATCGATGAGGATGAAAGGAGGAGCAGTATCGGTGAGGTTGAGGTTGGGCTGTATCGGTGAGGTTTAAAGGCAGGGGTGAGTGCGGCTGTAGTGGTGAGAATTGGTGGAGGTGATGAGTATCGGTGAGGTGGTGTATTGGTAGATGGAAATGGAGGAGGGGGACTTATCGGTGAGAAAGGAGGCGAGGCAGAGCCGTATCAATGATAATTATCGGTGAGGCGTGTCGGTAGACTTAGTAATGGTGGACTGGAGGGTATCAGTGAGGAAGTGCATCGGTAGCTGGAAATGTATCGGGGAAGTTTAGTGGCAGAGCAGTAGCGGTGAGGATTGTGTATTGGTGAGGAAGGTCACCAATAGGGCGGGTTAACGTGCGACCGCAACACCCGCGAACAAACAAAACAAAGGAAATTAAATTAATAAAATAATTTAATAAAACTAAAAAATAAATAAATCAATAAATAAATTAAATTAAATTGAATGAAATTAAAAACTAAAAACACAAATTTAAGAAAAAATAAAATTAATGAAACTTTATTTAAAAGAATGAATTAATTTGGTTTTAAAAAAGATAAACAAACTTAATTAAGGAACAAATTAAAATATTTATAGCAACTTGGTTAAATTATTTAACCAATTAATTAAAGAATTAATTAAATTGAAGAATAAAGAATATTAAACTAATAAAATTAAATTGTTAAAACTAATTAAATTATTAAAAGATTAAAAACAAAAAGAGTTATTTATTAACGATTTAAAGAATAAAGCATTAATTAATTTAATAAATGAATTAATAAACTAACTATAATAAAAATAAAAGAATAAATAAATAAATTCCTAATTCACACGACTCATTTAATTTTAGAATTATTTAAAATGACACTAAAGCACATTAAAACACATGTTTTAAACAAAAATTGATTATTTTACACAGCAAAGTGAAAATACACAACAATTATAAATTATTTAATAAAACAACATTTTAATATAAAAAAAGTCAATAAAATATACTCAAAAGATGTGGCAAAGAGTGAAAAAACTCTGCCACATCACTCCTCTTACTTATGATTTCACCATAGTACTTTGACTAGGTGAGTTGTCTTATTGTGTAGAAATTTATCTCTATGGTCCAAGATCTTCACTAGTTTCTCCTTATAAGAGAGATCATTTTCAGTTGTACCACCTCTAAATTTAGTACATGTGTAGGATCTGGTATTTAATTTCTCAAGAGGGATACATAGAATAATCCATGTACTTGAGAAAGGGATGGTGGGAGTGTTAGTCGGCAGGACACAACTCCGTTGTGATCAAGAATCTCAAAGGGGTTGATGTACCTGAGACTTAGCTTTCCTTTCATAAAAAATCTCATGGATCTATTCCATGGAGATATATTGGGGAACACTTTTTCCCCAACCTCAAAATCCATGTCTCGTTGATGATTGTTAGCATAACTCTTCTATCAACTTTGTGCATCCCTGATGTACTACTGAATGGTCTTGACCTTTTCTACCATCCCCTCAACCATTTCATGACCCATCAGCTTGAATTCTCCAACTTCATCTCAAAAAGAAGATGTTATACATCTATTACCATAAAGTTATTCATATAAATCCATTTTAATTCTTTTTTAGAAACTGTTATTATATTAGAACTTAACCAAAGGAAGATGTTGATCCCATCATCCTTTGAAGTCCATCCAACATTCTATCAACATATCTTCCAATGTTTGGATAGTTTGCTTAGATTGGCATTGGTTTGTGAGTGATAATATGTATTGAAGTTCAATTCAATGTTTAGAGCATGTTGGATACATTTTTATAACTTATAGGTAAATATATGATCTCATTTAGATACAATTGATAGTGGTTTTCCATGTAGCCTCACTACTTCCCTGATGTATATCCTTGAAAGTTGATCGAGTGAGAAGTCCTATTGAATTTAAATGAAATGAGTAGTCTTTGTAAGACAATCCACCATAACCCATATATAATTATTTCATCTTTATGTCTTTAAAATACCAGTGACAAAGTCTATGGTGATGTTTTCCCATTTCCATGTAGGTATGGGTAATAGTTGCATCATCCCCTTGGATTGTTTTCTTTCAGACTTAGCCTACTGACATACAAATAATTTTTATGTATATTCTGCGATCTACTTATTCAAATTTCCCCAGTAATATTTCTCTCAGAGATATCGATGCATATTTATTCTCCCTAGGTGGATAGAAAAAGTTGAGCTATGTGCATCATTTAATAACTCATTCTTTATCTTAGGATTTGATGGTATACATAATTGTAACCCAAATATTACAAATCCTTCTTCATAAATTTTTAACTCCAAGGATTTCCCATTTATTATAGATCCCTCATTATTCTAAATTTCTACATCATATATTTAATAATACTTTAGCTTATTTATAAGGGTTGGTTGATAAATCATTTGATAAAAAATGATGATGCTTCTTCCTTTATGATCCCCAATGTCCATCTTTTGCATGTTTAAGAAGATTGGATCCTTCTCAATTCTCATCATTAGTTTTGTTACCAGATCCACTATACTTATAAAATATTCCACTTTATTTTCTTTCCCACGATTATAGTGGATTGAGAAGTCATAGACCTTGATTAGCTCTAACTATATTCACTGACACATATTTAGATCCTTTTGTGTGAATTTACATTTGAGGCTTATATGATACATATATATCTCACACTTCCCACCATAAATATAATCCTACCATATTTTGACCATGAATATCAATAAAACCAAATATATATCATGTGTTTTATAGTTCTATTCATGAACTTTCAACTACCTTGAGGCATAAACCACCACTTTATCATTCTGTATTAGTACACAACACAATAATTTATTTGAAGAATCACTACATACCAAAAAAGATATCCACTTGAGGTTAGTGTGAGGACTAGTGCAGTGATAAACCTCTTTTTCAATTCCTTGAAGCTCTCTTCACATTCATCAGTCCAGAAAAACTTTACTCCCTTATGAGTTAGCTTGGTCAGCAGGTTTGATAATCATGAGAATCTTTTAACAAACCATTGCTAATACCTATTTAGTCCAAGTAAGATATAGATATCCATTATAGATATTGGTTTGAGACACTTATTAATTATATTTTTCTTATAATGGTCTATAGATATCCCTTTGTTGGTGATAACATGCCTCAAGAATGATGCTCCCACCATCCAGAACTCACATTTACAATACTTTTCATATAACTTCTCCTTTCTCAAAGTCTTTAGAATAGTATTAAAATTATCCTCATGCTCCTACTTGATTTTTGAGTATATTATAATATAATATATAATTACTAACAAAAATTTATTGAGGTAATCTATAAAGACTCTATTAAATAATTCTATAAATATTTCTTGAAAATTAGTGAGTCCAAAGGGAATAATTATGAACTAATAGTGTCCATACCTCATTTGAAAGGTAGTTTTGGGAATATCTTCCTTATTTACCTTTAATTGGTGATATCCTAACCGACGTTCCACTATAGATAAACACTGTTCCCCATATAGTTGATCAAACAAGTCATCAATACATGATAGGGGATACTTTTTCTTTATCATGATTTTGTTGAGTTGACAATATTCAATGAAGAGGCACATTTAACCATCCTTATTATTGATGAAGAGTATTGGAGCACCCCACAGTGAAGAACTTAGGTGTATAAAACCCTTTTCTAGATTCTATTATAGCTGCTTCTTCAGTTCTTCCAACTCAATAATGACCATTTTGTAAGGAGTCTTTGACCTGAAAGTCCAAAATACCTTATTTTTTTTATTAATTTTTAGATAATATCCTTTTAATTGGGTTTATGGGTAACCTTACATGACACTAGGACCAATACATAGAATTTGAAGGCCTAATGACCAGACACCTAGTAGAAATACCTTCCTTAGCTGTTGCTTAAAGTTGTTCCTAAGAACCCAACCTACAATGCTGACCAGTCAACAATTCCTCATATAGAACTATATGGTTCTTGTTACCAATGAAAAAGATATACCCTCTCATTATTCCAATTCTATTTTCTTTGATGGTGGTATATTCTTGCTCTAGACCTCCTTTGGGACTGTAACTGGGTATCTAAACCCACGTTTTTTTAACTCCTCCATAAAATTTACCACTGACCTTTCACCAATCTCCCATTTCTCACTGGCCCGACCATTATCTGAGTACTCATGGACATCACACCCTCATTGTATGAGTTGACCATTACTTCTAGAGGACCTGATTTTTCCTCCACCACCCATGATGCTGAAAAACGAGACCTATTTCCTTCACCGTTGAGGCATCCACCAATGAATGAAGCCCTTAACTGAGGACCCACCATTGAATTACTCACCTCTAACACAAACAACCACCATGATATCACACCACACCAACACACTACCTATCATAACCAAAATTCACTAGCCCCAAATAATTCAGGTTCTTCCAGAACAATGGGAATGTCTTTGAGCATGATTATCTCCTTTGACTCAATCATTAGGGCTATATATTCTTTATTACATGGTAATAATATCAACTATTGAGAGGAATATTCCAAAGTGGGTTCATCCTCCTCATTACACTTGTACAAAAGTAGATGATGACTCAGGGTGTAAAGAGTAATATCCCTCTCCCAACAGTTGATGCTGGATTTATATAAGGATATCCAATCTATACCCAATATAGAATCAAACTCTACTAAAGGAAGTAGGACAAGATTTGATGGTAGTTTTATTCCAAAACATTGACTAGGAAGGAGTTATATAGTTTAAATGCAATAATTTCTCCATTTTTTGTTCTCACAGATAGATCAACCCCCATGTTTTGAGGTGGTTTTTGAATAATTATACTAAAATTAAAAGATATAAAAGAATGTGTAGAACTAGAATAAAAAAATGATCTCTATTATTAAATGAATAACCAATATACATATCACCACATCATTACTGAGATCCACCTCAAAAATAATGGTAAAATATTCCATTCCTTTATCTTTAGGCCTTAGAGGTTTTTGTCGTTGATTATCTCTGATAAACCTTGGATCATGGTATGAGTTCATATAATTCCCATGTTCCTTATATTTGAAACACTGTACCATAGACTAAGTGTTGATCTGAACTTTCTTTTCCTCTTTTTCATTAGTGGTCTTATTTATATCCCTTTAGCATCGATTATCTTGGTGACCCTCTTTTACAAACTTGAAACATCTATTTATTCCCTTGAGATAGTTTTCAGGATACCTCTTACCATATTTTTGACACATGGGAAGTTGGGTTTTCTTTTTCACCATGAGATTTATCCATAGATCCTGCAGAATTAAACTATATTCTATGCTTTTTATCTCTAGGCCCATGAGACCACTGAGAGTCACCAATAAACATATCAACCTTAAGTGAACAGAGAACAATCTATTCATAGCTTCAAAGTATTGAAACTCTAAATATTTTGGTAGACTTGACATTAACCCACTAAAGAAACAGTCTACCTTACTTTTGGTGTTGATGAAAAATCTAGAGGTGTACTGTGAAATCCTTGTAAAGTTTTCATTATATGACCTGACAGAATCATATTAATTTTTCTTAAGTCTAAGGAACTCCATCTATATTTTAAGATAGAGAGTTTGAGTAAAATATTTATTGAAAAATATTTTCTTGAATCCATCCCATTACATCAAATCAATTTTCTATTTGAACTTCATGTTCTTGATCAGTGTCCACCACTGATTGGATTCCCTTTTAAGATGATAGATAACCAACATGATTTTTTCTTGTTCTGATCATTGGAGGATATATAATATCTTCTCAATGGATTAAATCCATTATTCCATAATGAGGGGATCATAATAACCACTAAAGGTAGGAAGACTTTATCGCATAAAGGACTAGAACACAACTTTATCTTTCTTAGGAGAAGGAGGGAGTTCCACATGATTCAAGTTATTATTCACAACATGGTTCAAATTAGCTAGTACTTCCATGAAGTTATTATCTCCCAATCTCATAATGTTAGTCATCTCATTAGGGAAATCATCACATTTCCTATCACGTTGGTTAATGGAATGGTTCCTCCCATTTCCCTCCATTAACTAAAATAACAAAAAAGGATGAGATTACTCAAACTAAAAATTATATAAAAAGGAAACTATGAACATAGAGGGAATAATTTATAATTTACACATAAACCCTAATTTATGAGTCTCAATATTTCAATCTAGGTTATCTATGGTAATTTACCTATTAAGTTTTATAACCTAACAATATATTAACGTCCTTTATAATTGTTTTTAAAGAGTTTGTGAATTTTTAAAATAATATTGTTGGGATAATAATATTTTTCCAACATATACAATGTTGTTTACATTATAATGATCTTAAAAACTTTTCATATGTTTCTAATGATTTTATTTTTAAGTGTGTTTATTAGGTTTTATCTTTATTTAAGTCATTATGATGTTTTTCTACAATTATGGAAGTTTTTCAAATTTTTTCTTAAGTATAGAAAATCAGATACATGCTGCAATAAACTACGTGGATATTTGTCTATGTTTAGAAAACACCTTCATCAATGAAATTGTTATGTGAATTGATACATGGAGTAATCCACTATGTTAATTGGATATATGGTAAATCCAGATATGTGGTTCCAAATGGTATGTGATTCATTCAGCTATGTAAAAAATCAGCTACATGAGAATTAAATCTATATAATTTGTCTATGTAAGGAAATCAGCTATGTGAAGAACAAATATATGGATCAATTCATCTATGTGAATTTAAATTAGTTGAATTTGGCTATGTGGTGATCCATAGTTAGCTGTGTGGTTCTGAAAATTATATATTTATTACCGTTGGAGTAATTTAAGTGAAATTAATACTAATATATAATGCATTGAATATTGGATGACCTATTTATGGTAAAATAGATTTCTAAAAGGTTTCAAGTACCGAGTAAAGAAAAAATAGTTTCAGATAATTTAATGCTCAATCCTATTGCTGAGGTATTTTTGAGAAAAGTTCATCTGAAATTTAATTCCAATACTAGATTTTATGGGATATTCATGTTTTGAAATACTAAGATAATATTTAAAAGAGTATTAAAATATGGGATAATATAAAAGAACAAAATAAATCACTTTTATTAAGAAATCTCTTGTTATCTCTCAAAGAATTCATATTGATTCTCTATGCTATGAAAAAAGAAGAAGAAGATTCATGTTTTCTATAGCCACACTATTAAAATCATTATTGTCGTGTTTTAGAAGGATCTCCTTGAGGTACTCTTCACTCTTATTTTCACTCTTAGATAAATCTTCTCTTCCATCATTTTTATCTTGAAAATATGATCTTAATTTTATGAAATTTCATTATTCTTTCCTATTGTTATAAGCAGGCACTCCTTGTATTGAGTGTTGAAGGCTGGTGTTTTGTAAATCCTTGTGGGAGCCTGATAAAAGCTCATAGTTTTATACCAAGTGACAAATGCTTGTATATAGTTGTTAAGTCATTAGTAAAAGGATTGTTAGTCCCTATAAAAAGGACTAGTACTAGTGAAAATCATCAAGCTCTAGGATTTGAGCATTGGTGAAGCAGACTAGGTGATTTCTGTTCCCCAAACCACTATAAATATATTGTGGTCAATATTTTCCTTTCTTATTTCATTTTCACTACTTTCATGTATTAATAAAATATTATAACTTATTATACCTTAAAGAGGGTGGTTTTTAAGCCAAGAAAATTTCAAGAACTCAATTCACCCCCTCTTAAGTCTTACTACAGCTGGTCTTCGACCAACAATTAGTATCAAAGGCATTGAATTTTGGGTTCTCAACTATAAAAGGTTGAAGTATTAAGATCATATTCAAAATGGATTTTGTTTTTGACCATATAGAAGTTATTTCTATGTTAATATCTCCTTACTTAAATGGAGAAAATTATGGATCTGTTAGGCATGGATGATTATCTACTTAAAAAATATTAGACTAAAAGTTTATCTAAAGTTTGTTAAGCCTTATGAAATTCCCAATATTAAACCTAAAACATGGGATCCCAACACCAAATCCAACTATGACTTAAAATCTAGAGACATGAATGCTGTCATATGTGAACTAGGTCCTGATGAATTAAACTAAGTTTCATAGTGTGTAATAAATTATGAGATGTTGAATACCATATCAGTGGCCTATAAAGGAACTAAAAATGTGTGAGATCTTCACTACAATACTTTGAGATTAAGTTTGATACTTTCAGAATGATGTAAGTATAGATAATCAATTAGTTAAATGGAATAATTACTATAGTTGTAAATAATTTTTCTATTTTAGGAACTCCTATTTACGAACTAAATCAATCTCTAAAAATCATAAGAATTTTACAGCCTAGATGGTGTGGAATTTCATCTATCATTAAGAAATATATATCTGTCAAATATTTAAAAATAAAATATCTTATTAGTACACTCATGATGTATGAAACAGAAATAGAGGTTGAGATTAGTGAGAATAATATTGTTAAAAAAAGAAAATGTTTCCATAAAGGTTTCTTCATTAAAATATGTCAAGAAGAATAAAAGTATAAAAATTTATAAATCATATAGGGAAGAAGATACCACAAGAAATATAGAATCAAATGTTGATCTTTCTTAGTTTTCCAAAAAGTCCAAAAAGGTTTACAAATAGAGAATAGGTTTTAGAAAACCCTTCAATAAGTATAAGAAGCATGAGGTAAACTATAAAGAGGTCAGATGTCATGAGTTTAGGAAACATGGAAACATAAATCCATATTTCCCTCAAATGAAAGATAAAAATAAGTCTAAGAATATGTATTTTAATAAGGTTGGTTAAAGAAGAAATCTAAGAAATCCATAAAGGAAACATGGAGAACTTATGAGGATTCTAGTTATGATACATATTTAGGATAAGAAGATGAAATATAAAATCAAAAGGCTAATATGTGATTTATGGCACACTCTGATGAGGTAAAATCATTTTATTCTTCTAAGCATGAATCTGATTCAGAAAATGAAAATAACTCATTTGAAGAATTAAATGAATATTTTACCTTACCGAAAACAAAATATTAAATCCTAAAAAATAATAATAAATACCTTAATAATTATTAAAATGTTATTGTTAATGAAAAGGGGGACGTAAGTTAGAAAATTTAAGATATGAAATAGAAACTAGATAATTATGCTATATCTTGTATTTAACATGGTAAAAAGATTTAAATATTATACAAAAAATTTCAAGATCTTAAAGATTCTGAAAGTGTTTTAAAAAAAAGGTAAAAAATACATGAATCAAATTCTTTGAAATAATAAGGTCTAGAAAAATAAATTTAGAATAGGATGTCAGAGTGAAAAATTAAGCTTTATAAAAATTATTTTTTTTGTAGTTCAAGGAATAAAAATTTCTCTAAAGTTACTTGTTTTCATTACAGAGAATCAGGTCACTATGTTAATAGTTGTAGTTTAAGAAACCCACATTTTTGTGGATTAAAACATGATTTTATTTTAAAAAGTATTTTAAAATTTAGTGCTTGATCTTTTGAAAAAAATAGATTTCACCAAAACAATTTCTTGTTTAATTTTTTTTTATAATAAAAAATTTCCAAGAGAATCAATGAGAAAGGGTATATGGATAGTGGATTCTCAAGGCATATGAGTGAGTATTTTTCAAATTTCTACTCTTTATCCAAAATCGACAGAGGCTATGTCACTTATAGGTGATAATACCAAGAGAAATATCATGGGAGTCAGACCAGTTGTAAATCTAGGATTATTTATCATCAAAAAAGTTTTATATGTATAATTATTGAAGAAAAATATGATAAGTATTTCCCAAATTTGTGATGAAGGTTATTTTATTTATTTTTTAAATCATGTATTTTTTATTTTCAAAGATAAAATACTCAAGTTTAAGGCACCTAGAATAGATAATGTATACACTCTAGATTTTAATTATTTATGTAGGGAAAAAGTGAAACATTTAAATAATGAAATAAATTAATCCTAGATTTTTAATAGAATAATAGGACATTGTAATGTCTATTCTTTGAGAAAACTATCTAAGATAAATTTAGTTTTAAATTTACCTCAAATTAAATTGAACAATGTGGGAAAATAATACAAGTTATATTTTAAATCAATCAAAGATGTTGCTACATTTATGCCACTAGAACTTATCCACATAGATTTTTTTATATCATATAGAATAGAGATCTTAAGAGGGAAATATTATGTTTATATATTAGTTGATGATTTTTCTAAATTTACTTTTATTTTTTATTTGAGTGTTAAAATTGAAGCTTGTTCCATGTTTATATGTTTTTATAAATTATTTCAAAAAGAAAAACATGTCAAAATTATTGATTTAATAAGTGACTATGAGGGAAAATTTGAAAACCATGAGTTCAATTATTATTTTTTTAAAAAAGGAATCAAACATACCTTTTCCACCCCTAGAACACCTCTATAGAATGGTGTTGTTGAAAGAATAAATAAGACCTTGCAAGAAATTTCCAAGACAATTTTACGTTAATATAAACTACCCACTATTTTTGGTCTGAATCTATAAATATAACATGTTATGTTATAAACAGAGTTTTAATTAGGCCTATTTTGAATAAAAACCCTATGAGGTATGGAATAATAGAAATGAAAAAGTTAGATACTTTACATTATTTGTATGAAAAGTTTACATTTTTAATACCAAGGATAATCTTGTAAATTTGTTCCAAATGATAAAAAAGGAATCTTTATTGGTTAATTTTCTACTTCCAAGGATTATAGAGTTTTAAAAAAAAGTTTAAAGAGCACTAAAGAATTAAATCATGTGAAATTTTATTAAAGTGATCCATTTGATCATAAAATGACTAAACTTGACGAGTTAAGTGATTCTTTTAAAAACATGAGACCTAAACCTCTTTTTGGAAATAGAAAGGATTATTTGGAACTTGATTTTGGAAAACCAAATATTGAAAGGATAGACACTAGTGAAACTAAAATTTGGCTTTCTAGACATCCTGTAACCCTAAAAAACTATCCCTTAGAAACTTTTATAGGAAGCTTAGATAAAGGGATTATGAATAGAAGGATTGTAGGAAATCTTGAATAATTTTTTTCCCTTTTCATCTCAACTAGAACATAAAACCTTAAAAAATCCTTAGCTGATGAGAATTGGGGTTTTGTTATGCAAGAAGAGTTAAATCAATTGAATAGGAATAAGGTATGATAATTAGCTCATAAACACATCGATTACCTCATTATATAAACAAATGGGTTTTTAGAAATAAATAGGATGATTATAGTGTGATAACTATGAATAAGGTAATATTATTAGCTAAGGGGTATAACCAAGAAGAAGTAATAGATTATGAAGATACCTTTTCTCCCGTAGCTATATTTTAATCCATTAGAATCATCCTAGCCTATACATCACACATATATTTCAAATTATATCAGTTGGATGTGAAATATTCTTTCTAAAATGGTTTTTTATGGAGGAATTTTATATTGAACAACCTCTTGGTTTTGAAAATCCCCATTTTCCAAATTCAGTTTTCAAACTAACCAAAGATCTTTATGGACTTAAACATGAACCTAGAGATTGGTATGAATTTTTAAGTTATTTTTTATTATCAAATGGATTTTTAATTAGAATGGAAGATCCAAATATTTTTAATAAAACTTAATCTTTAAATATTTTTTAGTTCAAATATATATTGATGATTTTATTTTTGGTTCTATAAATAAAAAAATGTGTAATGATTTTTAAAAACTCATGAAAAAAAATTCTAAATGAGAATGATGTGTGAGTTAAATCACTTTATTGGTTTTAATATTTATCAAAAATACTTCAGGAATGTGTTAAATTAAATTAAATACATACTTAAATTACTTAAAAGGTTTTCAATCTAAAATAGTAAAGTATATACAACTCTTGTGAGTTCTAATGAAAATATGGATTTGGATAAAGTTAGGAGACCAGTTGACGATAAGCTATATAGATAAATAATCGGAAGTATACTTTATTTAACAACTATTAGACCATAAATTATGTTTTCAGTATGATTATCCACCAAATTTCATGCCAATCCCAAGGAATCACATTTTAAATCTTCCAAAATAATTTTAAGGTATTTAAAAGGAACAATTTCCCTTTCCATACTTTTTTCTAAAAAAATTTGTTTTTATTTTGACTTCTTCTTTTGATACCAACTTTGGTGGTTATAGACTAGATAGGAAGATTACTTTAGGGATCTTCCATTTTCTAGGAAAATACTTGGTATCTTGGTCTAGTAATAAACAACATTCAATTTCATTTTCAACTGATAAAGTAGAATACATTGTTTCTAGTAGCTTTTGTACACAAGTATTGTAGATGAAACACACCTTAATGGATTTTGGATTCAATCATAATAAAGTCTCAATTAAATGTGATAACACTAGTGTTACCAACATTTCAATGAATCTAATAAACCATTAAAAAACAAATCATATAGATCTAAGACATCTTTTATTGAGAGATAAAGTTAAAAAATGTGACATCATTCTTGAATTTATCTCTATTGAGAATCAGTTAATGAATATTTTTACTAAACCCCTTGCTTGTGAATGATTTGATTTTATTAAGAAGTAATTAGGGTTATTTGAATTTAAATGAATTTTAATTTATCTTATTCATTGTTATTTTAATTATGTTTCAATTTATGCATTTATAATTTTCTTTTTATATTTTAGTGTATTAAGAATTTATTTTGTTTTAGTTTATTTTTAAAATTTAACCGACTTTTATATATATTTTTTTCTGATTTAATTTTAAAAAATAAATTGAATTTTATTAAAAAAATGTTTGGTTATTTTATTTTATTTTATTTCATTTATTTTAAGTTTGACCTGACCCTAAAATCTAAGTCAAATATGCATCCCTTTTACAAATCTGGTATGTAACCTAAAAACCAAATCGCACCTATCCTCCCTTGCTGTTTTTCTTTGTACCTTCATCCTTTAAACCAAACCATCACCTTACTTGTCTCAAACTCTAACCATTATCTCTACGATGGGGATGTAAAAGTGAGGATATGACAATTGTTCCAATTCTTCTAAGAAAGAAAAGAGTGTTAGTATTCCAAGTTGTGTGCTTGTGGGAAAATCCATAGATATAGATTGACTAAAAGGAACAAAGATACCATTGAAGAAATATTTCCAATTATAGGGATGGTAATTAATTTTTAATAATAATAAATTGGGATTTCTATTTGAGGAGGAGGTAAATGAGTTTATACGGAATGAAGAGTTTTAGTTTGAAAAACATAGGATGTTCTTTCATCACTTGTAAATGGGAAAGATTTTCTAGTTTCATATATAGAAATGGTAGAATTTTTTCACTATCCTCATGAGGATGATTTTAATTTAAAACATACTTTAGTGGGTATGAGCTCAGTTGGACCTACTAAGGTTTTTAAGTTTTTTTAGAACCCATGATTTTAAAAAGAAGTCTATAAAATACGTATAACCATAATGGAAAGTGATTTTCAAGTTTATCCAGACTAGTAATTCTCAAAGGTATAGAAAGATGGAAAAAGTGTTTTTTAGTACATGTACCTCCTATATGTACTAATAAAAAATATAAATCTAAATATATTTAGGCACATGATGCATTTTATTCACTACAACTATCAAGGTAAAGGGAATTTGAATTACTATCCCTATGTAAGGCTGATCTCTATGGTTCTAATAAATAAATATGTGGACCTTAATGAATTAGAATATGTGAAGTGACATAAAACCAATACAATTTCAATAGTTCTCTTAAATATGTTTGGTTATAAATAGAATGATACCTTAACTTCTCTAATTTCTTTTGGAAAAGAAACTACTGCTCAGATAGTTATACCACCTCTGGCACCAGCTCAGGGGGAGCCATTCACTACCTCACCTCCTAGAGATGCAATAACTATTAAGACAGTGCCTACTCGGAAAGTTTAGGATTAATTTGTTGAGATAATAGATCTTAAAGTTATAGAAATTAGACCAGTTATATAATTAGCAGTTTAGAGTAAATGAGTTGAAGCTTTTCTTACTGAGGAATCTACGTAGCTATTTGAGCTAGTTGTTGAGACAACTATTGGAGCTAAAGAAGAAAGGCCAGTTGAGATTGTGATAAGTGTGCCTGATACTGAGGTTAAAGAGAAACATAAGGTTGAGCACATTGTAGTTTATATACTCCATGGTCACATTCTGTTGACAGATTTGGAGCTAGGGATGTTTCCATGGAGGTTGTTTTTGATCACTATCATACCCCACTACCTACTCTATATTCTCCTTAGGTGAAAGAAGATGATCCTTTTATGAGAAAAAGTTCTGAAAGTTCAGATTTTAAAAAGCATATAAAGACTTTTTCCTATGAAATTATGATAGAATTTGATAATCTAAAAGGATATTATGTATATTTGGAGAAAGAGTTAATATATTACAAGGATGAAATAAGACAACTCAAGTAGAATTATATCTACAAATAATATTTTTATAATCTTATTGAGATGATGGTTTCCTATACCTCCTTAATAAAGAACCAATGTTTGATACAAATCGTTTCATCTAGTGTAAGTTCTTTGGAAATTGAGGCTGTGAAATCTCAAGTGAATGAAATTATAAGAGTTTGTGTTACCAATGATGAGATCAATGAACTTAGAGTGTTTATATAATCTCAAAGAGATACGGTTCATAATATTCCAATATTTAAGTTAGATCTTTTAGTGGATGCTCTTGATTAAATTTAGAGTTTTATGATTGATATGAATGAGAGACTGCACACTCTGAAGAGTGCAGTTGTGATTCAGTTTGAATCACTTAAGAGGTTTCAGTCAACTGCTCCATCTACTTATGCACCTTATGTGACCTAGATATCAAGGATTAGTTTGATCAAGTGTTTTCTGATCTCAATTCAATTTCTTATCAGATTCAATATTTACTATGTGACATATTCACCGTTATTATTATAAAAAATTTTAAAAGGTATTTGTTAGATGAGTTTCAATACACCAGAGAAGTTTTAATAAGACTTGTTCATAGAACTTATGTGTCTTTGAATGACATGTTTGGACATATTCAAGAACCTATTGGTGCTTAGGTGGAATAAACCTTGGGAGTTTCTAATCAAGTATGAGATATGGCTTTATATTCTATTAGTCCAATCAATAGAATCCATCAATAATTTTCATCTATACTAGTCAAGATTTATAATGGAATTATAGAGATGTATGCAGTATCTTTAGAAGATAATTCTAGTTCCTTTGTGTCTGAGGAAGTTCCTACTATTCCAACTACACCTATTAGAAGAGATCTTGTTGTGTACAAGCATTTTAGGCCAGTTTTTCTAGAGCCATCTACTACCAGTGTTCCTGTGCCATCTACTACCCCTTATCCACTTCCTAAAACTTCATCCAGTTCTATGCATGAGGTTATTCAAATAAAAATAGATAAGTTATCCAATATGGATCAAAATATGATTTCTTTTGAAGGTAGGATGACTAGTTTACAAGTTTCAATTGATAGAATTCAGAAAAAGTTGTATTCAGAGCCTCCTACCACTCTATCTACTTCTCAACATATTTCCATAGTTAGTGATCCTTATAGTTTCTCTACTAGTAAAATTGAAAATTTAAAAGGAATGATGAACAATGGTCTATAAATAGTTTCCCATATGTATAGAAAATCCTCCACTACCATTCTTTATTTCTAAAAATCAGATATCATAAAGAGAATTTATATGTGTGCTGATGCCCTATTTAATCTAAGGAGAAGAAGGTCCATTGGACCAACACCAATAAATACCTATAGAGGTTAGATAGATATTATATTGTGTTTTTGAACCATATAAAATCTATAAAAAATAACAATCCAAGTCTGTTGCTGCGGTTATTGGTGAATCTGTAGAGAAAGGATATACTTCCTTAAATCCTATCAAGAAGATAAATTTTTCTAGTGCAGGTTCTTATGAATTTAGTATAGATTATGGGAATCTTTAGAAGGTTTTGAGAACACCTACCCATATACCATGGGATAGATTAGGTTCTGAGACTGAATCTGGTGATTATATAGAGCTTGGGAGAGAAGTTACACTTACAGTAGTTGACCCTAAAAATACCTTTTCAACCTATCTAACATTCAAGAAACCTCCACCCAAACCTATTTATGAATTTAAGCCAATCCAAAAACCTGGTTCATCTGACTAATGTATTTTATTTAATGTATATTTTTAATTTTTGTATTAAAGTTTATCATTAATGAAATTCCTCTATATCTTTATTGTGTTTCAAAATGATTGTTTTTATTTAATGCATTTATATCTTTTTTTAAATCGATTGTTTTAATTTAATTTTTTCATCTTTATAAATGTTTTACTTACAAAATTTTTCTGAAATTCCATCCTTCCATAATTTAAATTTAGTATACACACTATAATTAAATATTTCATCATTCAAAGTGCTATATTAAAATTGTTTTACTCTCTTTTATCTTCCTTTTTAATGACACAAAAGGAGGAGAAGTATAATATTGGGGGAGACTAATAAAGGGTGAGAATTATGATTAAGGGGTACAATAAAGTATAAACATAAAATTTAAAAAATAAATTAAAAATTATATATATTTTATTAAAAATACTTTAAATCTATTAAAATTTCATGTTAATTGTTTAATAGGTTTTGTGATAATCAAAAAGGGAGAGATTTTTGGAATAATAATATTATTTCAACACATCCTATGTGATTTTTGTTGGGAAATATTCATCCTATGTGATTTATGGGTTTTGTGTTTTTGATAATTTTTTATTTAAGTGTGTTCATAAGGATTTATCTTTATTTTAGTCATTATTCTGTTATTCAGCAATTATGGAAGTTTTTATGAAATTTCCCTAATTATAGAAAATCATCTACATGAGGAAATCAGATACATGGATATTTTGATACATCAAGCAGATAGTTATGTTGATGAAATAACTATGTGAATCAACTATGTGGAGTAATCATCTAGGTTAATTGGATACATGGTAAATTCATCTATGTGGTTCCAAATGGCTATGTGATTCTGTTGTCTATTCCAAAATTTGACAATGTGATAAAGAAGGCTACATAATTTATCTATATAATTAAATCATTTAAGTGAAGAACAACTATGTGGATCAATTCGACTATGTGAATTCAAATTAGTGGAATTTAGATACATAGTGATCTAGACTCGGCTACTTGGTTTTGAAACCTACATATTAATTACCATTGGAGTACTTTTGGTGAAATTAATGTTTCCATAGTATGCATTGAATATTTGATTACCACTTTATAGTAAAATCAATATCTAAAAGTTTGTAAGTACCTAGAGAATAAAAAAAAGTACCGTATAATTTAATGACCTGTATTGTTGCTGATGTATTTTCAAGAAAAGGAAATATTGAATTTTTATTCCAAGACCTAATTATATGGGATATTAATACTATGAAATAGTAATATAATATTTATAAGATAATTTGAATGTGCGATAATATATAAGAACAAAAGAAAGAACTTGCACTAAGAACCCATATCTATATTAAATCTTTCATGATACTTCTATATAATAATAAAAAGAAGAATAAGATTCAATATAGACACACTATTAATATCATAATTGATGTGTTTATAAGACTCTCCCCGAGATATTATTCACTCTTATTTTCTCTCCTAGAGAACTCTTTTCTTCTTCCACTTACATCTTGCAACTATGAACTTCATTTTAAAAAATTTAATCATTATTTTCTACCATTGGGAGCGACCACTCATTGTGATAAGTGTTAAAGAATAGTGTTTTGAAATACTTATAGGAAACTAGTAAAATATCATATTTTTTCACTAAGTGAAGAATACTTAAACTTAGTTAGGAAGCCTCTGGGAAAAGGAATTACATTCCTTATAAAAAGGACTAGTACTAGTGAAAATCGCAAATCTATAGGAGTTGAGCATTGGTGGAGTGGACTAGGGGATTTATATTCCCTGAACCACTATAAATCACCTGTGTTTGATCTTTTTATTTCTAATTTTATTTATACTACTTGTGTGTGTTAATAAAATTCAAAACTTATCATACCTTAAAGAGGGTGATTTCTAAGACAAGAAAATTTCAAGAACCCAATTCACCCCCTTTTGAGTCTTAGTGTAGCTAGTCTCTGACTAACACATATCCTCTGGGGGTTTCAAACTAGATGTGAAAAAATTTCTCTTTGTCTTGCACCAAGTGATGATAAAGTTAATACCCAATGTGCCTTTTTGAGGTTATTAACCCTAGGTACAAATTTTCCAGAGCCAATCCATTTATAGTATCCAAACAAGGATGTAATTTCTTGGAAACCACTCACTATATACTTCAACAAGTTTTTTGGATGCTTTCCTATACTTAGACTTATACCTAGGGTTATCACTAAAGTATTATAGTCCCAATCCAAAAAAATAACCAGAACTTTCTCTAATACCAACTATAGTGACCCATGCCTTTTACACATATTATTACATGATTTTTTACTTAAATATTAAATAAATACAACCCAAATATTGCAATGCCTAGTGTATTTGGAAGACTAGGTTCATAATACATAAAAATGAAACTAAAACATAACACATTTATTTTTTCCTCCTTAATGATCTTCTATATCTCTTTGAGCTCCTAAAACTGCATAAGATAACATGTGGAATATATAAAAAAGGGGGTGAGCTATAAAGCTCAGTGAGGGAATAAACATGGTAATGAGACATAACATGTGATTCAAATGGCATAATATGATATCATAAAATATAAGTATCATGAATAATCACATTGGAGAATAACTTAAATAACATGGTATCATAAGATCATGAAAACATAGAAATGTGGCAAAAACATATAACATGCCATAAACACAAGTCAAGGATTACCACCAAGACAATATAACATGGTAGAAAAAGTCAAATCATGGATTAGGTTTACTCCCTAAACCCTTAAATAACATATCATGAGACAAAAACATTATCCAATGAATTAGAGTACTATCTGGGTGCACATAACATTTACCCGCTTATGTGTGATATGAAGTGGAATCAATCATAAGGAATAAACATTAGTCATTTGATAAATAAACTTAAGGAATGTATTACCCCATCAAAGGAATATATAACAAGCTAGGTATTTATGTAATAGACATATATATAGAATTTAGAATCATTTCATAACATCAAATATGCAGGTAAATTGAGTTAGATAAAGAAATTTTATAACCCAAAGAAAAAGTGTAGTTTAGAGAGATCCCCTACCAAATGTTCCAGAATCATTCTTCACTTGAACTTAATGTATCAAATAATAAAATTAAATTCATAACTTTTTTCATATATATTTGATTTATTATAATTTTATTATGTTTATTTATAACCATTTCAACAGGATATAATTTTTTTATTTTTCTATTTAGAGGGAATTTATTTTATGGTTCCAAGGCCAGATCACTTGTGGATAATTATAAAAGTTCATGTGAAATGGTAATATGAATCCATAGGTGAAATGAAATGGCATTAATTTAATTATATAAATTTAAATAGTCCTAAATACCTATACGTGTTCTAACAAAGGTAAGATTCTTTTAGTAAAAATGTTAATGTTATATGGTTAGTTTATTTAGTTTGTTTTTCCAACCTTCATGAACTAGATTCATTTTATTTAATTAAATGATTATTAAAATATTACATAACTTGAAATAAGTTGTAATGTAATGACCCGTGTTTTAAGCCAAGGTAAAATTCCATTTAAATTTGAATTTTGGCGTTTACTAGATGAGCCATTCTTTAAACTGACCTTTGGAACATAATTCCAAGAGTTGAAACAACTTTGCATTTTTTAGACTTGGGTAAAGGCATAAGGGGTCCCTTGATTGTCTCATTGAGTTTCAGGAGCATCGGACCTCATAAATCTCAAGTTTGGAGGGTCTTCATTGGTTGCACAGTTTGTCTGAAACTGTGCAGCCCCCAGACGCAAACTGTGTAGCTTGTGGTAGTGAGAAGATGTGAAGCACATGGGCTATGCATGGTTTATCCAAACCCCACACATAGCCTGCATGGGTAGTGCCACTTAGGCAGTACCTATGCACTATTCATCGCACGGTTGGTGCACAATTTGTATAACCATGTGACCCAAATAGTATGTAGTGTTTTTCTTAAAGAAATTAAATTAATTAAATTAAACTCAAAATAAAATAAAACCAAAACCTAATATACCCTATCCCCTCTATACTTATGCGATTCACTCCTCCTGGACCTCTTGCCTATACGCACGACACCCTTCCTCAGATCCCTCTTCATCCGGCGATTCGATTGAATTTTCTCCATTTTCTTGGTTTATGTCTAGAGGTAAGACTCCTAGCTCCCTCCTCTTCCCTTGGGTTGGCATTTTTTCTATTCCCCATCTCCCTACCTAGCTTGGTCAAACCCTATGGTTAGGGTTGGTCTGATTTTTGGTGTTTTCTTTCATTTTTAGGGTATGTAGTGCCTCTCTTGGGTCATCCTTGTTCGTGTTCCGACATCCACCACTAAAGGTGAAGTGTTTTGGACCGTTTCAATCTACCCATCATCAATTTCAGGTAGGTTTTCCTCCACTCTTCTTTATTTCTCAAATTTTATTTGGGTCTTTTGTAGTATCTGAGTTTTGGTAATTTTTATTTAAGTACATTGGACCTTATTGCAGTGGTTTTGGGTTTCCATTGTTAGAAGAGACTTACATGTGTATGAATAGGTAGACATATACCTGTATAAGTCCCCCATTTATATATATATTCACCCATGGTAGGATGAATATATATAATGGGGCTAGGTGTGCTTATATGGGAATATGAAAAATCATACATGTGTAAGTAAAAAGGGGTATATACACACATAATAATATATGTAAGGATCCCCTTGTACATATTTTTCCATGAAAATATGTACATCAGGGCTAGGTGTCCTTGCATATAAGAAAAGGTGCATATGCGTGCAAGTAGTAAATGGAAAGTTTGAGTTTCTAATGTCAAATTCATCAAGTGAAAAGATGTTTCATCTTGGACTTCTTCTTTTTGAGGTAGGATCTCTTTTCATTTCCCTTCAAATTTAAGAATGAATTAATTTCTCTCTTTTTACACCTTGGATATTAATTAGTATTGTATGTTTTTTTAGAATAAATGATTCTTTAATGTGAATTAAGTATGACTCTTTAAATGATGTTTAATTATACTAAATTAATTTTTTGTAAACAATGTCATGTTTTTATAATAAAAACCCTCAGATGAGGCGCACTATATTCAAAATTACAAAGTGGCAATTAGTGTTTTACTTACTTCTTGGATTTACAGAATGTGAGTTTACCTATGCCTTTTTATTGTTGTTAGAGTTATTTCATGTCATGGGAATTGTCTTTTTAGATATTATTAAATGGATTTTATCTCTTTCTATATAAATGTAAATTAACCAAAGAACCTCTTAAGTGCTTGGACCAACTTTTAATTGGAATCACTCATGTCAGTAAATGTATTTTTTCAAATGAAACCTCCTAAGTGCTCATTGGGATTTATGAATTGATTTTTTTATTTAGTAAATTAAATGGATTGTATTAAATGGAATGTATAGTCATAATGGGATTACTTCCTAATTTTATTTGAATGGTATAAAGAAAATGACCTTAATTAGATGTTTAAAATGAAATTAATTGAGAAAGGATGGAAAATCCATGTTGTTTATTGTATGATATGAACATGCCATAATTGAAATGCTATGCCTAGTTGATAATGTATTAATAAATGCAGAGCATGAGAGGTATTGCATAATGTATTATGTTATAAAAATGATTATGAATTTATTATATATATGGGATTGATAATGGAGATAGATGGGAGGTAATGCCCCATGCCAGTTATAATTATATTATGCCTTTACGTAGGTTGTGGAATGATGGAAAGGGTTTTGTTGAGAATGGTGGTATCACTCTCCCTTATATAGGGTGTTGAGCATGACATCTCACACCAGTGATACTATATGGGTGTTTGGATTTATGCGCCCTGAGCCATGATTAGAGTTATGCTATGGAGGCTTACTCACCATCTCGTGTGTTGTTTCATGGTGTCTCTCACTCTATTGGTATGTAGGGAATATACCATATTGCTTGAGTTTTTAGGATCATTTAGACTAGTCATGGATGTATGAGTCATGCCCTAGTCTGCCAACACTAGTATTCAAAGTATATGGACACTTATGTCTGCACGTACTTGGTTCATATAGGTGGATGAAATATAGAACTATATTATATACATATATATTATTACTATATATATTTGACAACTGATTAGAAATTCCTTCCGACAGTGAGCCGAAGCAGGTAGAGTCAGCCAGGTGTCTGATTGGAACCTGAGCCAACCTATGTTATTATTTTAGTACTCTTTATTGTTTCATATTACCTGCACACTTCTTAATTTATATTGCATGAAATGGATTGGGATAAACACCATGAGTGTTGACATACTAAGATTGTATCTCACACCCCACCTGGGTATCCTTGGTACTTGATTGGACTTTATGTCTACATGTATTGATAAAGGGAATCATCTAGATTCTAATGTTTGATTCAAATTACTAGGATAGAATTGGGGTAGAGGATCGAGATGGTGCTTGAGATTCTCATGGAGATAGTCTTTGGGAAGTTTTATTTTACTAAATTATATGTCTTATTATAATTCTTACTACTTGTACTTGTATCATAATTTGGAATACATGAATTTTTTTAAATTGGTGTTGGCCACTTTAATTCATTTATCACTACTTCCACTATTGTATATCATTTATTTCTAATATCCCACTATGCTACTCTGATCATGAGGGTATAGTCTCCCTGATATCACCTCCTTAGACCCTCACTGCTAGTCAGTAGCCTCTGGCATATGGGGAGACACACTTGAGGCCATGTGACCCACCGATCCAGATATCAGTTTAGTGGTAAGTCAGAATGAGATGTTAAAAAGTGGTATCAGAGCTAGGTTTCAATCCTAGGACCTATGGGTTATGGTCCCAATTAGGTTAGTTGGGGCATGTTTCTTATGGGATAACCTATTATAGGTGTTTATAATTTTAATAATGAAACAACTGCTATTAGGTTACATTTTTATAAACCCAGGTTGGTTTAATGGGACCCTCGTAGGTCTCTTTATTTATTAAAATAAGTTTATTTGATAAATTTCCTAATTATGATGATATATCAATAAATTTTTAATTTTTTAAAAGGGAATTAATATTAGACTTTCCTATTTTGACTTGTCTTTTACCAAGTGATTTTGTTTTATAATGGGTAATATATGTTCTATTTTAATTTTTTTAAATTATTAAAGAATAAAGTGAATCAATTTAATGTTTTTATTAAGTGGAACCTATAACAGTTTAATTTTTCCTAACCCTCAGGTAGGGGTAGTTAAAACTTCTCTTTGAGTTTCCTTGGAACAAAAGTATGAGGGTTTTTCATAGGCCTCTTCATTTTTATCATGGGATTAAAATATAGGCTCTTAATCCTAGGGACTTATGTTTAGTGTGACCTAGCGATAGGGACTACAATTATGCTTTTCTAAGTGGATATCCCATGGTCGGTAGCACCCTTAATGATTAAA
This sequence comes from Viscum album, assembly GCA_963277665.1. Lineage (NCBI taxonomy): Eukaryota > Viridiplantae > Streptophyta > Magnoliopsida > Santalales > Viscaceae > Viscum > Viscum album. The sequence goes on from OY728156.1 coordinate 343,266,690, forward strand.
ATACTTACTAAGTACAATGAGTTTTATTATGTTTGGTACCGTTTGGGTGCCATTGTCCCTAGTAGGACTCTTAGCTTCTAAATGACACCCTTGTTTAGATGGGTGGTCATGGTATATTTGAACCTTGATATGGGTGTGACCATCAAGTAATGCCCGATTTTAGCAAGTTAGACATTCCAAGGGCATGGTCGAATACTTTGTAGATCTCATGACCCTATTTTTTTTCCTTGGGTGACTAGAGAGGTCATCAATATGTTTTACAGTCGTATGAGATAGAATGAATTTGATCCTATTTCTACATGTGACATCCAATAATTGAATGAATATGGATGATAAGGCTATGGGGTGTATCTAATATGTTTTGTTTGCTCACATAATCTTGGGATAATATGCATTGATACATGCATTACCCTTCTAGTTTCTAAATGATGTAATGAACTAGTTGATTTCAGTGAAATTGTTGAGCCTTATGCTATTGAGTACAATCTTGGGTCATCTTTGAAATAGATTGAACTGGGTGTTAAAGAAATCAAGTTCATCCCAATTCTTGGGATGAATTTCAAGAGAGTAAGGTTTTTTTACATGCCAGTCAGTTTGGTTTGGTTTTCATGACAAATGTCTTATGTTTTCATTTAAGGTGAATAGGAACTAGCATTCTTAGGAGTGGATGGTCTGTCTCTTCTTTTGATGACTAGAAAACTCCTAAAGTGGGGAGCATCGTGTCTATTCTGGTAAATCTTATCCTTCTAAGTAAAATGAGAACAACCAAATAGGACCATTTGAAAATGGATAGTTTTGCTTGAATGAATTTTCAGATGGAGAGTTTTGTAAAATTCCGTGCTTGTTTTGTAGCATGATGTTTTTATGGTTGGATTTGTAGGAAACCTTTGAGAAATATTGTTGGTTTTGGGTGTAATTCGTTGCTTAAGCTTGACCGATCACATAATTCCTTGGGTGGTGAAGGAATTATGGGTTGGTTAATGATGGTGCGTTGTTAGGTGAAGCCGATCTTCTTTCAAGGAAAGTCAAGAAGTAATGGTTCAACTGATCTTCTTGGTAATATTTAGTTTACTCTTAGTGTACTCTAGCTTTGTGATGAGAATTTCCAATATCTTGATATCATCCTTGATGCACTAAGTGAGCATTGGTCTTACGCCACTGTTTCCCTCAGAATTCGTGCCTCATGAAAATTTTCTATTTCCGAATGGTTTCCAATGGGTTTGTTCATGGAAGCGGAAACACCCAATGGTTCTATATCCAAAGATACTTAATTTAAAAATGTAGGAAAACATTAGTAATTTTGTCCAATGATGCTTAAGAACTCACATTGGTCAAGAGGATGGGAGGTCGGGCTGATCACACCCTTTTGGGGAGAATTATTGCCTACTTTGAGACTCTCTTATAGATTTAGGATATATTCATGAATCCTTAATTAATTTCCAAGTATTATGTGGGTTATCCCAGAGTTAATAATCAATTATTATCATGTATTGATCTTAGAATCATATGTATTTATCTGAGGTTCTTCATCAATGGAGATATTTGTATGAATATGAGGTTCTCCATCAATGATATCCTCCTATATACTACTTAGAGATTATTTGGTCATTATTATGATGATGTTGGTATCCTAGTAACTCAGTGGGGTGCTATGGAGTGTATCATCATCTAGGGATATGGGATTCACTCTTTAGTTTATCATCATCTAGGGAGACGTGAGGTTACTCTAGAGTTTATCGTCATCCAGGGAGACGAGATTTGTTTTGATGCTAGGATTGAACCTATAGATGGGCTTCCTATGTATCATTATAAAAGAAATCAGAACCCACATAGTTTAGTTCCACTTAATAGGGAACATCATACCTTTTAAGGTCATGTGATAAGGACCCAACCATATAGTTTAACTTCATGTGGAAAGGATGTCTAGGCAGAAGGTGTCTAGTCAAAGTTTGGTGTGGGAATTTTGTCTAAGAAGCCTAAGGAAGATGTAAGGAATATGATTTTACAAGTTTAATTAGAACCTGTTGATGATATGAACCAAAATAACATGGTTTATTTAAGAGTTGGGTTTTAACCATAGGGAGGCTTCCTATGTATCCCATTTGTATGCGAATCAAATCCCACACAGTTCGGTGAGTCTCACAGGGGAGTATGGAACTTTGAGAGAATTATGTTTTGGATTATTCCTAAATAGGATGCCCTGTAGAAAGGGGCATCAGTTAATTATTATATCATGGTAATGTGGAGGCTTATTTGAGAATTACACCTAAGGAGGAGGCCCATATGATGGATTGTGGGGCTTAATCCTAAGGAGGATGCCCCGGTGAATTGGGGGTTATGATTGGTACAAACTTATGAGGAGGATTTCCCTTGAGCTCCGGCCTTAGATAGGTGTCCTACATATCCTGGTTAGAGAAGGAATCATATTTATCATAGTTCAGTCCTTGAGGTGGATCGTGCGGGTTTCGTGATCATAACTAACCTCTAATCCCATGTGAGTCATGATCGGTGTGAGAAACAAGAGGAATCAGAATATTTGACAAACCAAACACTTTTCATCCTTCACTAGTTGAAGAGGATGGGGATACAACACTTCATTTTCTTCACTTTACATTGGATATAAGTCCAAGGTGAGGAAGGAATGAAGGTGAAGGATGCATAGGTAGAGAGGATCAAGTCTAAAACCTCCTATAAGAAAGGACACGGGTTTACTCCAGGAGGGATGCCCTAAAATTGGTCTCATAGTGAGGGAGGAGGATGTCATTCCATATCAAAAGGAAATTCAAGTGTGATCCTTATCCTCCCAACTAGGAACTGAAATCTCTAGTTCTCAGATACAGGAAGGGTCATACATGGCCCAAACCCTAATCCTATGAGACTGGGAACTTCCCAACACCGTCCCTTGGGTAAGGGTCCTCATGAGCATGGGGATACAAACCCACATGCACCCCAAGGATCCTGACTGTCTAATAAAACAAACGCAGGAAACCTCTGACCATAGGAATACAAACCCAAATGGAGGGCACACTGGTGTTCCACTTACCATGGTTGTAAAAGTTCGTAGGTCTTGGAGTGTAACATTCTGGTCCGAGGACCATGCACCGATGCCCCGAGCTGGACTGCCACATGACCTCAATAATACCTCCATGTATACCAGATGCTTCTGACTAGTAGTGAGGGTTTGGTAAGTCAGTCATGGGGATACTATAACCTCTTTTATCAGAGTAAAACACTAGTAGAAAGTAAATAAAAAAATGAGTAAGCATATATAATCATAGACAGTACCAATGTCACAAGATAACCAAAACATGAAATACAGTACTAAACTTAAAGGGAAACATGCCATGCCAAAGAAAGTGTCAAAGTGTCTAAAATTAAAATGTAAGTAAAGACACTAACAACTCACAAAAGGGTCCCAAACTATGATAAGTTCCCTCATCCATTCTCCATCCCCAATCAACAATATAATCCAGGGCCCTTTCCCTTAACCTGTCCTGCAACAATAAAATCTATTAGGGTACTGATTAGGTATCCTGAATAGGGTGTGAGTATAATTCATTAGGCCACCACCAATTGTGTCTAAAACAAATCCATTCAATAAAAAGTGCATTTAGTTGTATAAAGAAACAACTACAATGCATAAGTAAATAGTTATCACACTCTTAATTAATATTTATTAACTATATAAACCACTGGGTTCCCAAGGACACCCATACCCCAATACTTACTCTGGTCCACACCAGTTCTAATCCATTTTACATATTCAATTCACAATTCATTTTTAAAAAGATATATTTCATTATCCATTTCATTTCAATCTCATTATCATGGCCACTTGGAACATTAGTCCAATGCCGACATTTTTAGGTATAGAACATCATGTTTAGTTCCCTTTTTATCAATCCTGTATATATTACATGGACATAGATCATCATATCTAGCACCCCAATTCTCAATCATGAAAATACATCATAGACTTAGGACGACATGTATAACACCCTAATTCTCATCTATGCGTATATCTCATTGGTGTAGATCATCATTTCAAACATCCCAATTCTCAACCATTCTTATATATCTATCATTGGAATAGATCATCAAGTATAGCACCCCAAATTAACAACTATTCATGTATATCACTAGCGTAGATCATCATGTCTAACACCCCTCATATCAGCTATGCAGATATATCATTCCTTATCACAACCTCACATGTATCTCATCATCACATGTTTTCATGTTATCATGTCGACCAAGATCAATCATATTAATCTTATTATCTTAATTACCCATCATAGATTCCATTAATTAATTCATAAATTTACCAATCCATGTCTATTAATTAATTTGACAAATAATTAATCTTTTCACAATATCAACATCCAATAATTAATTCACCAATTAATTATTCAAACAGACTATTTCAATGTATCATAATTAATTCACTAATTAATTATTCATTTTGTGTCATCAATATACCATAATTAAATTCCCAAATTAATTATCTCAAATCATAATAGCAGTATCCCACAACTAATTTCCCATTTAATTATCTCAATTCATAACATCCATAACCCGTAATCAATTCCAAAATTAATTACTCAATTAAACCATATCAATTCTATCATAATTAATTCCCAAAATTAATTATTAAAATCAATAATGTAAAAATCTCTTAATTAATTGTCCAATTAGTTATCTCATTCAATGATCCTAAAATCTCACGATTTTATAATTATCTCAATTATTTAATTTACAACATCAATTAATTTAATTTGGGATTATAATTTCTCTAAAACTATAGAAATTATACAAATTTAATATACATAATAAAAATCATGAATATGGGATTTAGATTTTATACCACCCACCTCTATTTGTTGATGAAAATTCACTCAACAAAACTCCCCAAAATCTGAGTACCACATCGACATAGATCTGAGTTCTAGATCTAAATCCCTAAACCAAGATCAAAGATATCAAGATCTAATCAATCTAGATCTAGATCTATAATCCTAGATCTATATATCAACAAAATGGTTTAGATATAAATAAATAGAGGATAAAATCTACCAAATTATGAACATAAGAAGAAAGAATCGATGAGATAAGGATCAGGATGAGATCCACTTACCAGGAGAAGAATAGATCTTCGATCCAGGCTTTGAATCTTGAATAAAAGAGGTTGGAAGACCTTGGAACGCCTATAAAAAGATCTACAATCATACAAAAATCACCAAGTCCATGCCTAGGTTGAAATGGGGGTGTTTTGGGGGTTTAGGGGATTTTAAAACTAATTTTCGGATAAAAGAAAACCGTGCGCACGATTTTCTGGGTAGGGGAACATGATTTAATAAACTATTCACCAACTGTACAGAACTCACTACCCATGGTTGCACTCTTACCTAGTTTTTGGTGCACAGTTTGTCAAACCATGCACCAGCCATGCGAATCCCCTCTTCATGGGCTCACACGGTTAACTGGGCTAGGCACATGGTTTCCCCTAACCATGCGACAACCATGTATAGCCCCCCTTTTTTTATATTTTCTTGAAAATACACCCAAACACACCCCAAGTCATAACTTCAAACAAAGGTACTTAAATAAATACAAAAATTACTTTAATTCAATCCTGAGATACTCCAGAAAAGGTTGGGATCTTACAATATCCCCACCTTATAATAGCTCGTCCTCAAGCTTCATTTCCAAGCTTCTCTAAGATTCCGAACCAAAAAGATCTTGACATTGAGACCTCATATTTTTTTCCCTTTACCATGTTTCCTCTTGTATGCTTCCATGCTTACATAGAACATGAACTATCAGCATAATCCTTCCTTGTAACACTTTCTCACTACGATCCAACAAAAAAATCAAATGCTTCTCAAAGGACGCATCTATCTTAAGATCAAACTCATCCACATTGATCACATGAGAAGGGTTTGGGTGATACCCTAGTAGTTGTGACAAATGGAAAACATCATGCATTGAACTATATTTCCATGGAAGAGCCAATCAGTATGCCACTGACTCGATTCTCTCCACAATCTCAAATGGTTTAACAAACCTGGGTTCCAACTTTCCCTGTCTTCATATCTTGCAGTGACTCAACCTAGGATACACCCAAAGGAATAAATGATCACCCTTTTTAAAATATAGGGTTTATCACATTTTGTAAGCATACAAATTATTCCTACTCTGAGCCATAGCCATACATTTCCGAATCAGTTGTACCTGCTCCGATGTATCCTACATGAGACTCTGTCCTAACAACTCTGACTCACTAGCCTCCTACCAACATAGTAGTGATCTGAATGACCTACCATAAAGATCCTCATATGGTTCCATCTGTATAGTTGCCTGATAACTATTGTTATAGGAAAACTTCACTATATCCAAGTGTTTCTCCCATGACCCACTGAAGTTTAGAACACATGCCCATAGCATATCCTCAAGCACTTGTATAGTACACTATGATTTCCCATATATCTGTGGGTGGAAGGCTATACTCAATAATACCTATGTGCCAAGATCCTTTTGTAATATATTCCATAATAGAGAAGTAAAGATATAATCATGGTTTGAAACTATAGTCCATGGAACCCTATGCAGATGGAATATCTTCCGAACATATAGTTCTCCCAACTGATCTACTGTGAAGGTTTCTCATATTAGAAATAAATGTGCTACTTTGTTCAATCGATCCAAAATAACCCAGATAACATCATTATTCTTAAGCATCTTCGGAAGAACTACCATAATTTCCATGGACATGTCATACCACTTTCATTTCAGAATGGGAAAAAACTATAGAAAACCTCCAGGACATTGATGCTTTGACTTTACCTGCTGATAAGTGTAGCATCGTGTCACAAACTCAGCTATCTCCTTTTTCATGCCTGGACACCAAAACTGTCATCGTAGGTCATGTTACATTTTGGTCATGCCTGGATGTACTTCCCACTTAGATACATGAAATTATCGTATGATCTCCTCTTATATATTTGTAGGCACAACAACTTGATTCTTCACATAGATGATATCATCCTCATCTATCAACCAGTCTAAGGTATCTCCCCACCTTCAAAGATTTCCCTGAATTATAAGATCTCTAGTTCCTTGCACTGTTTATCCTTGATCCATCTCAAAATTTTCGACTCCATATAAATTGATATGAAATTTATCTACTCCTAACTCTCTTGAACTATAACATGCATCTCAAATAGCAACATCACCATCTTCCACTCAACACTAGACTCTTGAACCGTCTGAGCCTAATTTTTCTTGCTCAAAGCATCATACACACTATTTTCCTTCCTTGGTGTATATTCTAGCTCAAAATAAAAATAATTCATATACTCAACCCATCTCCGCTACTGAAGATTCAAATCTCTCTGGGAAAATATAAACCTCAAGCTCTTATGGCTAGTATAAATTGTAAACTTTTCACCCAAATGATAGTGTCTCCAACACTTCATATCATACACCACCACTGATAGATCGAGGTCATGCATAGGGTAGTTCTATTCACGTGGTCTCAACTAATGATACCCATATGTCATGAATCAATCTCCTTGCATCAACATAGCTCTGAGTACTATCTTAGAAGTGTCACAATACACCGTGTACTCCTCACCTAAATCAAGTAGGATCAAAATTAGTGCCGATGTCAAACGATTATTCAACTCTTGGAAATATCCCTCACAAGCCTCTAACCATTAATACTTTACAACCCTTTTGGTTAATCTTGAAATAAATACTTCCAGTAAAATAGATCTTCAATATTCGGATGAGGATAGTGGTTTTTTACAGTAATCTTATTCAGCTTCCAGTAATTGACACACAAAAAAAACTCCTGTCAGCCTTATTTGCAAATAATACAGGTGATCCCCAATGATATGTACTTGGAAGGATAAATCTCTTATCCTCAAACTCTTAAACCTTTGTCTCAATCTCTTGAAGATCCATCAGTTCTATTCTGTATGGTGGAATAGATATTGGTTCATCCCCCATCAGGAGATCAATAGTGAATTCCACATCTCTCTTAGGTGGAATCCCTTATAATTCCTTATGAAAGACATCCTAAAACATTTCCACTATTGGTGGAAAGAAATATTCTCTAACACCCTCTTCATCCAACAATATAATATCAACTTGGGCTGTGAGCTCTCCTAGTTGCTGAGTAATTGGCCCTAGTTGGCCTGCCTGGATATCCCACTCTCCCTGGTGAATGTAATGGTGACCCTTAGGATATGCAAATATAACTCTTCTATGGTAACAATAAATGTGTGATCGATATGCGACTAGCCATCCCATACCCATAATTAGGTATAATCCAATCATATTAAGAATATAGAGATCCCATATAAAATGATACTCTCCGATCTCAAGAGATTATCCCTTACACATGCAGATGTCTCTAGATCGTACTCCCAACGACATATATATAGTCATAACCCTGCTCATAAACTCCACCACCAAGCTAAATCCATTAAAAAGTTTGCAGATATAAAGGAATGAGAGGAACAAGTGTCAAATAAGGCACTAGATAAATTAGAAGCTACTAAAATAGTAATTCTCACTATTGATGGACCAGCCTCACTATCTACAAGTGTAGGTTGCACCGCATGAAACTATCCTACCCATATTCCCTATGATGTAGTATAACTCCCCTAAGCTACACCACTCTGCTGACGTGGTCAATATTCCCCAGAAGCACCATTTCCACTGCCTCTACCGCCTCTACCAGTATAACTCCATATTCCTACCTGATATGGTGTGGAAGATCCCCTTCCGGTACTCTGGTTCTATCTAGCTCCTCCATCACTAACTATCTATCATGGGTTCCTTCAGAACCTCTGTAGATTCCCCATATTTTTACAAGATTGGAACTCAAATGGTGGTTGGGGAAAATGTTTTGAGAAATGTCCGATATTACCACATTAGTGGAAAAGCACTTGAGTAAGATCCTATGCACCTGATCCCCCTGACTGGCCACTATGATTCCTACTTCTCTAGATAAAGTTTTCATAATGAAGCTTCCTGCTATCATAAGATGTCCCTATTGATAATCTAGTAGCAACTATCTATCTAGCACTGTAAGCTTCTCTTAGGTTCCCTTTATCTATGATATCCTAATCCACCACCTTAGCAAACTTCTTTAACCGAAATAGGTTAACATGGAGCTTAATATATCACTTAAGTCCGCTCTTGAATGTTCGACCAGTGCTTTGATGATCCCCATAGTATATAAGTAACTAACTTGAACCTCCTCTCAGTCGGAGTCTCCAAATGGTCAAGTATCCTCTCGATGGACTCAACCAAAAACTCATCTCCCTCAGGTCCAACCTCTCCAGTAAAAGTAGGAGGGTGCTGCAACTGAAACTCCCTCGTCAGATAAAAAAAACTTTTTACAACCCACCCTGGGTCTCTTTCCATCAATTATATTAAATGAGTGAATTTCTCTTGGGACTTCTCTCCTTCTTCCTCCCCTGACACTATTGGTGCCTCAGGTTCTACTACTGGAGGATCATCCGCAACCATGTCCTCCGATCATCCTCTCAACAAGTGCCTTTGCAGAGGAATATATCTACAAATCCAAACACACATATTAGGACTCATAACACAATTTTATCACATTTATGTTATAGGAAAACTGTAATAAGCCACAACAAGCCTTTTCACCAATCCTCGCCACATGGTGAAAACTAAGGCTCTATTACTACCCTTAACCACCCCACACCTAGGTCCGGTTAACATGGGTTAACAAATTATCACTATTCAAGTTTCTCATTTAGACACCAATTTATTCAAATTATTACACCATTTTACCACATTAAATTTCATATTAGGAACCTTTCTCAATTTAAAATCACAGTAAGGAAAAACAATCTAAGTTTAACAACTTACACATAACCCATTTTACCATGCGTATCTAAAATGATGCATGTCACAAAATAGTCTTGAGTGCCTATAATGATGCATGAAAACTGAACTCTCATCCCTTTTTGAGCCACAATCAAATTCTCAACAATTACCAGAAATAATAATCACATCACACAACAAGTGCATCACCCAAGGTGAAATAATATTCAACTATAACAGTAGACTAAAATAATAAAAATCCCACCCTAAGTACTTGGATTTTACCCTGTACATGGGTTTATAACTCTCATGAATGAGTTTATTACCAAACCTCTGACTCTTCATAGTCTCCTACTTACCTTTCCGCAAATAGTAAGAAAAAATAAGAACAAAGAAAACTGTACCTCTGATACCACTGTATAACATCCTGGCCTGGGGGCCACACACCGGTGCCCCAAGCCTGATTGCCACATGACCTCAAACGTGCCTCCCCATATTCCAGAGGCTACCGACTAACAGTAAGGGTTTGGTAAGTTATTCAAGGGAAGACTATACCCTATTTTATCAGAGTAAAACACTAGTGGAAAATAAATAAACAAATTCAGAAGCATATATAATCATAGACAATACCAATGTCACAAGATAACCAAAACAGGAAATACAGTACTCAACTGAAAGGGAAACATGCCATGCCAAAGTAAGTTCCAAAGTGTCTAAAATTCAATTATATGTAAAGAAACTAACGACTCCCAAGTGGGTCTCGAACCACATCTGGTTATCTCATCCTTTCTCTATCCCCAATCAGCAATCTAATCCAGGGACCTTACCCTTAACCTATCCTGCAATAATAAAGTATATTCAGTTACTGATTAGGTAGCCTGAATAAGGTGTGAGTACAACTCAATAGGCCACCACCAACAGTGTCTAAAACAAATCCATTCAATAAAAAGTGTATACAGTTGTATAATAAAACAATTACAATATATAAGTAAACAGTCATAACACTGTCAATTAATCTTTATTAACTATATAGACCACTAGGTTCCTGGGGACACCCATACCCCAATACATACTCTAGTCTACACTGGGTCTGATCCATGTTACATATTCAATTCATAATTCATTTAAATAATATATATTTCATTATCCATTTAATTTCAATCTCATTATCACGAAAACTTGGAATCTTATTCCAATGTTTATGTTTTTGGGTATAGAACTCCATGTCTAGCTCCCTGTTTATCAATCTTGCATATATTACATGGGCATAGAACATCATGTCTAGCACCCCAATTCTCAATCATGAAAATACATCATAGGTTTATAACGTCATGTCTAACACCCAAATTCTCACCTATGTGCATATCTCATTGGTGTAGATCATTATGTCAAACATACCAATTCCCAACCATTCAAATAGATCTATCATTGGTGTAGATCATCATGTCAAACATCCCAATTCCTAACCATTCAGATAGATCTATCATTGGTCTAGATCATCGTGTCTAGAACCCCAAATTAACGACTATGCATGTATATCACCGAAATAGATCATCATGTCTAACACCCCTCTTATCAACTGTGTAGATATATCACTTCTTATCATAACCTCACATCTATCTCATCATCACATTTTTTCACATTATCATGTCTACCAAGATTAATCATATTAATATTCTTATCTAAATTACCCATCATAACTTCCATTAATTAATTCATAAATTAATTAATCCACATCCATTAATTAATTCGACAAATAATTAATCTTTTCACAATATCAAAATCCAATAATCAATTCACCGATTCATTATTCAAATAGACAATTTCAATGTATCATAATTAATTTACTGATTAATTATTCATTTTATGGCATCAATATCCCATAAATAAATTCCCAAATTAATTATCTCAAATCACGATAGCAATATCCCATAATTAATTTCCCAATTAATTACCTCAATTTGTAACATCCATAACCCATAACCAATTCCATAATTAATTAATCAATTAAACCATCTCAATTCCATAATAATTAATTCCCAAAATTAATTATTAAAATCAGTAATATCAAAATCTCATCATTAATTCTCCAATTAATTATCTCATTCAATGATCCCAAAATATCAAAATTTCACAATCATCTCAATTAATTAATTTACAACATTAATTAATTTAATTAGGTATTATAATTGATATATAACTCTAGAAATTATAAAAATTTCATATACATAATAAAAATCTTGGCTATGGGATTTATATTTTAGACCACCTTCGTTGATGGAAATTATCTCAACAGAAATCCCCAAAATCCGAGCAACACAACGGTGTAGATCTGAGTTCTAGATCAATATCCCTAAACTAAGATCAAAGATATAAAGATCTAATCAGTCTGGATCTAGATCTCCAATACTATATCTAGATCTCACCAAAATGGTTTAGATCTGAAGAACAAGAGGATAAAATCCACCAAATGATTAATAGAATAATAAATAATCAATAGGATAAGGATCAGGATGAGATCCACTTATCGAGAGAAGAACAGATCTTTGATTTGGGATTTAAATCTTGAATAACGGAGGTCGTATGACCTTGGAACCCCTTCAGAAAGATCTGTAATCTTCCAAAAATCATAAAGTCTAATCCTAGATCTAAATGGGGGTGTTTTGTGGGTTCGGGGGATTTTAAAACTAATTTTAGGATAAAAGAAAACCACGCGTGTGGTTTTTTGGGAAGGGGCACATGGTTTGATAAACCGTGCACCAACTGTGCGGACCTCACTACCCATGGTTGCATACTTACCTAGTTTTGGGTGCATAGTTTGTCAAACCATGTGCTAGCCATGTGAATACCCTCTTCTTGGGTTCACATAATTAGTTGGTATGGGCACAAAATTTCCCCTAATCATGCGCCAACTGTGCACAATCCCATTTTTTTATATTGTTTTTGAAAATCCACTAAAACACACCCCAAGTCATAAATTCAAACAAAGGTACTTAAATAAAGACAAAAGGTACCTAAATTAAAGAATGATATACACAAGAAAAGGTTGGGATATTACATGGTGGAGGTTTTTATTTTATCCCTCTCAAACAAGGGAGCCAAAGGAGGAGATGGCCTACCATGGATGGATTTGAAGAAGGCCTAACAAATGGATCGTGCAAGTTGAAAGGTAGGGTGAACCAAGGAGGATTTCACAAGGGGTACTTCATGTAGGTAGGTTTGGTAGAACTGATGGAACCTAGGGTGATGAATAACCTAGATGACTACACTTGTGTAAGTATTTTCTCAAACCTTTAAGAATCTACATAGGTATTCCCAGAAGTAATTCACACAGGTCCCTATTTGAGGAAGAGGAAATCATGCTTGTCTTCGTTAATTAGGGGTTGAGAGAATTACTCACATAGTTTTTTGTTTATTTAAAATAGTGGGAAAAATTTAGTTTCACTATTACCCTTTTATTCTCTCTTCTTTAGGTGTTAGAGAACTACCTAGAAGGTTATAGAGGGCTTGAGAAAAGCCCTAGGGTGACCAGAGTGTCGGATGGACTTCAGAGAATTTTGTCTGTAAAAATCAAGACCCCAGGTTCCTATTTATAGGAAAATATAGGACCCTAGGTGAAGGAGTAATATCGTGCAGGTGTTGCATATAGGTCAACCGCGTAGGGTTCCACGCAGGTTGCTTGCATGCCGACGATACTTTAAGGGGGGCTCGTGCGAATGACCTTTAGGGCCTTTGAAAACCTTGACCTTTTACAATTATTTCCTTCTCTTTTCACTAAGTTATTTCCCTTTTTCACCTTTTCATCCATGTAACAAAACAGAGTGTCAAAAAAAATCTCATCCTCAGGATATGATCTAATTTGAATGAGGAGGGTCTGATCCTGAGGAAAAGGGATGAAAATGATGAATGGTCCATGCAAGGTGTTCATGTATGGATTCCGCATAGTTTTTTCACTCAAGTATTCCACACAGGTAGAGTGCATATGCGGTTCACACAGGGAGGCATACTCATCTATAAATAGTTCCCTCATTTCAGCAAACATCTCTCATGACTCTGAGTTTTTAGGTCTCACCGTGCTAGTCTTCCACGCAGATCCTATGCTTAAGTTATTTCACTAAAGATCTTATTCATACAGACACAATATGTATCTAGCTGTGTGATGCATAGTCTTGGATGAGTGACTTACATGTGGATCATGAACCATGCTCCCGCATGAGGAACTTGTGTAACACACTTGAGCGAGCCACTTACGCAAAATAACACCTTTTACAAATTTTATTATTTTCATGGATTTATTCAAAATGAAGATACTTTGAAACAAATTTGATGATTTTTTGTAGGTTAAATGGTTTCCATGAATATTTTAGTTTCTGATGAATAAGATAAGGAACACATTGAGGAGATGATGAAAGTCGTAGGGCACAACTATTATGACGTCTGCGATACTACTCTTCCTAATCTGGAAGGGTCTTTGAAGAAATACCACCATTATTTTCTAGAGAGAACCTATCTACTACTTTATGGTCATGTCTATCTATGGGAGGTTCTCACACTAGATCCAAATAAATACCTTCCAATCCCTTGGTTTCAAGACCACAATAATTTCTCAACTTCCAAAAATTTCTAGCATGAGTGCTTATATCAATGCTGGGACATCACCCACAACCTGTTTTATGCATCACAACCCATGTACTCCAGATCTAAATCCACACACAGTTGAACTAAATCCAAATTTCTATTCATCCATCTTTCGAGATTCACAGATAGATCAATCGAAGGATTGGAAGAAAAGTTGAGACTTTCACCCCAGAGGGGGTGTTAAGACTGCCTGGATGTGGGCGTACTAGGTGCACCAAGTCTATACAAAATTCAAAAAGGATTCAAAATATGTTGGAATTTATGAGGCAATGTGGGTAGGGTTAACTTATGTATATAGGAATGATGAGTTTGTTCCAGAGCTTTTGATCCAATGGAGTCCACAAACAAATTATTTCCATCTAATTCATGGAGAAGTTGGAATTAGTTTGTGGGATTATCACTAGATCTCTAGGGATCCAATACTCAGAGACATGTATGAAAAATTCATCCCTCTGAGAGAAACATGGAGAAACACTGACAAGACACCATATTTATCATGTGATCTACTGAAAATAGATCATTATATTAAGAAGGTAAACCCCTTATTAAAAGGGGATATTCACCCGGAGACATGGGTGACCATTTTCTTGAGGAAGAAGGGGGAAGACCCCACTTGTAAGCGTCCGAAGAGCTATCCCAAGTCAGCGAATAGAAGCATACCCGACACCTTCTGGATGACATTGGAAAAGGTAGAGTTTGATAAGTGGGTATATGAAATCAAGCCTAAAGTTCTAGCTAATACACATCTTTCAAGCTTTATAGACATGTGGATCAGTGTATATTTACTACTTGGTCATGATTCCAAGGGAGACATAAGGCCATGAACATTTTTTGTAGTATCCAAGCTAGAAAATAGGATGTTTGTGGGGTTGGATATCCTCATTTTGGAAAAAATCCATAGTATTTTTCTTTATATTCATCTAGGGAAATCTTATTTCAGAATTGAGGGACCGTTCCGGGTATTGTGGGGATGGATTATGGCTCACTTCAGAAATTACTTTATGAAAAGCAGGATCAAGTTCTTTGGGAGTGAGTTCTGACCATATGTCTAAGATGTATCTAGTATTCTACTCCTGTATTTGAAACCCCATAAAATCCAAACAAGGTTGAGTTTATTTAAGGATTTAAACTTATTTACCCATAGGAATCTACCCACATGAATATTCATTGATGAAGGTAAGGCCAATATTGAGCTAAGGTCATACACGACATCCTTCAAGGATGGTGTGTTGGTGACCAATATTGATGGTGATATTATATGAAAGGCTTATTCTCCTTACCATTTTTCATGATAGTTCAAGTGATTGCAGCAAATAACTGTATTCCACCAATTTTATATCATATTTAAAAAGAATATGATAGTATATCGACAATAATGTTTTACACAACTATGGAGTTGATGGAGGTGGTGATCAACCTACCTTCATTGAATGAAACCGGTGAGTTTCCCTCCTAGTATACCGAGGCTTGGATTGTATCATAACCTAAAGGGGTGCTGGCCAAAGATGTTCCTCGGGTTGGTATGAAGAGGTGGAGTAGGAAGGGTTTATCTCATTTGGAAGGTGATTCATATCCTTCAGAAGCTACATCGTCTGCATCATAGGGAGAGGAAGATGATATTCCCAACTCATCCAAATGAACTCATGTAAGGTATAATTCACTAGACAGAATAAAAAGGGCCACACCAAATGAGGCTGCAACAAGGCAGTCCATTCGAAACCACCAAAAGGAGTATCAGGTTCCATTTTATCATTCGTCATAAGTGACATAAAGGGTTGGGAATCCCATGAAATCTAGGTCTGATAGATCATCCTAACAGTAGGTTAGAATTTATCTGGAATACGTATGACCAGAGTCAGTTCAAATGTAGTAGTACCTATATTCTGATGCTAAAATTATATGGGTGATCCTATGTGAGGGATTGTAGATTTTGAGGATAGGAGATCTCCGAGCCCTGCCTAGTATTCTCTTTGAGAATAATTATACTAAAGTGAAGAATCATATTCTAGATCTATAGATTCTCATCTATATAACCAATGACCAGATCCTTATTACAAGGTAAGTGGAGAATATGAAGAAATGTGGTACTGCTGAATGGATCGATCATTCGTCTTCTAAGGAATGTCGTGACTTTGTCAATCCTAAATACATAAGTTCTCTTCTTCTCATACTATTTTCTCATTTTCATTTATATTTCAGTCAAAGAACCATTTATAAGGGGGAAAACCATCATGATTTTTTTCCTAGAGGGCTAGAGGGATATTGTTCAAGGTTTCATCACCATAGTATAGCCCTAGTGGTACTCTGATCAAGGTTTACTAGGTCACCCCCAAATCAGGATAGGTATCTCCAAGCCAATAGGCCATGAAGGATGAGATGGCGAGAGAATTCGCACTACCTCCCATAATACATGTATTTGAGGAGGTTGATGTTAGACCTCCTTTGAAGAATATGGAGAAGAAGAAATGTACAAGGGAGAAATCCTTGTCTTAATGATTTTCCAATAGCGGTAAGTTATCTTAGTGTCATTAATCTATGCCTAAGACAAGTGTCTAAACTTCCTTGGATTGTAGGAAATCCTTCTATTTCCCCTCTCAAGGGACTTACACATGAGCCTCCAAGAACTGAGGAGGGAACTTCAGACCAAGTGCAGATACCTGTGAATTAATTAGATCCCTCAACTAAAGAATCATATGTTCTTGATTCTATGGAGATAGATGAAGATTCTGATAATGTCGAAGGTATTTCATAATATTTACATGCTAATGATTGATTTCTACTTATGTAATATTTCTGGTTTGTATCATGCACCATAGAATCCTATGATGACTGATGCTGACCCTATGACTATCACTAAGGAGGATGTTTGGGGTATCAATTCATCATCATAGGGTTATGAAAAAAATTCTCCAAGTGTTCCCATGGGCGATATTAACATGGGGTTTGGGATGTCAATAGAATCCATGATAAATCTTGGAATTCATTTTTATGAAATACTAGAACATATTAATATTCATAATAATTTAGAAGAATTTAAGGTCACTATATAAAGAATAAAATGGATGTGAGTCTTTATTTTCTACACAATCAAAATTTTTATACTTGATTCCCTCATCATAACTAGTTGGAATACAAAACTCCATCCATAGAAACTATTATGGTGATGGTGCATGGAGAAGACATCAAAATCAATCTCAATCCCACTGTTGAGGGGGATCCAGCTCAGGTGGACCTTGAAATGGGAAGTCTTCTTGAGCCACATCTAGAGGATCCTGGGTAGACCTAGGGAGTTCCCCTCATCAAGAGGTTCCAGTTCGAATAGCTAAAGCTGGGAATGTTAGGGAGGACTCCTCTTGGGATGCTGGATTTTGATTAGGTAAATGTCACCAACTATTATGATTTTACCCCATTATTGTTATTATTTTGAAGATAATAATGATTATAATTCATTATTTAGAATTATCATATTCTGTGGATAGGTCTGAGGTAGAATATTCTACATCAGCTCAATCAACACCAGAAGGTGAGGCAACCATTGTTCAGGAGGGAGCAGAGTAGGGAAATACTTTGAGTGAACTGATTCCAAAGTACATATGTCTTAAAAATGAATCTGAATCAGATCCAGAGTTGTAGAAAACTCTCTGTATTGCAAATCGCAAGGCCTTGCGGGATATGTGGAAGATCATATCTGAGATTCCCATTAAGGACCTTTATTCTCAAATCTGATGGATTTCAGATATGTTTTGCATGTTGGGATTTAGTGGGGTTGATTTTCATCTAATAAATGCTATTGTGAAGTAGACTATTCAAAAGAGAGAGAAAGAGCATAAACTTTAGAAAGATCTCATAAAGGCCAAACTGATTTCCAATATTGACTAATTTCGAGATGCATTATCCCAAATAGAAGCCAATCATAACACAAAGCTAGGGAAATTCAAGTAGCAGATCAAGGAGAAGACTATTAAAGTGTCATTCCTTTATCAAAAATTAAATACTTCTCAGGGGGAACTTGAAAAACTCTAACATTCATTATGATAATCCCAAATAGAAGGGTCATCTTCCATTACAGTCGCAACAAAATAACTTTATCAGGTCGAGGTGACTGAAGCTGGTTGACTGGCTGAGCTTCAATAAGTGGATAATGGGGCTCAGGAGGATGTTCAATATATGAAGAGTTATATTGAAGGTCTCTTGTAATATATGATAGAGAGAATCCATATTGTGGATGTTCCTCTGGGGGATTTTCTTCTTTTGTTCATAAATGATTTTTTTTGTTTTCAATCATCTATGTATTTATCCTTGTTTCCTTCCTACAAATATAACATTATATTGGAACTAATTTTCACAACAAAAGAGTATATCAGTTAATTATAATCACAATGATGAGATGGGGAAATGATCTAATTTTTGTCTAATCCATGGGGATTAGAGAGCATAGTTTGATTGTTTCTTTCATCACCCTAATTCTTTCTAAAGCTCAATATAAAGAAGAATTAGTGGGTGAGATTTGGATTTTTCTTAGGCTACCCTTTTAAGTTCTCATCCTAACAAGTTCTGTACCTTTTATCTTTTTGGTCAGTTTAAAGTCATAAAAATTAGACTAATAAAACTAGTGTTCTAAGTCTAATAACTTAGACCATATATTTTGAAATAATGACCCAAACAATTCTTAATGGCTGAGAATGTTATGATATTATTTAGATGCTTCCAAGGGTAATATTGAGCCATGACTTTATGGTTTACAAATTTAAAATATGATAATCAGAAATATCGGAGGTATCTCCTAGGGAAGAAGTTACCATCAGTTGATGAACCAATTTAGAGGGATATTTTATGCAAGGACAACTAGGGTACATACTATATAGTCAAATAGTGGCATCCTTAGGCTGACAGACCCGTCACATGGGCGAATTATGCAAGGATAATTAGGTCATATATTGTATAGTCAGAAAAAGAAGTTATCAAGAATTCTGACATTCTATTATTGACAGTTGAAGTTTAAGATTCTTATTTCACAAGACCACAAGGGTGGTTTTTCCATGGGAAAATGTCTAATAATAAAGGGATAATTTTTATTATCATTGGACATGAATGGTAAACTGCTCCTACATGAATAACTCAAGTGGAGGAGGGTACATTTTGTGGGATGGACACTGTCAGGGGAAAGTGAACTTTCTAAAAATGGTTAATGTATCATGAAATTTAATGTCATGAGACCAAGACATTGACCACATAGTTTAACATCATAAAATGAGGATGTTATGCTATGTAGTTTAAATTCATGAAGCATGGACATTATGCTGTGAAATTTAAAGTCATGTAATAAGAACATTATACTGTATAGTTTAAAGTCATGAAGCAATGACATTAGGGGGTCTATAATTTAAGATCTTTATCTTTGATAAAAAAGGTTGATGATTATCCCATTATTTTTATTTTTTTTGAAATTTGATACCATATTCAGGTCTGGAAGGAGAAAGTTTTAAGATTTGATTTGGTGATCTCTGGATGATATGTGGTCAAATGGCAGAAGGTTATTCCAATATTCTTTGAACATATGAAGGGGGAAAAAGTAAAACATGGTCTTGGAGACTTTTATGTTGGGGGAAATGATATGGGACAAATATGAAAGGGATGACCACTGAATTTGAATTGTGGGTTCCAACATACCATCATAAAATCATAAAGGGATAGAAGATTCTTCTACCAAGGGTGAAATTACTGCTATTTGACAAACTCGTTATGGGGGCTATTTTATACAAGGAAACCTAGGGAACATACTTCATAGCCAAATAGTGGAATCCTTTGGCTGATAGGCCTATTAAAAGGGGGTTTTATGCAAATATTACTGGGGAATATTACAACATAGTCAGGAAAAAGAGCTCTCAGGTATCAAACTTTCTGATTCCATAAGATAAAGGAGGATTATGAAGATCTGAAAGTATTCAATATTAGGAGTATAAAATGTAAAAGGGGCATTTTTCAATGTATAAAGTAAGAATTTGTACAGATATTGGGCATGATTTTGGAATCCCTTACATAGATATGACTCATATGTAGAAGGGGGACATCTCTCATTTCCTTGGTGTAATTTCTAATGTGAGGACCCAAAATAAAAATTCTTACATAGATCTTTTGTTTGAACATAGGAGAGGATGAATTTTTATTTACTCCATGGCTGGGAATAAGATCTAAGGCCTAGTTTTCAATACGTATCTCAATGGGATGAGAATAAACCCATACGTTGTTCTCTGGATACTGTGTAGTTTAAAGTCATGCATAAAGTACATTTTCTATACAGTTTAATGTCATGTGGTAAGGAAAAAGGTGTCTCAACCTGACGAGCAATAGGATAATGTGGCTGAACTAGGGAATATAACCCAGGCATCACTACATATCTTGTTAGAGTAGGAATCAATCCACACATAGTTCTATTAGATACAAGTTCACGCATAAGGTGAGAACTCATATTGGATCTCCTCATGCATGTATGACTCATACATAGGAGAGTAGGAGATTTTCCATGTTGTGCTATAGATTTTCCCAAGATTGAAGATCTAGATGTCCCTATGTATCTCATATGGGTGAGAATCAAGCCACATGTAATTCTTGAAGGACTGTATAGTTTACCATCACGTGACCAGGATGTCTAGTGTGCCTTTTAAGGTCTTATATCTAGGACTATGATAACCCTAATGTGAATAGATACACCTTACTCATATAGATAAATCCTTTACCAAACTCCTAAGACCATGTGAGTTGTGTTTGGTGTGAGAAAAAAGTAGCGGTAAAAGTTTCTTATAAAGTAAAAAGGTAACACAAGTGAAGGATAAGGGAATTTAAATTATGCGGTGGTTGGGATAGTAAATAGAATCTAGGCATCGCTAAGTATCTCATTGGGATGAGAATTAAGCTATATGTAGTTCTTGATTATACCATACAGTTTAACATCATGCAGTAAGGATGAAGATGAACTGATGTGGAAGGATAAAAATTATGTGGCTGAACCAAGGTGTAGGACTCAAGAATCACTACATATCTTACTAGGTAAAGAATCAATCCAAACTTAATTCTTGACAATTGTTCCCCACATCATTTTCATCCTTTCACATCGGTTTATCTTTTTCCTTACTACATGAAGATAAAACGATGTGGAAGGGGGTTTTATTTTAAAAAAAACACAACTGGACTTGAGATAGGATATTTGGGCATTACTATGTATCTCAATAGAATGATAATCAAGCCATACATAGTTCTTGAAATGTTCTCTATGAAGGTTTGATTCATACACACGGGGAGTGAAGGTTTTTTTAATTATGACTGAACCTGAGATAGGAGATCTAGGCTTCACTATATATCTCGATATAATGAGAATCAAGTCACATGTAGTTCTTGAAAAAGGTTCCCCACACCAACTTGGATATGACATGGGTAAAGGGGCTTTACATATTTTCCAAATTAATAGTTCTTCCCAAAACATGATTCTAGGTATCACCATGCATCTCATTATAATGAGAATCAAAACATACCTTCTGGAAAAGTTTCCTGTATAGATATGGTTTGAACACAGGGAAAGAATAAATTTTCTTTATGGTCATGGCTAGACCTGATATTGGAGATTTGGGTGTCACTATGTATCTCAATAGGAATGAGAATCAATCCAAACATAGTTCTTGGATAGATCGTGTAGTTTATCATCATATGATGAGTATGTAAAAATATTGGGACTTATACATGTAAAAGGGGCCCAAATTCCATTATGTAATGATAATGATGTAATTAGGGCTTATACACAGGGGAATCCCATATTTCTTCCTCAAGTATGGCCAAGAGGGTATCTCGACACATGAAGGGGTTAGAGAAATTTAATTGGGATCTACTGTGAGATGGAAGCATGTTTTTAAGAGACTATGAGGGGTATCCCGACTCATGGTATGCTAAGGGTTTCTTAACATTAGATTAAAATGATGTTAAATGTGTAGTTTAATGTCACACGGTAAGGAAAATAGGTGTCTTTAAGTTTATTTTCCCATGATAAGGAAATTTTTTCATGCATTTTTAGGTCATGTGACAAAGACCCACTATGCAGTTTAAACGTCTTGCAGCTTGGATGAAGATTGTGTAATTACACGAAATATTTATTTAGGAACCTTTCATTACTTGAGGTTGTAGTGAGTTATCCATCCATTGATATTAAGGAATAATATTCATTAGAGTGGACCTTATGCATGGAGTAATGTCCCTCCCACTTTAGATCAATATTTGGAGGCTTGTTTCCTGGTATCATTGGAGTCCTAAGGACCAAAACCAACTCTCCTTGGTGGAATGAATAAAGGCGTACCTTCTTATTAAAGGCCCATGCTATCTAGTTCTGATATACATTTAAGTGATTCAAGGTATGAAATATCTTTTCATCCAGTCTCTCTAATTAATATAGTAATTTATGAGACTATTCATCTATAGATACCTGGTAAAAAAAGGCAATGCAGAGCGATGTAAATTGAACTTCAATGGGAAATACTGCTTTTATTCCATACACCAACAAGTATGGGGTTTCCTGTGTTGTAGTACGGGTTGTAGTATAGTAATCCCATAAAGTGTGAAATTTCTTATGAGGCCAATATTTCTTATCTTTATCCACCATATTCTGGTGTATGTTTGAAAGGGTCATGTTAAAATTCTCTATCTTTCCATTAGCCACTGCATGATAGCGGGATGAATGGTTGGATTTGATATTGTACTTCTGATACAACTTTTACACCTTAGTAGAGGAAAAATTGGTGCCACCGTCCATCAATATTGTATGAGGCACACCAAATCTGGTAATGATGTTATCTTTTATGAAGTTAACAATGCTTTTGGCTCTGACTTCTTTGAGGGGTATTACCTTATCCCATTTGGAGAAGAAATCAACAACAGTAAGGATAAACTTGAACCGCTTGGCCATAGCTTGAGGATATGTCCCACTACATCCATTACCCATGTGGAAAATGAAAATGAGTATTTGGATTTATGTAGAAAATTAGGGGGTTGATGGATTAAGTTGTCATGCACCTAAAAGAAATGACATTTCTTAGTGAATTCTGTATAATCCTGTGTTATCGAAGGCCAAAACTATCCAAGCCTTTGGATTTGATCAGAAAGCCTATAGCCTAACTGGTGGGCACCACATGCTCTTATGTGTACTTCTTTTATAACAACGAAAATATCTACTCTATAAACACATCTGAAAATGACTCCATCAAAGCCTCATTTTTAGAGAACTTTTGGGTGATTCAGGCCATCATAAATAGTGAAATTGGATTCTCTCCACCAGATTTTCTCTCTTCCAGTTCTATCCGATGGAAGCACCCCATCCTGAAGGTAGTCCATTATGGGAATCATCTATCCTATGGTAGGACCATATGGCTTAGTAATGAGACTTATTTTATTTATCTCTTCTATTTTGATCCGAAAAAAGGTAAAATCATTTAGCTGTGGGAAATGTTAATGACTATTTTGTCCCGATTTGGATCTGCCAAATCTATAGCTACATTCATAAATTCATCTTCCTAGAAATTTTGTGATCGTGGGACATGAGTCAATGTTCGATCTGAGGGGAATTCCACCATTAACCCTAGAACATAGTCCATTAGAGAAATTAGATCATCTTTTCTGATGGTGTAATCCTCATTGATTTTCTTGATTACCAACTCTGAGTCTCCTTTCACTTCTTGGTGGTTTATCGGTATTTGAAGTGCCAATTCTAGGCCTAAAATGAGAGCATGATATTCCAACTCATTATTGGTACAACCTTCTGATAACAGGAAAGAGTATGGAAACACTGCCTTCTTTGGAGAGATAAACACAATACCTAACCCCGCTTTTTTGAGTGTAGGGTCTTCCATTATCTTTTCTATTAAGATTATGGATGCACCATCAAAATACATTTCCCCTATTTGGGTGCTGATTTGGATAGAGAATATTTCTTTACCGGATAGTTCATTATTTAATGGAATCTCTTCTGTAGATGGGTGTTTGGAAAGGAAATCTGCCAAAGCCTAACATTTCACTGCTTTCTGAGGCACAAATTGTATGTAAAACTATTGTAGAATAACTACCTACTACTCCAGACATCCTATCAGCATAGGATGACTAAGGATAAATTTGAGTGGATTATTATGAGAAACCAAGTGGATATCATAGTGCTGCAGGTAGTGGATTAACTTCTAAATGGAAAATATTAATGCAAGGAATAAATTCTTGATATCTGACTAATGAGTCTCAGCATCGATCATGGTTCAACTGAGATAATAAAGGCTATTTTCATTCCCAACATCATTCTTTTGTGCAAGGAAGGTGCCCAATGATCATTCTGGTTTCATTACATACATAATGAGTGTATTTCCTTCAATATGTGGAATCAATACCAGTGGTATCAAGAGGTATTTATTGAGGGAATAAAATACTTCTTCACATTCATTGGTACACTGATATGTGATCCCCTTCTTCATCAATTTGTTAAAGTGTAAACACTTTCTTATGAGGCTGGATATGATGTTTTGGATGTAGGAAAAGTTTCCTTGAATTTATCTAAAATATTTCAAGTTTCTAGGAGGTGAGATGCCAAGTATAACTTTAGTTTTCTTATGATCTACTTCAATGTCGTGATGGTATACAAGGAAGCTGAGAAACTTTCATAAGGTTTCCTCAAAAGCACATTTTAAGGGGTTAATCCTCAGATTATGCTATTGAAGCTTGCTGAATATGGTCTCTAGTTCAGCTAGATAATCAGTATAGTATCTTTACTTAACCATCAGACCATCAACATACCATTAAACAAAATTTCTTAGAAAAGGTTTTAATATGTGATGCATGGAACGTTAGTAAGTGGAACCAACATTCTTCAGGACAAAGAGCATTACCTGATAGTAGAATACACCCTTGGGGGCCCTGCAGGCTTTAGATTCTTAATATTCTAGGGCCATATGGATTTGGTTGTATCCATAGTATCCATCCATGAAGGATAGGTCTTGATAACATTCTGTTGTATCAATAAGGAGTTATATAATTGGGGCTAGGAAGTCATCATTGATATAATACTGGTTGAGATCTCTAAAGTCGATGAAAAATCTAATTTTACTATTTTTCTTCTTCATATGGGAAATTTTGGCTAACCATTATGGATATTTTACCTCTTAGATAAATCCTACCTTGATGATCTTGTTGACTTTAGCCTCAATTTTGGAGGTGTGATTTGGGTGTGTACTTCTAGCTGCCTGCTTGTATCCTCGGTGATCTTATGAAAAACCCAAGTGATGGGTGGCCACCTTGGGGTCATGGCATGGAATCTCTATGTAATTCTAGGTGAAAAAATCACAATTATTCTTCAAGAAGGAGGTATATACCTCCTATTCTTCATAAGTCATGGACGCACTAATCAGAGTGGGTTGTGGATCCTTTTCTGTACCTAGATTTATTTCTATGAGTTCATCCATAGTGTTATAGACACCTTCCTCAAATGATGGAGGGGAATATCTAAGATCTGACTCCTCTTCCTCTTATTACTCTCCCTCATGCTTTAATTCATTCAAATCTACTTGATAAGTAAGTGATGAAGTAAGAATCTATGAGATGAGAGGGAAATATTCATTTGGATGTCCAAAATATGAGGTAAACATTTCTGGTTCAATCAATAGTGAAGGGACTTCTTGGAGTCTTGAAGATAAAGTGAGGGATTGAGAATGATAATCTCTATCTTTTTACATTAGTGTGATAACGTCTTCCAGTCCAATTGATGGAGCCAGGTTTTGTTGAAGCTCAGGGGATGGAATAAAGACATTTTCATTACAACTATTATCACTATCTGGAGAGTTGGTAACTTCCCTTGCACTTTCAGATTCAGTTTCCATGATAGAAAGAATTGAATTCATATAATGAGTTCTTGAATCTAGGATCACCCCTTCAATTTTATTAATGGGGAGAACATAATATTCATTGAGATGGTTGAAAGGATTAGTTGGAATCATTTCCAGAACATTCGGGGCATTGATTCAAGTGACATCATCTACCATAGAATGTTTTTCTCCTTTAAGGTTGAACCCTGTGTCAATGTACTATGACTCACAGAATTTGAACGAGTCCTTTTCCCCAAGAAATGTTTCAATTTGACCATTGAAAAAATATTTGAGACATTGGTGGTATGATGAAGGGATGAATTCATGCTGATGTATCCAAGTTTTACCCAGAAGAACATTAAAAGATCTATCCTTCTAAACAACCATAAATTCCGAATGAGACATGAGATCCTAGAACTGAGTTCTAAGTGTGATCTCACCAAGAGTCTCTTTCTCATTCTTATCATAACCCTGTAACATTAGAGTCGAGGGGAAAATGAGATTCATTAAGACCCAGTTGATGAAGTGTCTGGACCAGAATGAGGTTGACCCCTGATCCATTGATGATAGAGGATCATTAGATATAAATTCCATTTATTTGGCTAGATATATACAAGGGTTTAACATGTACTTGAATGACAACATCCTCATCTTGATTTGTGAAAGATATGACCACATGAAATTCTGTAGGATTATTCTCTACATGATATACCTTGACAACAACAACCTCAACTTCAAACTTTTAAGGGATTGACAAGGCCTTAATAAGTGCTTTCTATAGGTCTTTTGATATAATCAAAGCATCAAGGATTGATAATTTGGCTGGAACTTGGGATAGTTGACTTAAGACATCATATTTTTAATCTAGAGGTCTGCACTTCCCAATATGGGGATACAATTTTGTAGAAATTTTAGGACCTGATGATCCTAATGTGGATGGGCCATCCCTTAGGGTAGGAGTTGGAATTTCTCCTGTTCTTGGTAGATTAGGTCAGCCGGGTTTACCTACTCTCCAAGGGAGTGGTATCATATCCTCTAACTAGTCTTCCAAGATGATCATGTTAGGGAAGACCCTTTCATGCATGGAGGAAGAACTCCATTGTTTCTGCTAATCTCACTAAAGATATTTCCCATGAGTTTAAACCATGCATATGGTTTGATCAGGGGTTTGGTTGATGTGGTGGATCCTACCATGTCCATGTATTCCTCTGTATCCTTGAACTCAAAAACCTCTTCCCCCAATTCCCCAATCAAGTATAGGGAACTCAGGTTCATAATCAGAATCATCATGTGCGAAAGGATCCATTAAGTGAATAACATTGACAGAACTAAAAATAAACTCCTCATCTGATGAATATTCCATCTGATAGGTTGAATCTTGTTGTACCATTTGGTGGGATGGTGCCCATGCTTTTGAGACTACCAGAATGAAGTTAGCTAAAGTTAGGGTTAACTTTGGCCACAACAAGATATCATATTATTTCATTTACTTCTTATCCTTCTAAACATGTCTCTACTTGGAATATTTTCCTTTAAGGTTTGAGTCACTGATGAAGCTAGCTGTGCTACGATGGGAGAAGTCAAGAAAAAATTTGGATATTTTAGCTATGATCAGAGAATAGCATGAGTTAGGTTAATTTTTTTTCTAACTATCTAGTCATAAAATTTCTGCATACTCTTACTTTTAACTTCTTTCCACTCATTTTCCTCCTATGGATTAGTATCACAAACACATGATACTTGATCAAGTGAATTCTTTAATTTTAATTTCCCATAGACCACCATCTTTTTTAGGAGGTATTTGAAAACCAAAAAAATATTGAATGTGGTGCCCCAATATATGATGAAATGGGAAATAATTTGGGAGATCTTTATCACCATCTTTTCCGAGTATATTTGGATTTGGAAACCTGACTAAGTTGTTTTCCTATGTTGATATGAAGTAACCACAAACTTGGTCATTTTGAAAAGAATATACCCTATTTTTAATCTCCTCAAAACGTTTTTTCCTTTGATCTCTTTGATAATTATGATGAGGTGGGACTTGTTGATGAAGTTTGGGATGTTGAGCCACACATTATGGAACAAACTATGAGTTGGGAGTTGGTATAGGGTCTGTGTAAGAACCAAGGTTTTCGTACGAGGTACAGATCTTTTTCTTTTCGGTTTAACTGTTCTCTTGAGGCCTAATGTGGATGCCTAACTTGGCTGAGGGATTTACGGAGGTGTTCGGGGATTGTTAGGAGCCCAGAACCAAGTTTTAGGCTGGAAATGACCTGACACATGGTTTGCACACAGCCTGCGCACGACCTGGGTAAATCGTGCACCATGGTGCAGGCTTGGCAGAGGTAGGAGCATGACTTGCGCACTGTTTGGGTAAATCATGTGGGGTGGCTGTGCGGTTTTCCCTTGCCTTCCAGAAAGGTCCGCACGGCCTCCGCACAGTTTTCTAGGCTGTGAGGGTAAACTGTACGACCTTCTATGTTTTGAAATTTAATTAATTTTTAATTAAATTAATTAAATTATATAAAAATCTAAACCTAATCTTCTTCTTCAACTAGACAGAAGGGGGAGGCGCCAGGGAGAGCTCTCAAGAGGCTTCGGAGGGATTTTGATCCTACTTCTCCATCCGATCTCCGTTTCAAATGCCGTTCATCTTGTTGGATCTGCAACAATAAGTCCTCAATTCCTTTTTAATCATTTTCAATTCTTTTGGTTATA
Organism: Viscum album; assembly: GCA_963277665.1. NCBI lineage: Eukaryota > Viridiplantae > Streptophyta > Magnoliopsida > Santalales > Viscaceae > Viscum > Viscum album. The sequence continues at coordinate 343,295,786 of OY728156.1, forward strand.
ACGAAAGCAGATTGAATTAAGGCTCATATGCCCTAATTTCTCATTCTTCATATGTTCTTCAGTTTTCTTCCAAACCTGGATGAATCAGAGCCTGATACTGGACGATCTATCTTGTACGAGCCTAAGGTAGGTGGTCTCGTGCTTTTCGCTGATTGTCAAGCTGTTTATATACGCTGAAGTGCCGCGCGCCCACTTTTGGGGTGTCACTTGAACCTGTAATTTAACCCTGTTATTACCTATAATGTTTTAGGTAATCTAAATAGGATGGTATGTACATGATTTAGGTTGTATACCTTGGACAGGAACCACCCCTTGGGTGCGTTTCCTTGAATGGCTCTTTTATGGACTTTTTGACCCAGGATGCCTATGAGGAATGCCTTTCCTTTCCCTTGTGGGTTGTTAAAAATAGAAATTGAATATGAATGGATTTTCAATAAGATGAAATTGTAATTGAAATGGTTTCGGGTATGGGATGGAGTTTTCCCCCTTGACCCTTGTATGATTTTTCTTGAATTGTTAGACCATGTGAGTCAAATGATATTGAACAACTTAAAATGTGAAACCAAGTCATGGGTGAACCATGGAACTAATGTGAGTTTCCATGGATGGACTCATACAAGACTTGTTACTAAAATGTCGAATGAATCATGGATCCAGTGTGAGATTCCATGGACAGACTCAACAGGGAATGATATGTCATGGGCGATACTCGGATCTTATTTATAGGATCCCAGGTACGAGATCAGATGATAGACTATACTGCACCTAGAGAAAGGCTGGGTACTTAGGAGGTTCACTGGAACGGGCTTGTAGAGCGATGCTGGGTTCCTAGAGGTTTGCCGAAACGGGCTTGTAGGGTGTTGGTGGATTTTCTCCCTGAGTGATGCCTGGTTTCCGAATTGAGTATTCCAGGAACGGGCTCAAGGAATGGTTAGAACACATGAATGAAGTGATTAATGAGTGGAATGGATACTTTAAGCGACGCCAAGCCAAAGAACAAGCTTGGGTCGGTCTTGCTAGTTTTCCTTGTTTACTACTTTCCATATTACACTGCCTGTTTTATATATTTACTGACATATTAGCACGGATCCTTGGTGGTTGACTACTAGGATTCAGTCTCACACCTTGTTTAGGTCATGTTTTTGGACCCAAGTAGATTATATGATTTCAGGTAATGAGAAGGGAAAATTCCCTAGTACTGGTGCTTGACTTGCTGCTTGGAGTAGGAGTGCACGAGACCAAGCTGAGGCTTGCGATGCGATAGGGGATACTTTTTGGTTTCTTTTTGGTGTTTTGTACACTTGTACTGTACTATATTGACTTATACCATCTTTGGCTGTTTTCTAGACTCTTGTACCATTTGCACCATTATATATATGTAAGATCTTTCTATTTGTTATCTATTTCTTTTGTCTATGTGTTGTCTACTGGTTACCTTGTTCCGCTATTGTATGTTGTAATTCCGCTGTGATGCTTTGGTAATGAGGGCATAGTCTCCCCATAGACTCACCTAGTCCCTCGATGCTAGTCGGCAGCCTCTGGCATTTGGGGAGATGCACTTGAGGCCATGTGGCGACCGGTCCGGCTACTAGGTTTAATGGTAAGTCGGGTCAGGATGTTACAACGTGGTATCATAGGGATTTCCTTTTCTGATTTGAATTACTGTTTCGTTACTATAGATAGGAGTAGGAAGGGAGGGACTTTGGTAATAAAATATGCCCAGGAGTTGCAAACCTGCGTACATGGAAAAGCCAAGTTGCCTCGTATGGAATTATGTTTCTGGTTTTAATGATTTCACCATTGGGTGACGCAAATGGTTTTTGATGATACTATTTATATTATTGTGGGTTCTATTTCATTGCAACCCGATGAGATGAGGGTTTTCCATATCATGCATCATATAGGAACCTTGATAGGAATCACATGTCATGCATTATTCCATGCTATCTAGGATACATTAGATATTTAATACTGTTGTGACAAGTGTTGTGATAGCTATTGCATGCTGTTTTCATAGTTGATTGATAGGCGTGCCTACTATTGTGTTATATTGGGTGCAATGAATGAAGAGTGATGTCATATTTCAATTCATAAGGTGTATAGGCCCTTATGGATTGGGAAATGACGCACCAATGGTATGTAGATGATAAATGAAATTGAATTTCATGGTTATATGGGCATCAAATTTTGATTCATGAGGTGTTATGGGCCCTCAGGGATCAGAACTTGGTGGACCATCGGTTAAAGCTTTTGAACAAAGGTATGTTAAAAGAACGAATGTTGAAAATAGAGCCTGACCTAGACCCGACTTCTGAGTGGGCAATAGGTAGTGACTCTAGTGGGTTTTTTGGTGGCTGTGCCTTATGCAGTCCTGGCTTTAGAAGCAGGCTGTGGGTTGACGTGGTATTTAGGAAGGTCTCGACCTGTCCTGTCCTGGTTCTTGCGCTCTTGAATTCCAAATCTCATTAAAAATCTCAAACTGAGGCATGTGTTTGGCATTGCAGAGTCATTCCACCACGACGAACTCCATTCGTACGTCGGGAGAGCGGTGACGACCACGTTCCGGAGATAGTAGGCCATGGGATACTAGAGGAAACTCCTGTTTTACCAGCTGTGACACCGACAGTTGTACCGGACACAGGTACCAAGGCACAGTTCCAGGAGAGCTTGCTGCATTTTATGCAGACCATTCAGGGAGTACCGTAACCTACCCCGACTATGGCAGAGTTGACGTGTGAGTTTCAGCAGCAGCATCCGCCTACGTTTTCAGGGGATGGCAGACCACAGGCTGCAGAGTCCTAGTTAGAGGCGATAATAGCTATCTTTGATCATTTGGAGACGCCTCTAGAGAGAAGGGTCAAGTTCGCTACGTACATGCTGCGTGATTCCACCAAGAGGTGGTGGGACATAATCACCTAGTCGGATCGTCATCAGGAGATGGCTTGAATAGAGTTTCATATGGCCTTCTACGATTTCTTTTATCCCGAGACCTTGAGGGCCAATCGAGCCTGGGAGTTCTTGTGTCTAGAACAGGGTGCGTTATCAGTGATGGAATACTCGGCCCGTTTTACTGAGATTCAGTGCTTCGCACCTATCCTGATGGGCGATGAGCTATCGAGGGCCAGACGTTTTGAGGATGGTCTGAGATATGACATCCGATCTCAGGTAAATATCTTCAGGTTGACTACTATTTCTGGAATTGTGAACTAAGATCTAATCATAGAACGTAACCTGAGAGAGGCTGGAGGTGCGAGCCAGAGCAGTTCGACATCGATATCAGGTATTGCAATGACTGTTAGTATGAAGCGTCATCTGAAGCTTCCACACGGTGATTCTAGCAGTCAGAACCTATCTTCGGTGAGCAATCTGAGGTGCTACCAGTGCGGTAGGCTGGGACACACGAAGCCGCAGTGTCCGCAGGACCCGGTCGAGTGTCGATCATGTGGCAAGATGGGTCATCTTCAATGTTTCTGCAGAAAGTTTCCACCAGCAGCCAGCGATAGAGGGTCTACACTGACTCCTTATGCAGGAGCAGGGTTGGAAGCTTCTCATCAGACAGGGAGTTGGGGTGCGACTGGATGATCAGGCCGAGGTAGTGGTCGTGGAAGAGATAGCCAGGCATAGGGTACACCGATACGTCATAGTGGGCCTACTCTGGGTAGTGAGGTTATATCACAGGGCCGTGGTTCAGGCCAGATGTATTAAGTACAGCCTACTTTCGAGGATCAGGGAGTAGGACCGTCTACAGTGAGAGGTACGATCTTAATAGCATCTGTTATTTCATCTACCCTCTTTGATACAGGTTCATCACATAGTTTTATATCTACACCTATAGTGAAAATACTTGGGCTAGTTGTGTTGTCTTCTGATGGCGTTTTGATGCTAGACACACCACTAGGAGTTAGGGCAGAGGTTGTATACCAGCGCAGAGGGTGCCCCCTTGAGTTTGGAGGGTGTCACTTCATCTGGGATCTTTATGTTATCAAAATGACAGGTTTTGATGTCATTCTCGGTATGGACTGGCTAGTAGCTTACTGATCCTACGTTGATTGTTACCACCGGAGGGTGATTTTCACATCACTAGAGGGTGTAGTGTTTACTCTTAAGGGCGAGTGGGATCTCCAGGCAAGATGAGCTGGACCAGAGCATCATGGGTTGTGCAGGATGACAGCCAAAATCGCTAGTTTGTTTCTGGATGATCAGGGAGTGAGTCAGACGGACCTTCCTCCAGTAGTTGAGCGCTTCAGGGATGTTTTTCCTGACGAATTTTCAGGTTTACCTCCTGAGAGAGAGGTGAAATTCTCCATTGAGCTAGTTCCAGGAGCTGCACCAGTATCCATTCCTCCTTACAGGATGGCTACGACAGAGTTTCAAGAGGTCAAGAAACAACTCAAAGATTTGGAGTCAAAGGGGTTTATTTGAACCAGTACTTCTCCATGGGGTTCTCTGGTCCTTTTTGCGAAAAAGGAGGATGGGACTCTTAGGCTGTGTGTGAACTATCGGAAGCTGAACCAACTGATGGTTAAAAACCGATATCCCTTGCCACGGATATATGACCTGTTTGATCAGCTTTGAGGAGATAGGGTGTTCTCGAAAATTTATTTGAGGTCAGGTTATCACCAGGTGCGTGTTCGACCTACAGACATACCTCGTACAACTTTTCGTAGCAGGTATGGTTTATATGAGTATTTGGTTATGCCGTTCGGTCTCACGAACCTGCCAGTGATTTTCATGGCTTTGATGAATCGCGTATTCCATTCTTACTTGGACTCGTTCGTCATGATTTTCATGGATGATATTTTGGTGTATTCTTGAAATCGAAACGACCATGCCAACCATCTTGAGATCGTCCTGAATACACTAATAGAGCATCATCTATATGAAAATCTTACTAAGTTCCACTTTTGGATGGATCAGATTCACTTATTGGGCCATGTTATCTCTAAGACAGGAGTGTCTATAGTCCCATAGAAGGTTAGAGCTGTGGTTTCTTGGGAACAACCCAAGAATATCTTTGACATACGGAGTTTCTTGGGGCTTTCTGGTTATTATAGTAGTTTCATACAGGATTTATCACGCTTAGCAGCACCGTTGACAGGCCTGACTAAGAAGGGCATGAAATTTTCATGGACAAATGCTTGTGAAGCGGCCTTTCAGGAGCTGAAAGGAAGGTTGACATCAGCACCAGTCCTGATACTACCAAAATAGGGCAAGAGTTACAAAATCTATTATGACGCATCAGGTATTAGGTTGGGTACAATGTTGATACAGGGAGACAAAGTCGTGGCGTACGGATCTCGGTAGCCGAGGCCACATGAGAGGAATTATCCGACGCACAATCTTGAGCTAGCAGCAGTTGTTAATGCGATGCGCTGTTGGAGACACAATTTATTGGGAGAGAGTTTTTTGGTGTACACAGACTACAAGAGCCTCAAATATATCTTTACTTAGTGTGATCTGAATCTCAGGCAATGACGGTGGGTGGAGTACCTACAATCCTTTGATTTAGATCTTGCTTATATGCTTGGTAAGGGCAATGTAGTGGCTGATGCATTGAGCAAGAGGACTCAAATACAGGCAGTGAAACATTCTAGAAATTAATGGAAGCTTATGTCCTTGTTCTCTGAGATACATCTCGACGTGTAGAATAGCCAAGGGCAGTCTTTTCTATCATCTTTAGCTATGACTTCTACCCTCCTGGACAGAGTGAGGATGAGACATATATCAGATTCAGAAGGCCTAGTTCTACAGGAAGGTGTGTCAGTTGAGGACCCTCCTCTTGGTTGGACAATAGGCGAGGATGAAGTTCTTCATATCCATGGATGTGTATGGTTTCCAGTGGATATTAGAGAGGAGATGATGTGGGAGTTTCATGCTTCGGTTTGGGAAGTTCATCCCGGAGTCACTAAGATGTATCGTGACTTGCATCGAAAGTACTGGTGGCTGGGTATGAAGAGGGAAGTGGTTAGTTTTATCGTGAGATGTTCCACCTTTCAGCAGGTGAAGGCGGAACATCAGAGGCTAGCTGGGCTTTTACAGCAGTTACCTATCCCATAGTGGAAATGGGATGATGTTGCGATGGACTTCGTGACTGGGTTGCCGAGGTCACCTTGAGGTAACGATGCTGTGTGGGTTTTGGTTGATAGGCTCACGAAGGTTTCTCATTTCTTACCGATTAAGGAGACCTTCAGTGTGGATGAGCTGGGAAGGTTGTATATCCCGGAGACAGTACGACTCCACGGGGTCCCTTTCACCATTGTTTCAGACAGGGATGCTCGTTTTACGTCTTGTTTCTAGAAGAGTTTTCAGAGGGAGCTGGGTACATAGGTGCTTCTGAGCACAACATACCACCCTCAGACTGATGGACAATCAGAGCGTACAATACAAGTGCTTGAGGACATGCTGCGAGCATGCGTCCTGGATTTTGGGGGCTCATGGGAGAGGCATATTCCCCTAGTTGAGTTTGCCTATAACAACAGTTATCAGGCGACTATACAGATGGAACCGTATGAGGCTTTATATGGTAGGATATGCCGATCACCCCTGTGCTGGTTAGAGGTAGGCGAGACAGCTTTACTAGGACCGCGTCTTGTTCAGGAGACTTCTGAGCAGGTCCAGTTGATATAGAAGTGGATGGCTACCGCACAGTCTCATTAGAAGTCATATGCTGATTGCCGAAAATGACCCCTAGAGTTTGAGGTCAGGGATTAGGTTTTCTTGCACATTTCACTAAGGTTGGGACACAGGAGGATCAAAAGATAGGGTAAGCTATCGCCGAGATATGTTGGGCCTTTTGAGATTCTGGAGAGGGTTGAGCCGGTAGCCTATCGGTTTCAATTACCTCAGAGGTACCGAGCCATGCATGACGTGTTTCATATTTCTCAGTTATGAAGATACTATTCAGACCCGTCTCATACCTTCCAGCCTGAGGAGGTCGAGCTTCAGGTAGATGCATCCTTTGAGGAGTATCCGGTTCGTATCGTTGATAGGTGCACGAAGGTTCTCCGAGCCCGGTCAGTTCCTCTAGTATGGGTGCTATGGAAGCACAACCATTTACATGATGAGACTTGGGAGCGGGAGGCTGACGTATGTGATCAGTGGCCAGAGCTGTTCACAGACGAATCTTGAACACCCTTCAGAGAGCAATTCAGGGATGAATTGCTATAAGGGGGGAAGATTGTAAGTACCTGAGTTTTTGTACAAGGTACATATATTTTTATTTTTGGTTCAACTGTTCTATTAAGGCCTAATGTGGAAGCCTAACTTGTCCGAGGGAGTTATAAAGATGTCCAGGGCTTTTTCGGAGCCTGAAACCAAGATTTAGGCTGGAAATGTCCTGACACACGGTTTGCACATGGCCTGCGCACATCCTAGGTAAACCGTACGCCATGGTGCAGGCTTGGCAGAGGCAGGAGAACGACCTGCACACAATTTGGGTAAACCGTGTGGGGTGGTCGTGCGATTGTCTCTTGCCTTCCAGCAAGGTCCGCACGGCCTCCGCACGGTTTTCTAGGCTGTACGGGTAAACCGTGCAACCTGCTGTATTTTGAAATTTATTTAATTTTTAATTTAATTAATTAAATTTTATAAAAACCTAAACTTAATCCTCTTCTTCAACTAGACAGAAGGGGGAGGCACCTGAGAGAGCTCTCAAGAGGCTTCAGAGGGATTTTGATCCTGCTTCTCCATCCGATCTCTATTTCAAACATCGTTCATCTTGTTGGATCTGCAACGGTAAGTCCTCAATTCCTTTTTAATCCTTCTCGATTCTTTTGGTTATAATGAACGCAGATTGGATTAAATCTCACATGCCCTAATTTTTCGTTCATCGTCTGTTATTCAGTTTTCTTCCAAACCTGGATGAATCAGAGCCTAATACTGGACGAGCTATCTAGTACGAGCCTAAGGTAGGTGGTCTCGTGGTTTTTGCTGATTGTCAAGCTGTTTATATATGACAGAGTGTCGCGTGCCCACTTTTTGTGTGTCGCTTGAACCTAGAATTTAACCCTATTATTACCTAGAATGTTGTAGGTAATATAAATAGGATGGTATGTGCATGCGTTAGGTTGTATACCTTGGACAGGAACCACCCCTTGGGTGCGTTTCCTTGAATGGCTCTTTTATGGACTTTTTGACCGAGGATTCCTATGAGGCATGCCTTTTCTTTCCATTTTGGGTTGTTAAAAATGGAAATTGAATATGAATGGATTTTCAATAAGATGAAATTGTAATTGAAATGGTCACGGGTATGGGATGGAGCTTTTCCCCTTAACCCTTGTATGCTTTTTCTTGAATTGTTAGCCCACGTGAGTCAAATGATATTGAACTGCTTAAAATGTGAAACCAAGTCATGGGTGAACCATTGAACCAATGTGAGTTTCCATGGACAGAATCATATGAGACTTGTTACTGAAATGATGAGTGAATCATGGATCCAGTGTGAGATGCGATGGATGGACTCAACAGGGCATGATATGTCATGGGCGATACCCGGATCTTATTTATAGGATCCCGGGGACAGGCTCATATGATAGACTATACCTCACCTAGAGCGAGGCTGGGTACCTAGGAGGTTCACTGGAATGGGCTTGTAGAGCTATGCCGGGTTCCTAGAGGTTCGCTGGAACGGGCTTGTAGGGTGTTGGTGGATTTTCTCCCTGAGTGATGCCTGGTTTCCGAATTGAGCATTCTAGGAATGGGCTCAAGGAATGGTTAGAACACATGAATGAAGTGATTAATAAGTGGAATGGATACTTGAAGCGACGCCAAGCCAAAGCACAATCTTGGGTCAGTCATTCTAGTTTTCCTTGTTTACTGCTTTCCACATTACACTGCCTGTTTTATATATTCACTGACAGATTAGCACAGATATTTGGTGGTTGACTACTGGGATTCATTCTCACACCCTGTTTGGGTCATGTTTTTGGACCCAAGAAAATTATATGATTTCAGGTAATGAGAAGGGAAAACTCCCTAGTACAAGTTCTTGACTTGCTGCTTGGAGTAGGAGTGCACGAGGCCAATCTGAGGCTTGCGATGTGACAGGGGATACTTTTTGGTTTCTTTTTGGTGTTTTGTCCACTTGTACTATACTGTATTGACTTTTACCATCTTTGGATTTTTTCTAGACTCTTATACCATTTTCACCATTATATATATGTCAGATCTTTCTATTTTTTTTCTATTTCTGCTGTCTATGTGTTGTCTACTAGTTACCTTCTTTCGCTATTTTATGTTGTAATTCCGTTGTGATGCTTTGGTAATGAGGGCATAGTCTCTCCACAGACTCACCTAGGCCCTCGCTACTAGTCTACAGCCTATGGAGTTTGGGGAGATGTGCTTGAGGCCATGTGGCGACCGGTCCGGCTACCTGGTTGAATGGTAAGTCGGGTCGGGATGTTATAGTCCGAATTAAGTGTAACTGTAGCGGCCTCTACTTTTCCATTCCTCCTTCCCTAAGTCGATGGTATTACTCGGGACTTTTCCTTTGTTTCTACAATTGAGTATTATACCTGCTGAGCAATTGAGGAAAGATCCTGGAACCCTCCTGCATATTTCATAGGGACTAATGGTGTGCACAAATAATCATAGATATTTTATACACAGATAATAAATAACCATTCTTGAGGGAGTGGTAGGTTTAAGGATTATGTCAGTCCCTTACATAGAGTAATGAAATTAGATACCCTTTAATCCTCCCATTGTTTGAAGTTTGTGAGGTTAAAGACTGCTGTATTTTGTAACATTTAACTGAATTGGAAGAGAAATTTCTGATGGAGGTCTTCCCATCCAATGATCTACTAAGACTGAAAACTTGTGTACCAAAAAGAATCTAGACCTTGTATCGATTACATAAAACACCTGAGCTTCACCTCCTCCAACTGTTCAGGGGTACCCCCATCATGAAATTATAGTGAGAGAGGAAATTCATAAATTTATGCTCTAGGACTTTTGATTCGTTGAAAACTAGAAATTTAGGATTCCCAAAGTTTAGCAGGGGTGGGGTAGGATCTACCCATTCATGGTAAGATTTTTTTTTCTGGTTGTATCGACACACACAAATCCTTCATGGCTTCCAATCGAACTGTTAGTGACTCAATAAAGATCATGAACATTCAAGGAACATCTAGTTGAGATGGAACTACAACAAAAATAGGCCTTAGCGACGATTTACTAAACCTCCGATAATTTTTTTAAGAAGGGTTTAGTGGTGGTTTTTAATAAACCGCTGCTAAACCGTGTTTTTTTACAGTGATGGAACTTCCCCCAACCCCCGTGAGACCCCCCTTCTCCCCCCGACCCCCAAAACCCCTGAAGACCTATCTCAACTCCCCTTCTCCCCCTGACCCCCGTGACCCCCGAAGACCCGTGCTCGCTACCCCCCCTTCGCCGCCCCCAACCTAGCTTGCCACCCCTTTGCCGATCTTGACCCGTGCTTGCCACCCCTCAGCGCACCTCTCCATCCCTATTGGTAATGTGTTTTTCCTTGTTTATTTTCTAAGGTATTATTATGCTTATTCAACATTTTTCATGCGAGGTTTTGGGTAGGATCCTACTGAATCTACTTGTATTCTTACTTTTTATATATATCATATTTTTATAGGTCTATAAGATGGAGTTAGTGATTGGGTTGAGTGTTACTAGAACATGACATGGATCTTGTTTGTGTTTTTTATAAATATTAGTTTATTATTATATAATTTCACAATATTGTTGTGAGAACTTAGGTTATTTATAAAGAATAAAACTTCTGAAGTTACATGTTTTTCTGTTAAATAAGTTTTATAGTAGTTATTTTATACATGAAAAATATATTTTATTTGGTGTAAAACTCATGAAATTGATTTAATGTATTTAGTCATGGGTTATTGTGATTCTATAATGATGTTTATAAATTATGGAAATATTTTTTTCTGAAAGTTATAATTTAATTAATATAATGTAAAAATATATTGGATGACATAGGGTTATTATTTATTAAAATAGAATATCTAAAACTAAGAGATAAAATGTAGTTGTTTTTTATAAATATGACTACTGTAATTTTTGAAGTAATAATAGTTTAAATAAAATGATTATTATAATTATTTTTTTCAAAAATAAATTAACTGTTTCAATACAATATAAATGGAATAATTATGAGCTTCATGTATTGAATCAGAAACATGTGTTTTTGATATTATAGAATTAATCTTTTTATTATGTGAATGTTACTGGTTAAGAAATATTACAAGAGTCAATGCATTTAGAATTGACATTATATGACATGATTTGATCCATGATTTTGTCTAGGCCTTGTCTTTGGTACCATGTTTTTTTATATTCCATGTGTTTTATGGGGATATACTATCTTCCATGTGTTTTGTATAAAACTTACACAATCCATGTTTTTTGATACCATACTCCTTTGTGGGTGTTTATAGCATCCGCCAACATTAGATAATATTGGTATACAAGTTCTATGGGTAACTTGGTTTGTGAAAAATTCTTTAAAGACCATATTTTTATGATTTCATTAAATAATTTAATAGCCTTACACTATAATATATGATAAAATTAAAATTTGTTATTATTTGGTTATTTAAGGGTTTATTGGAATTATTTCTTACACCCTTTATATACACAACTTGAGTTAATATATATTAAATTCATGGTGATGCAGGTAAGGGTAAAAACTCTAAATAGGTATGAGATGATTTTAGGTGACATCATCAAGTTGATTTTATATGTTTTTATGTCATGTTGAGGGGTTTTATTATATTATTTTATAGCTATTTCAGTTTTATTGTATATGAAATTTTCAATTGGGATGTATTTTATATATAACCTAGATTAATTCATAATTTGAAAAAAATAGATTCAGTTTCATACATCAATTTATATTTTTATCTTTTATATATACTACTTACAATTATTGAGTTCTTTACTTTAATATTTTACCATAGTGGATTATTAAAGGAAAAACCACTCCATGCATAATACTTTCCTACCCTCTGGGCTAGTCAGTAGCCTCTGAAATCCAAATACTACATTCCCTAGGGACACAGTGATTTATAAGCCCTCATGCTTATATCATATTAGAATAAAAAACATATAAATCACTGGAGATTCTATATGTATTGTTTATTCTTTATTATATGAACATTTTGAAGTGCCCAGATCAGTGTGAATCACTGAGAGGGGGAGGGGGTGAATCAGTGATCCCTTAAAACTTTTTACTAATTGATTCCTTATCAATTAAACCTCTATGGCTGGTTAAAGCCTCGATCCACTCTTCTTGTATCTCTCAACCTTTCCCGGATAATGCAGTAATGAAAAGTCACAGGACACAAGGATTTACAAGGTTCGGCACCAAAGGCCTACATCCTTGCCATGTTCTCTCAGCATGGATTCTCCCATTATAATCTGTTAGTATTACAATGGTCGATACAGCTTCCCACCGTATCTCTCCTGAGTCCCACAGGAGGGTCTTTATACTGCTTCACACAGTGTTACCAGAGTCCCACTGGCCTGCTCCAGAATCCCACTAAAGACTTCTTCTCCCTGAGTCCCACAGGGTCTTCTCCTGGCTCCTCGAGTCGCACGAGTAGCTCTTCTTCACTTTAAGTTCTTCAAGTAACTTCAGCAGTCTGGGATAAAGACTGCTGGCCTTGCTCTTCTCTTCTGATCACTTGTGGTTGATCAGGCTCTTCTCAATCTACTGCAAACTCAGACAAACAATATCTTTCACTTCAGTCTGGCTCAGTCTCAGTTGCACACCACTGATTTAGCACTGTTCACGTGTGCACGTGCATGCATGCATGCATGCACTCCTCCTTTCCTCTTCTTGGTGCAGTAGACCCACAAAGGGTGTAGTATCTTTAAGCACACACCACCTTCTCACTTCTTCACACACTTTAATCTCTTTTGATTACACACATAAATGTGTGTTATACACTAGTGTGAGTCTTCCACTTCTTTCTTCTTCTAAGTGTGTTTACTTTTAGTGCACACACCTAGGTTCGGCCACTTCTTTAATTTGCACACAATTGTTTCACTTTAGCACACACATGAGTTGGGCCTTCACACTTCTTGTTGCACACCCTTAAATGGCCGTAGGGTGTTCCTCTTTAATTTGCACACACACACACTCAAATGAGGTGTGGTCTTCAATTCACCCACACAAGGCTACGGCCTATTCAATTCTAACACACACACAAAGTGTGGTCTTCCCTTGGTGCACACAAGGCACTAAGGCCTTGGCCTTCTATTCTTTTGCACACACACAAATGTGGTGGCCTTCCTCCTTATGCACACACACGGCCACGACCTTCCTTCTCACTTTGCACACACAAGGCATGCAAGCCTCGGGTCCCCTTCTTGTTTAGCACAAGGCAATGCCTTGGCCTTCCACTTGCACACACTGCCCGAACTCTTTTATTCTTCTTTGCACACACCCAAGGTATCCTCGGCCGTCTTCCTCCTTCACTTGGCACACAAGCACAAGTCTCGGGTCTTCTTCAGCACACCTACTGCTCAAACATAAAATGAAGGCGCGCAAGGGGTGCGGCCAACTTCTTTTCTTTTATCGTGCAAGGACTTGGGTGCACAAGCACTCGGGTGTGCAGCGTGCAACACCACGAGGCGCGCAAGCCACAAGGGTGCAAAGACACCTTGGGCGCGCAAGCTTCTCCTGCCGCACAAGTATGCGGGCAGGGAGAGCTCTTCCTGTCGCGCAAATAATGCGCACAGGGGACTCCTCTTTCGGGCCTCGGGTGGCACCGAGAACAACAGCCGCGCAAGTGCTTTGCGCGGCGGCTTCTTCTTCGCGAGGCAGAGGCACACGCGGGACACAAATCTTCAACAAGGTTTCAGCGCATCAGCCAGTGGCACAGAGGGCTCGGCCTCATTTTTATAGGCAGAGACTGCCTCAGATTATCCGCGTGCAATAACTTCAAACACCCGAGATCTTCGGATCTTCAAGATTCGGTGAAATCTTGTTTTTCTCCTCAGTTTCCACCGCGGGTTCTTTCCTTAATTTTCTCCACGTGCATGCGACTTTGAACGCATGCACGGCCTCTTTAATTCCAATCCATGCATGCAAAGCTCGAACACCAACTGGCCTCGGCACCTTCGGTTTGCCTTCGGCCAAATCTCGAATCCTTCTCTCGTTGCATGCAAGCCCACTTTTTAATCATGGAACAGTTCGTCTTGGCCAGACGATCACAGTGGAGGCTTCACTTCCTTCAGAGGTGGCCGGGAACTCGAAATCCATCTTCGGGAAGCCTCTGGTTCGAAGGAGGTACGCGGGAGTCTTCGGCTCGAGCTCGAGGAAGAGGACGGTCTCTTAGCCGTCGGATCAGGCGATCGATTAACCTTGGACGGCCTGGATTAGATCGCGGCGCCGCGGATGGATCGTGCGGCGCAGATCAAGCGCGCGATCAATCGAGCGGCTCAGATTCGCTCCCGGGAAATTTTCCGCGTCCCACATCGAAACGGGGCGCGGTTTTCTCGCGGTTTATTACCCAGCCGCTGCCGGCTACTCCACAATTGAACTCTCTCCCTCCACGGTGCCGCCCCGCACCGTGTTCTCCCTGCGGGCGCGCTCTGCGCCCAATCTCTGCTCCTGCGGGCGCGCTCCTAGCGCCCACTATGCTCCTCCGGCGCGCGGGTTTCACCACCGCGTGCCCTCGGGGGCTTATACACGGCCCCCCTGCCTCTCGAGCTTGCACCATGGGATCCCCCATGGGCGTGGCGCCTAGTGCCCATATGAGCCGTGGGGTTGAACCCGTGGGCTGGCTTGAGATGGCCAATTTTTTGCAAAGGCATGAGAATAATACTTTGTCAAATACCAAGTTCTTCCATAAGTTAAAGCCAAATGCCACTCCAAGCCTTCTTCCTCATTTTCTTCTTCATTTGAATTCCTCACTCCTACTCAACAAATAATCTTCACTTAGGAGGGAAATGTAGAAGGTTCATTTTCATCAACCGAGCTCCTTAGTCAAATAGATTCTTCAACGTTCTTCATTGATCTAATCAGAGATCAGATTGGTTCTTCTTCAAATTCACATGCACTAAGTGATAGTGCATGGACTTCATTAATGCACATCATCCACTTAGTAGTTGTGGATGGAACTCCTTTCAACTCCTCATGCATTGTGAAGACAATGCATGGTCTTCTAATCATGTTGTGACTTTGTATCATCTTGATACAAGTTTTTAGAACTTAAAGATCAGTTCAGCAATCGTCAGATTTTCATGGAGAATGTTTCAACCATATTCTCCAATGCCACTTAGTGAATCTCCTAAGTGACATTCCTCTAAGTACCATGGCCATTCTCCTTCATCACCATCACCATCACATCCTTTGACATTCACATCTTGACTCCTTGACATCCATTCATTCCAAGACAACTTCATGCCTCATTGACAACAAATGCAACACATTGCACTTCAATCTCCCCCTTTGTATTTGTTGTCAATACACTCCTTCAGCACATATGAATGGGTCAATATGTGTGCCAATATTTCTCCCCCTTATTGGCAATCAAATGCAAAGGTGTGGTGTGGTTCTCTTCCACAATATCTCTTCCTCCCTTTGAAAAGTATTTTCTTGAAAAACACTGAGAGAGGGATGATGTCACATGTTCTTCTTTAGCAAAGAACCTTTAGTTGATCAACTCTAAGTCTACTTGGGCTAACCCGGTGTAGAAAACAAGAGTGATGTAACCAAGGAACTCAATGCTGTCCAACATTCACTATACATGTGAGATCATGCTTAGGGGATTGAAATTTTTCAGATATAACAATGAATTTTCTAAATCCTGCACAACTTCACAAAACTCATTAGAAAGTTCAGGTGCAATGATAAAGCTCCCCCTTTCATCCATTTGTCTTCAATCCATACTCCCCCTTAATTGACAAGATAAACTCAATTAAGAAACAAGGGATGAAAGTATGATTGGAATACCTTCAGCTTTTCTCAAGATAGTATTAAATCTTAGAATACCATCTTCTCCAGATTGGATCCCCCTCAAGGGGTGCTCTCCATTTTGTCCAAACCACTCTCCAGATGAGAATGATCATCATCTTCAATTCCCTGCAATGTTAGTACATGTAAATACCAATGTATAAGGGAATAAGATGGAACCTCCTTGGTTCATCAATGTGAACAACAAGGTTGAGAAGATTCTCTCAACCGAGATGTCCCATTTTCACCAGTCTTCACACTTGCACATTTGATCTTCATTGATGATTGTGCTGGTGTGGTTCTCAAAACATCTTCATGTGAAACCTTCTTCTTCCCTTTTGCTTTAGCAATTGCCAGAGCTTCATCTTCAACTCTTTGTAGTTCTCTGGCCAGTTGCAACTGATGTGGCCATATGACAAGTAAATCATTTGGAAGAGTGGCCCCAGTTCTGGAAGTTCCACATGGTTCCTTTGATGCTGTCAAGCTACCTTTCTTAGGCAACTTGTTTTCAATCAATCCCTTCTGCTTCTTCTGGATTGATTGTCTGTTTGAGTCCAGTTGGCTTCTATTGAATTTCATGGCTTCTTTACAAAGATCCATGGTATGACCATTCCTTCCACAGTAGAAGCACTTCTTCTTGGTGGTCCTTCTGGATGACTCACCCTTCTTGGTTTTAGAATCCAAGGACTTCTCTTCATTTCTCAAACACTTCTTGGGAGCATTTTCCACTTTCTTCTTCTTGCTTCCCAAGGAATCTTTTTGAGCCAGGTTC
Organism: Viscum album; assembly: GCA_963277665.1. Lineage (NCBI taxonomy): Eukaryota > Viridiplantae > Streptophyta > Magnoliopsida > Santalales > Viscaceae > Viscum > Viscum album. Next base: position 343,312,507 of record OY728156.1, read on the forward strand.
TGTGATCTTTTCTTCTTTTGAGCTCTGGATACAGTTGGAGATTGACATGTATCTTTTTGTTGACCACTTTTGCAATCATCCCAGATGTTGTCAAGTAATCCAAATCTATTTGCAGTAAACAGATGTCTCTGGACCTGTGGATGCTGCTTCTTTTCTTCTGGCTTGCTCCCCCTTGGCATGAGCTTCCTTTGTGCTTTGACATTTAGTGGATTGTACCAACAATCCTTTGCACAGTGCCCATACCTGTTACAACACCAGCATTGTCCCACAAATCTTGACCTTTTCAGTCCTTCTGATTGTAGGGTACTTTTCTTGACCTGTTGTGCTGTTTCAGGAGAGCTCTCTTTCTTCACTGTCTTCATCCATACTTGTTTGGATTCATTCTTCCATCCTGCACTTTTAGTAGAAATACTTTTAGAAGCATGAGTACAAGATGGTATGGATGGTACCTTCTTTCTAGAAGATGTTGCACTTTTATTGGAGGATGTCTTTCTCTTAGAATCATCCTGCTCAAGGTTCACTTGAGTAGCAACATTTCTTCTTTCAGCTGACTGGGAGGATTCAGCTTTGGGTGATTGCAGATTTTTCAATATCACCTCTAGTTCTAGGCATTTCATGTTAAGGGAGTTCTTCTCATCCTTAACTGTTCTTAGCCTTCCTTCCCATTTCTCTTCCAGCTGTTTCATCTGGTCTTCATGCACTTGCTTCATTTCAAGCAATGAGTTGTCCAGCTCCTTCACCCTTTTGACTTTGTCTTCTAGTTGAGCATCTCTGACAACCATTGACACTTTGTGCCTCTTTTCCAGTGCATGGAAAACTTCTTTGACCAATACTTTAAAGATTTCTTTCTCAGAAAGGATTCTTTGCAATTCTTCAGCAGTGTCTTCATATCTTTCATTGCAAAGAGATACTGTTTCATCTTTGGCATTTACCAGCTTTCTGAGAGTGTTGGTTATGCCAACCCTTTTAGCCAATTGGACTTCCAGAGAATTGGCTTCATCTTCTAGCTGTAATTTTTCTTCTTGAAGATCAAGGAGGCCTGTAGCTATACACATTGCAATTTCCTTGGGGACTCGCTTCTGAAGATATTTGATTGCATTTAGAAGATCATTGTTCCTTCCATCTTCATCACAGCTAGAGCAGGCTTCATCAGAAGAATGATAAAAGGAATTGTCATCTGATGCGACTTTCACATTTCTTTCCATAGAAGTAGTTTCTCTGATTGCAGCAACCTTCTTCCTCATCTTCTTTGCCTGTTTCTTCATTCTGTTTTTCAGAGTCTTGGCAGATATCTCCATTTGAGGCTGTTCTTTCATTTCCTCAAATCTGCACTCCATATAGACTCCCTTGGATCTTTTAGAGGTAACCTCGCTCTGATACCAATTGAAGTGCCCAGATCAGTGTGAATCACTGAGAGGGGGAGGGGGTGAATCAGTGATCCCTTAAAACTTTTTACTAATTGATTCCTTATCAATTAAACCTCTATGGCTGGTTAAAGCCTCGATCCACTCTTCTTGTATCTCTCAACCTTTCCCGGATAATGCAGTAATGAAAAGTCACAGGACACAAGGATTTACAAGGTTCGGCACCAAATTCCTACATCCTTGCCATGTTCTCTCAGCATGGATTCTCCCATTATAATCTGTTAGTATTACAATGGTCGATACAGCTTCCCACCGTATCTCTCCTGAGTCCCACATGAGGGTCTTTATACTGCTTCACACAGTGTTACCAGAGTCCCACTGGCCTGCTCCAGAATCCCACTGAAGACTTCTTCTCCCTGAGTCCCACAGGGTCTTCTCCTGGCTCCTCGAGTCGCACGAGTAGCTCTTCTTCACTTTAAGTTCTTCAAGTAACTTCAGCAGTCTGGGATAAAGACTGCTGGCCTTGCTCTTCTCTTCTGATCACTTGTGGTTGATCAGGATCTTCTCAATCTACTGCAAACTCAGACAAACAATATCTTTCACTTCAGTCTGGCTCAGTCTCAGTTGCACACCACTGATTTAGCACTGTTCACGTGTGCACGTGCATGCATGCATGCATGCACTCCTCCTTTCCTCTTCTTGGTGCAGTAGACCCACAAAGGGTGTAGTATCTTTAAGCACACACCACCTTCTCACTTCTTCACACACTTTAATCTCTTTTGATTACACACATAAATGTGTGTTATACACTAGTGTGAGTCTTCCACTTCTTTCTTCTTCTAAGTGTGTTTACTTTTAGTGCACACACCTAGGTTCGGCCACTTCTTTAATTTGCACACAATTGTTTCACTTTAGCACACACATGAGTTGGGCCTTCACACTTCTTGTTGCACACCCTTAAATGGCCGTAGGGTGTTCCTCTTTAATTTGCACACACACACACTCAAATGAGGTGTGGTCTTCAATTCACCCACACAAGGCTACGGCCTATTCAATTCTAACACACACACAAAGTGTGGTCTTCCCTTGGTGCACACAAGGCACTAAGGCCTTGGCCTTCTATTCTTTTGCACACACACAAATGTGGTGGCCTTCCTCCTTATGCACACACACGGCCACGACCTTCCTTCTCACTTTTCACACACAAGGCATGCAAGCCTCGGGTCCCCTTCTTGTTTAGCACAAGGCAATGCCTTGGCCTTCCACTTGCACACACTGCCCGAACTCTTTTATTCTTCTTTGCACACACCCAAGGTATCCTCGGCCGTCTTCCTCCTTCACTTGGCACACAAGCACAAGTCTCGGGTCTTCTTCAGAACACCTACTGCTCAAACATAAAATGAAGGCGCGCAAGGGGTGCGGCCAACTTCTTTTCTTTTATCATGCAAGGACTTGGGTGCACAAGCACTCGGGTGTGCAGCGTGCAACACCACGAGGCGCGCAAGCCACAAGGGTGCAAAGACACCTTGGGCACGCAAGCTTCTCCTGCCGCGCAAGTATGCGGGCAGGGAGAGCTCTTCCTGTCGCGCAAATAATGCGCACAGGGGACTCCTCTTTCGGGCCTCGGGTGGCACCGAGAACAACAGCCGCGCAAGTGCTTTGCGCGGCGGCTTCTTCTTCGCGAGGCAGAGGCACACGCGGGACACAAATCTTCAACAAGGTTTCAGCGCATCAGCCAGTGGCACAGAGGGCTCGGCCTCATTTTTATAGGCAGAGACTGCCTCAGATTATCCGCGTGCAATAACTTCAAACACCCGAGATCTTCGGATCTTCAAGATTCGGTGAAATCTTGTTTTTCTCCTCAGTTTCCACCGCGGGTTCTTTCCTTAATTTTCTCCACGTGCATGCGACTTTGAACGCATGCACGGCCTCTTTAATTCCAATCCATGCATGCAAAGCTCGAACACCAACTGGCCTCGGCACCTTCGGTTTGCCTTCGGCCAAATATCGAATCCTTCTCTCGTTGCATGCAAGCCCACTTTTTAATCATGGAACAGTTCGTCTTGGCCAGACGATCACAGTGGAGGCTTCACTTCCTTCAGAGGTGGCCGGGAACCCGAAATCCATCTTCGGGAAGCCTCTGGTTCGAAGGAGGTACGCGGGAGTCTTCGGCTCGAGCTCGAGGAAGAGGACGGTCTCTTAGCCGTCGGATCAGGCGATCGATTAACCTTGGACGGCCTGGATTAGATCGCGGCGCCGCGGATGGATCGTGCGGCGCAGATCAAGCGCGCGATCAATCGAGCGGCTCAGATTCGCTCCCGGGAAATTTTCCGCGTCCCACATCGAAACGGGGCGCGGTTTTCTCGCGGTTTATTACCCAGCCGCTGCCGGCTACTCCACAATTGAACTCTCTCCCTCCACGGTGCCGCCCCGCACCGTGTTCTCCCTGCGGGCGCGCTCTGCGCCCAATCTCTGCTCCTGCGGGCGCGCTCCTAGCGCCCACTATGCTCCTCCGGCGCGCGGGTTTCACCACCGCGTGCCCTCGGGGGCTTATACACGGCCCCCCTGCCTCTCGAGCTTGCACCATGGGATCCCCCATGGGCGTGGCGCCTAGTGCCCATATGAGCCGTGGGGTTGAACCCGTGGGCTGGCTTGAGATGGCCAATTTTTTGCAAAGGCATGAGAATAATACTTTGTCAAATACCAAGTTCTTCCATAAGTTAAAGCCAAATGCCACTCCAAGCCTTCTTCCTCATTTTCTTCTTCATTTGAATTCCTCACTCCTACTCAACAAATAATCTTCACTTAGGAGGGAAATGTAGAAGGTTCATTTTCATCAACCGAGCTCCTTAGTCAAATAGATTCTTCAACGTTCTTCATTTATCTAATCAGAGATCAGATTGGTTCTTCTTCAAATTCACATGCACTAAGTGATAGTGCATGGACTTCATTAATGCACATCATCCACTTAGTAGTTGTGGATGGAACTCCTTTCAACTCCTCATGCATTGTGAAGACAATGCATGGTCTTCTAATCATGTTGTGACTTTGTATCATCTTGATACAAGTTTTTAGAACTTAAAGATCAGTTCAGCAATCGTCAGATTTTCATGGAGAATGTTTCAACCATATTCTCTAATGCCACTTAGTGAATCTCCTAAGTGACATTCCTCTAAGTACCATGGCCATTCTCCTTCATCACCATCACCATCACATCCTTTTACATTCACATCTTGACTCCTTGACATCCATTCATTCAAAGACAACTTCATGCCTCATTGACAACAAATGCAACACATTGCACTTCACATTTAATTGATATTAAAAGTATATTATGGACTTCTAGTAAATTGGTATTATATTCATTCATTCTTGAGGAACTGAAGATGAAAAAGTTTTTCATAGGATAATTGATTCATTATCTTCTAAGTAGTGTTTTTTCATCTCTTCATCAGTAACCACTTTCTCCAACTATTAATAAACTACTTCTGTATCTTCAACATGACCAACATATATAAACCACAAAAAATAGAAAACAAATAATGCATGGAGAAAAAATTTAACTATCACCTATTTATTATCATTAGAAGTTAACCCCTAAAATATAGTCATTTTATTTATCCTCAATCAATAGATATTTCAAAACCTATCAAAATACCAAAGTTAGAGATTTGGAGTGATATTCTATTAAAAAAAAAAAAGATAGAAATTATTGAGGTTTTAATGAGGTTATCCTACCATCTAGGAGTCCAAATCAATTAATGGCTCATCAATATGACATTGAAAAATATTTTAGAAATATAAAGAATGGGTGTAAAGAAACATTCCCAAATGAATCACCTCTATTATTTCCTAGTCATATAAGTGGAAAAAGAAATGTATTTTTAAAAATCCAAAGTAAAATATAAAAAATGTCCATGCATGAAAGTAGTGGTTGGAGAAAGTGGACCCCCTTATGGACTATAGTGGATCACCAATGATGTTCCATGATCCACCCCAGATCTCCACATTATGTTTCAACCCCCATTGATGTTCCATGATCCACCTAGATCTAAAATTTTTAATAACACATAGGGTCACAACATGTTGCTACCCATAACACTTCACCATGATACCCCACTTGTTCTAAAATTCTCAACCCTAGACCATACCCGACTCTTTGAATCCTAATTCGAGGGCACCAATAACATAAAAAGTAGGAAAAAATTATTAATATACACAATATTTAATACTACCCCAATGTATATTCTTTTGGTATTGAATATTTTATATGAATTTATTAAGACTATGGATTTAATAGGTTTTCCCACTTTCTATAATTGAAACAAAATTAAATAGAAATTGAAAAGGTATATTGACATCAATAATTTTCAGTGTTATTTAAGGATCTATTTTAGGAAATTTAATATAAATGATTTCATTTATCTTTGGAATTTCATGTTTCCTTTGAGTCTAAAAAAACAAATACCTTACTTATAAGCCTTGGATTCATCTACCCTAGCCATGAATCCTTTCACCTGATGATTCCTGGCATGTTCTACATCTTGGTTACCCATGTATTTTCTAAAGTAGTGAGTCATGTTTAAGGTAAGAGTTTGTTTCCATTGAAGAGTTGAGGATAAAAACAAAGAGATAAATGAGAGGCCGAACATGAAATGAGAAATATATAACGAAAGCTGTTAATAAAGAGCTTATAGAATGGTTTTCATGATGTGTAAGTTCATAAATATTACAATAAATACGAATATTAGTTTGACACATATATTTTGTAAATATAATAAAGTATATTTAATTTTTTAGATCATGCATACTGATACTTGAGCAGAGTTGTTAGAATATTTGAAGTTTCCTGATCGAGGTCCTATAAAACAAGTTAGAAAGTTCGACGCTTACAATGTGAATGGATTTAAATTTTATACAGTCGATCAAGAAGAAGGTTTGAAAACACAGAATAGTGGTATATTTACATTTACTGAAGTGGGATACAATGGAAAGCTTACTTATATTAACGAATTAAACTACCACAGGAATTTTTCAGTTGTTTTATTCAAATACAATTGGTTTGATATTATCAGAGGTGTTAAAAGAGATTAATTGAAATTTACTTCTATGAACTTCTCTAACTTGATGGATGCTAGTGATCATGAACTACATGATCCATATAACTTAACATCGCAAGAAAAATTTTATATTATGTGAATGATGTTGTGGATGAAGGGTGGAGTATAGTTGCTCACATAATACAAAGAGATTTGTATGATATGGGTGATGAAGTGAAAGATTTGACCTCTAAAATTGAATCTCATCAACAACAAGAAGCATAATTATTTGTCCATCATGATATTTAAAATATTAGTCTAGAAATGATGAATGAAGTGGATAAAGTAATGGAGTAAGAAACCAACACGATTGAAGGGTAGAATGATTGTATATACAATTATTTATTCATTCAGCAACCACTTATTTCATATGTACAGTCATTTATTATCATTGTTATGTATATTTTGTTTGTTAGTATTGGGCATCTATTATCATTTTAATTTTTTTTTTCTGTATAATTTTTTTGAAATATATGTTCTAAAATTAATTTTATTTGATTAAATGACATGAATTCCAAGGAGTAAGCGATACATTGTTTCATCGACTACTATGAAAAATGACGATCCATATGTCTCCCTCCCTATGAAATATAAGACACCAGCTGCCTACCCCCCTACACCATCTCCCCCTGCTTCATATCTCACACCCTCTGTGATCATCTCTTTAGAATCTGAGTCATCAACTCCCCCTTCAGCAGCCTCAACAGTGGGGCAACGACGCGCCACTTCTAGTTCATCACAGGCATACTCGAGGGTCACTATTATAGGTACAAATTTTAATATAAATAAATTTATTTCACCTTTTTTATACTAATTGTTTGTTCATTAAAGATGAAAAAATGTAATTGTGGAGAAAAATATAAAAAGTTTATATGTGTGGAATATGAATGGAGATAATATAGTTGTCCCATTTGATTCATATAGGGTCCCTACAGATGACACCGCGGGATTACTTGGCCAAATTCTAGGCTAGATGGCAGCGGAGCCCATTTCCCTTCCTATTTATTATGATGATTGGAGACATATGCCTCCAAGTTGGAAAAATGAAGTTTTTGATTCCCAAATAAATGTAATTTTAATAAATTATTGTGTAATTGAATGTCATGTTATTAATATGTTCAAAATGAATTTTTGTATACAGATGTTTTTCCACTTTACAGTTGCTGATGTGATAGCTTGAAAGTGGACATTGGAAAATCTTGGTAATAAATGGAAAGAATTAAAATGGAGATTGTGGAGCGATGTCAATGATTCTTCATTGAAAATCCAACAAATGTATGAGAAACTACCCAATAGGGTACCCAAAGAACAGTGAAAAGTTTTTGTTGACATACATTGTGATGAAAAGAAGATGGTATTTAAATATATATTATTATATTAACCTAATTTTACATTTATAAATGTATATGAAGAGTAGATTACATTGAATACATTACTATTAAATTTCATTTTATTTATTTCAGGATCTCTCAAGAAAGAATGCATCAAGTTGGGCTAAGCAAGTCATCCCTCACACTGCGGGGTCAAAAATATTTTCTAGAATTTGATCGACTCTGGTAATATTTTCATTAGTTTAAATATTTATAAGAAAATATTATTTGTTTAATATATTAATTTTTTGATTTATCTTTGTTTAATTCACTCATAGAGTTTAGGGCACGAAGCATCTCGAACTAAAGTGTGGTTGGATGTTTACAAAAAATCTGATGGAAGTTTTGTTAATGAGCCTACGAAAGAAGTTGGGGTATGAACTCATTTTTTCATTATAATAACTGATTATCAGTTTTTAATATTTTAATTTATATTAATATTTGATTTATAGGTAAAAATTAAAGAACTATGGGATTCCAATCCTGGGAAGTCCTACTCAGTCTCACAGGATGACCCGGTTGCTAAAGTCCTTGGGAAGAAGCATCCTGGTAGAGTGCATGGGATGGGTTTGGGACCTATACCATCTGAGGTCTTTGACATGTCATTGGGGATATCACCTGCATCTACTCCTGGTAGTATTCATTCCATACCCAGAGATTCTCAGATAGATATTTCTTCTCTACGAAACATAGTTCAAGACCAGGGGGATCAGATATCCTCTTTGTAGAAAGTGTTGACTGATATATGTCAGTAGATGAGCAGATATTCCCCCAGTGGTATTGCATCGACTGATGGTGAGCAGGTAAATCACAAAAATTCAAAATTATTTAGTTTTATAACTTTTATTGGTTTTAAGTTTAAATATAAATATGAAACACTATTTAATTTTCAATATAATGTTCTTAAAGGTGGTATCAGGAAGTGGAGATGGAGGTGGAGAGGGTGACGATATGTGTTCATAATCAGATAGTGATTTGTTTTATTGTTGATATATTGGACAAATATGGTAACAGTCGGTTTGTATATGTATCATGTGTGGCACATAGTTGCCACCAAACATTTTCATGACCTAACATTTTCTTGATTTCTCATGTTTCCTTTTATTTATTTTATTGATTTATGATGTTTCCTTTTATGTCTTGATTTCTCGAGTGTGGTATGAACCATATATGTCAATTCTTTATTGTGATGATTCATTTTTTATGATTCATTTTTCCTAAATTTATTAGGTTTTTCGGCCTTGGGTGAAAAATCCACTTCAAAGCATTATAGGATCTCATAAACTCATCTCTCATGGAATATGTGACCATTAACATGATACGAACTATAAACACTCCATGTATATCAAAATTAAATCCTAAAATAGTTTCACATTATTCCAACCAATCACACATCATAATTCATTTCAGAACAATATTCCAACTTGTCTTTACTTGTTTAACCAATGAAGAAATTATCTCTAAGGATACCCACATTTATTCCCCTAAACCCTCAACTACACCCACCAACTTGTCTTACAGTGAAGATAAGATATTCTATTCAACTAATGAAATCACTTCTCCCATATCCTAAATTTTCTATCCCAATGAATTTACCACTACATTTCCATTTTTAACATTTAAAAATATTGAACATCAAAATTTTCTACTTTACCTGGTATTCATGATACTCTTGGTCTTTTATACTTTCCCTGAGACTCATTTCTCTCCATTCCTCCTTATTTGAATATGAGATTCTAGCACATTGTCAATGAATGAATATTATCCTTTGGTAAATTGTGTGCTAACAATTATTTTTTCCTCTATTCTGAGACACATATATTTCAAGGTAAATGATTCATGATCATCTCTAATTGTTATCCAACCATACCCCACCTAGTATCCTTCTTCAACCAAGCCACATGGTTTTCTAGGGAGAACCGCATGGTTTCCCATGACCATGTTCCTATCATGAAACCATTTAGAGGCCACTATAAAGCTTAAACCCCCAAAAAAACAACCTAAGAATTCACACAATAAAATAATATCTCAGAAAAAATTAAAGAAGGGTAGAATGCAAGGCTTAATGCCCCTGGAAAACTTCAAGTCATTATAATCTCACCCTCTAAGGATTTATCATCCTTGAGTAGTGCCTCTATATTTCACACCTAAAAAACTAGGGCTATTGAGCTTGCACATCATATTATCACTTGTAAGACTCTTCATGCGTACGTCCATGCTCCCATATGACTCTAACAAGTGACATCAGCTTTCTTCAAAACATTTTCTCACTACAGTCAATGATTCACATCGAGCACTCCACAAATGTTGGGTAAGGCTCCAACTGAAATTCTTCATAGTTGATCACATAATTTTGATCGATAATGTACAACTAAATATAAGATACATGTAAAACATAATGCATTCCTTGATATTGTGGAGAAAATTCCAAATAGAATTCCACTATCATGACACTCTTGATAATCTTGAACAACCCCATAAACTTCGATGCCAACATCCTTTGCTTCTACAATCATTGATTCCCTAATCGAGGAGTATCCCATAATAAAACTAAAACACCCATAATGAGTTTCATGTGTTTCCTCCTACCATTGTCATATGATCTCTATTTTAAATGAGAAGTGATTAAATGCTTCTTGATCTAGTACAATCTCATAAATTCCTCTAAAATCACGAATGACCCACAATTACTACCTCCCATCCTAATTCTAACATATTAGTGAGTGAAACATCCAACCATAAAGATCATCAAAATGTGTCATTTGAATTGAATTCTGGTTTTATTTTTATGTGAACTCAACCAAGGATTGGATATTAACCCAAGTTCCCTTAAAGTATAATATGATGAAAATCATTGTGTAATGTAATTTTGGTTATAATTGGTTTCCAAAATAATAAAATCTGGATTTTTTACTACTATATTCCTAATTAGAATTTTATGGAAACAAATTGATGCCTAATGCATGTTTATATAAATTGTTTATTAATATGTAAATGGAATTGGATAAAGAGAATGAAGCTGAAAATTCATGTTTTTTCTAATATTAGAGGCATATTATTGTGAATTTATTATTTAAATTTTATTTAAACAAGAATATTTGACGGTGGAAATTCTAGTTAATTTATATTTTCAATATTAGTAACACATCATAAATAAATTGATTAATCCAAGACTTTAATTTAACAATTAGTTCGATAAAGATAAATTTATGGTGTTGAGTAAGCCCATTTTCTTATGATGGATTGATTGTTATTTTAGGGACTAGATTCTATATTGAATCTATTTGATGTTTTTTTTCTTTTTATCTCTCTGGATGTAGGCCTTTATATATGATGTTATGTGATCTTGGGATGGATATTGGTTGATGAGGTATGGGTAGAGATGCCCGAGTTTTTGGAGTAGTTAGCACCAATGATAGTGGGATGTATGTTGATATGAATAGTTATGTTAGGGTTGGAACTGATATAGATGGAATAGGTTGAACCTAGGCTTGGCATTGTCTTCATGAAATATGACATACATTCTTGTTTATAATTTTGTTTAAAGTTATAATGGCCATGTGATATGTTTATCTGCATTCCTTTACCCACTGAACGATGCATTTGGTTGTGCTTAGTTAAGAATCTATTTTCATATTGACTGTAGTATGTATTATTTTGGTCGTTTGGTATTCTTGGAATGGTTTTTTTTCAGGGCACTGGTTCAGGAGCTGCAGAAACTACTTCTTTTTTTTGTAAATCTGTTTTTAAAAGTAGTTTCAAACACCGCCAACTATAATAGATATATTTAGTGGCAGTTTTAACCACCACTAAATGTTGGTATTTTTCTATTAGCGGTGGTTTTAATGGCCACTACGATCTTAAATTTAGCGGTGGTTAAAACCGCCGCTATGGTTTCCCATCTTCCGTGCGCATTTCACGACGGTTATAATGTTTTTAGGGGCTGTTTTTCCGGCCAGGGGTTTACTTTTTTTTTCGCGGAGGTTTTAACTGCTGCTAAAAAAAAGTAATCCCCTAACCGGAAAAACCGCCGCTAAAAACATTATAACCACAGTGAAATGCACCAACTACGACGGTTCCCATAAACTACTGATAAACTACTTTAACCGCCGCTAATAGTTCCCCGACACACAATTTAGTGGAAGTTTTCAGAAACCGCTGCAGAATCATATAGCATCGGTTTAAACCCCTGCCATATCCAAAAATAACTGTAACACCCCAAGCTTCCATGGTATGTTTTCCTTTGAATAATGCAATAGCTTGCGGTGTACGCAACTTCAAGATTCTAACACATCGCGACCAATCAAACTAGCTGTTATGAATAGTAATATCCAAATTTTTAAATTTTATAAATTTTATCTTTCAAAATGGAATTCATTTTTGGATTTGGAATATCGAAATTATCTTAGGGTGAATTTTTGGTATTTTTCTGAAAACATTCAATTTTTGATGAATAGTGAAAACACTGAGTTATTGTTTAAAACCGAATTTTTATTTAAATAATTATTTATTTTATTGAAATTTAATTTAGGTTAAAATAGATAAATAATACCTATATAAGTTCAGTGTAATTCATTGGAGTTAGTTTATAATAATTTTAGATATATAAAAAGTTTATTGAACTTTTTACCGTCTTTTACCCACCTCCTAGGAGCATTTGCAAATTTACATAAAAATTAATTTTACCACTTATGTGAGTTGAATTTAAAAAATTCTAGAGGCACGGTTGATATCAGTAAGTAAAATTTTGTTTAATAAGATGAAAATAATTTTTTGTGAATAGTAAATTTTTACTTTTATTTACCATGGTTAAAAGTAAATAGGGTAATTGAGGGTAAAAATGATAATATTATTACCCTAACACATGTACTAATTCTACTGGATAAGTGTAATTCGACCAAAAAAAACCTTAGTAATAAAATATGAACATTTAGGTCCACTTGGATTAGATTAGGACATTTATTATTATTTAATTCAAAGAAGAGTTAAAAGTATTAAATTCAAAGTTTAATAACTAAAACATTTTTAATATATGATTACACATAAGATAAATTCGACTATAAATATTCATTATAAATATAAAAATATCTCCTACATAATGGTATTTTATTTATATTTTTTAGATGTTAAATAATTTAATTTATTTATGAAACGATGATGATGCAGTAATTACCGTATTAATGAAAGATTAAAATAATTGATATTATAAATATGCAAATAAATGTAATTTGATACTTTTTATAAATTAAACTAATTTTATATGTTAATATGACCTATTACGGTTGGTTATATTAATTTTTTTGAAGTAATAATGTTGTTATGAATTTAGAAAAAACAAAAAACAAAATAGTGTCAAAATTGACATAAAAGAGTTTTTAAAACAAATATTATATTATTAATTGATATTCTATTTCTAAAAAAATAAGGTTCGGAAAAAAGACTTATAAAATGATATGTGTATCATTAATGAACCACTTGGGGATCACTTGGATGTATATAGTAAGTTTATTAACCATATAATATAAAAATACAAAGAGACATGGTAAATGCCAAACTATTTAACTAAGAGTTAAATCTAAAATATATGGTTAATATAGTGACCCAAACCTATCTAAAACCTATTGGTTGAGTGTTTTTCGACCCATCCCCACCTTATTATTTAAATAATTCTTTTTGGAGCCATTATAAACCGAAAATGATTTTATTATAAAATAATATTTATAGCTTTTCCTAGGGCGCCCCTCACCCCTCTTATAAAAGGGCACTCCCCCTTCTCTCCAAGTCACTCCTTCAAAGCAATTTGGTTCAGAAAAAACCTTCCCAAATACCCTATAAACTATCCTACCTTAATTATAGAGGCCTTACTTTAGTCAGAAATCCAACATAAGGAGGCATTTTGATCAAATCAAAAGGAAGAACCCGAAGAAGAGGTAAATATTTCATCACCTCTTTCAAGTTCTTTTCTTCTTCCACTTACTTTTTCTTTATTGTTTCCATTATAAAATAATAACTACAGTATATTCTATATAATTTTATGTTATTATAAATATGTTACAACCATATTCATTATTCTATCCATCCTTTGAATGACATGTTACCATACGTGCATACGTACGACTTACCGTCTCCACGTCGTGGTGTAATTGTTATTCAATACATTATTATTTGGATGGGTACAATAATGATGTGTAATTGATATAAATAATAAATACAACATGATAATGATTCTGTATATATGATATAACATCCAATTATATGTTATTTTAATATCAAAAGAATGATATTGTCGCTCGTGCGTACGTACGGATTACCGTCTCCACGAATGCGATGAGATTCATTCCCCATCATAATCCATTCAAGAATAATTTTCATATGATGATTAAAAATAATATTTAAAGACTTAATATCCTTATTAATATGAATAAGATACATCCTATCCATAAAAAACATTACTTACATAACAAAGCATATAAAGGAAAACGAATCAGTTAACACCCAAAATGACGATAATATTAAAATATTATTAACAAAGAAGTATTAAAAGATCATATATGATATCATATTAATGTATATGATTCTTGTATAATTTAATAACAATTATTTCACCATTGTACATGATTTTAACCTACCCTCGACCAAGTAAAAGTACAAGTTAAGGGTTAATTTCACAATCTCTTTATTATCCGAGGTTGTTTTTACGTAAGTATCTAATGGGACCTCTTTATCATCCACATCCATGTTTCTTAAAAATGTATTTCAATTTTTTTTTACTATTTACTAAAAAATGGGGTTAATTATTTTATACCCTCATTTGAATTTATATTTTTTTAAATGAATATTTCCGTCATTTTCCAAACAAGGTACTTTATGACTTTTTTGACAAAATTAAGGTAAGAATGTTTTTTTAACTTAAACGGAGGGTGCGGCTATTTTCCGCCGTTATAAAATCATCGAATCTTACCTTAAAAGCTTATAAGAATATTTTCAAAATAAATATCTTCTTTATAATTATGTGACTCTTAAATGATTTTAAAATAGAAAGAGATATTTCTCTAAAAAAAGGTTTTGATTTCATCTATGTCAACATACTTTGATGGATTTTAAGCTTATTTGAAGTTGATTTATTACGATACAAAACTTACATATTGTATTGAAGGTTTTATGATATGTTTGACTATGGATGTGTTATTTTTTACACCATTCATGGTTTATAGAAAAAGTATTGACATTTCGTATGCTAGTTTTAATACGAATGTTTATGTTATGTTTAAACCCTTTCATATAAAGAATGCATTGGACTTAGTAAGTGACGGGTGGAGCCCGATTTAGCTTCTCAATGCATCGATAGATCTCATGAGACAAACTAGTGTCTTGGCACAAGGCCTTGACAAAATATTATTTGTAGTCTTGGCCCAAGGCCTTGACTATGTGGTTATGAAAGTATGGAATTATGCATTCCATCATTATGAAAGTGGCTATTGATATTGCATGTGATTATTAGACTAGTAGAATATCCATGTGAGTAAGTAAATGACATTATTTTTATTTATATTTTCCATATTATGATGAATTTTATGTTTAAAAGGATTTTGTTTTGGTTTTATACATTGCCTTAAATGTTTATGCTTATTTATGAAAGTTTCTGCTATATTGTTATCCTTACTGAGCATCTGATCTCACCCCTTTCTATGCTTTATTTTTCCCAGGATGCGAAGAAGTATATTATGACTGACCTTCAGGGATAATCTATGGGATCTTAGTGTTTTCTATGGAAACAATGTTGTTGTAGTTTTCCATTTTATGATGTAATGTAAACCTTATGAATTTATCTTGTACTTCCAAGGCTACTAAACTAATCGGTATTTCGAGACTTGATCTTTTTTGATCATTCCAATGTTATGTAATAATGCACCGACTCTGGGTAACTAGGGTCGGGGCGTTACAGTTGGTAGGAGAGGAAGTTTAGTACAAACCTTGGAATCTATATTTAGATAAACTCTAATTAGAGAACATTACCCTAAGATAGACTTTGAGGATTAGTATAGAAGAACTTCCTAGAATTTCGGTATTGTAGAGATTTTATGAGTTTTCCAAGAAATAGATCCGTGTCTGGATACGAGTAGGTAGAGGCGGCTCTGGCACAGATGTACCTAGGGGTAAAACCCAAAAAAATCTTTTTGATCTAGACTCGAACGGGAACTGGTGCACAACAATAAGCCTTGCTGCACTCTTGGTTATGACACTCCCGGGGGATATGCTTAGGATAATTCTTATTTTATTTAAAAACCATTATGAAGGGTTTATGAGTATATAATTCCTCAAAGAAAACATTTTTATGATTACGGATTATATCCATAAATTGTTCAGTTTATGTTAAGTGTTTTATAAGTTTGGAATTATGTATTTCGATTCATAAACTAATATAGTTTATGCCATTTTTTAGAAATAGAACCTAGTGGAAGGAATGAAAATCGTATCAATGCACACACTCCATGTAGGGATTTACCTCATGATCAAGATAATTATACCAGATTTTGTGAGACAACTGGTGCTGGTCAGCTTATCACTATATTGGGACAACTCACTCAGGTTATGAATAATAACCTTACCCGTATGGAGCACCCTGATCCACAGCGTGGAGGATCAATGTTAGAACAATTCATGAGTAAACAAACACCAACATTCAATGGGGGTACAAATCCACTAGTAGCTAAGAAATGGATAAATTCCTTAGAGAAAGTATTCCATGCCTTGGGGAGTAGCAAAAGGGAAAAAGTTGTCATGGTAGTTTACCGCCTCACTGGAGATGCTGATCAATGGTGGTCATTGATTAAAAACACAAATGAAGATGATGAAGTTTTAAATATGGAATGGATGGAGTTTAAAGAACTTTTTTAGAAAAATATTTTCCTTGTGACCATCGAGTAGATATGGAAAGGCAATTTCTGAGTCTGAGGAAAAAGGAGGATGAGAATGTCGCAAAGTATGAGGATAACTTTACAAGGTTAGTGAGGCATGCTGCAGATTATATATGTAACCCATGAAGTAAGATTGATCGTTTATTTGATGGGTTAAAAACATTTCTCTGTTGAGCATTAGTCTCACAATCCTTCTCATCGTATGAGGATATTGCCTCATGTGCTATTAAGACAGAAAAAGAATTCTCTAAGTCTTACGACTTTAAAGCAAAGCAAGAGAAGAAGATATCTTCCGAACACTCTGAAAATGGAAATAAGGGGAAGAAGGTAAAAGTTGAATATCCATCCTACAATACATGTGGGAAGAAACACCCTGGAACTTTCTTGAAGGGAATGCGAGTCTATTACCAGTGTGGTGAAAAAGGACACCAAGCTCGTGATTGCAAGGGGAAGAAAGAGGCTGTCGATGTTGAATGATACAATTATAGAGAACAAGGGTATTATTTAAATGAATGTCCTAATAGTTATTGGAACTTACCTTAGAAAAGGCCAAGGGATCAAGGCCAAGCTTATGCTATCACTACTGCTGAGGTTGAAGCTCTGAAAGACGTGGTGGCAGGTAATTTAATGGTTTCCTCAAGTTTAGAAAATGCTTTATTTGATTCTGGATCATCACATTGTTTCATATATTCATAGTTTTCTAATAAAATTAGATATTTCCAATTTGATTTAACAAGGGAGTTGTCAGTCAAAACTCCTAAGGAAAGTATCATCGCAACAAAGTTTTGTGAATCAGTTTCCATTAGGGCATATAAATTATCTTTATCTACTAATCTCATTGTCATTCCCATGATTTAATTTGATATAATCCTCGGTATAGATTGGATTTCTGACCATGATGTGAAAATTTATTGTAAGAATAAGGAGGTTACAATTTTTTTTGATGATGATAAAGAACACCTTATCTTTAGAGCAAAATTGTCACCACCTAATTTTTATCTAGATCCACCCACAGTAGCTCAACTAAATTCAATTATTGGGGAGTAAGAGAATGAAATAACTATGGGTGAGTAAAAAAATGTTCAAATAGAGGATGTACCTATTGTGAAAGAATATGTTGACGTGTTTCCAGAATATTTACCTGGATATCCTCCAGAATGAGAAATTAAGTTTTCCATTGATTTAATTCCTGGTTCAAGGCCCATATCAAAGACCCATTATAGAATGGACACTGTGGAATTAGTGGAACTAAAGAAACAACTATAAGAATTGAGTAATAAGGGATTTATTTTCCCTAGTGTTTCTCCATGGGGATCCCCCGTCCTTTTTATTAAGAAGAAATATGGATCTATGAGGTTGTGCATTAACTACAGGGAGATCAATGATATAACAATAAAGAACAAGTATCTCCTACCTCTCATTGATGATTTATTCGACAAACTTCAAGGAGATCAATAATTTTTAAAGATTGACCTTCGATTTGGATATCATTAGTTGTGCATGAAGAAGGAAGACATTATGAAGACAAAATTTTGAACAAGGTACGAGCATTACGAGTTTACAGTAATGCCTTTTGGGCTGACTAATGCACCCTTTGTCTTCAAGGATCCAATGAATAGAGTTTTCAAGGAATATCCTGATGACTTTGTAGTGGTATTTATTTATGATATCTTGGTATACTCCAAAAGCTATGAAGATCATGAAAATCACTTGCACATTATCTTGAAGACTCTTAGAAGACATGAATTATATGGGAAGTTTAGCAAGTGTGAATTCTAGCTTCAGGAGATTTCTTTTCTTGGCCATATCATCTATAAGGATGGAATCTCCATTGATTCTTCTAAGACAAGAGCAATACAAGAATGGCCAGTACCGACAAGTATAACTGAGGTATGCAGTTTTATTGGTTTAGTAGTTTATTATCGGCGTTTCGTCTAGAATTTTGCCCGATTGGCTAACTTATTAACCAATCTCACATGTAAAGGGGTTAAATTTGTTTTGGACAAAATAGTGTGAAGAATGTTTTGAAGAACTGAAGAGAAGATTAGTCAATGATCCTATCTTGACTCTACCATCAGGGAATGATGAGTTTGTTATTTATAGTGATTCTTTAAAGAAAGGACTTGGTTGTGTCCTTATGCAGAATGATAGGGTTGTTGCCTATGCATCACGAAAACTAAAAATTCATGATAAAAACTATCCTACTCATGATCTTGAGTTAGCAGCTGTAATCTTTTCTTTGAATATTTGGAGACACTATCTCTATGGTGAAAAATGTGAGATATATACCGATCACAAGAGTTTGAAGTATATTTTCTCATAGATTGAACTCAACATGAGGCAAAGGAGATGGATTGAACTACTCCAGGATTACGATTGCACTATACACTACCACCCGAGGAAGGTAAATAAGGTGGTAGATGCTTTGAGTAGAAATGATCATAGAGTTTTGAACAAGATGAGAGTTGAAAAGGATTCTATATACATGGATCTAGTAAAGATGGATATGGGAATCACCATGGAAGGTGAAACATAAATACCTTTTCAAATGGTTTCCAAACCATCTTTACTATAAAAGATAAAGAGTTCTCAGACCTGTGATTATGAGTTTCAAAAGAAGATTAAAGCTGTGAATGATGGGAGATTGAGTGACTTTGTGTATGAAGATGGAATTTTGAAATTTGGAAAGAGACTTTGTGTTCCCGATATACCTGATATAAAAATGGAATTGTTGGCTGATGCTCATAGTTCCAATTTCTCTATACACCCTGGTAACACTAAGATGTATAGATATTTGAAGGAACATTTTTGGTGGGACAACATGAAGAGGGAGATTGTTGATTTTTTGTCAAGATGTATGGTGTGTCGACAAGTGAAAGCTGGAAGGCAACAGCCTGGAGGGGTCATGCAACCTCTTACCATACCTGAGTGGAAATGGGATAATATTACAATGGACTTTGTCATGAGACTACCAAAGAATCCTAGAAATAACGATGCAATATGGGTCATTGTTGATCATTTTACAAAGTCAGCACATTTTCTTTATATAAGAGAAGATTTACCACTTGAATGATTGGAAAGACTATATATTAATGAATTTATAAGACTTCATGGAGTACCACTATCAATTGTTTCTGATCATGATCGACGTTTTACATCACGATTCTGGAAAATTCTTCAGAAATCCCTGGATACTGAACTTTATTTGAGCACTGCCTACCACCCTCAAACTGATGGACAATCATAACAGACTATTAAAACCTTAGAAGACATGTTGAGATCATGCTCACTTGACTTTAAAGGTATGTGAGATCAATATTTACCTATGGAAGAATTTTTCTATAACAATAGCTTCCATTAAAGTATTCAGATGGCACCATATGAAGCATTATACGAAAAGAGATGTCGCCCACCAACCTATTGGGATGATGTTGGTAAAAGAAAACTCATAGGACCATAACTGGTGGAGGAAACGATGGAAAAGGTGAAGGTAATCCAAAACCACATCAAAGTAGCTCAAAGTAAACAAAAGTGCTATGCTGATAACCGAAGGAAGGATTTGGAATTTTAGGTAGGAGATCATGTTTTATTGAAGGTATCTCCATGGAATGGTGTTATATGTTTTGGTAAGAAGGGAAAATTAAGTCCCAAGTACATTGTAACTTTCAAAATTCTAGAACAAATTGGGGCTGTAGCTTACTGTTTGGAAATGCTGCCAAGTCTCTCCAAAGTTCACGATGCGTTCCACGTATCACTGTTGAGAAAATACATGCCTGACCCAACGCATGTACTCACCTATGAGGAATTAGAACTGGAACTCGATCTGTCTTATTGCGAAGATTCTGTCAAGGTTCTTGATACAAGAGAACAAGTTCTGAGAAATCGGACGACTCGTCTGGTAAAAGTTCTATGGAGAAACTATAAGATGGAATAGGCAACGTGGGA
Organism: Viscum album; assembly: GCA_963277665.1. Classification (NCBI taxonomy): domain Eukaryota; kingdom Viridiplantae; phylum Streptophyta; class Magnoliopsida; order Santalales; family Viscaceae; genus Viscum; species Viscum album. The sequence continues at coordinate 343,333,203 of OY728156.1, forward strand.
ACCCGGTGAAGTTATGATGAAGAACCACCTGAATATTTTTATGCAGTAATATTCTAGAAATTTTGAGGATGAAATTATTTGAATTAGGGGAGAATGTAACACCCCAAGCTTTCATGATACGTTTCCCTTTGAATAATGCAATAGATTGCGTTGTACGCAACTTCGAGATTCTAACACATCACGACTAATCAAACTAGTTGTTATGAATAGTAATACACACTTTTTAAAATTTTATAAATTTTATCTTTCAAAATGGACTTCATTTTTGGATTCGGAATATCAAAATTAGATTAGGGTGAATTTTTGGTATTTTTCTGAAAATATTCAATTTTTGATGAATAGTGAAAAACACTGAGTTATTGTTTAAAACCGACTTTTTATTTAAATAATTATTTATTTTATTGAAAATTTTTTTAGGTCAAAATATATACATAATACCTATATAATTTCAATGTAATTCATTGGAGTTAGTTTATAATAATTTTAAATATATAAAAAGTTTATTGAACTTTTTACCGTCTCTTACCCACCTCCTAGGAGCATTTGAAAATTTACATAAAACATAATTTTACCGCTTCTTTGAGTTGAATTTAAAAAATCCGAGAGACATGGTTGATATTAGTAAGTAAAATGTGGTTCAATAAGATGAAAATATTTTTTGGTGAATAGTAACTTTTTACTTTTATTTACCGCGGTTAAAAGTAAATAGGGTTATTAAGGGTAAAAATGATATTATTATTACCCTAACACATGTCCTAATTCTATTGTATAAGTTTAATTTGACCAAAAACAACCTTAGGAATAAAATATGATCTTTTAGGTCCACTTGGATTAGATTAGGACATTTATTATTATTTAATTCAAAGAAGAGTTAAAAGTGTTAAATTCAAAGTTTAATAACTAAACCATTTTTAATATAGGGTTACACATAAGATAAATTCTACTATAAATATTAATTATAAAGTTAAAAAGGTTTCCTACATAATGTTATTTTATTTATATTTTTTAGACATTAAATAATTTAATTTATTTATGACACAATGATGATGCAGTAATTACCGTATTAATGAAAGATTAAAATAATTGATATTATAAATATCCAAATAAATGTAATTTGAGACTTTTTATGAATTAAACTAATTTTATAGGTTAATATGACCTATTAGGGTTGTTTATATGATTTTTTTTCAAAGTAATAATGCTTTTATGAATTTAGAAAAAACAAAATACCAAATAGTGTCAAAATTGACATAAAAGAGTTTTTAAAATAAACATTATATTATTAATTGATATTCTATTCCTAAAAAAACTATGGTTCGGAAAAAAGACTTATATAATGATAGTTGTATCATTAATGAACCACTTGGGGTTTTCTTGGATGTATATAGTAAGTTTATTAATAATATAATATAAAAATACAAAGAGACATGGTAAATGTCAAACTATTTAATTAAGAGTTAAATATAAAAGATAAGGTTAATATAGTGACCCAAACCTGTCTAAAACCTATTGGTTGAGTGGGTTTCGACCCATAGAAACCTCATAATTTAAATAATTCATTTTGGATCCATTAGAAACCGAAAATTATTTTATTATAAAATAATATTTCTAGCTTTTCCTAAGGTGCCCCTCACCCCTCTTATAAAAGGGCACTCCCCCTTCTCTCTAATTTACACCTTCAAAGCCATTTGGCTCGGCCAAACCCTTCCCAAATATCCTCTAAACTTTCCTCCCTTCATACAAGAGGCCTTACTTTTGTCATAAATCCAACCTGAGGAGCCCTTTTGATCAAATCAAAAGGAAGAACCCGATGAAGAGGTAAATATTTCATCACCTCTTTCAAGTTCCTTTCTTCTTCCACTTCATTTTTCTTTGTTGTTGCCATTATAAAAGAATAAATCTAGTATATTATACATAATTTGATGTTATTATAAATATTGTATAACCATATTCATTATTCTATCCATCCTTTGAATGACATGTCACCATATGTGCGTACGTACGGATTACCGTCTCCACGTCGTGGTGTAATTGTTATTCAATACATTATCATTTGGATGGGTATAATAATGATGTGTAATTGATGAAAATAATAAATTTAACATAATAATTATTCTTTATATATGATATACCATCCGATTATATATTATTTTAATATCAAAAGAATGATATTGTCGCTCATGCGTACGTACGGATTATCGTCTCTACGAACGCGATGAGATTCATTCCCCATCGTAATCCATTCAAGACTAATTTTCATTAGATGATTAAAAATAATGTTTAAAGACTTAATATAATTATTAATATTAATAATATAAATCCTATCCATAACAAACATTACTTACGTAACAAATAATATAAAGGAAAATGAATCCGTTAATACCCGAAATGACGATAATACTAAAATATTATTAACAAAGCAATATTAAAAGATCATATATGATATAATATTAATGTATATAATTCTTATATAATTTAATAAAAACTATTTCACCATTATACATAAGTTTAACCTACCCTCGACCATGGAAAAGTACAAGGTAAGGGTTAATTTCACAATCTCTTTATTATCCGAGGTTGTTTTTACGTAAGTATCTACTGGGACCTCTCTATCATCCACATCCATGTTTCTTAAAAATGTATTTCAAAACATTTTTACTATTTACTAGACAATGGGGTAAAGTAATTTATACCCTTATTTGACCTTATATGTTTTGAAAGTAATCTTTCCGTCGTTTTCCAAACAAGGCACCTTATGACCTTTTCGACAAAATTAAGGTATGAATGTTTTTTTTAACTTATATGGCGGGTGTGACTATTTTCCGCCATTATAACATCATCAAATATTCCCTTACAAGCTTATAATAATATTTTAAAAATAAATGTCTTCTTTATAATTATGTGACTCTTAAATGATTTCAAAATATAAAGTGATATTTCTCTAAAAAAAGGTTTTGATTTCATCTATGCCAACATCCTTTGATGGATTTTAAGCTTATTTGAAGTTGATTTATTACGATACAAAACTTTCATATTGTATTGAAGGTTTTGTGATATGTTTAACTCTGGATGTGTTATTTTTTACACAATTCACGGTTTATGGAAAAATTATTGACATTTCGTATGCTAGTATTAATACGAATGTTTATGTTATGTTTAAACCTTTTCATATGAGGAATGAATTGGACTTAGTAAGTGATGGGTAGATCCCACTATAGCTCCTCAATGCATCGGTAGGTCTCATGAGACAAACTAGTGTCTTAGCACAAGGCCTTGACAAAATATTATTTGTAGTCTTGGCACAAGGCCTTGACTATGTGGTTATGAAAGTCTGGCATTATGCATTCCATCATTATGAAAGTGGCTATTGATATTGCATGTGATTATTCGACTAGTAGAATATCCATGTGAGTAAGTAAATGGAATTATTTTGATTTATATTTTCCATATTATGATGAAGTTTATGTTTAAAATGTAACACCCGAGACTTTTATGAGAAATATTTTGTTTTTATGTTATATAAATCATCAAAGGAATCTTTCATTACACACAACACTTGCTTGTCTTGCTTTACACGCAATCACGACCTTCCTCGATAGCTTGTGTCATACGCAATACCGAGTTTCACTAAACAACGATATGCTATTAAAATATTATTAAAACTAGCCGTTATGAATAGTAATAACCCCCTTTTGAAATTTTATGAATTTTATTTTTCAAAATGGACTTCATTTTTGGATTCGGAATATCGAAATTAGCCTAGGGTGAAATTTTGGTATTTTTCTGAAAACTTTCAATTTTTGATGAATAGTGAAAACACTGGGTTACTATTTAAAAACCAACTTTTTATTTAAATAATTATTTATTTTATTCAAATTTATTTAAGGTCAAAATTAATACCTAATACATATATAAGTTTAATGTAATTCATTGGAGTAATTTTATAGTAATTTTAGATATATAAAAATTTTATTGAACTTTTCACCGTCTTTTTCCCACCTCCTAGGAGAATTTGCCAATTTACATAAAACTTAATTTTACCGCTTCTGTGAGTGGAATTTCAAAAATCCGAGAGACACGGTTGATGTTAGTAAGTAAAATGTGGTTCAATGAGATGAAAATAATTTTTGGTGAATAGTAACTTTTTTACTTTTATTTACCACGGTTAAAAGTAAATAGGGTAATTAAGGGTAAAGATGATATTATTATTACCCTAAAACATATCCTAATTCTATTGGATAAGTGTAATTCGACCCAAAAAAACCTTAGGAATAAAATATGACCATTTAGGCCCACTTGGATTAGATTAGGACATTTATTATTAATTTATTTAAAGAAGGGTTAAAATAGATAAAATCAAAGTTTAATAAGTAAATAATTTTTAATACAGGGTTATACATAAGATAAATTTGACTATAAATATTTATTAGAAATATAAAAATATTTCCTACATAATGGTATTTTATTTTTAATTTTTAGACATTAAATATTTTAATTTATTTATGACACAAAGATGATGCAGTAATTATCTTATTAATGAAATATTGACATAATTGATGTTATAAATACCCAAATAAATGTAATTTGAGACTTTTTATGAATTCCACTAATTTTATAGGTTAATATGACATGTTAGTATTGATTTAATTAACTTTTTTCGAACTAATCATTCTGTTATGAGTTTCACAAAAATCAATTACTAAATAGTGTCAAAATTGACATAAAATAGTTTTTAAAACAAATATTATATTATTAATTTTTATTTTATTCCTAAAAATATAAGGTTTGGCAAAATGACTTAGATAAGGTTATATATATTAATAATAAACAACTTGGGGTTCTTTTGGCTTGTTATAGTAAGTTTATTAACCTTATAGTGTAAGAACACAAGAAGACACGGTAAAAGTAAAATTATTTAACTTAAAGTTAAATCTAAATGATAAGGTTAAAATAGGAACCTAAACTTGTCTAAATTATATTGGATGAGAGGATTTCGACCCATACCCACCATAGCTTCGAAATAAATCAATTTGGAGCTATTTAAAACTGAATATGACTTTATAATAAAATAATATTTTTAGTTTTTCCAAAGGTGCCCCTCTCCTCCCTTATAAAAGGGAACCTCCTCCCTCTCTTCCTCACACCACTTTGAGCCTTCAAGATCTTCCAAACCCTGCCAATTTCTCCTCTCCACTTCTCTAGAAACATCCTATAGGTCCTGGTATTCTTCAAGGACCAATTTTAGTGCACTAAAAGGAGGTCTCAAAGAAGCGCTTCAAAGAAGAGGTAATGTCCTTTACCGATTCTTTCAACTTTATTTCTTCTTCTACTTCTTCTTATTTAGTTTTTTAATTATGAATTAATAACATCAGTATCACTCATATACTGATATGTTATTATAAGTATGAAACAACCCTATTTCACCATCTATCCATCCTACGGAAAACGAAATCACCGCGTGTGCGTACGTACGGAATACCGTCTCCACGCCGTGGTGTAATCTATTTTCCACCACCACCTTACTTGGATGGGTATAATGGTGTAAATAATGACTATATATGATTATTTTAAATTGATATTGATTCTGAAATAGTATACATACACTCCAATACAATTCCACGATCATGAGAACGATATCATCGCTCGTGCGTATGTACGGAATACCGTCTCCACGATGTGATGCGACTTGTTCTACATGATCTTCATTGCATAATGATTATATAAATGAATTGAATGAATGAATATGATATATATTAAAATAATAACATTATGGAAATGAGGTACCTATAACCTAAAAATAAAAATAAGAATTTATTCGACAAAACATGCATAAGAACAAAAAGTAATAAACACCCGAATAACAAGTAGTAATGAAATATTACTAATAAGAATCTACGAATATGACCATATATGATATCATAAAAATATGTATGATTTTGGAATAAGTCAATAACATTATTTAAATCATTATACAGGAGGTTCAGACACTTACGAAGCAAATCGGACCTAAGGTAAGGGAAAATATCACAATCTCATTTTTATCCGAGATTGTTTATACGTTGGTATTTACTGGGGTGTATTTTATCATCCACATCCACGTTTCCTAAATATGTAATATTATTTCCATCCACCTACAATTGTTTAAATCCAATTTTACCCTTCGGTGAGTTTTTAGTAAAAGATATGAAAGGAATCTTTTGTCGTTTTTCGTACGAGGTACTTTTTGACTTTTCCGATAAAAGTACGAGAAGAATGTTTTTTTAACTTATAAAGAATGAATGGATTTTTAAAAAAATATTTCCAAGAATATTCCTTTACAAGTTTTCAAGTTTATTTTTAATCAAATTCTCTTAGTTTAAAATTATATGACATGATAAGAAAGGAAAAATGTTTTTGAAGTAGAATGGATATTTTCCTCAAGAAGGGAGTTCAAGAGTTTTATCAAAATTATTTTCCATCTAAGATAATATAGGGTTATATTTCTATCCCTATTATTACATGGATTTGATTATGTTGTGATGGAAATATTTTTATTCCTTTATCTTATATGAATTGTTTTATGATGTCACGATGTTTAAGATTCCCATTTTTATTACATGGGTTATGCTATGATGTATGGTTTATGATTTTGTGGCACATATAAGAATGGTATCATTATGAGATGGGTGGGACCTATATCTCCCTCCAATGTATTGGGTAAAGATTTTATATCTCATGATATAGACATGGCTGGAACGGCAGGTTATACCGGTTCAGTGAAACAGGACTGAAACGAGGAGTGAACTCGGTTCAGAAATGGACTTTTTCCACTAAGATAGTCTTGGCAATGAGTCTTGACTAATAAGAAATGATTCTATATGATTATGTATGTATGCCACAAATCTTCATGTTTTAAGTTATGATTATTGTTATTACATTTCACTACCATGATTTATCCCATGTTATGAAATTATGATCTCTTTTGCAGGGTAAGATTTCCAAAATGTTATGTTCTTATGAATATGATGTGATTGATATTTCTTTTGTTTACCCTTACTGAGAATTTGAGCTCACCCTTTTCTATGTTTTCTTTCCCCCAGGCTAGGAAGAAGGTTATTAAGTAGGATATGCCAAAAGGGACTCTAGATATGATGAAATAAATGGGAGACAATGTAGACGCTTTATAAACCAGTTGTTTATGTTTCCCAGTTTCTAAAGGCACTATACCTATACGGTCCTTTGGTGATTTTGTTATATTTTGTAATAAGTGTGCTTCAATTTTGAAGTATTAACAATGTATGTAAATTATGGGTCGTTATAGTTGGTATCAGAGGAAAGGTATAGTCAACCTTTGGAAAATAGGATATGAAAGCCTTAGTAAGAACCCTAAGGATAAGTCTAAGCATAGAACACGATCTTAGTGTTTTAAAAATGGCCATGAAACACCTATGATAATAACTTAAGTGTGAAATTTTATTCTTAATTATGTGGTTTTCCTATTATAATTAGTGTTTCTCACACTATTCTTCTTGGTTTTAGTCAATGGCTGGAACACGAAGGAACCGTGTTAATGCAGAATGCGACAGGAAATGTAATGATTGTCCCCCTGAGCAACCAAACATTATGGGATATGGAATGAAAAATCTTGTAGCCATGCTCACACAACTTTCTAAAGCTATGAATCATGCTGGACTTCCAAATGATCAAAGGAAGGAGCAACATTCTATTGAATCATTCATGAGACAACGTCCACCTTCATTCAACGGGTCTACTGATCCATTAGTTGCTGAACAATGGATCAATACTATTGAAAAGATATTTTCAGTTCTTCAATGTTATAAACATGATAAAGTCATCTTAGTAGTGTATCGTTTGGAAGGTGATGCTGATCAATGGTGAAATCTTATCAAGAATACGAGGCCAAGAGACGAAATTGAGTCCATGGAATGGGACGAGTTCAAGAACTTATTTTTCAATAAGTACTTCCCTCGTATTCTCCGAACAAAGATGGAGAAGGAGTTTCTTGAACTAAAACAAAAGGATGATGAATCTGTTGGTACCTATGAAGCAAATTTTACAAGACTTTCAAGGTACGCTTCTGGGATTATTATCTAACCTGAGAGTAAGATCGATCGATTTTTTAGTGGCTTAAAACCAAGTCTTCTAAGGGCGTTAGCCATAAGGGACTTCAATAGCTATGAGGAAATCGTCCGATGTGCTCTAAAAGTCGAGATAGAGATTGGAGTAACCCATCAGTCATATGGGTTTGATAAGAAGAGGAAAATGGAATTCATAGGAAAATCTAAATAGCTCACTGAAAAGAAGATGAGTTTTCCCTTATGCTCAAAGTGTGGAAAGAAACATTGAGGGAGTTGTCTTAAAGGGACAAATAAATGTTTCAAATGTGGAAAGGAAGGTCATCGGGCATTTGAATGCCGCAATGATGGGAAGAAGATGTATAGTGATGTGAACAATGAAAAGGCTACACAGAGTGCACCTCCTACACTTAAATGTTACAAATGCAAGGAGATGGGGCATTATGCCAATCAATGCCCAAATCCAAGGGTTGATGATGATGGTCGACATCAACAAACTTTTAAGGCTAAAGACAAAGGAAAGTCACATGCAATTTCTATCAGCGATGTGGAGTACGATAACGATGTGGTGAAAGGTACACTTACCATCCACTCTAAAGTAGCAAATGTTTTATTTGATTCTAGATCCACCCACTCTTTTATTTCTGAAGAATTTTCTAAGGGTATCACTGAATTACCTCAACAGTTATATGTAGAGTTAGCTGTGACAACCCCTAATGGTACAATAGTCGCATCAAAAGCTTATAATTCTTCTCCGATTGAAGTTTGTGGGAAAGTGCTTCCTACAAATCTTGTGATCCTTCCTATAGTGGAATTTGATGTGATTATTGGCATGGATTGGCTTTCTTTATATGGAGCTCATATCAATTGCCAAATAAGGGAAGTCACATTTCATATTCCAGATCAATCTATGATCGTCTATCGATGCAAGGATGAACATAACCTTCCAGTGGAAATTTCTTCCATCTTATGGGTCTTGATTCCACTAAATGAAGGTTTTTTTATCTCAAATGGTTGGTGAGAAACTCACGATTAAGAATATTCACATTGTACGGGAGTTTGATGATGTCTTTCCGGAGGAATTTCCGGGTCTTCCACCAAATCGTGAATTTGAGTTTTCAATAGAACTCGTACCGGGTGATTTGCCTATTTCAAATACACCTTATAGAATGGCCCCAATTGAGTTGCAGGAATTGAAGAAGCAACTCCAAGAGAATCTTGATAAGGGATTCATACGCCCTAGTGTGTCACCTTGGGGAGCACATGTTCTTTTTGTTAAGAAGAAAGATGGATCAATGGGACTCTGCATTGATTATCGAGAACTTAACAAGATCACTATCAAGAACAAATATCCTCTCCCACGCATTGATGACTTATTTGGCCAACTACACGGAGCTCAATACTTTTCCAAGATTGATCTTTGTTCAGGGTATCGCCAATTAAGGGTCAAAAGGGAGGATATACCAAAGACGGCTTTCCGTACAAGGTATGGACACTATGAATTTATAGTGATGCCATTTGGTCTTACTAATGCCCCTGCTATCTTCATGGATCTGATGATTAGAGTCTTTAGAGACTATCTTGATAAGTTTGTGGTAGTATTTATAGATGATATTCTTGTATATTCAAAGAGCAAGGAAGAACATGAAGATCACTTGAGAATTATATTGAAGACCCTGAGAAAGGAGAAGCTTTATGCCAAATTTACCAAGTGTGAATTTTGGCTTCAAAGAGTTTCATTTTTGGGTCACATAATCTCAAAAGAGGGGATATATGTGGATCCAGCAAAAATAGAGGTTATCGAAAGATGGTCGAGACCAACAACAGTAAATGAGATCTGAAGTTTTCTTGGTTTGGATGGATATTATAGATGTTTTGTGAAAGATTTTTCACGATTATCTAATCCAATCACCAAGTTGACTCGGAAAGGAGTTAAGTTTGTCTGGACGGAGGAATGTGAAGAGAATTTCAAGGAGTTGAAAAGAAGGTTATCCAGTGCACCTGTGCTCACACTGCCTTGTAGTGGAGAACGGTTTGTGATCTATAGTGATGCATCCAAGAAGGTATTTAGGTGTGTTCTTATGAAAAATGATATGGTGATAGCTTATGCCTCACGACAGTTGAAAATCCATGAGCAAAATTACCCAACTCATGATTTGGAGTTAGCTTCAGTAATATTTGCGTTAAAGATTTGGAGGAATTATCTTTATGGAGAAAGGTGTGACATTTATACTGATCATAAAAGTTTAAAGTATATTTTCACACAAAAGGAGCTGAATATGTGCCAAAGAAGATGGTTGGAGCTGATTAAGGATTACGACTGCTCAATTCATTACCACCCTGGGAAAGCAAATAAGGTGGCAGATGCATTAAGTCGACAAGACCATGCCAGTTTATCCATGATGAGGATCACAAAAGATCCAATATTTATGGATTTACAAAGGATGGATCTTGGAATTATAATAAAAGGGGAAAACATATCTTTCTCAAATGAATGTTCAACCATCTATACATGTGAAGATTAAAGAGTCACAAAAAGAAGGTGTAGAGTTACAAAAGAAGGTGAGAAATGTTCCTGAATTAAACCTTGATTGTGATGGGATAATAAAGACCAGGAATCAGGTTTGTGTTCCTCCCATCCCCGAATTAAAGAAGGAGCTGCTGAATGAGGCTCATAGTTCTTCATTATCTATTCATCCTGGAATCACGAAGATGTATAGGGACCTGAAAGAGTACTTCTGGTGGTATGGCACAAAAAGAGATGTTGCTGAATATGTCTCTCAATGCTTGGTTTGTCAGCAAGTTAAAGCTGAGAGACAGAAGTCTAAGGGGATGTTACAACCATTACCCATACCCGTATGGAAATGGGAAAACATCACTATGGACTTTGTCACAGGACTTCCTAAAACATCCAAAGGCAATAATGCTATCTGGGTCATAGTTGATCGTCTTACAAAGTCCGCACACTTCATTGCTATCAGAGAGGATTTCTCTCTGGATCAGCTTGCCAGGATATATGTAAAGGAAGTGGTAAGATTGAATGGAGTACCACTTTCTATTATATCTGATCGGGATCCGAGGTTTACCTCAAAGTTTTGGCGAAGTCTTCAGCATACTCTGGATACAGAGTTGAGTTTCAGCACTGCTTATCATCCTCAGACAGACGGTCAGTCTGAGAGGACAATTCAAACTCTAGAAGATATGTTGAGAGCTTGCTCTATGGATTTCAAAGGTGGTTGGGATCAACACCTACCTTTGGTGGAATTTTCTTATAATAATAGCTTTCATTCCATTATTCAGATGGCTCCTTATGAAGCTCTCTATGGAAAGAAATGCAGGACTCCAACTTGCTGGGATGAAGTTGGGGAAAGAAAGCTATTAGGACCTGATATTGTTTATGAGATGGTATAAAAGGTCTGATCTATTCAACAACACATAAGAGCAGCTCAGAGTCGACAGAAAAGTTATGCTAACAACCGAAGAGAAGACTTAGAGTTTGAAGTGGGTGATAAAGTGTTCTTACGAATATCTCCCTGGAAGAGGGTCATGAGATTTGGAAAGAAGGGGAAGTTGAGCCCTAGATATATCGGTCCTTTCGAAATACTGGATTGTGTTGGGAAGGTATCTTACCGATTGGAACTTCCACCAAATCTCTCTCAAGTTCACGATGTGTTCCATGTATCTCTCCTGAGAAAGTACATACCTGATCCTTCACATGTACTCAGCTCAGAAGTTGTACCACTGGATCAAGATCTTTCTTATGAAGAACAGCCGATAGAGATTCTGGATCGTAGCGAAAAAGTCCTACGAAACAAGACCACTCACTTGGTGAAAGTTTTATGGAGGAACAACCAATTAGAAGAAGCTACATGGGAGCTTGAGGATATGATGAGGGAGAGGTATCCTCATCTGTTTGTTACAAAGTGAAGAATTTCGAGGGCGAAATTCATTTTAAGGGGGGTAGAATGTAACAACCGAGACTGTTATGAGAAATATTTTGTTTTTATGTTATATAAATCATCAAAGGAATCTTTCACTACACACAACACTTGCTTGTCTTGCTTTACACGCAATCGAGACCTTCTCGATAGCTTGTGTCGTACGCAATACCGAGTTTCACTAAACAACGATATGCTATTAAAATATTATTAAAACTAGCCATTATGAATAGTAATAACCACTTTTTGAAATTTTATGAATTTTATTTTTCAAAATGGACTTCATTTTTGGATTCGGAACATCGAAATTATCCTAGGGTGAAATTTTGGTATTTTTCTGAAAACTTTCAATTTTTGATGAATAGTGAAAACACTGGGTTACTATTTAAAAACCGAATTTTTATTTAAATAATTATTTATTTTATTTAAATTTATTTAAGGTCAAAATTGATAAATAATACCTATATAAGTTCAATGTAATTCATTGGAGTAATTTATAATAATTTTAGATATATAAAAATTTTATTGAACTTTTCACCGTCTTTTACCCACCTCCTAGGAGAATTTGCAAATTTACATAAAACATAATTTTACCGCTTCTGTGAGTGGAATTTCAAAAATCCGAGAGACACGGTTGATGTCAGTAAGTAAAATGTGGTTCAATGAGATGAAAATAATTTTTGGTGAATAGTAACTTTTTACTTTTATTTACCACGATTAAAAGTAAATAGGGTAATTAAGGGTAAAGATGATATTATTATTACCCTAACACATGTCCTAATTCTATTGGATAAGTGTAATTCGACCAAAAACAACCTTAGGAATAAAATATGACCATTTAGGCCCACTTGGATTAGATTAGGACATTTATTATTAATTTATTTAAAGAAGGGTTAAAATAGATAAAATCAAAGTTTAATAAGTAAATAAATTTTAATATAGGTTTATAAATAAGATAAATTTGACTATAAATATTCATTAGAAATATAAAAAGATTTCCTACAAAATGGTATTTTATTTGTAATTTTTAGACATTAAATAATTTAATTTATTTATGAAACAACGATGATGCAGTAATTATCTTATTAATAAAATATTGACATAATTGATGTTATAAATACCCAAATAAATGTAATTTGAGACTTTTTATGAATTAAAATGATTTTATAGGTTAATATGACATGTTAGTATTTATTTAATTAACTTTTTTCGAACTAATAATTCTGTTATAATTTTCACAAAAATCAATTACTAAATAGTGTCAAAATTGACATAAAATAGTTTTAAAAAAAAAAATTATATTATTAATTGTTATTTTATTCCTAAAAATATAAGGTTCGGACAAATGACTTAGATAATTTTATATATATTAATAATAAACAACTTGGGGTTCTTTTGACTTGTTATAATAAGTTTATTAACCTTATAGTGTAAGAACACAAGAAGACACGGTAAAAGTAAAATTATTTAACTTAAAGTTAAATCTAAATGATAAGGTTAAAATAGGAACCTAAACTTGTCTAAATTCAATTATATGAGAGTATTTCGACCCATACCCACCTTATCTTCGAAATAAATCAATTTGGATCTATTTAAAACCGAATATTACTTTATAATAAAATAATATTTTTAGTTTTTCCAAAGGTGCCCCTCTCCTCCCTTATAAAAGGGCACCTCCTCCCTCTCTTCCTCACACCGCTTTGAGCCTTCAAGCTCGGCAAAACCCTGAAAATTTCTCCTCTAAACTTCCCTAGAAAGATCCTAGAGGTCCTGGTCTTATTCAAGGATCAATTTTAGTGCCCTAAAAGGAGGTCTCAAAGAAGTGCTTCAAAGAAGAGGTAATGCCCGTTACCGATTATTTCAACTTTATTTCTTCTTCCACTTCTTATTATTTAGTTGTTTCATTATGAATTAATAACATAAGTATCACTCATATACTGATATGTTATTATAAGTATGAAACCACCCTATTTCACCATCTATCCATCCTACGGAAAACGAAATCACCGCGCGTGCGTACGTACGGAATACCGTCTCCACGCCGTGGTGTAATCTATTTTCCACCACCACCTTACTTGTATGGGTATAATGGTGTAAATAATGACTATATATGATTATTGTAAAGTCATATTGATTATGAAATAGTATACATACACTCCAATACAATTCCATGATCATGGGAACGATATCATCGCTCGTGCGTACGTACGGAATACCGTCTCCACGATGTGATGTGACTCGTTCTACATGATCTTCATTGCATAATGATTATATAAATGAATTGAATGAATTAATATGATATATATTATACTAATACCATTATGTAAATTAGGTATCTATAACATAAAAAGAAAAATAAGAATTTATTCGATAAAACACGCATAAGAACAAAAAGTAATAAACACCCGAATAACAAGTAGTAATGAAATATTACTTATAAAAAGCTAAGAATATGACCATATATGATATCATAAAAATATGTATGATTCTGGAATAAGTCAATAACATTATTTAAATCATTATACAGGAGGTTTGGACACTTACGAAGAAAATCAGACCTAAGGTAAAGGAAAATATCACAATCTCATTTTTATCCGAGATTGTTTATACGTTGGTATTTACTGGGGTGTATTTTATCATCCAAATCCATGTTTCCTCAATATGTAATATTATTTCCATCCACCTAAAATTTTTTAAATCAAATTTTACCCTTCGGTGAGTTCTTAGTAAAAGATATGAAAGGAATCTTTTGTCGTTTTTCGTACGAGGTACTTTTTGACTTTTCCGACAAAAGTACGAGTAGAATGTTTTTTTTAACTTATACTGCATGAATGGATTTTTAAAACAATATTTCCAAGAATCTTCCTTTACAAGTTTTCAAGTTTATTTTTAATCAAATTCTTTTAGTTTAAAATTGTATGACATGATAAGAAAGGAAAAATGTTTTTGAAGTAGAAAGGATATTTTCCTCAAGAATGGAGTTCAAGAGTTTTATCAAAATTATTTTCCATATAAGATAATATAGGGTTCTCTTTCTATCCCTATTATTACATGGATTCGATTATGTTGTGATGGAAATATTTTTATTCCTTTATCTTATATGAATTGTTTTATGATGTCACAATGTTTAAGATTCCCATTTTTATTACATGGGTTATGCTATGATGTATGGTTTATGATTTTTTGGCACACATAAGAATGGTATCACTATGAGATGGGTGGGAACTATATATCCCTTCAATGAATTGGGTAAAGATTTTATATCTCATGAGATAGACATGGCTGGAACAGCAGGTTAAACCGGTTCAGTGAAACAGGACTGAAATGGGGAGTGAACTCGGTTCAGAAATGGAATTTGTCCACTAAGATAGTCTTGGCAATGAGTCTTGACTAATAAGAAATGATTCTCTATGATTATGTGTGTATGACACAAAGCTTCATGTTTTAAGTTATGATTATTGTGATTACATTTCACTATCATGATTTATCCCATGTTATGAAATTATGATCTCTTTTGCAGGGTAAGATTTCCAAAATGTTATGTTCTTATGAATATGATGTGATTGATATTTCTTTTGTTTACCCTTACTGAGCATTTGAGCTCACCCTTTTGTATGTTTTCTTTCCCCCAGGTCAGGAAGAAGGTTATTAAGTCGGATATTCCAAAAGGGACTCTAGATATGATGAAATAAATGGGAGACAATGTAGACGCTTTATGAACCTGTTGTTTATGTTTCCCAGTTTCTAAAGACACTATACCTATACGGTCCTTTCATGATATTGTTATATTTTGTAATAAGTGTGCTTCAATTTTGAAGTATTAACATTGTATGTAAAGTATGGGTTGTTATATAAAAGTCTTTTGTTTTGGTTTTATACATTTCCTTAAATGTTTATGCTTATTTATGAAAGTTTCAGCTATATTGTTATCCGTAATGAGCATCTGAGCTCACCTCTTTCTATGATTTATTTTTCCCAGGATGTGAAGAAGTATATTATTAATGACCTGCATGGATAGTCTATGGGATCTCAATGTTGTCTATGGAAACAATCTTGTTGTAGTTTTCTATTTTATGATGTATTGTAAACCTTATGAATGTATCTAGTACTTCCAAGGATACTAAACTAATCGGTATTTCGAGACTTGATCTTTTTTGATCATGACAGTGTTATGTAATAATGCACCAAATGTGGGTAACTAGGGTCAAGGCGTTACAATAACTGCCATGAAATTGTTATTTTCCTATTGTGTGAGACCTAATAAGGTGCAATGGATGGAGCCTGAATAGGTGTGGAGACTAGTATGACCATTGGTGGTGGCACTACTAGTATCTTCTGTGGGTAACCAATAGGGGCATGCTTATAAGGATATCCCTGAACCTGCTCTAATTATGTACCCAATAGAGGGAATTCTTTATATTATTTATCATTGTGGAGAAACCTCTTTGTTGAGGTGTGCCAACTAGAAGTGCATGTTGAGGATCTACTTGTGAAGCATATCTAGCAGGAAGGTTGCCTTGAAGAAACTCTGCATTTAATCTTCACAACTATTTCATCCCTTACTCTTACTGAGAAAACCTTTCCTCTAATGAAAGGTATTGGCCCTCTCTAGGAGTCAGGTGAGACATAGTATCAATCTTAATTTTTTTTCTTGTTAGGTACCTCTCGAGGAAGGTATAGGTGGATTGTTTGAGGGAATGCCCAGATTTTTGGCAAGCCTCTGGTTTTGGGTATGTACACCTTATTAACTTGTTTTAGTGTGGACCACATTATGAACCAAAACATCCTCCTATGACTTATCTAAATTGGACTCATGTTATGGAGGATTTTCAATGATAGTGTTGATGACATCCACAGATTCATAATGCATCATAGGCATTCTGTTGGTATCTCTGGGAGATCTCCTTCTTCTACACCCTCTACGAGACCTTGTCCTCTTACTTGTTGGTTCCATGTGATCTATTTAATGTACATTAACTTGAAGGGAATATCTAGAGAGTTAAGTTTTACATGTTCCAAGTGAATTTACTAGATCATGGGACATGATGAACTGAGAGGATTTATTCCGTATCATCTTACCTAATAAGGATAAAACCGATTCCCGCCGAGGAGGGGATTGTTGAGGTGAAAAATATCCCAGCCCTATGGGCTGGGGATGTTCCTGTTATGCATTCAAAACCCTTCAGGTTTGATTAGATGACCCTAATGGTTGGGTTAAAAAATCTCCCAACCCCGCGGACTGGGGTTGCTCATGAACTACTATGGATAATATTACCGTAGATGATCTTCCTATTTTATGGGTTTTTGTTCGAACATGGGTTGGTTGAATTATTCGACACACACTTAAATCAACCATTTTGGAAGAATGTTGTTCTATTTCTGAAATTTTTACTATCTGATGGTTGAAATCCTCTAAGAGGGACACATGCTCGATGTTTTCAGATGCTTGATATAAAAGTATCTCAACAACCTACTCACTTATAGCCTGACATCGGTGAGAGTCGGTTGAGATCTATTCTTGTTGACCATATCTTCCCTCATGAACAAATTCTATTTTTTGTACCTGACCTGGGGCAATGAAATTGCATGATACCACCTTTTGTGGGCTTTGTTGGCTATGGATCACGGTAAAATGTAGAGATCCAGTGCATCCCATCCTATGATATGAACACCATTTGAGGTATCTAAGATCATTCTTTGCAACCTCATTAATACATAGAGTTATGAACATTAAAGTTATCCTTGATATTTATAGACCATTGGATGTCAGGAATCTAGGAGAGACACCAAGTCAATTTGGAACTGCAACCCTTCCATTACCATAACATTAGTTTGATACTCATCATAGACTAATAAATTTTCATTTTGGAAATGAAGATTTTTCTATATTTTTAGGTAGATGTCATACATACAACCCTCCTTCAAAACCTCTGAGATGCTGTATTAAGGGGTAAATAAAGGCTAGAACATGATTGGTATTTTATCTTTAGACAATTGTTTCCTCATGTTTAGCAGATATTCTTCGTCTTTCACTAGAGGTTCCTTGACCTGTTCTGACCAAAATGAACTCTTCTTAATTTATTTTCCACAAGCAATGGGATTAGTTGGGATTTCCTCTAATATGTTGGAAGGAAAGTGACCCAAGGGTGGTTCAAAGAATGATCGTTACCTTGGGCTGTCTTTTTGTTGAGAAAGGATTTCACCTACTATTAAAAAGGCATCATACATGAATGGTCTTGTGTTTGCAAGTTCCTCACAATAAGAGGGATTTCTCATCACTACATTTTCAATTGGATAATTAGTTTTACAATGAGAATCACTACTATGAAGATAACTTTCATAGTGAACACCAACATGGGGAGGACCACCATGGTGGATTAAAGTAAGGGGAAGACCCTATCGCTTATTGGTATTCTACCCACATAGAGGGTTTCTATGGCTCTCATTAAGAGATATGCTCTTGAGATCGACCAATTTTTTGTCATGAAGAAAGACTTCATGATGAATTTTCTGATGAGGACCTTCAGAATTACTTATACTGCTCCCGTAATTTGGTAATGGGAAGGTGGGATCATGAGCGGTGATAGAGGACTGTTTGAGGGCTTCAAGAACTATAGTATTAAGTGTAGCCGATCATAGATCGAATCTTTATTTTAAAATCATTTTTGATGATGATTCTTCTTAAATTTATTATTTTGAGTGATTGGGGACACTTTTTAGGAGAAGTGGTTGTCATGGGAAGGTGTTTTTATATGTCTTGGAGTGGCCATTAGAATAGGATGATTACCTTAGATTGGAGAGGGTTTATGTTTCTGATCATTCTGTTCATATATTATGGGGGAGTTTTCTCCATAACCATCCTAAATGAGAGAATAGGTGTGTGTCTTCTATGGGGTGTTATACTGATGAGACACCCCATTTGTAGAGATAGAGTTATGTTTCCATCCCCCGGGAACTACTTTTGTAGCCATTATTTTTTCCTATAAATCTTGTAAGATGTGGTTAGGGATTTGTGTATGCCCTTTTACCATTTCAAAGATATGTTTGGTGACTTCAGTGAGTATAACAAGGATATATGACTATTCTATATCTGGAGTAGGTGTATGTGCGTACTCCTATCCTCTCATTCCTATTAGTGGATACTGAAAGTACTTGTGTTTTGGAGAAGATAATTGAGTCTTCCCCTTGATTATCATTGGGACTTTCCAACTAAAATCTTTAGATGCTACCAGAAAAGTCTGTTGGTAGGCTTGATGGATGCAAGAAGGTGTATGTTCCTGTTTGTGGTACTCCACCAGATTTGGATGACGAGTTTTCTTTGATTCTGTTAGGAGAGTCTATTGGTAGGATTGGTGGGTGCAGGCAGGTGTCTATTTATACTCATGAGTTTCCACTATATTTTAATGGAGAAATTCCTTTAATGCTTCCATATGAGTCAGCTGGCTAGTTGAATAAAGGCAGATAGGTGTATGTGCCCACTCACTGTTTTCCACCAAACTGGGTTGGTGGGATTCTATAGAGGGGGAAGAGGTGTGAGCCTGCTTCCTATTGCCTAGTTTTCATCCCTATTGGGCCATCTTATGTGCCTAGGTTTGAAGGTCTTCGGTCAGACAACCAAGGAAAACACCCTCATCATGTTGAGGGTTAACTTCCATATAGCATTGGCGATGGTGATTGTTGGAAGGAGCCCTCAAGAAGGACCCCTGTGTTTCATAGATGAGGTTTTATGTGGCCTCTTGATGCACCTCCCTTTAATATGGGAGGGACTAGTTATTGAATTCTAGGGATAATCTCCCGAAATGGTTGAAGATGGCAGTTGGCACTATCTGCTTCAGGAACACTAGTCATCATTGAACAGACTATTGGAGGTGCTTCACAGATTGGAGGGATTCTCGGTCAGCCTACAAGGTTGGGATCTGACCATTTTGATGGTATTTTTGGACCAGTGTGTTTGAGACCCAATGTTGAAGATGCTGGGTTGGTAATGACATACTTTTCATGGATGAAGATCCAGTCTAAATAGTAGCCAGGGCATTCATTGGAGAAAACCCAAAGGAAGGCATTAGATCGAAGGGAGATCTGAAAAATAAGTGTTTGCGAACACACAAAAATGATAAAACCCTATCAAATAAACATCTCAAATATATATGTGATTGATTACCTTGCTTGGCCTTTGTTCCCTTTTAGATAAGTAGGGTCCTATCATATTGGTGACACTATCATCTTGGTTAAGGTTTCATGTTGGGTTCACCATTTTTTGTTTCCCTAAGAATTCACACCTCATGATGATTTTCTATTTCCAAACAATTTCTAATGGGTTTAATCATGGAACCAAAAAGACCCAATGGTTCTATATCCAAATGGACCTTATTTCAAAAGGTAGATTCTCATTAGGTATTTTGGGCAATGATGCTTAAGAAATCAGATTGGTCGAGAGGATGGAAGGTTAGGCTCATCACAACCTTTTGGGGGGAATTATTTCCTACTTTGGGACTCTATTATAGATTTAAGATATGTTCATGAATCATTTATTAATTCCCATGTAAGATGTGGGTCATCCTAGAGTTAAAAATCAATTATTAGCATGTATAGATCTTAGAATCATCTGTATATATCCTAGGTTCTTCATCAATAGAGATGTATGCATGAATACGAGGTTCTCCATTGATGATATCCTCTTATATAATACTTAGATATTATTTGGTTGTTATTAAGAAAATTTTGGATTCTTAGCTACTCAATGGGGCACTCTGGAGTGTATCATCATCCAGGGAGAAGGGATTCACTCTGGAGTTTATCATCATCTAGGGAGATGTGAGGTCACTCTAGAGTTTATCATTATCCAAGGAGACGAGATTTGTTTTGATGTTGGGATCAAACCCATAAATGGGATTCTTATGCATCCTCATGAAAGGAATCAAAACCCATTTATTTTGGTGAAACTCAATAGGGAACATCATACCTTTTATGGTCATGTGATAAGGACCCAACCTTACAGTTTAACGTAATATGGAAAGGATGTCTAGGTGGAAGGTCCCTAGTCAATGTTTGGTGTGGGACTTATGTCTAAAAATCCCAAGAAACCTATAAGGGATATGAGTTTCTAAGTTGAATTAGACACTATTGGGGATATGGAACAAAATAATAGGGTTAATTTAAGAGTTGGGTTTGAACCTCAGGGAGGTTTCCTACGTATCCCATTTGGATGGGAATTAAAATCCCATATAGTTCAGTGAGTATCATAGGTGGGTATAACCCTTTGAGATAATTATGTTTTGGATTATTCCTAAAAAGGATTCACCGTAGAAGGTTCTATGAGTGATGTATTATCTCATGGTGATTTAGATGCTTATTTGGGGTTTATACCTAAGGAAGAGGCCCATATGATGGACTGTGGAGATTACTTCTAAGGAAGATGCCCTAGAAAATTGGGTGTTATTATTGGGAATAACTTGTGAGGAGGATGTCCCTTGAGGTCAGAACTTAGATAGGCATCCTACATATCTTGGTTATATTAGGAATCATATTTCTCATAGTTCATTCCATGAGGTGGATCATGAAAGTTTCATGATCATCACTAAACTCTAAGCCCACGTGAGTCATGTTCGTTGTGAGAAACAAGAGGAAGTGTAAATTTTGACAAACTACACTCTTTTCCTCCTTCATTGGTGGAAGAGGTTGGGTATAAAACACTTCCCTCTCTTCACTTTACATTGGACATAAGTCCAATGTGAGGAAGGAATGAAGGTGAAGGACATAGAGGTAGATAGGATAAAGACTGCAACCTCATACAAGAAAGGTTATGGGATTAATCTAGGATGGATTCCCTAAAATTGGTCTTATAGTGAGAGATGAGGATATCATTACATGTCAAATGGAAATGCAAGAATTATCTTTATCCTTCCTAATAAGAACTGGAGGCTCTAGGTCTCAGATATGGGAAGGGTTAGACATGGGCCAAACACTAATCCTTCAAGAATGGGAACTTCCAAACACCTTCCCTAGGGTAGGGGTCCTCATAAACATGGGGATAAAATCCCACATTCACCCTAAGGACCCTGACCGGCCAATTAGACAAATGTGGGATACCTCTTATAATAGGAATACAAACCCAATTGGAGGTCATGATGGTGTGACACTTACTATGGTTGTACTAGTCTGGAGTTCTTGGTGGATGTTTTTATTTGATCTCTATCAGATAAGGGATACAAAGTAGGAGAGGGCCTACCATGGGTGGCTTTGAAGAAGTCCTGATGAATGGATCACACAGGTTGGAGTTTAGGGTGAAACAAGGAGGCTCATGTAAGGGATGCTTCGCGTAAGAAGGTTTGGGAAAACTGATGGCACATAGGGCGATGAATAAACTATATGACTACACTTGGATGATGATTTTATCGATCCTTAAAAGGTATCCATAGGTATTCTAATAAGTAATTCACGCAGGTCCCTGTTTGAGGAAGAGGACCTCACGCTAGTCTTCGTTAATCTGAGGTTGGGAGAATCCCTTATGCAGGTGTTGTTTATTTAAAACCCTAAGAGGATTTTAGTTTCACTATTTCCCTTTAATTCAAAATTCTTTATGTGTTATAGAACTACCTATAAGGTTACAAAGGTCTTGAGTGAAGAACTAGGGAGATTAGAGTGTTAGTTGGCCTTCATTGAATTCTACCCATACAAATGAAGACCACAAGGTCCAATTTGTAAGAAAATATAGGACCTTGGGTGAATGATTAATCTCATACAAGAGTTTCACATAGGTCGGCTATGCAAGGTACCATGCAGGTAGCTTGTTCTCCGATGATACTTTGAGGGGGGCTTGTGTGAACAACCTTTGGGGCCTTTGCAAACCTTGACCTTTTCCACTTTTTTCTTCTTTTTTTTCTAAGGTATTTCTTTTTTTCACCTTTTCATCCATGTGACAAAATGGAGTGTCAATATCCATGAAAATGTTTTAAATGCCACTGGGATTGTTTGAGTGGGTTTCTCAATGCTACATGATAGATGCATGGTTCATTTTGAGTATTGGTTAGTATTGAGTGACCTTTAGGTTCCCAAGTAGGAATGCCTTGGATGAAATCTTATGCACTGGATATATTCTCCTGACTTGAATGCTAGGAAGATATCTCTCTGGGATTAATAAATGATCTTATGTGGATGTCTTCGCTTTATAGCCAACATACATCTTGTAAAAATGGAGTATGGGATACCTGGGGTTAGTTCCTTGGACTTAAGTTCGACGAATCTGAGTTTATACCATACTTGTTTTTAGGATCAAAGGTTTTGTTTAAAGGGTAAAAAGTCTAGTGGGATGGATCTAGGTTACCCTATTGTTCATGCTAAGGCATGAAAAATTAAATGTTCAGGTGATGGTTTGACCAAATAACACTATCATAAGTTGAGTATGATCCTTCGCCGAATGTACTAATGATAAACATAAGATGATTGAGAGGAAGGAATTGTAGTTTAGTTTGTAATATTCTAATTGTCTAATCTGAGTGTTTTTGAGAATGGTTATCCAGAGGTGTCTTGAATTTTTCTTCTTCGTGTTCCTTGTGTATGGTCTGAAAGAACCAGTTTTAACACATCACCAGTTTAAGGTAGGTGTGGTATGAAGGCCAACTGTGTCTTTCAAGCAAAGCTTGCATGACCAGTTTCTGTTATGTCTATTGAGATTCAATCATTTCTTTTGAAGAGGACCCTTTTATGAGCTCAGATGTAATTGGGTTCACCCAGTAAAAGGAATCATGCAGAATCATCGCTAGAACACTTAGAGGCGTTCTTTGTAAGATAATTCTGAGGGTGGAGGTACCGTGGATCGAAATTGTCCCCTTTTAAATGTGAAGGCCTATGGTGGGATAACCATGGATAAAATATTGAATATATGTCATTGTGATCATGTATCAGGATAAAAGGGATCAGGTAATCACCATTTAGGTGTTTTAATCATAAAATGAGTGTTGGATCGGGTTTTGATGGCTTAGGTGTTGTATGCTTAAGAAGTTCTTACTGCTACTTTGTGCATTTGGGAAATGAAACACGACCATTTGAGTAAGAATTCACACCCATTGTAGGTCAGGTGATGTTTTTGTTGTCCCCAAAGGCTTCTTTGGGATAATAAATTATATGGTGTGGAGGTTGTAATAACCCATATTTTGATCCAAGTTAAAATTCTGTGAAAATTTGAATTTTGGCGTTTACTGGATGGGCTGTTCTTTAAACTGAGCTTCAGAATGTAATTATGAGAGTTAGAACACCTTTTTGTGTTGTTTTTAAACTTGGGTAAAGTTCCGAGGGGTCCCTCAGGTGTCTTGTTGAGTTTCGGGAGCACCCAACCCTAGAAATATCAAGTTTGGAGGGTCTACACAGGGCGCACAATTTGTCTGAAACTGTGTGGCCCCCAAAAGAAAACCATGTAGCTTGTGGTAGTGAGAAAATGTGAAGATAATGGGATACACATGGTTTATCCAAACCATGCACCAATCCCTCATGGGTAGTGCCACTTAGGTAGTACATATACACTGTTCATCGCTTGGTTGGCCCACAGTTTAGGTAACTGTGCGACCCAAACCGTGTACAATGTTTGTTTAAAGAAATTAAATTAATTAAATAAAAATAAAAATAAAATAAAACCAAAACCTAATATACCCTATCCCCCTCCATACTCACGCGACACACCCTCTGTACCTCTCGGTCATGTGCGTGACACCCCTCACCAACTCCCTCTTCATCCAGTGATTCCACCAGGTTTTCTCCGATTTATTGGTCAATGTCTTGAGTTAAGACTCCTGGCTCCCTCCTATTACCTTGGTTTAGATTTTTTTATCTTCCATATCACACTACCTAGATAAACCTAACCCTAGGGTTAGGGTTGATCCAATTTTTGGTGTTTGATTCTGTTGTTAGGGTATTTAGTGGCTCTCTCGGGTTATCATTGTTTATGTTATGGAATCCACTACTGAAGGAGAAGTGTTTCATACTGTTACGGTCCACACATTATCAATTTTGGGTATGTTTTCCTCCATTATTATTTATTTCTCAAATAATATTTGGGTATTTTATAGTTTCTGAGTTTGGTTAATTTTTCTTTAAGTGCATTGGACCATATTGTAGTGGTTTTGGGTTTCCATTGTTAAAAAGAGACTAGAATGTGTAGCATAGGTATGCATGCACCTATATAAGTTCCCCCTTTATATATATTCACCCATGGTATGATGAATATATATAATGGGGATATGTGTTCTTATATGGGTATATTAAAATTCATACTTGTGTAAGTAAAAAGGGGTATATGCACATATAATCATATATGTAAGGATCCCTTTGTACATATTTGGCCATGAAAATATGTACATAAGGGCTAGAAGTCCTTGCATATAAGAAAATGTGAATATGAATTCAGGAAGTAAATAGAAGGTTTGAGTTTCCGATGTCAAATTCATCAAGTGTTGAGATGGTTCATCTTGGTCTTCTTCTTCTTGATGTAGTATCCCTTTCTATTTCCCCTTTAAATTTAAGAATCCATTAATCGCTAGCTTTTCACACATTCCTTGGATATTAATTAGCATTGTATGTTTTTAGAATAAATTATTCTTTAATGTGAATTGATTATGAATATTTAAATGACATTTAATTATGCTAAATTAATTGTTGGTAAATAATGTCATGTTTTCATAATAAAACCCCATGGATGAGGTGGGTTGCCTTCAAAATTACAAATTGGTAATTAGTGTTTTACTTTATGCTTGGCTTTAGAACATGGGAGTTTACCTACACCTTTTTATTATTGTTATATTTATGGAATGTTATGGGAATGGACTTTTTAGATATTATGAAATGGAGTTTCCCTTTTTATATATAAATTTCAAACGAACCAAGGAACCTCCTAAGTGCTTGGCGTAACTTTTAATTAGAATTACCCATGTAGGTAAATGCCTTTTTTTCAATGACACATCCTAAGTGCTCATTGGGATTTATGAATTGATTTTTTTGCTTTAGTAAATTAAATGGATTGTATTAAATGTAATGACTAGTCATGATGGGATTACTTCCTTGTTTTATTTAAATATTATAAATTAAATGACTTGAATTAGATTTTTAAAATGAAATTAATTGAGAAAGGGTGGAAAGGCCACACTGTTTATTGTATTCTATGAACATTATATAATTGAAATGCTATTCCTGGTTGATAATAGATTAATAAATGTAGATAATGAGAGGAATTTCATCATGTATTATGTTATAAAAATGATTATGCCTTGCATATATATATGGTCTTGAGAAAAGATATGGATGTGAGGTATTTCCCCATGCCAGTTATAATTATATTATGTCTTTACATAGGCTATGGAATTATGGTAAGGGTTCTGTTGAGCATGGAGGTGTCATGATCCCATTCATTAGGTGTTGATAATGACATATCACACTAGTGATACCATATGGGTGTA
Organism: Viscum album; assembly: GCA_963277665.1. Taxonomy (NCBI): domain Eukaryota; kingdom Viridiplantae; phylum Streptophyta; class Magnoliopsida; order Santalales; family Viscaceae; genus Viscum; species Viscum album. The sequence continues at coordinate 343,359,660 of OY728156.1, forward strand.
GGGATTTACATGCCACATACCATTATTAGAGTGATTCCATGGTGGATCACTCACCATCCTATTTTTTTTCATGGTGTCTCTCACTCTATTGGGATATAGGGAATGTACTCTATTGCTTGAGATTTTAGGCTCGTTCAAACTGGTTATAGATGTCTGAGTTATGCCTCAGTCCAGCTAACACTACCATTTTAGGCATATGTACACTTACGTCTACTCATACTTGGTTTATATAGGTGGATTAAATATAGAACTATATTATATACATATATATTATTATTAAATATGTATGGTAACTGATCAAACATTCTTTTCGATAGTGAGCCGAAGAAGGTAGAGTCGACCAGGTGTCTGATTAGAACTTGAGATGACCTGGGTTATTATTTCAGCACTATTTATTATTTTATATTAACTAAACACTACTTAATATATATTTCATGAAATGTACTGGGCTATACACCATGGGTGATGACCTACTGAGAATGTATCTCACGCCCTGCTTGGGTACCCTTGGTACCCGAGTATACTTTATGTCTATAGGTATTGATAAAGGGAAGCATCCATATTCTAATGTTTGATTCACATTAATAGGATGTATTTGGGGTATAGGACCAAGCTAGTGCCTGAGATGCTCATGAAACTAGTTTTTCGGTAGTTTTCTTTTACTACATTGTATTTCTTATTATAATTATCACTTCTTATACTTGTAGCATCATTTGGCATACATGCATTGTTTAAAATTAGAATTGGCCACTTTTATTAATTTATTACTACTTACAATGTTGTATGTAATTTAGTTCTGATATTCCACTGTGCTACTTTGATTATGAGGGTATAGTCTCCCAGCTATCACCTCCTTCAACCCTCAATGCTACTCGGTACCCTCTGGTGTATGAGGAGGCGCACTTGAGGCCATGTGACCCACCAGTTCAGCTAACAGTTTAGTGATAATTTGGGTTGATATGTTACATGAAACATACTTATTATAATATTATTTAACCATAATAATATTTTTATAACCATCCTTGAAGGTGGTGGTGAAAAATTAAGTGTGTTATTCATGGATGTAGTGAACCAACCATATTATACAGAACATTTTCATTTTAGAATAATTTTATGGAATGAGAAGAGGATAAATGGTAAATATTATATTAACACAATATCATTTTAGGTATATATATTTAATTAGAGTTATTATTAAAATTTGGATGGAAATTGTTTTAGAGAATGAGGAGGAAGAAAAATTAAAAGACTCGGTTGAGGGAATTACCTTCTCCTTTAGATATATACTCTTGGTATTCCAATTAAGGAACCTTATATTGGTATTTTGATAATAATAGAAACACTAGGATGTGAATTATAGGATTGGAAAGGTAATTGGTTAAAAATTTGGAAATATATAAGGTTTAGAAGGTGTGAGGAGAAGGGGTTGTGAGGGGAGGTATTTATAAGGGGAGGAGAGGGGTGTTTTTTAATATTATATTCATTACTTTATTATTTTTCTCAATAATACTAATAATATTTATTTTTTTGGATATATTTATTAACTAGTGTATGTTATTTCTAACTAATTAGTTCTTACATCATCCATGACTCAAAAATTCATGAATTTAGCTTAAAATGTTTAATACCGTATTTCACTATTAAAAAAAATCAACTATTTAGTAAAATACCATAAATTAACCCTAAAAATTTTTGATGATCAGATTAAAAAAATGAAATCCATTTTATGAAAATAATTTTCTAAACATGGGAAATTTAATTTTTAATAAAATCAATATTTAGTTGAAAAATATGAAATTTAATATTATGTTCAATTTTATAACCCTTTGAAAAATTAATTATGGTATCATAAAATTATATTATCATTATAATAAAACTTAACATTAATTTATAAATCCATTTTATGAAAATAAAATTTCTTAAATCATTATATTTATTATAAAAGTGCAACTAAAACATTTATCTTTTACAAAAATACAAAAGATTAATTTATCAGTTTTAATTTTTTTTACCTTTTCCCTAATATAAATATATCATATTTCATTTTATAAGATACCTAAATATTATTTTACACTTCCATAATTGAGGATAAAATTCCAACGGTCAGGTTACTATTCTAAATGGTCTGATTACTATTTTTGATGACCAAATTACTATTCCAATGATCGAATTACCATTCCAATAGTCAGATTTGTAACTATCATATAAGATCCCTAATTTATATAAATAACTAATATTTTATTCACTATTTATCAAATTATATTTTCTCTCAGGGTTATATATATTTTCATTTTCAAAATTCATATTGTATTAGTAATAATATTATTTATTTTTATAGTGTTGTTCATGAGTGCGATTATTTTGGGGGATCGAGCCGATCTAAATTTTCCTATTATTATTATCCAATTTTCTATTTTTTGTCCCATTGTATTAATTTTAATTCTCATGGAAATATTTATTCTCTAAATAAAATGTTTAAATAAATATAATAAAATTTTGTTGGTTTTATCATGTGGTGTATATGCATTACTAAATATGAAACATTTATATAATTAGAAGGGAAATTCCATTGATAGAATTCTATATCGTTACAATTAACAACTCATGTACCCTCTTGGGTGTAGGATATAACCCATGTACCCACTTGGGTTTGGGATACTACCCATGTACCCTTTTTGATCTCATAATATATACAACTTCAACCAAGTATTTGTAGCTTGATATATAACCCCACTCATCAATAATACATACATATATGTGCCACTTGAAATCAATCATTCATATTTAAAACATAACTTAATTAAAATGTTGGAAAAATACAGGTTCCATGAAGAAATTCATAGAATATTTCATAATCCATTTAGATAAATAAAGTGTATAGTGGTATAATAACACATCCCTAGTGTAACATAAGGAGTATTAAGGATCTTGACATAGATGAAAAATAACTTTTAATGATTATTTGGTAAATCAATTTGAAACATAAGAGGAAATACCCCTTTTCATTTTAAAAGCATCACAAATTAGGTTTATCTAACAAGCTATTTTAAAACATGGAAATGAATCTTTATTTAAAATGATGGATATGAAGATAAAAGAATGTGTTAACATGGAAAATAATTAAAAAGAGATTTTATAAAACATTTTTAACATTATTATATAATGATAAAGTCAGAGTCACTTATAAAAGTTATTTTTAAAATGGTAGTGTAATTTTTTTAAAATTTTAGTTTTAAAAAATAACCTTCAATAATTGAGTCTTGAAAAAGACATAACGACTATCTCAAGGGAATGTGAAGTGAAAGATAAAACATATGATTATAAAAGGATTTTTTTAATATTTTAAAATACCTTTATTGAAATATCACATCATAAAAAGGGATAATAAACCTTCATTTTGAAAATAGAAGAATAGAAATATGATGTTCAACATGATATATCATATAATCCAGTTTCCAAATATAAAGGAGAACATTGAAAGGAAGGGAAAATATGGAAATGGAAGAAAAATCATTGTTAAAGAGAATGAGAATTATTATTGACAATGACATACTTTTATGATGAATAAATTTATCAAGGAGGAAGATCTGAATCAAATGTGTAATATTCCCCAGAGATAAATTGAAAGCACAATATAAAATTTTAGGGATGAAAAAACCAATAACAAAAGTAAGAAGTTCAAGATGAATATTATAACTTAAATAAAAGGGGTTTGAGTTAACAAAAAACCCTTACATCATATTTTCTTTAAAATTAATAACCCATGAGAGTTAGAGAATGATATGTATTTTTAAACAACTTAAATTTAATTAAAAAATATTATAAAATAATTTAATGTCCAATATATACACCAAAAAAATGAAACAAGTGGTGAATATACATCATAACTCAATGAAGTAAAAGTAAGATTCAGAAACCATTACCTTTAATTCCACTTAGCTGAATATGATCTAAGACCATGTATAAAAAATTAACAAACTTAATCAACCATTTTATAACCTTATTCGTCCCTATAAAAATTTATAATCTTCATTTATAATGTACTAGTTTCATAGTGGAAGTGTTGATTCTTGTTTATAGATTCAACATTCATTATTATGAGATCAGTGTAGGTAGAAAAATAGATGTTTTATAATTATTTATAATGTTCTAATTTCATTTCATGGATGTTTTAGTTATGATTCATGATGATGTAGTTGGTGACAAGTTTGTTTTGGCAATTTTCATGCACAAAGGGCGTTATCTTACTAACAGGTTAGATATTACTATTAACATTACAAAAAAAAAGAAAATAATTATTTTCTTATTATTTTTCAATATCCCCATTAATTATGTTTCTTTATATACCCATGATATAAATTGATAGCATTGTTCATGTATGTGGTTAAATTGGACCAAACAAGAACAAGCTATAATCTATGGGTGAGTATGGTGAAAAAAGTGATTAATTTGGAATAATATAATTATTAAATATTAATAATTATATTATTTAGTTTTTTAATTTGTTGAATTATTTTTTAAGATATTTTGAAAAAAAATAAAGACTATAATGAAAAATTAAATATGACACTTTCATGGAGGCAGTAGTTCACACATATGCACATGCGACACACTCATTTTCCATAAAATGGGAGGAAGGTATAGAATGGTTTATAATTTTAGAATCTCAATAATGTTATAAATATAACATAAATACATTAAATATACTTTTATAACCATCCATGTAAGGTGTTTATGAAAAATCAAACACGACCTTCATAGAGTCGGTAGTCTGCATGTACACATGACGATGTATTCACTTTTCAAATGATTTTAGAGAAAGTTAGAAAATGGATATAGAATTAGTATAATAACATGTCATAATATTATCAATACTGATTTTATCATAATTTCATGTATAAAATATGTTTTAGGGTGTATTAGAAGAAAATAATTAAGAAATCTTGGTTGAGAATATTACCTCTCCCTTTAGATGTTCTCCCTTTGGATATTATCCCTTGGGAAACACATTAAGGATCCTTAGCTTGATATTTTTGAAATAAAAAGTCTTATAGGATGTGGGTAGAGTGTTTATGTGTGACTAGGTAAGAGTCTAGGTTGATTTAATGATTTATAATGAGTGAATAAATGAGGTGGAGGTGAGATCCTTTTATAGGTGAAGGGAATGACATTTTTGTAAATCTAACATCTTAATATAAAAAATGGAATGTAAAACCAAACTGGATAATAATGGATTGGGGGATGATTAAAGTTTAATCATACCTAAAACATTATTTTTTAAACATTCTTTAAATATAATTTTAAGTATTTTACTCTCAGATTTTTTACTTTTACCATTTTTGGTTTTTACTACGGTAATAAATTTCTACAAAAATAATTTAATTTCAATGCCTAAAAATAAAATGAACATTATTAAATAATTTAGACATAGTAATTTCAAATATTAAATCCATTTTATCACATAATTTTTTTTTGTGTAAGAAAAATTAATTTTAACATTAGTGCATGTAATGCTTAAAAACCCAATTTTAGAAAAAGTGTATTTTTAAGCATAAATGCTATGTCTAGGATAAAATTATCAATATTATTGATTTTAATGACATTAATCGGTTTATTATTAAAATTAGGATAGTTATTATACTTTAAAATAAATCCAAAACCTAATTTCACCTAGATAAAACTTAATTAAAATAAAAAAACTAAAAATAGTCTTTATTAGAAAATACTACTTAATTTTAAAAATGTTAAAAATGAGTTGTCTAAATATAACATAGTATTTTTGAATGAATTATTTCACTACATTAATAAATTTTTGATCATGAATTTTTTTATAAGTTTTTAAGTTATATTTACTTCTCGATATAGTCACAAATGCTACGCTTTTCGTATAACTGTATTTTATCAATATTCATCTAAAAATCAATTTCTTTTGAAAATAATAAAAATTTATCCTAAGATAATGTTGTTATGATGAATCCAAAAATGAATTTAATTTTCCAAAATTAAAATTATAAAATTATAAATTTATCTTTTAAATTAAAATTCAAAATATAAATAAAAACTACTTTTATTGAAAAACAACATTTTAAAATATTATGTGTTCTTAATATTATTTATTAATAATTTATAACTTAAATAATTTTAATATATTAGTAAATATATTGAAATGTTATAAATTATCATAATAATCATTTAAAATTTTCCTATTTAATTTTTTTATACTTTAAATAGTTAATTGAGAATGAACAATCCTTTTAAATATTAGATCATATCAATTATATATCCTCTAAATGTAATCACTTTAATTGTTTAATATCTTTTTATTTTTTAGGAGATTTATTATTCATATAATTTTTTTTAATGTTCATCAAATATTTTGTGACTCATTTTAGTTCGATGTCGTGTTTGAAATAAGATGTCAAACACAATATTAATTTAAAGAGAAATAGATTCCAAAATCTTAGGGTGTTACATTGATTTTACAAAAAGTTAACTTATTTAAACTTATTTGAAATATATACATGTGTGAAATAAAATATCTATTCTATTTGGGCCTCTTTATTGTAGTGTAGAGCTCATCTCATTATTTTCATATGTCTTAGAAAATTGGGAATCTTTCTAAGTGTTTAAGACATATTCTTATGAATAATTATGATCAAAGAATTGTTATCAGTAGAAGTCATACGATCAGATTCGAAAGGCTTATTCTTGAAATAAAATACTTAAGATATCAAAAAAGGCTTATAATCATGACTTTATCATTCTCAAATTTATTATTTCACAATAATATCTCAATATTAATACTATGAAGGATTATTATTGTTCTTAAATTGAATCACAATCTCATTGTATTGTATTATTGATGAAGAACAACACATAAAGCATCACCAGACTCATATTTCTTCAGAATATAAAATTTTTAGAAACACTCTTCATTAAATTTACATAGGTCTTGATCTCTATATTTACCTTTATGTGAATTTCATCTAATATTTACACAAGGTTTAATTACCTTTACCTAGCTAATATAATTATCCCTTTACCCTTATATAACTCCTCAAGATCAATTTTAACTTTACATGAAAAAAAGATTACCCTTAAAAAACTAATAAACTTGGATTTACTTTTCCATATGTATCAAAAATTTAAAATTACCTTTATGTAGCTAGTATAAACTCCAACTTACCTTTACATAGGTAGGTATGATGTTTATATAACATAAATCAACAGATTGACCGTATCAAGTGGATGTATGATAAATGTAACATCCTAGAATCCAAAAACCTAGATCCAATAGTTGTATTACATTATTGAAATAGAGTAAAAGAGTTTCCATAGGATCAAACAAATTATTAGTCTTTTAAAACTACATATATATATACATTACACTTGAAAACTTAAGAAACAACATGAACACATTATAGGAAAAATATTAACCCTTCTATCATATCCATAAAAATTACACAAAGTTGTTCTCTAGATTTATTGGGGAAAGGAAAAAAACAAGGGTGATCTGATATTCTCTATAAGGAGTGACATACAATGAAATCATATATAACATAAACATGGAATAAATTTTCTAGAAAGAATAAATGAACATCATGAAGTCATAATCAACTGAAACCAAGGTCATCCCATATCCATGAAAATAAATGAGAACATGAATAAAAATAATAATAGATATTTTACTGATGGAATGCATAATTTCATACATAAAAACTAATTGTAAAGGCCTTATTACAAGACACTTATCCTATTATGGTAAGTGTTATACACCAAAACCCAACCTATTTTGTCTCATGAGACCTGTTAATACATTGAGGGAATATATAATTCTGAGCCCCACCCATTACTTGATTAAGAACAATGAATTCACCATAAGACACATCAAGAACTTTAATACTATTACATGAGGAACCTATTTCGAAAAAAAACTTGACTATCCATATATTGATAAATACACACATCAGATAATTCTTCATTCAATAGTGTAACATGGATGTCTATGAGAATATATATTAATTTACTTGGAACTAGTGGGGTATTATCAAAGTAATAGGTAGTACCCTTATCAAAGAAATACAGGGTAGAGGAAAACTTAAATTTTCTAGGTTATTTATGGAAGATAGTATTTGGGTTCAATAGTTTTCATTGATATAAGAACAAGGAAATAGAAGGAATTTTTTTCATCATAGTTTATTAAGTGCATGTAAATATTCCAAAGCATATACCCTAAGAGTATCTCCAGGTGTGTAAATATATTTCGACTCTTCATGTATCTGGGTGATGATTGAGTCAATGCCCAACTAACACTTTTTGAGTTGATTACCTCTAGTTTCATATGAACCACATCCACATACACTTTTTAGTATCTAGGAAAGGATGTATTTTCTAGGAAATTAAACACACTTTCACTTTACTAAAAATTAATATGAGGTTTCCACTATATAAAATATTGAGGGTTTTAATGGTTTTGGTAACTATTTAATAAAAATAATATAATAGAGAGATAAAAATATAGACTTGTAAATCCCTTAAATTTCATGGGTAATATGGAAAAATAATTCCATGGAAATTTATGCACCATAAAAAGGGAGGTAATTATAACAAGTGTACTAGAAAATAAATATTGAGACATAAAAAAAAATTATGTCTTGGGTAGAAAATCATTTATAATATATTGAAATATAGGGAATAAAATTAATCTTAAAATACAATGAATAAAGTAATTTCATGATATAACATCTCAAATAAGTAGTATATACAATACATAAAAAAATTCGGTGCATAATACAACACTTGTATCAAAGAGAAAAATTTGAGATGAAAAAACCTTACCTCTTTTAACATCCCAAAATTTTATGAAATATATTCTATCAAATAAATTGAAATTATTTAATAGATTATGTTACAGGAAAGGTTGAGTCTTAACGAACAATAATATACTGTTGATATTATTATTTAATATAGAAGTTATTTCTTGGAGTTTATATTGGTGGGTTAAAATAATACTAACTATATTATGTTTTTAAATTCATAAAATAAATTTTATAGGTGTAAGAAAAGAATGAAATCCATTTTTACGCTTTAAAATTGTATTTTTCTAAAAAGTTGTTTTACCGCCTTTTAATGGTAAACCTATTTTAAATTTAATTTTTGACATTTTTATAATTTTTATATTAAAAAATAAAATTCATTTTTTAAATTGGAATATAAAAATTCACTTTGGGTGAATTTTTTGTATTTTTATGAGAAGATTCATTTTTTGATGAATAGTGAAAAAGACTTCATTTTAATTGAAAAATTATTTTTCATCTAATTTATTTATATAGTTAAATTATATTTTTAATTTTTTTAAAGTATAATTAGATAAATTATATATCAATAAATTCAATTAATGTTAATGGATTCAATTTAACATTGAAATTGGATATAAAATATTTCAAATATTTGAACTTTTCTCCTTAAAAACCCATTGTCTCGCAGCATCTATGAGATTAATTTTGGCCACTTATGTAAATTTAATTTGGGACAAAATATATATGTAGTTGTAATAATTATTCAGTTTTTATTATAATAATATCAACTTAATTTTTTGACCAAAATTATTAGTGAAAGTAATTAAAATTAATTACAATAATTAAAGTAAAAATATGGTTACTTAATGGTTAAACTTTAATCTTAAGAGTCAAATAACCTAGAAACTTTTCCAAAAGAAATATTATTCCCATATTTATACCATATTACCACTTAGGTTTTAGTTTTAGTAGTTAGTGGGACACATGTTCATGAAATTGACCCATATAATAAGTTAAGTAAAGAAAAAGACAAAAAATGTACGTTCCTTTCTTTTAATTCCTATAAAGATTTTGAGTATGGAATAAGCTACATAGTTTCAGTTATAAAAATTATTTTTAAAGTTAAATGCATTTTTTATCATGAAAATTTAACTTTAATTTTTAATGATGATACAATTACATCAAACGCTTAAGAAATTACAATGTAGTGATTATTTAGTTAATAATAAAATAAAATAAATGATACTAAAAATATTAGAGGTAAAGTAAATTAAATGAATTATTATATTCCCTTATTTTTTAGATGAATATGTAATATTAAATATCTATGAACTTAATATATTTTAATTCCATAATTTTATTTATATTTTTAAATTTAAATTAAGTAAACAATGTTAAAATTAACATTAATGTCATTTTATAATAAATGATATTTTATTTAAAGATTTAAAATTTACTAAAAATACAATATTATTCCAATTATTTTTTAAATGTTAATAAATATAAAATATGGTATATTTATAGACCAATTTATCTTTTATAATGAACATATTGACCCATATATAGCGAAAAACCATATTAGCATAGTTAGGGTTAAAGTAGTGTTTTTTCACTTTACATGTGTTTCTATTAAAATTAATTTCCAACACATAGGAGATTTTTATTTTATAAATTAGATATAATATTTTATAATAATTGGGTATAAATTTTATAATAATTATATCTTTAATTTCTTCTTAATGGATGAATTACATAAGCTAAAAAACTATCAACCTAAATGAAAAACCAAAATAAAAAAAGAAAAAAACTTAAAGACAAAGAAAAAAATGAAAAAAATGATTTTATTTTTGTGTGGTGTGGGATTTTATAGAATATAATTCCATATTAATCCATTATTTTTAATTTTTGAATCACATTAGGTTAGGGTGACCTCTCAATAGTGTTTACCTTTTCATAATTATAAGAATTCCACTCCCCCTCCACTATAAAAAGAAAAACACCCTCCCCACTTCATACCTCTCAAGACCTTTGGATAATTAAAAACCTACCAAAATAATATCGCAAAATTACTAAACTAACCCTAGATTACTCAATTTTGGAATAAACCCAACCAAATAATCCATTTTTTGAAAACCAAAAAGAGTTTCCTGAAAAAGAGGTAAGATTATTCAACATGCATTTATGTTTTATTTATTTATCCACCCATTAAATTATTCTTGTTACATGACTATATAATAACAAAAATATCACCAATATAATTATATGTTGTTATTTAAAGAGTTACACTTATACCTATGCACACTTCCATCAAATGGTTAACACAATTTCCGTTTGTGTACGGCGAACTACCGCCTCGTGAAATGATGTCATTTGTTTTTCCTTTACCACAACTCATAGTTGAGAATTATGATTGAATTTTTTTTATATGATATTATATATATATTATATTTATGTTTTATTAATACTTTTTGAATTTTTATATAATACATACCTTGATGGTTTCCATTTTGTGTAAATACGATAACTTCGTTTGTGGATGTGTAGACTACCGCCTCCTCAAGGTGTTGTGATACGTTCCCACATTACATAAAATGTATTAAGTATGAGTTTAATTAAAAATATGTGATATAAATAAAATTTATATGATATTAATTACATAATTACATTTCTATAAATATAATATATTTTTTTCTTTATTACCCTTTCTCACACTCAAAAAGTAATAACATCATTCATGGGATATGTGGACTACCGCCTCCACGAAGAAATGTGATTCATTTTACATCAAAATAATTATATATATAAGTATATATCATTAGATAAAATTTTATTAATGATATAATTACAATTATTTAAAGATAAATGTCACTTAACTTCTTTCCACAATGATTATTGAAAAATGGGAACGTTACTCATGCATACGTACGACCTACCATCTCCATGATTGTAACGTTGGTTCATTTTTCATAACCATAATTAATGATTGGTTTTAAAAATTTAATTGATGTATAAATATGATAATTATGTCATGATTATTATTATTTATGTTTATATAATTAAATCATTGACCATATTTAACCTATCAAAGTCAGTTTTGAGACATAAGCCGAATATTGTCAAAACATCCAACTTAAACATTACTGATTAAGTAATTTTATATAACTTTTTTATAAGTGAAATAAAAGTAATAATAAACTTGGAAAAGGTTATAAATAATTGATATAATTAAAATAAGTTTATTATTCATGAATATAGAGAACAAACATGAAAAATCATACTTAAGGTAAGGGGTTTTGTCTCAATTTACATTCCATTGAGACATAATTATTATTATGCACATAGTTAATTTTATATGGTGTATCTACTACCATATAAATTTTTATATCATGAGTTTTATTTATTTCATGACATTAAATGTTTTAATAATTTTTATTATTTCATAGGGATCATGATTCAAAAATTACTCAACTTGTAAGTGATTCTTGTCTCACTTTTACTTTCACGAGGCATACGTCATAATAACCACTTATTTATTTTTTGTGGTACTTAAATTTTTATGTATTATATCATACATTATTTCATATTTATGGTATATAAATGTTTCATTTTATTATTATTACTTTTGGGGTTTCTGATTCAGATGCTACCACAATTTTAAGGGATTTCATCTCAATTTCATTTCATTGAGGCATATTGTATTATTATGCACCTAGTTTATTTTATATGGTGTATATAATACCATATGACATGTTATATCATGAATTTATTTTATTTAATGATATTAAAAGATTTAGTTGATGTTATTATTTCATAGGGATCATGATTCAAAAATTACTCAAGTTGTAAGGGATTCTTGTTTCACTTTTACTTTCATAAGGCATACATAATAATCACTATTTATTTATTTTGTATGGTGTATATAATAACAATTTTGATATATTATAACATAAATTATTTTATCTTCATGTTATTTAAACATTTCATCTAATTATTATTCTTTTATGGGGTTTATGATTTCAAATTTACCAAAGTAGTATTGGATTGTTGTTACAATTTTCCTTGCTTGTGATGTTTGTTATGTTATACACCTTTATTCTTTTATAATGTGTATATAATTCCTATTTGAAATGTTATATCATGAGTCTAATTATTTCTCATGATATTCTAAGTTTCATTTAATTATTATTATCTCACGGGGTTTACAATTTCAATGTTACCAAAGCAATAATGGATTGTTGTCACAATTTTCCTTCTCTATGATGTTTGTTATGTAATAAACCTATAGATAAGTGTATTTAATGAATAAATTTTAGAGTGTTTATTATAATTATTTTTGTATTTAATTGATTAACCTTTCTAATTTTTGGAAGGTTTGACCTATTTTATGTTTTATGGAAGGAAACAATGAATATTTGAAAAAGTAATGAAAAGAGGTGGAAATAGGAGGTTAAAGACCCATCACACCATGAGTGAAGTGAAGCGGCACGACACCAAATTTTTGAAGGTAAATCAAATATATAGAACTGGAGTAGAATGAATAAATTTCATGAAATTCATTTACACATCGTGACTTCATACAAAGAAGCAGTGACACCAGTACAAGTCGTGAAACCATTTCATGTTGTGAAAAGTAATCACACATCATTTAAACACATTACATGATATAAATTTTTTTTTCAGGATAATATTTTTGAATAAATATTCCAAGATTCATGATTCCTGAATATTTAAATATTACGTGTCGTGTATTCAATCTACACATCATGTAAATTGTCGGGACATGATTAAAATAACCATATTCAGTGTATCTCTAAATTTTGACCAAATATATGACATGAGACCCACCCCAGAACACCTATAGACTAAATATTAATGATCCTAATTAATAAAATAGCTCATATGGAGCCTATAAATAAGATTCCATGACTCCATTCAATTGATAAATTCAGATCCGCTGCCAACGGGATTGAAGACTGTCACTACTGTGATGAGTAGAATAGGATTCTTATTTTCATACCACCTCATGGATAACATGAGGGGGTATAACTTGTGTGAATAAATTGTAAGAAATGGGTATTGATTATATTAAGGTATTTTATTTATTTAGTTCAATTCATTTTGGGTCTTTTTTCACAACTCTAAATTCTTAAATTATCTTCCTCACTTTTTTATTCATTACCATTGTGTGATCTATGAGGGAGTAATTATTTTAGTGAATTCGAATAGAGATAAATTTACACCATGAACATTGGGTGGATTATCCACTATGTTTAAAAATGGTTCCAAGTTACTAGGTCAATGAATATCATAATTAACATGACCATTATGAAAAGGGGATGTTAGTGATTTTGAGATTATTCACCATGCCCATTAGATTGAACTAACTCGGTTCCAAAACCTATGATTTCTTTCTAATTATTTTATACCATAATCAATCAAGAACCCATATAGACAATTCCTGATCATATTTTTCTATTTTATTTAAATCTAAATCAATCACCATATATTCTTTCAAATCAAATAGTTATATTTATTTCATAAAATAGTTTTGGTTTATTTTATTTAATTAATATTTTAATTAACCCTATCTCTGTGGGTTCTACCTTAGACATTCAATTTATATACTACCCTATAGTTTAGTTATTTTTTTTTGTGTTTATAAATTTCTAAATTTATTAACCCAATAGGAATTAACAACGCCTATGGGGCTATCACCTATATTATTTTATATGGCGTATATACTATATCTTTGAAATTTTATTTCATGAATCTCTTTATTATCATGATATTATAAGTTTCATTTATTGTTATTACATTCACATGGTAAATTATTTAAATGTTCAAAGTGGTATGGTACAATTTGGAATATTTAAATATTATTTTCCTCAAGAATGTTTTAATTATATTTTAATATTATTTCTATTCATCATTGTCAAAAAACCTTATTGTTCCTTATCCTCCACTGGGGATATTTTGTATTGATACTATCCTCATTGATTATCTAGATGAATTATTATTATTTAAAAGGTATTTATATTAAACCCATTTATTTTCCATGGGTTACACATGTTTTAAAGAGATTATTATGAAACCCATTTCCTTTCCATGGGTTAGTCATGTTTCAAAGATATTGTTTTGTAAACCATTTCCTTTCCATGGGTTATTAATGTTTAAAAAATATTGTTATTAAACCCATTTATTTTCCATGGTTTAATCATGTTATAAAGAAATTTTCATGGAACCCATTTCTTTTCCATGGTTTTATCATGTTTCGAAGATATTTCTATTGAACCAATTTCTTTTTCATGGGTTAATCATATTTATAAGTTATTTTTATTGAAACCACTTATTTTCTATGGGTTAATTATGTGTGATTATTTTTCAATGGCACTTTGATATTTTATGGGTAGTTATGTGATAAACCAATGGTGGGTGGTTCCATGATAGACCAAGGATGAATGGGTTTGTGATATCCCTCCAATGCATTGGGTATGGAAGTCATTCATATGTATATTCTATTTGTAGGAGTTACATTTATGGAAGTTGATCGAATAGTTATTCCATTTATAAGAATGATAATTATAAATATGTCCCAAGATACCTTTATGTGATTATTTATGATTTATATGGGGTTATAATGTTTCTAATGATCGAGATTGATATCATAGGGATCATGATTATTGATTCTAATGATTATGGATTTTTCTATGTTTTCATATTTGATGGTTTAGGTATTTATGGGTATGATTTCTTTGATGATTTTATTATGAAATTTTATTTTGTAATCATACTCTTATGAACTCTCATTTCCATTGATTAAATTTAATTATTAATTCATATTTTTACCCTTATTGAGTGTTTGAGTTCACACTTCTTATGTTTCCCTTTCCACAGGTTTTAAAGATGATGTTTAAAAATTTATTTCTATAAATTATTTCAAAATAATAATTTTTATGACTTAATGTGAAATAAGAAAAGTTTGGTATAATGAGAGATGATGTTCAGATTTATGAACCAGTTGTTTATGAGTCAAAGTTGATATGAGTTAATTATGTAAGACTTTTTCCTAATTCTCTAAAACTATAAAACTTAAAGGTTATAATGGTTTTAAAGGATCCAAGTTTTTTGTTTTATATTTTAATGTTTAGATGAAAAATTTGGGTCACAATTATCAGCATAAAATCCAAAAAATGTAAAGTTATGGATTTCAGTACAGGATCTAAGAGCATGGGTTCCAGGCTATTATACCTCTTTCTCTAGATTTAATGAACATAATTTAACCTTTTATATAATAAAAATACACACACATATATATATATATATATATTATTAACTTGATTTATAACCTTAATAATATCCATTTTCATAAATAATCTTCACAAATAGTATTTTTCTACATGAATTATTCTAATTTTACACATTGGTGTTTATAGTTTTGATCATTTGTATTAGTTTCATAATAATAGTGTTCGTATTCATTATAATTAAAAATTTAATTATTAATATCTAACTAAAAATATTTTTATTTTTGATTTATAAAAATTTATTATGTTTCATATTCTATTCATAAGTGTTTTAGACCTTATCCTCGAAGATGAAGTCGATAATAAGCATGTTTTGGTGTTTTTTGATGAGCGGAAGGTGTTTCCTTAATTAATGAATTATATATTGATATAATATCTCAAAAAAATAATAATTATTTAAAAATTTATATCATATTATACTAGTAATTATGTTCCCATATTCATTCATGGTATAAATTCAATGTATTGTTCAAGTAGGTGGTTAAACCGACCCAAACAGGAACACACCCTGATTTAATGAATGATTATGAGGTGGTTTTATTATAATATCATTTTAAAATAATAATAATGATATTATTTGGTATTTATTAGTGATATATATTATAATTAGAAGGAATTATAATAATAATTAATGGATATGAAAATATTACACAATTTGAATAAAAGTTTATCCTCTTAGTATGCTTATTTTAAATGATTAAATTAACGATGATCATATGTTTATCATATCATTAATAGGTTATATTATTTTTTATATATAAACCTTAATTATATGATAAAAATAATATTTATCCTTTAATAAAATCCTTATATTCATCCTTGTATGGAGACGATGGAAAACAAAACATGGTACGTCGTGGAGGTGACATTCCACACAACGCACGAACAATAATTTTATTTTTCTTAATGGATGAGGTATATAAATAAAAAATGAAAATAATAGTAATATAGTAAAATTAAATTATATATATTATAATAATATCATTATATTATTATGTCTAAAATAAATTTGAATGAATGTAATTAAGAGGAAAAGCTAAGGAGTTGATAATACTCACGTTGAGGACTTGAATTTTCCTTGGATGTCTCCCTGGAAATGAAGACCTTATGATAACCAATAGTGAATATAATATTATGATAGTGGAATATTATTATTGGGGAAATATAGATTTCAGTTTTTTAGGAGGAAAACGATTTTTTGAGTGCTTTTAAGGGGTGGTGGGAGGCCCATATTATAAGTGGTGAGAATGTAATTTTTGCAAACATTTCAACTTAATATAAAGGGAGAACATGTTAAAGATTTAAAGTGGCTCAAAAAATAGAAAATAATTTAGTGAGTAATATATAAGGTTGATAAAAATCTTATAAAATCAATTCTAGACATGTTTTTCTCATATTTCAATCCCTTTACCTTTTGAATTATTATTTTTACCATTTTAGATTTTACTACGATAACTAGTTTTTACCTAAGGTAACTTAATCATTATGACTAAAAATAAAGTGAAACTTATTATATAATTTGAACCTAATTATTATAAAATTTAAATCCATTTTTTATGATTCAATTTATATAAGTCTTAAAACTAATTTTAATATGGAAAATGTATAATACATTAAACAATTTTTGAGAAAAATACTGCATGAGTTCCAAAATAAAAATCACTGGTTTGTAAAAAATAATAAATATTTTAAATGTATAATTTAAATTATAAAATACATATTTTGTTAAATAAAGGGTTTAATAAATTTATTATATAATAATAATGGCATAAAATTCACAATATTAGTAAAATCATTATATTTTACTATTCACCTAAAAATAAATTTTTAGATAAAATACCAAAAATTTATCTTAATCTAATATAATTATGATGAATTATAAAATTAATTTCATTATGTTAAAATAAAATTATAATATTCATAATTTAAACTTTTAAGTATACTTATGAATAAAGGCTCTTTAGAGTGTGCATTGCATGATAGTTTAGGATATAGTGCTTACCAGCTATAGTAGGGTCTTAGGTATTGCATTCTCGCCACCTTAGATAATTTAATCTTCAAAATTGGGTATATATAAGCTATTGAAAAGGTGTGGATATATCATTATCATATATTCTTCAGACTTCTAGGTTTCATCTACTAGTTTGTGATTTCTCTAAAGGAATTCACCAATTGAGTTACTGATTACACAATACTTTCTCTATGGTGTAAATAATCTAGATATGTTCTTTATTATAATAAAATTCAAACTCCAACTCTATTATCTCATATATGATCACATGTGTTGGATCTGACATGTATTTCCTCAATAAAAAAACATATAAGAAATCATGTACTTTATAATATTTGGGTGACATAGCCAATCAGTAAGCTATAAACCAATTTTTTTCTAGCATTTAAAAAGGCATAATGTAGTTAGGGATTAAATTCCACCCTTTTACCAAATATTATAACTCCCTTACATGGTTAAAACATCTAGAATACATGACCCCAACCTAAAATTCCAAGTCTTTCCTTTGATCATCATCATAGATCTTTTTTCTGCCTTTAAATGATTTAATGTGAACCTAGATAGTTCACACCATAATAGTTTTCACCTATAAAATATTTGGTATAACTAACTTTATATATCCAAATACTTCCCAATAGGTTGGAATGAAACACCTCTTCCCTTGCAATGATTTATATGGTTCCATATGGATTATTGAATGGAAACTATTATTGTATGAAAATTCCACAAAAGGTTGATACTAAACCCACA
Organism: Viscum album; assembly: GCA_963277665.1. Lineage (NCBI taxonomy): Eukaryota > Viridiplantae > Streptophyta > Magnoliopsida > Santalales > Viscaceae > Viscum > Viscum album. The sequence goes on from OY728156.1 coordinate 343,378,523, forward strand.
TACCTTGAAAGTCAAGATAACATAATCTCAACATGTATTCCAAAGTCTTAATAGTCCTTTCAGACTACCCATAAATCTGGGGATGATAAGAGGTACTTAATTTTATCTCAATGTTGAAATCCCTTTTAATATTATTCTAGAATTTCAATTAAAACCAAGGGTCATGATCATATATAATCGATATATATTCCCCATGAATCCTTAAAATTTCATTGATATAGAGTTGTTCAAGGAACTCAAGGGTTAGACCCTATCTTATCACTAAGAAATGAGAAGACTTAGTAAGGGAATCAACAGTGACCCATATAACATCATTATTCCTTGGAGTCTTTAGGATTCCATTGAAACATTACATTATAACATTATCCCACTTCCATATAGGTATAAGAATATGTTGTATGACTCTCTTAGGAAGCTGTCTTTCATCCTTCACATGTTAGCATACTAAGCATCTGGACACATAGTCTGTAATTTCCTACTTCATATCATCCCACTAATTTTTTTCTTAGATCTTTATACATCTTTGTACTACCAGGGTGTATGGAGAAATTTGAGCTATGTGATTCATCTAATAGTTCACTCTTTAATTATGGTATGGATAGAACACATAACTTATTCCCAAACTTCAATAATCCATATCTATAGATTAAATTTATCAATTTTCCATCATTCACTGATTTAATATTCCTTTTAAGTTCTCATTATCTTATTAGGAATTCTCTATTTTTCTATTAAGTATGGTTTAGAAATTTATTGAAAAAGAAAAGATTTACCCCCTTTCCTGAAAATCACCATATCCATATTTACTAGATCTCTGTATATAGGATCCTCTTTGACTCTCATCATGGTCAAAACTCTATAATACCTCCTACTCAATGCATCAACCAACTTATTTTCATTCTCAGGGTGGTAGTGTATTGATAAATCGTAGTCCTTTAGTAGTTCCAACCATCATCTTTTCCTCATGTTGTGATCCTTTTGAGAGGATATATACTTAAAAATATTATGATATATATATATATATATCACATATTTCTCTATATAGGTAGTGTCTCTATATTATCAAAGAAAATATTATAGATACTATCTCTAGGTCATGAGTTGGATAATTATTTTCATGGATTTTTAGTTATCTTGATTCGTATTAAATCACCCTATCATTATTCATAAGGAAACAACCAAGTACTTTCTTTGATTCAACACTATATATTACAAATCCCTCCTTACCTGATTGTGGAGTTAGTAATAGTGCATTAATCAATATCTTATTCATTTATTCAAAATTTTCCTTAAATTCCCTTGACCATGTAAGTTTAACCCCTTTACACTTTAACTTGTTCAATGAGTTGGATAATTTGTCACAATATTTAACAAATCATTGATAGTAACATGATAATCCTAGGAAACTTTTGATCTCATTTATGTTCATCAGTGTAGGCCATTATTAAACTACCTCTGTATTTGAAAGTTCAAAAAATATCCCACCCTTGGAGACAATATGTCTAAGAAAAGTAACTTCATTGATCCAAAATTTACACTTACTATAATTACCATATAATTCCTTTTTTACAAGGATATCTAGAATTAGTTTTAGAATAATCTCATGACCTTCAAAACTATTAGAGTATATCAATATATCATCAATTAATACCACAAAAAATTTATCAAGATACTCCTTGAATAATCTATTCATTAGATCCATAAAGATAGAAGGTGTATTAGTTAATCCAAAAAGAATTAATATAAACTCATAATGTCAATACCTTGTTTGAAATTCCATATTTGGTATATAATCCTTATTTAACCTTAGTTGATGATAACCAGACTGAATATTTACCTTTAAAAAGTATTGGTCTCTTGGAAGTTGATCAAGTAAGTAATAAATGTGAGGAAAAGGGTAATTATTCTTTATAGTGATGGAATTGATCTCCCTATAATTAATGCACAATATCATTGACCCATATTTGGTATATAATCCTTATTTACCCTTAGTTGATGATAAAAGACTGAATATTGACCTTTAAAAAGTATTGGGCTCTTGGAATTTGATCAAGTAAGTCATCAATGTGAGGAAAAGGGTAATTATTCTTTATAGTGATGGAATTGATCTCCATATAATCAATGCACAATCTCATTGACCCATATTTCCTTTTCATGAATAAAATAGGGGCTCCCCATAGTGAAACACCGGGGAATATAAATCCATTATCACTCAAATTCTACAACTTTTTCTTCTACTATACAAACTCTACTTGCACCATTATGTAAGGAGTTATATATATATATCCCTTTTATCATGAATGAGTTCAATGTAGAACTCAACTTCATGATCTAGTGGATGAACAAATAATTCTTATGAAAAAATATCAATGATTTTTTGCACCATAGGTACATCCTATATTCTTAGGATATCTTACTCATCTATAGATCACAATTTGTCTTCTTATGTATATATAATTTCATTAAGGATAGTTACTAGGGGAGGATCTGAACATGATTTAGATGATTTATTCTCATGTATATACACAAGAGATTCTACTTCACCTTCACAAACCATAATATCAATCTACTGGAAACTTTTTTTGAATTATAATTTTAAATCCAATCCAAATAAAATATCATATCAAATTTAACCATAGGTATGATAAAAAATCTTACAAATAGGATATTTCCATCCATAATAATTTGAACTTCATTACCTATATTTGTTTCAATAAGATTTTCATTTGGAATGTTAACTAAAAACTCCCTTAATAGGGTTCTAGGGAAATATATAATATTTTTGGAAAACATTGAAGATATAAAAGATTGAAAAAAATAAAAATCACATAAAACATTAGCTAACTTTGAAGTAATGCTCAAATTACCATACACTACAATATTAGGAACTTTGACTTTAGCTGTGGTAATCACATAAGCTTGGAATTTTTCCATTGGACTTTTTTGAGGTAAATTTCCTTAATGTTTAGGGTATTGATTCACATAATAACTCTTATTCATATATCTAAATCATTTAACATTAATATATTCAACATTTCCTTTACATTGGTGAGCTTTTTGACCCTTTTCTATGCACTTGTAACAAACTCAAGTTACCTTCATACAAGCCCTAGGATGTTTCTTACCATAGTTAACACATGAGTGAAATACCATCCTTCATTTATTTCCCTTAGAAATATTATTCTTCCCATGATTCTCATCTGGACTCTTATTCTCATGATTTCCCTTGAATACATATGTCCTGGAGAACTCCTATTATGTCTTAATGTCACTTGAGACTATATCCTCATATGATGAAAAGTTATGAGATACAAACACCTTTCAAAGGATCCATTTTAAACCATAAATAAAATGATCAATATTAATATCCAATATACATACATAGTCTACATCATGCCTAGATAACCTTTTTAAATTTAGCCTCATATTCACCAAAAATTTCCTCCTCCTTTTTTCTAAGATTACGGAATTGAATTTCCATTTTTTCTCTTTATTCATGAGGGAAGTATTTTTCATAGAATACCAATTTAAAAGTTAACCATTCCATGAAATTTTTCTCATAGTCCTTTTTAGTGTTTTGAATTAGAAACAACCTTTGTTCTATATCTCCCTTCAGATGATAGACCGCCATGATTAATTTTTTCCTTTTCACTACTTCCCAAAGAGAGAAAGATATTCTCCAGGGACTTGATTCATTGTTCAACTACCAATGGATTAATAGTTCCACTGAATGCTGGAGGTTTTTGTTTCATGAATCAATCTAACATAGTTACACCATGTTTTTGATCAACATGTCACTCTATATGGAAAAAATTATTTGTCATAATCTGGGCCAACTAGCCTAATATATTATGAACTCATTATCCTCAACTACATATTCATTAAATTGTTCAAGGGAATATTTCTACATTGACTATAGATGTTGATACAGTTCCCATTCCTCCTATTACTCACCATATTTCTACAATACCATACACATAATTATTTCATAACATTGAATTGTAAAATATAATTCCTATTATGATTTCTAGAGTGTTCCTTAGAAGTTTTGAGGTGTTTTCATATAACTTGTTCTATTTAACTTGGTTCCTCTAAATATAGTTCCCAAGGTTCCTAATAAACTTTCTAGGATAAAAACTGTAATATCTTGGACTTTATAAACCTAGATATGGTATTTATATTATATTATTAGTACAAAATAAAAGAGTTACCATAATATTGAACACCATTGTATTCTTGGAAGACTAGATACATTTATACATTACATTTGAAAAGTTAAGAAAAAATGAACACATTATAAGAACATCATTATCCCTTTCATCATATCACTAAAAACTACACATATCCCTTCTCTATATTTCTTGGGGAAAGGGAAAAAATATGGGTGAGCTAAGATGATCAGTAAGGAGTAACATAATTTGGAATCTTACATAACATAAACATGGAATAATTGTTATGTTAAGAATAAATAGACAACATGAATCCATAATAAACTAAAATTAAGGGAATATTATATCCATGAAAATAAATTAAAACATGGATAATAATAATAATTGATCTCATACTGATGGAATGCATAATGCCAAACATCAAAACTTGTAGTCAAAACCTTATGCAATGTCACTTATCTTGTTAGGGGAAGAGGTATACACCAAAAACCAAACTATTTTGTCTTATTAGACTTTTCAATTCATCAAGGGGATATATAATTCTTAGCCTCAACTGTCACTTGATTAAGTCCAATGTATTCACCATAAGATTCATCAAGATCACTCATAACTTTACTTAAGGAACTTATTTAGAAATATATATATTGAGAAATAAGGACATGAAATAATTACTCATTCATTAGAATAAAGTGTATTTACAAGAGTAAATCCATTAATCAACTTGGAATCTATGGAGTATCATCAAAGTAATATTTAGTATCCTTATCAAATACATAAATGGGAAATGGTAACTTCATGTGATGGGTTATCCATATAAGATAGTATTTGGGTCTAATAGTTTGTATTGTTAGGAGACCAAGGAAATTCTAGTAAAAATCCTTCATCATGGTTCATTAAGAGTTTGTGAATATTCCAAATCATAACCCCTAGGATTATGTCACCATGTGTGAAGACTTAGGCCCACTTGTATTACATTAGGGTGATAATTGAGTCAATGAACAACCAAATTTTTTTAGGGTTATTACCCCTAGTTTCATCTGAGACACAACCATATAAACTTTACAATATATATATATGGGTGTATTTTCTAGTAAACTATACATACTTTTACTTTACCAAAACTTTGGACGGTTTTACCACCATGGGAATGATTAATTTTTACAATGGTTTTTGTAACTATTGAATCAAAAGAATAATGAGAAAGGTAAAAAAAATATAATTTTAAATCACTTTAATTTCATGAGAATTATGGAATAATTATTACATGGAAATTTATGCACTATGAAAAAGAAAATAGGTGGTGATTATAACATGAGTCCCAAAGAATGAAGATTGAGACAGAAAACACCACTTATGGATTGGATAACAATTCATTCAAAACCTATTAAAAGATAGGTATTAAACATGATTTTAAAATACCATTAATAAATTAATTTCATGTTATAATATCTCAAATATAATATATATATACCACATAAAGAAAATTAGGTGCATAATACAACACTTATCTCAAAAAGAGGAATTTGATATGAAAAACCCTTACCACTTATCCTAACTTACATAAAAATTATTTAAAATACCTTATAATTAACACATATATCTTAATAACTTTATTAAAAACCTTAATCAAATCCATTTTAATCAATAAACTTTATAAATTGTGATCTTATATATGAATTATTTTGATTTTTAACATCAGTGTTTATAGTTTTGATAGTTTGTACTAGTTTCTTAATAAAGGTGTTCATATTCATTCTCATTAAAAATTTCATTATTACTATATCATTAAATTTATATTTTTGTATTATTTATAATAACGTATGATGTTCGAAAACCCCTTCATGAGTGTCTATGAGCTTATCCTTGAATATTAAGTCGATAATAAGCATGTTTTGGTGAGTTTTGAAGAACGAAGGGTGTTTACTTAATTGATGAATTAGATATTGACATAATATATACAAAGAAAAAAATAATTATTTATAAATTTATATCATATTATACCAATAATTTTTTTCCCATATTCATTCATGGTATAAATTCAAAGTATTGTTCTAGTAGGTGGCCAAACCGACCCAAACATGAACATACCCTGATTTAATGAATGATTATGAGGTGGTTTTATTATAATATCATTATACCAAAAGAAAAATGATCATATTTACTATTTATTAGTGATATATTTCAAAATTTAAATTAATTATAAGAATATATTCATGTGAAAATATCACACAATTTTAATAAATGATTATCCTCTAAGTACACTTATTTTAAAAGATTAAATTAACAATGATCATTTGTTGATCATATCATTAATATGTTATATAATTTTTCATAAAATAACAATAATTATACTATAAAAATTACATTTTCCCTTTAATACCATTCTTAGGTTCATCCTTGTAAGGTGGTGAAGGAAAACGAAACACGTTACATCGTGGAGGCGGTAGTTCACAAAACACACATACAATGATTTTGTTTTTCTTAATGGATAAGGTATATGAATAAAAAATTATAATACCATTAGTATAGTAACATTAAATTATATAAATTATAATATAATAATTATATTAGTGTGTCTAGAATAATGCTTTATGAATATAATTAAGAGGAAAATCTTAGTAGTTGATAATACTCACATTATGGACTTGAATTTACCTTGGAAGTCTCCTTAGAAATGAAGGCCTTATGATAAATAATGTTGAATAGAATATTATGAGAGTGGAATAGTATTATAGGGTAAGGGAAAATGGTAGGTAATCATGAGGAAAAATAATTTTTAGGAGTTCCTTAAATGGGTGGTGAGAAGCCCCTTTTATAAGTGGCCTGAATGACATTTTTGTAAATATTTCAACTTAATATAAAGGGAGCACATGTTAAACATCTAAAATAGATTCAAAAATCATAAATAATTAATTGTTTAATATATAAAGTTTATCCAAACCTCATATACTCAATTATATAATTTTTTTCTCATTTTTAAATCCATTTATCCCTTAAATTATTACATTTTCTATTTTAGATTTTACCACTATAACTAATTTTTACTTACAATAACTTAATATTTATAGCTAAAAATAAAGTGATAATTATTATATAATTTGAAGATAATGATTCTTAATTTGAAATAATTTTTTTATGATTCAATTTATATAAGTTTTAAAAATTAATTTTATTATGAAAAATATATAATATATTAAACGAATTTTGAGAAAAATACTACCTAAGTTCCAAAATACCAATCACGGGTTTTTAAAATATAGTTAACATTTTAAAATGTATAATCTAAATTATAAAATACATATTTTTTAATTAAATTATTTAATAAAGTTAATATTTAATAATAATGGAATAAAATTCTGAGTATTAGTATAATCAGTATATTGAATCATTCACCTAAAAATAATTTTTTTAGAAAAATTAAAAAATTTATATTAAGTTAGAATAATTATAAAGAATTAAAAAATAAAGCTTATTTTGTTAAAATAAAATTATAAGATTCATAAATTAAACTTTTAAATATACTTATGAATAAAGGCTCTTTTGAGTACATATTACATGATGATTCTAGATATAGTGATTACCTGCTACAATAGTGTCTCGAGTATTACACTACATGAATTTGATGGATTGACCATGTGACTATCAGGATTGAACACATATAAAAAATCAATTTAATGCTCCATATAGATCATCCTCATTAACTAAATCATGTATATAGTCATTGGATTGATAAAATTAACACAATCATGCATACAATTAGTAGATCGACCGTGTGAAACATGCAATCCCTAAATATATCACATGACTAGCCTTTACAAAACATAACTTCATGTTCACATAGATACTAATATTCTCATAATTTACCCTATTTCAAAAAATACTTAAATTTGTTCCTCAAGACTTTTCATTGTATATCCATGAAGTACTACACATCAATCATCACAATAAGGGGCTTCTCCTTGAACCTGTCCATCTAGTTGTTGCAAGTAGGAGCCTACACTTATTCCCTTTACATGTATGATGAACAAACATTAAAATACTCTAAAAATTACCTAATACATATTTACACCATTCTTAACTTCCTTATTGATAAGAAATAAAATTCATACCTAACTCATTCTTGGTCACAACAATCTTCCCCTTTGTAATTGTTATCAATATCACTACATATATCTAAAGCTAATATGTGTTCCCATTTATTTATCCCCATTATTTAAAATAAAATTAAAAGGGAAAATTGGAACTTATTATCTTATCAATACAATTTATTCTCATTCTTTAAGGAATAGATTAAGTCACTTATGAGGGAAGTATGACGCCGCATATTTTTTCTTAGCAAAGAGCCTTTAGTTAGTACACTATAAGTCTACTTGGGATAACCTTGTATAGAAAAAAGAGGTATATAACCAAGGATATAAATTATATTCATAAAAAACCATACATGTAATATCAATCTCAAAACTCAGTTTGTAGATGCTCATAAAATATTATTAAGAAATACATTGTTATCTGTACACATCTCAACAAACAGACCAGAAAGTTTAAGTAAAAAGAATAAAAATACCCCTTTATCTCATCCTTTAAACAACCAAAACCCTCCATCATAAATATATTTAATATAATAATAAAAAGGATATAATTTTTATTCTCATATATTAATCTTTATAATTTCCAGATTCACACAACTTGTGATATATCGACAACTCTTTATTAATTTTTATCCCTCTTAAGGGATGCACTCATTTTATCCTCTTCATGGTAGATGAAATAAACCATGAATAATACCTTATTTTCTATCCAGTGTGTACAATACTCAATCCACTCCTTTAATTACTTACATGTTAGTACAAGTAAAAAAGAATAATAGGTAATAATGAAGGACTAATTTGTTCCTTATAAGTAACATTGATATTCAAAATTTCCACTCAATATAAGCCACTATTTCCTTAAAATATCATAAATTTATTTATTATTAATACTTTTAATAGGTTTATTTATCATATATTAATCCTGATATATTTCACTCTATTAAGAATTTTTCCTCACCTTATATTTTCCATTAAATGAAACTTATTTTCCACTTTATCCATTAGAGTAAAAGAAAATTTGGGTTCTTTATCTTTATCATTAAATAAATCTCATTGTTTAGGTATCATATCTACATTTATATATGGATTATGTACAAATTTATCATATAATTAAAAAAATACACAATAAATTTTCAAGTTTCCATTTATTGAAATATTTCCTTTTTTAATTCTTAGGAGAATTTGGTTCAAAAATTTTCTTCTATTTTCTTCTCAGGGCATACTCATGTTTCTTTTATTTCTTATAATTTTTATCATCCGATTTTATCCTCTATTTATCTTTTCTTTCCATTTCTTATAGATTTATATTATTTTCATTAATTGAAAATTTATGACAATATTCCAGTGCTTTGTACCCAAACTTCTAACAACACCAAAAACAACTCTGGATCCATCTTCTCTTATTTTTTCTGTAATCATATATATTTTATTGGATGTGAACCTTTCTATTTTTGAGAATATCTTCCACCATTTAGGATACTTATTAATAAAAATATCTTCATACATCTTCTCACATCCTCCTTTGATGATGTGGTGGAATTGTTTAGTGTTTTTCACCATACATATTTTACTATAATTTGGTTTTAAACCTGTAATAGTAAGTGAAACAACATAATTATATAAGAAAATTTATGAGTTATATGATACCTTTTTCTTGAAGTATGTTTCCACTTGATTAAGGGATACTATCATTCTATTATTTATATTGATATAAGTCCTCTTGGATCCATGGATCTCAATGGAAATATGCGTGGAAACATATTTTTTATCAATAACTTGGGAAGGTACAACTTGTTTGGATTTCATAATTTTCAACCTTACTTAAAGATCAATAAACTCTATGTTGAGGGAGTTATTCTCATCCTATATCGATCTTAGGTTATCCTCCCAATTCTCTCTTATCTTCTTAATTTTTTTTCACAAACTTTTTCTAATTCTTGTAAGGAATTTTCAAGATCTTTTATCCATTTTACGTAACCTCCAATAAAGAATCTTTAATATCTATAAAGATTTTATACCATTTGTTAAGTGCATGGATGGATTCCATAAATATTTTTTCAGATAGATCCTTCTCACAAACATACCATTATAGTTATTCTTTTTCATGAACCAACCTGGGCCATCCCTTGTTTTGGGCACCTAAACCAGTCTGGGACATACCCAAGGCATATTACCGATTACCCTAAGCTAAAAACTAACACTAGGGTCTCAAAACATAATTGGTGGGAATGATTCCATACATTTTTTATAAAAAAAAGTAAATAAAAAATGAAACATCCATTTAGAGTAAGCTGCATAAATAAAATGATACAACTAGAGAATTACTAATGAAGAATGGAAGCAACACATACTTAGGTCAACGAAATAGAAATGAATAAACATAAAATCCTTGAAACATAAAGGATAAAGATATCTACTACAAGTATAACCCAAAAGTGAAATAAAAAAACTACTACCCATAATATCTTTGTGACCCTCAGTCACTCTCCACTTCCCAAGCTAACCATTATATAAAATCCACACCCAAACACATGGGGGGAAAAGCTAAGGAACCTGAAATTTGACCAGAAAAACTACATACATCAAGTGGTGTATGCAGGATGTGAGAGAAACTGATCTTAGTAGGTAAGAAACATAGAGTTTGTGTAGTTCCTTATGCAATATAATCTATTTTTTATAGTTTGAAATACATTTGAAAACAAGTTTTCAATAAAAAAGAATAAAAAATACAATATCAAACTCACTCATTTCACAAAAATCTATTTTATTTGGATTAAATAAAAATAATTTCTTAAAAACCACTTTATTGGGTCTCAACTTCTCTTTACTAAAACTATTAACCCTTCTTCAAAAAGAAATAACGGTGAAATAAAATTATCTTTCCAAACACTTTTAAAACACTAAAATATAACCCTTTATTAGAAACCATGTAATAATGTAAATACCCATTTTCATCTTTTAAATCATCACATGAACACCAATTTCAAAAAATAAATAAATCATTTTCTCATTCAAATTCACTTTCAAAATAATTTCACAAACCAATTTGAAAGTAAAGAAAAAACTAGTACCAAAATAAGAGTAAACAAACATAGACCCTATAAAACATGCTAAAAAATACAAACAAAATAATAGTTCTAGAATCAAATCAACAATTAGGGTATAAAAACAATGAATGTGAACTAAGATCCACTAAGTCATATAAAAATAATCTATGAATCATGGGAAACCTCATAGGACTCATGTAAAATGGTATGAACTAGAGACATGATATTTATTCCAACACTATTGAACCTGTCATTTCCCTGGAAGTCCCATTGAACTATCCATAGGTAAACCACCCTGGTGAAGAATGCTATAATGATCCATAATAGAGTTCCAAAATATTACTCAGTATTACATGCCATACTCAATTTTTATAGCTCCATTAGTCTAGTGATAATCAAGTCATAAGTCATTGCCTATGATGATGGATGCTCGAAAAATCCTCAAAGAGTCTCAAACAAGACCTAACAAAAAAACCCCATGAATAAAACATCTCAAAACCTAGAATCAAACCTAATATCCCCTAGGATTTTTGAGGAATTGGGACACCAAAGGAGAAAGGAAGGGGGATGAGAAGGAAGAAGAACAAAGGGATTAACTTGGAGAAATCTATATGGAACATAGTGGGATAATCAAAGTAGAAGGAGGGAGATACACCCCCATGCACACCTTGTATTATTCTAGAAGGAGTCTAAATAAAAGAAGCAAAAAATATTAAAATTGGGAAAGGGAAAAACCAAAAAACAAAAAATTTAAACACCTGGACACTTCACATGGTTAGCTCACACAACTTGGTAAACCATGAAGAAATTGTACAGTTTCCATTGGAAACACATTGGATATTCACATGGTTTATACACATGGTTACTCCCAACCATGTGCCAATCATGCACCAAAAAACTCCCACTAAAGGGTTAGTTTCCTGAGTTATCATAGGATTCAGACACACTATGTGCTACCTATACAGGATAAACCATGCATGTTCAAAATAAGATGCACATAAGGGTAGTAAAGGTCTATGTAAGGGTCATATCATAGTTTATTCAAAACCATTAATAGAGGGTAAAAATTCTATAAAAATTAAAAACTGAATCCCAAACTCATTAAAATTTAAAATTTCCTCAAAATTAATCAAGATGATAAAATATATAATGAAACACGGTGTTAAAATATTCCCACCATTCCACTTTCTACCCCTAAAAATTCACTAGTAAAAGTTAAAGTAACTAGAGTGAGTCACAACCACACCCCTTAGAACAAGGTGAGTTGGATAGAAATAAATAGAGAAGATCTAGGTAAGGAAACTATCAAACTCTGATTATTCATCCATACAAAACCATAAACTACAAAAAACCATGAGATGTCTCCAAGCAAATCACTACCACGATCATAAATATAAGACCAAAAGGAGATGGAAACCATGAATAGGTCTCCCCACTATTTATAAATACCCTAAATGGTGAAATTAAAGGATAACACACCTTGAGAAAAAAATATAAGTTATAAGATCACTTTTCTCAGAATTCCCAAGGAACACCTAAGAATCAACCAAGTAACCAATTCTCAACTATTCAATGGAAACCTAACCTGAAATAACTCAACTTACATAAAGAAAAATCCATCACCACTATTAAAATTCTTTACATCTATAAGGGACAAATCAAAAACATGGCACAACAAGAAATAACATGGAATCTTGATCCATATCAGCATACTTAATGGGTAAACTAAAACCTCAATATTAGATCATCATCCCATAGAGAAGCCCAAAAATATATCAGTATCATGTTATCAATTATCTGAAGGAAACATCTATCCCAATTACCCAAGCACCATCCCAAAGGTTACCCATGATCAACCCAATGAGTAACTACCCTCAAAGATACTATAACATAAGAAGATATGAGAAGTCCCAAAAGAAGGAAACCAAAATAGTAAGGCATGCACCAAAAACCAAAAAATCTAAATCCATTAATGAAATATATAAGGTCTATACACTAATTCACGAACCATAACCATCTATAATAGAAAGACCCAAGAATCCTAGATACATACCAAAATAAGTTCCCTAAAACAACCACTCAAGGAAATCACACATGATCCCAAGAACACACTAACAAGGATTTACTATTAAATCCCTATTCTGAATAATAATTCATAAAGTGGAAACTACAAAAATTAACCAATACACCAAAAATATAGGAAGGGAACTAACCCAAGAAGTCCCAGATTAAAAAAGTTGTTCTAGATCCCCCACTCTAATTAGAGTCTGGGTATAGTAAATAACATGAAAAGGTCAATTTTGGAAAATGGAAGAAACCACACAAGGAGAAGTCTTAGGGATAACACCCTCTCTTCTATTAATACCTTTATAGGAAACATATAACAACTAACATGAGCATGAATTTCAACCCATCCATGTCCCTTAAATCAAATTTATGGTTCCCCTAACTATAGGTAAAAACCAAAAAACCCATTTTAAATTACCCTAAAAAATTCTCATTTCCAAACTAAAGCATATGAAAACGTTTTATAAAATATAAATATCCTTTATAAAACACTTAATAATTCCATTTCGAAACTAATGATCATTAAAATATTACTTGGGAACCAAAATCAACCCTATGTTCCTTTGAACATAAAACCCCCTTTCCACCCCAAAATAATTTCAAAATTTTATTTTTAAATCGACCACCCATTTGAAAACACTTGAGTAAATCAATTATTAAAACATACCCTTTTAAGGATTTAATCCTTTAAATTTTTTGTTTTTTAAAATTAAACATAATTTCACTAATTTTTTTTATCCCCTATTTGAACAAAAACACTTTTTTTAACAAACAAAACCAACCATATTTCCACAAACATTACATTTTTTTTAAAAAAACAACTCATAAAATTTTTCTTTCCACCCCAAAACCATTTCTAACACATAAAAAAAATCATCAAGGGATAAAATCAATCATCTAAGCATAAAACACCAGTAAAACTACATTTAACCACATCAATTTCCTTGAAATTCCAATAATTAACAATACAAAAATGAAAAACACCATTGAAATCAATATGGAAAGTTAAAGAGGTAAAAAAACAATTCTGAAGAATAAAACGCATTGTACACGATTTGGACACATGGGATAGTAAACCATGTAACAAGAATGAAACATGAACTTTCATGGTTGTATAGTTATTCTTCATGGGAATTTTATGATTTACCATACTATTTTATCTAATTATATAGTCTTGGTTTGTTCACCACTTTTTCCTCCAACTCAAACTGATCCCCAAAATCACTGATAAATTCAAGGAGGATCAAAGAATCATCACCACATATCAAAATCCATAAAAGATATTCCCAAATCAAACTCAAAATTAGGACTCAAATCCTTAATATCCTTGGAAACTAGAGGTTTAGTGCAAAAAAGATATGGACAAGAAATTTATACACCCTCCACCTCAGTCTCGATGATGATCTTAGTCTCTAAACTACCCAGATACATCCCAAATAGCAATAAATAATGATCGAATACCATTTTTACATAAACCAATACGATCAAACCATTTATCTAGGCACCCTAACTAGTTCGAGACATACCATAGGTTTATTATTGATTGCCCTGGGTTGAAAAATAGTTCTAGAGTATCAGATAATAATGAGTGGGAATGAATTCATACTTTTTTTTATAAAAACAATCACATCTATTATAAAATATCAAATCAAAGTAAGGATCATAAATAAAAGGATACAACTATTGATTGAATAATAAATAAATTACATCTAACATACATAGGTCAATAGAACATAAATTAATAAAAATAAACTCCTCAAAGCACAAAATATGAAGACAAATTATATAAGTACAACCCAAAATTGGAAAAAAATAAAACTACTACCAAAAATATTGATGTTATACTCAGTCACTATCAAAATCTCAAGAAAAACATCTTATTTAACCCACACCCCAATATAATGGATACCAAATCCAAGTCACTTAAAACAAGACCATAAAAACTGCATACACCAAGTGGTGTATGTAGGGTTTGAGAAAATTCACGCTCTGTAGGTAAGAACTAAAGAGTTTTCATAGTTACTTATAAATTTAATCTATTTATTATAGTTTAAAATACATTTGAAAATATATTTTCAATACATAAGTATAAAAAATCCAATATAACACTCATTCATTTCATAAAAATCCATTCTATTTGTCATAAATGAATATAATCACATGAAAACCACTTTATCTGGCCTCAACCCCTCTTTACTAAAACTCTTCCCCTTTCTTTTAAATTAAATAGTAAGAAAATAAAAACCTATTTTTGATCACTTTTAAAATACCAAAATATTGATCTTTGTTTGAAATGGTTTCATATGGTAAAAATCCATTTTTCCTCTTTCAAAGCGCCACATGAACACCCATTTAAAAAAAAAAACTATTTTCCCATTAAAATCCACTTTCTAAATAATTTTAAAAACTAGTTTGAAAGTGAAAAAAAACTATAAATAAAACAAGTGTGAATATAAATTGAACCTAAAATAAATCACACACACCAAAGAATCCAAATAGAAAAATGGTTCCATAAACCAATCAAAATTTAAGGGATAAAAACAAAAAATATGCACTGGGATCCCCTAAGTCATCCAAAAAGGATATAAGTATCATGGGAAACCTACTAGTACTTAAGTAAAATAGTCCAAAATAGTTCCATGATCCCTAGGTTAGAAATACTAAACCTTTCATGTCATTGGAAGTTCCATAAAACTATCTAGAGATAAACCTTCTGGGTGCACAATGTTACCATGATCCACAATAGAGTTCCACTAACTCACTAAATCTGGTAGTCTAAACACAATTTCACTAGCTCCCTCAGTCTAGTGACCCACTTTACCTTTCCATAGAATCATCTTCACTAAGTCTTTCACTCATCTATAACTATAATTAGTCCCATTGGACTCCCATTACATAAAAAAATGGAGGTGATAAATCACATGCATTCATATATTAAAATCATTAAATCTCATATCACCTCCTACACCCTCATAATAAAAAACCTATTTCACATTTCATTCACATAACATGAAATATATAACATACCCCTTGATACATAATGCATATCAAGAAATAAAAACACCCCCTAAGTGGTCACAATTCAACAAGGGGGATTAAGAGGGCCTCACACACACCCACACCATTTGGAAACCATTAAAAGTTACAAATAAGACTTTATCAAAAGGAATTGGGATACCAATTAATTTCTCAATGGTTTTAAATCCCACTTCAAACCATTCTTTAAAATAAATTAATTGAAATATATTTTTAAAACATATTCCTAAAAAAATACACTCAAAACCATTTGGAAGAACATATTCAAGGGTCAACAAATTTTTCATTAAAAATCACCAATTGATTAAAAAATCCTTTTAAATTTAAATCATGTACCAAATATGGTTAAACCATTTAAAACGTCACACTCTATTTAAAACATTTCTTTCAAAATTTTCAAACACTTGGAATTTCAATTACCACTTGAAATACCATAAAAAAACCTAGAAATAAAAAACCACACATCCCAATTTTTTTCATGACCCAACTGAGGTTAAAGTGATTAAACCACTAAATTTTATTCAAAACCATTCTTTAAAACATTTAACACCACCTAAAATTTCAAGATCCATTTGAAATGATAAGAAATACTCTTATTCCATGTAAAAATCTACCTTAGAATCTAATAAAAATACCACATATATAATTAATTTTCAAGGTAAATAATTTAAAACTACTAAGTACATAATGGGATTTAAATTTTAGAAAATACTCAAAACACCTACCTTGGTTAAATGAGTATCAAGAAGAATTCCATTTCTTATATTGAAATATTATCAAACAAGCCTCATGGAGTCCCAAGAAAAACCTAACAAAAAAACACCCATGAATAAACCATCCTGAACTCCAAAATCAAACTTAACAGATTTTAGGGTTTTTAGGTAAGAGTTAAAAAAAAGGATAATAGAATGTGGAGGATAAAGAATAATAAAATAGGTCTTACCTTTTATAAATACATAAGAAATAAGGTGAAGGAGGATTGTTAATTAAGGTAAAAGGAGGGATAGATACTCCCATGCATTCCTAGGATTAGATGATAAAGAGGGGAAAGAAAAGTGCATAAACCATATTAAAATAAACTAAAGTAAAAACTATAAAAATAAAAATTTAAACACTAATACACTTCATATAGTTAACTTGCATGGTTTGGTAAATTGTGTGGAAACCATACAGTTTCCACTAGAAACCCACTAGACAATGACATGGTTTTGATGCATAATTTCTTCTAACCATGCATCAACCTTGTGCTATCTAAGTACCATGGAAGGGTAAGTCACATAATTTATCCTTGGAATCACAAAAACTATGTAATAACTATGTAGAAAAAACCACACATGTTCAAAATGAACTACATGTAAAGGTACTTAAGGGACATTTAAGGGTTATCACATGATTTCTTATAAACCGTGCACCCCAAACAATGTACAAAGAGGGGGGGGGGGGGTAGTAAATCCCAAACTCATAAAAATTTAAAAGGTTCTCAAAATTAATCAATATGATATAGTGACACATAATGTTACATTATTAAA
This sequence comes from Viscum album, assembly GCA_963277665.1. NCBI lineage: Eukaryota > Viridiplantae > Streptophyta > Magnoliopsida > Santalales > Viscaceae > Viscum > Viscum album. The sequence goes on from OY728156.1 coordinate 343,396,459, forward strand.
TAAGGAGATATCTTATATTGAAAAGTGATAACGATTTCTCCCTTTCTTACACTAATTATGCGATAGAAATTTACTTTCAAAACTTTTAACTTAGTTCATTATCCAATTATTCAATTTATTCTCATAGATATTATTTATCTAAAAGAATTCCCTTGATATCATCAACAATATATTTACAAATTATCCAATAATTTTCTTAATATGTTCTTTTACTTTCAAAAAAAAGATCAATAAGTGATACATAATCACAAATTTAATAAACTTCATTATAAGAATAATAATCAGACTAATTATTACCACATAAACCACTTTTATTACCTTTATTTAGTTATGTTTCTCCCTTTAACATTGGATTATTCTTCAACTTATTTACCTATCTTTTCCTATTGTTATTTTGAGTTTTGGAAAAATATTCATATGTACACCTTTAGAAGTCTCTTACTTTTTCTCCATAATAGTAAGATCAAATAATTATTTAAATTTTCACATCATTAGAGATATTAAAATTACTAGTTAAAAACTTATATCTTTATATGTAACTTGGACACTTTTATACCAATTATAGAGCCTAAGGACCAGTTAGGCACCATTGAGGGGGGGGGGGTGAATCAGTGGAATGCTGTTTTTATAAATTCTTTTCCTTTTAATTCAACATATTGAACCTTTAAAGGTTATTATTCCACTAAATTATATATCACAACCTCACCTTATGTGAAGTAGTAATGAAAGAGAAAACAACACACAATAATGACAAGGTCTAGCTTAAAGTCACACTCCTTTCCAGGTTGGTTAGACACCCAAACAAAAATTTTCTATTATAATCTTATTTATAATTATAGTGGTCTCTTGAGTCTATAGAAGTGTGATTTTCTATCCTCACCTACCAATTATATTTGAAATTATCTAGTTATACTCTCCATTAGTTGATCCTATAATTGTGTCTGGTTATCCTCCCCTACCAACAACTCTTTTTCCAATATTTTTTTATACACCCCAACTATATTTTTTATATCCTTGATTATATTCCCCAAATATCACAATATTAAATTTGATCCAAGGGTATAAAGATCTCTTTCTTCTTCAAGGATGCTTTTGTGCCTCCTTATGATGAACTTCCTCTAAAAGAGTAGAAAATCTAGTTTACTCATGTACAACTTCAAGTACACATGAATCAGAATTTTTTAGAATGTGATCACTAGAATTTATCACCTTTCTTAGATCTAAAAAAGATCTAGTTCTTCTCTTCAATTCAAAAAATCAGGCATGCAAACCTTTTTCTTGAAATCTCCCAGCTTTGGTCTCACCTTATTTCTTCAATACAGTGATCTATCAGGTCTCTCACAATTCTCTCACACACACCTTTTACGAGCTCTCAATTATTAATTTCCACTTATTCTTATAATTTATAAATATATTTATAATCATGTAATATCAAATGAATATTATTTCCCAAATTATAAATATTTAAACACCATGATCTTTAGATATAAGTGTTATTTACTCATTTAAATCGGCCAACAAAATTCCTGATTTATTTACTCATTAAAAATATTTTTATTTCCTATCCAAATATTCGTTTAAATGTATTGAATAATTTTGATTTATTCCTTCTATTTATTCTAAATGAAATCCACTTATTTAAACTTATTCAAAATCTCCATGTGTATGGAATCACATATCTCTACCACATGGACCTCCAGCTTGCAGTGTGGAACTCATCTCAGTATTTTATACGTCTTTGAAAACTCTAAATGTTTCTAAGTATTTAAGATATATGCTCATGAAAACTTATGATAAAATAATTATGATCAAAAAAATTCATATGACCATATTTAAAAGGGTTAGGCTTTAAATAAAATACTAAGATATAGAAAAAGTCTTCACTCATGCCTTTTTTATTCTCATATTTGTCATTTTCTAACAACAAATCGATTATCCTACTAGGAAGGATACTCATTGATCTTAGATTGAATCAAAATATCATTATGATGTATGATATATAGATAACACCACATAAAGTATCATTAGATTCATATTTCTTTAGAATATATAAATTTTGGAAGCACTCTTCATTACCTTTACATTTATCTCAATCTATAGAGTCACCTTTATGTGAATTTAATGTTATATTTATGAAAGGTTTAATGAAATTTATGCAGATGATATAATTATTACTTTACCCTTATTAAACTCCTTCTGATTATTTTTACTTTTATGTGAAAGGTGAATTACCTTTCCGTATCTTTTGAACATAGAGTTACATTTCCATAGGTATTAAAAATTGAAAATTAACTTTACATAGTTAGAAAAAAAATCAAACTTACCTTTATGTAGATAGGTTTAGAATTTATGAAACTCAAATCAATTGATCAACCATATCAAGCAGCTATATGATAAATGAAGTTAGTGTATCTATAATAACCCAAGCCTCTTAAACATATTATTACATGATTCTTAATATAAATATACAATAAACACAACCCATGAATCAATAGGCCTAGTGTATTTGGGAGACTATGTATATAAAACATCGATATGTAACTAAAATAAAAATTCTTTATTTCAATATCCTTAATGTTTTCCAAGATCCCTTTACACTTCTAAAACCTCATAGGATAAATGGTGGAATATATAAATAAAAGGGGTGATCCATAAAGCCTAGTAAGGGATTGGGCATGATAACGAAGGATAACATATGATTCAAATAGAATAACATGATATCATAAAATGAAAGGATCATGAATAATAATATAGAATCGTGTCATAAATAATATTTAAACATAAGATTATAAAATCATATGAGTGTGGAGACAACATAAAACATGACATATGTATAAGTCAAGGCTCACTACAAATACATCATAACATGGTGGATAGAGTCCCATAATGGATAAGGTTTACTCAATAATCCTATACATATCATCTCATGAGATATAAAAATTACACAATTCATTAAAGTTCTATTTGGGTTAACCCATAATTACATGTACATTCATATGTGTGCCACAAAAGGAAATCAAACATAAGGAATAACTATAAGAATTACCCATAGGAAGAAATGAGTTATATAATCACATCTTCAAGAATAAATGAATTTAATATCATAATGATTTCTATGAAATAATGTATTAAATAATTTGCGACATACCAGACCTAGTTATATAATCCATCAAATAAATAACCAAGTAATAAAATCCATCAATGTCATATACAAAATGATGATCATGGAATGCTATACAAAAATAACTGTAGCAGACATGGAAACAAGTACACATACATACAGGTATAACAAAAGAACCCAAAAAGAATATCTCCAGATAGAATCATGAGCCATAGCTTGATCCTATGCTCCCTCACTCCCATGCTATAATAAAATAAAGATTTGAAAACTTGGTTCTTTCCCCTATTCCTATCTACATCCATAAAGTCTGTTTGGGTACCAAATGGTGGCCCATGTAGGGAATGATATAAAATCAGTAGGCCACCACCAATGGTGTCTAATTCCATCTAGTTCATGAATATATAATAAACAGCGTGCACGTAACAATAAAAGCTAGAAATGAAGTGTGGTAATGAATAACCCACATAGATCTGGGTTCCCATAGACACCCATCCTTGGCTACCTTCTTCAGCCTAAGCTATAATATCTCTAAGTAATCAATCCCTCATGATTTAATTTATAATTAAATATTGAGATCTAGATCATATCCCAAGTGTCCCCCATAACTCATATCTAAAAAAGACATGTGTAATTGGGCCGTCATAAAATTAAGGATCTAACCAAATCAAAGCTTGTTAATTAGCTTGGAAAACACATCATATAATCATTTTATTATTCAATTTAAAATAAAATTAAGACCATACTTGGAATTCCTAAGTTGTAACCTAGGTATCTCTATAGGAATAACATGAACCCATAACCTTTCAAGACTATCCTGAGCATTCCTCATAGGAACCCTGGTATCGCTCTAGGTGCGGTATAAAGTCAATTCCCGTAGATTCGATCATTGGTGGTCAATAATGGGAGCCCAAGTGTCACCCATGGTGTACATAATGATCTTCCATGTGAGTCTGTCCTTAGAAGTCCACATAGGGAGTCCAAGTATCACTCATGGCATAACAACAATTTTCCCTCTGAGTCTTTCCTTGGTAGTCCACATAGGGAGTCCAAATAATACCCATGGAATATATATAAACCATATACCAAGTGAGTCTATACATGGAATCATATGTGAATCCATGTGTCACCCACGGTGCTCAATAATAATTTCATTAAAAAAATTTAATTTATTAAGCCCGAGGAGTCCTTTTTTATGGAATTTCAAGTCGGAACTCATTTCCAACTCTCGGTATGGAAATATAAATGGTCAAGGTCCCAAAGACTAACCATACCATTTAAACTCACATTTAATTTAACTGGACATCACATTTATAAATAATTTAACTCACCTCAAAATGTGGATTAATTAATAGCATAGGCTTATAAGGTCTATAATCCCATGAATTCACTCATTCATCTCAACTAGGCCTTTTAATTTCTAGAAAATATCAAGCCTAATAGAGAGGGATAAATAATGTCCAAGGGAATAGGGACATGGACTTCCATTCCCTCTTATATTTTATTCATTTTACATTTCAACCAAATCATTTAACATCCCAAAATGATGGGTAAAAAAACACACCTCTAAGGTGAATCAAAACATAGGCCACCCATGGTGGTTTTATCCAATTTTGCAACACACCCAAAGGGGTGGTTCAATTCAAGGTCCTTAACCTATAATATTTTTTAGATAGTTCTTATGGGTCATATAGGTCAATATTACCCATTTAAGTTAAGAATAATTCTATTTAATAAGAAACTCTTGAAAAATCCAACATGTGTCACAATGACATATATATAAACACCAAGACTTTAAGGGAAAATCATGACACCACCTACCTCATCTTGGAAGTCAACTCCTCGTTTATTGTTGTCCTCTAATCCTAGTTAGAATAAAAGAAAGTGATCAAATAGACAAATTCCCTAAAAAAGGGGCAGATGATCTTTCATTAAAATAAATTCTTTGATATCAAGATAAATAATGAAATTCCCAATAGGAATAGATAGCTTAAATGTATGCAACCAATGAGACCGATGATGGTTCGATCAGATTCCTGATGGGAGAGATATCACTAAGCCTAGATTTATGTGTGAAGGAGATCTCAACATGAAGAGGGAAGGGGTTTCTATCTATTATAACATAAGGGAGAAAGAGGTTTATCCTCTTTAAATAAAAGTATGAAAAATGGTAAAATTTACCAAAGATTAAAAGTCGCATGGTTTGGCTGCACAGTTGGAAAAATTTCACACCAACTATGTACCCAACTCTATTACAAGACACTCTCACATTAATTGTAGTATATAGTTAGAAAAACTGTGCATAGACCATGTGCACTATATTCCTCATCCATTCATGGCTATACAACTCAGTTTTATGGTTTTATAAAATCATGAAACCCCTAAAAGTGCATAGAATCACCCAAAATGGTTTGTCCTAACCATGAATATTGGGCCGCATGGTTTCTACTAACCATGTGACCTAGTTGTTTCCTTTAAAATCCAGAGCTCCAAGCTCTTAACATTCTCGAGATACTACTGGACTCTTCCTTAAACTATAGGGAACATTTATAAGAATAAAATGAAGAGTTTGAACTAAAATTTAAAGGATACAAACCTCATAGAAAAAACAGGTTCTTACAATATTACCCCATAAAAGAAATTAATCCCTGAATTTACCTTCCAAGGGTGGAAAATCATTCTTTGAGAATAACTCCAGACACTGGGCTTGTACATTGGCCTCCCGCTCACAAGTCTAATCTTGAACATGGACATGCTATTATAGCACCCATACCAAAGGAACTAACCAGACACAGAGAAAATTCATTCCATAGTCAACAATACTGATAGTATTATACTCAAAGGATGCATCACCCCCCAACTCAACCTCCTTAGGATAAATAATATGAGATTGATGAGAATTATATTGGTAAATATGAGATACATGGAAGTTTTCATGATTGGATCAATAGGTTTGAGGTAACTATAACTGATAAGCTACCGACCTAACTCTCTATAGAGTTTATAAGGGTCTGAATAAATTATGTGATAACTTAACTTGTTTATGAATCCATTTATTACTCAGTCTAGGTGAGACACATAAGAAAACCTGACTCCCCACCTCGAACTATAGTGGTCAATGATGATTATAAAAATATGAATTCTTTCTAGACTGAGATGTAGAAATTCAATTCCTAATAAGTTTAACATGATTGAAAATCTCCTAAATGATATGAGGACCTAGTAGTACTTCCTCTCCCACCTCTATCTAGTACCGGGGTTAATGGAATAACCTACCATATAGGGCCTCATAAGGAGCCATTTTTATGGTCTCCTGGAAGCTGTTATTATAATCTAACTTAAAGAGACATAAGTGTTTCTTCCAAGAACCTTAAAAATAAAGGATTCATACTCTGAGAATGTCCTCTAAAACCTATAGAGTATGTTTAGACTTACCATAGATCTGTGGGTGACTGGATGTAATCAGCAGTACCTGTGAACCCAATTCCTTCTACAACCCTTCTAGAATAGTGAAGTGAAGTGAAAATATATATATGATACGATAAAATTTGGAACTCTATGGAGGTATATAATCTCATAAATATAGAGACTCCTAATCCCATACACTATAAAAGGCTATTGAATAGTTAATAAATGGGAAATTTTTTTTAAACTGTCTATGATCACTCATATGATGTCATTTCCCTTAGGCGATATAGGAAATCCTATCACGAAATCGATGGTGATGTCATCCCATCACTACTCAAGAATAGGTAATGGATGTAAAATACTCACTAGTTGGTGGTGTTATGCCTTCACCTATAAATAGGTGGAACACTAAGTAATAAACATAGCTATCTCCCCTTTTATCTCTAACCACCAGTATTGGCAGTATAAGTCATGATACATCTTGGTATGATCAAGATGAACAACACATATCAAGGTATGATACTCTCATATCAAATCCCATTGAATGTATTTAGGAGCCTAGACATGTCTATGGATGATAAAGATCTCAACCTCATTAACAATACAACCAGGTTACAGGTCATTTTCTGCAGTACTCTCTCATAGGAATAAGTCCTTAGAATCTGATAGCTTCCTTATCTTCACTCTATCCAGAAGTGAATAGGTCACTAATAATAATGCAAGTAAAGACTATCCTTGATGGTTCTAAACCTCCAAATTCATCTTATAAATTAGTTTTATAAGCATCCACTCACTAATAGCCTCATGAAATGCCTGTGTGTGAGTCTTTCTACTCAGATCATCAGCAAATGTATTGCCCTTTTCAATCATATAATCAAGTTTTAAGTCAATAGACTATAATTACTCCACCAAACTTTGTTTCATAAGATTTAATTTATGATATGTAAATATGTAATTGAGGCTTTTGTGGTCTGTATACACCACAAAATGCTCCTCCTGTAAGTAATTTCTCTAATAGTGCAAGGCTCGATTCTTGATGCATCATCATAAACTATATAGCTTCATCTCGACTATGGAAGAATCAGGATTAGTGCTAAAGTCATTCTCCCTTTCATCTTCTAAAATACCATATCACATGATTTTATCCATATGAACTTCATATCCTTATTAGTAAAACCCATGAGAGGTTATTATAGGAGTGATAAGTCCTAAATAAAATCCCTATAATAACCATCCGATACGAAAAAACTCCATATATCAAATACGTTCTTGGGATTATCCCAAGAAACAACAGCTCTCAACTTCTCTGGCTTAACTGATACTCCAATCTTTGAGATAATGTGACCTATTAAGTGAATTTTATCTATCCAAAAGTGTCACCTTTTGAGATTAAAATATAAATGATGCTCTCTCAGTGTATACAATACGATCTCAAGATTTTTGGCATGGTCATGTTGAGTGTGATAATACACCAAGATATTGTCCATGAATACCACCATAAATGAATCTAGATATGGATAGAAAACCCAGTTCATCAGTTCCATGAAAATTGATGGCATGCTCGTGAGACTGAACAAAATGACTAAATACTCACACAAGACACGTCTACTACAGAATTATATATATGATATATCTTATTTTATAACATGTATCTAATGATAAAAAGATCTTAGATAGATCTTAGATAAAACCCTTTCTTCTCATAATTGGTCAAATAGATTATCTATACGAGGAAATGAATATTGGTTCTTAACTGTAAGTAGGTTTAACCAACAATAATCCATGAAAAGCCTAAGGGTACCATCCACCTTCTTGGTAAAAAGGACCGGTGAAACCCATTACAAAGAACTCATTATTATAAAACCCTTAGCTTCTAAATCATCTAGAAACCTTTTTATCTTCTTCAACTTAGTAGTATTCATCTTATAAGGAGTAATGGATACCATTGTATCTCATAACACTAGCTCGATGGAAAACTCTACCACTCTCTCAGGAGGTAGTCCTGAGAATTAGTCTGGGAAAACACCCCTGAAATGATCTACCAATAAAGGGAAATACTCTTGATTCATTCCTTGACCATCTAGATATAAACTAGAAATCTAGTCTATAATACAATCCAACTCATGATGCTTGGTACCAGATCGGTTCACCTGGACATCCCATTCACCCTTGTGAATAAGAATCCCACAAGTTTGTTTATTCATTATACAAATTCCGCTATTATTATCCATCTATTTTATATATCTATATCCACCATGATCCTCTATGAAATGAGGTAATAGTCTCTCCACTGACACAACCTAGACCCTCATTTCTATTTATCATCCTATGGCATACGAGGAGGAATGCTTGAGGCCATATGGCCCACCAGCTCAGGGAACCTTTGAGTGGAACCTGTTTTAGGATGTCACAAAGTTGTATCAGATCTTTATTTTCTTGCCTTATTATTTTGAGATAATAGACAATAGATTAGTAATTCTTTGGGACTTAGTTATAAGCCTTGCTTGGGAGTAGCTAACCCACATTTGGGGTAAATACCGAGTTTCCTGAAATTGTTGTTATGTATTTCTCTTACTACAGTTGATATACTTCCACCATTAGGAGATACACATGATATGTGATGGTTATTATTACTATTATGATTGAGGATTTCATTTTATCAATGTATTGATGAGATGAGGGTAAGGAATCATCAATCATGCATCATTATAGGCACCTAGAATTCATATTCTATGCGTATTCCATGCCATATAGGTGAATTTCACTTCTTTAATTGCTTGTGTTGCCTATGATTTTTGAGTGATTCATGGTTATTATATATTCCTAAGCTTATTTTATCTTATGCAGGGTAAGAAAATTGGATTTTTAAAGTGTTATCATCAATCTAACTAGTTTTTTTTTCTATATAGGTTTATGGAGACATCTTAAATAGATGGTTTCTACCCATGCCAGCTATGTACCTATGGTTACATGAGATGATCTCCGGATGTTATTGAGTGACTACTGATTTCAATTTATGAGGTGTAAGGGACTTCATAGTTTGGAATGGATAATTTACTAAGTCAAACCATCATATATTACCTATTAAATTCTGAGACCGAATGCATAAAGGGTTAAATAGAAATTAAATGGGATTAGATTTCAATGATAAGGTGTATGGGACCTTTTTCATTAAAAATGAAAATCCATTTTAGTTGAACCTTGATATATGTATACAAGTACATGTAAACTTAAAATATAAATGTTGACTTATAAAATAAAATGGTTTCTAGTAAATGAATAGAAAAAGTGTAAATGAACCTTAACCTACTAGAACCCCTGTAAATTAAACTTGAACACTTACTAATACCCTAGACTTTTAAGAGGGTAGTTGAGGAAGTACCTTTAGTAGTGAGCCCTTATAATTGTGATGTGCTTACACTTGTTCTTTTATCTGCTTCAAATCTTGTTCTGAGGTGTGTTATTGGAATTTTTAGAGCCATGCCACCATAATGTCCTCATTTCATGTGCTAGGAAGGTAGATACGACCATGATCTAGATATGGTGGGCCTAGATATGACAATATTACTACTAGGAGAGACACTTTAGGCACCACCTATTATCCCCAAACTGGTCACTCATGCTCAACTTCATAAGAGTTTCCTACGTCTAATGAAGTCCATGCCGGGTGCTCTGCAACCTATACCTACTATGGATAATCTAACTCATGATTTACAACAATAATATCCTCCCATATTTTTAGGGGATGGAGGTCTATAGATTGATGATTCTTATATAGAGGCCACTCTTTCTACCTTCGATAATTTAGAGATACCTCTAGAGATGAGGGTCAATATTTCCACTTATATGATTCATGATTCTTCCAAAAGCTGGTGGGATGTAATTACTCAGGCTGGTCATCATTAGGGAAGGTTCTAGGTGGACATACATACTACCTTTTATGATTACTTATTTCCTCAGACATTGAGAGATGACTGATCTAGATAGTTCATACACCTATAGTAGGGAGTTATGTCCGTCATGGACTATTCATCATATTTTATAGAGTTGAAATTATTTTCTCCACTTCTACCCAGTGATGAGTTATCATGAGTGATAAATTTCAAGTATGGGATCAATTATTCCCTCCACTCACAAGTGAATTTCCTTCCTCTACCTAATTTTTCTAAAATCATTGATTAGGATCTTATCACAAAGTATAAACTGAGGGAAGGTGATAGTTATAGGAAAAGAGGTTCTGTGATGAGGTAGGGAAATAGTTCTCCCAGTAGTAGTAAGCATAGCCTCGAGGTTTCTTGTCAGAGTAGTGGTAATTAGAGTATCTTTATTAGCAGCTCAATTATATGTACTATGTGTTAATGGTAGGGGCACCTAAGGCCTTATGGTGATATAAACCCTATTTAGTGCTGTGCTTGCATCTGTCTGGGACATCTTCAAAGATTATGTCAGACCTTTCCATATTCTTCGAGTGGAAGGGGATCCACACCAGCTCCACCTTTAAGAACAGGGTCAGTTATTCCATGTCAGGAAAGGAGTTATAGTAGCACCTAAAGAACATGCTGAGGAGTAGGTTGTGGCCCTGGTATCTAGACTTATGATTTTTAGAAGCAACAAAATGGTCCTACTCAGGGTAGTCCAACTATAGCACAAAGCCACAGATTAGGATAGTTTCATGCTTTATAGCTGATACCCAAGGATCAGAGTACAAGACCATCAAATATACAAGGTAATATTCTAATTTACTATACTATTGTATCTTCTTTATTTGATACAAGTTATTCACACTCATTTATATCTTTGTTGAATTTGTAAAGTCTTAGGTTGGAGATTTAGTAATACTATGGTGTTATGACCCTAGACACATGCGGTCAGAGGACATACACCAATGCAAGGACTTTCCCCTTGTGGTAGGAAGTTATTCCTTCTTATGGGAATTCTTTTTCCCTGATATGATGGGTTTTTAATTCATTCTCATGATAGATTGGTTAGTTCTGTATCATGCCTATGTGGTTTTCTATCACCACAGGGTTTTTTTTACATCACCATAGGGTGTAATTTATCTTCAAAAGGGTGAGTGTAATGTAAAAACTGGTAGAGATGTACCAAAGAATCATCGGATAGGTGGATTGACTTTCCAAATTACTAGTATCATTATGAGGGAGCAGAAAATACGTATAGTATATTGTTTCAGGGATTTTTTTCCTGATGATTTTTCTAACTTACCTCCTAAGAGAGAGTTAGAGTTTATAATCGATCTTATTCTTAGAGAAGATATAATGTCCATTCTTCCATATAGGATAGTACCTTTTAAGCTCTAGGATCTCAAGAGATAGTTATAGGATCGGGATTCTAAAGGTTTTATCCGACCTATAACTTTGTGTTGGGTTTCACCCATGCTTTTTTCCTAGGAGTATGAGACCCTTAGGATATGTATGGATTACCAATGGTTGAAACATATTATAGTTAAGAACCAGTATCCACTACCTCGAATATATGATCTCTTTGAATAACTCTAAGTATCAAGGGTATTCTCTAAGATCGACCTAAGATCAATTTATCATCATGTGCAAGTAAGAACTTAAAACATACCTCATACAAATTTTCATAGTAAGTATGATCTTTATGAGTATCTCATCATGCTATTCAATCTTACTAATGTTACTTCTATTTTCATGTATTTGATGAATAGGGTTTTCCATCTCTATTTGGGTTCCTTTGTCATGGTTTTTGTGGATGAAATCTTGGTGTATTCTCATACTCAGAGTGACCCTAATAAACATCTTGAGATCACTTTGAATAAACTAAGAGAGAATCATATATATGTTAATATTTCTAAGTGCCACTTTTGGATTGAAAAAGTTCACTTCTTGGGTCATATTATCTTGGAAGCTGGAGTATCTATTGACCTTGAGAAGGTGATTATTATGATTTTCTGGGAGCATCCCAAGAACATATTTGATATAAAAATATTCTTGGGGATGGATGGATATTATAGGAATTTTATATAGTATTTATCACAACTTGTTGTACCTATTACTAGTCTTACTAATAATAGTGTGAAGTTTCTGTGGTCTGAAGAGTGTGAGAAAAATTTTCAAGAGCTAAAAGGGAGGCTTACCAGAACACCTATTCCAATTCTTCTAGATCCTAGAATAGGATATATAGTGTTTTTTGATACATAAAACATAGGACTGGGTGATGTGCTAATGTAGGAGTATAGATTCGTTGTGTATGGATCTCAACAATTGAGGCTCATGAGAGGAATTACTCGATGCACGATATCGAGCTAACAGTAGTTGTCCATGCCTTATGTTTCTAGAGACACTATCTGATGGGTGAGTGATTTTTGGTGTATATAGACTAAAATATCCTAAAATATATCTTTAAGTAGTGTGTCTTGAATATTAGATAGAATAGATAGGTTGAATACCTTTAGTCTTTTGACTTTGATCTTCCCTATATGCCTAGAAAGGGAAATGTAGTTGTGGGTGCGCTGAGTCATAAAACTTAGGAACTTTCCATACAAGAAGACAATGATGAATAGAAATTTATGGCTATCTTATTTGATATGCATCCATAGTTTCATTAGAGTCACGAGCAGTCTTTTATTACAACCTTTACAGTTACCTCTTCCCTTATGAATAGGGTAAAGAGAAGGTATTTTTCAGACCATGAGTGGTTGGTTCTCTGAGAGAGTATTTATATTGAGTAACTGCCTCTAGATTACTCTATAAATAGAGATGACATACTATATATACATGAACATTTTTGGGTTACGAAAGATATGAGAGAGGAACCGATGCAAGAGTCTCATGCCTTATAGTGGGAAATTCATCCCAGAATCTATAATATGTATCATGATATGCATTGCCAATATTGGTTTCCTGGGTTGAAATGTTAGATATCAGGTTTTATCACTAGGTATTCCAATTTTCAGTAGATGAAGGCAGAGCACCAGTGGCTTGCTATCTTTTTATATCCATTTCAAATCCCAGAATGGAAATGATAGGCTTTTTTGATGGATTTCTTGGTTAGCTTACTGAGGTTTCCTCGATAACTACATGGGGTACCTCTCACTATCATTTTAAATAGGTATGATCATTTCAAATCAAGGTTCTGATAGGGGTTACAGAGAGATATGGGTACATATATGTTTCTGAGCACATATTTTCAGCCTCAGATCGATGGATAGTCAGAACAGATGATACAAATGTTAGAGTAAATTTTACAATAATTATTCCTTTATTTTGATAGGTCTTAGAAGAAACATATCCCTATTCTAGAGTTTTCCTATAATAATAAATTTTAGGTGATGATTTATATGGATCCTTCTAAGGCCTTGTATCTTAGGCCATGCCGTTTACCCCTATACTGGCCAATGGTAGGAGTTATATTGCTACTAGGTCCTTGTATCATATAGGAGACTTTGGAGTAGGTTAAAATAATCAAAAAATGTATGTATAATACTTATTCTAGATATAAATATTATGATGATCACCATCGAAAACCTCTAGAGTTCAAGGTCAGGGATCATGTTTTCTTATGGGTATCACCCAAACTTGGGGATAAATAGATAAAAAAGAAAGAGAAGACATCGCCATGCTTTGTTAGGATATTTTAGATATTGGATAGAGTTAAGATGGTAGCCTATCAGTTTATATTACCTCATAGGTATCGTTCCATGCATGATGTATTCCACATTTCACAACTTCACCGTTATCAGGTCAACCCATCTCATACTTTTGATCCCAAGGAGGTTGAGTTAGATATTGATACATATTTTGAGGAGTATCCCATATACATCATTTATTAGAGCACAAAGGATCTCCAAGGATAGTCTGTCCCTTTAGTATGGGTGATATAACATCACGATTGAGTATAAGATGAGATTTGGGAGTGAGATGCTGAAGTACATGATCAGTGAATGAATTTTTTCTTAGACAGAATTCTTCCACCCATGGAAGGGAAACTCTAGGATGAGTACCTTTAAGGGGGGAATAATGTAAGAACCTATTTTTTTTCTTTAGGTACAGATCCTTTTAATTTTTTATTAAAAGGTATGTTGTAATTCTAGTTTGGATTAAATTTGAAACTGCTCCTTTAGGAAAATTGATTTTTTGAGAAGATGGAAATAGGGGGATAAAGGCTGGCTAAAGGCCAAGTACAAGATGTGTATTAGGAATACACAAAATGTATTCAATACATGTTGTGTAATTTCATGGTTAGGAACTTTCATGACATGTAAATGGTTTCCCTAAGAGAGGAGAAAATAAGAATTAAAATACATGTAATGAATTTACATTATGTGTAAATTCCTAAAACCAATTTTAAAAATAAGAGGAAAGGAATCTATTTTGAGTAGAAGCCCCCTCCCTCATTTCATTTTTCTCCCACATAGAACCGCCCTTCATAGGATATCTACATTTGAGACTAAAGCTAGGTTCTTAGATTATTTTTCCATTCTAATTCCAATTCCAGATCTGTCTATCATGTTGGAAGTGCATCGGTAAGTGATTCACTCCTTAGGCTTTGTTCATTGTTTTCTTTTATACTAATGATGATATTTTGATATAGGCTCATATGTCATATTTTTAGGGTGTTGAAACGTTCTTAAATTTTCTTCTAATTTAGGAAAACTGAAGGCTGATACTGGATGAGGAGAGTGTTATAGCCTCAAGGTAGGTGGTCTATGACTCATCCCTCAATGTCTATCCATTTTATATACTGCTTTCATTTTTCTTAGTCTGGTTTCACTGGGCGTTTCTAATTAAATTCATATTTCTTGCTTATAATCAATGTTCTCATATTCTAGAGCCCCTATATACATGATCATTACATATTGGGAGGTTTAGACCTCAACACCTTCCACCCCAAGTAGAGTATTTCCTTGTTTATGCCTTTAGTGGGGTTTTATGACTATTTTCGTCACCGTTCGGGTGTGATAGGACTTGGACTTAATATCAGTAAGTATTTTAATTAAATGAATGAATTGCTAATTGATTTTACATTATATTATCACTTAACCCTTATAAGTTGAGTTATTTAATATAATAAATGAAACTCAATAGTAAATGTAAATTATATTATGTATATCACTTGGCCTAGTTTTTACCTTTGAAATATTGGAAAAAAATATGAACTATGTTATATTATTTTTATATATAATTACATAGCCTGGATAACTATCTCCATACTTGAGCTGAGGTTTCTACAAGACCTAAAGCATGTTCCCATATCACTAGCAGTTGGAGACTAGTTCCAAGGGATTCAACATAATCATTGGGGATTTATCTTCCTTTAAATAAACTCACATAATAATTTTACAAAAACATGTGCAACCCTACCTAGTTCACCCATAATTAAAAATATTTTATTAACCATATCTATTACCTTGACACATGATAAATTCAAATCAATAATTTTTATAACATTATTTTCCATGATCATATGATCACCCCCATAGATCACTATCCATTACAGTGTTTCCAAATTAATGGACCTCCTATATCCATATCACACACCATTGATCTTTTCATCCATGTAAATTATTGACATGTTTTTTCATTACCCAAACCTTAGATATGTTTACTAAAATTTCTAGTCATTTATCATACCCATTTTTCATTTATTTTAAAAATTATTTTTCTTTCTAAATATAGAATCTATGGAAAACTACCAAAATCCAATATTTTAAATTTAAATAAAATTTAAGATGAAAAAATACTATAGTTTCCAAAAAAATATCTTTACCAAGTAAAATCCCATAATTTAAAAAATGAATAATACATGATTTCCATCAAAAATTCCAAAAACATAATTTTTATTTAACTCTATATCCATTTTTCACAAATAAAAAATATATAATTTTATCAATTTAATTTCACATGAATAATTGTTTTGATAAATTTAATATTTATAAAAAATAAATACTAATCATAGAAATTAAATAATGAATAATCATAATCAATAGAATAAGAAATAAGCACCACCTACCTCAGACCATAAAAATCTATAATCCTTATAAATCTAGATATGATAATAATGATATAGATTTTAAACAAAATCATTATTATTCAATTTATAATCTAATACATAACAATAATATTACTAAAAATCTACTCACCATGATAAATATTCAAGATAAATAGATATATATAGATATATATATATATTTATATATTCATGAAACAAGGAGATCAAAGATATATTACCTTTAATCTATTATCAATTCACCCAACTCTATAGAGAATCATGTTGATCTATAGTGAAGAAATCCCAAAAACTATCCCAAGGAAGTCTTAAGTTTGGTAAAATATCAATTAAGATATTAAAGATGGTTAATGAAGGTAAATCAAGGTATTAAATAGAAAATCATAGAATTTTTACCCTGCAGTCTAGTTTGGGTGCATGGTTTTCTAAACTATACAAAAAATTGTTCATCCTTTTCTACCCACTTTCATATTATGATTAATTTCGATACATGGTTTATTTAACCATGATACTAATCATGTATTAACCACTACCTCCAAAACCACTATGTTTTTAAAATTTTATTGAACAACCTAAGCTAATAAGGATAGGGATTAATGACTAATATCAAGAGGGAACACATATAATATGGCATGCATTTTTCTATAAAACTTGCAATGAAAAATAATCACAACTCTAATAGAAATAGAAAAATTCATGAAAATCTACAAGTAAATTGAAATTAATTTGACTAAATTTTTGATATATTACTATTAAATAATATAAAAAAATATGTAACCAAAGTTATAGAATTGTGTATATGATTCAATTCCCTTGAATTGGTATAAAACTCTTTATATATGTTAACTCCAAGTAACATGTCAAAGAACATATTCACACTACCCCATCAAGAAATTGATAATAAAATCTACTATTTTTACCTCTATATATTGACACAATTAGATTAAAATCAAGATATAATATTAAATAATCAATCATCAACACAAAAATAATCACATCATTATAGAAGTTGTTGAGTCAATAAGGTTTTCATTATGACTTTTCCATTCCTTCTTGTTTTGAAAATCACAAAAACTTTATACTTAAGAAAATATATATTTCAATTCTATAAGGAAAATTTCCTTTCCAAGGGAATTTACCCCTACCATATTTTCATTACTCATAACAATATTTTTCTTAAGTATAAAAATCGGATTTTTACCTAAAACCTCAGAATCATATAATACTTAGATATGAAGCATTCTGTTTTAGGATCCGAATTCTGGATACGAACACTAATGAAGTTCAAATCCGAATTCTGGATATGAACTCTAATGAAGTTCCATTCCAAATTCTGGATACGAACTCTAATGAAGTTCCACTCTGAATTCTGGACACAAACTCTCATATAGTTCGACTCTGAATTCTGGATACAAACTCTCATATAGTTCGACTCTGAATTATGGACTCTGAACTTATACTAGTTCAACTCCAAACTTCTACTAGTTCGACTCCAAACTTCTATGAGTTCGACTCCAAACTTCTACTAGTTAGACTCTAAAATTCTATGAGTTTGACTCTGAACTTCTATGAGTTCGACTCCAAACTTCTATGAGTTCGACTCCAAACTTCTATGAGTTCGACTCCGAACTTCTATGAGTTCGACTCCAAACTCTGTAAGTTCAGATTCCGAATTCTAGTGAAACCAGAGTCTGAATTTAATTAGAAATTCAGACTTCGGATTTCTATAGAATTCAGGTTCTGAATTCTTACAAAATAGAATCTGAATATCTCTTTATTATAGACTCCGAATTCCATTTTTGTTAGACTCCGAACTTTTATTTTCTTACATTCTGAACTTCAGTTTTACTTATGCTTACACTTGTTTCATTACAGAATGATGTCGTGCTTTCAGTTATTAACTAACCATTGTTTGAGTGACACATGTACATGTCCCTCCGAAATTCAATGATAAATATGACCGTTGGAGGAGGGAGCCAACTGTTGGAGCTTCACCTATAAATAGGAGCTCATTTGAAAGTCGACTACACAACTTTGACACATCTTTGAGATCTGTGCTTACATGCTGTTGAAGTGATTTCTAGAGATAGAGAGGCACTTATCAACTCTCAAAGCTTCGTGAAAAAAGTTTGAACAACTTGTTCAAAGTTTTCCTTGTGCAGACTTGCTTCGTGCAACTCCGATTGTTGCTGATTACCATCGAGGGCTTCCGGGGATAGGAAGACAGAGGTTCTAACACCTTGAAGTTGAGGGCTTCCTTGCTGAGGAATACAGAGGTGCTGACTACATGATAGTTGAGGGCTTACAAGGATAGCAAGATAGACTCTGATCTTCATATCGAGGGCTTACCCTGGTGTGGGTAAGACACACTTTCTTGAAATTATAAATCAAGGGAAATTTATACAAGGTTATTGGATACCCTTCTCTTTGGGTTAAAATAGTTATTATTTGTTACTTATAGTGTAAATACTTTGTTTTCAGTTTTTCATTTTGTATTGTTAAGGAAAGTATAACTTTCTTATACTTCCTTACTTGTACTATGATTTAGTTAGATTCTATACACTTTAAGGTAGAATCTTAATCTTTGTAACTTTTGTTAAGTTTCATTTTCAGAATCACTTTTCTGGAATTTAGCAAGTGATTAGAACTTATAGAGGTTTTGTGAATTATCCTTTTTAACCTTGTTAAACATAACCATCCTAGAAATTCCCTTAAGGAATTTTAAAAGGTACAATTCACCCCCCCTCTTGTATATGAGAATCTCATTCTTAATTCGATCCTACGTTTGGTATCAAAGAGTATATCATACTCAAAGTAATACCATCCTAACAATTGGTATCAGGGCATTTGGTTCCATCTGAATTAATATCACGATTAGATTCAGAAGAGAATTCATAGAATTGCTTTTTCAGATTCATATTTCCAGATTTATTCATTTCGGAATCTGTTTTTCAGAATCATAGTTCAGATTCACTTTTTTCTTAGAGATACAATTTTTCTTTCTTAGAATATTTTCTCCTGTTTACAAACTTACACTTCTAATAAGTTTGTGTGCCAATGTTTTTCTTAAATATGGAAGGTTTAAATGTTGGTTCTATAGATAACTTAAATCCAACCAGACCACCAATCTTTTATGGTAATGATTACGAATATTGGAGAGATCGTATGAAGAATTTCATTATCAATACTGGGGTAGATAACTTTGTTATGCTTACTGGAGGATACAAGATTTCTGATAAGGAAGTAAGTGCTTTTACTAATCAAGAAAAGCATGAATACCAACTCAACTATAAGGTATGAAATACTTTATTTTGTTCAATGACTAGGAACATATATATCCAAATTTGTTCTTGTGAAATAGCTAACTGTATATGGAAGAAACTTGAAGTTACACATTTTGGTACATCCAAAGTTATAGAAACAAGAAGATCCTTGCTTAGAGCTGAGTATCATGGTTTTAATTTTCCTTATGGTAAACCCATATGCAAAGTACAACATAGATTCATGACTATAGTGCATAGCCTACAATCAATGAGAGAGAAAGGTTTGGATGATGAAGCTCTTATTGACAAGATCATTGACATCATGCCCAATGAGTGGGAATCAAAGAGGACTACAATTGATGAAAACAGAAAGGTTACTCAAATTTCTCTTGATGAAATATTTTTAAATCTTCTTCAACATGAAACTAGAATGAAGAGAGATGCTGACAACATAAAGAAGAAGATTCGGAATGGTAGTGTTGCTTCTACTACATCTTCAAATCATATGAAAGATAAGACTCCTGAAAGAGTTACTAGATCCAAATCTAAGAAGGTTATTGTCCAATATGAATCTAGTGAGAGTGAAGTCTCAGAAAACGAGTTAGATAATCTTGCTCGAAGGATGAACAAGATAGATGGACAGAGAAATTTCCAATCCAAGTATAAGAAGAAGGAAAGGAAAGACAAGAAATATTCTGAGGTCACATGCTATGAATGTAAGAGATATGAACACATAAGACCTGATTTCCCTATGCTCAAGAGAAAAGAAAGAAAAAGGAGGCATTCAGAAAGGAATAGAAAGAAGTATTACAAGTCCAAAGATAAGAAAGTTCTGAAAGCTAATGACACCTAGAGTGCCAGTGGTGGTTAATCTTCAGATGAATCTTCTGATTATGAATCTTCTGGACAGAAGAATCTTGGTCTTATAGCCAGGATACCTATTGATAATCATTGATTTATGGCTAAGGTACACAATGATGAATCATTGAACAATGTTTCTTTGAATTCTAATGATAGTAAATATTATAACTCTTCTGATGAAGAAAATACTTTACCTACCTATGAAGAAGTTTCTAGGTTTTCTGAACTTCTTGATATTGAGAACTCAAAACTCATGAAAATGATTGATAAAGAAAACTATAGGAATACTATTCTTACTAAGGAAATATCAGATATTTCTAAATATCTTGATAAGAAAAATGCTGATTTTGAAAGTATTTCAAAAAATCATGAGGAAGTAAGTTTTGAGAAGAATAAACTTTCAAAATATCTAGAAAACTTCATTTCTAAGAAACATGTTTTTGACCCTATCTCTAGTTCAAAT
This sequence comes from Viscum album, assembly GCA_963277665.1. Classification (NCBI taxonomy): domain Eukaryota; kingdom Viridiplantae; phylum Streptophyta; class Magnoliopsida; order Santalales; family Viscaceae; genus Viscum; species Viscum album. Next base: position 343,417,562 of record OY728156.1, read on the forward strand.
GTTTTTGAAGATAATAATATTGTTATTAAACTCAAATCCAAAATATTTTCCTTGAGGAAGTTTTTGTCAAACTTTACCCTAGGTAAGGGAAATTTTGATAAAATGTATTCACAAATTCGACCTCGAAGGAATACTTCTAGTTTTGGTTACACAAGTTCTAAACCAATTTTTAGTAACAATAACTTTGTTCCTCAAAGTACCACATTCTGCACAAAGTGTCAATGTGGTGGTCACTGGGAAAAGAATTGTTCATTAAACAAAACCCGATCTTTAGGATTTCATAAGGCATATTTTTCTAAGAAGATGTGGGTACCCAAAATTTTTCTTTCTGAAATTTCCGGATCCAAGAAAGTCTGGATTCTGAAAACCTAACTTTTTCTTATTTTCAGGAAAATAGGGAAAGTACTAACAGCAATACATGGTACATGGATATTGGATATTCCCGACATATGACTGGTAACAAAAGCTATTTAGAAAAGATTATCAAGACGAAAGGAGGAAAAGTAACTTTCGGAGATAATGCTCAGGGAGAAATTATTGGTATAGGTAACATTTTTCTTCTTGGAAAAACTCTGATTTCAAATGTTTTTTTGTTAAAGGTCTCAAGCACAACCTCATCAGCATAAGTCAATTATGTGATGAAGGATACCTTGTGAATTTTAGGAATGATAAGTGCTTAGTACACAATTCCAAGGAAGAATTTATTCTTTCTACCCATAGGCAAGAGAATGTTTACACACTAAACTTAAAAGACCTTAGGAGCCAAGTCTTACCTTGCCTTAGTGCAATGGAAGATCATTATTGGTTATGGAATAGAAGGTTAGGACACTGTAACCTTAGGAACCTATGAAAACTCTCTAAGAATGGTTTAGTTAAGGATCTACCGGAGCTTAGATTTGATTCTTCAAAAGTTTGTGACCCTTGTCAATATGGAAAACAACATAAATCAAGTTTTAAATCAGTTGGTGAAGTCTCAACCACTGATGCATTACAGCTAGTGCATATAGATCTTTTTGGTCCAACACAAACTGGAAGCATTGGGGGAAAGTACTATGTATTTGTTTTGGTTAATGATTACACTAGATTTACGTGGGTCTATTTTCTAGCAAAGAAGTCTGAAGATTTTTCTTATTTCAAAACTTTTAGAGCCCAAGTTAAAAATGAGAAAAACCTTCCATTGAAAACTATTCATAGTGATCATGGAGGAGAATTTCAAAATTCGGATTTTGAAACTTTTTGTAGTTGAAAATGTATTACTCACAACTTTTCAGCACCCAAAACTCCTCAACAAAATTGTGTTGTTGAAAGAAGAAATAGAATTCTTCAAGAGATAACTAGAACCATGTTGAGTGAGTATTCTGTAGCTAAATTTTTTTGGGATAAAGCTGTAAGTACTGCTTGTTATACTATAAACTGAGTTTTAATTAGACCTTTTCTTAATAAAACTCCTTATGAGTTATGGAATGGTAGAAAACCTGGACTTTCCTACTTTAATGTTTTTGGATGCAAGGTATTCATTTTGAATACTAAAAATAACTTACAAAAATTTGCACTAAAATATGATGAAGGAATTTTCTTAGGCTACTCCACAAACTCTAAGGCTTATAGAGTTTTTAACAAAAACACTTGCACCGTTGAAGAGACAATACATGTAAAATTTGATGAAACAGATCCTTTTGTTTTCAAACAACCTCAACCTACATCTTTGGATGTGTTTTCAAAAACTGATTATCAACCTATGATAGAAGATCCTTCTGATAAGGAAAATGTTCAAGAAGATGCTTCTGAAACATTTACCCCAGAAGATTTCCTACCCTATGTAGATGAACAAGTTTTACAAAACCCAAACCAGTCGTTTCTAAAGAATCATCCTAGTGATAGTATCATTGGTGATGTGAATCAACCTATAGGGACTAGATGTTCCTTAAGAAATGAAGTAGAGCATCTAGCATTCCTTTCCCAATTAGAACCAAAAAGCACTGATGAAGCTTTAGGTGATGAAGATTGGATTAAATCCATGCAAGATGAACTAAATTAATTCAAAAGGAATAAATTCTGGACCTTGGTTAAAAGACCTAAGGAAACTTCTGTTATTGGAGTAAAATGGGTCTTTAGAAATTAGTGTGATGAAAATGGAATCATCATAAGAAATAAAGCTAGATTAGTTGCTAAAGGCTATAATCAACAAGAAGGAATAGACTATAAAGAAACCTATGATCCAGTATCTAGACTTGAATCTATTTTTATTTTACTTTCCTTTGTAGAATTGTTCAATTTTAAACTTTTTCAAATGGATGTGAAATGTGCTTTCCTTAATGGTTATGTTCAAGAGGAAGTTTTTGTTGAACAACCTCCTATACTTGAAGATACAAAACATCCTGATCATGTTTCTAGACTTACCAAAGCTTTGTATGTCCTTAAAAAAGCCCCACGAGCTTGGTATGATAGACTTATAGGATTTTTTCTTCAAAAAAACTATGTTAATAGAAATGCAGATCCAACCCTTTTAATAAATAAATATAAGAAAAATGTTTTGATTGTTCAAATTTATGCTGATGACATTATATTTGGTTCAACTCAACAATCTTTAACTGATTCCTTTGCGAATCTAATGAAATCTGAGTTTGAAATGAGTATGATGGGTGAGTTAACATTTTTCCTTGGTTTTCAAATTTCTCAAAAACGAGAAGAAATCTACATATCCCAACATAAGTATATTAAATATCTCCTTAAAAAGTATGGGTATGAAAACACTAAGAGTATAAGTGCTCCTATTAGTACCTTAAACACACTTGATCTTGATGAAGTTGGGAAACTAGTAGATCAAACATCTTTTAGAGGTATGATAGGAAGTCTACTTTACTTGAAAACTAGTCGACCAGACTTAATGTTTTCTATATGCTTATGTGCAAGATATCAATCCAATCATAATGGATCTCATTTAAAGGCAGTGAAAAGAATTTTTCACTACTTAAAGGGAACCATGGATCTAGGACTATTTTATAATTCTAGAAATGATTTTGTTTTAAAGAGATTTCCAGATGCTGACTTTGGTGGATGTAGAATGGATAGAAAGAGTACATTCAGAACTTGTCATTTCTTAGGAGATTCGTTAGTTTCTTGGTCATGCAAGAAGAAACATTCTGTACCACTCTCCACTACTGAAGATGAATATGTAGGAGCTGGAAGTTGTTGTGCTCAAGTGTTGTGGATGCAACACACACTCACAGACTATGGCTTGAGTTTTACTAAGACTCAAATTTTGTGTGATAACACAAGTGCCATTTCCCTTAGTAAAAACCCTGCACATCACTCCCGTGAAAAGCACATAGACATTAGGAATCAATTTCTTAGGGATCACACACTAAAAGGATATATCATTCTTCAATTTATCAGAACGCAAGATCAACTTTATGACATTTTTATAAAATATTTACCCTCCGGTAGATTTGAATACATTAAATAGAAGTTAGGAATGATAACTGTGAGGTAATATTACTTCATTAACTTCTTGTTGAACCATTCTCTTTACAGTAATAAACTCCTTTTCATAGGGGGAGTACATTTGTTTGAAAGTCTTTCAAAATTTTTCGTAATGAGTCTTTCAAAAATTTTCATAATGAGTCTTTTAAATTTTTTTGTAATGAGCCTTTCAAAATTTTTTTCGTAATGAGTCTTTCAAAATTTTTGTAATGAAGTTTTCGTACTAGAAATTTTCATAATGAAGTTTTCGTACAGGAAATTTTCGTAATGAAGTTTTCGTATTGGAAATTTTCATAATGAGAATTTTCGTACTGAGAATTTTCGTACACATATTTTTTTTCATAGTGAGTTTTTCATAGTGAGTTTTTCATAGTGAGTTTTTCATAGTCAAATTTTTTTCAGGAAGAATATCACCTATTACGAATAAACTTCCTAGCCAATCCGAAAGGTATGAATTCCTTACTCAAGTTTCGTAATCGTTTTTAATTGCTAGTTTTTTTCTTATAAAATTTCTCGGATTCGTTTCTTCTTCAATCCGAATGTTTTTTTTAAAAAACCTCAAAATATTGGATTCAAGATTTACTTGCGAGTATGATTTCAACCGTCAGATCATATCAGAGAAATTTTCAACCGTTAGATTGTGTTTGGAAGGTAAAAGGTCACCTCCATCGCCTATATAAAGGGAACCCCCTTTTGTGTCCCACATCGATCTCCAAGCTCTCGCGTCTTGAATCTTTGCCTCAGTTCTTAAAGACCGTTCTGAATCTCTCAAAGCTCCTCCATTCCGAATGTTTGTAGAAGCCTCTTCCCAAGATATGTCTTCCACGAAGCAAATTTCAAATTTTCAAGTGTACAGAGAAAGTTTGGTCTATCCGAACTTTTACAAGTACGATTATATCATCTCTAATAACATCAAGTTGAATGGTTGGGAAGATGTATGTATATCTAAGACAGGTGTTCAAGATGTGGTTTATCCGGAGTTACTTGTAGAGTTCTATGAACCAGCAAGCTTCTATGAGGAAGAGGGAAGAGAAAAATTTTCTTTTAAGTCTTATGGGAAGACTTACAAACCTACTTCCACCAATACATCAAGCTTGGTGGGGCTGGAATATGATGGAGAAGATGAATTTTTCTCAGAAAAACATACCGATGTTCAAGGTATTTTTGTTAAGTTAAAGGGTTTGGAGTGTCTTGGACTTAAAGATGACAAAACAACAAATATTTCTCATCTCTCCACAAAAAATAGGATTCTGTAGTTGTGGGTTCAAGGGGTTTTCATTCCAAGAAGAGGGGATAAGGATAACCTAAAGAAAAGTGATATTTACATCTTGTATTTCTTCATAAATCTAAGAAAAATCAATCGGACGAGGCATGTGATTATGACAATCAAGAACATCAAGGAGGGAAATTTGAGAGCTCAAATCATCATGTACCCTGCCTTACTATCAAAGCTGATAGTTCAGTGTCTGGATTCTTTCAATATTGCATGTAAGTATAAGGATCAGAATTGCATGGTTATGCTTGTTAGTGATGATACCTTGAAAATGATGAATATGGCCTATTCCAAGGAAACATGAGAGTTTTATAATTTTCCATAAGAAGAGGTTGAAACCAATCCGGAAAATGTGGAGAAAGCTAAGCCAGTGAAGAAGGTTGGTAAGAAGAGGAAATTAAAATAAGTGGTTACTGAAGACAAGACCCCCCAAGCTAAGGAAACCCAGTACGCACCTCCCAAGACAAAGAAACAAAAATCTTATCCAGATGAGGTGGTTGCTAAATGGAGGGAAGATAAGGAGAAAAGGAAGGAAGGGGACCCTCAGTTTGGATTAGACCGTGCTGAAGCTAAATATTTAAGGGAGAAGACAACTAAATACCTTGAGAAGGCAGAAAAAGAGAAGAAGATGAAGAAGAAGATGTCTCAAGCTGAAGCTGTACAATCTCTTTTAAGAGATACAGAAGTAGCTTCTGAGAAGATTCATGTTCCAGAAACTTTTAGTGTTGACCCATTACTGGAGACCCATGGAAAAAATTACTTCACTCCGGAAAAGTCTAAAGGGAAAGAGGTTGTTGAAGGAGTAGAGAAAGGAGCTGATGAAGAAGTAGAGGAAGAAGCTGTTGAAGAAATTGAAGAAGAAGAGGAAGTAGAAGAAGAAGAAGAAGTAGAAGAAGGAAGTGGTGATCTAGATGACTTGATTAAACAAGTTGAGGATTATCAAGAGAAGGAAAGATTATCAGAAAAACCACCACTCTGAAATTTTGAGGATGAATACTCAAAGTTGGTCACTCCAGGAAAGGGAGATGAGAAAGATGGTAAGGGAGATGATATTCAGGAAGAAGAAAAAGAAAATGAATTGTCTGCGGAAGAAAGCTATGAGAAGCACTTTCGTAAAGAAGGATCAGAGAAGGAGAAACCAGATGAAGAAAATATTGTTCAATTATCTAAAAGCGAGGACGAATCTCCTGGTGAGGAACCCATTCCGAAAGTTGATAAGGGGAAGCAAGTGCTTATGGACACCCCAATAAAAGATATCATTAGGAAGAAAGATGTTGGTGGTTCTTCTAGAAGGAAGTTGGTGAAAATTGAAGAAGAACAATCCCCAAGAAAGGTTTCTGATTCGGAATCATCATCACTGGGTCATGATTTTGTTGTTGAGTCTTTGAAGAAATTGGTGGACACCATTCCGATCTTTACCACCATAGACTCCAGATGCCAGATGCTGCAGCACAACCAAAATCAGAAATCAGAATCCTTATCCATGGTGATGGATAAATGTGTGAAGATTGAGGTTGAGCACAAAAATTTTCTTATCAATTATGAGGTCCACAGAAAATCATGAAGCAATATGAATTTATGGCCAAAGAAAATCGATGAGGATTTTTCAAAGCTTGATCATTTTTAGAATGATGTAAAAGAAGCTTTTGACACCGAGGATGCAAAAATGAAGAATCTTCAGGATAAGATGACCCTTGATAAAAATACTCGGAATCAGTAGGCGAGGGATCTAAATGGAAAGCTTAACTCGGTTGATCAAAAATGGAAATGGGAAAGAGATATCCGGATTGAGATCAAAGAGAAGCTGGAAAAGTAGGATGAATTACTGAAGATGCAGGAAGAGGAAATGAAGGCTCATGTAGAGGTCCTGAAAGCTCAAAAAGAAAGGATCACATCTTTGGAGAAGCAAGCTTAGGAGGATCAGAAAGACTTGAAGAAGCTGAAAACCTTTTTGAAGAAGTTAATCCCCAAGGAAAAGGAAGACAAATAGACCGATCTGATTTTTTGTTATAATGATTTTTGTTGTAAAAATTATTTCAACTCTAATGAAATCTCTGGTTTCTTGTGTTGTTTGTATGTATTTACTAATGTTTCAGGTAATTTATCATTTTTTTCCATTCCCTTAAATTCTTTTTGAAAATCACAAAGGGGGATAAGGAAAAAGAACTACTCAAAATAGGGAGAAGGAAAAATTTCTAATTCAAGAAATATACTTAAGTAAGGGGGAGTTTCTCATTACGAAGTTTTTCATTCCAATGATAATGAAAACTTCATTCCAGAAATCCAGAATACAATACTTAGAGTTCCTAAGCCTATGGGGGAGTTAGTTATATTCACCATCATCTATGAACAAAGGGAGATAAGTTTTAATTTCAAAGTCTAAATAAATTTTTCAAAGTCCTTATATTCTTTTTCGAAAGGTTGTTTGTGCTTTCAAAAAAGGGGAAGATTGTTGAGTCAATAAGGTTTTCCTTATAACTTTTTCATTCCTTCTTGTTTTGAAAATCACAAACACCTTATACTTAAGAAAATATATATTTCACTTCTATAAGGAAAATTTCCTTTCCAAAGGAATTTACCCCTACCATATTTTCATTACTCATAACAATATTTTTCTTAAGTATAACAACCTGATTCATACCTAAAACCTCAGAATCATATAATACTTAGATATGAAGCATTCTGTTTTAGGATCCAAATTCTGGATATGAACTCTAATGAATTTCCACTCCGAATTCTGGATACGAACTCTAATGAAGTTCCATTCTGAATTCTAGATACAAACTCTAATGAAGTTCCACTCCGAATTCTGGATACGAACTCTCATATAGTTCGAATCCAAATTCTGGATACGAACTCTCATATAGTTCGACTCCGAATTATGGACTCCGAACTTCTACTAGTTAGACTCCGAACTTATACTAGTTCAACTCCGAACTTCTATGAGTTTGACTCTGAACTTCTACTAGTTCGACTCCGAACTTCTTTGAGTTCGACTCCGAACTTCTATGAGTTCGACTCCAAACTTCTATGAGTTCGACTCCGAACATCTATGAGTTCGACTCCGAACTTCTACTAGATAGACTCTGAACTTCTATGAGTTCATCTCTAAACTCTGTAAGTTCAGATTCCATATTCTAGTGAAACCAGACTCTGAATTTCCTTAGAAATCCAGACTCCAGATTTCTACAGAATTCAGGTTCCGAATTCTTACAAAATGGAATCCAAATATCTATTTATTATAGACTCTGAATTCCATTTTGGTTAGACTCCGAACTTTTATTTTATTATATTCCGAACTTCATTTTTACTTATGCTTACACTTGTTTCATTACAAAATGATGTCGTGCTTTCAGTTATTAACTAACCGTTGTTTGAGTGAGATGTGTACATGTCCCTCTGAAATTCAAGGAGAAATATGACTGTTAGAGGAGGGAGCCGACCGTTGGAGCTTCACCTATAAATAGGAGCTCATTTGAAAGTCAACTACACAACTTTGAAACATCTTTGAGATCTGTTCTTACATGCTATTGAAGTGATTTCTAGAGAGATAGAGGCTCTTATCAACTCTCAAAGCTTCATGCATAAAGTTTGAACAACTTGTTCAAAATTTGCCTTGTGCAGACTTGCTTCATGAGACTCCGATTGTTGCTGATTACAATCGAGGGCTTCCGGGGATAGGAAGACAGAGGTTCCAACATCTTGAAGTTGAGGGCTTCCTTGCTGAGGAAGACAGAGGTGCCGACTACCTGATAGTTGAGGGCTTGCGGGGATAGCAATACAGACTCCGATCTTCATATCGTGGGCTTACCCTGGTGTGGGTAAGACAAACTTTCTTGAAAGTATAAATAAAGGGACCTTTATCCAAGGTTGTTGGATACCCTTCTCTTTGGGTTAAAAGAGTTATTGTTTGTTACTTTTAGTGTAACTACTTTGTTTTCCACTGTGCATTTTGTATTGTTAAGGAAAGTATAACTTTCTTATAATTCCTTACTTTTACTCTGATTTAGTTAGATTCTATACAATTTACGGTATAATCTTAATCTTTGTAACTTTTGTTAAGTTTCATTTTTGGAATTTAGCAAGTGATTAGAACTTATAGAGGTTTTGTGAATTATCCTGTTTAACCTTGTTAAACATAACCATCCTAGAAATTCCATTAAGGAATTTTAAAAGGTACAATTCACCCCCCTCTTGTATATGATAATCTCTTTCTTAATTAAATCCCACGTTTTGTATCACAGAGTATATCATACTCAGAGTAATACCATCCTAACAGAAGTAACCATGTAAATGTGAGTATATTGAAAAAGAAGGATATCCTATGTCATGATAAATACCAAATTTTGTGTTCATTGAAGCATAATAATCAAAGAATATAAAATCAAAATATATAGTAATGTACAAACAAATCAATACCATCCAAGTATAATCTAGGTGAAACATCAACTAGGAGATGATCAAATTCTAAACGTATCATAAAATACTACACATGAGTATACCTCATTCAAAAAGTCAACAAGAAAATCGACCACAAGTTTATACCATCATAGTAACACATTTAAAATATTAACTGAACCATTACACTAAAAATAAAAAATCTTATTATAATATATATACCAAAAGGGACCCAAAACTGACCATTCCCTTAGCCTTAAGGAATATTAGTCATCATGAATCAGAGAAACAATTTCTCTAGGAATTAAGCCATAGTAGAGGACCTGTGCCATTTCAAGTGTTTGTTTAAATTAAAGGGTAATTTAATTAACTAATGGTAGTAACAACCCATTTAATGATATAATAAATCCCTTTAATTTTTTATTCACTAAAAAATTATTAAGTATTTTTTTAAATAAATAGGAAATAGTTTTAATTAAACAGATTTGTTATAAGTTTTTATTTAAAAGTTTCATTTATAAATTTTATAATTTTAATTATAAAAAATTAATTTCATTTTATAAATCATCATATAAAAATTTACTTTGGGTGAAAATTTTGTATTTTTATGAAAATACTAGTTTTCAGTGAATAGTGAAAAATATCGATTTTTGTAAAAAAAGTATTTTATTTTCAATAAATTAAATAATTTAAAAGTACCAATATGTTTTGAAGATTATTTAAAGTAACATAATTATTATTTATCTATATTTAATCCACTTAATTACTTTTTAATCAACATTATATTGGATTTTAGAATAAGTTTGTTTTTGGGTTTTAAAACGGTTTTTCCTATAAACTATTTTAAAATGCATAATGTTTCTCAATTTTAATTAATTAAAATAATATATAATGAGGAATATTTTTAATGAAATTTATATATATTATATATTTATAATTATTAATTTATATTAATACATTTTTTATCATTAATCATGTAGTTAATATAAAATCATCATTTTCTTGGAAAATACACTTCTTGAAAACCCATTTTTTCATCATGTTTGCGGGTTTTGTTTTAAATTTATTTTTCCACTTATTGAATTTGGTAAAATAGATTCTATATTTATAAGAATAATAATTTATTATTTATAATAATTTCAACTTAATTTTTTACCATATTGAATAGTGAAAATAGTAAAAATTAGTTACCACAATTATGGTAAAAATGGGTTCACCGAGCATTTAAACTATGGGGATAAGGGTAAAAATGATCTAAAAAATTCTCTAAATTCTATTTTATGGAAATTTTCCACATTATCATGACTAATTATTTATAATAATCCATTTTTTACCATTTTTTCATGTGAAAAACGTGGTTACACCTTTTTATTTTAAAATATTACAAGTGTGTCACTCATCTCACTTATTAAAGGCCATGCCATATCCTCTCTTCTTCACACCATAAAAACATTTTGGGTTATACCTAATAAAATAAATTAAAAACATTTATAGCCTCATACTATAATCCTTTTTTTTCATGAATCCATTATAGGAATGCTTTATGTATAATCATAAAGAGGTGGTCCGAGAAGAGTTAAAAATCCTAACTATGCATTTTTGTTTTATTTCTTCTTACACATACTTCATATATTATTAATTTATGATTATATCATAAAAAATTATCTTAAATATAGTTATATTTTATTATTTTAAGGTAATTACTTCTATATTTCTTCTCTTCCCTTAAATGGGAAATGATAATGTCGATCATGTTTATGACAGACTACTGCCTCACAAACCAATGTGAGATTTTTTCCATCAATACCTCTCACGGTTGGGTATGATGATAGATATAAAGTATATATATGATATTAATAACATAATTGTTGGATATGAATCTATAGATTATACACAAGAGGGGGGTGAATTGTGTCTTTTGCAATTTTTCGGTAACTCTTTGATTAAATGAGTTCTGTACTCTATGATTTATCAAATTTGATCATGCAACATAAATAAATAAAAGCAGGTACACAAAGATGTATAGTGGTTCTGGGAACAGAAGGCCCCTAGTCCACTCCACCAACGCTCAACTCCATGAGCTTGGTGATTTTCACTATCTGGTCCTCTTTTCCACAGACCGGTTCACAACTGAGTACAGGCAGTTGAAACCTTTACAATCCAAGGAAAAACAAAGCCTTCTGGTTCAAACACGAACCTACACATCTTAGAAAGAGAAGATGGTTACTCAAGAATAAAAATAATTTCAGAAATAAGTTTTCCAATTGATCTTCACAATTGCAATAGAATGCAATTGACAGTAGATGTATCGTCGTCTCTAGAAATATTGATTTTCAAAACAAAGAAATTCTGAGTCGATCCGGTTGCAGTAGATATAGATATATAGTTCAAAAATTCAGCAGTAGTAGATCCACAGTAGATATTCGATGCAGAACAAGTGAATCTTCTATCGAGTTCCTTCTTCTTAAACAAACAGAGCTTTGACGCTCTTTTTGAATCAGCAGAACTGGATGATATTTTGCAGTCTCTGTTTTCCAACTTTTTTATAAAAGATTGATCACCATACACACTTTTACCTGGTGTTTCAGAGAGAACATATATAATAAAGATGAGCATATCTCCTGCACATTTGGATCCATAAAATTTGCCTTTTTATTCGCAATATTCAAAAATTTGAATTTACAGAGAAGTCGTAACTTCCCTTAAGGCTCGGCGTAAAAAGCTCCTTTTAATTTGACCTTAAATCCATTGATAAAATGGATTTGAATCAGTCAGAGTCGTACTTTAAAAACAAATTTAAATCCAGCTTGAAATCCTCCCAAAAATCAGCTTGCTGACCGCTGCATAAAAATATCGTCTTTTAAAATTTACGACGCCAAACGTAAGGTTGATGACATGGCCTACAAACGTAGGGTTGATGACATAGTCTTCAAACTTAAGGTTGAACATAAACGTAGGGTTGATCGTCTATACTTTTTCTTTAACTCTCAAACGTACGGTAAAAGATCCATACTTTTACTTGATCCATACTTTTCCAAGAACGTATGGTTGTTTACAAAAGTAAGGTTGATGAACCATACTTTTGAGAAACAAACGTAATGTTTAGTACTTACGTACGAGTTTCCTTTCATACTTTACTGATAACCAAAACGTAAGGTTCCTTCCTAACGTAAGGTTCTTCTTCTATACTTTGCTGAAAACGTATGGTTGTTTAACCATACTTTTCTTTTATCTCAAAAAGTATACACGCTTTTCATCCTTACGCTACGTTTATCCACGTAGGGTATGAACAGTGATTCCAGAACGCGTTAAAGCAGATTCCGCACTACATTTATCCATGTAAGGTATGAACAGTGATTCCAGGATGCGCTTAAAGCATATTCCAAACAATTAATAAATTCTTGTTATTTCAAGAATAAAATAAATTAATAAATTCCTGCAAAATGCTAAATAAAATCATTAGAAAATAACTAAGGGTATTTGTGAGCATCAAAATTATCATAAAGAGACAGAGTATTATTTTCAATAATCTCTCCCTTTAAATAACGTTATTATGTATTGTTGAAAACAATACTTTTCTCAAGAATAATTACACATATGGATTCATTATATAATATATAATTTTTTTAATTTGCATTCTGTTAGGGATATGATAAATCGCTCCTGTGTATGGTGGAATACCGTCTCGCAAAGACATGTGATTATTTTTTCAATAATTATTTATATGGAAGGTAATAAGGATAAATATAATGAATATATGTGATATATATGACATATTTTTCATTTTAAAAATATAATATATAATTTTCTTTCTTAACTTTTCACTCACTAAAAAAAGATAACGTTGTTTGTGTATGTGTAGACTACCACATTCACGAAGAAATACGACTCTATTTTCATCACCACACCACATGGATGATATATATAAGTATATTTAAATAAATAAAATGGTATATATAATATTATTATCATTATTTAAAGATAAAATATTACTTACCTTCTTTCCATAACAATTGTTGAAATATGGAAACGTTACTCATGTGTATGTACGACCTGTCATCTCCATGATTGCAACATACTTCATTTATCAAAATCATATTTTATGATTGATATTAAAAGTATAATTTAAGTATAAATATGATAATTATTTCATGATAATTATTTTATATATGTTTAAATAATGACCTCTTTGACCACAGTCAACCTACCAAAATCATTTTTGACACATAAGCCGAATATGGTCAAAACATATTTCGTAAACCTAATTGATTAAGTAATCATATATAACATGTTAATAAATAAAATAAAAGAAATAATAAACATGAAAAAAATTATTAATATATAAGGACCCGATCTTAAACCATGAATATTCTAGTTACTTTAAAACTAGAAATCTCTTTCTTTTCCCAAATATCTTTTAGGGTTAGAGTTTTAGAGAATTAGGCCATAGCTCATACACAACAAAATCATAAAATAAAAAGTAGTCACTTATTATTAGTATCTATTTTTACCATACTATAAAACTATTAAAATAAATAATGATCTATTTTCATGAAAACTCTTTGTGAATTTCAACTTGAACTCTTCCTTTCACTTACCCATCCTTAAATCCTATGAAAAACATTTAAAAACATTGTATGAATACAATAAGCTCAGTAAGGGATACACAAAGAAGTAAAACTATTAGTCCTATGAAAACATGAAAAACCATGAAAACTTTATCATAAATTAATACTTTACACCCTTAATAAGAAGTAAATACATTAAAAATAAGCTCATTATTTACCCTTTTTTATAATAATAAGATTACCATAAAACCCATAGAAATTATATATATCAAATAAGGGTATCTTGGGACATAATTATACTAAAGTGGAATAACCATGAAGTTTAATTATATACATTTCACTCTTAAAAATGGAATAACCATACAGTTTACTTCCATACCCAATACATTGGAGGGCTATCATGGACCTACCCATCATTGGTTTATCACGAAACCACCCATCATTGGTTTATCACGTAGCCACCCATCTAATGTATTAGTACCATTATATTACCATAACACATAAAAACTTAAAATTTTCAACATGTCACTATTAGAATTTCATTTTCAATCATAATAAAACATTTTAACTTATTTAAATAATCAATCCATTTCAAAATCAATTTTAAACATTTAAAAAGATATTTTTAAATCAAAGTGTCCCATACCACTTTGAAACATTTGAATCTTAATCCCCATTAAATAACATGAGAACAAATAAATTCATGATATTATATGTAAAAGTGTATGTTTATAAACCTCATAAAATAAGGTGGGTGTATAACATCAAAACATGCCTCAATGAAAGGAGATTAAGAAGAATTCCCTTACAAATATTATATCATTTATAAAAAAATAATTGATTATGTGTATTAGCTATAAATCCGCATAAAACTAGTGAAAATAAAATAAAATATAATAAAAATTCATTTCTCACATAATATTAACATAAAATAATTAATTAATTAAAAGTTTAGCTCAAATAAAAGAAATTTAGTTAAGAATTCCTTTACCTTGAGTCCGACTCATCACATATAATATTTATATTCCTTTTCTTCAGATAATCTCTTTCTTTTAACACCTTAAGACCACTAAGGGTAGAGTTATTCCTAAAATATGGCCTTTAGAATGTGGGGAAGGATTATAGGAAGGTATTTGGGTAGATCTTTGCCAAAAAATTTGGTTCTTAAGCGTGAATAAAAGAGAATAAGAGGTTACCTTTTATAAGATAGGGGAGGGGAACTCTTGGAATTTCTCAAAATATTAAATTAATATAAATTTATATTCTATTGAAAATGGATTAAAACTTATTTATTTAAAATATATAAAGATTTTTGGTATAAATAATCTCATCCAATAATATTTATATAAGTTTTGACTAAATTTATTCCCTTATCTTTTGGTTTTAACCCTTATTTAACTCCTTTAACTCTTACTTTGATAACATGGTATTTTACTCTTTGAGCGTTAATATAGTTACTATAAAATTCCAAAAAACCCATAAGTGAATCATTGATGAAATTTTAAACCTTATCCAAATAAATTTTCTGAATAAAATATTTTTAGTAATTTTATTTCATTTAATAATATATTATTTATTTTAAAATATCATTAATGTCAAATTTAACACTATTCATTACTTTGATTTTAAAAAAAATCCATACAACAAGATAAATAAAAAAATACTCTAACACATAAATAACATGAAAATTCATCTAAAAAATTCATGGATGACATTAATTATCTCAAATTATATTTATTTAAATATTTTTAATACCATTTATTTGACATTTCTATTAATAAAACAATTATTGTATCATCATTGTGAAAGCCTTTAAGGTAATTATTTCTTCCAAAAAAGAAATTAAAAATCAATTACCATTATTAATAAAAATATTTTATATTTCCAAATACTATTTATAGTCAAATAAATCTTCTATATGATCATATATTAAAAATGTTATACTTATTAAAAACATCAGTGTGACAAGTTTGACTTTTCTTAAAATAAAATACTATAAGGGGATTAAAGTAATCCAAGTGGCTCCAAGAGGTCAAAAATTTAAAACAGGGATGATTTTGGTCCAAAAATACCCATACATTAAAATTGTTACAAGTGTTAAGGTAATTTTATAATATTTATCATATTATTTTTACCTTTAATTACCCGATTTACCCTTAACCATGGTAATAAAATTACTAAGTTTACTATTCATATTGTCTAAAACTAAACGATTCCTATTTAATAAATTTGTACCATATTATTAAAAATATGGAACCCAATTTTCAAAATTAAAAACACATAAGTGACTAAAATTGATTTAAAATTAATCTCATAGATGGGGCGAGAAAGCGGGTTTTTAAAGTGAAAATGTTCAAAAGTTTGGAATTTTTTTATATTCATATTCAATATGAAAAAGATTCAAATGAACTGAATTTGAATAATAGATGTATTATTCATCTAATTTTACTTTAAAATTAATTTAAAATATAATTTAAAATTATAAATTTTTTAGATGAAAAGTTATTTTTCAATTAAAATGCAATATTTTTCACTATTCATCAAAAAATGAAACTTATCCAAAAATCCCAAAAATTAAACCAAATTATTTTTTATATTATGATTTCAAAAATAATTTTTTATTTTTCTAATAAAATTTATAAAATTTTCAAAAATTTGTTTTAAAACAAGTGCACCATCAAAAGGTGGAAAAACTGCCTTTAGAAAAATATTGTTTTTTATGCGTAAAAATGGATTTATTTTTATATGATGTTTAGAAAACACATAGTATGAATGTTAAAAATTAGGATGAATATATATATATATATATATCATTAATATAATCCAATAGGAGTTATTTTTTCATTTTATTCATATAAAACACACTTGTGCACATTTAAATAGTTTTTTTTGAAAAAATGATTTCCTTTAATTTTCCAAAAGGGTTTTATTTTCATTTATAAATAAATTTTCACTAAATAATTAATTATATATACACGTTAAAACCATAATTTTATAATTTAGTTAATCCTATTCATACCTACCATTCTAACGGTTAGGTTATAACGATCACAAAATAACAATATTTAGTTGTTCATTTAAGCTCGATGTGGCATATATTATACACTGTAAAACATATTATTTGATTTAAAAAGATTGATATTTTATAGTCTAACCTTTAATAAATTTCATCCTTGAAATTTTAACTTGGTCTTGGTAACCACGATTCGACTATTCAAAATACCTTTATTGAATTCCCACATTGGAAAAAATATTAATAAAACTTCTACTTAATAAGAGTGAAAATAAAGTATAAAGGTCACTTGAGATAACACCTAATAGGTTTTTATATAGAAAAATGTGTATATAGAAGTGAAAACAAACTCTTAAGGACTAATAAAGAGTGATATAGAATATGATCATGGTAAATTTAACCATCACAAAAATATAAATATGTGTTGGGATAAAAGGCCATTAATAGAAGTAAATAGACAATGTTTAAAAAAAATAATTTTATTAAATTTAATGAATTCATTTAATCTCTAGATTAAGAACATAAGGAAACATACATACTTGAAAAGTAGAGATTAATGTTTTAATCAATTTTTACGACAAACTCATATTTATCTCCAAAAGATGAGTATTCAAGATGAAATTTTCGCTTCTGAAGCACCAAAATAAACTTATATGGTTTGTAAAATCCATGAAAGAAAATAAATTTATTCTTCTTGTATTTATAAATTAACCAAAACCAAAATTGTTAGGATCAGATAAGATAATTCCTGAAAAATAACAAACCATTATATGATGACAAACTAATTTAATCTCAAAAATTCAAAAGTGACACCCAAAGTTCAACATAGACAAATAAATATCTTTAAAATTAGTCAAAAATATTCTAGACGAATATTGAAACCCAAAAAATAAGAAGAATTTGATCACATAGTCTTTTAAAATAAAATTTATCATTTATCTTCTTATAAAATCAATGACTCTTAAATTATCACTCTATAATGTATATTCCCGAATCATATAATATCCAAGATATGATAGTCATTTCTATAAATAACCTAGATCACTATAAATCCATAACAAAATCATATATACCTTTAATATAAAATAAAACCTTTATTCCTTAAACAAAATCCCACAATATTTTATTTACCTTAATCTTATAGGATTCCCAAAATAATGACTATCTTCTAAAATAACATTAACCCCTCAAAATCCATCACTAAAAACCTAGAAAGGCGTGTTTAATAATTTAAAATTATAATCAACCTTAAACTTATAAACCCTTGATAGTGTATAAAACTCTTAATAACACCTCACATGAAGACATCCTAATCTCCAAAGTTTTATAAACCCTTCTTTGATAGAAACTGTATGGACCCAACCTTAAAAATAAATATTATAATTATTTTATAACTAGAAATATCTTTATTTTCCCAAATATATTTTAGGTTTAGATTTTTATATAATTATTCCATAACTCATACATAACAAAATCATAAAATATGAAGTGGTCTCATTTGATTAGTATCCATTTCCCATAATATAAAACTATTAAAATAAAGCATGGTCTCTTTTCTTGAAAACTATTCATGACTTTCAACTTGAAATCTTATTTTACCTTACCCATCCTTCAATCCTATGAAAAAGTTTAAAAATTTGGGATAAGCACAATAACCTCATCAAGAGATACACAAAGAAGGACAAATGTTACTCTAGTGAAAACATAAAAACCCATGAAAACTTTATCATAAATTAATACTTTTAACCATTAAGAAAAAGTAAATAATTTTAAAATAATCTCATTTATTACCCTTTTTTTAATCACAAGATTACTAGAAAACTCATAACAAGATATATATCACATAAGGGTATCTTGGGACATAATTACACTCAAATAGAATGACCATGTGGTCGAATTCCATACATGTCACTCTTAAAAATGGAATAACCATATGGTTGACTTATATACCCAATTAATTAGAGGGATATCATAGACCCACCCATCATTGGTTTATCACAAAACCACCCATCATTGGTTTATCATGTAACCACCATTCAAATTTCCAAGTACCATTATATAATAATAAGACATAAAATCTTGAAGTTTTCAACATGTCACTATTAAAATTTTATTTTCATTCATAATAAAACATTTCAAGTTCTTTAAATAATCAATACATTTTCAAAACTCATTTTAAACATTTAAAAATATATTTTTAAATTAAAGTGTCCCATACGACTTTGAAACACTTGAATCTTAATCCCCATTAAATAAAATGAGAATTAATTAATTATTGATATGATATTTTAAATATATTTTTATAATCCTCATAAAATAAGGTGGGTGTATAACATCAAAATATGCCTAAATGAAAAGATATTAAGATTAATTTCCTTAAAAATATCATATCGTTTCTAAAAAATAATCGATTATGTGTATTAGCTATAAATCCATATAAAACTAGTGGAGATAGAATATAAGATAATAAAAAGTAATTTTATACATAATATTACCATTAAATAATAAATTAAGTGTAATTTTACCTCAAATAAAAGAAATTGAGTTAATAATTCCTTTACCTTGAGTCCTACTTTTCACATACAATCTTTATATTATTTTTCTTCAGACAATCTTCTTTCCTTAACACATTAAGACCTCTAAGGGTGGTTTTATCCCTAAAATAATACCTATAGAATGTGGGGAGGGATTATAGGAATATATTTGGGCAGATATTTTCTAAAACAAATAGTTTTTTTAATTGTGAAGAAAAGAGAAGAAGATGTGCCCTTTTATAAGAGAGGGGAGGGACCCTCTTGGAATTTCTCAAAATATTAAATTAATATAAATTAATTTTCTCTTCCAAATGAATCCAAACTGATTTATTTAAAATATATAATGATGTAGGGTCTAAATTCTATCATATAATAATATTTAAATATGTTTTGACTAAATATATTCCCTTATCTTTTGGTTTTAACCCTTATTTAACCCCTTTAGCTCTTACTGTGACAACGTGGATTTTTACTCTTTGAGGTTTAATATAGTTACTATAAAATGAAAATAGACCCATAAATGAAGCATTGATAAAATTTTAAAGATTATAACAATATGTTGGCTGAATATAATATTTTTAGGAATTTAATATCATTTAAGAATATATTATTTATTTTAAAATATCATTAATGTTAATTTTGACACTATTCATCACTTTGACTTTTACAAAAATACATACAATAAGATAAATTAAAAATAAATATTCTAAAAAATCTATAACATGTCAAATTCATTTAGAAAAGTCATGGATACTAATTAATTATCTAAAATTATATTTATTTTAATATTTTTAATATCATTTATTTGATATTTCCATTAATTAAAAAATTATTTCATAATCATTGTGAAATACTTTAAGG
Source organism: Viscum album (assembly GCA_963277665.1). Classification (NCBI taxonomy): domain Eukaryota; kingdom Viridiplantae; phylum Streptophyta; class Magnoliopsida; order Santalales; family Viscaceae; genus Viscum; species Viscum album. The sequence goes on from OY728156.1 coordinate 343,437,692, forward strand.
TAATTATTTCTTCCCTAAAAATTAAAAATCAATTAACATTATGAATATAAATATTTTAGATTTCCAAATACTATTTTTGGTCTAATATATCTATAATGTACTATATTTTCCATGTATTATTTTTAAATATTATATGGATTATATTTAAGACCAGGCGCTGAGATGACATGTGATTCCAAGACATGGTGTGCCTGGAATAAATGATTGAAATATATTAAAATATAAAATAGCAATATTGAATGGTTTTCATGAAAAATTGGAATAAATTCTAAATGGGTTCCTAAATCAGAAATCTGAGGGCACCATTTTGTTCAGAGCAGTGACTTTTCCTTCAATGTGACATAACATTGGCCGGTGTGGGTTAATTGTGAAAAGTTGTCACAAAAGTTTTTAATGAATTAAATAAATTAAAATATTTATTTTATTTTTTCCATTTCATCAACAGAGTGATGAAATGATGGTTTTATTTTAAATAAACCTTTAGACAAGCATCTAGAGTTAGGATCATAACCCAGAAATTCCCTAGAGGCTCTGGAGAGGAAACCATGAAGATTTATCCCGACGAGAAATGATGGAATTGTGGATCGAAGATATAAGAATTCTGTTCTTAAAGGATCTCCCCAGCGATAATCGATCTTCAATAGTGAGTGATCCAATTCCCAGCTAGGATGTGTTATATCATATTTCCTTCCCTGTTCTTAAATTCAACGATGAAGATAGACCAACCAATGAACATGTTGATCCGCGGTTCAATCATGATTTTTGGGATGATATTTCATTTGCATGATTTACAGGGTTTGATTATTTTTATGATTATTGATCATTCTTATGATAATAGATTGAGGCTAGAATGAACAACAAATAAGGGTCGTTCCTAAGATTCGTTCATTATGAATTTTCTCCCCCGGTATTTCTATGCGTGTTCTTTATTCCCCAACACATTCATGAAAAATCCATCATTGTGCCTTTGTTTCTTAGTGCAACGATATGAAATTTTAGATCCTACATTGGGAAATACTAATAGAGTTGAGGCAGTGATGACAAACCTCAATATTGAGTTTCAAGGTGAACTAAGAACCAAAGAGGTTATTGATGATTGAAAAAGGTGAGCAGGAGGAAGAATATGACTTTCTGGAAAATCCAAAGCACACGGCGTGTAGTCCCGAATACATGAAGTTTTTCATCGTTGGACCACTTGGAGTGTGCATGGAAAGTACACAGACATGGGGTGGAGTAAACGGGTTTCCTACATGACATTTACTCCACCACAAGACATGGCCTGAACCAGATACATGAGATACCCATGTACTGATACATGAGCAAGGTTACATGGCATGACACTGTGTACTGGCACACAGCCAGAGCACATGGGTGAACCCCGTATGGAAGGACATGACATGTGAATCCCACTAAATTCCATGTACCCATATTCTACATGACATGTTCTAAAGACACAGGCCATTGTACTTGGGCAGTACCCGGGGTCAAGGGACATGATGTGTGACCCTACTACACGTCATGTACCCCTTTCTACATGTCTTGATTCTATTTTATTTTATATCTTGGAAAAGTTTAATTAGGGTTCATTCCCTTTATCGTTTTACTTAAGGGTATTTATGAATCATTTTATACTCATAGAACTATGAACCCTTCATTAGGACTTTCTGTATAGAGTTGTAGAATCCCCTGAGAGGCCTAGAGTGGGATCCTCTATTCATTCTTCATGCCCTAGGTAGAGTCTTCGATATTGATGTAACCAAATTTATAGGACATTGATTCTCTACTTAGAGGGTTAATCCAAATTGATTTTTTGGTATCACCCCATAGCCCTGGCTGTGATCCACACCTGTGTATCTTGTGTCTATTTAGATATTTCAATGTATCTCTCTCATGACGGTTCCTGACGAACAGTACTTCTCAGATGGATGTCATCAGTGCTATCAGACTCAGGAGTGTGTTCTCCTAGATGAATTCTTCGTGGAATCTTCGAGATGAATCCATAGTATTGGTATGTGGTAGTATTGACTTATCTCTAGACTACGTGTCTTGTATTGAGTATATATGGATATTATTATATGTGTTGTAGACATATACTTGTGTAGATATGACTGCACTTTCCTTTGTTATATTGCTTTATAGTTTTAGGGTTTCCTACTGAGTATTGTTATACTCAACCCTACATGAGATTTACCCACACGTGTCATGTATTGTGTAGATGAGAAGCCTTTTGATGGAGTCCTAGGCAGACCAGGACTAGATAGTGCTTTGTGAGATCAGGCAGGATGAGGTGTGTTCCTATGGCTACATACATCAGTCCCAGTAACTTTTCTTAAAGTTTGGACTTGTGGTTACAAACTTCTTTTGGTGAGCTTGTATTTGGACCAGTTTCACTTTACTTTACTTTCTTGTAACACTATATTGGTTGGGATATAGTGGTATGCATTCATTGTTTAGTTAGTGGTTTTTACATTTCAGCATTTTGTGGGATTGGAGATGGGTTCTTTCTGTAGGTTCCGGGCGCAGTGGAAGTGCGTTGGTGGGTTTTCCCAACTTTAATTTTAACGTTAAACAACGTTCAATCCAAGATCCGTCATGATATAAAATGCCGAATCTTCAGAATAGAATAAAGAATGAAAAGAAAAGAAGAGTCCCAGAACCCTTGAGGAGGATCATCATATGTTGATTATAATTAATTTAATTAATGCATAAGAATTACCTCATTGGAATTCTTTCTTCGTTGATGTGTCCGGTAACGATTCGGTGATCCATCATTGCATCGTAGAATCCAAGTGTAGGATTCCTCTATAAGTGATCCACACATGTGTCACGTATCTCCGGACGTCGCCGAAGGGATCTCCGGGTGCTAGCGCGGAAGAACCTTCACTTGCGATGTCCGCCTTCGACCGTCTTGATCCGGTGGAGGATCTTGCTCTTGTAACTTGAGGGTGTTCTTAGTGGAAAGGGAATTCTCTCTTTGTCTTGAGAGTATTTACAAATCCTTTGTGCACAACAATGGCTCTCCAAAATGTTGGGGTTGCGAGGATATTTATAATCGGGTTTGAGGTTAATAGAGTTATGGCAATAAATAAATGCGTTACGGATTTTATTTATTTCATTAACTCTTATTGAAAACCCCCATGTCGAATTATTAATTCCTTGACATGCGCCCACACTGATTATAATAAATATAATTTATTAAAACAATATTAAATCCTCAAAATCCCAACTGGAAAAACTGCACGGCGTGTAATAATTAATACACGACGTGTACTTGTTTTCCATAAAACTACACGGCGTGTACTTTTATTTTCCATTTTCTCCACCACATTTATTAGACCTTGAGTAATGACTATTTATTTTTTAAATAAATGTAACTGCATTACTCGCTAATAAATATATTATTTCGTCCACAATATATTCTCTCGAATAACTAGTGTCAAAATAAATGCGATCACACATCCTTAAATAATTATTAAACCACAGTCGGGAATAATATTTATTTAATTTGTTAAATTAATATTTAACTGAGATACATGGACACACTTAGTGTGTGACCCTCTAGGCCTCTTTCTCAGTGGCATTAGGCTGAGCCTGCCTAAAGTCCAAGGTTAGCGTCTAGAAACACGCCAAGGCACCCATAGAGAAAGAAGTTAACGCCGCAATGACGTGTCACCTCCTACGAACGCTTATCGTGTAATATAATCCCTTTGTCTCGATATCTCCAATCAAGCGGGTTGCATGCTAGTGCCATCAACCCATGTGCTTGATTATTATTTCTTTGAATTCCCAAAATTGAACTTTCCCATACCTTACCATGGCCATGGATTTATTTAGGCTGTATCAATTCCATGAAAGGGCCTGAGATATCTACTTCTGTTATGGAACAGAAGGGACAAATCCTTTCTCGCATTATCTATTAATGCGATATTACTCGTGACACACCCAACGTATCCTACCTCACCACGAATAGTGTGTCATCACAGTTTTCGTCAATACATCTAAGTGCACGAGTTGTAATACCCATTAATAAAAATCTTAAAGTCTAAGGACCAATACACACGTCCGCAGATAAGAACATCCAATGACACTATGAAATGTGGATTTCCTACTGGCGGGTCTCGTTCTCATAATATCCTCCTGGATATTACCAAGGGATCCCACCATGAGAAGGTGCCTCAAAGTTTTATGACTCCTCACCCCTAATGACCTGTATTATTTGTGTCCCTCAAATAATATCATCCGTCCATAGAACATACATTCAAGAACAATGTTATGGCACTTCCGGGTTCTCATCATAGCAGGGATCCGCTACGACCCATTAATGCAACAGCTGTCCTTAGGAAATTATCACATGAAATGTCACGTAGAAGAACAATCAAGATGTGATAAGGATTTTATTTAATGAATAAAGTACAAAGTAGTTGGTTCTAGACCACCAACTCCAACAGACTCCCACTTGGACTAGAGCCAACTGCTAACAAACTTTAACCCGCTAGCTCTCACATGATATTCATGATTCTACTGAGATAGGCCTTTAGTCATGGGGTCCACCATCTTATCTTCCGTGGACACTCTTCTCACTGCAACTTCACCCCTTTGATAGAAATCCCTCAAGAGGTGATACTTCCGGAGTATGTGCTTTGTCCGTTGATGTGACCTTGGTTCTTTTGAAAGAGCCACTGCTACAGTATTATCACAATACAATGTAATGGGATCTTTACTTATAGACACCACATCAAGCTCCTGGACAAAGTTCCGAATCCAGACGGATTCATTGGCTGCATCAGAAGCCGCTATATACTTAGACTCCGCTGTAGAATTGGCGACAACTGGCTACTTTGAACTCTTCCAGCTCACAGCTCCTCCATTGAGACAGAAAACATATCCAGATTGCGACTTCAGATCATTCTTATCTGTTTGAAAACCAGCATCAGCATACCCTCTGATGACAAGCTCCTCGTCTCCTCCATACACCAGGAACATATCCTTAGTTCTTCTCAGATACTTAAGGATAGTCTTAACAGCAGTCCAATGCTGTTCTCCTGGATCTTCTTGATATGTGCCTACCATGCTCAGTGTATAGAAAACATCAAGACTGGTACATAACATGGCATACATGATGGATCCTATAGCCGAAGCATATGGGATCTTTCTCATCCTATCTTTCTCCTGTTGTGTCTGGGGACACATTTTCTTAGAAAGATGTAAGCCATGTGACACTGGAACCAATCCCCTCTTGGATTTTTCCATACTAAATCTCTTTAGTATCTGGTCAATGTATGTACCCTGACTTAGTCCAAGAAGCCTCTTGGATCTGTCACGAATGATCTTGATCCCTAGAATGTAGGCTTCTTCTCTTAAGTCCTTCATGGAGAAACACTTCTTCAACCAGTCCTTAAATGACTGTAAGGATGGTACGTCATTTCCGTTAAGAAATATGTCATCAACATCAACCACTAGGATGATGAATGCATTCCCATTAAACTTCTTATAAACACATGGCTCACATTCGTTCTTAATGAAACCAAATTCCTTTATGGCTTCATCAAATCAAATGTTCCATGACCTGGATTCTTGCTTCAATCCATAAATGGATTTCTGCAACTTGAAAACCTGTTTGGCTTCACCTGGTGTCACAAAACCTTCTGGTTGTGTCATATAGAAATCTTCCTGAAGGTTCCCGTTAAGGAATGTTGTTTTGACATCCATCTGCCAAATCTTGTAGTCATGGTAAGATGCTATGGAAAGTATGATTCTTATGGATTTAAACATGGAAACTGGTGAGAAGGTTTCATCATAGTCAATTCCTTGACGCTGTCTAAATCCTTTAGCCACTAGCCTTGCTTTATAGGTGCTAACTTGACCTTCCATGTCCAGATTTCTTTTGAATACCCATTTGCATCCAACAGGATTTACATAAACTGGCTCATCGACCAGAACCCAAACTTGGTTCTGATACATGGAATCCATCTCAAAATTCATAGGTTCTAGCCATCTTGCAGCTTCTGAGATTTCTACTGCTTCCTTTTAGGAGAGAGGTTCATCATTGTCCAACAATAATGATTCACCATCCTCGGTGACTAGTAAACCAAATCTCTCTGGTTCCCTTACCTCTCTTGAGCTCCTATGTAGTAATTGTGTTTCTGGAACCTCTTCCACGGGGACCTGTGGAACTTTTTCCTGTACCAACTCCTGTGTATCTTGAGCATCAACTTCTTCTAAGTCAATATTGCTCCCACTATCCTTCTTGAGGATGTGTTCCCTCTCAAGAAAGACGGCTTGTCTGGCGACAATCACTTTCTTGTCTTGAGGGTTATATAGGTAATATCCTTTTGTTTCCTTGGGATATCCTATAAAGATACACTTCGTGCCCCGGGGTGCTAGTTTTTTGCCTGAGAAGGCCTTAACAAAAGCCTCACATCCCCATACATGTGTGTGTGACAAAGTGGGTTTCCTTCCATTCCATAACTCGGATGGAATTCCATTTTCCTCCTTAGTTGGTACTCGGTTTAATGTGTATGCTGCAGTTTGTAATTCATATCCCCAAAAGGATAATGGAAGATACGCATGACTCATCATCGAACTCACCATGTCCAACAAGGTGCGATTCCTCCTTTTACTAATACCATTCCACTGTGGTGTATAAGGAGGAGTGAGCTGAGATAGAATCCCAGACTCCCGTAGAAGATCGATGAACTCTTGGATCAGATATTCTCCACCTCGATCCGATCGAAGATTCTTTATCTTCTTACCAAGCTGATTCTCTACTTCATTCTTGAATTCCTTAAATTTCTATAAGGACTCTGACTTATACCTCATTAAGTAGACATAGCCATATCTACTCAAATCATCAGTAAAAGTAATGAAGTAATAATATCCACCTCCAGCTTCTACTGGAAATGGTCCACACACATCTGTGTGTACCAATCCTAGAAGCTCTGTGGCCCTTTCACCTTGTCCACCAAAAGGCGGCTTAGTCATTTTTCCTTGTAAAAAAGCGTGACATCTATCAAGTGGTTTTAGCTCAGTAGAGTCTAAATATCCATATTAGCAGAGCTTTGTCAAATGCTTCTCATTCACATGACCAAGGCGGTGATGCCATAATTGGGTGATGTATGAGTCATGTGAGTTTGTTTCGTTATCGATTGCCAACACTTGGTTTTCGTAATTCAATACATAAAAACCATTATTTAAATGTGCCATACCATAATATATGTTGTTCTTATAAAAGAGACAACCCTTATTTCCAAATTTGAAAACAAATCCATCCATATCCAAAAAAGATACAGAAATTATGTTCTTGGTAACACTAGGCACATAATAACAGTTATGTAAAACCAAAATCATCCCAGTCAGAAATGAGAGGTGGTAGTCGCCAATAGCCAACGCAGCCAGCCTTTCTCCATTAGCAGCTCGAAGATCCACCTCTCCTCTGGCGATCTTTCTAAATCTAATTGGTTCCTGTATTTGAATAAAGATGTGAGACCCAAAAGCTGTATCTAATACCCAATGTGTAGAAATAGAAATATTTCACTCGATAACAAACGCACCTTTAGCGTCCCCATGCTTCTAGGTGCAGTTCCTCTTCCAGTGGCCCTGCTTTCCACATGAAAAAAACACTGCCTCCCATTCCTTGCCCTGCCACTCGATCTTCCCCTTCTTGGAGGGACGGTGCTCGGGGGCTTCAGACCGTTTATAAGTCTTTGGCCCCTTTTCCTTGTCCTTCCTTTTCTTGTTCACCATAAGTACCACGGGTTTGTCACACCCCATGTCCTTATCTACCTAGAGAATCATGGTCAGAAGCTCCGATAGAATCTTCTCATTGCCGCTCATGTTATAGTTGACAATGAAGCTAGAGAAGGTCTTGGGCAGTGATGATAGGATGAGATCTGTACGCAACTCATCCGATAATGTAATCCCTAAGATGTCCAGGCATTCAATGTAGCCAATAAGCTTGACTACATGAGGCCCAGCTGGCGCAGACTCTCCAAGCTTCATGGTAAACAAAGCATTGGAGATCTCATACCTCTCCTGTATCACCTTCTATTGGTAGAGATCTTTAAGGTGAGACATCATGCTATACACGTCCATGTTTTCATGTTTCTTCAAGATCTCATTAGACATGGCCGATAGCATGAAACACTGGACATCTGTGGCATCATCCATGTGTGTCATGTAGAGAGATAATTCCTCATCACTAGCCTCTTTCCCAGGCGCAACTGGAATAGGCTCTTCCAGCCCATATAATTTCCTTTCATGGAAAAGGACGACGAGTAAACGCCTCTGCCACTCTTGGAAATTGGTGCTGGTGAGAAGGTTTTCTTTTTCGAGTATGGTGTGCAATGATATGTTTGAAGTCATTTTCTTTCCGTTTCTACAAATTAAGATGAGAAAAGGTTTAATACTTTATTTCAAAAATTGAGACAAATAAATAAATTAATACTTATTAGTCTCCCACTATTTTATCAAAATCCAATAGCCCTCACCATTGACTTCAGAATACTCTGTTGTGTGAATATTCTAGTGGAAAGGATCCATATTTCCCTTCTCATTACCCCAACTAGGGTCGGTAAAGAAACTTGAAGGGTTTTAGGTAGGCATTCCAAATTCCAACTGCATTAACTCACAGCTCCTTGATCCACTGAGTGGACTCCCCAATCCTAAAATCCTTTTTGGATTTCCTCAACCTTTGCCTCTTGGTCACACCAAGTCCTGCTGTGGTAGTCAACCCTTGATGCGAACCAATTCAAGTCAAACCAAAACCTTGAATTAGAAATCTCTAATAATTGAAAGCACCCCAAATAGGGTTGATCAAGAACTTTGAACTATGGTTTGATTATAACCAAGAATATGGAAGGCTATGCCGACTTAATATTTATTTTGAGGGATTTTATCCTTATACGTATATTTCCATTTTATTATCTTTTATTTCATGCTTGTTAATATTAAGTGGGATATACTTAAGTGATTAACCATGTCTAAGATAATATTTACGTATAAGCCAGTTTTATTTTAGTTCCATCTTGCATGCTCATTTAATTCATTAATTGTGTGATCGTGACAACACACCCACAATAAATAAACCATGCAACTGACATAAATAAAATAAATGGTATGATCATGAGATTTTCTATTGGTTAGTTTATCTAGCGGTTGATAAACTAACCCAAGACATAGGAGAGAAACACCTTGAACCTTTCGGGTTCTTGTTTACAGCTTTCCACTGGTCCACCTTTGTATCTCCTTGGATTGGTTTCACCATGGCTCCTGACTTGAGCTGCCTCCACTAGCTTGGGAGCTCCATCCATTACATATGCATTTATCTCACACGCAGGTGAGGGGTAAAAGAGGTTTTTACATAAAATAATCCTTGGGCGCGCATGCTCTACATATTAATGAGGATATGGCTCGTAGGCTAACAAATTTAATTTAAATAAACAAATTAAAAGAAACCATTCACATACAAAGGTCTTGGTCTAGCTCATGATCATCCATACATGCAACAATATTTACGCATAAATAAAACTAGAATTCAATTCTTTAATCGTTCTTGTTCAAGATAAATCACGCTCGAATCAATTAATTATATATCTTTAATTAATCAATACTTTTATCTTAAATCCCTTTTTTGAATTTCCTTGAGATTATCATCCATCATAATTTTAAACAAATAAATTCATTTAAAATTATCCTTATACGTAACTTGTACCTTGGAGGCAACCCGGTGAATTCCCATTTATTACACAGATGTTAAATTAAACACATATATATAAAACACCTATCACGTGTTGTGCCTCAGCTTTACGCCTGCACCATGGTACACGTCTCAAGGGTTTGTATAATATAATAATAAATTTTAATAAATATGCGTAATTTGGATGAGTACACGGCATGTAGTTCTGACTACACAACGTGTACTTTTCTTCACCGTCCATCCGAAGTACAAGCCCGGGGACAGGGCGTGTTAATGTACTTCAGAAATTTTCGGAGTACACGACATGTACAGTATGACACATGCCGTGTAGTTTCCGCGTTACACGGTTTCCATCCAGGCAGGCCGTGTACGGAGTACACGACCCAACCCTAACCCGAAGGGACTACACGCCGTGTTCATTGGACCACACGACGTGTATTCCGGAAACCGTGTGCCACCTGTTTCTGGTCAACACACGGTGTCTTAAATTCTTAGAAAAAACCAATACACAGCCTGATTTGGAGGATCAGTCAATGCATTTAACCTAGACTACATGGCGTGTACTTCCGAATACACGCCGTGTATTCTGGTGTTATACGGCCAGAAATGTTTGGCTCCTCCGGATGAGTTCCTCTAATTTATTTTAATCAAAATTAAAAGAAAAATTCATTTCTGTGAGGTGAACGAGAAACGGGGGAGGAGGAATAGATCTCGATATTCAGATTTCCAGAATGATTAAACTTGAATTGAAATAACTAAATTATTAAATGCATAAATTACCAACGAAAAACTAAATAATTATAATCAATGATATGACCCGCTCTGATACCACTTGTAGGTTCCGGGAGCAGCGTAAGCGTGTTGGTGGGTTTGCCCAACTTTAATTTTAACATTAAACAACATTAAATCCAAGATCCGTCATGATATAAAATGCGGAATCTTTAGAATAGAATTAAGAACGAAAAGAAAAGAAGAGTCCCAGAACCCTTGAGGAGGATCATCATATATTGATTATAATTAATTTAATTAATACATAAGAATTACCTCGTTGGAATTATTTCTTCGTTGATGTGTCCGGTCATGATTCAGTGATCCGTCATTGCGTCATAGAATCCAAGTGTAGGATTCCTCTAGTGGTGATCCACACGTGTGTCAGATATCTTCGGATTTCGCCGAAGGGATCTCCGGGTGCTAGCACGGAAGAACCTTCGCTTGTGATGTCCGCCTTCGACCGCCTTGATCCAGTGGAGGATCTTGCTCTCGTAACTTGAGGGCGTTCTTGGTGGAAAGGGAATTATCTCTTTGGCTTGAGAGTATTTCCAAATCCGTTGTGCACAAAAATGGCTCTCCAAAATGTTGGGGTTGTGAGGATATTTATAATCGGGTTTGAGGTTAATAGAGTTATGACAATAAATAAACGCGTTACACATTTTATTTATTTCTTTAACTCTTATTGAAAACCCCCATGTCGAATTATTAATTCTTTGACATGTGACCATGCTGATTATAATAAATATCATTTATTAAAACAATATTAAATCCTCAAAATCCCAACTGGAAAAACTACACGGTGTGTAATAATTAATACACGGCGTGTACTTGTTTTCCATAAAACTGCACGGCGTGTATATTTAATATACACAGCGTGTACTTTTATTTTCCATTTTTATCCACCACATTTATTAGACCTTGAGTAATGACTATTTATTTCTTAAATAAATGTAACTGCATTACTCGCTAATAAATATATTATTTCATCCACAATATATTCTCTCGAATAACTAGTGTCAAAATAAATGAGATCACACATCCTTAAATAATTATTAAACCACAGTCAGGAATAATATTTATTTAATTTGTTAAATTAATATTTAACTGAGATACATGGACACACTTAGTGTGTGACCCTATAGTCCTCTTTCTCAGTGGCATTAGGATGAGCCTGCCTAAATTCCAAGGTTAGTGTCTATCAACATGCCCAGGAACCCATAGAGAAAGAAGTTAACGCCGCAATGACGTGTCACCTCCTACGAACGCTTACCGTGTAATATAATCCCTTTTTCTCGATATCTCCAATCAAGCGGGTTGTATGCTAGTGCCATCGATCCATGTGCTTGATTATTCTTTCTTTGACTTCCCGGAATTGAACTTTCCCATACCTTACCATGGCCATGGATTTATTTAGGCTGTATCAATTCCATCAAAGGGTCTGAGATATCTACTTCCGTTATGGAATGGAAGGGACAAATACTTTCTCACATTATCTATTAATGCGATATTACTCGTGACGCACCCAACGTATCCTACCTCACTGCGAATAGTGTGTCATCATAGTTTTCGTCAATACATCTAAGTGTGCGAGTTGTAATACCCATTAATAATAATCTTACAGTCTAAGGACCAATACACACATCCACATATAGGAACATCCAATGACACTATGAAATGTGGATTTCCTACTGGCAGGTCTCATTCTCATAAGATCCTCCTGGATATTACCAAGGGTGCATACCATGAGAAGGTGCCTCAAAGTTTTATGAGTCCTCACCCCTAATGACCTGTATTATTTGTGTCCCTCAAATAATATCATTCGGACATAGAACATACATTCAAGAATAGTGTTATGGCACTTCTGGGTTCTCATCATAGCAGGGATCTGCTACGACCCTTTAATGCAACAGATATCCTTAGGACATTATCACATGACATGTCACACAGAAGAACAATCAAGATGTGATAAGGATTTTGTTTAATGAATAAAGTACAAAGTAGTTGCTTCTAGACCACCAAATCCAACAGTTTCATATAGGTATATAGTAAATGACTCCCATGTTATTGATATGCCTACTCGGTGCTAGTCACTAGCCCCTAGCCTATTGGAGTAGGCTTGGGGAGTTGCAGCATGGGCCCCAATGGGACATGTCGTGATAGAGTGGTATCAGAGCTCGTCAGTTCTACCTTAGGACCGAGAGTTTATGAGATTGGTTTGGGGGAACAAAATTAAGTGTTTTGAGTTTGGATTTCAGGACAGGGAATCCACTTTTGGTGTGAGAGGACAACATATCCATAAACCAGGACTCTAATAACCTACTTTTTGACTCAATATATGAGCACACTAGTTGTAGAGAAAATAATGGTACATCTATCATATAGAAATGGGTTTTGGTTTCCATGTCCTTGAGTCAGCTCTCCAAATATACTCATTGATCATGGTACATCTTGTTTTCCTACAAGATTACTCCACAATGCATACAATCTAGGATTCAACAGCTTGATCATGAGGATTACTGACTTAGTGATGAGGCTTTGATACAGGGACCAGTTCCCTAGTTTTTACATCTAGGTGGTGCACCAGCTATATCGACACCTGTTGAGAAGTTTGTGGTACTCCCAGTACCAGAAGATGAGGAGTGTAGGATAATTTTTCTCCATGAGTTTCAGTGATAAAGACCCCATATGTTCCAAGGTGAGCCCGAACCTCAAGTGACTATGGACTATCTTGAGGTAGTGATCTGAAGTTTTCCACCTAGTCCGGACACTAGCATATCCTATGGTGATTTTGGCAGCGATACTTCTACATGGATCAGTAGGGAGATAGTGGAGTTTGGATATCCTAACTCATGAAGAAGCAACTCTTTCATGGATAGAGTTCGAGAATCTCTTTAGAGAGGAGTTCTCACCAGTTACAATGAGAGATGTGCATATACAAGAGCTTCTTTATCTCCAACAGGGTAGCATGACAATGGCTGATTATTAATTTAGGTTCACCAACATTTCTAGGTACTTGATGGTTATGGTTAGAGATTAATACTTCAGGGATCAGACCTTTGAGTGAGTTATGCATAGATAAATCTGAGACATTTTTATCCCTCTATGCATTCCTACTTATGTTGGGGTGCTTGAGTGATATTTAGTGGTTGGATGCTTCTTGGCCGAGTAGATACAACTAGCAATAGTCAGCAGAGACCATGACAACGTGGAGATGATTTCAGTCCTAGTGACCTAGACGTGGGAGAAATTATAAGAGTAGGTCCCAAGATAGAGGGTCTACAGTTCAGGGATCACGGGGTGGGTCCAGTCAGCCTAGGGAGAGGCGGTGCTATTCATGTGATGGTAGGGTACATCTCACTCAATATTTTCTGACTCGATGTACTACAGATATGGAGACTATGGAAAAACCACCAAGGAAGAGACAATGACATGAGATGGTAGATCTTAATGATGTAAAATATGGTATAGGAGCTTGGAGAGTAGTAAGATGTGGTTGATGTTTCGACTTATTACCACCACCACCCTTAGTAGGTCTACGCTAGACTCAGGGGGCTAGAGGATAGGGGAGGGTAAAACTACATGAGGTCAAGGCATATGACTCAGGGGCTCCATGAATGATCCAAGGTATGCTCTGTGTCTTTTATAATTTAGCTATAGTATTGATAGACATAGGTTCTAGTCATTCCATTATTACCACATATCTTGTTCGAGACCTTGAGATTTCGATTTAACCGCTGACACGACCCTTACGCTTGGAGAAAAATACTGGATAAGACTTGATGATCACACATCTATTCCGACAGTGTGACCTAACCCTTAGAGGCAATAATTTCAGTTGGAACCTCTTGGTGGTAGCGTCAAGGCCTTACGAAGTCATTCTTGGTATGGATTGGCTATCCACAATCCATGAACAGATTGACTATTTTAGGAAAAGGGTGAGGTGTGTCTGTAGCGATGTAATGTGGGTTTCATTTGTTAGTGAAAAGGAAACCCAAGCAATAAATGAAAAACTTATGTATAGGAGGGTGCAGTCGATTACTCATCAGTTGTCTAGCCTAACCCTCAGTGTAGTAGATGTTATGAGCTTCTAGTTTCCAGTGGTGGTGGAAGAGTACGAGGATGTCTTTCCTAAAGATGTTCTAGGATTAACTCCCCATCAGAAGATAGACTTATGTATTTATTTACACCCTAAAAAAACCCCAATATCCACACCATCATATTGGATGGCTACCGTAGAGCTTCGCGAGTTGAGGGTGTAGTTGGAGGACTTATAGAGGAATGGATTCATGAGACCCAGTGTTTCACCCTCGGTGGCCCCAGTTTTGTTTTCCAAAAAGGAATAAGGGATTTTGATGTTGTTTGTGGACTATCGGTGCTTGAACCAGGTGACTATGAAGAAAAAGTATCCACTATTGAGGATCAATGAACTCTTCGATCAGTTGAGTGGGGAATGATGGTTCTCAAAGGTTTACCTTAGATTAGGCTATCACCAGTTGTGAGTAAGGGATGAAGATATACTGAAGATGGATTTTAGATATTGTTATGATCACTATGAGTACTTGGTGATTCCCTTTTGAATGAAAAAATCTTGAGAATTGTTAATGTGACTCATGAACCATATCTTTCAGCCTTACTTGGACTAGTTTGTGGTAGTCTTCATCGACGATATCCGTGTGTACTTGATGTCCGAGGAGGAGCACATGAGACACTTAAGGATGGTTCTAGATGTACTTCGAGAGCACAATATTTATGGGAAACTCTCAAAGTTCTAGTTTTGTATTCAAGAAATCCACTTTCTAGGACACATTATCTTAGCAGATGGAGTGGCAGTGGACCCAACCATGGTCAAGGCAGTGTTAGCATGTGAGAAACCTAATAATGCGATAGAGGTGGGAATATTCCTTGGGATATCAGGCTATTATCGGAGATTCATACCTAATATCTCCAGGATATTATCACCTATGAAAGATTTTACTTGAAAGAGACAACCTTTAATGTGGATAGATAAGTTACAATAGGCTTTCCAGTAGTTGAGGTAGAGTTTGATGAGTGCTACGATCTTGAGATTTCTGGAGGAGGGTGTCGAGTATGTAGTGTTCTACAATGCATCAAGAACTGGGACTGTTTGTGTCCTGATGCATAGGTAAGTAGTGATGACCTATGGTTTTCCCTAGTTGAGAACAAATGAGTAGAACTATGTGACCCATGATCTTGATTTAGCAGCGATGGTATTCATGTTAAAGATTTGTCAACACAACCTGATGGGTGCGTGGTTTATTATCTAATCCAATCAAAAGAGTCTCTAGTATATATTCTCTTAGAAGGACATGAAATTGAGATAGAGGAGATGGTTAGAGTTTCTCCAGGACTATGATTTTGAGATTATCTATACTTCTGGGAATGGGAACATGGTGGAAGATTCTCTCAGTATAAGATCTAGTTCGCATTTTCTGAACGAGGTGTCAGAGAAGTTGGACTCATTACAGTCATACTTTGTGTATAGAGATGGAGAAACTTACCTAAAATCTATGGTTGTTAACCCTCAACTCTTACAATGATTTAGTGTGGCACAACTTGTATATAATGACTGCGAGACCCTATGTGCTCAAATATATAGAGGGAATGCTTCTAATGAATGTTCACAAGGTGGGGAGCACATTGTTCTTTTTAGAGGATGCATAGTAGTACCGGTGGCATTATGGGAGGATGTTTTTAGTGAGTTTCATAAATCCCCTTTGGTGGTACATATGGGTGTGGAGAAGATGTACCAAGACCTACGAAATCAGTTTTGGTGGCCAAGGATGAAGAAGAGTGTTGTAGAGTTCATTTCTCGATGCCTTACTTGTTAGAAAGTGAAGGCTGAGCACCAGGTTCCAATAGGTTTAGCTAAACCCCTTGAGGTTCCATAATAGAAGTGGGATGTGATATTGATTAACTTCATGAAATATTTACCATGTATGTTTAGGGGACACAATTCCATTTGAGTAATCATCAATCGAATCACCAAGTCAGCCTACTTTCTATTTATCCGATAGAATAGTTCAGTAGAGATATTGGGACCCCTCTATGTTTAGAAGATAGCTTGACTCCATGGGGTTCTATAGAAAATAGTTTCAGATCATGATTCTCATTTTACATCCCATTTGTGGAAGAAATTACAGGAGGTGTTTGGGTCCTAGTTATGCTTGAGCACAACATTTTACCCACAGATGAACGACCAGACATAGAAGACCATTTAGGTCATGGAGGACATGATACTTCAGCCATAGTTGGGAGGATCACCTACCACTGGTGGATTTACCATACAACAATAGCTACCATTACACCATTTATATGGTTCCATTCAAGGATTTGTATGAGAAACCTCTGTAGGTCACCACTTTGCTGGACTGACCCAGGAGAGTTAGCACTCATGGTCCCGGAGTTGGTACAACCTACTATAGAGAAGGTTCAAATCATCTAGGAGAATATTAATACTAAAAAGATCTATCAAGAGTCTTTTCATGATAGGCGATGAAGGCCTTTGGAGTTCGAGGAAGGATACTACATGTTCCTATGGGTTTCATCTCGATGTGGAATACATAGATTTGGTCGGGGAGGTAATTTATCTCTAAGGTGTATTGGCCCTTTTCAGATACTGTGTAGAGTTGGTGAGGTGAAATACCACTTATCTCTACCCCTGTAGTTGGACTGAGTACACAATATCTTCCATGTTCCGCAGTTGAAGAGGTATGTGCTTGACCCATCGCACGTCATCGACTGGGGCGAGCTAGATATCGAGGATGGAATGAATTTTGCTGAGTACCCAGTGTAGACCGAGGATTGGTTTGAGAGGATTATTTATGGGAGAGTGACCCCTTTGGTTCGTGTCTGGTGGTAGCAGAAGAATCTCTAGGAGAGCACATTAGAGTGGGAGGCTCAGATTCATGCATAGTACCCACATCTTTTTGAGTAGCCTTTGTTTTGGATTTTTCGGGGATGTAAAGCCCTAAGGTGGGGAGAATTTAATGTCTAATATTTTATGTGTATTATTTTTAAATATTATATGGATTATATTCAAGACCAAGTACTGAGACAATGTGCGATTCCGAGGCCTGATGTGACTGAAATAAATGTTTGAAATATATTAAAATATTAAATAGAACTCGTGTGTGGTTTTCCTGAAAATGTGGAATAACTTATAAAAGGGTTCTCAAATTATAAATCTAAGAGCACCATTACATTCAGAGTCACAGATTTACCTTTGGCGTGACCTAACATTTGACTGTTTGGTTCAACTGTAAAAAAGTTATCGCATGCAATTTTAATGAATAAAATAAATTGAAATATTTATTTTATTTTTTTCTATTTCATCAACACAATAATGATACAATGGTTTTATTTTAAATAAAACTTTAGGAAGGGATCCAGGGCTAGGATTATAACCCTGTAATTCCTTGGAGGCTCTGTAGAGTAAACCTTTAATATTTCTCTCAGTGGGTGATGATGTAACTGTGGATCGAAGATTGATGAATGTCGTTATTGATAGATATTTCCAGTGGAAATAGATATTCAACAGTGGGTGATCTAATTCCCAAATAAGATGTATTATTTCATATTTCCTTCCCCGTTCTTAGATTCAATGATGAACATGGACCAAGCAAAAAATAAGTTGATCCGTGGTTTGGTCGTACTTTGTGGGATGGGATTTAATTGCAGGATTTATGGGATTTGATTATTGTTTTAATTGTTGATAATTATTATGGGAATAAATTAAGGCTATAATGAACAATATCCAAGGTTTGTTCCTTATATTTGTTCATTGTTCTTTTTCTCCCTTGGAAAATCTATGCGTGTTCTTTATTCCCCAATGCATTCATGAATGATCGATCATTGAACCTTCATTTCTTGGTGAAATGATCCAAAATTTGAGATCTGACATCATAAAAACCTAATGAAGGTGCGAAGGTGATGAAAATAGATGAATCAAATCAATTTGGGAGAAATAGTTCTTCAAGAGAAATGCATCATATTTCATTTAGTTGGTTTTCCAAACCAATTTTAGTGGATACTAATGATCAGATAGGGTGAGCAGGAGGAAGGAGATGGATTTATAGAAAATCCAGAACACATAGAATATAGTACCAACTACATGGTGTGTTCATAATTGGACCACTCAACCTGTACATGAAAAGTACATAGACACAGGGGGGAGTACACGGGTTGCCTACATGGCGTGCACTCCACTACATGGCACATCTTGAACTGGATACATGGGATACCCCTTGTACTGGTACACAATCAAGGTTACACAAGTTTACACCATGTACTGGAACACAACTAGAGCACATGGGAGGACACTTTATGGAAGGACACAATGTGTGAATCCCTCTACACATTGTGTACCCATATTCTGCATGACATGTTCTAAAGAAACGTGCCTTTGTACACGAGTTGTACCCAGGGTTAAGGTAAATGGTGTGTGGTCCTACTACACACCATGTACCCCTTTCTACATGGATTGATTCTTATATCCTACGTATCTTGGACAAGTTTCGTTAGATTTCATTACCCTTATAATTTTCTTTGAAGGTATGTGAAAATTATTTCTTACTCATAGAACTATGATCCCTTCATCAGGACTTTTTGGATAGAGTTATGGAATCCCCTAAGAGGCCTGGATTGAGATCCTCTATTCATTATTCATAACCTAGGTAGAGTCTTTGGTTTTAACCTGACCAACTTTACAGGGTGTCGATCCTTTACTTAGCAGGTTAATACAGATTGAGTTGTTGGTATCACCCCATGGCCCTGGCTGGGATCCTAATATGTGTATCATGTCTCTCTTTAGGTTTGTTAGTGTATCTCTCTCATGACAGTTCCCAACAAACAATACTTCTTGGACAGATGTCATAAGTGCTATTGGACATATGAGTGTGTTCTACCATATGAGTGCTTCACAGAATCTTCAAGCTAAATCCCTAGTGTTGGTATGTGGTAGACATGACTTAGCTCTAGAATGTGGGTCTTGGATTGAGTATACCCATATATTCTAATATGTTCTATAGACATATAATTTTATAGATATGACTGTACTTTCCTTTTTTATATTTATTTGTGGTTTCAGAGTGTCTTACTGAGTATTGTTATACTCATCCCTACACGATATTTTCACGCCATATCATTTATTGTGAAGATGAGCGACCTTTTGATGGATTCCTAGGTGGAATAGGACCAGATAATATTTTTTTAGTTGAGGTAGTCTGAGGTGTATTCCTACAGCTACAGACAACAGTCCCAATACCTTTTCTTATAGGTTGGACTTGTGGTTACAAAATTCTTTTGGTGGGCTTGTATTTGGCCCAGTTCCACTTTACTTTACTTTCCTGTCATACTCTATTGGTTGGGATATATTAGTAGACATGTGCTGTTTCCTTAGTGGTTTTTACATTTCAGGATTTTGTAGTCTTGGAGATAGGTGCGTGCATACAGGTATATAGGCAATGCCTCCCATGTTAGTGATATGCCTACTCAGTGCTAGTCACCAGCCCCTGGCATATTGATGGTAGTTTTGGGGAGTCGCAGTATGGCCCCCACTAGGATGGGTCATGAAAATATATTTTGGATGAACACAAATTAAAAATTTTAAACTTATTAAAAACATTAGTGTGATAAGTTTGACTTTTCTTAAAATAAAAAACTATAAGGGGATTAATGTCATAGAAGTGGATCCAAGAGGTCATAAATTTGATGCATGAATGATTTTGGTAAAAATATACTCATCCAATAAAACTGTTACAAGTGTTAAGGTAATTTTCTAATATTTATAATATTATTTTTACCTTTAATTACCTGATTTACCCTTAACCATGATAATAAAATTACTAAGTTTACTATTCATATTGTCCAAAAATAAAAGGGACATATTTAAAAAATTTGGAACTTCTGATTAAAAACATGGAATCCATTTTTCAAAATTAAAAACATATAAATGGCTAAAATTAATTTAAAATTAATCTCATAGATGGGGTGAGAAAGTGAGTTTTTAAAGTGAAACTGTTCAAAAGTTTGAAATATTTTTATATTCAAATTCAATAAGAATAATATTCAAATTACATAAATTGGATTAATAGATGTATAATTGATCTAATTTTACTTTGAAACCAATTTAAATTATAATTTAACATTTAAAATTATTTAGATGAAAAGTAAGTTTTCAATTAAAAATCAGCATTTTTTACTATTCTTCAAAAATGAAACTTTTGAGAAAAATAATAAAAATTGAACAAAATAAAATTTTTATATTAATATTTAAAATATTAAATTTTATTTTTCAAATAAAATTTATAAAAGTGTCAAAATTTTGTTTTAAAATAAGTGAACCATCAAAAGGCGATAAAACTGCCTCTAAAAAAATATAGCTTTTTATGTATAAATTTAGATTTATTTATATATAATGTCTAGAAAAACATAGGATTAATTATAATAATTATATTTAATATATTATATATATATATTTCATTAATATAATCCAAAAAGGATGATTTTTTTTATTTTATTGGTATAAAATATGCTTGTGTGCATTTAAATAGTTTTTTAGAAAAATATTTCTTTTTATTTTGAAAAAGTGTTTTATTTTAATTTATAAATAATTGGTCACTAAAGAATTAAATATATATACATATGAAAAATATATTTTTATAATTTAGTTAATCATATTCATACCTTCTATTCTAACAGATTGGTTATAATAGTCACATAATAATAATATTTAGTTGTTCGTTTAAGCTTGTTGTGGCATGTCTTATACACTATTGAATATAGTATTTCCTTTTAAAAAATTGGTATGTTATGTAAGAAATTAAATAATTTTATTATTCAGGAATATAAAGAATGTTTGTGATGAATTGAACCTGAGGTGAGGGACTTTGTCTCAATTTCCTTTCATTGAGACATATTTTGATGTTATGCACCTATATTATTTTATGAGGTGCATATAAAACTCCTTTAAAATGTTATATCATTAATTTATCCATTATCATTGTATTTAATGTTTTTTAACGTTATTCTTTAACAGGGATTATGATTCAAATATTTCAAAAATGATAAAATAATTTTCTATAAAAAATTATCTTTTAATGTTTTCCTTCTAACTCTTATTTATTCCATGAACATGATTTTAAAATGATTTGGTTATAGACATGAGACTTTTATAGAGGATGTTTTTGTCTTTATTTCAATGTTTTTGAAAAAATCCTTTTATGGAATTTTTTAATTTCTTTACAAATGACTAAAGGAATATTCTATTTTAACATATATGACGATAATGACTTTTCCCTCCACTTTAAACATTATTTGAATACTGTATTCCATTACAATATTTCATATTTTCTTTATAGAAAACACTATTTATATTTTTTGGGTAATTTATGTTTTTAAAATGGGTTAAAAAAAGGGTATTTTAATATTTGAAAGTATTCTGCAAATGAGTTTAAAAGAGTTTTCAAGGGTTTTATGATGAAAATTTTCAAGCTTAAAATGTTTTATTTACATACGATCCTTAGAAATTGATTTCGACTAGTGAGCCCAAATAGATTCGGGTGATCCTATTATAGATTATATGATGGGTGATCCCAAATAGTGCTCCAATACATTGGGTAATTATTTTGTTCTCTGGAGAATTATATTGGAAGTTGACCGTATGATTATTCAAATTTGTATGGGTTCTATAATGGTTATATCAGATATTTTACCAAGGAACCTACATGAATTTTTTATGATTTCTAATGAGTTTTCTTGGAAATCATTTGTTTTCAAAAGTTAATATAAATGATGATTTTAAAATAATGATAATTCCTCTTTTGGTTAAAAAGTTATGTTTTTAAGAAAAGGTTTTTCATGAGTTTTTATGTTTTTCACTGGACTAAAATTTTTATTCGTTTTTATGTCCCTTGATGAGATTTTTGTGATCATCCCAATTTTTTTAAAAAAATTTCATAGGATTTGAATATGAGTGAAGGAAAGGAATAGGTCATGTTGACAGTCATGTAGATTTTTCATGAAAAGAAATCATGTTTTATATCCAACATTAAAATTATTATTCCAAGCTGGGTAGAGCCCGATATAGAAAAAAATCATGGTGACCTAAAATAGTGGAGACTAATAACATCCCCCCTAACAATACTATTACATGCATAGGGTAGAGATCCTAAACTGGGAAAAAATGAACAATGGTACTCATTAGCTGACCATGAAGCCAGGAAATCTGCATCCTTATTTGCATCCTGCTAGGTATGAAAAAGGGTCACCCATGGGTTGAGAAGCCTTTTGCACCTGCATATGAGGTAAGTGATGGACCATGGAATTTTAAGGTTCCCCTACATCGATCTATTAATAAATTTAGATTCCATTTCCACTGCTTCCATTTAGATATTGTTAGATTGACACAAATCAATTCCCTTCAACATCGCACTAGCCTCCGCCATAAGGGAGTACCCACATCCAAATATGTTGCTGAAAGATAGAATCATCACACCTTAATGGTCACAAATAACCCCACCCCCACATGGTCCTGAATATAAAAGATCCATCCATGTTGATTTTTAAACCATTGTTCGGTGGATTCCACCTAACCCATTTCTCCCACCTGTGGTGATTTTGAGAATTGTTGATTCTGAAAATACTTATACAAAAATTTCTCAGAGAGGGAGAGATTTCCCAGTGTTTGAAAAGTGGAAGAAGATCAACCACTAGGATTCGAGCTTTAATCACAAACCCCAGCCATGTTCTGGACATAACTCCATGCCAACTTTGGTTTCTTTCTCTCCATATGATCCAATATCCCACTGCAAGAAGCATAAACCTCTCCCTCCACTGCTAAACATTGTTCCTAGATCTAAAATATCAGGATTGAAGGAAGGATTCTTGGCTAGTATTTAGAGATCCCAGCCTGATGTACTCCCCCGCCCACTCCAGAAAACCTCAGCCTAATCACTCTCATTAAAGATATAGATGACATATTCTTCTTTAGGGGCTCTGAAATATAAGCATTTTGAAGCCATAATCACTCCTTTTTTCCTGAACAAATCATCTGTAGGTAGGGAGAGGTTTTAGAGGCCGACACTAGGAATTTAAATTTCAGGGTAATATCATTGCACTAGTTTTTTTCATTCCACATGTCATGTGCTTCAACTAATTGAGTCACTGAGCGATAAGCCTTTACAGAGAAATTACTTGAAGTCGACCCTGTAAAGATTAGTCTATCTGGTTCCGAGTTTATGTGAATGTTGTTGAATACCTTCATTTGATGGAGGTTGTTAATGGAATTAATTAAAATCTTAAAATTTGTCACTTGGGAGAAAGTGATATAAGGGGTTGGACAACATGGAAAACCGATAAATGAACTTTACCAATCATAATTATATAAATTAATGTGTTAGTGACCCACTATCTATTTGTAATGTCTACATAATATAGAAAAATGGCTGGAAATCACAAGACATATCCTAGAAGATCACCCTTACTCTGTCCATATGCTTACCATATCTGTTCTTAAGAAAAGTGGCCCCATGATATTTTCCCTCCATGTAGTCCCACACGAGCTTAGATTTTATTCTCTAAATTTCCTCCTTAACACTCTGAAAATTAATACCGCCATCACCCACCCCTGTCCATCTTGTCCCATGAATCCCAATGGTATATTCCTTCAGAGTGAGCATCCCAGATGAATCCTGTCAAGATATTTTTAATTTTTATAAGGACCACCTTTGGCACATTGATCACTAAAATCACATTCATAAGAATAGAAAACAATACCCAATTGACAAGTGTAATACACACCCAAAGGATAGAAACTGGTTCTTGTAATTTGCAATGTACTTAGTGATTTTTTCAACCATCCCATCAAAGTGATGTATGAGAATCCTTCCCGATACTACAGTAGCTCCAAGATAATCCATGGGTAATGACCACCTTTTCATACCAAGGCCATGTTCAATTTTTTAACCACCTTTATGAGCACAATTTTGATATAAACATGCTAAATTTTTCTAGTTGATATATTTTCTTCTCCACTTTCAATAAATATCCATTATTTTTTTTGAATTCGTGAATGTTTCAACTATTAACGTTTATAAAAAATATCATTTAATCATAAAAAATATATGAGAGATGTCACTAGTATTTTATCTACCATGGTAAAGAATAATGTTGCTACAAATAATGATCTCCCCTTGGTATCTTCTATGAGTGTGCTACATTAGGATGAATATACTAGGAGATAGGGGATATCCCTTCCCGAGTCCTAGATTGTATTTTAAGAATCCACACTTCTTCCCCATGAAGGAGATATCCCTCAAAGGTGAGATAAAATTCCTAAAGAACAGATCCATCACCCCTTTGGAGAAACCCATACTATGAAACACTTTATTGATGAAACTTTACTCCATCTTGTCATAGGATTTATACATATCAATCTTAACCACAATGTTGGATCCAAGAGATTTTTTTTATTTATCCAACCATTTCACGAACCATAGAAATAGAAAATTGACTTGAAATTCCCTTCATAAATCCCTATTGGTTCTCCAAGACCCTTTGAGGAAGATGAAACATGAGTATTCTATTGGTAATGCTTGAAAGGACCTTATAGGGAAAGTTACATAAGCTGATTGGCCTATAGTGGTTGAGTAAATATGGATCATTTACTTTCAGAATGAGGATTAAGGTTGATGTATAAGGAAGAGTCCTTATAGTTGGTGTTATAGGTCAATTTAGATTACTTTATTTTTTAGGACAATGATAATAACACATCGTTGAAAGATTTAACTTTAAGTTTAAGTTGAAATGATATAGAACTTACAGATTACCATGTTGATTCATATAAACTATGTCTATTTATAATGTTTTTCCATAGATAAAACAAATAAACAATAGTGGGAAGGCATAGATAAGAAAATATACCTCCAAATGTACATCCTGAGATAGTTTTAATTGGAACATCGAAGCTTGTTGGAGTGATGTCTCAGTTGACATGGGCTATTAATGGTGGTGGTATCCAAACTAAGGAGTAACCTGATCTACAATAATAGAACATGTCAATAGTGGAGAATTTCACGAGGAAACACCCCCATCATTTAGTGGACCATCTGACCTTGTGATAGCTGAAGGATGGATTAATACTCTAGAGAATATATTTTAAGTCATGGGATGTTTTACAATTCAAAAGGAAACTCTTACCATTTATAATTTTAAAGGTGAATATGATCAAAAAAGGTTTGGTTAAAAATACCATTGAGAAATATGATCTTTATTACATTGAATTGGAAAAATTTAAGGATATTTTCATTGAGAAATATTTCTGTATGGTTGTTTAAATACAGATGGAAAAAATTCCTATAATTGAGGTAACAAGATGAAGATTATGTGGCCACATATGAAGATAACTTTACAAGACTTTCCTAGTATATAATTTATTTTTTTGGGATATTTATATTAAAATTAATAGATTTTAGTCTGGATTTAATCTAAGTATATAAATATTTTTTTCTATAAGAGAATTTAAAATCTATGAGAAATTTGTTCATTATGCAAAAAACTGTTGAGTTGAATGTTTCTGATACTTATATGCCGCATGATAATAAAATTAGGAAGCGTTCAGGATGGAAATCAATGGAGAAACATGAAATAAAGAAATATGGAGGTAAGAAAATGAAGTTCCCATCTTGTGGTAAGTGTGGTAAAAATAACCCTGGAGAATGTATTGTGAAATCAGGGAAGTTTCATTGATGTATAATGTTTGGACATATGAGCTATGATTATAAAAAAAATAATCCTAAAGAATAAAATAATGGGGTAACCAATAGCCACCCAATGGTGATATGTTTTTGTTTAAATAAGTTGGGTTAATATGATAACGTGTCCCCAAAGTTAGTAACTTAGATGAGAAATCATCAAGATCAGAAGAAAAAGGGTGTGGTAAAATCTTTTTCTGTCACTATGGTTGATGTTGGGCCATCAAATTAATTTATGATAGGCATGTTACTGGTTTATTTTAATTATTCTAATACCTTTTTTGACTCTGGATCTTCACATTCTTTCATTTTTGATAAATTTTCAAGTAAAATGGAAATATCACTACATAAAAAGAATATAAAATTTTTGGTGAAAACTTTGGGTGGGAATATTAAATCGATCAAGATTTATAGGAATATTCTTATAGTTATAAGTGGGATGGTATTTCCTAAAAATATTGTTAAACTAGCCATAATAGAGTTTGAATTGTTACTAGGTATAGATTGGATTTTAGTTTATCATGATAAGATAGATTCAATATCCAAGAAAGTTTTATTCAGTGATTTCATGACTTTTATAAGATACTAAGAAGCTAAGAAATTTATTAGAGATGAAAGTTAAATTTATCTAGATCATATTTTTTAAAATAAATAAACTATTAAAATTAGTTATTTTCCAGTAGTAAATGAATATATAGATGTTTTTATGGATTATTTTCTTGGTATTATTCCTAAGCATGAGGTTGAGTTTACTATTGACTTAGTGTTTGATGCTAATCCTATTTATAAACCCCATTATCGAATGGATAAAGTGGAACTTTTAGAATTGAAAAATTACTTGAAGAAGTTATTAGATAAAGGTTTCATTCAACCTCGCACTTAACCATGGGGGGCTCTTATTTTTTTTATAAATAAATATAATTCAATGAGACTTTTTATTGATTACAGAGCCTTGAATAACATCAATATTAATAAAAAGTATCCTTTGAATAATATCAATGATTTGTTTAATCATATCTAGAGAGAACAATATTTTTCAAAAGTTGACCTGAGGTTTGGGTACCATCAGCTAAATTTGAATGAAGATGACATTTCGAAGACTACAGTTTAGACTAGATATGGGAACTATGAGTTTTTAGTTATTCCCTATGGGTTGTCCAATACACCCAATGTATTTATAGACCTTATAAATAGATTTTTCATGAATTATTGGACAAATTTTTGGTTGTGTTTATTAATAATATTTTTTGTGTATTCTAAAATTTATGAGGAACATGAAAGACAACTAAGGATTTTTTAAAAACCTTAAAATAAAAGAAACTATATGGGAAATTTAGTAAGTGTATTTTTTGGTTGAAAAAATTTATTTCCTTGGAAATATTATTTCTAAATATATAAAAACTATTTATCTTACTAAAACAAAAGTTATTGAAGAATGAAAAATACCCACAAATATCGCATAGATTTATATTTTTCTTCGATTAATGGGTTACTACTGGTGGTTTTTTGAAAAATTTACTTTATTGTCTAAACCACTAATTAAGTTAACTAAAAAATTATTTAAATTATTTTGTAAAAAATAATGTGATGATTGTTTTCTGGAACTAAAAAGACAATTTGAGAATGATAAAAGTTTTGACTTGGCTTCTAGAAATAGAGAGTTTATCATATACACTAGAAGTTATTTTAAATTACTTGGTTGTATCCTAATGAAGATTGATTAGGTAATTTCTTATGCTTCACATCAGTTGAAACCTCATGTGTTAAATTACCCTACACATTATCTGTAATTAACTTCAATGATTTTTTATTTAATTTTTTTGATATATCATCTATATGAAGTAAATTGTGAAATATATAATGATAAGAAGAGTTTGAAATATATATTCACTTAGAAATAATTAAACATGTGGTAGATAATATGGATAAAACTGATCAAGGATTATTATTACTTGATTCTTTACCATCTTGGAAAAGAAAAAAAAGTGGATGATTCTTTAAGTTGAAAAAATAATGAAACATTAACCATATTAAGTTTGAAAACTAACCATTTTGTTAATGATTTGATAAATTTTTGGCATAGAAGTTTTGGATGTAGGGATATCCTCTATTTTTTTTTTCAGGTTTCAGTATAGTTTAATTTTTCAAAAATAATTAAGCAATATCAAAATGAGGATTAAAATTTATAAGAAATGTTAGAATCTATTAAGAATATTAAGTTTGAAAATTTTAATATTGATGAAGATGGTGTTATCAGGTTTGGAAAAAGATTATAAATTCATTGTGATTCCTAATTGAAGAAATATTTTTTGAGTGAAGCTCATAGTTCTCTGTTTTTCATTCATTCAGGTGGCACTAAAGTTTAAATGGGAAAATATATCCATAGATTTTGTAGAGGGATTACCAAATAATTCTTGAGTTAAAAATTTGATTTGGGTTGTTGTTGATTGATTAACTAAATATGCACATATCCTTCCCATTCAAGATACTATGTCTTTAGATAAAATTTCTTGACCATATCTAAAGGAGATAGTTAGGTTACATAGAGTTACTCTCTATATTGTATTAGACCATGATCCAAGGTTTTGATCTAATCTTTAGAAAGGACTTTAGAAATCCTTGGCTAATAAATTAAATTTTAGTACAACTTTTTATCCTCAAACTAATGTTCAAACTAAGAAGACGATTCAAACTATTGAATATATTCTTCATTGTTGTTCAATTGATTACAAGGGAAGTTGAGATCAATATCTTTCTTTGGTTGATTTTTCTTATAACATTAATTTTCATTCCAGTATATAGATGACACCATTTGAGGAATTATATGGAAATTACTGTCAAAAGATAAATTTTTGGGATGAAGTAGGAGAAAGAATGTTTATGGGACCATATTTAGTAGAGGAAATCTATGATAAGGTACATCTGATTCAGTAACAAATGATGACGTATCAAAGTAGGCTGAAAAGTTATACAAATAACCAGAGGAAAGATATTTCTTTTGAGGTAGGTGATCATGTATTTTTTAAATTTTCTCCATGGAAAATGTTATGAATTTTGGTAAGAATGGTAATCTATGTCTATGGTTCATTGGATCATATGAAATCCTGGAGAAAGTTGGATTAGTTTTCCTTCAGAGTGGATTTTCCTCTGAGTTTATCCCTGGTACACAATGTATTTCATGTTTCAATGTTAAGGAAATATCTATCAGATTCATGTCATGTTTTGAACCCAAAAATAGTTTAGTTAGAAAAATAATACTTCTTATGAGGAACAAAAAAGTTTAGTTTCTTGACTATAGAGAGCATTTTTTTTGGAATAATGTGATTCACCGTGTTAAGGTTTTAGGGAAAAACCATATGGTTGAAGAGACAACATGAGAATATAAAAATGCTATGAGGGAAAGATATCTTCACTTGTTTAATAAGTGAATAAAATTGAGAGGATAAAATTTAAAAAAGGAGGTAATAATGTGACAACCTATTTAATGATATAATAAATCAATTTCATTTTTATTCATTATAAAAATATTAAGTAATTTTTAAAATAAAAAAGAAAATAGTTTTAGTTAAACACATTTATTATAAGGTTTTATTGAAAAGTTTAATTTCAAAATTTTAGTATTTTAATTATAAAAAATGTTTTTAATTTATGAAATAATCATATCAAAATTTACTTTAGGTGAAATTTTGGTATTTTTTGAAAAATATTGATTTTTCAGGGAATAGTGTAAAATAGAAATTGTTTGTAAAAAAATATTTTATTTTCCATAAATTAAGTAATTTAAAAGTTCCAATATGTTTTTAAATATTATTTAAAGTAACATAATTATTATTTATTTTTATTTAATAAACTAAATTAATTTTTAATCAGATTTATATTGGGTTTTAGTATAATATTGTTTTTGGGTTTAAAAACGATATTTTTCAAAAAATTGTTTTAAAATGAATAATGTTTCTCCATTTTAATTAATTAAAATATTACATAATAAGAAATGTTTTAAATGAAATTTATAGATTATATATAAACAAATATTAATTTATATTCTTAAAATAATTATTATTAATCATATATTTAATATAAAATCAGCTTTTTCTTGAAAAATACACTTCTTGAAAACTGCTTTTTCGTTGCGTCTGCAAGTTTTTTTTAAATTTGATTTTTCCACTTATGTGAATTGAATTTTTTAAAATGGATTAAATATTTTTAATCATAATAATTTATATTTTCTAATTATTTTATCTTAATTTTTACTATATTTAAAAGTGAAAACAGTAAAATTTAATTACCATGGTTAATGTAAAAATGGGTCTACAGAGAGGTCAAAATAAAATTATAATGGTTAAAATAACATAAACAATTGTATAAAATATATTTCATGACCATATTTCTTCCATATAATGTCTAAGTATCAATAATAATCTATTTTGGACCCTTTTAGAATGTGAAAAAGTGGGTACACCTTTTCCTTTTCAAAAATTACAAGTATGCCACTCACGTCACTTATAAAAGGCCACCCCCTCTCATCTCTTCTTCAAACCATAAAACTATTTTTTGTTAGAAAATACCTAACCAAATAAATTAAAAATTCTTATTAATTCATCCTAGAAGACTTGGTTTGATCATAAACTCATTATAGTAATAATTTTGGTATAATTCTAAAGAGGTGGTCCGAGAAGAGGTAAAATTCCTAACTATGTGTTTTTGTTTTATTTATCCTTCCAAATATTACATATATTATTAATTTATTATTATATAATAATAATATTATTTACCGTATAATTATATGTTATTATGTTAAGGTAATGACCTATATACATTTCTTCTTCCCTTAAATGGGAAACGATAATGTTGCTCATGTGTACGACGGACTACCGCCTCACGAACCGATGTGACATGTTTTCCATCAACACCTCTCATGGTTGGGTATGATGATGGATATAAAGTATATATATGATATCAATAGCATAAATATCCCTATTTTTTCATTATATCATATATTAATTTTTTTATTTTTTATTTTTTAGGGGATACGATTACGTCGCTCGCGTGTACAACGGACTACTGCCTTGCGAAGCGATGTGATTCATTTTTCACTAATGCTTTACATAGATGGTAATATAGATAAATTTAATGAATATATACAATATAAATGAAATAATTATGATATTTAGGACATATTTATCATTCCTAAAATATTATATATCATTTTATTTCGTACTTTTTTACTAATTTAAAAATGATAACGTCATTCTTGTATGCATGGACTACCACACGTAAGGCCTACTATCTCCATGATTGTAACATAATTACTTTATCAAAACCATATTTTATGATTGGTCTTAAAATTATTATTAATGTATAAATATGACAATTATTTCATTGTTATTATTCCATATATGTCTAAATAATTTCCTCTTCGACCATAGCAAACCTTACAAAATCATTTTTGACACATAAGCTGAATATGGTCAAAACATAGGATGTAAACCTAATAGATTAAGTAATCATATACAAAAATTTAATAATTAAAATAAAATTAATAATAAACTTTAAAATTTTTATTAATAAATTAAATAATTAACATATGTTTATTATTCAATAATATGAAGAACATACGTGATGAATCAAACCTGAGGTAAGGGGATTCTTCTCAATTTCCATTCATTTAGTCATATTTTGATGTTATGAACCTATATTATTTTACGAGGTGTATATATAGATCCTTTGACATTTTATATCATTAATTATCTATTATTACGATATTTAAAGTTTTTTAATGTCATTATTTCATGGGTCTTATGATTTAAACATTTATAAAGTGATAAGATAATTTTCTATAAAAAAAATTCTCTTTTAATGTTTTCCTTCTAAATTTATTTTATTCTATGAAATTGTTTTTAAAATGATTTTATTTTTTACATGATATTTTTATAAAGTAATTTAATTTTTTTATTTAAATGTTTTTGAAAAAAATATTAGTATGGAATATTTTAATTTCTTTACAAACGACAAAAGGAATATTATATTTTAACGTATCCAATGACACAAAATTTTACCACCACTATAACCATTATTTGAAGATTTGATTTCTTTAAAATATTTTTTGTTTTATTCAAAGAATAACCCTCTTTCAATTTTTATGGGTAATTTATGTTTTGAATTTTTTTAAAACAAAAGGGTATTTTGATATCTAAAAGTGTTTTTAAAATTAGTTTAAAATAGTTTTCAAGGTTTTTATAAGGAAAATTTACAAGCTTAAAATGTTTTATTACTAATATGGTCCTTGTACATTGATTACAATGGGTGTGCCTAGATAGCACCTAGTGATTCCATTATAGCTTATATGATGGGTGCACCCAGATATGGATCCAATGCATTGGGTAATTATTATGTTTTCTATAGAATTATATTGGAAGTTGGTAGTATGGTTATTCTAATTTGTAGGAGTTCTGTAAGGGTTCTGTGAGACAATGTCCCAGGGAAACTACATGAATTTTCTATTCTTTCTAATTAGTTTTCATGGAAATAATTTTTTTTTCAAAAGGTAATATAAATGATATTTTTAAAAGAATACTAATTATCTTTCTGGGTAAAAAGTTTTATTTTTAAGAAAAGGGTTTTCATGGATTTTCAATTTTTCCACTAGACTAAGGGATTTTTTTATATCTCTTACTAAACTTTTTATGCTCATCCATTTTTTTAAAAAAAATCACAGGATTTAAGGATGGGTAAGTGAAAGGAAATTCATGAATATTTTTCATGAAAAGAAATCATGTTTTTTTTAAATTTTTATATAGTTAAAAAATGGATACTAATTGGAAGTGTACACATTGTATTATATGGTTTTTTGTTAATGAGTTATGACCTAGTTTTCTAAAAATATAAACCTGAAAATATCCTCAAATTAAAGAGAATGAAATCTTGACTTCAAACTTTAGATTATATAATTTTAAAGGCAGGTTCCTCATAATGGTGGACCTTAAACCCAATGATTGGGTGAGGAATTTACCCAATATATCATATGGGGGACCCACACCCCATAAATGTTAGAATTTAATATGGGTGTACCAAAACCCCTTGTCTTGTATGGAGGAACCATTCCCTATCGATGATAGTTTTGATTTGGTGAGTATCCAACTCCATCACTAATATAGAGGACCCATACCATGGTAAGAATGTGGTCGATCAAGGAAGTATCTGATCCTAAATTTCCACCTGATTCTCAATTATCGGTCATGAGGATACCCATTTGATGTTTGGGTTGTGCTGAGAAGGAATCTCTAGGTGGTGTTCAACTACAATGCTATCACTAAAGTGATAAGAAACCATTGGGAATCACATAATAATTCATTCTCAAAATCTTAAATAGGGGAGACATTATATTAAAGTAATCTCACTTTATCTATATTCTATGATAGAAAGTAACCCTATCACCATATTATTAAGACCAATAAAAATTCCATTGATAAAATGAAATATATTTTATACAATATAATAAAATTAAATCATCTTCCCAAATAGTATATCCAGATATCATAATCATTAAGTAATCTATAACTATCAATTAACCTAGTTAACCAAACAACATGTTAATCAATGTAGTTTCTAAGTTATTTATCCAATCACAGTGCATTATGGATCATTAGATAACACACCTACCTAGAATATTCCACACATTCTATTATAGTAAAAAACTTTAGACAATAGGAATTGATATCATGAGAATCTTATCATCAAAATATTTTGTAAATTATTATCATCAACCTCAAACACTCTCAATGAGAACATCCTAAATTAATGAATCATTATTACATTTTCTTACTCAGAAATCATACTATGTTTATAGAAAAATGTATTTTTGTAAAAAATATTTACAAAACATCATGTTTTATCATAAATATAGATTCATAGTAATAATCATCATTATTTATAAACCTTTGGGTCCCATTATAAGATAATCATGTTTGAAAGTTATCAAAATCATCATTAGATCTCTTACGTATTCATCCATATAAAAAAAAATAATTTCACCTTTTAATAAACTATAGATATTTGGTTCAAAAATAGAGGGTGTAATAATATTCAACTTATGAAAATGGTTTGGGTAGTGTTATAAAAATATTTCCCCAAAGAGGTTGCTATTGATATAAACACCCAATATCTTTAAATTATAAAAACACCCATAAAATAAAACCATATGGCTAAAAATACCCCACTATTGTGATATATAAGAAAAAATAAATGAAAATTACTATTACTTTTAAAATGTTGACACTTTCCCCAAAAATTATATTTTTAATAATAATTAGGCCCACATCCAAAAATAACCTATCCACATTTCACTGATCCCCCATGCCCAAAAATTCAATGTACTATTATTGGGTTTTGCTTATTATTGTGGTGAGAGATAAAAACTTCTTATCCATCACAACAATGGTTAAAATTATACACAATAGCAGTTTGATGCGTCATCCACACATGGAGATGCCTCAACTTATTTTTTCCCTTAACTAATCACCCTTTCCTCTGTATATCATTATGTTGGTGAAACCCATAAAATTTTCAATACCTCAATCACCCAACCTATTTTATGTATGTATCTGTTCAATATATAACTAACCTTTCATTAATCCCATGCTTTCATCTTATTAATAAACAACTATCACAATCATTCCATGGCATGACCACTTGAAAACACTAGAAATAACTACTATTTATTTTATTCCATTTCCATTATTAAGCACTTCTAGAATCCCTAACCAACATAAAATCTATCATTAGATCCTCTCATGTGACCAATTATTACACCTTTGCTGATGTGGTTAAACCATCTTACCCTGCATGATGTTGGTGAACATAGTAGCTGGTTAAAGGTTGAATGAACCATCACCATTATAGTGGTGGAGATGTTGTGCCTATTTAATGAGTGACCCAAGGGAGGTCTCAGGTGATACATAGTGGGAGATTATTGAGCCTCATTCAAGTCAACCATATTTGACCACCCAAAGATATAAAACAAAAATAACAAAAATAACAATAGATGTAGTGGCAAAACCAAAACAATGTAACGTAATTATAATTATCATTGTAATCTAGAAACTATATAATATTTAATTATATGCACTAATTAAAATACTTAAACAAACCAATGAATGATGATCAACAATCCTATATCAGGGGACCACTTTCTCCTTCCTATAATACTTTTGTATCCACCATCTTATTTTTCACATAAAAATGAGGTTTAAAAGAGTGTAACTTTATATTTATAGAAAAATGGGATTGAATGAGGACCAAGTCAAGCCTGGTGTGTGATATAAAATTATATAATTTTTAAATAAAATATCATGTCTCAAGAAATATTTTATTGAATGTTTATCAATTTGACATATGTTTTGCATGATATCATCATTTTTCTCCAAAAAAAATGACAATCACGATGTTAATGAATTAATTAAAATTTATAATTCAAAAACCCTCTAATTCATGATAAATATCAACCTCAAGGTAAAAACTATTTTATTAGATCAAAAGAACCATTATATTTTTTTATTCTTTACAAAGTTAAAATTATTATATTTTACTCATTCATGTAAAATTTAAAAAACCACATTTCACTCCCAAATTCGTAGAAACTTTAGTTAAATCATTACAAAATAAAAATTAATAAATATAAGCACTAACAAATACAATGGATTTGAATAAGGATCCAAATTTTAATCAAAACCTTTATAATTATTAGGTAAAAATAAATTCACTATATTTTTCTACCTTTTAATATTTTCACCAAAAAATAAAAATTCTATAAAGTGGAGAAACTATCGAGATCATGTTATTGTTCCAGAATCCCAAGTATCTAACTGAAAGAACATAAACACTAATATTCACATTCATATAATATTATTTAAATTAATCCTTAATTTAGACATAGCCTTACAAGATAAAACTCAAAATGGATGTCATTCATTTATCTAATCATGATGATAATAACCTGGGTGGATTATTTTACCTACACTAGTAAAATGTAAAACCATCATGAGAATTTTGGTGAGTGTTCATAGCACCAAATTTTTTTTATCAATCCAAAACATAGAGAGTTAATTGGATTAGAATGATTTTATACCAAGTTCAATATATAATATTTCCATGTATACGAAAGAACTTATTCAGAACACTTTTCCTTCTAATCTACCATTAATCAGAATATTACACTCAAACATAGATGAGTCACCCATAATCTCAAATAGGTCAACTAAAACTAGGATATGAAACATGTATCTTGATTATCAATATTAATAAAAATATGAAATCGATCTATAGGTCATCAACTATTTACAATCATATGATTACATCAATGGATCCCATCTCTAAATATTCTGAAAATCAGAATATTATGATAATGCTCAATGATAAATTAGGCAGTTTTATGACTTTTTTAATTTCATAGATGATATTCCATGAAATATATCAAATTATCACCCCTATTTTATCATAGTTTAATCAAGACTTATTCATAAATCCCATTGATCCCCATAGATCAAACTTTACTTAACAAAAGTTAAAGAATTTTAGATATCAACATTGAAACAAATTATATTCCAAAGCAACAATATATATTACCAAAAAATGGTATAACATTGAAACACCTAGGTGAAACACCATATGAAAATGTACATACCCCTCCCCTAAATTTTATGTCATATATCAACAAAATTTATCACCTATATTTAGGGAAATAAATAATATTATACCCAACTTTAAGTAGAAATATTATGGTTGATCCCATGAAAACATTTAGTTTTATTTGACCTCAACATACATGATTTTTTTTAATTTAAAAACACTTGATAAAGAAGTGTGAAACTAATCAATATCAAGTTCACACAACTAATATCATCCTTGTTTACCACAACAAAGAAACAATTGGTAGTTAAATTATCCATCATATAACATATAAAAATGATAAATCCACACAAAACATCACTACTTTGATAACAAAGTAATTTCTCGGGCCACTGCATTAATGGTCAAGGGACACTGCATGCCTGACCGCGTACCCACTCGGGGGCTGGGCCATCACCCGCTTTGTTTCCCGGCCCCTACCTTTTGTGAATAGAAAAAAGAAAAAAAAAATGGAAAAAGTGGGAGAAATTAATTTGACAATGTAAATTTAAAATAATATTTAATTTATCAACAAATAATTTATATTGAAGGGTCATAGTAATTCAAAAATATTTTTTTCCAAAAACTTAAAGTACCTTTCCTATAAATAAATTCATGCAAAAAATTGTGTAACTTCAAATGAAAAAACATATAGATTGTTTGTAACGACCCGAAATTTTTTTAAATAAATTTTGTTTCCTAATTTTATGTGTTATTGTTATACTCAACAAAAATGTTTCATTTGGTAACATGAGTATAATTAAAATGAGACTGTTGAGTTTTGACTGTTATTTGACCATTGGTCAATATGACTGCTGGAAACTAAACATTTTGACTATTGTCTCTAAATACAAGCAATCTTGATTAATTAATATAGAAAGAAGATTTGATGGCCTCACCCAGTAGTCTTGGACCGATCGAAGCCCATCTAACAGAACTTGGGAAGGAGGTAGCACCACTGGGCTTTGCTCTGGACCAAACCCAAGCTGAACTTCATCATATAAAGCTAGAACGGGATCGCCTTCGCGAGAAGTTCAAACTGATAGAAATTACTACTCGTGCGATGTTGGCCGAGCCTCCCTCGGATTCTCTCACCTTAGCACACCTTACACTTAGGTCCTATGCTGGTGTGATAAGGGGCTATGTAAGGAGACCGTAACTGTCTTGTGTAATCCTTTGTTTTAAATAAAATTTCGATTTCTTTTATGAATTTTCAAATGACCGGATAAATGTAGTATGCAAATTTTTGATGAATTTTAGAAAAAAGAAATTTTAAATATGTTTATGTAAACCCTAAATAATTAAAAATGTGTAATGATTTTCAAAAAATGGTCTTCTGCAATTATGTTCAGTACTAAATTTAGAATCTAATAAGATCAACTTGATTTTTGATGAATAGTAAATTATGAATAGTGATTTTATGAATAGGATTAATAATGTGTCCAAATGGATTAGTAATCTCACTTAAAGAAAGTATTAAAATAAGCTAGGCACTTTGATTAAGTAATGTGATTCAATAAAATGGTTAAATAACGGTTTCATAAATTATTATTCAAGTATTAGTTTTTTCTGATGAATAGTGTTTTTTAATTAAAAAAATTTAATTAAAAATAAATAGAAAATTATTTTTATAAAAATGACTTTATTTTTGAACTCAGAGCAACGATATTATGTTAAGGTAATTTTTGGGGATTTTTCTGAAAAAAATGAATTTTCGATGAATAGTGTTTTTATTTAAAAATTAAATTAAAAATATTTAGAAAATTATTTTTATAAAATGGATTTCATTTTTGAAATCAGAGCATTGATATTTGGTTAATGTGAAATTTTGGGATTATTCTGAGAAAGTTGAATTTTTGGTGAATAGTGAAAGTATAGTTTTTAAGTTACGGGTGTTTAATGACATCATTAAATGATGTATTAAGTATATATTCAATATGGTCGAATTATGAATAGTAAGATAAGGTGTGAGCTGTCCCAAGTAGCCAATACCATGGGCAAATACCATGGGCAAGCCCATGGTTTTGCCAAAACCACTAGTGAGGTGTCCCTTGGTCATTAATGCCTTGTCCCCTCACTTTCCCTATAAATACCAAGCCCTCCTCTCATCCATTCGACTCCCCACTCATTCCCAACGAATTTCTGGTCTCATTACCTCCCAAGGAGTACTCCCAAGGTTCCACCAAGCCCTCAAGGTCCCAACCTTTGAGGTTTAAGAGTTACATTTTAAGGTAAGGGATCCGACCCCTCTCTTTCTTTTCAAGTAATCTCCTTTATGTCATTTCTTTTATACTCCATGTTCTTATGTTGGAGGATGTTCTTTTATATTCATCCTACTGCCTATTTCATTTTCATATGATGGGATACCCCCCCTTTCTCTCATCAATTCGTTTTAAGAATGTTTATGTGGCGCCGTTAGGCTGCCGAATTTTTAAGGGATTCTTTCACCTTCCTCGTTTTCAAGTTCTATTTTCATTCAAGTCTTTCATGTTCCTTTTTATTATGTTGGGGTATGATCTATAAATTATCATACTGATCTTTTATGATCATATGATGAGAGACCCCATTTGATCGCTTCAATTCAGTATTTTGAAGTTTTAAGTGGCGTCGTTAGGCTGCCGAATTTTTAAGTAGTTCTTCACCCTTCTCGTTTTGAAGTTCTACTTTCATGTCAATTATTTCAAGTTCCTTTTTATTATATTGGGGTATGATCTCTATATATATCATACTGGACTCTTATGTTCATATTATTAGAGACCCCATTTGATCTCTTCAATTCAGTATTTTGATGTTTTAAGTGGCGCCGTTAGGCTGCCGAATTTTTAAGTGGTTCTTCACCCTTCTCGTTTTGAAGTTCTACTTTCATGTCAATTCTTTCAAGTTCCTTTTTGTTATGCTGGGGAATTATCTCTATATCTATCATACTGATCTCTTATGATCATATGATTAGGGACCCTATTTGATCTTGTGAAATCATTTTCTTTTGAAGTTAAGTGACGCCGTAAGGCTGCCGAATTTTCATAAGAGAAATCTAATCTTTTTTTGTCTTCCTTCCATGTTTTTCTTTTCAAATGGTATGTCCTCCAAATTTCATTTCCAGGTCCATATATCCTTCTTATTCTTTCACCCTACTGTTTTATGGATCATTTATGAGTGGGTGACCCATGTCCCCTCTCATTTCAATGTTTTCTAAAACCCCGAAACTTAGCCGTTATGCTGCAAAATTTTCCCCTCAAAATGCCTCTCTCTTTTCTCAAAA
Source organism: Viscum album (assembly GCA_963277665.1). Lineage (NCBI taxonomy): Eukaryota > Viridiplantae > Streptophyta > Magnoliopsida > Santalales > Viscaceae > Viscum > Viscum album. The sequence goes on from OY728156.1 coordinate 343,477,848, forward strand.
ATTATTTTATGTTATAAAGTGAATACTCAAAGCTCTTATTTATACAAGTGTATTCACATATATATCAAAATGTTCCATTTTAAATTCTGGGATTTACATACATGAGACCCGCATTCCCTTTCTGTGGGTTTAAAGTGACGTAAAGATCATGTCTTTAAAGCAGTTTTTAAAACGTTATGATTATGAAATGAAACCCATTTATTTTATGCTATGTGGGTTATTTATGAAATGTTTGATGATGATATATGTGGCTCACATGATAATAAATACAAATTAAGGGTGCGCCCTGATAGCGCTCCAATGCATTGGGTAATGATGTAACCACTAGAGATTACAATTTTCACGATACCTTGGTGAATAACCTTGGTAATTTTCAAATGACACCTTGGGGATGGACCTTGGTGATATGTTCATGATTGTCTATGTTAAATGATGTAGCCACATCTTCAAGTTATGAAAAATGTTTTTTTATTATTAAATTCCTCATGATTTCTTTCTCATGCCTTAAAGTTCTTTTCATGTCCTTATTGAAGTATATCAAGTTTACATGTAAAATGTTCCTCTTGTTTCCCTCACTGGGCCTTCTGCTCACCCTTTCTTTTGATGTATGTCCCCAGGTTATGAGATGCAGTAATGAACCTAGAATGAACTTAAGGAGACGGATTTCAAGTGTTTAAGAAGAATGTTTTTATATTTTTTTATGTATTATGATCCTTGTTTCCAAGACACTAAACCTTAACGATCCTCAGTTTTGTGTAATGTAATGAAAGTTTATGTTATAAAATGGCGGGATGTTATATTGTTTTAGCTAAAAAGTGTCATTTTTAACAAATCATAAATCTATTTAAGAAATTTGAAAGATAATTCAAGGTTCTAATAAATATTTCATTTACTTCACAAACAAATTCATTAAAATTCCGAAATGAAAGAAAATCACCAAAAAATTCCAGTGATTTTCAACCATATAATAATTTTCAAAAATCAAGGGAGTACCGCCACACTTAAATTGTTTCAATATAAAGTAAAGAATAAATAGATTTTTTGTATGGGAAAATAAAAGAAACTCTCACAGTTTTAGAATCTTTACTCATTAAAGTACATTCAAATTTAATCCCCATTTAAGGCTTAAGTAATGTGTTATGGATGGAAAATTATAGTTCTAATAGGATAAAATGTTTAAAATTATAATCGAGATCATAGAGTTTAAGAAAGTAAATAATTAGAGAAAAATTTAAGGGTTTTGAATCAGGTATTATCAGGATTGTAGCTTCTCTTAGAACCTAATAATTGATAAAGATTAAGCCACAATAAATCTGTTCCTCCTAAAATTCCAGAAAACAACTACAAGATGTTTCAAACACTTGATAAAAGAGAATAATTTTCAATTAAATAAAGACCAATTGAGAACCAAGTAAACAAAAAGTAGTTATTTTTATTCATAAAATAAAAATAAAAAAATAGGGACCATGGGTTGACTCTCATGAATTGATGAGTTTAAATTCCTTAGTTAGACTAAGTGGGTATTAAAATTTATAGAACAAAGATGATATCCAAGACCTTTGACTTTTCCAAAAAAATGTTTATCTCTTTGACCATTAATAAAGAATTATCTATTCTAAACTCCACCTAATTTAAAATCTCCATTAACAAGAAATTTCAGGATAGTAAAGGGTCCAAACCATTTGGTTTTGATTTTCCCTAGAAATAGTTTCAATATGTAATTATAAATCAGAAACCTCTAACCAACTTTAAAATTCTTATTTTGAATTATGGAGTCATGAAAATATTTAGTTTATTATTTATAAATTCTATAATTATCATAATACTCTCTTAAAATTTATTTCATATCATATAACTCTAACAATATTCTCTCTTTAGTAGACTTAAAATAAAAGTTGAGTGATTTTACTACGTATAAAGATTTATTATGGATCTATATAGGAAAATTAAATGTATTACCAAAAAGATGTTTATATGTAGACATCCCAATAGAGTTTTATAAGTGATGTTGTATGCCCATAGTGCCTCATCGATCCTTGAAGAACAATATTTTCTTGAATTACTTATAGTTTTCTCAAAAATTTATTTAAATTCCCTATTTGAGATCTATTCCTTCCCACTTGACTATAAAGTTATTCTTAAATTTTACAAACATCACTAAAAATTAGAACCAACTATAGAAAATTCATCCATGAAAACTTTTAAAATTTTCTCAACCATATAAAAAATATAGCCACCATACACTTCTAAAATGTGGTAGGATCACCACATAGTCCAAAGGGAATCCACCTATAATAAAATGTCCCAATATGATAATTTATTTTTGTTATTTTCTAGTCTTCTCGGGTTATATGAATCTCTTTATAACTAGAATAAGCATATAGAATATAGAAAAATTTGTTTCCAACCAACCCTTCAAGAATTTGACCAAGAAATGGATTTTCAAAATGATAATTTTTAGTATTAGAGTTAATATTTCAATTATAAATACATACCCTACAGTTTGTAGCTTTACTTACTTGATTTTTTTGTTATTATCATTAATTATAATTGCTAAACCCCAATTATTAGGTAAAACGTTTACCAGACTTACCCATGAACTATCAAAAATGGGAGAAATTATTCTAAAATCAAGAAACTTAATTACTTTTTCTCCAATTACCTCTTTCATATTAGGATTTAATCATATTTGGGATTCTACTCTAGTATTTTTATCATGTTCGATTAGTATTTTATTCTTGAAAAAAGATGGAGATATTCCATTAATACGACTATAGACCATCCAATAGAAGAATTGAAATTTCCCAGGGAATTCATCAAACTCTCTTATTAAATCATTGCTAACTTAGCTGATATTATGATAGTTATGGTAGAAATTTTACCCACAAAAGAATATTTAAAGTGGTAAGGAAGATTCCTAATTTATAAAGTGGGTTCTTATTGACTAGAAGGTATAAAATTGGTTCTAGGAGGTTTAAGGTCCTCAATATGATTTCTAAAAAATTAATAGGAGAAAAAGAAAACCTCAACATTACTTCTTTCAAGATTAGAAAAATCCTCAAAATAAATTTATAGTTTTGGGTTTAATTGTTTTCTATGGATAATTTGTTCATATTTCGAATAAATTCAACCAAATAAGAATCTCATGGATCTACATCTTTACTTAAACAAATTCCCATACAATTTTAACCTTTGTGGTGTTATTATTTATTTCATCAATCATGTTTAAAAAGTCTTATTATTATTCACAAAAAGGTTCTTCAGATTTATTTATATTATTACTTGAACAATTTCTATTATGAGTTGATATTTTTTATTTCTCAAAAACATTAAACTCTTCAATTTTCCTTCCCAAATTAAAAATAAATTCCACTTTATAAACATTAATTATAGCTTATCCACTATAAAATAATATCCTACCAAGAATGATAGGGAATTCGTTGTGAAACTCTATATTAAGTATATAAAAATTGAAAGTTAAAAACATTTTCCCAACCCCAACTACCAGATCATCAAATATTCCTATAGGGTGACTAATAGAGTGGTCTCCAAATTAGAAGACAACAGTGGTGGAAAAAATATATCCCAAATTTAACTTCATAAATAGTTAGTGGGGAATAATGTTGATACTATCCCCAAGGTCACAAAGACATTTCACCCACATACTATTTCTAAAAAGTACACAGAATCACAAAAATACTATGATCTTTGAGCTTAGGAGGAATCCAATTTTGAGCTAAAACACTACATTCCTTAGTTAAAATATATGTGGAAAAATTCTCCAGGGTATTCTAATTTGAAACAAATTTTAATCATTTTCTAATATGAAGGAACCTATAATAAATATTATAGAAATGGAATATTAATGTGTTGATTTTTAAAAAACTCCAGAGATTTGAGATGTTCAATTTCATGATTATTCTTCTTAATTTGGTAAGGAAAAATAATTTGTAGATCCTAATTTCTTAAAATTATAGGCATCCATTTCGGTTCTTTCTCAATATTTTATTTCCATTTATTTTTTAGGATTTTGGATCTTTATCATATTATTTAAAAGGTGGAGCAACAAGTTGTACATTATTTTTAATGGGACTGTCTAGATTTCTAGTTTTAGTGGTTTCATTGTTTTAGTTATTTGTTTCTTATAATTTTTTTTTGTTTCAATAGGTTTATGTTCCCTCTGGGATTCTTGGTGAGTATGAAGACCAATCCTAGTTGTGATATCCATGATATTTTCTCTAAGATTGACTTCATTTTTTCTAGGTAATTTTCCTCTATCCCTCTGATTCATACCCGTAGAAATTTGGACCATTTTGTTTTCTAGATTTTTCATTCTAACAGCAGATTAAATTTCATCAGAATCATATTGTGATTTTTTTTGTTAAATTGAAACTTGAACCTTTTATATTGAGAATCTATCATATTTATAATTTGTTCTATCTTAAAAAAAATTTGACACTCAATGTTCTTTTGAGAACTAGAAGGATATGCACTTGGTTGGTTTTGGTATGGATTCTTTTGAAAACTAGGGGGTACAACAGGTCTGAAAACCCCCTAATCCTTCCAAGAAATATTGGGATGATTTATATAACCTTAATTATAGTTATTAGAGAAATATTTAAACATTGTATATATAGCATCCCGCCTTTTTATCACATAAACTTTCATTACATTATACAAAACTGAGGATCTTTAAGGTTTAGTGTCTTGGAAACCAGGAACTTAAAACATGAAAACATAAAACATTCTTCTTAAACACTTGAAAGGCTTCTCCTCATGTTCATCCTAGGTTCATTACTGCATCTCATAACCTGGGGATATACATCAAATGAAAGGGTGAGCAGAAGGCCCAACAAGGGAAACAAGTGAAACATTTTACATATGAACTTGAGATACATCAATAAAGTCATGAAAAGAACTTTAAGGCATGAAAATGAAATCATGAGGCATATCATAATAAAAATAAAACTTTTTCATAACTTGATGATGTGGATACACATTTAATATTGACAATCATTTCGTTTCACCAAGGTCCATCCCCAAGGTGTCGTTAAAAATTACCAAGGTTATTCACCAAGGCGTCGTTAAAATGGTCATCTCTAGAGATTAAGTCTTTACCCAATGCATTGGAGCGCTATCAGGGCGCACCCTTAAATTTACCTTTATTATAATGTGATCCACATATATCATCATCAAAAATTTCATAAATAACCCATATAACAAAAAAATAAATGGGTTTCATTTCATAATCACAACGTTTTAAAAACTGCTTTAAAGACATGATCTTTACATCACTTTAAAACCCACAGAAAAGGAAGGTGGGTCTCATGTATGTAAATACCAGAATTTAAAATAGAACATTTTGGTATATATGTGAATACCCATTTAGAAAAAAGATCTTTGAGTATTCACTTAATAATATAAAAGAACTTTAGAAAAAGAGAGAGACATTTTGAGACGGAAATTCTGCAGCATAACGGCTATGTTACGAGGTTTTAGAAGACATTAAAAAGAGAGGGAAAATGGGTAAAACATTCATAAATGACCCATAAAATAGTATATGGACAGAATAAGAAGGATACATGATCATGGTAATGAAATTTCAAGGACATACCTTTTGAAATGAAAAACATGGAAGGAAGACAAAAATTAGATTTCTCTTATGAAAGTTCGGCAGCCTAATGGCGTTACTTAAACTTCAACAAAAATGATTTAAAAAGATAAAATAGGGTCTCCAATCATGTGAACATAAGAGTTCAGTATGATAGATATATTGATAATTACCCAACATAATTAAAAATGAACTTGAAAGACTTGACATGAAAGTAGAACTTTGAAAAGAATGAGAAGGGTGAAAGAATCCCCTAAAAATTCAGCAGCCTAACGACACCAATTAAAACTTCAAAATACCGAATTGAAGAGATAAAATGGGGTATCTCATCATATTAACATAAGAGTCCAGTATGATAGATATAGAGATCATACCCCAACATAACAAAAAAGAACTTGAAAGAATTGAAATGAAAGTAGAACTTCAAAACGAGAAGGGTGAAGAACCACTTAAAAATTCGGTAGCCTAACGGCGCCACTTAAAACTTCAAAATACTGAATTGAAGAGGTCAAATGGGGTCTCTCATCATATGAACATAAGATTCCAGTATGATAGATATAGATATAATACCCCAACATAACAAAAAGGAACTTGAAATAATTGACATGAAAGTAGAACTTCAAAACGAGAAGGGTGAAGAACCACTTAAAAATTCGGCAGCCTAACGGCGCCACTTAAAACTTAAAAATACTGAATTGAAGAGATCAAATGGGGTATCTAATCAAATGATCATAAAATATCAGTATGAAAAATTTAGAGATCATACCCCAACATAATAAAAAGGACTTTGAAATACTTTACATGAAAATAGATCTTGAAAAATGAGAAGGGAGAAAGAATCCGTTACAAAAATTTTGGCAGCCTAATGGCGCCACTTAAAACATCATAAAACGAAATAATGAGAGTAAGAGGGGATATCTCATTATATGAAAATGAAAAGGGCAGTAAGAGGATTATAAAAGAAAATCCTCCAACATAAGAACATGGAGCATAAAAGGAATGACGTAAAAGAGATTACTTGAAATGAAAGAGAGAGGTCGGATCCCTTACCTTAAAACATAACTCTTAAAACTCAAAGGTTTGGACCTTGAGGGCTTGGGGGCACCTTGGGAGGACTCCTTGTAAGGTAAGGAGACCAGAACTTCATTGGGGGAGAGTGGGGAGTCGAATGGATGAGAGGATGGCTTGATATTTATAGGGAAAGTGAGGGGACAAGGCATTAATGGCCAAGGGACACCTCATTAGTGGTTTTGGCAAAACCATGGGCTTGCCCATGGTATTTGCCCATGGTATTGGCCACTTGGGACACCTCATACCTTATATTACTATTCATAATTCGAACATATTGATTACATACTTAATACATCATTTAATGATGTCATTAAACACCCGTAACTAAAAAACTGTATTTTCACTATTCATCGAAAATTCAACTTTCTCAGAATAATCCCAAAATTTCACCTTAACCAAATATCAATGCTCTTATTTCAAAAATAAAATCCATTTTATAAAAATAATTTTCTAAATATTTTTAATTAAATTTTTAATTAAAAACACTATTCATCGAAAATTTATTTTTTTCAGAAAAATCCCCAAAAATTACCTTAACATAATATCGATGCTCTGAGTTCAAAAAATGAAGTCCATTTTATAAAAATAATTTTCTAAATATTTTTAATTAAAATTTTAATTAAAAAACACTATTCATCCGAAAAAAACTAATACTTGAATAATAATTTATGAAACCCTTATTTAACCATTTTATTGAATCACATTACTTAATCAAAGTGCCTAGCTTATTTTAATACTTTATTTAAGTGAGATTACTATTCTATTTGGACACATTATTAATCCTAATCATAAAATCACTATTCATAATTTACTATTCATCAAATATCAAGTTGATCTTATTAGACTCTAAATTTCGTACTGAACATAATTGTAGAAGACCATTTTTTGAAAATCATTACACATTTTTAATTATTTAAGGTTTACATAAACATTTTTAAAATATCCTTTTTCTAAAATTCATCAAAAATATGCATACTATATTTATCCGGTCATTTGAAAATTCATAAAAGGAATCAAAATTTTTATTTAAAACAAAGGATTACACAAGACAGTTACGGTCTCCTTATATAGCCCCTTATCACACCAGCATAAGACCTAAGTGTAAGGTGTGCTAAGGTGAGAGAATCCTAGGGAGGCTCGACCAACATCGCACGAGTAGTAATTTCTATCAGTTTGAACTTCTCGCGAAGGCGATTCCGTTCTAGCTTCACACGATGAAGTTCGGCTTGGGTTTGGTCCAGAGCAAAGCCCAGTGGTGCTACCTCCTTCCCAAGTTCTGTTAGATGGGCTTCGATCGGTCCAAGACTACTGGGTGAGGCCATCGAATCTTCTTTCTATATTAATTAACCAAGATTTCTTGTATTTAGAGACAATAGTCAAAACGTTTAGTTTCCAGCGGTCATATTGACCAATGGTCAAATAACAGTCAAAACACTACAGTCTCATTTTAATTATACTCATGTTATCAAATGAAATATTTTTTTTGAGTATAAAAATAAAATAAAATAACACATAAAATTATGAAACAATATTTATTTAAAATTTCGGGTCGTTACAGTATATAAACTAGGTGAAAAAATAGTATTGTTAGAATTCATAGGTTTTTGTGCAGGCATATCAAAAGTAGGGAAAAAAGAGTTAGAATGTTCATGCATACTACAGTGGTGGAACTAATCCCTAAGTTAATTTTTTCCATTCTTATTTCAATACCCATCGACATTAACTTCAAATTTTTGAACAATGTTATTTTATTTTCCAGATATTTTCTTTCTCTTAGAACACTTATTTTGAGAGTTATTTGTAAATGTGTTGAATATTTAATTAAGTTATTCAATGGTATTATTAGTAAAATCTCCTCTAGAAGCTTGATTAACTGAAGTTTATTGATAAGGGGCGAGACTATGCTAAAAGGTATCCATAAGGAACTATGGAGTACACTGATGATTTAGAAATTATCTAAGAATTCCCCTAAATTTTTCTAATTCCTCATGGAACAACTCACCCTCATCTTGAAGAAAACTAGTAATCTTATGTCTGATCTTTTTTGTCATTATACTAGGATAAAATTTTATTACAAAAGAATTAAAAAGTTGATCCTATTTATTGAAAATTTCCTCATCCATTTTTTGAAACAATGTTATAGAATTTCCCTTAAGATAGAATGGGAAAGCTATAAGTTTCAATTATTCTTTTATCAACTCTCTCAATGGTAGCTGCTACACCACACAATAAAAATACATAATAATGTCAAGCGAGTCTTCATTAGGAAGTACATTGTATGTTGGAAGCATAAAAAAAATGTGATTGTTTAATTTCATAATTTCGAGCCTTAGGGGTTTTACTAATACATGAAGGGTCACTTGACACCATTGGAAATTGAAACTTCCTAAGGATAGCTCTTTCAAAAATATCATTTCTAGGTTGATGTTGATTATTATTTCAATTTTGGTTATTATTCTAAATTTCTAGATTGTATTAAATTTCTATTTTTCATTTATTTAAGAGAACTAATGTGTTTTTCAAATTTTAGGATGAAAGACTCTTAAATTTTAGTTATGTATCTAGTGTTTATATACTAAACAAATTTCATAATTTTTTCACAGGGAACACAACATAATTTAGATTTTAATTATTTTTTTATTTTTTAAAACTATGATTTCTTTTTTGATTTTTTTAATTATATTCATGAATCCCTCCCCAGAAATGGTGCTAAAATTTGGTGAATGTTTCGTTGACCGTAACCAAATTAATTATTTTAATTATAACTTAAACCAATATAGTCAAAGTTGGATTGAACCCACAAGGAAGGTGTGTGAAAAACCAAATAATGAAAATAAGCAACAAAAAGAAAAAAAAATGGTTATTTAGTTTGAAATGAGTATGATAAAAAGTTATATAGAATGAATTAGGAAAGAAAAAGGATGAATTTTAAGCAGTGAGAACAAGATCAAAGAATATTTTAGAAGATATGAAAAATTTAGATTCCCAGTTGTTTAATTTATTCATTATTAGAGAAATTATAATTATATTTTCAATATTCATGGAATTCGTGAAACCATATTTCAATAGATATAGTTATCAACTGGATGAATTTAAATATATTTCAATCATTAAATTCATTAAGTCATAGAAAATATTGAATAAAATATGGAAAATCAAGTTATCACCTATTATTTTTAGAAAATAAATCCAATAAAAAATATAAAAAAACTTGGTAAAAAGAATAAAAACTGAAAAATTTAATTTCCCTTTATAATATTTTATATGATCATGTCGATAGTAGTAAAACAAATTAATTTCATCATAAAAGAAATGAGAAAATTAATTAAATAATAGAGGATTATTCTCTGGTGTTTTGACTCCAAACTCTAAGCTCCACCCTCAATTTCTATTGTAATTTCTTGATTTTATGATGTATTCATTGACAATCTAATTCAGTCCTCATTGTCCATCATTCTACCAAAAAATGAATGAATCCTTATTCTACCCCCACTTTTCAAATTATACTTCTTACCATCCAAAAAAGAAATTTTCCACTGACCTATATTTTTTATATACTCACATAAGTATCCTTAATGACATTGAACAACTGTCCAAATTTAATTTTATCCTTTTATCACTACATTTAAATTTAAAAACAAATCATCATCGAATTCATGATGTCACTATGAGTACTGAATTAACCAACATTCAACACTAAAAATTTCAATAATTCCATATGTCAGAACCAAAGTTTGATAGAAGAAGGATAGAAAAATCAATGATCTTATAAGATAAATCATCTTCAATTCAACAATTGATCTTACATGATTAGGTATCGATGAAACTTCAACTTGAATAGATCTCACTTTGGGTGTTAATAATTCCACATCAAACCAAAAATAGGTGGCTTGATTTCTATTTATGAACATTGTTCATCATTCTCAACAGGATGAATCTATCTTAAGATGTTATTCATCAAGATATTCTATAACAAGGGAAATATCCAAGATGACATCATGTTATAATTAAAAAAATCTCATCCATGTGTTCAAAATCTTCAAGGCTTATCAATTCAAATGAGACTCTGGTAAATCTTCTTTATAGAGATTTAGAATGGTGGCATCTGACCTTATTAGTGAGTTTAGTTTGTGGGGAATTAAGTCATAACAACAACCAAGATGATGACAGTATTGAACTTCATCATCAAGGAGCTCAACTCTTGAGATGGTAGCCCTGTGTTCAACATCATATTCTTTGAACGAATCTCATTCGATGGCTCTATCTCCTCTTCATGAAGCATGTCAGGGAATTAGGTTATGAAATTGGTTTCCTTAAACTACTACAAATACTTGGCTGGATATAGGTTCTTCATATAGTTCATTCAAATTTATTTCAACCACCAAATAGTGTAAAATAATGTCTCTCAAAATCGATTGAGATCTCAAAATTTGGTTAGTCTTCCTCATACAGGTCTCGACCTAGTTCAATCGAGTCCCTAGTTGTGGCTTCAATTAAAACCCAGTTAAATCAAGCCACCGTGAAGCTTCCAGATAGTTGTGAACATGTACATGGATTATTTTTTAAGGGAATACATTAAGGGGATCCAAAATTGGATATGTATCACCTTCTCATATTTGGATACATGACCTGATTTTCAGAAATATCTATGTGAGAGTTGGGAAAAGAATCTTCTACATTAAGGGGATCACTGATCAGCTATGAAACACCTCTAATGTTCTTTATGTGAATATAATTTTGGTTTGGAAATGTGAAAACTAAATGTTTTAATTGTTCTACATGGATTTCACTATAATTCTTCTATGTGAATTCTTTATAAAAGGCTACGTCAATTACTTAGAAAAACTACTACACGACTTGGTGATTTTCTACAATGTGGTTCTTTGGAATTTAGGATATATGGAAAATTTTCACACAAATTGATAATTGTTGAAAAAACCCCATTAAAATTATGAATTATGCTTCATACTTGAAAATAATTTTCTCCTATAATAAATTGTTTGAGTTTATATTTAAACTAAATTTCAACAAAATGAAACTAAAAAAAAAATTGAATTGAAAATTAATTAACAACGTAACTAAACATTAAAATTAATTCACTTAAAATAAATAAAAACGATATTAATTAAAAAATAATTTAAAGAATGATTTTTTAATTAATACATTAAATAAAACATTAAAATTAATTATTTAAGTAACTTTAATAAAACTTTAAAAATAAAAAAAATAACTAACATTAAACTAACTAATTTAGGCATAAAAAATATTAGTGTAATAAAAGATGTGAAAAAATACAAATAAATACCACATCACATGAAATAAATTCTAATATAAAATAGTTAAATAATTTTAATAATAGTATTTTATAAAATAATTCTAGATAAAAATAAACTATCATATGAAAAAAACTCACATATAGTTTTCCTAAAAAATGGGTAAACCTGCCCTATTCACCCATTTAATGAACATCATTATCCATGTTTGATACTAAGAATATTGAGAAATACAAATCAACAATTTTGATAATAATACCTACTAATGATAATAGTTTTACCTATCATTAATTTTCAAATATCCAATTTTTACCCTTTAATGTCCCTTTTTAATGACCTACATCATTATAGGTTGGTAAATTTAGAGTGTTTTAAAAATTTTAAATCTAAAGTAGGGTATGTTTTGAGAATTTGGATTCATATTTGAATTCTAGGATGAAGGATATCTATAGGAGATACTTTTATTTATTTTTATTTGTTTTGGTGGAACACAAGAGCATTTTGTGATGGATAGAGGAGTTGGACTCAATAGATAATGAATTTTTGAATAGGTTGAACCTCATAAATCAATGATATGGATTAATCTATGTGGGGTGTTGTTTTACTATGATGGGGAGAGGTCACACTATAAAATACTACACAATATTAAATTCTAGATGATAGGGGGATGTATCACACTGTAATGCATGGATTGTATAGTGAAATACGTGATCACACAATAATTCATGACTGGTATTTTCCTGATAGTATTCTAGATAGAAGAGTGAAATAATGATAAACATGGTCACAAAAAAAATGTGACCTTTTTTTGAGTAATTGTTTCTTTATAACTCTGGTCATGTCATAATGTGCCATTATACAGTTTTTTATAGGTGAAAACCTATATTTTTCGGGTCATATTCCATTATCCTAAGCCGAATATCTACTCGATAGTGGTAATTTTGGTTGGAAATCTTGCCTTGTTTCTCCCCCTTGGACCCCCTTGATCACCAGTTGATTTTTGATATATTAGAGTTTATTTTACCATACTAGATCATGGTAAACCCTATATATCTTCCTATTTTATTCCATTTATTTTCCTTTCCCTTATTTTATATGGTTATAATTAAGGATTTAAAGAATATTTCACTATAGTATAGTGAAATAATAATTGAAGCATGAGGATTTATTATGAAATAAATAGAGGTTGATAAAAGGGGTAAAATACACCTTATTTATCATCATTTTGATAGACTTGAATCAAATAGTGATTTTTATAAGAGTTTCCACAAAATTATTTTCAAATTGGTGATCAATTTGGTAATGATTCATGGGGATTTATCCAACAAGGGTTCTAGTGGCATAGATTAGAACTTCCATATTTATTTATTTATGGGTTTGTTATTAAAATAAAGCTCGGTGAGATATTATAAATTATTCTACTTTAAATTAAAATTTATAATTAATTATAAATTATTATAATTAATTGATGGATCCTCATGGTATGTTATGAGGATTAGTATAATGAAAAATCCTGGTATTCACATGGATGTGGATGACATGTTTGGTTAAAGGAGTGTAAACTTTGACATAAAGGTATACTCCCTCTTTAATAATTAAACATATACAATATATGCATGTTCAATCACACACATGATAGGGGTTTGGGTTTAGTGTAAGTATGGATTCAATTTAATTACTGTCAAAACTTATGTATTTTCACCTTTTAAGGTTGAATGACATGTTTTAGGAGCCTTTAGGTGTAAATCTAAGAAAATGGGTTTAGTGGAAAAAAACTGTAGAAGCAGTCAATCTACCATCAAAATCCGGATAGAGTCCACCAGACTTCTGATGGCCATGGTAGTGGTCCTAGATACTACCCACCCCATAGAAGTTTCAATGGGGCCCATTTTTGTTTTTTTAAGTTTTAAATTAATTGAAATTAAAAATTTTAAATGGGGTTTTACCATTTTGTTTCCTGAGGCCAATAGGCTCGACTCCCTTTCCTTATCCCAATCATTTATCTCTTCTAAAGATGATATCTCTCTTTTCCATCATCCAATTCAAGGGGATTTCGTCCTAATAAGTCACCTTGAGTAAGGAAATTACTTCTATTTGATATCCCCTTTTTTCTCTCTATTTTTATGGTTATCAATTAATATTCCTAATTTTAGGGATTCTATCATATTTATCAATTTCAATGGATTAAAGCTGAATCAGTAGATGATATTTAAATGGAATCATAATAGGGATCCATGTTTGATGTTATCTTGTTTCTTCCATTAGTATTTAAATGTGTGACTTGTTTGGTATGAAATACGAGATGTTTCAATTGTGTGAACATTCCCTAATTTAAAATCCATTTTTTATTTGCTCCTTTGGACCAAATTTATTTGGATGGGGACATGAGTGGTCCTCTAGGATCCATGTGATGGTTTTAATATCTCTAATGACCTAGAACCTCAAATATCATGTTATGAAACAATTAATTAATACCCTAGATAGGTCTATATGCTTATATTGTGATGTTAAGAACCTTGATTGGTGTTCTAGACCGATCTTTGTTAAGGAATGACATGTGAATATAATAGTTTATGGGTGTGGGATAGCCTAGGATTGAGACCTTGAGTGGGTTAGTGGATTTAAGAGTATGTACCCTTCTATTTGATAATTAATTATGAACAGTATGTATTTTTTATAAGTGATAAATCATTATTAATAGTGACTTATCGATGGTAGATCATCTACCCTATATTGTTCGGCAGTGTCTCATCCACCATAATTAACTCAGTGATCCATCATTCCCCATGAGGCTAATGCATTGGTGATACCCCATCCACCTAGAGCTAGTGTTTTGTGGTTTGTTTTCTACCCTTGACACGTTGGTGGTATATCATTCACCAAGAGTGTTTTAAGGGTGGTACCTTGTCTATCTTGGAGAGATGTCTTGGTTCAACATCAACCAATTAGATATTTGTATTGGTGGTATATCATCCAATTATGGAATTTATCTCAGTGGTGAATAATCCACTTGGAGACATTTATAGGTGGTATATCATTCTCATAGATAGTGATATTGGTGGTATATCAACCATTTATAGATTTATGTTGGTGGTGGATAATCCACCGAGATATTCTTAGAGGTGGTATATTATATTATAAAGTATTTGATATTTGTGGAGCCTCATCCTTGTGTGGAATATTTTTTTGGTGCTGTATAATCTACTTGATGAGTTATTAATGGTATTGATCCTATATTATAGGCATACCAACCTACATATATGGGTAGATATAGACTAGAAAAAATTTAATTATTGGAAAAATACCCTAAGAGTGTTTTTGGGTTTTATTTTTTGACAATAAAGTAGAAGGAATCTTAAATGGATCCTGTTTAAATATGTAGAGATAATTTTTTGAATGATAGAAAAAGTTATAACATATTATGGTTGAATTTTAGGATTTGAATGTTTTTGAATTAAATCCAAGCTATTCCATGTAAATGTTAGTGTGATAGAATCATGTAGGTTTCCTGATGTAAGGGGATTTTCAAGGTAAGGAGTTTCCCAACATAATGAGTTTCTTAATGTAATCAGGTCCTCGATGTAAGGGTATTCCCATTTTTAGGAGGTTACCAATGTAATTAGATTCTTAACACATATATATCCCGACGTACGGGTTACCCACACAAGAGTTTCCCGATGTAAGGGTTCTTGATGTAAGAATCATTCAAGGATCCACATATGAGTGGCTTGATGTATGAGTCTTCTTTGATGCAAATGGATTTTCTTTATGGTTTTCTTATAATTGGATAGTAACAATTAGAGGTTTATTTATCAGTCATAAAATTTGATTAAGCTTATATCCAACCAAGTATTGAAGAAATCATACCAAGTTTCAAGGAAGGATTAAGCCAAGATATTATAATTATTTTAAGGATGTTTAATAGTTGTAACGACCCGACTCTTTGGAAAAGGTAAAGATCATTAGTTTTATTTACAATCTTTCATTTATGCTTATTTAGTGTGTGTAATGTTCTAAGGAAGGTCCAGGGAGTGTCCGGGGTTTTTTTGGAGTCGAGAATTTTGAGAAATGGACTTGCAGACAGGGGCACACAGCCTGTGCATGGCCTGCGCACGGCCTGCACACGGTTTGACAAACCGTGTGACCTTTGGTCTGGAAGCAGGGAGGTGCAGATAAAGGCAGTGAGATGTGCACGGTTTGTGCACGGTTTGGTAAACCGTGCACCTAAACCCTACGACCCAGTTCTGGGTAAAATTACTGTTTTCCCTTAATTAATTTATAAGGCCTTAAGCCTCTTTCTTCCTCCTTCCAGTGGACATAACATAGGAGGAGCCCTCCTTGAGCTCCTAAACCCCTCTCTCACTCTTTTCTTGGTGGAACCTTCATCTGAAACCGGATTCTTGATCCGTCGGAAGCATTGGATCACCCTCGGTAAGGCTAACCTCACACACCCCTCTTTCCTCGGTAAATCTTGGCTTCTGTCTTGTTATTTTGCTATAGGCTCATATGCTCTATTTTCATGGCATTGGACTGGAACTCAGATATCTTCCAATCTACTATGAATCTGAGGTCGATATCAAGCAAGCCTACGCCAATGGATCTAAGTAGGTGTTCACGTGGTTTCCATTTTGGGTTTTCACCTTTTTGAGTTGTTATCGTCGTGCTGTGGTTTGTCTTTCATCAAACCCCATATTTATATAGACTGATTCATATCTAAATGACCCGTGTGGTATGAGATTGATAAATCTAACCTTGTTAGGGTGTTTAGATGAGGTGTAGACCAGGAGTGGTCAACCATAGGTGATATGCCTTGGGATTTAGCCCTTTTTCACCATTGGACCTTAATGATATGTCTCGAAAGGAATTTTCCATGTTTGGAAAATGAGATGACTTGGTTAGAGGTTGACTAGGATGAGATAGCCTGAACCCCTTGAACGAATTGAAATATATATTGTATTGAGATGTGAATATGTGATATAAGATGGATTGCCTTATATATTTTGATGTTAATGGTTATGTCATACTGTGTTTACATGCTTGTGATAACCCGTGTGTGGGTGGGAGGCATTCTTACCCCGTGCCAGATGAATCTCTGTGTGTGGGCGGGAGGCATTCTTACCCCGTTCCAAATGAACCTCTGTGTAATAGGACGAGAGGCATTTATACCTTGTTCCTATATAACCTTTACGAGTGGGAGGCATTTCTTCCCCACACCAGCTACAATGCTTATGGATGAGAGGCATTTATACCTCGGTCCAATGATGAATGTATGTATATGAGAAGTATGGATGAGAGGCATGTTTACCTCATGCCAGTGATAACCAATATCTATGTACTTATACTCTGGTGATTGTTCAGAATACCAGCCATGAGCTGAAGCAGGTAGACTCGCTAGGTGTCCTTCCGAAACCTGAGCGGGAGGGTTTTTTATTACTTTGCTTTACTTACTTGCAGTTTACTACACACTGTTTATTTTTGCAAACACCTATTTGGATTACACATAGACATCGTTGGTGGTGGTCTACTGAGACTTGTCTCACACCCTACCTGGGCGACCTTCTGGGCACCCGTGTAGACTTTACTGCTGCAGTTACTTATAGGGGAAAAGGCCCAACTTCAGGTTGTTGATACATGTATGTTCTAACTGGAGTTCCAGAGCATAGGACCGAGCTTGGATAGAGATGATCATGGACTAATTTTGTTCTCTTTTTGTATTACTGTATATCATGATTTCCATCTATTCCCATTATATCAGCATTCCATGCATCCATTTTGTATCAGACACTGCCTATGTGGCTTTTATATATTTATCAGGGTTTTCCTTACTTCTGTTGTTTGGTTTTATGTTTCCCCTTTTCTCCTGTTTGTCCATTGGTTGTGCTTTCGCTATTTTTATTACTTTGCTGCTATACCGCTGTGTACTCTGACATGGGGGTATAGTCTCCCCACTGACGTACCATTACACCCACACTGCTAGTCGGCAGCCCCTGGCCTATAGGGAGATGAGCCCGGGGTAATGTGGCCAACTGGGCTTGGGGCTCGGGTTGAGGGGAAGCCGGGTCCGGGACGTCACAAAGTGGTATCAGAGGTTTCTTTCTTTCTTGATTTACTATTTGGCGATGATAGACTTGGAGAATGGGAACACTTAGGGACTTAGTTATAAGCTGTGCTTGGGCGTCGTGAACCCTTGTATGGGGGAAAGACCAAGTTGCCTATTTTATGTTGTTAATGATTCTGCTATTTTCTATTGATATCGTTTCATCATTGGGTTCTTCACATGTCTTGTGATGTTATTGAGATTTTCAAAGTTGGAATCTGGATTTCATGGTTCGACACGATGAAATGAGGGTTATGCAATAGAACATGCATCACAATAGGCACAATATGATTAGTCCATGCATCTTTCCATGCCACATTTAAAATTTTCAGTGAGCATTGTCTGTTGTTTATTTCCATGCCTTGATAATATGTGTGCAACTGTGCTAACCTTTCATGCATGTTGTGAATTGGGGAATGATGTGATTTTAGTGGGTTTCACTCTTTGGTTCATAAGGTGTATGGGCCCTTATGGATCGGAAAATGACATTCCAACTAAACCAATCATTTTCTTTAAAGGAAATTCAAATACTTGATTAGCACAAGTAAATGAGAAATGAAATCCAAGTGTGTGTCATCTTTCAGTTCATGAGGAGTATGGTCCCTTATGGGGTGGGAAATTCCATGTCACTGGATTAAGTTAAATTAGAATAGTTTCAGGTTTTACTAAGAAATCTCATGGGTGTGGATAGGCGATCTTAGGGGTAGGAAGGCTTAATACCCATCCTATATTCTAGATTTTAACCTTTAATTTGATGGTTTCTTCTTTTGAGACGTTCGTTTGGCATTGTAGCACTATGCCTCCGAGACATCCTCGAGTAGCGCGTGCTGAAGGCGATGAAAATCACGTTCCTGAGGTGGCGGGCCCTGAGCTTCCAGTTTATCTTCTTGTTGAGCCACCTGTGGCTCCTCTTTCTATTCCTTAGATGGGCGCCGATTCCTAGTTCCGTGAGAGCTTCTTGTGTATGATGCAGAGTGTGCAAGGTGGAGTGCGACCTGCCCCGAGTATGGCAGAGTTGACCCGTGAGTCTCAGTCGCAACATCCTCCTATATTTACGGGAGATGGAAGACCACTTGCTGTAGAGTCCTGGTTGGAAGCTATTCTGACCATCTTCGAGCACCTTGAGACGCCTCCAGAGAGGAGGGTCAAGCTCACAGCTTATATGCGACGTGGTTCAGCTAGGTGATGGTGGGATGTCATCACCCAGTCGAGACAACAAAGAGATATGATCTGGACTGATTTCCAGACCATCTTCTACGATTACTTCTTTCCCCAGACTTTGAGGGCTGACAGAGCTAGGGTGTTTATGAATCTGCAACAAGGTACCATGACAGTCATGGAATATTCGTCTCGTTTCACTGATTTACAATGTTTTTCTCCAACACTAGCTGCTGATGATCTCACGACCACTAGGTATTTTGAGGATGGGCTGTGTTACGCCATACGGTCACAGGTTAACGTGTTCAAGCTAGTGACCGTTTCAGAGATCGTCAATCAGGCTTTGATCATAGAGAGGAATTTGAGAGAAGCAGAGAGTGTGAACTAGGGCGGTTCGGCACCTAAGGGTTCCAGTGGATCTGATTCTGGAAAGAAGCGGTGTTTTGAGGAATCTCAAGGTGTTAGTGGTGGTCAGACCCTTTTCTCAGATGGTACTCTTATCTGTCACCAATGTGGGGTACCAGGACATATGAAGAGGTAGTGTACGCGAAAACCAGTAGAGTGCAGAGGTTGTGGTAGGTTGGTTCATCTCCACCGCTTCTGCAGGACTTTTCCCACAGGGTCCAGTGAGTAGGGATCTTTACCTACTCCACGATCTGGAGCTGGATTGGCATGATCATGTCAATCAGGTAGCTGGAATACCTCCGACCGATCAGGCCGTGGCGACAGTCGAGACAGAGGTAATCAGGTGAATGACTCTCAGCGTTAGTAGGGCGGGTCTACTCAAGGTAGCCAGGCTATGACTTATGGCCGTGGTGCCGACCAGTTGTATGCAGTCGAGCCTACGCCGCAGGAGCAGTACGCCAGACCATCTACTGTACGAGGTATGATTCTAGTTGTCTCTACGTTAGTATCTTCTTTTTTTGACACAGGCGCTTCTCACTCTTTTATATCAGAGGTGATTATCAAAAGTTTGGACCTTGACATTGAGTCATATCATGGTATGATCACGTTAGATACCCCGTTGGGTATCCGTTCAGAGGGAGTTCATCGTTGTCAGAATTTTCCCCTCGAGGTGGCCTGTTACCTTTTCATGTGGAACCTGTATGTTCTGGATATGATAGGTTTTGATGTAATAATTGGGATGGACTGGTTAGTTCCCTATAGAGCCCAGATTGACTACTATCATCGGAGGGTGGCATTTACGTCACCAGAGGGTGACACGCATATGCATAAGGGAGAATGTGATCTTTGTGCGACATGAGCAGATTTGGAACACCAGAGAGTAGGTGGTGTCACGACATATGTTTCCAGTCTTTATCTCGATGACCAATGGTTAAAACCCTCTTTTTATCCTCTGGTGGTGGAGCATTTTAGTGATGTCTTTTCTGATGATTTCTCTGGTCTACCTCCAGTGCGAGAGGTGGAGTTTACGATTGAGCTTATACCAGGAGCAGCACCAGTGACCATTCCTCCTTATAGGATGGCACCTAAGGATCTTCTGGAGCTCAAGAGTCAGCTGGAGGACCTGGAAGCAAAAGGCTTTACATGTCCCAGTACTTCTCCTTGGGGATCACTGGTTCTTTTTTCCAAGAATGCCGATGGTATCCTTCGTCTTTGCGTGGATTATCGTAAGTTAAATCAACTGAATATTAAGAATAGGTGTCCTTTACCTCGAATTGATGACCTCTTCGATCAACTCCGAGGAGTGAAGGTGTTTTAAAAGATAGATTTCAGGTCGGGTTATCACCAGGTGTGTGTTAGGACTTAAAACATACCTCGCACAAAGTTCAGGAGCAGGTATGGTCTCTATGAGTACCTAGTCATGTCGTTTGGGCTTACGAATGCACCTACAATGTTTATGGATCTTATGAATCAGATTTTTCACCCTTACCTTGATTCTTTTGTGGTTGTATTTGTGGATGATATCTTAGTCTATTCACGCTCGAGTCACGACCATGCAACCCATCTTGAGATCATGCTGAATACACTAAGAGAACATCAGATTTATGCTAAGCTCAGTAAATTCCTCTTTTGGATAAATAAGGTTCACTTCCTAGGTCACATTATTTATAAGTCTAGAGTTTCTGTTGAACCTGAGAAGGTGAGTGCTGTAGTTTCTTGGGATCAGCCCAAGAAAATATTTGATATCAGGAGTTTCTTGTGACTTGCTGAATATTAAAGGTGGTTCATTCCGGACTTTTCATGCCTAGGAGCACTGCTTACAGCTTTGACCAAAAAGGGGGTGAGATTCGATTGGTCAAAACCTTGTGAAGTAGCTTTTCAGGAACTGAAGGGAAGACTAACTTCATCACCGATACTAATCTTACCAGAGACAAGAAGAGTTTATACGGTCTTTTTCGATGTGTTAGGTATCGGGATTGGAGCTATCTTGATGCAAGACGAGCGAGTCGTTGCATATGGTTCTTGTTAGTTAAAGCCTCATGAACAGAATTATCCGACACACGACCTCGAGCTCACAGTGGTTGTACATGCCTTACGCTGTTGGAGACACTATTTGTTAGGAGAGCACTTTGTGGTATACACTGACCACAAAAGCCTCAAATATATCTTCACTTAGCGGGATCTAAATCTCAGGCAATGCAGGTGGGTCGAGTACCGGCAATCCTTTGATTTCGAACTGGCCTACACTCATGGGAAAGGAAATTCAGTAGCCAATGCGCTGAGTCAGAAAACTCAGTCACAAGTGGTTCGGGAATCTAATGAGGAGTGGAAGCTGATGGCCCTATTTTTGGAGATGCATGTTGAGGTTCAGGAGGGTCAAGGTCAAACTGTTCTCTCAGCCTTAGCGGTGACATCTACTCTTTTGGAATGGGTCAGGGCTAGACAATTATTAGATCCGGAAGGCCTTGTTCTACGAGAAAGTGTCGCTGATGATTCCTATACATATTGGACTATGGATGAAGGTGATAATTTATTATTCCGTGGGCATGTATGGGTCCCAACAAACATTAGAGAGGAGCTGATGAGGGATTTCCATGCCTCAGTATGGGCAGTTCACCCAGGCATCACCAAAATGTATTATGATTTGCGACAACAGTACTGGTGGCCTAACATGAAGTGGGAAATAGACAGTTTTATCACGCGTTGTTCCACCTGTCAGCAGGTGAATGTAGAACATTAGTGTCTGATAGGGATTTTACAGCCATTGTCCATTCTGGAGTGGAAATGGGATGATGTTTCTATGGGCTTTGTAACTGGTTTACCCAGGTCACCTCATGGTAATGACGCAGTATGGGTTATAGTCGACCGTCTGACGAAGGTTGCACATTTCTTACTTGTGTGGGAGACCTTCATGGTTGATGAATTGGGAAGACTGTATGTCAAGGAAATAGTGTGCCTTCATCAAGCACCTCATTCTATTGTCTTGGAAAGATATTCTCGTTTTACATCTCAGTTCTAGAAGGGTTTACAGAAGGACTTGGGTACGCAAGTACTTTTGAGCATGACCTTTCACCCGCAGACTGACGGATAGACCGAGCAGACTATACAGGTACTATAAGATATGTTACATGAATGTGTTCTTGATTTTTGAGGTTCATGGGAGAAAGAAATTCCACTTGTCGAGTTCAGTTATAACAATAGATTCCAGTCTACCATTGAGATAGCTCCCTATAAAGCCTTATATGGTAGGCCTTGTCGCTCTCCTTTGTGTTGGATTGAAGCAGGGGAGGCAACTGTTCTAGGACCATGTCTTGTGCAGGAGACTATAGAGCAGATACAGCTTATTAGGAAGCATATGAAAACATCTCAATCTAGACAGTAGTACTATGCTAACAAGCACCGGATACCTCTTGAGTTCGAGGTTGGGAACCGGGTTTTCTTGAAGGTCTCACCCAGGTTGGGGTAAAGATGTATACGGAAGTAGGGTAAGCTTTTACCAAGGTTCGTAGGACCCTTTGAGGTGGTTAAGCGGATCAGACTAGTAGCTTACCTGCTTTCACTTCCGATAAGATATCAGGCCATGCATGATTTTTTCCATGTATCTCAGCTACACCGATACTTTTTAGATCCGACTCATGTTTTTTAGCCTCATGAGGTTGAACTGTATATGGATTCTTCCTTCTAGGATTATCCGATGCGAATTGTTGACCAGAGTGTGAAGACACTTCGTGGTAGGTTTGTTCCTCTTGTACGGGTGCTTTGGCAGCACGACCGGGTATAGGACGAGACATGGGAGAGAGAGACCGATATATGTTCTCAATGTCCAGAGCTTTTTGTTGATGACACCTCAGTACCCTCAGAAGGCCAACTCAGGGATGAGTTGCTTTAAGGAGGGGAGGTTGTAACGACCCGACTCTTTGGCAAAGGTACAGATCGTTATTTTTCTCTGGAATCTTTCCTTTAAGCTTTTTTAGTGTGTGTAATGTTCTAAGGAAGGTTCGGGGAGTGTCTGAGGTTTGTTCGGAGTTGAGATTTTGAGAAATGGACTTGCAGACAGGGGCACACAGCCTGCGCATGGCTTGCACACGGTTTGAAAAACCGTGCGACCTTTGGTCTGGAAGGAAGGAGGTGCTCACGGTTTGCGGATGGTCTGGGTATACCGTGCGACCCTTTATCTGAAGGTAGTGAGATGCACACAGTTTGCACATAGTTTGGTAAACCGTGCACCTAAACCGTGCGACCCAGTTCTGGGTAAAATTACCCCTTTTCCCTTAATTAATTTATAAGTCTTTAAGCCTTCTTCTTCCTCCTTCTAGCAGACAGAACACAAGAGGAGGCCTCCTTGAGCTCCCAAACCCCTCTCTAACTCTTTTCTTGGTGGATCCTTCATCTGGAACCCGATTCTTGACCCGTTAGAAGTGTCGGATCACCCTCAGTAAGGCTAACATCATGAACCCTCTTTCCTCGGTAAATCTTTCCTTCCGTTTTGTTATTTTTCTGCAGGCTCATATGACCTATTTTCAGGGTATTGTACTGGAACTCAGATCTCTTCCAATATACTATAAATATGAGGTTGATATCAAGCGAGCCTATGCCTACTACTCTAAGTTAGGTGGTCATGTGGTTTCCATTTTGGGTTTTCTCCTTTTTGAGTTGTTATCGTCGTGCCGTGGTTTGTCTTTTTTCAAACCTCATATTTATATTGATTACTTCATATCTAAATGACCCGTGTGGTATGAGATTGATTAATATAACCTTGTTAGGGTGTTTAGATGAGGTGTGGACCGGGAGTGGTCAACCATAGGTGATATGCCTTGATATTTGCCCCTTTTCACCTTTGGACCTTAATGATATGTCTCGAAAGGCATTTTCTATGTTAGGAAAATGAGATGACTTGGATAGAGATGGGATAGGATGAGATAGCCTGAACCCCCTGAACGAATTGAAATGTATATTGTATTAATATGTGAATATGTGATATAAGATGGATTGAATTATATATTTTGATGCGAATAGTTATGCCATACTATGTTTACATGCTTGTGATAACCTGTGTGTGGGCGGGAGGCATTCTTACCCCATGGCAGATGAATCTCTATGTGTGGGGGGGGGGGGGAGGCATTCTTACCCCATGCTAGATGAACCTCTGTGTAAAAGGACACGTGGAATTTATACCTCGTGCCTATATAAACTTTATGGGTGGGAGGCATTTCTTCCCCACACCGGCTACAATGATTATGGACGAGAGGCATTTATACCTCAGGCCAATGATGAATGTAGGTATGTGAGAAGCATAGATGAGAGGCATGTTTACCTCATGCCAGTGATAACCTATATCTATGTACTTATACTCTAGTGATTGTTCAGAATACCAGCCATGAGCTGAAGCAGGTAGACCCACCAGGTGTCCTTCCGGAACCTGAGCGGGAGGGTTGTTTATTACTTTGCTTTACTTACTTGCAGTTTACTACACAATGTTTATTTTTGCGCACACCTATTTTGATTACCCATAGGCATCGTTGGTGGTGGCCTACTGAGACTTGTCTCACACCCTACTCGGGCAGCCTCCTGGGCACCCGTGTAGACTTTACTATTACAGGTACAAGTAGGGGAAAATGACCAACTTCAGGTTGTTGATACATGTATGTTCTAGATGGGGTTCCAGAGCAGAGGACCGAGCTTCTCTAGAGATACTCATAGACTACTTTTGTTCTCTTTTTGTATTAATGTATAGTATACTTTCCATCTATTCCCATTGTATCAGTATGCCATGCATCCATTTTTTATCAGACAATGCCTATGTGGAATTTTTATATTTATCAGGGTTTTCCTTACTTCTGTTGTTTGGTTGTATGTTTCCCCTTTTCTCCTGTTTTTCCATTGGTTGTGCTTCCACTATTTTTATTACTTTGCTGCTATACCACTGTGTACTCTGACATGGGGGTACAGTCTCCCCACTAACTTACCATTACACCCCTGCTGCTAGTCAGTAGCCCCTGGCCTATGGGGAGACGAGCCAGGGGTCATGTGGCCAACCGGGCTCGGGTTGAGGGGCAACCGGGTCCAGGATGTCACTATAATGGTATTATAGAAGTGGATTTTTCTACATACATAATATCATGGGACATGAAAAAGTTAATGTGGAGAGTTTTATGGAAGGATTATGTGTGTATTTTATTAAGGAAATATTTGGTGAAATATTATGGATGTGATTTGAAAGGATTATTTTATTGATTTATAAGTTTCTTTTTCCCAGTGTGGAAAGTAGAAAGTTAAGCTATCCAATTTTAAAATTATTTATCATTAAAATAGGGAAGTTGAAATTTTTGGAGGAAAAATTATAAAAAATAGTTATAAAAATAAGAGAAAAACTCTTTAATAAAGGCATGTAGATTGCATAAAAGATAAAAAAAGTATGCAATATGGAAAGAAATGAGTAGAATCATTCTAGTTTTCATGATTGAAAAGATAGAAAAATTAAGGTTGGAGTTTTTAGTTGAAATGAACTGAAGTAAATTATTTTTTAGATCTCATAATGAAAATAATAATAAGAGGATTATGATCCATGAGACCTCTTTATAAATGGTTTATATAAAGTTATTCAAGTGAAATAAAGTTCAACATATTTCTAACCCTCTTTGATATATTTTTATTCCACTTCTCATGAAAAGAGAATAAAATTACAACATGATAATTTAATTCCATTATTTAAGGAGATCAGAGAACTTTCCATTATTCATGGTTGTAAACTAAGAGGGTTAGTGAGACGATATTGAAACATTAAATTGAATAATAGTAAGATTTAGTGATTTAAGTGCATAGAAAAAATTTCCATGCATGCTCCTTGGATTAGACCATTTGGGTGAACCAAGTAAAATCACATGGGTATCTTTATTTTTACATTCATTATTTTAAGCTAACCATGAGAAAGAGATAAGTGTTATCAAAATCCACAGAATAAGATATTTGATAATAGGTAAATTAAAATTACATTTTATTGGATTAACCCCCCTCTTAGGGTATAAGCCTTGTTTGGGAATAAATATTGGTATCAGAGCCAAGGTTTAGGTTGTAATATTCTCTATCAAGAATCCATGGAAACTATTGTTAACCAAAAATGTATAACACTTTTTGAATAATTTTTTTGATATATAAAAACTAAATGAAATATTATATTTAGTCATTAGGTGTGGATATTTATATTAAAATAATTAATGGGATCACAACTAGTTTGGAGAGTGGGGTTCTTTTAGATAGAGATAACAAAGAGTTGGATATTTATTCTAGGTCAATTAATTCCTTAGGGTGATCTTTAGATAACCCAGTTTATGGAAAAGTGCTATTATGCATGACATCACATGAAATATGGTAGAAGCTTCTGAATACGTATGATGTTAATTCAAAATTTCCAGGAGAAAAACTAAAATCATTAAAGAACAATTATTAATATTTGATAATGAGAATGAATGATATACGTGATTTTTTTAATCAACTAAATGTTCTTGTCAAAGACATGCATAGACTTTAGGAGATATTTTATGATATAAAAATTATAAAAATATTCCTAAGAAGACTTCCACCTCAGTTCAATAAAAAAGTATTAGTTCTTAAAAATAAATATATAAAGGATGAAATATTACAAAACCTATATAAGACTATTGTTTCATATAAAATGAGGAAAAATGATAGTGATTTTATCGAAAAGGATAATTATCATGAAGTTTTATTCAAGGATATAAAGAAAATCCCAGTGAAGAAGGATCTGAAATATGAATAATTCAATGAGGTGATGCATTTTATTTCATCTAATTTAAAAATTGGAAAATATAAATTCAAATTCATTCTTCTACTTTATTTCTTTTGAGGTGAAAAAATTGTCCACCTTGCAGCTAGTTTTCTATAAAAATTATAGAATACCAACAAAGACGAGGTCCCTAGAAGGAATCCAATAAAGGTTATGAAAGGTAAGGAAAAATTTCAATGGAAATTATTTAAAATAAATAATTTTCTCACTTAAGAAAATGATATTTTGAATGGGTAAAAATACAAGGAGGTTGAGGAATATAGGGAATTTATAGATGATTTTCTATGGATGTTTTAGTCAAGTCACAAATGAATTAAATTGATAAAAAAGAAGCTAGAATAAAGCATAGAGTTGATCTTGAAGATAATATTGAGGTAAAACTTGAAGAAATGGACATTTGGAGGGATAAAATTAAGAAATAAAATGGATTTGTGTATGAAAGAAATATTTATATGAAACAAAATAAGTAGGAGAAGTAATAATTGGGGAAAAAAACTAAAAAAACATAAAATTTATAATTTTTAGAAGCTCAAGAAAATAAGTTGATGTTATGATTAAAATTAAATAACATGGAAAAATCCATGATGTCCCATCAAATTTTGTAGATTAAAGGTCCAAGAGAATTGAGGATTTCAAAGGAGAAGCTATATCATGAAGGAAAATGTGTGAAGATCAAGAAAGAATTATTACTATGGAAATTACTTTGAGGCATTCAAAATTATAATTACTTAGGACTGATAATGAATCCAATGGGGAATATTTTAGGTTTATTGAGTACTTATTAAATTTTTAGTGGTTTTGGTGATAAAGGAAAACTAGTTGTGACATATGATCATAAAAATCAAGAAGCAACTGTGGGTAAAAAATCCCAAATCCCAAATTGCATGAAGAAAATTGTGCTGCATGACACTTATAAGACTATCATTAATACTAAAGAGGCTGACAATAAGACACTAAAAGTTAGTTTTTGTTACTATAGAAAGTTAAGAAAAACCCAATATATGTGTTTTATCACAAAATCATATTTTGGGAGAAATAATACCAAAAATAAAAAAGAATAAATTATTATATTTCTTATTATGTTAATAGATACTATTAGTTTTGTGAAGTTTTTAGGCATAATGTGATTAAGTTTGAATCATGGTAGAAAATAAGTTTCCAAAGGATACATATATAGGTTCAAAAAAACAAATAGACACATATTCTAACAAGTTGAAAACTCAGAAATATAAATAAAAACAACTCTTATGGATAAATAAGGATCTATTAATCCAGAAGTGTAATAATCTTATACATCATCATGTAAAGTAAAATAGTAATGATGGATCATGAAGTGAAGAAATTATAAATACAACATTGATAAAATTTACTTAATGAAAAAAATAGGTCTGATACCTATATTCTGAATAGAGGCTATATATATGACATTATGATGAATAAAGACTATGTCAACAACATCAAATATGGTAAAGATGGTGTAGTCTTGTTTTGCAACGATGAAGCACTAAAAATTATTTTCTATTGTAATGAAATTATTGGTAGAAAATATCTAAGGTGAATAGAAGTCATGTTAGTTGATGGTCTCAGTCACAACTTACATAGTGTAAGTTTAGTTTTGACATGGAGTATGAAGTGAAATTCAACATGAAAACTATCACAATCAAAGGAAGTGATGGATTAGGAATTTTTCAGGGAAGGAACACAAAGGGGAACCTCTATATTATTTATGGATAATATAAAACCAAATTTTGGCACAAAAAAATTAATCATTTGAGCCAAATATATTTGGATAACTTGGTAGATAATTACTATTCTTATGAAATCATTAATAAAAATTTTATCACACACATAGATGTGATAGTTATTAAAAGTTTAACATTGTATGGAAGACTAAAAAATTAATTTAAGGAAAATAATTAAGGTTTATCAAGCTAGTTTATGTGTACTTGTATAGGCTAATGAAACCTAAATCCCCAGATGGGAAGAGGTACTTTATTTTATTTATTGATGAATAAAAAATTACGGCTTGACTTATAGTAATCAACAACAAATATAAGGTATTTAACTAAATCACTAAATATCAAAGTATGGATTAATGATTATTTATATAAAAAATTTAAAACATTAAAACAATAGTGGTATGAATTTTACACAAAATTAGGTGGATTATTACCTTGAAAAAAAGGAATATTAAATCAAGTTTTTTCCATTTAAACTTCTCAGTAAAATGGTGTTATTAAAAGAAGGAATTGTATTATCAAAAATATGAATTACAAAATTATACTTGAAAGGAATATACTAGAAAAATGTATTAGAAAGAAGAAGTTATTATATCGTTGTACATATCCAATAGAGTATTATTGTGTCTAAATGAAGTGAATACCCCTATGAGATATGGTATGGAATTAATTCAACACTCATGTACTTTAAAGTTTTTAGAAGAAAATGTTTTATTCTAATAAAAGAGAAGAATTAAAAGTTAAAATATCATGGGGTTAAAGGTATTTTCCTTGGATATTCATATAAAATAAATGTGTATAAATTCTAATAAAATAGTCGTGTAAATATTTTAGAAATACAAGATGCAACAGTCATTGAAAATGAGTAGTTTTTGAAAATAGGAAAGAAAATTTAAGATTTTGGTGAGCATATATCACAAAAAAATAACCCATTTTTTTTGAATAAGAGAGTGATGAGGAATATTATATATTTTGGGGATCTCTAGAGGATATATAATAATAATATGAAATATATGTTTATATTAAAAATTCAGTAGTGACAACAACTACAAACCAGAAATTCAGTAGGACTAGAATTAGTGATGGAAATATAGTCACTGAACAAATAGCTCTAGGTTAAATTAGGATGATGAATTAACAATATAATAATTCATATTTTACTTAGGTGAAACCTAAAAAATTTCAAGATTCTATTAGGGAAGATCATTGGGTCAAGGTTATGCATAAGGAACTTGAAAAACCTGAAAATAAAGAGACTTGAAAAATTATTAGAAGGTGGAAAAAATGTCATAGACACCAAGTGAGTCTTCCAAAATAAACATAATGAAGTTGAAAAAGTGTCTCATAACAAGAAATGAATAGTTTATAAGAGATATTACCAAATAAAAGAATTTATTGGGATGGAATTTTTGAACGTGTGACATGGCTTGAAACACATAATTTTGTTGGATATAAAAGTGTAAAGAGGATTAAAAGTGTTTCAAAAGGATATAAAATCAGAATTATTGAATGGAGTCCTTGAATAGGATGTTTATGTAGAGAAATTATATGGTTTTATTTTTTATGAATATGATACCAAAGTGTGCGGGTTGAAGAAGGATTTTATGGCCTAAAAATACCCAAGGGCTTGATATTCTCAATTAGACCAATATATGGAAATTATTAGATTTTAAATAGGATTAGATAACAATATATACATAAAAAATATAATGAGAAATAGATCATTTTTCTTATATATGTTGATGAAATAATTTTGTGATAATTTGATATTTTATAATGAAAGTTGTTTTCAAAATACATGATGTGAGAATTCTAAATGTCTTTAATTGGTGAATTATCATTTTTCATTATCTTGTAGATGATTCAAAGGAAGGAAGGTACTTTCTTCTCAAAAAAATATTTCATAGAGGAATTAAAATTGTTTCAGATAGGTGATTTAAGGAAAATGGAAACTCTGGTGGTGAATTGGATGAAATTTTCAAAATATGAGGAAGGTAAGGAGGTTGATATTACACTTTATAAGTAGGTCAATGGTAGTTTACTATAATCTAATACCACATTACCTAACATTTTTTTTCCACATTTCTAGTTACTAGCTATCATAGCTATCATAAAGAAATTAATTTTCAATATGTGATAAGAATAATCTATTATATCAATAAAACAATTCATTTTGTGATATTTAATTACAATACTTAACAACTACAAATATTGTGTTATATAGATGTATATTAGGCATGTTAAGGGGATGGTAAAAAGTCAATGTATGGAGGTGTATTCTATCTCAGTAGTTCTTGTGTATCTTGGATATACATACAGAAATATTGTATTTATTTTATAATTATAGGGGATAAATATATTACAATCACTCAAGATTGTTACCATTTTATATAGATGAGACAATATATTGAAGAAATTGGGTTGCAAGTGTCACATCATATTTATATTAAGAGTGAAAAATCAAGTGGTATAAATAATTTAAAAAATCTAATACATCATTCACAGACAAAGAAAATTGAAATTAAAAATCATTTTTACAAGGAGAAAGTGGAGAAACAAGATATAAAGATAGATATTGTGTCTACTAAAACTAAAGTGGATAATATTATAGCTAAGTCACTAAACAAGATAGATTTTGAAATCCATCAGTTGAATATTGTAATATATAAAAATTCCTCCAACTAGATGTATTGAAGAAAGGTCCCCACTCCCCCATGGAATTTTCTATTTATAGTAAGGTATAAGCCCCTCGTGTATTAAATGTTTTGCTTTGTAACTATTGATTTTTAACTTCTAGAGAGGTGTTCTTTGGGATCATTGAGAAAGGGGGAAAATATGTTTATGAGTAATGGGGATATATGTTGTTTTTGAAAGGGTGAGAGTTATTAAATGATTTTTTTCAGGGGAGTTTAATCTTAGAAAAGTGGCGAGGATTATCTTTGAAAAGTGGTGAGGAGTATGAAAGTTCAATCTAGAATTTTCATAAGGATCTTTATATTGAACTCTTGTTTCTCATGACGATCCTTTCTCAAGTGGGAATAGAGTTTAGTCTAAGTTAATCATGGACACACTCTTTAATTCTAAGAGGGACATGATGTGTTTTTTATCAGATGTAGTGGGTTTTAAAAGTTTTCAATGTATATGGTACTAAATATATATTGTTGTTTTGAACAAACCCTAATGGGGAGATTGTTGAAAAAAATCCCCTAGGAGTGTTTTTGGGTTATGTTTATTGACATGAAAGTTAATAGAATATTCAATATAGTCTATTTATATCTGTAGAGTTCATTTTTTAAAGTAAATAATAATATATGGTGTGTTCTAGTCATATTTAAGGTTATTTAGTTTTTTGAATGCTAACAAAATCATTCCATGTAATGTTTATAAGGAGAGAATCATGTAGAAGACCTAGGGTATGGGGATTCTCAATATAAGATTATTTCTTATGTAATAATATTATTGATGTTAGGAAGTTCCTAATGTAATGGTGTTATTGACATAAAGAGGCTCCCAATGAAAGTGGATTCACTATATAAGGAGATTTCTGACATTAGGGTTCCCCATTTATGGGGTTTACGATATAGAGGTTCTCTATAACAAAACTAAACCCATACTCCTAGATATGATGATTAAAAATAATATTTACATTTTTGACATTGAAACTAATAAATGTGATCAAATTTTAACCTTTCAAAAGTCATTACATCAAACATAAGTATTTCATCACTTACATACCAAAAGACTTTTTAGGTTTAGAGGTTTAGAGAATTAGAACAACTATTTCAAAGAGGAAATCTCTACACAATGTCCATTTTTTCACATAAAATAAGTTATTTATAAGGACATGTTTTCCTTATTCAAGGAATCTTTCATATCTTTAACTATTAATTTATTATCTTTTTCACTCGTAATTAAGCCTAGTGAATAATCATTTTAAAACACGGGATGAGAAAAAAATTTCTATAAGGAAATAAGAGTAAGAAATTAGTTAGTCTAGTGAAAAAATTAAATTAAAATAAAATTATTATCTATTATATATTATTCTTTTAGTGTAATAAATAACATCCATATGTAAAAACCATTTTTTTCTCAAAGAAAAACATTAAAACCCATAACAAGAAAATAAAAACCCTTTTGGGAAATATATAACATTATATTCATTACCCATGTTAGAAATAAATGGATACGAATTAAATCCATTATAGAAACCCCATATTAGCTCCCTCATTCATTACTTTGAATACATTTAATGTTACCCATTACAGTAGATAGCTATATCGGGCTTACCCATTATATAAGCTATATCCGGATCACCTGTCAAATTAGCTACATTAGGATCAACCTTCACCATCTATAATACTAAATTACCATAGTATAAATAATTTTTTAGGATTTCACCTTTTCGTTAAAAATAACTTGAAAAACTCTTTTGAAACCATAATCAAAACACTTTTAATTTTCATATAAAAATAGAGAGAAATAAACCTTTCTATTGAAAAACTTTTAAAAAGAAAAATTACAAAAATATTATGGAAATTATTTTATTTAAAAATAATAATGTAATTTTCTTTGAATATTCTAAGTAATGAAAATTAAATATGGCATTAATTTTTTTCATTCTGGAAAAATAATCTTTTACAGTTTGGTAAAAAGAGGAAAAAGTGACCTGTACAAAACATGTTACAAATATTCCTTTTTAAACCATTGTAAAGAAAGTAAAATATGGTACAAAATGAACTTTGTTATCCATTTATGAATAAATAATAATTTTCTAAAAATATTTAAAAGAACATGGAATTTTAATAAAAATATTTTAAATTGAAACTTTAGGAGAGGATTTTTAAAAAAAATTTCCTTTTCCTCGTGTTTCACTCATAACATAAATTATTTATCTTAATGAATAATAAAATTATATTATTAATTTAATTTAATAATAAAATTTTCAAATCCATTACATTACTATTTTTCCTTTTATTTAATTTATTACCATGTTTTATTTAGTTACTTAATTAGTTATATTTACGTTATAAGTTTTGGGGACATTCAGTTCGTAATCCCAAAATAGCATCTGTAGGATGAACATGGTGAAAGTGGTAATTATTCCATCATATCAAAAATAGTAATCATAAAATAATTATAATTTTTATTTACTAATTATAAATTAAAAAAATATGAAATATGGTTATGAAAAATGAATTACGTTACAATATAAAGATGGTAGTTCATACATACACATGTGTAACATTTCCATTTTTCAGAAATATTAAGGAAAAAAGATAAGGGTCATTTTATCTTTAAATAATGATGATTATATAATAAATATAATACTATTTATTTAAATATACTTATATATATCATCTATTAGATATGGTTATGAAAAATTAATCACATTGCTTCGTGAATATTGTAATCCCAACGCCCACATGAAAAAAATTATCATTTTAAAATGGATGGAAAGGAAAGAAAATAAATGATATATTATCAATTTGTAATTATAATTATTTTATGAATATAATATATATACATTATATTCATCTTTATAACTATCCATGATTGTTCTTGATGGAAAATGAATTACATCGATTCATGAGGTGATAGTCCATCATACACATGAATGATGGTTTACTTTCCCATTTTGATGGAAGAAGAATATGGATTAAGGTTAAGATATTAAAATAATAACATAAAATTATATGTTATATACTGATTTTATTATATTATAATGGTTATATGGTTTTTTAATCTACTAGAAGAAGAAATAATACTAAACATTCGGTTAAAAGATATACCTCTTATTCAGACAACCTCTTTTACTTTAAACCTTAAGACCAATAAGGATGGTATTATACCCAAAATAACACCTTTAAGACATGGGTAGGGATGTTAGGATGGTATTTGAGTAGGTATTGGATGAACTAAATTTCTCAAAAGGTGTCATAAAGAGAGGAGTTGAGGTGGACTTTTATAAATGAGTGGAGGGGAACTCTTGGAATTACTTAAAGTATTAAATTAATATAATTTTTTTTCATGAAAAAATTGAACCAAATTGATATTTTTACAATATAAGATGAGGATTAATTGAAATAATCTAATACAATAAAATATGAATAGGTTTATGTTATTTTTCATTATTTTCTCTTTGTTTTAACCCAGGTTAACCCTTTTAATGATTACCTCAGTATCAATTTTTTTACACTATAGGAGTCAATAAAGTTAATATAAAAGGAAAAGTGACCCATAAATGGACCATGTTTAATATTACAGACCATATCCCATTAAAATGGTTTAATATAAGATTTTTAATAATTTTAAATAATATAATAAACTATTCTTTATTATAAAATATATTTAAAATTATTTTTGGAACTGTTCAATTAATTTGACTTTAAAGTCATCATAATAAAAATTTAGTTATAATATAATCCATTTTACCATGAATAATACATTATAATTAATAATAAAATTCTTTTTTATCTATAATTCATCCAAAATAATTCAATTTTAATTGTTTTAAAAGTAATTACATTGATTTTTTCCAGGGCTTTCACATGCACTTTGTTAGCATTATATAAGCATTTAAGGTAATTATATAATGAATAAAAATTAGAAATAAATTACCATAGTATAAATATTTTCATTATTAAAAATGAAATATTTAACATTATTTCACAATGTATATTTATCCTTATATTAAAGTATAAGATAAATTTAAAAGCAAGAGAGTGATATTTTGTATTTTTTCTTTACTTCAAATATTATATATGTCATTATACAAGAAAAAAGTATCCAAGTGATCATAAAAAAAAATATTATATGATTTTGGTAGAAATAACTCATAAAATAGGCTAAAGGAAAGTTTTAGGTT
Source organism: Viscum album (assembly GCA_963277665.1). Lineage (NCBI taxonomy): Eukaryota > Viridiplantae > Streptophyta > Magnoliopsida > Santalales > Viscaceae > Viscum > Viscum album. The sequence goes on from OY728156.1 coordinate 343,513,871, forward strand.
GATTTTAAACCCTTTTCACAATAGTTTTAACCATAATTAATCTGATTTACTTTTTACCGTGCTTATAACTATTTACCATAGTAATTATTCATAATGAACAATAATAAAAAAGAAATTTTTAAAAATTTTAATATCATAATTTCAATATGGGATCTATTTTTCAATATTAAATTTTTATAAGTGGCACAAATCAATTTTAATATAAATTCATAAAGCATAATGAAAAATAATTTTTAGACAAATGGTTTTTTATGCCCAAAAATGAACTTATGCCAAAATAAAGCATTATTTTTATTACAATGTATTTAATTAGATTATATATAATTAAAATATTCTTAATTTAATTTTACATCAAATTAAATTCATAATGGGGATTTTAAATACAAAAAATGATAGTTTTTGAAAAATTTGAATTTTTGGCTTTTCACTGAAAATCAAACTATTTAGAAAAATCCCAAAATTTCACCCTAGGAAAATTTTGATATGTTTATTTAAAAAATGATATTATTTTTATCATATTAAATTTCTAAACGTTCTTAAAATTAATTATAATATTCAGTCAAAAAAATAATTAAAAACCATTTTTGAAGCCAACATAATTTTGATAAAAAAAGACTTTACTAAAAATTGAGTACTTATTTATTATAAATTAACTAATACATTTTAATTATATAAAAAATTTATAAAATTTCTCATAATATTTTTATCTTTATTCATAACTACCAATTTAACATCTATGTTATAACAATTATATTAAAACAATAATATTTTTATTGTATATCCTAATTCTCCAAATGCTTAGTGTTACATGCTAAGAAAGATATCAAAGATAACATTATTTTAAAATTGAGAGGCATTACATTCTACCTGTATAATAAATTCTATCCTCATAATTTTTTTATAAACTTGATAATCAAAGGTTTAACATTTTAAAATACATTTATTAAAAACCCACATTATGAAAAGGGTTAATGAAACATTCTTTTGAAAAGATGGAATGAGAAATATGAAGGTCATCTGGAATAACACATAACATAGTTTACAAATAGTATAACCTTAGTGAGAAGTGAAAATATATAAATGGAGGAAACAGTGATGTCCAAATAATGGTGGAGGGTGACAGAGAACATTAATCACAAGAATGTGAATGTTCTTGATAAAGTTAATGACCAGAAAATAATAAATTAATTAGGAATGAAACATGAAATCAATTCATCAGAAATAAATTAAAAAGGATAATTTTTTTTCAAGATCATTTTCCCTGAGTTGAGTAATTCTATTATCATCTTTACTAAGAGAATAATGAAATATTATTACGTGGTTTTCTTTAGTTCCATAAATTAAATTTCATCCTTTAATTGCATCTTTCAATCAGTTCCCACTTTGATCTAATCTCTTGCCCAAGAAATTAATATTCAAAAATGAAAATTTTCATTTCTAAAGCCTTAAAATAAACTTCTAATGTATCACAAGATCCAGAAAAGGATAATAATCTATTCTTCCAATCTTTATATATTAACCAAAACCAAAATGGTTAGTATAAGGTAAGATAATATCTAAAATGTAAAAACATTTATATGAATAGATAATACATTAATATCCTAAAATAAATAATAATACTAAAGTTTCAGCCTATATAATTCCATAAAAAACGCTATACCCCAAAAAAACTCAGTAACATCAACATTAAAGAAATTTTTCACCTTAATGGTTATCTCATAAATTTCAAATTACATTATAAAAAATACAATAATATTATTACAAAATAATAATTCACATAAAACCTAAGGGTTACATATACCTGAACTTAATAAAACATCTCCCAAAAGCACCATTAATCACCTCAAAATCCCACCACTTAAAACCTCAAAATGGGTGTGAGGCATTTAAACTTATGATAAACCTTAAAATTATAAACCCTTGATAGTATATATAAATATTAAGTTAACCACAAATGAAAACATTATAATCTCAAACATTTCTAAACCCTCCTATGATTCCAACTATAACAGCCCTGAACTCACACTCCTCGATTTAGTGCTAAAACATAATATTTATATTTTTTGGATTTGAGACCCATAACTATGACCCAATTTTAAAACTTAAAAATATATTACATCAAACTGAATTTTTTTTCAATTATATACCCAAGTACCTTTTATGTTTATATTTTTAGAGAATTTTTACTCATCCTTAATTCCTATGATTTTTTTTATAAAACATCGGATGAGAATAATAAAAATTTCTGTATGGGGAATTAATTTAAGAAATCCTTTTGTATAGTGGAAAAAAACTATAAAATGTTTACCTTTTACACATTATTCTTATAAGATATAAAATAAATCACATAAATATGGAAAAATAGTTTTTCTCTAAAATAAGACCTTTAAAACCCATAGAATGAAAATAGAAACCCTTTTAAGAAACATAAATAATTATATTAATATCCCATGTTAGAACTAATTTGTGGCCAATTAAATCCATAAGATAAACCACCCACCCTAGTTAACTCCCTCCTTCTCACCTTTAACGATAAGAAACATTACCCAATGCATTAGGGAGCTATATCAGTATCAACCATCATACAAGTTGTATTAGGCTCACCTATCATATAAGTGGTATTAGGGTCACCCATATTATAAGTTTTACTAAGCTAAATCATCACCATATATTTGAAAAAATTACCATAATATAATTTTTGTAAGATTATAAATCACTTGATAAACTATTTTGAACCTATAATCAAAACACTTTCCATTTTCACATAAAAATAATGTATAAATGTTCTTTTATCTTAAAAAATATTTAAAATTGAAAATTTAAAAATATTTTGGAAATAAATTCATTTTAAAATAACCATGAAAAATTATAAAGAAATCTTCAAAGAAATGAAAATTCACAATAGTGGGAAATTCCATTCACGATGGTGCTAAAAAGAGTAAAAAGTGACCAATACATAAAAAGTAAAAAATATTAATTTTTAATCCATTGTAAATAAAGTTAAAAGTGGTAAAAAATTAACTTTATAAAACATTTAAGCATAAATGAAAATTTTCTTGAAACATTTAAATAAATATGAAAATGGAAGAAAAAGAGTTGAAAAGGAAACATTCAAAGAGAAATTTTAAAATAAAGTCCCTTACCTTGAGTCTGAATCATCACATACTTTATTTATCATCCTAAATTATAAACTTATATTAATTTTTTACCTACATAAGAACATTTTTCAGGTTAATTACACCATAATTATCCCTTTTATGTATTTTATTTAGTTACTTAATTAGTTATGTTTACGTTAAACCTTTTGGGAACATTTATTTTGTAATTCCAAAACAACTTTGGCAGGATGAGCATAGGGTTTCTTTGATAATATCTACACAAATACTTAAGTGGGAGTGGGGTGAATTGATTTATGGAAAATTTATTCATATAAAACCATCCTTTTTAAGGTATGATAGATTCTTATATTTTCTTTTTATAAGTAAGAAATAGAAATGAAATTAGTAAGAAAAATATTGAATATATAAGATTTATAGTGATTTGGTGATTATAAACTAAGTGAGGCTAATATTAATTGTTAATATATATAATATTCATGTACTTTATTATTTATAAACACTATTTTAGTGCATTTTACACATTGAACATTATTTCATATTATAATTGTAATTCCTTCTTAAAATGTACTATTACATGATACATTTTTGAACATTATTTAAAGTACCTAATGATCTTGATTTTATTTTCATATTTAATTTTGAGGTTTCTAATTACATTTTTAACAATTCATAATTTTTTAGTACTTGAAGATTCACATCGGAAGACCACCAAAATGGGCTTTTATGCCAACACATTCTGGGAAAAGTAAACTGGACAATAGACCAATTAAGAGACTATAGCGGCCAAGATACAAGACCAATTATTTTAAAAAGTTTTCTAAATATAGAGGACATCATGGGGAACATTTCATAAAATTGTGAAAAAATATAATTCATATTTTTTAATAGAGTTCTAGGTGGCCCAATTGGAAGATCAAATTCTGGGCCAGATTCTGTGGCCCAGAAAAACATAAAACCAATTTAATCATATCTCAGAAACCGCATATTATTTTGGATTGAAATTTTACAGAGAGTTATTAGAAATCCGTGGATTTATTTTCTATTATATTTCACAATTCAATTAGTCTATATAGAAGGTCATCTATGTGCCTCTATTTAGTAGATGTAAGCTGGATGCAACTTCGGGTTGAGGGTGGAAAAGTATTCTCTCCCTTACTTTACACCACACTAGGCCTACCATACTCAATTGGGATGACTTTAAATATTGTAGGCTTGACACAAGGATCCTAAAATTCATATTTAAGGTATTGGTGTTGGAGTATTTATTCATATTGGGTGATTTATTTAATTGTAATGTTATACTGCAACTTTTCCTTTGTAATGTTCTTCCTCAATTGTAAGTTATTTGAATCACTTTATTTTTCTTATAAAACTTATTATTCTTCTCATTTTTTGTTCTTATTATTAATGATCTGATACCATTTCTTCATGGTGTGAATTTATTCACACCAAACCTAGTGGGATTTATCACACAACAGTGGAGTGTTTGATACTTTGTTTTTGTTTTTTTCCCTTCAATTTCTCCCTTATGAGTCTACTTTCCATTTCTATTAAGATCATAGGATCAATGGAGGTATAACCCACTTATGGGTTGATCCAATAGAGTATAAACGGTCTGTATTGGATGTTATTTATCACCCCATTAATTTCTAATAATTTATTTTAATTGAGATTTTTATTTAATGATTTTAAAACTTCTTCACCCTTGTTGAATTTTAAGGCCACACACTTCAAGTGATAATACTAAACTTTACCTTAGAGTGCTCATAAATTTGATCCTCCAAGTATATAGGTGATTATTATTATTTTGTGTTGGTATTAAACTATTAAGTGATGAATTATTTTGATATTTTTGAACAAAACCATTTCGAATATAATAAATTGAAACCGTAAAAAAAGAATTTCATCCAATCCACCCCCAATGATAACCTTGGATCAACTCATTATTTTAAATTGAATTAACTTAAGTCTCTTAGCGTTAACTTAAACCCATATAAAATCAACCCAAGTTGTCCACTTCATATCCAAAAATAGTCAATAGAATTTATGTGTCTATAGGTTTCTTCTTAGGTCTCTGATGATTCGACAACCCAAGATAAACTACAAGTGACTGGTTAAACCAAAAAACATGGGTAAATTTGGGCGAGACCAAATTTTGGTTTAGTTTCCATGGATCCAAGTAATTCTTATAAAAACCCATTCTATTCACCCCTATTTATTATTTTCTCATCTAAATTATCTTACCTTTTCCCTTCATCGTTTTTTTCTTTTGGCGTATGTCCGCCTACACTCGTGACCAATCAAACAGTCTAGTTAGGGTGGATTGTCCTGGGGTTGGGAAGTCAAGTACACCATGGGAACTATTTTCAATAGATCCTAATATTACTAATACTCTAGAGTAAAAAATTGAGCCCATTTCAATGGAAGGTCTTCAAAGTAACCAGCTCATAAACCTGGGTGGTAACCAAAGTGGAAATCCAAATGAGGAAACCCCAAACATGGGGAAAACATTCGATCAAACCATGAATGAGTACCTCACACCGTCCTGGAATAATGCACCCTATTACATTAATAATGATGCCCTATGAGAATCCCACTATATTTTTAAACCTCATGCCCTAAACCACCTTCCAACCTTCCATGAGATGGAGTCAGAAATGCCATACCTTCATGTCAAAGAGTTCAATGACATTGTTGAAACCATGTGCCCACCACATCAACTTGAGTCAGAAAAGATGAGGATCTTTCCTTTCTCACCAAAGGATTGAGCTAGAAATTAGCTAAACAATTTGAGACCTGCATCCATAAACTCTTGGGACCAATTACAAAGATAATTCTACAAAAAATACTTCCCCCATCACAAAACAATTGCACTTAAAAAGAACATCCAAAACTTTTTTGAAAAAGAGGGAGAGTCATTCTATGAAACATGGGAAAGGCTCAAAGACACTATAAAAATGGTTCTAAACCATGGTTTTTATATTCCTTAATAAGTGATAATTTTCTATGAAGGTTTGAGTCTGGGGAAAAAACAATTCATTGACATGATGTGTAATAGAACTTTCAAAAACAAATCCCCAAATGATGCTTACAAGTATCTAGAAAGCCTTGCTGAACAAAATCAAACATGGGGAACGTCACCTTACTATGAGAAGCCACCCAAATATGGCGGAATTCACACACTTAGGGAGGAGGAAAGACTTAGGGAAAAACTTGTTGCACTCACTAGGAAGGTTGAGGAGATCGATCTTTGGAAGGTCTATGAAATTCAAACTGTTGACCTTGTTTACACAATTTGTGACAAAAAAGACCACAAGATAGACAACTTCCCAACCATCCCTTCCATTAAAGATTTTCTTCTAGGAAGACTACTAGAGAAGGTCAATGATATGAAATTTTAGAATCCATAGTACCAAAACACTTTCAATACAAGGTACAATGACCATCTAGGATTCCATTGGAAAGATAACCAATAACCCAACCAACAACCTAGGCATCCATAAGGACCAAACCCCTACCATCTACAAAATTTTCATAACCATAACCAGTTCTAACAACAAACAGTCCAATACCAACAACCCATCCATCAACCCATGCAACAACCAATCCAACAACCAAAGTCTCCTCCTGGGATAAACCAACCAACACAATCCCCTACTCAATCTGTCCCTCTTCCAATCCTTGAGCAGTTATGTAAACAAATGGAGAAAATGAACTCAAAAGTCTCATCCATTAAACATGAACTACAAAAAATTTAAACTGGAAAGTCACAATGACTAATCAGGTGGTACCATCCTCAAATTTAAGGGGAGAATCTAGTTACACACAGACCTCTCATGAACAAATCAAAGAAATGACTATTTTAAGAAGTGATAAATCCATTGAGAAACCTAAACAAGACATTCCAAAACCATTAAAAGATTCAACAACACATGAAAATGATGAAGAATCACCCATAGATTTTGAAAACCCCAATGAGAATATGAAGGAACTAAAACCACACCAAAAAATTAAACAACATGCTCTCTCCCCTCAATGTGTGATAGGAAAAACTAAACCAGAACTGAATGAAACTTTGAGGGAAATCTTATATCATGTTAAGTTGAACACCCCCATTATTGATGCAATTGACACCATTCCATCCTACTCAAAGTATCTTAAGGACTTGTGCACTTTTAAAAATAAAATTTGACATAAAAATCAAGTCCTTTTGGCTGCTAATGTGAGTAACACTATTCAAGGGACCATTCCTCCAAAGTTGAAAGATCCAGGATGTCCATACATCAATTTTGAGTTAATAGAGAAAAAAGTTTTCAAAGCCCTTTGTGATCTGGGAGCCAGTGTGAACCTAATTCCTTATTCCATGTATTGTTAGTTTGGGCTCATAGAACTCCAACCCACATATGTCAATCTTAAACTTGATGATCATAGTGTTCGAGTTCCTAAAGGAATATTAAAGGATGTTTTGGTGAAAGTTGAAAATCTCATTTACCCATATGACTTCATTGTCCTTGAAAATCACCCAAGATTAGGTCCTAGGGAGAAAACCCCCATCATCCTTGGTCTTCCCTTCTTATCAACAATCAACTCAGTCATCTGAGTTCGAAATGAGAATACGATAATAAATTTTAGGAACATGAGCCTAGACTTAAATATATACAATGAAAACTCTCAAATTGGAGATGATACAGAGATACATGAGGTTAATTGTATTGGTAGTGTTGATAGTGAACTTGAGGAACATCAAGGAATTACTGAAGGATGTTTAATTCAAGAAGATATTTTTTTTTTGTTCACATGAGGGAAATTTGTCTCATTGGATTGAATCTCTTTTATATTGCTCTATTGATGATTTTATAGAATCACCAATCAGTGATACCATGGGTGAAATCAATAACATTTAGTCTATAACCAATCATGACACTACTCTGGCTAATTTAGTGGATGAAAATTCTGTTAACAAGGAACCAATTCTATTAAGAAATAAGAACAAAGAAACTGAGTTCAATAAAAAGTCTCATCCTTTATTGGAAAGTGAAAACCAATCTGATCTCAAATTTAAGGTATTACCTTCATCACTCAAGTATGAATTCTTTGGGGATAATAGAGAATTTCCTGTTGTAATTTCTTCCTCTCTTGAATCCAATTGAGATATGATGCTTTTGGATGTCCTATGAAATCATAAGAAAGTAATTATATGGACCCTTTCTGATATTTCTAGGATTAGCCCACTCATTAGAACTCAAAGGATTATTCTTGAATCTAAATCCAAACCATGTCTTCAACCTCAGTAGAGACTCAATCCAAATCTTATGGATGTGGTAAGTAAATAACTTCTTATGTTATTGAAAGTGGGTATCATCTACCCCATAGATGAGAATTAGTGGGTAAGCCTAATTCAAGTTGTCCCAAAGAAAGCTGGAATTATTATGATCACCAATGAGGATAACGACCTTCTCCCCACAAGGGTTAGTAGTGGATGGAGAGTCTGTATTTACTATATGAAGCTTAAATCTTATACCAAGAAAGACCATTTCCCCTTTCCCTTTATTGATCAAGTCCTAGAGCGAGTGGTAGGTCATCAATTATATTACTTCCTAGATGGATTCTCTAGGTATAATCAAATTGAGGTCTCTTTAAAGGATCAAGGGATAACAACCTTCACTTGACCATTTTGGCACTTTTTACTTCAAGTGCATGCCCTTTGGGTTATGTAATAACCCCAGTACCTTCCAGCGGTGCATGATGGGAATCTTCTCAAACATGGTGGGAGATTGTTTAGAGGTCTTCATAGATGACATCTCCATATTTAGGGATGCTTTTGAGGGATGCCTTCTGAATGTTGAAAGGGTTTTGTCAAGATGTGAGGATAAGAATCTCATCGTAAATTGATAAAAATACCATTTCATGGTAAATGAAGGACTTGTTTTAGGCCATATGGTATCTAGTAGAGGGATTGAATTTGATAAAGCTAAGGTCGACATCATTCGTCACCTTCCCTCTCCTAAAACTGTTAAGGAAGTGAGGTCCTTCTTAGGACATGCTGGTTTCTATATAAGGTTCATTAGAAATTTTAGCTCTATTTCTAAATCACTTTGTGCTCTATTGGTGATAGATGATCCATTTTTATGGACAAAAATATATAAGGAATCATTATCTATACTCAATTCAACTCTTATGTCTCCACCTATGATGTAGTATTAAAATTGGAAACTTCCTTTTGAGCTCATGTGTGATGCGAGTGACTTTTTTGTAGGAGCAGTCTTAGGACAACGGTGTGAGAAAAATCCATGTGTCATTTCTTATACAAGAAAATATTTAAATGATGCACAAATCAACTACACCACCACTAAGAAAGAGTTACTTACTATTGTCTTTACCTTAGAGAAATTCAGGTCTTATCTCTTAGGATCACCCATCATTGTCTTCACTGACCATTCAGCCCTAAAATACCTTTGCTAAAAACATGATTCCTAGGATAGATTGATTAGGGGGTACTTATTATTCAAGAGTTTAATGTAAAAATTAAGGATAAAAAGGGTGTTGAAAATGTTGTATCTGATCACCTCTCTAGGATGGAATTCAAAGACAACTCAAATCACCTTTCTATGTCTGATTAATTTCTCGATGGGCACCTTTATTCTATGAGTGATTTCCCATGGTATGCTGACATAACAAACCATTTGGTGATGGGTGACATTCCAAAATTCTTAGGGACCCAAGCTAAGAGGAAATTTATTTATTATGTCAAACACTATGTGTTTTATGATCCTTGGCTCTTCAATTTTTGTCCTGATCAAATAATTAGGAGAAGTGTTCTTGAGTCTGAGCAAGATTCCATTCTAAAAGTTTGTCATGGAGAGGCATGTGAAGGCCACTTTTCCAAAAATAAAACCACTTCAAAGGTCCTAAAAAGTGGGTTATAATAGCCTAACCTCACTAAGTATTCTTTACAATTCTACAAAAGTTTCCCTCAGTGTCAACAATTAGGATCCATTACCAAAAGCAATCAAATGACCCTCACTCCCATTCCGGTCATTGAAATATTTGATTATTGGTGAATTGATTTCATGGGACCCTTCCAAAACTCTATAGGATACCTATACATCCTATTATCTGTTGATTATATCTCACAATGGGTTGAATCCATTCCAACTAATTCCAATGACCATCATTTTGTGATCCGATTTCTGAAAGAGCACATATTTTCTCGATTCGGAATTCCTAGGTCTATAATTAGTGATTGAAGAACCCATTTCAGAAACTTCCCATTATCTTCACTCATGTCTAAGTATGGGATTTATCATAAAGTTTCCACTATGAAACATCCTCAAACTAATGTTCAAGCTGAGTTAGCGAATAAGGAGATTAAGAAAATTCTTGATAAAACTATCAACCCCTATAGGAAAGATTGGCCGAGGAAACTTTTGGACACTCTTTGGTCATATTGTACAAAATTTAAAACCATCCTAGTAATGTAACAATATAGGTTGGTTTATGGAAAAGCATGCCATTTACTTGTTGAAATTGAGCATAAGGAATTTTTGGCAATCAAAAAAATGAATTTTGACATTTCTTTGGCTGAAGAAAAGATGAAATTAGATCTTAATGAACTTGAGGAACTTATGATAGAGGCTTATGAAAATTCAAGGATAAATAAAGATAGAGTTTAAACCTACCAATCTAGGAATATCAAAGTCAAGAATTTTGAACTGAGAAAATTCGTGCCCTTGTATAGTTAAAAACTTCATTTAGACCCAGGAAAGTTAAGATCTAGATAGTAAGGTCCATTCATAGTGCATCATGTATACCACCATGGGGCTGTATAGATTCAATATCCCACAAGTGGTCACATTTTCAAGGTCAATGGTCATATGTTAAAATCATTCATTGAATCATTCAATAAATAGGAAATAGAGGTTGAGTTAACTAATCCAATCTATGAACTAAGAAAAAATTGACTGATTTAGGATCCATGTCGGGTTAACGATGTTAAACAAAAGCGATGCATGAGAGGCAACCCATGGTTTTCATGTTTCCAATATTTTTGAATCATCTTTATTTTTCAAATAGGATTAATTAATCATTTTGATATTTAAAAAAAATTAGACTATTGACCTATTCTTCTATTATGAGTATGGATGGGTATGAAATGGGAGAGCCATATTCATCTGTGTCACATGGTGTGATCCTTGAGTTATACCTTACCTAGAAATTTAAAAAGAAGATAATTTATCATCAGTTAATTTTTATGTGTTTATAGGTTAAAATAAAAATACAAAAAAATAATGATAAAAAAAATTAAAATGACACATTGTAGGTCGTGGGGAAAACCCCATCACAACTGGTGAAGCCATGGGGAATCGAACCTGAGACCGAAGGAAGATAGGGGCATGTTCTTACCACTAACCTATGACTTATAGTGACTCCTTATTCTATATTTTTTTTGTATTTATACTTATATTTTACCTTTTTTTATTATATGAATATATATATATTATTTTGTTTCTATTTGTTTGTTTGTTTTTTTATTCTTTTTTCACAAGGGAACTCTACAAGTGACATGGATATCAAAGAACTAAATTGGAGTAGCAAGAAGTTAAACTTCAACAACCAGGTGAATTTGTTCCATATTTCATATTTCAAATTCTTTTTAGAACTCCTCTCATCAACCTCTACCCCCTTATAAATTGTATTTTCTTTAAATACTGGGGACAATGTTATTCTAAGTTTGGTGAGGGGGGGGGGGTAAAAAGAATGAAAAAAATTAATTTTGTGTGTATAAAAAATGTATGGAAGGAAAAATTTATTTAACCTTGAACATGATAATACACACTACACACTTTGAAAATGGAAATCAAATAATTTATCGTGCCCTGATTCTGATTTTAATCAATGTATAATTTCACGAGCATAGATTTTGGAAAGTGTGGATGTCTAATGTGAAATTTCATCATTTATATTTTCATCCAAATAAAAAAAAGATCATAATGCATGTCCTTTGGATAGTGGGGAATTATTTTTATTTCATGGGGTCCACCAAATAAATATCATAGGTTTGGTGTTCATTTTAGTTTTAATATGAGTATTCAATAAAAAAAATCAAAAAATCAATAAATAAAGACAATAAATTTGCGCCTAGAGTAATGAAATGGCCTAATGCGTGGCTTTCGGAACTTGGGGATCAGGACTCCATAGTTTTCTAGCCCAGAGTTAGTAATTTTTATCTCTATTTGTGGTAATATGACTTTGTTTTTGATTGAGTTAACTCGAGATGATTCCCGAGTATGTGTGATTCACTTAATGCCCTAAGGTCTTTGATCCTTTGAGTCATTGGCAAAGTCTCATTAGGTGGGTTGAATCTTTTGAGTGAAATTTTGATTACCCTGGAAATATTGAAAAAAATGAATACTCATCTTAATATTGAAATGTTATTCCACCTACCACTTCTGTCATTTCCCCCTTGAATAAAGATGAACTCCCCATGTCTATAGTGATACACAACACAACACATCGTCATACTTAATTGATATTGGATGAAATATGGTGATGAATTTGAACAAAGGAATGGTATTTGGATTAGGATATTCTTATAATAATATCTTGTATTAAAATATTTTGATGTATTTCGTAGTTGTTTTATATATGGGTTTTTGGTGATCATCGTTTATTAAAATGTTTTTTGGAAAATGGACTTCGAATTTCACATTTTTGAGATATATTTTTCTCTGGACTAGAAAAACTCAAGTTGGGGGGTGTGATTAGCCACTGAATGAGGATAATATTCATTTTTAATATATATAATATTAATGTGATTTATTATTCATAAACACCATTTAGATCATTTTACACTTCAAACATTATTTCATATTATAATTGTAATTCGTTCTTAAAATGATCTATTACATGATACATTTTTGAACATCATTTAAAATACTCAATGATCTTGATTTTATTTTTATATTTAATTTTTAGGTTTCTAATTATAGTGGTAACAATTCATACTTTTAGAGTACTTGAAGATTCACATTGGAAGACCACCGAAATGGGATTTCATGCCAACACATTCTGGGAAAAGTGAACTGGACAATATCCCAATAAAGAGACTGTAACGGAAAATATACAAGTCCAATGATTCTAAAAATTTAAATGAAGATATAGAAAATAATGAGGAACATTTCATCAAACAATTTAAATAGATAATTATAATGTTTTTATAGAGTTCTAGGCATCCTAAGTGGAAAATGAAATTCTGGCCCAGATTCTATGGCCCAGAAAAATAGCCCACTAAGTTAATCATATCTCAGAAACCACATATTAATTTGGTATGAAATCTTACATAGAGTTATTAGACATCCGGAGATTCATTTTTTTATACTATTTACCACTCCAATTCGTCCATATAGAAGGTCATCTAGGAACATATTTTTGGTGGATGCAAGCTGGATGCAACTTCGGGTCAAGGGTGGAAAAGTCTTCTCTCCCTTACTTTCCACCACTCTAGGCTTACCATACTCAAGTGGGATGAATTTAACTATTGGAGGATCGACCCATGGATCCTAAAATTCTTATTTAAGGTAGTGGCGTTTGAGGATTTATTCATCTTGGGTGATTTGTTTAATTGTAATGTTTTGCTGCCACTTTTCCTTTGTAATGTTCCTCCTCAATTGTATGTTATTTTAATCACTTTATTTTTCTTATAAAAATTCTTCTTATTATAATTTTATATTATTATTATTAATTCATTGATACTATTTCATCATGATTTGAATTTATTCACTCCAAACTTAGTGAGATTTATCACACAATAGTGGTGTGTTTATTGCTTTGTTTTTGTTTTTTTCCATCAATTCCTCCCTCTTTAGTCTACTTTCTGATTCCATTAAGATCATAGGATAAATGGAGGGATAACCTGCATATGGATTGATCCAATGGAGTAGAAAGGGTTTGTATTGGATTTTATTTATCACCCCACTAATTTCTAATCACTTATTTTAATTGATATTTATATTTGATGATTTTAAAAATTCTTCGTCCTTGTTGAATTTTAAGGTCACATACTTCAAGTGCTAATAAAAACCTTTACCTTGGTGTGCTAATAAATTTGATCCTCCAAGTGTATAGTTGATTAGTATTATGGTGTGTTGGTATTAAACCAGTAAGTAATGAAGTTATATGATCTTCTTTAATAAACCCATCTCAAATATAAGAAATTAAAACCTCCAAAAAAAGAATTTCATCCAATCCACCCAAGTGATAACCTAGGATCAACTCATTATTTTAAATTGAATTCACTTAAGTATCTTATATTTCACTTAAACCCATCTAAAATCAACCCATTTTGGCCACTTCATATAAAAACATAGTCTATAGAATGTACGTTTCTATAGGTTTCCTCTTAGGTCTCTGAGGATTCGACAACCCAATCTAAAATACAAGCGACCGCTTAAACCTAAAAACTTGGGTAAATTTGTGCGAGACCATTTGGGGAACATATATCGCACACTCTACTCCACCAACACTCAACTCCCAGAGATTGGTAATTTGACTAAAACCATTCTTTTTCTTAGGGACTTCCCAATTGAGTGGATGCGGTCATTATTTGGTACTAATCTAGGAGTATTTTTAGGATCCTACAAGGATATTCAAACATAAAATACTTCAACACTCATTACAAGGAGTGCCCACTTCTAGGAATTAGGGATAATAAAAAGAGTTTTCAAATTAAGCATACAATTGCGAGATACAACTGATAGAAAAGAAGTGATATCCAAGAGAGAGAAAATAAGAATGACTTATATATTAAGGAGAGCACAAAAAACACATCAAGATTGATCTTGATACTAGGGATATATATAACATGATTATTATTCTTATTTTTCTTAACATAGAGATGCATCACAAAAATAATTTTGAGATAGAGAGTGAGTGTAGGTGATGTATTATCTATTCTTGTTTGAATACTATTTTATATATTCTCACAAACTATTATAAAATATGATATCAAAATAAAAGGTCTTGGGATAAAACTTAAGATGTCTTTATCTAAAAATTACCTTAGAAAAATCACTAAATAATAAAACAATCCATTTTATTTCATGTCTTAGTACTTGAAATCTTTTGGAAATATATTTTACCATAAAGAGGTAGTCTATGTTTAATACATTGAAAGAAACATTAATTTTCACTCAAAATACTCCAGTGGTAATAAATACCCAGGTTTCAGAACAAAGTATTAGATTTTGGATAACCACTTATCTAAAATCTATATATTCAAATTTACATATCCAAATTGATGCATGTAGCCAATTTCTTCATGCATCCAAATTATATAGACTTTTTTATAATGTAGCTAAATTTTTTCTATCCAAATGAATCATGTAGCTGTTTGGAACCATGTAGCAAAATATGCCACAGATCTAAACCACATATCCAATTAATCCACATAGGCGATTAAAATAGCAATTTAATCAATTTAGTTGATAGATCATGTAGTAAATTATGTGATCTATCCATTTCTCACATATTATATTCTATGATTCAGCCAATTTATGTAGGTGATTCTGTCTCATATCTTATTGATGTATCTAATTACTCAATATAGAAAAAAACCATATTACTAAATTTTCCATGTAGCCAAATTTATAGACATATTAAATTTTCATAAAACATCAAAAAAATTGCACACTATGACAAAATTAACTTAAATTGGATGAAAAACTGATAAAAATACTTAAAAATAAAATCATTAGAAACATATGAAGTGTTTTTGAGATCATCAAAACATATAGCACATGGTATATATTGTAAGACCATTAATAGTATAAAAATCTCCCCCCTTTTGATAGTCACAAAATCGATTAAATATTAAACTTGAAATTTTAAAATGTTTAGAGAGTTTTGTTGGGAACTCTATAATATATAATACTTTCAAATTTTCTATTTATCATTTCTTCCCTCATTTTATCTTTCTTATCCCTTCATTTTGTGAACATAAAAATTAAGGGTAAATATAGGAATATAGAACCTTGAGTTATGAATAATTAACATATAATGGTGAAAATAAATTTGAATAAGGAATTAATGAAATTAAAATGTTATAGAAATTAAAAAAATAAAAAGATAACAAAATTAACTGAAAAGAATCACTTCACATGAAAAATAGATAAAAATGAATTTTATTAAACATGAATAGTTGTAAAAAAATAAAAATACTCATACCATAAAAAAATACATATACAAGAAATTAGTTAGATGACTCTGGCTTGTGAATGGGTTGAAAATCAGATGGAGGTTTGGGTGGATATTTCAAAAATGATGGAGAAGAGGAAGAGTTAGTAAGAGGTTCAACCATTAGTGTTAGGAATATTCTTTTAAGATCCACAATAAAAATTTGTTCTACTAAAAAACTAGACCTATATCTACTATAATGGCAGGAATTATCAAGTCATTGTTAATATTATCTAAATATATGATGAAATCATATGATACAATGATCACAAAGGCTATATTTTTGGATAGAATTGAAGACTTAGATTCTGTTCCATCAGGTTTAGCAGTAGTAGAAACATCCAACCTCGATTGCTTTTCATTATAGATATTTCCTAGATAAAAAATTCTATATAATATCTGTCTATAATACTTATAGATATCAGGGTGTTAGTACAATGAATATTTTTTTAATAGAGTATAGTTAAACAAAACACATATCAGTCTACTTAATAATGTCTAATTTATATAAGTCCAAAATAGTTGTACAATCCCATCGATTCAACTGAAAAACTAAAAAGATACCATTATTAATAAACCCTCTAAAATATTTAATATTTCTAGTGGAAAATATTTGACAAGAACTTGACATAAAATCTATCCAAGGAATAGATATAACTGTAAGGGGTTCTGTAAACATCTCGTTATGAATCCTGTCTAAAGAAACATACTGTTTGACCTACCTCCCTTCCAATGAACCCAACTTGAGATATATGTTTTCTAATAACTCTATGATCACTTGAGAAAATTCATAGAAATTACTAGATAGTTCTTAAAAAACTTAATCTCTATAATCCTCTGACATAGGAGTAACTATTTTTATTATTATATACACTATAATTTCTTTCCCCTAATATGTAATAGGCACATCAGGTGATTCTTCAGACTTTGAATAACTATAATCCTCTTCAGAATAATCAATATAAATATTTGAAAGAAATTTATTGATTATTTCTAACATAGTGTAAATATTTTGATGATTCTTACCAATTAGAATAATAGAGGATGGAATAATTTTACTGATTTTCTTATATATAATTATAGTTTCATCTACTTTATCATCAACTAAAGAAAAAAATCCCTTGAGAAAACTAACTATATCATTCAAGGATACATTAGTTCTAAGTCCTACTATTATTATATCTTCTTTTGTGTCCTTAAACTCATCCAAAATATACTTTATGAAATATTTAAAAATCATAGGAGAGAGTATGCCACATTTTAGTGTCTTGATTTGGTAAGAAACAACCGTAAAATGAGAAGAAAATTTATCAAAAAGAGTATGGATATCTGGAAGAACTGAAGTACCTGAAGTAGGTGTGGAACTTGGATGAATCTTGTTAATAAACTTAAGTTATATGACCACAATTCTCTTCTAAATATTAAATATCTCCATAATATCTAATTTTAGGATCTGAGTTTCACCAAGGTAATCTATAGAAATGTATGATTAGACCACTAGAAGGTTTTGAAAAATTTCTATTTGTAAGGACATAATAACTACAAGCTCATTCACATTAGAATTTGTTTCACACACACTTTTTAGATCACTTACCTTTGATATCACAACCACAAAGTATCCAACACTCACACGAGATGAAACTGGTTACACTAGTTGGATACTCTTGATTAAGTTGGTCATGGAAACCATCATCCCAACCAACTTATTGAAATCATCTCTAGAAGCTATGATTTCCTTCAATTTTATACTATCATTTTTATAATAGATTAACTCCTTCTTCAGATCATCATAATCTCACTTCAGATTATCAAAATCTATTATAACTACTGATGTAAAAGTCTAAATGTGTTTCTCAATATTAGATCCATTAAATTTTTTTCTAATTGAAGGTGAATACTCTTTCACATAAATAGAATATGAAATGGGAACTAGTTTATATGAATTATCAATATGTTATTATATGATCACATTCCCACTTCCATCTTTATCAATAGCTGGTGATCCTAGGAGTGGATGAACCAATGTGTTCTTATCCACATATTCAACTCTAACTTCAGAAGTTAGTATACTAGACACATTATCAAATAGCCTTTCTAATTGAGTTCAAGAATCTGTCTCAATAGTAGACATCTCTGGTTGAACTAACTCAATAGAACTAGTAGATAGAGCTTCCTAAACCATATAATATTCTTCTAGAGTTCTGAATTTTGATATAAAAGGCTTATATTTCTCAACAGTTGTCTCCTCTACATTGAAAGAAGTCACCATCTCAGTAGGTGCTACATCCCTAGGAGGCAAGGTCTTGGAATTCTCCCCCTGAGTTAGTGAAAGATGTGGTATAACCATCTAGGAATCACCCTCCTATCTAAAAGGTCCCAAGAAATCGGTTTCAACATCCTTATTATATCTAAAAGTTTTTATAAGAAATACAAACAAGGTGTTTCTCTTGTTTCACTTAAGTGATCCATAATCATTTAAGTCCACTTCTATATTTATTAATATCAAAGATATAATTATTCCATAGAGTTAATACTTGAGATTCCTATTTCACTAGCAGAAATGGTGCTTGAAACTCATAATGTACCTTTATAGATTCGTCTTCACATTATTGATCAATACATATAATTGATTCATATCCTAAAACAACACCTTCACTATTTTTCCACCTCTCTAAGAAATTCCAGTTCGAATGAATTCACATAGATACATCTGATCATATTCTAAATCCTTTACTACATTCTTATAAAAAGAAGATAAGCTAAAGAGAAAGCTAATGAGATCAAAGGCCCATTCTAATATTTACATAACTTGGGTCCAACTAAAACCGATTCATCTTAACGAGGATAATGAATGACATCCTCTATTTCTACAAAAAAAAAACTAACAGAACTTTTCCATTAACATTGGTTGAAATAAAATCCTCTGTTATAAAAGCTACAACTCAACATTCCTCATAAACCCATATAATTTCTCTTCAAATAAGAATCCTTATTTTTTCTCATAAAAAACTCCCATCCTTAGAACCTAAAAACCTTCTTCAATAAAATTATTTTTTGTTTAAACCATTTCATACCAATAACTTTCCATGAAATCACTTAGTGTAGTTCACCAAAAACGTTGGATTTCTTTAAAGATCTAGAATCACTATAATCTCCTCACTTAGAATTCCCCATACTAGAGAGGTCAGTTGGAGGCCAAGAGATTAAAGGGGTGATAGTTTGGTTTCAAGAGATAATGGATGTAGTCTAATGGTGTGAGAGGAGAGAGTTAATTCAGGGTTAGGTCACATACTCAATTTTAGAGAGGGATATATTGCCAATTAGGTTTCAGGGTAAAATCCAATATAAAATAAATAATAAAATAAATTAATATAATAAAGGTATTTTGAAGGAATTAAAATTTATTTTTCAAGGAAAATATAAAAGTAAAATGGATTTTGATAGTAAATTAAAATGAAATAAATTCCTTTAAATTTAACAATGCATTAAGAAATTAAGCAATTAATAATAAATAAAGAAATTAAAATATAATTAAAAATAAATAGAAATAAAATAATTTAAAATTTCTTGAATGAAAAAAACTAAAATTCTCACTTAATAAAATCAAAATTCTCATAAGAAAAGGAATTATTAAAGATATATATTAATTAATTTTCAGTAGAGATAAATTCAATATAAATATCACCTTTATAAGAATGACCAATAAAGAAATTATTCCTTAGATATATATGATTTTTTTTTAATGATTTAATGGTTTATTTAAATTTTTTATTGCACTATTTTTATTATAGTTGATTTAAACTTCATTAAAATTTAATAAAAAATCTATCAATGTGTGTTTCATCTACAACACTTTCGCACAACAACTACCAGTATCTATTTAATCTACTTTAGTAGTGGATAATGAAACTGATTTCTATTTATTAATAGACTATAATAATAATTATTTACCTAGAAAATGATAGGTTCTTAAGGTATTCTTAATATCTAGTTTACAACCACCAATGTTAGCATCAGAATATGAATTCAAATTAAAATCATATTTTTTTGAAAAAATTAAGGATGAAGAAATTGTTCCTTTTAAATATCATGAAATTATTTTGGTATAATTTTAAAGTGATTCCTTGTTATTTTATTATAATCCATAACACAATCTTACAAAAAAAATAATGTATGGTATACTAGTAGTCAAATACAATATAATAATAAATATTCATCTATAAAACTTGTAATAAATTGGTTTCCCAGCTTCATTAAAATCATGTTTTAAATTAAAACTCTTAGGAGTTTCATGTATTTTACTAATTTTGAGTCCAAGACTCTTAAGTAATCTAGGTATATATTTTATTTGAATTAAAACATTCCAAAAGACTTTTTGATAAATTTTAAAACCATAAAAGAAATTTAACTCACCCATCATGATCATTTCAAATTATTTTTTCATAAGTTTCAAAATATCATTACATAATCTGTTATTTATAGATCCAAAACTCACATCATCAATATATATTTGAAATAAAATTATATATAAATATTATTTTTTCTTAAAAAATTAGGATCTTCCACACTTACTGAAATCCATTTGATAAAATAAAGGAACTTAAATAATTATACCAAGATCTAGGTTCTTGTTTAAGGACATAAAGAGATTTAGTTTGTTTAAAAATACAAATTTGAGAATGATGATTTTCAAAACCAGGAGGCTGTTCAACAAAAACATCCTCCTTAAAAAAATATTTAAAAATGTAGATTCAATGTATATATAATATATTTTGAAATCAATATGATATTTATAAGATATTAGAATTAAAATAGATTCTAATATAGATACAAGTTAAAATGTTTCTATATAGCATGTTCCTCCATCTTGGTTTTGATCTTTAGTCAATAATCTAGTCATATTTATAGTGAACATACCATGATAATCTTATTTATTTATAAAAACTCACTTTGTTCCTATAAAAGTGTAATTAGATAGTCCAAATAATTCCCATATATTGTTCATTTTGAATAGGTTTAACTTTTCTTGCATAGAAAAAAAAACTTTCATTAGTTAAGACTTATTTTAAGGTTTTAGTTTCAAGTAGATATAATAAGGAAAAAAATTATACAATATTTCCCACACATATTCTAATTTTAACTCGATTATCTAAGCTTCCTATTATAGTATCTAAGGGATTATTTTTTAGGGTTCTTATCTGTCTAGGATCACAATTTTCAATTCAATTATATCCATCCTTTTAGGATTAGGTTTACCAAAATAAAGTTCCAAATCATCATACTTTCTATTGTAAAAGAGAGGTTCAGGTATCATTCTTACAATACAATCACTTAACTTATCAAATTGATTCATTTTATGATCAACCAGATCCATTTCATAAAATTTCATATGATTTGATTCCTCAATAATCTTTGACCTTTTCTTAAGACATATATAAATATTATAAATTGTAGAATAATGAAGAAATATTCTTTCATCATCATTTGGATCACATTTACCAAGATTGTCCTTTTTGTTCAAAATTAAAACTTTCAATATAAACACTTTAAAGTATCCAACATTTGGATTTCTGTTTTTCCATAGTTTATAGGTTTTTCCTTAAAAATATGAATAACTAGAACTTTTTTAATGATATAACATAATGTATTTAATGATTCATCCCAAAAGTGAGTGGATAGTTTATATTCAAATAACATTGTCCTATAATTTTTTTGTTAGGTAATATTTCTATTTTCAATGGAAGCATTATGTTGAGGTGTCATGGGGGTTGAAAAATTATTTTTGATACCATATTTTGAAAAATAATAATTAAACCAATTATTTTTAAATCCACCCCATGGTTAATTATAAAATAAATAATTTTTTCAACTTGATCTTTTTTGGAAAAATTTATATAAACTTATAAAAAAAGAATAATATTCACTTTTAATACTCAAAAATAAAACCCCAGTAAATATATAGAAATCATCAATGAACACATGTATACAAGTTTTTTCTCTTAAGATTTCTATTCTAGACAGTCAAAACAAATCAATATAGATAAGTCCAAGAGTAATAGATATAATAATACTTTTTAATCGATTTAAAATATTATTTTTGTTTCTTACCAATTTGGAATGTATCACATAGTTTATATTTATATAATTTAACCCAAGGTAAATTCAAAATTAATTTTTTATTAAAAAATTTCCCAAGGAGTAAAAATTATAATGTCCAAGTCTTATATGCCAAATCCAAGATTCATTTTTTTTATTATTTAAAAAATTCAATTTTTGTATAGACAAATAATTAATATCTAAAGTATATACAATCTCATTTCTAGGTGACTTAAACTTAAGATGTTTATATTTAAATAAAAAACATGAATTATTTGAAAAAATGTATAGATCAACCTTTATCCAAAATTTTATAAATACTTATCATGTTGTGTATTAATACTTATACATAAATAACTTTATTGATGAGAACTGATATTGGATTTAGAACTGATCCAACTCCAATAATTTTACCTTTAGCATTGTCACCAAATGTGACATATCCTCCATTATTTTTTGGTAAAGATTGAAAATTTGAAAAGTCTCTACTCATATTCGTTGAGAATCTACTATAAATATTACATTTATCATTGATTATACTACATATTTTTTCCTATAAGAAAAATAAAACAATAAATTTTTTTTAGTACCCATATTCTCATGGGTCCTAAAATGTTAGAAACAAAGGATTTGGGAATCCAAATATGCTTGTGGTGTCTAGAAATTTCTGTACTAAATTTTGATAAATTTATTTAAATAAAATAATTATTAACACCACTAAACTAAGGGTTTCTTAGAATATAACCATTAACATAATGTATAGGTTCTCCATAATGAAAAAATAACTTTAGAAACTTGTTTTTTCTTTTTACTAGGAAAAAATTAATTTTTATACCACTTTAGTTATTCATATTTACTTACTATTCCAAACTTATCTCTTAATAATTTTTTGTTTATAAGGATTTGATTTAGGTAATTTTAAAATATTGAAAAAACACTAGAAATATCATTAAAGTATTGAAATTATTTTTTAAATATTTTAATTTTATTACCATGTTCAATACAAGATGTAGTAGAATTTTCCAATTTAGCTTTATGTCTATTTTTTTGTTTAATTCCTCCTTTTCATTTACAAAAACATCATAATGATTTTTAGGGCTTTATTTATCTTTTTGAAGAATTCATATTTACTTATAGAATGGTCTGATATTCAATTAGTTATTCAAAATATAAACCTGCTTCATTTATCTTTTTGAAGCATTCATATTTTTTTATAGCATGGTATGATATTCATTTAGTTCTTCAAAAGAGAAACTTATGGTTTTGAAATCAAACTCATTCTATAAATAATAAAATGAGTGTACCTCATTAATTATTCCATAAATCACATGTTGGAATTTTGATTTGAAAATTTAGATTCTAATTCAAAAGGTCTGTCATCACAAGAATCCTCAAAATCACTCCATGTGCCTTTTATATCTATTTTTCTAATTTTAATAAATTTTTATTTTCACTTTTATTTCTTCTCAGATTTATTTTTTTCTTAAACCTATAGAAAATATGGTCTAATATGTCCATGATTATTGTACTCATAACACCTAACTTCTTTATAACTTCCATTATAATTTTTTTATTGTTGAATGATTTCTTGAACAATCTTCTCATATTATAGAACTTCCTGAACTTATTTTTGGAAAATTGAGAAATCTCACTATCAGAATGAGAAATATTTGAAGTATCATAATCATATGATTCAAATATTTTTATACCTTTGTTCTTCTTATCATCCATTCAAGTAGAAGATTTTAAAGCATTATTTCCTTTTTAACCATTCTGTGTTCACCCACTATATATTCCATTTATGTCTCATACATCATTAGTGATCCAATGATATTATTATTTTAAAATCTTTTACATAAATGTATTACCTAATGAAATATGTAACACCAATCCATTTGGATGATATAACTCTATGAAATTTTAGATCTTGATCTGGTTTAGGAATTGGTCATCCTAGATATAAAACATTATTCACAACTTATGTTAACCTTTTATTCATCTATGTTATGATTTTTCTATCAATCATTCTGAATATATCAAAATTCAAATTTTAAGTGTTTTATCTAAGGAATATCATAATATCAATACCTTCATAATCAAATAATTTAATTTTCTATATCTCATGTGTGTAGCGCATTAAGAAAATTTATTGAACAAATCAATACTAAGTCCACATATTATATCATTTAAAGATTTGGATTTTAGATCATACTTTAATTATGAAGTAACATCCCATTTCAATGGATATCCTTAAGGGATATGTAAGGATTAATGACTTTTAAGTAAAATTTTAGACTAAGGTTCTTTGATTAGATAATCGTTCATTCCTTCTAACAACCATAATTTTATTCATTGAAATAGGGGGACCTAACCATAGAAATACCTTAATATTTTTATTCATAGTAGCCATTTGAAAATGATCTTTACGAATTAAACATTTTAGATACGAGAACTAAAAATTCACAACCTTTGATACCAATTATTTTTTATAGAATAAGTGTACAAAGACTTAATAGGGGGTCAATTGAGTTCTTTAAAATTTATTCACTTAAAACCACCCCCTTTTAAGGTAGATAATTTCTTATATTTTTTTATCAAAATAAAGAAGATGAAATTTAAAAAATAAGAAAAAGATCAAACATAAAATATTTATAGTGGTATAGGGAACAATATACCCCAGTCCACTCCACTAATTCTCAACTCCTAGAGCTTAGTGATGTTACTAGTACCAGTCCATTTCCTAGAGTCTTCCCAACTTAGTGCAACAAATTTTCACATGGTAAAAATATAGGATCTTTTTCTAAGATCCTACAAGGATTTAAATAAATATCAGTATTCAACACTTAGTACAAGGATTGATCAGTTCCATAAATGAGAGACAATAATGAGAGATTTCAAATAAAACACACAACTACATGATGAAAATGAAGGAATATAATAGATTTTAAAGAGATAGAAAATAAGAATGACATATATATTGAGGAGAGTCTTCAAATAATACAATGATTGATCTTGATAGCACACTTGTAGAAAAAATGATTCTTCTTATTATTTTACTTAGTTTAGATAATCAAAACAGAAAGATTTGAGAGAGAGTGAGAGAGTGAAATTGATTTATTCTATATAATTTTTCTAATACAATTGTATATATTCCCACAAACTATTTCACAATATGATATTAAAATAAATTTTCCTTTGGGTAAAACTCAATATCTCTTTTTTTGATAATTACCTTTGCAAAAAATGGGAAATAAAATACTTTATAATTAATTTACAGATAATTTAAACCATTTGAAAATCAATTTTACCATAAATAGGTTTTCCATTGATTAATTAATTTAAAGAGGAAAAAAGTTTCACTTAAAATACTCCAACGGTAATAAATATCAGAGTTACAGAATGTCGTAACCGATCCTGGATCACCACATAGCCAAAATCCACACATTCGAATTCACGTAACTGAATTTATCCATTTAGATATTATTCATATAGATTATTTATTCATGTATCATAATTACCTAGAATTTTTTATCATCTAGAACAAAATTTCATAATTGAATGAATCAAATAGATGTTTGGAATCACAATGAAAAATATGACATGAATCCAAACCATGTAGCCGATTACTCCATGTAGCCGATTCAAGTAGCCATTTCATTGATGTAGAAAACTGGTCATGTATCTGATTTAGTGATTTATCCATTTATCATATAGTTGATCATATGATATAGTAAATTTACATAGGTTATTTTGACACATAGCTGATTGACATAGCCGATTTCTAATCGTAGCCAATATCCATGTAGCCAAAGTCTTCACGTAGCTGAATTGTCAGACTTAGAATTTTTTTTTGAAAATTCAATATAATTCCATAATATGGTATAATTAACTTAAATAATATTAAAAAATTATAGAAACACTTAAAAATAGAATCATTAGAAACATATGAAGTGCTTTGTTGTGATTATAAAAACATAAAGCACATGGGATATATTGAAACAACATCAGTAGTCCAAAAAATGGTCAAATATGTAATTATTCCATCATCTCTAGAATAAAAATAACGAAATAATTACCAATTTTATACATTAATTAAACCTTTAAAACTAACTATTAAAAATGATTATGAAAAATGAATTACATTACAACATGGAGATGGTAGTCCGTCCGTATGCATGAGTAACATTTCAATTTTTCAATAATATTGATGAAATGAAGGTATGTATCATTTAATTATTATATATTAATTATTATATCATAAATATATTATTATATCTTTAAATAAACTTATATATACCATCCATTTTATTTGGGGATGAAAAACAAATCACATCACTTTGTGGGGGTGGTAATCCACACATACACATGAACATCGTTATAATTTTTCAATGAATGGAAAGGTAAGAAAGTAAATGACATATTATATTTATATAATGATAATTATTTCATTAATATCATATATATAAACTAAATAAATCATTATATATAGTTGGGAAATGTGGTTATAGAAAGTGAATTACACCAGTTTGTGAGTCGGTAGTTCGCCGTTCACACGAACAATGACTTCATTTACTATTTGATGGAATAAAGAGATATATTAAGATTAATAAATTAATATAATAACATATTAATATATTATAGATACTGATTTTATTATATCACAATGGTTATAATATTTTTTTAAGGAGGTAGAAAAATAAATAAAACTAAACATTTTATTAAAAGATATTCCTCTTCTTTAGACAACCACTTTTTCTTATAGCTTAAGACATATAAAAATGATATTATTACCAAAATAATACCTATTGGGAATGTTTATGTATTTTTTAAGTTATTTGGGTTGGTCTTGTCCAAACTAGAGTGCTCAAAAGGTGTGAGGAAGAGAAGAGAAGATGTGCCCTTTTTTTAGTTAGGGGAGGGGCACTCTTGGAATTACATAAAGTATTAAATTAAAATAAATTATTTTTTATTGAAAATGAAATAAATTTGATATATATAAAATATATGATGATTATGAGTCAATATAATCTCATAAAATAAATTTGGACATGTGTTGGTGATGTTTTTACCCTTATCTCTTTGTTTTAACCCCTTTAAACCTTTTGACAATTACCACAATATCAAATTTTTTTACACTATAAGATTCACTAAATTTACTATAAAAGGATAAGTTACCCATAAATGGAAAAATTTTGATAATTTATACCATATAAAATTCAATTTCTTAATGATATATTTTTTAACTTTAACTAATTTAATAAGACATTTTTTTATAAAATATAATTAAGTTCATTTTTGGAACTATTAAATTTATTTGAATTAAAAGTCATAAAGATAATAATGGAATTATAATATAATTTATTTTATCATAAATAATTCATTATAATTAACTGTAAAATTAATTTGTCATAATAATTTATCCAAAATATTTTTTTTTAAGTTTTTTTAAAATTAATTACTTTGATTTTTCCACTGCTTGCACAAGCATTGTGTTAGCCCTGTATAAGAGTTTAAGGTAATTTTATAATAAATAAAAATTATAAATAAATTACCATCATAAAAATAATTTATTTATTCTAAAAAAATTTAATAGTCATTCAAAGATTATTTTTATCCCTTTTCAAACAAATAAGATAAATCTAAAAGAAAGAGAGTGACATTTGTATTTTTCATTACTTAAAATATTTTATAGGATATTATTAAATAAAAAAGGATAAATATGATAAATTTTTTAATTTGATGATAATTGATGAACTAAACACATACAACAGGTTTAAGGAATCTATTAGGTATATTTTAAACCCTTTTCACATTAGTTTTAACCTTAATTAACAAGATTTACCTTTTATAGTGGTTATAACTATTTACCACAATTACTATCCATAATGAAAAAATAAAAGGGGCATATTTACAAAAATTTGAAACTCATGATTCCAAATATTTGATCCATTTTTATGATTAAATTTCAATCATTTATAGAAATCAATTTTAATATAAATTCATAAAACATAACAAAAAATAGTTTTTATAAAAATATGCTTTAATACAAAAAGTGAACTAATACCAAAATTAAGTATAATATTGATTAATATTTATTTAATTATATTATATCTAATTAAAGTAGTGTTATGGTAATTTTTTTTTCAAATTTAATTTATAATGGTTCTTTTCTATGAAATCAAATGGAAATTTTACAAAAATCGAAAATTTTCACTATTCAATGAAAAATCAATCTTTTCACACACCCCATAATTTCACCCTCAACTAATTTTAATATTCTTATTTAAAAAATGTTATTATTTTTATCAAGTAAAATTTTAAAAAGTTCAAGAAATTAATTATAATACTAAATCATAAAAAGAAATAAAAACTAATTTTGAATAACATGTTTTAAAGAATTAAATGTCTTTATTAAAAATTGAGTACTTATTTATTATGAATTAATAAATAATTTTCCATTATACAAAACATTTATAAATATTTATCATAATGTGTTTATCTCTATTTAAACCTGTAAATTTAATATCTAGGTTATAATTGTCATATTTAAATAATAATATTTTTATAGTATATCCCAATTCGCTTAAAGTTTGGTGTTTCATGTTATAAAAGATATTGATCATACTATTCTTTTAAAATTCTATGGTGTAACATTCTCCCCCATTTAATAAATTTATTCCTAATAATTTTTTCTTAAAATCAGTAATCAAAGGTTTAGCATTTTAAAATAACTTTTAAAAAACTCACATCATAAAATAGTTTAATTAAAATTTATTTTTTAAAATAGGGAAATTTAAATATGTAGGTCATATGGAATAACACATAACTAGGTTTCCAAATAAGAGAACATCATTGTGAAGTGATAATATAGACATGGAGGAAAAAGTATTTTTCAAATAATGTTGGAGAGTGACATAGATTATTGATCATAAGAAATTTAATGATCATAAAAAATTTAATGAACAAAAAACCATAAACCAATTAGGTGTGAAAAATATCATCAATTCAAAATAAATGAAGGTAATAGGAAAAAAATTTCATTTAAAGATACGTTTCCTAGATTTGAGGAATTAATATACCATCTACACTAATAACATAAGGATATAAACTTATATAATTTTATTCAATTCAATAAATTAAATTTCATCCTTTGTTTCGATGTTTCAATTAGTTTCCACCTCAATATAATCTATTACCTAGTAAATGAATATTCAAAAATGAACTTTTCCCCAATAAAGTACTAAAATAAACTTATAATGGATCCCAAGATCCATTAATAGATAACAAGTTATTCCTCCTATATGTAGATATTAACCAAAAATAAAGTGGTTAGTATAAAGTAAGATAATATAAAAAATTTATAAACTATCATATCAATAAATAATACATTATTCTATAAATTTAAACTATAGCACCAAAAGTTAAATATAGATCATTCCCTAAATAACCTTATATCTGAAAAGTCCTTTATAATATCAACATTAAAGAAATTTTTAACATTAAATATCATCTCATTATTTTAAAATTAAATCCCCAAAAATTAATTATTCTTCTTCTTAAATAATATATCATTTAAAACCTAAGGGTTACATATATGACAACCTAATAAAACATCTCCCAAAATGTCATTAATCACCTCAAAATATTAACAGTTCAAAACTCAAAATGGGTGTCTATGCCTTCGAAATTATTACCAAACATAAACTTATAAACCCATGATGGTATCCATAACACTTAAGTTAACATCAAATGAAACCATAGTAATTTATAATGTTATCTAAACCCACTTATGATACTAACTATAAAAACCCCAAACCCATACTCCCAAATCTAGTGCTAAAATATAATCTTTACATTTCTATAATTGATACTGATAAATGTGTCGAATTTTTTACCCTTAAAAACATAGAACATCAAACTAAAATAATGTATCACTTACATATGAAATGATATTTTAGGTTTAGAGTTTTATAGAATTAATAAAAATTCTTTCAAATTGTATATTTCTGTATCATAACCAATTTTACCACAAAATTAATTTTTTTATAAATAAATTCTTGCTTCATTCAAGGTGACATCTATATATAGAACTCTAAATTTATTAACTTTTATAATCATCACTAGTCCTTGTAAAAAATAATTTTAAAATAAGGGATCATCAAAAAAATCTCAGTAAGGGATATAAAATTAATAAATTCACTAATCTAGTAAAAAACATGAAAACCTATAAAATTTTAACCTTTTCTATATTATTAATTGATCATATAAAATAAATCTTATGCATATAGAAGCTTTTTTTTCAAAATTAAAACCTTTAAACCCATATCAAGAAAATTTAAACCTTTTTAGGAAACTTAGAGAAATATATTCATAACCTATGTAAGAAATAACTAGAGTCCATTTAAATCTATAGCATTAACCACCATAGTTTACTCCATCCTTCTTTCCTTTTATGATAAGAAACATTACCCAATGAATTAGAGAGCTATATCAGGCTAACCCATCATATAAGGTATATCCGTATTACCTATCGTATAAGCTATTTTAGTCTAACCCATCACATAAGATATATTTATATCAACTATTACACTGTAATTATAGAATACTATGGAATAATTTTTTTTATTTCACCATTTAATCATAAATCCCTTGAAAAACTCCATTGAACCCATAATCAAGACACTTTCCATTTTCATATAAAAATTAGTAAAAATATACTTTATCTTGAAAATTATTTTGAATGAGAAATTTAAAAAATAGTGTGGAAATGATTTGATTTGAAAAATAAATATTGAAAATTTTAAAGGAATAATATAATAAATAAAAATTAATGATGGTGGGAAATTCTGTTCATGTTGCATATGTTAAAGAAAAACATTATTTTATACTTTGTTATAAAGAGTAAAAAGTGACCCCTATGATAAATTTTAAAATGATTTAATTTTAAAAACATTGTAAAGAAATTTAAATATGGTAAAAATGACATTTAATAACTATTTAATCATAAATAATAATTTTCTTAAAATGTATAATAGATCATGGACATGGAAGACAAATATTTTAAAGAGAAACTTTAAAAGATGATTTTTAAAATAAAGTCCCTTACCACGACCCCGAATCGTCACATACATTATTTATTTTCCTAAATGATAAGATTATATAAATAATTTTCTTTTGTAGAACGCTTTTCCTTTAAATTAAATTATAATTATCAATTTTATTTCATTTATTATCATGTTTTATTCTCTTACATAATTAGTTATTTTAATCTCAGACACTTTGGGGACGTTCAGTTCATAATCCCAAAACAACATTGGTAAGATGAACAGAGTTAAATAGGTAATTATTCCATCATATTCAAAGAAAATATTTATAAAATAAGTATAATTTTTATGAATTAATTATAATTTTAGAAGAAAATTTGAAATATGGTTATGAAAAATAAATTATGTCACAACATGGAGGCAGTAGTCCATACGTACATATAAGTAACATTTCTATTTTTAAAAAATTATAGGGGAAATAAAGAAAGTATAAATTTATATTTCAATAATGATTATTATATCATAAATATCATATTATATATTTAAATAACCTTATATATACCATATATTCTATGTTGTGATGAAAAACGAATTACATTACTTTGTGGAGGCGGTAATCCACACGTACGCATGGATGACATTGTCATTTTTGAATGGATTTAAAGGTAAGAAAATAATTTATATATTATCTTTATATAAAGATAATTATTTCATGAATATCATATATATAAATTAAATCCCTAATTATAACCATTTGTGAGAGGTTTTGATGGAAAAAGAATTACATCGGTTTGCTAGGCGGTAATCTGCTTTACACAAAAAGAATGGCTTCCTTTCCAATTTGTGGAAGAAAGAGATAGGTTAAGGATAATAAATTAACATAATAAAATATTATTACATGGTAGATAATTATTTTATTATATCAAAATGGTTATAATAGTTTTAAAGGAGGTAGAATAATAAGTAAAACTAAACATTCAGTTAAATGATACACCTATTCTTAGAACAACCTCCTTTTCTTTATAACTTAATCTCTATGAAGATGTTATTATACACAAAATAATACCTCTATGATTTGGGGACTTATTTATAATGTATTTGGGTAGGTAATGGTTGAACTATAGTTCTAAAATGGTGTGAGGAAGAGAGGATACGAGTTTCCCTTTTATAAGTGAGGAGAGGAGAACTCTTGGAATTGATTAAAGTATAAAATTAATATAAATTAATTTTCCTATTAAAATGAAAAAAATCTATATATTTATAATATATCAGGATTTATAATATAAATTATATCATATAATAAAATTTTTACAAGTTTAGGTGATATTTTCACCCTTATCTATTTGTTTTAACCGTCCATTAACCATTTTGACGATTAACACGATATCAATGTTTTTTCACTGTAGGAGTAAAGAAAGTTGATATAAAAGGAAAATTTTCCCATAAATGAACTTTGGTTGATATTTTATACCACATAAAATTTTATTGTATAAATATACATTTTTTCTGAATTTTAAATAATTTAATTAAATATCATTTATTATAAAATATCATTAATGTCAATTTAGGATCTATTCAATTAATTTGACATTAAATTTATCAAGATAACCATGGAATTATAATATAATCCACTTTAAAATTAATAATGCATTATAATTAACTATAAAATTATTTTAAAAATATAAATAATAAAAAATTAATTACTTTTTAGAATTTTAAAATAATTTACATTTATTTTTCCTCTGTTTGGACAAGCACTATGATACCATTTTATAAGATTTTAAGGTAATTGTATAATAAATAAAAATTATAAATAAATTAAAACAATAAAAATAACTTAATTATTATTAATATTCATTAAAAAATTATTTTTATCTTTATGTGAAGTTATAAGAAAAATTTAAAAGTAAGAGAGTGACTTTTTTAATTTTTTATTACATAAAATATTATATGTGTCATTATCAAAATATAAAAGGATATAAGTGGACATAAAATTTTAGAATTATATGAGTATGGATTAAATATTATCATCCAATAGGGTAAAGGTGACTTTTATTAATATTTTAAACCTTTTCACAATATTTTTAACCTTAATTAACATGTTTTACCTTTTACCGTGGTTATAACTATTTACCATAGTTACTAGTCATAATGAAAAAAAAATAATAGGGTACTATTTAAAAAATTTGAAACTCATAATTAAAAATACTGGATCAAATTTTCATTATTAAAATCCTAGAATTTGAATAAATCAATTTTAATATAAATGCATAAAACTAAATAAAAATATTTTTTAGGAAAATGCATTTTTAAACACAAAAAATGAACTTATATAAATATAAATTATTATGTTGTTTACTATGTATTTATTAAAAATTTATATTATTAAAGGATACTTATATTAATTTTATATAAAACTCAATTTATAATTTTACCTTTTGTTGAAAAAAATAACAGTTTTAGAAAAACCGGTATTTTTTACCATTCACTGAAAAATTATTCCTTTTAAAAAAATCCCAAAATTTCACACTAAGACAATTTTTATATGATGTTTTAAAAAATGATAATATTTTTATAAAATAAAATTTCAAAAATTTCCTAGAATAAATTATAATATTCTCTCACTAAAAGTAACAATAACCAATTTTGATGGAAATCTATTTTTGAAGAATAAAATGACTTTACTAAAAACTCAGTAGTTATTTATTATGAATTAATCAATAAATTTTCATTATATAAAACCATTATAAATATTTTTTATAAATTTTTATCACTATTCATACCTTTCAATTTAATATATATTTTATTATGATCATATTTAAATAATTATATTTTTATATTGTATCCCAATTCACATAAATCTTGGTGTTGCGTGTTGAGAAATCTATTAGGAATTGTATTCTTTTAAAATATTGAGGTGTTAAATTCTCAATTTAAGGATCATTCAGATAACCATGCATGAGTGGAATGATGGATGAGTCTTTAATGACTTAAGGGGATTTGCTTTGTGGATTTTCTGATAATCATCCAACAGTAGTTATAGGTATATTTTATCAATCATAAAATGTGATTAATCTTGCGGACAACTAAGGATTGAGGAAATAATACCAAGTTCCAAGGGAGGATCAATAAAAGATATTTTTATTATTTTAAGAGTGTTTAAGGTTATTATTTTTGTGTCATTTTTTTCCACACACACAATATCAAGGTACATATAGAAGGTGATGTGGAGAGCATTGTAGCCACATGTTGTGTGTTTTTTTAAATTCATAAATTTCCATGAGATTATAGATAAATTTTGAAAGGGTTATTTTATAGATGATTAAAGGCCTTTTTCATAGTATAAAAATTAGTAAGATGACCTATCCCATTCTAAAATGGATTTTCCTTAAAAGAGGGTAAGAGATTTTTTTTGATAAAAACAAGAAGAAAAAAATTATAAAAGTAAGATAAAAATATATTTAGGAAAATAATGTGGATTTATTAAAAATAAATATAAATGAAAATTTTTGGAAAGAAATAAGTAGAAAAAGTTCACTTTTTATAATAGAATAGAAAAAGGGGATGGAGTTTTCAGTTGAGGAGAATTAAAGGAGAGTATTTTTTATCTCTCACACTAAAAAGAATAATAAGAAGAGGAAGGTGATTTAGGTGACCTCTATATAGAAGTTTTAGATTATATTATATAAGAATATGAAAGTTTAATATACTTTCATTATTTTATTTTTCATATACTATTAATTTGTTAAGAAAAAAATAACACAAGTATTAGTGAATTCCATTTTACAGTGAGATCAGTGGGTTTTCCATTGTTTATTGTTATAAACCATGAGGGTTAATGAGACCATTATGAAACTTATTACCAATTATTAGTTATATTTATACCTTAAATAATATAGGAACATTTCCATTAATTATCCATGGATTAGCCCATTTGGTTGAACTATAAAAAATCATCAGTGTCTCTCTTTTATTGAATTTATTAATTTATATCGACCATGAAAAAGAGAGTGGTGTTCTTAATAAATACCAAAAAATATCACTGGAATGGGAAAAATTAAAAATAAAAAGAACCTAACTCACCCTTCTTAGGGTATAATAATTTTTTGGGACCAACATGAAAACATTTTAAATAGGAATAAATAGACTAAATAAAAAATATATTAGCAGTAAGAAGACAATACTTAAAATATGTGGTCCATCCCATAGGCTAAGAATAATTTTTTGCATTTATATTTTAATTTCATTTCAATTTGGTATATAATTTTTATGTAAAACACATATATATTTTAAGGGGTCTTTTGAATATATATAAAAATTAACAATTATGTTGTAACTATTACATGGTTCATATTTATTATTTATTTAATAATAAGTAATTTTATATTTTTTTAAAAAATATTTTTAATATTGATTAAAAATGTGGGTTTCCCCATTGATTTTTCAACTTATAATTAAGAATAAACTAGAATAATTTTTTTATTATCTTATTAAATATGGTCATAAACTATCTAATCCTTTTTTGGCATGGTCTATGCTGGTTTGGCATGCTCTTCCCCAATCCATCCTATTGAACATCACTATCTAAGGTTAGTGACATCTCATTCACTAGTAAACATACTTTTCACCATTGAAATTCTATTATTAATAGATCTATAATGACCCTATCCTTTTACAGATATTATTACATGATTTTAAGCACAACTAGCCATAAAATACAGAACAAGGATCATAAAGTATAGTGTCATTGGATTATTAGATACATGTTTATATAGCATAAATAGAAAATAATCTTTTTTATTTAATACCCATAAAGATATCATAACTTCCTTTGAGATCTTACATCTGCATAGGATAACCTGGGGAATATATGAACAAAGGGATGAGCTAAAAATCTTAGTAAGGGAATAAGCATAGGAATAAAGTATAACACATGGATTAGAAGTCATAACATAACGAAATAAAAAGTAATGAAATAGGAATAAACATAAGTAATCATAAAATGTATAACATGGGATCATGTAATCATGGTATCATAAG
The DNA here is from genome assembly GCA_963277665.1 of Viscum album. Taxonomy (NCBI): domain Eukaryota; kingdom Viridiplantae; phylum Streptophyta; class Magnoliopsida; order Santalales; family Viscaceae; genus Viscum; species Viscum album. The sequence continues at coordinate 343,550,400 of OY728156.1, forward strand.
AATGTGGAAACAACATACAACATGACATAAGCATAAGTCAAGGCTAACTGCCAAAACCATTGCACATGATGGAAAAAGTACCATAAAGGATTCATGTTCACTCTCTATTCCAACATGAAATATAATGATACTCAACATTACGCAATGAATTGGAGTTCTATCTGGGTGTACCCATCATAACATGTTCATACATATGTTTTCCACATGAAGAATCCAGCATAAGGGTTACCCATAGAAAGAATAGGGTATCAAAATCATGTCATAAGGTATAACAAAAGGAAATATTATAATGGTTTCCATGAAAGAATGGATTTAAATTATGCATAGAAATTAATAAGATAAAATAGACACAGATCATGATAAGTGATGGCAAAATGGAGTGAAAACACATAAAACGAGAATTTAAGAGACATTAGAAATGAAAACATTTTAGTGCGGTTTAAGGAAAATATTAAAGAGTGTTTAAAGAATAAAAGGAATATTTGTTTTCATAAAACAATAAATGAAAAAATATATTTTTTAATGAACAAATTAGTGATTTTATAAAAATAATGATGGCTTAAAATATATTATGGAGTACACTTAAAAATGGGTAAGAAATCAGAAAGTTCCCTTTAATCAGGCTTGTTTATCGGGAATATTTGAGAAGGGATCCTTTTTGAAACATATATTTCCCCATAAAAGAAGTATGTAATGATCTAGATTCATGAGTTTGGAACATATAAACATAATTTAGAATAATTATATAAAAATAAATAAGTTTTACATTGGGTTAAAGAGAGAGAAAGCGTAACCCGAAGGAAAACGGAGGTTTAGAAAAAATCCCTTACCTTATGTTCAAAAGTGTTCTACACTTGATCTTAATGTATTGGATAATAAAAATAAATCCATTAATTAAGGAATTAAGAAAATTTTATACGTGTATTTTATTTATTATAATTTTATTAAGTTTATTTATGACCATTTTTATGAGATATAATATATGATTTTATCATCCGTGAGCATTTGTTTCCTTGGTTTTCATGATCGGTTAACTTGTTTACATGTATGGAGAATCTTGTAAAATGAGAATAGTTATAAAAATTGAAATTATATGTTATTAATGAAATTATTTAATATTAAATGGTATAATATATCATTTTTTTATATGTGAGTATTATTCATTAGATAAAACATTAATGATAACCATTGATATTATTTTGGAATTTTTTCGATCATCACGAACTAGTTTTGTTTTTTTAATTATTATTATTTATAAAAACTATTTACAAAAAAATTAAATAAGATTCAGTAAATATATTATAATATTTTTTAAACATAAAAATGTTTTTATGACCATCCTTTAAGGTGATAATGGAAATTGAAAACTTCTCATCCCTGAATGCAATAAATTAACACAACATAGATGATGTTTTTATTTTTAGAACAAAAGGAGAGGGGAAGAGAAATGATAATGGATTTTTGAATTAACATAACAAAATTATAGTATATAAAATATAATATATATATATCATGTCACTTGGATAAGGTTAGGTGAAGAGACAATAAGAAAATAACACAAATTGGAAAGAAAGTAAAATAAAAAGAAAGAGGTTTTCCCCTCCCGAATTCTTCTCCTTGAGATCCTCCTTGAGGAACTTGAGTTTGGTATTTTATTGAGAAAAAGTCTCTTGGAATTGAGAAAGAGACTCTGAAAGATTATTGGGATGAATTTAGACAAGCTTCAATGATTTATAGGTGCGAGGAGAAGAGGTGGTGAGCGGTTGTATTTATAGTGGAGGAGAGTGGTGTTTTTTCATTATTTTATTTATTTATTTATTATTTTGGATCAAGACTATGAATAATGTTGATTAATGCAACTAAATATAGTAACTATTTCATGTGATTTCAAACCAATGGTTCTTACATAATATATACATAAACCATGAATCAATAATTCATGTATTTAGTTTACACCGTAAATCAACGTATTTTACTATTCACTAAAAAATTAACCATTTTAGAAAAATACCAAAAATTCACCCAAACCATTTTTGAAGTGTAGAATTAAAAAAAGAACTAATTTTTATTAAAATAATTTAATAAATATTAGAAATTTAATTTTTAAATAAAATCATCATTTATTCGAAAAATACTAATTTTAATATTATAAATAATTTTATAACACTTTTGAAAATTAATTATGGTCACATAAAATTATCTTCAAATAATATTAAAAAAATATTAATTTATGAATCTATTTTATGAAAATAAATTTTCTTATAAATCATTATATTAATTATACAATAGTAAATAAACATTTATGTTTTATAAAAATACCAAAAGACAAGTTATCATTTTTAAAACATTTAATTACTTATACTATGATATAATTATATAATATTTTAATTTATAAGATGGATAAATTTTATTTATACTTTCACAGGCGAGCTTACTATTTTATTGGCTGGTTTACTATTCATATGGGTCATATTACTATTCTAAAGGCCAAGTTACTATTCCACCAGTATAGGTTTCTTAATTTCTAAAAAAGACCCATTTTTTGAATTCATTATTGATTTATAAAGTTTTTATTGTGTTCTATATGTGATTTTATGTGATTCATACTATATGATATAATTATAAGAAGGGAAATTTCATTGAGACAATTTTGGGTCGTTACAAGATCCTTCACCTGGATGAGTTGTGATGATGATATATTATTCACTTTAAAACTATAAGGACCTGACCTTATTACATTACATAATCTTGAATTTAGTCAAGAAATAACTTCCTTTAACATTGAGGAAATTTTCATGTTTAGAGATTTAGATAATTGGGACATAATACATTCATAACATTAAACATTAATACAGAGTGGATTCCATAAAAACAATATTCATTTCTTCAAAAAAATATTACTTTTCAAATAAAACATGATTTCTTTGAAAATTATTCAAACATTTTACTTGGATTAATTATTTTTATTAGACATCCTTATAACCTGTGAAAATAATTTAAAAACATGGGATTAGCCTAAAAATCCTAGTAAGGGATATAAAAAGAAGAAAGAACACATTAGTCCATGAACACTTGTAATATATGAAATCATTTCCAAAAGACATACTTTTCACCCATATATACTTAATTTGTGAAACATGAGAATTACATAAGATACAAAAAAATATAATAACATCAATAGAACCATAAAAGTATATTGGGGCATTACTTCTATAATCTTGTAACCCTCTTGGCTACCTTATAATTTGTAACCCTCACAGTTACCATACAATTTGTGTAACCATCGCAGTTACACTTGGAGTAACCATATGGCCGGACTCCAAAATTCACATAAAAGATTAATTAGAGGGAGATATAGGTCCCACACTTAATCATAAACAATTCCCATGAACCATAAAATAATCATACAATATGAATAATTTCAAATAAAACATTTCTTTTGAATTTCATAAAACAAAATTTTAAAAGAGATTTTTTAAAAGAAAAGTCCCTTATAAATATCATATAATTGAAGTGAGACTTAATAGAGTGATTGGAATATGTATATACACTGTAAATAAACATAATTAAACATAATATAATCATAATTCATTACAAAATCAATTTAAATACCACATAAATAATTAAGTATATGGTTAACTCAAAGGATGAAAATCCGGTTAAGAATTCCCTTACCCCGAGTTTTTATTACCTAAAACTCATTTAAAACTCCTTTATAATGGTTAAAAGAGTGTTATTAATATATTATAGAAACATATATATGTTTATACTACCTTATATGATCATTTAATTACATAATTTTACCCTTTAATTGTTCGTATTTTGTTCCTTTCATTGTTTTGGGTGCGTTATTTACATGGTTCCCATAATCAGTTCATGATGGATATTCTTGTAGATGGGAAGTGAAAAACTAGAATTGGAATATAATGATATTTAAATATTTACGAAACCATAAATTTACCATTTATTATTTTTAATTCTGACATGAAGATGATTTATATGTTAAAACATTTTTGATATTTGTTTCGGTCATTTTGGCGATTCTTCGATTGTAAAGAACTCATTTGTTTTATAAATTAATAACTTGTGTATAAAATGATTACAGAAACTTATATAAGATAAAATACATAAATTTTAATCTTTTTCAAAAGTATAAATGATTTCATGACCAGTATTGAAGAAATTAAATGAAATTGAAATCACATCGTCCACGATGTTGGTAAATCGACACATCACAGACTGTGTTTTAATTTCTCGAATGAGTGGGATAGGAGAAGAAGATTGATGAGAAATTTTACATGAACATGAGAAAATAAATAATATAAAATATTAGAGATCTTTTACACCTCTTGGATAATATGATGGGAAGAGTGTATAAGAAAATAAAAGGAAATGAAAGGAAAACATATGAAAATGAAAGGAGATTCTTACCCCTTGATCTCTTCTCCTTGAGATCCTCCTTAATGCCTTTGGTTTTGGACTTTTAGTGAGACCAGAAGCTCTATGACTTGGAAAAGATCCTTGGGAGGATTATTGGGCATAAATTAGGTAAGGATGAAGGCTTTATAGGTGTGTGGGGCAGAGGAGAATGAGGGTGGTATTTATAGTGGAGGAGAGGAGGTATTTTTCATTATTTTAATCCTCATTATATTATTTTTACTCAAGAATATAAATAATCTTAATTAATGTGACACCAAATAGTAATAATGGTATGTGAGTTATAACTATATGGTCTTACATCACTTATTATGTCATAAATAGTGTATTTAACTGATAATTTGAATATACGGTTTTTTAATGTATTTCACTATTCATCAAAAATTCAAGAATTTCATAAAATTATAAAAAATTCACCCTAACCATTTCTAGATGTGTAGAATTAAAAAATAAACTCCATTTTTTGAAAATAATTTTCTAAATATTATTAATTTAATATTTAAATAAAATCATAATTTATTCAAAAATAACAATTTTAAAACTACAACTGCTTTTATATCACATTGAAAAATTAACCAAAATGTCATTATCTTAAATACTTAAGAAAATAAAATAATAATACAATATACTATTAATTAGGGTCATATTACTCTTCATGTTACTATTTATAAGGGTATGTTACTATTCACCAAAAATTAAGTTGGTTCCATTAGACTCCAAATACTTACTAAACATAATTACAGATGAACATTTTTCGAAATTCAAAAGATAGAAGTGAAAAAATTATGTTTAAAGTCTAGTTATAAATATCTAATTAGAAACAAGTTTCATGCGTTTCAATTTTTTTTAAAAACTTGGGGTGTTACATTATCACCACCTTCTGGAAATTACATCCTCACAATTTTATTTACTTATCAAACAAGTGAGGGTACCTTTACCTCATAGCATTTTCAAACTCCCAAGTTTCTTCTTCAACAATGTGGTTTCTCCAAAAAACCTTTACCTAGTGAATTACCTTATTCCATAATACTTTTTCTCTTTGATCAAGAATCTGAACTGGTTTCTCTTTATAAGAAAGGTTCTCTTCCATATGAACTACTTCTAGGCTCAAAACCTGAGATGAATCTGGAACATACTTTCTCAACATCAAAACATGAAAAACATTGGGTACCTCAGACAAACTTGGAGGCAAAGCTACTTAATATGAAACTGGTATAACTTTATACAAGATTTTAAAAGGATCGATGAACCGCAGACTTAGTTTTCCTTTATTACTAAAACACATCACACTTTTTCAAGGAGATATTTTAAGGAAAACATGGTCACCTACCTTGAAATAGAAGTCTTTACTTCTGTTATCTATATAAATTTTCTGCCTACTCTAATCTGTCCTCATATGGTGCTGAATCATCTTAAATTTATCAACCACTTTCTATTCTAATTCTGGCCCCACCGATTTTCATTCACTGACTTCATCCCAAAATGCTGGAGTCCGACACCGCTTCCCATACAATTCCTCAAAAGGTTCCATATGTATACTAGAATGAAAACTATTATTTTAAGAAAAATAAACTAATGAAAGATGTTGATCCCAACTTCCCTGGTAGTCCATTGAACAAGCTCAAAGCATATCCTCCAATGTCCGAATCGTTCATTCTAACTACCCATATGATTGAGTATGGAAAGATGTACTGAAATTTAATTCTATTCCAAATGACTTCTAAATCCCCTTCCAAAAGTTAGAATTGAATCGGTGATCTCGGTCAGATACATTGGAAAGAGGAACTCCGTGTAACCTGAAAACCTCTTTGAGGTATAGTCGAGAAAGTAGATCCACAGACATTGTATCTCGAATAGAAATAAAATGTGCGGATTTATTCATCCGATCAACAATAACCCAAATCACATTGTAACCTCAAGAAGTATTAGGTAGTCCAACCACAAAGTCCATGGATACATTCTCCCACTTCCACTATGGCACTAGAAATAGAAAAGACATCCCCTTTGGTAACTGCCTCTCTTCTTTAACCTATTGACATGTCAAACATTTCATGGTAAAATCAGAAATATCTCTTTTCATTACATCCCACCAATAATACACCTAAAGGTCTCTGTACATATTAGTACTGCCTAGATGATCTGAAAATGGAGAAATATGAGCTTCACAGAATAAATCTTTCTTCAACTGATAGTCACAAGGCACACACAACTTCTTTCCAAATCTTAACACACAATATTTATCAAGGTTAAATTCGTGCAACTTAACCATTTTAACCAATTCTACCTTTTTCTGTAGCTCAGGGTCTTCCTTTCACACTTTCTTAATTTTGAATGACAACGATGAGTGCACTGAAACCTAAAACAAAACAGGGGTATTTTCTACAACAACAACTTCTAAGCCAAAATTCATCAAATTATTTATCAAGGGAACATATTTCAAACGCAACATGTTGAATGATTCATGAAGTTTTAACTCAAGGAATCCACCACTTGTGTTTGCTTTTCCTAGACGGTAATTGATCATGCAATCACAATCCTTTATCAGTTCAAGCCATCTTCTCAACCTCATGTTTAATTACTTATGAGTGAATATATACATTAGAATTTTATGGTCAGTATATACTTGATATTTGGGTCTGTATAAATGATGCCGCTAAATTTTCAAATAAAAAACAACAACTGACAATTCCAAGTCTTGTGTGGGATAATTTAACTCATGTGGTTTTAGTTTTATTAAAGCATAAGAAATTACCTGATCATTTTGAATTAGAACACAACAAATTCTCTTCAATGAAGCATCACTATAGATGAAAAACTCACCATTTCGGGAAGGCAAGTCCAAAACTGGATCATTCACAAATCTCTTCTTCAGTTCCTAAAAACAAACATCACATTCTTCTATGAAAATAAATTTAACCACTTTTCGTGTTAACTTAGTTATTAGGATAGATAAACCTGCAATGTTTTTAAAAAAACGTGGTTATAACTAGCTAATCCAAGAAAACTATGAATCTATTTAACATTTGTGGGTATTGTCCATTCATTAACCATTTTTGTTTTGGAAGGTTCAACTGTTATTCCATCCTTATTTACAATGTGCCCAAAAAAAGAAATCTGTTGTAACCAAAAATCACACTTTCTAATTTTGGCATACAGATTCTTTTCCTTTAAGGTTTGTAAAACAACCATTAGATGTTTTTCATGCTCTTCTTTACTCTTAGAAAATACCATAATGTTATTAATAAACACAACCACAAAATTATCCAAGAACTCATGAAATATTATATTCATAAGGTTCACGAATACAACATGTTACTTAGTTAACCCAAACAATATAAAAACAAATTCATAATTCCAATATCTAGTAATAAAGGCTATTTTTGGGATGTCATCCTCCTTCAACTTTAGCTGATGGTATTCAGATCTCAATTCAATCTTGGAAAAGTACTGAGATCCCTAGAACTAATCAAGCAAGTCATCGATATGAGGAAAATGATACTTGTCTTTAACAGTGATGTTATTCGAAGCTTTATAATCAATGAAAAGTCTCATGGAACCATTTTTAATGAATAAAACAGGAACACCCCATGGTGAGATGATAAGAAGAATGAATCATTTATCAATAAAATCTTGAAACTGGGTTTTCAATTCACGAAGTTCTATTTGAGCCACATGATATGGGTGTTTTTAAAGTGGCTTAGCATCAGGAACTAAGTCAATTTTTAATTTTACTTTTCGATCAGTTATAAAACCAAGTAACTCATTATAAAAAACATCAAGGTATTCATTTACTACTGGCACATCATTAATATTAATAGTTTTTTTTTGTTTTCAACAATATAATCAAGATAACTTTCATTTCCATCTTTCCATAGTTTCTCAGCTTCCTAATATGTTATCAATTATATGGGTTCATTATTATATACAAACTGAAACACTTTTTGAAAAAAAAATTCTTTAGCTCTACAGTCAATCTTAACATGATAAATACAAATCCAATCCATTCCCATAATAACATCAAACTCAACTAAGGTAAAAACAATAAGGTTTGAGGGTAAAGTCTTTCCACAGAACATAATTTAAAGATTCTTATAATTCCTATTTGCTATAATATCCCCCCTGGTATTTTAACAATAAGTTTTGGTCTCATTTGTTGAGATGATATTTCCAATTTACGAGAAAATTTATCAGAAATGAAGGAATGTTTAGACTCCTTATCGAACAAAATTTTAGCAAAATTAGATTAAAAAAACAATGTACCTGATAACACTTCATTGAATGGTCATACATATGCTGGTGTAGCTGTAAAATATCTCACTACACCTTTCTACTTATAGTATGGCTTCTTTGCTTCATTTGGATCCCTCTTTGTGAAGAAATTTTCATAATGACCCATCTCACCACATTTAAAACACTTAACAGTTTTCTTATCAAAATTAATCTGAGGATCATTTTCATTATAATCTTAGGTCATATGTAGAAACTTACCACATTGAAAACACTTTACTGTTTTGGTAAGACATTCCCCAGGGTGCTTCTTACCACACTTTTCACAAACTAAAAATTGGATTTTTTTACCATAATATTTCTTTGGTTGATTCTTACCCATCGCTTTACATTTGGACCTATTCTTCTCCTTGTTTCCAAAATGTATGTGATCATAATAAAAATCCATATCTACCCTCTCAGTACATCAGACAAGTTTCTCATAACTTTTTAATTCACAGGAGGCCAATACCCATTGATACCTTGGCTTTAATCCAGTGTAAAAGAAGTTGATTTTGTTATCGAGATCCATAATAAGATTCGGAGCATACCTCACCAGTCGGGTGAAGTTTTCTTCATACAAAGGAACTAAATCCTCCTCCTTTTGATTCAATTCAATGAATTTATTCTCTATCCTAAGTTTCACCACCTTAGGAAAATATTTTTCAAGGAAAAGGCTTTTAAATTCATCCCACTCTAAGGCATCAATATCCTCTATATCTGTGATATTCCTTACCGTTTACCATAACTGATCAACTTAAACTTCAAAATGATAAATGGAAATACTTAAATTTTGATTATCTAAACAACCCATTATGTCAAATATATTTTCAGTGGATTTAATCCATCCTTCAGCCGCTAATGGGTCAGAATATCCATTGAATGCAAGAGGGTTATGTCTCATAAAATGTTCCACTATTGGCATGTTCCATTGCGGTACCTCTAGTTGTTCTCTTTAATGGATCCACCACAATTTATATTCTGCGTTATCTGATCCATTACTATAAAAAACTTCTCGATTCTAATCCCTACCATTCCGGGCTGCAGATTCGGAAGGATATTATTCTGTCAGTGCCTCTTCTATTCAGCTTCCTTGTTCCCTCAGCAGACAACCATTCTGAACAAACATATCTTAGTCAGAGAAACATGGTAATATTTAAATTATATAATATTTAAAATTAATCATAGAGTAAAAATCATTTATGGTATTATATTAATATCATCCTAACCTCTAAAGTTATCTAAACTATCCTATGATACCAACTATAATGAACCAACCTTATTACATTACATAATATTTAATTTAGTCAAGAAATAAATTCCTTTCTCATTGAGGATATTTTTAAGTTTATAGATATATGTAATTAGGAAATAATACATTCATAACATTATACATTAATACAGAGTGGATACCATAAAAACAATATTCATTTCTTCAAAAAAAATATAACTTTTCAAATAAAACACAATTTCTTTGACAATTATTCAATCATTTAACATGGATTCCTTATTTATCTTACACATACTTATAACCTATTAAAATAATTTAAAAACTTGGGATGAGAATAAAAATATCAGTAAGGGATTTAAAAATAAGGAAAGAACACATTAGTCCAAGAACACTTGTAATGTATGAAATCATTTCCAAAATACATAATTGTCACCCATATATACTTACTTTGTGAAACATGATAATTTCACAAGATCAAAACGTAAAATAAAAACATAAATATAACCATAAAGTTATATTGGGGTATTATTTACATAATCATGTAACCCTCTCGGCTACCTTATAATTTGTAACCCTAACAACTACCTTATAATTTGTGTAACCATGACTGTTACACTTGGAGTAACCATACAGATGACCTCTAACTTACACATACAAAATGAATTGGAGGGAGATATAGGTACCATCCTTCATCATAAAAAATTACCAAAAACCATAACATAATCATATAACATGAATAATTGCATAAAAACATTGCTTTTGAATTTTGTAAAATAGAATTTTAAAAGAGGGTTTTTAAAAGAAAATTTCCTTATAAATATCATATAATTGAAGTGAGGCTTAATAGAGTGGATGGAATATGTATATAATCTACAAATAAACATAATTAAACAAAATATAATTAGAATTAATCATAGAAAAAATTAAAATACTACCTAAATAATGAAGTATAAGGTTAACCCAAAGGATGGAAATCGGGTTAAGAATTCCCTTACCTTGGGTTTTTCTTACTTCAAACTCATTTAAAACTCCAGTATAATGGTTAAAAGAGTGTTATTAATATTTTACTAAAAAATATTGATTTTTATAATAATATATATTATTATTTCATTACATAATTCAACCCATTAATTGTTTTTATCTTGTTCCTTGCATTATTTTGGGTGCGTTGTTTACATGGTTCCCATGATTGGTTCATGATGAATATTCTTGTTGATTGGAAGTGAAACTCCAGAATTGGAATGGAATGGTATTTAAATATTTTCAAAACCATAAATTATACCATTTATCATTTTGATTTTTTACATTAGGATGATTCATAAGTTGAAATATTATTGATATTTGTTTAGGTAATTTTAGAGATTCTTCGATCATAAAGAACTCATTTGTTTTATAAATTAATAACATGTGTATAAAATGATTCCAGAACCTTATATAAGATATAATACATAAATTTTACACTGGTTCAACCATATAAATTGTTTCATGACCAATCCTGAAGAAAGTAAAGGAAATTGAAATCACATCATCCGCGATGTCGGTAAATCGACACATCACGGACGATGTTCTAATTTCTTGAATGAGTGGAGAGGAGAAGAATATTGATAAGTAATTTTACATGAACATGAGAAAATAAATAATATACAAGATTATGGAGCTTTCATGCATATTGGATAAGATTAGGGGAATAGAGTATAAGAAAATAAAAGGAAATGAAAAGAAAACACATGAAAATGAAAGGAGATTCTTACCCCTTGATCCCTTCTCCTTGAGATCCTTCTGAAGGCCTTTGGTTTTGGCCTTTTGTCAGACTAGTAGATCTAGGAAGTGGGGAATATCCTTGGGAGGATTATTTGGTAGAACTTAGGTAAAGATCAAGGCTTGAGAGGTGTGGGAGGAAGAGGGGAATGAGGGTGGTATTTATAGTGGAGGAGAGGAGATATTTTTCATTATTTTAATCATTATTATAATATTTTTGCTCAAGATTATGAATAATATTAATTCATGTGACCCAAAACAATAATAATGAAATTTTAGTTCGAACCAAGTGGTCTTACATCACTTATGATTTCTGAAATAGTGTATTTAACTAATAATTGGAATATACGGTATTTTACCGTATTTCACTATTCATAAAAAATTCAATAATTTCAGAAAAATCCCAAAAATTCACCCTAACCATTTCTAGATGTGTAGAATTCAAAAATTAACTCCATTTTTTGAAAATAATTTTATAAATATTATTAATTTAATATTTAAATAAAATCATAATTTATTCAAAAATAACAATTTTAAAACTGTAACTGCTTTTATATCACATTGAAAAATCAACTAAAATGTCATTATTTTAAAGCCTTAAGAAAATAAAATAATAATAAAATTTACTATTCATTAGGGTTATATTACTATTCAGAAGGGTATGTTACTATTCACCAAAATATAAGTTGGTTCCATTAGACCCCAAATTACTTACTAAACATAATTTGAGATGATAGTTTTTCAAAATTCAAAACATAGAAGTGGAAAAATTATGTTTAAAGGATAGTTATAAATATCTACTTAAAACAAAGTTTCATGCATTTCAATTTATTTTTAAAAACTTGTGGTGTTACAATAACACTTGATGGTGAAAACTTGTTCATGTTGCTTAAGAGTTGTGGTATGATATATCATTCATCTTTATGGTGTGCTGAAAACATGGGCATATTATCCAATTTGAGCACTATCCAAAGCATGTATGGTAACATGTGGCCATAATTATGATTATTCTTTGATGTGATAGGCTATTTATTTATTTCCATTGTTAACATTCCATATCAAGCATGAAATTGTATTTATTGGAATTTTAGGGACACCATTGGTGGTGGCCTACTGAATTGTACTCACACCATGCTGGAGAACCTTGGAACTCAAGTAGAATTCATGTATCATGAACTTGGTTTGGTAAAGGGCCCCGTTTCTATAGGTGGTTGAGTTGTTGGATCTTGGTCAAATTTAAGAGATGAGACTGAGCCTGGTCGTGGGACAAGTATTGTGAGTATCTTCTTATTCTTTTATTAAACCATATTGTATATGATCTTCCCATAAGATATCATCTTATTCTTGAGTGACTTTTATGAAATTTTAGTAGCCATTGTTTTATAAATTTTCTATTATTACTCACTTCTGGATGGAACATAGAAGTGATGTCAATCATTATATTGCTATTATATTATTATGATTACTATTGATTATACCCCTACTATTATTTATTGATATCTACATGATAGTGGGTATAATCTCTCAATGATATACATATACCCCTACCACTATTCAAAATACATTGGTGTATGGGGTACCTGAGGTACGTGGTGACTTAGATTTGTAATGGTGGAGGTGAATAAGGTTAGGGACATTAAAAAGTGGTATCATATAATTGTTTTTATTTTTTATTACTATTTATGTTATAGTAGATAGAATATATGATGTGATTTGAACCTAACTAAGATGAACCTTATGTCTAAGCATAACAAACTCACATATTGATAAATTCTTAGTTATCTGGTAAAATATTAATTTTTTTTGTTTTTTTATTATGATTTAGTGATTATTATCAAACATGATACATCTTATTTTGATTATTATTTTTTATTTTTTTACTCTTTCCCGAGGTGGAAATATGTGTGTTCATGTATTATTCTTGGCATGGGGTATTCATATGAAATTCATGTGCTTTCACTTGTTGAGAACCTTGATTATAATAGGGGTTTGGTTTTTTAAAGTGGAAGAATAAAATTATATATAATTTACCAATATAACTTGTAGTTATAATTCTATTTAACTGATCTTGTATTTTTGATTATGCCATTACTATTTAATAATTGATAATAAGAATCTTATTGGAATCTAATTATATCCCTAAGGGAGTTGGTAGAAGAGGCTAGATAGAGGCTTCCCAAGGTTATGTGAGTACCCTTATAAATTATTTTGTGTATATAGAATAGTGGTATGCTCTAGCTATTACATCATTTCTTATATATTATATCAATACTTGTTATAGATGTTATTTTGAGTCATGTGTTTGGAATTATAGAGGCATACCACCACGACGACCACCAATTGAGTACCAAGATGGTAGGGATAAGCATTCTACACTGGTTTTTGTGTTGGAACCCCAAATTCAACCTAGAATTTAAATTTATTAGTATATATAAAATAGTTTTCTTGACATGATTTTTTCTCTGGGATATGAATATCTAAGAGGAAAGCCTTCCATGTCTGATCTAACTAGAGAGTTTCAACTACAATATAAACCTCTATTTTTAAGAGAGGGTGATTATTAGACTATCTAGATTTGTATAAAGTATAGAAATACTATTTTTGACCATCATTATACATAAATTAAGATTCAGGTGAATATTTCCATATATATTCTTTGAGAACTAGTGAAGCCCTAGTGGTATGTCCTAGTCCAGGTAGATCAACTTGTAGGGATATCATTGAAATGATTTTTGGATTATTTCATCTATCATTTATTTCCTAATACACTAAGAGAAATCGGGGATTGAGATATTACAAATATGGTTAATGAGATAATGTTATTGATGGACTATGAGACTATTTTACTAATTTACTTTGGTTTTCACTCACGATAGTATGTGATGAGACTGCTAGGGTTTTTTATTTCGAGGATGGGATGATACTTTTGATTTAGACTCAGGTGAACATTTTTTAGCATACATCCCTTTAAGAGGATAATAAATATGACCTTATTACTGAGAGGAACCTAATCAAGGATATACCATAGAGTTAGTTCAGTTCTTATGATGGGTTATATAATTTATTTTTAGGTATCTGAAAATGAATTTATAGTGATTCTCACTAAATTGGTGATGGAAAGGCTTCTCTGGGTTATGGTTCTTCTTCTTCACAATATAGGAGGACTCTGCTAATATGTTTTCTATGTGTCAGGTTAGGTATACTCTACCAAAGTTCCATTGAATGATAATAGAGTATCATTCTTTTAGGAAAATAGGGAATCTACATCATTTCTATCAGATCTCTTCTTGAACAGCGAGTAACCATGGTGATGAAAAGTCTTAGGGATTAGTAGATGGATCTAGTGTTTTATTAAAGGGTGGTATTTAGTGTTCTTTTATTTAGTTAGGGAACATAATTACTCATGGTTCCAAGGGTCAACATAGGTAGTAAATAGGTTCTCCTTAGGTTAGTTTGGGATATAGAGGCCTGAGATATGTCTTGGGGTTATGAAAACATAATGATATCGAGATGAAAGTTATTGATCATAGTGAGGAGACATCGAATATTCAAGGAGTGATCTTAATAGAACATTCCTTATCATATGATTCATTTTATAATGGTGCACAATATTTATTTATTTTTTCTTGATATGATAGTGATCTTGGATTTTTCAATGAGTACCTATATGGGGTGATGTCTATTTATACACCCTTAGGGGGTGTAATATGAGGGTATTTGTAGATGTTATGAGTAATTCATAATGATTAATAGATAACATAATCTATGGGATTTATTAATGTTATAGATACTTAGCTTTAATGCAATTCTAGGTATAAATTTATTTATTTAATATCAGGTATGCATCTACTGCTATAAAAAAAATTATATTTCACACCTATTTTTTGAGATTGATATAACCTTATTAGTGAGTGAGATTTGTAGGATGTTTGTTTGATACTTGATCATCAATACATGAAAAATATTTCTACCCTGTTCTATAATGTTGTTCTAGATTATATGGATATTTTATAGACAATAATTCTTATTATTTTGATCAGTTCTAAGATGTTTTTCATGATAATTTTTTAGTGATAACACATGAGAGAGGGGTCAAGTTTACAATAGAGATAATTCTAGAAATAAATCCCATATTCATTAATTCTTATAGGTTAGAATTTATAGACCATGAAGAGTTTAAAACTCAGTTATGGGACTTGGAGGAGAAGATATTTATTCACCCAAGCACATCCACTTGGGGTTACCATGTATCATTATCTAAAAATAAGAATAAGTCACTATATTTATGTGTATATTAACCTAAGTAGAAACATATGATGATAAAGAATTATCATCCTCTCCCTCATATCGATGACCAGTTTGAGAAATTGATGTGATATAAGTGGTTCTATAATATTTTATTGAGGCTAGGTTATCATAAAAATGTGTGAGTTATTCTAATATTCCTTATATTATTTTGAGGAGTAGGTATGGTTTGTATGAGTATCTTGTGATATAATTCAGATTTTTGAACATGTTTATGATGATTGTGAATCTAATGGATTTGGTCTTCCATATATCTGTTGATTAATTTGTGGTGGTATTTATCAATGATATTATAATATATTCCCAATCATAGAAGTACCTGACTAATATTTGGACATTTTTGTAGGTAAACATAGAGGGAATTGACTGTATTTGAAGCTCTCAAAGTATTTTTTTGGATCAATGAGGTGCACTTATTGGGGATCATAATATAAAATGTTTGTATATCATCACACCTTTTAATGGTTGAGGCCATGGTTTATTATTATAGAAAACATATATTTTTTTGAGAATAATTTATTTTTGATATTAGTAGGCTACTACATGAGATTCATTATGTACTTTTCATGAAAGGTTGAACTGATGATGGACTTAACCAAGAAGGGAGAAAAGTTTGAGTGGTATGATCTATATAATAGAGACTAAATGGATTCAAAGGAGTCAAATAAAAAATATTAGAAGTAGTAGAAGAAATAAAAACCCCCTTTTTGAGGAACTCTATAAAAGATAATATGAAACCTGTATAAATACTAAAATGAATAATATGATGTAAATATGTATTCCATACACTAAATATCCACTACATTATATTTGAACCCCATCACATGAGTTTGATATTGATCACCAAAGTGGAATACATAAGCATACCACATCCATAGGAATCCACAAGAAAACTAAATCATATTATTTTTTGATGAGATTCATATTTTCTCTATGTTATTCTAGTACCTCTATATTTGAAAAAAGAACATGAAAGAGATATTTAGGGTGATGGGAAGTTTTTTTAGGAAATATACAAAATCACACTCACTTCCATATCATGGTAGTAAAATATATATAATGTTACAAGAACATTTATCAAGATTCTCTCTTTATTCATGCATTTATAACTAAAAAATAAATATGGATTCAACCAACCTATGCATCCAAATAATGTATAACTCCCAATCCATTACATATTATATAAAAAATTAAATAAATGAAATATTTTAATGATTTTTGAGCTATATAAATTTTAAAACAATTAATAGTTTGTTTATCATATGATTAAATCCAATTATATGCATGAAATATTATTTTATGTATGAATATCAATAAACCATACACTTAATATATCCATGCGTTATATATTGGATACAAATTTAGGGAATATCTCCTTTAATCTCCCACTTAAAATAGAGCTTAATAGACTTTATTCTATTTCAACTTATATTTTATCATATATGATATCTTCTGAAATCATATCAAAAACTCCTTTTTGATATCTTCTTAAACATTTATGGAAATCTATCTATAACTTCATCTTATATCGCACCATATGAAATACCTTGTGAAAACCCATCCAAAAGACTTTTCTATTAACTCTAAAATAATTTTAGTGTATCTCTTCGAGTCAAACTCAACCCCCATTTAGTCAACAATGAAGTGTAACCCCAAACAACTTTATAAAATTGACATCAAATATAAATCTTTGGATTCATATATGTAAGCAAAGAGAGACCACTTGAAAAGTGTCAATTCTACTCAAGCTATAATGGGATACAGAGTGATATCTATCAAACACATGTATCTCTATACATGTGTCCACTAGTCTTTATCACATAAAAACATTCATTCTCATATTTTACTTTTCTATGAAATTAATTGACCATGGGACAAAGAGCATGTAAATCCTATATAGAATAATCATTTGTTCTTGAATCTCTGAGTGTGAACTTATTTTATTGATGAATACATCACATATAATTTATCCTTATGGATAATCACATAATATTTTCCTTATCTAGATAGATATAAAATATATAGTTATTTTAGAAAACTACCACGGTCTATCTCAATCAACAACCCAGATGTCATACTCTTCATTCGAGAGGAAAAATACCATATTTGTTAATCTCTAACTAAATACATGATTAAGAATATACCCAACCACCCCTGTATTAGCTAATTCAATATATAGACTTGTGTAGGTATGGTATCAAAGTAAAAAGGTTATCATGCTAGGTATCTCAATAATCTCATAGAGTATAGAATCAAATATGATCCTTGAACTCATAGTATATGAAAGACATCTTTATGACGGTTTATGTGGTATACATAGCGGGTCATCCATTGAACATAAAGAATCCAATTCTTTGTCTTGTACCTAATAAGAATATTTTTTATCTTTATAATATAATCCTAATTATCATAAACTTATAATTTCATCATAACCTATAATACCCCATGATGAACATTATTTTGGGATAAACTCAAAGTCATACATTGAGAGTTTAATTATCATTTCACTTCATTAAATTCATATGTATATATATATTTATGTATCCAACATAAAGGAATTATAAAATAGAGGTTTACTTTAATATGATACCTTTTAATATTCCTAATAAATTTAAGAATATTTAACAAAACAAACATAATAACTATTTTATCATATAATATATGATAGAATTTCAAATTAGACATATATAAGATAAACTTTCTAGATTTTGTAAACACATTAAATCATATGTAATCCTTTTCACATATCCATGTAACCATTTTATAAAGCACTCCAACCAAATATTTAGTGATAAACATCTATAAAGAAATCTATATTGAATAATAGAGATATTTATGGGTCATATTCCTAACTATTCAAATTCTTGAACATATTCAAACATCTTAAATTCAAAACATGAAATGTTATGATGTAAAATTTTATTTTCTAATTTTAACTATTTCTAAGTTATTCTTTATCATCCTTGGAACACTATTCCACCAAAATATTTCTTTGAAATAGTTTAACTACTTACATTATTATTTACTAATACATCCTAACTATCTTAGGATTTTAAGTAGAATTCAATTTAAACAAATATGGATATAATATTTATAAGATACAAAAACACTTTTGTGTTAGAAAATAATATTTATTCCCTTTTAGTAATAATATTAAACTAATAATATATTGTTTCAATATCATATATAGTATTATATGAGTTTGGAACCTTTACATTTTAAGGTATAGTTTATTAAAATATATCATTGATGGATGCTGAGAACACATTCGCCCATATTTCAATAAACACCTGGATAAAAATTTTATCCTAGATAAACAATTTTATCCAAGTTTTCTTCTCAAATAATGTTATTGAAAATTTTGAATCATAAATCATGTATATAAAATTAATCATCACATGTTGTTAATAAAATCTTTTTTTATTGAACATATTCTCTTATAACATATGAGAAATGATATGAAGACACATATCTTTTACTTAGATTATTTTTAGAATGATAAAGTACTTTATATTCAAATCCTCAATCTAATAACTACTTACTTAATGTCCTTAATATAAGAAAAAAGATTGATCAATTATTCCTTTGAGTTTGAACCCTTGTATATTTATAACACTTTCTAAAATATATATTCAATATAATATAACTTTCAAAATAAAATAATTAATTTATATAACATACATAATAGATATGGAACATTCGTGGAGTTTTACAAAATCCTTTAGTTATAACTTGGATAATCCAATAATACTGAATTATTACCCATCCATCCTAGGTTTCAATGACCTGGATTTGATTATTGAAGAAATGTCGTTGAAATTTTCAACCAACTTTTCTTCTTTTAATTTGAAATTTTAACTACCTGTAATATCCATATAGTACCATAATACATACATTATTTTACCATTGAATCCATTATAAACACTCTAAAAATATTGGGTAAAATTTTCTTGAATTCAATTATATTTTGAAAAAAATTTAATAGATGAAAATAGGATAAATTCCCTAAACAAAACAAGCCATTTTTATATATAATTATTTTGAAACATTTAATGAATAAATATATACATCCAAAGTCATCTAAATTTACATTTTGAATAACTTCAACAATTTTTTATTAAGGATGTAATTGCTATGACACATGAAATTTTTCCTTAAGAACATTTCTTAGAATATTTATCTTTCTTAAGAACTTTTCTTAAGTTACCAGTATAAGGAGAAGCTTATATTAAGCTTCACCTTATCAAGGATTTATAAAAAACTTTAGTCGTATGATGGTGATGATATTATCTATAATGTAATATTTTATCAGATGAATACCATGTATTATTAACAATTAAATAAGAATTTTTTTTAATAAGATCCCACTAAAATGATGACTTATTTTAAAATTAATCATCTTCATTATTGTTAAAATATCTATATTTCACTAAGTAATGAGCCCTATAGGGCGTTACTCTCATCACTTAATTATTTATGTAGGGTATAATCTAAATAATATCATATATGACTATTTTATAGTTTAGAAGACAATGATTTGTCCAATCCATCATATAGATAAAATCAACTCTATTCCTCTGGTATCCTTCCCAAGGATTTTCATGTTAAGTGTAAACTAAAGAAAACATCAAAAATATATTAAAAAAAGAAAACCCATGGGAACCTTACTATAGAAGAACCTACCAGAGGATGATCTAGTTGAACCCATTACTTTATTGCATCACACAGGATAATTTAAGGGGACCCTGCTATGGCAAAAACTACCCAGTTGAATGGTCAAGATCTTGAAAAGTTCATCTTTTGAAGGAATATAACACTTAGTATTTTAAGTGGATTTAATATTACCATATTATCTCATTCTATTCCAGTTTATGTATGCATGATTCAAGTATTTTAGTTTAGAAAATTATTCCTTCCACCTAATCAATATGTTTAAACCATATTGATCTGAAAATATTTATAAAACACATAAGTATTTATTACTTACACAAAAAATGGAATTCAAACATATTCATACACATCTAGATACAACATAAGCATAAATCATATGAACACTTCATGTAAAATCCTAGAGTTATATGATATTGACAATATATACATTCATAGTACCACAGTGACATATAACTAACACCATTAACTTATCTAGACAAGAGATAAGCCTTCGATTTGGTAGATAGTTCGACCCCATGTTCCTATACATATGGATAAATTACTCAAGAAATATCCTAATTCATCATAACTCTAACACCTAATATGTAAAAACTATATTAAGAAACTAAATTTAAGATAATAAATTCAATTAAAAACTAAGGTAAAGGTAGATAAAAAACTAAATTCATTATGGAGTCACTCATAGAATGAAAATAAAAGGCTTTAATCTAGAAGTAGTTTAACATTTTAAACTAAATAATACATCATTAATCATATAAACAATCTATAACTATGAATAAAATATAGGATAAAATTTTAAATAAATGAATAATTCAGATATTTAAACATGAGATAATCATCTATCAACAATTCATAAATAAAATCTAAATACAAAAACTTTTATAATTTCAACTTTAATCATTATGGAAATTACATAATTTTGAATATAATCTCTTGATACTAATTAAAAAATAAACTCTATTTTATTTATCATTATACGGTATTTATATTTCAAATATATGATATTTTATAAATTATAAACAGTATACAACTCAATTTATATTTTGTAAAAATTTTACACACTCTAAATAGCATATTATTAATTATTAGTTGAAACCTAATCATTTCAATAATTATTTTTTTTGAGGTGGCTTAAATAATATCTAAATAATGCCCCATTTTATTTTGAACAATTCATAATAATTAATTATGATAAATTCATAATATATATATATATATATATTATATTTTTTTTCTTATTTCAAAATTAATAGCCCTTTATAAATTATTTAATATTATTTATAAATATTCACTTTTTTTTATATAATAATAATTGCTATATAATTTGTTAAAATGCATTTCAAATATTAACATTTAGTATTGGGTAAAAATAAATTTTTTATAAACATTTATTTAATTAATTATAAACCATTTATAATTAGTTAATTATTTTATAAACCCTTTATAAATTAAGTATTCCTGAAATACTTTTTATAATGATTTATAAACATTTTAGAAACCATTTAAATCATTTTATATATTAAAAAAATTAACTTTTTTTTGTTACCCTTATATAGGAACCCATTCATACATAAGTGTATCCTCTATTTAACCTTACATAACCATTCTATATAAGAGTAATTCTCACATAACCATTATATAGACCTTCAGGAACCTTTAAGTAAAGGTAAGACACAATTTTACCTTTACAAAGATTTGAGAAACCTCACTATGTTAGGGTATAAGATTTATGTAGCCAGAATGCGTAAGGGTTAGCGGCTGGTTACCTATACATAGCTTTTGGAATCGATGCGTATGGGTAGGGAGGAAAAAACCCTTATATGGATCCTCATATATAGTTAATATATTTATGCATGTCATTTTCATAAAGGTAGTATATATTTTTCTTTCACTATGTAAAGGTAAATTTAAAGGACCTTTAAACAATGACTCTGGTACCTATACGCGTATGGTTAAAGTACTTGATTACCTTTACATAATCATTTTAAAAATATAGACACCATTACACATCAATAAATTCATGTAAATGTAAGTTGTGATGACCCTTAGAAAGACTACTAATCATAAGGGTAAATACTCAGTTTCCTTTATACATCTCATCTTCACATGGGTAACTCCATTATTAACTTTACATATCTCCACTACAAAAGGTTAAATATTGGGTTACCTTTATGTATCTCAGTATATAAGGGTAAACACTTTTCAATATTTTGAAAAAACTAATTAAAAGATGCTCGATTTTCACATTTATTATTTATTTACAAACATGATTTCATAAAATTAGACATGGATCACTTTGATACCACTAGAGGTTTTTAATGGAGTATGATATAAAATATTTGATGCATTGAAAAGAATTAAAAAACCCTATCCAAGGATATACATTAATGAAAAAATTTAAACTTCCTAAAAAATTAAATGAATAATATGCATTAAATATGTTTACCTTATAAAAAATAGACACAAAATCATCTTCAAACTCCATAGAATGAGTTTTAGAGAGATCAACAAAGTTTCAAACATATGAATACCACCTCTGTAGGTATCCATGGGTAAAATGAATCATCCTAAATGTGAATGGGATTCAGATTTTCTCCATGGTATTCTTGAACCTCTTAATGAAAAGGAGGGTTATAAAAGAGATATTTTGGGTGGTGAGGAGTTCATTCAGACTTTATAAAAAAATAACACCTATTTACATCACAAGGAAGTGTTATATATATAACGCATCATGAAAATTTCTTGAGCTTCTACATTTATTCATATATTTATAACACATATCCAACTCATGCATCTAAAGAATATATCAACCAAAATCCATTACATCTTATGTAACGACTTAAATAAATGATAGATTTTAATGAGTTTGATATGGTCAAATATTATTTAACTTAATATTTAGTTGATTATACGATTAAAGGAAGTGACATACATGAAATCTTATTTTATGAATTCATCTTGATAAACCATACACGTGATATATCCATGCATCATATACTTTCAATATCTTTAGGGAATATCTTCTTTAGATACTTCCAAGAGTTGATGTCAGGTATAAATCAATAATGGTTTTGAAATCACTTGAGTTGAGTAAGAATTATACTCTATATTTTGATTCATCTAGGGATATTTTGGGAGCTATGTTGATGGATGATATTCCTATAGTTTCTTATAGATTTAGGTAGTTAAAGCTGTATGGTTGAAATTATCTGAATCATGATTTGATTTGACCATAGTAGTGCATGCGCTAATATATTTTCATCATTACCTTTATAATGGATTGAGTGTATAAACATAGAACCATTAGAACTCCCTAGAAAGGGATTTATTATTGGGAAATTGTATAGTGGACCTTGATTTACCAAAATGGATTTGTGTATGTTTATGATTTTTATACATAAAGTGATTCATGGGCATGACCACTCATGTTGGCTATGCCTAATGAAATTGAGATATAGAATCATGAATATAGTTTCCCTTAGGTATTATGCTCACCTTGAGATAGTTTTTGAGATATTTTGGGCTTGAATCATTAGAAAAAAATATATTTATGTATCGGCTATTATATATGTATGTGCTACTTTTTTGGAGGTGATATGGTTGGTTATGTATTGGTTTTACCCACTTTCCTAGGGAATGAGTGAGTAGAAATTAGTGATTAAATGTGAAAATATCCATGGATTTCAAGTGATACGATCAATGATTGAATAGAATGTATGAGAAATTCCTCCTATTATGATATTATTCTCCCATGTTTTAGACCAGTCTGGTTGGATGATAGTTCCTATTTAGATAAGTGGATGAATCAATTATAACATAAGGTATTGAAAATTTTCAAGGGAGTTGGTTGGAACTATAAGTTATTCATAGTTATTGAGTTTGGATAAGATTTTATATGATTGATGTTCTTGTTAATATCCTCTAGTTGAGCACAAGGTATGGATGGGTTGTTGACTAAGATCTAGGATGTGGGGAAATGTTTTTTGTGTTTTTTATCCTAGTTATGTTGTTGTAGTGTGTTTATAAACCACAAAACTGATGATATTGTGGATTGGAGACCTAGGTTTACAGGTGACTTGATATATTGTCCAGTTGTATATGTATAGGATTCTATAAATGTTTCACTCTTACCATTTGTGTTTATTATTTAACACCCATTTTTATATCGATAGAGAGTATGATACACCATCAAACATTTAGAATACAGGGTTAGACTAAAAGAGGGTCTAGGATTCCATATGAAACTTCATACCCTTTGTCAGAATGATAATTATTCCATGATTCCATTTAAAATTTAAGACCCTTGGTCCAACTAGTAGGGAGATCGAGGAACCACTTGGAATTTACTTCCCATAGTTATACCAATAGAGTGACTGAGACACCATCTAGAATTTACCCACTATGTTCAGACCAGTAGAGTTTTTGGGATGACATTAAGTATTTATTTAGTGACTGTGGTTAGAATGACCATGTTCCTAATATTCCATGTTGTTTAAATTTTCCTGTTGAGGGATGATGGGTGAGATACACTTGCGTTGGCCAAAGTAGGTGGTCTTATGTGTCATGGTGGCTGATTCATCACATAGTGATTTGAAATGACTTCATACATAACTTCCATAACTTCTAAGATTCTATAGCTTCCATAAATAACATTTCACCTATCTAGAATCATTGTAGGCAACCCTCACCTCAAAAAGGTGTTCATATTAGTTTAAAGGTAACTAGACCTTATGGAGGACCCAGACATCATGCGGTGGAATATGTATTGATTAATGGGTTAACTAATCCATGAGTGGAGGGTTTTCTCCCCATCACAATGGGGCTTGAATACTACACTATTTATATAGAGGAACCACACACCTAGTAACAATGTATCACAAAGGGGTTAACGACCCTATATCTGATCCAAACATCTTTTCAAAAACTCATAATCATATTTTTAAAGATATGAAACTCTTCCAACTAAAAAAACCTTAATAGAAACCCTTAATAATGAAGTGACACAATATAATAAGTTTATTGTAATTTTTTTTTATAATGGAAATTTAGTATATTCAAGTTTGATACCAAAATGAGAAGATATAAAAATTTTGAAATAATATTTACTATATAGAATATTCCTTACTAGATAGAGAAAGTAAGCCTCAGGCAGGTAAACAGATGTGTACATCCATTATCCCATCATGTGGATTCAACCTAGACAACGTGAACATATAATACATGGAATGTGGGTCTTACAAGATGTCTAGTCATGTACTTACATAGAATCTTGAGCTGTATCATTGAAAAACATGGTGTTATCACTATCCCACACAACATCTGTGAAAAATAGATTATCTATGCATGTAATATAATACGCATAGGCTCATAATGTTTGGTAAACATAATGTGTTAACAATAGTCACACACTGTATGATATTTAATTCCATGTGTAAAATTTAGTTTCCATATATGATCAAACATAACATGTACCAAAAAATCAGGCTTTTCATGATATTTTTTAATCTATGGAAATATTAGCCCTATATTGAACTCAAACATGATTTTTTCTCTAGGACCAGAAATTGTTTAGTTATTCATTCATCATAGATATATTTTATTCTATTTATTCTCTTCCACCATCACCATTATCACCACTAATAATTATTAATAGACCATCCACCATACCCTAACACCTCCTCCTCACCTTTAGTGTCTATTCACACCAATCCCATCACCATCACTACCCATAGGATTATCCATTATTCCCAAACTACCATTTTCCACTAATACAATTTAGAATCAGAATCGAGCGAAAATGTAATTCCTTGTAATATGGATTTAAAATTGGGGAAAATCATTATAATCACTTATCAAGGATGATGATTCATATAGTAGAGAGTTTTTAACAACCAACATCATTATAGGTTGTTAATTTCAAATGAATTTTGAGTTTTGAGAATCTAGAGCCGGGGTTGTTTTGATAATTTGGATTTAGATTGGGATTAAAATAAAAGGAACATCCCTAGACATGTTTTACATCTTTTTTGGTGTTTATATAGAACTCAAGAGAATTGAGAGAGGGTTAGAGAAGTTTTTCATAGTGCATGGTCCATTATTTTTTGATTTGGGTACCTCAAAATACATTGAGAGGTATTTTTACATGAGGGTAAGGATTACATCATAATGGTAGGAGATCATGTCATGAAATACTCTAAAATATTAAAATTTGGATAATAGGGGGAGGTATCACACAATAATGAATGAGTTACACCATGAAGCAACCAATTGCACTATAAAGCATAAGTATTATTTACTTAATTCAATTATTGATAGGGGAGTTGTGTCATGACACGGAAGGTCACACCATAATGTGACCTTGAGTTTGGGAATTATTCCATGGCACCAATGGTCACACTAAAATGTGTCATTGTACAAGTTTTTAGCAGGGTTATGACTTTTTATGAAATCCAACCATAACATACATACAATAAATCATTTTACATGAATATAAATTACATATCATAATAAATAACACCCTATAAACTATTAGTTTTGTGTATTTGGGTATTATCTACATGAACCGATTATTTTATAATAAGTCTTCAACAACTCCCACAAATTTTCCACACACGATATTATTTTATATTTATTATACATAATACTCATCTTCATTACCCAGGTAATGGAAATATAATAAAATGATGAGAAAAAATTCTCAGTAATGGTAATAATCAGAGAAATCAATTGATTCATCACAAGAGAACATAAAGAAGATCACATGTGAGCATTAAGACAAACATGTGAGTATGAGAACATAATAAAAGTACATGACCATAATAAAACAAAAATTATAAAAAATAAAATATAGATCATAAAACACAAATCATGATATAATAATTTTTTATAACAAAAGAAAGAGAAATATGTAATATCCTAAGTTTTTCTTAAGGTACATATGTTTTTTATTCCAGTTAAAATCTTATTTATATTCTCTTTTTTTGTCTTAAACCCTAAGCCAAACCATGGGTCAATTGGGTAATTTTTTGGAAAGGAAGTGAAAGGAGGGATATAGGCTGGATGTAGGCTAATTACATGAAATGTAATTGGAGTAAACAACATGTACTCATTACACGACGTATAGTGGCATAAACAGGACAATTCACATTGTGTAAATGGTTTTTCCTAGGGAGAAGACCCTGAGATCTACATGATGTATAAAGCATTTCATTTAGTGTAAATTTATGATAATAGTTTTTAAAATAAGAGGTAGGGTCCTCATTTTTTTATAAATAACCTCACCCCTCCCTTCTCACACATAGGAGGCTCCCCTTGAGCCTAAATCTAGAAATTAGTATTTCTTCACCATTCAAACTTGAATTAGAGAACCATTTATCTCATAGGATCCACACCAGTGAGTTATTTATTCATATTGTTCTATTATTTGTTTTTATTTGTATCGATGGAGTTATTTAAGTGCTAGTTAATATGCCATATTTTATGGATTTTCATTCATTATTCATTTTTCTCTTGATCTAAACCAAATCAGAGATTGATTATGGACTAGTGATCTACTACCGACCTAAAATAGGTGATCTATACCTTTACCTTGAGTTTTGATGTTTTATGATCATAGTATCTATTTTGCCACATACCGGACATTATTGCGTTACCCATGAAATTAATTAAATGCTTAAATTGAATGAATTGGGACATGATACGGTTCCCATTGAATAATTTGTTTTTGGTTGGTGGTCATTTAGTCTCAACATAGGCCACCAATGGGGCACGCCCATGATTTTTCTCTATTTTTTTACCACCCATGGGGTGTGAGTAAGCTATCTTTGTTAGAGGGATCCCTTTTTACTGAATGGGAATTTATTTGAGATGTTAGTAGAAGGTTATGCCTCCTTTTCCATGTGATAACATGATGTGAATTAATTTAATTGTTTCAATGGAAAATGTGGATATGAGTTGGATAGACTCATGAAATGTGTCGAATTATGAAATGATGAATGTAATGAGATGATGATGTGATTATGGTAGTGGATTCATTGGTTATTATAACTTGGATATTTATTCCCTAGGATGACATGCATATTTCTACTCTATGGGCCATGATTTCAGTAGATGATGCCTTGGAACTGTTTACTCCATGGATCCTAATTCCATAGGATAACTCAAACCTTGACACCCCTTGGATTTTACAGGCTTGGATTCATATTGGACATGTGCTATTGAGATGATCATTGGAATCTAACCAAGTCTTTACCAAGTTTCCATCAAGATTCCCCTGAGACTTGTCATGGATGCCTCAGTCTTCTATACCTTGGATCTGAACATTCTTAGTATGAAACTTTTGATTACATGACGTGTCCATTATGGGACACTTGATTATATGGTTTGTCCATGATGGTTTTGTACGCTAGATTATACAATGCGACTAGGATGGTTTTTTATGCTGGATTATATGGCATGTACAAGGTAGATATTATTACTGGATTACACAGTTAGGTCGTTGTGGATATTTTAGCTATGCTTTAAAAATATCCCCAATAGGGGTGTTTGACTCCAGTGGATAGTTTGAAAAAATACTACTTGATTATTTCTATTTCAAGACTACCCTCGTTTATGGGAGCCGAACTATTTTTTTGTAGGGAACTATGTGTGGATAGGAAAAATCACTTTACTTTCAGTACTTTTATACCTATGATATATTACACACTACTTTGTTTATATCACATAAAATAGTTTTTTATGGAAACTGTTGGTGGTGGAATACTGAGTGTTATCTCACACCCTATTTAGGCTATAGTTGGGTACCTGGGCAGAATTCATGGATGCCGGTAGGTATTGGGGAAAGAACCTACTATATAATGATTTATTTTCTTGTTTCATAAGAGTTAGAGAGAATATGACCCATCTAGGCTTGTGATGCTAGCTGGGATATTCCTTTTTTGTTTCATAGTATTTGGATTTATGTATTATACTAGAAGTCTGTATACCAGTTTTCCTACTTTTTAGAGACATCAAATGACTCATCATTTTGTATATGAGATTACCTTTGGCATTGTTTATATATTTCTATATTGGATGTTTATCTTCTGTATGGTCAATTTACTACTTCTAATATTGAAATTTGATATTATACCTCTATGTTAAACTTTGATCACGAGGGTATAGTCTCCCCACTACTTCATTATAGACCATAACTGCTAGTTGAAAGCCTCTGGTGTATGGGGAGGTGCGTATGAGGCCATGCGACCCACCAGACTGTGGAACCGTTTAGTGGAACCCAGGTTGGGATGTTACAAAGTGGAATCAAAGACATCTGATTTCATGAATTACTTTTTTTAGAAAATATACAAGGAATTGAATGTTTTCGAATTTGGTAATGAGTTGTTCATGGGAGTAGCTAACCCATGTATAGAGAAAATCCCAATTGCCTCAAATGGAAATTTCTATTTTTAGGACTTTCCCATTTCAATTGATTTGATTCTACCATTGGGTGATTCACTTATTATTTGATATTTATTGTGATTATAGATTTTACTATTACCAGATGAGATGAGGGTATGCATCTCATACATCATTTTAGGAACCTGTTAAAATTCAGATTCCATGCATTATTCTATGCCATATAGTATTCATTTCAAGACTTCATGACTTATTGATATGTGCCTTGTGGAATATATTTGTTATCATTATAGTGTTCTTAAAGGAAATTTTGAAACATAGTTATTAATTAGAGTTCATTCCATGACATAAACATTTTTTTCACACTTAGTCTATAGTAGACACCCCAAGTAGTCATCTATGGAATGTTGAGTCATGGACCATTGGTCACATAGTTTAGAACATGTTATGGTATGTATTAAATGAACACTTCACTTAGATTATAGTGGTGTATGGGTACTTATGTATTGGAAGTGGAGAACCATTTGATTCAACCTTTTAAAGGGAATTGTAAAACAAGTATGAATATAAAATAGAAATTGAGTTGGTGAAACATAAAACTTGACATTGACCCAACATTAGAGTGGGAAGTAGAAAGTGTCTTTAGAGATGTTTACGATTGTTTCCTTTTTTACTTAATCCTAGATTTTGGGGAATTTATAGGGGAATATATTATTTATATGAAGGCTTGAAACTATCCTATGTTTTTGGATGTGATATTTCAATTTTTTATCTTTTCTGAGGTGTGTGTTTGGCATTGTATAGATATGAAAACACAATGACCTCTAATCGTAATATAGGAGGGTGGAAACAACCATGCTCTCGAGGTGGTGGTCCATGGGATACCATTTGGAAATTATTTATTTCTAGTTCCAACACCAGAAGTTTTACTGGAAAAAAGTGCAGAGGCACAGTTTTGTGAGGATTTTATACACTATATCTATAATTTTTAGGGAGCACCACAACCTACCTCTTATATGGAGGAGATAAACCATGTGTTCCAATAGTATCATACACCCACATTTTCAAGGCATGGTTGTCCATAGGCTGATGAGCTATAGCTTGATACTAATTTTTTGATCTTCCAGCATCTAGAGACACCTATTGGGAGGAGAGAGAAGATCACAACATATGTGCTTTGAAGAGAATCTAAGCACTGGTGGGATGTTTTGAACTAGTCTAATATTCTACGAGATATGGTTTGAAGAGAAATATAATCTAGGTTTTATGAATACCTTTTTCATGAGACTCTAAGTGCAGAGTGGTCTAGTGAGCTTTTATGTTTGAAGTAGGGTGTGATTACTGTTATGGAATATTCAACACAATTTACGGATCTTTTTTATTTTTCCTTGATATAGCTTATTAATGTTGTATCGAGGGAGATACAATTCAAGGATGGTATTTTGTTCAGGTTGAAGACTATTACCGTGATAGTGAATTAGGCACTAATCACAGAGTGAAACCTAAGGGAAGATAGGGGTGTAGAGTTGGGTAGTTCAACCTATCGACCTATCACTTCAATGAATTCTAGTAGGAAACATCATTTTGATATTTCTCAAAATAGGAATACCATCTGAACAATTAATGATGGTAGTGCTATTTTCTATCACCAGTGTGGGAGATAGGGACATATGAGAAATCAGTATGATTGAGACATAATTGAGTTCCCAGCTCATGGAAGGATGTTCCACACATAACGTTCTTGTAGAACCATCACTCTAAAAACTAATAGAAGGAGATCAACTTTGAATTAATGTTCATGAGTGGGATTCACAGTTCCATGTTATTCTATTAGTTAGGACAACATTAGTTTTTTAGGTTGAGGTGGTGTTCATGGTCGAGGTAGCCGAGCACCGGTTGTACCTAGTCAGTAAGTGGGCCTACTCAAAATAGTAAGGTTGTTTCATAGGGTCATGATTTAGTCTATATATATTATATAAAACCTACCTGAAAGGAGAAAAGCACTAGAATGTATAATGTGAGAGGTACTATCTTAGTATCCTATATTCTAGTTTATTCTCTTTTTAATATAGGTGCATCACATAGCTTCATATATGTACCTTTGGTGGAGAGCGTTGGGATAATTGTTCAGTTTTTTATGGGTGTTATGACACTTAATAGTCTATTGGAATAAGAACATGGTGTATACACCAATGAAGGTATTTCCCCCTTGAAATTGGCATGTGTATCTTTGTATGAGATATTTATTTCCTCGAGATGATCGAGTTTGATACCAAACATGAGATGTGCTGGCTAGTTTCTTGTCAAGACCATGTTAATTTCTATCACTGGAGGGTGAATTTCATATCGCAAAAGGGAAGAGTTTTTATTCAAAAAGGTTAATGGGATTTCCAAGAAAGTTGAACTAGACCAGATCATCATGGGCTAGGCAAGATGATAACCTATATTTTTTTTGTATATGGATGATCAAGGATTACGTTAGAAATATTTCCCTATAGTGGTTGATCGTTTCAAGGATGTTTTCCCAGATGAATTTTCTAGTTTTACTCTTGAGAGAGAGGTGGAGTTATTTATAGAGTTTTTTCCAGGATATGTAATGGTATCCATCCCTCCTTATTGGATGGCTACTAGGGAGATGTAGGAGCTCAAGTGGCAGCTATATGACTTGGAAGAAAATGGGTTTATATGACATAGTACTTCTTCGTGGGGTTCACCGATCCTTTTTGTGAAAATACTAGATGATACCCTCATGATATGTGAGTATTATGGAAAATTGAACCAGTTGATGTTTAAGAACCGGTATCCTATAAAATAGATAGATGGACTTTTTTATTAGCTTCAAATAGATCAGGTGTTTTTGAAAATTGATTTAAGATCAGGTTATCACTAGTTGAATGTTTTACCTGTAGATATACCTCATATAGATTTTATTTGTAGGTATGGTCTATATGAGTATATGGTTATACTCTTCAGTCTTAAAAATGAACCATAAATTTTCTTGGCACTGATGAACCAAGTTTTCCATTCTTATCTAGATTTGTTTATGGTGGAATCCATGGATAATATATTGATATATTCTTAAAATTGAAATGACCATTTCAAACATCTTGAGATCATTTTGGATACAATGGGAGAGAATTAATTATATTAAAATATCACAAAGTTCCACTTATGAATGAATAAGATTCACTTATCAGGTCATATTATCTCAGAGACAAGAGTATTAGTTGACCCAGAGAGGGTGAGGGTAGTAGTTTCCTAAGAGAATCAAAATAACTCTTTTATATAAAAATTTTATTAGGTCTATATGGATATTACATGATTTTAATACATGAATTATCACAATTAAAATCACATTTGATGAGATTGACCGTGAAGGGTGTGAGATTTGTATGATCAGATACCTATGAGATAACCTTTTTGGAGTTGAAAGGGATACTGAATTCAGTTCCAATACCAATTCTTCTTGATTAGGGAAGGAGCTACACTTTTTATTGTGATGCATTGGGTATCGGGATTGGGAAAGTTTTGATGCAAGGAGATAGATTTATGGCATACGAGTATCATTAGTTGTGGCCACATAAGAAGAACTACACGACACATGATGTTGAGTAGGATTTAGTAGTTCATTATTTGAACTGTTAGAGACATTACTTACTGGGATAGAATTTTTTAGTGTACACGAACCACAAAAGACTTAGGTATATATTTACACATCATAACTTGAATTTGAGGCAGTGAAGGTGGGTATATTACCTACAATATTATCACTTCATGATTTACTATACGCATGGAAAGGGAAATGCAGTTGCTGGTGAACTGAGTAGGAGGAATTCAATACTGGTAGTTCAAGAGGACATCATCAAGTAGAATATTATGGATTTGTTTTCAAAGAATCACTTAGAGGTACAGTATAATAAGGGGTATAATTTTATTTCTTCCTTGGATGTGACTTCCAATCTTCTGGATAAAGTGAGGATATGATAGTTATTAGATATAAAGGGTCTAGTCCAATGAGAGAGTGTAGTGGGTGAGGATCATCCTCCTAGTTGAAATATGGGTGATGATGAAATTATGTGTATTCATGGTCATTTATGGGCTCCAGAATATAGACGTGAGGAGATTATGAAGGAGTTTCATGACTTAATTTGGGAAATACATCTTAACATTACCATGATGTATCCGGATTTACATAACTTGTATTGGTGGATGAAGATGAAATGTGAGGTAGCTAGTTTTTTCATGAGGTTTCCAACTATTTGTAGGTGAAGGATGAACAAAAATTACCAGATAGTATTTTATATAATTTAACCATTACTGAGTGGAAATTGGATGATATTGTGATGAATTTTGTGAATGGATTTCTTAGGTCACTATGAGGTAGTGATTCCATTTGGGTTGTTGTGGATAGGCTCACAAAGGTTGCTAATTTATTTTAGATCAGAGAGAATTTATCAGTAGATGATATTGGGAAGTTGTATATCTATGGGATAGTATTATTCAAGGGTTTCCTTAGATTATTGCATCGGGTAAGGATTCCAAGTTTATATCCCATTTCTAATAGAGTCTGCAGAGGGTATTGGGAATATAGGTACTTTCAAACAAAAAATAACACCCTCATAATGATATCCAGTCAGAGTGAACTATAAAAGTTCTTGAGGAAATTATTCGTGCACGAATACATGATTTTGGGGGCACTTGGGAGAGGCGTATAGAACTTGTTGATTTCAAAAATAATAAAAGTTATCAGGAGACTATGCATATGGAACCCTATGAGGCTTTGTATGGTAGTCTATGATGATCGCCCCTATGCTTGTTTGAGGTAGGTTTGACATTGTTGAATGGACCTTGTATCATGTAAGAGACTTTTGAATAAGTATATTTTATTTGAAAATGGATGGATACTACATAGTCTAGACAGAAATCTTACAACAATTATCGTTGATGACCTCTTGAGTTTGAGGTAAGTGATTAGGTCTTTTTATGTGTGTCCCTAAGGATGGGACTCATATGGATCAGGAGACATGGTAAGATTTCATTGAGATATTTTAGTCCATTCATGATTATGGATAGAGTTGATCTTGTAGCCTATCAGTTTCAATTACCATAAAGGCACCGATCCATGCCTGTCACCTTCCATGTATCTCAGTTGTGCCATTATAATTTGGAACCAACTCATATTCTTCTGCCCAAATAGGTGGATTTACAGGTAATTGAATCCATTATCCTATTAAAATCATTGATAGGATCATGGAGATTCATTGAGGCCAGTCAATTCCTCTAGCAGGGGTGCTATGGTAGCACAACTATCTACAGGACAAGACTTGGGAGTGGGAGGTTGACATACATGCTCAGTGGCCAGAGTTATTCTCAGGAGATTATTAACCACCATTGGAATGATAATTCAGGGATGAATTGATTTTAGGGGGAATATTGTAAGATCTTGGGCTTTTCTTGAGGTACGAATCTTTTTTTTCTTGTTAAACTCTATTTACATTCTATTTTTGGATTGGAACTTAAGATGGGACATGGGATGATTGGGTATGTTTTTGGAAGGGAAGTTGTTGGAGGGATGTTGGATGGATGTGAGCTAATTAAATGACATATAATTTCAGTACACAATGTGTACTCATTATACGATGTGTAGTGGACTAGGAAGGACAAATAATAATGTGTAAATTGTTTTTTCTAGGGGAAGACCCTACGATTTACATAATGTGTAAATAATTTACACTCCATGTGAATTCTTAATATTTTTTAATATAATATATAGGGGTATCTATTTTTGGGTTGAACCTGACCCCCTCTCTTCACTCATGAAGGAGGCTCCCCTTGATCCCAAAGCTAGTATTTGGTGTTTCTTTTCTATCTAGACTCAGATTTAAGCAACGTTTGTCTCATTAGATCCATACCTGTGAGTTTTTAATTCATATTGTTTCTTTATTTGTTTTTCATCACACCTAAAGAGTTAGTTAAGTGAAAACTAATATGGACTATTTTCAAGATTTTCATCTATTCTTTATTTTTTTTCTCGATCTTGACCAAATTAGAGCTCGATACTGGATGACTGCTCTACTATAGACCTACAGTAGGAGGTCTATACCCTTCCCTTAGGGTTTGGTGTTTATGAGCATGGTCACCATTTTTCCGCACACCATATTTTCTAAAATTAACAGAGAAATTAATTAAGTGTTTAAAGTGAATGAATTGGAACATGATAGGTTTCCCTTTGAGTACCTTTTTGTGGTTGTAGTGCATTTAGCCTTAACCTATTCCACCCATGGGGTGTGACCTTTCTTTTTACCTATTTTATACCACCTATGGGGTGAGAGTGATATTGTCTAGTTAAAGGAAGACCTTTTTACTGAATGTGAATTTATTATGAAATTGGGAGATGGTTATGCCTCCATTTCCATGTAGTTACATGATGTGAATTGATTTAACTGTTTAAATGGAAAATGTAAATATGAGTTGGATGAACTCATGGAATGTAATTAATTGTGAAATGATGAATGTAATGAGATGATGGTGTGATTATGGTTGTAGAATCCTTGGTTGTTATACCTTGGATCTTGATTTCATAGTATTCCATATACATTTCTACTCCATTGGCATTGATTGTGGTTTTGGATTTTTGGGACCCGTTTATTCCTTGGATCTTAATTTTTTAGGGATCCTCGAGCCTTTATACCCCTTTTATTTGACTTTCTTGGACTAATGTTAGACATGTTCTATTGATATTTTCCTTGGAATACACTCAGTTATTTGCTGAGTTTCCATTAAGATGCTCATAGGACTTGACTTGGATACCTTGGTCTTCTATACCTTGGATCCTACCCATCGTGGCCTAACAATTTTGATTATATGGCACAAAATTGGTGGGATACTTGATTATATGGTGTGGACATGATAGTTATTAATAAATAATTATATGGTGTGTCCATTATAGTTTTATATGCTAGATTATATGGTGTGGATGTGGTTGATATTATTTTTGGATTACAGAGTAAGTCCATTGAAAATATTTTAGCTATGATTTACAGATAGTCGAGATAGGGGTGTTTGACTCCATTGGGTAGACTAGAAAATATTACTTTATTATTTATGTTTTACCATATATCTTATTTATGGGAGAATGACTATTTTTTAGGTATCAATGTTTTTCTAGACAACATCACATTACTTATAGTACTTTTATACTTGTGATATATTATACACTACTTTTGTTTATATCACATAGACTATATTTGTTGT
The DNA here is from genome assembly GCA_963277665.1 of Viscum album. Lineage (NCBI taxonomy): Eukaryota > Viridiplantae > Streptophyta > Magnoliopsida > Santalales > Viscaceae > Viscum > Viscum album. Next base: position 343,587,718 of record OY728156.1, read on the forward strand.
AGACACCATTGGAGGTGGCATACTAAGTGTTATCTGACACCCTATTTAGGCCATTATTGGGTACCCAGAAAGACTTCATGAATGTCTGTTGGGACTGGGGAGAAAACCAACTATACGATGCTTGATTTTCTTATTTCATAGGAGCTGAAAACCATATGAACAATCTAGCATTGTGATGCTATCTAGGATAATAATTTTTGGTCTTTTGGGTATTTTGATTAATGTACTGTACTGGCTATCTATATACCAATTTTCCCACTTTTAAGATACATGAAATGCTACATCATTTTGTATATGAGATTTTTTTGAATTGTTTATATATTCCTGTAAAAGATATTTATCTTCTATTTGGTTGATTTACTACTTCTTATATTGATTTTTGATATTATACCTTTGCGTAACACTTTGATCATGGGGGTATAGTATCCCCACTACTTCATCATAGACCCTGACTGCTATTCAGAAGCCTCTGGTTTACGGGGTGGTGCGCTTGAAGCCATGTGACCCATCGGCTCGGAGCACTGTTCAGTGGCACCTGAGTTGGGATATTACAACTTTGGAATACAAAAATATGTGACAATAATCACGATACATAATATATTAATATTTAATAAAAAAACATGAACTATTGTAATAAAACATTGGGATATTTCGAAATCATAAGAATAGAAAATAATAACACATGTCAAGATTAACCACTAATACATTCATATCATATAGACAAGGATTACCACCTAAGTACCATAACATAATGATCTCGGATAATCTCCCGTGTCCCATAACATAATACCTCATGAGATTTAAATGTTTAACCAATGTATTAGAGAAATATATCAGACCCACTCCTCATATAATGATAAACTATACAAATGTGTGCCACATGAACATGATCAAATTCATAAATCAAACGTAACATAAATAAACCATGAGAGATGAATGAGTTTCATAAAAATTTCCATAAGGCGTAAGTAAATAATCAAGTGAAATAATGTTATGATTTAATTTAAATATATCTCTAGTGAAACATGAGAATCATTAAAGGATATTGATAAACATGAAAAATAGTTTATAAGGACATTAATTTTTTTAAAATAAAACGAAATATAGTTTACATTTTTATAAATTTTATTTTAAAAGGAAATAATTTAAAAATTAATGGTTTTTGAAAATAAATGAAAAATTAAATAATTATTTTTAGGAGCCGTGAAAACATTTAAAGTAATCCTTATAATTAAAAATAAAGAAAATTGTGGGATAAATTATCCTTGTAGAAAATTATAAACAAGATAGTTAAAAGATATATTTAACACTTTTGTAATAGAGAGAAAATATAATAGAATATAAACTTAAATAATTATAGTTGGGATAAGGATATCTGAAATATAAATGAAAAACATGGAAATGGAAGAAAAATATTACCAATCAAAAATAAGATATTTAAGTGGTTCCACTTACATGAATCATTCATGGTCCATTATAAAAAATGGAGGGGAAATGGAAAGAAGAATTTTTCCCCAAAATATATACATTGTGGAATAAAATATATCTTTGTATATATATAAGGAACGTATAATTTCTCTTAATTTAAATTTATTCATAAACAATCTCAATTTCATAGTGATATTGGAAACGAACCCTTACATTTACTGTTGAATCCCATGAGAGTTGATTTAACATCCTATATAATAATCCTAACCATATTAAAAAATTATTTTAAAACATTATTAACATCTATTACCAATTATATTATTCAATTATAACCATTTATTGTACATATATTAGTTATTTATTGGTTATTTTCATCATTATATGTTTGTAATTTCGATAGTTTTGTACAATTTTCATAATGGTGATGTCAATCATCATTATTTCATAATAATTTCATCATTCAAATATTAGTAAAGCTATTTTAATAACTGTGTTATTATGATTTATATATTCCCTAGTTCATTTGATATAAGATATGAGTATGGTTCATGAAAATGGAATTCATGACAAGCATGTTTTAGGTAATTTAATGACAATAATGAGTTATATTATAATGAATATTCATTTTTATGTCACTTTTACATAACCATATTCATAATATAAATTACTATTTAATGTCATATACTACCAATCATAATTTATTTATAGCCATTACTATTGAAAATGGTGAAGATAGTATAACATCATTCATGTAGGTGGTTAAACTGAACAAAACAATAACATGCTATAATATGAATGAATAATAGTATAGATTGATATTATTAAAATACCATTTTTGTAGAATAATTATGAGGTTAATAGACCATATTTATAGAATAAAACATTATTTATAATAAGTTAAACTGATAATGAAATAGAAAAATATAATAAATAACTAGATACTTACTTTGATGAACTCACTCCTTGAAATGGGTTCCATTATAAAAAAGGATTTGACAATATTATTAAGATTAAATTCTATAAAAAATATAGAAATGATTTAGGAGAGTATATTTGGGAAGTTATTGAAGGTAAAATAAAATGATTTTTTTTCAGTGGTCATAGGAGGATTCCTTTTATAGGTGACTTTGAGTGGTAGTTATGCAAATAACCATTCATTAATGTGTATGAAATGTATTTTTAACTAGAAAGTGGATAAAAAGAAGAAAAATATTTGATTTAGAACATAAGTAAACTCATACATATAATTTAGAGATATATTTAGAGATATTTTAGGATTTTATCCCACAATTTGGCCCCTTTTACCTAATTTTACCATTACCATGTGTAATAGCCATAGATTTTGGAAATTTGTTTCCCATAATTAATACTATGTTCGATAGATTTTATTATATACAACACAAAAATAAAAAAAACCATGATAATTTAATAAAATAAAATCATTAAATATGATATATATATATATTATATCAATTTAATTAGTGGGTATCAATAGAAGTAATCACCTTATAAAAGTTATGTAAAAAGGTATATTAATACATGATTTATTTGTTTTTCTTAAAAATACATTTATTTTTGACATAAGTATGTTTATATTAAAATAAAATCCTATAAAAATTAAAACCTTAATTTTATAAATTTAAACTAATTTTTAAATCCCACATATCAAAATTGAAAAAATATTATGTTTTTAGTTTTTTATGAAATAAATGAGTTTTATGTGAATTGTGAAAAATAAAGTTTTTTACCAAAACTATAAGATTTGTGAATTTTTTATTGTATTATAATAACCTAGAAATTCTTGAAACATTTTAATTTATAAAATATACATTTAATAAGTAAAATTATGTATTTTATATTAAAATTTTAATCTTAGAAAACGAATGTAAAACATTTTATAGCATAAGTAACATTTCATTCTAATTTAAAAACTAATTTTAGTCTTTTTATATAATTAATAATTTTAATTGGGATATTTTTTTTGGATTAATTTTATTTCCTTCTATATATTATTATTTTTATAATAAATCAACTGATATCCTGAAATTCAATGAAACTGACAAATTTTTACTACTCACAATTTTTAATATTAAAAAACACTTTTTTAAAAATTGAATTTTATGGGTTATGTATGAAATTAATAAAATTAATTTTTCTAAAAGTTATAAATTTTATTTTATAATATTATTTTAATATTTTAAATCAAAAATTTTAAATTAGGTGATAATTTCAATTTTAATTTTTTTCAATAAAATTAATATCCATGGTTTAAAAATAACTTACTATAGTAAAAGGAAAAAGGGTTAGTGGAGTTTTACTAAGTGTAAAAGACTGATTTTTTTAAAATTAATATAAGTATTTTTTGGAGGGGTGGATCTGTTAAACCTACTACACTCTTACCTTTTCATTTTTGAGGTTTCGAACATTGAATAGTGACACACCATTTTTGAAATTTAATAGGTGCTTCCCAAATTACCCTTATCTTTACTTATAAAGGGGGATCACTTACACCAATCCATGATACACATATATCTTCAGATATCATCCTAAAAATATCACATTTTCTCTACATATAATTCTCTTCCATGTTCATAATCCAATTCTCTCAACTAGTCAACCTAAGTCTTTCAATTATAATAAGATTTCCAAGTGAAATATCATGTTCTAAATGTGAGTATTTCTTATTCCTTATCCTTATATTCTTAATATTCATATTTAAAACTTTTTATTTCCTCTATAATATAATGAAATATGATTTATTAATATATTTTAATTGTATTATATAAATGGATCAATCATTATTTGGTCTTTTTAATACACTAATAAAAATAAAACCTCATAAATCATACTTACGTGCAGACTACCGCCTCCATGAAGCGATGATATTCATTTTTCATCACCAAATTTAATGGTTGGTAATAAATATGGAGTGGATGAAATAATATATTAAATATTTCACAATTATAATTTTGAAATTATAATTTATCATACACCTCCATTCTTTCCTTTTTTTTGAGAAATGTAATCATTAATCATGAATACGTGTAGACCACCGCCTCCACAAATGATGAATTTAATTTTTCATCACTATACAACATATATTTCTATAATAATGAATTTAATGAAGGTGAATAATATTCATGATATGTTTAATTTTTTTTGAAATTTTTAGAGTCATTATATACAAACATGACTTTACTTATTAAATCATTATAGCACGTTCTAGTTTGGGGTAGTTTTACCATATAAGTGAATGCTGCTATAATGTTTATATCAGGAATTAATAAGGAATGTTATATAATAAAAATATCATGTAAAATTAATTTATTTAATATTTTATAACTATTATGTAAAGGTTTTATTATTATTTAACATATTTCATGATATACACTCTTTCGATCTTTAAACATGTCGAAACTAGTCCACCAAGGATTCTATTTTTAAAAAATTATATACATGTATTTAACCTAATTAAAATTAAAATTTAGGAATAATTTATAAAAAAGGATTATTATATAATGAATAATTTTTTTTTTAAAATTTAACCAATAAGTAAGAATTAACCGCGCTACTCTGGTACTCGTATGAAACAAAACAATCAAAAGTTCCAAAACCCAATAATGAATACAAGCTATAATCGAATAATATATTTTAAATATATGACTATAAAATATGTTTATAAAAGTTAATATATTTTAATTATGTTTTTAAATATGTTATTAATATATATATTTTAATTATACAAGATTTTAGAGTAGTGATCAAATAATAAGGGATACAAGGTAAGAGTTTCTGTATCTCACTTTTACTTCATTGAGATGTGATGCGTATTCACCACCTATTTCATTTTTAATATGTTTATGTTTATAAAGGAATTATTTTATTATAATTACTCATGTAATCAAAGGTATTTGAAAATCCATATCTTGTTTTATCTTTCTCAGGGTATTAATTCAAAAGATAACGACAATGTAATGGGTTTTGACTAAATTTATTTAATTTTTGGTTCATAGTTATTACTCTTTGACTATGGTTTTAAAAGATGGTTTTATGTAGTTATATGGTGATATTATAATGCCTTATATCTCTTGTTAAAGTGAAATTAGTGACTTAAATATTTTACCTTGATGAATTTCATTCTCAATAGTATATCTTTGTTAAGCATAATTCTCATCCACTTTAATGATGGTTTCCCTTCCATGTGCACATTTTCTCTTCCCAGCAATGTTTTTATTTATATTTGGAAAAAACTTTATGTGTTAAAACATGTAATATTCATAGTTACTTATAATATATTTTTAAAAAATTTATTACCCTTTTTATATTGTTGGTTTTTGATAAAGATATTTTAAAATGTTAAAATGGTTTTCCTTTTATGATCACATGTTTTATATTCTACGTAAAATTTCCTCTAAAAACCTTTATATACTTTTCAAGTATATGTTATTTGTGGTCCTTTTAAAAATTAATTTTTTTTCAAAATATTTTAATATAACTTTTTAAAAATGACTTTTTAATGTGACTTGTAACGACTTCTTTTAAGAGTATGGTAAAAACATTTTCTAAAATCTATTTTATAGTTTCTTTCCCCATTTTTAGAATTATTATTTATGAAGAATACTTTGAATTTTTTAAAATGGTTTTCTAAATGATTTTAATTATTAATTATTTTTAAAAAGAAATTAAATATAGTTATAAATTTCAAATTTAAAAGTTTTATTTTAAAAAGGAATTTATGATTTTAAAAGTTATTTGAAAGGCTTATGTTTTAAGAAATATATAATTAAGTGTTTTTATTTCATCTCGATGATTTTTTTTGAAAGAATGAGTATTTTATAATATTTTTATTGAAAATACTTTTTGGTTTTAAATGGAAAATTTTATAATGTTTTATCATGATAAATGTATATCATTTTAAGTAGAATATTTTAAAGAAGTTCTAAATCATTTCAAAAATGGAAATTTCTTCATATTTTTCAAAATAAATTTTAAAATAATCTTAAAATTGTTTTCATATATTTCTAAATAATATTTTTATCCTAAGTAGATAATGGGTATATGTATTTGAGACACCATCCATATTATTTCTCTGGATGAATTGTTGGAAGTTCTAGAAAATGTTTTCATAAAACCTGTATCTTTTCCATAGGATAATAATGTGATGTTTGAAGCATGCATGTTTTCATATTCTAATGGGTTACATATATATGGATAATAATGTGTGGGGTCCTTTATCTCCCTCTAATTCATTGGTTAAGGATTGATATCTGATTAGATAATTTTAGGAATTGACAATTGATGTTCACTCCACTAGGGGATGAATATGTGATTCCTAATCCACTATGTTATGGGAATCAGGTAGGGATACATACTCAACTATGTAATAGGAATTATGTAGTGATTTATACTCCATTATGTTTATGGAAATCAGATAGTGATTACTACTCCACTATGGGAATTAGGTAGTTATTTCTTCTCCACTATGTTATGATAAATGAGTAGTGATTTACACTCTATTATTTTATGATTTCTACACCGATGTTAGTTCTATTATTTACTATTATTATTTATTTCCATGAAATGCCATATCTTTATGCCTATTATTATGATATATTGATAATGTTTATTGTATCAAGTTTCCATACACTTATTACATGGTATATATTTTATATTTTGAGATTACATGTCTTCCTATCATGGATTTTATATAAATATTAATGTTCTATGTTCTTTAAATATGACTTTTCTTCCCTTATCATGTTTTCTATCATGATTATGACCTAACCCTTGATATAGTCTTGATGAGTTTTCCTTTATTAATCATTTTATCCAACCACTTTCTTGTGTTTACATTCCCTTGGTTATGAAGATGAATATATTATATGAGAAGTCTAGAAGGGAGTTTTTTGGGGCTCAATTATAAAGAAATATTCACTAGTATTGTAAAATAGTTTCTTATGTATCTATTACTAAAATATAATAGACATTATATTATTGGTATTGTGTGAATTTTATTTGATTTAATTTTTAAGTTATGGAAATTATGTGTAATTAAGATATGATTTGCATGGGGAATCTCACATTTTATCAAATCCAGGGTTCAAAGATATTGTTTTAGTACCAGATCACCGAGAAAAGGTCTGGGGAACCTCAATTGGTATCATAGTAGGGTTTAGTTATTATTTCATATTAGTTTTGTTATTTTTGGGGATTAATATGAGAGAACATTAGTGAAACCCTAAGGATAAGTATAAGTATAAGAAACATCCTAATGTTTTTGTAAAGTATATATTGTTTTGATTTCATGAAAATTACATCCCTATTTGGAGACTGGAAAGTGGATACAACTGTGAAAAAAATGTACCTAAGTGTAATCATCATAAAAAAGGATATTTGAGTATCATATTAAGACTTCACACTTAGCTTGTCACTCACAGGTGACATGATTTGGTTAATAAAATTCTCTTTATGAACCATTGTGAAATATTTGAGAACATAATTATTCATGGTTAGAGAACTTAATATAATATAGATCATGAATAACCTATATTGAAACCTATAATTTATAAGTTATGGGACATATATCATTTATGATTTAGTCCTTTTAATTTTAGAAAATTTTCTTTTTATAAGGATATAAAACTAATTAATCATATCTTTAGCTTCTATTATTATAGTAATGGATGGAGTAAGAAGAAACCAAGTTAAAAATAGATACATTGGACAATGTGGTGATGGTATTAATAAGAAAATAAATAAGATTTAATATGGTGTTGAAAATATTATGGTTATGCTCACCCATTTATCTTTAGTTATTATTAACAACATGAGTCTTTCCAAACTTCTAAACACCCCAAAGAAGAGATAGATATGCATTTAATCGTATTTTTGGTGATTAAGATGATGAAATAAAGAATATTCATTTTCTTTCATGTAAAAAATGTGGGAAAAGAACCCAACAGAATGTATCAAGTGAATTAGAAACTATTTCAACTGTGGAAGGATTGGATATCAAGGTTGTGATTATCAAAGAGAGATGAATTGTCCAAATAATACGATGGAAGGTATTAGATTCTAAAATAATACACCATATACACTTTAATTCTCCAAATACTAGGAGTTTGGGAATTATGAAAATCAGTGGACCAATAAATGGTCTAACAAGGATTATATGTATCAAAGAACTCCTAAACCATGGTAACAAGGGAAAGACTACCTGAATAAAAAATACTAAAGTGGATTATGATAATTAGATAACACTTATCCTCTACTCTATATTTAAGGATAAATTATTGGATTCTAGTCTAGTGTATTTAGGAAGTTTTATATGAGTATTAAATCATCACCATGATGATTTTATTACCAAATTAAAATTATTATTTTATTACATCTCATATTAAATTTTATGGGAATTTTCCTTTTGAAAATATTATTATATATACTTTAGATAAATTTAATGGTATTTTTAGAAATGGATTTGTTATCTCAACATATAGAGGAAATATTATTTGATGGATAAAGAGATCAAATTTCATATAAACTTATGATAGCATATCAATGAAAATATGATTATGATAAACCTTTTGAAAAAAACTATATAACACGGTGTTTGATACCGAATAGTGATAGACTCTTGGTTCAAAGGGTTGAAAAAAAATAAATTTTGTGTATATAACTATCATAAGGAAAAATATATATTTCTTGTGTTAGATATTATATCTTGAGGAATATCTATATTTTAGATTTCCCTATATTTTTTAGTAAGCTATAATTAAAATTTAGAGGATGCAATTTATTTGAGGTGGAGAAATTAACACCCTGAGATTTTGGAATATATGTTTTTAAATATTAATACCATGTATGATAGATTGTCTTACATAGAATACCTAATTAAAATAAAAAATTATATACTTTAATAAAATAAAATTACTAAATATGACTGATATATTATAGCTTTTAAATTGATTGGTAAAAATAGAAGATATACCTTATGAAATCTATATAAAAAGATATATAAATACAAGAGTAATTTATGTTTCTTAAAAATACATTTGTTTCCCAAATTTTTATTTTTAAATTAAAATTAACATATATGACATTTAGAACATAAATTTTATTAAATCACCATATTTTTTAATTTAAAATATCGAAATTGTCTTGATATTTTTTTATAAAATAATTGATATTTAGGTGAATAGGAAAAGATATAGTTTTTACCAAAACTACAAATTTCCTGAATTTATTATTATATAAGTAAGAACTAGAAGTTTATAAAACTTTTTAATTGATAAAATATTTATTTTAGGTGTAAAAATATGTGTTTTAAAATAATATTTTAATCCTGAAAAGTTATGTTGAACATTTTAGACGGTAAGTAACATTTCATTATAATTTATTTTCTTGGTATTTTATTTTAAATAAACATTTTAATGACAATATTTTATTTTTTATTTATCTGAAAGAAATATAAAATTTATGTTATTTATAATTAACTGATTTATATCAATAAATTCAATGATAATGATTAAGTTATACTACATATAAATTCTAAGTTAAAAATACACTTTCTAGAAATGGATTTTATACGTTATGTGAGCTAATATTAAATTTAAATTTTCTATAATTTTGTAATTTTAGTTGATAAAATTATTTTCATATTTCAAATCATAATATTTAAATTAGTTAATAAGTTCAATTTTAATTTTGTTCATTAATATTAATTAACATGGTTAAAAAATACATTACTATGTTGAAATTAAAAAGATTAAAAAGAGTTTTTCTAAGTGTAAAAGAATTTTTAAAAAAAAGGTGGCTATAAGTATGTGTATAATATTTGTATCATAAAAAACTCCTCAACTCAATTATTTTACATTTTAGGAGCCTTAAACCATTAAATAGTGGAATAATATTATTGAAACGTAATTAGTACTTCCAAAATTACCCCCCTCTTCACTTATGAAAGATGATCACATCCACCACTTCATGATAATACCATATCATATAATTTCATCCTAAAACTATTCCACTTTTATTATTTTAGAATCTTATATCATTTTCATAGTCCAATGGTATCAACTAGTTATCCTATGGACTATCTTTCCTAGGAGATTTCCATGAGAAATCTTAAGTTCTCAATGTGAGTATTTCTTATTCCTTATCCTTTCTTATTTATATTACTCTTAAAAAATATATCTAGAAACCATAATATAATAAAATAGTTATTTTTAATATTTTTTAATGTAATTATATCAATTCATAAATCATTATTAATGTTTTTATTCCACTAAGAAAAAAATAACAATCGCACGTATATGCAGACAAGTGCCTCCACGATGGGATGTGGTTCATTTTTCATAACCGACATTAATTTTTGGTAAAAAGGATGGATTTTATGAATTAATATTATAAATATTTAACAAATATAATTATGATATTGAAATTTATCATATATCATCATTAAATCACATTTTTTTGGAGAAATGGAATCGTTAATCTTCCATACATGCAGATTACCACATCCATGAATGATGAATTAGAATTATCACTCCCACCCACATGGATGGTTATAAGAATGAATTAAATATAGATAAATTATATATCTGAAAAAAAAATATTTTTTAAATTTTATATTAACATTTTAAAAAAATAAGTCCTTATTCATATAATCATTATAACATGCTCTCATTTGGGTTAGTTTTACAACCTGCATGAATGATGTTATGATGTTTATATCATGAATTGTTAATGAATGTTATATAAGGGTTATATCATGTAATAATTATGTATTTAATATTTTTAAGGATTTTTTAAAGGTGTTATTAATATTTAATATATTTAATTATATATCCCCCCCCCCGTTCGTTAAACATGCTGAAACTAGTTCATCAGGATTTCCATTTTCACAAAATCATATCCTTGTATTTGACCTAATGAAAATGTGAATTTAGGAATCATTGAGATAAAATTATTATTAAATATTATATAATATAGTAATTATGACATTTTAACAAATTAGTAATAATCTACCCTATCATTGTGACACTTGTACGAAATACAATAATCAAAAGTTCTAACAACTTTTGATGAAAATAAGCTATAATTGAATAATATATTTTTAATAAATGATTATAAATGAAGTTATTAAAATGTAATATTTTTTATTAAGTTTCTAAAATAAGTGATTAATATAGTTTTTTTCTTATATAGGAGGTTGTAAGAGTAATCAAATAAGTAATAATACAAGGTAAGGGTTTTTTCATGTCAATTTTTCTTTTTTGAGATATGATTCATATTCACCACATGTTTCTTTTTTGTAATGTACATATTAGTCATGGAATCATTTTATCATAATTATTAATTATATATAAGTTATTTAAAAACACATACCATGTTCTATATTTCATGATTTTTTAATATGAAAGATAACGATGAGGCATATGATTTTTCTTGACTCAAATTCTTTTTTTTTGATTCATAGTTATTCATATATGACTATAGTTTTACAAGATAATTTATTAAGATATATCATGATATTATAATTATTTTTATCTCTAAGTAATTTTCAAATTTTTATTCAAATATTTCAAATTGATGAATCCATCTATCCAAAAGTATATCTTTATTAAAAATAATTATCACGCTCTTTAATGATGGTTTCTCTTTAATGACATATTTTAACTTACCACAGATTTTATATATATTTGGAATCATTTTTTTGTGATATCTCATTTAATGTTTAGATTTCAATTTTCATATTTTTAAAATTTTGTTTTATTATCCCTTATTATGATGTGGATTTTCAAAAAAGATATTTTGAAATGATAAAATGTTTTTCCTTTAATGGTCGTATGTGTTTTCTTCTACTCCACATTTATTCTAAAAACCATTATATACACTTAAAGGATCCATTATTAAAGTTACTTTTTAATTGTAAAATTTTTCAATAGTTTTTACTTTACCTTTTTGAAAAAGGATTTTTATTTTTGACCCATATCTTATTCATTATAAAATATGATGAAAACATTTTCTAAAAACTATTTTAAATTTTATTTCAGTATATTTAACATTATTATTTAAAAAGAATCATTTTTTATGTTTTAAAATATTTTAAAAAATTATTTAAATTCATAATGAATTTTTAAAGGAAAGTAAATACTATTATAACTTTAAAAAGTAAAATATTTGTTAAATAAAGTAATTCCCTATTTTAAAAGGGATTTTAAAGGATTGTGTTTTCATAAAAGAAGAGATGAAGTGTTTTTATATATTCTGGAATATTTTTTAAAAGAATATTTATTTTATAGTTTATGTCATAAATCCATTTTTATTTTATTGTGTAATTTTGAATTGTTTTATCAATATCAATGTAGTTAATTTTAAAGAGGCAATTTTAATGGAATTATAAATAATATTAAAAAGGGGTTACTTCTTATAATTTTCTAAAATGATTTAAAAAATAATATTAAAATGGGGTTTTCATCTATGTAAACATCCTTCGATGATACTTATGTTACTCTAAGGATGTGTTTTTATCCTTACATGCATATTATTTCTCAGGATATCTTATAGAATGTTCTTGGAATGTTTTTCCTAAAAATCTTCTCTTTTCCACAGTTTGAATAAGTTATGTATGAAGTATGGATGTTTTTGTTCTAATGGCACACATATATATGGATGATGATAATTGGGAAATATATTTCTATCTAACTAATTGGTTTAGGATTTATATCTCATTAGATATTTATGGGAATCAAGTATTGATTCTCACGCCACTATGGGAATTAAGAAGTGATGCCTTCTCTACTATGCTAAGAGAATTAGCTAGTGATGCCTTCTCCATTATGTTATAGAAATGAAGTAGTGATAGATGATCCACTATATTTATAAGAATAATGTAGTGATTTATACTCCACCATGTTATAGGAAATATTCAGTGATTTCCACTACACGATTTTGTGACTTCTATTTCTATGTTAGAGCCATAGTTTACTATTTTTCTTAATTTCTTGGACATGCTATATATTTATCCCTACGATTATTCTCCTTGAATAATTTTTATCACATCATATTTTAAAACTATTATTACATGTTATATGTTTTACCTTTTGAGATTACATGTCTTTCTATCATGAATTTGGGAAAAATATTTTTGTTCAATATTCTTTTAATAAGATATTTCTCCCCTCCTCATGTTTTCTACCATTCTTATGATCTAAACTTTGATGAAATGCTAATGAGTTTTCCTTTACTGGATATTCAAGTTCACCCATTTCTTAATTTTCCATTCCCCAGGTAATGAAGATGATCATAATATACAATTAGTCTATATAGTAGTCTCGTATGGTTCAATTTTGGAGAGATGTGAAGAAGTTTTGTAAAATAATTTTCTTATATAGCGAGTCCTGATAGACAAAAAACCTTCTGTTCTTGGGATTTTTTGAATTTTTTGAGATTTAATGTTTATGCTATGGAATTATATGTAATTAATTTATTTTTATCATGGATCATCTCACCTTTTATTAAATATAGAGTTTAAAAACAAGTTCATAGCACCTGATCCGAGAGTGTGGGACTTGGGAAACTCAAATTGATAACTCATTTTTTACCTCAAAAACTTATTTCTATAACGGAAAATAATATTGAACCAATAAGTTAATTTAAAAGATTTTGTTTCAAAAACTATATTAATTAAATATAATTTAGGTTCTAAATTGGATAAATTTAACAATATATATATAATTTTTTTTTACAGAAAAATGACTTTTTAAACATTAATTATTCTTATTGTTATTTAATATTAATCAGTAATCATTAAATGAGTGATCAAATATTTTTTATACTAATAAAAATTTCATTTTAATAAAATCACCCATAAAAATGGTATATTTAAAAATAAAATTCATAATAATTATTAGAAAAGTATCATTTTATGTATTAAATGATTTTTTCATATTTCTGGAAAATTTGTAAGTAATCCATGAATTCTAATTCATTTATACATATACATTAACAATACATTTTATTATAATTTATACCCTAATTATGAGAAATTTAGCCTTTAAATAGAAAACATATAATATATAATAAAAATAATGTTTTAAAATATATTTCTTTCTCCCTGAATCATCAAAATTTTATTAATTATAATTCATTAATTATTTATGGGATGTTATTTTTCTATTTTAACAACCATTAATTGAATATATTTTAGTCTTTATATATAGTAATTTAATTTAAAATTAATTAAAAACACTTTATCTAAAGTAATAAATATTTTAAAAAATTATTTATTTATTTTTATTTTAATCAATATTTTTTATTTTATCTTAATTATATGTCCAATATTTTATCCTCAATAAATTATTTACAAGTAATTATAAAATAATGAGTTTACTTATTGGATACATGTATACCCAAAGAATATATATCAATGATCATATACCAAACAACCATATATCTAAGGACCATATATATAAAAGTCATATTCTATTCCTATATATGAGTTTTCATGATTATCTAAAAAAGTCCACCATATTCATTTATTTATCTCTCAAAATGATTATTATATTTATAATGATTTTCCTTCCTTCCATAATTTTAATTAGTGGGTTTATTTTTATGGAAAATCATGAGGATGAATATTTCTTATTCATGATATTTTATTTACATGTGGTTTTATTCCTCTTGAAATTCCCATAATGATGTTTCACAATGCTTTCACATAATGTATTAATTTTTATCTTATATTGTAATATTTTATCTTAGTATTATATATCACAGTTCATTTTAGTTTGATGTTCCATTTTAAAAAAGATGTTCAACATGTGAATGGAATCAACTTTACCTATATGAGTAGTGTTTTTTCATAACAACTTTTCTTTATGATCCTAGATCTTTAATAATTTTTCCTCATAAGATAGATCATGTTCAATTTGTAAAACCTTTGAGTTCAGTTATGTGATGTATATGGTATGTACTACCTAAAAATAATATATAGAACACATGGTGAAATTATGAGTGGTTTGGTGGACATGAAATATGATATGTAACTGTATCATTGAGTTCAAGGATCTCAGAGTGACCAATGTATCTTGGGATTAACTTTCCCTTCTTTATGAATCTTATAAAGCCCTTTTGGGGTGATATTTATAGAAATAACTTTTCTTCGAGTAGAAACTTAAAATATCACTAAATAATATTAGGTCCTAAAAGATTATCCTCAATAAATTAAACCCAAAAGTTATAGTTATAAAAATATCCCCATGAAGAGACTGATATAGTGTCATTTGAATGCTATAAAGTCAACTATTATTATATGAGAACTATATTAGAGAAATATGTTGATTTCAAACTCATTTTAAATCTATAAAGTGGGGTCTGAAAGATATCTTATATAGTTTAAATCGTCCGTTAATATTGAAAATTTGTTTTAGGATGATAAGTATTACTTAATATTAACTCCATATTTAATGATAGTTGCATAATTATCCTGAAATTTGAGGTAAAACATAGATCTAGACCAGTTATAATTGAAAATATTACATCATATAGCCTTACTAGTTAATTTATGTATAACCTACAATGTTGATTGAGTGAGTAATCCTCTATAATAGAATGAAAGTTTAATTATTTCATAAATCGGTCAATGAAAACCTAATAAGAATTATAACCTTTAGAGATCTTGGGTTGACCTATAATGAAATCATGTTGATGTTTTACCATTTCCATAATGGTAATGATAATGGTTTCATAATCCTCTTATAATTTTTACATTCAACCTTGACTTATTAGAAAACCAAGCATCAAGATATATACTCCACAATATCTCTCTCAATGTTTTACCTCCAGAAATTATCCTTGGTATATCTATAAATATTTTTTCTTCCATAAATGATAGATAATGATGAATTATGAGCGTCATTTAAAATATACTAGTACTTAAGGGACATATATTTGTTTCTTGGATATTATTATTATATCATTTCCAAGTTTGAACTTTGGAATATTCCTTACCTTATCCTCTAGCTCCATAACCTCCTACTACACCTCCTTGATCTTCCTATGGATGGATGATTGAGTATTAATTTTAAAAATATATGATTTCTCAACTTCCATTATAATTTCTAGGTCCATAATTTAAAAATCCATTATTATTAGTCTCTTTTTATCCTCATCATGGATAAGGTATCATTATCCTACCTACATAAGGAATCAACCAACTTGTTCATCTTTCTATTGTGGTAATGTATTGAGTAGTCATAGTCCTTGATCAAATACAACAATATCCTTTGGTCAATTTTATAATCATTATTTGTGAATATTCATTTTAAGATCTTGTGATTAGTATATGTATCACACTTTTCTCTATCGAGATAATACCACCACATCTTTAATTAAAATTTTACCACTATAAGATCCAAATCACATGTCATTATTTTTTCTCATGGACCTTTAATTAGCATGAGGATTAAGCTACCAAAATGTAAATTTTCCTAAAGTAATGCCACAAAAACCTCTTTGATTCATCACAATGTATCAGAAAAAATTCTCCACTATAGGGTTGTGTGAGTACTAGTGTAGTTATCATTATCCTCTTAAGATATTTAATGCTATATCCATATTATTCTATCTTGTGAAACTTGACTCCATTCATATATATATATATATACTAGGTGATTTTAGGTAAAATTAAATTCAAACACACACACACACACACCTCAAACAAAGGCTGGAAAAGCAGTCCGTAGCCCCTCTAATGGGATATCCCACCCATTATTCCCTATTTATTCAGTACAAGGCCCATAAGCATAGTGGGTATGAATCCCATTATATGTTCTGTAGGCCCAATAGACCTTAAATCCAAATACATGGCCTTGAAGGCCCATATTTTTGGCCCAATGATCCTTGGGTGAATAATACTACTATAGTACCTGAGTTCTTACAATACCTACTATAGTACTTCCATCCCTTCAATTCCTACTGCAGTATTGCTACAGTATTGCTATAGTACCTGCTATAGTACCCGTCCCACTACAATTTCACCTTTATGAATTTATTTAGTACAATCCCAAAATAATATTTATGCTTACCCTATATCTTAGAATATATGAGAATTTATCTATAAAGGATACCAAAAATTCATCTAGGTAATCTTAAGTTACTATATTAATCAAATATATGAAGATAATGTGGGAATTTGTAAGTCTGAAAGGCATCACTATGAATTAAAAGTGTCTATATCTTGTAAGGAAGTATTTCATAAAAATATCATCCCATCACTATTAATTGATGATATTCGAATCAATTTTCAATCATTGAGAGCAATTGGTCCCCCATAAAATATCTAATAATGCACTAATTGGGCTATTCTATAAGGACTCTTCAATATAGTCATTGATCAATATATGAGTTCAATTGAAAACTTAGGCTCATCATCTGGGGGTGGACTAGGTATCTCTTTAAGAAATACATCATCATATCCATTCATAATTAGTATATCTTTAATATTGAATTTCTCCTCAATGATTTGGTATGGATATCCTTATTTATAAGGTATAAAAATCCATACAAGGGAAGTAACATCCCTATATAGTTTGTAGTCATCCTTGCAATGATAGATAATCATATGTTGACTTGGGATATGAAATATTATTTTCCTATCAGTACAATTGATATGAGATTTATGTATATAAAATTATTATATTCTCAAAATCAAATAAAATTCATCCAAAAGGGGAATAAAATGTATTTTAGGAAACACATTACCACAAAACTCTATCAGAGAGGGGTCATGGACATGGGATTAAATAATAAATAAATTAAGTGTTTTCACTAATATTTTAATATCCAATAATGAGGGTGGTGAAGTAATTAATTTATAAAAAAATATTTTTTTAAGGAATGCATGGATCCCAAGTCAAATAACATATTTTTAATTTTTAATTGGATGATAAGTGTACCCTTCAACACTTAGTTTCCATGATTTTCCTTAAGAGTAGTGATCATAGAATCTTTCCTTTTATCTTATGTACTATAATGTTGTTCAAATTGGTTTTTCTATTAACTGTGGGGTTGGTGAATTTATATATAGAGTGACCAAATTATTTATATTTGAAACATTGAAAAGTTGTAGGTCAATTAGGTGGGACTTTTATATCTTCCATTGTGCTAAGATTCCTCTTAATATCTCTTTGGTATTCATGTGTTTAATACATTTAAAGAAACTAGATATAAAAATTTAATAAATAATACATTAAGAAAATGATTCTTATAATACATATCATAAATAGTGGCCCAACGCAATGTCCTAAATATTTAGTATCTTGGATATTAGCTACAAAAACACATTTTTTTAAAAAACCTACAGACATTTTATAACAATAATTCTCCTCCAGACCATTTCTAGAAATATCAAATGATATAATCATATTCATAACCTTGGTAATGGAATCATAAGGAATGTAAGATATTAGAAACTTAGTAAGGGAAATAAAAATCCTAACATGTAGGAGAAAATTAGGAAGACATAAATATAATAAAACATCCAAATATCGTATTTGATAATCATGAAACATTATATAGTAATATAAGATCCCAAAAAGATCATTAAGGAAGAATAAATAAAATTAAATAGATTTAAAAATATCATATAACATGTGATCATTCCATAAAAGTGTATAATACTTAAAAAATAAGGCGTAAGAAAGAAAAAATGGAATTTTATGGTAATAAAATGTATCCTTAAAATTTAGTACAAAAAGATAAAAAAAGAAATATTTCAAAAATATGAGCATAATATTTTTTTTGAAAAAACTATGTTTTCCCATGCTTATCTAAGAAAAATAATAATATCCATGCTAGGAAATGTGATTAAACCCATCATCCCCCTGCCTATGTGAAAAAACTCATCATATCTGTACATGAATATATCATGGGATATATGAATAAACCAATTAATTTGATGGAGATATAAGATCCCACCCATCATCATCCATACACATGAGTGACACTTGAATTCAATAAAAATATATCACAATGAACCCATGAAAAAATAATTGGTTTTCTGACATCCCAAACCCACACTCTTGGATCCGGTATAAAAAATTCATACTTAACATACTTTCTTTGATAAAAATTGTAAACTCATGGATATAACCATCCATAAATAAAAAATTAATAAAATTTATTGAATCTCTTACATCTGAATGATATTTTTCGGTTTAGAGATTTATAGAAATAGGGCACATGATAAACTAATAAAGCTCTTGTATTTATCAAATAATTGACATTTTTTCCAACTATATATAAGAAAATACTTGATTACCGATAAGTATTAAACATCTCCCATAAATTCATTAATATGTTCTATCTATATAAACATGTCATGTATAAAACCATTCTTTAAAATATAGGTAATGGGAACACAAAAAAGGGGTGATCTCAAATTATTAGTAAGGTAAACATATTACTAAAATAATCATGGAATAAAACATAAAATAAATATTTTGATAGGAATAGGTAAAAAAGGATGTATCCATAATAAACTAGAAACTAGAAACATGTTGTATCCATGAAAATGAATGAAATAAAGGATATCGATAACACTAATCTCATATTGATAGAATTCAGAATTCCAAACCTTAAAAACCTATTGTCAAGGCCTTGTACCAAGACACTATCATCTCATGGGAAGAGGAATACACCAAAACCTATCCTATTTTGTCACATGAGACCTTTTGATTCATCAATGGGCTATATAATTGAGGTCCCACCCATCAACTAATAAAGTCCAATAAAGTCACCCTAAGATTCAACAAGACCTTTCTTACCATTCCATAAAGAACCTATTACCAAATAGAAACATGAATATCCATAAAATGAAAAATAAGAAATGTAAATTCAAATTCTACCCATGATATCAATATATAATAATCAATAATATCAATACTTTTAAACATTAATATAAAAACGATAACATGATCATAACCCATATATTGAAAGAAGGTGGATAGTTAAACAATACATAGTCAATATTCCAATAATCATTGATATTGGAATAACAACATACAACATGTTAATATTTTTCCATATGTCAATATAATGGATAACATGTTTATAACCCATTAACAGAATAAAGTTCAATGGTTAAATTAAATATAATCAACTTTCAAACAATCATATATATTATAATAACAATATATATAACACCAATATATTTCCCTATGTCAATATAATAATATACCTTCTAGGTGAACACCACCCAATCTAAATAATATAAAATGTGATGTTCATAATGTATAGAGAAATTACCATACAAATATGTTAATAATGGAATAATATGATCATAAGGCATCCATATAAATAAGGTTTATGGTTTTTAAACTGACATAACCTTAGTGAAAAAAGGAACATAGATGGGTGTTGACATAAATGATAAACACTATTTCAAAAGAGTTCATCAAATGATATCACAATAATTGAATAGATTCATACTTTAAGATCAATATTATAAATGATAATGTATATATATATATATATCATGAATCATAAAACCTATTGTAGTAAATCATTTTAAAAATTATAAGGTAAATGGAAGTAAAAAATTAAAATATCTTTTAAAAAACATTTTTAACATTGTTGTAAAATATGAATTTTCATGTATCTTTGAATGGTAACTTTTGAAAGGTGATGTGATGGCCATTTAAAAATTTTACCTTTAAAAATAATCTCTAGAAATGGATCCTTGAAAATAAATAAATTTAATCTTGGAGAAAAGTGGAGGGGAATACAGAACATATAAAAATGAAAGGGAAAAATCATTTTCATTATTTAAAAAATACCTTTATTCAAAACTCACACTGTAAAAAGGGTAACAAAACATTACTTTGAATTAAAAATTTATTTTCCCAAATATGATTATAAAATATAATATAATAATATATTATAGTGAGATAACTAAATCATGTAAGGAATAAGTTCATGATGAAATAATATAACTCAAGGAAAACTGACTTTGGTTAACAATATTCCTTATAGGAAATATACTCAATGAAGCATAAATCATCTAAAAATGGGTTTATGTCATAAAAATATAAATAATAATAAAATAAAACATAATAAAATCAAAGGGTATAAAATAACCAACATAAATGATATAAATTTATGTGAACGATCATAACTAAATGAACAAAAATTGAGTTCCCAAAAATTGTTACGACTAGAGTAACCTTGAGTCAAAATAATTTTGATGATAATAAATTTATTTGATTATTTCAACCTGTTAATTAAAATTAAAAATTAATACAACATTCATGAGATATTAAATATATTGAACACCTTACAAAGGAAACATGGTGGATAACAACTAACATGTATAAAAGAATCAGAATTAAGACCAATAAAACTCTTGAGGCTTGAGTAACACTTTAATAAAATACACATGATTTATTGGGATTGAAAATGAAATAAAAATAACATTATTAAAATATAATTCATGATATTATATCTCAAATAGGATGTATATACATCACATAAATGAAATTAGGTTCATAATACCAGACATGTCTCAAATGGAGGAATTTGAGGCAGAAACCCTTCCCTTTGTGTTGAATCAATTTACTCTTGAACAAAAAAATTTGAATAATCAAATTAAGTTCATGAATATATACCCAATAAATTTATTCATAACTATAACAGTTTATAATAATAATTTAAAATCAATTTATACATATATATAAGTTAATTTTTTCCAATTTTCAATATGAGGTGTAAGTAATATTCATCATTTTGAATTATTTTCATAAAAACGGATTTCGTATCTAGAATTTTTTCAAAGTACATCATTCATATATCATATAAGGTATTGGTATAGATTTTAAATGATAGTTATAAAGGTATAGTTTCATTACTTTGTATCTTTGGTTACAAACCACGAAGATGAAATCAACGATGATCATGTTTTGATAATTCTTAATGAATGAAGGGTGATTTTTTATTTAATGAGTTAAATGTTGATATACAATTATCAGTGAAAAAACATTATCAAAATATTTATATCATTTTAAACTATTTTATAAGTTCTCACAGTCATCCATGTCATAAATTTATAGTATTGTTCAAGTAGGTGGTTAAACTGACCCAAACCTGAACCAACCCATATTAAGGGATGATTCTGAAATGGAATGGTTATAATTTAATTATTATAGAATAATAATAAAATTATTTACTGTTTAATAGTGTGATATATCATAATTATAAAGAATAATAAATATAATATAATTTATATAATGTCATTACTTAGAAAGATGATATCATTTCCCTCTTAGTTCACTCAATTTAAAAGATTAAATTAATGAGAATAATTTTTTGATCATATCATTAAAAGGTTATAAAATTTTCCATACCAGAAACATAGTTATATAAAAAAAATAATATTTATCCTTTAATATAATTCTCATTCCCATCCATTTAAGAGAGCGATGAAAAGAAAAATGAAAATCAATTATTCCATGGTGGCAATAGTCCAAACATATGAATGGTTGGAAATTTTGTTTTCCATAGAACAAGAGAAAGAAGTAAAGCTTTTTAATATTTGATAATACTAAAAATTATTTAAATATTATAATTATTTATTAAATTAAAATTTTATATAATTATTTTATGGTGGTGAAAATTGAAACACATTGTGTCACAGTGGCAATAGTTTTCACAATGCATAAATTACAGTTTCATTTTTCTTAATAGAAAAAGGAAAAGGTGATTAACACTGGTTCCCATAACACAAAAAAAATTATAATATAACCAATAATTATTTAACTTCAAATGTATTTGAAAAATCATAATCGGAAAAGATAAATATAAATGGAAGAAGTTAGAAAAAAATATTTACTCATGCTCAGCACTTTGAGATTTCCATGGAAGATCCCTTGGAAATGGATGAAATATGATAATATATTGTGATAAAAATCTTAATAGAGAGAAATTATATTATAGTGTATGTAAAAATTCCTGGGTTTTATGAGAAAACTTAATTTTTTATGAGTTCCTTGATGGGGTGGTGAGATGACCCTTTTATAAGTGGTGAGAATGTATTTTTTGTAAATATTTCAACATAATATAAAGGGAGAACATGTTAAACATGTAAAGTGGCCCCAAAATTGAGAAATAATTTAGTCAAGAAGAGATATGTTTTAGCCTCACCACATTAAATCAATTATAAAGATGTTTTTACCATGTTTCAATCCCTTTAAACCTTGAATTTTTTACGTTTACTCTTTTAGATTTTACCCTGGTAACTTGTTTCCACCTATGTTAACATAATATTTATGCCTAAAAATAACGTTTTATTTATTTTATAATTTGGATAAAATGATTATAAATTTTAAATCAATTTCATTTTATTTAACTTATAAAATTGATAAAAATTAATTTCAAAATAAACATTCATGATGTATTAAAATAATCTTTCATAAAATATTAATTTTGATATAAAATATAAAATATGGGTCTGTAAATTAAAATAAATTTTTTTAAAATTATAATGTAACATATAAAATAAATATTTTTTCTTATAAAAATGGTTTATAAATTTATAATTCATACTTATAAACTAATAATTTCACGAAAGTCATGTTATTTGTAAAAAATGTATTTTACACTATTCACTAAAAAATCAATTATTTTAGAAAACAACCCATAAATTATTCTTATGATTATATTATTATTCCTAATAAAAAATTAATTTCATATTTTTCAAAATAAATTTCTAAAATTTGATAATTCAATATTTTAATAAAATACCAAAATATAGGGGAAAACAATTCATATTGAAAAATAGATTTTTAAAATATTATATATTATAAATAATTATCTCCTATAAATTACTAATTAATTTATTGGAAATAAATTATTCATATTACCAATACATTTTATTATTTAATATCCACAATATACTTATTTTTTTGAAAGATATCATCAATTTTATAAAAATATATTTTTAATTATAAAATGATGTTCTTAGTTATTTTATCTATTTTAATTGAATTTCATTAATATTAAAAGTAGCCATAATTTTATTTCTATAAATATTTTATAAAGTGATTACTCAAATTCATGAACACTAATTTAACAGTTTTGTTTTAATGGTAATACTTAATATTTATATTTCTATTGAAATATATCTTGATTCCACATAAGTTTAATGTTGAGTGTGGAAAAAGTTATCAAAAATATTTAATTATTTAATGGTAATCATATATTAAAATTTCTAGGTGTCACATCCCCCTGAAAATATTTCCATCCTCACAATATGAGTAATAATATCAACATAATTTATATAAGTAATTCTTAATTAATCATACACTACTAGATAGTCATGAATTTATTAAGGATATGAAATAAGATTCATCTATATAAACTATTATTATAAGTTCTTTATAAAGGGATATAACCCATTATTAATTTTGTATAGAATTATATTAAGGGAAGAAAATCTTGATAAAATTATTTATATAATAATCGTAATATTAGGGGTTTTTATTCATAACTCACAACCCAGTAGTCAGGGAAAATTTTCATGACACATGATGTTATAAAATCTAGAGTGAAAAATCAACAACTGATTCATTAGTAGTAGTTGGATTGGATTTTACCTATTTTATTTTTTTGGTTATTACTTCCCTTATTGGACCTTATATTGAGACATTGATTCACATAATTCCCAACTCTCTTTCAATTGAATGATTATTTTTATAGCTTCTTTATTTTCCTTACACTTGTGAATATAATTACCTCCATCTCCAAACTTATAGAATTTACTTGTGTATTTGAGGAAAATTCCCCCACACTTCTTCCCACAATCCGGACTTGTCAAACATTGAATAATACTTCATTTATCATCTTCGTCACTTGATCTTTCATGAGAGTCCATATTTCTCTTATTTTTTGTGTCTGGGATGTTGAATATGATCACACTATTAATCATATTTCATGATATATGGTTTGGAATAATCATAAGGTTTCTAACTCCAACTACCATTCTGATGGGGTTTTCATTGAGGTAATCTATGTATTGTCCCTCACACCCATGTTTCCTTCTAGTTCCAGATATTAATAAAACCAAAAAGGATTACATGAGTGATGAAACATTATCAATATGGGAAAATATTCATAATAAATACCATAAAAGTGATTAAACCTTTAAACCTTTTACCCTTATCTTCACATTATAATTTAATTCCTTTAGATCAACTTAAAACAAGATTATTTTAACCTATAACATTATTGGTTTAACCTAGGTTACATTTAGTTAGGTTATTTTATAATTCTCAACCTAATACTCAAAATAGAGATATCAAACTACAATGAACATTCTTAAAATATTTTAAACCCAAAAATCATTTAAATCTATAATCTAAAAATAAAATTTATCTCCAATCCTAGAAATCATATATCTAGTAATATATACCATAACTTTTGAATCTATACTTTTCAATCTATTCTATTTATGATTTCATTTTTAGTTGGTTATCTAACCCAAAAATATTGAAATCAATAATAATAGTTTATAAAGTGAATGTGATTGACCAAATAATAACCCCTAGAATGTTAAACTAGGTTCGTATTTAGGTGTGTTTTTCGTGCACTAGGTGATGATCAAGTTAATACCCAATCCACCCTTTTCAGGGTTATTAAACCTAGGTAAATTTTTAGTAGTGTAAGAACCCGATTTTTTGTAATAAAAGACTTTGGAATATTCTTAATATTATTCCAAAGTAGCACCCTCATACGGCATGCGATTCCGAGCCCCGGTGTGGCCGAAATTAAATTTTATGTGCGTTCACACTGGAAACGCCAAATAAATGGGATAACTCCTAAACGTTGATCTAGATCAGAAGTCTGAGTATACGGATGGGTCCATAATGAGGTTTTTACCCTAGGAACGACATAAAACATGTCGGGGCGGGACGTTTGGACCCCTCGCTCGCTATCAGAGCGTGGAACAGATATATTAAATAATTAATTTATTCGTTTAATGACTTAACTCATGTATCTCTTAAATGGTGGATCAGATTGGAAAACCGAGGGCTTCGTTGAGTCCGGAACGTGCCATTTACCCTATGAGGGGTGTAAGTTTTGCGGGATCGGGCCGTCTGTGAAAAATGGCCCTGAGGGCATTTTCGTAATTTGGCGGCCTCGGGAGTTGAGGTTAATAACATTCAAATAGAAGCTCAGAATCAAATTATGAGACTACTGTAGTGCTCTGGAGGTGCTTTTTACCCTATGGGAGGTTTAATTTTGACCTCGCCAAAAGGTTCGGATGCGGGTTAAAATTAGGGGTTTAAGTTAATTAAAATTTAAATTAGTTTTCTTATTTAAACCCTTAATCACCCCCTCCTCCCCCCTTTGCACCTCCTGGCGGAAGAAGGCTCAACCAAGGAGATCCTCCAATGAGCTCCACCATCCTCACCTCTCCTAAGAGGTGCAGAAACTCTGGCGGTCCGTCGGAGAAGCTCCAGGCTATGCCCGACGAGGTAGCATCTCGTTTATCATTTCGTTTTTAATTCCCGAACCTTCTTTGATCTCAATTTGATTCACAAAATTTCTTCTTAAAAATCGAGCGAATCCCATGAATTCGTAGTATATTTTCTTCTCTTTCCGACGCTTATTTCGGATTTGAAATCTGAGTTCTGAGGAGGCCGCAGCATTTCGACGAATTTTGTGGGTTTTTTGACATTTCCGGCTGGTTTTGGGTGTTCCGGTGGTCCGAGGCGCGGCGGCGCAGGGCTGAGGCGGTGGCGGCTCCTCTTCCAGGCGGCAGGGTGCTCGGCTTTGGCGGTGGTACATCGAGGTCCGGGTGGTGGCGTTGGCCGAGGGGCGTGCGACGTAGGCGGCTACGGGCGACGGCGAGCCTGCGGAGGCGCTCTGCGAGGGGGCTTCAGTGCATGCGAGCGGCCAGGGCGGCCTGGCGACGGCGAGGCTGAGGACGAGCAAGTTTCTCAGGCGAGCGCAGTGGAGACCGGGGGGGGGGGGGGGAGCAAGACCCGCCTCATGCGGGTCTCCCGGTCGACGCAGGGGACCAGCGGGGTCCCGAGGTGCCGCCTGCCAGCAGGGTGCCGCGCCAGCGAGGCGCGGCTGTCGACCGGGTTTGCCGGAGCTGGCCGGCCCATGCAGTTGGGTCCGGCCAAATTGGGCCGGACCGGCCCTGTTGGGCCCCCTAGCGTTTGGGGGGCCATTATTTCTAAACGGCCTGTCCGTTTGACGCGCCGTTTGCGGCTGTGGATCCATGTTTGCGAGACGGACTTTTTAGAATGGGTTCTGGGGTTTTTGGGTCCTGCGCCCGAAGGTGGGTGCCCCAAGACGCGTTAATTCAATAATATTAAATTATTATTAAATTTGCAATGGATGTGGCTCACGAGCCGGACGTTCGTTTGACGTACCGTCAGAGGCGTGGTGGCCCCGGAGGTGAGACAGTCCTTCCCAGGGTTGGTTCGGAGCCCTTGCGGGTTGGTTTCGTTGCTCGGTAGCACGAAACGCTAAATGTGAAAAATTAATTAATTAATTAATTAATTAATTAATTGTCGAGTCGGACCTAACTTCTGTTTGGGATGTCCGATTGACGCACCGACAGCGGTAGCGTGACCCCAGTCCTCATGCTGACTTTTTGAGATGTTTTTTGAAGTGTGCAGGTTGGAGATAAGGTGCAGGCCCCATAGGGCCTAGCTCGCACGCTTTACGATGAAACATCGTTTTTCCACCCGACATCCGCTTGGGGTGTTCGAACACTGATTTTAGTGTGTTTTTATGAGGGGATCGCAATGGCATAATCCGCCCGCCCATATTCGGGCTTGAGGTGTGGGCCCCACGGGGCCCCGTTTGCGTGTAACGCGGGTTTTTGCAGCTTCTACATCCAGAGTCTGTTTTAGGCGCCGTCAGTGGAGTTGTGGCCCTGGCATTGAGGCGAATTTGACCGAGGTGGTTTCGGGCGTTGAAGTCGAAGTTGAGGCGTGGGCCCCACGGGCCGTCTTTTAAGCTGTGAACAGTGTAGTGTGACTTTTTTCATCGGTCATCCGTTATGGGTGAATGAATAGTCTATCTGACGTGTTTTTCCGAGAGTGTTGCGATGACACAGTTTGCCCGAACTTTTGCGGGGACGTGGTGTGGGTCCCACCCGACCTGGCTACGGTGAATAATACCTTTTTCACCGGGTGTCCATTTTGGGCGATTGGGTAGTCAATCCCGTGTGTTTTTCCAAGGGGATCACTGTGGTGTGCTCCGTTGGTTCAGTTTCTGGATCTTGGGGTGGACCCCACACGGGTTGGTTATGGTGAATAGTACCTTTTTCACTGGTTGACCGTTTTGGGTGAGTAAGTAGTCTATCTCGCGTGTTTTTCCATGAGAATTACAATAGTGTAATCTGTTCATGCGAGCAGAGCCTCTTACGTGATCTTATTAAATGTGGAAATATGAAAGGTGTAAGGGTGGTGGTTCATCCTACTATGTTTGTAGCGGACCCTTGGCGTGTGATCGTATGCACTCTCTTGTGAGTGAAGTAATGCTTAAAGAGATGTAGTTGGTTGTGCCTCATCCATTGAGGTGGCAGGTTGGAGTTGTTACGTTACGCCTTTGCGTTGACATTCGGGGCCGTGTTCATGTTAGCATTTAGGCTGGAGACGTGGCATACTCTGGGAGTATGCGAGAACATTGGGAGGTACATGTGGTTGTTTGTACCTGAGAACGTTTTTGCGCTTGGTTGGAGTTGGATTGGGGTCACACGTCATGTGGGACCCAAGTGCGTGCCATGTTCTAATTTGCGTACCTTTGACCTCTCGCAACATAGAGGGTCCTCTTGTTCACGATGGTTTAGATCAGCAGGGTTGAGTGGTTTCCCCTTGTTTTGTTCTGGAGTTGGGTGGTTGCACGATACCCACTCCGGGTTCGGTTGGCCAGTGCTATACCATCCAGTAGAGATGACCAGAGCAGTTCCAGGTTTACCCTTCAGTAGAGACTGGGCAGGGGGTTGCTCATCGACTTCTTTGGGTTTACCCTCTAATAGAGACTGGGCAGTGGGATTCTCACTGACTTCTAGGGTTTACCCTCCAGCCGAGACTGGGCAGTGGGTGACCCAACACTCTTAGGGTCTACCCTCCAGAAGATACTGGATAGTGGGTCACCCGACGACCTCTTAGGGTCTACCCTCTCGCAGGGCTGGGTAGTGGGTTGCCCATCGTCTAGTTCCAGGTCTTCCCTTCAGCAGGGCAGGGCAGTGGGTCACCTGTCGACTTATTCTAGGTCTACCCTCCAGCAGGGCTGGGCAGTGGCTCGCCTGATGATGTATCCGGGTTTACCCTCCAGTAGGGCTAGACAGTGGGTCACCCGATATCTTGTTAGGGTTTACCCTCCAGCATGGCTGGGCAGTGGGTCACCCATTGACATTACACACTCAGTCCTTTCTACTAGGCTAGTCTGTGGCTTTACTTCATGACTACTGGAGCGGGACCCTTGTTTGTACGGGTTAGTGATGTGACAACTTTAACTTTGAGAAGACCTCTCGACAGTGTGATAGTGACGAGGTGTAATTTAACTTAACCCGACACTCTCAAGTATGAGGGGCACTTTCCCCACTGAGACACGTCCTTGTGACACGATCTAAAACCATGTGGGCGATTCAGTGCCGCCCAGAGAGGATAGTGTCGAGGTGCCGTGATTTGAGCCTCTTGGCTTTCAGTTCGGGGCAGACGTGCGGGATGCTGGGCATCGATGGTGTTTACTTCTGGGACTATTGGCTACTCACTTTCTTGGGCTGAGCTACGGGATGTAGATCCCCTTATGAACTTGTTCGGGCTTCTTGTTGAGCATATGTATATGTATATACCTTGTTCTAGTGCCCACTTCTTGGGCTTAGTTACTCTCCCTCCAGAAGAGGCAAAGACACGTGGGGTATGCCACGTGCTTTCCATGTCTTTCTTTTCATGGTTGGATGAGTCTACTCTCCTGCTATAGGTAGCGAAGACTCGACGAGAAGTTCATCTTCTCACCGTTTCCAGATCCTTGTGTCTGGATGAGTCTACCTCTTTTCTATTGTTGGGTTGAGCTGGACTCTCTACTGTTACTCTTACTGCACTCTCGGTTGTACTCCTCTACTTTCCATGTTCGATCTACTGCTCATCCTTCGGGGTATCCTACTGAGTATTTGTATACTCACCCCTACTTGGGTTTTGCCCACACTTGGTGTGCCCTTGTAGACGATGAACAGGTTGGTCGTGACTTCAGCGGAGCTTATGAGTTTGGGAGCTTGGACCGTGTGCGGTGGTCAGAGTCGGGTTCCAGGTGGGGGACCCTTCTAGCTGTTTTTCATCTGTTTACCTGCTGCCGGGTTGTGGCACTTTTATGGTTGGGTGCGTGTTTTGCCCCTTTTCTTTTCAGTTTACCTTCAGCTTTTACTTTGTACTGTTAGAGGTTGATGCACTTTGTGGTTTATTTATAGCAGTTGGTACTTTACCCTTTTCTTTTACTCTGCACTTCTGCATTGAGTGTGCTGTGTGTGTGTGTACAGGTACTCAGGGAAAGCCTCCCCAAGTTGTTTAGCCTTCGACACTTGTCGCCAGCCCCTGGACTATGGATGCGGGCTTGGGGGTAGTTGCGGCTCGAGCCCGGGTAGGGTCGGGTCGTGACAAAGTGGTCTAAAAAATGGTTCATTCCTTGGGACGTTGTGCGGACGTCCCTAAAAAGGAATTGGTTGGGATTTATGGAAACAGTGTTAACATATCTCGAGAGAGGCTCTCAGGCCAACGAGTCCAGTGATGGTGCGGTGGCTGACGTATCCATTCACCAGGACCTTGATAACCCGCTTGTCGACTCTACATGCTGAGACTCTTGTTGCAGGGAAAATTGGTTTGTGCATCACTTATGATTGAGCCTTGACTGTCCTTCTTGAGTATGCTCCATAATTTTGTTATGGGTATATACATATATGCTCATCTGACCGCGACACTCCTTGATAATATTCAGGATGTCTCTGCGAAGACAGCCAGCCAGGATACCAGCTTTGGTTTGTGATGATGATCCTGTGAGCTACGAGGCCACAATCCAGGACCCATCATGCGAGCCCCTTTCTTCGGGTTGACCGATTGTAGCACCCCCACCTGTTGAGAAGTAGAAAGTTTTAGTAGAGCAGGCAGAGCTTGAGCGCCGGTTGAGTGCGCTCCATGAGTTCCAGCAGCAGAGACCGCTGAGGTTCAGTGGTGCGCCAGACCCTCAGGCACCAGAGGTTTGGCTAAAGATAGTGGTTCGCATTTTCAAGCTTGTGCAGACGCTGACAGATCAGAGAGTTTCTTTGGCAGCCAACCTTTTTCGTAGAGTAGCTTGGTGTTGGTGGAGTCTGGTGACTCAGTTTCTTGACGAGTCGTTGCTTTAGCGGGGTGACTTTAAGTTGTTGTTCCGTGAGGATTTTTCTCCCTCCTGCTTACGCTCCATTCCGATTTAGGAGCTCCTACAGTTTCAGCGGGGGGGATGACGATGGCCGAGTACGCGGCTAGTTTTGCAGACCGTGCATGGTTTTACCCGGACTTGGTCCACGATGATAACTTCTGAGCGCGAAATTTTGAGTAGGGTCTCCGCCAAGATATTCGTGCTATCATAGTACTCTTGGGAATTTCCACATATGTCAGGGTTCTAGAGTAGGAACTGGTGGCAGTGAGCTTCCTGCCGCGTCCTACAGTTGGTGGTGGCAGCAGGCACGTTGGAGCCGAGACGTCTGCCGCAACCAGTGGGCGTCGGCAAACAGAACCTCGACGCATGTGACTTTTTGAAAACTAGACTCAGGGGTGTGGGCGTACACCACAGTGGTGCCGAAGGGCATCAATGCAGCCCAGAGAGAGTTGGTGCTATGCTTGCGATGGGCAAGGTCACCTGGCACGGGACTGCCCGAGCAGGAATGCAGAGAGCTTCGGGCAGGCAGTAGGTGCACCACCACGACGGAGGCAGTGCCATGATCAGAGTAGTACCCAGAGAGGTGGTGCTAGCAGAGGAGTGGGAGGAGCTGGAAGTGGAGGATGACCGTACGAGGTCTTCCCATCACCACTAGGCGGTCCACGTCAGGCTCTGGGAGCTGACAGTTGGGACCGCGGACAACCGCGAGCTTTGCATGTCTACGATCCTATGGAGCATAAAGTGGAAAGAGGTATGCTCTACAGCTCTTCTACTTCTTGCAGTAGAATTTTTAGACTCTGTGTGAAATGCTTTTCTCCCTGCTCCTTTTTTGAGTTGTTACCAGGGTGGCGCGGGGCGTCGGTGTAACCCTGTGTTGGTAAGGTAAAAAGGTGTTGGACCTTTTATTTTAGTCGATGATGTCGACTCTTTAGCTTCTTGAGCGTGTAAGAGAGTCTTGGTTGAGGGACATCGACTGTGAAACCTTGTGTGACCAGATATCATTGGGTGTTTCACCATATGGATATTCTGAAGGAGGGAATCACCGGGCCTTGTTCCTGGTGTGGGCGGTGATTCCAATCGCGATGTGCGACGTAGAGGTTCATTTGGGGAGGTGAGTTACCCCCGAGGTCCTTCAGGCCAATTGAGACATGCGAAGGGATGGAGAGGTTCCCTACCGCCTTGCCCTAACCCCAAAGGGTGGGTTTGGTGCATGACATCTCCCATGTGACTCACCTGAGAAGAAGTGTGCGTGCTCTTATGAATGCCAACAGCAAGGGCAGACCTCACGTGAAATGGATCAATATTTTGGTCTATGTGCGGTGGCGCAGAGCTGTGCAAGAGTTCTTCTCGGTATGGGAGAGCCAGGTGCGGGCTTAGTATCCTGAGTTATTCCCTGGTTTTTCTTTTCAGGGATGAAAATCATGAAGGCTGGAATGATGTAAGAACCCGGTTTTTGGCTATAAATGACTTTGGAATATTCTTGATATTATTCCAGAGCAGCTCCCTCAGACGACATGAGATTTCGAGCCCCGGTTTGTCCAGAATTAAATTTTCAGTGCGTTCACACTAGAAACACCAAATAAATGGGATAACTCCTAAACGGTGATCCGGATTAGAAGTCTGAGTGTATATATGGGTCCGTAATGGGGTGTTTATCCTAGGAACGACATAAAAATGTCAGCGCGGGACGTTTGGACCCCTCGCTTGCTATCAGAGCGTGGAACAGATAAATTAAATAATTAATTTATTCGTTTAACAGATTAACTCAATTATCTCTTAAACGGTAGCTCGGATTAAAAAACTGAGGGCATCGTTGAGTCCAAAACGTTCCGTTAACCCTAGGAGGGGTGTATGTTTCGCGGGCGCGGGTCGTTTGTGAAAAATGGACCTGGGGGCATTTTCGTAATTTAGCAGCCTTGGGCGTTGAGGTTAATAACATTCAAACAGAAGCTCAGAGTCAAATTCTGAGACCGCCGTTGTGTTCGAGAGGTGGTGTTTACCCTATGGGAGGTTTAATTTTGACCTCGCCAAAAGGTTCAGATGCGGGTTAAAATTAAGGGTTTAAGTTAATTAAAATTTTAATTAATTTTCTTATTTAAAACCTTAATCACCCTCCTCCCCACTTTGCACCTCCTGGAGGAAGAAGGATTGACCAAGGAGCTCCACCAACGAGCTCCACCATCCTCACCTCTCCGGCGAGGTGCGACAACTCCGGCGGTCCGTCGACGAAGCTCCGGGCTACGCCCGACGAGGTAAGATCTCGTTTATCGTTTCATTTTTAATTCCTGAACCTACTTTGATTTCAATTTGATGTGCAGAATTTCTGCTTAAACATCGAGAGAATCCCATGAATGCGTAGTAGATTTTCTTATCTTTCCAACGCTTGTTTTGGATTTGAAATCGGAGTTCGGAGGAGGCCGCAACGGTTCGACGAAGTTCGCAGGTTTTTTGAAGTTTCCGGCCGGTTTTGGGTGTTCCGGCGGTCCGAGGCGCGGCGCCACAGGGCTGAGGCGGCGACGACTCCTCTTCCAGGCGGTGGGGCGCTCGGCTTCGGCGGCGGCAGGGCGAGGTCCAGACGGTGGCGTTGGTCGTGGGGCGTGCGGTGTAGGCGGCTGCGGGCGACGGCGAGCCTGTAGAGGCGCTCGGCGAGGGTACTTCAGCGCGCGCGAGCGGCCAGGGCGGCCTGGCAACGGCGAGGATGAGGCCGAGCGGGGCTCCCGGGTGAGCGTAGCGGAGACCGGGGGGCGGGGGGAGCAAGACCAGCCTCATGCGGGTCTCCCGGTCGCCGTAGGGGTCCAGCGAGGTCCCAAGACGCCGCCTGCCAGCGGGGTGCCGCGCCAGCGAGGTGCGGTTGTCGACCGGGTCGGCCGGAGCAGGCCGGACCGGCCCGGTTTGGCCCCCTAGTGTTTGGGGGGCCATTATTTCTAAACAGCGCATCCGTTTGACTCACTGTTTACAGCTGCAGATTCACATTAGTGAGACAGACTTTTTAAAATGGGTTCCAGGGTTTTTGGGTCATTCCCCCGAAGTTGGGTGCCCCGAGACGCGTTAATTCAATAATATTAAATTATTATTAAAGTTGCGACGGGCGTGGCTCGCGAGCCGGACATTTTTTTGACGTGTCGTCAGAGGCGTGGTGGCCCCGGAGGTGAGACGGTCCTTCCCAGGGTTGGTTCGGAGCCCTTGCGGGTTGGTTTCGTTGCTTGGTAGCACGAAACGTTAAATGTGAAAAAAAATTAATTAATTAATTAATTGATTGTCGAGTCGGACCTAACTCCTTTTTGGGATGTCCGA
This sequence comes from Viscum album, assembly GCA_963277665.1. Taxonomy (NCBI): domain Eukaryota; kingdom Viridiplantae; phylum Streptophyta; class Magnoliopsida; order Santalales; family Viscaceae; genus Viscum; species Viscum album. Next base: position 343,622,866 of record OY728156.1, read on the forward strand.
TTGACGTGCCGACAGCGGCTACGTGACCCCAGTCCTCGTGCGGACCTTTTGAGATGTTTTTCGAAGCGCGTGGGTTGGAGATAAGGTGCGGGCCCCACATGGCCTAGCTCGCACGCTTTTCGATGAAACATAATTTTTCCACCCAACCTCCGCTTGGGGCGTTCGAATACTTCTTTCATTGTGTTTTTCTGAGGGGATCGCAACGACGCGGTCCGCCCGCCCAAATTCGGGCTTGAGGTGTGGGCCCCACGGGGCCCCGTTTGCGTGTAACGCGGGTTTGTGCAGCTTATACATACAGAGTCTGTTTTAGGCGCCGTCAGTGGCGTTGTGACCCTGGCATCGAGGCGAATTTGACCGGGGTGGTTTAGGGCGTTGAAGCCGGAGTTGAGGCATAGGCCCCACGGGCTGTCTTTTAAGCTGTGAACAGTGTAGTGCGACTTTTTTCATCAGGCATCCGTTCGGGGTGAATGAATAGTCGATCTGACGTGTTTTTCCAAGATCGTTGTGATGGCGCAGTTCACCCGACCTTTTGCAGGGACGTGGTGTGGGCCCCACCCGACCTGGCTATGGTGAATAGTAGCTTTTTCACCGGGTGTCCATTTTGGGCGATTGAGTAGTCAATCCCGTGTGTTTTTCTGAGGGGATCATAGTGGTGTGCTCCGTTGGTTCAGTTTCGGGATCTTGGGGTGGACCCCACACAGGTTGGTTACAGTGAATAGTACATTTTTCACCAGTTGACCGTTTCAGGCGAGTAAGTAGTCTATCTCGTGTGTTTTTCCACGAGGATTACAACGGTGTATTCTGTTCAGGAGATCGGAGCCTCTTACATGATCTTATTAAATGTGGAAATATGAAAGGTGTATCGGTGGTGGTTCATCCTACTATGTTTGTAGTGGACCCTTGGCGTGTGATCGCATGCACTCTCATGTGAGTGAAGTAATTCTTAAAGAGATGTGGTTGACTGTGCCTCAGCCGTTGAGGTGGAAGGTTATAGTTGTTACATTACACCTTTGTGTTGACGTTGGGGGCCGTGTGCATGTTAGCCTTTGGGCTAGAGATGTGTCATACTCTGGGAGTATGCGAGAACGCTGGGAGGTACATGTGGTTGTTTTTACCTGAGAACGTTTGTGTGCTTGGTTGGAGTTGGCTTAGGGCCACACGTTGTGTGGACCCCATGAGCGTGCCATGTTCTGCTTTGCGTACCTTTGACCTCTCACGACATATAGGGTCCTCTTGTTCACGATGGTTTAGATCAGCAGTGTTGAGTGGTTTCCCCTGGTTTTGTTCTGGAGTTGGGTGGTTGCACGATACCCACTCCAAGTTCTGTTTGCCAGTGCTGTACCATCCAATAGAGATGGCCAGAGCAGTTCCGGGTTTACCCTCCAATAGAGACTGGGCAGGGGGTTGCTCATTGACTTCTTCGGGTTTTCCCTTCATTAGAGACTTGGACGTGGGTTTCTCACTGACTTCTAGGGTTTACCCTCCAGCCGAGACTGGGCAGTGGGTCAGCCGACACTCTTAGGGTCTACCCTCCAGCAGAGACTGGGCAGTGGGTCACCCGGCGACCTCTTAGGGTCTACCCTCTAGCAGGGCTGGGCAGTGGGTCGCCCGTTGTCTAGTTCCAGGTCTACCCTCCAGCAAGGCTGGGCAGTGGGTCGCCTGTCGACTTATTCCAGGTCTACCCTCCAGCGGGGTTGGGCAGTGGGTCGCCTGATGATGTATCAGGGTTTACCCTCCAGCAGGGTTGGGTAGTGAGTCACCCGATATCTTGTTAGGGTTTAACCTCCAGCAGGGCTGGGCAGTGGGTCACCCGTTGACATTTCAGACTCAGTCCTTTATACTAGGCTAGTCTGTGGATTTAATTCGTGATTACCGGGGTGAGACCCTTGTTTGTACGGGTCAATGATGTGATAGCTTTGAGTTTGAGCAGACCTCTCGATTGTGTGACAGTGATGAGGTGTGGTTTGACTTAACCAGACAATCTCAAGTACGTGGGGTGCTTTCCCCACCGAGACACATCCTTGTGACGCGACCTAAAACCGTGCAGGCGAGCCAGTGTCGCCCAAAGCGGATAGTGTCGAGGTGCGGTGATTTGAGCCTCTTGGCTTGCAGTTCGGGGCAGACGTGCGGGATGCTGGGCATCGATGGTGTTTACTTCTGGGACTATTGGCTACTCTCTTTCTTGGGCTGAGCTACAGGATGGAGATCCCCTTACGACCTTGTTAGGGCTTCTTGTTGAGCATATGTATATGTATATACCTTTTTCTAGTGCCTAACTCTTGGGCTTATTTACTCTCCCTCCAGGAGAGGCGAAGACGCGCGGGGTATGCCACGTGATTTCCGTGTCTAGCTTCTTGTGGTTGGACGAGTCTACTCTCCGGCTATAGGTAGTGAAGACTCGATGAGAAGTTCATCTTCTCACCATTTCCAGCTCCTTGTGTCTAGATGAGTCTACCTCCTTTCACTTATTGGGTTGAGATGGAGTCTCTACTGTTACTCTTACTACACTCTCGGTTGTAATCCTATACTTTCCTTGTTCAATCTACTGCTCACCCTTCAGTACCTCCTTTGTTTCTCCCTCGAGCCTTCGGGGTATCCTACTAATTATTTTTATACTCACCCCTGCTTGGGCTTTGCCCGCACTTGGTGTGCCCCTGTAGAAGACGGACATATTGGTCGTGACTTCAGCAAAGCTTAGGAGTTTTGGAGTTTGGACCGCGTGCAGTGGTCAGAGTCGGGTTCCAGGTGGGGGACCCTTCTAGGTGTTTTTCATATGTTTACTTATTGCTGGGTTGTGGCACTTTTCTAGTTGGGCGTGTGTTTTTCCCCTTTTCTTTTCAGTTTACCTTCAGCTTTTACTTTATACTATTAGAGTTTGATGCACTTTTTTGGTTTTTTATAGCAGTTGGTACTTTAACATTTTCTTTTACTATGCACTTCTGCATTGAGTGTGCTGCGTGTGTGTGTACAGGTACTCAGGAAAAGCCCTCCCCGAGTTGTTTAGCCTTCGACGCTTGTTTCCAGCCCCTGTCCTATGGAGGTGGGCTTGGGGTAGTTGCGGCTCGAGCCCGGGTAGGGTCGGGTCATGACAACTAGATTCTGTATCCACTATTAGTATCTAGACATAGATGTAATTACAAGGAAAACCAAAAAGTAAAGACTATAAAAAACATTATGATGTCATCCTATACTTAAACTTATATCTTGGTTTTAAAATAAGGTTCTATAACCCTAATACCAAAATAAAATGTACATAATTACAATAACATTAAATCATATTCTAATCCAAATGGGTTATATATACCTTGGAAATTATGATCAGCCATACCTTATTAACCATTAAATTATCCTAAAGATTAAACTTATCTCCAAATTTATGTAAACCTTTCCTTTGATAATTAAAGTGGTGGCCTAGAACCACTCTCCTATATCTTGTGCCATAAATGCATAATTTATAAACTAGATTTGATACCAACTATAATATCCTAGATATAACCATCTATAATTTTTAAAAAATAAAAAATATTGAATCTTATACATTTGAAGGTTATTTTTAGTTTTAGAGATTTAGATAATTAGAACACATCCTAAAATATTAAATCCCATGTATTTCTCAACCAAGGGAAAATTTTCCCACTAAATATAAGAAGCTACTTAATTCATGAGAAGTCTTCAATATCTCCCATAAATTCTTCCACATGTGTTATCCTTATAAACATGCCACATTCACTATTTTTATTTATAACATAGATATAATAAACATAAGAAAGGGGGGATCTCAAATTCTCAATAAGGGAAATATATAACTGAAGAAATCATGGTATAAACATGGAAAAAATCTTGTTTGTAATAGTTAAACAACATGTACCAATAATCAACTAGAAAATGGGAGAATTATGCACCCATTTTAATAAATAAAAAATGGATACCAATAATACTGATTTCATATGGATGAAATGCATAATTCCATACATCAAAAACATATTGTCAAGGCCTTATGCCAGGATAGTATCTTGTCATGGGAAGAGGTATACACCAAACCCAACTTATTTTGTCACATGAGATCTATCTATGCATCAAGGTGATATATAATTCTAAGGACTTCATATCACATTATTAATTCCAATGAATTCACCATAAGAATCAATAATAATCTTTATACCATTCTATTAGGAATCTATTATAAAATAAAATTATGGCTATCTATATAATGAAAATGTGGAATGTAAATAGATAATAAATCTACACTAGAAATAAATAATCATCAAAAATATTAATACATTTACACATGTTAATAAAATTGATAATATGATCATAAAACATCTAGATAAATAAGGTGTATATTCATAAAATACAAATTCAACATGGTAATAATATTTTGTATTGGAATAACAACATATATAATTCCAATAATTTTCCCTATGTCAAGAAAAGGGATAAAATGATCATAACCAATCCATAAGAGGAAGTTTAATGGTAAAAAATATATAATAAAAATTACAATAGTCATCTATATTCAACTAAAAATATACAGAACACCAATACATTTCCCCATGTAAAAAAATAATATACCTTATTGGTGAAAAACATCTAATATAAATTATGTAAAATGCGATGTTTACACTATATAAAGAAATGAGTATACAAATATTTCAATACCGATATAAAATTATCATAATAAATACATATAAATATGTTGGATGGTTTTTAAATAAATATATCGCCAGTGAAAAATATAACATAGAGGGGTGGTAACTTAAATTTAAAACACAATTTCAAAGAAGTTCTTTAAAAGACATCACATGTATCGATTTTTTTATATAACAACTTCAATCCCAAAAATGTTAATATATATATGTATATAATTAAACATGAACCCCATTATGGTAAATAATTTTAAAAATGATAATAGAAATGGAAGAAAAAACTTAAATGGTATTTTAAAATACATTTTTAACATTGATGTTAAATACAAATTTACTTTTCAATTTTAAAGGAAAATTTTGAAATGATAAGATGAAAGATTTTAAAAATAATTAATTTTAAAAATAATATCCAATAATGTATCCTTGATAAGACATAAATTTTATCATAGAGAAAAGAAAAAAAAATAAAAAGCGTATGAAAATGAAAGGGAAACTTGTTTTTTAATTTTGAATATATCTTTGTTCAAAACTCACATTTAAAAGGGTAATTGAAAATTAATTAGTATTAAAATGTGAATTTACCAAATAAGGATTATAAAATACTATATAATAAGATATTAAGTTCAAAGAACCCAATCAATGAAATAAGAAGTTTATAAAGAAATAATATAACTAAAATAAAGGAGACTTGATTTATCAACATCTCTTATAAAAAATATACTCTGGGAAGCATGAATCATATGAAAAGAAGTTTATGTGTTAAAAAATGAAACCATGAGTTAATAAAAAATAATAAAATAAAAGGGTAGTATGTACCCAAATTATATGAAATAAGTTAAAGTGTGCGATCATAACTCAATTAATGAAAATAGAGTTCCCAAAAACTTTTATGATTGAGGTAACAATTGAATAAAAAGGTATTTGAATAAAAAGATTTTTGAAGAAAAGAACTTTATTTTTCTTCGTATATCCCATGGATTAAAAGGAAAAGAATGAATATAAAATTCATGGTATAGTAAATAAATTTGACACCATAAAAAGGAGACATGGTGTATAACATGTAAGATGACTCAAAGAATCAGAATTGAGACCAAGAAAACTATTCCTAGTTAAGAAATGCTTTAATCCAAACGCTTTGAAAGAGTGGAATTGTAATTTAACATTAAATACCATTATTAATATATAATTCATGATAGTATATCTAAAATATGTAGTATATACATCACATAAATTAAATTAGGTGCATAATACCATACATGTCTCAAAGATAGAAATTTGAGACAAAAAACCTTACGTCGATCCTGACTCATTCTGTACTTACACCAAACATCCTGAAGAATTTAATTAATTTCATTTAACACAGATTCAAAAAACCTATTCATAACTATAAATATTTATAACAAAGATTTATAATCATTATATACAAATATATTAATTTTTTTACCTACGCTACAAGAAAATGACGTATACCAATAAAAATATTTTGACAGATAATATATCTGTTAGTAAAAATGATCAATTCAAAAATATATTTTGTTTTATTGATATAGATTTTAAATACCATCACTTGTTTTTACCAACTGATAGATCTATTTAAATTGATAATTTAACACTAACATATTTTTTACCAACAGTTGAATCTATTATTTTATCATACCCATATGATTTTTTTACTAACACATAAATCTTTTAATAATAATAACTATTACTAACAAATATTTTTCATCAATAAAAAATGTTCTAATAAACCATTCAATAATGAATTTTTTTATCAATAACCAATTAATAGAAACAAAGTTATATATATATCAATTATTTTTATTAATTAATTGAATATATATCTCCTTGGGTTTTATTAAAAATATCTTATTGATTTTAATTTTTTATTTTTCTAAATATTATTTGTATTTATATTTTTGAATATTATTTATTTATCTGAAAAATTGAGGGGAAAATTTCATTTTATTAAAGAGAAAATAAAATACTTTTTTGAAATTGGGTTAATAAGAACCCATTAAAAGGGACGAACCCAAAACACACAATGCCCAAAATCCTATAGATTAAATTACCTGAAGGAAAAAAACAAGTATCTAACAAATAAAATTGATCAAAATTCCAAATACTAAAAAGTAGAAAACCAAAATACAAAGTCCCAACTTCCATATACTATGTAGACTCCCTGAAAACCAATACCAACCACCACCACCACCACCTGATGTTCCCATGAATGAATAAAATACATTCACCACCCTTGATTTAAAACCCTTGAGGTCTTAATCACTAGATGTCTAAAGTCATCACGCCCACCGCCACCCTAAGAAAGATCCCACACAATGATACCTTTCTAGATTTCGTAGAGACTGTATGAGACAAACTTATAAAGGGGTCCATAAATACCTATCTCTACAATTCTAGGAGGACCGTGGAAGTGGGTCTTGTAGAAAGGTAGAGAAGGTAGGGGAGAAGAATCGACTCGACAAGCACCGAGAAAACATGGATGCATCCCATATATTGTAAGAAGAGGTAAAAAAACCAGATTTGGTGCCACATGAACTTTTTAAGGAGGATCCTTGTGAGGTATAGAAAATGGTTGAATTTTAAGAGGATGCTTCTTTATCTGTCAATTAGAAGTTGAAAGACTCATTTTTAGTCATTTCTTATATACCCGTTTTAGGATGTTTATTGACAGAGAAGGGTGGAAAGGAAATGTTGATTAGTATATGTCTGAGGTTTTGAGGAACATGTAAAATAATAAAGTAATTGATAATCCATAAGTTAATTTATTTATTTATTTATTAAATCTCATAGGATGTGGTAATATTGAAAAACTATTATCTATCTGCACTGTTACAAATTCAAATACATATCATAATAAGATCTGAAATTTAAAATTAAAAAAAATAAAAAAATTAATAGAGATTTTATCCACACCTAGAAATATTTTTTGATGAGATAAGATGAGAAAATATGTTCCTATTTTGTAACCACTCCCAAGGGAATGAAAAAAGTATTCAATTTTAAAAAACTTTAAAACCACAATGATTTTAATATAAATACATGTATGTATGATTCAAATTTCAAATAAATTGTTCAATTTGAGTTTTTTAGTGATGAATAAAAATATTTGTTGAATGTAATATATATATGTTATTATATTCATTTATTAATCCTTTATAGTATCAAATATGTAAAGATATGTGAACTCGCTACTTATTTCTCCATATACAATCCTGTGAAGGGATATAGATTTCTCTCTTGATGAGAGGTTTGTGTAAAACTTGTTGTCACAAAATTTGGGTTATATCTTGTTTAAACGAACCTATTCCCTTATACTCAGACCATATTTTATGTATCTAATATTTCCATTATTGATGATCATTTTGAAAACAATATCTCACATGTTTCATCACATGGGATTTTTATAGCAGTTATAACTTGTAATGAGCATGCTAAAAAATAAGTGATTTCAGTTATATTTCTTGAAAAAAATCATAAATTCTAGAATAAAAGGACTTAATTAAGTTTCAAAAAACAATTTATTCAATAATAAATATGGAAACTCTTGAACAGATGCACTTATCCAAAATGATCAGTGCTATAAGCAGTTTTCATTTAGTTCCATCGAAAAAATCCTTATTCATAAACATGTCATTTTTTATGGATGAGTTGAAATTGAGTGAAGAAGATATAGTTTGATTATTGTATCCATTTTTATTTTTATGTACAATATTATTAGCTAGGAAATAGACACTAAATTGATTTACCTTACATATCACTTTGATTTTTTTATACTAGTAATTATTATTTTTCCAAAACATAGCAGTTCCATCTTCCTTTTATACTTCGATCTTTGATAAAAATCATGGAAACATGAAAACCCTAATTCAACAAATAGTAATGGAGATTCACTAACATGTGTCAAAGAAACATTGAAGAATATTATATACCACACATAAAAAAGAAAGGAAAACCCCCTAAACGATCACAAAATATAAGGATTTCATTACTTCCCAATCAAATCTACACCTCAATTTCCTAGTTTTACCCACTAATATCTACTGGAATCCTTTCACATTTTATGACATTTGGGAACTGAAAACAATTTTTGATAATACTTATATGGATAAAATTTCACCCTCATGATGCCCACATACCCTAATTATTTTAAACCAATGAGAATATTCTACACAATATTGCCTTCAAACACCTTCCACTAGTTGATGAGATTATTCTTTTCTCTCTAATTATTTCACGTTCTCTCATCAACAACTTCCTCAAAAAATTTATATATTTTTTTCAAAAGAATCAACCTAGAACCTAACCTATTCTCAACAGGAAGGATTGGAGGGCATGAAAAGAGGGTTTTTGGTCTAGACCTCATTGATGTACTGGACATTGAGAGATGTATTTTTATGCCAACGTCACATTATGGATGAGGTAAAAAATATTATTTGTTGAAGTGGTTCATCCATTTTAGATAATATATTATGTTTCAAAATTCCTCTTCATTTTACTTATAATCTATCCTATTTAGAGTGAGGGTTTTTAGAAACCTTACGTCGAATGTGTTAAGCCAAAAATCCAATGACCTGGACTTATTTTCCATTGTTGGAAAACTGGGAGAATATTTCTATCTCGAACTAAGCCTTTGGATTGATTCTCCAACAACATCAAAAGGTTCGTATCACGTTCAATTCAATTATAATTTTACCAAAAAAAGGGGAAGGATAAATCTATTAACATGGTAATTTTTTTTGTTAATCATATTTTCAATGTGCCTGGTGATGATAGTAATAATGAATGATGTCATTTTTACTTGTGATTTTAATTAAAGATTCCTTTACCTATTGTGGATGAAAAGAATAAAGTTTTTGAAGATGTTGATAAGGAGATTTAGTATCCATTTACTTCCTTGATAATGTGTATCATGAATATATTAAAGGTTTTACTTTATCTATAATTGTTCATGGAGTGTGTGAAGTAGTCTGGAATACATGGTTAATGTAATATAATGATTCCTTGTTACTGTATTAGTATTCTCATTAATATATTAATTCCCCTAACCTCTTTATAATTCCATGGTTTGAAATTTTGAATCTATTTTATTGTTCTCACTAACAATATGTTGATTCCTCATTCATTTTTACAATCTTTGCTTCATTCATGTGTGTAATCTAAGTACAAGCCAAGTGTTTTTCTTAGCGTGTGTGAAATATATAATATATATACTATATATAAAATATGAAATCTATGAAATATGAAATTTTCATTGCAGGGAGAGTTTGAGCATCGAAGGAAAAGACTATATAGTTTGGGCTATGGCACAACATTACCCGATTCAAAAGGGAGGTATGAGGACACTGAGAAGTGGCTAGATTTTCTTCCTATAAGAAGATACTTGCTGAACATGTACCTTGGTTGTTTATTTTATGTATAAATCAATATTTACATACAGTTTTCCACTATATGGTATATGTAAAAGTCTCCCAAGAAACAAGGTACATTGAAATATCTTTTTCCTAATTAATCTACTACCCTACTATAGAGAACCATTGGAAAACTAAAATGTTCACTAGTTAAATCCTATGAGGGTAATTAGAAAGTATACTTCAATAATTGTCCAGTGGTAATATTTTTAGACAAGTGTATATTTTTATTTAGTATAAATACAATTTAAAGTAATGTCTATGAAATACATCCCCTCAAATATTTTCAAATGGGTTTCTTAGCGTTACAATTTTCACACATGTTCTAGCTTCTACGAGGATTTCAAACATGGTCTGTGTGTGAAATCTAGAATTTGGAATATGTTTAGGTCTTTTAATTTTAATTTATTTGGAATATGGAGACTATATTAATGTTCTCATCATCATCACTGATAGGGCATGTGAATAAGATAGTGATGTGTAGTAGAGTAGGAATTTATATTCAAGTTTCAGTTGATGGGATTATATAGGTTTATGCACTATGGAGTACTGTGACCACTCATTTTAAGTCTTCCTGTCTTTTCCTTGATTCTCATTCTTATATTTTGGGTATTCAATATCAATTTTTACTTGTAATAATCATTTTATTTGAGGGTGGGTAGCCAATGTGACTCGGGAGGGAAACAAATTATAGATTTTAGAATCTAATAGATATTCCTCTTTCACCCCAACCCATGAGATTTTTGTTTTTTGAATGTCATTAATTGTTTGATGTAGTTGGATTTGGATCTTCTTTTGATACTATGATGTGTTTTTACTACTATTATTTTACTCATAGTTCAATTGTAGTCACATTTTTTTTCACATAAATTTAAAATTTATTAACTAGTTCCTTTCAATATTTGATCAATTTGATTGATAGAATTATCAAGGAAAATAGAAGAAGAAAAATTAGCAGGATATAATGAAACCGAGTAAGAAAAATAGTCTTGATAATATTAGAATTTAGGAGAAAAAATTAGTATCCTAGGAAGAAGGTCCACCCTGGGGGGGGTTAAAGAGGTTGTTCATTATAAATAAAAGATAGGGGAATCAAATTTAGTTCCCTATAATCTAGTTGGCAGCCTCCAGTATATTCCCATGAAACATCATCAAAAAATTCCAAATTATGTTATTTCATTCAATAATTGGTGGTTATTCTAGGTGTCCATGTAATTGGGGAATTTTGGTTGAGTTGGTCATAGACTATAAGCATGTATGATTGAATTTGGGTAGTGGTTAGTCCTAAAATTGGGCTTGGAAGGTGATGGAATTTTTGATTGATATGGGGGTTGGGGTTTTGGTAGGAAAATGAGGTACTGGAGATTCTATTTTGGGAGGGTTGGAGGTTTTGTAAAGTTTGTATTCATGGTAATTAGTTTTGATAAAATATAATTAGTTGGGTGAATGGATGGATTTATAGAATGAAATAGGGGATGTTTAGTTGGGGTAGAATTTTTGGGTGAGAAAGTGGGCCCTAGATGGATGCTCCCAGCTTCAAGAAGCTACAATTATTCTAACACTTTGTGTACAACATCAAACTAGCTTAAGATTCCTCTCTATAATTCCAATGGAACCGTTTAATATTTTTTGTGGTTTTAGGTTGTGAGAGTTTCTATGATTGATTCAAAATAGTTCTTCTAGTACATTTATTAGGTCACTCTCTTCTTCCTCTACCCCATTCAATTTTTGAGCATGATTCATTTTTTATAAATAAAATATGATTCAATGCCACCAGAGATGATGTTTGTATTAAGAACATGGAAAGAAAATTTAATATTCTTTGTTAAAGGACACTTACAAAGATATATATTATCTTCCTTGATCATTTAACGAGTTCCTCCGTTAGATTTATGAAATGAAATTTTATATAATTATAAATATCCTCAATTGTATTTTCTTTATAATTTAACACCCATTCATTTGATTTTGGATCTTTCTGAATTTGAGAGAATTGTTCAAAAAATTCATCACAATCTCTATCCATAAAAATTCTTATTTTATATTATTCCCTAACAATATGATATTTAATTGAACTAGTATAAGTACTTTGTATAAATTATAATCATTAAATTCTTCTGATAAAACATTTATTTGTATGTTGACCATAAAAAAATTATAGTATTTTGGAAGTTTTATGAATTAAGTAAAAAAAAAATGAGATTACTAATCATGGTTGAATCGAATATTCCATTTTCTTTCTTGATGAGTTCTTTTGTTCTTAAATATGGCTAACCATTGAGATCTTATTCTTATTTCTAGTGTGATATTGGTGATGAGTTCTTTTTTCATATGAATCTGTTGATAAACATCATGATAAACATATATATTATTTATTGAAATTATTATATTTGTAACAAAACTATTTTATATATCACAATAACATTTAGTGATAGTGTTTTTACCAAAAATTTAATGAAAATACAATTTTTTTGGTAATACATTTTACCAATAGAAAATTCACATTTACCAATATATATACCCATGTTTTAAAAATATAATTATTTTGTACTACTATTTTCAACATCGGGTTGATGTGATCTTTATCACTTTGAACTAGTTTCATAAAAATAGTGTTCATATTAATTATTTTTACAAATTACAAAATTCATAGATAATATAAGGTAATGTAATATATTTTCAATGATAGTTATAAAGGTATAATTTCATTATATGGTATTTTTGGTTATAAAACATGAATATGAAATCATTGATGATCATGTTTTAATGAATTTTAATGAACTAAGAGTGAATTATTATTTAATGAAATAAATATTGATATAACCTTAACAAAAAAACATTATTTACTTTTTTACATCATATTTAACCATTAAATAAGTTCTCATATTTATCCATGACATGAATTTATAGTATGGTTCATGTAGTTTTTTAAACTGACCCAAACATGAACCTACCATTATTAACAGATGATTATAAGATGGTTTAGTTGAAATATTATTATAAAAGAATCATAATGATATTATTTATAATTTTTTAGTATGATATATTATAGTTTTAGAGAATTAAAAATATAATATAATTTATATAATTTCACTACTTAGAAATATGAGATCATTTTCCTCTTAGTTCGCTCGAATGATACTTTTATAAATATTTTAACTATATATAAAAGGAGAAAATGTTGAACCTGCCACGTGGCTCCAAAAATGGGGAATAATTGGGTGGGGAAGAGATAGGGTATATCTAAAACTAATACACTAAACTATAGATTAATTTGTATCATGTTTTAATCCCTTTAACCTTTGAATTATCACTTTTAATCTTTTAGCTTTTATAGTGGTAACTAGTTTTTACCTATGGAAACTTAATCATTATATATAAAAATAAAGTGTCCCTTATTAGATAATTTTAACCCATTGATTACAAATTTTAAAACCATTTCATTTTATTAAATTTATTAATATGGAAAAAATTAATTTCATAATAATAATGTATGATGCATTGAAAACAATTTTAGATAAAATATTACTAATGTTCTAAAATAAGAAATATGAGTTTGTAAATTAAAAAAAACAATTTTAAAATTAAAAATTCACATAAAAAATACTTCTTTTATCATAAAAAAACGTTCCTTAAATTTAAAATTAATTATTATACACTAATAATGCCATAAAATTCATGTTATTTAGAAAAACGATATCATGCACTATTTAATGAAAAATCAATTAATCTTAAAAAATACACATATTTAATATTAATCTAATTATATTATTATTATTAATACCAAAATGATTTTATTTTTTTCTAAATAAATTATAAAATTTTTACAATTCAATATATTAATAAAATCCTAAAATATAGTGGAAAACAATTCATATTGGAAAATACATTTTTAAAATGTTATCCATTATTTATTCTTATTTCCTATAAATTAATAATTAATTATTTGGAAATATATTATTCATATTATCAATATATTTTATTATCATATAACCATAATATACATAGTTTCTTTAAATAAAACATTAATTTTAGAAAAAATAATTTTTAAGAATAAATTGATTTTTTTAGTTGTTTTAGCACTACTAATTGAATTTAATTAATATTAAAAGTACAAATTATCTTCCTTTTATAAATATTTCATAAATAAATTACACATATTCACGTCATCAAAGAAAATAACTATGTTTTAAGGGTCTTTCATAATATTTATATTTTTATTAAAATATATTGTAGTTTCGTTTAAGTTAGGTGTTGCATTTGAAGTAAGCTATCGAACAAAAAATATGTTCAAATTTTGGGTTTTTACAGTTTTCTTAAATGTTCAAAAAACATTACATATCATAAACATAAAATATCATAGGATATCAAAAAAAATATAATTTTCCATACGGAATAATAACATAATAAAACATTAAGGATGATTGAAACATCACAACAATAGAGGTAAACATTGAAGGATTCATAAAAGTGAAAATACAAAATTATTCAGAAAACTTTTCAAACATTGTTATAAAAGATAAAGTGAAAATTACTTTCAAAAACTTTTTTGAGGAGGGAAAGTGAATAAATTTTACAACCTTATAATAAATAGTTCCAGAAAAATATACTTTAATACACATAAAGGTTATAAAAACATGTGTATTAGAAGATTAAACATATTTTTTGGAAAATATTATTTTTTTAATATTTTGAAATGTCTTTGTTGAAAAAAACATTGTAAAAAAGAATATTAAAATTTCCTTTTAAAAAGGGGAAAATATAATTTTTATAATAATAAAAATTAATCCAAATTATCTTTCTAAAAAATAGGATAACATTGGTGGAAGTAAAAACAAAGAAATAGAAGAAAAATCCCTTAAAAGAAATGGGAATTACCCTTAAAAAAATGCATTTCTAGGAACAATAGAATTATAAAAGAAGATTATTTTGGTTTGAAACATGATTTACATAGAAAATAAGGTTTTAGTACAACATATAATCATAATAGGCAATAATTTATTAATATTTAAATATAATAGTCAAATAAGAGTGATTAATACCCAAGGGAGAGATTTGAGTCATGAAAACCCCTTACAACCTTTATAAATTTTAAATCAAAACACCATGATAGGTATAAATTTTAATATAACCTTTAACATCTTGAATTATAATAGGATCATGAAATAAACGTGTAGTGGGAAAAGATTTATATCCTCAAAAAGGAAACATGGTGTATAACTTAAACATATCTCAAGGGATTAAAATTTGGGACATAGTAACCCATACATTGAATTCTATCCAAGTTTATTTCACTATAACCTCTGATATAAAAAACATAAATATATTTTCCAACTATTTTATAACTTTTTTTTGTATCCATAAAATTTTATAAAATTTATTTATATGGATACCCATGAACTAAACTAGAGTTGATTATTCACAACATGAAGATGAAAAATCAAAGAATGGTCTTGGGATCATGATGACTATAGAAAAGAGATTATAAAATGGATTATTGAGAGAGAAAGATATTATGTCATTAATATGGAATAATTAGGGTGGTAAAAGATTTATTATGAACATTTTAAAGCATAATCATGTGGAAATAAAAATTCTTATGAAAAAGAAAGTGCTCAAATTTAAAATATGAGTGGGATAATCAAGGAGTGATTTCATCTCCATAAGTATCTTCTCACATATTGTTAAAACTAATAAAAACATTATAAACTACTTTTAATGATTCATAAGGGGATATTAAGGTTAAATTCATGATCAAGGCCTTTGGGGTGGAGATTAATGAGAGAATGGGTGGGAGTGAGCTCCTTTTATAGTTGAGAAAATGGGTTATTTATGGAAAACTAGAGTTAAGTAAGGGGTATGAATGGAATCTCATTGTTGTTAGGTGATTTTAGAGATTTAGGTGATAAATGGTGTATTAGAAATGTGGGTATGACTTTAATTCCTAACAAGTATTTCTATAATGTTTAAGTGACCTTTTAATTACTTAATATTCTAGATAATTTATTTACACATTTTCACCCTTATTAATCATTATTAAAATGTAATCATAGTAATTATTTTCTTGAGAAAAATACAAGACAACTATTTTACCAAATTTAGATTCATTGAATTAAAATTTGTGATCTATTTAACCTAATTAAATTTGAAAATATTATAAAATTAACTTTTAGATAAAAACATATAATGTTTAGAAGAACTGTTTTTTTGTATAAAGACGACGTTTTAATTATTTGGTATTATTAATATTATTTAACATTTATTACCAATTAAATGAGTGTTAATTTATTTTTATATATTTTTAAAAATTATATTATAGTCTTAATTATATATATATTAATTTTATTTATGAATACACATAATATTTAGGAAGGTATAATTCTTAAAAAAAATTCTGTTTTACCTCAGTAACAAATATTTACCTATGGTAACTTAATATTCATGCCTAAAAATAAAGTGGTCATTATTAGATAATTTGGACCCACTAATTATAAATTTCAAATTAAATTATTTTTTTTTCAATTTATAAAAGTGTTAAAAATTAATTTTAATATAATAAATGTATAATGTTTTAAAATAATTTTTCTAAAAAATAATACTTGAGTTTTAATATATCAGATATAGGTTTTTTAGTCATTAATAAAAAAATTGAAATTATAAAATTAATTTTATTTCATAAAAAGGTTTAATAAATTTATAAGTCACACTAATTTACTAATAATGGCATAAAAGTTACAATATTGGTATATTGAATTATTTAACAAAAAATAATTTTTTAGAAGAAATATCAAAATTTCATACTAATCTAATTTCAAAATTTTAAATACAAAAATTAAGTTGTTTTGTCAAATTAAGATTCTAAAATTTATAAATTAAGTAATGAAAATAAAAAATATAAACAAAATTTACTTTTTCTAAAAAAGAAATTTTGAAACATTAAGTATTCTTAATATTATTTCATATCAATTTATAGTTTAATAGAAGTTAATATATTATTCCATATATAATAATATTTTAAAAGTATTCAATTTAATCTATAAGTATAAAATATACAACACTTATTAAAATGGATCTTTGAGAAGAAATAAATATTAATTTTATACAAAAATATGCTTTAACACAAACAATTAAAATTAATTAATTAAATTCTAAAATTTAACTTTCATACTCAATTGATATTAAAATATTTATTTAAATTTTATATATAAATCATATAATATTTTAATAATAATATTTATATTTATATGTAATATAGAAATATATATAGATTTTTAATATTTTAATATCATATTTTTATTTCTTTGTGAGTTATATTATTTTTAATGTAATATTTAAAAATAAAATAATTAAATATACCTATCAGATATATGACTAATGACCATATTTTCAATTAACACATATGAAAGAACCATATTTACAATGACTATATTTGTAAAGATCATATTTTCAAATTCTAGTTTTCATTCTTATATATGTGGACTTACAAAATCAATTTCTCATTCCACCCTCACTTCTCAAGGCACAGTTCTTATTTAACATTAGACATTTTTCATAATTCATTATCCTTTCATGGTTAAATTCCTCATTATAAGTTTTTTTGGCTATTGGTAATCATCAATGTTCAAGATGATCTAGGAGAGTTTTTAGCCTTAAATATTTTATTATTTTCTATCTATTTTACACTAATTATTTATGCACTTTTAATGAATGCATTTTAACCATGGTGAGTAATAATCCATGGTGTGAAACACTTAGTTTTATTTTCTTTTATTTTATTCTTCCACTTATAAATGAATAAAGTGTTTCTGGGTTTATATATTGTATAAATCATTTTATAATAAATTTATTTTCCTTTAAATAAAAAAATATAGTTTATAATTATAAACATATGGTTGAAAAAATGAATACACTTACTAAAAACCCATGGTGTATAATTATCACCCATTAAATAATTTGTGTCCTCATAATTTTAATTAACACTTACTAATAAAAATACTTAAAGGTATTTAAATATATTTAGGACTGAATATATAGGTTCTATGAGATACAAACATTTCTATACTAGGAAAGTCTAGGTAACATATATTTTCCCACAAAATATACATATATTAACATTATCAAAAATTTATTCAAAATATACCTCTATAGATAAATATTTGAAGTTTCTATAAACATAACTTCTATAAATTTGTTTTTACGATCTTGTTTCTAACTAAATATTAAAACAAAAATAATTATGATAATATCCAACTGAATCGAATTAAATGATTATATAAATCGTAAATATAAATCCTAAGGTGTCTTCTCCATAGAAACCTTTGTTTAATCTTATGATATTTCAACCTTTTCACACTTGTATCATCCAATAACTCTCTTTGTTCATCATAGGTAACTTTAAGAAGTATTCTCCCATAATTACTAACCCAATCCCTAATAGTAATTAGCAAATGAATCCTTTATATTTGTTCCTAAAGATCATGTTATCAACCAAATAATATCCCCTAAGAGTGTCTAGAAAGGTGCATAACATTATGCACATTCATCATGAATTAGGGTGATAATTAAATTAATACTCAACCAACCCTTTTTAGTGTGATTACCCATACGAGAATATATTCTTTGACTATATCCACTTTATAGTATCCATACATAGATGTTAACTATGGAAATAACTTAATCAATAATGTACTAATATTTCAGGATATAATTTTATACTTAGACTCATATATAGGGTTTTCACTAATGTTCAATGAAATTAATACCAAAGGTAACTAAAATAATCTACAAAATAAATAAATCTTTTTCTGATACCCATTATATAAATCCATTATAGACATGAAATAATTAATACATTAACCTCTTGATTCAAATAATATATCTCAAAAACTATCACATAGTCTAAGGACCTAAAGGCTTTGTTTCTTAGATATTAGCTACGTAATAAAATTTTTTAGAACACTTGTAGAAATTTATTCCTAATCATTCCCCTCTAGAACCTTTTATAAACATCTTAGACGATATAATCATCTTCATAACCGTGGGAATGGAAACACAAGAAAGGGGTAGGGTCAGATGCTCAGTAGAGAAAAAATATATCAAAATATATAGGATAACATGAGGATGATATAAATATAATTAAAGATCAATAGATCTTATATGATAATTATGAAACATGTCAGAGTAATATATTATCATAAAAATATCATTAAGGAAGAATAAAATAAATTAAATATCATTAAACACATCATATAACATGCGGGAAAGTCATAAAAGTGGAGAGTAATTTATGAATAAGGTGTAATAATGAAAACATATCCGTTCATGGTAATGATAAGAATATTAAAAATTATTAATAACTTGATAAAAAACATGGAAATTTGGAAAAAACATAATAATTGTAAATTCCTCAAAAGAAAACTTCTTATATACATGCCTATGTGAACAAACTCATTATGTCAAAGCCTAAAAATATGAGGAAACCCATCATTCCCATGCCTATGTGAACAAACTCATTATTTCCATGCCTGATTATATCATGAGATATAAGATTAAAATAATGTATTTAAGGGTTATATAAGACCCCAACTATCATCATCAAAACATATGTTCCCCTTTTAAAATAATTTATAAACATCTCTTAAAGAACCCATGAGAAAAGAATGGGTTTCTTAAACATTACAAAAACATTACCTAACATAAACATAAAATACCATAAGATATAAAAAATATCATTTTATAAAAGTAATCATATAATAATAAAATATAAAGAAATATCAAAAATTAATTTTGAAGTGATAAACCTTATAGAAAAAAAAACAATTTAAAATAAAAAAATATTTAGAAAACCTTTCTAAAATTGTTATAAAATAAAAATTCCAAATTTAATTAAAAAAAGTTTTTATGAGTGAAATAAAAGACTTTTTAAAACCTTAGTATAAATGGATCCACCTAAAACATCCTTGAAAATACACAAAGGTTATCAGAAAATGTGTGTTAGAATATAAAACATTTGATTTTGAAAATATGGAAACCCTTTTGAATATTTTGAAATTCAGTTGTTGAAAACTCACATCTTTAAAAAGAGTATTGGATTTTAATTTTGGAAAGGGGTAAATATAATTTTTAGAATAATATAAAATAATCCATATTATATTACAAAAAACAATTAGAACATTGGTGGTAAGGAGAAACATGGATATGGAAGAAAACTCCATTAAAATAAATTGGAATTATTCATAACAAAAATAAATTTTCACCAAACGATATAATTATCAAAGAAGAATAATTTTTTGTGTAAAATTATTTACCTATAAAATATTTAATAAAAAGACATAACATCAAAATAGGTTATAATAGATCAATATTGAAAGATAATAGTCAAAAAAGAGTGATTATGACTTAAGGGAGATATTTGAATCATAAAAACACCTTACATCCAATATAACTCCTGAATCAAAACAACATGAGAGGTAAAATGGAACATTCAATGTTTAATATCATGAAATATAATATTATAAAGATAAAAAATGAAAATGGGGAAGTATTTACACCACTGAAAAGGATATATGGTTTATAGCTTAAACATGACACACAAGATTCAAATTTGAGACAAATAAATCCTTACCTTGAATTATTACCTATTCGATCACACTATATCATCTTGTATAACAAGAATAAATATCATAGTAACCTATTTGAGAACCTTATTGATAGCCATAAAATTTTCTAACTTCATTTATATGGATACTCTTGAATGATATTGGATTTTAGTATTCACTAAGTAAATATGGAACATCAAGTAATGATTTTGGTAGCATGATAATTATAGAAAAGAGATTATGAAATTTATTAATCAGAGATAAATATAGTCTCCCATCATTAGGGAATGATTATTATAGTAAATTATTGATTATGAACATGTTTAAGTATAATCACATGAAAAAAGGCTTATAAAAAAGGGAGTGCTCAAATTGAAAAGAGGAATGAAAGAATCAAAGAGTGATTTCAACTGCATAAAAACTAAAAAAAAGTTTTATTGTATGGTTTTAATGAGAGAGAGGCATATTATATCATTAATATGGGATAAATGTGACATTAAATGGTTGATTATATACATATTAGAGCATAATAAAGTGAAATTAAAAGGGATCATCACAGTAGAAGCACTAGAATAAAAAAGATAAGGAGGAGAACCCTTAGCTTGATAAGTATCTTTCTAAATTTTGGGAAGAATAATTAAAACCATAATAACTCCATGGAAGGGATTTATAGTGGGTTAGGTAAGATAAATTAATTATAATGTACTTTAGGGTGGATAAGAATGTAATGCCTCTATTTTTTCCTTATAAAGAAATAGAATACATCTAATAAAATTTTTTGGAGCTAGGAACTGATTCATTATGAGATTCCAAGGACCAGAGAGGCTAGGTATTGATATTATATAAATATTAAATATACTAATATCAAACACATTTAGTGTTTATGAAATAATGGAATAACTCATGAATATGGCATCATATTTGAAATCAGAGATTATCGTTGGATTTAGAAGTTGGATTTTACCCTAGGAGAGGAAATATCTTGGTTGGCATCAGATGTTTTTCTTGAGAACCACTATGAGAGAAATAATTATGTAATGTAAAAATATTTATATAATTGTTTAATTAAAATACTAACCTAATTTCCCTCTATAAACACATAGTTATATCTAATTCATAGGTTTATCCACATAACCCTGAGAGTTGAGAGGATAGCATGGGGGAGCATTAAAGGATGTTTGGATCGCAGATCGATGATCAGAATACCGTAAGGATCACCATGGATAATAGAGTTTTTTGATCTTTACAAAGATGAAAAAATAGTTTTTTCTTCATCATTGACTAATCCTAACCTATGGTAGGTTATTTTTTATGGTTCATTTCCCCATTATATTACTCCATGATGAATTTGAATAAAATACACTAATAAACTGATTCTTGGATCATTCATGTTTGCAAGATCAGGTTTACATTCATGGGTTTTGGAGAATTGATATTATAATTTAATATTTACCTTTTTTATTAATGTAAATGAATTAAGTATAAATTGAAAACTGGATGAGGTGCATTATTCTTTTGTGTTTTCATGGATTGATTCCATGTTTCATTAAATGTTCATCCCCAATAATTCCTTTGGCTTGTAGTATGACCATTACCTAGGTATTGATATTTTTAAAAATATTCTTTACTTCAATGGATTGATATCACAGGTTTTGGTATATGATTTTTGAAGTGATTGAGGTGCATTGATGACAATGTGTCATCCATTGAGGATCAAGAAGTGATTTTAAATCATTTTCTTCCCGGTATTCCATGTGATGATGTCATGGTGTGATGGGAACTGATTTCAAATCAGTTTGGATGGATGAAATCCAGTAGTCAATGATGAAAGGGAATATTCATATTATGATCTAATACCTATGTTTTGAATTGTAGACAGATTGGAGGGGAGAGGTGTGATGAAGACATGTATAAATGTCTAGAATTTATATGAAATCACCAACTACACAACATATAGTCCTATGAACACATACTATATAGTCCCCTTCCGTGGCATTAGGGTTCACAGACATGGAAAAATATCACATTCCATGTGACACATGTCAGACACAATTTGAACCAACTTTGAAGGCTTGGCATGTATCCTAGAGGGTACAGGGGCATAGTCACAACTAGGAATATAGGAAAGGGTCGAGTACACAAGAATGTCATGGTAGTCAGATACAAGTAGGTATACAGACAGAACCAGATGTACATGGGCTTAGGTAGGTAGCCCGTGGAGTGTCAGACTGACCTATAAACACCATGTTCTCACAATGTAATGTTGTGTAAATAGATTATTTCATTTATGATGAGACCATAAGGAACATAAATACTCAGGAAAGACGAGACATTCCATTACTTCCTATTATAATCCATGTACTTATTTTAGGACAAGTTGAGGCCCTCCGTCTCTTCATTTCCTTCCTAGTTCAGTTGAGTGTGACTTGTTAGCCAATAACAATGATGGTATAGTGAGGTATTACATTCTAAGAATATTATTTTAATCCACCTATATATTATTTATCAAATAGAGTTAGTGGAATCACTATATGAGGACCAGGGTTAGATCCTATATCTTATCTTCTTCCCTAGGCAGGGTGTGCAGTATCAGAATGAAAACCATGCACATAACATCGATACCATATCTAATTGATTGATCCAGTAGGGTTTTTGGTGTACCTCAATAGTCCAGGGTGTGATCCCCTATCTAGATTCCAACATCTTCTAAGTTCTAGTGAGTACTTATTGTTTGAGACTCGATGAGCACAACCTATCAGATGAAAATCCTCAGTGATAACATAACTTGTAGAGTGAGTTCTCCCAAATTAGAATTACTGTGAAGTCTCATGCAGAATATTATAGATAATAGTGGTTGACAACTCTTAAATAATTATAGTCTATTATGATTATATATAGTTTCTTATGGTTATCCTTATTACTTTGTCTCATATGTCGATTGACATTCCTTTAGCTTGATGATATGACTACTCTTGATGCATTATGATTAGTGATTTTGGGGTGTCCTACTATGTATTCTTATATTCACCCCTAAATGGGATTTTCCCACACATGTAATGTCTAATTCCAATGGTAGGTCTTTGAAAGTGTCTTGGGAGAACCAGTATAAAGAAGAGCATAATGAGATAGTCTTACCATGGTTGGAATCTTTTGTACTTTTTAAAGGGCTCATATTTAGCACTTTTTATTACTTTCTAGTACTTTTCATACTCTAATATGGGATAGATTTTATTCAAGTGTTATAGAATATTTTTTATTTACCATTAATAATTTTATAAGTATTTGGAGATATATATTTGTGTGTGTACATGAACATTAGGATAATCCCTCTGATGTGTGTGATATGTCAACTCAGAGCTGGTCACCATCTTTTGGCCTATTGGAGGAAGGATTGAAATTTCACACTCAACTTATCACCAACTAGGCAGGCCCTTGTGGTCCAGGTCATGATAGAGTCATATCAAAGTAGTTTTTATAATAGGATTAGAGTTTGGAAATTTTATAACTATGAGGTTTGGTTTGGGATTTATGGAAATAGTGTTAAATTGAATGGATTTAGGCTCTCTTTCTAGAGAATCAAGTTTTGGTGTAAAAGATGGTGTATCTATTCACTAGGACTCTGATAACCTACTTGTTTACTTAGTACATGTAGAAATTAGTTGAAGGGAAAACATTGGTACATAGGTCATAAAAGAATGGTTTGGGGTTTCTATATAATTTTTGAGTTAGTTACCCAGATATACTATTTTATTATCGAACATCTTATTAATTTTCAGATACTTCTATATTTATTTCCACCTAGGATTCCACAGATTGATTGTGAGGATGATCTTCCTAGTGATGAGGATTCAATAAAGGGTCCTGTATAGGAGGTTTTACCTCAAGGTGATTTTATAGTTTTAACACCACCCATTGAGAAATAGGTTGTGCTTGCAGTACTAAATCAGGATATGCACGAGTTGAGTGTTCGCCATGAGTTTTAGAGGCAATGACCTCTAATGTTTTTGGGTGATCCAAACCCCTAGGAATCATCAAACTTGATAGAGGTAGTGACTCAAGTTTTCTACCTTATGAGTTACCCTCCAGATTTTATGCTCTTACTTTGTAAGTTCTTCTTTAGGGTTGTGTAGGGTGGTGGTAGAGTTTGATGATTTATATGCATGATTATATGACTCTCTCTTAGTCATATTTTGAGAAACTCTTCATTGAGGAGTTCTATCAAGCCACATTTTGATTAGTTCATATTCAAAATATTTTACAGTTATAGTAGGGAAGTATATGATTATTCAGCAAGGTTCACTGAATTCTCATGATATTATATGGATATGAGTTGAGATCTATTTTTCATTGAATGGAATTTTGAGTGAGTATTACATCAATATACCATGTATGGAGTGATATCTCTTCTCATTACCACCCATTTTTGATTTATTGAGTGCGATTTAGTAGTAGAGAGCTTTATGGTAGAGAAGATGATGAAATTTGGTGCTAATAGTGGGAACATAGAAGTTGAGACCTCAACAACTATTATACGAAAACAAACACATTGATTTGGGCATGTAAGAAACTTTAAGAGATTTTACCAAGATAGAGGATTGATTGTTCAGGGAAATAAAAATGGTTCTAGCCAGTCGAGAGTGAGGTAATATTTCCCTTATGATAGACGAGGACATATTTATTAGGATTTTCAACCTACTAACCAGTTGATAAGTAGATGGTCAATGGACTACCAAAATAGTGGTAGGGACATGACCATAGAGGTTCATAGGGAGGTGGAAATGGAATAGAATCATGAATTATAGAAGGAGGTGGTATATAGTTTATCTTATTTCCACAAGAACCCTAAGTTGGTCTATAATATGCTTAGGGAGTTGGTAGATAGGTATAAGGATAACTATAGGTAGTGGAGGCCTATGAACCAATGTATCCATGGACGATTAGAGGTATGATATGTGTCTTATATAATTTATATATATTACTGATAGGAAAAGGTGTGAGTCACTCTTTTATTTCCACTTCTTTGCTATGAGACTTATTGATTATGGTTGAGCCATTGGATCTAACCTTGTGCTTAGAGACACTAAAAAAAGGGGATTTAGTGATCACGCACTTTTTCTGATAGTGTGATATGACTCTTAGAGTAGAGAGATTCTTATGGGTTAACTTTTTAGTAGCAGAGAGGCCTTATGAAATCATATTTGGTATGGACTTTCTATCCACAATTTGTCCATATATTGACTATTTTAGGTAGAGTATGTGGTGTGTTCGTAGCGATGGAATGATTTTTTTCTTTGTGGATGATAAGGAAACCTATATAGTTTAGGATGGGATCATACATAGTAATATACTACAGATTAATCACCATTTGTCTTGTATTACCCAAGTAAAAGTGAATTATATAGGCTTTCTACATCCTGAAGTGGTGGAAGAGTATAAGGATGACATTATGAAGGATATTCTAGAATTACCTTTCCACCATGATATAGACTTAATCATTAAAATGAACCCAAGTACTGCATTATTAACTACTCCTGCATATTGGATATCTCTTGTAAAGATTCACGAGATGAAGGTAAAGTTAGAGGACTTATGGGAGAAGGACTTTATCAGACATAGTATGTCACTATTGCTAGCCATAATGTTTTTCACCAATAAGGTTGATAGGAGTTTGAGGTTTTTGGTGATTATCATCACTTTAATCCGGTGAACTTATAGAATATGTATCCATTATCAAGGATCAAATAACTCCTCAATCATTTAAGAGGGGTGTGATGGATTTGAAGCTAGAACTCAGATCGGGATATCACCAGCTCTGAGTATGAGACATGGTTATACAAAATATGTCATTCTAATTGTTCAACAGTAATTATGAGTACTTGGTGGTTCCCGTCAGCAATATTAACACCCCAGAAGTGTTCATGTGACTCAAGAATTAGATATTTAAGGCATTTTATAAAATTTTGTGGTGGTCTTCATTGATGAAATATTAGTATACTTGGGGTTCGAGGAGGAGAACATGAGTCACTTGAGGATGGTCTTGGACATACTCCAAGAGAACCATATTTATGGGAATCTCTTGAAGTGTTAGTTTTGGATTCATAAGGTCCACTTTTTGGGAAATGTAATCTCAAAAGAGGGAGTAGAAGTGGAATCAATAAAGGTTGAGGAAGTGCTATCTTTGGATCCAACCAAGAGTGTGAAGAAGGTGCAATGCTTCCTTGGGTTGGTTGGCTACTATAGGAGGTTTATGCCCAATTTATCTAGGATATTGGCACCTTTGAATACTTTGACCCAGAAGGTTCATCCTTTCATTTTGATAGAGTGGTTCCAATAGGCTATCCAAGATCTATGATAGAGGTTGACAAGAAACCCCATCTTGAGATTTCCATAGGAGGGTGTCAAGGAAGCATTATTTTGTGATTCCTCATGGACAAAAATTGGTTGTGTTCTAATGTATATACAAGAAGTTATTTCTTACAGGCCTCATTAGTTGATACAAAACTAGCATAACTACATTAATTGTGATCTAGAGCATACACCAGCAGTCTTCACCCTAAAGATGTGGCAATACTACTTCATGGGTGAGCAGTTTATCATCAATTTTGACCACATTAGTCTCAATAATATCTTATCACAGAAGGATATTAATTTTAGATAGAGGTGATGACTATTTTTCTCTAGGATTATGAATTAGAGATAGTATATACTTCTATAAAGTGGATTTTTGTGGAAGATTCTCTCAGTAAGAGATGTTTCTCACATTTATTGACTAAGGTGTCAGGTCAGTTAGACTTATTATAGTTTTCCCTTATGGATGAGGATGATGTTTCTTACCTCTATTTGATAGTTATTTCCCCACCACTTATATAGTTTTTAGGGTGTTTCAACATGGATATATTGACTATGATACCTTACAAAACTCAGATATCGACTAGACATGCTTCTAATGTATTTTTTGAAGGTAGGAATCATGCAAACCTTTTCAGAGGAGAGATGATGTTACCAATGAAATTGTTTGAAAAGGGTTTCATGGAGTTTCACAAACCCCTCTTAGTGGATCATCCAAGAGTTTATAATATGTACCAGGACCTTTGATGTTAGTTTTAGTAGCCATGGGTGAAGAAGTGTTTTCCAATGTTTATATCTTAATTCCTCACTTGTTAATAAGTGAAGGCTGAGCACAAGGATCCCGCGGGTTTAGGCTGACCCCTCGAGGTTCCAGAGAGGAAGTGGAATGAAATATATATAGAATTTATGATGGGTAAACCATAGATTTTTAGAGGATATGTTTTATTCTGGGTGATCATAGACTGATTCACTAAGGTAGAACAATTCCTTGATATTCGAGAGCACAGTTCAGTTGAGAGATTAAGACACCTTTATGTGAAGGGGATATTCTGGCATCATGGGATTCCTTCATTGATCATTTTAGACCATGCTTCCCACTTCACTTAAAAAATATGGCGAGTATTGAAATTGGCCTTTGGATTTTAGTTTCGTTTGAGCATGATGTTTCACCCCCAAATTGATGTCCAAACTGGGTAAACCATTTTGTTTGTTGAGGACATGTTGTAGGATTTATTTTCAGACTTTTTCCATAGTATTTAGGATTTAATAACCTTGTTATAGTTTTTATACACCAAAAAAATATTACTGCATCGATATGAAACCATTTTAGGACTTATATGAGAGAACCTATAGGGAATCACTACATTAGAAGGTTTTAGTTGAGTCAGTCCTCTTGGTCCTAGAGTTGGTATAAGCTACAACTGAGAATGTTCAGATCATCCAAGAGAAGATTATGAGTTCCAAAATCTCTCTAAAATCCATCATAAGTCTTATAGAGACTGATGATGGAGGTATTTTGAGTTTTTGTGGTGATACCATGTGTTCCTGAGGGTCTTTCCTCAATGTGGTTTGTAGATATTTGGATAGAGTGTCATGATGTCTCCAAGATTCATCGGATCATTCCAAATACTTCATAGGGTTAGTGAGGTGACATACCAATTAGCCTTACTTCCATAGTTATATTGGGTACATGATGTCTTTCATGTGTCATATATGAGGAGGTATGTTTATGAACTATCACATGTTAACGATTAGGGAGAGATGCATATAAATGATGGATCTACCTTTAATGAGTACCCGATGGAGATCGAGGATCAGTATGATAAGATCATTCATGAGTGTGTGATTCTCTTGGGGTGTGTCTAGTGGTAGAATTTGAGTCTTCAAGAGGGAAACTAGGAATGGAAGACCCATATGCAAGCCTGAAATCATCTTCTTTTTGGGTAGGGTTTTTTTCTTTTCGGGACGAATATCACAGATGTGGGGAGAATGTAACAACTATATTTTTCCTTGTAAAAATTATAAATATATATAATAATATTTATGGATCTAGGAAATGGGTTGATAGGGTATTCCTAGGCTCGTAGAGGTTTAGTTTTGATAGTTTATAAATATTAATTATATTAATATCACAAGCACACATTTTTTGTAAAATAATTTAATGAGTCACAAAAAAGTATTAGATTAAAATATGAGACCACCGTTGAATTGTAAATGTGAATTTTACATTTGGAGTGACATAATATTGGTTGGAAATGCGTATTTGGTTGGAGTTCCACCATGGCATAAATAATTAAATAATTTAAAAAATATTTTTTTAATCATTTAATTAAAACACTCACATAATTTCCCTTTATATATACATTGTTATAGCCAATTCATAGGGTTATCCACATAAATATGAGAATTTAGAGGATAGTGTGGAGGAGCATTGCCGGACATTGGGATCGTGGATCAATGATCAAAATACTACAAAAATTTACAAAGGTAACATAGTTTATGGATCTCAGTAGTGACAACAATGAAAATTCATTTTTCATTAGTGATCAATACTAAGATAAGGTATGTCATTTTTTCTCATGGTTTATTTATCTATTTGATTATCCCATGATGAACATGAATCACATCCACTAACATATTAATTCATGGGTTGTTTATGTTTATGGGATCATATTTATCTTTATAGGTTTTGAGGAATTGACATTGTAGTATATTGTTGCTCTTAATTCATCATTGTAATGAAAAAAATCGATACCAACCTAAAAAAATCACAAGGTTCTTTTCTCTTTTTTGTTTTCAAGGATTTATTCCCTGTTTCTTCACATGTTAACCACTAAAAATTCCTTTGGTCAGATGTTTGACCATTACTCGGGGATTGATATTTTCACAATAGTTCTTTGATGAAATAGATTGATAATGAAGATTTTGGTTCAAAATTACATGAGCTATAGAGGTGTATTGGTGAAAAAGATTGATTATAAGAGGATAAGAAGAATATTAGAATTCCCTATATTTCTGGATTGGCGTTTGATGATAGTATAGTGTGACGAGAATCAATTCTCAATTAGTTTGGATGGCTATAATAGAGAAGATAGTGAAAACATGGTATAATTGTATTGACATATTCTACCTACAATGTGAATTATGGATTTATTATAGGATATATTCTTAATGAAGACACATTGAATAGTATGGAATTTATGGGTTATTCCTAACTACATGGTGTGTAGTCCTATAAACACACACTGTGTAGTCCCCCTTCCATGGCACTAGGGTTCACACACAAAGAAAAATATCACATGCTGTGTGACACATGTAAAACTCTATGTGACCTATAATTGCCATCTCAAATGGTATCCCAAAGGGTACATAGGAATAGAAATGACCAACCACATGGGTATGGTTAGAGTACACATGCATGTCCTGGTACTCAAACATGATTAGGTATACAAGAACAACCAGATGTACAAGGGCATGGGTAGGTGGCATGCTGAGTTATAGACCAACCTATATATGCCATGTATACCTAATGGAAATGTTGTGAATATGTAATATCACATGTCATATGAAACAAAAAGGAACTATAAGACTCGGGGATGATGAGACATGTCGTGGAATACCTAGTACACAACATGTACTTCCTAGTACATGCCATGTACTTATTTCAGGTCTAGTTGAGGTCCTATGTCTATTTAGTGTAGACTAGGTTCAGTTGAGTGTGATCCCTTAGTCCATCCTTATGAGGGTTTAGTGTGGAATTATATCTTGATCATATGATTTTAATCACTTATAAGGGGTATGTATCAAATAGAGTTCGTGAAATCCCTATGTGAGGCTCCAGGTGGGTTCCTCTATCATATCTTCATCCCTAGGTAGGGTTCATGGTTTAGAATGACTACCATGCATAGGGAATTAATACCATATCTATTATATAGATTTAGTAGGGTTTTTGGTGTCCCCTAACAGTCTTGAGTGTGATCCCCTATATAGATATCGATATATTTGGAGTTCTAGTGAGTACTTAATGGATAAGACCCGATGGTCAGAACTTCTAAGATGATCTCCATCAGTGAAAACATATCTCATGGAGTGATTTATCCAAGATGATCATTACCATGAAGCCTCGAGTAGAATTTTGTTGCTAGTAGTGGTTGATACCTTTTTTATATTTTGTGTCTGTTATGAGTATATATGGGATATTATGGTTATCCTTATTTCTTTTCTCATATCTTATTGGCATTGATTTAAGTTGATGAGATGAGTACTCCTGATGTTTTATGTTTAGTGATTTCGGGATTTTCTACTTGGTATTATTAAATTCATCCCTACATGGGATCTTTGTGCAAAATTCATGTATTATGATGAGGAAAATCCTTTTGAGGGAGTCCTAGGAGGACTCGGAGAAATCAGAGCATAGTGAGGTAGGTTGACCATGGTCAGAATCTTTTTCACTTTTTAGTGGGCTTGTATTTAGACCTTTTTATTGATTTATAGCACTTGTTATAATATGTTGTGGGATTGATTTTATTTATGTATTATGATATCATTTGTATCTACCTTTCATCATTTTATAGGTATTTGGAGATGTGTCCATGTGTATAGGTACATTAAGATAATGACTCTGATGTGTATGATATGACTACTCGACACTAGTCACTAGCCCCTAGCCTATTGGAGATAGGCTTGGGGTGTCACACTCAACTTATCATAAACCAGGTGGGCCCTAGCATTTTAGGTCACGATAGTGTGGTATCAAAGAGGTGTTTATCTAAGGATCAGATTTTAGAGATTTTATAAACACGAGGTTTGGTTTGGGATTTATAGAAATAGTGTTAAAGTGTTTCGAGTTCATCTCTCAAGCTAAAGAATCTAGTTTTTGTGTAGTGAAAAACATATACATTCACCAGGACTCTAATAACTTACGTTTTGACTCAGTACATGTAGACACTAGTTTTAGGGAAAACATTCATACACGAATCATATAGGAATGAGTTGTTGTATCCATTTCCTTTTGGAGTCATCTTCCTAGATATACTCTTTGATTGTGGTGCACCTTATTTATTTCAGGATGACGCTATGATGATTTCCATATAGGATTTCACAACATAATTGTGAGGATGATCTTTATAGTGTTGAGGCTTTAGTATAGGTGTTTTTATAAGAGGTTTCATCTCCATATGAGTTTCTAGTTTTTACCCCACATGTTGAGTAGCATATTTCACCAATAGTATAAAATTAGGATGTGCACTAGATGAGTGCACTACATGAATTTTATATTTAATGACTTCCTATGTTTCAGGTAAATACAGACCCCTAGGATGCTACAAACTGGCTAGAGGTAGCAATCAAATTTTTCTTCCTTGTGAGGGAACCTATAGATCATAATGTGGTCCTTATAGCAAGTATTATTTAGGGATGCGTAGGGTGATGTTTTGATCTAGTGATTTAGACACATAATGATACGACTCTCTCCTAGCCATATTTTGAGAATTTCTTTAGAGAGGAGTTCTATCTATCCACATTGTGATCTGTTCATATTCAAGATCTTCTACAATTAAATTTGGGAATCATGACTATTAATGAGTATTTGGTGAAGTTCAATGGCCTCTCATGATATTATATGGATATATTTCGAGATTCATTTTTTCAAGCACATACTTTCTAGAAAGGATTTCATTGATATATCATGGATGGAGTGATATATATATATATATATATTTACTACCTATACTGTATTTCATGATCGGGATTTTTTATTAGAGAGATTCTTGGTAGAGTAGATGCTAATAATTGGTGTTGGTAGTGGGCACACAACAGGTGAGACTTCAGAATCCTATAACTGAAAATAGACACAATAATTTGAGCATGCACGAAACATTAAGACAAAAACCTAGGATATAGTTTTTCTAGTTCAATTCCCCCAACATGGTTCTATCCTTTTTAGAGAGAGGTGATATTTCTCTTACGACAGATGGAGAAATATGACTTGGGATTTTATGTCCCACTGAGTTGCTAATAGGGGTACAGTCGATGGACCACCAAAATAGAAGAAGCAATAGGCATATAAAAGTCTATAGATTTTTGAATGTGGAAGAGGAGTGGGGAACATAGAAGGATGTGAAAGATAGTTTATCCTATTTCCACCAGCACCCCCATGTGGTCCATACCAATCCCAGGGAGTTCATGGATATGGAAAAGAATAACTATAGGAAGTGGAGGCCTATAAACCTAAGGCTAAAGGGATCATTAGATCTATGCTATTTGTCTGCTCTACTTTAGTTATAGTACTAAAAAACAATAGATTCATACTTTTCATTCCACTTTTATGATATGAGACATAGAGATTTTAGAAGAGTTATTAGCTCGACCATTGCGTTTAGTGACTCCTACTAGAGGGGATTTAGTGATCACACACTTTTTCAAATAGTGTGACACAACTCTTGGAAAAGAGAGATTCTTATGGGATATCTTTATAGAAGTGTTAAGGCCTTATGATTCGATCTTTTGTATAGAATTTTTACCCATAGTTTATGCCCATATTTTTCAAGTGGGTGATCTGGTTTCTCTATAGTGATGGGATGAGATTTTCATTCTTTGGTGAGAAGGAAACCTAGAAAGATCAAGATGGGGGCATACATAGGAAGATACAATAGATTACTCTTAATTTCTCTAGAATTTTCCTTGGAGCAGTAAATTATTTGGGCTTTAGAATTCATGATGCGGTGGAAGAGTATGAGGATGTCTTTCTTGAGGAAGTTCCAAGATTACCTTCCTATTGAGTGATAGAATTATGCATTTATGTATACCCAGGGACTACCATAATATCTACACCATAATATTGGATTGATCTCATAGATATTTAGGATATTAAGGTGCTGTTGGAGAAATTGTGTGAGAGGGTATTTATCAGACCAAATGTGTCACCTTGGGTAGCCCTAATGTTTTTTCCATGAAGGGGGATGGGAGATTGAGTTTTTGTGTGGATTACCGTCACTTTAACTAGGTGAACATATTGAATATGTATAAAATACTAAGGATCTATGAATTATTCATTTAGTTGAGAGGGGTGGGATGGTTCTCAAAGATAGGAATAAAATTAGGCCATCACAAACTATGAGTATGAGACAAGGATATATTGAAGATTTCATTCTGATGTTTCTATAGTCATTATGAGTACATTTTTATTACTTTTGGTGTGATGAGATCACCAGTAGTGTTAATGGGAATCATTAATATGATCTTTCATCCCTTCTTAGATTAGTTTTTAGTGGTCTTTATTGATGAAATCTTAGTGTACTCGACTTACAAGGAGGAGAACACGAAACACTTTATGATAGTCCTGAATAAACTCTAAGAGAACTGGCTCTATGGGAATATCTCGAAGTGTCAATTATAGATTTGAGAGGTCAAATTTCTAGGACATGTAATATAAAAAGAGAGAGTATAAGTGGAATCAGTGAAGGTTAAGGTATTTCTAGATTTGGATCCACCCAATAGCGTGATGGAGGTGCATCATTTCCTTGAGTTGGATGGATACTATAGGTGGTATCTGCTCGATTTCTGTAGGATATCAGCACCTTTGATTTCTTTGACTCATAAGGGGAAACCATTCATTTGGATAGGTTCTAGTAATATTTTCAGGAGTAATGGTAGATTTTTAAATGTGCCCCCATATTGGGATTTCTAGAGGAGAGTGTCAAGTAAGAAGTATTTTGTGATGCCTCATGGACTAAAATTTATTGTGTTATGATATAGAGGTAGGATGTGATTGCCTATGAATCTAGAAAGTTAATAACACATGAGAAAAACTACATGAACTATGATCTAGTGATGGTAGTGGTAGTCTTTACCCTAAATATTTGGAAACACTACCTTTTGGGTGAGTGATTTATCATATATTTTTGACTACAAGAGTCTCAAGTATATCTTCTCACATAAGGATCATTACTTGAGATAGAGGAGATGAATATAGTTCTTCTATGATTATGACTTAGAGATAGTCTACAATCCTATAAAGGGTACCATAGTGGAGGATGCTCTCAGTAAGAGATATTTCTCACAGTTATTGACCATAGATTCAAATTAGTTGGCCTTATTTCAGTCATCCCTTATAGATGAGGATGGTGTATCTTTCCTAAAGTCAATGGTTGTTAACCCAACACTTATATTGTGTGTTAGAATTTCTCAACATGCATATATCAATTTTGAGATCTTACATGCTTAGATATCAACTATACATGCTTCTAATGAATTTTTTGAAAGTGGGGAGCATGTCATTATTTTCAGAGGATGGGCGGAGGTAACAATGACATTATATGAGGAAGTTATCTGGTAATTTCACACATACATCTTAATGGTACATCCAGTAGTGGATAATATATACTAGGACCTTAGATATTAGTTTTAGTGTTTATTTATGAAGAAGTGTGTAGATGATTTTGTCTCTCAATGCCTCATTTTTGTAGAGACCCGTAAAATTCAAGGGAAATTTTTTCTTAATTTTCTTTAGAATTTTACAAGAGCGCAGTTTCAGACGGCACCTGATTCCGAGGCCCGGAGTGCCCGGAATTAATTTCCGAAGTTTGGCTCGGGTACGTTCAGTGAACGAACGAGCGGGAATTCCTAACTTTTGATCCGGTGCTCGGAATTGAAATCCGAGGGCACTGATGAACTCGCAGCGCCGATATTCGCTTAAAGAGTCCTTTTCGGGAGTTGCGTTTGTTGCGGGTTGAAAGTTAATTTTGGGGTTTTTAGTTTGAGTTAAATAAAATTTGTGTAGAACAAATTTTATTTTAACTTCTTAAAACCTATCAAAGGAGGTTGGAAGTGGGACCCACACCCACTTAACCTCCCTTGGGAGGATTAAGTGTGGTGGGGCCCACACGAACCCCTTTTCTTTTCAAATTCCCTAACCCCTCTAAACCCCCTCTTATTTATGTAACTCCCCCTACTTTAATTCTTTCCAACCTATCTCTTCACTTAATTTTGTCAACTCTAGATTTAATTAATGTATTGAATTCAACTTTTGAATTTTGAAAGGTTGGCAAAGAGAAAATAAAATAAGATGTAGCTTATTTTATTTTGGGTGGTTTGTTTGTCTTCTTGAGAGGTGGAGAGCTCTTCTCTTCTTCTTCTTCTTCAAACTCAACGAAGAACGCGAAGAACGTCGTTCTTCAACGAAGAACTTCTCCACCGAAGAACACGGTCCATCCGTGACGCCGTATCCGCGACGCGACGTACTTCTTCCGCGTCATCTCTTCCGCGACGGTTTTCCGCGACGAACGCCATCGACAACGACTCTTCCTCCGACGTCAAAGGAATCGACACCGATATTCCACGAATCCGTCAACGTGCGACTATCGAGAACGCTCAAGTTCCGACGAAGAACGCCGCTCCGCTCTTCTTCATCTTCGGTGTCAACGAGAGAGAACACCGCACCTTCCTCGGACAACCTTCGTCGGCGTACAAGGTTTCGCCAACGACGTGCCTCTTCGGACGCGCCTCTTCGTCGTCGAATTTGACGAACGACAACCGCGACGCCCGACCTCCGCGAAGTCGTCTTCCGCGGAACGTTCACAATCTTCGAACCTTATACCGAGGTAGGGGTTGTTGATTCAATATTTATTTATTCCATTTCTTGAACGTGGATCTGGCATGTCTAACATGAGGCTTTGAATGTCTAAGTAGAGTTTATCTGTTGTGATCTTCTTGTGGTTATCCTTGTTGGTTTTAGTGAGACCTTGAGGGTCTCGGGGTCCCTACTGAGTATCGTTATACTCACCCCTGCACGGGCTATGCCCGCACCTCGTTGTGTTGGTTGCAGACGACGGCCAGTACTGGCATAGGCCGAGTGTTCGAGGACTGGACGGTACCTGGAGGTGGACTATACGACGAGGCGGTACCCAGAGGCAGAACACTGGGCGGGACATACTCGGAGCAGACGGCGGGACCCGAGGAGCAGAGGAGCTATCTGTACCCACCCTTCAGGTGGGATTTCCAGTGGACAGCTCGGCGTAGCAGCTTTACTTATCAGTTGCTGTTTTCCCTTTCGAGTTGTACTTTACAGTTGGGCTTGTATTTCCGGCCCCTTTTTACTTTCCGCACTTTTAGTTGTACTCTGTTTTTGCTTAGTGTTACTTTCCGCTTGCTTACTTTGTGGTGTTTGTTTACTTTACAAAGGCAATGCCTTCCCTTTTTACCGGGATTTACGCCTTGGTGCTAGTCGCCAGCCCCTGGCCTATGGAAGGCGGGCTTGGGGTAGTCACGGCACGGACCCCGAGGGCGGGTCGTGACAAATTGGTATCAGAGGTGGTCGGTTCTACCGCAGACTCTGATCTTTCTTTCTGTGAAGAAATAGTGTTAAGGGTACCGAGTGTAATTTTCAGTTCAGGGAGTCCAGTGTTGGTGCGGGCGGCCGACGTATCCATACACCAGGACCCTGACAACTGATTTCCGACTTTGTGCACGAAAACACTGATTGCGTGTGTGTTTTCAAAGGTTTTTCCCCTTAAAACAGCTCAAACCAGGTCAGCTCACCAGGTATAATCATTTGATCGTGTTACGTTGTTTCTTTCAGGATGGCCCCACGATGGCAGCCAGCTAGGGTTCCGAGAATCGAACGTGACGACAGCCCACCGAGTGACGAGGCCTCGGTGCAGGGCCCTTTGTCAGCAGTGGCACCGGCGGTAGCTCCACCCGCCGAGCCCCCAATGCTTCCAGCAGCAGCCGCTGACGATGCACGTCGCCTCAGCGCACTGCATGAGTTTCAGCGCCAGCGACTGCCCAGGTTTCGCGGGGAGACGGATCCCCAGGCTGCAGAGGACTGGCTGGAGGCAGTGGTACGAGTGTTTAGGCTAGTGAGGACACCAGCAGACCTCATGGTGATCCTCGCTGCGAGCCTACTACACGCAGCAGCAGGACGATGGTGGAGCTTGATGCTCCAGGTGCACGATGAGGCATCTCTACTTTGGACGGACTTTGAGAGCCTCTTCCGCTCGGAGTTCGTCCCAGCCACCCTTCGTGCGGCGCGTATCCAGGAGCTTCTGCAGCTGCGGCAGGGCAGCATGACGGTCGCTCAGTACTCGGCGGGATTTACCGATCTCTCGCGCTACTCGACCGACATGGTACGGGACCCATTCTTCCGGGCCCGGACCTTCGAGCAGGGTTTGAGACACGAGATCAGGGCATCGCTGATCTCCCTCAGATTACCGACTCAGACAGGAGTACTGGAGCGGGCTCTTCTGATTGAGAGCTTCCTTGCTGAGTCTTCACCAGCGCAGCGACCCACCGCAGGGCGGCACGTAGCGGAGTCTTCGGTAGCAGGTAGCCGACAGATGACTCAGGGGTCCATACAGACCAGACCTTCAGGCAGATGACCTCAGGGCACTGGCTCAGCAGTGCAGGGCACACAACGCGGAGTCAGTCTTTTGAGTGGAAGACAGTGCTTTGCATGCGGCGGGCAAGGCCACATGGCTCGTGACTGCCCGACCCGCCATGCGGAGGAGCAGCAGACGGTTGAGGGACCACCTAGGCAGAGGCAGAGGTTCGACCGTGGTGGTCCGCAGGGAGGAGGCGGACGAGGCAGAGGAGCTGGCCGAGCAGCAGGTGGTGGACGACGCTTTGAGGCTCTGCCACCACCACCACCAGGAGGTCCACCCCGACCACAGGGAGTAGGTGAACATGCGAGAGCACAGCTTCAGGCAGCTGAAGCTTACGAACATGGAGCTCTGGGAGCCGATGGACAGGAGCAGAACTAGTGGATACATCCTTGTACTTCTGGTTCCTTGCTGCTTTTGTGTAGCGTCTTGTATTATGAGCTGCAATAATAAAAGACACATCCTTTGTGATGTTTTCATTCCTCTCCTCTTTTGTGATGTTACTAAGAGGTTCCAGTTGACTGTTGACTTGACCCTCACTTGTGAGACATCTACTGGAGGAGACCAGTTACCACACACTGATGCCGACAGTGTGACTCAACCCTTGGAGGCGAGAGTAACGGTTGGATCTCTTGGTAGTAGCGTCGAGGCGTTACGACGTTGTTGACGCTCCTTTCGTCACGAAATCTAAAGTTCGGAAAAGGGAATATCTGAGCTCAAAGTGATTAATCCTTTGAAGAAACATCAAAAATCGACAAAGGGATGAAAAAGGAGAACATTGCCCAGAGGTCGCGCAAGTTCCCTCTTGGTCGCGCAAGTACACTTGCGCGCCGCCTCAACACTTGCGCGACCCCTCATGGTCGTGCAAGGGACTTGCGCGACAGATCTGGTAACCGCCCAGTAACCGCCCGGGGTCTTCTTTTGCCTATAAATAGACCCTGTGGGCCCCCCATTCGAGAGGATCTCTTTCCAGAAACTCGGATCAAAGCTCCCGACGCCCAAGTCTCTTCTCAAAGCTTCCAGAACACTTCTAAGGTAATTTCTTACCTAGAATGGAAGATCTAAAGGGAAGAAGGAAGGCCAAGTGTTGAAACTTATCAAACACTTGCGCGCCGACTTAATTCCTTCAATATAACTTGCGCGTCCCCTCTCTAGAAGAACCTCAAGAGGATGATAAAGGGTTTAATAAAG
The DNA here is from genome assembly GCA_963277665.1 of Viscum album. Classification (NCBI taxonomy): domain Eukaryota; kingdom Viridiplantae; phylum Streptophyta; class Magnoliopsida; order Santalales; family Viscaceae; genus Viscum; species Viscum album. The sequence goes on from OY728156.1 coordinate 343,662,450, forward strand.
AATCGCTCAAGTATTTCAACTCTGGTTGTAAATCGCGCAAGTATCCCTCATGTCGCGCAAGTATACTTGCGCGACCAATACTTGCGCGCCGCCGCAGGACTTGCGCGACTTTTAATACTTGCGCGCCCCTATCTTTTTGGGTGCCCATCTTGCCCATTTTACCCCTCTTAAGCCATTTCACCTTTCCTATTCAAGATTCAGTCTTCAAGATACTCTTCAAAAGCCATTTACGGCATGATTTCTTGATTTGACATCCTTATCTGAAAGGAATTCTGTGAAATACCTCTCAACACCCAGTGATTTAAACATCTTTATGTCACCAAAGATTGAGAGTTCATTCATTTCAACCTCATCCTTTAAGATGAGAAAATTCTAACCTGGGTCTCCTTTTCAGGAATAAGACTCAGTCATAACCTTGGGCTTCCTTTTTAGGAGTAAGCCCCAAGTCCCCTAACCTAGGCTTCCTTCTCAGGAATAAGTCCTAGTCATAAATCTTGGGCATCTTTCTTAAGAATAAGCCCCAATCAAGTTCCCAAACTTGGGCATCCTCCTCAGGAGTAAGCCCCAAACCTTAATCCCTAACCTGGGTCTCCTTTTCAGGAATAAGACTCTGTCATAACCTTGGGCTTCCTTTTCAGGAGTAAGCCCCAAGTCCCTTAACCTAGGCTTTCTTCTCAGGAATAAGTCCTAGTCATAAATCTTGGGCATCTTTCTTAGGAGTAAGCCCCAAGTCTCTTGAAATTTCTCTTAACCAGTCTTAAATTACCTTTGATTTGGGTTTCCTTTTCAGGAATAAAACCCAATCATAAGTCCCCTCCTAACTTGGGCATCCTCCTTAGGAGTAAGCCCCAAGATTAGAGTATTCAAATCTCCATGAAGCATATATAACTTTGTGGACCGTGTTCTTGGATTTTCTCCCTAAAAGTAAATCCTAAACCTTCGTCTATCTGGGCAGTCATCTATACATAAGACCCAAAACAAATTCTTATGATTGCATCTTTTATGGCACAATTGTCTGAATTTTACCAATACCTCTTGTTTCTCACACCGAGCATGACTCACGTGAGCTTAGAGTGTAAAAGTAATTATGACATTCATCTTTGAGCCATCAATCATAAAACATCATATCCCATTTCTCGAACTACGTGGGTTCTGATTCCTTTTTCAAAACAAAGGATACGTAGGTAGCCCATTTATGGGTTCGATCCCAACATTGAAATAATCTCTGTCCTTCTGAATAACGATAAACTTCAAGTGCCCCACTGAGTGGCTTTAAAACCATCCTGGTCAACAAAATGACCAAGAGACTTTTATATAAATGTTTTGAAGGATACCATTGACCAAGAATCTCTAAACAAATATAGATGATTCTATATTGATGAAGAACCTCGAATACATATAAAAGATTCTCTAAATTTCTTGCATATTTAATCATTGATTGTTAAAACTAAAGGAAAGCTCATTTTATACTTGGTAATGTAATAAGGATTCACGAACTTAACTTAAATCTATAAAGAGAGTCCCGGAGTAGACAATAATTCCCCTCAAAAAGGTGTGATGAGTCCGACCTCCCATCCTCTCGACCAATGCAAATTCCTAAGCCTCATTAGCCCACAAGCTAATGAGCGCCTGCCTTTGGAAAGTAGGTCCAAACGGATGTGGAATCATTGGATGTTTCCGGTTCTACGAACAAACCCGTTAGAAACCGATCGGAATGTTTGAATCTCCCGTCCAGGAGGTCATCCCCGGATTCTGCGCGAAACAAAAATGGTGAACCCGACGTGAATCCTTAACCAAGTTAAAGTGATGTTCTTCTTATCTGTTAGGCCCTTTGGGCCAACAAGGCAATCATTGACATGTGCTCATCCAAAAGATGCAGTGGCTGGATTCATCTTGATTATGTCTGTTACATGGAACAGGCACTCTTTTTTCAAGATCTTCTACAAAAATGGCTTTCCTTAAATTCACCCCTGTGAATACTGCTTCTGGGAACACCTCTACTGTGAGGTCTACTGCTGTGAAAACCAATGCTGCTACTCCTGCTGGAACGTCATCCGCTCTGAGGATGACATCACCAACTCAGCGTCTTCAACGCTGTGTTTCTAATGCACTGGTTAAGGAGTACCGTCGCAACGGTACTATCCCAACTCTGGAGGCCGCTCGTCAAGCCATCCAAGTTAACAATTCTACCTGGTTGTCCGGACAACGGCGACCAGCAATCAAGAAGCAGACGGTGCTGACTACCGTCTCCAACCGTTTCGGGTCGTTATCCCCGGAACACAATTTCCATTCACTCCCTTACTCCGAGGAAGTGAATGAGCAAGTCCCGCAGGACCTTAATTCAAAAAGATAGGAGTCCTTCTCAAGGGCTCCCATCAACAATCGCTGCCAGACTCGTGCGGTAGTGCGCCCTCAACATGATGAGGGTACCGACTCCAGGCGTTCAGCTCAGGTTCCTCGAACCCGAGCAGGCAAGATGAATCGCCAGAGACGGAACCCGGTTAACAATAGGCAGGTTGTCATCCCTGTCATCTCCGGAGAAGTCCACCAACCTAACTTGGTGGCAAATAACGAGCAGGCATACACACCTGTTCATTTTAATCCCGCTGTCCAGCAGACTCGTCTGGCAGCATCAAGCCGATCCCGCCAGGCAATTCCGGCGGAGTACCATAGGCAGGAACATACACCTGCTTATACATCAGCAGTTAGTCAGCAGGCTCGTCTGACTACATATGATGGATCTCGTCAACAGCGTTTGGCGAAGTGTAATCAGCAGGCACATACACCTGCTAATACTAATCAAGCCTACCAACAGTCTCGTTTGGTAGCGCACGGAGAAGTCAGTCGGAAAGCCCCGACGACAAACAGGAGACAGACTAAACTCTCTGCCTCCACACTTGAGTACTGTCAGGATTCACTGACAGGAAAAGGAGGACAGGAGCAGGCACATACACCTACTCCAAGCCCGGAATGGACGTATATCCCTGTTCCGGCGGCTGAAGTCACCAAACATATTTTGTCAATGGTGAAAGAGCAGAAGAAAATTCCTGCTCATATTCTGGATGCTTGCCAGGATATCATAACAGCTTCAGCATCATCTCAGGGACAGACACATAAACCTATCCCTAGCAGTGGAGTGACACATCAACAATTCACTCCGGAACAGACACACACATCTGTTCCAGTCCAAGAGGGTTGTGGGGCCTACTCCCCCATATCATATGGACAACCAAGTCAGGCACATACACCTGATTTGAGCGATGATCGTCAGCCTAACCTGACCATCTTTCCTGATCAGGCACATACACCTGCTCAGAGCAATCACTTTCATCATCAAGTGATTTCTAAAGCGAGTAAGAAGGCATCTAAGAAAAAGATCCGCCCAGCACAGTCAGGAGATCAAAGGCCAATCTACAACAAGGCCTTGCTCGATGCTGGAGTTCTTGAAGCCCTCAGACATTTATCTGTCGGAATTCAAGATTCTACTCCCTCAGTTCCCAATAACAGGAACATTAATCCCGAAGGTCTTCAACAGACACTTCCTCATGAAGACTTGCTTCATGAAAATTCGGTCAATCTTGAAGTTTCTTCTTCAGATGAGAACCACAGGAACCCTCTGTGTGGTCAGAAGACCAAGGAGCAAGAGATCTCATCTTTTGCTGTAACCCATCATGAAGGTCCTCCTCATGGTGATGAACTTCGCTGTGAAAGTCCTCTCCGCAGTAGTGATTCACATTGTCTCGAAAATTCTTCAGAAGGCAATGTAGTGACGAGAAAGCCCTCCTATCTCGAGGCACTTGCAAACGTAAAACCAGTCATGTCTGAAGTTTTACTATCGGCAGGTGAAACTCTTTCTCCATCAGAAGATAGCTTGGGGTTCAGGTTATTCTCCGAACCTTCCCTGGGTCATTCATCTTCCAGCATGAATAGTGATTCCTCTACCAATCTTGTTGAATCCGATGAAGCAACAAGGAAACAGCAACTCTGGTCCAAACAGGTAGAAGAATCTTCATTTAATGATAAAAAGGAAATGTTGAACATGAGGAAAAAACTGGCAAAAGGTGAAGTACCAGTCATGTTTTGGCCTTTGGCTGATTCACAGTATGACATTCCAAAGATGTTGACGGATGATGGAATCCATGATATTCGTCTTAACATATGGAAAACTCTTTGTCAATTAAAGAAGAAGGTATTATCTTACGATGAATATGAAAATCATCTTAAGATAATAGAAGGGTTACAACGCCAGATTGATTTGGCATCTCTATCAGTCTCTCGGTATCCGAAGGCTGAAAAGCAACAGAGAACCCTTCAACGTTCATGCCTTGGCGCACTAAGAAGGTTGCGTCAGTTAATTTCCAATGCTCCATCTAATGTTCATATCAGAGGATGGGGTATTCACGGAGCACTACATTTCACAGTGCTTTCCGGTCAGCAAAGCCCGCCGAAAATGGTCTCATGCAATGTTATTGCCCATGGCCGGCCACAGTCAATGGGCTTTGTTCATAATCAAAATCTTGCTCGAGATCAAGCTTCAACTAGTTCCTCTCAAAGTCAAGTATATAGAGAACAGGTTGTTGAATTGCTCCTACATCAAGCAGGCGAGAATATTGCGCAAGCCTCTCGTCTGGAGCAAACACGTCATCAAATGACAGAAGTTTCGGAAATCATCCAACGGTCTGTTGAACCAGGTGATAAAAGTGGATACAGGTTAATGCATCCAGCTAATTTCCGAACTAAGATCCGCAAGATCAAGAGAGATTTCAAGAAGATCTCAGACATAGCATGTCAAGAGACACCCCAGCTTGCCAGACTGGGGACTTCTCTAACCCAACCCTTAGAATCAACGAATGGTATTCGAGGAGTTGAGCGGAAGCAACAGGAACACCCCCAGTCCACCGGACTGGGGACTTTTTCAAATCTTCAATCCCTCCCTCAGAGAAAGTCAGTATTCTCTCGATTAGGGAATAAGCCTCAAGAGGAACGAAGAGCCAAGATGTCAGGAGATTCTCTCCGAGTGACGGTTCTCCAAGAAATTCCTGAGGGGTCAAGTCAACAGAATTCCATGCCTTATCATGGACATAAAAGGAGACAATATCACAGAAATGCTGATAGAAAGGATTCCATGAAATATGCATCCATTAATGTCATCACTGCCGTTGCTGCTGATTCACCAAATGAGGCTGAATCAGAGGGATCAGATGAAGAGGTTCCTGCTCAAGAAGTTGCGCACACAGACCTAAATGAAGAAGGTGTGCGCACACGTAATCAAAGGCTTACCCAAAATCTGGGTATTCCTTCAAGTAACCCACTTCCCCCTCTCCGAAAAGGATCCAATAAGGGGAAAGGAAAGAATCAGGTTACTTCTCACCCTTCCTCTGAAGGAGATCAATCGCTCTCATTAGAGCAAAGGCTTGCACAACAGGAGGAAGAAATGAAAGAATTAAGAAGGTTGAATGCAGAACTACTTCAGAGTAGTCTTCTTCTTAAGAATGCTGAAGTCCGACAGCCGAAGGAATTTGTTGTAACTACTGAGATGGATCAGGAATATCCTCCTTTATCAGTACACCCACAGTGGTCTAATCCTACGGGTCAAACGCAACAACGGTTGGCAGCACTACCATTAGTTGCAGCACCAACCTCCACGGCTGTCCAAGCTCCATTCATTGCACCTACCCAAAACCAAGTTCAACCTGACATTTCTCAAAAGTTAATAACTACTATTGAGTCATTAACAGCTCGGTTAGAAACTATGGAAGGGAAACGGGCGCAAGTTCAACCTGAAAAGAAATTTTACCCTGAATGGGTAGATTCAATTTCTCCTCCATCCAGTTTTGGAAACCCTATTTTCCCTACTTTCAATGGATCAGGCGACCCTGAACAACATTTGACGCATTACGTGTCTTGTTGTGATCCTATGATGGGAACTCCAGAACAACAAGAAGCAGTGAAACTCAGATGCTTCGTGCGAACCTTGCAAGGACCAGCTTTTGTCTGGTATACAAGCTTGCAATCCCGGTCAGTCATCGGATGGGAGGATCTTCGTCAAAAATTCCTTCTTCAGTTCAGCTCAACTTTGCCAAAAACGACAGTTTTCGATCTTACAAACTGCAAGCAAAGGGAGAATGAAAGAGTCTCTGATTTCATTGCTCGTTGGAAGGGATTAACGTATTCCTTGAGTTTATCACTCCCTCGGGAGGAATTATTGCCAATCTTTGTGGCAAATTTGCGTGACGAATTACGCACGCCATTGATCCCTGTGAAATACACAGGAGGGTTTCGAGACCTTACTTCAATCGCTCAACAGATTGAAGATTCCCTTATGCAGGCTAAGGTTAAATCTCGTGTAATTCCATCAGCTCCAGGAAGAAGAATGGGTAAAGCAGAAACTGCTACAGTTATGCTTAAACAGGCACCTATACCTATTTCTACTTCAAAACCTTCATCTTCTCGAAAGGCTCCACCTCCTGAGCGCCAACAACAAAGGCTGTTTCGTCCAAATGATCAAAAAGATCAACGACGAAAACAATTTGAGGATATGAAGAGTAAAACATACTCTTTCCGAAGTGAGCAAGTTCCTGGTTACTTCATTTCAGCTCTGGAAAATAATTTGGTTCAATTACCAGTGCCGAAGAGACCAAACAAGGAAGAAGATGAAGACCGTCCCAATTATTGTCCCTTTCATCAAATGTTGGGACATCCCATCCAGGAGTGTTTTGTCTTTAAAGACCTCCTACAAAAGATGGTTGACTTGGGACAAGTCAAATTGAAGGGTTCTTCAGCTCATGTAGCGTGTATTACCGCTACAGATCCAGAGGAAGGAGGCGAGTGGCAGGAAGTCAAAAGCAAAACTGCGAAAAAATATGATGATTGGATGGTCAGAAAGACAATCAATCGGACCCATTCCATTTTGCGAACACAATTGAAGAAGCCAATTGTGTCTCCTAAAAAAGCTGCAGTAAAGCCTCCATCAAAGGACAAATCCTCAAAAGGGCAGCGCAATTCAAAGAAGAAAGAGGAATCAGGAGAAGATGAGTATGTATCAAAGCCTAAATTGTCTTTGACTCTGGCAGATTTCATGCCATCTACTTCAAAGCCACGGGCACCGTCCCACCAAACGGCACAGCCTAAACATGCTAACTTGGCAGAGTCTTTATCAGACGAAGAATTGATCTTTGGTTCTGTTAATATGATTCAATTAACAGATTCATATTCCAGTCTTAATGAGCCTGAATTCCCTGTATCAAATAAAGGAACCCGAGGAAGTTCTAGAGGTTCAGGATATAGGGGAAGACGTGGATCTTTCCGAATCCACTACTCTAATTCTACCCCTGCTAGCACGGTATATGCAGCAGAAACTCGTGGTAGAGCCCTTCAGCGAGCTCAAAATGAACAAGCAAGTTCTTCTGCCAATGGCCAACTCAGCTTCGGCACAGTTATTTTGGAAGACCGATTAAATGTTCCATCTTCTTTATCTCAGCAAGTAAATGGATCTAATCAGTCTAATTTTCCAAAACCAAAGATGTTGCCAACTTCAATACAAGAGTCATCAGCTTCCAAAGCATCTGCTTCCAAAGCATCTGCTTCCAAGGAGTTTGAAGCTGAAATTGCTGCAGCTGAAATTTATCACATAGAGAATAATCCTGCAGAATGCCATGCAGTGATATCTTTTACTGATAAAGATGAAGATGATGTTGTGCATGGGCACATAAAACCTTTGTACCTATCTGGAAAAGTCAATGGTATAGATGTTCGAAGAGCTTTTATTGACAATGGTTCAGGAGTCAACCTCATGCCCATTCGCACACTTCGTCGATTGGGCCTCACGGAATCTGATTTATCTCCTTCTACCATGATGTTGCAAGGATATGATAAAAATGAACAAGAACCACTGGGAGAAGTTACGCTCAGAACTCAGTTTGTAGATCTTGTTTCCAATTCAGATTTCATGATTGTTGATCAAGACTCAGCTTTCAATATCTTGCTTGGAAGACCCTGGTTACATCAGCATGCAGCTATTCCGTCATCATACCATCAATGTCTCAAATACTGTTTCGATGGTCAAGTTGGAACATTGTATGGTGATAAGGCCCCGTTCAAAACATGTGAGTCTCAATACATTGAGGCGGAATTTTATCACATGAAGGGAAGAGAAAAATCTACAATGAAGGAAATTACCAAAGTTAATGCTCCATATGGTTTGGAAAAAATTCCAATAAATCCATTTTCACATGTGAGTACAGATTATGTGTTACCTATCAGTCAAATTGACAAAATAGGCCCAAATCAAAACACTCTTATGGAAAGATCCATAATGTCAATTACGGCAATCGAGCCAGACAACATGGGAGAAATTGGTAACTTACCAAGCAGTGATGAAAGCATAAGTGGTGACGTTTTCATTTCGTCTGCTGAAATCCAACAAGTCTATACTTCGCTAATCAGGCCAGAAGAAGTTATAGCAACACCAGAGGTGAATGTTGATGTCGATTCTCAATCCATCATCTCCTCTTTATTTCCCAAAGAAGACCCTTTTTCATCAATAGGGTCGGAAATGGAAGCTTCTTCTTCAAAATGTGAAAATTTTGACATCTCTTATGATCATGAGAATTTCGTTTTTTCATCTACTTTGCAAGTAGAAACGGAAGATATAACACATGATGAAGAGGAAGAGGAAGATCTTAGAGATGCTCCTCCAGCATTTGAAGAGGGTATCTCTACCACTGTGGATGAACTCAGAGAAGTAAATCTGGGTACAGAGAAAGATCCACGCCCCACTTTAATTAGTGCGGCCATGACCCTTGAAGAACAAGAGATATATATTTCTTTTCTAAAGCAAAATAAAGATATCTTTGCTTGGAATTATACAGAGATGCCTGGCCTTGATCCTGATGTTGCCACCCATCATTTGGGTTTGCCAAAAGAACATCGAGGATTCAAGCAAGCCGCGAGAAGAACACACCCAACCTATGCTTCCAAAATCGAGGCTGAAGTGGATAAGCTTATCAAAGCTAACTTCGTCAGAGAAGTTCAATATCCCAAGTGGTTGGCTAATATTGTCCCAGTAAAGAAAAAGAACGGACAAATTAGGGTTTGCATCGATTTCAGAGATCTTAATCGGTATTGTCCCAAAGATGATTTTCCAGTTCCGATTACAGAACTCTTAATTGAGGCGACGGCTGGCTATGAAGTACTTTCTTTCATGGATGGATATTCTGGATATAATCAGATCCGAATGGCCCCAGAAGATGAGGAATATACATCCTTCAGAGCTCCTCAAGGTGTGTTTTGTTACCGGGTGATGCCCTTTGGTTTAAAGAATGCAGGTGCAACATATCAACGCGCCATGCATCGTATCTTCAAACCTTTTCTAGGGAAATTTGTTGAATGCTATGTAGATGATTTGGTGGTTAAATCCAAACAACGTTTTGATCACTTGGCTGATTTGGAAATCATATTCCACAAGCTTCGACAACATAATTTGAAGATGAACCCCTTAAAATGTGCTTTTGGGGTAACCTCAGGAAAATTCCTCGGCTTTGTTGTACGCCATCGTGGTATTGAAGTCGATCCTGAGAAGACCAAATCAATCCTTGGTATGTCACCTCCTCAGAATTTGAAAGAATTAAGAGGACTTCAAGGACACTTAGCCTATATTCGGCGTTTCATCGCCAATTTGGCAGGCAAAAGTTTACCTTTTACCAAATTATTGAAGAAAGGAGTCACTTACCAGTGGACTAAAGAATGTCAAGAAGCATTTGATGTTCTCAAGAAATACCTCTTAAGTCCACCAGTACTCATGCCACCTGTTGAGGGTAGACCTCTTATCCTCTATGTGACAGCTTTAGAGCGATCATTGGGTGCCTTTCTCGCTCAAAAGAATGATGCTGGGAATGAAAATAGTCTCTACTATCTCAGTAGAACTATGCTTGAAGCAGAAACCCAGTATTCGAGTATTGAAAAATGCTGCCTAGCATTAATCTTTGCAGTTCAGAAACTGAGACACTACCTGCAACATCACGAGGTCTAATTGGTATCTCGTAATAATCCACTCAAATTCATCCTTAGTCGTCCAATGCTTACAGGACGTCTGGCAAGGTGGGCGGTTATTTTACAGCAGTTCGACATCCAGTATGTGTCTCAAAAGGAAATTAAGGGCCAAGCTCTGGCTGATTTCCTGGCTGAACACCCTTCAGTGGAAGACACGTATTCAGATATCGAACTCCCTGATGAGGAAGTTTTTTCTATTCAAGAGAATCCTCAAACATGGGAAATGTATTTTGATGGTGCTTCTAGAAGTCCAACAGGGAAGAAAATGGAAAATCCTAAATTCAACAAAGTTGGTTTAGGAATTGTGCTCATTTCTCCAGATAAGGCAGTGTTACCTTATTCCTTTTTGTTGTGGGAAGGTGGTACCAATAATGAAGCTGAATACCAAGCTCTCATTGCAGGCTTGGAGTTAGCGCTTCAAGCACAAGTGAATCACTTAAAGGTAAAAGGTGATTCAGACCTGGTAATCAAACAAGTCAATGGGGATTATGCCATCAGAAAAGAAGAATTAATCCCTTTGTATGATTACGTCAGAGAGTTAATGTCGGAATTCCCTTCAGAACCGACATTTTCTTATGTCCCAAGATCACAAAATGCTCAAGCTGATGCACTGGCTAATATAGCCACAGCTTTAGCAGATCCAAATCGGGACGAGACAACCATCTGTATTGCCCACCGTCGTGCAATTTCACCTTATGTTCAAGTCAGAACAGAGGAAATTAATGAAATTAGTCCCATTCCTGAACCATATGGTCATACTACAGGATGGATGTCACCTATCAGGGAATACCTTCAAAATGGAACACTTCCACCTGATAGAGCCGAGAGAGAACAAATTCGGCGACGTGTGGTCAATTTTACTCTTTATGATGGTCCAAACCACCTCGAGAAAATTCTCTACAAACGTGGTTTTGATGGAGTTCTCTTCAGATGTATTGATGGTGAAGAGAAAATGGCTGTCATAAAAGAAGTGCATGCAGGAGTCTGTGGTGCCCACCAGTCTGGACATAGATTGTCTGATCAAATTCGAAGGCTTGGATACTTCTGGCCTTCAATGATACAAGATTGTGTTAATTTCACAAAGAAGTGTCATTCATGCCAAGTATATGCCAATTTCATTCATCAACCTCCAGAGTTGCTTCATACAGCTAAATACTCATGGCCATTTTCCACATGGGGAATGGATTTGGTGGGACCTTACCCTTCAGCTACGGCCAAGCAGTTTAAGTACATTCTTACTGCTACTGATTTCTTTTCCAAATGGGCAGAGGCAGTACCTCTCAAAGAAGTCAGTTCTAAATGCATTGTTAGCTTCATCAAGTCTAACATCATTTCTAGATTTGGTGTCCCTCATACCATATTGACAGACAACAGCACCAACTTCTGTTCTTCTGAGGTAAAGAGATTGTATCAAGAATACAACATTAAGTCCAACCATTCATCTCGATATCATGCAGCGGCTAATGGCCAGATAGAGGCCTTCAACAAGACTCTTTCAAATATACTGCAAAAGATGGTGGATAAAGATAAGAGGTCATGGCCTGATAAACTCTATCATGCTTTATGGGCTTATCAGACTACCACTCGCAATGCAACGCGGTCTACTCCATATTCATTGGTATATGGAACAGAAGCAGTCTTGCCAATTGAAGTTCAATTGCCCTCACTCAGAATAGCCATTTGTGATCAGTTATCAACAGATGAGCAATCCCAAAAGCGTTTGAATGAATTGGAACAGTTAGATGAGAAAAGATTGTGCACTTTGCACCACTTGGAAATCTATCAGAATCGAATAGCACGAGCTTTTAACAAAAAAGTTCATCTTCGTTCATTCATTCAGGGAGAATTGGTATTGGTTCTCAGAACACCAATGATACCAGGAAAGAAACCTCCCAAGCTTGAACCAAAATGGGAAGGGCCTTATTCAGTACATAAGGTCTATTCCAATGGAGCGTATTCTCTGATTTCAATGGATGGAGAACACATCACGACTCCAACTAATGCCAGATTTCTGAAGAAGTATTTTGTATAAACACAAAATATTGTTCCTAGAACCAAGACTTACAATTGGTTCATACACACAGGTCCGGTATGACCTTAAACTACACGAAGGTCCGGTATGACCTTAAACTACACCAAGGTCCGGTATGACCTTAAACTACACCAAGGTCCGGTATGACCTTAAACTACACCAAGGTCCGATATGACCTTAAACTACACCATGGTCCAGTATGACCTTAAACTACAACTTCGTCCAACATGACGTTAAACTGTGTCACCTTCAATGTCCGAGATGACATTAAACTAAATTTTGTCCCTGCAACATGACATTAAACTGTGCAGCACCAATAGTCCTAACTGCAAGACTTTAAACTGCATAGTACCTGATTTTGTCCTACATGACAATAAACTGTATAGAAGTTCCTATATTTTGTCCGAGATGACATTAAACTATATTTTGTCCTAGCGACATGACATTAAACTGTGTGGCACTTTCATCGTCCAGCATGACGTTAAACTGTGTTAAGTCCCTTATTGTCCTACATGACACTAAACTGTATTCTGTCCGAGATGACATTAAACTATATTGTGTCCTAGCAACATGACATTAAACTGTGTGGCACTTCCAATGTCCAGCATGACGATAAACTGTAAAAAGATCAGAACTGATATCCTCATATTGATTCACCTTAGTCTTAGCTACATGACTTTAAACTGTACAGCATCAGTTCGTCCTTGCTATATGACGCTAAAACTATACAGCAATGGTCCAGTATGACTTTAAACTGCAACTTCGTCCCACACGACATTAAAACTGTGAAAAAGTTCCATAAACAGTCCAGCATGACCTTAAAACTGCATCATTCCTGGTCCATGTATACGACCATAAACTATTTGCAAATATGTCCAGCAAGACGTTAAATTGTGACGTCCTAACTACATGACGCTAAACTGTATAAAAGTCTCTCACGTCCGGAAAGACGTTAAACTATATAATCATCAAAAGTCCAGCATGACATTAAAACTGCACAATCCCCCTTTCGTCCAATATGACGTTAAACTGTATTGTCCCCATCGTCCTAACTACATGACGCTAAACTGTACAGAAAATCCTTGATATGTCCTACATGACATTAAACTGTGCATCGTTAAAGTTGTTATTACCTCTTGTTTCTCACACCGAGTATGACTCACGTGAGCTTAGAGCGAACATCAACCATAACACTCCCTTTGGGCCACTAACCATGTGTAAGTCCCAACAACATTTTTTTTAGATCATTGTCCACAAGAACAACTTGATCATTAATTCATTCTTTAATTGAACTACACAGACTTTGATCCTTGCCCTCCAGGCTGGGTATGTAGGCAACCTCCCAAAGGTTCAAGCCCAAAAACAATCTCTTCACATTGGTTCACCACAATCTCATATGATGATGATTTGTGAAACCACCCTTGGAATCAATATCTTTACATTGATTCACTTTCGTCCTTGTTATATGACATTAAACTATACAACACTTTTGTCCAGTACGACAATAAACTACAATATTCTTTGATTTCCTCATTTGAGAAGGAACCATTATTAACATTGATTCTTTTTCAATCATGGTTTTCATTTTCAAAAAGACTACGTACATACATGGTAATGCCTAAACTTTTTATCTTAGGTTAAAACCATCATTGCACTAAAGTCCCTTTTCACCCTTCACATGTACGAACCAAATTTGTACAAAGGGTAGTTTCTAGAACTACGTGGACTTGATTCCCATCTTTATGGGATACGTAGGAACATTCGAGTGTCCCTCGAATCCAGTCCCAAGTCTTTTGGGCCTAACCCCAAATTTCACTTTCAGTCCCTTGGCTGAAAAGTCCTCATGAAAACACACACTGTGTATTCATTATTATGGTCCGAATTCTATGACCCCAAAAACTAAGATCACTCATCCTTTCGTCCTGCACGACGTTAAACTGCATTTCAAGAACTACGTATGGCTTGATTCTCATTCTTATGAGATACGTAGTGAAGTCCAAGTTTCAATTCAGGACCCAGCCACAACATGATTATGGTTTTCATTGACCTATGTATCTCTATATACATTGGAAAATACCAATCTTTATGTATTATAATCCTAACCTTAAATATTTTCAGATCTTCATAACCCTTTTCATGACTTATGGTCACAAAAATGTCAAACTTCTGAGAATTCTTTTTCCTGACTATGCAGCACGTGCCCATAGGTAGCCTTGCATAAACAGTCCACATAACAGACTTGTCAGCCAAGAGATGCTATTTATTTGACCATGCAGCCAATGCCCATAGGTGGCCCTGCATGTTTTCAACCCCCTAACGGGTTTGTTAAATAATAGTAACTTCATTCTTGGGAAGAATGCCTCTTTTGTCCTTATTTGTATTAAACGACAGTATGTAGGGATCCGCAAAAATAGCCATCCTTAACATATTTGTCCCATATCCTTTTTCATGATCTGAAATTATTCAAGTCTATGGTTTATTCTTCTTCCCTACGTTTGGGTCAGACCTTCGTAGGAGTGATATTCATCCAGTTCTTCGATATTCTTGTTTGAAAGTATCTTCTCCATATTCAAGTACCTCTTTCCATACAACAAACTCTATGCTTTAGAAAATTTGAATCTCCATAAACTTTCACTGGCTTTTAGCACTAGGAAAGTAAATTTCTGAGAGTTCTTTTGCCTAACTATGCAGCACGTGCCCATAGGTGGCCTTGCATAAACAGTCCACATAACAGACTTGTCAGCCAAAAGATGCTATTTTATTTGACTATGCAGCCAATGCCCATAGGTGGCCCTGCATATTTCAACCCCCTAACGGGTTTTGTTAAATAATAGTAACTTCATTCTTGGAAACTACTTCTTCTAATGCTATTTAGCTCTTTTTCATATCATTCCTCAGATTCAAATATTTTTAAGTCATAGTTTACATATTTTCTCTCATACTTGAGTATGGTAATTTGTTTTCAGATAAATTATCAAGGAATTGAATCCATTTTAATCCATTTTTCGGTCAAAGCTATTTCGACCTTAAACATTAGCCTCTTTTTGTCCGGCTTGCATGACTTTAAACTGCCCACACAAAAGACAGAGGAACTATGAATAAAAGTCAAAGTTCCAGCTCACTAAATATACATTTTTTTTATGATTTAGCTAATATTGAGCAATTAAAAGATTCAAAGTTTGTAGGGTTATTTGTAATAATCCTAGTAAAAATCAAACTATGCTTACTAAGCCCATTGGCTTAAGTAAATTTGAAGTAGGTAATGAAAGAATGCAGGTACAAATGATTGGAGACGAAAGTGTTTTTCATTGATACACAAGAGTTAGAAGGACATCCACAGATTGGAGTCTCTTCTCTTTTTCAAGAATTACAAGAGGCTTTCAACATAACACTTCATTTGATTTACGGCATCCCGAGCTTCATCAGCAACCACCTGGAATTCATTCATTCAACTGGAAACAAAAAGGAGATGCAGTGATACCAGCTCTTCTTGGAACAATTGTAAAAGGATGTTCTTGAGTGCGGTTTGAGAAAATTTTCTGCTGATCAAACAGTGACTCTGTTTCTGTCCAAGAGACTTGGAAGATGGATACATGGATTTGAGAATGGAGCATTGGAAGTAAAGAGCCATTTGAAGAGAGTACTCTTTTCAGATATTGCTCTAATACCATGTTTGTCTTCTCTCCACCAACCGGTAGTGGAAAACATTTCAGCCCATGGGTTTGCCATTTTCATATCTGCAAGGAAATGGCATGCAAGGAGAATTTGAAAGTTCACACCATTGTTGTTGCTTTTAATGCACAGCATAACCGAAATGAAGGAGTAGCAGCGCAGCTGCATTTCAGGTGTATAGTTGTTTGCATTTGGAACATTGACTCCTTGCAAGTGACCATGACCACATAGAGACAGGTAGATGCTCTGTGGGAAATTAAGATGATATTTCTTCAAGTACTTAGCCAAATCTGGAAGAGTGCTGTCGCAGATGTCATAGTAATCCGGGCCAATGATGTTCATCATGTCATCAATCCGCTTGCTAGCCAGTTCATAAGTCGTTCCAATTCCCTTGGGAACCACTGAATCTGCACAAAAGATGAATAAACTAACTCTTAAATGGGTTTATTTTTCATAAATTTTGTGAATAAATTTGAAAAAATGGCTAAGGCATTAAGGCGCGCAAGTCTACAAAATGGCGCGCAAGTGATCACGTGTCGCGCTAGTTTTCGTCGCGCAAGTATAAACCGCGCAAGTACGAATACCTTTACAGGAGCGCGACATCAAGGAAAAACAGAGCAGACTTGCGCGGCTTAGGTGACCTGCGCGGCGAGAGCTCGAGAAGGTATGAGGTCCGGAAATCCGGATACTTGTACGGAGGTGAGGCCGTATATTTATAGGCCAGGAGGCCTACCTGCGCGCCATACCAGAGGGTTTAAGGCCTGCGCGACGCAGACTTGCGCGCCTCCCTCTGCGCACTGAAGACTTGCGCGCCTCCCTTTTCCTTTAGAGGGATTCGATTTCCTCAGAGTAAAATCCTCATTTTCTCTCCGGATCCAACTCTGAGGGGGGACTTTTGTTGACGCTCCTTTCGTCACGGAATCTAAAGTTCGGAAAAGGGAATATCTGAGCTCAAAGTGATTAATCCTTTGAAGAAACATCAAAAATCGACAAAGGGTTGAAAAAGGAGAACATTGCCCAGAGGTCGCGCAAGTTCCCTCTTGGTCGCGGAAGTACACTTGCGCGCCGCCTCAACACTTGCGCGACCCCTCATGGTCGTGCAAGGGACTTGCGCGACAGATCTGGTAACCGCCCAGTAACCGCCCGGGGTCTTCTTTTGCCTATAAATAGACCCTGTGGGCCCCCCATTCGGGAGGATCTCTTTCCAGAAACTCGGATCAAAGCTCCCGACGCCCAAGTCTCTTCTCAAAGCTTCCAGAACACTTCTAAGGTAATTTCTTACCTAGAATGGAAGATCTAAAGGGAAGAAGGAAGGCCAAGTGTTGAAACTTATCAAACACTTGCGCGCCGACTTAATTCCTTCAATATAACTTGCACGTCCCCTCTCTGGAAGAACCTCAAGAGGATGATAAAGGGTTTAATAAAGAATCGCTCAAGTATTTCAACTCTGGTTGTAAATCGCGCAAGTATCCCTCATGTCGCCCAAGTATACTTGCGCGACCAATACTTGCGCGCCGCCGCAGGACTTGCGCGACTTTTAATACTTGCGCGCCCCTATCTTTTTGGGTGCCCATCTTGCCCATTTTACCCCTCTTAAGCCATTTCACCTTTCCTATTCAAGATTCAGTCTTCAAGATACTCTTCAAAAGCCATTTACGGCATGATTTCTTGATTTGACATCCTTATCTGAAAGGAATTCTGTGAAATACCTCTCAACACCCAGTGATTTAAACATCTTTATGTCACCAAAGATTGAGAGTTCATTCATTTCAACCTCATCCTTTAAGATGAGAAAATTCTAACCTGGGTCTCCTTTTCAGGAATAAGACTCAGTCATAACCTTGGGCTTCCTTTTTAGGAGTAAGCCCCAAGTCCCCTAACCTAGGCTTCCTTCTCAGGAATAAGTCCTAGTCATAAATCTTGGGCATCTTTCTTAAGAATAAGCCCCAATCAAGTTCCCAAACTTGGGCATCCTCCTCAGGAGTAAGCCCCAAACCTTAATCCCTAACCTGGGTCTCCTTTTCAGGAATAAGACTCTGTCATAACCTTGGGCTTCCTTTTCAGGAGTAAGCCCCAAGTCCCTTAACCTAGGCTTTCTTCTCAGGAATAAGTCCTAGTCATAAATCTTGGGCATCTTTCTTAGGAGTAAGCCCCAAGTCTCTTGAAATTTCTCTTAACCAGTCTTAAATTACCTTTGATTTGGGTTTCCTTTTCAGGAATAAAACCCAATCATAAGTCCCCTCCTAACTTGGGCATCCTCCTTAGGAGTAAGCCCCAAGATTAGAGTATTCAAATCTCCATGAAGCATATATAACTTTGTGGACCGTGTTCTTGGATTTTCTCCCTAAAAGTAAATCCTAAACCTTCGTCTATCTGGGCAGTCATCTATACATAAGACCCAAAACAAATTCTTATGATTGCATCTTTTATGGCACAATTGTCTGAATTTTACCAATACCTCTTGTCTCTCACACCGAGCATGACTCACGTGAGCTTAGAGTGTAAAAGTAATTATGACATTCATCTTTGAGCCATCAATCATAAAACATCATATCCAATTTCTCGAACTACGTGGGTTCTGATTCCTTTTTCAAAACAAAGGATACGTAGGTAGCCCATTTATGGGTTCGATCCCAACATTGAAATAATCTCTGTCCTTCTGAATAACGATAAACTTCAAGTGCCCCACTGAGTGGCTTTAAAACCAGCCTGGTCAACAAAATGACCAAGAGACTTTTATATAAATGTTTTGAAGGATACCATTGACCAAGAATCTCTAAACAAATATAGATGATTCTATATTGATGAAGAACCTCGAATACATATAAAAGATTCTCTAAATTTCTTGCATATTTAATCATTGATTGTTAAAACTAAAGGAAAGCTCATTTTATACTTGGTAATGTAATAAGGATTCACGAACTTAACTTAAATCTATAAAGAGAGTCCCGGAGTAGACAATAATTCCCCTCAAAAAGGTGTGATGAGTCCGACCTCCCATCCTCTCGACCAATGCAAATTCCTAAGCCTCATTAGCCCACAAGCTAATGAGCGCCTGCCTTTGGAAAGTAGGTCCAAACGGATGTGGAATCATTGGATGTTTCCGGTTCTACGAACAAACCCGTTAGAAACCGATCGGAACGTTTGAATCTCCCGTCCAGGAGGTCATCCCTGGATTCCGCGCGAAACAGACGTCATCCTTGGTATGGATTAGTATCATCCATGTTAGGATTGACTGTTTTAGGCAAAGAATGTGGTTCATCCAGGGGATGAGACCAGGTTTCTCTTATCGGCAAAGAAGAAATCTTGCAGTTCTTGTGGGACCAGAGATGGTCCGGGCCACGTCAGAAGAGGTCCATGTCATCCAGGAGCGGATGAGGACAGCACAGAGCTGGCAGAAGTCATACGCTGACAAGAGGCGGAGGCCACTAGAGTTCGAGGATGGTGACCACGTCATCTTGCGGGTCTCACCTCGACGTGGTATTCGAAGATTTGGCCGAGGCAACAAGTTATCTCCGTGATTCATCGGACCCTTCCAGGTCCTCAGCAGGGTTGGTGAGGTGGCTTATCGCCTGGCTCTACCACCTCAGTTACACCGGGTGCACGACGTCTTCCACGTGTCTCAGCTGAGGAGATACGTGCACGACCCGACGCACATCTTTGATCATGGGGAGCTTGACGTTGACGATGGGGCGACTTTTACGGAGGTCCCGGTGGAGATAGAGGATCGACAGGAGCGGGTCCTGCGTGGGCGAACGATTCCTCATGTGCGCATCAGATGGCGGCATGGGAATCTCCAGGAGAGTACATGGGAGCGGGAGGCTCAGATGCGTGCTCAGTACCCTCTTTTGTTTCCCTAGTTTTTGATGTATCTTTACGGGGATGTAAAGCCCTGTGGTGGGAGTAATTTAAAGACCCGTAAAATTCAAGGGAAATTTTTTCTTAATTTTCTTTAGAATTTTACAAGAGCGCGGTTACAGACGGCACCTGATTCCGAGGCCCGGAGTGCCCGGAATTAATTTCCGAAGTTTGGCTCGGGTACGTTCAGTGAACGAACGAGCGGGAATTCCTAACTTTTGATCCGGTGCTCGGAATTGAAATCCGAGGGCACCGATGAACTCGCAACGCCGATATTCGCTTAAAGAGTCCTTTTCGGGAGTTGCGTTTGTTGCGGGTTGAAAGTTAATTTTGGGGTTTTTAGTTTGAGTTAAATAAAATTTGTGTAGAACAAATTTTATTTTAACTTCTTAAAACCTATCAAAGGAGGTTGGAAGTGGGACCCACACCCACTTAACCTCCCTTGGAAGGATTAAGTGTGGTGGGGCCCACACGAACCCCTTTTCTTTTCAAATTCCCTAACCCCTCTAAACCCCCTCTTATTTATGTAACTCCCCCCTAAAGGTTGGCAAAGAGAAAATAAAATAAGATGTAGCTTATTTTATTTTGGGTGGTTTGTTTGTCTTCTTGAGAGGTGGAGAGCTCTTCTCTTCTTCTTCTTCTTCAAACTCAACGAAGAACGCGAAGAACGTCGTTCTTCAACGAAGAACTTCTCCACCGAAGAACACGGTCCATCCGCGACGCCGTATCCGCGACGCGACGTACTTCTTCCGCGTCATCTCTTCCGCGACGGTTTTCCGTGACGAACGCCATCGACAACGACTCTTCCTCCGACGTCAAAGGAATCGACACCGATATTCCACGACTCCGTCAACGTGCGACTATCGAGAACGCTCAAGTTCCGACGAAGAACGCCGCTCCTCTCTTCTTCATCTTCGGTGTCAACGAGAGAGAACACCGCACCTTCCTCGGACAACCTTCGTCAGCGTACAAGGTTTCGCCAACGACGTGCCTCTTCGGACGCGCCTCTTCGTCGTCGAATTTGACGAACGACGACCGCGACGCCCGACCTCCGCGACGTCGTCTTCCGCGGAACGTTCACAATCTTCGAACCTTATACCGAGGTAGGGGTTGTTGATTCAATATTTATTTATTCCATTTCTTGAACGTGGATCTGGCATGTCTAACATGAGGCTTTGAATGTCTAAGTAGAGTTTATCTGTTGTGATCTTCTTGTGGTTATCCTTGTTGGTTTTAGTGAGACCTTGAGGGTCTCGGGGTCCCTACTGAGTATCGTTATACTCACCCCTGCACGGGCTATGCCCGCACCTCGTTGTGTTGGTTGCAGACGACGGCCAGTACTGGCAGAGGCTGAGTGTTCGAGGACTGGACGGTACCTGGAGGTGGACTATACGACGAGGCGGTACCCAGAGGCAGACCACTGGGCGGGACATACTCGGAGCAGACGGAGGGACCCGAGGAGCAGAGGAGCTATCTGTACCCACCCTTCAGGTGGGATTTCCAGTGGACAGCTCGGCGTAGCAGCTTTACTTTTCAGTTGCTGTTTTCCCTTTCGAGTTGTACTTTACAGTTGGGCTTGTATTTCCGCCCCCTTTTTACTTTCCGCACTTTTAGTTGTACTCTGTTTTTGCTTAGAGTTACTTTCCGCTTGCTTACTCTGTGGTGTTTGTTTACTTTACAAAGGAAATGCCTTCCCTTTTTACCGGGATTTACGCCTTGGTGCTAGTCGCCAGCCCCTGGCCTATGGAAGGCGGGCTTGGGGTAGTCACGGCACGGACCCCGAGGGCGGGTCGTGACAATTTTAATCAAGTGTACGCTGAGCACTAGGTTCTAGTGGGTTTATCACAACCACTTGAGATGTAAAAGTGGAAGTGGGATGAAATGTATATGGAATTTGTGATGATGATACCATGAATTTTTATAGGACATGATGAAATTTTGGTGATCACAAATTGATTCACCAAGTTAGATAACTTCTTTGCTATTTGAGATAAGAGTTAGGTGGAGAACATAGGACACCTTTACATGCATGAGATAGTCCGACATCATAGAGTTTACTAAACAATCATTTTAGTCCATGATTATCAATTCACATCATAACTGTAGAGATTATTGAAAGAGGCCTTTTGGTATATTTTTCATTTGATAATGCAATATCACCCTTAGACTGATGGCCAAATAGAGTAAACTATTTAGGTTCAAGAGGACATGTCAAAGGCTTGCCTGTTAGACTTTGGTTGTAGTTATGAGGATCAACTACCCTTGGTGGAATTTATATATAATAACAAATACCATTCAACCATCAATATGGAAGTATTTTAGGCCTTATAAGGGAGATATTTCAAGTCACCCCAATATTTTATTGATCTAGATAATTCAACAATCATGGGACCAAATTTGGTGCGAGCTACAACTAAGAATGTTCAGATCATACAGGACCAGAAGGGGACTTCCCAAAGACATTAAAAGTCTTATACAAACCAATGATGGAGGAATTTGGAGTACGAGGGGGGAGACTATGTTTTTTTAGGATCTCACCTCAATGTTGATTTTGGAGATTTTTCCAAGGTTCAAATTTGTCTCTAAGACTCATTGTCCCATTCCATATAATACATAGGGTCCGTGAGGTGGAATACTAATTGTACCTACCACCATAGTTAGGTAGGGAACATGATTTATTTCTTGTGTCGTAGCTGTGAAGGTCTGTGAATGACCTATCACATATTATCGACATGGGTGAGATGGATATCTAGGATAGAGATAGATTTTTTGAGTACCCAATAGTGATTGGGGATCGGTAGTATAAGATATTTCATGGGTGAGTGATTTCCTTAGTGCATGTATGATGGAAACACATGAGTCATTAGGAGAGAGACCTGGAGTAAGAGACCTTGAAATCCAAGTATCATCATCTTTATTAGTAGAATTTTTCTTTTTAAGATGGAAGTCCCTGAGGTTTGGAGAATGTAATGACTCTAACTTTTTTCTTTTAAAGAATTTTAATATATCTATTAATATTTTTGGAGCTTGGAGGTGATTCGGTGTGGGATTTCAAGGCATGTAGAGGCATGGTTTTGATATTATATAAATATTAAATATATTAATAGAATGCACATGTTTTTTTAAAATAATGGAATAACTCTTGAATCAAGTATTGGATTGAAAATATGAGACTATCTTTGAATCTGGAATGTGAATTTTATACTAGGCATGTCATAATCTTGGATGGAAATGGGTATTTGGCTTGTCCACCACCATGGGTAAAATAATTAAATAAATTTAAAATATTTATTTAGCTTGTTAATTAATTTCATAACATAATTTTCCTCTATAAATACCTAGTTATAACCAATTCATAGGGTTACACACATGACTCTAATAAGTGATTGGTGATCATGGAGGAGCATTGGAATACATTGGCATAATGGAGCAATGATCAGAATAATACAATGATTTATAACAATAATAGAGTTTGTGGATCTAACTAGTGAGGACAATTTAGATTCATTCTTCTTTAGTGATCAATCTAAACCTTATGAAGGGAATTTTTTAAGGTTTATTTATCCATTTTATTATCCCTAGATGAATGTGGATCACATTCACCAATAGATTGATTTCTAGGTCCTTCATGATTATGAGATAAGGTTTATCTTCTTTGATTTTCGAAAATTGAAATTATAGTTTATTGTTTCTTTTCATTCATTTTTCTAAGGATAATTAATCGATTATAACCTAAAAAAGTTCCAAGCTTCATTCCTATTCTGTGTTTTCATGGATTTCATACCTATTTCTTCCCACATTCATAACTGAAAATTTATTTGGGAGTTCAACCATTACCTGGTGATCAATTGATATGCAACCATTAATTGGAATAATGGATTGATACAGTGGGTTCATGTTCATAGTTGAGGGTGAGATCAATGTGATTTGGTGATGGTGAGTGATTGGTGGAGGATCAGGACCAGATTGGAGATCCCTATTTTTATGGTTTGGCATGTGATGATGGCCTGATACGATGAGAACCAATTACTAATTAGTTTGGATAGACAAAATCTGGAAGACAGTGGCAGTACCGATCGGTCGAATCGAGATCCATCACCTATGGTGGGAATTGTGGCTAGATTAAAGGAGGTAGTCATGATGAATATGCGTAGAATAGTATATAATTTTGAGAAATTCCTAACTAAATGGTGTTTAGTATTATGAATACTCGCTGTGTAGTCCCCCTTTTGTGGTGCTATGGTTTACATGAAGATAAAAATATATCCTATCATGTGACACATGTCACACACCATGTGATATGATTTTAGTGGATTTGTGTGTATCCTGAAGGGTACACATGCATGGAAACGACCAGACACAAGGGCCTCGGTAGAGTACATGGGCACAATATGGTACTTGAAAATGACTAGGTACAAAGGTAAGAAAAAGTACATGTGAGCAGCCAGATGTACACAGACACAGGCAGGTGAAATGATGAGTGTTGGCTAAACCCACACAAATTTAGTACCCCAAAGGAAACACCATTTATATGAAGAATTACAATTCATTTGAGAAAACGATGAATGTCTAAACTCGGTGCAAACAAGAAATGTTGTGTACTTCCAAGCACAAGATATATAATTATTTTAGTATAATTTAAGGTCTTCCATATCTTCAGTACATAACATGTTATGTTTAATTTCATCCCAGGTTCCATAAATACGAGTGTGAAGCTTTCAATTACATCTTGATAATTGGATTTTGATCCCCTCTACATGTTGTGCATTAGATAAAGTTCATGGTACCCCTCTGTAAGGAACAAGGTGGGATCCTCTATCGCATCTTTTTCCTTAGGCAGGGTTCATGGTGTTAGTGTGACCAAAATTCACATGGTGTCGATCCCTTATCTATTAAATTGATATAGTAGGGTTTTTAGTGTCCCCTAGATATGCTGTGTGTAATCCCTGATTTGAATGTTAAAATATTTTTCGTTCTAGAGAGTACTTCTTGGGAAATACCTGATTAGAATGACCTCTTGGATGAGCTATATCAGTGACATCATAGCTCATGGAGTGATTTATCCTAGATGATAATTACCATGAACCCTTGGGAAGAATAATATTGATGGATGTGGTTGAGATCTCTTTGAGACTTGGATTCTGTTACGAGTATATCTAGATTCTTATGGTTATCCATATTGTTTTGAATCATATATAGATTTAAATTCCTTTGAGTTTATGAGATGAATACTATTAATTATTTTTATTTAGTGACATCAAGGTGTATTCTAGGTATTGTTATACTAATACAGGTGTGGTATATTCTCTCACATTTCATGTTTTATGAAGACGACATGCCTTTTTATAGTGTATTCATAGGACTAAGAGTTGGAGGAACATAGTGAGTTAAACTGATCATGGTTGGACACTTTTTCACTTTTTGGTGGGCTTATATTTGTCCCTTTTTATTTATATCTAGTAATTATCATACTTTAATTTGGGATAGATTTTATTAAGGCATTATGGTATAATTTGTATTTACATTTTAGAATTGTATGGTTATTTGGATATGTGTGCATCTGTACAAATACATTATGCTATTGCCTTCCATGTATGTGATATGCCCACTCGACATTGGTCAACAACCCTCAGACTTTTGGAGTTAGGGTTGGAGTGTCACACAACGATTATCATTGGACAACCAGGCCCCTTTGGGTTGATACTTAACAAAGAATGAGAGAATGAGTAAGAGTGATCTTTTTTTATTATCGAAAAAGAGGGGTTTTTTCATAGAGAACTCGAATTAGGTAAGGGTTATAAATAGAATCACATGGGTGTTAGGCGGGTTAAGTGAGTTAGATGAAAAAATGATAGGTGATACACATGGTTTGACTTTAATACCTAACAAGTAATTATAAAGCGTTTTAATTTCATTTTTATTATTAAAAATTTTCAAATGTTTATTTACAAATTTTACCCTTATTAATCTGGATTAAAAATTAATCATGGTAATTATTTTGTTACTAAAAATATAAATGTCCCTTATTACCAAATTCCAATGTGATGAATCTTAATCTGGGCTCCATTTAACTTTATTCAATTTAATATTGGGATAAAATTATCTTTTAAATGAAAACATATAACCTGTAGATGAACCATTTTTTGTAGAAATATGATGTTTTAATTGTTAGGTGCTCTTAATATTATTTAACACTATTTAAAAAATAATGAGTATATATATATATAATTAAACATCATAATATAGTATTGATTTATTATAGATATATTTATTTTAAAAATATACAAAATAATTAAGAAGGTATCATTATTTAAAAAATAACCATTTTACATCGATTACTAATATTTACCTAGAAAAACATAATGTTTAAGCCTAAAAATAAATATATCCTTATTAGATAATTTGGACCAACTAATTAGAAATTTGTTATCTAGATATTTTGATTCAATTTTTAATTTTGGTAAAAGTCACTTTTAATATAATAAATGTATAATGTATTAATTTTTTTGGGAAAAATATTACCTATGTTTTAAAATATAAAATATTGGTTTTTAAAACTATTATAAAATAAATATTTTTTTCAATAATTTTTTTCATAAATTTTTATTTCATTCTTATATACTAAAAATAGAATAAATGTCATAGTATTAGTATATTTCAGTATTCACCAAAAAACTTTTTTTTAGAAAAAATATCTAGGATTCATGCTAAGATAATTGTGATATTATAAATAAAAAAATGTAGTTTTTTATCTATTTCAAATTATAATTTTTTTTTAAATTAAGTAATCAAAATAAAAAATAAAAATAAAATCCACTTTTACTAAACAAATACATTTTAAACATTCAGTGTTCTTAATATTATTTCTTTTAAATTTCTAATTTATAATTTTTCAATATACCAGTTCATATTTAGTAATATATTAAAATTGTTAAATTTAATCTATCAAGATAAAATATAACATACTTAACAAAATAGTTCTTTGAAAAAAAACAAAATATCACTTTTATAAAAAAAATATACATTAATAAATTATATTAAAATTATTTATTTATATACAAAATTTAATTTTAATTTTCCATTGATATTATAATATTTATTTTAATTTTATATATTTCATATTATATTTTAACAAAATTATTAATATTTATATATTACGAAAAAAATATATTTATAATATTTTAATATATTATTTTAATTTCAATGTGAGTTATATCATTTTAAATTTACTAATTAACAATACAAGATATGAGTATACCTATTAGATATATAACCAACAACCATATTTTTAATGACCATATTCATAATGACTATATTTACAGTAACCATATTTTTAATCACCATATGTTAAACAACCAAATTTTGTTCCTATTTGTTGACTTGATAAATCATTTTTTATTTCTAATCTCACTAGACAAGAAATAATTCTTATTTAATATAACATATTTTTTATATTTAATTCTCTATTTATGTTGATACTCTTGAATAACTAACTATGAATTTTAAATTTTATTTCAAACAAAACCTTTATGGGGTAAGTGGGAACCCCAACAAGAAAAAAGTTGACCCAAAATTCAAACCACTTAAGATATTATCAACAAATTCTAGAGAAATTTAAAAGATATTGAATCCTTCACCTTTTGTAGGCTCCAATCGATAGAGGTAACATCCATGTATGGATTATCCTTGATATGACCCTTGAAGTGATAGTTTATCATGTCCCAGGTATAAATATACTCCTTCAAAATTATTTTCCCTTAATTAATTCCATGTGCCCAGATTCAATACTACTTTTTGATGTAATGCCTTTTCTTATCATACAATTCTACTTTGATATCTCTCTCATACATTATATCAACCTTTTCCTTTTCCAATTTCATCTTGAAGGACTCCTACAATATCTCTTCCTTGGAATGAATTAAAATCACTAAGCCATTTTCTTTCTCATCTTCTTCTCTTCCTACATCCTCTCAAACACCATAAATTGTATCATTCCTAATAATATATTATGGGTTGACTATCATATCCCCTTGACCCTCCATATCCTCATCACAAGTATTTGATACTTACTTGACCGACTTAAAAAGATCTATGATATAGTTTACTTTCACTTAAACTTCCTTATGATAGTGTGTTATTTCCTGCATAAAAAAACATCAAAAACCTAAACCACACTTTCTTCAAGAGAATAAACCACCATACACACCTCATCTTAAGTAAACATTGGTTTACTAGAGGATATGGTTTCCATTGGATTATGTAATGTTAAGTAACCCTTAAGTTGTCTAGTTATTTTCACTTTACTGACTAGGTAATCTATAGAGTCATAAATACCCTTATTTAGATTCCTCAAGCTAGACCCAATGGGAACTTTTAAGAGATACACCTTACCACTATTAGACATAGATTGAGGATATTCTTCTTTGTTACTCAATTCTGGTTCATTGTGGGTATTGTAATCAGCCTTATTCCTTCTAGTAATTTTTGTCTTCCACCCTTCTGAATTGAGATCACCTTCTACTAATTTATATAAGGATTTTAAATGGTTATGAAGTCAGATAGTGGATGGAGGAATCCTCTATTTAATAGGGACTCATATTGAAGTATTCCACTATGTTGATGAAGTTGAATCACCCTTAGTTCCACTGCCAATTTTAGTGCTTGGGAGTATTAAAAAATAATTCCTCTATCCTTTACAAACACTAAAATGAAATTATTGGGAATAATAAAAAATAGTAGAATATGATCTCAAACTAGCCACCTCTATAACCTGAATATTTGGATTTACACCTTCCAAGTCACACTTTAAACCAAAAAAAATGATAAAAACCTTTGGATTTAGTTGAATTGGCCGCACCCACTTCCAAATAGATTCATCCTTATCATTGAAAAATTTACCTGATAAAATTGCTGGGAGGCTCACATGTGGGTCATTTACCCCTCACTAGTAGATTGATAGATCCTAACCCAAGCAATTATAAGACGAAGAATAATAAACCCATGCCTCAAAACATACATTCGGATTAAAATAGATCTCCCCTTCAATTTCAATGCTAATAAAATCCATGGGATCCTTGGATATTTAAAATTCAATACAGATTTGTAAAGAAATATGGTGGAAAAAAGTATGATAAATATTATTTTTAAAAATTAAATATGAAATTGTTGAATAAATGAATTAATAGTGATTTTCTCATTCCTTGGTGTGTTTGGGAGTTCAACATATTTTATGTTATTATTCCTGACTTAAAATATTTGGGTGAGTATAGGGTATATATTTTTTAGTCTATCTCCCATTCTGTTTGGTATCTCAATGGGGAAATAATTTCATTGCCCATCACAATAATTATACAATTTATTTCTCATTCACTTTTTTTGAAACTAAAATGGTTAGAGTTTGTATTAAGAAATAATATCTATATTAAAAAATAATATGATAATGAAAATTATTCCTAATATGACTTAAAATTTTGAATCCTTCATCTAAATCTATGATATAAAATGTTCAACTTATGAAAATTCTGGTTTATCCTATTACACTTTTGGAACACCTATGTTTCTTTATGTTTTATCCTGTTATTCATAATCCCTAAAATTAACTAAACCCAACTTTTTTACCTTCCAATATGAGCCAACCATAACATATATATATAATTTATCATTTAAAATGAATATCCACTCTATTTAATAATAAAACACGCAACATAAAGAATAGATTTCCTGTATTTAAATATCATTCAATGAAATTCTTATTTTATTACAAGTTTTCAATATCTCCCACAAAATTCTATACACATTTTTTCCTTTTAGACATATTATACCTAATAATCCTCTTCATTAACATGGGAATGGAAAGATAAGAAAGGTGTGAGAAGAAAATGAATAATAAGGGTAAATATAAGAGATATCAATCAATTCAGTATAAGTGAACATAAAGAAGATCATAAATGAGAATAATATGAACATGTGGGTATGGGAGAATGATAAATTTATATGACCATAAGATAATAAAATCACGCCCAATAAAATATAAATCATAAAACTTAAATCATGACATAAGGATTTTAGTATAATATAAAAATGATGAATAGGAATATGAAAACATGGGATAATAAACATGATACATAACATAAGAATATGGAATTAATAAACATGAACCATGGTAACAAATCTTAAGAAATTGGAACAAGGTTTATAATTGAAAATCATAACACATGTCAAGGTTTACCACAATGTTATTCTTATCATAGCTGATAAGGATAACCACCTAATTCATATAAATAATGTATTGGACATACCACCCATGTCCTATAACATAAAATCTCATGCGATTCAAATATTTAATACATTAATTAGAGGGAAATATTATTAACACAAATTAAATAATGATAAAATATACACATATATTCTAGATAAACATGATCACATTCATAAATCAATTATAGAATAACTTGTGAGAAAATAACATATTCCATAAATATTTTCACAAGTTATAAATAAATAAACAAGATAAATAAAGTTGATGATTTCATTAAAATATATTCCTAGTGAAACATTATAATCATTAAAGTATATTGATATAGATTAAAAGCACTTTACACAGAACATTATAAATATAATTTTTAAAATATGGATAAATAGACTATATATTTATGTTAAATTTTATTTTAAAAGGAAATAATCTATAAAACAATGGTTTTATAAAATTAATGAGAAATTAAATAAAAATTATTTCTAATATCCATGAAAACTTGTAAATAAAGAATTTTAAATAAAATAAAATAAAATGATAAGAGAAAGTAACCATGTGGAGAACATTCAAAAGGGAGTTAAAATATTATATTAATTTTTTTTTAAAAATATTCAAAGTATATAGAAATTTACCTTCATCAAAAATATAATTATGTATATTGTTATCCTAAAAATAATAAGAAAAATGTTGTCATAGAAGAAAAAAATTCCCTATTGAAAAGAGTATATAAGGTTGGTTCCTCTAACATGCATCATTTTTGGGGAATTATAAACCAATTAGTGGGTAATTGGTAAAAATACTTGTAAACCACAAATAAAATCATATGATAATAAAATAGATGTTTTTAGAGGGAAATAAAATAAAACGTCCATCAATGGAAACTAAATCATTGATAATCTCGATTTCAAATTGAGAATAGAAAATAACCCATACATTATCTTAACTACCATAAAATAGATTTAACCTCAAATATAATATACATTATCATATTAATAATTTTTTGAGAACCTCATTTATATCTATTAAATTTAATAAAATTTTCTTATGATAATTTATTATACATATATTAGTTAGTTATTGTTTATTTTCATCATTATATTTTTGTAATTTCGATTGATTTGTATAAGATTTGTAATGGAGATATCAATAATTTTTATTTTAAAATAAGTTAATAATTATAAAATTAATGAATTTAGTGAAATAATTGTGTTATAATGTTTTATAATGTCCTCTATTCATTTTATGGAAGAATCATGCATGTTTTTTGAAAATGGAATTCACGATGAGCATGTTTTGGGTAATTAACTAATAACAATGAGTTACTTTATAATGGACATTAATTTATGTGTCACTCTTCTAGAAGCATGTTAATAACATAAATTAGTATTTAATACCATAAATTACACATATTAAAGTCTTTACATTCATTTATTTTGGAAATTTTTAGGATAATATAGCATCGTTCATGTAGGTGGTTGAATCCACCCAAACAAGAACACGTTATTCCAATGAATGAGTAAGATTATAGAGTTATATTAAAGTAGTATCATTTTTACTATATAATAATTATTATAATTGAATAAAAATAATTTTTATAATGATATTTATAAATATTTGAGATGATTAGGTAATTGAAAACGATGGAAAATAACTAGATACTAACTTTGATGAATTCACTCCTTGAAACAAGTTCTTTCAGAATTTAGGGTCTAGGTCTATTTATTGAGACTAAAAGATACTAAACACGTAAAAAAAATTATGATAGGGGATTTGGGTTAGTATTTAAGATATAAACAATGGAAAGTGTAGTTTGAAGTGGGTAGTTGATAATCCTTTTATAGGTGTGTTTGAGAATTTTTAATAAATAAACATTTCTTATTGTGTAAGGAATAATATTTTCATTGGAAAGAGGATAATATGTTAAAAAATAATAGATATATGTCATTAATATCTTTATTCACATAATTTATAGTTAATTTTAGATATATTTTTGGTATTTACCCTTTAATTTAACCACTTTTATCTGATTTTACTTTTACTATGATAACATAATGTTTTTCCTTTGTATGTTATTTTTTACACAAAAATAAAATTGAACCTCTTAGAAAATTTAAACATCTTTATTACCAAAACTAAATAAATTTAACATAATTCATGTTACAAATATAATAAATTTAACATCTAAAGGAAAACATAAAATATATGAAAAAATAGCTTTTATAGAGAAATGAATTTTTAAACATTATGTGTTCATATTCTTATTAAATATAAATTAATAATCATTAAATGAGTGATAACCTATTTTTATATACTCATAAGTATTTTATTTTAATAAAATCGTCCTTAAACAATGATATATTTAAAAACAAAAAATCATAATAATTTTTAGAATAGTTTTATTTTAAACCAAAACTATTGTAATTTTTATTTCTAACCAACTATCAATTAATAGATTAATTTTTATTCATATATATATATATATATATTTCATTAAATCTCAGAATCCAATTATGATAAATTCTATCATTTAACTAACATATATACAATATATTATAAAAATTATGTTGTAAAACATATTTATTTTAAAATGAATCATTAAATTAATATTACTTATAATTCCTTAACTATTTATTGGATGTTTTTTTACTTATTTTACCTACCATTAGATGATTTTTGTTCAATATAAAATAATTCTTTGAAAGTGATAAATATATTTAAAAATAAATTAAAAAAATTTCTCTGAATAAATAAATAATCAAAAAAAATATTTATTATAATTTTATTCAAATACCCAAAAAATTATTTCATGATAATTAAATTTCAAGTATTTTATGGTTAACACATTATTTAATTTTAGAGTGAAAAATATACTTATTGGATATATGTATACCAACCAACCACTTATAAGACGACCATATATCCAACAACCATATATCTAACAAACATATATCTAACCTCTCTATATATAACAATCATATTACATTACTATATATAACCTTACATGAATCACTAAAATGAAGTTATCATATTCAATTTTTTCTCCAAAAAATGTTAACTAAATTTCAAATAAATTTCCTTCTCTATATTGTTTTAATTGGAGGAAATGTTCATTACGGTAAATCATGAAAAATATTGATTTCAAATTTGTGGTCTTTTTATTCACCTACAATTTTATTCCCCTTTTATTTTTCATATATATATTTTTCATATTTAATTTTTATATTGTGTTAATTCTTATATTATAGTATAATATTTTCTCACAATAATATATATCATTGTTTTTTTACTTTTATGTTTCATGTAAACAATCAATTAAATACATTAATGAAATAAAAATAAGGTGGGCGACACTTGACTTTTCCAAATCACCATATACTATTTAACCAGATAGCCACTCAGGATAGGGTATTTTGGCTCGACGTATCCCATTGTTTCTCCACCCCCATTGTATATCTAGAGGAGGTTTTATCACTATGAAATATCAAGGAAATCCCTCCCTCTCTCCCTATTATCTTCTATGTCTAAATTTTATCTAATTTTAGATAGTCACACCTTAGGATATAATGAAAATTCAACAATTGTAGGTCGAAATAATGTCCAAATAATGGGGATTCTTAGTTTTATGTATAAATAATACCAAAGGGAAGAATTAAACCTCTTAACACTATCTCGATAAAGGTAAATACCTCTATGAATTTTCTTTGAGTTTTCCCCAAATTAGATTCAAATTAGCGATCAAATTGGAATTTATTCAGGATGATTTTACTAGAAGTGTTTTCATAAGAATGTATTAGACCATCTATATGTAGTTTGTG
The DNA here is from genome assembly GCA_963277665.1 of Viscum album. Classification (NCBI taxonomy): domain Eukaryota; kingdom Viridiplantae; phylum Streptophyta; class Magnoliopsida; order Santalales; family Viscaceae; genus Viscum; species Viscum album. The sequence goes on from OY728156.1 coordinate 343,696,129, forward strand.
ATGGTTTATGTGATGAAATGATTCTCAGTGAGTTATAAAAAAATTATCCCTTTTTTATTTAAATTGTATTTTTAATTAAAAATGTTTATAATTAATTAATACAGAATTCTAGTATTTGATAGGGTCTCATAAGAGTAGTGAAGATCATTATGAGCATTAATATGGATGGAGAGTACATCCACTACTACTAAACAAGCGTTTAACAATGTTGGCCTTTATTAGCTCAAGAATAAAATGTTGATAAAGATTACCTTTATTAGTTCTAAAACAAACATAGATAAAGGTTACCATTTATTAGTGGTTTTTTATAGCATTGTTAAAAGTCACCCTTTATCATCACATTTTTTATCACCGATAAAAGGAACCATTTATTAGCACATTTTTTAGTGCTGATAAAGGGTGACCTTTATCAGTGATTTATTATTAGCGCTAATAAAGTGAAACCTTTATGAGCACATTATTTTTAGCGCCGATAAAGGAATCATCTATCAGTGATTTTTAGCCCTGATAAAAGTTCTAATAAAATCAAATAATTAAATAAATAAAAGATAAAAATGATTATATTAACAAAATATAAAAACTTTTATTAATTAAATAATTATTGATACACATGAATAAATTAATTATACTATATATAAATTATAAATATTATATATTAAATATATATGGATATGTAAAATGAAAATTTAAAAAATTAAAAAAAAGTAAATTTAAAAAAACATTAAACATTTTATTAATTATAAAATTATTGATAACGTTAATAAATATTATATATTGTATCTATACATATATGAATTTTTATAAATATTATTTATATAATACAAAATACTTATGATTCATTAAATATTAATTTATTTAGTGAACGATGATTTAAAATAAAAAATTAATATGAATTAAAAATACTGACAAATAACATCGAGTAATGGACATATTTGAATTTCATTTCATTTTTTAATTTAACATAGATCAAAAATATTATATTGATTTAAAATATATGTAATTAATACATTTTTATATACATACTCACACACACAAATATTTTTTTGGGAGTTTAATCAATTTATTTTATTTATTATTTATATATATATTTACTATGTTTTAATATTTTTAATATTTATTAATATTTATTTCAATATATATCTATTTATTAATGTTTTATATTCTATTAATCAAAATTATACAAGTTTTTAATATTGTTAATGTTTACAAGTTTTTAATTATTTAATTTTAGTCATTTTTAACATGCATGTACTTACAATTAAATATTCATTAATAGTGTTAAAAATGTAGTTGTAAAAATATATTTATAAATAAATATATTTATAAAAGTTATACATTAATAATTATGAATAAATAAATAATATTTGTTTAAAAAGTATTTATATAATTATAAATGCATAATTATATATATTTAAATAATTATAAAATTATAATAAATTTATTTAAATAATTAATATATGTACCATATTAATATTAATATATATATAATTATATAAATATATATAATTATATAAATATATATATAATGATATAAATATATTTTTTTTGAAAATTAATTATATATTTATAAATAAATAATTATATATTCAAAGAATTATAAAATTATTATTTTATAAAAAGTATTATTATAAGTATAATAATTATTTATATTAATTATAACTTATTTAAAATGTTTTTAAAAAAAATTATTATAAGTATTTATCATAATTTTTTAGCGCTGATAAAGATACAGATTTATCAGTGGTAAAAAAGAACTGATAAAATTCATCTTTATCAGCGCCAACATTTTAGCACTTATAAAGATGTAATTTATCAGCTCTTTTTTAGCACTGATAAATATATATATTTATCAGTGCTAAAAAAGTGATGATAATAATTCATTTTATTTGCTCTTTTTTTTAACTTAGCACTAATAAAATGTATATTTATCAGATCTTTTTTGGAAGCATTGATACAAGTGTCCTGATCTATTTTATGAACCCTAACAATCATGAACAAATTTGTGATATCCAAAGATCTCTGTGGAAGACAGCTACTTCCAAAGATCCTTTTTGATGAATCTAGACTAGAATCAAGGCTTCAATTACTCCAAGGATTAAATCCAAGGCTCGAGCGATTCATGGGTTGAATGAAACCAACTGTTAAACAAAATATACGTTTTTTTATATCTCTAATTTCCCTCAATTTTACACTAAAATTTCTCATCCCACATCCATTCATCCCAAAAAATCTAGTTTCACTATCCTATAATAAAAGAACCCAAAATTCATTGTTTTTTAGATATATTAAAGTATCGTTTTTCCCGATACCATGCGGCTCTACTTGGGACAACATTGATACTATGTGATTTGAAATATATCAAACCTAATGACATGTCATGTTGCTATGAGGTATAATAGGCCCCAAATACCTATTTTTCATGACATATACCTATGTGTAATCATCAAATCTTGATAAATTCATCCATATAGCGGTCAATGTTTTCATTGGTTTTGAATATTCCATTACAAATCACTTGGGAACATCTTTTTCATATTCTTATTAAAAAATTAATGTTCTATGATTTCCATGATTTTTCTATAAACCTAGGAAAATGATTCACCAATCATAAAAATATTGATATCATACCACACATGATATAAAAAAATTTCATTTTTCTTTTACCAATTCTCAAATATTAAGTATTAGATATATATGCGTACCAACATCCTTTGATCATTAACCTTCTTGATGTAGAGGCTGTGATCAACTCTACCTTACGAAAAACCAAGTTTTCTTAGGTATTGATCCAATCATAAAAACCAGGTCCTCAGTGATTTCATTATTTTATACAAATAATTATTTAACTAAAAAAACATTATCTCATTTTTATCAATATTAAACCCATCTGGTTTCTCAATGTATACCCCATTAATAAATTCATTAAGGAACATAGATTTAAAATCCATTTAGTATAATTTTAACTAAATTTTCATTAAAATAGTCAGAAAAATTAAAATAGTTTTCAAATGGGGTATGAGAGTAAATTTATCATAAATATAGATTCCTTTGATCTAGGAGTTCACCTCACATACTATACACACTTTATTTTGATCCACTATTCTCTAGTCAAGGAGTTTATTACTAAACATCCACTTGGTACTAATAATATCTATATCTCTCAGCCTTGGAACAATTTTCCATGTCATATAGTTCTAATTAAGATAAAGCTCATCATGAATATATTTGATCCAATTATAATCATTTTTAGCCTCTCCAAATGATTTAGGCTCTACTTGGTAAAAATGATATTTTGTAGAGTCTTAATCCTTTATGTTTTCACTAAAACTACCCGATCACCAATGAAATTTTATTCATTGATTTCAGCCTTGCTTGTATTTCTCACAGTTGATATTCCCTATCCATTTACCTTAGCATCAATGTCTTATTTTGATTCTACCTCAACCCCGTGTTCCCCCCTATGATACTCAATTCAACATTAATTTCCAATGATGTTTCATCATTATTTTAATTATTAATAATATCCTCATTCTAATTAGTAAAAAATAGATATCAATTTTTTCTTTTCATCAGAAAAATATCTCAAAACACCCCTTTTAACTTAGTATTTAATTATCTCATTATATAATATGATCAATTTCCCACTATCACAAATCAATTTCCACTTTCAATAATAATTACCACAAAATTTTATTGACCCAAAATCAAAATATGGTTTGGTTAGATTTCTATACCTTTGTAAAAATATAGCCATATTTTAAATGATAACCCACTAATTAATAATTCATAAAAATCAATTCACTTGATTCATCACACATGTAATAAACACTATGTATGTTTTACTTTAAACCATCTAAAAATAGATCATTCTTTAACACTTAATTTTGGCTCCACTCTTAGGAATCTCTGATTACCATCCATGTAATTCTCAAAAATAGGAGGCATTACCCCTTTTAGAGAATAAAATGGATTAAAACTATCATCGTTATTAGTTTTAACTCATGAATAGTTATTATTCAAATTTGTTTCATTGGAATCATCCACCATCTCTTTTATATTTCTTGTACTAATCTGAGTAGTAGTCTTCATTTGGATGAATACAACATTCAGTATTTCAAGAAACATAGGTGCATGTCCACAAGAGATGGAGGATGAGTACCAAACAACAAAATAAAATGAGAACTATTCTGAAGATGTGCCGATGAGGATGAGAATTGTCTATAGATTTCACATTTGGATGAATTCAGAGAATAACACCTACCATAGTCGAGTAATTATTTTCTTATATTCAATTTCCCATTTTCTTCATAGTATACTGAATTTTTTTGAAATAATTAAATGTTGACTTTTCCTTGTTATAATTATCTATATCTTTATCCTTTGAAAATGAATATCTTATGTGTATTTATTTATTTATTTTTCAAAATGAATATTTTATGTACCCAATAGGATATCCTTACTTTCAATCGGGTGATTCAAAGCTTCAATCCAAGGTATCTTATTTTATCATAATCCTCCTTACTCGTTGATTGATTTTTTTAGAGAGATATATTTGTGTTTTTCTATCATCATTCTTTCTTTAGTGTGGGTATATCCCTGTCGTAAAAAATGTTTTCATAGTAAAATCATTAACCATAATTTTAAAGTATTATTTCATATTTATGTTTAATTTATTTCTTTTGACTATTATGAATATAAAAATTGCTTTCTTGTACATGTGTATTCTTTTGTTCGAGTTGGGGTGGTTTGTTAAAATATTCTCAATCTAATGAGGGATTGGACTTTGAGCTTGCAAGTAAGATAATGAAATCATGGAAATTCATTAAGAATTCATACAACTATCCAAAAAAGGTTAATTCCTACAACTTATTTAATTAATTTGGTCACCGTTTTATATACTATTTATAAGTTAATTTCCTTATCTTTTTTGTCTAATACTTATTTAGTTTTTTAGATATATTTGGGAAGTCATATTTTTCTTTCAACTGTCTGAAACAAGACACAAAAGGATAAAATCATTATTTCCGCCAATATTACGAGATTTTAAATTTTCATTTCCTTTCTTTGTTGAACTACTAACAATAAATATTGATTCGATGTTATTATTTGAAAACCTTTTTCTTTGTTTAAATTTATAAGATTAGAGTATTCTCATGTTCCTATTATGATGACTTCTTATGATAAAATGGGCACATGAGCATCCTCTACTTTTCATAATTTCAACAATGAAAAAAGTTTCTCAGCTAAGAACATCGAGTCAATATGCAGTGTTGGTAGTTCAACATAGAAAAATAATGGAAACCTAGTAAAATTGGTAGTTCATATTTTTTTAAGACTTCGGGACGTTTATGAATTAAACACACCTCAATCTGACACACAATGTGACTGGTATAACTCAAAGTGCCTCTTTTAATTTTAAATTGACATTAATTTTTTTAAAAAGGACAAATGATATACACAAAACTGAGAAAACATATTTTTATTATTTTATAGTTTTATCAAATGATATATAATTCATTTGGGATGTGTAGAAATCAAATGAATCTCAATTCGATGCACGGTGTGGCTGCTATGACTCAATGTGTCCATTATTAGTTTAAAATTGATAGTTTAATTTAAAAAATTTTACTCATTGAAAATTGAGTAACACAATCACATTTTCTTAATAATTTAGGACATATATTCATAAGTCATTTGTGATGTATATGAATAATTCTCAATTAAAACCGAGACATGATGAGATTGGTATGAGTCAACATACGTGTTTTCGGTTTAAAATGAAATTTTAGTAAGAAAAAAACATACTCAAAATTCAATAAACACATTAAGATTGTTTTTATACTTTAGGAAAATTATCCATAATTTAGTTTTGATTTTTATAAATTATCTGCACCTCAATATTATGAATGATATGATAGTTATGACTCAAAGTGAACCGTTTTATTTAAAATTAATATCAATTTTAGTAAAAAGAATATCCGATCTACTCAAAATCGAGAAAATACATTCATATTGTTTTGATACTTTAGGAAAACTATTCATAAGTCATTTGAAACATGTAAAAATCAGAAACACCTCAATCCAATGCATGGTATGACCAGTATGACTATAAGTGAGTCTTTTTCATTTAAAATTGTCATCAATTTTAGTAAAAAGGACAATTGTCCTACTCAAAACTGATAAAAAACTTTCAGATTGTTTTGACACTTTAGGAAAATGATCAATATGTCATTTTAGAGGTGTATAAATCATCCTATACTCAATATGATTCACAGTGTGATTGGTATGACTCAAAGTGTATCTTTTTATTTAAAATTGGCATCAATTTTAGTAAAAGGACAACTGACCTACTCAAAACAAAGAAAAAACATTCATATTGTATTTATACTTTTGGTAAATAATCCATAATTCATTTTTGAGGTGTAGGAATCATCCACACCTCAATGTTATACTCGGTGCTCCCGGTATGACTCAATGTTCTTGCTATTAGTTTAAAATCGACAGTTTAGTTCAAAAAATGTCACTCAATAAAAACCTAGAATATGTAATCATATTTTCATTATAATTTAGTACATTTATTCATAATAATTTTATGATGTGTATTAATCATTATCACATTAAATATATATAGGCTGTGATCAATATGGGTTATAGTGCGGGTTTCTGGTTTAAAATGACATTTTAGAAAAAAATAAAAGTAACATAATCATTACTGATTAAATGCATTCAGATTATTTTCATACAGTAAATTGATACATAATCTATTTAAGACATGTAAGAATTATCTTCACCTCAATCTAATGCATTATGTGAACAATATGACTCCAAGTGTGACTTTTTATTCAAAATTGACATCAATTTTAGTAAAATGGACATCAATTGTAGTAAAATGGACAACCGACCTACTCAAAATCAATAAAACACATTTATATTGTTTTGATACTTTATGAAAATGATTCATATATCATTTTTTGATGTGTAGGAATCAGACCCACCTCAATACGATGCATGGTGTGACCAGTATGACTCCAAGGGCATATTTTTATTTAAAATTGACATCATTTTTTGTAAAAAGTACAAGTGATCTACTCAAAACCAAGAAAATGAATTCAGATTATTTTAATACTTTAGTAAAATGATCCATCATCCATTTTTCATCTATTGGAATTAGTATCACCTCAATCTGATACATGATGTTCTTGGTATGAATCAATATTTTCATTATCAGTTTAAAATCAATATTTTAGTTTAAAAAATACCACTCACTAAAAACTAAGAAAACATGATCTGATTATATTGATAATTTAGGAATACAATTAATAATTCATTTTTGATGTGTAGGAATTGGTATCAGATTAAAATGACACACAATGTGACCATTATGATTCAATGTGCGTGTTTAATGTTTAAATTGACATTTAAGTAAAAAACACAAGCAACATACTAAAAACCAAGAAAACACATTCCTATTAGTTTGATACTTTATAAAAATGTCCCATAAGTCATTTGAGATGTGTAAGAATTATACACACCTCAATATTATGTATGGTGTGATAAGCATAACATTGAATATTTTCAATTTATAAGTGTCATTTTAGTTCGAAACACGCATCAGATCACCAAAACTGAGTAAAATAGCCTATATTGTTTTTTCATCATTATATATTCTATTAATTAATTAATTTATGTATCATATTAATTTTATAATTATTTAGTTAATTTTCATGATGATAATTTTTGAAGATGAACAAGAAATGGTGTGACATACAAGAATCAACTGCAACTCAATCCAATACACAATGTTCCTGGTATGATTCAAATTATTATTTTAAATTAACACTTTCTATTAATTTATTTCATTATATTTTTACTAACATAAGAATTTATTTCTTATATAAGCTCATTTTTTTCTCGATTAGGGGTTAGGATGAAAAGACAAAGGAATAATGCTGTTATTGAAAGTATGTATTAATTTTTACTTATGTAATTGTATAAACCAATGTTTGAAATGTCTATAATATAGTGTTTTTTTCTTGTATTTGGGTTACATTTTTTTTCATTTAAATTATTTATTCATACACAATTTTTATAATTTCATGGTGTTTTTTGTGTTGTATTGTGTTGTTAGAACACACTACACTGGTGCTGTAGTGTGTTGGTACATCATCCTGTAATATGAACCTTTATCATCACTTCTACAAGCACTGACAAAGGACCCATTTATCAGTACTTCTAAAAGTGATGATAAAGGATCCCTTTATCAGTGTTTCTAAAAGAGTAGAAAAATAATCCCTTAATGGTCGATAAAGGGATATTTTATCAATTATTTTTTAGCGCTTATAAAAGACTATGAATTTTAATATTGCTCCGGTAGTCAATGCTTCTCAAGCACTGATAAAGGATTTTTTTAGAATGGTTAAAGGCTTATTTTTTAGTAGTGATCTAAAGGATTGGTAACTCAACATCATGGTATATAGTCCCATTATACATACATATATGTTGTGTGTGATTGAGTTTTTATGCACATGATAGAGGTTTGGGTTCATTTTCCCCATCTAGAGACCAAAAGATTTCTTTTTTGTGTAAAGGGTTAGGTTAGATTCTTATTGTAGTGGAATGGGTATTCTATTTATGGGTTTTTATCTTGAGAGATTCCCCATGAATTTTTCACTACATGGATTATTGAAGGTTGTGCTTAATGGACCACTAGATGTTATTGGTTCGTGTAATGAGAAAGTAGTGTTTTGATACTAGTGGGTAAGTACTTGGTTAGTGGTTTTAGTCAGTTCTTAATTGATAATGTGTTTCAAAAATCATTGTGGGTATAACCTTTGAATAATTGGAAATACCTATAAGAGGATATATTATTTAGAAAGGGTGTAGAGGATCCTAATTAACTAGAATATATTAGTGGTTTTGGATAGTTAGGATTATTATACTGGGTTGAGGGTGTACCACTCATCACGGGTGTGCCTAATGTCATTGAGAGATATAAGTAGGAATATATTTTCCCTTTGTAATTATTCTCACATTGACAAATACATTAGGATATTGATGGTATGGATTTTTATAGGAAACAAATTTGTAGGTTGGTTAGACGGGATGGATGTTTTTCCTCATAGGAGGTGATATGTTTGATTATATATTGGTTTTAACCATATACCTAGGAAATGGTTTGGTATAAAGTGGAAGTAAAATGTAATAATAACCAAAAAGTGGCAGTGCTAGGGTTGGTAATAAAGTAGAACGACAAAGATGGTCCTCTTATGTTGATGTGATATTCTCTTGTTTTAAGTTAGTATAGTATGTTGATATAACATAATTTTGATAGGTGGATCAAGGTGCATGGATTGATTATACCCTATGTTATTGATAATTTTTAATGGTGTGAATTAAATCTTTTGGTTATTTATATCATTGGGATATGGGTGTGATAAATTAGTATTAATGTTCTTGTTGTCATCCTTTATATTGGTTCTAGGTATGGATGGATTCCAAGTTATCATCTAGGATTTGGGGAAATGTTTTCCATGTTAGTTTTTCATTCTGACAATGTTGATGTAAAATATATATAGAAAACCCAACTAATGAGATTGTCTCTTGGATGCCACAAGTTTGGTGTGTCATGATACACCAACCAATATTTCATATGCGTAAGTCTAGAAATGTTTCAAATTTCCTTGTTTCATTTCCAATTTATTTCTCAAGGTCAATTTGGAATAGATTCTAAGATTCCATCTAGCATTTAGAACCCATGGTCAGATTGGCAGAGAGTTAAAAATAAAAATTGGATTTTAGAACCCATAGACAAACCGAAAATGTGTCCATGGAACCATCTAAAATTTAGTTTCCATGGTTAGAATACTATAGATACTAAGATATAATCTGGAATGTACTGTCTATTGTTATACTAACGGAGTTCTAGGTTTAGATACTGGGATTTCATTAGTAATTTATTTATCACCCAAGTTTCTTTTGGACAAGTTCCTAGGATTTGATGTGATTTATATTCTCTCATTCAGGGATGATAGACGAGAAACAACATCATTGTACAAATCTACTGGTGTTAGGTGTCATGGAGGTCTCATTTTCACATGATTATATGATGTAATTGGTTATGTGATTTAAATCAATCATTTTTTATTTTATCATGCATAAATACACCATAAATTATGTATTATATAAAGTTAACTATTGGTTATTCCCTATTAAGATTTATAATAACCTTGAATGCACACATTGGTGCATAAAACAACCCCTTATCTCTTATATAACATTACTAACATGTCATAAAATAGATCTAGTTGTATTTTATTGATGGTTTTGGTTGATATGACCTAGGTGTGGGTCAGTTTTGTGGTGTTTCCTCCTTTTTATTTTTATTTTACAATTTTTATTTGTAATTGATCAGCATAGTAGGAGATCCTCTATTTATATATATGTTTAGTTTCAATAAGGTTTCATATGTTATTCCATTTTGATGTTTATATAATATTAATGGATTTATCTTAGAAAAAATTCCTTGATATTACTCTGATGTTATATATATGATTAATTAATTACTTATTGTTATTTTCTGGATACCGAGAATATAGTCTCCTCATGTTGTTATTATATTACTGCCACTAGTATGTAGCCTTTGTCATATTGGGAGGAACTAATGATGTAAAGACAACAACCCCGATAGCCTGAAGCCACTACCTTACGTTATTACATTGGTACCATGAACAAATTTTGACATCCAAAACAACTAAATAGTGTAGTAACTTTGGAAAACCAGATACAAAACGTAAGTTTTTTATTATAATTTGAAAGAAAAAATAACATAGAAACTCCATTAGAAACATCCATAAAGTACTATATTATCCCTAAAAGTCATTCATAATATATATATCTGCATCTTGGGGGAAAATAAAACATAATAAATGGGTGAGCTTAGATTCTCAGTAAGGGTAAATAATTTATTGGATGCTTTCATAAACATAAACAATAATTTATGGTTAATAACTAAAGCCTATGCTAATAAAAAATCTTGAGAATAATATGGAAGGAATAAAAGCTGAATAAATAATGTCATATAAATATTAACATGAAAATTACCCATGGATATTATAATAGTTTAATAATCACATGATTTATTAATTATTAATATCATAACGGGGGATGCATAATGCCAAACATCTGAAACATACCATTAAGGGATTGACCAAGACATCTAAAAATAAATGGTTAAGGCCTCAGCCAAACCAATATATGTTTTGTCTAATGAGACCTACTGATGACTCGAGGGGCTATATCGAGACACACTCATCAATTACTAAATACAATTCATTTCTCATATGAATGGGGTGAAACATAAACAACATATATATAACTTTCTTCGATCAATAAACGTAATCAATAACCATTTTGAGTGATATAGTGAATGCATCAAAATAACACATCCACAATCAAACTGATCAAAAAAAATTTAATAAAATATGTTAGATGATATTATAGAATATAAATCCCAATTAATAATAATATTAAATAGATGGTTTTTAAATAGATGAAAATACTAAAATAATATAATCAAGGAAATCTTTATAGAAATACACTTTTACTTGGAAAAGAAGAGTTGTTTTAGAAAAATCATTTGTATTTTTAATAAAATCAGATTATAAAATGTATATAAAATAAAAGAAAATGTAGGGATAATGAAATTATATTTTATGCATAAATTATTTCCAACTGAAGTGAAGACATGTAAAAATAGTATTTAAGAATGTTTATAAATGAGTTTATTTTGTGCAGTTTAAGGGAAAATAATAAAGATTCCTTAAAAGGTAAAAAGAATATTTTTTTGTATAAAACCAGAAATGAAAAAATATTGTTTTTCATGACAAAATGATTGATTTTAGACAAACAATTTTGTCTTAAAAAATATTATGTAGTGAACTAGAAAATGGGTAAGAAGCTAGAAAGTTCCCTTAAATCAGGATTTCTTATTGGGAGGAATTGAAATAGGAAAAATTATAAAACATGTATTATACCATCAAATAAAGATTAAATTATCTTTATACATTACTTTTTATCATATATACATAATTTATAATAAATATATAGAAATAACTAAGAATTAAATTGGGCTAAAGAGAGAGAAAGTGTAACCTGAAAGAAAAATTGCGGTTCAGGAAGAAACCCTTACTACTTTTAAATTAGTCAAACCATAAGCCCTATAAAATTAATGAAAATAAGGGAATAAATTTAATACCACAAAGCTAAATATATTAATTATATCATATATCAATTGGAAATATACATACACCACACAAAATAAATAAGAGGTGAAAAAGGGAAATCTCAAAGAAATAAACGTGAGATGAGAAACCCTTACCTTATATCTGAAAGAATTATTCACTTGCACTTAATGTCCTGTATAAGGAAATTAGATTCATTTATAATTTTATTTATAACATATTAAAATTTTATTTTATTAATTATAATTTTAATAAGTTCATCTATGTCATTTTTGAAGAATTATTAGACTCAATTTCTTTGTTCGAAAGTGTTTGCTTCATGGTTTTCACGATTGGTTCACTTGTATACATATATGAAAGATCATGTGAAATGAGAATAGATATACAAAATTTAAGTTATATACTATCAATATTCATAAATAATTTTTAATATTTATATAATTCATTTGGTTATTTGGGGTGAGGATGAAGCATTATACAAAACGTTAGTGATAATCGTTTATATTATCTTGGAGGTTTTTCATCATCACAAATTATTATTTTTAATTAATTAATATCAAGTATATATACTAGAAACAAAACACTAAATAGGTTTTAATATACATATTATAATTTTTTTAACCATAAAAATTGTTTCATGTCAATTCTTGAAGGTGCAATTGAAAAATCAATACACATCGTCCTTAAAGGCGGTAAATCAGCACCTCACAAACGATGTTTTCATTTTTAGAATAAAGAAGAGGAGAATAGAATTGATGGTAGATTTTACATTGACATAATAAAATTATATTATATATAAGATAAAAGATTTATCATTCACTTTTTTATTGATTAGGTTATAAGAGTATAAGAAAAGAAAAGAAATTGAAATAAAAATGATGAAATCAAAAGAGGATTTTGACTCTTGAATTATTCTCCTTGAGACCCTCCTTAGGGAAATCAGTTTTGGTATTTTTTTAAAGAACATAACCTTATGGATATAGGGAAGAGGTTTGGTATGAGTATTGGATATAAATTGGACAATCTTCAAGGCTTAATATGAGTGAGAAGAAGAGGTGGTGAGGGGTGGTATTTTTAGTGGAGGGGAGGGGTGTTTTTTTATTATATTATTTATTTGTTTATTATGTTGGATCAAGAAAAAAAATAGTGATGATTACATGACTTAATAAATAAAATAGAGAAGTATAGTTATATATTATGGTTCTTACACCAGTGCTTAGTCAAGGAATAGTTTATTTAACTTATAATGTATATATACTGTATATTACCATATTTTACTATTCACCAAAAATTCAACTATTTTAGAGAAATCCCAAAAATTAAACCTAAAATTTTTTATATATGAATAGTTAAAAAATTAACTCCATTTTTTGAAAATAATTTTCTAAATATTAGAAATTTACTTTTTAAATAAAATCATCATTTACTCGAAAAATACCGATTTTAATATTATAACTGTTTTTATGACACATTGAAAAATTCAATAAGGTTTCATAAAATTATATTATAATCATAAGACAAAAAAATATTAATTTATGAATATATTTTATTAAAATAATTTTCTTTTAAATCATTATATTAATTATAAAATCGTAAATAAACATTTATGTTTCACAAAAATACCAAAATTTAATTTATTGTTTTTGAAACATTTATTTACTTATTCCATGACATAAGTATATCATATTTTCATTTATAAGATACCTAAATTTTATTTATACTTTCACAGGTGAAGTTACTATTCTATTGGTCATATTTATATTCCTAATGGTCACATTACTATTCTAATAGTCATATGTAATAGTATAATATGGTTTTAAACTAGGTGTTGCATGAAGTATAAACTACCAAAGATGATAAATTTTTATAGAGACATACCATAAGATCTTGTGATGTTACATTATTCCATCCTCCAAAAATTTCATTCTCAAAATGTATAGAATGTCACCTAAAAAAGGTTAGTTCTTCATCCTATGTTCCTCGGGCTCCTATGTCGCCTCTTCAATTTTATGATTTTTCCAAAGTACCTTTACCAGATGAGTCATATTATTCATCAATACCTATTCTAGATTGTCTATAATCTAGACACAATCTTTATAGTAAGATAAACCAAGTTTCAATTCTATTCCTTCAGATTTGAGGACATGCGTTCGGTCTGGTATGTACATTCTTATCAAAGAGTTATTAAACACATTGTGTAAATTAGAAATGATAGGTGGCATCAGCAAATGATAAGCCATAACTCTTATTATATCCATAATTTAAAAAGTTTTGATATAATTAGGGCTTAGTTTCCATTACTTACCGAACCATAGGACACCTTCCATGGAGATATTTTCAGAAAAACTTGTTTTCTCACTTGAAACTCCAAATCCATTATTCAGTTATTAGCATAGTTTTTTTCTATTCTGAGATTCTTTATATGATTTTGAATAGTCTTTAAGTTTGATGTTGTTTTCTATACATGTTTTGGGCCTACAATATTCATCTCACTCACTTCATCTGAACATGTTGGAGCATGACATCTCTTTCTATATAATGCTTCATATGATTCCATTTTAATACTTGAATGAAATTATTATTATAGGAAAGATCTACCAACGGAAAATAATGATCCCTTATACCTTCAAAGTCAAGTGATCGTGAACTCAAAATGTATTCTAAAGTTTTAATCATAATTTATGACTACCCAAAAATTTTAGGGTGATAATCAATGCTCAAATAACAGTTAGTTTTAAGATACTTAAATATAATTTTCCAAAACTTTTGTGTAAATCGTGGATAATGATAGGAAACAATTGAAAGAGGTGAACCATAATGACTTAAAATTTCATTAATATAGAGTCATGTAAGGTGATACAATGTAAAATAATCCCTTATAGTGAGGAAATTCGAATATTTTATAAGTCAATCAACAATTACCCATATTGCGTCATTCTTTCTTGGATTTCTTGGAAATCCAGTAACAAAAACCATATTAATGGCATACCATTTCCTTATAGGAATAGGAAGAGTCCACCTAAATCCTCTAGGATGTTGTGTTTTAGCCTCCACCTGTTGAAAAACCAAACAACTTGAATCATATTTAGTAATTACCCACTTTATATTATTCCACCAGAAATGTTCCTTTAAATATATATAAATCTTATCGATACCAGGGTTTATAGATAAATTAGAGCTATGAGAATTATCCAATGATCCCATATTTATCTAGGGTATAGTGGGAACACAAATAATATTCCTGAGTTTCAATATACAATCTTCATTTACAAATTATACCAATTTCCCATCATTCACAACTTTAATTATCTTTTGGAAATTCTCATCATTAGACTAAGAAATTTTAATCTATTCAAATAAAAATGGGTTGGAAACCATTTGAAAAAGTAGTGATGTTTCAACTTCCTTGATAATTCCCATATCCACATTTAGTAGATCCATGTACACAAGATCCTTATTAATACTCATTTTTTATAACTCCATGAGCTTTCCTACTCAATGCATAGAATATCTTATTTTTCTTCCCTGGGTGATAGTGTATTGAAAAATCATAATCCTTGAGTAGCTCATGCCATAATTTTTTCGTCATGTTTAATTCCTTTTATGAAAATATATATTTCAAACTCTTGTTATCTCTATATATCTCAAAAATTAACAATAGACATAGTGTATCCATATCTTCAGATAGAATATTATAACTGCTAACTCAAGATTATGAGTTTTATAGTTCTTCTCATGAGTTTTTAATTTCCTTGATTCATCGGAAAAAAATCTATCATTTTGCATAAGGATATAACCAAGTCATTTCTTTTATGCATCACTATCAATAAAAAATATACCATTTTCCAATGGTAGAGTCAAGATTGGATAATTCACTAATCATTTATTCAATTATTCAAAGCATTTACCACATTTATTTTTCTAAATAAACTGAACCCATTTATGAGTAAGATTGTTTTAAATGTTATATAATAAGGCACTATTTTGAGCAAAACACCTATAGTAACCTGCTAATAAAATGAAACTATATAACTCAATTGTGTTCATTGGGTTAGGATATTTTCGGATTGACTTTGTCTTCATAGGATATGCATAGATTCTATCGATATAGATAATATGGCCAAGAAAAGAAACTTTTTGAAACTGGAATTCACACATACTAGGGGTTCCACCACACCCCTTGAAAGGTGGATTATCAAAATCAATAAAAAAATAAAGGCCTTCGGGCCATTGGATGGATGGAATCAACAAGTGGTTCTAATGGTTCTCATAGATTTTAGAATATATCAAGATATAATTAATAAATACTGAAAAAATATTCATGATATTCCTTGAACACTCTATTAATTTGTTCCCTTAAAACAGAAGGTGTATTAGTAAGTCCAAATGAAATTTCTGTATACTCATAATGTCCCAACCTGGTTCAGAATGTTTTCTTTGAAATATCTTCCTTCCCCACATGTAATTAATGATATCTAGATTAAAGATAAATCTTTAAAAAATATAGAGCTCCATGAATTTGATCAAATAAATCAGAAATGTGAGGCAGATGATAATTGTTATTTATTGTAATATAATTTATTTCTCTATAGTCAATGCACAACCTCATAGATCCATCTTTATTCTAGACAAGGATTACATGGTCTCCCCATATATAAACACTAGGGAAAATAAATCCATTATCATTGAATTCCTCTAATTTTTTCTTCAACTCCACTAATTCCAAAGTGGCAATTCTATAAGGAGTATTTGATATAGGCATTTCATCATAAATTAAATAAATAGAGAAATAAACTTCTTTTTCTGAAGGTTTTTAGGTAAATAATCTATAAATACATCAATATATTATTTCACAATAGGTACAGATTCAATTTGAATATTTATTTCCTCATATAAAGATGATGTTTTCTCTTCTTACCCAGGAATTAGATTTAGAAGAGATCTTGGAGGTGGATTTAGATATGAATCATATAATGAAGTATCCCTTATAAAGATGATAAATTCTATACCTTTATCATAAATCATAATTTCAATCTCATTAAAATAAATTTTTTCATTATATTTAGAAATCCAGTATATACCAAAGATTATATAAAAATTAAACATAGGTATGATGATAGAATCAGAAATTAGAGTACATTTATGTGTCATAAGAGGAACTATTCGACACATCTTTGTTGAAATAAGGTTTCCACTAGGATAATTTAATAAAAAATCCCTTGATAGGGTGAATTAGAAATATCAAATTTTTAAAGAAAACTTAGAAGATATAAAGGAATGCGATGATATAGAATCACATAAATCATTAGTAAAATTTGAGGAGATAATTAAAGAACCTTCCACCACATCATTAGAAACTTTAAACTTAGCAGTTTTGATCACATAATATTGACCTTTTTCCCATGGATTTTTTTGGAGAAATATTCCTTGAGGATTAGAAAAAATATTTTCATAATGTCCCATACCTTTACAATTATAGAATTGAATATTGGTATATTCTTTATTTCCCTTGAAATCACGAGATTGGTGAAATTTTCCTCCATACTTTTAATAAACACATTTTCTTTTTAAGAAGGAACCGAGGTGTTTCCTTCCAAACATACCAAACATTAGAAAATTACCTTTTTTATTCTTCCCTTTATCCATTCTTTTCTTTTCCACCCTCTTCTTATTTTTTTCCCTTAAAGTCATAAACTTAGTGAATTATTTCTCTCTCTTGATAGCATATGTGACTATATCTTCGTATGATGAGAAATTTTGGAAGACCAGTTCCCTTTTAAGGAATCATTTTAAACCATAAATGAATCAAAAAATAATCTCCTTTGATTACATATATAGTCCATGAAATGCCTTTATAACCTTGTAAAGTTGGATTCATACTTGGAAATGTTTTCATTCTCTTTCTCTCTAGACTCAAGAATTTCCTCCCAGTATCCGCTTAGTATTCAGGAGGGAAATATTTATCCAAGAAAATTTTCTTAAAATCCTTCCATTCCATATTTTCAATTTCTTTCTACTTCTTTGTGTTTTGAATCAGTGACCACAATTAATGATCATATCATGAGAAATGATAAACTTCCATGATAAACTTCTCCCTTTCATTACTTTCCATAGCGATAAATATCTTCTCTATGGAAATTATCCATTTCTCAGATAAAAATGGGTTTATAGTACCATTTAATTATAGAGGTTGTTGTCTAATGAAGAGGTCAAAAAATTTCCCTCCACATTATGGATTGGGATTCTCCATACAAGTATGGTTATTGTTAACAACCAGGGTCATCTTTCCTAGTATAGTTATAATTTTCTTAGCTCCAGTTTCTAATCCTACTCCAACATCATAATATTTTATAGGAGGGAAATCCTTACATGATATATGAACATTGAAATATTTTATATTACTTCCACTATGAACCATTTCTAAAAAACTTCATACACTAAAATAGGTTATGAATCATAATTCATAATTTAAAACTACCAACACTTAACATAAATTGAAAAATTTATGAATATCTAATATCATAATCATAAACATGGTTTCTTTTTGAATATATTTACTTTTAAATACTTCATAATGTATTTTAAAGAAAATATGAATTATCCTAAGCATATCCCATAGGAGTGTCAAACTAGGTGGACAATAAGTCCTGTTGTCATTTACCAAGTTATGCTGTGTTAGCCCTCACACACCTTATCCAAGTTGTTACCCCTAGGTTCATCTGTGCCTAAACCATGTCCACTTGAAGTATCCAAAAATGGATATATTTCTAAAAGTACCCATTAAATCTCTAACTTACCAAAATTATAGTATGTTGTTATATGCTAATCCTAAAATTCTATCATATGGTTATGTTTCCTAATCTATTTTTTTTTGAAATCTGGTTTCTAAGGTTTATACTAAACTTTCTCTGATACCAACTATCAACACACTGAGCCTAGTAACCCAGAGAAAGTGCCTTAATTTATTAAATTAGTACTATGAACATGTTTTCTCATCCCAAATGACTGAATAGTTTAGTAACATTTGAAAACCAGATACAAAAAACGTTTTACATTACAACTTGAAAGTAAAAAAACCAAGAAACTCCATTCCATAATATCCAAGACTATCCCTAAATGTCATTTATAATATAAATCATCACACCCCGGGGAAAAATAAAACATAATAAAGGGGTGATATAAGATTCTCAGTAAGGGTAAACAATATAAAGGATTCTATCATAAACATAAAAAAATAAGGCATGGTGAGTTACTGAAACACATGCCAATGAAAAATAATATTGAGCATAATATAGAAGAAATAAAGGATGAATAAAAAATTCCATATAAATAACCACGCGAAACTTAACCATGGATATTCTACTAGTCTAATAATCAAATTATTTATCAATTACTAATATCATAATGAAGGAATTCATAATGCCATACTTCTAAAACATATCATCGAGGCCTCAACCAAGACATTTGAAAATAAATGGTTAAGGCCTCAGCCAATACCATATCTATTTTTTCTCAAGAGACCTAACAATGTATAAAAGTTCTATAGAGGGCCCCTCCCATCACTTAAAAAGTTCAATTAATTTCTTATATGAATGAGGTGAATCATAAATAACATATACATAACTTTCCCCAATCCATAAACATAATCACTAACCATTCTAAGTAATATGGTGAATGATATCAAGATAGAATATCCATAGTCAAAATAATCATAAAAAATTTAATAAAATATGGTAGATTATATCATTATATATCAATCTAAATTAATAATAATATTCAGTAGAGGGTTTTGAAATAAATGAAAATACACTATTAAAATCATCAAGTAATTCTTTAGAGAAATACCATTTTTTACTCTGTAAAGAAGAGTTATTTTAGAAAAATCATTTGTATTTGTCATAAAATATTATTATAGAATGTAAATATCATAAAAAGATGGTAGAAAAATGAAATTATATATTAGTAATATATTATTTCCAATAAAATTAAAAAAAATGTAAAAAGTGCATTTAATAAACTTTAGAAATGAGATGCTTTAGTGTGGTTTAAGGGAAAATACTAGAGAGTATTTAAAACAGGAAAAAAATATATTTTTATAAAAGTAAAAATAAAAAAATATAATTTTTAATGATAAAATGAGTGAATTTATAAAATTAATTGTGTCCTAAAACAATTATGGAGTGAAATTGAAAATGGGTAAGAAAATTGGTAGTTCTCTTTAAATGGGCATGCTTATTAGGAGAAATTAAAAATCCAAAACCTTTGTATTCACCTATAAAATAAATATGATATAATTTGGAAAGATAATTTTGGATCATATAAATATAATTTATAATAATAATATATAAATAATGAGGAATGAAATTGGGGTAAGGATAGAAAAAGTGTAACTCGAAAGAAAAATGGAGGTTCACAAAGAAACACTTACTACTATCCAAACAGTCGATCCATAAGCCCCATAAAATTAATGATCATAAAATAATACATTTAACACCATAAAGATAAATAGATTCAAGATATTGTACATCAATAGGTGGTATACATAGACCACACACAATAAATAAGTGGCGAATAAGGGACATCTCACAAAAATAAAAGTGACATGAGAAACCCTTACTTTATGTCCAAAAACGTTTTTCACATGTACTTATAATCCATGATAATGAAATTAAGTTCATGAATATTTTAATTAAAATCATATTAAACATGTATTTGATTAATTATAATTTTATTAAGTTCATTTATGGTCTTTTATTGAGTTATAAGATCCAATTTCATCGTCCGAAAGTGTTCATTTCCTTGGTTTTCATGATTTGTTCACTTGTATACATGTACGAAAGATCATTTGAAATGGGAATGGATATAAATAATTGATGTTATATGTTATTAATGAAAATATATAAGATTAAATGGATTTATATGTCACTGGGTTATTTTGGGTAAGGATGAATCATTAGACAATAAATTAGTGATAACCATTTAGATCATTTTGGAGGTTTTTGATCATCACAAACTAGTTTTGTTTCATTAATTAATATCATGTATATATACTGGTTATAGAAAACTGAATAATTTTTAATATTCATACAATAATCTATTTTATCTATAAAATTGGTTTCATGTCTATCATTGATGGTGTAATTGAAAAACAAAAACACATCATCCACGAAGGTGGTAAATCAGCACCACACAAACAATGTTTTCATTTTTAGAATAAAGAAGGGGAGAAGAGAATTGATGGTGGATTTTACATTAAAATAATAAAATTACAGTATATATAATATATTTTATTTATCATTAATTTTTGGATAAAATAAGTGATTAGAGTAAATTAAATGAAAATAAAGTGAAAAGAAAATAAAGAAAGTAAGAGAGGAGTTTACCTCTTGAATTATTGTCATTGAGAACATCCATAGAAAATTGGTTTTTGAATTTTGTTGATACCAGATACTCCAAGATGTTGGGAAGAGTCATGGAAAGATAATTGGGAATAAATTAGACAACCTTCAAGGCTTATGAGGCTTTAAGATAATAGGTGGTGAGGTGGTATTTATAGCGGAGGAGCGAGGTGTTTTTTATTCATTAGCTTAATATTTTGACTCAAGAATATCAATAGTGATGATTCCATGAAAAAATATTGTAAATAGAGAAGGATATTTTGAGATTATGGTGTGTAAAATTGTAATTAATCAAGTAATATTATACTGAACTTATTTTGTATATATACTATAAATTACTGTGTTTTACTATTCACAAAAACTCAACTATTTTAAAAAAATCCCAAAAATTCACCCCAACCATTTTTAACATGTAGAATTAAAAAATAAAAAAAAATTTGTGAAAATAATTTCCTTAGTTTGATAAATTTAATTTTTAAATAAAATCATCATTTACTCAAAAAATACCGATTTTTATATTATAACTGTTTTTATGAAACTTTGAAAAATTTAGTAAGGTCTTAGAAAATTATCTTATAAGAATAAGAAAAATAATAATAATTTATTAATCTATTTTATGAAAATAGTTTTATTTTAAATCATTATATTAATTATAAAATTTTAAATAAATAATTTATTTTCCCAAAAATACCAACACTTAATTTATCATTTTTTTAAAAATTATTTACTTATTCCATGATTTAAATATACCATATTTTCATCTATAAGATTCCTAAATTTTATTTGTACTTTAATTGGTTAATTTACAATTATATTGGACATATTTCTATTTCTAATGATCATATTACAATTCCAATTACCATATTTAATAGTATAATACAGTTTTAAACTCGATGTTGTGTGAAGTATAAATTATCAAAGATGCTAAATTTTAAAAGAGACATACCATAAGATATTTTGGGGTTACAAATAAGGTCTTGTGGATAACATAACTCAACCATGATTTGGGTGGGATTAGGTTATGATGTTATACCCTCATACAACTATATAACACATTATGGTTCCTTCCATCCATATAAATTCCTAAAATGTTTGATAATTATGCAACACATATATATCGATTTATATAAATTTCTAGCCATTTATCATGGCCATTATTCACTTATTTAGAAAACCATTTTTTATATGAATTTTTTTTATGTCAATCCAAAAAAATACAACATATTATATATAAATACCATTTAATATAATGTTTTATTTTCTTAAAAATCAAAATTTGAACAAATACCAAGGATCATAAATAAAAATATTTTCCAAATTATATACTATGAATTTAAAAATACCAAAATCAATGATTTTTTTATAAAATATTATAACTTTAATTTTTTATCTAGCTTCACATAATTTTTTAAAATTCATTAATATAAAATTTATAAAATTATTTTCACATGAAAAATTATTTGATATAATTCACATTGAGATAAAATATTAGGAAAATATACAAATCACATATCATAGAATCATAATGAAAATCATATGTACTTTAAGAAACCTACCTTATATAATGAAGATCCAAGTTTTTATAGATATAGATATAACAACAATGATCTTGATTTGATATGTGAAATCCTACCAATAAATAAACATTGATATTGATTCATCCATTCATAAGGTTACCCATAATGATCTTATTTATCATGAAATATCCATCATGATTAATGTCTAAGAGAGAGAAAATGATTCAAGAATAAAAAGATCAAACATCACTTTCCCCTGACCTATTTTTAATTTACCAAAAAGAAAATAGAATTATTTTTATCTATAGTAGATAATTCCTAAAAAAATACAAATAAATCCCTAAGTTTTTCAATCATGAAATAGGTTCTTATAAAGAATAAAGGGTGAAAATCAGGGTATTTTAAAGAAATCACAGAATTTTTACCTGTCTGAATGTTTGTGTGTATGATTTCTAAAATGTGCACCTAACCATGAATTCATAACTATCCATTATTACAACCAACTAGGATAGGCTTCCATCTAACCTGACACCCGAACCAGCCTGTGATAAGGTCTGAGAGGTGTTCTCAATCCTCACAGGTAGGAGACTAGCATTGGAAATAAAAGATATCATAATGGAAATGATTAAGCCCAAAAAAAACTAGGATCAAATAACCAAAAAAAATTATGAAACAGAAACCAATAATAGATGAAAATCAATAAATATATGACCAATATCCATATGCAAATATTACTAAAAAAAACTAAAAAATGAAACTAAATCCAAACTAAATCAGAATGACAGAATATCTATATGAAATCCTGGTCACCAGCAACCATAGGATCAACCTACTCCAAAGGGAAACCGAACCAGAAACCTAAACCTACAAAATAGGTTAGGCCTATCGATGTTGAGTGAAAAAAGTAGGATGTGAGTATAAAAGACTCAGTTGGTGAGAACCAGAAGAACCATGCATTTCCTTCCCCAAAATAGTCAATAAACACAAGTTTGAAATACATTTTGAAATTAGTTGTTTATAATTTTAAAGAATCAAACAAAAAATTCGTTTTTTAAAGTAATTTTTCCATTATAATACCTAGTTTATCAAATAAAAAACCAAATAAGATACCATTAAATGAGATAAAAAAGTCTATAATGAAAATAAAGGAAACAATCTAAAAAAATGGTAACTAAGAAGAAAATAATATGATGCAACATAAATAAAGAGAACATATAATAGATAATCATGGGTGTTTCCTAAACATATCTAGAGGAAATCACTGGATATACTCAGATCAGACTCACCTCCCAGCATATGGTGCATCTTTATAGATAATAACCAACATGATAATCTAAACTAGCCTTATCAGTGGAACACCAACCTAGCCTCTCAGCAAATCTAAAGGGTACCAATCCTTCTAATGAGTGTTGATAAGAAACCAACACTCAATCCGCTATATGATTCCCATGAATCCCATTATATTAGTACATGGTGAATTAAGTGGTCCTAAAACATGTGAAATAAACCAATAACCCACACATTCCACTATGATTTATGATCCCAAACATCGAGGCCGCCTATGCGATGACCCTCTTCTCAGAAGGACTACAATAGAGTTTCCCATCACATATATAATTACTCCAAAAGCACCAACCAGTAATACAAATCACATCACTTTATTTTCCCAGAATGTCAGAAAGTACCAACCAACCCTTAATATTTTCAAAACCAACCTGTTTCGAAAACTATTTCTGAAACCAAGGTGGAAACACACAACATTCTCTAAAGGTTCCAAATGGACCTTTATTAATATTTAATTACTAAACCACACCTAAAAGATAGAAAATAGTTTAAGAATTCAGAAAAACCTTTTAAATCCACATTTGAGTTCATTTAGAAACCAATAAACCATTTAGAGAACATTGGGATTTAGAAGAGTCATTTTTAAATAGAATTACCAAAGAAGTGAAGGAGGAGGAAAGAAAGGTTATTTTGAAATTTAGGGTTTGAGGGTAACATCATATTAGAGTTCCATCATCATTTTTGTGCCTATTTATATGTTCACACCATTCCCATATGGATATTACCATATACAATTGAACATCCCCTGAAAACCATAGAAGTACCCAAAGATTGGTTTAGAAAGTCACCATTAGATTTACCACCCAAAATAACAAGTCAAACTTAATGACTAAACCAAAAAGATGCATCAAATCCATATTTAAATACCAATTCACAAAGAAAACCAAGTTAAAAAGACATATCCAGGTCTAAACATAATATATAATACTCAATTTTATTTGAAAGGGTCAATTAGCATTTCATAAAACACTTTGAATAAATATATACCTATTATACCCTATGAAAACCTTTATAAAATCCATTTGCATCAACATTACATTAGGACAACACCACACAAATTTATTATAATGCATAACAAGAATGATTAACACATTTTATAAAAAAAATAAGAAATATAAAGAATCAATGGAATGTTTTGAAATAGAATATAATGGAAACACCTACCTCAAGTAGAGGAATATTTTCGCCTTCGATGAAACCAACCCGAAAGACACTCCTTCCATGACTTAAAACCCTGAAAAATAAAAAAACCTCAATTTCATAACACCATAGGTATCCAAATGAGACAAACATGGATACTAGGGTTAGAGGAAAAGAGGAAAATAGATGAAAATAGATAAGGAAGGAGAAAAAATCACTAACATTTCTTAACCAGGTGAAGACTCACTAAGAAAAAATCATGAAATCACCTTAGATATGCTTTAGAGAAGTAAAAACCTCTATGGAAAGTATCCAAGATTGGAGAAATTTTGTGGGGAGTCTAAGGGAATAAAAACCACATAAAAATTAGTCAAATAGATAAAAATAAACCTCATCATGTGGATTTCATAGTTTTCTTGGGCAGTTAAACAAATCATGCACAAAACATAAAATTACCCACAATCAAGAGTTGCATGGGCTACATGATTAGGCTGACCACTAAATTTAACCATGCTAAAAATATTTTAACCCCTTCTGTCTAAGTTTCACACTTAGTATAACCATTTTCAAACCATTATAAAATGATGAACATGCTTTTAAACCTTCAAAAAACATTGGATAACCCCATAATCAACCCATGAAGAGATCCAATCAATGTATAGCCAAATAAATGGTTCAAAAAACATAAAATAGTCACGAGATTCTACAAAATCCCTATAAATAAAACTTTATTCCTATAAGAAGTCCCCTAGATAAAAGATAAATGAATCTCGATTCTGAAACTAAAGGAACTAGAATGAAACTACGAAACTCGGTGTGAAATTTTAACTCCAAAAGTCACACATGACATACACTGGAGAAAAGAACAAGAATATAACCATTTTTAAATTAATGGAAAGGGGTTATCCCCACTATAAGAAACCAGCTAGCACCATGACACTCATAAGTAAAACCAAAAATGAAGGATCCTAGGAACTTCCTGTATAGAGAAAAAAGAAAAACTACCAGAAACTCCCAACCCAAACCAAAAACCACCAATGAAATCCATAGAAGAAACTCAAATTGAATAGTGAACCAACTTAAGATTCATCACTCCTACAAGACACAAGAATATCCAAGGTGAACGCAACCCAATTCCAATTCCAAACCACAAAAGCCAATCACATAAGACAGAATACCATATAAAGATTAAAATATACATGGTATAATAATTTGAACTAGATGAAAACAAGACTAACAATATTTTATTAACAAATGGAAACTTACATCAATTAATGAGACTATAATAGGGAATCTTCAACCATTACAATTACACATAAGAGACAACGTATGGTCAAAGGCTTCACAAAACCCATGATTCCAGACTACATGGAGAGATTCACTCTAGACCTAGTGGCTAGAGTCTGGCTGTCTTGAAGAATCTACTATCCCATAATTAGGAACTGATATCCTCCACCTCAGACTTCATCTTTTAGATAATTCACATGTAGAACTTTTCCAAATGACCCAAATAGACACATCAACAATAATACTTTGGAGGGTTATGACAAGAAGGATTTGAAGGATCAAAATTTCCTCACCAGAAGAACATGATTTTTTGGTATGATGAGCGAGAAATTAGAACCAACAATGGAGAATCCTCAAAAACATGTTCCTTTAGAATAAACCTCTCACAAGATAGGGAACCTTCATGAGCAGCCACATTGACATAATACACTTTTGGAACTAACTCATCTAGAAATGACTCATCCACAAGATTCCCAAATAGAACTTCCCTAGATAAGAGAACTTTCTCCTTGATCTTTGGATGAATACCCTAGAGAAATAGGGGACCTTTCAACTGATCCCATGTCACACTCTTAGAAGAAAAAGAAACCATATCTTTAAAACGGTCAACATAGTCCTTCACTATTTTCTGATCTTTATGAACACCCAAGAGTTCCCCAACCTTCTTTACCTTCACCTCCTAAGGTATGAACCATCAGATAAAAGTGGTCTTAATGATTTCCCCAGAGATTCCAACTTCAAATGTTGGAGAGAAAATCACCTTCCACCACTCCAAACATGGACCTTCAAGTGAACTCAGAATAGCCTGAACCCTCATAGATTCGAGAGTTCTCAATGACATGAAGACACTTTCAAATTTCTCAATCCATTAAAAATACTTTAATGGACCTCGATTACCATAGAAGATATAAAAAATCGAGAAGAACATGATCCCGTCACTCTATTGGGAGTCTGGGTAGGGACAAAATATGTCTGTGACTCACCAGAAAGTTTTGGGACCTTTCTATGAGGCATACTCTAAATAACACTAAAACAAAAAAACTAAAATCAATACCCACTCATAATTCAACCAAAATGAACATCTCAAATAAAAAAAACTTATAAACCAAACATCACAAAATGAAACCAAAATCCTATTTCAAAACTATCATTTTTATTTCCAATTCAAAAACCAATTCACAACAAGGTCACCTTTCGAAATCAATAACACCCAACTTTTAAAACAATTACAAACCCCAAAATTGTTTTCCCCTTTGAAAACCATTTTTCCAAAAAAATAAATTTTAATTTCAAAGTAATCCCACAATGGATAAATCCAAGACCAAAGGAAACTCACACCAAACTCATGTAATAGGGAATTTGTGATGATGCAAAACCTAGAGACATGGTTTAGTAGACCATGCCCTAGGAAATCACCTACCATTAGGAGGACCTTGAATCACGCAATCGAGATCCAAATGGTTCACTACTTCATGTAATCCCACCACACATCAATGGTTCACATCCATTTTAATTCCCCATCGATTCACCAAAAACAAAAACGAAAGTCTCATATCCTAGACTACCCCTATTTACTCAAGGCTCATGATGTGTAAGAGTTCGCTAATATCTTCCCATATATACATCTTGAGTCCTGAAATTCATAATCTCTTGTATACTTGACACCCCAAATAAAAAAGGGCTCCTTTAATTCCATTTTTTCATGAACCAGGTTTGGATTTCACATGAAAAGTCACCCAAACCAACCCATGATAATACCCTTGTGGAATTCCCAATCCTATTGAGCTGGTGACGTGAACCAAGAATCAAAGATATCATAGTGGAAATTATTTATCTGAATAACTACCAAGATAAAATAACCAAAAAAAAATCATGTAGCACAAACCAATCATATATGAAACTCAATAAATACGTAAATATAATCTAGATGTAATTACAACTAAACAAAAAGAACAAAAAAATTAAACTAAAAATAAACCAAATAGGAATGACATGATATTAACATGACCTCTTGGTCACCACCAACCATAGGACCAATATTCTCCAAAGAAAAATTGAACGAAAAACCTAGACCTAAAAAATAGGTCAGGTCTACAAACATCGAGTGGCACAAGTGTAGTGTGAACATAAATATCTCAGTTGGTATGAACCATATAAACAATACATTTCCTTTCCCAAAATACTTTAGAAAATCTAGTTTGAAATACATTTAGAAATTATGTGTTTATCATTTGAAGGAACCAAACACAAAATTTATTTTTTAAAATTAGGTTTCCATTCCAATACCAAGTTTATCAAATGAATACCCAAATAAGGGACCATACTAGGAGATATAAATGGATATGCTAAAAATAAGGGAAATAATCAAAGGAAATGGAACTATAAATAAAATAATTTATTTTATAAAAAATAAGGATAAAATATAATAGATAATCATGGGTATTTCCTAAAATTATATAGAGGAGATCCTTAGACATACTTAGATTAGACTCACGTATCGGTGTATGGTAAAAATCCATAGTCAATAACAAACTAACTATTATAAACTTGCCTCACTAGTGCCACACCCCACCTAAACTCTCAAAAAATCTAGTGGGTACTAAACTATCTAATAATATTTGGTAAGAAACAGTCACTCAAGCCTCTTGAAGATGATTAGAAATTCCATTTTATTAGAACATGGTGAATGAGGATGTCGGAACATGTGTGAAATAAAGTAATAACCCATAGATTCCATCATACATGCCTAGATGAAACACCGACACCACCTATGTGATGACCATATCCTTAGAAGGACTATGGTTCCCTTCACACATCGATACATTCAAAAAATTCCAACCGTTATTACACATCATATCACTTCAAACCATTTTACCAAAATGTCACAAAGTAGAAATCAATAATTAATATTTTTTAAAACCAAATAGATTTAAAAGATATTTCTAAAACCAAGAAGAAAACACACAACATGCTTAAAGGTTCCATACATTCTATTATTAATATGTAATTACATAACCACACCTCAAAAATCACAAACGGGCTATGATTTCAAAAACACATTTGAAATCCAATGTTGAGTTCATTTAAAAACCAATAGACTATTAAGAATACATTAGTATTTAGAAGAATCATTTAGAAAGAGAAGAGCCAAATATGAGAAGGATGAGGAAGGAAGGGTTCTTTCAAAATCTGGGGTTTGAGGTGAACATCATATTAGAGTGCCATCGTCATTTTTTACCTATATATATGCTCACTTAGTGCCCATATTGATATTCTTACATCAAATGGAACACACCTAGAAACCCATAGAAGTAACCAAATACAAATTTAGAAAGTCACAACAAGATTAACCACCCAAAATCACAACTCACACATAAGGACTAAAAACAAAGATGTAGCAAAACCACATTCAAATCCCAATTCAAAAATAAAAAAAAGTAAACAAGACATAACCAAGGGATAACATAATCCAGAATACTCAATTTTTGTTTAAAAGGTCCAATTAACATTTCATCAAACACTTTTCATACATATATATCTTGTCATACCTAACAAAACCTTTTGAATATCCATTTATATAAAATTTTCATTATGAAAACACTAAAAAAATTTATTCTAACACACAACGAGCATGATTAACCTATTTTGGAAACAAACTAAGAAATATCAAGCAACAATGGAATCTTCTAGAAATGTATATAATGAAAATACCAACCTAATGTAGAATAATCATGTCAAATTTGATGAAGTCCATTAGAAAGACACCCCTACCACAAATAAAAAATCTAAGAAAGAAAAACCCCAAAATTTTCACCACTATAGGTATCAAAATCAGTTAAAAATTGCCACTAGGGTTAGTGGAGTGGATGAAAATGGAGGAAACCAAATGTGGAAGGAGAAGAAAGCCCTAAAATTTTGAATTGGGCGAAGAATCAATAAGAAGACACCATGAAATCACATTGGAGGAGATTTGGGGAAGGCAAGCCCTCTATAGAAGGCATCCAATTTAGGAAAAATCAAATAGGGATTCCATGTAAAGAAACCCCACTTAAAAACAAGGTAAAGAGACCAAAATACCCATCTATTGGTGTATTTTATAGTTATATAAAATGGTTAAAAAACCATGAGAAAACCATGAAATTCTCCACCATAAAGAGATGAAAAGGTAGAAAACTTAGGTTGCACACTTAGTTTAACTGTGCTCAAACTGTGTGATCCCATTCTGTCTAAGTTTCACACTTAGTATAACCATTCTCAAACTGCACACAAGCATAAAAACCATAAGAAAACTTGAGAAAAACTCTATAATCAAACTATGAAGATATATAGTCAATGGATACTCAAATAAATGGTTTAAAACACTTAAAAACAAAAAAAAAATATGTCATAACTATTCCCACTATTCATCATTGATATATAAAGATTAGATAACTGTGCACCTAACCTTGTATTCTCCACTATCTCCAAAACCATTATGAATTGTTGAATTGTGAAGTTTAGCTAAAAATTAAACTAATCATCCATTATACAAAACATTAAATACCTTGACACTAGTATCCCAGATCTAGTGCCTTAATTTATTACATTGGTACTATGAACAAGTGTTTATGTCCCAAAGGAACAAATAGTTTAGCAGCATTGTAAAACCAGATACAAAGACAAGTGTTATATTGAAGCCTGAAAGAAAAAACCTAGAAAATCCATTAGAAGAATCCATATAATTCTATATTATCTCAGAAATTCATTCATAATATACATGTTCACATCCTGGGGAAAAAATTAAAAATATGGAAGGGGTGAGCTCAGATGATCAGAAAGGGTAAGTAATATAGAAGAAGCTAATATTAAAATGAAAAAAGAGGCAAGGTGAATATCTAAAAACACATGACATTAAAACATAATCTTGATCATAATATGGAAGGAATAAAATATGATTAAATAATTCCATATAACTGATAATATGAGAAAAAACATAACCACAAAAATCATTCTAGTCAAATAATCATATTGATTATTAATTGCTAATATCATAATGACAGAATGCATAATGATGGACATCTAAAACATACCGTTGAGGGTTTTCCTAAGAAATCTAAACCTAAATGGGTAAGGACTTGGCCAAATCCATATATGAATAAATGGGAAAGGCCTCATCCAAGTATATATCTATTTTGTATCATGAGACCTACCGACGAATTTAAGGGTTATATTAGGCCCCTCCCATTACTTACAACATCCAATTCATTCCTTAT
Source organism: Viscum album (assembly GCA_963277665.1). Lineage (NCBI taxonomy): Eukaryota > Viridiplantae > Streptophyta > Magnoliopsida > Santalales > Viscaceae > Viscum > Viscum album. The sequence goes on from OY728156.1 coordinate 343,728,306, forward strand.
ATGAATTAGGAGAAATATAAAAAACATATATATATGAAATGTAAATAACTTCCCCTAATCAGTAAACATAATCCCCAACCATTCTGAGTAATATGGTGAATGGTATCAAGATTGTACATCCACAGTAGAATTGATCATGAACCATTTAATAAAATATGGTATATGATATCATCAAATATAAATCCCAATTAAAAACAATTTTCAACATAGGGTGCTAAAATAGATGAAAATACTATAATAAAAGCATCATTTTTTTGAGAGCAATAACATTTTTTACTTTGAAAGGAAGAGTTATTTTGGAAAATCATTTTCATAACGTCATATTGTAATCATGTTTATACAATAAATGAAAATAAAATGGAAAATAAATTATATTTATGGAATAAATGATATCTAATAGAAGTGAAAACATATAAAAAGATTCTTTATAAATGATCCACTTTAGTGCGGTTTAAGAGAAAATATAAAAGAAACTTCAAAGTAGACAAGGATTAATTTTTTACATAAAACCAGAATCAAACTAAAGTAGTTTTTCATGATAAAAATAGTGATTTTAAAAAATATTGGTGACTTATAACATATTTTAAAGTGAACTTGAGAATGAGTATGAAATTGGGAAGCACCCTTTAATCGGGCTTTCTTAATGGAAGAATTAAAAATGGAAAATTATAAAACATATATTTCCCAATCCAATAAAGATTAATAGATCTGGATACATGATTTTGGAACACATACACAGGATATAGAAGAATAATATAATAATTACTAAGAATTAAATTGGTGTAAGATAGATAAATCAGAACCCAAATGAAAAATGGAGGTTTGGGGAAAATCCCTTACCACTTGTAAATAGTCGAACCACATTCCCCATAAAATTATTGATCATTAAATGAAACATTAAATACCATAAAGATAAATATATTAATTATATTATACATCAAAGGGGATTTTAAATACACAAAAAATAATAAATAGTGGTGAATAAGTCATATGCTACAAAAAATAAAGGTGATATGATAAAACCCTTACCTTATGTACGAAAGTATTTTTCACTTGCACTTAACATCCTCTTGAATTATTCATATTGGGAAATTTATTAACGAACTTTGAAATGGTATTATGGTGAGACCAAGAAGACCAAAAACTATGATTGGGGTTTGGGAGAGAAAAGAACTAGAATATAATCAAGCTTCAAGGCTTTGGAGGTGTGAGGAGAAAGGGTGGCGAGAGGGTGGTAATTATAGTGGAAAAGAGTGATATTTTTTGAATATTTTATTCATTTTATTATTATTTTAGATTAGGAATATGAATAGTTTGAAAATTATCACTAAATATAGTAAACTAATGAAGGTGAGTTTGATATTATGATGATTTCATCAGTAATGACTCATGGAATAGTGTATTTAACTTATAATGTATTAATACTATAAATTACAATATTTTAATATTAAAAAAATTCAAGTATTTTAGAAAAATCCAAAATATTAACCCTAAACATTTTTCAATGTGAAGAATTCAAAAATGAACTCCATTTTTTGAAAATAATTTTTTAAAGATAAGAAATTTAATTTTTAAATAAAATCATCATTTACATGAAAAATATTAATTTTAATATTATAACTATTTTTATGACACATTGTAAAATTAATTATGGTATAATAATGTTATATTATAATAATAAGACAAAAAATATTCATTTCAGAATATATTTTATGAAAATAAATATTCTTTTAAATAAAATTTTTAATTATAAAATTGTAAATAAACATTTATGTTTCACAAAATTATCAACACTGAAATTTATCGTTTTAAAAACATCTATTTACTTATTCAATGTTACAAATATAACATATTTTCATTTATAAGATACCCTAATTTTTTTACTTACACTTTCATAGGTGATTTTTCTGTTAAAATAATAAATATACTATTAATATAGTGAAAATTTTAGTTTTATAAAAATCAGGATTTTTACCTATTCACTAGAAAATATTTTTTTTTGAAAAATAAAAAATTTTCATCCCATGATAATTTTTAAAATACACCTTTAAAAATGAAGTTTATTTTGTTAAATATAATTTATATATGTGTCAAAATTTAGTTTTTAAACTTGTACTCCATTAAAAGGCGGAAAATTTTCCTTTTAGAAAATATATCTTTTTATGTTTAAAATTTGATTTCAATCTTTTTTAAGTCTATAAATATTATTGATTGAATATATAAATATTTGATTGAATATTTAATATATAAATTTCATTAATATATTTCAATAATTGTGATTCATTTAATATAAAAATCAATTGGGGTCATAGAAATAATTTTTTATAAAAACACATCTTTTATGTTCAATTGGTTTTTACTTTTATTTATAATTAACTAGTAACCAATAAATTCATTTTAAAATTTTTTGGAATGCATATTTTCATAATTTACTTAATCCATTTCATTCCCACCATGACAATAGATAAGTCAAAATTAAATAATAATATTTAATCATTTTTTTCAGCTTAGTGTTCTGTATAACGTAAGCCATCGAAGAAGTTAAAATTTGAAAAGAGACCTACCATAATATCTTGGGGTGTTACATTCTCCCATACTTTAATAAATTTCTTCCTCACAATTTAAAATTGTACTTCAAATATTAAAGTTTGATTGTTGAAAATTCCTTTGAGAAAATCCACATCATAAAAAGGGTTTATAAAACTTCCTCTCAAAAGTGGTAAATATAAATGTGAAGGTCACCACAAAATTAAGATTCCAAAATAGTAGATCATTTATGAAAATATGGACATTTAAGAGAAATATAACTATCATGCTCTGATGGAGAGTGATAGAAAACATGGTTGTTACAAATTCTACAATCAGAAAATCCTAAATTTGTGATCCGTTAGAAGACTATTGATTTCCTAGAAAGAAAAGTAATCGAATGGAATTTTTGTTTTAAAATATTTTCCTAGAGTTGATGGATTTATTTACTATTCCAGAAAACAGTTGAGAAAATAAACATACTTGATTAATTTCTATGTGATAATCCCATCCTTTGGTTTTGTTTCAGTATAACTCATCTTCAATTCGTAAACAAAAAATATAGATATTCAAGATGAATTTTTATGCTTGACACAATTTGATCAAATAATCCATAAGTCATTCCTTCATCCATTAAATGTTTACTGAATCCAAAAAGTCAAAAATAGGTTATCCAATATGATAAATCACACTTTAATATTAATCAATAATATTCTTAATCCATTTTATAATTAGTTAACAATAAGATTCATCCAAAATATATCTTTCCAAATTCAAAGACCAATGATATAGAAGAAAGGTTACTTAACACTAGATTTTACACAAAACAACATAATTTATCTCTTATTGTCACATACAAAAAATTTGAATACCTTGATCACATTTAAACCCTAATAAAAAGATGCATGATTTCAAAAATAAAATATATGCTCATCGAATATATTCCTTATATTAGCATATCTAATAATTCCTACATAACATAAACCATCAGGTCACTAAACACCTTTATAATTACCAATATAATCCAATAAACATCTTTTTGTTATTATGTGAACATAAATCACATAATTAGGGTTATCTTTACTAAGTCACTTGTTTTTAAAAATATCAGCCTACAATAGAATAACTTCTCTTGATTATTAGTGCTATTCATATCATGCTTCCAATTCCTTAAATAAGAAGTACTGTTTTAAAATCCTTATATATCTCAGGAATCTTATAAATAGAGATTTACTAATAAAATAAATAATTATTTTATAAAAAAACAAACATATTTATCACTCATATCCATTTGTGGTTGTAGCATATGCTTGACCATGACCCATTATCCTCATTTTTTGTATATTCCATTAACACTTTAGACATTGATTTGTATAGCATCCAATCTCCTTTCAGTTAAAGCATTGTACATTGGAAACCCTTTTCTTACCATTTCAATAACAAGCATGGTGGCATTTCTCTCCACACTTTTAAAAAATCCCCATTTCTTTTAAATAATTACCATGGTGTTTCATTCCACAATTATCACATGTGGGAAAATAATTCTTTCTCTTATTTACTTTATACAACATTTTCCTAGCTGCACTCTTTCTCTTGTGCTTCCTTCTAAAGCCATAATACTTAGAGAATTAATTATTTGTCTCATTAGAACATTATAATATGACCTTATATGATGATAATGTTTGAGATACTTGTTCCTTTCGAAATATTGGAATTAGACCATAAAATATTTGATCCTACTTACTCGTAGGATCATTTTCATTGCTAAGGTTCCCATTCCTTCTATAGGGTACCATTTATAAATGATTATATGCACTATATTAGATCATATAATTATGAAGAAAAATGTATAATCCCAAAACTAGTGAAATACTTAACATAAATTAAAAAATTTAAGCATAGATAATCTCATAATTCTAATCATGGTTTCTTTGGGGACATATTTACTTTTAAATCATTCATAATGGCTTCTAAAGAAAATGAGAATTATCCAAATAATATCATTAGAGAGTTTTAAACTAGGTGAGAAATAAGTCCCATTTTCATGTCATAGGTTAAGATGAGTTAAGCCCAACACACCTTTTTGGAGTTGTTACCCCTAGCTATATATATTCCAAAACTATATCCACTTGTAGTATCAAGAAATGGATGCATTTATAGGAATACCCACACAATATATAGCTAACTAAAATTATAGGATGTTCTTCTATACTTATCCTCAAATTATATCTTAGGGTTATGTTCCCTAATATATGATTTATAAATCCTGTTTCTATGGTTTATACTAAACTTTATTTGATACCAATTGTAAAGACCCTGACCCCAGTAGCCTGAAGCCAGTTTTTTTAATTTATTAAATTGGTACCATGAAAAAGTTTTCACATAAAAAATGAAAGAATAAATTAGTATATTCGGAAAAACATATACAAACATAAGTTTTAAAGTATAACTTGAAAGGAAAAAAAATAAAGAAACTCCATTGGAAACATCAATAAAGTCATATATTATCTCTACAAGTCATTCATAATATACATATTCACATCATAGGGAAAAATAAAACATAAGGAAAGGATAATATCAGATAATTAGAAAGGGTAAGAAACACTATAAAAGCTTATATAAACATGAAAAAGTCAAGGTGAGTAACTAAGAATATATTCCATTAAAACATAATCTTGAGAATAATATGGAAGGAATAAAAGATGATTAAATAATGCCATATAAATAATCACATGATAAAGAAACTAAACCATGAATATTATTCTAGTCGAATAATAACATGTATAATAAATTAATAATATCATAATGATGGAATGAAAAATACTATACATATGAAACATACCATAGATGACTCATCCAAGACATCTGAAAATAAATTTTAAAGGGTTCATCCAAATCCATATATGAAATTAAATGGGAAGGGCCTATGCCAAGTCTATATATGTTTTGTCTGATGAGACCTACAAATACATCAAGGGGATATATTGGACCCCACCAATTAATTAATAAGTACAATGAATTCCTTATATGAATGCAGTGAATCTATAATAACTTATACATACAAAATGTATACAACTTTCTCTAATTAGTAATCATAATCACTAATAATTCTATGTACTATGGTGAATGATATAAAGATAACACATCCAAAAAAATATTGATCATAAACCATTTAATAAAATATTTTAGATTAATTAATAAAATATAAATCCTAATTAATCATAAGATTCAACATAGGGTGATGAAATAGATGAAAATACTCTAATAAAATCATCGATTGTTTTTGGGAGAAATACCCTTTTTTACTTTGGAAGGAAGAGTAATTTTGGAAAATCATTTCTATAAAATCATATTACAATAATTTTTATACCATAAAATAAAATCAATGAGAATATAAAATATATTTATGTCATAAATGATGTCCAGATGAAGTGAAAACATGTAAAAAAATCTCTTTAGATGATCCACTTAAGTGCGTTTTAGGATAAAATATATAAGAGTCTATAAAGTGGACAAGGCTTAATTGCTTACATAAAAAAAGAAAAAAAATAGTTTTTCATGATTAAAAGAGTGATTTAAATAATATTTGTTCTTTATAACATATTTGTGAGTATACATTAAAATGGGTATGAAATTGGGAGGTACCCTTTAATTGGTCCGACTTATCAAGAGGAATTTAAAATGGAAACTTATAAAACAGGTATTTCCATGTGAAAGAAATATGAACTGATATGTATACATGAGTTTGGAACATATAAACATAATATAGAATTATATAAAATGAAATAATACTTAAATTTGTGTAAATAGAGAGAATCATGACCCGAATTAAAAATGGAGATTTGGGGATAATCCCTTACCACTAGTAAACAATCAAACTATATGCCCCATTAAGTTAATGATCATCAAATGAGACATTTACTACAATAAATATAAAGGGATTCATGATATTATACATAAAAGGGTACTATAAATACACCACACATAAGAAATAGTGGTGAATAAGGCATATCTTATAGAAATGAAAGAGATATAAGAAAACACTTACCTTATGTATGAAAGCATTATGAACTTGTATTTAATGTCCTCTTGAATTATTCACTTTGAGAACCTCCTTAAGGAAATTTTAAATGGTATTTTGGTGAGACAAGAAAGAATAAAATGTGGGGGGCAGGGTTGGGAGAGGGAATGGGCAGAATATAAGCAAGCTTTAAGGATTTGGTGGTGTAAGGATAAATGTTGGTGAGGGGTGGTATTTATAGTGGAGGAGATGGGTGTTTTTTGAATATTGTATTTATTTGTTTATTATTTGGGCTCAAGAATATGAATATAATGAGAATTATTAATAAATATATTAAAACAATTATTTTGAGTTCAAGACTATATTGATTAAATCATCAATTAATCAAGGAATAATGTATGTAACTTATAATGTATTTATACCATAAATTACTATATTTTACTATTCACAAAAATTCAGGTATTTTTGAAAAATCCCAAAAATTTACCCTAACCATTTTTTGAAGTTTATAATTAATAAATAACACTAGTTTTCGAAAATAAATGTCTTTATATGAGAAATTTAATTTTTAAATAAAATCCTCATTTACATGAATAATATCAATTTTAATATTATAACTATTTTATGACACTTTGAAAAATTAATTAAGGTCTTTTAAAATTATCTTAAAATCATAATACAAGAAAATATTAATTTAGGAATATATTTTATGAAAATAAATATTCTTTTATGTCATTATTTTAAATATAAAATTGTAAACAAACCTTTATATTTCAAGAAAATATCAATACTCAATTTATCAATTTTAAACCATTTATTTAATTATTCTTATATTAATATATCATATTTTAATTTATAAGATACCATTTTTTTTTTAAATTCAATAAGTGATGTTACAATTCAAATCATAAATATACTATTAATATAATTAAAATGACAGTTTTATAAAAATCGATATTTTTCACTTTTCTGGGGAAAATAATTATATTCCTAAAATTATCAAAATTTCTCCATAAGATAATTTTGATATTATGATTTTAAAAATAAAGTTTTACATGTCATAATTTAGTTTTTAAACATGAGACCCATTAAAATGTGTTAAATTTTCCTTTTAGAAAATATATGTTTTTATGCTTAAAATTAAATTTATTCTTATCTTAAGATTATCAAAATTATTGCTTAGATTTAAAAATATTTTATTGAATATATAATATATAAATTAAATTAATATATTTAAACAATATTGATTTATTTAATATTAAATTCCATTGTTTTCATTTATATAATTTTTTTAATAACACATCCTTTAGGTTTAATTGGTTGTTATTTTAATTTTTAATTAATTGGTAACCAATGAATTCATTTTATAAACATGTGTAAACTATATTTCCATAACTTACTTAATCCCTTTCATTCCCACCATTCCAATAACTAGGTCATAATTAATTAATAATATTTAATCATTTTTTAATCTCAGTTTTCTGTGTAATATAAGGCATCGAAGAGTTTAAAATTTAAAAAGAGGCATACCATAAATTCTTAGGGTGTTATAAAAATGATCATAAAAAATTAATTTTTTAAAAAAAGATACCAAAAATAAAATGGAAACATATATACCTTCTTCAAAAAATCCTAGAATCTATCAAAAAAATATTATCTACATCACATTGTTTTTATATATTTTTATTGAGGATTTATTTTGATAACCTAACACACATACTAAACATCAAAGTAATATAAAATTTATCCAATATATATTATGAAGAATGATTATACTACATACAATATAGGATAGAGTTTATTTAAAAAATTTATTGACTAAGCTATTGAATGTAATATGAAAGTATACAAAATTTAAAGTAGTAATTTGGGATCTTGAGGTGAAAATAAATTAGTGATACCCAAAGTAGTTTTTCGCATTAGCTAAAATTTAAATTTCAACATAAATAATTTCTTTGATGGTGAGGATCTAAAAATGGAGAATATATATATATACACAAATATTTTCTCTACTAAATAATATGTAAATTATGATTGAATAAGATTTTATTTTTTACAAAATAATGAACTCGAGTAAATATAATTACATATTGAACTAAAAATGGGTGCACTAATATAACTATAATGAAAATTTTACATTTTTATTATTACATAAAAAAATATAAATTGATTATATACATTCACTATATCCGCTAAAAATAAAATTAGAGAATGAAAATAAACAAACATTATGATTATGGGTTGAAAATATCTTACTCTGTAATTTCCAATAATAAATTTAACTATAATAATCACAAATTTATAAAAGACATAATTTGATAAAAAATATAAAAAATAAAATAAAAATATTATAGGATTACATAGAAATGATAAGTATGATTTGAGTATGAATTTAAGATAATTTATAGTAAATTATAGAATAATATATTTGTTACTTGACTATTTCAAAATGGATTAGGTTGTTTATATATGACTATTAAAGGAAATCAATATGGAAAGCCTAGCACTGCTAAGACACATCCTAGGTTAATTATGAGATTGACTGCTCCACGACATGCTTTAAACCAATAGTATAGGTTATATAGACCATCATTAAAGGTATAAGCCTACAAAATAGTTTACATTTTTCTCAAATAAACATGAAACATCCATAAAATAAATATTAATGCTATTATTCAAATCCATAAATATTGAAAATCACCTTGAATGACCACAATATCTATCATGTGAATACTCTTCATGAATTAAAGAAACAAAATCCTAATTTTTTTTGAAAACATTATATAATTTAAAAAATTATGCAATTCCCATCAGTCCCTCTAATGCCTCCATGAATGAAATTTCATTATTAGGAACTCAATAATCCCAACCATGACCTAAGATAACATTACCCAAGTCCACTAACAACTATCTCATGTTGATACAAAATGGTAAAACATGGGTTTATGAAATTTTTAAAATAGAGTTTAGTATATATATTCTCACTAGAGTTATCCACAAATTGACCTCCAGTGGTCAATGTGAAGTAGAAATATTGATGCATATCATGTAGTGAAAATCAATAATATAGAATATAAACCTATGTTTTGTAAATATAAAAATTAATAGACATACCCATAGATCACTATAAGTACACTAACAAAATAAATTTACAATAAATAAAAACAATCATGAAATCATATGGAACAATATAAATAATTCACCCTATAAATGAACTTTAACAAGACAGAGTCTCATTATCCTTAAAATTATATGAATTTTATTCAACAAAAATTCAGCTATGGGATATAGGTATGGTGTTAAAAATGTTGGCTAACAAGTAACCCACTTCCATAGATTATTAGATTCACAAATTACATAATATGTTTGGTTTTAGATTTATAGCTGATGATAGGAACTTTGGATCGCTTAAATAAAATAAACATACAATTTAAACTCTAAAAAACCAAATGTTGATTAATAAAAAAAAATATATTATTAAATCCTACCCATCACTATCTATATCCACTATCTAAAAAATGTCTATCATCCTCTTACAATAACTTCATGGCCCAAGTCACACTATATTTATCAGATTGGATCACCACATGACCATAGGCATGCCTTCTTATATATTGGAGGTTTCTGTATCAAATAATGGTTGTAAAGTGATTCCTTGGGATGAATATGACCTCAACTTAGAGTATAGAAATACAATAGACATATCATACATCCTTGCATCTGAATACTCAACAAAATAAAAGAAAAAACATAACTAAATCCAGTCTGAATAAATATCATATCACACACAACAACAATATGAAAAATCCAAAAATATAACATTCATCAGGTTTAAAAAAATAATGATATTTTATAGGAATATGATATAAAACCCAAAGTAATATAAACATAAATTAAAACTAAAATATAAATGAACTAGTCCTGAGTCCCACAACCAGTCCCATATCACGACTCCATCCAAGTTATCCATCTCCAACAACCTATACTAAGCCTCAATAATAGCTACACCCATGAGTATGAGATCTTATTGGGTACCAATTTTGCATGGGAACACAATAAAGGTGTGATTATAACTTAATAGGGAACCACCAATGGTGTCCCAAAATATATCCAATTTAAATAGGGTGAATTTTGATGTGCAATAACAAATAACTCATGAATAAATAAATGAAAAACATTTGATATTGAGATTATATATTGATAGATGGGATCACCCATACAATATCTGGATATTACTAGATGTATTTGAAATTGAGACATAACACATATTGGAAAAAACATCCCACTCTAGAACTTTTACTAGAATTTCATTACTCAGGATATCTACAACCTACCATAAAATCATATCTAAAATATCATCACATAGGATATACATATCCCCTTTAAGAAAATTTACCAAAATATCATCACCCATGGAATCCACATGACACCCATAGCCTTTAAAACAAAAATCACCCAGGGGAACCATATCACCCCTAGATCTTTTACCAAAATATCATCACTCAAGGAATATGCATATCACCTCAAAGACTTTAACAAAATATCACCACCTTGGGAATCCACATCCCACTATAGATTCTTTACTAAAATATCATCACCCAATGAATCCATGTCTCACCCTATAACCTTTATATAATATACACATATGGTATTCTATTCTAGGATCATTTATAATAAATACACATGAAGTATCTCCTTGATGAATCATTTATATAAAATCACCCAAGGGGAACCATGTCCCACACTAGAAGCATTATAGAGAATCATAGTTTATGAATTTACCAGTCATATTAATTTCATAGATAATTAATAAGATAATACATATTTATTTCTAGTATACGAGTTTAGTTTTTTTTCATAAGGGTCAGTCATCTATCCAAGGTCTCTACCTAAACCCGATTAGGCTAGTACCATGTTAGATCAAATTTATCACATTATTCCATCATAGGAATCATAAAAGGGAATATATTATAAAATTAATTGATTTAAATGTTATTTGGGAAACCCCTAAAGTGTCTTTTAATATTTCTAATTTCACTAGTTCAATGAATTCCTCAGTTGACAACCAAAGGTTATGGATTTAAATTTTTTACAGACTACTCATGGCCTAAATAGTGTGCCTTCCCCATTTAATGGAAACATAAACCATTTAATTATTTATTTCAACAAGTTTACATTAGGTAGACAAGACCAAAAATCATAAACATAATGATTATAAGGTTAGACTTATGGAAAAATTAGGGATCACCTTCCTCATTCAGAGTTATTCCCTTAGAAAAAATTGACCACCATTGATTGAGATTATAAATAACCATCACCCATCAACGTGAGATCATAATTCATCAAATACCATCTTTAATAAATTAAAAAAATTATTATTAATTTACATAGTAATTCAATATTAATCTAATTAATAATTTTTATGGAATATTTAATGATTTTTTCATTGGGTGATCTTTGGCGGCCTAAAACTTGAGAAACAAGGTGTGAACCACCCCCGATATCTAACCAAAACTCTAACACACAAAATCACAAACTTTTCATCTCAATTAATCCAACTATTTTACCTAAAATAATGTTTTAATTTCTCGGATTTTCCGTTTATTATTTTTTAAATATTATATGGAATTATTACGAGACTGACCGCGAAGACGGCACATCATTCCAAGGTCCAGTGAGGCTGGAATGGTGGTTTGATCTTTTTTTAGTTAAGTGAGTTGGCGCTTGTGTGCGGTTGTGGAAGATTCTAAACGGATGCCTGGATTAAAAATCTGAGCGCACCTTTGTGTCCGGGACGACGACGTTATCTAAGAATGATGCTAACCTCGACCGGCGCGGGTCGAGGGAAATAGTTAATTTTCAGACGTTTTAAGTAAAATAAAATAAAATAAAATAACCAGTTTATTTTATTTCATTTAACGAAAACATCCGTTGTAGCATGGCGACAGTGCAGCTGTTTCCTAAATTAATGACGCATCATAATAACTTCAAAATGGAAAGTCAACATCATTATTTCTACCACATAATTAAATGTCAACTTGTTTCCCTTTTTAATGGGTTAACCAATTGTTGAATCGTTGGCAACGCTTGAGAAGAACCTCTTCCGAATCCGTGAGGCGTTGGAGCAATTCTCGACGACGAATGACAATGGATCAAAACCAAGGATCATTACGCTGGCGTTGAAGGATCACGACGACAACAACAGCATGGCGCCTTCGTCAATGATCGATCCTTTCAAAAGTTAGGTGTTATTGTTTTGATTTTATTTTCCCCGTCTTTGAATTTAAATGACGAACGCGGGTCAACCACGGAAAAGTTGATTTGTGGATTCGTACGTTTTTGCGGGAGGGTTTTCTTTGGGGAATTAATCCATGCTTCATATTCATGTTGATCTCTGCTCCGTTTAAACCTATTAACGAGAGCGGATCAACGCCGTGACGAATGCCAGTGGAGGTTCACTCCTCAATTTGTTTATTTGGATCTCTTCCTCCTTTTTCCCGCGCATTCTTCGCGTTCTTCGCGGGGTGACGAACAAATGATCGTTGCACATCCATTCTGCGACGCAACGATCCCAAACAGAAGGTTTGACATCGCAACATTCTTGTGGAGGTGTGGCAGTGGTGGAAGATGGAAAATCGGACCAGATCGGAAAGGGCGTTCTTCGAGCGTTCTTCGCGCGGGAAGATCAATCATGGTTTTGGAGCTGTTCGGAGGCCCGAAAACGACGGAAACAACTTCTTGGTGTTGGGGTGACCAAAAACTAGAGGTTTCGTGGCGATCGGACGGCCAGATCAATGATCTGAGCACCACAGGAGGCGCGATGTTGGAGGTTCGCGTTTCTGGAAATTTCCAGAATACACGGCGTGTACTTCTAAAGAACACGTCGTGTAGTTCTGATGGTGGCAGCTAGGGTTTCGGGGTCAGAGAAGGATCACACAGCGTGTGACCCCGGTCACATGTCGTGTTGGACATTCCCCGAAGCTCGGCGTGTACTTCCGGTGGTACACGGACACAGGATGCTCTACACAACTTTAGGCGGCACGATGTGTACATCTCGGTAGAGGCGGCTACGCGGAGCTCGGCGTGTGTCCCGGGGATACACGGACACGGGATGGAGTACACGACTGCATACTCCCTCACCTGGCTAGGTGAAGTCACCAGCGCAGGTCACCCAGTGTGCAGATTGCACGGGTTGGAGTACATGGGTTGGTGACCGTGTACGGGCACATGGCCAGAGTACACGGAGCCAGCCCCAGTGACCCAGACACAACGTGTACTCTGTACTACATGCCATGTATAAAGTTTTCTACATGACCAGCCTCACGACACGGACCGTTGTACACGGGCAATACTCGTGGTCGGACAACACGGCATGTATCATTTCTACACGCCGTGTACTTTTTGGAGAACGACTTGGTCCTTTTGTTCACCGTGCCATGAAAATATTTTTTTTGGGTTAGTGCCCCTTCTTATTTTCCCCTAAAGGTCAGACATCATTCCCTCACACCGGGTTATGATCCCTTCAGCATGAATTTTTCTGTGATAGATTCACGCATCCATCCAAGAGGCCCAGATCGAGATCTTTTATCCATTCCAGACCCTAGGTAGAGTCAGGCATCGACGTGACCAACTTTACCGGGCATTGATCCTCTACCTAGCAGGTGAATTCCGGATGAGTCGCGGTATCCGCCATGGCCCTGGAAGTGATCCTCATCTGTGTATTGAGATCTTTCCCACTCAGGAGTGTGTCTCCCGTAATGAGTGCTTCTATCTATCGTAACCCTTCCACTCAGGAGTGTGTCTCTCGTAATGAGTGTATCTATATCTCGTGATGGTTCCCGAAGAACATCACTTCTCAGACGGACGTCATCAGAACTATAAGACTCGCGGAGTGTGTTCTCCCAGAGCGAGCACATCACAGAATCTTCAAGCGGAATCCCTTGCGGGAGTATACGGTTGTGTGACTTGTCTCTAGACTACGAGCCTGGGTTTTGAGTATATATGGTTTGTTTTATATGTTCTCTAAACATATATTATGCTTATATGACTGTACCTTTACTTTGGGTATTTCTTTGTAGTTTTTGGAGTCCTCTACTGATTATTGTTATAATCACCCCTGCATGGGCTTTGCTCGCACGTCTGGTGTCTTGTGCAGACAAGCAGCCTTTTGTCAGAGTCCAGGGCGGACTAGGGCAGGACCGAGCTTTCTGAGTTTCCTATAGGCTGAGGCATTCCTATGGCTATGAGTAGCAGTCCCAGTACCTTTGTTCTTACAGGTTGGACTTTGCAGTTTTTTAGAATCTTGTTTTTGGTGGGCTTGTATTCTGGCCCAGTTTACTTTTATAGTACTCTACCTTTCGTCGTGCACTATTGGTTGGGTTTAGTTGTATGCATGCATTTTTGTTCCTTAGTGTTTTACATTTCAGCATTTGTGGTCTTAGAGATGTGTGTGTGTGTGTACAGGTACTTAGGCAATGCCTCCCATATTAGTGACATGCCTACTCGGTGCTAGTCACTAGCCCCTGGCCTATTGGAGGCAGGCTTGGGGAGTCATGGCGCGGGCCCCACCGGGACAGGTCGTGACAGAGTGGTATAAGAGGTGGTCGGTTCTACCTTAGGACCAAGAGTCTGTGAGTTTGGTTGGGCCAACAGTGTTGGGTGTTTCGGGTTCGACTTTCAGGCCAGAGACTCCAGTGTTGGTGCGATGGCAGACGTATCCATACATCAGGACTCTGATAACCTGCTTTTCAACCCGGTTCACGAAAACAATGGTTGCGGGGAAGTAAAAGGTACATGAATCATATAAGAATGGGTTGTGTCTTCCCTATCCTTGGTGTCAGCTATCCAGATATACTCATTGACCGTGACATATCTTGTTTCTTTACAGGATGCCTCCGCGACGCGTACCCTCTCGGATTCAGTAGCACGATCACGAGGATGACCCCCTCAGTGATGAGGCTTTGATACAGGGACCAGTTCCCCAGGAGTTGCCACCTAGTGGTGCAGCTACTATACCACCACCGGTGGAGCATCCAGTGGTACCTGCAGTACCGACTGGCGAGGAGCGCAGGCTTAGCGCGCTCCATGAGTTTCAAAGACAGAGGCCCCTTAGGTTCCGAGGCGAGCCCGACCCTCAGGCGGCTGAGGACTGGCTTGAGGCGGTGACCAGAGTTTTCCATCTAGTGAGGACACCAGTAGACCAGATGGTGATCCTAGGAGCAAGCCTTCTTCAGGGTTCGGCCGGACGATGGTGGAGTCTGACCACGCAGACTCACGACGAGGAGACTCTTTCGTGGACGGAGTTTGAGCGACTCTTTGGGGAGGAGTTCTCTCCAGTTACGCTGAGAGCTGTGCGCATCCAGGAGCTTCTTCAGCTCTAGCAGGGCAGTATGACAGTGGCTGACTATTCATCGAGGTTCACCAACCTCGCCAGGTACTCGATGGATATGGTCAGGGATCAGTACTTTAGGGCTTGGAACTTTGAGAGAGTTCTACGATGAGAAATTCAAGCTAGTGTCGTGCCTCTATGCATATCAACCTATGCTGGAGTGCTCGAGCGGGCCTTGGAGATCGAGAGCTTCTTGGCGGAGCAGAGAAAGCTGCTGGCAGTCAGCAGCAGGCAGACATGTGCGGAGACACCGGCAGCAGGGAGCCGACTTCAGACGCAGGGATCTAGACGTGGGAGATATCATAGGAGGACCCAGGACAGGGGATCGATAGTCCACAACTCTCAGGCTGGATCGAGTCAGCCTAGGGAGAAGCGATGCTATGCATGCGACGGTAGGGGGAATCTCGCTAGAGATTGGCCGACACGTCGGGCTGCTGACAGGGAAGTGGTGGACGGACCACCGAGACAGAGGCAGAGAACGAAGCAGGTAGATCCTCCAGGTGGCGGACGTGGAAGAGGAGCTGGGAGAGCTGTAGGTGGTGGCAGATGCTTCGGCTTACTTCCACCACCACCCCCAGGAGGTTCACACCAGGCTCAGGGAGCTGGGGGACACGGACAGGAACAACTGCATGCGGTCGAGGCATACAACCCAAGAGCTCTAGGGATGATTCGAGGTACGAACTGTGTCTTTTCTACCTTAGCTACCGTACTCATAGACACAGGTTCTAATCATTCCCTTATAGCCACATGTCTTTTACAAAACCTTGAGATTCCGGTAAAACCGTTGACTCGATCCTTACGCTTAAAGAAACCTACGGGAGGAGACTCGACGATCACACACCTTTGCAGACAGTGTGATCTTACCCTTGGAGGCGATAATTTCGATTGGAACCTCTTGGTGGTAGCGTTGAGGCCTTACAGCGCCATTCTCGGTATGGATTGGTTATCTTCGGTCCATGCTCAGATTGACTGTTTTAGGCGAAGAGTGCGGTGTCTCCGCTGTGATGGAACAAGGTTTTCTTTTGTTGGAGAAAAGGAAACCCAGGAAGCAAAAAGTGGTCTCACACATAGGAGGGGGTAGCTGATCACTCATGAGTTGGCTAGCCTTACCCTCGAAGTAGTAGATGTTGTGAGCTCTCAGTTCCCAGCAGTGGTGGCCGAGTATGAGGACGTCTTTCCGGAAGATGTTCCAGGGCTACCTCCCTACCGGGAAATTGACTTCTGCATCGACATACACCCCAGGACGACACCGATTTCCTCATCGGATTATCGGATGGCTCCCGCGGAGCTTCGTGAGCTGAGGGTGCAGTTGGAGGATTTGCAGAGTAAGGGTTTCGTGAGACCCAACGTTTCACCCTGGGCGGCCCCAGTCTTGTTTGCCAAGAAGGAAAATGGGAGTCTGAGGTTGTGCGTGGATTACCGGCACCTGAACTAGGTGACGGTGAAGAACAAGTATCCACTACCGAGAATTGATGACCTCTTTGATCAGCTAAGAGGGGCTAAATGGTTCTCAAAGTTTGATCTTCGATAAGGATATCACCAGCTACAAGTGCGGGATGAGGATATACCAAAGATGGCTTTCTGATGTCGCTACGGTCATTATTCCCTTTGGCGTGAAAAACGCCCCTGCAGTGTTCATGGGGTTGATGAACTAGATCTTCCAGCCATACTTGGACCAGTTCGTAGTGGTCTTCATCGACGACATCCTTGTGTACTTGGCTTCAGAGGAGGAGCACGCGAGACACCTGAGGATGGTTCTGGACGTAGTCCGAGAGCACCAGCTTTATGGAAAGCACTCGAAGTATCAGTTCTGGATTCATGAGGTCCACTTTCTAGGACATGTCATCTCAGCAGATGGAGTGGCTATGGTCCCAGCCAAGGTGGAGGCTGTGTTAGCATGGGAGCCACCTCGGAGCGTGACAGAGGTGTGAAGCTTCCTTGGGTTGGAAGGATATTACCGGATATTCATCCCTGATTTCTTCCAGATATCAGCACTGATGACGACCTTGACCAGGAAGGGGTAACCCTTCGTGTGGACAAAAAAGTGCCAGCAGGCCTTTGAGCAGCTGAGACAGAGTTTGACGAGCGCCCCAGTCTTGAGATTGCCGGAGGAGGGTGTCAGGTACGTAGTTTTCTATGACACATCAGGGACCGGTCTTGGTTGTGTCTTGATGCAGCAGCATGCGGTGATTGCTTATGGTTCACTCCAGCTTAGGCCACATGAGCAGAACTATGTGACCCATGATCTCGAGTTGGTAGCGGTAGTCTTTGAATTGAAGATGTGGCGAAACTACCTTATGGGCGAGCGGTTCATTGTCTACTCTGACCACAAGAGCCTCAAGTACATCTTCTCACAGAAGGATCTGAATCTGAGGCAAAGGTGTTGGATAGAGTTCCTCTGGGACTATGATTTCGAGATAATCTATACTCCTGGGAAGGGGAACAAGGTGGAAGATGCTCTTAACAGAAGGTTGAGCTCACCAATGTTGAGTGAGGAGACACAACAATTTGTCGCGTTGCAGTTATCCTTCGTGGATGGTGAGGACACAACTTACCTATAGTCGATGGTTGTCACCCCTCCACTCTTACAGCGAGTTAGGGAGGCACAGCTTGGGGATGTCGACTGTGTGGCTTTACATGCTCAGTTAACCCCAGGACATGCTCCTGATGGATTTTCGTAAGGTGGGGAGCACATACTTCTTTTCAGAG
This sequence comes from Viscum album, assembly GCA_963277665.1. Taxonomy (NCBI): domain Eukaryota; kingdom Viridiplantae; phylum Streptophyta; class Magnoliopsida; order Santalales; family Viscaceae; genus Viscum; species Viscum album. Next base: position 343,746,950 of record OY728156.1, read on the forward strand.
GACGCACTATTGTACCTGTGGCGTTCTAGGAGGAGGTCCTGTGGGATTTTCATACATCCCCTTTTGCGGTACATCCTGGAGTGGCAAAGATGTACTAGGATCTCCGACGACAGTTCTGGTGGTCAGGAATGAAGAAGGCAGTAACATAGTTCGTTTCTCGATGCCTCACATGCCAGCAGGTGAAGACTGAGCGCCAGGTTCCAGCAGAGTTAGGTCACCCATTGGAAGTTCCAGAGTGGAAGTGGGATGGAATATTTATGGACTTTGTGATAGTCTTACCACAGAAGTCCAAGGGGCACGATTCCATCTGGGTGATTGTTGACCGACTCACCAAGTCGGCCCACTTTCTAGCTATCAGGGAGAAGAGTTTCGTAGAGAGCTTGGGACGCCTCTACGTACAGGATATAGTTCGGCTTCATGGCGTCCCCTAAACTATAGTCTCAGACCGAGATGCCCGCTTTACATCCCAGTTGTGGAAGGGATTACAGGAGAATTTTGGGGCTCAGCTACGCTTGAGCATAGCGTTTCATCCCCATACAAACGGTCAGACAGAGAGGACCATTCAGGTTTTGAAGGATATGTTGCGGGCCTGTATCTTGGACTTTGGTCATAGCTTGGAGGACCACCTACCACTGGTGGAGTTTTCATACAACAACAACTACCACTCTATCATTGGTATGACACAATTTGAGGCCTTGTATGGGAGACCCTTCCGGTCATCGCTTTTCTGGACCGACCCCGGAGAGTCAGCACTCATGGGTCCAGATTTAGTGCGAGCTACCACAGAGAGGGTGCATATCATCCGAGAGCCGATGAAGACTTCACAGAGCCGGCATAAGTCTTAAGCTGAAAGACAACGGAGGCATTTGAAGTTCGAGGAGGGAGACCATGTTTTTCTTCGGGTCTCACCTCGATGTGGGTTGCGGTGATTTGGCTGAGGCAGAAGGATATCTCTGAGGTTCATCAGACCTTTCCATATCCTGGGCAGAGTTGGCGAGGTGGCATACCTCCTGGCTCTACCGCCACAGTTGCATCGGGTACATGATGTCTTCCATGTGTCGCAGCTGAGGAGGTACGTGCATGACCAATCGCACGTCATCGACTGGGGCGAGCTGGAGGTCGAGCATGGAGTGACCTTTGCTGAGTACCTAGTGGAGATCGAGGATCGGCAGGAGAGGATCCTTTGGGGGTGATCGATTCCCTTAGTGCGAGTCCGGTGGCAGCATGGGAATCTTCAGGAGAGCACGTGGGAGCGGGATTCCCAGATCCGTACCCAGTACCCTCATCTTTTTTAGTAGCCTTTGTTTTGGATTTTCGGGGACGTAAAGTCCCAAGGTGGGGAGAATGTAATGTCTCATATTTTCCATTTATTATTTTTTAAATATTATATGGAATTAATACGAGACCGGGCGCGAAGACGGCACATCATTCCGAGGTCCAGTGAGCCTGGAATGGTGGTTTGAACTTTTTTTAGTTAAGTGAGTCGGCGCTTGTGCGTGGTTGTGGCAGTTTCCAAACGGATGCCCGAATTAAAAATCTGAGCACATCGTTGTGTCCGGGATGACGAATTTACCTAAGAATGAGGCTAACCTTGACCGGCGCAGGTCGAGGGAAAGAGTTAATTTTCGGACGTTTTAAGTAAAATAAAATAAAATAAATTAACCAGTTTATTTCATTTCATTTAAGGAAAACATCCACTGCAGTGTGGCGATGGTGCAACTATTTCCTAAATTAATGACGCGTCATAATAACTTCAAAATGGAAAGTCAACGTCATTAATGCTTCCACATAATTAAATGTCAACCTATTTCCCTTTTTAATGTGTTAACCAATTGTTGAATCATTAGCAAAGCTTGAGAAGAACCTCTGCCGAATCCGCAAGGCGTTGGAGCAATTCTCGATGACGAACGACAATAGATCGAAACCTAGGATCATTGTGCCGGTGTTGAAGGATCACAACGACAACGGCAGCACGACGCCTTCGTCAACAATCGATCCTTTCAAAAGGTAGGGGTCGTTGTTTTGATTTTATTTTCCCTGTATTTGAATTTAAACGACGAACGCGGATGAACCACGAACAAGTTGATCCTCGGATTCATACATTTTTGCGGGAGGGTTTTCTTTGGGACGATTTTGGGGAATTAATCCATTCTTTATATTCATGTTGATTTCTTCTTCGTTTAAACCTATTAATGGGAGAGGATCAATGTCGTGATGAATGACAACAGAGGTTCACTCCTCAGTTTTTTATTTGGATATGTTCCTCCTTTTTCCTGCGCGTTCTTCGCGTTCTTCGTGGGGCGACGAACAATGGATCGTTGCGCATCCGTTCTGCGACGCAACGATCCCAAACTGAAGGTTCGACATCGCAACGTTCTTGTGGAGGTGCGGAAATGGTGGCGAACGGAAAATCGGACCAGATCGGAAAGGGCGTTCGTCGAGCGTTCTTCGTGCGGGAAGATCAATCATTTTTTTGGAGCCGATCGGAGGCCCGAAAACGACGGAAACAACTTCGTGGTGTCGGGGTGACCAAAACCTGAAGGTTTCGTGGAAATCAGATGGCCAGATCAATGATCGGAGCACCACGGGAGGCACGACGACGGAGGTCCACATTTCTAGAAATTTCCAGAATACATGACGTGTACTTATGAAGAACACACCGTGTAGTTCTGATGGTGGCGGCTAGGGATTCAGGGTCAGAGAAGGATCACACGACGTGTGACCCTAGTCAAACGGCGTGTTGGACCTTCCCTGAAGCTCAATGTGTACTTCGGGTGGTACACAGACACGAGATGGTCTACACGGCTTCAAGCGGCACGACGTGTATAGCTCGGTAGAGGCGGCTACGCGGAGCTCGGTGTGTATCCCTGGGATACATGAACATGGGATGGAGTACACGACCGTGTACTCCCTCACCCGGCCAGTCGAGGTCACCAGCGCAAGTCACCCCGTGTGCAGATTGCACAGGTTGGAGTACACGGGTTGGTGACCGTGTACGGGCACATGGCTAGAGTACACGGAGCCAACCCCAGTGACCCAGACACGGCGTGTACTCCGTACTACATGCCGTGTATAAATTTTTCTACATGACCAGCCTCACGACACGGGCCGTTGTACACAGGAAGTACTCGGGGTCGGACAACACGGCGTGTATCATTTCTACACACCGTGTACTCTTTGGAGAACGGCTTGGTCCTTTTGTTCACCATGCCTTGAACATATTTCATTTGGGTTAGTGCCCCTTCTTCATTTCCCCTGAAGGTCAGGAATCATTCCCTCACGTCGGATTATGATCCCTTTAGCAGGACTTTTTCTGTGATAGAGTCAGGCATCCATCTGAGAGGCCCGGATCAAGATCCTCTATCCATTCCAGACCCTAGGTAGAGTTTGGTATTGGTGTGACCAACTTTACCGGGCGTTGATCCTCTACCTAGAAGGTGAATTCCGGATGAGTCGGGGTATCCTCCATGGCCCTGGCAGTGATCCTCATATGTGTATCGAGATCTTTCCCACTCAAAAGTGTGTCTCCCGTAATGAGTGCTTATATCTATTGTAACGCTTCCACTCAAGAGTGTGTCTCCCATAATAAGTGTTGCTATATCTCGTGACGGTTCCCGAAGAACATCAATTTTCGGACGAACGTCATCATAACTATAAGACTCATGGAGTGTGTTGTCCCAGAGCGAGCGCATCACGGAATCTTCAAACAGAATCCCTTGTGGGGGTATGCAGTTTCGTAACTTGTCTCTCGACCATGGGCCTAGTGTTTGAGTATATCTGGTTTATTTTTTGTGTTCTCTAAATATATATTATGCTCAGCTAACTGTACCTTTACTTTGTTAATTGCTTTGTGGTTTTCGGGGTCCTCTACTGAGTATTGTTATAGTCACCCCTGCACGGGCTTTGCCCGCACGTCTGGTGTCTTGTGCAGATGAGCAGCCTTCTGAAGGAGTCCAGGGCGGACCAGGACAGGACCGAGCTTTCTGATTTTCCTACAGGCCGAGGCGTTCCTATGGCTACGAGCAGCAGTCCCAGTACCTTTGTGCTTACAGGTTGGACTTTGCAGTTTTTCAGACTCCTATTTTTGGTGGGCTTGTATTCTGGCCCAGTTTACTTTTATAGTACTCTACCTTTCGTCGTGCTCTGTTGGTTGGGTTTAGTTGTATGCATGCATTTTTGTTCCTTAGTGTTTTACATTTTAGCATTTGTGGGCTTGGAGATGTGTGTGTGTGTACAGGTACTTAGAAAATGCCTCCCATGTTAGTGACATGCCTACTCGGTGCTAGTCACCAGCCCCTGGCCTATTTGAGGCGGGCTTGGGGAGTCACGACGCGGGCCCCACCGGGACGGGTCGTGAAAAATGTGAATCCATATATAAGTCAAATTAGTTTCATATCTTAATAAAACCACCTAAAACCTAATGCATTCATATTTTATGGATCATTTTTTTGAAGACACACCAAACCCCCTTCATATATAGATGATTCCAACATGACTTGGTGGAATTATTACCAAAACATATCCTGAAGATACCAAAATTAGTGTCTTCTAAAGGTAAAGGGAACCACTAAAGAAGAAGTTAAGGAAATATTTAAGAATAAGGTAAAACACCTTTACCAATATAGATCAAGAAGGTCGAAATTAATATAAGATATAAAACTGTTCCAAAACATCCATTATTTCCATGTAATCTAAATGAATAATCTAGAAAGGGATTTATAATTTAGAAGGAAAATATAAAATAATTCACTTTTATCCATAATATAAATCATTTAAAAATAATTTAAATGAATATGAATTTTTTTCAAATGTAAATTTTTAACAAACTCTAGGAAACTTATGTATCACCCACAAAGACCCTTGCGTATTGCCCCTAGACAACCCTAACACATCATAAATAAAATTATTCTAAGTCTGGGCCTCATATATATGGTATTACCCTAACATATATAACATTTGTTTCACCTTTATGCATCTTATGACTCTCACATACCATGGATTTTCTCTTATGTTTCCCTGATAAAGCCCTAATATAGTGTTAGGTTACTATTGTAAATGAATATTATGTATGAATGAAATGAAACATATATATACAACATATAGGAATTTATAGTTTATTATGCATCCAAGTAAATTCTCTTACATATAATAGTTTTTTTAAAGAAATGCTATTACATATCATAGGTAGCTCAAAATATTCACAAATTTCACATCATAGGGTAACCCTTATGAATGAAGGAGTTACTCTGATATATCACAAGGTCACTCAAGAGTTACTCTTATATATTATATTTACTATAGAGTAACTATTTTGTTCTATGTGTAACTCCATAATACTCTTATGTATCATTTGAGTAACCCTTACATAGAAAAAACATATTAATACACCTATAGTTTTTAAATTTACATATCAAATGGTTTAAAAAACTTGTCCATTTTCACACAATAGAAGGTCTCTTATATATCAATTACCCATATATAAGAGTACATTTCACATAAGGTGATTATAATACTTATACATTTTTTCCAACCCTTTATAGGGTGAATCTTATATATGGGACTTAGATAAATTTTCCAACTCCAAAAGACTATTAAATATAAAAAACTTATATAAGGTAGTTTTAAAAATATCTATAATTTTATAGTAACTTTAAAATATTCCAAAAATAATTCAAAAAACATTTTCAGGCATCCAAACTTGTATACAATTGATCTCATCTACTCTAAATCATTTCAAACAACTCAAGTGACTTCAAAAATTTATCCAAGCTCCCTAAAATTTTGCAGCCAAATTATCATGAAATTTGGAAATTAAACATTATCCTGACTAAGTAAAAACATAAATAATGGTGGTTTGACCATTTTTGAATAATATATCTACTTCATTACCATTATAGAAACACCTATTTGAGCACTACCTACATTTCCGACATCATTGAATGTCCACCCTGAACCTCTTCCTACACTTACCTGAGCACCCAAATCACATTTTGATATTCTAAACTCATCCCAAAAGATATTCCAAAGATGTTACCACCTACATAATCCCTATAACAACCACAATTCATATATTATAAGATGATATGGAGAAAAATTTAAATTTTTATGTATTTTTCACTAACATGTAATGACATGAGTCATTATAACCTCCCCACCATATCACTTATCATCCCCGAGAAGTATCTTTTTCCCCTTTATATACCATCCTACTATTGAAGCCCCAATGAATAACTTGAATTCAATATCTTTTGATGGTTATGATTATATTGAAACTACACTCGAACCAACTCCAGCACTTAAAACCCTACCGATCCATTAATTATAGTGGAACTGTTTTTCAATAACAACATAATAATTACACACTTATAGTTGTATTCATGAATTTAAAAATTTAAAAAGGTACACCCTATTGGTTATGTTTTTTTCTATACTAAAAGGTAAATCACTCGACATCATACCCATGCACTACATGATTATTATTCTATAAATATAAATTCTTAATTTTGAGAATATATTTATAATACAATGCCCTTCTATAACCTACATGTGGGTGTAATACTCATAGGTACTGAAATTTTAAATGATCGGTTTCTCCACCAGCATATTTCCCAGGACACAATACTGGTCATACCACCCAACCATTATCTCATATCTAGATATTGTTAGTTTTTAATTTCACTAAATTTACCTTGTATATTCAATTAATAAACATATATGGGTATATTATATTTACTATATATAATTTTCTCACATTTATCCAAGTTCCATCATAAAACCACAACCAAATCCTTGTTGGGTCCACTAACATGTCATTTCTAGTGTTTATAAAAAAATGGATTAAAATGTGTGCAACATGTTTAAATAATATATGGTCTGATCTCCACCATTAGATATTCCTTACAATAATCCCTGAGCATGATCATGTATCACAACCACCATTAATTAGACACCGATATTCACAATACCTACTCATGCTCCTTGAATTTATCCATATCCAAAGTTATACTATATATTTCAATGATCCAATAGTTCCCTATGTAACCGGTTTCCAACTCTACTGATAACCCACCATCATACCCCTAGTCTTGATGGATCTATCCTAAGGCCCCTGATTATAACACCCCAATATTTTAATACATGAATTAATTTAATTTATCAAAATGTTCTTGATATATTTCACCACATAAAACATCAATCTTAAACAAAACCTTGATATATCTCAGTAAAAAATATATATATTCAAGTATAATAGTTAAAACCTTGGAATTGAATTAACGACAATGAATAAAATTAACTTATTTATGATAAATATATATATATGATAAATGATTCTTTTAAAATAAATTATATTCAATTATTTTACCAAAAATGAATAATAATAACTTTTATTATTTAGAAAATTATTTCTCTAAAAATTCCATTTTTATGTGACATGACTTTTTATTTCAAGAAATTTATGATTAAGGATGAAAATTAATATTTGATATTAATAATCAGTTAACACCAATTTATTTGGTAAATGATATGAAATAATAATAATAATAACTAATATTTGAAAATCACATTTCCAATAGAAACGTGTTTTCATTATATTTAATGATTTTGTTAAAAAAATAAATTGATAAGTTTTTAAATTTTAATTTAAAAATTTGAACATATTTTTTTTTTACATAGAGTAAAAATATTATCTTAATTTTATTTTGTTGGTATTTTTAAGAAACAATTAGTTTTTAGGTGAATATAAAAAAAATACACATTAAAAAAAATCACTTTTATTAAATTATCATAATAATAGAATGAATTAAATATTTTAAAATTTTTTATATAGAAAATAAGTATTTAAAAGTAAAATAAATGACATAGAATTAATATTTTTTTATAAAACCATTTTATATCATTTTGGAATCTTATGTAATATTTTACTTAAAAAAACTCTTTTTATTCGCTTATATTAAAGATTAATTTTCTTTACGTATAGAAATTAAATATATAAAAATGGATTTAATATTTTAAATCAACATGATAATATTATTTAATAATGTAAATTTCAAATTTTTGCATAAAATTATTATAACAAAGATTAATGTTGATGAACATGAAAATAGTAAAACAATTATTTTCAAAGAATTTTTTTATTTATATTATTTAATTTTTATTTAAAAAATTAAAATAAATGTTTTAAATCAAGACTAAAATTTTATTTTTAAACACATATAAAAATATATTAATACACATGTAATTGGTAATCAATTCTAATTAATATTAACAACACATAATGGTTAAAGAAATATTTTCATACAAAGAGTAGTTATTCTATATGTAAAACGATTTAATTTAAAATTTAATTTTATATTATTTAAAAGTTGAAATATATTAAATTTATAATTAATATAGGTACATTAGACATAAATTTGGTATGATTTGTTATATTATATATCTATTAAAACTTAAATTACTTAGTTAAAAACTAGTTACCAAGGTAAAAACATAAAAGGTAATGGTTAAAACTTATGAAAAAATTACTTCAAATATATTTAAATCATATGTGGAAATAATTTTTGGAAGATTTATAAACGAAATTCAACAAAAAATCAATTATTTATAACTTTTAGGGTCTTTGACCCATGAATAGTGTAATGATATGTTTAAAAATTAATGGGTGTTCTCAAAAGTACCTTTTTTTCACTTATATAATGGGAAACATCCATCCTTTTTTTCCACACCCATTACATAAAAATAATTCATCCAAATATTCAATTTTTCGTCTCCTAAAAGAAAAAATCAATTTAATGATCATATTGTCTAAAAAAGCTATTTTTATTCCTTCATTTCCAAGGAAACATCACTGAAAAGTTCAAGGTACCAAATTGAGTGTTACCTACTTCTTACCATTTCTTATCAATATATATCTTTCAAACATACCCTAAAAATAAAAATATGATAACCAATGTATCATTATTATATATAAGTTTAATTATATTAATTAAAAAACTTTTATTTATTCATTTCTATACACTTATAAATACAAAATAATGTTAATCATGCATTGTATAGACTATAACCTCCATGAAGTAACGTTTTTCTTCATAAAAATTTTCTTTATTTATCTTAAAAAATTATAATCTGATTAAAAAAAATAATAAAACTAAATAATTTAATTTTTATTATATTATAATTATCTTATAATTTTTCTTGTCCATAGTCACCCATCGAGATATAGTGTGTTCATGTTTGGGTCAGTTTGACGACTTACATAGATAACGATATAAAACTATAACACAGATGATAATTGGAACATAAATACTATTATTATAAGTTAAAATTAAATTAATAAATTTTTTATGAATGGTTATATTATGTATTTAACTTATTATTAAAATGTCACATTGGATCGCTAAAATCCCTTAAAAAGATGTCACCGATTCAATTTTTACACAAACATAAGTGAAAAATATGAAATAAAAAAAATTAATATGATAATAAGTGGTATTTATTAAATTAAATATAAAATAATAAGATTCATATGATGTTAAATAATAAACTTAATTTTATTTTCCAATATGTTAAGAGCCTGTGAAAAATGAATCTTGGACAAGTTAAGGGTTTTTCATATCAGTTTCCTCCCTTTGGGAATTGTTTTTTAATAAGAACATAATTTCTTATAAGAAGTTTATATGATGTTTAATGTAGATTTTATATCATGAAATAAAATTAATTCATGTTAATCAAGAGGTTTTGAGTTAAATTTTCCTCAAATTTTAATATTTTCTTTGTCTTGTTTTCAAATCCTTGAGACATGTTTGATATTGAATAATGTAATTTATTTTATATTCTATATTAAATACCCTTTTTAAATAAATATAATTAATATCTATAATTTCATGATAATTTAGTTTATATTTTATGGAAACCCTATTTTTCATCATTACCATAAGTGTTTTTGGAAACTCCATTATTATCCATTGAGTTATGATTGTTCTTTTGGAACATATTTCATATAAGTTGGGTACAATATTCTATTTGATTGTATTATACTGAAAAATATATTTTTTACTTGGGGATTTAAATTTATACCACATAAACCCTTTAAAAATATCAATTTCTTCTTGAATTTTACATCTATAAGGTATTTTGTTAACTCAAATTTCCTTTCTTTGAGTTAAAATTTTATTCCTTGAGTTTCATTCATATATGTTTGATAATTCATTTTATTTCCTATTTTATAGGATATTTATACTTATATCTCTTGGTATAATGATGTTTTTATGTCAAATATTCTTTATTTATGAATTTCTTGCTCATAAAACCATGGTGTTTTTAAAGGGAAAAAATATCATCCCCTTAAATTTTTTTCCATAATTTCCTTGTTCATTATTCCAAAAATGGTTTTAATTTCTTATTTTTTTCCCAAAAATGTTTTTAATCTTGTGACCTTAATATTCCCCATCTTATATTTTAAAATCAATATTTTATTACCTCTTTTATTATAACAACCCAGTATTAACGTACCTCAACATTACATTACTTTTGATGAATACTTAAAAAAGTATACAAACAGATGCCCAAAGACTATATTAGTCTAGTTCCTTTTCAAATATATAAACAATAAAAATGCTACATAAGTGATATAAATTATCTCTCACTTAGTTATTCTTGACTATAACACTTCTTATACACATCAAACATAATACATATCTTCATAACTTGGGGGAAATGAAACATAAAAAGGGGAAATATCAAATGCTCAGTAAGGGTAAATAAGGGATACATATAAACATAAACAAGAGAATATAGATATGAGAATGTGATCATAAAATTAGAAGATCATACCCTACATATAAATGATCATAAACAAGAATCATGGAAAAACGATTAGCAGTTTATAAGACATGAATCATAAGGAAATAATGAACATAAGACATGAAATCATAACATAGGAATAAAAAATGGAATTTTGGGAAAAAAATAAGTATATAATATGATTTCCATAGTAGTAAAGGCATCTCTTCCAAGTCCATATTATTATTATGGGCTCACTCCCAATACCATCTTGGTTAGTCATGGTTTACTCCCATTGCGATCTTAGTTTCTTGAGTTCAGTCCTCATACCATCTTGGTAGTCAAGTCTCACTAACATGGCCATCTTAGTAGTTAAGGTCTACTCCCAAGACCATATTAGTCTATCTTATGAGATATAAGTATTTACCAAATGCATTGGAAGGATATATAGGTTTAACCCATCTCATAATGAATTCATATATAAACATTCCACAAAATCATAAAATATCATATTACAACCCATGAAATTAAATGGGTATCATAGACATGTAATCATGGTATAACCTATGGAAAAAGATAATGTTTTCGTAATCATTTCATCAAATTCATAACTTGAGAAAAGTAGTGTTTTTCAAAAGAATATGACTAATGAAATAGAATAAAGATTCATAAACACCACTCTATAAATAGAGAAACCATTCATAGAAATAATATAAATGTGACCATTCTAACATTCCCTAGAAAGGAATGAGTAAAATAAACATATGTCTTCTTTTATTGAAAATAATTTTGAAATATCCTTCAAAAAAATTTCTTGTGGAAAATATACCTTCTTCTTTGAAGAAGGATTTTTAAAACATAATACATTTTGAAAACCATTTTATTTGAAAATAATTTTAAAAATTATAAATAAATCATAATTTTTTTTGAAAACCATTTCATTGAAAAAATTGAAAACATAATAGGAAATCTTGAAAATATTTTGAAAACAATTTCTTGGAAAACACTTTGAAAACATATAAATAATGATTTAAAACATTTTGAAAATAATTTCTTTGAAAATAAATTTTAAAAATTATAAATAAATATTTTAAATCCATAAAACATTTTTAAAATATTTTTTCATTGAAAATTATCTTTAAGTATAATTAATTTTTTTTGAAAATATGGTTTTTGAAATAAAACAGATTTTCAAATGTAGAGATAAATACAGTAATATTTTTCTTAATTTTTTTTTCTTAATTTTCTTAATTACCAAATATTGTAAATGTTAGAAATACATGGAGGTGTATTCAATAAAAATATAAGGAGTAATCTCATGAGTTTTCTTGAGGGAAGGATCAAAATATTTCATCAATAGAAGAAAAATAATAAAAATCATAATAAACGATGAGATTGTTTCACTAAACTCTTACCAAATGGTAACTTGGGATCATACCATCCATGTAATTAAATGACATTAAATGATGCTTAAAATATCATTAAAATAATTATATCCATGTTATAACATGTTTAACATATGTATATACACATCGAAAAAATTAGGTGCATAAGTAAACATAATTCTCAAAAAAGGAAAAGTGAGACAAAACTATCTTACCAATTTTCAAAATTTCGAAACATAAACCCCATGAAATAAATATAATAATATGAATATGTAAATACCCATTAATTTAAAAATAATAATCATATAATAAATAAATCTATAGTATACACACCACATAAAATAAAAGAGTGGTGAAAATGGTATATATCTCACAAATATAAAAAGTGAGATGAAATTTCCTTACCTTGTGTCCTAACTCTTGTTGTACTCATTAAAACCTATTGTATAATAAATATAAGTTTATTATAAAAATATTAAAGAACCAAATTATTATATCTAATACTATATACGGTTTGATTATGACTTCATATTACTTGTTTTCTAACAATTATATGTTAAGGTTCCACTTCAGGTAATATTTACTCTATTTTTCACATGTGTCTTAATTTATTATATATTTGGTCCATATATATATATCATGATATAAAAATTGTAAAAAATGATTTAAATATAATTAATATTTTATATATTTTTATTATAATAACCTATTAAATATAAAATTTTGAAATGGAATATATCATTTATGAAGATAATAGGTCGTATGTACACATGAACACTATTTTTGTATTATTTTCATATTGAAAGAAAGCAAGTAAATTATATATATATATATATTTAATTAATAATGAAGCATGATTATATAATATATAGAATATAAGTTTACTAAAATTATCCTTTATACATTCTATACAGAGTGTGAACGGATCACATCGCTTTGCGGGTGTAGTAGTCCATATGTCCACAAACGATGTTATCATATTCACATAAGATGGAAAGTATAAAGTCATGTGGTATAAGAGAATTAAATAAGAATAAATAAATAATAAATATAATATATATCATATATAAATAGTGTTTCCATCATAATTCCCAACCATGAATGGTGGTAAAGGAAAAAATAACATCATCGTTTCATGATGCAGCAATTCGCTGTACACATAAACAATATGTTTGTTTCCAATTAGATGTAAGTGTGTGTAGGTGTAGGTAAAAAAAGGAGGACAAAACATATAAGTATATTTATGATACTAGTATTTTTTTATAGGATTAAAATAAGGAGATTTGAGGGGGCTTGGAGACTAGAAATAAAACTAAAGAGCTTGAAGAAATATGTTTCCTCTTCTTTGGGAAACTCCTTTTATTTTGCACCAAATATATTCCTAGGATTGATTTATTCAAAATAGAAGGCCTAAAAGAGTAAACTTGGTATTTTGGGAAGTGTATTGGGTAGATATATTATAAACCTATGTGTTTTTATGGGTGTGATGAAGTGGGAGGAGAGAAGGCCTTTTTATAGTGGAGGAGGAGTGAAACTCTTGTAAATATCAAAAGTTATAAAATAATGGGATGACTCACTTAAATAATGTGATTCCAAAATGTAAAAATAATTAAGTAAATTTGATTCATGATTGAAAAAATTCTACACTAAACAAAAATAATTTCATCTCTATAATTTTGTTCCTTAACTTCTATGTTTTCCCAATTTTACCATTTTGGTTCTTATTAAAGTATATAGTATTATATCATAAGCAATTTAACAATTAAAAATAAATTCAAGTGATATTTTTTAGAAAAAATATAACCATTTAATTATAATTATAATTTATAAATGATAAATTAAAAATACCATGTGTGTTGGAAATTAGTTTTAAAACAAGCGCATATAACGCACAAAAACACTACATTAACCTAGACAATTCTAATAATGATTTTACTATCTATGGGTCAATATGTTAATAATAAAAGATCAACTGGTCTATTAATAGACCATATTTTATATTTATTAACACATAAAAATAACTTTTCAGAAGTTAGTATTTTTATTAATTTTAAATCATTTAATAGAATGTCATTTATTGTAAATTATCATTATTGTCAATTTTTACATTATTTGTCTAATTTTAATTTAATAAATATTTAAAAAATATTATAAAAAAATATAATAATTTTAAATATTTTAAACATGATATATTCATATATGAAAATAATTAATGACAATAATTCAATCAGTTTACTTCACTTTTAATATTTATAGAATAATTTATTCTATATAATTATTAACTAAAAAATCACTACATTGGTATTTCTTAAGAATTCATTGTAAATAAATCATATATAAAAAGTATTGATAAGTCATTATGATAAAACAAACTCATTTAATTTTTAAAATGATATGTATAACCTAAAATATATTCTATTTTCCATTTCACAAATTTTATAAATGTAAAAGGTGAGTAAAGTTACCATTTTGTCTTTTTTCTAACTTAACTTATGAAATAGGTAGCCTTTAATGAATAGTATCCTAAAAACACATAAAATTAGAACCATTAAGTCATATAGTAAAAATATTAGATTATAATTGATTTTTTATATGTTTATAGGTTATTTTGGCCCTTAAGTTTAAGGTTTAGTCCCTAATTAAACTTTATTTTACATTAACCATTGTGATTAATTTAAATCACTTTCACTAATATTTTTGGCCAAAAATTAATTTGATATTATTATAATAAAAATATCATAATTATTAAAATCATGTATGTCCATTTTTAAAAATTCAAATAATAGAAGTGGCAACATTATGTTTAACACTAATCCCACAAACATGGCGAGAAAGCATGTTTTTAAAGAAAAAACGTTCAAAATTTCAATAAGTTTTTATAACCAATATAAATATAAAAAAGTATCCAACGACCTAAATTGGATTCTTATATGTATAATTGATTTATTATTACACTAAAAACTAAATTAAAATATAATTTAAAATTAATTATTATTTAAATATAAAGGTGATTTTTAACTAAAATATAGTATCTTTTACTATTCATCAAAAAATAAAAGCTATCAAAAAATACTAAAAATTCACTCTATGATAAATTAAACATTGTTATTTTAATTTTTTTTATTTTATAAAATCAAATTTCTCAATATGTCTAAAATTAATTTTATTATTTTTTCACAGAAGGACTGGAAAAGTAGTTAATTTGAGAAAATAATATTTTCATAGATATAAAGACATTAAAAAAAAATATTTTTTATTATCAATGTGTAAAAAAATTATAAAAAATATTTTAAAAATAATAATTATTCTTCATATTACTATGTTTAACTACTAGTGTATAAATATATCGTTTAAATAATTATAACTATAAAATGTTTTCTCATAGAAACTCTATGTTTCATATAACGCACGCCAAGTCGGTTTTGCATGTAGTGCATGATTAACTTGGTGTTTCATATAAATCAAGAAAAAATTAGTGTTTTTATATAAAAAATTATTTTTTTAGAAATGAAAAAGAAATCAAATTATTAAATTAATTTAAAAAATATATTTCATGAAATCGTAGGGTGTTACGTTCTACCCCCCTTAAAATAAATTTTTCCCTTAAAAGTAATTTGTGTTATTAAAGGTTTAACACTTGAAATGTCCTTTCATAGAATCCCAAGTCATCCAATGAAAACTGAAACTTACTTTTAAAATTTTGGTAACATAATGATTACCCAAAGTAACATATATCTAGGTTTCTACATATGAGAACATATTTGTAGAGTGAAAACATGGACTTGGAGGAAAATAATTAATATTCGTATGGAGTGATTTAGTTAATCAATAACAAAAAAGTGAACAATAAATTAAAATTTTAGGGCCTCAAACTCATAAATTTATGGTTACTATAAAGGCTATTCATTCATTAAATATTAATGTATTATTACACCATTTTATTTCTACATCATTTTCCTAAAGATGAAGAGTTTCCATGAAAAGATATACTCTCTTGATTTTAGGAAAACTCACCCTTTATTTTCACTTGATCAACTTCACCTCTCTATTAGAAAAGGAAGGTTAATTTTCTTTACCTGATGCACTAACAGATTATGATATCCATGATATTATATCCCATTTTTCATTAGTTACCATCAACAAAAATTTGTTAGAACATGTCATCCAATATGAATAAATCCTAATGTGATGAGATAATACTTTAATCTCACAAAAATCATCTGAAGTTTAACTTAATACTTCCATAAATGGTTAAACTTATAAGTTGTCAGAAAGACGAAAAACTAAAACTTTATAAATAATGTTACAAAATAAGCATAATATTGATGCCCAATGAATCAAAAAGTATCTCTTGGTTGTCACTTTCCAAACATGTGAATACCCTCATTATAAATCCTCTTGAAACATGGTAACAACATGAATTACTATAAATCCTTTTCAAAAACATAAATTTTTCCACATTCCAAAGATTACTGAGTATATTGATTAAATCTGAGAAGTTTTAAGCTTCATTTATGATAATATATGCCACTTGGTCAATAAATCTTTTATCCTATGTGATGATATAAATACTATCCAATTTAGTTTTTCCATATCATAATCTCTTTATCAATAAAAAATATTATTACCTCATCCTTATGAACATGTTATGGGTTACCTTTCATTAATGCGAAGTTTCTATTAAATGACTTCTCAAAGTCTTCATCACCATTCAAAATAACATTTTAATCCTTGATGAAAAACATATACTGAAAATACATATATATTTCATGATTAATATACCAAAATCTTTGAATTCCAAAACATATACACTAAAATCATCTAAATTTACTCTTAAACCATTACTTATTCTTTATCAGCTTATTCCTTAATAACTCTTTCCTAGAATATGAAATATAAATCATGTCGTAAAGTTCCTCAACCTAAATATAATCATGATTTTTACATTTAATGTAGATAATATTGTAAGAACATCCCATACCTTTCACATGTCATTTGCGATCAATTTATCCTCAACAGTATAACAAATACTCATAAAACCTTCATGATTCTATTTATGAGATTTGAACTAGGGAAATCTATATGCATAAATCACATACCTTCAAATTTTGAAACATTAAATATTAACCATATTTCTTATAGATCTATCCATTGACTAAAACCAAAAGGCACAGGGTGATAAACACATGTAATAGAATAAAAACACATAATCATGAAAATTACTTATATGATTTCTAAATCATGACATCAACTTTTAATAGATGACGCCTTAGGTTTATCCTAGTTTATTTATAGGAACAATCCATTTAAATTCTTTATCATGATCAATGAATAGTTCATGAATTTATAAAGCATATACCCTGGGAGTGTCAAACCAGGTGTGCATTTGGGCCCATTGTCATGTACCAGGTTATTCCGAGTCAGGCCCGACACACCTCGTTAGAGTTGTTACTACTAGGTACATCTATTCTAGAACCACGCCCACCTGTAGTATCTATAAATGGATGCATTTAAAAGATACCACTCACTGTATCCACTACTAAAATTCCAATATACTTTTCTTTATCCTTAGACATGTCCTTAGGTTTATCAATAAGGATTCCTTAACATTGTTTCCAAATTTTAACTAAAATATTTCTCTAACAGCAAGTATAGTGACCCCCACCTTTCCTACATTAATATTACATAATGTTTTACAAAATACATAAAACATTTTAAAAAAAGACACCCATAGACCATATTAGTGTAGTCCCTTTGGAAACATAGAAACATGAATAATGGCACATAAGTAAAATACATTATCTCCCAATAGGTTCTTCTTGACTAGAACCCTTCTTAGATACATCAAACGTAATACATATATTCATAACCTTGGGGAAATGAAGCCTAAAAGTGGTGAGACCATTTGATTAGTAAGGGTAATAAAGGGAGACATGTAAGTATAATCATGATCATATGGGTATCAAAAAATGATCATAACATTATAAGATCATACCCTACATATCAAAGATCATAAAAATGAATCGTAAAATAAATCTTGGTAGTTCATAAGACATGAATCATAAAGAAATAGAGAACATTAAAAAATTAAAGAATAACATAGGAATGAAATATTGAATTTTGGAAAACACATAAGTATATAAAATTATTTCTATATTAGTCAAGGCATCGCTTAAAAGTCCTTCCTAGTAGTATGGGATCAATCCTAATACAATATTGGTAGTCCTGGTTCACACCCAAGGCCATATCAGTAGCCTGATTGCAATCCTTATACCATATTTTTATTCATGTTTCACTCCCATAGCCATATTAGTAGCCAATGTGAACTCCTAAGACCATATTAGTTTATCTCATAATATATTAATATTTACCCCATGAATTAAAGGGAGATATAGGTCCAACCCATCCCATAATTAAATCATTAATACATGTGACACAAAGGAATAAACAATCATATCATAACCCATGAAATGAAATGGGTATCATAAACATGTAATTATATCATAACCTGTGGAAAATGATATAGGTTTCATTATCATTTAATCAAAATCATAACCCATTAAAATAAATAGTTTTTCAATGAATATGACCCATGAAAGGGAAATAATTTTCAAAAACATCATCCCATTAAGACATAAAAAATTCATAGAAAGAATATGAATGGGATGTTTGGATCATTCCCCATAAAGGAATGAGTAACATCAACCTATTTCTTCTTATTTTTAAAATATTTTTGAAATTTCTTTCAAAATTTTTTCTGAGGAAAATATCCCTTCTTTTTTGAAAAAATATTTTTAAAACATAAATCATCTTAAAATCTATTTTCTTCAAAAAAAATTCAAAAAATTAAAAATAAATTTTGAATTTTTTTTTAAAAAAATTAATTGAAAACACTTTGAAAAGTTATTAGGAAATATTGAAAAAGGTTTTGAAAAACATTTCTTTGAAAAAACATTGAAAACATATAAATAATCTTTTAAAACTTTTTGAAAACCATTTATTTGAAAATAACTTTGAAATCTTATAACGAATGATTTTAAAAGCATAAAAAAAGTTTAAATTAATTTTTAATTTTAAATTATCTTTAAAGATAATTTGGATACATTTTTTGAAAACATTTTTGAAAACATGGTTTTTGAAATAAAATAGATTTCGAACCGAAGAGAGAAATACATTCAGATTTTTATTAATTTTTTTTATTAATTATATTAAGTACCAAAGAGTGAAAAATGGTACTAATAAATTTTGATAACTTTAATAAAAATAGTATAAGGAAACTATTGAGTGTTCTTGAGAGATGGATTATAATATTTCATCAGTATAAGCATAATCATAAACAATCATGATAAACGATGAGATTGTTTCACCAAACTCTTACCACATTGTAACATGGGATCATAATATAAATATAAGTAAATAATATTAAATTAAATTAAGCATAAAATATCATGAAAATAATTATATTTATATTATATCATGTCTAATGGATGTATATACACATCAAAAAATAATTCAGCAGCATGAAAAAATATAAGTCTCAAAGAAGTCCAAGTGAGACAAAACTATCTTACCAATTAGGTATCTTTTGAAACATAAACCACATGAATGAAATATAATAAAATGGATATGTAAATATTGATAAATTTAATAATAATAATAATATAATAAATTCACGGTACATATATACACCAAACAAAAGAAAAGAGTGATGAACCTGACATGTCTCTCACAAATATAAAAAGTGAGATGAAATTCTCATACCTTATGTATTGAATATCATTATACTTATTAAAACCCATTGTATAATAAATATAAGTTTATTATTAATATATCAAATAATTATATTATTATATCTAATTCTATATTTGGTTTTATTATGGCTTTATATTACCATATTGTCAACAAATCCATTTTAAGGCTACACTTCGAGTAATATTTTATTTGTTTTTCACATGTGTGTTAATTTGTTATATATTTGGTCCTTATACTTATATCATGATCTATATAATTAAAATAAATGATATAAATATCAATAATATTCAGTATATTTGTATTATAATAAACTATTTAATATATAATTATGAAATGTATTATATCGTTCATGGTGATGGTAGGCCGTATGTATGCATAAACGTTGTTTCTATATTATTGTGGTATTTAAAGAAAGAAAGTAAATGAAACATATATATATCATTATTATATTATAACTATTATATCATATATATCATATAAGTTTACTAAACCTATACTTAATACATTCCATGTTGAGTGTGAATGAATAACATCACTTTGAGGTGGTGGTAGTACAAACATCCATAAACGATGTTATTGTATTTACAAAAGATGGAAAGTATAAAATAATGTGTTATAAAATAATTAAAAAGGGAAAAAATAATATAATACATATAATATATATCAAATATAAATATCCTTTCGATCATAATTACCAACCATGAAAGGCGTTAAAGGAAAAACAAACAATCATTATTTCATGAGGTGGTAATTAGTTGAACACATAAAAAGTATGTTCGTTATCCATTAGATAGAAGTTTTTGTAAGTTTTGGTCAAAACATTAGAATAAAAAACTCCCAGTATATTTAGGATAATGGTGTTGTTTTATAATAATGAAATAAGGATATTTTATGGGTTGGATAGTGGAAATAAAACAAAATAGATTTAGGAATGATGTTTCCCCTTCTTTGGGTAACTCATTTTGGTTTTCACAAAAGGGATTACTTAGAAGGATTTATGTAATTTCCCGGTTCTGGAAGACACCCAGAGGTGCTCTGTAACCGGTTGGTCTCATGGCCTCAAGCGCATTTCCCAAAACACCAGAGGCTGCTGACTAGTAGCGAGGGCATTGGGTTTGATAGTGGGGAACTATGCCCTCATTGGCAGAGTACACAGCGGAAGTAAACAACACATACAATAGCGGAAGCAGTAAATATCCAACAATAGTAAACAACGAAATACTAAAAAATAAACAATTGGAGAACACATACATATATGAAATGATGCATGATACAAATATATAGGAAAGAAGCCAAACAAGTCATAATGCTAGAAATACAATAGTGCAAACCAAAGTACAAAAGAAATGTAAAAAGATAAACTCCTCAGCATCGCAAGCCTCGGCTTGGTCCAGTGCTCACCTCTTCCAATGCAATCAAGTAACTGATGTCGAAGGGCACTTTACCTTGTCTATACATGTAGAAATATAATCTGTTTGGACCCAAAATCATGACCTAAAAAGGGTGTGAGACTAAATATAAGTAGGCAACCACTCGAAGATCTATGCCTAACATTCAGTGAGTATATGGTAGGTAATAGTACAATAAGCATTAAACAGTAAATAATAAACAGGATGATACACAAAGTAAACAATCCATGGAACAACAAGCAGCAGTGAAGAAAACAGCTAACCACAAACAGGAATCCCTCTGGGAATTACTCACAACCGTCCCATCTGGTCCTATCCAAGAAGTACCAATAAGCCTCTGGGCATTACACTCAGACTAACCCCTCTAGTTTGGTCATATGAAATCATAAGACTCTCTGAGGAAGAACGCTTAGTAAATTCCACTTATAGTCTAAGCTAGTCAGGGACTCTTTGAGGATAATCACGCAGTTAATTCCCCTTATAGCCCCAAGGTCTAGAGACTCTCTGAGGAAGCTCACTAGTCAATTCCTCCTACAGCCTCAGGTCAATCACAGACTCTCTGAGGAATCTCAGTCAGTCAATTCCTCTTATAGCCTGGAATGGTTTAAGAAAATTCATACAAAACAAAGACTTTCTGAAGAAGCTCACTCGGTCTATCCTCTTGTAGTATATAATGCTCAAGACTCTCTGAGGAAGCTCCCTCGGTCTACCCTCATGAAATCTATAATATCCAAGACTCTATGTGAAGCTCACTCAGTCTATCCCCTATAGTCTATAGTGTCCAAGCCTCCTTGAGGAAGCTCACTCGATCTGTCCCCTTATAGTCTATAGCACCAAGTTCTTATGGCCCCATGCCAGTCAGTGCATAATAATGCTATAAGGAAAAAGTAAACCTACAGAGCTACTTGTCTAACTAGTCTACAGCATAACAAGCCTGTCAGGAAACAACAATCCAACCTACGGTCACAAGGCACGGAAAATAGGTATAACAGCCAAAGGCTGAACAAGACCAAAAGGTCATAAATAGAACAAGGCATGGGAAAAACATCAAACCATAACAGTTATCCTCATACATAACCAAATTAACTCTACACAATCATAAAAGCAAGGAAGGAACACAAAAGGGGAAAAATAGTGAACACGCAATACCCTGTTCAAGGGTGTTGGTGGACATTTCACATAAAACTCAAAGACATTGAACGGAAAGGCACAAACCACCTACCTTGATACTAGGAGATCGATATAATTGAACCATAAGTATTGAATATCTTTAGAACATTGTAGATCTACAAAAACCCACAAAACGTTCAACACACGATAACATGATAAATAAGAGGAATTGGAAAACAAAGCTCTAGGAGAAGGAAGAGCTTACCGCTGCAGTTCCAATGAAATAGACAGCGGTCGATTCGGAGAATGGATAGAGGATCGGGGGCCCAGAGAAGTTTCGTGGTCGTACGGGTTCTCTCAGATGAAGACAACCTAGAAGAAGCGAGTTCTATTTGTCAGGTGCGACCCCGGTCCGTTTAATGAAAAAAAGAAAGTACACGACATGTACTTTTGGAGTACACAGCGTGTACTAGGATTTTCCATACTCTTATTTAAGCGGCCTCCACATCACCCCCACATGACCATGTGTGTGGCCCAGACCCAACCACACACGGCCTTGCACAGTAAGGGAGTACACGACGTGTACTCATAATGTACAGAACGTGTACTTCAAAAATTTCAGAAACTCCCATTTTCTCAAAAACTCTAGAAAAAAGAAAAACATACCTGAAAAGAAGGTTTAGGTTCCTACAAACTTCCCCCCTTAAACAAATTCATACCCGAATTTCCCTAGTGAGGTGTAGAATAAAAAACCCCGAACAGCTCCGGCCACTACAATCGTACATCGACCTTACTCTCCCAAGTCTCATCCTGTACTAGCCTGTGCTGCCATAACACCTGTACTAGAGGAACAAACCAGCCACATAGAACCTTCGTACTATGATCAACGATCCAGATAGGATGATCCTCAAATGATGCATCTACTTCAAGCTCAACCTCCTCAGGTCGAAAGACATTAGATTGGTCTGAAAAGTAACATCAAAGCTGAGAAACGTGGAAGACGTCGTGCATAGCCCAGTACCTATGAGGTTACTGCAACCGATAGGAAACCAGCCCAAATCTCTCCAACACCTCAAACGGCCCGACTACCATGGTGAAATCTTACCCTGTCTCCGAATCCTCTTGTGTCCTAACCTCGGTGCGATACGCAGGAAAACCTAATCCCCGACCTCGAACTCCATAGATCGTCTCCACTGATCAACATAAGACTTCTGTCGAGACTGTGCTGTAGCAATCCCCTTCCGAATCAACTCTATCTACTCTGAGTTCTCCTGAACAAGACGAGGTCCCAGCAATGCTGCCTCTCCTTCCTCCAGCCAGCATAAAGGTGATCGGCATGGCCTACCGTACAAGGCCTCATAAGGTTCCATCTGAATAGTCGTGTTAAAACTGTTGTTGTAGGCAAACTCCACAAGAGGTATATAATTCTCCCAAAAACCTCCAAAGTCTAGAATTCAAGCTCAGAGAATATTCTCAAGAACCTGAATCATACGCTCGGACTGGCCATCTGTCTGGGGGTGGTATGTTGTACTCAAAAGTACCTATGTACCCAAATCATTATGAAGCCCCTTCCAGAACCGAGAAGTAAAACGTGCATCTCTGTCTGAAAAAATGGAGTGTGGAACTCCATGTAGATGTAAAATCTCTCAGATGTACAACCATCCTAGCTCATCAACACCGAAGGTCTCCTTGATCAGCAAGAAGTGAGAAACCTTCGTAAGACTATCGATGACAACCCAAAAAACATCATTCCCTCGAGGTGACCTCGGCAAACCAGTCATGAAGTCCATCGTGACATCCTTCCACTTCCACTCCAGAATGGGTAACTACTGCAAAATACATGCTGGTCACTGATTCTCTGCTTTCACTTGTTGACAAGTGGAACACCTCATGAAAAAACTAGCAACATCTCCCTTTATACCTGACCACCAATACTGGCGGTGTAGATCACGATACATCTTGGTGATGCCAGGATTAACTACCCAAATAGAGGAATGAAAATCCTGCATCATCTCCTCACGTATGTTTGCCGGAACCAATACGCATCCCTGGAAATGCAAGATCTCATCCTCTCATATTGTCCATCTAGGAAGAGGGTCCTCTCCTGAAACACTCTCCCAAGGGACTAGGCCTTCTGAGTCTAATAACTGCCTCATCCGTACCCGATCTAGAAGAGTAGAGGTAACAACTACAGAAGATAGAAAAGTCTGCCCCTGTCTGTCGTCCACCTCCATGTGCATCTTGGAGAATAAAGCCATAAGCTGCCACTCACTACTGGCCTCCTGAACTGCCTGTATCTGAGTTCTCCTACTCAACGCATCAGCCACTGCATTGCCATTTTCAGGTGTATAGGCAATCTCAAAGTCGAAGTACTAGAAATACTCGACCCACCTGTGATGTCTCAAATTAAAATCACACCGAGTGAATATGTACTTGAGACTCTTGGGATTGGTAAACACCAAAAAGTTCTCTCTCAGAAGATAATGTCTCCAACAGCGTAAGGCATGAACAACAGCTGCCAACTACAGATCGTGCATTGGGTAATTCCTCTTGTGTTGCCTCAACTTCCGAGACCCATAAATAATGAATCCATCTCCCTGGATAAGCATATCTCCCCCCGATACCTGAAGAATAAAAATAGACTATATAGCTCTTTCTCTGCTCTGGAAATACTAGTATCAGTGCTGATGTAAATCTACCTTTCATCTTCTGAAAGGCTGACTCACAAGAATCTAACCATAAGAACTTTTCCCCTTTCCTGGTCAGACCTGTCAGTGGTGCTTCTAGGTGTGAAAAGTCCAGTATGAAATGCCTGTAGTATCCAGCCATCCCTAGAAAACTTCTCACCTCAAAGACGTTCTTCGGATGCTCCCAGGAAACTACAACTCTCACTTTCTCTGGGTATACAAATACTGCTGTCTCTGAGATAACATGACCCAAGAAGTGAATCTAATCCATCTAAAAGTGGTATTTCGAGAGAGTATCATATAACTGATTCTCTCTCAGTGTTCTCATAACGATCTCAAGATGGGAACCATGGTTGTGTTAAGTGTGAGAGTACACCAAGATGTCATCCACGATAACCACCACGAAGGAATCCAAGTATGGATGTCATACTTGGTTCATCAGTTCCATGAAAACTACAGGCACGTTTTTGGGACCAAACAACATAACCATATACTCGTATAGACCATACTTGCTCTGGAAAGCTGGAAGAGGTATATCAGATGGTCTAATGCGAAACTGAAGATAACCGGATCTCAAGTAAATCTTCGAGAACACTCGAGCTCCTCAAAGCCAATCAAAGAGATCCTCAATCCTCGGCAAGAAATATCGGTTCTTGACCATCAACTGGTTTAGCTTCCGATATTCCACACAAAGCCTAAGGGTGCTGTCTGGCTTATTCAACAATAGGACAGGCAAACCCCAAGGAGAAGTACTTGGTCGGATGAAACCCTTTGCCTGCAACTCCTCCAACTTCTTCCTGAGATCATACAAATCAGGTGTAGCCATCCTACAAGGAGGAATGGACACCGGTGCTGCTCCTAGCACTAGATCAATCAAGATTTCTACCTCACGCTTTGGAGGAAAACCTGAAAAGTCCTCTAGAAAGACATCTATGAAAAGATCCACCACTGAAGTAAAGTCTAACTGTGATGTCCCCTGGTCATCTAGATAAAGACTAGAAATCTAAGCTATAACTCTTCCTAGCCCATGATGCTCCAGTCCTTATTGACTCTCCTGGATATCCCAATCACATCTATAAAGAAACCATCCACTCTCTAATGATATGAAAGTCACCCTGTGACGATAGCAATCGACGACTACCAGGAAGGGAACTGACCAGTCCATTCCGAGAATGACATCATAAATCTCCATCTCAAGGACATATGGGTCCCATAAGAAGTGACACCCTACAACCTCAAGAGGGAACTCTCTGCACTGACATACGCTAACTGCTCTATTCCCCAACGGTGCATCTAAAGTCAAAGTATCGGCTGATGAAAAGAAGAAGAGCCTAAGGCTCTCCACAATAGAAACAGAGATAAAGCTATGCGTATCACCATTATCGAAAGGAGTTGAAGATAAAACTAAGGCTACTAAGATCGTACCTCAAACTGTAGAAGGTCCGAGATCCTTCTCTTAATGGGTCTGCTCCACAATGAATGTCTGGCCTGTACCGCAGCCCTGTGACCCTGGCTAACCACTCTGAGCTGATCCACTCTATTGCCACTGGTAACCTGGTGAATGACCACCACGGTCGCAACTTCCACCTTGGCCCGCATGGCCGGAAGAACTCCAGTTCCCAGACTGGTGAGAAACTGGCAATGCATCTCCTGAACGCATGGTCATAGAATAACCCCTACAACCAGATGTAGGTGAGAAGATCTGACAAAAACATTGAAGATGGCCCATCTTGCTGCAAGATCGGCACTCCATCGGGTCTCTCTAGCACTGAGGCCTAGTATGCCTGCTCCTCCCGCACTGGTAGCATACTACCTGGCTTCTTGAAGACACATTTCGCCTAATCTGATATCCTCAAGCAGACTCCCTACGGCACTTCCTGCTATTAGTAGGAGGAACACTGACTTTGGATGTCGAACCACCATGG
Organism: Viscum album; assembly: GCA_963277665.1. Taxonomy (NCBI): domain Eukaryota; kingdom Viridiplantae; phylum Streptophyta; class Magnoliopsida; order Santalales; family Viscaceae; genus Viscum; species Viscum album. Next base: position 343,773,997 of record OY728156.1, read on the forward strand.
CTCACTGCTCCAGAATCCCTCAGATTGCGCTCTGTGATCAGCGCCTGGTTGATGATAGAGGATATCTAAGTCAACCTAAATATGTTCAACTACGAGTAGATTTCATGCCTCAGACCATCCTCAAACTTCCGTGCAAGGAACAACTAATCACCTTCTAGAATTGGCGTGAAACACTGCAGCTCGGTAAAGTGAGATGAGTACTCCATAACGGAAAGAGTACCCTGCTCCAGACTCATAAACTCCCAGGATCGATCGGCCCTCAAGGTCTCTGGGTAGAAGTAATCATAGAAGATGTGATGAAACTCATCCCAAGTCATACTCTGCTGGCACCCTGACTGTGAGATCACCTCCCACCACCAATTGGCGGAGTCTCAGAGCATATAGGTAGTGAGCTTCACCCTCTTCTCTGGAGGTATCTCCAGATGCTCAAAAATTGTCAGCATGGCCTCTAGCCACGACTCTACATCCCGAGGTCCTCCATCCCTTGAGAAAGTAGGAGGATGTTGCTACTGAAAAACCCGCATCAATTTTTCCATCGACGGGGCAGGAGGCGGCTCTCCCAGGAAGGTATGAATCATCCTCATAAAGTCTTCCCGAAACTGTGCATTAGCACCTGCCACCGGTATAACTACTGGTTCCAAGACTGGCACAACATGAGGATCTGCCAGAGGTCCCTAATCGTCTATATCTGGTGTCTGATCACCATCTAGTAGCTAACGTACAACCAGAGGACACCTCAGTGGCATAACTGTGAAAGGTCAAAAGCACACCTTAGATCGGTATTATCAAAGACTGAGAACACAAAAGTACAAGATGGGAATAGGAGGAAGAATCATTCAAGTTTTACAAAACATGACTACACGACATGTATAAAACTACATGGTGTGTTCTTTTAAGCCATTCACATGGGCGTGTACATCTACCACAACTGGTCGTGTAACACCCCAACCACATGACATGTTGTCCCTACACACGACGTGTACTTGAACTCTATTCCCCTACCCAAGTCTCCTTACACGGCTAACCCACATGGCCCTCTTAATCCTAGACTACACGGCGTGTTCACGAAGGACACGTCATGTACTAGACAAGGTTTCAACGACCCGTGTTGTTAGTTTCACGACCAACTACACGGTTCACTCTTACACGGCGTGCTCCCTGAGAACACGGTGTGTACTTGAAGGTTTTCCTGGACCTGTGTTGTTCGTGAAATGGCCGGGTACTTAGGTTACATGGAACGATGTGTAATAACAGGACACGATTTGTAAAGTCAAGGTTTCATCCATCTGTGTTGTTAGCCACACGGGTAGACACACAGTCATTACAAAACAACATTTACGTATCGTGTTCCTGATGATTTTTTTACAACCCTGTGTTTCTACCCACACAGTTAGTGACATGGTTTAAAAACTACACGACGTGTATTAATAAAGTACACGCCGTGTATTATAGGTTTTTCTTGGCAGTAGCTCAGAAACTGATCCAAATCCAAGAAAACATTGAAAACAAGAGTTAAAGTGCCAAATTCCGATCCGTGGGGGCCCATACTCCCCACAAATAAAAGATTGGCATCATATAAAAGTCATAACAAAGAAACCAGGGAATGACCCACCAAATTCTGGTCCATGGGAGATCATAACACCTCAGGAACCAAAGTTTGGCGTCCATTTAAGAAAATTACTATACAATAAATTCTCTATCAAACTGAAGAGATTCTTTAAATCATCTATCAAAACAGCATGCCTAATCTACACAACGTCTATCACAACAACATGCAATCGCTAATGCATCCTAGATGACATGGAAAAAATGCATGACATGTGATTTCTAGCAGGTGCCTATATAATGCATGAGATGGAATACCCTCATCTTTTCGGGTTTCAATAGAAATATAACCTCAATGATATCAACAGTAACACCAAAAATCATGTGAGTCACTCAAGGTGAAATCAAATCAAATGTAAAATTTCAAAACCAGAAGAAATTGAAATAAAAGAGGTAGTATGGCTTTTCCTTGAACACAAGTTAGCTACTTCTGGGCACAGATTATTACCAAGTACATATTCCATCTTATACCTGGCTATAGGCTCCAAATAGTAAGTCAAGAGAAAATAATTCCTCTGATACCACTTTGTAACGTCCCGGTTCCGGAAGCCACCCATAGCTGCTCCGTATCCAGTTGGTCGCATGGCCTCAAGCGCATTTCGCCAAATGCCAGAGGCTGCCGACTAGAAGAGAGGTCCTTGGGTGTGATTGTGTGGAAACAATGTCGTCATTGGATGAGTACACAACTGAAGTAAACAACACATACAATTGTGGAAGCAGTAAATATCCAACAATAGTAAACACTGGAAGACTAAAACAATAAACAACTGGAGGACACATACATATATGAAATGATGTGTGATAAAAATGTCTAGGAATGTAGCCAAAAAAGTTACAATGATTGCAATAAAATAGTGAAAACCAAAGTACGAAATAAAGGTAAACAGATAAACCCCTCGGCATCGCAAGCCTCAGCGTGGTCCCATACTCTCATGCTCCAATGCAATCAAGTACCTGACGTCAAAGGGAGCTTTCCATTGTCTATACCTAGAGCAATATAATCTGTTTGGGGCCAAAATCATGACCCAAACAGGGTGTGAGACTAAATCCCCACAGGAAACCACCTGAATATATGTTCCTAATAGTCAGTGAGTATATGGAAGTTAGTAGTACAATAAGTAGTAAACAGTAAATTGTAAACAAGAAGATACACACAGTAAACATTCCACAGATCAAAAAGTAGTAGTGAAGAAAACAACTAACCACAAATAGGAATCCCTCTGGGAAGTACACACAGCCATCCCCTATGGTCCTATCCAAGAAGTACCAACAACCCTCTAGGTAGTACACTCATCCTAGTCCCTCTAGTCTGTTCATACAAACTTATAAGACTCTCTGAAGAAGCACGATCAGTCAATTCCATTTATAGTCCAAGGTAGTCAGGGAATCTTTGAGGATGATCACACGTTCAATTCCCCTTATATCCCCAAGGTTTAGAGACTCTCTGAGGAAGCTCACTCTGTCAATTCCTCTTACAGACTCCGGTCTATCACAAACTCTCTGAGGAAGATCACTCAGTCAATTCCTCCTATAGCCTGGAATGGTTTAATGAAATTAAAACAAAAAAAAAGACTCTCTGAGGAAGCTGACTCAGTATATCCTCCTATATTATATAAATCTCAAGACTCTATTAATAAGATCACTCAGTCTACCCTTCTGCAGTCTATAATATCCAAGACTCTCTAGAAATCTCACTCGGTATATCCCCTATAGTCTATAATGTCCAAGACTCTCTGAGAATGCTCACTCGGGCTATCCCCTTATAGTATATAGCTCCAGGTTCTCACGACCCCATTTCAGTCAGTTCATAGTAATGATATAAGGACAAAGTAAACCTATAGAGCTACTTTGATATGTATTCTACAACATAACAAGCATGTCAGGAAACAACACTCCACCCTAAGGTCACAAGGCATGGAAAACAGGTATAACAGCCAATGGATGAACAAGACCAAAAGGTTGTAAAGAGAACAAGGCATGGGATAAACATCCAATTATAGTAATTATCCTCATAAATAACCAAATTACCTCTACAAAAGCATTCAAGCAAGGTAGGAAAACAACAGGGGAAAAATAGTTAACATGCAATACCCCGTTCAAGGGTATTGGTAGAAATTGCACATAAAACTCAAAGACTTTGAATGGAAAGGGATAAACCACATACCTGGATTCTAGTAGATATATATAATTGATCCACTTGGATTGAATCTACTTAGAACGTCGTAGATCTACAAAAACGCACACAACATTCAACCCTTGATAACTTGAGAAAGATGAGGAATTGGAAAACAAAGATCTAGGAGAAGGAAGAGCTTACCGCTGCGGTTCCAACGCAATCGACGATGGTCGATTTGGAGAACTGATGAAGGCTCGGGGGCTCAGAGAAGTTCCATGGCCATACGTGTTCTCTCAGATGAATAGGACCTAGAGGAAGTGAGTTCTGTTCGTCAGGCGCGATACCAGACCATTTAATAAAAAAATAAAGTACATGATGTATACTTTTGGAGTACATGACGTGTACTAGGCTTTTCCACACTCCATTTTAAGAGGCCTCCACATCACCCCCACATGGCTGTGTGTGTGGCCCAGACATGGCCACACATGGCCTCGCGTGGCAAGGGAGTACACAGTGTGTACTTTAAAAATTTCCAAAAACTCCCCTTTTCTCAAAAACTCCAGAAAAAGGAAAAACATACCTAAAAAGAAGGTCCGGGTTCTTAAAATATATTCCCAAAGTGAGGCTTGAAGGATGAATTAATGGATGTATGGAAGTGTATAGGTTAGATCTTGTCTGAACCTATGTGGTTTGAGTGGTGTGATGAAGTGGTAGGATAGGTGGCCTTTTTATTATGGAGGAGGAGTATCACTGTTCTAAATAACAAAAGGTATAAAATAATGGGAGGTCTACCATAACTAATGATACTCAAAAATGGAAGAATAATTGAGTAAAGTTGAATATTGTTTTTAAAAAAATATTCTCCTCACAAAAATAAGTGCATTTTTATAATTTTGTTCCTTAACTTCTATTTTCCCCAATTTTATCATTTTAGTTTTTATTAAAGTATATAGTATTATAACATAATTAATTTTACCACAAAGAATAAATTAAGGTTATATTTAATTGAAAAAATATACCCATTTAATTATAATTATGATTTATAATTTACAAAATAAAAATACCTAGGGTGTTGGAAATTAATTTTAAAATAAGCGCATGTAACGTGCAAAAATATAGCTTTAACAAGGACATTGTTAACAATTTTTTTACAATATATGGGTGGATATGTTTATTATAAAATCTAAATTGGTCCATTAATTGAATATATTTAATATTTATTAAAACTTAAAAATAAATTTTCTGTAGGTATGTTTTTTATTAATTTTATATCATTTAATAATATATCTTTTATTGTAAAATAATATCAGTGTCTATTTTGAAATTATTTATTTACATTTATTTTAACAAATATCAAAACAATATTAGAATCCAAATACATTAACTAATTTTTTTTAAAATGATATATTCATCCAAAAAAATAATTAAATAAAATAATCCAACCAATTTACATCACTTTTAATATTTATATTATCATTTATTTTATTTTATTATTAACTACACAATCACTACATTGGTGTTTCTTAAGAATTATATGTATAAAAATAATATCTAATATTAATGATAAGTCATTATGATAAAAATAACTCAGCTAATAGTCAAAATCATATTTATAACTGAAAATATGTTGTTTTTCCATATCTCAAAGTTTTATAAATATTAAAGGTGAGGAAAGTTCCCATTTTGCCTTTGAACTTACTTAACTTATGAAATAGGGAACCTTTGTTCAATAGTATCCCACTAACTCATAAAACTCTTACCATTAAGTTATACATAAAATCTATGGTAATAAAATCGATTTTGGACAATTTTCTAGGTCATTTTGGCCCTTATGTTTATGGTTTACTCCCTCATTAAACTTAATTTCACCTCAATCATTATGATTAATTTTAATCACTTTTACTAATATTTTTAGTAAAAAATTAAATTAAAACCTTTAGACTAATGATATCATAAATATTACAAATTTTTTTGTCTATTTTTCCAAATTGAAATCACATAAGTCGATAGATTAAGTTTAACGCTAATCCTACAAACATGGTGAGAAAACTAGTTTTTACAGTAAAAATCTAAAAAAGTTCAATAAGTTTTTATTAAAAATTTCAATATAGAAAATATTCCAATAACCTATATTGTATTAATATATATATAATTTATCTATTTAGACTAAAAAAATTAAAATATAATTTAATATTAATAATTATTTAAATGAAAAGGAAGTTTTTAACAAAAAATATAGTATTTTTCACTATTCATCAAAAAATAAAACTTCATAGAAAAATAAAAAAATTTCACAATAATATAATTTCAATATAATGAATTAAATTTTTTTCTTTATTTATCAAACTAAATTTCCCAATTTTTCGAAAATTAATTTTATTGCATTCCATAGAAGGGAATGAAAATTAGTTCATTTAAGAAAATAGTATTTTTAAACATATAATGTCTTTACCAAAAATTATATTTTTTATTATCAATATATAAAACAATTATAACCAATAGTTTAAAAGTAGTTATTACTATTCATATTTCTAATTTTAATTAAAAGGTTTTAACTATCTCATTTAAATAATTCTAATAATAAAATGATGTTTCATAGAAACTCTATGTTGCATGTATTGTATGCTAAGTCGATGTTGCATGTACTGAATGGTAAACATCATGTTTCATATAAGACAATAAAAACATAGTTTTTAATATAAAAAAGAAAATTATTTTTGTAAATGAAAAAATATCACAAGATTAAATTAATTCGAAAAAAATACTTAACAAAATCTCTAGGAGTTACATTTATGATGTGCGTTTTCAACAAGGTCAGGCCAAATTATTCAAATTTTATTCTATTATTTATAAATAATTTTTTTATCACACACTCCTCATTTTCTTGATAATGTTTTTTCTTTCCAAGATTTTTTATTTAGAACTATTTATAATATGTTTTTCATAAGTTGTATCTTTCACTTCATAAATATTTTGGGAGGAATTTTTATTTCACTCTTTTAAAAGGTATTTAGATTTTTTTGTATTTTCACTTATTTTTACCATCCAAGGTAAATATTTTATAATGTGATAGTTTTATCACAATCTATTTTTTGTTATGATATTATTAATTTTTATAAAATTATATTTTTGATATTTATATTTTTTATGTGAAGGTTATATGATATTTTAATTCTTTAGGAAACCCATTCTTTTTCAATGGGTTATTTATGATATGATGAGTGTTTTTTTAAGTGGCACACATATATAAAAATTATTGATGGTGGGGGTCTTTTATATCCATAAAATGCATCGTTTAAGGTTTTATATCACATGATATGATTAAATGTTTTATGAATTAGATGCATGAAGATTTTTTCAAAATTTTTGTGTGCGAATGAGATTCAAGATGATTTTTTTCAGAAGTATATTATGTAAATGAGATGCAGGGATCATTATTAAAGTGATTTTATGTGAATGATATGAGGGAAAGTTTTTTCAAAAGTTTGTGGGTGAATTTAATGTGGTAATCATTTTTCACAAGATTTTTTATGTTTTTTTATTCCATAAGTTTTTTTACAATGATTCAATGACATGCAATATTTTTATATGCCTATGATTATGATCCTTAAATAATGTTTAATTTATCATGATTTCACAAACTTGTTACATGGTTCATGTTTTGTTATTTCAGAATGCATGTCCTTTTATCAGGTCATATGAAGAACTCATATTATTCCATGTTCTCTTTAATTATAAATTTCTACCCAACAAATGATTTCTCATATGCTTATGATTTGACAATTGATGACATGTTGATTAGTTTTTCCTTACAGAGTGTTTTATCTTACCCATTTCTTATTTTTTACTTTACCTAGGTTATAATTATGGTTATAACCTACAATATATATAGAAGTGTATCTAAAATGGATTTGAATGTGAATAAATATTTACAAGTATCATAAAATATGTTTTTTTTTATTTTTCTAATCCTCAAAGGAACTAAAAACTCAATTCATGGTATTATGAGATGTCTTGTGAGTTATAATGATTATCCTATGGTAATTTTTTAAAATAAAGTTTGGTTTATCTCACATTTTATCAAATCTAGTGTGGTTTTATTATCATTAGATATATGAGTACAGGTTCGGAGAATCTTAGTTGGTATTATATCATGTATTAGGTATTTTTTGAGATTATTTAAGAGAAGGTCAGGGAAAATACTAGTGATATGTCTATGTATAGGATAACAATATGAAGTTTTAGTAAAGTATATATTATGCGGTTCTATTAGAAATCAAATCCCTATCTTGATACTATAAGAATATTCAAGCTGTATTATAGAAGTAACTAGGTGTAATAACCCGGAAAATTGTGTGTCAGATATTAAATCAATCATCACCTGGTGCATGATAAAGAGTCTAACTACAAACTTTTTTTGGAAAACCTAAAGTATTTTATTTGGTTAACCAAATTCTATTTATAAAACTCTATAAAGGATTTAAATATGATGTTAACTGATTAGGTAAGAGAAAATAAAAGAAAAATGATCACATATATCCAATTATTGAATAATAAGATTCATATTTTGAACCATAAGTATTAAATGATAAAATTAAGGTTTCATTACATATGGAATATTAAGATTTAGTTTTCATATTCATACGACCATTTAAAATGATATTATTGATAAACATTTTGGGTTTTAGTATTTGGCTGAAACAAGATTATAAAAATAAAGTTATGAAATATATGTATCCAAAACTTCTATATCTTATAACCAAATAAAGGGAAATACATAACTGTTTTAAAATTATTCTATATTCCTATTATGATTGAAAATGTTAGTTTCCTAGTATTAACTAAAGAAGTGCGGTTTATATCATAGTAGAAAATAATTATTTATACTCTGAGTGATTTTTATTTTTGAGTGGTAATTATCGATTATATTCTGGTATATTATAAAAATTATGAGGTTTATGTGAAACTTATTAGGATTTTTCTTTAGTAGTTTTGATTTAAAAAATTTAAAACATATATTAAATTGCATAAATTACCATTAAAATTGGTTTTACGAAAAGGTTATATTTTTTGACATTAATTGGAGAATTTTTGAATGAGGTATGAAAATGTTTTAGGATGAATATATAATTGATGTGAATGTAATAAAGGTTCAATTTTCTTTTAGAAAAGAGAGTTAGATAGAATTGATAGCCTTATAATTAATTATTGATACAATGAAAAAGTAATCCAAGATATTTTTTTGTGTGAATTTTATCTCATTTTTGGGATAATGATATATGTTTAATAGTGTGAGACCTTATAAATTAGTGGTTAGTACAATTTTAGGGTTAAAGAGAGTTTTAATTTCTAGAAGAATAAATGGTTTCATATAGGTTTAATGTCTTGGAGATTCTGATTTTTTGATAATTATATATTTTAGAGAAATTATGATTAGGGTTTATAATACTTTAGCATTTAATTGTATGAAATATTATTATTGTTAAATGAAAGATAAAATACATAATCCTGATTAAGTATTTTTGGAAACTTAATTCTCATTCATTGAGTTATGAATATTCTTATTGAACATATTTTATATAACATGGGGTAATATTTTCCATTTTATTTTATTACATAGTAATTTATATTTTTTTCTATGGGATTTCCAATTCTACCACATAACCCATTTCTAAATATCCATTACTTCATGAATTAGGAAATACATAAGGGATTTTGTTAACTCACATATTCTTTCTTTGAGTTAAGATGTTATTCCTTTAGCATAATTATTCTATGATTGATAAATCATTCTACATCCTATTCGATAAGATATTTACACTTTTTATCATTAGAAAATTATGTTTTATGTCGAACATGTTTTATTGATGATTTTCCTTCTTATAAAAGTGTACCATTTTTGGGGAAAAAATATCATCTCATTTAAAGATGGTATTTTCTCTATTTCCATGTCTATTATTCCCAAAATGATTTTCCTTTCTTATTTTGAAACCCAAATATTTTTTACTGATATTATCTCCATATTTCCCTTATCATATCTTAAAATTAATTTTTAATTACCTATTTTATGACATGATTTTTTAATTAAGGCATGTCAAGATATTCAAAAGGTTATTCATCCTTTAAAAATTAATGGTTTTATTTTCCCATCAATATTTTTTGGTAAAATTTATGTCCTTTAAAGGATATTTTTTTTGAACAATTTATAATAAATGTTTCAAAAGTCTTATATTCCCCTTTACAAAAATGTTTTCTGATCATTATTTTTAAATCAATGTTCTAAATGGTTTTATGGAATGTTTTTTTTATTTTTAATTTTATTTACCATCTATGGTTTATCTTTCATGAATTGATGTTTTTAACACCCTATATTTTTTTATTAAAATATTATTATTTTTGGATTATTTTGATATCATATGTTTTTTTATGTTCTTATTACGTGACATTTTTGAAAGGATTAAAAAACCCACTCTTTTTCTAAGGATTCATTTTGGTACGATGGATGATTATTTTCAAGTGGAACACACATATATAGATGTTTTATTGGTGGAATGATATATCTACCTCCGATGTGTTGGTTAATATTTCATATCACATGATATGATGAAATTTTTTATTAATAAGATGTAGGAAACTTTAATGACATGTTATTTGTGTGAATGAGAAGCAGGAAGATTTGTTCACAAATTTTTTATGTGAATGATATAGGGAAAAGATTTGTTCACAAGTATGTTATGTAAATGATATGTGGTAATATTTTTTCACAATTTTTTTTTGAAAATGCAGCGATAGTTTCTTTTTAAAACATTTTTTTGTGATTAGGTTTATGCCATGAGGTTTTATTTTACTATGATTCAATGACACACCATATTTCTATTTGAATATGATTATGCTACTTGACTCATGTTTTATGTTTCATGATCGCACACAGTACTTCTATATTATATGTTTTTTCATTTTATATTACATGTACTTATATAATTACTTATGGAGAACTCATATTGTTTTATGTTCTTTTTAATAATAAATTTATCCCATAGACATTTTTTCTCACATATTTATGATCTAACCCTTGATGGAATATTGGTAAATTTTACCTTATTGAGAATTTTGGATCACCCATTTCATATGTTTTCCTTTACTAAGGTTATATAGATGGGTATAACCTAGTAAGTGTATACTAGTGGAACTAGTGCAGACTAGAATGTGGAGAAATGTTCACATGTATCATAAAATAATTTTCTTATGTATATAACCCTAAAAGACACTACAATTTTAGTTAATGGGATTGTGGAATGTCTTATGAGTTTTAATTCTTATCATATGGTAGAGTCTTAAAATAAGGAAAGGCTCATATCACATTGTATAAAAGCTAATCTTTTTAATAATAGATTTGGGAGTTAGGTCTGGGGTGTATTAATGACCTTTCTTATTACCTAAAAAATCACATGTCTATCTAGCTACAATCCATACCTTGTTCCATAAGAAAAAAAATTATGATTTTACTAGACTTAAAATAATTAAGGAAATTTATTAATTCTTTCACTATCACAATGAGCCATTAGGCACTTTGATATTTCATAATACCCAATAATCACATTTCAACATTACACACTCTAAATAGTCATAAACCATCTCTCAGATTAGTTAACTATATAAACCGATCCAATATAATCAATACCACTCAATTATTACATTATTTCACTATAAATATCACATCCTTTTCCCCAATCGTATATTTATAAACCTACTTTACATAGTTAACTACAACTGACTAAACCCCTGATCAACCCCTGCTCTAATTAACATAAGCTATAACATCAGAGGTCAACTCTATTTCTTATATTCCTCTATCAAAACACAATGTCTTGTATTAGTCCATATTTATATCATATGTTATCACCATCAATTCATGAGAACCCACTGATTCTATTGTAAATACATGATCTAAATATGTATACTAAGGTAACTTAAGTATCCTAGACACTATCAAAACACACCGGAACCTCTTGGGTCCTACCCCCAAACTAGTATCAAGGGACCAAACACAAACATCCCAAAATGACTCACTCAAAAACTAATAAGGAATGAAATTAAATGTTCATTTAACTTCACAAATTACCATGACATCACCCAAGGATTAGTGAAACTTCCATAAACCCATATTACTATCTTAGATATTCCCTAAAATAAATCTATTGGTATGTCTCACATGTCATCCAAGGATAGTTATTCCTAATCAAGATCATTCAAACCCACCTAAGGCTTAGATTATGATTCACCAACTTTATCTACCACATAGTCTAAATAATATCTCACTACTTTAACCCAAAGTTACAGTGTATCCATCAAAAAAATCTCACAAGAGTTCTCAACAAACATTGTTACCCAAAAACTAGTCATACCCATGATGGCATACACTCTTGTGACACCCTACCATACAATATGAATGCTTACATCTAGAGTCATATTTTATCAATACTATACTTACATGAAAAATAAACTATCAGAACTTGTATCACATGCATTCACATATCATTAATCATAGCCACAATTTCCTAATTAACAAGTTAAATTTCCCCCCATGCGTCTCATAACTATCACAACACAAGAAAAAGCCACGATTTGATATTTAAAATACCTCAAAAGTCTCAATATCTACACCACATACCTGATGTAACCCCCCATTAATTAATTTGAAACATAAATCATCTACTACTAATTCCCATCTCTAATGGAAATCATAGGACAAATCTAACCCCTTCCTTAGGATACCCTCATACACCACAACTCATTTTAAACAACAAATAAAAAGTATCCTACCATTTATTTAGAACACTGACTCACCAATATCATGAATCTCATCTCAATTAGGTAATATCCTATATATATCACAACTCAAGGGTAAAAATTCACACTACTATCGATAATTTTATAAAGAGATCATATTTTAATATAGCTATTATAGGGAAATAATCCTCAGTGGGCATCCCGTTAATTGACTATCCTAACAAGGAATAAGGTCAAATCCATTTTCACTAAATTAAACCACATTATGATGATTTTTGTTAGAAAAATTACAAATTTTTATTGTTTTTTTTGTAAAATACCAATGATAATTTATTCGATAAAACACAAAATATGTTATTGCTGATAATTTAAATAACCATAGCTTAATTTTTTTCATCATTTTTTTCACAACTAGTGTCGCAAAAATACACAAGCTTGCACATTTCATGTGAATATACATGTATAATACATTGAATGAATTCTCACCTATTTCATCCTCAGGATGAGGGAGGAAAATCAATACAGTTAAATTATAAATTTTCACAAGAATAAAATAAACTATAACATAAAAAATAAAGACCATTAATCTAAACTCCTTGGTAACATGGATGCTAGATCATAAGGATGATTCATAGAGATGATACATTAATACAATACCATGTTCAGACCTGTACTATCTAATTGTTACTAAATATAAAATAAAAAGAAAAAATAAACAATTCTTTAATACTACTTTGTAATTTAATGAGCTATCTCACTCTATAATTACAGGATTAAATATCCACATAAACAAAAACATATCTTAAAGTATGCTAGAGGCTACTAAATAATATTGAGGGTCTATGGGGGTACTGTGGAGAGAATATAACCTCATATTAGAGTAGAATAAAATAGAGGATACATAATATAAAAAACCATCTTAATACTTAATAGGAAAAATAATTAAAACCAAAGATAGATAGATAAAAAACATATCACATTCTCTAATAGTGTAAACTCCCCAAAATATCACAAAATTTAGGTTGAAATTAATAATATCTCCCATGGGAAGATCATATAAAACCTAGACTAATATAGAAATACATGAAAAATTAAAAAATCTGAACCTATTCAATATTTCTACACCTATTCACATCTTCTATTTCCATCTTGGATATCTAAATGAATCAAACAATATGAAAACTTACAAAACCTCCACCTACGATTATGATATTTTATTATGTACCAATTCTCCATGGCTACCTGAGTATTGTGTAAACATAAATCCATAGGGAAGCACAAATGGTGTCCCTAAATATATACAGTTTGATCTAAGTTCATTTGATGTTCCATAATAAATACAAGATGTATACATAAATAAACCATTATAAATCCTTAGGATCTATGGTGACACCTAGGATAGACCATGCCTTTCTTCAACCAGATATGTATCTATAAAATTATGAAATAAATACCCCAGGTAAAATAAAATAATACCTTAGAAACTTTACCATAATTTCACTACCCTATGGTTCCACATTACACCCTAGAACCGTTACCAATATATTTTCACTCAAGGGATCTCCATCCCAACTCAAAACAATTAAAAACAATACCATCAACTATAGGATCCATCTCCCATCATTGGATTTTTTCTAAAATATTATCACTGAGGTGATCTAAATACCAAACTATATCTTTTACCAAAATATCATCACATGAGGGATCAAAATTAAAACTCATAAATTTTACCAAAATATCCTTAACCAAGATATATACATCCCACTTGAAATTATTTATAAAAATATCATAACTCGATGAATGAAAATCTAAAACCAATCCTTTTACCCAAATATTATCACATAGTAAATCTAAATCTCACATAGAGACCATTATATAACATTCAATAGAGGTATCTCATTCTCATAACATTTCCATTAAAACCATATTATTTTTATAAAATCACCCATGGTAACCATGTACTTCCAAATAACCCTTTTAGAATACAAAATTTTAATAATTTACTAATCATATATATTTAATATATTTTTAACATATTATTTCATATCAATTTTCAGTGATGGTATTTATGTTTTATTTTCATAAATGGAAAACACACATACTATGTCTCTACCCATACCCAACTATGATTCCACCATTATAGCCTATGTTTATCACACAATTACATAATAATAACATCCTAGGAAATTTATACTCAACATATTATATTTCAATTTTACTTGGGGAAACCATTGAGTTACCTTCAATATTTCCTATTTTACGAGTTCAAGGTATGCCTCCCTTATTGGATAAATGTTTCATCTTTACATTTAATACCACTCATGGATTGAATATTATGATTTTGACATATAACTAAAATAAAAACCATTTAATTAGGTCTTTGTTCATGTTAAAATTATTTTGATGTGACGATACATCATATACAAAAAAAATAAAAGGTTAGACTAAGTTATAACTTTCAGGCCACCGTCCTCATTTATAGTTATTCCCTTATAAAATCTGGACTACCATTTATAATGCTCATCCATGAATGAAAGCTCCTCAGCCATCAAAATTAGGTCTTAATTTCATTATGTACACACTTTAATCAATTTTAAACCACATCTAATTAATTCATACATTAAACCAATATTATTTCCATAATTTATATTGAAGGAATAATTAAATAATTTCTCATTAGGGTATCCAACAAAACCAAAACATTGAGAAATGATGTTCACACTATTGAGTCCAAGATATATTGATCACTTATTGATGATGTTGTGTTTTTATGTTTAATTGGATTTCCTATATGTTATAGAAATTATATAGAGAATATTTTTTGAGTAAGATTAAAGTGTATGTTTTTTGTTGGACTTTTTTGTGAATGCATAAATCATATTCGAAATCACATAAAATAAATTATAATATGTGATGTGGATATTTTTTTTATGTATGATGGTGTTTGGAATATATATATAATTATTTTAAAATATTTCATAATTTTTTAATTGGAAGTTGAAAATTGAATAAGTCCTTATAAATTTAGAAGATTAATCCATTGTCTATGATATTAAAAATTTGAAAAACTCATTACTTCATTAGAGTTACTTATGAATTTATAAGAGTAACTAGTTACTTAAAAAAAGTATTTGTTTTGACTTTGGAAGTGTAACTATAAACTTTTGAAGTGTTTTATTAGGGTTTGATACTGTAAAAACCATGTTAGAATAGTAAATTTTCACTTTAGAATAGTACACTATGTTATACCAACCTTTTGTTTTTATTTTATTTACTAAATATTAATATAGATGGAATTAATGGAAGTTACATGATATCAATATATGTATTAGGTGTTTCTTAGAAGTTTTATGATGTTCCCAATCATATTGAAAAGAATTTGGATAGCTTGGAAAGAAGTTATAAGTTCCCAAGAACTTTTATAAGAATCATGGAGTTCCATAGAATGGTACAGTGATACATAGTGAATTTTTAACATTACTAGATGTTTTATAGAAAACCTTGAATCATGGATGTGATTTGAGTTGCTTGATTATTAGTGTGGTAATTAATGAGGAAGAAATTTGGTGTTTATGAGAAAAATACATTATGTTAGATTTGATAAACTTTAAAAGATGTTTTTATTTAATATTTTTAGAGATCCATTTATTTAGTTTTAAAAGTTGGGATGGATATTTTGTTTCATAATGGTTTATATAAATTTTTTTATAATGATATTTTGAATACATGAGAGTTAAATTTGATAAATCTAGTTGAGAATATCTATTATTGAAGGTATTATAAGTAGAATATTATTTGAAAATGTACATTAATGAAGTTGTAAGTATTTGTAAGAATTTTTTTGGGATTTTAATCAAGTCCAGTACATGTTCTTAGTTTGTAAAAGTTCTATATACTACATCTATTTAAGTAAATATCTCTCTATGATGCACACATATTGTAAAAATATTTAATAAATGAAGTAAAATGTAGTCAATTTTAGGGAAAATCTATCCCTATGAATATAACATGAATACTACTCTTCATGGTGATGAAAATGACCCGAGTAAAGTTTTGAAATTTTTAAACGAATTTAGAATATTTTGAGGTAGTATTGGTTTATGATAATATTAAAAAATGAATATATATACTGTAATAATCATTTAAAAGTGATATTTAATGTCCTAAATAAAATTAATAAAATAATCCAAGGAGTGATGTATAAACAAGATAGTGTATCGAGTAATGAAAAAACATTTGGTTGTTTTATTATATATAGTTTAGAGTGGCTATGAAGGACTTGGTGTGGTTTAAAGTGGGTTTCAATTAATTTAAGGAAATTATTGAATTGCTAAGATCAAGCCAGAAATATTTCTAATTACAATATCATATGAAATATACTATTTTAAGGTCTATATAATATATAATTGTTCTTATATTATGTTTGTGTGTATGTTATTTATGCATTACTATGTGATATTTGTTTTTGTGTGTGATATTATATCTAATATATAAGATGTATAACTTTTAGAAAATTCAGAACCCAATGTTTGAAATATTCTACATAAAATGATAAATAAACCAGATGATGCTATTGATTTATGATTTTTAATTTAGGAAACATTATTAATCTAAGTGGATAAAAATTAAAATAATGAATGAAAGAGAAGGAATTCAATAAAGAAGCTGGTGTTGAGATGTTTCTGTAACCTAGGATGATTTTCCACATTACGATGCATATATTTATGCACACATGGATGAATATTTTATATAAATTAAAAGATATGGGATTTTTGGAAAGAATTATATTGATATATTAAAATATTACAAGTAAATTTAAAATATCTTGGTTTAGAAATATAATAGATAACTACTCAGTTTTTTAAGGTTGAGATTCTAAGAGTTTTGAAAAAAATTAGAATATGGATACCCAAATCCTAGAGTTTATTTAAAATATGGAAAAAAATATTCCCAATTTTTTTGAATATATATTTGGAGATGAAAAAGAAAATATATTTTAACTAGAATGTGAATACCTTTATATATATTTTTTAACTCAAATAAATGGTAAAAGGATTACCGACACTGTAACTAAATAGAAAGAATACCAATTTATCAAAGAAAGGAGTGGGTTTTTTTATACTACAATAAGAAATTATTTATAAAATAAAGTAAAAGGGGTAATGGGTTTTTGGTATTCAATATTTCCAATTCTATTCTTGACGTTAAAATGATAGAGTCATCTTATAAATACCATCCACTTTAGAAGTCTCAAGAAGAGTGAGTTTACATGGGTTTCTAAATATGATTTTACATGTTGAGAAGTTGAGAGATAGTACTAAAAGTAATTTACTATTGACATCTCTCAGATATTGAGGTATCCTATGTAATTAATGAATGTGAGGAAGAAGATAAAATTATATAGTCTAGGATGTAATCATGATAAAATTGGTGATCTTAAAATAAATCTGATCACATTATAGAGTATAAAAAACAAAAATTTGTTGTTTTTTTATTTCTTTCCAGTACGACAATAACTAGTCCAATTTCACAACCATTCCTTTATATCGTTTCATAATTGGAAAGAAACTATGTGTGTGGGATTATAACCATGTACCACTGAGGGTGTAATAATACATAAAATTATTTAAACCTCATTAATAAACAATGGTAAATTTTTGTGATCTTTCCTTCATACCAGATATGTATACTAGATAATTATGAGATAACATGAGATAGAAGGTGATACCTATTAATTTAATAAGTTATGAGGTTAAAATAGGAAAAGATTTAAATTGGATAAAATTATAAACATTTATTTACTTTCTATAAATGTTGGAAACACCCCTATATAATAAAAAGTAGAATTAATGATTGTCACACCACTATTAGATTCTCTTAATTTGATTTTTTAGGAATCTATTTTTATTTTCAAAGAATATATATAGTGAATATTTGAAAAATATTATGAATTTACTATCTGAGAAACCATGGAAGACGTGTATAATAATATAATAAAGAATAATAAGAAAATAGATTTAAGGATATTGATAAAGATATCATATAAAAAGGAAGAAAAAATATTACTCTATAATAGTAGAAGAGGAATAAAAATTACATTCTCCATATAGAAATCACGAATAGAAAAACCTATCATGGAAGGAGAATTCATTATGAAATTTATTACAATAGAGATGGAAAACATTTATAACCCATGTATTACACAATTTCTATAAGAATATGAAATAAAAAAAATCTATTGTTATAACTATCCACTAGATAAACCAATCAACAATGATAGTGATCAAATGACTAATATTTTCTTTAACGATTTAGTTTCTACATTAAGGGATACAATGATAAATTATCCCATAGTAATGGTCACTTTTTTATGGATTGTTCAAAAATATGTAGGAAAATATCATAGATATTAAAGATGAATCATAAAACTTATAAGAAGTTTTTAAAGATAGAATATATATCTAAGAAAATATCTACAAAAAATGTATGAGACATAAATACAATAAACAAGGATTTTAATGAGAAGTTCTCTAGTTTTAAAAATTGGTGACTTTTTATAACTCAATAATTAAAATAAGAAATGTATTGAATTGAAAAAAATATCCTTTCCTTAAAATATTTAATTTCTATAAAAATACTCAACTAGATAATAAGGTTTATTATATTAATGATCATGAAAAACTTCTATAAAAAATGAAACTTTCATGAAGATCAATTTGAAGAGATAAGAAAGGTCATTAAAGACAAATTTAAATCAATATAGGATGAGGATAAAATTATCAATATGAAATGGATGGAGTTTTTAATTAAAAAAATGAATCGAAAAATAACACAAGATAAATCATCACAACAATATTAAATATGAGATTCCAAAAACATATAAGGGGTATTCTTGAGAAGAAAGAAAAATATATAGTGGGAAAATATCCTAAAATAATCTACTGATCAACATATAGAAGCCTCTAATATAAAGGTACCATCTACCTCTGAAATTAATATATTTTCTGAATATATTTACCTTTATAATACATCACTAAAATATAAACCTATACATATATGAATGTGAAAAAATAATGAGTAGTCCACCACTATAACCAATGTAGTTAGATGAATGTTTATGAGGAGTTATTCCCTAAGTATTTCCAAAACAGTAGTGGAATATATACAAAAAAATAATTTTAGAAACTAGAACAACCTATCATTCAAATATGGAAAAAAAGTTTTGTAAGTCATTACTTTTTCTTATAAAAGATTCAGGTATATGGCTCTTGAATATTGGAACAATGTGTTAGATTATATAAAAAAGGACCCACACCATTGAGGAGTAAAGATAAAATGAATCAAATCTCATTGAAGGATGAGAAAAATATTTTATCCTAAAAATTATTTAAAATCATTAGAGATATCTAAAAAATATTAAATATGGTGGTCTTAGAAGTGGAGTATACCTATCAAAACAAATAAGGAATGAATGAAAATTATTTTATAATAAAATACCATAAAAATAAGAAATAATGATAAAATAAGGCCTTGGTAAGTATGAAAGAGAAATTTTAAAATCAATTAATCCCAAGTGGATTATAAATAAGCAAGGTGAGTCATACTCTGGCCATTGGGAAAAATAATAAATCTACTCAATTCAGTCTAAAAAAGTAATAAAAGTGTGAAAAATCAACGTGACTCATATTAATCTATTATAGAAGATGGGGACACATAAAGGACACATGAAAGAAAGAAATGGAAATATGTATTAAATGAAGAAATCCAGATAAGAATATAAAATTATTCCAAGATGAAAACATGATGATTGATTTGGTAAGGAACTATCCAGAGATGTCATATGGATGAACTAAGAAGGCTAGGAACATATCCAAGGAATTTTTAATCATTTGGATAATAAATTGTAAGAATACTGAATATTGGGAGAATCAAAAGCCGAAATTAGTGATAATAGGAATAAATTATTCCAAATGATTAATAATCCAAATTTCATGATAAGTTTTCAAAAAATTATCACCAATGGGATTTTGAGGTTCTATGTGATAAGTCATAGAATGTTGGACATAACACAAAGGATTTCTTAAAAATCACAGGAGTGAAAAGAAAATAATGATAAGTATTACGAATGCATTATGTAATTATGATGTCTTCATGTCTCATGTCCAAAAGGAATATTCCTCACAAAGAGAGAAGAAAATTATCTATGTTGTTAAAGTTAATAGTCTTGAGAAATTTGAGACCCAATAGGAATATTCCATATGGATATACAGCTAAATTGGAAAGGGGAAACCAATTGAGATGAAATTCTCAATTGAGCTACTCATAAATATGGGAAAGTATCTCCACCTTATTCCCATATTTATTTTATTTTATTTGTTTTCTTACATTATAGGTAATTTAAGGTGAATCTTTTCCATAATATAAGAAATTAATAAAGGTAATTATGATGTAATAAATATTTTAAACCCGAGAAGACTCAATATTTTAATGATCTATCAATGGATATTCTAAAAAGACATGATTCAATGAATTTAACACTTAATAAATATGTGAAATATATAAAATATGGAAGACAACTAAAAATGATCCATCATGGTTCATTATCAACATGATAAATATTAAAATAGATTTATAGAAGAGATATACCTTGATGAAGTCCTTAGGAAAAGTATTTATGAGGTGAAAAAATTTAATAAATCTTAAGAAGTTATCAGTATAACCCAACCTTTCTTTTTTAATTTTCTAATGTTATTGGTAGACTATCATTAATAGGAACCAGAGTTTTTTTTCTAAGGAAAATTAAGGTATTATTTGGAATCATTTTTTTATATTTAATACATAATAAAAACACATTAATAATCCATGATAATGAGTTTCATTTATTTGTGTCAGTTAATATCAATTTATTATTTTTAATTTCCAAATTTATTGTTTAAATAAAACTGTCTTATTTTCTACCCCATGTAAAACTCACATAGATTTGGAGTGGAATAATTGATGATATGTTTATTAGGAGTTAACTAATGAAATACTATCTCTATAAATTGATTTTTTTTATCAACAAGGGTGAGATAAGAAAATTATGGGTTTTAATAATAAAGGGGGAGAGAATTAATAATAAATGAAGAAGAATAAAACATTAGCTGACATGTTGGCATATTATTTTCAAGCATTGGTATTGAAACAAAATAAAAATGTGGATATTGTTAACCCCACCATGTGTTTATGTTTTATTTTTTATCAATGAGGATTAAAGTAATAAAGGGAATTAAAATGATTTAAATATGTGAATGATTTTTTTTTTTGATGTTTTTTGTAGTTCTAAAAAATAATGATGGTAATTTGGATAGATTAGTAGGCTTTTTATTTCCCATTCTTTTTGAGAAGTATAATGGATTTCCTAATTAAGGTATATGGAGTTTATTGAATTGTGAAGATTAAATGAGGTTTATTTTTCTACCTTAAATCATGGAAGTGAATTGATTTTCTATGATTTTTAATATTGAAATGAATTATGAAGCTACTAGGAGCTAATGTGAAGAATCTATTATAGCATAATTGATAAGACAGAAAAGATGACACTATTAGAGTTTTTTAGAGATATAAATATTTAGTTGGACAATTTGGGTTAAATATATGATTTTTTATAGTTCATATAAAAATTTGGTTCAAATAGTGTTGAATATATGAGACTTTATGTTAAAAAATTCAGTTGTTAATATTTTTCGTTGTGGATATCATAAGAACCTGATTAAAATAAATATAATTAGATGAAGTTGGAACTATTTGTGATATTTTTTTGTGACGGTTCTCAACTACAATACATTTTTTAGTTGTGTGAAAGTTCTATCTACAACATATATAGAAGTTAATAGATAACTATTTGGAATATAACTTTTGAAAATCAAAAATAAATTAAGTGAAAATTATATGATTTTATGAATAATCCATCCTTGTGAATATAGTATAAATTCTAATATTATTTGTGATAAAAATATCTTATGTTAAGTTTAAAGAAGTTGAATTGAATCTAAAATATTCACAGGTAGTTTTAGTTCCATAAAATATTTAAAAATTGAGTATAAATGTTTTATGAATTATTTAGATGTGAGATTTCAAGGAAAAAAGGAGATTAAAAAGAACATATAAGGAGTATTATACATATAAGATGTTGTATCATGTGAATTAAATCCTTTGATTATTTTCTTTAATATATTTTTGGGTGGTAGATAAGGAATGAAAATGGTTCAGAGTGGGTAAGAATTTATTTGTGTAAGGACTATAATTACCTAGATTAATCCAAAAATATTCGTTAGTGTAATATAATATGATGTATTATATTTGGTGGAACATGCAAGATATACCAGTGAGTAAGATATGTCTACTTTTATGATATTTATTTTTTCTCATATGATATTTCGGTATACCCATAGGATAATTTAGTGAACATACGATATCAGATCCTATATTAATGATATCATACATTGATAAAACAATGATTATATAATATGAAATATCTTGGATAAAAATAAAATAAAAAATATGTTTCTATTGATCTATTATTCATGATTCAAACATCAGGATCTATATGATTGTATTGTGGCTTATGAAGAGAATGAAAGTAAAGGCATACAATGAAGAAGCTAGTGTTGAGTTTCTATCATGAGCACAAGGAAGATATTCCATGTTAGAGAGCATGAAGTAATTCACAAATAAATGAATATTTAAAATGAATTGAAATGTGAAATATATTTATACTTTTTTGAATCATGATATTAAAATATTTCATAGAAATTTAAAGGCATATTATTCATGTTGACTAATGAAATTTATTGAAATATTTAAGGATAATATTATATAAGGTTTGAAAATATTAGAATATGGAATACTAAATTGTTGATCTTTATTTAAATTATGGAAAAAATATTTAAACAATAAATAAATTTACATTCAAAGAAGAAGAAGAAAGAAGAAGAGGGATCAAATATGATTATTTTGATAAATATTTTATAAGTCTAGATATGGGTAAAAGGAGAGTCAATAATTTAATAAAAATGAATAAGACATATGTATTGAAGAGAGAATAGAGAGTCACATTGCTTTATAAAGTGATACTTTTTATCATTAAAGAAGACACATAGAAGAGTTTACATCTTATATTGTTGATGATTCTATTTAGGTTGAGTAGATTAAAGATCTAGTCTACACCTATCATCTATTTTATAAGTCTTAATAAGAGTTATTTTTTAGGATACTATAGATTATTTTCCATGATAAGAAGAAGTTATATCAAATCAAATTTCAGTTTATATAGCAGTATAAGGGCCATTATGGCGGGAAACATGATTATTCATATCAAGGAAGTAAATAAAATATATAGTAAAGGATGTAATCATGAAAAAACATGTGATCTTACTTCATGTATTTGAAAACTCATTCAATTTTATGAAAAAATAATAATTTGGTGGATTAATTATATATGTTTGGTTCCATAATAAAGAGTATAAGGAAACAAAATTAAACATGATTCCTATGATAATGACAACCAAAATCTGTGAGTGGGATAATAATCACCTATCATCAGGTATGTAATCATAATAAAGGGAAGAGAACCTTCCTAAGAAAATATGGTGTTATATTGTCTTCTTTACATCATTCAAGATATATATTCCATAAAATATGTGATAGCCTGAAAGAGAGATCCATTGCCTAAAAACATTAGTAGGTGAAAAGGGAAAGATGTTTTAAATTTGATAAAAATTAAAAAAACTGAATCAAAACCCCTCTTATTTTTGATACATAATTATGTGATTTTAATAAACTATCAATTCAGAAGAGTAAATACAATAATTTAGAAAATTAGTTGGATAATTCACAAAATTAGTTCATTATATAAGAGTAAAATAGACTTCATAATCTTAAAAAGTGTCTTCAAAATAGTAACCTTAGAATTCATAAGAGTATGTTAGGACATTGTAAGAATCAGATTCATTATAAAAGTTTGTATTTTTCCAATTGCTAGATATTTGATTTTTCTTAAAAATAATTATAAATAATTAAATAAAACCAATATTTTTTTTGAAATAATATTTATAAAATAACATATCACAATAAAATATTTTTATTCAAGATTATTTTTAAGATTAACACAAAACATATAGAAGTCCAATGTTATGATTTTTCATGCTGTGATGCAGACATTGTGGAAAAAAATTAAAAGGTTTAACTAATGCGGTTTTCATGGATTATTTTAAAGAAAACATTATGATGAGATTTTTGGAATTTTTGAAATAGAATACGATGTTAATATTTATATAGTAATTAAGAGGATAAAATCATGCCACCATATTGGATGGAATTTCAAATATAATATTTGGAATTAAACATTATAAGAAATTTGGAGAATAATTCAGGAATAACTGACCTGGGCTACATAGTTGAATGAAAGATGTTTTAATTTCATTAATTAATTTATAAATATTATATTCACCAATATTAAGTGAATATTATTGGAGGAACATAAGAAGAATAAGGATGATGAATAATTTAGAGAACTATTACACTACTATGTTCATTTTTTTGAATTAAGGATAGATAAATAAATTTTAAAGAGAATAAGATTATTTTTCTCCCTACAATGACAAAAAAAAATAAGAATAAGAATATTCTTATGAGAGTGTATTTTGGATAACAAAAAAATATTACAATGAAAATGTGAATGAAGTCATAAAGTGGTAGAGGAGTCTCATATTGTTCAAAAAAAGTTTCTATCTTTATAATTTTATTGGATAAACGTACAGAGTTAGAAGAATCTTAATTCAAGTACACATATAAACCCTTCTTGTTGTGTTCTATTGGTTGATATGAGCGGATCATGTGATAATAGGTGATTATGAATCACAAAAAGTATTATATTTACTATTTTGAGAGATGAATATTTTAAACCTATAATTCTTTATTAAGTGTTTTAATTTATGAATTTATAAGTGAATTTAAATAACTCTATATAGTGATGAAGGTTGTTTGAAAAAATGAAAACAAAAATTGAACATGATATCAATGATTAATGAACCATATTAGTGATGTCAATGATACTTTGAGTGGATTTTCTCTCACCACCTTTGGTATCCACCTATACCTACTACTAAAAAATTCCAAAACTTCTCATTTCAATTCATCCATGAATTTTACCAAAACTAATTGAAATCCCTTCATAAATAAAATTATAAATATAACTCAAAAAATCACATGAAACATAGTGTGTTAATAATTTCGGGGTCCCATTTTTTCCTATATGTTGACTGTCCTATAATGATAAAATTCATTGCACTTAAAACTTGTAAAAAATTTATAGAGCATGTATGATAATAACCAATGGTATTATTATTATAAATAGGATAAAAATACCATTAATATAGTAGATATAAAGGTTTTATACGGTTTTATAAGTTAATTATTCCACTATATAATAGTATAAGAATATCCAAGAAAAAGAAACTTAACAAAGTATTTAATTAAAACTCATGATAATTATACATACTTGTCTAAATTTACTTCAACACCTTTTTAAAAAAAAATTTAATTTTATTCAATATTCAATATCCAGAATCAGGTCCATGTAAACCTTTATCACTGCAATAAATTATCCATAGTAAAATAAGACGGAAAAATATCATTAAATGAAATTTTCATTATACTAATTTATAATTTTCTTTATATAAGGTTATATGACATCCATGACACATTATCATGGATTTGTGTTATATTGATACAACCACATTCTTAAAAAAATATAGGGATTTTGAACAATGTGTCCCATGGATTGCACGCTAGTTTGACACAATCCTATTTTATTATCTCAAAATAAGATAATTATGATTTTATAAACATTAGATATATGATCTAGTATTTTTTTGATCATTTCAGCATGATATTGTGGAAAAATTAATAAATACCAAGTATTTAAGGATAATAGATACCTATCGTGTCTAATTATTGTGACACATTTGACACACCATAATTTCAATCTCAAATGCCACCATGTTGAATCATGTTTAAAGTATAATTTAATTCTATAACACTGAAAATTAAGTCATCAAAAATATTATTATTTAAAAAAATATTACACCAAAATAATTGATAAGTTATGATTTTATAACCCACATATTCTTCTTTTATAAATCATTCATTTATAAGAAAATTATTATAAATAAAATATTTAAATTTACACTTAAATCATTTTTCTAAGTATACATTAAATATCCAAAATATATAAATTGAATTATAAAAAATTTATAAATTCATTTTATTAAATTATTATTACCTATAAAACATCCTTCCATTAAAAAAAATCTAATGAAATTATAAATCCATTAAAACAACATATTATTAAAAGATTAAAAATTAGTTAATAAAAATTATAACACTAATCTAAAAACCACGATATTAAAGATTTAATCATTAAAAATTAAAAATATAACCAAAATATAGTTCTATTATTTAATTAAGTAAAAATGAAAAATTATTATAAATTTAAATTTAAATATAATATGCCATTTTTTTATTATAATAAAATTATCCAAAAAATATTATAGTTTTTTGAATAATTCTACTAAAATTATTCAAAAATAAAAAAATATTAATAAAAAATATTAAATTATTAAATCAGAATTATTATATAAAAATATTAATAATTAATAATTAAATAAATAAGAATTAAAAAAATTTAAAAATATATATTTATAGAAATTTTGTTAAATCTAAAACAGTTTACAAATTTTTGTTTAAGGTTATGAAAAAGATAAAAACTTTTCAATGAAATAAAAAAAGGAGATGAAAACATCATTTTGATAATTTTTTTTGGAATAAATAACTTTTAATCCATTAGGAACCAATTAATTATTATAAGAATGGATATGTGGAATCTATAGTATTTTCTTTTATAATCCCTGAAACTATTAATTTTCTCAAAAACAAATAGTTTCTTTAAATTTTAATATTTTTAAATAATATTTTAATTTATAAAAAAATTGGTATAAGAGTGAAATTAATAAATAAAGTTCATTTTAAAACCCTGTAAAAAATTCATAGCATGAAAAAATTAATTTGGGTCAAAAATACTTTCTATGTAGTTTAAAAAACATGATTTAAACCTGTAAGGAATGATAATTTAAATATTTTACTCTCTAATGTAATTATTATTAAAAAATTTAGAATAATATTTTTAAGGATTCTCTATATTATATGGTTTATAAATTTTATTTATGAAAGGATTGTATGAATGAAAAATTTAATAAAACATTATTCCTCGATTTTCTTGACCAAATAATTTCATACATCAATATAATGTAATTAATATATATTATATTATTCCAAATTAATTCCATCATAACTAAAACAAAATTTTATTTTTAAATTATTTAAAATCATGTTGATCCGATACATAGAGAATATTTTTTCAATAGAAAAACTAGTCAAAACTAAAAAGGATATAAATAAATGGATCAAAAAGAAAAGGATAGGGTTATTATAACCTCACATTATTCCAATATATTTTTAATTCATTATTTAATTTTTTGATGAAGAAATATCATAAGAGGAAGAAAAAATAGAGTAATTTTTTTTATGAAAATGATCCCCACACTCTATTTTTAACACTCAAATCCTAGTGAAATCATAATTCTTACACCCTAATGAGTAATAATTATACACTAACATTAATTTAAAAATTAATTTTAGACATTAATCAATATATAAATCACGTTTACATAAATTTTTAAGATATTTGTATCCAATGTAACAAACTATTAATAAATATAAATTGATTAAAAATAACATAACATTGAACAATAATATCTAGAAATAAAATCATTTGAATATAAAATCAAGTTAAATTACATATTACCATTCAAATTTATAATATTGCACCCTTATTTTCATAAATAATCATTAAAAAAATCTAAATAAATAATTTTCTCTTATAAATTAAAAAATTTAAATAAATTATAATAAAAATTCATCTTTGTTCGAATTATTAAAAATACACACCTAATATTAATAAAATTAAACTTTAATCAAAATTTTACTCCAAATTTCTCCCTATGTAATATACTATGTATAAATTACTATTTTTCCATTAGGTTGAAAAATTACTGAAATACCCTTAAAATTTGACAAACAACATAATAAAAAATTATAGTGTTACTACAATTAGGTGAATTCTAGAAATAATTTATAACCATTGAAAATAATAAATTTTGTATGTATAATGTTTTTAATTTATAAATTTAAATGAAATTTTAAGTATATTTATTAAATAAAAAATATTTTAAAGGCCTAGTAATATAGATGAACCTTAAAGAATAATTTTAAATGTACTTATATATTTTATTTATAATTAAATTTATCACTAATATTCTTTATCATAAAACATTTAAAAAACTTAATTATGATTATGAAATTACAATAGAGTTTATTTTTATAAATTTTTATTAATAGTAAAATAAATCAATGAATAGTAATACATAGTAGAATACAGTTTTAACCCAGGAATATAAATATATGGGTAAATGAATTCATTGAACATGTATTCATGATAGAATTTTGTCTAAAATTTCTATGATATTATTCATAAAAACATGAATAATTATTATTGTTATTGTTTGGTAAAGAGTATATGTTATTCAATTTTTTTATATAAAAATGTTAATCATAAACCTATATATTACTACTTATCTACATAATTTTAGTCAAAAAATTATATTTTCCCTTGATATTTCTCTCTATATATCCCTCAATATTCTCTCTATTTTGTGAAAATTTTAGTATCTTTAGGTTGTTTCCAAATCATGAAATTGAAGAAATGGTAAGAGTTATCTCTTTTCCCCATTGAATTTTTATTCCATGCTATATTATTTTCATAGTAATTCATATTTATTTCAGTATTAGACTCCATATCACTTATTCTTCAGTTCATATGCATGAATTCGTTTACCTATAATATAGTGATTATAGAATATCCAAGCGGAATATTTACCTAAAATGAGAAATATGGAATAACAAGTTCATCTCATACTAGATTCCTTGTGATTACTCGAGGAATTAGAAAGAAGAAAACCTATGGTGTATAAATAGCTGTATGGGAAGTATATCCTTGAAAGTTATCAATTAAATATTATTTAATTTGATATAAAGGATAAATAAACTTTATTTTTGTGGATTATTTTCAATTTCCACCATTAAAATCCTTTATAGATCCTTTGAAGCAACATAATTACATGATGTATATTTATATCAAGTTCCATTTATTATTTATATATTAGTATTCATTTTATTAATGGTTATTTATAATTTTATTTATAAATATATTTTATTGGGGATTCCCTAACTTAGTTCTCATTTTCATTACTCATAGGGCTTCTCTAATGATTATTTACATGTTATAAAATATTTATGTATAGTATTGTTATATTCATTTATTTTGATGTTTTTTATCAAGTTATATAAATTTTATATTATGGATTGATCTATAATTGTATATCCATCCAAATAATTGAATAATGTCACATATAATGAGATTTTATATATGATAAATCTTGGATAACCTTACATATTATGATATAGTGACTTGATGAATCCCATTATCATACGATATAATAATATTTGACCAAGAAAATAGTTTTAGGATGTTAAAATAAAAACGATTACTTATATATCATAACAATCTATTACCCTTCCCATGATTTATTATTTTATTAATTTCTAATCTTTTAGAATGCACTATTTTTCATAAATGAAAACCAAACTAGGAAATCAATATCACCATTTACTCATATGAAAAATCCTATATATCATTTCTAAATAATTTCTATATTTAGAAGAATCTATAAATAATATTTTTATATTATATTATCATGTACTATTGTATCTATTGACCAATAAGTGATATTTTATTTCTAGGAATGCATTAATTTTAGTGATTTTATCTTCTTCACTAACCATTACACAACTAATGTTCATATTTTAATTCATAAATTACTAATAACTTGTTATAATAAATTTTTAATATTTACTAATATACTAATTTTAGATTATAATACATTACATGTATAAAAATATATTTATTTTAAAAGTAGATTATTAATCCTAAAGTGATTTCATTAAAAAAATTAATTATTATTTCATATACATTAATCAATACATTTTAATTTATGAAAAAATTATATATATATTTTATAATGTGGTAATAATATTTATATCCTATAATAAAATGGCTCAATTATAATGGCATACTATACCATGGGTTCATTTGGACTCAGGGTTGTGTGTAAATAAAGTTATCAAATACTTAAATATTATTTCAAAGGTAATATATATAAAATATTGGGGTCTTACATATAATTTTGAATTAGTGAAATTATGTTTAATCACTAATCAACTTGTAAAACAATTCATTAAATGTGGGTAATTTTTCAAGTCACTCACTTTGGAACAAATCAGATAAAGATAAAAAAGAATAAAATATTAAGAGCTGAATATTAATAGGTGAAGAAGAAATTATAAATATGATATTGATTCTATTTATGAGAATAGTAAATGGTATGAGTGATTCCAGAGAATATTTGGAAAATATATCCCTTTTTAAAATACTACATAGATATTTTCCAAATAAATGGAATTCTATAAGTATTTCTATTGATGAAATTACGAATTTAAAATAATATCCACTTGATGAACTCATTAGTTCATTATTGAAATATGAAATTGAAATTAAATATCTTACTAATGAATAAATTATGAATAGAAAAACTATTAATTAGATCTTGAGTAGCTTGTTGGTGATGTACAATGGATTTAGATTCTAGTTACAAATTTAGAATATAAAAATAAGCAGAATATTTATTTCTCATGGATTATTTAAATAAGGTTATTGATTTTGTATACAATTATATGAATATGATTCAGAAATACTTATCACTGATGAGTTATATGATGATATTAAAATATTACCAAATAAGTTCATTAAAAATTATGATCTATAAAAGGAATATAATGAAAAGAATGAAGATAATTTTGAGGGAAAATGATATTATATTATAAATAAATAGGATACTTAATTTAGAAAATTATAAGTATAATGTTTTTGTTTCTAATAACCATGAAGTGAAAGAATGAAATTTTGAAGACTTATTTGATGACTTTGATATTTTACATATAGAAAATAATTGTCTTAAAAAGAAAATAGAGAGTTTAAATTAAAATAATTCTAATTTTGAAGGAAGATAAATTTATAATAAGATTTTTTTTATAAATAAAGTAAATAAAATAAGTATGGACTTGGATATGAAAAATAATTATTCAAAATGTATAAAATATTATTTCTTAAAAGTTATAAAGGAAGTATATAAACTGTTACAAGTTTCAGATGTATGATGAATGTTCATTAAGAAACTGAGTATTCTTTAGGATTTACATAATCTATTTTAGATAATATATATTTAATTTCCAAATGTTTAACTTTAGGTTTTCCTCAAAATAAAAGTCTAAAATCTATTTGGTTATTAAGAAAATTCTTCTTCTAACCCGATTAGACCTTAAATTTTATAGGTTTAAAAACTATAATAAATATAATTTTTAGGAAATATTCCTTGGAAGTCACAAACATGAGGCATGGTATATGTAATGTATTACCTATAGTCAAATGATAAGTGATAAAACATATTTATTATCATTAAATATATATGATATAGGAAATGTGACTTTTGGGGAGAACTCAAAAGATAAATATTAAGGTATTAAAGATGTTGGTATTTCAAAATATGTTATTATTTATAAAATTTTATATGTTTTTGGTTTAAAAAATAATATAATAATTATTTCATAGTTATGTGATGATGTTATACATGATAAATTTTACAATGAAAAGAATATTGTTGACGAATATTTTTTATTTTACACTAAAAACAACAACATTTATTCCATTATTTTTTGAATGAATAGATATAAATATTAAATATTTAAATATTTTATGGTTAGGAAAAATTTTATGGAATAAGTGGCTTGGTCAAGAAAATTTAAGAAAACTACACAATTTTTCTAAGATCCAAAACAATATACATCATCTTGAGTAAAATCTGGGCATCAATCATTTCTATGATTTTGGCCTAAAAGGTCAAAATCATAAATAATATGTCTAATATATCTATAAAGTTAAAACTATAATACCCCTTGATATCATTCCCATTGAATTATTAATACCTTCCCAAATAATAAGTCTTTATTGTATGAAATATTTTTTTATTATTTTTAACGATTTTAGTAGATAAACTTGTGTTTATTTTCTTACCCAAAAATAAAAAACTATATCTAACTATGTTGGTTATTATAAAATGATTCTAAAAAGTAAAGTTAGTTTAATTTTATCAATTAAAATTTATAGATAAGGGTAATTTTTAAATCTAAAATTATTAAATTTATATTAAGAAAAAGGTTATTTTCAAAACTTCTAAGCCCCTAGAACATGGCAACAAAATGGTTTTATAAAAAGAAAAAATAGGAAATTTCCTAAAATGACTATAACCATATTAAAGGAATTTAAATTTCCTAAATACTTTTTAGAATAAATGGTGAATAATAATTTTTATGCTATAAGTAGAATTATTTTATATATTATTTTAAAAAAACTCTTTATTAACTATGGATGGGTATGTAACATAGAGTTGGATATTTTATAGTTTTTTTGTTGTAATGTTTTTATTCATTATACTAAAGATTACATATATAAATTTGTTTCCCAATAAAATAATGATTTATTTTTATGGTATTTTAATATCAGGAAATCTTATATATTTTTAAACAAAACAATCAATGTTATTTAAGAGTCTATTCACAATATTTTTTATGATAATTCATTAAAACAAAAGAGTCATAAATTAGATTATGGAATTTTTTTGATAGTTTAATTATGGAGAAAATAAAAATTCATTATTGAATGCACCTATTGAGTGGGATTGAAACCCTCATTAAAGATATTGGGAAACTCATAAATATTATCTTATTGATAAAGTCATTGGATATTTTGAGACTAGATTTTAAAAAGAAACATTTTTTAAAGAATGTTTTTTATTACATTGATTTAATTTGTTATTTGATTCAAAAAGATATCTCAAAAGATTTGAAACACATTATGTTGATATTATCTTTCAAAAATAAACTATATATTTTTTATAGAATTTTTTTTTATAATTTATATGAACCACCTAAATATTCATATATTATTTTTAATAAATTGATATTTAAAAACAAATGTGATGAATATGAAAAAATTATTAGAAATAATTCTAGATGAGTTTCTCAAGGTTATTACAAAGAAGAAAATATTTATTATGATGAGAATTTTGAAACTATTCAATATTAGATGATATTTTAATTTTATTATGTTATAGAGTTCATCATGGATTTAAGTTATATCGAATGGAAGATTAAATTTCTTTTCATAATGGTTTATTTTTAGATGATGTTTATAATAAATAACTCCCAATTTCTAAATATTAAAAAACCATACTAATTTTTTGAAACCATCTATATCACTTTTTCATTTTAAACATTTTCCTAAAGAATGGTATACATGATTTTCCTAATATCATTTGAAAAATTGATTTTTCTAAATTTAATGTGGATATTAATTTTTTTTATTTAGAAGCTTTCAAAATTTATTTTGATTATTAAAATTTTCAATGATGATATTATTTATGTATCCTCAAGTTAATTTTATTTTATTTAATTTTATGATTTAATGACTTCTTAATTTGACATTGATATTATTATAGAATTAAAATTCCTTTCACCAAATAAGACATTTCAATGAAATAGTATAATATTTTTAAATTAATATAAATATTCCATGGAATTAGTTAAAGGATTTAAATATGATTCTAATAAAAGTTAAAATGCCTATATGATTTCATATCAAAAAATATATATAACATTTTCCTGAAAACTTATCCATATTATGGGTTTTAGAGGAATCATTTAGAGTTTATTATATTTAACTATTTCAATACCTGATTAATTTTTTAGTGTTTATATATGTGTTAGATTTAAAAATTACTCAAAATTTATTAATTTTAATGTTGATAAAATAATTATTAAAAATTTTATACATTTTATAAAACATGGTTTTATTTATTTTGGAATAAAATCTTTTAATTTTTTTTCTAATTTTATTTTTGGGGAATAAAAAATAAAATAATGTACTATTGTCATGCTTTAAATATTAAGGAAAATTTGAGTTTCATAGAGTTAAAATAAATATATTTCGGTTCTTTTTTTAAAGATAAAGTGGAATATATTGCCACTGTAAGATCTTGTTTATAATCATTATGAATTAAAAAGGCTTTAACTAATTTTTATTTTTATTATAATAATATAAATATTTTATATGATATTTCATATACGATTTGTATTTCTAAAATATAATTAAAATATTCAAGAAGTTAGAATATTGAATTCAAATATAACTTTATTAGATATCATGTTCAAAAGGGATATTTTTTTTAGAAAAACGTTTTTGTTGATTATCAATTTGTAGAAATTATACTGAACCTTTGGATATAGTTATGTTTTAGAAAATGAAGTTTCATCTTGATATATTCAAAATGTATTTAGTTATATTATATTAAGAGGTATTATGTATATTTATTATTATTACTAACTATTTTAGAAGATCCATTATAGAATCTTTTTTCTCATACATTAATTGGGTTTCATTCACTCTGTTATATGAATTTTAAAAAAAGATGAAATGTAAGGGATGTTATAACTTTTAATCAAAAAATTTTTCTTAATATTTGAATTAATTTATAATAAGTTATGTTATTTTATATCTGGATAAGTATTCTAGAATTATAGAATATAAAGTGTTCTTTAATTTAATTCAAAAATATATTCTAATTCTGTTTTAAATATTTTATTTAAATGCTGATATATGAGTTCTTAAATATATATTAAATTTTTAAGTTGATATGTGGCAATTTTATATTTATATTTTTTTATCAAATCTAAAATTATATTTATAAATGTAAATTTAAATGGGTGAAATTACTTTTAAATATAAAAAAAGATAATTTTCATGGTTATTTAGTTTTGACCTTTTTAATTATATATATATTGATATTTAAAAAAACCCACATGTTATTTTTTTACCTTACCCCCTAACATTAGTTTTAAAAATCAATATTTTAGTGTTTGAATATTAGCCTGATTGAATAAGAAAAGAATTTTTTTATTATTAATCATGTTATATTCTGTTTGGATTTTGTGTTTTGAATGTTTTGATTTTTTTTAAAAAAATGAAAACACTTATGAATATTTTAAAGTCTTATACTAGGAAGAAAAACACATGTTTAGGTATGTTTTAATAAAGTTATTTAAAATTCATATGAAATGAAATTATAATAAAGGAAAAATTATTGCATGTTATAGATATGTATTAAAAAGTGAATTTTAAGGTTTTACAATTATCAATGAAGTCCTATGGAGTTATATTCTTTGAAAATGTAAAAATTATAATTTAACTTTAAATATGGTATAAAGACTTGAAATTTAACTAAAATGGAAAATATTGGGATACAAAATTATTACAGAAGTTAATTTTATACAAGGAAAATAAGTAATTCAAGGGTGAGAAGTCATAAAAAATAGTAACATCTTATGAAATAGTAAGTATTATGAAATATAAATTCATATACACTATAAAAGTGGTCTTACATAGGGTGGAATTTTCTAAATTATGCGGACATACATTGTTTATCATCTCATGAAATTCAATAAGGGCCAAAATAGGATATAAAAGTATTATAAAATCAAAATTCATATGAGAATATAGGATTATTATGATATTTAACGTCTTAGAACAATATAATGCCTTAAAAATGGTAAAATTTTAAGAAATTAAATGTCTTATGTACTAAAGTCGTATGAACTGAAATTCAAATGTTATCTATATTAATTAATTTTTTTATGTTTATTTTAATTTAAAAGAATTTATTTTGGTTATTTATTTATTTATCTGATGAAATTGTGATATGTGTTTTATATTTAGTACCATTATTTATAGTGATGTAGGAAACATTCATAGGGATATTAAATGATATTCCTGTTCATAATAAATGGGGAAATTCTCATGAAACATTTTCTAGATAGTCAAGAAACAATCCCTCTAAATATTTAAATAACATTGAAGTAGATAATTGTTTAATCAATAATGACCGATACTTCATAAAATAAATCTACAATGAATCTTGTTTTTTATGGTTTTATTTCCTAAAGAATTATCTACAAATAGATACTGATAAAACCAATTCCATTTTTAGAGACATACTTCTTCTAAAAAATGTAATGCATATGAGGTGTGTGAATCAAAAAAGCAGAGTATTTTCTGATATTATGATACTATCATAATTTTTCATGGTGCACTAAAATACTTATATCCTTATAATTATGTGATCAAGGGAGTCCTGATATTCAATATTTCAATATCTAAATAATGGTTTTTTGGTGTTATATTCTTTCAATATTTTCTAAGTGAATTGTCATTGGTTTATAATTTTTTATCCAAAAACAAGACCATTTGGGTTATAATACCCATTATAATTTATGTTGGGTTATGCCTTTAGGGTGATAAAGTTTGGTATTTTGGTTTTGTGTATATGTTGAGAAAGGATAGATATTTGGGTTGTGAAATAATGTTGAAAAAATTAGTTTTAATGGGTTGTGAATCCCCTTTAAATTTCAAGTATAGTTTTGGTTTTCCCCCTACTCGAAAAGGAAGCTATAATTGGGTTGTTAATTACCTTTCAAATTCATTATTTTAGTGGGTACCATTTTTCTAAATGATATAGAGAAGTTATGAGTAGAAATTGTATGAATTTTATCTAAACTTATTTAAAAATTATTGTGTACATTTTTTTTTATTTTTTTCTAGAAAATTAGTTTATCCATGATAAAATATTTAAATTTTTATAAAATGGTCACTTTACCCCATTATTTGACCATTCGAAAATCTTTTTATCTTAAATACAATGATATAAGGAGTTCCAAAATGTTTTTGTGGAATTATATTAAACATTAGATAAATTTAATGAATCATGGATAACCAATGAGTTTTGAAAAGTTTTTTATAAATATACGAAACATTATTTATATTCATTGATTTTAGAGGTATTTAACATATTTAGAATTATTAAGAATAAGTCTCCAAAAATTATCTAAACTTAACTATTTTTTCATGAATAAGAAGTACGAATAATTTATAAATAAAGGTATTATAAGGCCCCGACCTTAAACCTTACTTAATATTGAATTAAATGAATAATTCACATTGAGGATCTTTTCTGGTTTAGAGTTTTAGAGAATTAGAACATAACTATTACATCTTAAAAGATTACAAAGTAGACACTTTTACTAAGTCTCCATAAAATAAAAACTCTTAAAAAGAAAGATGTCTAGATTCCATGTTTTAGATAGCATGAAATTCCCTTGATCCCATCCTTGACCTTATTCCACTTTAAGTCCTGTGAAAAACATTTCAAAAAACTTGGGGTGAGCATAAAAAGCTCAGTAAGGGATACAAAGAGAATGAAAACTGTTAGTTTTTCAAACATCAAGTAAACCATGTATACTATATCAAAGTAATACCTTCACCCTCATGAAGTAGTAAAAACTCTTCACTGAATAAAGTATCATTACTTACTTTTTTGTAACCAAAGTATTACCATAAAAACCATATAAAGAACACATAGAATATATAAAGGTAACTTGGGACATAAACATACTTAAGTGGAATAACCATATGGTTGACTTACACACATATCACTTAATGGAATAGCCATACGGCCAATTTACATACATACTTAATGGAATAGCCATACGGCCAACTTCCATACCCAATGCATTGGAGGTTATAACGTAACCACCCGTCCTGGTATTCACGGCACCACCCGTCATATGGTTTATAACGTAACCACCCATTAAAATGTCCAAGTACCAATATAAAATCATAAAACCAATATAAAGGAATGATAAAATTTCCACATTTCAATCACAATATATCATAATAGAATCCTTTATCAAAACCATTTTCAATACTAAAATACATAAAAGAG
Source organism: Viscum album (assembly GCA_963277665.1). Lineage (NCBI taxonomy): Eukaryota > Viridiplantae > Streptophyta > Magnoliopsida > Santalales > Viscaceae > Viscum > Viscum album. The sequence continues at coordinate 343,812,670 of OY728156.1, forward strand.
TATATGGTATTTATTTTATTTTAAAAACATTACGGCTTGTTGAGGAAGCCAAAGACCAAATAATACTCGCGTCAGCGGAAAAATTCGTTGTCACCGCGTACATTAAAAAAACATTCCTTTTTGTCGTTTAGTAAAATGCTTCGTAGAAAAAGATTCCTTTTGTATAAAAGTAAAATTCAAAGGAGTTTATACACCGTATAAAAGAAATTTGTGTATAAAACGAAATATGCCTCAATGAAAGGAGATTGAGACGAAGTCCCTTACCTTGTGTCCGACTTGACTCGGTCGTTCTTTAACGTCCTGAATAATAAACTTGAGTTAATTTATACTTGATTAAGAACCTTTTTAAAGTTCATTATTCTTTTTATATCACTTATTGCCATGTTATAAACATTATGTAACCATTTAAGTTAATAATGTTTGTTTTGTCAATATTTGGTTCTTAAGTCGAAAGTTGACTTCTTACAATTACATGTTGTTCATGTGGTCAAAAGTTCTTTATATCCAGAATGAAATTCCCGATTTGGATATAATATGTATCATATATATCCAGAATATACATGTATTTATAATATTACATAATCATTTAGAGGTAAGAAATGAAATGCACCGTTCATGGGGACGGTAAGCCGTACGTACGCATGAACGCTACTTTCATTTGTTTGTCATATTAGTGGAATTAAAACTAAATGAGAGGTATGTATATTTTAATTCCAGAATTATATTCATCATTTAGATATATCATTAATTATATATATACATTATATACATGTAATTTTAATAGTACATTACATTTGGGGATAAGAAATGAAATGCACCGTTCATGGAGACGGTAAGCCGTACGTACGCATGAACGCTACTTTCATTTCTATCTCATACTTTAATGGAAAGAAATAATAATGATATAGAGGTATATTATAATTCCAGTATAACATCATATATAATAACTTTAAATCCATCCTTTACACGTCCCACATATGGCATTAACGAATCACATCACTTTTAGGGGGCGGTAGTCCGCGCTTCCTTAAATGAAGATATAGTGTTTACCCATAATGGAAACCATAAAGGTATGCAAAAAATGAAAAATACAGAAGCTTAAAGAAAACATAAACATATTATATATCATATATAAAAATAGTGACATCATAATGGCCACCCTTGAAGGTGTTAAATGATTATTGAACAATCATCGTTTCGGGAGGCAGAATTTCGCCATCCACGGAAACCGTATGTTATTTAACCATTTGATGTAGTTGTGTGAGAGTGTAGCTCAAATAAATATTATAACAACATACAAGTATATTGAAGATACTGGTTTTGTTACAAAAGAAGTAAATAAAAAGAGTTTAGGGGGTTGGAGAAGCAAAATAAAACAAATGAACAAGAGAGAATGAATTACCTTTAAAAGTGTAACTCCCTTTTGATTTGAGCCTAAAGGCTTCCTTTGAAAGGATTATGACCAAAGGGAATACTCTAGGATGAGGAGAGGTATGTGGAGAGAGTAATTGGGCAGGGGTTGGCCGAGCCAAAGGCTTGAGAAGTGTGTGAAATGGGGTAGAGGTGGGGGCCTTTTATAAGAGGAGAGGAGGGGCACTTTTGGAAAGTAAAGAAATATTACTTTATTTGAAAATGTGTTTCGATTTTAAAAGGTCCAAAATTGATATAATTCGTGTATAAGGTGATAAGGGTTCTAAATCCACCCATCCAATAAGTTTTGGACATGTGTAGGTTTTAGAGTTTTCATTATCTTTCCATTTTATTTAAATCGTCAAATAATGATGTCATCGCTGCATCATTATTATGTCATATATAATTTAATTTATTTAATGTCTAAAAATCATAAAACAAATACTATGATGTAGGAACTATTTTTATCTTTCCAATGACTATTTATAATCAAAATTTGGACTTGTATAACCCCACTCAAAAATTATTTTAGTAAAACAATTTATATTAGTGCCATTTTCACTTTAACATTAAATAAAAATATATTAATGTCATTTTCCAACTAAAGTGGCTCCATGGGGTCCCCAAGTTGGCCCATGGCTTGTCTTGGTCGGCCATGACTCACCCAATAGGTGTAGGACAAGTGTCATGGTGTTTTCACATTCTTATAATACCATTTTTACCTTAAACTACACTAATTACCTCTAATCGCGATTAATGAAAAAAAGTTACTATTCACCAAAAAATTATTTTAATCTCATTGAACCACATTTTACATCTTAATGACAACCATGTATGTCGGATTTTCAAAATTCAATACACATTAGTGGTAAACTTTCATTTAACTGAAAAATCAGTTTGCTTGATTACCACTTAGTGGTTTCACTATTCATCAAAAATTGAAGTTTTTCAGAAAATTACCAAAAATTCACCCTAAGCTATATTTGATATTCAGAATTCAAAAATGAAGTCCATTTTACAAAATTCAAAACATATAAGTAAAATTAATTAATTTAATAATTAATTCCCCCTGTCATGACAAATAGCGTGTTTTTGTGAAACAATAAGTATCAAAAGATTGACACCAGTTTAAGTCCAATTTCAAAGTGAAATTGATTCCAATGACCACCATTGGATTAACTGGTAAAAATATTTTCTAATTTCACTTTAAAACCAATTAAAATAATAATATAATAATATAAATAAATTAGATTAAAAAGAGGTTTTGAATTAAAATACAACATTTACACTATTCATAAAAAAATGAACTTTATCAGAAAGGTACCAAAAATTTACACAAAGTAAATTTTGATGTCCCGATTCTAAAGAAGAGTTATATTTGGTCCAAAATAAAGTATAAGAGTGATCAAAACTATATTTAATGACGGTTCACCATTAAAAGGTGATAAGTGAACCTTTAGTGAAAATTAGAGTATATATGCCCTAAAATTGAACTCTTTCCGTATTTTAAGCTTTTATCTTTTATTGGGTAAATGTATAAACATTTAAAAACATATCTAATCATATTTTAGTTATTTATATCCATTCCCGCCAGTACAACGGCTACTTGTTAACTAACATCTAAAATAATATTATTTTATTACTAGTGTGCTACGTAAGTTTCAAAGAAACTCATCGTTGCGTATCGGGTACGCTATCAAACATAGAAACCCCTTTAAAATAAAATTAATATTTAATTCGTAAATATTAATAAATATGAAAATTCTTTATTCTTTATTTACCTGTGATGTTACATCCTTCCCCCCTTTTGGGAATTGCGTCCTCGCAATTTTATTCACTTATCAAAATAAGTGGGGGTATTTATCCCTCATAGCATTTTCAGATTCCCACGTTGCCTCTCAAATCACATGGTTTTTTCACAAAACCTTTACCTGATGAATCACCTTATTCCGTAACACTTGCTCCCTGTGGTCAAGAATCTGGACCGGTTGTTCTTCATAAGATATGTTCTGTTCCAGCTGAACTACCTCTGGGCTCAAAACATGAGATGGATCTGGCATATACTTTCTCAACATCGAAACGTGAAAAACATTGTGTACCTGAGATAAACTCGGAGGTAAAGCCACTCGGTATGCAACTGATCCAACTCTTTCCAGAATTTCGTATGGTCCAACGAACCTTGGACTCAACTTTCCTTTCTTACCAAATCTCATCACAGTTTTCCAAGAAGAAACCTTGAGAAAAGCATGATCACCTACCTCAAAAGATAGATCCTTCCTCCGGTTATCCGCATAACTCTTCTGCCTGCTCTGAGCTGTTCTCATGTGTTTTCTGAATTAGCTGAACTTTTTCTGCCAACTCTTCTACCAATTCTCATCCCATCAACTTCCTTTCACCAACTTCATCCCAGAAAGCTGGAGTTCGACACCGCTTCCCATATAATGCCTCAAATGGTGCCATATGTATACTGGAATGAAAACTGTTATTATAAGAAAACTCAACCAAAGAAAGATGTTGGTCCCAACTTCCCTGATAATCCATCGAACAAGCTCGTAGCATATCCTCCATGGTCTGAATTGTTCGTTCTGACTACCCATCTGATTGAGGATGAAAAGATGTACTAAAATTTAATTCAGTACCCAACAACTTCTGAAGGCCTTTCCAAAAGTTATAAGTTAACCTGGGATCACGATCCGATACAATGGAGAGAGGAACTCCATGTAACCTGACTATCTCTTTAAGATAAAATGGGAAAGTTGATCAAGAGAGAAAGTATCTCGTATATTAAGGAAATGAGCATATTTGATCAAGCGATCAACAATAACCCAGATTTCATTATTACCTCGAGATGTCCTCGGTAATCCCACAACAAAGTCCATGGGTATGTTTTCCCATTTCCACTCTGGCACTGGTAAAGGCTGAAGCATCCCTTTCGGTAACTGCCGCTCTGCTTTAACCTGTTGACATGTCAAACACTTCACAGTAAAATCAGCAATGTCTATTTTCATTCCATCCCACCAGTAATACTCCCGCAGATCTCTATACATCTTAGTACTGCCAGGATGAACTGAAAATGAGGAACTATGAGCCTCACATAACAACTCATTCTTCAACTGTGAATCACAAGGCACACATAAACTCTTCCCAAACCTCAAAACACAAACACAAACTTATCCAAGAACTCATGGAAAATTTTATTCATAAGGTCTATGAATACAGTAGGTGCATTGGTTAACCCAAAAGGCATAACTACAAATTCATAATGGCCATATCTAGTACGGAACGCAGTCTTCGGAACGTCTGCTTCTTTTACTTTCAACTGATGGTACCCCGACCTCAAGTCAATATTCAAAAAATACTAAGCTCCCTGGAGCTGATCCCACTTCATTCGATGGCCCAACATCTGCTGAAGTTGTTGCAAAGGATTTCACCACCCCTTTATTCTTGTAGTCTGGCTGTATTCCCCCAGTTGAGTTCTTCGTTGGACACTCGTTTGCATAATGACCCATTTCATTACACTTAAAACATCTTACCATTGGCTTTTCATTTCCTTCTTGATAATCTTCCTTACAGTTACGAGCAATATGACCAGACTTACCACACCGAAAGCACTTACCAGACTTGGATAAACATTCTCCAGGATGCATTTTACCACACTTCTCACAGGATGGATATTTGGTTTTCTTACCTCCTTGCTTCATTGATGAATTCTTCCCCTTTGCCTGCCAACTAGACCTCTTATTATATTGTTTGTCATAGAACACCTGATCATCGGCAAACTCCATTTCCACCTTCTCCGCACATCGAACAAGTTTTTCATAACTTTTGAACTCACGAGAAGCTAAAGCCCTTCGATACTTTGGATTTAACCCTGAGTAAAAATGGTTTATTTTACTATCAAGATCTCGTATGAAGTTCGGAGCATACCTTTCCAATCGAGTGAACCTTTCTTTATAGGCAGCCACTGAGTCTTCTTCTTGCCTCAATTCCAAGAATTGCTTTTCCATCCTAAGTCGAACAGCCTTAGGAAAATACTTCTCAAGAAACATACCTTTGAATTCATCCCAGTCGAGAGCATCAATCTCATCGGCGTCCCTGATATTTTTAACCATAGACCACCACTGATCTGCTTCACCCTCCAAACGGTAAATAACAAGACTAACCTTTTGATTGTATGAACACCCCATGACATAAAACATCTTCTCCAGTGCTTTAATCCACCCTTCAGCTAGCACAGGGTCAGATGATCCTCTGAATGATGGTGGATGTTGCCTCATGAAATGTTCCACCACTGACATGTTCCTCTGCGGTTGATCTGGCTGATCTCGTGCATGCATACCACCACCATTTATAGCCTGAGTCAACTGTGTCATCACTTCAACAAACTGTTCAGTTCCGATTCTGACCATCTCAGGTTGCTGATTTGGAAGGTTATCTTTCTCCTGATGTCGTCCCAACATAGCTGCTTTGTTTCCTCTGCGGAAAGCCATTCTGAACACATAAATATCTTAGGCGAAGCAACATGGTAATCCATAAATGCTATATCATTTCAATCATATTATAATTTAACACTTTTCTAACTCCTAAAGTTGTCTAAACCGACCTCTGATACCAACTATAAGACCATGGCCTTAAACCTTACTTAATATTGAATTAAATGAATAATTCACATTGAAGATCTTTTCAGGTTTAGAGTTTTAGATAATTAGAACATAACTATTACATCTTAAAAGATTACAAAGTAGACACTTCTACTAAGTCTCCATAAAATAAAAACTCTTAAAAAGAAAGATGTCTAGATTCTATGTTTTAGATAGCATGACATTCCCTTGATCCCATCCTTGACCTTATTCCACTTTAAGTCCTGTGAAAAACATTTTGAAAAACTTGGGGTGAGCATAAAAAGCTCATTAAGGGATACAAAGAGAATGAAAACTGTTAGTTTTTCAAACATCAAGTAAACCATGTATACTATATCAAAGTAATACCTTCACCCTCATGATGTAGTAAAAACTCTTCACTGAATAAAGTATCATTACTTACCTTTTTGTAACCAAAGTATTACCATAAAACCCATATAAAGAACACATAGAATATATAAAGGTAACTTGGGACATAAACATACTTAAGTGGAATAACCATACAGTTGACTTCCACACATATCACTTAATGGAATAGCCATACGGCCAATTTCCATACATACTTAATGGAATAGTCATACGGCCGACTTCCATACCCAATGCATTGGAGGTTATAACGTAACCACCCGTCTTGGTATTCACGGCACCACCCGTCATATGGTTTATAACGTAACCACCCGTTAAAATGTCCAAGTACCAATATAAAATCATAAAACCAATATAAAGGAATGATAACATTTCCACATTTCAATAACAATATATCATAATAGAATCATTTATCAAAACCATTTTCAATACCAAAATACATAAAAGAGTATATGGTATTTATTTTATTTTAAAAACATTACGGCTTGTTGAGGAATCTAAAGACCAAATAATACTCGCGGCGGCGAAAAAATTCGTTGTCACCGCGTACGTTAAAAAGAACATTCCTTTTTGTCGTTTAGTAAAACGCTTCGTAGAAAAAGATTCCTTTTGTATAAAAGTAAAAGTCAAAGGAGTTTATACACCGTATAAAAGAAAGTTGTGTATAAAACGAAATATGCCTCAATGAAAGGAGATTGAGACGAAGTCCCTTACCTTGGGTCCGACTTGACTCGATCGTTCTTTAACGTCCTGAATAAATAACTTGAGTTAATTTATACTTGATTAAGAACCTTTTTAAAGTTCATTATTCTTTTTATATCACTTATTGCCATGTTATAAACATTATGTAACCATTTAAGTTAGTAATGTTTGTTTTTTCAATATTTGGTTCTTAAGTCGAAAGTTGACTTCTTACAATTACATGTTGTTCATGTGGTCAAAAGTTATTTATATCCAGAATGAAATTACCGATTTGGATATAATATGTATCATATATATCCAGCATATACATGTATTTATAATATTACATAATCATTTAGAGGTAAGAAATGAAATGCACCGTTCATGGAGACGGTAATCCGTACGTACGCATGAACGCCACTTTCATTTCTTTGTCATATTAGTGGAATTAAAACTAAATGAGATGTATTTATATTTTAATTCCAGAATTATATTCATCATTTAGATATATCATTAATTATATATATACATTATATACATGTAATTTTAATATTACATTAAATTTGGGGATAAGAAATGAAATGCACCGTTCATGGAGACGGTAAGCCGTACGTACGCATGAACGCTACTTTCATTTATATCTCATACTTTAATGGAAAGAAATAATAATGATATAGAGGTATATTATAATTCCATTATAATATCATATATAATAACTTTAAATCCATCCTTTACACGTCCCACATATGGCATTAACGAATCACATCACTTTTAGGGGGCGGTAGTCCGCGCTTCCTTAAATGAAGATATCGTGTTTACCCATAATGGAAACCACAAAGGTATGCCAAAAATGAAAAATACATAAACTTAAAGAAAACATAAACATATTATATATCATATATAAAAATAGGGACATCATAATGTCCACCCTTGAAGGTGTTAAATGAGTATTGAACAATCATCGTTTCGGGAGGCAGAATTTCACCATCCACGGAAACCGTATGTTATTTAACCATTTGATGTAGTTGTGTGAGAGTGTAGCTCAAATAAATATTATAAAAACATCCTAGTATATTTAATATACTGGTTTTGTTACAAAAGAAGTAAATAAAAAGAGTTTAGGGGGTTGGAGAAGCAAAATAAAACAAATGAACAAGAGAGAATGAATTACCTTTAAAAGTGTAACTCCCTTTTGATTTGAGCCTAAAGGCTTCCTTTGAAAGGATTATGCCCAAAGGTAATCCTATAGGATTAGGAGAGGGATGTGGAGAGAGTAATTGGGCAGGGGTGGGCCGAGCCAAAGGCTTGAGAAGTGTGTGAAATGGGGTAGAGGTGGGGGCCTTTTATAAGAGGAGAGGAGGGGCACTTTTGGAAAGTAAAGAAATATTACTTTATTTGAAAATGTGTTTCGGTTTTAAAAGGTCCCACATTGATATAATTCGTGTATAAGCTGATAAGGGTTCGAAATCCACCCATCCAATAAGTTTTGGACATGTGTAGGTTTTATATTTTTCATTATCTTTCTATTTTATTTAAATCGTCAAATAATGATGTCATCGCTGCATCATTATTATGTCATATATAATTTAATTTATTTAATGTCTAAAAATCATAAACAAAATACTATGATGTAGGAAATCTTTTTATCTTTCCAATTACTATTTATAATCAAAATTTTGACTTGTATAACCCCACACAAAATTATTTTAGTAAAACAATTTATGTTAGTGCCATTTTCACTTTAACATTAAATATAAATATATTAATGTCATTTTCCAACTAAAGTGGCTCCATGGGGTCCCCAAGTTGGCCCATGGATTGTCTTGGTCGGCCATGACTCACCCAATAGGTGTAGGACAAGTGTAATGGTGTTTTCACATTCTTATAATACCATTTTTACCTTAAACTACACTAATTACCTCTAATCGCGATTAATGAAAAAAAGTTACTATTCACCAAAAAATTATTTTAATCTCATTGAACCACATTTTACATCTTAATGACAACCATGTATGTAGGATTTTTAAAATTCAATACACATTATTGGTAAACTTTCATTTAACTGAAAAATTAGTTTGCTTGATTACCACTTAGTGGTTTCACTATTCATCAAAAATTGAAGTTTTTCAGAAAATTACCAAAAATTCACCCTAAGCTATATTTGATATTCCGAATTCAAAAATGTAGTCCATTTTACAAAATTCAAAACATATAAGTCAAATTAATTAATTTAATAATTAATTCCTGTTGTCATGACAAATAGCGTGTTTTTGTGAAACAATAAGTATCAAAAGATTGACACCAGTTTAAGTCCAATTTCAAAGTGAAATTGATTCCAATGACCACCATTGGATTAACTGGTAAAAATATTTTCTAATTTCACTTTAAAACCAATTGAAATAATAATCTAATCATATAAATAAATTAGATTAAAAAGAGGTTTTGAATTAAAATACAACATTTTACACTATTCATAAAAAAAATGAACTTTATCAGAAAGGTACCAAAAATTTACACAAAGTAAATTTTGATGTCCCGATTCTAAAGAAGAGTTATATTTGGTACAAAATAAAGTATAAGAGTGATCAAAACTATATTTAATGACGGTTCACCATTAAAAGGTGATAAGTGAACCTTTAGTGAAAATTAGAGTATATATGCCCTAAAATTGAACTCTTTCCGTATTTTAAGCTTTTATCTTTTATTGGGTAAGTGTATAAACATTTAAAAACATATCTAATCATATTTTAGTTATTTCTATCCATTCCCGCCAGTAAAACGGCTACTTGTTAACTAACATTTAAAATAATATTATTTTATTACTAGTGTGCTACGTAAGTTTCAAAGAAACTCATCGTTGCGTATCGGGTACGCTATCGAACATAGAAACCCATTTAAAATAAAATTAATATTTAATTCGTAAATATTAATAAATATGAAAATTCTTTATTCTTTATTTACCTGGGATGTTACAGGTATACAGTATTAATTTTATCATATAACAATATAAGAATAAATAATTATAGATAAATATAATAAAGAAAAATTATATCTGAACATTTCATTACTTTGATATTTCTTTTGAAATTTGTGAGATTAAATGAAATTTCTTAGAGTTTATGTAATAGTGATATGAGATCCTTGAAGGATATATAATAAGAAGTTATATTTTCTAAAGATTATATAACATTGAAAATAAAAATAAAAAGGTTTAGTAAGGGTAGTTAGAAGAAGGAATAAAATTTATTTTAAACCTTAAATATCTATATAAAATTATATGTATGTTTTGTTAGAGTTTTTTGAACTTGTGTTATAGTAATCCTAAAACATTGTGATATTGATTTAAGTAGAAATCTAATTTCATAATAATGAGTTAATGATTTCTTATTCTATATAATAGAGACAAAAATAGTATATGATATTGAATGATAAATTTAAAGGATATATGATATTGAGTTCATTAGAAAAATTATGTTTTATAATTTCTTATATCTATAATAAAACTTATCAATTTACATGATTCAAGCTGACTAAATATGTTATAAGATTTTTAAATGAATACTTAGAGAACAATTTACTAATTATTTAAATTTGAATCTAATTGAATCTACAATTCTATGATATATTTGAAGATTTGTTTGGATTGGAATATTTATATTTCACATATATATATTTACTATATGATTAAAATGGTAATAGATTTTATGTAAATAATTTGATATTTTTAGTAAATTTGGTTGATTAGTTAGAGAAATATATTTTAGGAAAATTTATAGAAAATAGTTTTTATATTTTGAAGTTAAAAAAAATTAAATGATCCTATATTTGAGGTAATTAAAATTCAAATATCAATAAAATAACTTAGTATGTATTAGTGAGAATTAAATAATAATTAACACTATAGAATTCAAGTAACTCCTGATTTATGATGGATAAAGACTCGTTAGTGTAATTGATATGGAATTGGGAGATATTGAGTTTTAGTAATCAAATTTAAAAGGGAAAAAATTGAAGGGTCATAAAGGAGAAACATAATTGATAGATTTATTGGTCATTTTTCTCAATATGGTTTCTCTTTATGAACTTGTTAACATATATTATTTATGTTTTGATATCCCAAAAGAAATAAATACATTTTTTATTCTGAAATGAATCATTGGTAAACAAGAAAGATTCTTTTGATATAGTGGGATTCAATTATTATTTTAACAACAATATGAAATGAGTGATGAGTTTTATTTTATTAATATTATAATTCACAATAAGGATACATTATTTAAAAATGGGAGATAAAATCTTAAAAAAATCTATTTTGTGGGGAATTTTCATTTTTTTCAAGTTATATTGGTGTTTATGATAGGTTATGATAAATTCATATTAACATTCGTAGAGTTAATGTAACTACAAATATGAAAATTATTCAATAATTATTTTAATCACCTAATAATTAGGGGTGCCACAGTTTTCTAGGGAAGTTTAAGTGGTATCAAAGACTCAAGATTCTACCTATGAATAGATATATTCTTATCGTGGTTTGATTTTAATATGTAGTACTCATTATTTTGTTTTTATTCTATCATTAATAATCATTAAAAAAATGAAACCAATAAAAATTAAATTAATTTGATCCTTTAATGGAATTATTTGATAGGTGTCAAAGAATATGATGAAACCCTATCTTTTATTTCATAAAATATTTTTTTTTGATGCTATTCATACTAGTATTACATTTGGGAAAGGATATCAGATTTCACTTACTTATAAAATGCAGATTTATTATAATGTTAAGTCTAGATGTACTATCATAATATAATTATATGATGAATGTAAAAAAATTTTATAAAATAGAAAATAATAAAATAATATATAGAAAAAATATTATATTTTTATGAAAGAAATTTTAAAGAAAATTATTTCAAAATATAGACTTAGAGTAGAATGTTTTATTTTGAAAGAATTAAAATTAATAAATATATTTATTATATATTTATAAGTATTAATTAGACTATGGAAAAAATAGTGGATTTGATAATTTTTGTGGAAAACATTACAATAGAGAAAATTTTATAAATGACTATCCATGATGTATTTTATGCCAAAGAATCATTATTAAAAAGTAAATATTTGTATTTATGTTCTATTTGATGATACCAATATATTGTGGTTGCATTTTTGTGTTAATTAGCATATCAATATTTGTGTTGGGTGGTGGAGGAAGAGTTCATTGATGATAATTTAAGGTGATGTCCTTAAAAATGTGAAACAGATTTATGGTGATTAAAGTTCCCTATGTAAATAGATTTAAGGAAACAATCTTATATTAGATGATTGTAGAGTTTGTTTGTAAATAATTAAAGACAATTGCTAATATAAAAAAAATAAAATAGTGAAAATAGGATTAGTTGAGAAGCCAAATCTTAAATAAAATACAGATCATTAGTTAAAATGGTAAATGATGGATAGTTTATTAAAGATTCTATTCAGGGATTTATTATCTTGAATGTTACAAAATATTTTAAAACATATCACTTAGATGAAGTCTGAAGTAGGTTAAAATTTATACTATAATTATTGGTGTTGGAAAAACACATAGAAAGACTCAAATATGAGTGTTAATATATTTTAAATTACATTACATTTAAATATGAAGAGTTTGATAATATTATATAATTTATATAGTTATTTATATTGTTTTTAGAGTTATTGAGATTTCCTTAAGATGAAATAATAAGGTTCTAAGTTGATTCCAATAAATTTTAAATATCATTGATTTTATGTTAAAAATTCAACAAGTATAGATAATATCCTTTCATATAGAATTGCGGAAATTTTCCGAAGTCATTTGATATGTATGATATTTTTATTTAGATTTGAACTAATGAAATGAAAATTTTTAGAACAACCCTCTATAAGTAATATTCTTTCAGGAAGCTATGTGATAAGTTCTTGGAATTGTGGTAAAAATGTCTATGTGATATATATAATTTTTATTTCATGCATAAGTTATTTATTTAATTGAACACTAGAGATTAACAAAAGAAAGAGATGTATAAAATATAATTATAATAACTGATATATTCTTTATGGATATAAAGAAAATAGAAAAGTATGGTGAATAACTATGATACATAACATTTTATGTAGAGTTCATAAGATTTTATTTTACACTAATGATAATTGGGAAATAAAGGAGGTTAGAGTGCATCTGTAACATATATGATGATATTTAATATAGTTCTTTGATGTTTAAGTATACAAATTCTAAAAGGCAGTAAATATATATGTTTTTTTATTTCTGTAAGATATTTTTTGAGTAAAACATATAAATAAAAAAACAAAATAAACTAATATGAATACATAAGATATTTTTTAAAGTTTATGATACTCGAATTTAGATAATATTAGAACATTATGATATTGTGTAATATCTACTAAGGCATGCATAAGATATTTTACTGTGAAAAAAGAAATGAAGATAAGTATAAAACCATTCATATATACATAAGATGTTTTTACTCACATGGTAGTATGTAAATTTTTTCATAATGTACTTTTGTTTTTACCCTTAGAAAAAATGGTATTTTTGAGATATTTGATGTTCAGAATAAATATTTTGAGTAAAATAAATTTATTTGATACTATAATTGATCTTCAGTGGATTAAATGTTGTAAAATATGTTTTTATTCTAGATGAGTGACAAATAATATGATATTTACACAAAGATTGATAATATAATTATGAGATGCAATCTAAGAATTTAAATTCATGTATATGGTTGTTCTAGAATAAAAAATTTGTCTTGTGGAGAAGAAAGGTTGAATGACTACAAAATAATTATTAATATATGTATTTCATATAGTTTTGAAGTTTAATTTTTTTGTAATATTTTTTGGAAATAATTTTTGAGGAAATATTCCTATGTTTTTAAAATGATAATACAAATATTTTTAAATAAATTAAATAGAGATTTTTTGAATGGTATTAAATAAGTCTAAATTAGAAAAGGTGTTTTATCAAAATAACATTAGATATAAGATGTTATGAGAAGAATAGAGTATTCTTTATATCATGGGAGAACACCCACATTATTTAGTTGAGGAAATATTATGGATATCACCACACTGAGAATATATTATATTTTGTATATTAAAGTATATATAAAATATATTCGGAGTGATCTAGAGATATAAATTGTGGAAGAATATGTAGAAGAAGTGTGGTGAAGAGAAAGGTAGTTAACCCTATAATTATATGGATAAGAATAACGTTTTGGGTATTGAGGATGAATGATATCCCAATGGTATTTTTATTATTATATCTAATAAATTTGAGTAAAATCTAGAAAAATGAGAAAGTTAATGAATGATAAAGGAGATTTGAATCATGTCTTGTGATACCATGTGTTGAAAAATCTAGTGAATAAGAAGAAGCCGGAAGAAGAGTTGTGGAAGGACAATATAAAATGAGACTCATTTATCACCCATTTGAAATAAAATAAATCAAATACTCTATTGAGTTAATCTCGTGATCTGATTATGTGAATGATTGGGGATCTTGCATGTTTTAGACATTATGTTTTATTCAGTTTGACAAAACATCCACAAGTAGTTGAAGGATATACTGAGGATGGAGATCTGATCATTTATATATATTGTTATCTAATAGTCTATTTTTATATTCTTCAAGCAGTTTGGAGGAAAGTTTGTAAATTTTTTGGAGTTAATAAATTACTTTAATACTTATTAGAAAGATGGAAGATAATTCATAAGATTTAAATTGGGTTTAAGATGAAACATCCCCAATCCAATTATATTCAGTAATTGATTCAATTGAAAAATAATGGTCTTATATGATCCTTAATATAATAGGGATGTAATCACCATTATATCTAGGGAGAACCTTATAAAAAGACTATGTGATATTTTTAACATTATTATTTATATTTCAAGTGGTATACATGTGCTTGGTAAACCAAAAAGATAAAATATTATATTTATAGATAACATGTATTTGAATACTGAGATGGGTTATGATTCAAAAAAAGTAATTTATTAAAATTGGTCACCCTGATTCACCCCCTCTCAAGTGTCTCTACGTTCCATTTGGAATATCATGCAGTATTAAAGCTAAAATAGATTCATTGGGTTGGATCTATTTTTACTCTGGGTAATTTCTATTGGAAGAATATAAAGTAAATATTTTAAGAGAGTTATGAGTATCCTTATATGTAATATTCAACTTATTTTACTATTTCTACATTTATAGAGTCCTTTTCTAAAACATTAAAAATTAAAAATAAATGAGAGGCAATGATATTAAGGAAAAATTTAAAATGAAAGAAGGATCTAGAAAAACTACTAGAAGGTAATATATGTGGTATTAGTTTATATAAACACATTTCTGTTAATCCTATTTATAAATCATGTTAAATATGTGATGAGAATGTACACATAAAATTACGTAGTGTTTTTTAATTTTTAAGTTGAGGTTTTTTTAAATTCCCTTATTGATTTCTTCACATAAATACATTTATGCATAAAGGGTATACATGAAGAAAAATCATACATGGAGTTGGAAAATGATATAATAGAAGATGAATTGGATAATAATTTACAAAAGTAAAACACTATCAAACAGATTATTAAATCTTTGTAATATTATGTTTTACTTTTTAATGAAATATCTTCCCTAGTTGAAGAAGAGATATATTGATGTTTTTTATAATTTTTTTATCTATTTTTAGGCTAATATCCAATAACTAGATGAAACACATAAAACTACCATTAATATCAAAAACATCAATTTGGAAATCAATGTAAAATGTTGTAAGAAAGTATAAAAATATTTAAAAAATATATTTTAATTTTAAAAAATATTATATTGAGAAGATGTAGAATGAATGTTAATACAATGTGAGATAACATGAGAAAAAAAAGAGTTTTATAAATCATAAATGTCTTGACTTGGAGGTGAAGATGAGAAATCTTGAAAAAACCTATACAAAATATTTAAAATAATATAATAGAAGAAGGGATTTCACATTTAACTCAGAAAAGGTTTATATTTATAAAATGAATATATAAAGTGTAGAAAAGAGAAATAAATAATTTCCTATTCAACCGAAAAAAACTCTGGAAATAAGGTAACCCATGGACCAATTATTTTATTTATATTAATTACTTTTCATCTTCTAGTGTAGATTAAAAATTAAAATATAGAAAAATATAGCGGATACAAAATTATGTAAACCCCAATAATGTTTCAATGATATATGTTATAAAAATTAAAAAGATAAAATCTATAAAATTATTTTAAAATGAGATCAATTTTATCTAAATAAAATAAGGTATATAAGTTTTTAAACATCTCTAGATAATATCTATATAAAAGAAAAATATTTACTAGTCATTGTTAAAACTATTAGTGGTTTAAGAAGAAGGAAATTGAATAAAAACACTACATGTTAATGTATAAAGATTAAAAAATGCCTATATGAAGGGGGATTAATGTTGAATTAAGGACAAAATCAGTGGTGTATAAGTAGATTTCCTAGAAGAAGATGAATATTTCCTCCAAAAATAGATTTGATTTTCATGGTAACTTCTATGAATAATAAAAGATATGTTTTCAGAATTATGATGAGTTATTGAATATACCAATTAATAATAATTAATATATTTATTTGAATATATGACCACAATATAAAAGAAATCAAGTGAGGATAGATTATATGTATTCCTTATGGTATAAAAAATAAGAAATCATAAAAAATTACACTAAAGAAAAAAGTTGGAAAGGATAACACACTCATAAAGTAAAGATAATTTAACTATGGAAGTAAATTCCATATCATGGAAAATTGAAAAATGTATATAAAAGTAAAGATAAAATATAGGAAGATAGAATCCAAAGTGTAATCAATCCAAGTTCTGAATAATAGGATTGGTTTGGTGAAAGACATACCTAATGAATAATTTGTGGTATTTTTTGAAAGGGAAAATTCAAATGAGATTGAATAATTATTTAGAATGTTCAAATTGTATGGAAATACAGATAAAAAAATGTATGATAATTTCATTAATACAAAAGAAGTCATTGAAAAGTATATGAAAAAAACTAGTGAATTCTTGTGCTAGAAAAGATACTGTAAAGAAGGAGTCTACATAGAAGAATAAGGATAATCATGTGCTTATGGGGTGCTTAGGAATACAAAAAGATCTATTAGAACTATCTATGATGTTAGATAAAGAAAACAAAATAAGAGTGTTTTATTGTAATTCCTCAACCCTAGTTTCCCAGAGTTGGTGCATTATTACATAACATTCGCATGATCACAAAAGATCATGTCTCAAAAGGCCGATCTGTTTAGTAGCCTCGGAAGTACTAGATACATTCATAAGGTTTACATTACATCATAAAATGGAAAACTAAAATTAAATTGTTCCCATAGACAACACTGAGATCCTATAAACTATCCCTCCAGGTCAGTCATAATATACTTTTTTGCATCCTAGAAAAAATAAAACATAGAAAGGGGTGAGCTCAGATGCTCAGTAAGGATAATAATATTGCAGAAACTTTCATAAATAAGCACAAAAATTTAAGGCAATGTATAAAACCAAAACAAAAGACTTCTAAACATAAACTCTATCATAATATGGAAAATATAAATCAATATAATTCCATTTACTTACTCACATGGATATTCTACTAGTCGAATAATCCCATGCAATATCAATATACACTTTCATAATGATGGAATGCATAATGGCATACTTTCATAACCACATAGTCATGGACTTGTTCCAAGACAGAAAATAAGATTTTTTCATGGCCTTTTACCAAGACACTAGTTTATCTCATGAGACCTATCGATCCATCTAAGAGCTATAGAAGGATCCACCCATCACTTACTTAGTCCAATGCATTCCTCATATGAAAAGGTTTAAACATAACATAAAAATTCATATTAAAACTATCATATGAAATGTCAATAATTTTTCCATAAACCATGAATGGTGTAAAAAATTACACATCCGCATTCAAACATATCACAAAAACTTCAATACAATATAGAAGTTATCTACCATAATAAATCAACTTCAAATAATCTTAAAATCTATCAAAGGATGTTGACATAGATGAAATCAAAAACTTTTTTTTAGAGAAATATCTCTTTCTATTTTAAAATCATTTAAGAGTCAAATAATTTTAAAGAAAAAATTTATTTTGAAAATATTATTATATGCTTTTAATAGAAGCTTCGACGATGTTATAATGGCTGAAAATAGCTGCACCCACCGTATAAGTTAAAAAAACATTCTTACCTTAATTTTTTCAAAAAGGTCATAAAGTACCTTGTTTGGAAAATGACAGAAAGATTCCTTCCCAAACATATAAGGTCAAATAAAAGTATAAATAACTTTACCCCACTTTATAGTAAATATAAAAAATGTTTTGAAATACTTTTTTAAGAAACATGGATGTGGATGATAAAGAGGTTCTTGTAGATACTTACGTAAAAACAAACTTGGATAATAAAGAGATTGTAAAATTAACCCTTACCTTGTAATTTTCTTTGGTCGAGGGTAGGTTAAACTCATGTATAATGGTTAAATAATTGTTATTAAATTATAAAAGAATCATATATATTAATATTATATCATATATGATCTTTTAATATTACTTTGTTAATAATATTTTAGTATTATCGTCGTTTCAGGTGTTAACTGATTCGTTTTCCATTATATTATTTGTTATGTAAGTAATTTTTGTTATGGATATGATGTATATTATTCATATTCAGAATGATATTAAGTCTTTAAACATTATTTTTAATCATATATTGAAAATTAGTCTTTAATGGATTACGATGGGGAATGAATCTCATCGCGTTCGTGGAGACGGTAATCCGTACGTACGTACGAGCGACAATATCATTCTTTTTATATTAAAATGATATATAATTGGATAGTATATCATATATAAAGAATCATTATCATGTTATATTTATTATTTTCATCAATTAAAAATCATTATTATCAAATCAAAATGATAATGTATTGAATAACAATTACACCATGACGCGGAGACAGTAAGCCATACGTACGCATGTATGGTGACATGTCATTCAAGGATGGATAGAATAATGAATATGGTTGTACCATTTTTATAATAACATCATAGTATATAGAAGATACAAGAGATATTATTTTAGAATGGAAACAACAAAGAAAAGGAAGTGGATGAAGAAAGGAACTTGAAAGAGGTGATGAAATATTTACCTCTTCTTCGGGTTCTTCCTTTTGATTTGATCAAAAGGGATATTTAGGTTGGATTTATGACTAAAGGGAGGCCACTAATATTAAGTTAGGATAGTTGAGAGGGTATTTGGGAAGGGTTTGGCCGAGCCAAATGGATTTGAAGGTGTGAATTAGAGAGAAGGGGGAGTGCCCTTTTATAAGAGGGGAGCGAGGCACCTTAGGAAAAGCTAGAAATATTATTTTATAATAAAATAAATTTCGGTTTATAATTGATAAAAAATGAATTATTTAAATTCTAAGGTGGGGATGAGTCTTAAACCACTCAACCAATAGGTTTTAGACAGGCTTGGGGCACTATATAAACCTTATCTTTTAGATTTAACTCTTAGTTAAATAGTTTGACATTTACCATGTTTCTTTGTATTTTTATATTATATGGTTAATAAAAATACAATATACATCCAAGAGAACCCCAAGTGGTTAATTAATGATACACCTATAATTATATAAGTCTTTTGGCTGAACCATAGAATTTTAGGAATAGAATATCAATTAATAATATAATATTTTTTTTAAAAACTCTTTTATGTCAATTTTGACACTATTTGGTACTTTGTTTTTTATAAATTAATAAAATCATTATTACTTCTAAAACAATTAATCTAACCAACCCTAATAGGTCATATTAACCTATAAAATTATTGTAACTCATAAAAAGTCCCAAATTACATTTATTTGGATATTTATAATATCAATTTTTTTTAATATTTCATTAATACGGTAATTACTGCATCATCATTGTGTCATAAATACATTAACTTATTCAATGTCTAAAAAATATAAATAAACTACCATTATGTATGAAATCCTTTTAGATTTCTATTTAATATTTATAGTGGAATTTATCTTATGTGTAACCCTATATTAAAAATGGTTTAGTTATTAAACTTTGAATTTAACAGTTTTAACTCTTCTTTGAGTTAAATATTAATAAATGTCCTAATCTAATCCAATTGGACCTAAAAGATCATATTTTATTCCTTATGTTGTTTTTGGTTGAATTAAACTTATCTAATAGGAATTAAAACATGTTTTAGGGTAATAATAATATCATTTTTACCCTTAATTACCCTATTTACATTTAATCACGGTAAATAAAAGTAAAAAGTTACCATTCATGAAAAATTATTTTCATCTTATTGAACAAAATTTTACTTACTGATATCAGCCATGTCTCTTGTATTTTTTAAATTCAAGTCACAAAAGTGGTAAAATTATTTTTTATGTAAATTTGCAAATGCTCCTAGGAGGTGGGTAAAAGACGGTAAAAAGTTCAATAAACATTTTATATATCTAAAATTATTATAAAATAACTCCAATGAATTAAATTGAAATTATATAGGTATTATGTATCTATTTTGACCAAAAATAAATTTAAATAAAATAAATAATTATTTATATAAAATTTGATTTTAAACAATAACTTAGTGTTTTTCACTATTCATCAAAAATTGAATGCTTTTAGAAAAATACCAAAAATTCACCCTAAGCTAATTTTGATATTCCAAATCAAAAAATGAAGTCCATTTTGAATGGTAAAATTTATAAAATTTCAAAAAGTGGGTATTACTATTCAAAACGGCTAGTTTGATTGGTCGCAATGTGTTAGAATTTCGAAGTTGTGTACAACGCAAACTTTTGCATTATTCAAAGGGAAACATATCGTGGATGATTGGGGTATTACATTTTCCCCTCCTTCAAATAATTTCATCCTCAAAATTTTTATAATATTACTGCATAAAAATATTCGGGTGGTTCTTCATCATAAGTTCCTTGGGTTCCCACATTTCCTCTTCCATATTATGGTTTCTCCATAGAACTTTTACCAGACGAGTCGTCTGGTTTCTCAACACTTGTAATATTTTATCAAGAACATTGACAGGCTCTTCGCAATAAGACAAATCGGGTTCTAGTTCTAATTTTTCATAGGTGAGCACATGTGTTGGGTTAGGTATATATTTTCTCAACAGCGATATGAGGAACACATCTTGAACTTTGGAAATATTTAGTGGTATTGCCAAACGGTTAGCTACAATTCCAATTAATTATAGAATTTCTAAAGGTCCTATGTACCTGGGACATAATTTTCCCTTATTATCCAAACGTATAACACCCTTCCATAGAGATACCTTCAAGAAAACATGATCTCCTACCTGAAATTCCAAATCCTTTCTTTAGTTATCAACATAGATCTTTTGTCTACTTTGAGCTGATTTGATGTGGTTTTGATTACCTTCACCTTTTCCATCATTTTCTCCACCAGTTCTGGGCCTACGAGTTTTTTTCACCAACATCATCCCAACAGGTTGGTGTGCAACATCTCTTTCTGTATAACGCTTCATATGGTGCCATTTGAATACTTGAATGGAAGCTATTTTTATAGGAAACTTCTACCAGACGTAAATATTGATCCCACATACCTTTAAAGTCAAGTGATCGTGATCTCAACATGTCTTCTAAGGTTTGAATAGTCCGTTTTGATTGTCCATCAGTTTGAGGGTGGTAGGCAGTTCCCAAACGAAGTTCATTATCCAGGGCTTTCTGAAAACTTTAACAAAATATTGATGTAAAATGTGGATCACGATCAGAAACAATCGATAGTGGTACTCCATGAAGTCTTACAACTTTATTAATATATAGTATTTCCAATCATTAAAGTGGTAAATCTTCTCTTATAGCTAGAAAATGTGCTGACTTGGTAAGACTATCAACAATAACCCATATTTCATCTTTCTTTCTAGGAGTCTTTGGTAGTCCCATGAAAAAGTCTATCGTATTATTATCCCATTTCCACTCAGGTATGGGAATAGGTTACATGACTCCTCCAGGATGTTTCTTTCTAGATTTCACTTGTTGACAAACCATACATCTTGACACAAAATCAGCAATCCCCCTCTTCAAGTTGTCACCCCAAAAATGTTCCTTCAAATCTCTATACATCTTAGTGCTACTAGGGTGTATAGAGAAATTGGAACTATAAGAATAATCCAACAATTCCGTTTTTATATTAAGTATATCAGGAACACAAATTCTCTTCCCAAATTTTAAAATTCCATCTTCATACACAAAGTTACTCAATCTCCCAACATTCACTGCTTTAATCTTCTTTTGAAACTCATCATCACTGGTCTGAGAACTCTTTATCCTTTCTAGTAAAGATAGTTTGGCAACCATTTGAAAAACTATTGATGTTTCACCTTCCATGCTGATTCCCATATCCATCTTTACTAGATCCATGTATATAAGATCTTTTTTACCTCTCATCTTGTTCAAAAATCCATGATCCTTTCTACTCAAAGCATCTATCACCTTATTTTCCTTCCCCGAGTGGTAGTGTATAGTGAAATCATAATCCTTGAGCAGTTCAAGCCATCTCCATTGCCTCATGTTGAGTTCTTTCTATGAGAAAATATTCTTCAAACTCTTGTGATCGGTATATATATCACATTTTTCACCATAGAGATAGTCTTTCCAAATCTTCAAAGTAAAGATTACTACTGCTAACTCAAGATCAAGAGTAGGATAGTTTTTCTCATGAATTTTTATCTTTTATGATGCATAGACAGTAACCCTATCATTCTGCATAAGGACAAAACCAAGTCCTTTCTTTGAGGCATCACTATAAATAACAAACCCATCATTCCCTGATGGTTGAGTCAATATAGGAGCATTGGATAATCTTCTCTTCAGTTCTTCAAAAAAAATTTCACACTCTTTTGTACAAACAAATTTAACCCCTTTACGCGTGATCTTGGTTAATGGGTTATCCAATCAAGAATAATTCAGGACGAAATGCTGATAATAACATGCTAAACCAATAAAACAACGTACCTATGTTAAACTTGTCAGTGTTGGCAATTCTTGGATTGATCTTGTCTTTGAAGTATTAATGGAGATTCCATCCATAGAGATGATATGGACAAGAAAAGAAATTTCTTGAATCCAGAAGTCACACTTTCTAATATTTCCAAATAATTCATGTCTTCTAAGAGTCTTCAGGATAATGTGCAATTGATTTTCATGATCTTATAGATTTTGGAGTATACTAAGATATCATCAATAAATACAACTAAAAAGTCATCTATATATTCCTTGAATACTCTATTCATTAGATCCATGATGACAGAGGATGCATTAGTCAGCCCAAAATGCATTACTGTAAACTCATAATGCCCATAACTGGTTTGAAATGATGACTTTGGAATGTATTCCTTATTCACGCACAACCGATGATATCTAGATCGAAGGTAAATCTTTGAAAATTATTGAGTTCCATGAATTTGGTCGAATAAATCATCAATGAGAGGAAGGGGATACTTGTTCTTTATTGTTATAGCATTAATCTATCTGTAGTCAATGCACAACCTCATAGATCCATGTTTCTTCTTAACAAAAAGGACAGGGGCTCCCCATGGAGAAACACTAGGGAGAATAAATCCCTTATTATTTAATTCCTCTAGTTGTTTCTTTAGTTCCACTAATTCCATAGTGTCCATTCTATAAGGGGTCTTTGATATGGGCCTTGAACCGGAAATTAAATCAATGGAAAACTCAATTTCTCATTCTGGAGGATGTCCTGGTAAATCATCTGGAAACACATCTGCATATTCTTTCACAATAGGTACATATTCTATTTGAACATTAATTTCCTCACCCAAAATTATTTCATTCTCTTCCTCCCCAATAATCGAATTTAGTTGAGCTACTGGGGGTCGATCTAGAAAAGAATGATGTGGCGATGATTCTTCTCTAAAGATAAGGTGTTATTTATCATCATCATAAAAAATCGTAACGTCCTTCTTCTTACAATAAATTTTTACATCATAGTCAAAAATCCAATCCATACTAAGGATCATATCAAATTCAATCATGGGTATGATGATGAGATTAGTAGATAAAGAGCATTTATATGCCCTAATGGGAACTGATTCACAAAAATTTGTTGCAATGACACTTCCCTTAAGAGTTTTGACTGAAAAATACCTTGTTAAATCAAATTGGATCTATCTAATTTTCTTATCAAACTGGGAATATATGAAACATTTCGATGATCTAGATTCAAATAAAAAATTCTCTAAACTTGAGGAAACCATTAAATTACTAGCCACCATGTCTTTCAGAGATTCAGCCTTAGCAGTAGTGATAGAATAAGATATTCCTTGATCCCTTGGTCTATTCTGAGGTAAGTTCTCATGAAAACTAGGAAATTCATTTGCATAATACCCCCTTTCTCTACAATTGTAGCATTCACCATCGACAACCACTTTCTTTCCCTTACAATCACGAGATTGGTAGCCTTTTTCACCACACTTGTAATAGACTCCCATTCCTTTCATGAAAGTACCAGGGTGTTTCTTCCCACATTTACTATAGGATGGATATTATACTTTTCCCTTCTTCCCCTTATTTCCATTTCCAGAGTGTTCGGTAGATCTCTTATTCTCTTGGTTTTCTTTAAATTCACAAGTCTTAGAGAATTCTTTTTCTGTCTTGATAGCACATGAGACAATATCCTCATACGAAGAGAAGGATTGTGAGACTAATGCTCGACGGAGAAATTTTTTTAAACCATAAAATAAATGATAAATCTTACTTCTTGGGTTACGTATATAATCTGCAGCATGCCTCGCTAACCTTGTAAAGTTAGCCTCATACTTTGTGACATTCTCATCCTCCTTTTTCCTCAGACTCAGAAATTGGCTTTCCATATCTGCTCGATGGTCATGAGGAAAGTATTTTTCTAAGAAAATATTTTTAAAATCCCTTCATTCCATATTTGATACTTCATCATATTCCTTTATGTTTTGAATCAATGACCACCATCGATCATCATCTCTAGTGAGGTGGTAAACTGCCATGACATCTTTTTCACTTTTGCTACTCCCCAAGGCGTGGAATATTTTCTCTAAAGAGTTTATCTATTGCTCAGCTACTAGTGGATTTGTGCCCCCGTTGAATGTTGGTGGTTGTTGCCTCATGAAGCAATCTAACATTGATCCTCCATGCTGCAGATCAGGGTGCTCCATACGGGTAAAGTTATTATTCATAACCTGGGTGAGTTGTCCCAATATAGTGATAAGATAATCAGCACCAGTTATATCACCAGCTCCACTATAATTATCTTGAGTAGGAGAGAAATCCCTACATGGAGTGTGATCCTTGATACGATTTCCATTTTTTCCAATAGGTGATATTTCTAAACAATGGCATAAAATCGATTAGTTTATGAATCAAAATACATAATTCCCAACTTATAAAACACTTCACATAAAATGAGAAATTTATAAATATAATACATAATCATAAAAATGTTTTCTTTGAGGAAGTATATACTCATTATATCTTCATAATAGTTTGTAAAGAAAATGAGAATTATACTAATAATATCCCACGGGAGTGTCATAACCAAGAGTGAAGCAAGACCCATTGTCATGCACCAGTTCCCATTCGAGTCTAGCTCAAAGTATTTTTTTCTGGTTTTACCCCTAAGTACCTCTTTTCCAGATCCACCTCTACCTGTTCGTATCTAGATAGGGTTGTGTTTCTTGGAAAACTCAAAAAATCTCTACAATACCAAAATTTTAGGAAGTTCTTCTATACTAATCCTCAAAGTCTATCTCAGGGTAATGTCCTCTAATCAGAGTTTATCTAAATCTAGATTCCAAGAATTGTACTAAACTATTTCTGATACCAACTATAACACCCCGACCCTAGTTACCCAGAGTCGGTGCATTTTTACATTACATTATAATGATCACAAAAGATCATGTCTCGAAAGACCGATTAGTATAGTAGCCTTGGAAGTACAAGATACATTCATCAGGTTTACATTACATCATAAAATGGAAAACTACAACATTGTTTCCATAGAAACAACTGAGATCCCATAGACTATCCTTGCAGGTTAGTCATAATATACTTCTTCGCATCCTGGTAAAAATAAAACATTGAAAGGGTTGAGCTCTGATGCTCAGTAAGGATAACAATATAGCAGAAACTTTCATAAATAAGCATAAACATTTAAGGCAATGTATAAAACCAAAACAAAATCTTTTTAAAAATAAACTTCCTCATAATATGGAAAATATAAATAAAAATAATTCTATTTACTAACTCACGTGGATATTCTACTAGTCGAATAATCACATGCAATATCAATAGCCACTTTCATAATGATGGAATGCATAATACCAGACTTTCATAACCACATAGTCAAGGCCTTGTGCCAAGACTACAAATAAGATTTTGTCAAGGCCTTGTTCCAAAACACTAGTTTGTATCATGAGACCTACCGATGCATGGAAGAGCTATAGCGGGCTCCACCCGTCACTTACTAAGTCCAATGCATTCCTCATATGAAAAGGTTTAAACATAACATAAACATTCCTATTAAAACTAGCATACAAAATGTCACTACTTTTTCCATAAACCATGAATGGTGTAAAAAATAACACATCCACAATCAAAAATATCACAAAACTTAGAATACAATATGGATGTTTTGTTTCATAATAAATCAACTTCAAATAAGCTTAAAATCCATCAAAGGATATTTACATAGATGAAATCAAAACCTTTTTTAGAGAAATATCTCTTTATATTTTGAAATCATTTAAGAGTCACATAATTAAAAAGAAGACATTTATTTTGAAAATATTCTTATAAGCTTGTAAGGGAAGCTTTGAAGATGTTATAACGGAGGAAAATAGCTACACCCTCCGTATAAGTTTTAAAAAACATTCTTACCTTAATTTTGTTGAAAAGGTCATAAAGTACCCTGTTTGGAAAACGACCGAAAGATTCCCTTAAAAACATATAAGGTAAAATAAGGGTATAAATGACTTTACCCCATTGTCTAGTAAATAGTAAATTTGTTTGGAAATAAATTTTTATGAAACATGGATGTGGATGATAAAGAGGTCCTAGTAGATA
The DNA here is from genome assembly GCA_963277665.1 of Viscum album. Lineage (NCBI taxonomy): Eukaryota > Viridiplantae > Streptophyta > Magnoliopsida > Santalales > Viscaceae > Viscum > Viscum album. Next base: position 343,840,023 of record OY728156.1, read on the forward strand.
CTTAAGTAAAAACAACCTCAGATAATAAATATATTGTGAAATTAACCCTTACCTTGTAATTTTCCATGGTCGAGGGTAGGTTAACCTCCTGTATAATGGTGAAATAATTGTTATTAAATTATAAAATAATCATATACATTAATATGATATCATATATTATTTTTTAATATTTCTTTGTTAATAATATTTTAGTATTATTGTCGTTTTGAGTGTTTACTGATTCATTTTCCTTTATATGATTTATTATGTCAGTATTTTTTGCTATGGATAGGATGTATCTTATTCATATTCAGAATTATATTAATTATTTAAAAATTATTTTTAGTCATCTAATTAAAATTAGTCTTGAATGGATTACGATTGGGAATGAATCTCATTGCGTTTATGGAGACGATAATCCGTACGTATGCATGAACACCAATATCATTATTTTAATATTAAAATAATATAAAATTGGATGTTATATCATATATAAAGAATAATTATCATGTTAAATTTATTATTTACATCAATTACACATCATTATTATACCCATCCAAATAATAATGTACAAAATAACAATTACACCACGATGTGGAGATAGTAAGCCGTACGTACGCACGTATAGTGACATGTCATTAAAAGGATGGATAGAATAATGAATATGGATGTACCATATTTATAAGAACATCACATTATATATAATATACTGAAGTTATTATTTTAGAATGAAAACAACAAAGAAAAAGGAAGTGGAAGAAGAAAGGAACTTGAAAGAGGTGATGAAATATTTACCTCATCTTTGGGTTCTTTCTTTTGATTTGATCAAAAGGGATCCTTAAGTTGGCTTTCTGACTAAAGGAAGGACTCTATGATTAATTAAGGATAGTTTAGAGGGTATTTGATTAGGGGTTGGCCAAGCCAAATGGCTTTGATGGTGTGAATTAGAGAGAAGGGGGAGTGCCTTTTTATAAAAGGGGTGAGGGGAACCTTAGGAAAAGCTAGAGATATTATTTTATAATAAAATAATTTTCGGTTTATAATGGATCCAAAATGAATTATATAAATTCTAAGGTGGTTATGTGTGTAAAAAAACTCAACCAATAGGTTTTATATAGGTTTGGGTCACTATATTAACCTTATATTTTAGATTTAACTCTTAGTTAAATAGTTTGACATTTACCATGTCTCTTTGTATTTTTATATTATATGGTTAATAAACAAACTATATACATCTAAGAGAACCCCATGTGGTTCATTAATAATAAAAATATCATTCTATAAGTCTTTTGGCCGAACCTTGGACTTTTATTAACAGAATATAAATTAATAATATAATATTTGTTTTAAAAACTCTTTTATGTCAATTTTGACACTATTTGGTATTTTTTCTAAATTCATAAAAGAATTATTACTTCGAAAAAAATTCATCTAACCAACCCTAATAGGTCATAATAACCTATAAAATTAGTTTAATTTATAAAAAGTATCAAATTACATTTATTTGGATATTTATAATATCAATTATTATAATCTTTCATTAATACGATAATTACTGCATCATCATTGTGTCATAAATAAATTAAATTATTTAATGTCTAAAAAATATAAATAAAATACCATTATGTATGAAATCATTTTATATTTATAATGAATATTTATAGTCTAATTTATTTTATGTGTAACCCTATATTAAAAATGTTTTAGTTATTAAACTTTTAATTTAACACTTTTAACTTTTGTTTGAATTAAATAATAATAAATGTCCTAATCTAATACAAGTGAACCTAAAGGATCTTATTTTATCCCTAAAGTTGTTTTTGGTCGAATTACACTTATCCAATAGAATTAAAACATGTTTTAGGGTAATTATAATATCCTTTTTATCCTTAATTACCCTATTATTTTTAACCGCGGTAAATAAAACTAATAAGTTACTATTCACCAAAAATTATTTTCATCTTATTGAACCAAATTTTACTTACTGATATCAACCGTGTCTCTAGGATTTTTTAAATTCAACTCACAGAAGCGGTAAAATTATGTTTTATGTAAATTTGCAAATGCTCCAAGGAGGTGGGTAAAAGATGGTAAAAAGTTCAATAAATATTTTATATATCAAAAATTATTATAAACTAACTCTAATGAATTACATTGAAATTATGTAGGTATTATGTATCTATTTTGACCTAGAATAAATTTAAAAAAAATAAATAATTATTTAAATAAAATGTCGGTTTTAAACAATAACTCAGTGTTTTCACTATTCATCAAAAATTGAATGTTTTCAAAAAAATACAAAAAATTCACCATATGCTAATTTCGATATTCCGAATCTAAAAATTAAGTACATTTTGAAATAAAAAATATATAAAATTTTAAAAAGTGGGTATTAATATTCATAACAGCTAATTTGATTGGTCGTGATGTGTTAGAATCTCGATGTTGCGTACAACGCAAGCTATTGCATTATTCAAAGGGAAACGTACTATGGAAGCTTGGGGTGTTACATTTACTTACTAATTTTATGAATTTTTTTTCATGTAAGAAGAAATTAGAAAACATAAAGGAATCCATTTTCGCCAAGAAATTTAAATTTCTAATAATCATGGGTGTAGCTAGAATAAAGTATTCTAAAAACATAAAGCTATAAATAAAGGTGTTTATGGGTTTTATCTATTTATAAACTCTACTTTTATCACTAAGGATCTTATGAAGACTCACCTTATTTCCTTTTTTTTCTTGTTTGTAATTTTTGTATATGGAATTGAAGGTAATATATCAAAAAGTAAAACTATAAAAATGTTTTTATTTCTATATCACATTGTAATCCATCTATCATTGAGAGTTGATTTTTTTATCATTGATCATAACTTGTCAAGTTATTTTATAAAAATAATTATGTGGAATTCTTAAAGAAAACCAACCATGTTTAATATCAATTGAGTGCATTCTTTTAGGGGGATAAAACAAGAGAAATAATCTTATTTTTTTATTATTTTATTTGAATATGAATATTTGGATAATACTTAAAGATGATGTTTGAGGAATTAAAACCACTTTTATATTCTATTTAATCTTATATCCACTCTGATGAATAAATAAGAGTGATTGTTAAGATGAAAACAATGAGTAATATACCTTTCACTCAAATTTTTTGATGAGTTTGTTAAAATAATGTGCAAGTTATAAAATTCTTGATAAATATGTTTATTCCACCCATGAGAAGTGAAATCCGATTTAGTGTCAAAATTTTGATAGTTTATAGACAATCTTGAAGTTTAGATTAGTCACACCTATTTTCTACAATAATTATTTCTCAAGTGGAAATAGATTTGATTAGTCTACCACTCAATACAAGTATAAATGTGATGTTATACTTCACTAAATTGAATTAAATTATATAACTTTCAAGTAGTTTTTCCCTAAAAAATGAGAGAACTAAATAAGATAAGAATTTTTTTATCAAAAAATGTTTATAAAGATGAGTATAGTTATCCCCTAATCTACACAAATGTTTTTCTTATCAAAATTAGGATAATAGTAAATTTGTTGCACCAATTTTGAAATTATCTTTTATTAAGTAAATTAAGAAAATATCAAAAAATAAAAAGGGGGAATGATTGAAGATCCAAATGGATTATGGATATATATATTTTTATTAATCTTTTGAATATGTGTGTTGGGTGATCGAGGAATAGATTAATGAAATTAGCGAAGGTGATACCCTAATATGATAAATGGATAATCGATGTTTGAAGTTTCTTATATAAATATATTCAATGTAATATAATTATAACAAATGATTGGAGAGATTATTTTTAAATACATTAATATAATTAATGACATCACTATCTAAAATAATTTATATTTTATGAGTGGGTAAGCAAGCTATTGAACAACATACAAAGATATTATTAAAGAGGAAACATGTAGTTAGTTTATTGATTAATTCCACTAAATACAAAAATATTATCACTTGGATAATGGTTGGAGTGTGATGAGATTAGAAGTTGGAATTACTGGGGTATTTAAGATACATATAAACATTTAAAGATATGTGTTTATATAATGTAAATGATTTTTTTCTTTTAAAAATGTTATTTTTTGTAATATTCTATAATTTCCAAAGTTATTTAAGATATTTTTGGTAGTTATTGAGAATTATTCTCGATTAATTCAATTGTTTTTTAGTTAATTTTTTTGTATTTTAGTTTAAATTGATTTGAGTAAGAAAATTGGATATGTATAGAGGATCTCCCTACATATGTATGATTTTTTCAAATATTGGAGTGGAAATTTATGAAGGGAATTTGATACATAAGATATTTTTTTGGCTATGAATTGATTAAATGAAAATTTTTAGAACATTAATATATATTTATTAACCTCTCACAAAGATATATAAATATTTTTAAAAGTTTTTCTGAAAATTTACTAAGCGATACTTATGATTTTTTATGTTATACGCTATTGAAGGGAACAATGGAAATTAGCAAACCCAAACAAATTTAACCTATTTTTATGATACATTATATACTATCTAGGTAAGTGATTAAAATAGAAAAGTATGTTGCATTATTGTGATATATATAATTTTCTATAATGTATATAAGGTATTCTATAGAAAAACTGAAAATTTAAAAAGATAGGAGATCATTTTGAATATATAACGTCATTGATGATATAAAATATATTTCTATATAGTTTTAGGTTGAAAATGTAAAAGTTGGTGGATGTGTATGTTTTTTGGATAATTGTATGATAATTTTTGAAGAGTACATAGGAATCAATAATGTGAAGAATGTTATGTAAATATATGATATTTTTTTCTAACTACTGATATAAGAATTCAACTAAGTACTAAATATTATATTGGGGTATAATATCTACTAATATATGCATAAAATAATTTACCATGGAAAAAAAGTTTCAAACTAGAAAATTTTATATAAATAAATAAGATATGTTTACTCACAATGTGTAATTTATATTTTTATAAAACTTATTTATGTTTATACACCAAGAAAAATGTTAGCTTTGTTGAGATAGAGAATTTCTAGGTTAAATATTTCAAGGAAAATAAATTAAGTTTATGTTGAAACTTAAATTCTAATGGATTAAATATCATTAAAAAATTCAATATTTATGTTTACATATTGGGAATATTTCTTCAAACTGAAAAGAATTAGATCATACAAAGATATAATAAGATAATTTATATTTAGGATGGTTTTAGTTCTAGAAAATTAGATATAGTATTGCTGAGATGAAAGTTCATGGATCTAGAAATCAATTATGTATATATGCTTTTGAAAAATTTTAATTATTAATTCAGTGTGGGTTATTACAGAAATAATTTGTGGGGAATTATTCAAAAGTTGTGAAGAAGGATAATCTTGAGTTTTTTTGGCTGAATTAAATAGATTTTTATATATAATTGGGTAATTAAGTCTAAGTGATAAGAGGGGTATTCATAGAAAAAAATTAGAGAAATAAAGTTAAGAATGGAATACTCTTGATATAATGGGATCACACCCTTATGGTTTAGTTTAAAAAAATTGAGGATATAACTTTACTAACAATTGAAGAGATTTTCAATATGAAAGAGTATAGAAAATATATTAGGTGTTATCTAGAAATATATGTTGAGGATGAATAAATAAAAAAATAATGATAATGATTATTTTAGAGAACCTTTTAATAATATGGAGTAAAATAATTTTATGGGTGTTGAGGAAGATGTAGAACCCAATGATATTTGGATCAGATGATCTAGTTCATCTAAATAGAATGAAGATAAAGAAGGAAAAAAATGTTTTGAATCCTATGATATTATATGAATAATTATAGGATCTAATGAAGAAGAAGAAATAAAAAGTATAAGTCTGATGTCAATGGAGTTTTATTAATCAATCATTGGTATTTAGAGACCATGAATATTTTATTAAGAGAATCCAACAGTATGATTTTGTGATTTATATGAGAGTTTGGATGATTTAGAGACCAAATTGCATATTATTTAGTGAAACATCCATATATAGTCTATGGTTATGTAGATAAAGTAAATATGACCATTTACAAGTAGTGACATCTAATATATATTCATGATCCTCATTAGAAAGTTTTTAGAAAGGTGTATAAACTATGAGGATCCTATATAATCTTCTAAAACATTAATAGAGAAATAAGAGAATTAAAAATATTTCTACTAGCTTTAACATGATATATTCCCCCTCTAATTATAATTGATAATGAGTTATAATTTATAATATGTGGCTCAGATGATCCCAAACACAACAAAGACATAGTCACACACATTGGGGGTGAACCTTTTAAAAACACAATGCGACATTATGAAAATTTCTTTCTGTATTAAATAAGATAAATGTGTGGTGGGAAAAAGTAGATCCACCATTATCCTAATAGATAAAATGTGTTCGAATATTTAAATGGTTTAAAGTTTAAATGGAAAAAATAATTCAGTTAAATTAATCTCCCTGATTTAACCACCATTTATTTGACTATATGGTCTGTTAGGAATATCACAATTAATGAATTAAATATAATAATGAAAAATATTTATATTAGAATGGTTTTAAAAAAAAATCACTTATAAGAAACAAGTTTCCTATAAAGTTATAAAAATGTGTTAGGGGAAATAGGATGAGACTTCCAGTGATTCTATTCTTGATGAAGACTAAAAAATTCTAAATGAAAATATTATGTATATTATCTTAAATTTTTTTATTGAAAATATGAATTTTATTTTTATAAATTAAATTTTATTTAACTTTTCTGTGTGAATCCATTATAAATTTTTATATTGAACATCGAAATAATATTAAATTTGCGGGCATTGAAGACGATGAACACAGTTAAATTCATTCCAAGAATAAATTCAATAAATAATCCAACTAAAAAATATGTATTAATTCCTCTTATATAATTAATATATCATTAAAGAAATGAATTCCCATGATAAAGGAGGAACACGATTAAGAATAAGTATCCACTTATGAGAGTAAATATGAAGAGGATAATGTAGAAACTTCATATATAAGATTGAATTTGAAGAGAATTAATCTAATAAAAAACTAAAAAAATTCTTGGTTATAGTTGAGAAATAATGAAAATAACCATGTGATAGAATGAAAGGTTATATTGAATACATGATAAATTTTTAATTAAATGTATTCTTTAGATGGAATCCCGAACATAAAAAGTAGAACACGTGTAAGAAGAAATAATATGAAATGATAAAAAGTAATGAATTTGAATTTATGAATAAAGAGCCTGAATACATTATGAAAATAATATATTTGAAATATCAAAAGGATTTAATTAATATAATTAATAATGATATTGATGATGAATTCACTATAATGAATATTTTTTTTTTGAAAACACAATAAAATAATTGTTTCTTAAAATGAATTTAAAAAAATTAATTGATGATATCAATAAATTTAAATAGGTTCAAGTTAAATCCTTAAAGGCTAGTAAGAAAATAATTTATTATGAACTAAACATAAGGAATGTCTCAACTATTAATGAATTTATTCTAAATAAAATAATAATTTGTGATTCAATGGAGATTTAAATACTACTATATAAAATATTAATCATTTAAAACATGTTTTATGAAATTAAATTTTTTTATTTAATATTTCATGTTATAAAAATAATTTTTTAAGATTCATGTTAATAAAGTTACTATTTATAAACATTTAAATAAATGGAGAGTGGAAAGTTTTTAAAAAAAATTTCTCCTCAAATGAAGTGAAATTAATGACTCTAACTACCCCAAAAGGCTTAATTATTTTAAAAATATAATCAAAACATTTATCTACAAAAAAAATTATGAATAAGTAATTCCTAATTTATAAAATTATAGTATTGTTTTGATAAAAATAGAGAAAAATATTATTATTTTTTATAAATATTCTCAATTTAGATTTAAAAAGGAGAAATAAATTTGTGTGTGTGTGGGGGGGGTCATTATTTTTAAAAATATAATAAATTAGAGGGAAAAAAATAACTTTACATGCATAAGACTGGTTTAATAATCTTCATGATGTATGTAGATTATTTATTTAGCTAATAAAATAAATTGAAAAGTATTTAATAATACATTTTAATCAATTTAATATTTTTTTGATGTCAGATATCGACAAAAATAAAGAAGAGTTTAAATATATTTGTGTTATGGAAGTTTTTATAAATCTAATATGAATAGAAATCTGTTGATTCTTTATAGTGTCTAGTCATTGAATATGAATTTAATTACAAATACCTTATTTAATATTGAGTAATACAGGGTGAGATAAATTAATATTTATAATGATAGTGCATTGATAATTTAAGGAGTTGGCATTACTAAAATAAAGGCACTTAGAATAAAATCAATAATTATTTTATTTGTTAATGGGATAAAAGATAATTTTTGTTGTGTTATTAAATTAGTTGATAATGGAGTTGAATTAAAGTGTATAAGGAATTATATAAGTATCATGATCCTAATATATAGAATAACTATCACTTAAGGTGGGCTAAATAGTAAAAATATATTTTAAATTTCCAATTCAAACAATTCGTGAGACCTCAATAAAAATATAGAGACATAGTTATAGAATAGAATACTTGGTCATATTTTCTCAAGGATCATGAGAAAACTTAAAAGGAAAGAGGTTTGGAGATATCGACCTATATTAAAGAAGGATAGATATAGGTGTTTTAAAACTTTTCAAAAAATGGAATATGACTCATGTAAGTTATAAAAAAGTTTAAATTAAATTTAAATGAAAATATAATTTATTCATTCTTATTTATAAAGACCTATTAGACACTTAGATACCTAGGGTGAGAATTAATTTATCATATTCTATGAAAATTACAAAATACCAATATATTTTATATATGTGAAAGAAAATTAGATACTCTATTGAACCCAAAAACATTCACAAGAGAAACTGAAAGTGGGATTATGAAAAAAATAAAAAAATAAAGGGATATATAATTGAATGGAGTTTATGTTAAATTCCTATCAGTTTTATTTTATAAACTATGGAACAAAATGAGTATAATTCTCAATTTAAACCTCAATAATATAGATAAACTAAACAGAATAATATAATGCTTGTGAAAATGAGAATAACATTACTTGAAATGTTTAAAATATCAAATCATATCCATAATAAAGAAATATCTCATACTTTTTAAGATGAAAAATTGATATTTATTACGTAATTTTTTTAACAAAAAAATTGAGTTATGGAATAATAGGAATCGAATTATAAATTTTTTAATGTGTTTTATAGAATATTTTTCATAAACAAATGGATAAATTTGATGAAAAAGATAATAAGGAATATTTATGGGATAGATTTTAAATGGATAAGGCCATAATTACTAAAAAATAGGATACTTAAAATGGTAGATGTAATAACCCCAACTCTAGTAACAAAGATTAGGTGTCTGCATTATTATATTTTCTTAGATACAAGGGATCAAATCTAAAATAAATGATTAGTTTATATGTTTTGTAGGACTATATACCTACATGATACATAATTTATATTGGTAATAAAAAATAAAACCTAAAAAAATAAAATTCTTAGCATCGTTGAAACTCATTCAAAGGATTTATCTTCATAACTTGGGAAAAGAAAAAAACAAGGGTGAGCTCTAATGCTTGGTAATCATTACATACAAGAGAAGATATCATGAATAAATATTTAATAATAAATATGGGTTGGTAAATAAATGAACACACATTCATTTTAATCAATAAATTTTCTAACATAATTCTATATGTAATAATCAATATAGAAAGGTAAATGACTAAAAACACATGCCATTAAATCAAAAAATTGAGAAAGAAATACATCTAGAGGTAATATCGTAGAAAAAATATCATGGTTAATAATAATAAATAATTTATCAGTTAAGTAAATTCTTAAATATTGGACTTAATGATATAAGGCATCATGATACCTCTATTATCTAGTTTTTTCACAAGATATTTTAAAAATACAAGGTAAAAACCCATCTGATTTGGCCAACTGATTTCTCTCATGAGACCAATCAATGCATTGAGGGGAAATATATAACTAGTACCCACCCATATATGAATGTATAGAGAATTAATCACAGTTTTAGTATTCAATTTAATTCATGAATCAACATGCCATATCATCAAATATCTGTATTGAGTAAAGGATAAAAATTTATTAATGTTTCCATAGTTAATCAAAAAACATTCAAAGTAAACACTGTATTTAAAAATTATATGGGTTTTATGAAATAATAATATCCATAATTAAATAATATATATGTTTAATGTAAATGTAATGTCCCATAAAAAATGACCACAATAAAGTTGTTGTTTCAAGACAAAGTTGACAATCACAAAAGAAAGTGAGATTGTACAATAACTTTCACCACTTGGTAATTTTCATATCGAATACCATTGGATGAAATAATTCAAATTAAATCTTAAAATATGATTAATTATTATGGAATCATGAAATTACATGTAAATGGGGTGGTATATACAAAATATATTTTAAATTAGGTTCATAGCATTAAAATATGCCTCAATGAAGGGAAATAGAGGAGAAGACCCTTACCTCATAATTTCATTTTGTTAAATGTAATATAACACCTTATATAATGATTTTAATCATGTTATTAGTTTATACAAAAATAGTAATCTTATTTATAATACCATATATGATCCTCTTAAAACATTTGACCACCTGTTTGTTAATAATATTTCGTTGTTTTCATTGTTTTGGGTGTTAATTACTTTATTTTCTCATGCATGTTTTATAATTAAAGTCCATTTTCTTGTACATATGATATAATAAATCATCTACATAATAATAATTTTATAAATATCATATTTACTCAGTAGATACATTATTTTAACCATTCTTATGAGTTATTCATAAAAAATTAATTATATTGCTTCATGGAGATGGTAGACCATACGTACGCACAAGCAATGATATAATTCCTTTTATGGGTGAAAGGGTAAAGAGGTGAATGATATATTAATTTTAAATAATTTATATCATATAATATATATCAAATAATTTCATTAAATATATCATTAATACCTTCCATGTAAAATAATCACATCGCTTTGCAAGGCAGTAGTCTGCTGTACACTTGAGCGACACTATCATATTTTAAATGGTATGGAATGTAAGAAGGTATATGTAATATTATAATTCCAAATGAATATATATATCATAAATATTGTAAATAATACTTAATTTCATCATTATATCTATCCATGAGAGGTGTTAATGGAAAATGAGTTACATTGGTTCGTGAGACGATAGTCCACCGTACACATGATGAAAAATTTCATTTCCCATTTATTGGAAGATGATATGGATACATATTATTCCATAAATATACTAAAATCTATGTATATAATTTAAAGTTTTAGAAAATTTAAATGAAAATTGCATTTTTCAAATAAAAATCAAGATTTTTGACTATTAATAAATAAATGAAATTTTTTAGAAAAATCTCTAAAATTAATCTTAAGCTAATTTTAATTTTTTAAATTTAAAAATTGAATTTTATTTTTTCAAATTTATTTTATAAAATTATGAAAATTTTATTTTATCATAAGTGTGAATGAAGTGAAAAAAATGTTATATTTTTAAAAAATAGTATTTCAGAGTATATTTATTTTCCTATAAAATGATTCTTATTATATATATAATATATAGATATCTATTTAATTTATTTTGTACATGTATAAAATATAATTTTTAATATATATTTTACTATTCATACAAGTGAACTTAATGACATGGTTATAATAGGCATGTTTGAATAATATCTTAGTAGAGTATTTTTGTTTAAACATGGTGTTGCATGAATAAAAAGCTATAAAAAGATTGAATTTATTTAAATGAAAATAATCCATAAAGTATCGAGGTGTGAAAAAATTCCCTATTACAAAAAATTTCATCCTCAAAATTTTGTAGATATTACCTTCTAAATAGATGATGGTTTTTCTTCTTTATAATTTCATCTCGTTCCCAAATTACATTCTCAATTTTGTTGTTATTCTAAAGTACCTTTACTAGAAGAGTTGTCCAATACATAAATAGTTAACTCTCTAGTATCAAGAATTTCGATGAGTTCTTAATAGTAAGATAAACCAGGTTCTCATTTTATTTCATCAGAGGTGAGAACCTATATTAGGTCTAGAATTTACTTCCTTATCAATGATATATGAAACATATCATGTACTTTAGATAGATTTGGAAGCATTTACAAATGTTAAGAAATAGTTCCAATTATTTCTAGGATTTGAAAGGGTTTAATGTAACTAAGTACTAGATTTTCCTTCCTTAAAAACCTTATAACATACTTAAATGGAGATACTTTCAACAAAACATGATCTCCCACATGGAATTACAAATGTTTCCATCAATTATCAATATGCCAGTTTTTTCTAATTTGAGCTGTAGTAATGTGATAATGAATAGAAATTACCTTTATTGTTGTCTCTTTAATATGTTATTTTCTAATTATTTTCCATTAACCCACTTAATCCCCACAAATTTGAGTATATAATCTCGTTAAATATAATGCTTCATTCAACACCATTTGAATACTTGAATGAAAACTATTATTATTGTAAAAATCTACCAAGGTAAATACTGATCCCACATACCCTGAAAGTCATGTTATTATGACATAAACATGTATTATATTATTTTAATAGTCCTTTCAGGGTTTCCATTAGTTTGTTGATTGTAGTTAGTTATCAAATGAAGTTCAATATTAGTTGTATTCTGAATAATATTGCATAATTTTGATGTAAAATAGGGATCATGGTCATACATGATCAGAATAGGTTCTCCAAAAAGTTTTAAAATTTCATTAATATAGATACTTTCAAAGATATATAGAGGTATATCTTCTCTTACAGTGAGTAAATGTATAGATTTGTTTATAAAATTAACGATAACCCACATTGAATTATTTTTTATAGGAGTGTTTGGTAGTCCCATGATAAAGTACAGAGTATTTTAATCCGATTTCCACATAGAAATAAGAAGAGGTCCCCCGAATCATCTAGGATTATATATCACATATTTCAATTTTTTACAAACCAAACATTTGGAATCATAATCAATAATTTCTCACATTAGGTTATCCCACAAAAAATGTTCCCTCAAATCCCAATAAATATTTATGATACTGGATGTATACAGGTATTTGAGCTATAATCCAAATCCAAAAAATTCAACTTTTATCTCATGTTTATATGGAACACATAATCTCTTTCCAAATTTTATAACACAATATCTACAAACTAATTATTCTAATTTCACATCATTCATAGCTTTAATTCTATTATGAAAGTTCTCATACTCAGATTGAGAACATTTTATCTTTTCTAGTATAGTTTATTTCATAATAATTTGAAAAATGAGTTATGTACCTTCTTCCAAAATAATTCAATTATACATATTTACTAGATCAATTAACATAAGATCCCTCTCAATCCTCATTTGGGTTAGATCTCCCAGATCTTTCTTACTCAATGCATCTGCTACTTTATTTTCTTTCCCTAAGTGATAGCGTATTGAGTAATCATAATAATTAAGTATATATAGCCATATAATTTGTATCATATGGATATTTTTTTTAAAAATATGTATTTTAAGATTTCATGATCCATTTATATCTCACATATTTTACCATAGAGATAATGTATCCATATATTTAAAGAAAACATTATAACTTCCAAATCAAGATCATGTTTTGGACAGTTTTTTTCAATAGACCCTAATTTCATAGATGCATATGCAATAAATTTATCATTTTTCATTAGTAAACAACCAATTAACTTCATTAATGAATCACTATATATCACACACCCATCATTTTTAGATATTATAGTCAAAATTAGCACATCATCATGTCTCTTTATTAGTTTATCGTAATATTCTTCACATTCTTTTTTCCAAATGAACTTAACTCCTTTATGTGTATATTTGGTTAATGGGTTAGCCAATCTGGAAATATTCTGAATGAATCACCATGAGTAACCTACCAAACTAATGAAACTAGGTAACTTTGTTATTTTCATTTTTATAGGCCATTATCTGACTACCTTTTTCTTCATAGGAACAAGTGAGATTATATACCTGGTGAAATACATCCTCGATTAGAAACTTCATTAAGACATAAATAACAATTTATGAATTTCTCATATAACTCATTCGTTATAAGAGTCTCAATAATGACCCGTAAAATATTATCATAGAACTCAATTCTTTAAGAATACACAAAAATTTTATCAATAAATACCCAGAAAAATAATCAAGATATTACTTGAATAATCTATTCATTCGATCCATAAAAATTGGGGATGCAATCATCAATCCAAATTAAATTACTATAAAATCATAATTTTTATACCTTATTTGGAAATCTGTCTTTAGAAAATGTTCCTTATTTACTCATAATTTATAATACATAGAATAATGTTCAATCTTTGAAAAATATTAGACTTCATGAAGTTGATTCAATAAGTCATCAATGTGAGGTAGAGGATAATTTTTCTTTATCATAATAGAATTCATTTACCTATAATCAATTCATAGTATCATGGATAAATATTTATTATTATTTAAGAGAAGAAGGGATCCCCATGGAGAAACACTAGGGAAAATAAATCCATCATCACAAAACACCTCTACTTATTTCTTCAACTCCACTAATTATATAGTTTCCATTATATAGAAATTATTTGATATTTATATTCATTTAGTGATTAACTCTGTGAAATCCTCAAATTCAAGATCTAGGGTATGTCCAAGTAATTCATCAGAAAATAAATAAATTTACTCCTCTAAAATAGGTACATACTCAATTGGAATATTGCCCTCTCCATACTTATATTGTTTTATGTTCTTCCCAAATAATTAATTTATTAGAGATAATATGGGTGGATCTTGAGTTTAATTAGATGAATATGTTTCTTATATAAAAATAAGAAGTTATACATCATTATCTTTAATCATAATTTCAATCATTATGAAATAAATTTTTACATCGTAGATTAAAATCTAGTCCATATAAAGAATTATATAGAATTCAATCATATTTATGATAATAAGGGAAGAAAATAATACAATTTTATGTGTCATAATGGGGAAAAACTGACACATCCTTATTGTAGGGAGACTTACACTATGAGTTTTGAAAAAAACCTCATTTATTAAAGTGCAATAAATATATCTAATTTTCTAGGAAAACATGGAAGATATAAAAGAGTGTGAGGATCCCGAATAAAATAAAGAATAATTTCAATTTTAAGCTATGATTAACATACCTCCCCCCTCATCATTGGGTACTTATACCATTTCCGTTGTGATTTCATAATCTAAACCTTCTCTCCATGGATTTTTATGTGGTAGATTCCCTTGAGGCTTGAGGAATTATTTTTCATAGTGACCCTTCTTCCTATAGTTGAAACAATGAATATTAGTGTTTTATTTCATCCCTTTTAATTTTTTATCTTGATAAACCCTATATCTACACTTATAAAAAACTCTCAATCCCATAAAGTATTTCCTAGGATGATTCATTACACTATTCGCTTGAGGTGGAAATTGATTTATACTCTTCTTCTTCTTCGATGTATTCTCTTTGTCTTAGTTCCCATTAGACCTATTGTTTTATTGATTTCCGTTAATTATATAGGATATTGAGAATTAATTATCCATTTTTATAGCACCAAAAACTATTTCACCAAATTATAAACTATTTTGTGTGATCAACTCCCTTTAAACACATTGCTTAATTCCTTAAAAATAGACAATATTTCATTTTGTGTTTCACATGTTATCAACATCTTACTCGGATTACCTTTCAAATGTAACCTCATACTCAACCACACTTTCATACTCATTTTTAATTAAGCTAAGGATATTTCTCTTCATATTAGTCTGTTTTTTCACAAGGTAAATATTTTTCAAATAATTTCTCCTTAAAACCATTCCCTTCTATGAGTTTTAATTACTCTTACTCCATAGTAATATGTATGAACGACCACAATTAATCAACATCTAATTTGGAAAATTACTCTAAAAGTGTAACCTTTTCATTTTCATTGCATCCAAAGGCCATAAATATCTTCTCAAGAGAATTAATCAACTTTTCATATACCATTTGACTAGTAGTCACACTAAATAATGGGGGTTCTACCACAAAATTCGATCTAACATAGGAGAATCGTGTAATGGAATATATTTCACCATCCGGGAAAGGTTATTTATCATAACTTGATTATGTTACCCTAATATAGACATCATTTTCTCTATTAAAATAATATATGTATTTTCTTCTTCCATAGTGAAATATGTACATTTTTCATGAGTATTGATACCCTTATTCCTTCATATTTTCCTTTCTTAACAACGTCATATACTCGATTATCTATTTTTTTTATTTTTAAATCATAATTTATAATTATAAATATTGTTTAATAGTTAACATATGTTAAATTTTTTTCAATGTTAATCTTTGAATCATAAATTTTCTTTCTTCAAGGATATATTTATTTTTAAATCCATCATAAAGGGATGTAAATAAAATGTGATTTATCCTATTAATATCCCCAAGGATTTTTATACCCAGGGCACAATAAGGATTTTTTTGGTGCACCAGGTAACAATTGGGTTAAATAAAATGTTCCATTTTCAGATTTATTACCCCTTAGTACCTCTGTGCTGGAACTATGTCGACTTTTAGTATCCATACATGGATGTATTATAGGGAAAACCACATAATTTATTCCTTAACAATACTTCAGGATGTTATTCTATTCCAACCCTCAAATTAGATCATGGGGTTATATTACCTATTCTTTGTTTTCCTTAATCTAGTTCCCAAGGTTTTTAATAAACTTACTCTAATAAAAATGGTAGGGACCTAGATTCTAGTAACCTAAAGCTAATTACTACATTATTACATTGGATTAGACACTAGTGTTCAAATTTCAAGGAACTGATCAGTTAAGAAGTTTTGGATAATTAAATACATACATGATATCCATTTTACATTAGTAATATAAAATAAAAAATAACAAAATCAAATTCTGTGTACCCTTGAAACTTATTCAAAGGACTCATCTTCATAATATTTTCAAAGGAAACAAAATAAGGGTAAATTAAAATTCTTAGTAAGGGTTACAAATTTTAGAATCTATTATGAATAAATAAAAAATAATTAAAATAGAAAGATAAATAAGTGGACACACATTATATTTAATCAATAACTTTATATCACTATTGGATATGCTATAATCAATATGTAAAGGTAAATACCTGAAAACACATGTCATTTAATCAATAATATGAGAATGAAATTCATCCAAATTTAATATCATACAGAAAATATCATAGATAATAATAATAATACAATTATATATATAAGAAATAATTAATTTTTGGACAATATGATCTTAGGAATCAATATACCTATACCATGAATTTCATTCACAATATAGTTTAAAACTATTGGGTAAAAACCCATCAAATTTGGACCACTGATTTTTCTCATGTGACCCATCAATTCATCAAGGGGATATCTATAGATAGATGGAACCTGTATTAGAATTTTTAAAACATTCCTTATATATTTAAAAATATAATTAATTTATTAATTAATATTTATTATCATGAAATATTTGGATTGAGTAATGGATACTGATTTATCAATATTTCTATAGTTAATTAAATAACTTTCAATGTAAATAACATATGTAAAAATGGTATATTATTTAATAAATAAAATTATTTATCATAAAATAATAATTATATTTAATATAAAATTAATTTCCAATGAAAAATGATAACAAGAATGTGACTGTTTCAGGAGACAATTATCAATTCCCAAATAAAGTGAGATTGTACAATAACTTTCACCACTTGGTAATTCTCAAGTCAAATACCCTTCGAATGAAATAATTAAAATTGATAAATAATATACAATTAATTATTAATGATTCATGATATTACAATTCAAATAGTAATTATATACATTATATAAATGAAATTAGGGGCATAACATTACAATATGCATCAATGAAGGGAAATTGAGATGATGCCACTTACCTCACAATTTCCTTTAGTTAAATGTAATTTAACCAAATGTATAATGGTTTTATAAATGATATTAATTTATAACATAACAATAATATTATTTATATTATCATATATGATTCTATTTTTTACATTTAAAAACCTATTTGTTAATAGAATTTCATTATTTTCATTGCTTTCTGTGTTAATTGCCTTGTCTTATCAAGCATATTTTATAATGAAAGTTTTAGTTATTGTACACAGGATATAAATACATCATATAAATAATGTTAATAATTTTTATAAATAACATATTTACTGATTAGATACATTATTAGAACCATTTTAAAATTTTATGTATGGAAAATTAATCACATCACTTCGTGGAGATGTTAGGTCATACGTACGCACAAGTGAAGATATAATTACCATAATGGGTGGAAGGGTATGGAATTATTTTATATAATAATTATAAAGAATTTATATATTGTCATATATATCCCATATATTCAGTAAATGTGTTTTATCCTCATTTAATGTAAAGAGTAAGTGAAAAACAAATCATATCGCTTTGCGAGATAGTAGTCCACCGTATACACGATCGACACTATCATATTCCAAACGAAATGGAAGGTAAGATGATATATGTGATATTATAATTACATAATAATATTTATATCTTAAATATTATAGATAAAATTTAATTACTTTATTATATCCAACTATGAGGGGTGTTGATGAAAAATTAGTTATATCGATTTGGGAGGTGGTAGTCCGTCGTAAAAATGATAGATGATTTCATTTCCTATTTGATTGAATAGGAGATGAAGAAATATTATCTGATAAAAATAATAATATATAAGTTTATTTTCAATTCTAGTTTTATTATTTTGGGAGTGTTAATACATAATTTAATGTGAAAAAATATGAAGGAAAATTAAAGAACTCTATAAAAATAATTATATTCTCTAAGAGAAACAACCTTTGGATATCCTTATAAGGAACCTATGGTTGATCATTTTAGAGGAAAAAAGACATGTAATATATATAATACATTTGGGGGATATATTATTTTAGGGTTTATTCAAGCCAAAATATCTTTTTATGTTTGAATAAGTTAAGGGTGTGAGTTTCCTTTTATTTGTGGGGAATGGGAACCCTCTTGGAAATTACTAGAAAATTCTATAAAACAATCCAAAAGGATAGATTCATTACAATAAAAAGAATTAAAATAAAATTAGTTTAGAAGTGGGTAAGAAAGGTGATGGAAATATGTCTATAAAATTATATTTTGACAAGTTGGAAGGTCATTTTTAACCTTTATATTCTTTAGTTTAAACTTCGGTTAACCAATTCTTACCTTAACCGAAATAATTAATTTTTAATGATTTCACTATTCATTTTAGTAAAAAATAATTTGAAATTATTAATAATATAAATAATTTTGACTAAAAATATGGAATAAATTTTAACAAATTAAATCCACCAAAGTTGAAGAAACCAATTTAGGATTATACCCACATATGAAATTCAAAAGCAGGTTTTCGAAGAGAAAATTCTCATAAGTATGAAAGGTTTTAATATCAAAATTCAATATGGAATAGATTATAATGGGAAAATTCTTATTAATAATAATATAATTAAACTAAATTTTCTTTAAAATCATATTAAAATACAATTTATCTTTTTATATAATTTAAATGAATAAGTAGTTTTCAAATAAGAATTTGTATTTTTTCACTATTCATCAAAAAATGAAACTTTTCAGAAAAATCACAAAAAATTGACCCTAATATAATTTTGATATGATGATTTAAAAATTTAATTTATTTTTATCAAATATATTTATTTATAGTTTAAAAACTTATTTTATCATAAGTGCGCTAGAAGCGACGAAACAGTTTTCATTAAAATAATAGTTTTTTAGAAAATAATTTTTTTCGATTAAATGATTCTTATTTTATTTATAATATATAGAAATATATTTAATTTATTTTATACTTATAACAAACATATAATATTCATAATCTAGTTATTACTATTCATACCTTCCAACTTAATGGCTAGGTTATAATGGTCATGTTTAAAAAATATTTTTATGGTGTTTTTTTTGGTTTAAACCTAGTGTTGAGTTCATCATAGGCTATTAAAGAGACTAAATGTATTTAAAAGGATACTAGCCATAATATTTTGAGGGTATTATAGTAGAATACTATTATATAATGGTCATCAAATAACTAATAGGAAAAAATATATTGATTTAGTGAATTAATTTCAAAATGAATTTTAAGATGATAAACTTTCTATTTATATTGATTCTGATGAAATTAATGTTGATGTTAACCTATCACTGAAGGTTAAAAACATAAGTATGAAAAAAATGAAAAGAATTTTAAGGCTTATAATATTATTGGAGTTAATGATAATCTAATGAAAATAATAAGAATACAAAAATTCTTCATTAAAATGACTTTGATTTATAAAAAAAATAATTCAAAAGACACTAAAAAGAAATAAATGGGAAATCCATTTTGATTGAATATGTAGATCGAAATTTGATGTATTAACTACACTAAAAATATCCATTTAATGACATATTAAACTGCCCCAAAATAGGTTCATTGTTCTCATTAAAAATAGATGAGAGAAGCAATGTTAATAAATATTTCATTTCCCCATTATAAAGGCATCACATAACCATTTCATAGTGTTTTTTTGTCATTTAGAATGTGAATCCATTTCATGGTGATTTAAACCAAGACTAAATGCATAACACATTTTTTATTTTAAAAAATAATATCCTTTATATATTTATTTATTATTTACTTATTTATTATTTAATATGTATTATTTACTAATCAATTTTCAAATTATTTATTTATTATTTACTTTTTATGTCGTGCAGAAAGTGAGCATATATGTGTGTCTTTGTTTGAGTGTGGTTGCTATGATTTGAACCACTAACCTCTTGGTTGTTCTATAAAGACTTTACAACTCTAGTAAGCTCTTTATGTGGAGACTAAATAGATTTCAATATACTTATATATACAGATAAAAATATAATAAAATATATTCTTATAAATATTTATTTATTATCTATTATCTATTATTTATAATAATTATTATTTTAATTTTTTTTATTTTTTATAATATATTATTTATTATTTAATATGTGTAAAAATTTATAATTTATAAATAATAAATAATAAATAGATAAGAACTAAGAAATAAATAAATAAACAACACTCAAATTGATAAATAAAAGAAATATATAAAAAAAATAAATAAATAAAAATAAAAAAATAAAAAAAATAAAAAAAATAAAAATAAAAAAAGTAAATAAATAGAAAAAAAATTAAAATTAAATACCAAAATAAAAAAATAAAAAAAATAAAAAATAAATTTTAGATCACTAAATAATTAAATAAACGAATAATGAATAGTACACAATGAAAAATTGAAAATAAATAATAATAAAAAAATAATAAATAATGAGAAATAAATAATAAATAATAGATATATAATAAAATAATAATAAATTTATAAATAATAAATTTGATTAATAATAAATAAATCATTAATAAATGAAAATAAATACAAATAATAAAAATAAATAAATAAATAATAATAATAATAATAATAATAATAATAATAATATGATAAATAATATATAAATTCAAGTTCCTTAAAATATTTGAACCACAGAGTTGTGGGGGTGATGAATTAGTGGATTCCTTTTAAAAATTTCCTTCATTATGAAATTTTACCCTCACAAGTTCTTAGAGTTATTTTTCGCAATTATCATTTTCAATGAACTCACAAACATGGAATTATGTTAAAGTGAACATGGCCTGTAAGATTTACAATTTTTTACCTTAGTTTGAGAACTACACCCTTTCTATGGAGACTCATATCGGTCTATAGAAATTTATTACTAGAAAAAAGTGAATGAAACTACGATCCAACTCATGTTAGACTCTTTCAATCTCCCAATATGTATGATAAAACTAACTCCCTTCAGTTTATAAAGATAGAATTACAAAAAACCAAGCCATAAAAATACATATGAAACTCTGTAAATTATCTCATAGAAGTTCATTTGGAATGTACATCCAATTTCCTCCATCTAAAAGTTTCTTTCTGTGCTCTCTCTTTTAGGTCCAGTGAATATCTGTCCACTATGGCTCAATGAAATTGCACTTCTTTCATAACTATTGTTTTGTTTGATTAGAAATACTATTTTTCCTTAGAACTCTTCACAAAAACTCTTTCTGATTTCCTCTATCTGGTTTCTATAAAATAAAATAATCCATCCAAATCACTTATCGAGAACTCTATCTAACAATTCACTTCAACTCGAATGAAAACATCATTTCAAAACTCAAGTTGACCCACATTATTAAAACACTTTGTTTTTTTGTACATATAAATAGAGTTATGTATATTGTACTTTTTACCCCTTTATATAGTTTATTCCAAGATATCAAATTTGGGAAACAATTTAAATTTTCCCTCTCAAATATAATTTAATTGGATTATTCTTAACTCCTCTAAAATCCTTAGGAACATTCTTAAGGAGTCACAATTTCTCCATCAACCACACCTCCTTCAAACTTTCTTACTTTCAAAAATTAAGTAACTAACTCAGACATCATTGAATTTTTATAGACAAAAATAATTTTTAAATTATCAGTACAACATCACTAAACCTCAGGGATTTAAGACGTTATGCAAAGCTTTGTAAGAAAAACTCTATTTAGAGTTTTTTTTCCCAAAACTTCTTTAGGAACTTATCATTTGATTAAAAAATACCACTTTTCTACATTTTTATCATCAGGCTTATTTTTTTTCTCTGATGACTTATTAATTAAATCCCTATCCAATGGATCAACATTTTATCCATTCAATCAATTTTTAATCATACTGTATTTATTCATCAGTTTCATAGAAATTTTTTCTCAATGGAATTATTTCACCAAGGTTTATGTTATGAATTTTAATATAAGGTATATTTTTCTATTAGTTGTTTGTACAATAAAATCTACTTCACTAGCACATATTCTATCATTATAACATCCAACTTTACTCATCCTATAATAGAACTCTACTCTTTAAAATTCATACAAACAATCCTTACAAAAACTCTTTTAAATCTCTCTATTTGTTTTAACCACTGAAGATGGATAACTATATTGTTAAAACTTCTCAATACCTTTTCACATGAAGATTTCTTCATATTACTCACTAATCTAATTTTAAATTCATATTTCTCCCTTTATATTTTTATGGATACTAAAATATAACTTAATGCACTTTGTATTTATTTCTCATTTTTTGAAACTACACAAGCATAGAAAAAAACACTTCTTTCCTTCCATCTGATCAGGTTTGTCCAATGATCTACATTTGTTTTGTCTGATGCCATTATGAAAAACGTCCCCTTATAAAATCAAAAAAAAATTATATAATGTTTTTCTAGTAAAATTTTTCTAGAATTCTATTTCTCTTCTTTTACACTCTAAAAACGTCAACTTGTATCATGATATTCTTCAGGATGTTGGAATATTTAACAGAAATAATAACATTATCTAACCTTGTTTGGTAGTTTTTATTAATGATGTTTTAAAAAAATTTAGAAACATATCCACATCTATTTATAAGAAAATTATAAACAAAATTATGTTATCAAAAAAGTAATTTTTCAGTAAAAACTCACAAATGATATTAAATATCCATTTGGTTTTTTTGAAAAATTTTGTTAACAACTTTTACAACACATTTTTTCCAAAGACTAATTTTATCAAAAGTTTTCTCAAATGTCCACCATTCTAATAGAGAATGTATTTCCACCTTATTACTAGATAAAGTAATGTTTTTGAAATAATTGTATCCCTTATTGATAAGAAATTATGTGGTTATGAAGAGATAAAGTCCCTATTAGTTTTATCATCCACATTTTATCTCCATTTTTCACCCTCTCCATTTTTTTCTCACCCATTTTATGATAAAAAACCATTAGATTCATATTTCGGATGAAATACACTTACTGCCTCCCCCCCTTTCAGAGAAAATTTCACCCTCTCAATTTTAGGAAAAATTTGTACATATTCTCCCCTATTTTCAACCTAATCTAAATCATGGAGGAGGAATTATTTAAGAGTTTTAGTAATTTGTTGGTGTAAGTTGAATTGGAATTTATATCCCCAATTATGAAAGTATATATTTTTTCACATATTTAGTGAAAAAATTAGTGATTTGATACATTATTGAAATATATCCTAGGATAAAATGTCCACAAAAAACTTTGTCTTTTATAAAATGACACTTTATATCAATGTGTTTTGAACTTGAATGTTTTAAAATATTTTTTGAAAGATCAATTTCACTTTGATAATCACAAGGAATCATCAAAGGTATAGAAACATTAACCCTCAAATATTCCAAATAAAATTTCATCCAAATAATTTGAGTACAATCATGGTTGGCTAGAATATATTGTTCTTATATTATATTTATGGTCATTGAACACTATTTTTTACTAGGATAACTAACACAATATCCTCCCGAGAATGAATTTACTCTTGAGGTTGATTTTATATAATTTCAATATCCATCCTAATAAATATCAGTATATCCATGAAATATTATATCAAAACATATATTATACAACTCCCCATGGGAGGATGTTCCTTTAACATAACTCATAATTCTATTTTCTTCCGACATATGTGATTAGTTTGGATTACTCTGATATCTTGTACACAATGTGGCTATATAAACAATATCAGGCCATGAAGCTATAAGATAGATAAAACAACCTATCATATTTTGGAAATATTTTCGATTTACACTTTTAACAGCTTTATCCTTACTCATGTTTATTCCAACAAAAATTAGAGTAGTATATTATTTGGAATTATATATTCTAAACTTCTATAAAAACTACTAGGTGTACTTTTCATGAGATTGGAAAAATTATATTTGACATTGTATCAATTTTAATCCTATAAATAAGGTTAGCTTTTAAATCCTTGAAATAAATTTTTTTTCTTCATTTATTCACAAATCTCTTTACCAACAATTTCTCTATCCCTTACAAAAATTATATCACTAACATAAAAAATACCAAGCAGGGTATTTGAGTTCATCTCTTTCACATATAATTTCTGATCAAATTTATATTTATATAAATATTATTTTTCAAGATACTAATAATTTTTGAGTACCAATATCATAGGGATTTTTTCATCCCATACAAGGATTTATTTAACTTATAGACCTTTGATCTATCTTTTTCAAGTAGAAAACAACAATGTTTCTCAATATAAAATTCTTCCTCAATCTCCCCATTTTAAAAGGAGTGCTTGAAATCTATTTGAAAAACATTACAAAAATGATTATAAACCACTAAAATTAAAATTATTATAGACTCCAATCTCACAAAGAGGAAAAATTTTTTATATAATCCATACTTTTCACCTCTGAATACCATTTAGCAAGAAGCCATTCTTTATTTTCAGAAACATCCCCATTTTGATTCATCTTGTTTCTAAACAACCATCTATCCAAATAATTTTATTTTCTACTAGTCATGGAACATACTACCATGTTTAATTTTTTACTATCCTATATATGTATTTATTCATAAAATAAAAGCATTATTTTTTTATTTAAAGCCTCCAAAATGGATTTGGGTTCATACCATGAGATAATATATGTTGATATTCTAGTATCAAATTTTTTAGTCTGAACCAGAGAATTCTAATTTATAATTTTTTTTAAATTCCTCATATTTCAATAGGGTATAAAAAATCATATATTTTCTTCCTATTTCGTGTCCCTCACAACACAATTATTCTAAATATTCAGTAAATTGTTTATATTCACTTTTATATTCAGTTCTGTTATTATCATTATTTGTTTTCAATTTATCTTCCACCAAATTCTCAAAAACCATTGTTATGGTAGTAAAATTTTCATGAAATTTCACATTATTTGAATCCAATATATTTTTTTCAAGTTTGTTCCCATATATATATCTTCTTCTATTTTTTTAATATCCCTTGAAAATTACTTCCTTAGTTTTTTCATCAAATTTTAGAAGATATAAATTTTTGATCTTTAGTAAATAGTGACTTCCAAAAACCTTGAAATATTTATTGGTTTGTTTTTTATTATACCTCATATCATAAAAATCTATGTTGCATTTTGTCCTTATCAAAAATTTTTTATAGGTAGAATGTAATAATAAAAAATTATCTCCAGAAAAACTTTGATAGTTTATACCCAACAAACATAATTCATTATATCTCTACAAGACTTTTATTTTTCTTTTCAACCAATCCATTTTTTGATAGATTTATAGAGAACTATATTATTGTTTTATTCAATTTTCCTTAAATTAGGATTCAAAATCAGTAAATTCATATTTAATTCCATTGATGCTTCTTTACTTCGAAATATAATTACCAAAATCTCCCTCAATGACTCTTTTGATAATTATAAACATTTCTACAAAATTTTAATTATTATTCAAAGACATAATATTAGTTATCCAAGTGAAATAATCAATAAAATTTATATTTTTGAAATCCAATTTCAATGATTGGAATATAAACAAACCACAAATATCTAATTAGATAAGCTCAAGGGTGATAAAAGACTGAATTTCTAATTTCTTGTGGATTTTAACAATCATATTCCCTTTCTGACATGTTTTCCAAAATTATGATATCTTTTTTGATGTTTGAATGTTACTTAAAATATATAATTTGTAATTTTTATTCATAGTTTTATTAAATATACCTGAGATGGATATTCCACAACTTATTCTTATCTTCAATACTCAAATAACATAAGTTACCATGTTCTCTAATTTAAAAAATATACCCTTTAGTTCATTTCCTATAGTAACCACTTTCCCATCATCATTAATTATGATGATTCATGAATCTTTCCTAAACAGAAAATCCTTTACATTATCAAAATTTTGGATCATACTATATAATCTATGTTTTAGACCATAAACATATAATACTTTTTTTTTCTATTTCTAAGAATCAATTATAGTAGATCACTTTACACATATTTTTAATGAAATATTAGTGAAAAAATTAACTACTCATATATAATGATTTTCATCCTCATTAAATATTTTTATATCTCCAATCATTTGTGAGAAAAAAACCATCTAGATTCTCTGGTTTCTTCATTCTTTTTTATTTTATAATTGTCTCAACAACAAAGGATTTTTCTTTAACTATCAACTTTTTAGCCACTTTTTATTTTCCCACATAAAAAAATTATCCTTGAAAAACTTTCATATATTCTTCAAAAATGTTTCTAGATAGTTCACATCTTCCCCAAACATCCCCTGGGAAATTATATTGTTGGCTTTGTTGTAAAATTTTTAACTGTTGGAGATTTTTCTCTTCCAAATTCGGTTAGCTTAAGAAGGTTACACTCTTTTCTTATGTTTTTGGTCCAACTTAATTGATACCTACTTCAGAGGATAGACATTTTTTGCCAAAAATTAAAATCATTGTTACCCAAAATACTTCAACATGATCAATATCCATTGAATCCTAGTCTTCTGTTAAAAAACATCTTTTATTTGTAATTAGTTTGTTGAGGTACATAACATCATTCTAAATTTGTATCATCCTAGAATGAGTTAAATTTTTTACATTTTTTCCAAAAAAAATTTGATGTGATATATTTACCATATAACTTATAAACCCATGTTTTCCCAAAAGTTTTTCTAACACCTACATTGTTAGAAAAATCTGATGCACTTTTACATTTAGTGGGTGAAGATTTTACCTCACTCTTGGAGCAAGCTTTCTTAGTATCCTGTGATGATTCATATTTCATATATAAATCCTTTTTGAAATTATAACTCATCATTATTAAGTTAATTTAAACCTAAATATATTTTTATTTGTTTTTAAAAACCTCATATTTTTTATCACTAAGTTCCTCAGTAAGATATTCAACCATATTTCCTTCTTCAACAACATTTAGTTTGTTACTTACAATCTCTTGAATATACTCGTCATCCTCTGTAATGAAATCTTTCCATACTTCACCAGTTATTAAAAATTATTTATTAATTATCCAAATTTCTTTCATGAGTTTAGTATTCTGGTCAATATATACCACAAAATTTTATATGAGATGATATTCCTCATAGTTTTCTTCACCATCTTCTACATCTTCTTCACTATTTAAAGAATCATACTTTTTATCAACATTTGAAAAGAATGTTATGAATTTTTCAAAACATTACTCAATTTAGGAATTTTTTTTAATAGTTTTGTATTCAAAAATCTTACTCAATACACTTCTTAGGTATCATGAAACATTTTTCATACCACTAGTGTACTAATTATCTTCCGTAAAATTTTTATTTCACTTCTTACACAAAATTTTTATTCATAATGATCACTATATTCACAAAATTTCTTCTTGTATAAATTTATAGAATAATTCCCAATTCCGAAACACTTGTAATATTTGAGTAGATTTTTTACTCCAAAATTTCCTTTACATATATAATAGTAATTTTAGATAAGAGACATGATTTTTTCATTCATTTAATCATCAAATTATTCTTTAGAATAATTGATTTAAACCTTACCAGTGGCTTGTATTTTCATATTTCTCCTAAAGTCATTCCATCCTTGATAATCTTTTTAGTGTTGGAGATTCCTTCATTTCATAAGAAACAACAATTATAAATAATTTATCAGGAGATAAATCATATCTATCTCCAAAGGTCAAAATTTTAGAGTGAAACATGTCAAAGATGTTTCTCATGAATTTTATTATAATGTTAGAATATTGTAGGAAATCTCAAAATCATTTTATGATTCAGAAAAATTTATTAACTTTGGTAAATTACTCATCTTTTTTTTCATCTCTTATTCTGATATCTTTGAACTTTCTTCACATGATATGTAACATTGAATCCCTTACTTTAGTCTTTAACTTGAAGATACTTTTGATCTTGTCCCACATTTCTATAGATTTTTTGAGACCCATTAACTTTATGTATACATTTTATGATATAGACAAAATAATAACATTTATTTACTTCCCATTAACTTCAATATATCTATTTTTAGTAATATTTATTGGATAATTATTCCCAATGGGTGAAAAACCAATCATCACTGCATCAATAACTTTTAGAAAAATTGAAAGAAGTCAGGGTATCATTATTTTTTCAAACTATTATAATTAATTCCATCAAAAGTACGAATACCTCTACTATTTTCTTAATTGATATTTTTTTATGATACAGTTTCAACTAGGAACCAACACTCTAATACAAATTGATATTCCATTGGTTCATTAAACCACTGAGATGGGGGTGGGGTTTGAATCAATGGACTCCTTTTTTAAATTTAAAACATTATGAAATTTAAAATTTAAAACATGTTAGAGTTATTTTATAAATAAAATTATGAAATTATCTCACAACAATATAAATATGATAGTTTATAAAAGGCATTAGATATATATATTAGTTCTGGACTTAGTGTGAATACCTACATCCTTAACATGTATACTCCCATCCGTTCATATAAATTCACTATTATAAATTCATGGATAGAAATTTGAGAAAACTACCATTTGATTCTTTCAATTTTCATATAAGAATAATTATACTGAATCTCATTAGTTTAGAAAGATTTTCTTACAAAACTAATATAAAAAAAATATATGATACTGTATAAATTAGATCCAAAAAGGTTTTCTAGAATGTCCATATAATTTCTCCAATACAAATGGTTCATCCAGTGATCAAATTTCTATATCTAGTGAATTTTCATCCATTGTGCCTCAATAAAACTAAAATACATTCTTAATAATTTTTCAATAAAATTCAAAAAACCACTCCGCCTAAAAAATATTCCAGGAAACTCTATTATATTTACTCTTTTCAGTTTCTTTGAACTGAAAGACTTCATTTGATACACTGATCAAAAAAACTGTCAGACACCTCTCTTCACCTCAAAAGAAAACATCAGTTGAAAACTCATAGTTACAATTTTTTTCTTCAGTTTTTCATTATTTAATGAATTTGAATATTGTTTATTACATTTTACTTTTCAACCTTTTATTTTGTTTTTTACAAGATATTAAAGTAGGGAAACCAATTTCATTTTCCTGCTCAAATAAAATTCACCTGTATTCTGTGCAACTATTTTTGAATCTTTAGAATCAATTTTAAAGCATCAGGATTTTTCCATTATCCACAATTCCTTCAGACTTTCTTACATTCACAAATTAATTTAATCACTCAACCTTCCATGATTTTTTCTAGATAAAAATATTCTTGAATATATCAATATAAAATCTTCAAATTTTATGGATTTGCAAACTAATATAAATATTCTTTGGAAAAAATCGATTTGAAAAATGTCTATTAGAAACTTATTTAGTAACATTTCATGAGATTAAAAAAACAGCACATCACTATATTTTGATTATCTTGGTGATTTTTTCCTAATTAATTCCTAAGTTAATCGACGCTTTATAGATCAATGTTTTCTCCATATGAAATATTTTACCTCATCTCAGACATTATATATAAATTTCCTTGATTTTTTTCTCCAATGAACATCTTTAAGAATGTTTTTCTAAAAGACTTATTTCATAAAATATCATCCAATGAATTTTTTCATAAAGTATTTTTACCTTTTGGATGTTTGTTTGATGAAATTTTCTTTAGCACCAATATTACTAAAATTATTTCTTAAAATATAAATAAATCTGTAACAAAACTGTTTTCATAAAAGTTCATACAAATTGCCTATCTAGAAACTCATCTAACTCCCCTTCACTAGGGATAGCTATAATGAGTCCATATTCTGTGATACATCCACCACGAAATGAGAATGATATTTCTTACTAAGGGAATACACAACAACATTTCCCTTCCATGAAACATTTTCTATCTTGAAGAAATAGTTATTTTAGAGCTCCATCCACTGACTATATCTTATGTTGAGATCTCTTTGAGTGATGATGTACTTCGGAATCTGGTGGTCTGAATAAATGATAAAACACTCACAAGAAGATAATTCCTCCACATATTCATAGTGAAGACTAATAATACCGACTCTAATTCATGGGTCGCATAGTTTTTATCATGGATTCTAACATTCCTTAACCCAAAATTGATCACTTCCAATATCTATTTCAACATACAACCAAGACCATTTTTAGAAGCATCAAGAAACAATAGGTAAACAACTCTCTCCTCTAGTAGCCTCAAAAAAGAAGCACTGTTTAGACTCTGTATTATCTCTTAGAAGACTCTTTGAAATTTCTCAGTCGGGGAAAAAAATTCCCTTTCAATTTCAAGGAAGTCAATGTGAATTTTATCACATAAAAGTATTCAATGAACCTTTGGTTGTACCCCAATAAACTGGGAAAAATCCACACCTCTGAAACACTCTTGACTGATTGCCAAGAAAACACTATATTAATCTTTTCTAGTTCAATAGATACAACATGCTTTGATATTAAATTCCCATGAAATTTTTCCTTAAAGATCCAAACTGAAACATTGATATATTACATTAATGATGGTGATATTTGAGTTATTCTAGGACCATACTTAAGTACTTCAGGATCACCTGGTCCATTATAGTGTATATGAAAATTTTATCACTAAAGAAAACTACAAAATTATCTATATATATTTGGATAATCTAGTTAATAGGGTCCATTAAAATAGATGGATAATTAGTCACACCAAAAATAATCACCATGAAATCATAATTCCCATAGATAAAAATAAAGTTACCATATTTATAATTTCATTATCATGAACTCTCAAATTATTTTATTCATACCTGAGATAGATTATTGAAAACTAACTTTCACCTTTCAATGGATCAAAGAGGACATAAATCCTTAGTATGAGTGTTTTACATGATATATAGTTGATTAAGGTGATGTAAATAAACAAAAATAATTCAAATATTATACCCTATTTTCATAGAAATTGATATATTCACCTAGGATGACACCTTGAGTTTGATAAAACCTTTCTCTTTATGGGATTCAAACTTCACCCTCAATTCCCAGAGTTTCATAGGGGCCATTTAATATGCTATAAAAGATATATGTATAGTATCTAGGTATAAGTTAATGAATAATTAAATTTCTTACCTCTAAGGGGTTCCCAAAATATCTCTCGGAAAGACATCTATATAATCTCCCACTACCACTAGAGGAAGTATATATAGTATTCCTTCTTCATCGAGGGCTAATCTTGCTATCTAATGGGTGATATGTTGAAGATTATTTCTCACAATCCCCATGTTCTTATCCATATGAAATGTATATCCCAAGAAGGAGAATCTTATCCCATATGTATGAAGAAATATAACTCTCATATGATGCATGTCTACCTAGGAATAAAACTTAGACAACTATTCTATACCTAGGATAAATTCATATGTTTTCACCATAATGACTAAGAGGTCCCATGATAAAATATATCCATTTAGTGATAACCCAAACTACTAGAAGATGTGTGATATACAAAAATCATTCCCTATAGGTACCTATAGAAAATTAATATGGGAAAATGAATATAATGGAAGATATAGATCTTGAATAAGGGATATATAGATGATGGAATGAATCACACCTGTGTCTACATGTACTAAATCGAAAGTGGATAAAACAAAACCATACTGTGAATCATATCATGGGTGGCCTAATAATATGCCTCCATAACTTGAAACTTCCCATGACCTTAACTGTCATCCCTATGATCATGGAGTGTTCCACCTAGTGGTGGTGGTGGAAGTAGGTTATAACATCATCCTCCACCTACATATTCTCATTTTGGAGTTCCACCTTCTCCTCTATAAGAACCACTTCCATGGGGGCCCCCTTCCCCACACATAGAAGATCCCTGATAATGATGCTACCTCTACCATGGAGGTTCATTCAATGCCAATCCACTATCTAGAGATAAATAGGCTGGGAAATCATGAACCATGTTACCTTTCCAATCCCAAGTATAACATTATCCATCATTAGGATAATTGCATCCCCTACACAAACCCTATTATATATATTATCTTGTCTGAGTACCAACATGAATATGCCACCTACACTAAGACTCAAATAAGTGATGCCTCATGGTTACTAAAGATGACTCCACCCCATGATGACCACTACTAGATCCTACTGTTATACGTCCCTCTACTAAGATGAAATTTCTAACCAAATCACACTCACCACATCAACATAAGTGGGAATACATTAGGAGACCATGCTAAAACACATGCATCCATGAATGTCCGACTGAAGCATCCACACCAAGAAGTATCAATTTCATACCATATTGAGAGAGTAACACATGAGGTTCAAAAACCTGGTGGAGTACCCAGGAAGTAACATATCACCATATTACAACTTGTGAATCTCTTGATTCCACACACATCAGAAGATCAAAAGGAAATATTCAACACCAAAAAACTATTAAATGTTTAACAATGATAGCATCAACTATTCATGAGTATTAGTGATCAGAATCCACAGATTCCCCACTACTCCATAAATAATATTGGTTTAATACCTAACCATTTGATCGAAAAGGGTTCGAACAAGCCAAAAATCTAAATCCACTACCCCACGCCAATCCACAACTGCCCGAGGGTCTATATCAGAATGATATATGTGTTTCCTCTATCACTATATCTCATGTAATTCACTAATACAACTCACACCGTCATCCTAATACATTGAATCTATTACATTCATAATAGGTTAGCGATCATCTACCTAGACTAATGGAGGTTGATCCAATTTCTATCCATCATGTGGAAGAAGTAATCTTTTCTAACATGGAAGAAACACCTCATGAATGGGTCCTTGATTTGAGGTATCATTAGTAAAATAATCTGTATCATGATACTATATCAGTATCTGAGATATAGTTCATTTTAGAGGCATCTTGGATATTAAAAAACATACCATGGTTAGATAGACATATCTGGGGAGATGACTGAAAAAGGACACTAAATAAGAAATTCTCAATACTATATAATGCATATACCAGTGGATACCCACAATAGATACCTCATAATACTAAGTTAACAATATTTTTTTAGAGTCCTAGTGTATGTATACGTCCGTCATTATATAAACACTAGGTTCTCTATCCTGAGAGTCAAACTCGAGACACTCCAACATTGTTTCTGAATGATTCAAAACCAAACCTCACGACATGTCCAACACTTAAAACTCTAAAATGTAAAAATTTTCCTTTTATACCACTATTTAATGACCTAACCCATTTCATCCCCTCCTAGTTAAGTAGTAAGCCATGCATGACTCCCCAAACCTACCTTCAGTATGAAAGGGGTTGGAATCAATAACTAATTAGGCATATCACTAAAACTAGAGGCATTATCCTAAGTACCTATATGCATGATAATAAATAGATATAATAAATAGTGTAGAGATATAATAAAATATTGAACCATCTAGAGTACAAACAATGTATGAAACAAACATTATGAAATACATCAAAGTGAAGCATAGAAATAGAAATGATATAAAAAGGGAAAAAAATACATGTCTAACCCCAAATAATTTCCAAACGTAAAAAATATTATGAAGGGAAGAACTAAATTGATCCCAGATCATAGTTTTTGAGACTGACCAATGAAAATTTCAAACAAAATCCAAATCCCACTATGCTCCTCTAATACCAATTCAATCATAGTCAATGTAGATGAACCTATCATATTCATAAGATAAAAAACGTACATGAATATCCCTTGTAGGGGTGAGTATATACATACTCTTTAGGATGCCCCAAAATCCAAGAAGGAGAAATAATAGAGATAACAATTTTAATATCAACCCATAAGTAAATAGGATAATTAAATCTAACATATAATAAGATTAAATGAAACCCAAGAATAGGGATAATGGTTGTCCCCATATCTATAACCAGATAAGAATAATGAATCATCTTCAAGATACCAATGGTCCATATCATATGCCAATCATCATGTTCAACACCATAAAAATCTTAGTAGAAGGTCCCTCTCCTCAACACTATTCTCCATAGTTGAGGTAGAACTATCTCTAGTTGAAGAATTAATCCCTAGAAAAGCACAGTGATTTGGGCATACCAACACATATATAGAGGATGTAATTACCCAAAATTTCATTAATAAAAATTTATATTGATATAATTAAATGACTTATTATGGTTATATAAAATGTGAACTTCATTGGTTTTATGTTTCTATATTTCAAAATACTATTAATAATTGTGACAATTTCAAATATAGTCATTGAACAGTGATCACATGATTAGTATAAATATAGGGCTTTAACAAATCCAATTTACTCAGAATAAGGAAGATATGGACTCATCCAGTAGACTTGCCCTGTATGAAATCATTTTTCAGAGCTCAGAAAGGAGGTGGCATCATTGGGCTTCGCTCTTGACTAAGCCCAAGCTGAGCTTGAACACGTAAAGCTTGAGCGGAACTGATTATAGGAGATGTTGAAGTTAATAGAGATTACCACATGAGTGATGTTATCCGAGCCACCCCAAGACTCTATCACCATCACACACCTTACCCTTCGGTCTTATGTGGGTGTTATAAGGGGTTATGTAACAAGACATTAGCACTTTGATTATGTGCATTATTTTTAGATAAAAATTATGCTTTCATTTTATTATTGTCACTTTGTAAATAGTTTTTAAAACACAAATAGTATTTTTTTGTTAATATTCAACTAAGAAGTATATTTTAATGAATTAATAGATTTTTGAATTAAAGAATATTTTAATAAAATATTATTATTATTATTATTATATTACTTTTTATTAAATATAAATCATTATATAATTATATAAATTCAATTGTAATTTTTATGAAGTTTTGAAAGTAGTTTTTGTCAAAACCCACGAATTTTCGATAAATGTAAGTTTTTATTTTAAAATTAAAAACGCACATACTTAGAAAATTATTACATAAATTGGATTTTTTTTGGAATCAGGAAATCAAAATTATCCAATGGTGAATTTTTCATAATTTTCCGACACAGTCGAATTTTTGGGTAAAAATTAAATACTGTTTAAATATATAATGTGTTTTATGACATCATAATGACCCAATAGTGATGTAATAAAATACTATTAAGATTATGTACAAAAATTCTATGTTTTACCATTAAAATATTGTTATTTTGGGTTTGTTTTATTTATTTTACAAAGCTTTGGTGGACCCTTCAAGGCTTATAAATCATTTTGTATTTTTAAATTGTTTTACTTGAGAGTGTGACTCACCTATAATTAATCCACCCTATTATTTAAAGAATTTCGGCCATTGGCCTTATAAAATATTTCTTTCCACTCCCCTTATGCTAAACCCATGGGAAAAAACCCTTGGATGGTTTGTGGTTTTGATTAGTTTAATGTGAGGTGTCCCAAACCTAAATAATAAAGATTTCCCTCTGCTTTCCTATATAAACCCACCCAATCTCCCACTTCCTCTTCACTCAAATCCTTTAGAGTTATTCCAAACTCTACCCTACTCTCTCTGTAATCCTCCCAAGGTTCCTCAAGATCAAAATAATCCTCTCTCCAGACTCTCCCAAGACTTGGGGATCACACTTTTAAGTAAGGTATTTCTTCCTTTCTCATTTTTTTCAAATTTTCTTTAAGTTGTTATGCCCTTTTGTTTTCAATTAAAAATGTTGGGGTATGCTTTCACACCTCCCAAATACTGCTATCTTTATTTTTTATGATGGTATACCCCTTTATCTCTCATTAATGACTCCCATGTACACCCGTTACCATGTCGAAATTTCGTGAGGGATTTTTCTCTCCTCTTATACATCCAAGTAATTATTTTGTATTATGTATCTAAATTCCTTTATGTTTGTTGATACATGTAACTATATGAACCCCTTACCGAATATTTCATTTAAATATGATGAGACACCACTTTATCTCTCTTTAACCATTTTTTATGAGTTCTTATTTCACGTCGTTATCCTGCCGAAATTGCACTATGATTTTCCAAGCCAATGCCATTGTGTAGTGAATACCATGCCCATTTATCTATCAAGGGTATTCACCTTTATGAACATTTAATTATTGATTATAAAGACTCATTTATGTATTCCACATCCCTTTATCATGGAATAAATTACGATGATTGATTTCATGTTGTATGATCCATGTGCCACACTTATGCATGAAATGAAATGTTTAAGAAAGGGTGCATCCTGATAGCACTCCAATGAATTTGGTATAATATAGTATCATGATAAGTCATGGGAAATGAGTTTTTAATCATGATAATTCAAGTGAAAAAACGTTTTACTCATGCTTCATGTGCAATGAGGGTTTACTTATGCTCTGCGTGCAATGAGCCTTGGCTCATTCTAACTCCATGTTAAGTGTTGTTCCACATTTCCATGTTATGATTATCATGCATTATTATTACTTTATTTTAATTTTTCTCTTGTGCTCCATTGATATTACTATCTTCTAACATGTATTGTATTCCTCATGTTATTCCATGTTTATTCCCTTACTGGGCTTTATAGATCCCCCTTTTCTTATGCATGTCCTCAGGTTATCCCATGTAATGCTATGCACGAGGGAATGTAGTGATCATGTAAAATAAGTTTTCAATAAGATGTTGTGTTCTATGTTTTAAGATGTTATGTAATGTTCTTAATCCCCAAAGACACTAGACCTCTAGATCTTCCATGTTGTATCAAGTGAATTTTATGTAATAATTCTTGTTTAAGTGTGTAAAAAAAGAGCAGGGTTGTCATAGTTGGTATTAGAGGAAAGGTGTAGTTATTTTTTGGATTAGGATTAAAAAAAATTAGTAAATCCTTAGAGACAAGACTAATTTTAATAAAAACATCCCTATGTTTTGGTGGATATTGAGTAAGTGGTTTATCAAGAAAATACATCCATGTCTGGATATGATCAGGTAGAGGCAGCTCTAGCACAGATGTTCCTAGGGGTAAAAACCCCAACAAGGAGTTTTGGGCTTGACCTGGGGTATCCTGGTACACGAAAATGGGCCTTGAAGAACTCTTGGTTACGACACTCCCAGAGGATATTCATTGGTAAATTTAAAAGATTAGTATGAACCATTATTAATGGAATAAAAAAATTCCCCTCAAAATAAATGTTAGAAAGTAGATCATTAATAACATAGATTGAAGCCTATGGATTCATAAGTTAAGGATATATAAGCTATTTATAATTAATCTATTTTTGTATTACCCTTTATGTGTTAACCCTTATTTTCCTTTCATTAAGTAATAATAAATCTTTATACTTCATGTTGTCTTATATCACAATTTTATCATATCTAGAGGGTAACTCAAAATTTGATATGTTTCGTCAGTAGGATAAAGGATAGTTTTGAGATGGAAGGGAAAGAAACTCATATAAAACTCTTGTCCCTTCCCGAGGACTTACTAGATATAATTATAGTGATGTTAAGATCGTCGGTTCCATCCACAAATGATCTTTCTGTGGGTCACCAGACTTGTTATATGGGACCGTTTCTCATTCTGGTAGAATTCGTGCACTCCTCGGGACGTTGCCTTCGATCCGCAAACATCATTGACAAGAGTTTCTCATTCTGGTCTCATGTCGCGATTAGAATAAAAAATCCACAAAGAATGCAGAGGGGTCGGGTTGTGTTTTTTTGGCCCACACCCTCTACATTAGGGTGGTATCAAACGACTTCAAATTCTAAACCACAATGGAAAATGATGAACATGCAAAAATTAGCAAGATTGAACCCCTACATCGGATTTGTTGTCATCAGAAAAGAATATGAAGAAGTCGAGGATGACGTCATTGGCTTTCATTAAAGATAGTGATTCCTCGCTTGTTCCGGTTGAAGAAGGAATAAGGTATCTGTCATTGGTGGATGAAGCGTTCTTCGTTGGGAGGAGCGTTCTTCGTTGGAGAGAACAAGTTTCTCCCAAATTCTACCCTCTTCCCAAGCTCCACCAAAAGGAAAATGAGTCCCTCAACAAAATAATAGATTTATCTTATTATTTAGTTGTTGGCACAGATTTCAAAAATATTCAAATTAATAATTAATTAGGCTAGACCCACTTAATCAATGTGGAGGATGGTGGCACCATTAAGTGGGGAGCTCAAGAGGTTTCTCCCCACTTAATGGGGAGTTCAAGAGTTTAAGTGGTCTTGGGTGGTCCCAACCACATTAACCCCAATTAAGATGGGTTTTAAACCTCAGGTGGGCCCCACCACCATAGCCTCTCATGGGAGGTTATGGTGTGGTGGACCCCACCTCCAACCTCCTCTTAGAGGTTTTAACCAACTAATAATAAAAATAAAGCTACAACTTTTTTTATTTAATTTATTCATAAAAAACAAAAACTATCTTTCATTCTCAATCAACTACCTATTGAGGTTAAAGTCTTATTAAGCGAATATCGGAGCTGCGAGTTCAATGGTTCCCTCAGATTTTAATTCCGAGTATGGGTTCAAAAGTTATAAAATCCCGCTCGTACGTTTACTGAACGTACATGAACAAAACTTCAGAAATTTATTCTGGGCACACCGGGCCTCAGAATAATGAGCCATAAATTTTTGAGGACTCATAAAATCCCCATGTAATTTAAAAAAAAAACTTGGGAATTTAGGGTCTTTACATTGTTCCCACCTCAGGGATTTACCTCCCCAAAAGCTACAATTCTAAGTAAGGGAATAAATGGGGGTACTGAGCACACATCTGAGCCTCCCGCTCCCATGTGCTCTCCTAGAGGTTCCCGTGCTTCCAGTGAATAAACACCAGAGGTTTCAACCATCCACTTAGGACCCGCTTCGGTCGATCCTCAATCTCCATTGGAACCTCCATAAAAGTCACCCCATCATCGATTTCCAGCTCACCATGGTTGATGATGTGAGAAGTGTCGTGCATTTATCTCCTCAGCTGGGATATGTGGAAGACGTCGTGCACCCGGTGCAACTGAGGTGGAATAGCCAGACATTAAACCACCTCACATGCTCTATTGAGGACCTAGAAAGGTACAATGAATCTCAGAAAAAACTTGCCGCCTCGGCCAAATCTCTGTAGACATCATCGATGTGAGACCCGTAGAAAGACGTGGTCGCCATCCATGAACTCCAGAGGTCTCCGTCTCCTATCAACATATTAATTTTTTCTACTCTGTGTAGCCTTCATCTGCTCCTATATGATTTTCACCTTCTATGTGGTAGCCCGTACCATCTTAGGTCTCACTAGTGCTGACTCCCCTAGGTCAGTCCAGCACAAGGGTGATCTACCAGGTCGTCCGTACAACGCCAAAAAAGGTGCCATCCCTATGGTGGAGTGATAAATATTGTTGTTGAAAAACTCCACCAAGGGTAAGTGATCCTCCCAACTACAACCGAAGTTGAGGACACAAGAAAGCAGCATGTCCTTGAGGGTATGAATGGTCCTCTCAGTCTGGCCATCTTTTTGAGGATGAAAGTCGGTGCTCAGACGTAGATGCATCCAAAAAGCCTCCTACAACCCCTTCGATAGCCGGGAAGTAAATCATGCATCACAGTTGGAGACAATAAAAGAAGGTACTCCATGTGGCCACACAAACTCCTGCACATAGAGGCGTCCCTGAATCTCTACTGAACCCTGCTCTCTAATTGGTAGGAAGAGGGAGGACTTGGTGAGTCGGTCGACGATCACCCAAATCTATTTATGACCCAACGATGTACGTGGATAACCCATCACGAAGTACATGGATATCCCATCCCACTTCCACTCTGGGACCTCTAAAGGCTGAACCAAGCCTGCTGGTACCTGGTGCTCCGCCTTCACTTGCTGACAAGTGAGGCATCGAGAGACAAACTATGCTACTACCTTCTATATACCTGGCCACCGGTGTTGTCGTCGAAGGTCCTGGTACATCTTCGCCACTCCTGGTTGTAACGCTAAAGGGGATATGTGTAACCCCCTCAACACTTCCTCCTAAAGTTCTACTGGTACCACAATACTTCCTCTGAAGAGGATGACATGCTCCTCACCTTCAAAAATTCAATCAGGTGCCTACCCTATGGATATATGAGCACATCATGTCTCGCAGTCAGCGTCCCTAGGATGTGCTTCCCAAACGTGCTGAAGGAGTGGGGGAGTGAACATAAGATACTGTAGAAAGGCTGCTCCGTCTCTATCCTCAAAGGATATCTTCAAAGTGGGTAGCTGATCCATTTCCTCACTTATCGGCTGTATACTAGACCTCATGCTGAGTGCATCTGCAACAATATTCCCCTTCCCATGAGTATAGAATATCTCAAAGTTGTAGTCCTGGAGGAACTCAATCCATCAGCACTTTCTCAGATTCAAGTCCTTCTGAGAGAAGATATACATGAGAATCTTGTAATCAGAGAACACTGTAAAACGTTCTCCCATCAGACAGTATCGCCACATCCTCAAGGCGAAGACCACTGTTTCTAACTCCAGTTCATGGGTAGCGTAGTTCTACTCGTGCTGTCTCAGCTATCGAGAACCATACGCGAACACTGCTCTCTTCTGCATCAGGACACACCCAAGTCCGGTCCCTGATGCGTCGCAGTAGACTATGTACCCTATGCCTTTATCTGGAAGCCTTAAGATGGGAGCACTAGTCAGACTCTGCCTCAACTCTTTAATGCTCTGCTGGCATCTATCCGACCACACGAAGGGTTTACCCTTCTTCGTCAAGGATGAGAGTGGTTCTGCAACTCTGGAGAAGTCTAGTATGAACCTTTAGTAGTATCCAGCCAAACCAAGGAAACTCCGTACCTCCATCACACTCATGGGTGGCTCCTAAGCAATTACCGCTTCAATATTCACTAGATATACTACAACTCCTGCCTCCGAGATGACATGTCCCAAGAATTGAACCTCTCGGATCCAAAACATGCACTTAGAGAGTTTACCATAAAGCTGGTGCTCTCGGAGTGTGTCGAGTACTACCCACAAATGGTAGGAATT
The DNA here is from genome assembly GCA_963277665.1 of Viscum album. Classification (NCBI taxonomy): domain Eukaryota; kingdom Viridiplantae; phylum Streptophyta; class Magnoliopsida; order Santalales; family Viscaceae; genus Viscum; species Viscum album. The sequence continues at coordinate 343,882,174 of OY728156.1, forward strand.
CTCCTCTTCAGTACTCGAGTAGATCCGAATATCGCCGATGAAGGCTATGACAAAGCGATTGAGGTATGGATGGAAGAACCTCTTCATGGGTCCCATGAAAACTGATGGAGCATTGGTTACACCTAAGGGCATAACCAATAACTCATAGTTGTCATACCGACACCTGAAGGCTATCTTCTGCACATCCTCATCTCAAAATATAAGCTAGTGATAACCATATATGAGGTATATCTTCAAGAACCATCGTGCTCGCTTCAGCTAATCAAAGAGGTCTTCGATCCTTGGGAGTGTGTACTGGTTCTTCACAGTCACTTGATTCAGGTGATGGTAGTCAACATAGAGCCTCAAGCTCCCGTCTGCCTTCTTGGAGAACAGAATTAGGGCTACCCAGGTAGAACCACTGGAACGGATGAAACCCTTCCCCTATAAGTCATCTAGCTGTACCCTCATCTCGCAAAGTTCAGAGGGAGCCTTCTGATATGCTGGTGTAGATATCGGTGCCGTCCCGGGGAACATGTCAATGTAGAAGTCCACCTCTATATGAGGAGGTAGTCCTAGAACATCATTAGGGAAAACATCTGAGTATTGGTCCACCACTACAGGATATCTCAGACTCTCCACATTAACTGCTCCGAGGGTAAGTCATGCCAATTGATGAGTGATCGGCTGCACCCTCCTCCGAGTAAGTCTGTCCTGTACCGCAAAGGCTCCCTTATTGATGGTAAAGGTGAACCTAGTCCCATCCCTGCAGACACACCACACTTTCTGCCTAATACAGTCGATCTGAACATGGATTGTAGATAACTAGTCCATACCCAAGATGACGTCGTAAGGCCTCGACGCCACTACAAGAAGATCCCAACCGAAGCTCTCACCTCCTAGAGTAATCTCACAATGCCGACACCAGTGCGTAATTGTTGAGTCTGGTCTCATTAGAGTCTCTATCCATAAGGATCAAGCCAACGAATACATCAAAATATCTGAGCTCTGAATGAGGGTAGTTGAAATGAAAGAGTGACTTGCACCTGTTTCTATAAGAACTGCAGCTAAGGTGGAGTATACACAGATTGTAACTCGAATCGTCTCCGGAGTACCGTGATCGTAAGCCTCAGCTACCTGGAGAAGAGATCTCGCCTGTCCACCCACTCCCTACGGTCGGGGTGGACCTCCTGGTGGTGGTGGTGGTAACACCTCGTAACGTCATCCACCACCAGCTGCACGACCAGCTCCTCTGCCATGTCCGCCTGCTCCCTGCAGTCTGCCTCGATCAAATCTCTATCTCTGCCTGGGTGGTGCTTTGACCATCTGCTGATTGTCAGTACGGCGGGTCAGACAGTCAAGAGCCACGTGACTCTACCTGCCGCAAGAGTAACATTGTTCGCTCCTGGCATGACTGGCTCTATCTCGTGTGCCCGGACAACTGAACCCGTATCCTGAGGTTGTCCACCGTATGGTCTGGTCCATTTGGACCTCTATGACATCTGTCTACTGCCATCTACAGAAGACTCCTCTACGTGATGCCTGGTGGTGGGTCTCGCTTCTGGTGATTGTTCAGCAAGGAAACTCTCCACTAAGAGGGATCACTCCAACACCCCCGCCTACATCGGAATGCTGAGGGAGATCATCGAAGCTCTGATCTCTCAACTGAGACCCTGCTTGATGGTCCAGGCCCTGAAGAATGGGTCCCGCACCATATCTGTGGAGTAGTATGAGGGGTCAATGAACCTTGCTGAGTACTATGCCACCATCATGCTACCATGTTGTAGATTTAGTAGCTCGTGTATCTATACCGCACATAGGGAGGTTGGGACAAACTCCGCCCGAAATAGGCTCTCGAAGTCTGCCCAGAGAAGTGTCGCCTCGTAATGCACCTGGAACATCAGTCTACACCATCTGCCTGCTGCTACCTAGAGAAGACTCGTGACAAGGATCACCATAAGGTCATATGGTGTCCCTACAAGTCTGAAGACTTTCACTACAGCCACGAGCCAATCCTTGGCTACCTATGGGTCCGTCTCACCCCGGAACCTGGGAAGCCTCTTGCTCTAGAACTCGTGAAATGTGCTCATGTGGTGTTCACTCTGTTCTACTTTGTCCGGTGGTATCAGTGGCCCAACGGGTAGTGGTACCGCTGGTGCCTCCGCTATGATAGGGGCCTACACCGATGTCTCGTTGTTCGGTGGGCTGTCATCTCATACAACTCTCAGAGCCCTGGCTGGATGTCTGCGTAGAGGCATCCTGAAAAGGAATAGGTGAACCAAAGTCAATAAGTTATACCTGGTGAGCTGACTCAAAGAGATCACAAAGAAAACTCGTGAAAACACACACGTAATCAGTGTTTTCAGGCACTGAGTCGAAAATCAGTAGTAAGGGTCCTGATGTATGGATACGTCGGCCGCCACACCAACACTAGACTCCCTGAACTGAGAACCACACTCAATACCATTACAACTATTTCTTCACATAAAAGAAAGATTAGATTCCTATGTTTTGCGGTAGAACTGACCCCTCTGATACCAATTTGTCATGACCCGTCCCCTAGGGCTCATGCCGTGACTACCCCAAGCCTGCCTTCAATAGTCCAGGGGATGGCGACTAGCACCAAAGGCGTAAATCCCTAAAACAGGGAATGAATTCCCTTTTTAATTGTAACAAACACAATAGAGAACAAGTTGGAAGCAAAAAACTAGGTGAAACTGTAAACAAAGAGTGTTAGAAAGTAAAGGGGTATGGAAATACTAGCCTAACTTTAAAGTAAAAGTACAACTGAAAAGAGGAAAAACAACTGAAAGGTGAAGAGAATCTCTTGGATCATCCACCATGGATCCTACCTAAAGGGTAGGTATAAATACCCTCCACATCACTCCACGTCCTTCTGTCTCCTCCGAGTACCGACTCGTCGTAAGGTCCAAATCTGGGTACCGTCCAGTCCTACTACTCTGATCCTCATTCAATGTTGTTCGTCGTTTGCAACCAACACAATGAGGTGTAGGCATAGCCCGGGCAGGGGTGAGTATAACGATACTCAGTAGGGACCCCGAGACCACCAACTTCTCTCAAAATCCACTAAGGATAAACCATAGAGTATGAAATCAATAGATATCCATTACTTATGTATATGGCCATACATAAACCTAAGTTATCAAGTAACCCATCAAAATCCTGAGTAAAACATAAGAATCACTGAATCATCTCACACAGGTATACAACTTATGTAGAGAGATAGATATGATCATATATAGCCATTCAATCAATTAAGATGTCGGACCCACACCGGATCTAGGACTAGTAGTTAGAACTGTCGGAGCCACATAGGATCCAGGAACAGTAGTTGGAGATGTCGGACCCACACAGGATCTAGGACCAGTTATTCTATCGGACCAACACATGATCCAAGAACAAAAGTTAAAAATTTCAGACCAACGCATGATCCAAGAACAATCGTCAGAGCACAACCAGCCACATGGTTTCCACAAAGCAAGCAAGATTCCGGGAGGTTCCGCTCCTCAAGCCAATTGTCGATTCATCAACTGCCATGAAGTCCCAAAATCATGTATCTATATGATCCGTCTTTCCATAAGAAACTCAACGCGATAGACGGTGCGTCAATCAGACGCCTGGTCTGAGAGTTATTGGCATTTTAGTTCCAAGGGCCCGGTTGGATTTAGGTTCAATCCCACCCGACCGTACCCTAACTACATCCAAACCTTAAGTCGGTATGCCAAAATAACTGTTTCACTCCAATATTTTTGCCGCCATAGATGGTTCGTCAATCGGACACCCATAGCCCAAGTTATGGGTGAAAAGGTGAAAATAAGTCAAACAGGTCCGGGATCGATCCGGCCCAGTCAGGCTGACCTGGCCCGAACCGGATCCGGACGGGGGTTTGAACCGGTCTGTGTGTCTGACCTGGTCCACGGATCCGACCCGGTCCGTGGATCTTACCCGACCCGTGGGGGCGGCCCGGCCCGAAAAGGTGGCCCGACCCATGCTGGCGGCCCGTCCCACGCTGGGTCGGCCCACTCGGGGTCTAGCCCGCACTAGGTCCGGACGATGCTGGGTCTGACCTGTGCTGGGTCTGGCCCGGCGGCCCGTGGTGGTCCTCCCTAGCTACGTCTAGGGGTAGGTCGCACCCCCCATGTTCCCAAACAAATTAGTCGTTCGGGCGGGTGGAACTGGTGCCAGGCTGGCGCCGATGTGTCACGTGGGACCCAGTGGGGTCCTGCTATTTCCAGCTGGCAGAGCAGCCAGCCAACTCCTCACGCGGTGCCGGTCGTGTCGGGCCTCTTCTAGTGGCCCGACAGCTCAGGCCGCTGGTCTTCCTTGCGGCCGGCCTTGCACTGGCTGCCGCTACTCCGCCGTGGCCAGGGGCCGCCACCCCCCATTTCTGTTCACCGCGCATCGCGGTTGCTCCGCACCCTCCTTGGAAACCCGAAAACTGAAGCCGCTGGTCTACTTCGCGGCTGGGCTTGCGCTGACCACCACTACACTGTCGTTGCCAAGGGCCGTGGATACTCTTCCGGCGGCGCACGCGCCACCACCACCACACGATGACGCTCATCGGTTCCATCCGTCGACAATCTTTCTGCGAGTCACCGGATGAGTTCCAGTGGTCGGTTTCTCATTCTGGAAGAAGACGCACACTCCTTATAACATTGCCTTCGACCTCAAACATCGTTGATAAGAGTCGATTATTCCGGTATCATGCCGCGATTAGCATAAAAAATCTACAAGGAATGCGGAGGGGTCGGTCCGCGTTTGTTCGGCCCACGCCCTCCGCATTAGGGTGGTATCAAACAACTTCGAATTCTAAACCATGATGGAAAATGATGAACATGAAACTATTAGCAAGCTTGATCCCCTACCTCAGATTCATTGTCGTTGGAAAAGAAGATGAAGATGTCAAGGATGACGACGTCAGTGTTCTTCAAGGACAAAGCTTCCTCCCTTGTTCCGGTTGAAGAAGGAAGATGGTGTCCATCATTGGTGGATGAAGCGTTTTTCGTTGGGAGGAGCATTCTTCGTTGGAGAGAAAACGTTTCTCCCAAATTTTCTCCTCTTCCCAAGCTCCACCAAAAATAAAATGATTCCCTCAACAAAATAATATATTTATCTTATTATTTAGTTGTTTGCACACATTTCAAAAAGATTAAAATTAAGAATTAATTAGGATAGCTTTACTCAATCAATGTGGAGGATGGTGGCACCATTAAGTGGGGAAATCAAGAGGTTTCTCCCCAATTGATGGGGAGTTCAAGAGTTTAAGTGGTATCAGGTGGTCCCCACCACATTAACCCCACACGAAGAGGGGTTTTAGACCATAGGTGGGCCTCAACACCATAACCTCTCATGGGAGGTTAAGTTTTGGTGGCCCCCACCTCCAACTGCCTCTTGGAGATTTTAACCAAATAATAATAAAAATAAAGCTACAAATTTATTTTTATTTAATTTATTCATAAAAACACAAAAACCATCTTTCAGTTTCAATCAACTACTGTTGAGGTGAAAGTCTTCTTAAGAGAATACCAGCATTGTGAGTTCAACGGTGCCCTCATATTTCCATTCCGAGCACCAGTTCAAAAATTATAAAATCCCACTGATATATTTTCTGAAAGTACCAAAAAAAACTTCAGAAATTGATTCCAGGCACACCAGGCCTCAGAATCATGCACCGTAAATTTTCGCGGACTCATAAAATTCCCATTTATTTAAACAAAAATTCCATGGGAATTCTTAGTCATTACAACTGCATTATGAAAACTCTTTAATCCATTATAATGTTAAACAATTACTGGAAATGTGGTGGATAAAAATAAATAAAGGAAAACATCCAAATTTTTTTATAATGTAAAGAGCATGTGATTTCATAGAAGTGAAATCCATGTATAGATAATTAAAGGTGATGTAGAATCTATATTAGATTCACCTAGGGGTAATAACCCTGAAAATGTTCATTTGGAAATTAACTCAATCTTCACCTATTGAAAAATTAATAGGCACAACTGTACACCTTGTTTGAAACTTTTAGAGGATATAGTTTGAATAAATCATTATATCTATTTGAACGATAAAAAAATTCATTAAAAATATTATTATAATGTTTAAATAACATTTATATATCTAAATCACATGTTTCACTTGATATATAACTATATATATATGGGTGATTTTTTAATCAGTACTTTTGTTTCTTACTATTTATAACTATTTATCTAAATTATTATTTCTTATAGGTATAATTACCCCATGAAAGTACACATAACTACTACCTTGTTATTATTCCAATAAAAAGGGAATTTTCAATTACATTGTGAATATGCTATAGTTTATAATTTTATTGTGGTATATTCACCAAGATATACATTTAATTCAATTTAATGATGAAATATTGATATTTCATGTATCCATCAATTATATATGGAAAATAATTGATTACTTATCCATGACTATGTATGAATTTAGTTAGGTAACATTGTGATATATATTGGATGTTTATTCTCATCATATTATGGGTATCCTAGACATATTATTTAATAGGTGGGTCCTGAGATTATATAGCCTCTTGATGCATCAATAGGCCTCATAAAAAAATTGTTAGGAATTTGGGGTAATTTATAGCCATTTATGTATGATTTCATGACACGAGGATTTGATATTATGTGTATGATGTCTGAGATTATGTATTTTATCACTATGTGATCTTTTACTATTATCCATGTGTTTATTTATTGTAATGTAATCCAAGGGTATATTATTCTCACAACTCTATTTGTTATCGTATTTATTTAGTCTTATAATGTTATTGATTCCATGCTTATGTATGATAGCTTACACTGTAAGATACCCCTTACTAGGTGTCTTAGAACACCACTATGTATTTTTTCCATTTCCCTAGGAATCCATGAAATTTACTATATTTGATTTTAAATTTTCAAGGAGAAATAATAAATTTCCATGTATTTATTTGTTGTGTAATAATTTTCAAATATAATTTACATTTTATTTGTGTATATAGTTTCTTAAGGATTCCATACTAATATAAATTATGTAATGTGATCTATGTATTCTATACCATTGTGATAAAATAAGAACCAAATCTTGGTTACATGAGAAAAGGTGTTATAGTTGGCATCATATAATGTTTGGGGGAATCCTTAGGAACTCGATTGAGAGGAACAGAATTAGAGAACATAACTCTTTGATATTTATATAGGATATTATAGAACATTTTCTAGATTACATGAAATGAATTTGTTATAAATTAATCAGAGTTATATACAATGATTAATAATTCAAATTGTTATTCATGGACTAATTTTACATATGTAATTGTATATAAATGTAACCTAATGGAAGGGAAAAATATATATTCAAACTCTATAATTAATATAGGGATTTTAATTTAGATAAATTAAAAAAATATTGTTTTGAATAAGGGAATATTATAATTATATTTGGGTATTTGACTCAAGTTATGATCAATAACATTACCTATATGGAACAACCTGTTACACCACAATAATGGTTTAAAAATTTCAGAATACTTAATGGGGAATCAATGAGGTAAATAAATCCACATATAGAAATATTACATAATATATATGGCTATTAATTACATATCATTATGATACACACCATAACCATAATGGATTAGTGTATTTGGAAACTTGGACACATAGACAACTAGAACCCAAAATATCTACATCATCTCGCACGATGTTCTATATAACTACAACACTTATTAGAAGTATCAAATCTAAAACTATTCTTTATGTCTTGGGTAAAAATAAAACATGATGAAGGATATGATTTTATTCTTAGTAATGATAAAAAAGATAAATATCAAACAATGATCATTTTAAGCATTACTTGAGAATAAGGGTAAGGAAACATGATCTTAACATTTTAAAATCGTACCTAACAATTTTTAGATCAAAATAACGAGTCATGACAAAATAATGTAAGTTCATAAGACATGAATGATAAAGGAATAAAAGCATATAATCCATGAGAGGATAAAATTGGCATAATATAATGACATAAAAGAGTAACATATGTGTGGAATAATCATAATTATTAAAATCTTATTTAAAGGATACCCACCAAGACATTCATCAAATGTTAGTCTTTGGATAACCACCCATGTAACTACTTTGGGAATGAGATAACCTCCACTATACCCTATTTTAGGATTGTGAAAACCTATAATGTACCCTTTTCAGGCTTGGGATAACCTCTCATATACCCTTTGAGTTCATAAATCATTAATCACTACCCAATGAATTTGGGGAAAATAAGGGATCCAAAAGTCACATTATCAAAATTTGTTTATACGTATTCAATAATATTTTCAAAAAAATTATCATTAAATAAAATCTTAAACAATGGAAAAGTAAATAGGTTACATCAATATTTTATCATCATAATCATAAACCATACAAAGAATGAATATAGATTGTATCACTGAATCATATCCCCAGTGAAGAATAAATATCTTCAATGGATGTTTCCATAGAATAAAATACATATAAAATATCACAAGAACATTTTATTGTGGAAAAATAAATTTTAATTTTAGAACAATTTATTAAATATCTAAAATTTTCCAAATTATTAAATAAAAAAATTTCTTTGAAAAGTTCCACCATTTTCTTATTGAATCTTAAATGAAAATAGAAGTCATGATGGTGGGAAAAGTAGTTCACGCTGTAAATCTTAAAAAAGTTTCTTTTAACATTTTTAGTAAAAATTAATTAGTACCATATTTTGAGAAAAAAATAATATTTAATTTAAATATTTCTATATAATTTAATATGTTGTTAACAAATTAATTTATTAAATTATTTCAAAATGGTAAAATCATTATTTAAAATACTTTAAATAAAATATGGATATCTACAAAAAAGGTTCCAAACCAAAGAGAGAAATAAATAAAACATTTTCTTAGCCTCTTATGTACATAAAGAGGGGAAAATGAATGGAAAATATTAAATCTATAGAAATAACAAGAGGAAAATAAAATAATTAATTTTTGGGATAGTGGGATCATATAATTTCCTAATCATAAATTTAATCATAAACAATCCCCATAAAAAGTAAAAGTTTAATGTAAAACCCTTACCACTTTGATAAATTTTGAGTCGAAGAAACAGTGAAATAAATAATATAAAATGAAACATAAAATACCATATATATAAATAAAATAATGAAATAAAATATAAAATTGGTATTAGAAAAACGTCATAAAATATGATAGGTTTATGGCATAACATGTGTCCCAAAGAAGACAATTTTAAAGGATAACCCTTACCACTATGGTAACATTCAAATAAAAACTACTTGGAAGAAATAATTTGAGTTTGAAATTTTTATACTATGAATTAAGAATGATAATTTATAGAACATATAAAATTATTAGTATATACATATCATAAACATAACATGGTTCATAACATAAATCATGTATCAATAGAAAAAATATTGAGAGGAAGAACCCTTAAAACATTGGTATCATTTAAATTAAAAGAAATGTGAATTAATAAAATTATATGGACATAAATATTTTAATTTCATAAATATATAAAAATAAATCAATTATTTATTAATCACATCATGTAAAATAAATTATTTTTTGGAATATCAAATATGTCTCCTGAAATTGAAAATGAGACAAAGAAACCCTAAACTTATATTAGACTTTAATTATAAGTGCTCTAATCTCATGTGTAATAAGTTTATATTTACTAAAACTACATTAAATAAACATATAAATACATATAATATCATATATTATCCACTTATGACATTACAACAACCTTTTATTAATTTTTTTTATTAAAATCCTTTTTTCAGGCGATTACCGTTTTGTTTTTCATATAACCTTTAGTTCGTTAGTTTTGGTATTTTCACTCAAATCATGGTGTCATCATAAATATAATATTAATAAAGTAATATATACCATTTTTAAATATTATATAAACTTTTATGACAATTCTCATAATGTGTTTATGAAAAATTATTTATATTACTTTGTAGAGACGATAGTTCATACTCACACATTAGTGATATTCCCACTTTTTGATGGATGGAACAAAAGATTGTTAAATAAAAATTCACCATTTTAGAATTATTATTTTATCATAAATTAAATATATATTCATTAAATATATCTATATGACCATACATTTAAATAATAATCAAAACATTATTAACATCAATGTGTAGATGTGGTTGTCCATAAGTACACATGATCATCATTATCATTTTCTAAAAAATAGGATGGTTAGAAGGTAGATAATATTTATAATAATATAATAATATATATTTAATAAATATAATACATAACCCTTAAATAAATTATAATTTCCAAATATGAAATATGGTGATTGAAAATTAATCATATAACTACGTGGAGGTTGTAGTCCACATGTACGCATGGGTGAAATTTTTATTTCCCATTTAATACGGAAGAGGTAGAAAATTTTTCTTACAACATTATAGAAACATCAAAACATATATATGATATATTAATGATAAATTAATGATGGATAAAATAGGTTTATAGAAGGTTGAAGAATAAATAAAATTGAAATAGCTTGGTTAAGATTTATACATATTCCTTAAGAAACCTCCTCTGGCTTAAACACTAAGTCATCTTATGATGAACATATGAGAATATCATATTATCTGGGAAGATGGTAAAGGATCTAGGAAGGTTTTTGAGTAGGTATTTTCTGTTAATTTTCAAATGATTTTTTTAAAAAATAATTAGAATATGTTACCTTTTATAAGTGAGGGGATAGACACACATGGAATTACATAAAAACTGAATAATACAAGGACACATTAATGATAAAGTTAAAAATTACAAATTATGAGAATATATGAGAATATAATTATATAATAAGTTCAAAAAATAATAATTAAAAAATATTATGTGGAATTACTACCATTATCTATTTGTTTATCCCTCGACACACCTATTTTAACCTTAAACGTGACAACAAAATATAACTATTTAGACTATAGATTTTCAAAAAATAATTATGCTAAATCTATAAAATTATATTTATTTTAATTATTAATCATATTTAAAATATTTTACTCGATTAAATTTCTATAATTGGATGAATTTAATTTTATATAAGTGCGCACAGTGGAACAAAAACACATTTTTAGACAAATGTATTTTTAGGCATAAAACTGAATTTACCATCATTACATTCATATTAAAAATTAAAAAATGAATGTTAAATAATTTTATTTAATATATAATATATATATTTCATTAAAAAAATTAATAAAAAAACATTTATCGAATTTATTATTTTAAAAATACATTTCATACATAATGGTTTTTATAAAAATGTACTTGTAAGCGTACAAATGAACCTATACCAAAATTAAATGTCATGAAAAATAGTTTATTATTAATTTTTTTATGTATAAATAAAATATAATTATGTTTAATTAAGATAAAATAATACATATAATGGTAGTTTTATTTTTTTTATTTAAATAAAATAAATGTTTGTTTTTAAAAAATCGTCAATTTTCACTACTCACTTAAAACTCAAGATTTTTAGAAAAATTTAAATAATTATACATAAGATAATATTGAAATGATGATTTAATAAATGATATTAATTTTCTATAATAATTTATGTAAATGTTTTAGAAATTAATTATAATTTATATATACACAATATGATAAAAACTATTTTTGAGGAAAATATATTTTTGAAGCCAAAATTGACTTTAATAAAAATTGAGTATTTATTTATTATGAATTAAAAAAGTAAATTTACAATATGTAAAACAATTATAAATGTCTCTTAATAATGTGGTTATTCAAATTCATACTGTTATTTTAATATCTTAGTTATAATGGTCACATTTAAATAATAATATTCTTATAGCATATCAGAGTATATTTAGAGCTTTGTGTTGCGTGTCAAGAAAGTTATCATGCATATAATTATTTTAAAATAAATTTAAGAGGTGTTACATTCTCACCCTTTAATAAATTTTTTCCTTGAAGTTTTTTTACCTTTTAAATGTATGGTTTAGTATTTGAAATTACCATTATTGAATACCCATATCATATAAAGGGATAAAAAATATTCTTTTAAAAAGGAGATATGGAAAACCTAATGTTTATCTAAAATAGAACGTAAAAATGTTCACATATGTGGATAAAACTACCCATAAGTGAACATATGGACATGGAGGGGAAATCTAATGTCCAAATAATAATATAGAATGAGGGAGAACATATTATTAAGAAAATTAATAACCACAAAACATTATTGAGTAAGGGGTGAAGAAGACCATCAATTCATCATAAAATAAGGGAAAATGATAATATTTTTATTTCCCTATTCTTTTCATAGATTTCAGGGATTCTTCTTCTATTAAGATAGATAACTCATGAAAGTGTATTTATATTATTTTAATATATTTGATAAGAATAATTTCATCACTCTGTTTTACATCAATAAATTTCCACTTCAATCTCATCTATTCCTCTAATAAATGAATATTAAGGATGATGTTTTCAATCTTGAAGCCCTAAAAATAAATAATAATGGATTTTAAGTATAATTAAGGAGTGATATGTCATCCCTTATATCTCTAGGTAATTACTAAAATAAATATTGTTAGCATACATTACCAAATATGTATAAATCTTCATACTATCAAACAATACATTAATATAAAAACCCTCAATAATTATACACAACGTTCAAGTAATACAATTACATAAATAAATAATTTTAAAACGTATCCAAAATACATTTTACCAAATTTAAAACAAAAAAATTTGAAATATTTGATCAATTTTATTTCAAATTTCAACTTTAACATTTTTACCCAAACAACATAAAGTTTATCAAAATGTCACACAGTATCAACATAAATTCTAAGATTAAATATTTTATTCATAGATGCTCATACATTAAAAAAATAACCTAAATAACCATAACAAAATAAATGAAAACATAAATGATTCCAAAAATTAACTCTATCTATATTTCTTAAATAAAATAATTGAATATAAAATATATTATATAAATTCCAAAAATCAATAAACTTCATCAACGATGACATCAATCACTTTTTCGTCAAATATATAATAAATTACCTGAATACCAATATAATCTAATTTTCATTATCAATATCAATCATATCTTTATCCCAACTTAATAATGCAATCTCAACATCAGTCATATATTAAGGTTTATCTTTCCCTTAATCATGTGTTTTCCAAAAAATAAATAAATATCCCTATTAAAATAAATGAACTTTTTTGGTTTTCAATACCATTCAACATATTCTTAAAAAACATAATGTAAAACTATTTTAGAATATTCCATAACTATTTTATGATTATTATAACTATAATATCATTTATAAAATTCTTATTGAACATAATTCTAAAATCCCATCACATAAAATATTTAATAATTCCACTTTAATGGTTCACATAACATAGAACCATCATTGGTCTGGATTTAGAAATTTTATGAGATAATTAGATCAACTAATTCACATGTTCCATACACATAATACATTAAACTATAAATGTAATCTTTAAATGTAAATTATTACTTGAAATTTAACTCTTCATTTTTCTAGGAAATTACTTTATCTATATTATTATAATCAACACTAAAAAATATTCTAATTCCTTTCAGACATTTCCCTAGGCGATTCTTCTACGATTATCGACATGTAGGAAGCTTAATCTTCTTTCCTTAATGGTCTTCATAGAACTAAATTTTTATAATATTTGGTTCATTCAGAAACTTACGTTTGTTGAGGTTGTCAATCACATATCAGGATAAATTATTTGGTATAATTGTGAACACTCACATTCCCTCTCCTATTTAATTTCATTTATTTTGAGGAAAATTATTTCATTTTTTGGTTAAATTCTATTTTAACATAATTTATCTAGTTTCTAACAATTAACTAAAACCAAAAGCATACTATTATAAAATTAGGGAGTAATCATATAACTATAAAAAATAATTAATAGGATGTATAAATCCTAAAACATTCTTTTCAATATATGACACATTAGGTTTAACTATTTTCATCCTTGTCATTATTTATTCATATCCACCATATTTTTTATAAATAAAATATGAACTAACCCAAGAATATCTCTTTATAGTGTCTTGATAGGTGTTCAATATTAGCCCACTCACCATACAACATTTATGATTGAGTTAATACCCAATCTACCCCATTCAACATTGTTACCCCTGGGTTCATTTGTGGCTTATCCATGTCCAATTTTTAGTATCCAACCAGAGATATATCTATTAAGAAAACCTCACCCATTTCTTTACCATCACTTAGGATACCCTCATATGCTTAGGCTTATCCTAAGGGTTATCACTAAAATTCCCTCATACTAGTTTCCTAAGATTTCTAAACCCTAGAATGATAATAAATAAGTTGAACTAAACTTTAAATATATAAATATTACATAATTTTAGATGAATATTAATTCTATATCATTATGATTCATTCCAGAACCATAATGTTATAGTGTCTTTGGTAACATGGAAACATAAAAAAATGGTACGTAAAATATCTAAATTATCTCTCACCATGTTCTTCACATGTAAGACTGTTATTAAACATATGAGACTAAAAAAAAATTCATATCCTAGGGATTATTAAAAATAATAACAAGTGACCCCAAATTATCATTAAAGGTATATAATGAAAATATCAATAGATGACTATTTTGAATAACAACCTCAGTAAAAGGGTATAAAAACATGATATTAATATTTAATAATCACACCCATAAATCTTTAGATCATAAAAACAAGTCATGAAATAAATATTGGCAATTCATAAGTTATGAATCATAATAGAATCAAATTAAATGATCCATGAGATCATAAAATTGGCATAAGATCCTGAAATAAAATAGATAAATAAAGAGTGAAATAATCATACTCATAGAAATCATATGTCAAGAACACGCCTAGATATTCACAATGTTTGAATAATAATGTTGTTCCAATATTTCCCATGTAATTTATGATTTGATGATCTCAAATATCCTTCATATATTAGTAATGAACTAGTTTTTAAGTGTATTAATTAGGTTATACCATTATCTAAGTCATTTATTTATTTAATCTAAATGTTTTAAATTTTTAATTAAATTTTCATATGTTTGGAAAAATTTTCTAGGCGAGGTATTTAGATTCATGTAGAATTGAATTAATAAATAATTTGACTAAATCAATCAAATATATCAATAATTCACCTATGAAAACAGGACACATCATAGAAAAACAATATGGGAATCTCTTTCATTGATGATTCGCTTGTGTAAGAAATTTCCTATGTAGATCAATCATCTATATAAATTTGTGACATGCAGTAATCACCTATATAATTTTGATATATAATAAAATCAACTATGGGAATCCAACTGGATACCTGACTCTTTCAGTTAAATAAAATTTGGCTGCATGATCAAGAAGCTTACATGAAGAAAATTAGCTATATAATGAAGTCCTATAAAAATTAATCTACGTAGATAAATTAGTTATGTGGTATATGACTATGTGAATTAACTCAATTATGTGAATCAATTATGCCATGTGAATTCAAATGTGTACAATTTCAATATGTTATGATCTACAATTAGCGATGTTAATCTACAACCTAGTATTTATTTCCACTGGAGTAATTTTAGTGAGATTTAATGATTTTATATATTTATTAATTGATGGATTACCTCTTTATGCAAAAATGATTATAATAAGAGTCATGTATCGGTAAATTAAACCACAGTAATGATAATTTAAGATATAGTACTATTGATGAGGTATTTAAAAGAAATGGACATATATCTTTAAATAAAAAACCATGGATTATAAGGATAAATTTATGTATAATAAAGAGTAATTTTCTTCACGGGCTTTAGAGATAATTGAGTTGTGAAAATCATATAAATGAAAACAAAATCACTTGATATAAATATTATTTGAAATGTACTTTTTTACACTACTCTATTTTTTATGAGAAGAAGAATATGCTTCATGATATAAAGTTGTTCTATCTCGATATTCCTTACTGTGTTTAGAATATTATCATTGAGATTATATTTATTATTATCATCTTCCATGGATATTTTTTCCTTATATTACTTGTACAATACAAAAGTGTACTGAATATGTAATCAATCTATTTTATCATTTTCATTTTAAAGGTTCCTGGTAAAAGTGCCTTCAAGGATGTTTTTGGTAAATACATATTTGATCTCTGTAAAAATATTATGTTCTATTGTAAAAAGAATTTAATACATTCACTCAATCATGTAGTCCCTGAAAAAATGATTGATAGTATGTGACAAAAGGACTAGTGTAGTGAAAATCACCAAACTCATGGAGAAGAGTGTTGGTGGAGTGAACAAGGGGATTTATGTTCCCCCCAAAACTATAAATCTTGTTGACTAATATTTTTATTTTTTGATTTTATTTTTATTACTACATTTAATAAAGATAATATTATAAGTTAATCCTGTCTAAAAGAGGGTTATTTTCTAAGGGATGAAAATTTATAGACCAGAATTTACCACCTCTTTAGTCTTATTGAAGTCTATCTACCACAAAACATGGTATTAGATGTTGTAACTTATGAGTTCTAAAATTTAAATATTATATGTATAAATATCATATTTAAACATGGTTTCTATGTAACATCCAAAATTTTTATGTTTTTTTCCTGAAAACTATATTATTATGCACAAGTGTGTTTTATATGAATAAATTGAACAATTAATTTTGGGTGACTTATTTTAGTAAAGTTTAAATATTATTAATTAATTCTAATTTTTAGTATTAAAATTATGGGCTATATATATAATAGATAATAATGAATCCAATTTTCTGCGTAAAAATGGATTTTTTCAAAAAAAAAAATTTCTGATATTTTTTTCCGTATTATTTTAAATCTGGCATTTGAAAATTTTATAAGATTTATTTTAAAAAATATAATTCATTATTTAAATTTTAATACCAATTTTATCATAGTTTTAATTTTGGTATTTTTCTAAATAGTTTATTTCTTATTAATAGTGAAAAATAATAAATTTTAATTAAAAACTATCCTTATGTTTAAATAAGTTATAGTGTTTAATTTTATTTTTAGTTGGTTTTAAAGAAAAATTAGATCCATTTTGTATCATTTAATATAACTTTGGTTATTAGAATCATTTTCATATTTAATTTAGAAATAAAAACATTATAAACACTTGAAAATTTTCTCTTTTAAAAACATGTTTTCTCGTCGCATTTGTAGGATTATTTTTCAATTAAAATTTTCCACATCTGTGACTTATTGTAAAGTCCTAGACCCAGATTCCATTGAAAGGTACCCCAAGATCAGTTGTCCACAAGGCCTCAATCACATATCATCAAACTCTAGATACTTCCAACTAGAATTGAGGGCCTAGGTGTGTTAGTGGGGTGACTATACCCTCATAACCAGAGTGTATCACAAGAAAAATACAATAATATATAAGTAGAAGAAGAAGTAAACAAAGGGTAAAACATATAAACAATGAGAGTAGATAATAAAACAAATAGGAACTCATATATGATAATGATGATACATATCTCTATAAACCATCTAAAATAGGTACACGATAATATGAAAAAATATAAGCATGAGATGCACAAAAAGGACAAAAGTATCCCAATGAGAATCATGATGCTCAGATCTCTCATGTTCTCCCATACTCCTAATCATTTTCAAGAAAATTTATCAAGGAACTTAATCTTATATATACCTAAAATCATATAGTCTATTTGGGTACCCATTGATGGACCTTATAGAGTTGGAGATATAATGCAGGTAAGAATTCAACCAAGGTCTAGTTCCATCCAGTTAGTGAGTATATGAAAGTCACAGTGTGTTGGAAGAAGTATAATTTGTAAATAATGTACTTAAATTAAAAATCTTACAAATTCTATGTTCTCGTTTATAATCAAACTCATCTAAATCATTCAATGTTATTTAATTATTATGTCTTAGGACTTAGTCATAGCCTAGAGTCCCCCGTAGAAATATTCAAAAAGGATGACTAAACATGACATCCATAAAGATTAAGACAATGATTGAATCCAAGATTGTGATTTGTCTCGGTAGACATGTTATGTAACCATTTCATTTAGTGTTCATTCATGAACCAGATCCCATCCTTTTCATTCTTAGTTTTAAATCTAGGTATCACTCTAGGTATAATATAAACCATCACCATATATGAACTTATATGGTGATCCTAATAATAACACAATTATCATTGTAGGTGTAGTATAACGTCACTACCATTCATTTCCTTCTATAGTGTTCCACTAAGGGATCCCAAGTATCACCCATGATATATATGATCAAATTCCATCTGATTCTATCCTTATAAATCCAAAAATAATTCCAATTATCACTCTATATATGATAGTGAAAACCTATGATTCCATCCTTATTAGTCCATATAAGGAGTCCAAGTGTCAGTCGGTCATAATTATGGTCGATGCCAAGTGTGTCCATCCATGGCATTGAACATTTGAATCATTGTGTCACCCAAGGAATATAACCATTTAATTAATTCAGTAACAGTCAATCAATTTCATTTAATCAAAAACATTTAAAAATTTCAATGTCATTATCAATACAATTTCAACTCAACCTCACCCCATATGGTGGCTCAATACAAAGGATAAGATTAGAAGGCCTAGTCTTTAATTTAATCTATTGGGAATTTACTTAAATCAAGCATCTCATGCTTAATTACCCAATACATGGAAAGTTTCTAGAAGCATGTCATCCACCCCATTCTTTAAATCCATTTTAATTTAAATTCATATTTTATATTTCAATTCAATTTAAAATTCAATTCATTATTTGAAAATTCAATATTAACATCCCATGAGAAGGGGTAAAGAGAACACATCAAAGGTATCAAATTTCATAAGCCATCATAACGACCCATTTAAATACACAACACACAAAAAGGGGTGGTTCAATTCAAGTTTTTCATCCATTTAAAATTTATCAATGAGCCCTGTGGATTGTATAGGCTATACCTATAAATTAAATTCAAGGATTAAGATTAATTTCAATTGAAACAACCTGATAATTGGGTGCATGACACAATGGAAAATATGAACACTTTTAATTTAAAATAAATGCATGAGACTGCCTCTATAGGTTCATAGGGGATATCTTGTCCAATATCAAATCCTGATTCAACTCATATAAGAATAAAATCAAAGAACAAAAAATTAAAATGATAATAGGGAAAATTAGATTTAACCTAAATTGAACATTTGATACCAAACCAAATGAAGAACAGATAAAAAGAAATGGATATCTTAATGATGTGGATCCAATGAGACTGAAATTTCTTGATTCTAGTATCATATAAAGATGATCTATTTATTCTAATAATAGTCATCAAAAGAGATCTAAAATGAAAAGTTTACTATATGGGATAAAGAATTGAAAATAGGTTTGATATAAAGATTTAATTAGGGGTAAATTTGTAAAATAACTCAAAATTAGTCATCTAATGGGTTAGACCCATGGGTTTCCATATAGTACATCAAATGTGCATGGTCTACTATAGGAAAGGGACACTGTTCATAGTTTTTATGCACAATTTTTTTAACCATTCACAAATAATGAAAAACTCCTCTGTCAAAATTGAAAAACAATTGTCACATGGACATGGAATTCAAATCACATGGTTTGTCTAATCTCGCAAGCTCTAACTACTCACTTTCCTTCCTAGAATGGTTTTAACTAACCATGCATCCATCCTTGCACGGTTTATACTAACTGTGTGCCAGGATTATTTCCCCCCAAAAGTTGGGTTCTGGGCCCCAAAACTACCCTAATACCCCTGATACCTTTATGATCCCAAATATCATTCGTACTAGGCCATATTTATATATTTAAATAGAAAATTGATAGAATATAAATGGTCCATACCTTAAGAAAGAAATGTGTTCTTACAAACTACCCCCTTAAATAAATTTGTCCCGGAATATCCTTCTTATGGGTGGTTAAAGATATCTAAGACTAACACCAGCCACTGCGATCATACATCAGCCTCCCACTCCCAGGTCTCTTCTTATACATGGTTGTGCATCCATAACACTTCTACTAGAGGAACTGACTGACTTCAGAAAATCTTCATTTTATGATCCAAAATTTATACTGGATTCTATAAAAAACTAATCTAAATATAACTAAAAGTACTCAAGTTAAAAATCATGAGATGTATCAGAATGATAGCGAAAAAATTAGATATATGGAATATATCATGCGCGGACTGATAAATTTGATGTAACTACAATAGATAGGGTACCAAACTAACTGTCTCAAAAATCTCAAACAGTCTGGTATAACACGAGGAAAGATTAGTCTATATCCAGATCCTCCTATGTTCCAGTCATGATGAGTCACATAAAAGAGCCCATCCCATACCTCGAACTCTATAAGTTATCTGCAGCAATCATCGTATGATTTATGATGAGACTGCGTTGTATTTATCCACTTAAAAATCAACTTCAACAAATTAATGGTCTCCTGAGTAAGATGAGGACCAAGCATATCTTCCTTCCCTTCCTCTAACCAACATAGGGATGATTGGAATGGCCTAACGTACAATGCCTCATATAGATCCATATATATAGTAGCCTAAGTGATATTGTTGTAGTAATATTCAACCATGGGTATATTCGTCTCTCAAGATCCCCCAAAATCTGGGATGCTTGATCGAAAGATGTCCTTAAGCACCAAAATCATGTTCTCAAACTAGCCATTGGTCTGTGTGTGATTTGCTATTCTGAGAAGAAACTATGTACCAAACACCCTCTACAACCCTTGCCTAAACAGTGAAGTAAACTAGGCATCCCAATCTAAAACTATATTATAAGGTACCCCATGAAGTTATAATATCTCAAGGATATACAACCCCCTAAGACCATAAACTAAAATTATCTCTTCTATAGATAAGAAATGATAAACCTTTACGAGCTTCTCAAAAGCAAACAATACAAAATCATTACCTTGAGGAGACCTTGGTAAATCTGTCAGAAAATCTATCACTTCATCATTCCATTTGAACTCATGAAAGTGAAGTTGTTGTAAAATTCAGACTGGTTACTTGTGTTCCTCCTTCACCTGGTGAAAAGTGGAACACTTCATAAAAAAATATTCTATATCTCATTTCATACCTGACTACTAGTACTTTCAATTTAAATACTGATATATCATGGTGATTTTAGGGTGAAATTCCCAAGATAAATCATCAATGTGTCATATCAGCACCTCAGACATGCCTTTTAAAACCTATACATGACCATGTACTCACAAAATCTCATCCTCTCCTATGGTCCAACAAGGATGAGTGTCTTCACCATCCAAAAACTCACGTAGGACTAAGATGTTGGAATCTGATAGCGGCCTCATCCTCACTCTATCCAGAAGGGTGGTAGTATCAAATATAATGATACAAAAGTATGTCCATGACTATCATTCACTACCAAGTGAATCTCAGAGAACAAGTCCATAAGTTACCACTTGCTACAGGTTTCTATAGTATCCATATCCGAGTCCACCTGCTAAGTGCATCGACCACTACATTACCTTTTCTAAGCATGTAGGTAAGATCAATGTCGAAATACTATAGGTATTAATGTCTGAACTACTACATCTAACTTGAGATCATGCGTTGGGTAATTCCTCTTATGTTAAATCAACTAACAAGAACCATATGTGATGAATCTATGTACCTGTATAATAATTTATCCTATCCTGATACCTGATGCACCACAATAAATAGGGTAACTCCAGCATAGTTTAGAAAAAATCCAT
Source organism: Viscum album (assembly GCA_963277665.1). NCBI lineage: Eukaryota > Viridiplantae > Streptophyta > Magnoliopsida > Santalales > Viscaceae > Viscum > Viscum album. The sequence goes on from OY728156.1 coordinate 343,904,092, forward strand.
GTCCTCACTGAAGTCAATATTCCTTTAATCTAATGAAAGACCATCTCACAAGAATATATCCATAAAAACAACACACTCTTATTAGTAAAGATTATAATTGGTGATTCTATCCATGATAAGTTTTGTATGAAATTCTTGTAATATCTAGCTATCCTCAAGAAACTACGTACCTCAAAAACATTATTGAAATGATCCCGGGAAACTACATCTTTCACCTTCATTGGTTTGACTTATAATCATGTCTCTATGATGATTTTACCCATGAAGTGAATCTGATGCATACAAAAGTAGAACTTTGTGTGCTTATCATATAACTAATGCTCTCTTAGTATATTCAAAACTCTCTTAGGATGCTTGGCATGGTCATGTTGACTGTGAGAATACACCATGATATCATCCACAAAAACTACAACAAAAAATCAAGATAAGGATGGAAAAATCATTTCATCAGTTCCATGAAGATATCTAGAACATTCATGAGGCCGAAAAATATAACCAAATACTCATATAGAGAATACCTACTACAAAAGTTGTGAGATGTATGTTAGATGGACTAACATTCACCAGATAGTAACCCAATCTCAAATAAAACATTAAGAAAACCTAATCTCCTCGGAGCTGGTCGAAGAGATCAACTATCCATGGAAGAGGATACCAGTTCTTAACCATTAACTTTTTTCATTTCTAGTAATGTACTCATAGACTTATGGTTATATCCTCTTTTTTTAACAAAAATTAATGGTAAACCCACATAGAATTATTAGGATAGATAAAATACTTTCCCACCAAATCCTTATAATGTCACCTGATATCTTTCATCTCAATAGTATCCATATGGTAAGGAGGTATTGATATCAGTGTAGCTCGTATATTAGCATGATAAATAAATCTACCTCTCACAAAAGAAAATCTTGAAAATTATATCGGGAAGACATCCCTGAAGGGATCAACTACTAGAGGGGAATCTACCTAATGTGGTCCCTAATCATCCTGATATATAATCTCAATATGGTATGTCTTTCCACCTAGACCATGATTCTTGGGTCTAGCTGAGCTCTCCTAGACATCCCATTCACCCTTGTTTATTCTTTATAGTGATGTGAAGGTAACTCTACAATGATAGAAATCAATGAAATCATGAAAAGGAACCCACCATTCCATTTTGAGAATCATTTCAAAGCTTGTAATCTTAAGGAAAAAGAGGTCCCATTTGAAGTGACACCAACCAATATCAAGGGGGAACTCCCAAAACTAACATAAATCCTCCATTTTGATCCTTAACAGAGTATCAAGCATCATAACTCCATCAGAACATTGAATATTAAGCCCCAGGAACTCCAACATAGGTACAAATATAAAGATATTATAAGACCTTGTATTGAAAAGTGTAGAAGCTAATTTAGAGGCTACTAGATTAGTACCTCTAACAATAGAAGCTCCAGGATCCTACTCCTCAAGGTCTTATACACTATGTATATTTGGATTGAACCAAAACCCTGTGATATTGTCTTGCTACCCAGAGCAGATCTTCTCTACTGTCATTGCAATACTGGGCTTTTAGTACCATAGAAACAACCCCCACATCGGCTTGATTGGACACCTGTACCATAGATCCCTCCCTGATGATAAGCTACAGACCACACTCTAGAATTTAGATTTTATGGATACCCTCTTTTAGTGTCACCTGAAGAAAAAGTTATGAAAAATCCCTATTAGTGACCCATCTTTCCACATGATCAATACTTAACTAGGTCCCTCATACACTATTTCATCGTATATCATGACTTAACACATTAGTAACACCTCACATGGATACATGAGTGTGTGTTATAGATACAAATTTCACCACATGGGTGATTCTTCATACTACTCACCGATGTAGGACCATATCTAGATGCTTAACCTCCCTAGCTCATACCTGCAACATCTCTTATTTTAAGCTCTGTGATAAGTTCCTGATTCAATATTCTAGAAATATTATTCACCTAGAAGAAATTCACCTGTGATCAAATGTTGTAAATGGGACCATCCTCTAATAATCTATATTTAGATAACTCATCACCCATTGTAATAGGTGGGAGACACTGGAGCTCAGTAAAACAGGCTGAGTAATCCATTACTAATAGCACACCCTAATCTTGGTGGATGAATTCGTAGGTTATATTAGTCTTAGACATCATTGAATAGAATTAATCATTGAATCATGTATAAAAAATCCTTCAAGCCATTTTCTAATGAAGATTCACATGAGTAATGAAATCCCACCATTTATTGGAAGAATCATGTAGAATATACATAGTGATCTCTACCCTTATCTCATGAGGCATCTATAAATGCTCTAAGATAGACAGAATGGACTCTTGACATGACGAAACAGCCTATGGTCCTCCATCCCTTGAAAATGTGGGCAGATTCTATAGCTGGAACTCACATGTCAACTATTCTATAGTTGGAGAATTTTATGATGCCCCCTAAACGGTCTATATAATGTGAAATAAACACTTTTGAAACTATTCATCAACACCTATGTTGGGTACCATCACTGGTTCCTCAGCTGGAACTACTGGAGGATTGAACGGTAGCCCATGGACCACTACCTCATGAGTGTGGTTGTCACCACTATCCTGGAATACGGTTGCAGGAAATCCTGGTGGCATGCCTCTACAATTAAAAATGAATGCTTCATATCAATATCATTATAGAAGTTCACAACCGAAAATCATAGGGATTTAAATAGGATAATTACAAAACTTATTATATAAGAAGTCACCCCTCTGTCTGCTGCTAGAGTCAGGTATGGGTGTTATACGAATCATATATAAGGAGGAGATACTACCTAAAACCCACTACTAATTTTTGCTTTGGATCAAATTATCTTCTATAAGAGACTTATGTTTCCCTTTTCTCATATTAATTCTCTATTTAATTTCCATTTATTTCAAATTTATATCAAAGTTCTTTTTAAAAAGTTAAACCAAATGGTTTTCCAATTTTCAATCAATGAGGGAATGTAATCCTCAGGAACCAAAGTATGGAATCAAACTAATTCACACCAAAACACATTCCAAAATACCTATCAGAACAGTAGGTATATCTATCATGAAACCTATCACAAAAAAATGCAACAATTAGTGAATCCTAAATGGCATGACATAATCAATGGCATGTGATTCCTATAAAGTTCCTGAAATCATGAATGAGATGGTATACCCTCATCTCACTGGGTTGAAACAAAATATAAACCACAATAATATCAATAATACCATCAAAATACATGTTCATCACCCAATGGTGGAATCAAATCAACTGTAATAGTAAAATTCTTAAAGAAAGAGATTTAATTCAATGCAATTTGGATTTTTCTTATATGTGGGTTAGATATTCCTCAATACAACTCATTGAAAAAATTCATTTCTTTTCTATCCCTATCTATTGTCAACAAATAGTAATGAAAATTGGAAATAAAGCTCTAATACCAATTTTTAATGTCTTATACCCAGATTCCATTAAAAGGTGTCCCTGGCCCAGTTTTCCACATGACCTCAAGCACATCTCCCCAAATGCCAGAGGCTACCGACTAGTAGTGAGGGCCTATGTGTATTAGTGGGGAGACTATTCCCTCATCAATAGAGTGTAGCACATTAGAAATAAAATAAAATATATGTATCATATGTAGTATATCACACAGACAACATATTAATATAAGGAATATATAACAATTATTAAAGCAACTCATATACAATGATGATGGTACATGTCTCTACAAAGAATAAAAAATGGTTACACAAAAGTAAAACAAAATACATGTTTCATAATTACGAAAAGGAAAAATTATCCTAGCTTTCATCATGACCATTATCTTGGTCCTTTTGTCCCCTTCTCTTAAGTAGAAATCAAGAACCTGTACTAGGGTGCTTTACCTTATCCATACATGCAATAATATATTATTTCTAGATACCTATTGGTGGACCAAATAGGTGGTGAGATATAATCCCACTAGAAAAAGACCCAAGTTCTAGTGCCATCTAGTCTGTGAGTATATATTAGTCAATTGTGTATAGAATGATATAATATGTAAAGGAAGTACATAAATTAAACATTCTACAAAGTACAAGTTCTCATTTGTAATCAAATTCATTAATTCATTCAATATTATTTAATCATTATATCTTAGGACCAAGAACATAACCCAGAGTCCCCCTAAGTGATATGCTCAAAGGATTCCTAAACCTGCCATCCATAAAGTGTAGGACAATGTCTAAATACAAGCATGTTATTTGTCTTGGGAGGTGAATAATATAAACCATTTCATTTATTAATCATTTACGAACCTAAGTCTATCCTTGGCATTCCTTATTTGAAATCCAGGTATCTCTACAGTTGTAATATAAACCAACAACCAATAATCCCATCTATATAGGTCCTCATAAGAACCTAGGTATATCTCAATGTGTGGTTTAATGTTACTACCATTATAGTTCATCCTTGGTGGTCCACTACGGGAGCCCAAGAATCACCCATGGAATATATAATCAAATTCCCTCTGAGTCCATCCATGGAAATGGATATGGAATTTCAACTATCAATTATCATGTGATAGTTATCCCCTATGATTTCATCCTTTCTAGTTAATATATTTAGTCCAAGTGTCACTCGAGAATGAGAAAGGTCAATGCCAAATGAGTCCATCTACGACATTCTTCATTTGAATCCTTGTGTCACCCAATGCATATAAGAATTCAATGAATTCAATAACATTGAATAATTTAAATTTAATAAATATTATTTAAACATGTCATGGTCATTACAAATAACATTTATATTCAACCTCAACTCAAAAGGTTACTAACTCCAATGGCTAACCATATAAGGCTTAGTCTTTAATTTACTCACACGAGAATTTCATTAAAGAAATCATGTCATGCTTAACTAAAAAATACATGAATAATTTATAGGACCATGAAATCCACACCCTTTCCTTAAAAAATTTTTTAATTAAATTTCATAATTCATTTTATAATTCGATTTACAAATAATTTCTTCATTTGAAAATTTTATATTAACCTCCCATAAAAACAGGTGGAGGGAATAACTCAAAGGTATCCAACTTCATATTCCAACACCCTAAGGGGTGGTTCCATTGATGGTTCTTAACCATTTAACATCTATCAAAGGGACGCATTGATTTAATAGGATATACATATAAATTAAATTAATGTATTATGATTATTTTCAAGGGAGAAGTTATATAAATTATGTGTGTGACATAATGTAATATATTAACAATTTTACTTTAAAATAAAGGCATGATACTAGCTATCATAGGTTTATAGTGGATAGCTCATCCAGTGTCAACCACTAATTCAACTTAGATAAGAAAAAAAATCAAATAATATATGAATAAACTAATAATAAGACAAATTAGATTTCACCTAATTAGAATAGGAAATACCAAACACAATTCGGAACAACTAAAAAGGAATAGAGATCTTATCGATGTAGATCCAACAAGACCAAATATGTTAACTTCAATATCAGACAGAGATGATATATCAATTCCAAGAATAGTCATCAAAATCAAACCTAATTGGTATGTTATTTAAAGGATAATAGATATAAATTAGGTTTTATATAAATCTTTAATTAAGGATAAAATTGTAAAATAACCCGAAATTTGGCATCACACAGTTTTCCAAGCGGTGCATTAACCATGTATGGTCTGATGTAGGAAGAGGACACTTCACATAGTTTATACACAAAGTTTCACTAACTACATAAAAACCATTTAAAACTCCAATTTCAAAATTGAAAACGTTCTCTCATAGCTGTGCGCCCCAAATTGGACAGTTTGTCTAGCCATTCGATCTCCTCCTTCTAATTATCCAATGTCACATGATTTTAGATAATAGTGCATCCTGCCCTACACCATTCATACTAACCATGAACTAGTCTTATTTCACCCTAATATTTGGGTCATGGGATCCAAACCAGGCCCGAACACCCTAGATTCCTCTATGACCCCAAATTGCATTCATACTAGGACACATTTAAATATTTAAATAGATAATTGAAGGAATGTAATGGATAAATATCTCCAGAAAGAACCGGGTTCTTATAAATGTATTTGAAAAAAATGGATTACATATTTGGAATCTACATAATTTATATTTTATAATACGGTAAATATATTTTTTGACCAAAATGAATATTGAAAAAATTAAAAATTAATCACCACGGTTATGGTAAAAATAGATTTACTATGGGGGTTAAAATAATAAGATAAAGGTTAAAATGGATTACCAATTTCACCAAAACCGATTATACAACCATTTTTTACCCCAAACACCTTAGTCTATATTATTATGAGTTTTATGGAAACATTTCCATGAATTTTATCTATATAATAATTTATGTAAAGGAATATAGAAAGAAATAGCTTTCTTCCATTTAATACCTATGAAATTTAGAATAGTAAAAAACAACATAGGTTAAGTTATAAATATTAATTTAAAAGATAATGTATTTTTTATTATCATATTTTTTTTAATTTTTAGATACTAAATAATTACATTAAATTTTTAAGAAACACCAACAAATTAATTATTTAGTTATAAAAAAATGATACTAAAAATATTTAAAGTGAAGTAAATAGAAAGAATTATTATGTTAAATTATTTTTTAGATGAATATATCATGGTAAATTAGTGTGAACATAATATAATATAATAACATCATTGTAATGATATTTTTTAAAGTTAATTTATTTTAGTAATTCCAAAATTGGCATTAATATTATTCCATGATAAAATATATTTTTTTAAAATGAATTAAAATTACTAAAAATATTGTGTTCTTAGAAGTTATTTTTATATGATAATAAATATTAAATTTGGTAACTTCATGAACCAATTATACATTTATAATTCCAATATTGACCACTAAATAGTAATACTCTATTAGCAATATTATGGTCAAAACATTGTTTCTGCATGTTACATGCGCTTGTGTTAAAATTTATTTTCAACACACAAAGTATTATTATTTTATAAATTAGATTTATTATTTATAATAAGCATGTATAAATTATCTAATATGTATCAAAATAATTTATTCACAAAGAATAAATTACCTTTGTTGGAAAACTAGTTTCCAAAGTGGAAAACTAAACTAGTAATAATAAAAAAACATTGAGGTTAAGGGAAAAATGTTTAAAACGTATGACTTATTATGTGGTGGTTTTTTGGATCAACCATATCATCCATAAAAAATTTGAATTATAAATTTTGGACTAATTTTGGTGGGATTTACCTCTGAAAAATCAATACTTTTGGTTATTTATAGTAATTCCAGTCATCCTCACCTATAAAATTTCACTCACTCCCCTCACTTATTCTCACGTCTCAATCTAATTTTATCAACCATACCCAAAATAAATAACTTCCAAAACTTCCATAAAATCAAAATAGAATCCTTATTTAGATAATAAATCCAAGATATGATGGTTTTGGTGCAAACCTAAAGAGGATAGCCTAAATAGGGGTAACGTTCATCAACATGATTTTTTTGTTTTATTTCTTACTCCGACTACTTAAATTCTTATTATAACATGAATTAATAAAAAATTAATATCTTAAATACACTTATATGTTTTTAATTTAATGTCATGTCCAAAAAACATCTCCACTTCTATCAAATAGTCTATGAAATCGTCGTTTATGTGTACAATAGACAACAGCCTCGTGAACTGATGTCATCCATTTTTCCATTACCACCCATCAAGACTGGTCATATTGACGTATTATTTTTTTATATATTATATTTATGATATTTATGATGTTATTATGATTATAAAATTATTATATCATACATAACTTCATACTCATCATTTTTTTGGAATATGATAAAATCATTTGGTTGTATAATAGACTACCACCTTGAGAAGTGATTAGATTCATTCATGCTTTACATAGAAGGTAATAAGGGTGAGTTTAATGAAATTATCTGATATATGTGTTATATAAATTGTTCAATAATGAAAATATATCATTTATTTTTTTTTTCATTCAATCTGATAAGAAAACAAAAACATCGTTCAAGCGTACATACGACCAACTGTTTACATGAATAGTGTATTTATTTTCCTATCACTAAATTTTATGGAATAATATAAATACATATAAAATAATATATAATATATATATATATATATATATATTGGTTATAATTATAAATATTATGAAACCCTGATGAAACTATGAAAACCAAAAAAATAACAAATAAAAACATATATGAAAAACAATGTAGTTATTCTCTGAAATGTGAATTTAACATGAAATTATTGATAAAAAGGTAATAAAATGTCATAAGTAAATAATATAGGATATTATATATATATATATTAATGTTTATATAATATATGTATAATAAAATTATATTTTTTTATTGGATTTTGGAATGTGTACTATGGAAGTCATGACTTAAGGTAAGATATTTCTCGTCTCATTTATTATTTCTGTGAAACACATGCCATATTCAAAAAATATTTAATTTATGTGGTGTATGTAGTTAACATGAAATTATTTTATTAAATTTAACCCAAAATTATTTGTATTTACATATCAATCTGAGGATCATTATTTCTTGGGTTTTTCGGTAAAAAATTTATCAAAGGGGTAAGATATTTTTGTCTCAATTTGTCTTCTATGAGATGTACACTATGTTGCTTACCTATATTCATTAATGAGGTATATATAGATCTCATTTTACATTTAATACCATGAATTTATTCATCTTCATGATTTTTTAGGTTTCATTTTTTGTTATTACATCATGGGGATTATGATTCAAAGTTACCAATGTGGTAAAGATTTCTGTTTACAATGTTATCATTTAATGGGACTATTTGTGATTATGTTTTTGATGATTAATTATTACATACCATCTCTCAAAAATTTATTTGAATTTTATTCTTATTTGGTTATTCATGATATATTAACTTAACTTTTCCATTTTTCTACTCATTGGTACTTAAAATTATTAAGAAATGTTTTTAATAAAATCTAACTTTATTTCTCTCTTCCATCAGAAATCTGTTTTGTTCCAACAATATATTTCATAAAAATGACTTCAAAAATGATTTATTGATATATTATTATTTGAAAATACATTTTTACCCATTTTAACCTTTATAATGTTTTTTAAAAGGAATATTCATATTTTTTCCAAACAATTCCAATTTTGATTTACCAAAAATATGAAAGGTATCTTTGTTTTAACATGTATGAAAAGAACATACATATTCAATGTCATGAACAATCATTATTTAAAATAATTCTCTCTCAGTTTTTAAGGTTTTTTCAACGAAAAAGGTTTCATATTTTTTATATTTTATAAATCAATTTTTAATGTGGAATGTATATTTTTCTAAAGAAATGTTTTAAATGATATATAAAAATCCCTTTGAATCTAAGATTCCATCCATTGATATTATCAATTCCTTACTTGAGATATGTGCCAAGGACACCATTTCTATTATATTTATGAATGTCTTATGTTTTTGAGTAAAAGTGGTCTATAAAACCTATTTCTCGTCATCGGGTTATACCATGATAAAATTCTTATAAAACACGCTTCATTTCATGGGTTATGGATTGAAAAAATGATTACCAAACCTATATATTTTCAAAATATTATGATATGATGAAATGTTTATGATACCCATTTTATTCTATGGATTATGATATGATGAATTTTTAGGATATTTTCCACTCATAAATATTGTTTTAATTATGTGATGGGTTGGACATATATCTCCCTCCAATTTTTTGGGAAAAGATTTATATCTCAACAGATATATAGTACTTGAACATAGAGTGAAACTGGTTAAGTATGGCTGGGCTGGAATAGTTAGTGAACCTGGTTCATTAATCTAGTGATGGAATAGGGAGTGAACCTAGTACAGTAAGGGAATTTTTCCACTATGATGTTCTTGGGAGTGAACCTTGACTACTATGATCATTCGCAGGGTGAACCTATTCCACAATTAGAAAAATTCTATCACTGGGGATGGTTCGGTGTCCCTCCTTTTAGGTGTATCTACCTAAATTCTTATACATGTTCCAAAAATCTATGTCTTATGATAATTTCATACTCTCATGGAAAATTTTATTTGATTTATTTTCTGATTCATGTCTTTTAAACTATAAATATTTATTCCATGACTCAATAGTATGATCTCTGATGGGTAGGGTATAGTTTTTTAAATGTTATTCCTATGTTCTCATACCCTCATATTCATGTTATGCTTATATATCCCCTTTTTTACCATTACAGAGCATATGATCTCACCCATTAGTATGTTTCCTTTCCCCATGTTATAAAGAACGGTTTATGTAGGGTATGTTTGTTAAGATTATTAAAGGGGATGATATTTGAAGGAGACCTTGGAGATCCTTAATAAATTAAGAATATTGTGTTACATGTTTTGAAAGGAACTAAATATTTAGGATCCTTAGTAATGTTTTCTTGTGATGAAATGAATATTTATAAAAAAGATGAGATATCAATGTAGGAAAATCCATGGTGTCTATATTCTACAAATGAAAAAGGATAAGTTATGTTAATGGTATGATATCCTTACTTTAATGATGAGAATTATGGTTTCTTGAAGGTGTAGATGTTCATCGATCTAAAGAACATTGGTCTCATAATTTATCTTAAATCAAGGAATCCTAACGAAATTCTAGAGACATAACTTGAGATATGTCACAATGATACAAAATCTAGTTATGATTTAAATACAAAATCCATGAATGCTATCATTTTTAGGCTTGGTATAGATGTTTTTAATCAAGTTTTAGAATGTAAAATTGCCAATGAAAAGTGGAATACTGTTTTAATAGATTACAAAGGTATAAGAAATGTATGAGCTCTCAGATATAATACCGCCAATATGAAGTTTGATACCTTACAAATGATAGAAGTAGAGAGTATCATACAGTTGAAAGGAAGAATTACTAAGGTAGAAAATAATATTACTTATTTAGTGAAAGCCATTCCAAAAATAGATCATGTTTTAAAAATCCTCATAAATATACCACCAATATTGTACGGAGTATTCACCACGATTATGAAATTCATATAGGTAAAAAAATTTCAAATAAAGTATCTCATTGGAAGTCTTATAATGTAAAAGAATCAAATATATTCTCATGCTAGAGATCATATATTAGTTAAGAAGAAGAATTATACTTTATAGGATGATAATAAAGAAATGAGATTGAAATAGTCGAGTCATATTATAAAGTTACTATATGTAGTTATACACTAGATAATGAGCTTTCACACTTTTATAATAAGTGAAGATGATTCAATAAATCTCTCATTTATTTCAAGAAGCATGACATGAATTATAAATATGTAAGATGCTAGAAATTCAAGAATCATAGACACATCAAACCATATTTTTCACAACTGCATGCAATAAGAGTCTTGATAAAAAGTACTTCATGAAATTTTTCTATAATAAAAAACCTAAGAAGGATATGTAAGGAACTTGGAGTAATTAAAAAGACTCTAGTGATTTTTCATCTTGAGAATCTAAAGATGAACATTCAATCAGAAGTCAAACATGTGTTTCATAGATCACTCAAATGAGGTACATTCATATTATTCTATTGAGCATGAGTCTAAATTAGAAAATGAAACTTTTTCTTATGAGGAATTAAATGAATACTGTACCATTCTAGAAACTAAGTATGAATCATAGAAAAAAAAGTCCAATGATATTATTCCTAATGATAATGAGGATTTAAATACACAAATATAGGATTTAAAACCAAGAAGGAAAATCCTACTACATCTTGTGTCGAACACGGTAATAAGATAGAAAATTTTGAAAATGAAGTTCAAGAATTTGAAAATTCTACCAGTATTTTCAAAAAGGGTTAAAATTATTTAAATTGAATCATTATAAATAATAAGTCCCATAAAAATATGTTTGGTATAGGAAGTCAAGGTGAGAATACAATATTTTATAGAATCTATTTTGTTCTTAGTTATAATAAGAATAATATCTATAAAATTAATTAATTTTATTGTAGAGAGTTAGGTAATTATGATTACCATTTTAGATTGAAAAACCTTCAATTTTTTAGAGTTAAAGACGCCGTTTTTTTCAAATAAAAATTCAAAAATCATGGCTAGAATTTTCAGACATCAAAAATAGATTTGAGTTCACAAATATTTACTTTCTAACCATGATAGACCTAAGGAAATTTGTTTCCTAAAATAATTTCTTTTTTAATCCTCATTTTATTGAAAGAGATTCAATATCATTAATATAGAAAGGATTTTCAAGGAATCTTAGTGAATATTTTTCTAATTTACACACTTTTGGAAAAAATTAAGTTGACTATGACACTATTGGTGAAAATTCTAAAGGAAAATTATGGGGGTCAGATCAGTTGGAAATCCAAGATCAATTCTCTTGAGAAAATTTATTTCTATAGAATTATTAATATAAAATATGATAATTATTTCACACATTTTTTTGTTTGTTTTTTTACATATCGAAGAATGCATGTTTAGTTTTTAAAGATAAAATTACAAAACATAAGGTAGCCAGAACATAGAATGTCTATACTATAAATCATAATTTTTTAAGTATAAAAAATAATTTTTTTTTAATTCTAGAACAAATGAATCATTAATTGGGCAAAGAATTTTGGGAATTTATAATGTATATTTTTATAGAAAATTGTATAAATTTGATTTAATTTTTGATTTACCTGAAATTAAGTTGAACCAAATTAAACTATGCGAGAAATGAAAAATGGGTGATCAGCATGAGTAAAATATCAAATAAACTAAAGAGGTTACTACTTATATTCCACTAAACTAGTTTATATGAATTGTTTAGGACATATAGAATTTCAATACTAAGAGGGAAATCATTTATTTACATGATATTAAATAATTTTTATATATTTTCTAGAGTTTTATTTTTTTTGTGTTTTAAAAGTGAAGGCTATTTTGTTTTTATACATTTTTGGAAATTGTTTCATAGCGTGAAACATGCTAAAATAATTTCATTGAGAAATGATCAATGGGGAGAATTTGAGAACCAGGAATTAAATTCATATTTTTTATAATGCTGTTTTAAACACACTTTTTATGCCCCAAGACTCCTCAATATAATAATTTTTTTTAATATGAATTTGAATTTTCATTAAATTTCAATAACAATGTTATATTAATATATCCTGTATAATTATTGTTTTAATGAATCTATTAATACGACATGTTATGTCATAATATTAGTTATAAAAAGACATATTTTAAAGAAAAAACCCTACGATCTATGGAATAATAGAAATCCAAAATTTAGATATCTAATATATTTGGAATCATGGTTTATATTCTAAGAAAAATGTATAATATTTCTAAATTTGATCCAAAGGCTGATGAGGGAATATTCATTGGCTACTTTACTACTTACAAGAAATATTTTTTAAAGGTGTCAGGTATTTTTGAATAATCAATTCATGTTAAATTTGATGCAACTTATCCTTTTGATGAAAAAATTACTCAAATTGATGTGGTAAGGGATTATTTTTATAACGTGAGACCCAAACCACTCTTTTAATTGAAAATTTATAAGTATTGGAACATGATTTTCTAGAACCAAATACTTAAATAATGGATACTAGTGAACTAGAAATTATAATTCCAATAAATATTAAAATCCTTAATAACCATGCCATAGAAACAACCATAGGATTTTTAGATTATGGGATTAAGACTATAAGGAGTGTAGGAACTATTTTTGAATATTTTTCCTTCTTATCTCAATTAGAACCCTAGAATATATAACAAGCCTTAGTGGATAAGATTTGGCATTCAGAAATAGAATAAGAAATAAACTAGTTTTAGAGAATCAATATATATGAATTAGTTAATATAACCTATGAATAACATATTATAAGGATAAAAATGGGTTTTAGGAATAAATAGGATTATCATGGTGTGATCACTATAAATAAGGATAGATTAGTTGAAAAGGAATATAAAGAAGAACATGTAAATTATGAATTGGAATTTGAAACTCTAGCTAGATTAGAATAAATTAGGAATATTTGATACTATGAATCAAAAATGAATTTTAAATTATATTATATGGATGTACCTTTAATTTCTTTAATATATTTATTAGGGATAAATTTTATGTTTAACAACCTTCTATTTTTTAAACACTAATTTTCCAAGTTTAGATTTTAAAATTACCAAGGATTTTTATGGCCTTAAATAATCAGATTTATCTTGTTATGAGCATTTAAGTTCATTCACTTAATTAATTTGTTTTTTAGTAGGGAAAAATTTCTAAACTTTTAATGGAAAACTCATATTTAGATATTTTATAGTTTAGATATATGTTAATTATGTGATTTTTGGTTCTAGAAATAAAAAATTGCATAATGAATTTTCAAAACACATGAAAAAAAATTAAATGATAATGATGGGAGAGTTAAATTATTTACTAGGATTTTAGATTTTACAAAAAAGATGTTTGAAATGTTCTAAATAAAAGAAAATAGATACTTGAAAAACACAGAAGGTATGAGCTTTAAAGTGGAATGGTACTTACAACTCTTATGATTTATAAAGAAAATCATGATATGGATGAATATAGGAACCTGGTTGATAACAAGATATACAGATGAATAATAGACAATCTAATGTATTTTAATTCTAGTACAGAAAATATTAATTTGTTATGACTTTGTGTAATATTTCACAAAAATCCAAAGGAATCTCATATAAAAACATCCAAAATAATTTTAATGTATTTAGAAGAAATAAATTATCTTACCTTACTTTTTCTAAAAAAATATGATTTTAATTTAACATCATATTCAGGTAAAAAATTTAGTGGTTATAGAGCAGATAAGAATATTAATCCATAATCCTTCCATTTTCTAGAAAAATTATCATGTTCAAGTAAGAAATAAGATTCCATTTCATTATCTACTTCTAACATAGAATATATTTCTACTGGTAGTTTTTTGTATAGGTATTTTGAATGAAAAACACCTTAATGGATTTTTGGATTCAATTATCGTCAAGTATAAAAAAAATTTATAAGTATATTTGTATAAAAATATCAAAAAATCTAGCCAATCATTATAAAATTAATCATATATACTTCATGCATCATTTCATGAGAGATTATGATAAAAAAAGTGATATTTCTCTTGATAATATCTCTACTGAGAATCAGTAAGAAGATATTTTTACTAAAAACCTTGCATGTGATCATTTTCAATTTATTAAAATGAAATTATGACATATTTATTTTAATTGAATTTATTTATCTTATTTCATTTAACTCTAATTTCTATATTATTTGCAACACTTTTAAATTATAAAATAAGAACATTATATTTGATAACAATTATGACATGAAACACCATACATAAAAGAAAATATAACACCATGAGACTTTAAAATATATTTATTTTTAAATTAATTACTTATATTAAATATATTTCATTAAATTCAATACAGATTTACAATTTCATTACATGAAATAAAGATTTTTTTAGCTTGCATTGTACGTAAGACCAAGTGTTACCGAACAACAATAAACCATTAACATTATTTTCTAAAATAAAAGTAATCATAATGAAATTAGAATATTGGGTATGAAAAGGATTAAATAAATTATTAAAATATATATTTTACACATGTTTATTAGTTATCATTCTGGAAATGTGAATCATTTAAAATAAAAAGAAATATTTTCTGAAAAACTATATTTTCATAAAATATGGGATATTCATGTTTTTCTCACAAAATTTAAAATTAGTTTTACCAATTTAAAATAATAATTTTATAAAATAAACATAATTTATGAAATCATGATATAAAATTTATATTACGGTTATTTTTTTGAATTTTCGTAGAAGTTTCATTTTTTGATGAATAGTGAAAATATTGAATTTTAATTGAAAACTACCTTTGTTATTAAGTTAATTATAAAATTAAATTACATTTACATTTGGTTTTAAATTAAATTATGTTCAATTATTTTTCAATTTATAATTTTTTTTTCATTTTAATCATTTTCATATTGAATATCTATATAAAAACATTGTAATCTTTTGATCATTTTCTCTTTAAAAACCCACATTCTCCCCACGTTTGTGGGATTAATTGTAAATTAAAACTTTCCACTAATGTGATTGGAATTTGAAAAAATGGATTAAATATTTTGAATAATAATAATTTATATGTTCTAATAAGTTAAATGTATTTTTTTACCAAAATTCATTATGAAAACAGTAAAAGTTAATTGCTGTGATTAAGGTTGAAAATGATTTACAGGGGGGTTAAACAAAGAATATGAGGGTATAAAATGACATATTCACATGTAAATTTTTTTTATGGACCTATTTCATCCATATCTCTTTTATGTTTTATAATTATCCATTTTGAGGCTTTTTTCATGATAAAAACAAGGGAATTTTTGAGTTTTGTCAAAACAACTACAAGTGTGCAACACAACTCACTTATAAAGGCCTAGCCCCTCTCCTCTATTCTTCACACTTTCACACACTTTTGGATCAGATAATCTTTCTGAAAATAGCTTTTCAAATTACCTAATATCATAATATAATACTTATTTTGGATAGAAATACAACCTAGGAAATCTGCTGTTGCAAACCTTTATAGGATGCACGAAGAAGAGGCAACGTTCTTCAACAATATTTTTTATTTTATTTCTTTCTCCACATCCTTAAATTATTATTAAACCATTATTATATAATAAAATAAGTATCTTAAACATACATATATGTTTTTATATTAATTTAATTACCTACAACCATCTCAAATTTGACCAAATGGGTTACAAGATCATCAATTATGTGAACAGCGGACTACCGCCTCGCAAACCGATGTCATTCATTTTTCCATTACCACCTATCATGGTTGGGTATGATGTTTAATCAAAAGAATATAAATGATATTTATAATTTAATTATCCTTTTTTATTTTTTATATCATATTTACCATTTTTTAGTTTCCATTCTAGAGGGGATATAATGATGTCACTTGTGTGTATGGAGGACTGCTGCCTCATGAAGGATGTGATTAGTCTCTCACTAACACTTCACATGAAAGCATATAGGAATAAATATAATGATTATATGTGATATAAATGAAATATTTACATTATTAATGACATACATATTATTTTGATAAGAAAAAATATTTCTTACCTACTTTCCATGATGATCATTGAAAAATAGAAATGCTACTCATGCATACGTACGACCTACCATCTCCATGATTGTAATACAATCCATTTTTCATAAATATATAACATGATTGGTTTTAATGGAATAAATTATTTAAAAATATGATTATTATTATTTTATTATTATTCTAGATATGATATAACTATATAATATGTCTGAGAAATGGATCTTTTAGGAAAAAACATACAGGATAAAACAAGGAAATTAACACTCGAAATAATGAGAATAATGAAATATTATTAACAGATGGGTGATAATATGTCAAAAAGGATCCTATATTATATTATAAATTTTAATATAGTTCTGTAATAATTTGATAAAAATTTTAAAACCATTATAAGGGAGGTCAATTCACTTACAATTGAGAGGAAGTGTGAGGTAAGAGAAGTCATATGAATTTCCCTTCAATGAGGCATATTATAATGTTATGCAACTAATTTCATTTATATAGTTTATATAATGGACCTTTGACATGTTACATAATGATTCATTAATAATTATTATTATTTTAAGTTTCAATGGGAATTATTTCATCTAGACATATTCAAATTTAAAATTACAAAGTGATAAATAATTCCATAGCACAATTTCTTTTCATTGAGCTATATTAATTTTTGATTATCGTAGATAATATAAGATTATGTGAATACATATTTTTTTTTATATTTTGGTGTATTTACATTTATTTAATGGGTATTTATAGTTGATAAAAATTATAAATTAATTATTTAATTCTCACTTAAACTTTGTGGTCATTATAAGGGTTTATTTCACAATTTAATTCTAAGCGAGATGATTTATTATTTAATTTTAGTTGAAAAGTATTATTTTATAATTGTATAATAAAAAATTAAATATTAATATAAAATGGTTGTTCATGATATTTTAATATAATAGAACCATTTCCTACTCTTTGATACAAAAATGTTTTTTAGGAAACCTCGAATTGATTTATCTCTTCAGTTGGAAATCTATATTCTTCCAAAACCATATTTTCTGAAAACGTTTTAAAAAATATTTTTATCCATTTCAAAATGACTTATTAGAGATATTTTTACATTGTTTTAATTTTTATAATATTTAAAGGAATATTCTTTTTATTTTCCTAACAAGTTACATTTTTATCCTTTTTATAATGTTAAAGGAATGTTTTTTTAACAGTTATGACATGTACAAAATTACCCTCCATCATGAAGTCATTTTTTTGAAGATTGATTTCCAATTTTATAAGGTTATTTTAAAATATATTTTTTAAAATATTATTAAACTATTAGTTTTTAAATTTTACTTTTGAATAAAACAATTTTCAAGTTGTTCTATGTTTTAAAAAGTGATTTTCAAAATAAAAAATGATATTTTCCTCAAGAATATTTTAAAATAATTTTATGGTACTTATATTTGTCAATGAAAACAAAACTTTATTTTAAATATAATCCACTTAGGATATTTTCTATTGTACCATACTTATTCTTCCTCATAATTATTTATGATTTTATTGAGCAAAGATAGGATTTCCATTCACTTCCTTTTTTCATTTTTTGGTAATTAACTTCCCATTGAAATGTTTTACTTTACTATAATCATTAGAAATGAAATTTATCCCAAATATACATATTATTTATCATTCCTATTCTTATAGATTGAACCATATCTCATTTCCACATATGGTTCTTTTACTTTGAATTTTATTTGATTGACTAGTGAAATAAGGATAAATTTGTTTCCTTTAACCAATATAGATATTCAATGTTAAGGAATATTGATTCATGAATTAAATCAATTATTTGATAAATGAGCGATGATTTAGATCTTCAGTGATGGGTGGGGACTAATATTATATATCCCATTGATTCACTGGTAGTATCATGAGGTGAATAGGTAATATATAATTGAATGAGGTTTTACTAGTGGATTAAACTGTCTTGTCAAATATCTTGATAGTAGATGCATCATTATTCTCCAAGATCATAGAATCCAATATTTACCCATTTAATTCATTATGAATTTTTTAATTTTTATTCATGGGATTTGTTTTGATGTTATCTGAGGATAAATTTCATCTTTAGTTTACCAATTAAATAGAATGTGTTTTCAGTTATATAAATTTCCATATTGACTATTCCTAATCTAGTTATGACAGTCATGATGTTGATTAAATGGAATGTGTTTTCAGTTATTTACCATTCCATATTATTTATTATCCATAATATTTTTTATATATATTATCTATGGATGAACTTACTTCTCTATTTATTGATTACATGTAACAAGTGTTCATTTATTTTCCTTACCATATTGATTTTGCTTATTTATTCACGATTAATTATGTTGTATTTATCACTTACTGAGAATTAAAGCTCGCCCTTTTTTTCTTATGAATCCCCGAAGCATACTATGATAGATATAAAAAACCATTCTACAGTTCATAATGATATTATTGAAATAAATTATGATTTAATTCATGTATTTTAATTAAATATAGGAATTGTGTATATATCTAGTTTAACAAAAATACTCAACTATTCCATCCTTTAGGAAATTTTTTTTGTATCTTATTCAAATGTAATAAAGTAGAAATCAGCTCTGGGATACTAGGGTTGAGGTTTCTATAGTTGGTAGTAGATTAGGTTTGGTATAAACCTTGAGTAATAAATTTAGGAAAACATTATTTACTGAACATAACCTTGTATTATACATTGGTGATATGTATAGAGGAACATCCTAACGATTTGGTAAAGTATATAATATTTGGTTTTTCTTTCAAGTATATCCCTGGCTGGATACTACAAATGGGCATGGTCCAAGTACATACTTACCTTGGGTTAATAAATCAAAAATGAAAAATTATACTTGATTCTATCATGACCTAGTACAGGAAAAAAGACTTTCTATGCACCTAGTTGGACACTCGTATGGGATATTCATTGGATAATTAACAATTTTTTTACAAACCATTATAATTTTTTTGAATATATGATGAAAATATATGACCTAGGTTAAACCTAATTTTTATTATATTAAATAAAAAATATTTTACATGATTTAAAAATTTTATAAATGAATATATAGTTTTACCACTATGATTATTGTTTCTCAGAAAATTAATTTAGGTTTTAGTCAACTGTTGGAAATCAAAGGAGGCATTTTTACATTAAATTTAAATAAAAAGATGGTGACAATGAGAAACCGAATTGGATGATCCATATTTTTAAATATATCTTGATTAGGACTAATCATTTATCTATAAATAGGATTAAAAAATTCTCCATAACCAACCCTCAGACTCACCCAAGAAGAGAAGGATATATGTTTTTAAGAGTATATGTGGTCGAGATCATAGAGGAATGAAGGTTTGATTTCCATCATCCAAGAAATATGGAAGGAGACACACATGAAAGTGTATAAATGGAATATGAAAATGCTTTATCTGTGGAATTAAAGGGCATAATGGAAATAATTTCCAAGGAAAAATGAAGAGTATAATGGAAGGAAATAAATCTCATCCTAGGGATGAATCTATAGTTTGTTGTCTTAAATATGGAGAACCAAGAATTTTCTTGATTAAATACCATATTATAATTGATAAAATCTAGAATAGAAAAGGACCTATGAGGGGATAAAAGGGATGAATTATTGATGCATGTGGGTTCAATAATTAAATTGTGTAATTATTTTTCTTACTAATGGTATTTTGGTGATAAAAATTATTAAACATCTAAGTATTGTGTTACATTATAGAAGAATATATGTCTTGATAAAATAATAGTTATGTATAACATCATGGTTTTATGATTTTATTATTAATTATAAGTTTAAATTACTGAAAACCCTTTCTTGGGTTTTATGTAGTGGGAGTCAACCAAGATTAAAAATATTTTTATATAAATTTATATTAATCTTATGTTTTAATGGAAATGATATTTATGGAATACTGACTATACATTTTACAGACATCAGATTAAAGGTATTTAGAAACATTAGGGTTATTTAATTACATTGTAATAATATTAAAACAATATTATTATACTTTGTTAAAAAATATATATGTTTTACTGGAATCCTTAGTAAAAAAATTTATTTAATGATTAATTTTATTTCAATGATTTTCATAATATTTTTTTAGAATTTAATTAAATGGAAAACCCTCATGATGGGTTAAAACTCATCACATCCAAAAAACCCACATGCCTTGAACCCATGACCGAAGAATGATAAGAATTTAGTACCCACCACTACACTATGCGATGTCCAAGTTAATATGTCATTGCTTTTAGTTAAAAGATTTTTAAAATAAAAGTTAATGATGAATCATTAGGTTATTTTCGAGGCTTAGAGATTAGTTTATTATGTTGGATAAAATATGATAAACATATTAGCTAATTAAAATCTTATTGACTTATGGGATGAATTTTCACTCTTTTTGGGATATTGAGATTCGTTAAAAGTGAATTTTATTACTTCAAGAATAAAAAATACATTTTTTATATTTATTTCTTGGTGTAATGAAGGAATTTGAAATTTATTGTAGTACAAAAAAAATTAAGTTATTATTATGAATTATAAATTTATCATGTAAGTATATTTTCTTATATTTAGAGATATTAAAATAAATTCAAAACTTTATGAAAAGGTTCTAAAATAAAATGTTATCTTACTAACACTATTTCTGATGATATCGATGACCATTTTCACAACTATTTGATTTACGATTTTGAGATCCTTAAATTTCCATTGATCATTCCCTTTTTTCATAAACACAGTCAATAAATATCTATACATATTTATACTTTTAAACTATATACATATATTCACTTTCTAACAATTTTATCATACTTGAAAACCTAGTTATGTTAAATTCCATATGACCTTTGAACTTCCCATTATATCTTATTAAGAAGATATTTTGTTAACCATATTATGATATGGGTTTCTCAACAATGTAATTTTCAAATGTCAAACCATATATTACTAATATCATGATTAAATTTTTAGGATGGATTTTATTTATTATGGGGAGAATGTAACACCCTGGAATTATGAAATAAGAACATCGTATTCAATCATATATATGACATGAAACACTAAGAGTAGAAGAAAATATAACACCCTGACACTTTAAGATATATTTATATTTAAATAAATTTAACCTATTGATTTATTATAATTACCAAAAACACTTTTTTTGGTTTTGGATACGTGATTCAGTTATTTTATTTAATATCTTTTGTTACACACAATATAAAATTTTAGTGAACAATAATATACAATTAATATTATTATCTAATATGATAGTTATCACCTAGCTATTGGATTGGAATGTATGAATTGGATTATGTAAATTGTATAAATATTTAGTTTTCACATTTATATAAGGTAAATATTTATTACTAATAAAATGAGAATCATTTAAAATATTTTTTTTGAAAAACATCATTTTTATAAAAGATGGTCTATTCGCACTTTGCACATATAATTTAAATTTAATTTACCAATTTTATAAAATTCATTCGAAAAAAGAAAATTAATTTTTAAAATCATAATATAATAACTATGTTACAATGAATTTTTGGGAATTTTCTCAGAAGTTTATTTTTTTGATGAATTGCGAAAATAATATATTTAAATTGAAAAATACCTTTTAATTTAAATTATTTATAAAGATAGATTATATTTTAAATTCGTTTAAAATATATGTTAGTTAAATAATATATCTAATTAATAAAATTTAGGTCATTGGAAACATTTTCATATTGAATTTTGCTTTACAATCTTTATAAACTTTTGAACATTTGTTTGTTAAAAACCATCTTTTTCATCACGCTTTCATGATTAATTTTGAATTGGATTTTTTAAAATTATTTGAATGGAATTTTTTAAAATGTATTAAATATTTTTAATCATAATAATTTAAATTTTATATTAAGTTCAAATAAATCATTGAAAAAAATGAATATTGAAAATAGTTAAAATTAATTACTATTGTTAAGGTAAAAATGGATTTATTGTGGGTTAAATAAGAAGATAAGGGAAATAAATGACCTAAAACTTTTACAACACTAGTTGGATTTTCCATATTCTGAAATTATCTCTTATAGGTTTTAGAAGGACCCATTTTGGAGGCATGAAACATGATAAAAACGTGGGTATGATTGAATCTTTTAAAAAGTATTCCACTCACTTCACTTATAAAGGTCCACCCCCTATCATATTTTTTTCACACATTTAATCACATTTAGATCAAAAAAATCCTACTAAAATAGATTTATAACTTTTATATTATTATTGTATAAGACTTATTTTTGTATGAAATCCAATCCAGCAAGTAGTTTGGATAAAAAATTAAGGAGGCCACCTAAAGAAGAGGTAACGTTTTTTCAAAGAGACTTTTTATTTTATTTTTGTCCCCACCTCTTTAAATTTTTATTAAAACCTGATGATATAATAAAATAAATATATTACATAAAATTAGATTCTGTTATATTAAGGGAATTACCTTATACCATATCCACTTCCATAAAATGGGTTAAGAAATCATCATTCTTGTGTACAACGGTCTGCCACCTCGTAAACCTCTATCATTTATTTTTCCATTACCAACTCTTACAGTTGAGTATGATGATGGATAAAAATTATATATATTATATTTATAACATAAACATACCTCTTTATTCATTATATCATATATAATTTTTATACTTTCCATTCCGTAGGGGTTAAGATAAGATCGTTCATGTGTACGGTGGACTACCTCCTCACAAAGAGATGTGATTCATCTTTCACTAACATTTTACATGGAATGTTATAAGTATATATTTTTGGATTTTATGTGATATAAATGTAGTAATTATGATACTCATAACATATTTATCATTATCTAAATAAAAATTATTTCTTACCTCCTTTCCATGATGATTATTAAAAAATAGAAATGTCACTTATGAATATTTATGACGTAGGGTTTCCATGATTGAATTATATATCATTTTTCATAAAAAATATCTAATGATTTGTTTTAAAGGAATTATTTAGTTTAAAATATTATAATTATGACATTATTATTTTTTATAGATTATTTAATAATGTAATATGCATGAGAACCAGATCTTTCATTATGAAACACGCATGGTAAAACAATTTAATTTTCCCCCAAAACAATGAAAATAATGAAATATTATTAATAGAGGGGTGATAATATCTTATAAAAGGATCATATATGATGTTATAAATATTAATTTTATTCTTTAATAAGGTATTAATATCTTTAAAATCACTATATTAGAGGTTAAATCACGTTCAACCAAAAAGGAATCACGAGGTAAGAGAATTCACCTCAATTTACCTTCACTGAGAAATTTTGTAATGTTATACACCTAATTTATTTCATACGGTCTATATAATTACAATTTTACATGTTATATCATAATTAATTTATAAATTAAGTTATTTTAAGCTTAAAGTTTTATTATTTTGTCTATGTTTTTTGAATTTAATATTACCAAGTGGTAAAAAATTTCATAACTCAATTTCATTTCACAGGGTTAAATAACCTTTTCATTTTCATTGAAATTATATGATTATGTTTATAATGAATTTTTATTATATTATACTATATTTACACTTATGTTTTGTGGATTTACATTTGACACTCATAATTTATTAATAGCATTATGATCATTTTAAGGGTTTATTTCACAATCTCATTCTAATTGAGATTGTTCATTCTTGAATTTTAGTTGAACGAAATTATTTTATGATTTTATAATAAAATGTTTTTTTATTATACTCTAGTTATTTTTGATATTTTCAATTATTATTACTATTTTTCCACCCTTTGGTACTTAAAATGTTTTGGAAAATATTTTTAAGAAAATCAAACTTCATTTGTCTCTTCGGTAAAAAAATATATTTTCTTCCAAAACTATGTTTTCTTACAAATAATTTCAAAAATGTTTTTAATTATTTTAAATGACTTATTAATTAATAATTTACCCATTTTGACTGTTCGAAATATTTCTTTAACGTAATGATCTTATCATTTTCTAAACAAGGAACATTTCTGACTTTTTATAGTGAAAAATTAATATTATTTTATAACTTTAATGAAATATACAGATTTACACAACATCATAAAAATAATTTATTTAAAGATTAAATTAAAAATTTACAAGTTTATTTTTAATGAAAATTGGTTTCCTTATAATATGGAAATTTTTAGTTTTTAAAATTGTTATTCGAATTTTTTTTTTCAAAATGATTTATGTTTTAAAAAGAGATATTCAAAATGAATATAATATTTTACTGAATATTTTTTTGAAAGATCATTTTATTTTAATTATATTAATAAATGAGAAAACCCAATTATTTTTCATATTATTTACTGAGGATATGTTTTATTTATGAAAAACTTATTCTTACTCTAAATGGTTTATGATTAATTTTACTAGGGATAATATTTTCATTAACATGTTTCATTTTTGTAGTTAATAAATTCCCCTTAAAATATTCACATTAATGTGCTCAGTTGATATTAAATTTTTCCTAAATATCCATACAATTTATCATGGGTGTTAATATTTATTAAATAGTATCTCATTTCCACCTATGGTTTTTTTACTTTGAAATTTATTTTATTTACTAGGGAGATATTGAATTTATTTTATCCTTTACACAATATAGGTATTTGATGTTAAGGAATACTGATTCATTAATTAAATCAAATATTTTATATATGAAGAATGCTTCAGACCTATAGTGATGGGTGAATCCCAGTACACTATATACCGTTGATGCATCAGTAGTCTCATGAGGTGAATAAGTAAGCTAGTATGAAATGGGGTTTTACCTGTAGTTCAAACCATCTTGGGAATGGTGTTAACAGTAGAGGTATCATCATGCCTCAGATCATAGAATCCAAAAATTAATAATTTCCTTCATTAATATTTCATTTATTTTTATCCATTATATTCTCACTATGATATTATATCTAGATGCATTTCATTCATAGTTTATTGATTAAATAGATTGTGTTTTCTGTTATTCACATTAAGATATTGATAATTTCTTATCTAAATATGATAGTACAGATATTGTTTAAATGGAATGTGTTTTGTGATTTTTATCTTGACATATTAATTATTATCCAGTAGATTTCTTCATTGTTATTATATACGGATGCAATTCGATGTCATTTTATTGATTACATGGCATGCGTGAGATGTTATTTACTATAAAATATTGATTATTATTATTGATTCATGATAACATTGGTTATATATAACCCTTACTAAAAATTTTATTTCACCCTTATTTTGTTTTCTTTCCCGGGTACCCATGATGTTTACTATAAAATATATACAATAATACTCTAGTGGGAATAATGATACTCTCAAAAAATTATTCTATGAATTTTCTATTCAAATTTAATATAGGAATCATTTATATATATCGTTTATAATGACTACTATAATATTTTTCCCTTTAATATGTGATTCATTGTTTCTTATGACAATGCAATATAGAAGGCCCCAACTCTTGGCTACTAGGTCAGGGTCGCTACATTATTTATTATTATTTAATTTTAATTCATTATGGAAATAAAATTAGTCTATTATGTTTAAATATTTAAATACTGTGTTTATTATAAAATAACATCATTTCTATTAGTTTAAATTTTATTTTATTTACTTTTAGTCAAAATTAACCCAAAACCAAATCTGCTACATAATCCTTTTTGGAATCAGATTAGTGACCTAAAAACTGATCACCGCTAACCCTTCTAAATTCATTGTACGATCCTTCGTATAAAAGTAAAATTGTCACCCATATCCTTTTAATCATCTGTTAAACTCCAAATGACTTGTATTCCACTTGAATTTTTAATTATGTAGACGAGGGAAGCTCAAGTTCTTCCAAAATATTCAATGTTAGTAGTACACAACATAGATTTCTCGTTGAGAAAGGAATCAATATGTCTTGGATAAAATCTACAGAGATGATGATGAAGAAGGCACATCAGTTTAACTGTTGGGGTTTTGTTTTTATTGGGAGTAAATCATGTTTTATATTTGAGGAAGTGTTAAATGAGTTTTTTAGAAATTTCATGTTCTAGTTCACTATAAAAGAGGATGGTATTTCCTTATATGTAAATATTAAGTCCATTTTGGCCTCCTAACATGAGTTTGGAAAGATCCTTCATTATACACATTAATGGGTTTTAACTCCAGTTATATACTGGTACAAACTAGTACATCTAGAGAAGTATTGGTGTTTAAATTTCTATTCAGAATCTCCCCCTTCCAAAAAAAGACAGTGAAGAATTTACCCATTGAGTAGAAATTATTGTGTAAATTTTTTCATAATGGGATATCCAAGAGATTTAGATAAATTGAGAAAGTTTTATACCAGGATATGTACTTATTTAAAGTCATGGTAAATAATCTAGAACTCAACATACCAAGATACATGATGTGATTCAAGTATCAAAATTGTAATGTAAAAGGTAAGTTGAATAATTTTACCTCTAAAAATACGATCTCAATGGTTTTAATGATGAAGTAATTGGATTTAAATAAGGGATATTTAATAATGTTTCATAAAATTGATACCTTATCCACAGTTCTTTTTACATCTTTTGGGTATTTCCATGAATCAAATCCAAATACCATACTGTTTTTTGTCAGGAAAGTCTATCTTAGTGGGATACATACCTATAATCACCACATACGGATGCAGAAACTACTGATATGGTACTTGATATGGAGGTGAAGGAGTCATAAGTGGCCTCCAAAATTGATCTTAAGTCTTCTATGGTTAGTCCAGTAGTGAAAGGGGCTTCTCAGAGACTGGGAGAAATTGTTGTTGAATCTATTGAATGAGTTCATCATGTGGAGTTAGTTCTTGAGAATACTATTTATAATCCTAAATAAATAACAATTGAGGATATTTTTAGTGTTTCTAGTGTTTAAGGAAGACATGAAGCTAAAATAGATCATTAGATAGTGGGTCCAATTCTTATTGTATAACTTATTGGTGGGGAAATATCTAGTGATGATGTTAAAGAGACTATTGAAATTTCAACTACACCATATGTACCATCACTACCTATATTTATTTGGGAAACAACCTCAATTATTAATATCATATAATGTTCTGAAATTAAATATTCTCTCTATCCCCTTTGACCAAGCTTGATAATCTCAAAGGATATTAAAATTGTTTAAAAAAGGAAAATAACATATAAGGATGAGATTTGTGTAGAGACCCAATGCTTGATGTAGATGGGAATTACATTACTTTTCCCAAATACTTAGTACATAACAAAAAAAGACCCCAAAGGACCTTAATAGTTTAGTGTATTTGGAAACTCGAAATATAATCTTGTAATATTGGTGAAAGATCTTAAACATCTCCCATAAATATCTTCCCTTTTTGTTCTTACCTAAAACCTTTCTTTATATCCTGGGGAAATGAAAACAAAAAATGGGTGAGCTCAAATGCTCAGTATGGGTAAGCATGGAGAAAATAAAACAAACCATATAAATTTTAACTTCTAAACATGAACATAAAGTTTACACATCAAAATCTTGAGTTGTGAAATAAATCTTGGAAGTACGTAAGACATAGGTCATAAATAAACATCAATCATGATAAAATAACATGGGAATAAAACATTTAATTGTGGTAAACCATTAATAACATGATATTATTTCCATATTAGCCAAGACATTGCTTCCAAGACCATCTTAGTGGACAAAGTCCCTTTCTGAATCGAGTTCACTTGTCATTCCAGTCCTGTATCACTGAACCCGATTAACTTACTGTTCCGACCATGTCTATCTCATGAGATATAAATCTTTACCCAATGCATTGGATGGAGATATAGGTCCCAAAAATCCCATAATGAAATCATTATTACATTTTCCACAACATAAACATAAATCATTCATCATAACCCAAAAAATAAAATGGGTTTCATAAACATCATCACATCATAACATAATCCATATAAAAAATGGATATCATTTCGTCATAAGAAAATTGAAACCATGTAAATCATAGATACATTATACTTGAAACATACAAATATGAAAAAATGTCATCTTATATAGAAAATGGTTTTGATAAAACACTTGAAATTAATTCTTGAGGAAAATATCCTTTCTTTTTAAAAATCATTTTCCTTTCACAAAATGCCATGAAATTTTAAAAGAAATGGATTTTGTAGAAAATAATCATGAAATTTTGTAGAGGGAGGTTCATTGAAATAAGTCTATGAAACCGTAAAAATCCATCAACGCTGTATATGTTAAAAAAACATTCTTCTCGTACTTTTTCTAGAAAAGTCAAAAGGTACATTATATGGTATCCAAAGGAAAGATTTCATCCATACAATGTGGTAAAAAGTCAATAAAGGGTAAAAATGAATTTAAACATATATGTAAGAATAGTAAACATTTTATGAAAACATTTTTAGAAAACATGTACATGGATGATAAACATAACCCCAGTAAATACTTACGAATAAAAATCTCGGATAAGAACGAGACTGGAATAGTTATCCCTTACCTTAGGTCTGATATGCTTCGTACGTATCCGAACCTCAAGTATAATGATTTAAATAATGTCATTGACTTATTACAGAATAATATTCATTTTTATGATATCATATATGGTTCACTTATGACTTTATATTACCCGTTCTTTTGTAAATTCCATGTTAAAGCAGCGTTTTGGGGAACTCATTTTATTTATCGTACATGTTTGGACTTGTTGTTATTGATATTATTATTACTTATATCATGATTTACTTACTTATATAATGTAAATAATGATTTATATATCATATATATTCAGTTTATATATATAATTGATAGATAAATGAAATGAAATACACCGTTCATGGAGATGGTAGGTTGTACGTATGCATGAGCACTATTTTCCTTTCCTTATTGACTTGAATGGACGTAAGTAGATGAAATATATATATACATAAATCCAGTAGCTTTATCATGTAATATATTTCATTATTATTCATTATATATACTTTATAATCATTCTTGAATGGGTAACAAGGATAATGAATCTCATCGCATCGTGGAGACGGTAATCCGTACGTACACACAAACAATGATATCATTCCCATAATTATTAAATTGAATTGAAGTGGATGCTATAATATATCAGAATTATTATGACGTTATAATAACTATATATAGTTATTCTTTACACCATTATACCCATCCAAGTACGGTGGTGGTGGAAAAACAGATTACACCACTACGTGGAGACGATATTCTGTACGTACGCACAAGTGGTGATTTCGTTTTCCGTAGGATGGATAGAAGGTGAAATGGTATTGTTTCATATTTATAATCACATATAATTATATTAGTGATACTGATGTTATTACTTTATATTGAAACAACTAAAGAAGAATAAGTTGAAGAAGAAATAAAACTTGAAAGAATTGGCAGAAGAGATTACCTCTTCTTCGACACACCTCTTTTAAGATTCCTCTTAAGGCACTAGAGTTGGTCTTTTGAGGAGACCATAACCTCTATAATTTCTCTAGGAAAGGTGATAAGTAAAATGTTCAGGGGTTGGCCGAGCTTGAAATCTCAAAATTGTGTAAAGAGAAGAGGGAGGAGGCGCCCTTTTATAAGGGAGGAGAGGGGCACCTTAGAAAAAATGTAAAATATTATTTTTATAATAAAGTCATATTCGGTTTATAATAGCTCAAAATTGATTTATTTAGAATATAAAGTATTAATGAGTCTAAATCCTCTAAAAAAATATGTTTTATACAAGTTTAAGTTACTATTTTAACATTATCATTTAGATTTAACTCTAAATTAAATAATTCAACTTTTACCGTGTCTTCATATTTTCATACACTATATGGTTAATAAACTTACTATAACAAGACAAACTAACCCCAAGTGGTTCATTATTAATATATATAACCGTATCTATGTCATTTGGCTGAACCTTTTATTTTTAGGAATAGAATAAAAAATAATAATATAATATTTGTTTGAAAAAGTATTTTATGTAAATTTTGACACTATTTGGTAATTGATTTTTTTGAAAATCATATAAGCTTGATTAGTTCGAAAAGAATTAATTAAATAAATAATAACATGTCATATGAACTTATAAAATTAGTGGAATTCATAAAAAGTCTCAAATTACATTTATTTGGGAATTTAAAACATAAATTATGTTAATATTTCATTAATAAGGTAATTACTGCATCATTATTATGTCATAAATAAATTAAATTATTTAATGTCTAAAAATTATAAATAAAATACCTTCATGTAGGAAATATGTATATCTTTCTAATGAATATTTATAGTCTAATTTATCTTATGTATAACCCTATATTAAAAATGTTTTAGTTATTAATCTTTGATTTTAACTCTTTTAACTCTCCTTTAAATAAAATAATAATAAGTGTCCTAATCTAATCCAAGTGGACCTAAAGGGTAATATTTTATTCCTAAGGTTTTTTTTGGTCAAATTAAACTTATACTATAGAATTATGACATGTTTTAGGGTAATAATAATATTATTTTTACCCTTGATTACCCTATTTACTTTTAACTGTGGTAAATAAAAGTAAAAAGTTACTATTCACCAAAAATTATTTTTATCTTATTGAACCACATTTTACTCCTTGATATTAAATTTGTCTCTTGGATTTTCAAAATTCAACTCATAAAAGTGGTAAAATTATGTTTTATGTACAATTGCAAATGCTCCTAGGAGGTGGGTCAAAGGCGGTGAAAAATTCAATAAAATTTTTATATATCTAAAATTATTATAAAATGACCCCAATGAATTAAATTTAACATATATAAGTATTATGTGTCTATTTTGTTCTAAAATAAATTTAAATAAAATAAATTATTATTTAAATAAAAAGTCGGTTTTAAACAATAACTCAGTATTTTCACTATTCATCAAAAAATGAACGTTTTCAGAAAAATATCAAAATTTCACCCTAGGATAATTTTGATTTTCCAAATCCTAAAATGAAGTCCATTTTGAAAGATAAAATTTATAAAATTTGAAAAAGTGGGTATTACTATTCATAACGGCTAGTTTATATAAAATTTTAATAACATATCATTGAATAGTGAAACTCGGTATTGCGTACAACACACGCCATTGTGGAAGGTCGTGATTCCATGTAAAGAAAGCCAAGTCAGGGTTGTGTGTAGTGCACTATTTCATTGTTGTTGTGTATAATATAATCCAACCATATTTCATTTATACATTGAATATATATATATATACACACTCAATATTGCGTAAAATAACTTCTATCAAACGATCGTTAAATTGTGTGTAACACGATCCAAAAATAGTGTTGTGTATACTGCAAGCTAATACTATGTTGCCTATAGTGCAAGATAATCTTGGTGTAGCATACAACACAAGACATGAAATAAATTAAAAAGAATACTTCTCATTAATTCTCCGGGTGTTACATTCTACCCCCCTTAAAATGAATTTTGCCCTCGAAATTCGTCGGGGTTATAAATGGTTTACTACTTGAAAGTTTCTTTAACAGAAACCCACATTGTAAAAAGAAATTCCAAAACTTATCTTTAAAAACTAAAGAATGAAACATAACGGTTACCCAAATTAACTAATCACTGGGTTTCCACATAGAAGAAGACAGGTAAAAATATGGATATGGAAGAGAAATCTAACCATCAAGTTTTGATGGAGAGTGGTAGAGGACATGGCTATGAAAAAGACAACAGTCACAAAGCCATAAATTTGTGATAATCTAAGGTACCATCTGATTCATCAGATATGAGAGTATTAGGACAATGTTTTTGGTTTTCAAGATCATTTCCCTAATGGTGAAAAATTAAAAGAAATACTTACATGATTTTGGTACAATCTCACTGTTGTTTGTGCCTTGAACAATTTTCACTTTATCTCTTAAAGAAATGAAGTTGAATTTGTCATTCTTGAAGTGTTAGCAGATCATGTGATAAAATGATGAGTCATTACATCTGTCTCAAAAAAAAGGCTAGAAAAAATTATCAAATATACATAAGTCCATCAATGGTGAGGTTAATCGTATATGATTCCAAAAATGGACCTATACTTCATCTATTATACCACGTAATAAAATAAAACTATTTTCTACTAACCAGTGACTTCTTGTAGGCCAGTGGTAGGCGATAAAGGCATGTCGCACTTCGGTTGTGGGTTCAATTCCCACAGCCTTGTCTGACGCGACGGGTTGTCGCATATCCGGCAGGTTGTCCTTTTTCTAAAACTACATTATTATAACATTACATCAATAATATTGAAAAAAATTTCTATCCTTAAACAATACTAACTTAGGTCAAACATAATCCACTCCAATATTTAGGCTTATCTAAAATACTTATGTCCAAGCTCATAGTATAAAGAAAATAATTACTAGAAATTTCATCTACCGAGCATATGAATACCATCATTTATTACCCATATATCATACGATATATCTTGTTGGTAACATTGCAAACATGTGAATACTTTAATCATGTATTCTATTTAAAAATGGATACCCATTGAACCTCATTGAAAACATGAATGCTGTAAAAGTTAACTCTTTCCACATACCAAAATCTGAAAATTTCTGTATACTCTAACCATGATATCACTTTGTCCTTATATCAGTCATAAGCTCATGAATACTATCAAACATTTCATTTTCTCCTTATCCCTTCATTATGCGCATTTCATCTTCTTTCCAAAAATATTTCAATGGATTTTCATGGCTACTGGTACCATAAAATTTTGGAAAACCATAATGGAACAATATACCATAAAAGTAACTCAACAACATTATTATTGAATACCAAAACATAAACACTTCAATCAATCCTCTTCAATAATTGTCATCGTATAAGTACTTACTTGATTTATAAGTAACCTCTTAGGTCAGGGAATTGAGTTAGGTAATGACCATGTTCTCCACAGATAAGACATTGAACTCCATTATAGTCTTTCTCTCTATGATTCATCACTCCACATAGACAACATCTTCCCCTCCATTTTATGTATTCATCAAGGTTCTTCTTACATTCATTAGAAATCTCAATCTCCCTTTCTCTATGATCCTCACCATGCGAATATGCATAAAATTCCATCTTCCTCTTATTTGATGAATTAGGTATACCACTAAAGTTCACCTTGTTAATCATATATCGTGATGACTGATTCGGCATAATCACAAAATCTTTCTTTCTAGGAATTACGAAATTTCATTACTCATAGTCACCAATTTTTTCATTAGATTCAATGTTGACCCAATTCCTTCTAGTTCCCTCCATTGACTGAAACGAAAAACCATGGTGTAAGAAACCATTAAAATAACAAGGAACCACATAATCATAAAAAGTCACTTATGGGATGTATAACTTATCACACATTCTTTAATCCATGACACCCTAGGTTCCCCCTAGTTTATTCATGAGAGTCAAAATAATTCTAGGAATTTAACCTATAGTTATTCTAAACCATAGGGACATCCCAAGACATACCTTAGAAATATCTCTAGGGATTTCACTAAAGTTTTCGCGTCCTAGTTTCCAGAGGTTGACTAAACCTCCCTATGATACCAACTGTAGAGACCCAATGCTTAACATAAATGGACATTACATTACTTTTACGGAATACTTAGTACATAACAAAAAACATACACCAAAGGACCGTAATAGTTTAGTGTCTTTGGAAACTCAGAATACAATCTTGTAATCTTGGTGAAAGATCTTCAACATCTCCCATAAAGGTCTTCCCTTTTTTTCTTACCTAAATCCTTTCTTTATATCCTGGGGAAAAGAAAACATATAAAGGGTGACCTCAAATGATCAGTAAGGGTATGCATGGATAGAATAAAATAAACCATATACATTTGAACTTCAAAACTTGAACATAAAGTTTACACATCAAAATCTTGAGTTGTGAAATAAATCATGGTAGTACGTATGGAATAGGTCATAAAGGAACATCAATCATGATAAAATATCATGGGAATAAAACATTTAATTGTGGAAAACCATTAATCACATGATATGATTTCCATAGTAGCCAAGGCATTGCTGCCAAGACCATCTTAGTGGACAAAGTCCCTTTCTGAATCGAGTTCACTCCTCGTGCAGTCCTGTATCACTGAACCAAATTAACTTACCATTACATCCATGTATATTTTATGAGATATAAATCTTTACCCAATGCATTGGAGGGAGATATAGGTCCCACCCATCTCATAATTAAATCATTAATATGTGTTCCACAACATAAACTGAAATCATTCATCATATCCCAAAGAATAAAATGGGTTTCATAAACATCATCCCATCATAACATAATCCATTTAAAAAATGGATATCATTTCATCATAAGAAAATTTAAACCATGTAAATCAAAGATACATTACAATTGAAACATACACATATGAAATAATGTCATCTTAGATGGAAAATGGTTTTGATAAAACACTTGAAATTAATTCTTGAGGAAAATATCCTTTCTTCTTAAAAATCATTTTCTTTTCACAAAATGCCATGCAATTTTAAAAGAAATGGATTTTGTTGAAAATAATCATGAAATTTTGTAGACAGAGCTTCATTTAAATAATGCTTTATGAAACTGTAAAAATCCCTCCATGCCATATAAGTAAAATAACATTCTTCTTGCACTTTTTCCGGGAAAGTAAAAAACTACCTTATATGGTAACCAAAGGAAATATTATGTCCATACAATGTGGTAAAAATTTAATAAAGGGTAAATATTACATTAAACATATATGGAAGAATAGTAAACATTTTATGAAAAAAAATTAGAAAACATGGACATGGATGATAAACATCACCCCAGTAAATACTTACGAATAACAATCTCGGATAAGAATGAGATTGTAATAGTTATCCCTTACCTTAGGTCTGATATGCTTCATACGTATCCGAACCTCCTGTATAATGATTTAAATAATTTAATTGACTTATTAAAGAATCATATTCATTGTTATGATATCATATATGGTTCACTTATGACTTTATATTACCCGTTCTTTTGTAAATTCCATGTTAAAGCAGCGTTTTGGGTTAAATCGTTTTATTTATCGTACGTGTTTGGACATGTTTTTCGTGATATTATTATTACTTATATCATGATTTAATTACTTCCAGAATGTAAATCATGATTTATATATCATATATATTCAGTATATATATATATAATAGAGAGATAAATGAAATGAAATACACCGTTTATGGAGACGGTAGGTCGTACGTACGCATGAACGTTGTTTTCCTTTCCTTATTGACTTGAATGGAAGTAAGTAGATGGAATATATATATACATAAATCCAGTAGCTTTATCATTTCATATATTTCATTATTATTAATTAGATAAATTTTATAAATATTCTTGAATTATTAACATGGTGAATGAATCTCATTGTGTCATGGAGACAGTAATCCGTACGTACGGACAAGCAATGATATCGTTCCCATAATTATTTAATTGAATTGGAGTGGATGATATAATATCTAAGAATAAGTATGATGTTATAATAACTATATATAGTTATTCCTTACACCATTATATATATCCAAGTTAGGTGGTGGTGGAAAAACAGATTACACCACGGCGTGGAGACGATATTCCGTACGTACGCACGCGCGGTGATTTCGTTTTCCGTAGGATGGATAGATGGTGAAATGGGATTGTTTAATATTTATAATAACAAATCAGTATATTAGTAATACTGATGTTATTACTTTATATTGAAACAAATAAAGAATAAGACATTGAAAAAGAAAGAAAACTTGAAAGAACTGGTAGAATAGATTACCTCTTCTTTGACGCACCTCTTTTATGCTTCCTCTTAAGTCACTAGAGTTGGTCTTTTGAGGAGACTAGAACCTCTATAATGTTTCTAGGGAAGTTGATAAGGGAAATGGGCAGGGGTTGGCAGATCGTGAATGCTCAAAATTGTGTAAAGAGAAGAGGGAGGACGTTCTATTTTATAAGGGAGGAGAGGGGCACCTTAGGAAAACGTAAAATATTATTTTATAATAATGTCATATTCGGTTTATAATAGCTCAAAATTGATTTATTTGGAAGCTAAAGTGGGGATGAGTCTAAATCCTCTAAACCAATATATTTTAGACAAGTTAAGTTACTATTTTAACCTTATCATTTAGATTTAACTCTATGGGGAATAATTTAGCTTTTACCATGTCTTCTTGTTTTAT
Organism: Viscum album; assembly: GCA_963277665.1. Lineage (NCBI taxonomy): Eukaryota > Viridiplantae > Streptophyta > Magnoliopsida > Santalales > Viscaceae > Viscum > Viscum album. Next base: position 343,941,680 of record OY728156.1, read on the forward strand.
TACACTATATTAAAAATGTTTTAGTTATTGAACATTGATTTTAAATCTTTTAACTCTCCTTTAAATAAAATAATAATATGCTTCCTAATCTAATACAAGTGGACTGAAAGGGTAATATTTTATTCCTATGGTTTTTTTGGTCGAATTAAACTTAACCAATAGAATTAGGACTTGTTTTAGGGTAATAATAATATCATTTTTACCCTTAATTACCCTATTTACTTTAAACCATGGTAAATAAAAGTAAAAAGTTACGATTCACCAAAAATTATTTTTATCTTATTGAACCACATTTTACTCCTTGATATTAACCGTGTCTCTTGGATTTTAGAAATTCAACTCAAATAAGCGGTAAAATTATGTTTTATGTACAATTGCAAATTCTCCTAGGAGGTGGGTAAAAGACAGTGAAAAATTCAATAAAATTTTTATATATAAAAAATTATTATAAAATGACTCCAATGAATTAAATTTAACTTATATAAGTATTATGTGTATATTTTGACATAAAATAAATTTAAATAAAATAAATTATTATATAAATAAAAAGTCAGTTTTAACTAATAACTCAGTGTGTTCACTATTCATCAAAAATTGAAAGTTTTCTGAAAAATACCAAAATTTCACCCTAGGCTAATTTCGATATTCTAAATCCAAAAATGAAGTCCATTTTGAAAGATAAAATTTATAAAATTTCAAAAAGTGGGTATTACTATTCATAACGGCTAGTTTATATAATATTTTAATAACATATCGTTGTTTAGTGAAACTCGGTATTGCGTACAACATACGCTATCGTGGAAGGTCACGATTGCGTGTAAAGCAAGCCGAGTCAGAGTTGCTTGTAGTGAAAGATTATTTTGTTGTTGTGTATAATAGAATCCAACCATATTTCATTTATACATTGAATATATATATATATATATACACACTCAATGTTGCGTAGAATAACTTTTATCAAACGATCTTGAAATTTTGTGTAACAAGATCCAAAAATAGTGTTGTGTATACTGCAAGCTAATACGGTGTTTCGTATAATTCAAGATAATATTGGTGTAGCATACAAAACAAGACATCAAATAAATTAAAAATAATACTTCTCATAAAATCTCGGGGTGTTAAAATTTTAGTATTCAAGGAGTCCTCTATTTGAAAACTTGATTTTGAAAATTTTGATAGATTAATTTTAACCCAAATAGATCTGTTCAAGAATTTTATGAAATTACCTCTAGATTAGAAATTGGTTTCTAAATTATGTTCCATGGAGCACGAGGTGATGAAATACCTTGGAAGATACATGAAAGATGCCTATCTTACAAAGTCATAATATAATGAACTTGGAGTGATGGTTAAATCTCAATGAGATATGTTTAAAAATATTTTAATGGATAAATATGATATATATCAATATTTTATAGATGATATTTGGTCTTTTAGGTTTCAAATGAATGAAATCATGAACAATTTATGATGTTCTTTGATAATACAGTTTGAATTAATCATGAAGTTTCCACCCTTTTAATCTTCCATCCCATAATCATTAGTGGTTTTATATTTTTATAATGGAATAGATTAGATTATCTCATAGTTTAATGTTATATTTTCATAGGTTATATCATTTAATTAGGATATTTTCATAGTAGTTAAAATTCAATAGTTCAAGCCAGATATTATGGGTGAGTTCCAAGATATTAGATAAGATAATAGAAATCTGTGTATAGGAACAAATGTATCCATTAATAAAATGGTGTTATACTTAAATTAATGTAATGGAATGCTAATGGAGATCCAAAATGTTTCCAAAGAAACTCAATTAATGTGTTCTAAGTCTCTTAGTCCGGTATATAGAAACCATTAGTGTTTTTTAAACATGTTGTGAAAGGATTATGTGGAAGTTCAAGTGTTGTATTTTGAATCATTAGAAGATGAATAAAGATCCGAACTATATAATTTACATCTATTCTAGTTTCTATAATGGGAAAGGAGTTGATATTATACAAACATACAAGGCTTATTTCTTTAGTCTAGCCATCCCCTGTTTATGTTGCTTCACATATCCCCATAATAATTTCCCTTATTGTAAACTAGCATGCTATTAGTTCTTCTATTCAAGATCCTTCATTTGATGATGTTCATGAGGTTTTACAAATATTTATAGAGAAAGTGTCCAGTATGGATTAAAATATGAAATCTATAAAGAGAATAATGTTTGGTATACAACTTCTATGGATAAAATTCGGATGAAGATATTAGTGGAACTTCAATCTGTCCCTTCTACTAAAGAACATTCTCCCTTTCTCTTTTCTTATGAATGCTTTTCTAATATCCATATTGATTATTTTAAAGGTGTGAGAAAAATTATTATCCACAGTTTAAAAAATTCATGTATACGAATCTATTATTATCCTTTTGCTCTGTAAATCAGATATCATCAAATGGATAGATATGTATCAAAAGTCTCTATATCATCTATGAGGTCGAAGGACTCTAGGACCCACCCCACAAGATAATTATAGTGGTGCTAGAAAGAAAACAGATTCTTCTTTTTATTTATCTAGAATATATTATAATGAGAAATCTAAGGATGATGTATCCTTAACTGGAAAGTATTCTTTAGAAGTAACCTCGTCTTATGTTCCCTTAAAGAGAGTTCACTTTTTCCAAGATGGATATTATAACTTTTATAGAAATCATGGTCATCTTGAAAAAATTATCAGTTATAATCCTTAGTGGCCATAAAGAAAATATTCTGTTGGATTAGAATCTGGATCTACCACAACGCCAACAAATGAAGTTGTACCACCTAAAATGGAACCTCCTACTACCTCTTGGCCCAAACCAACCTTCAATTACCTCCCCCAATTAACATTCTCTATTTAACTTGATTCATATGGTAGGTTCTTCTAATAAATGTATTGTATATATGTGTTTTTTGGGTGTTTAGTAGATATAATTTTTAACATGATTGAGAATTAATGAAAATAATTATTCATTCCTTTCTTATATCTTTCTTAGTAACACTTTTAATTAAATTTATTTTACCTCTTTATTTCTTATATATATTTTGACGAAACTGTATTCCTTCAATAATAACAAATGAAGTTTCAACTATTATAATTCAATAGTTCATTACAACACATGCCTCATTAATAATGTTTCATTATCCATACCCTTCTTTTTTATGAATAATGGGGGAGAAGGAAAAAATGGAATATAATACCCTATGAATTATCCAAGGGGGAGAACACAAATGTCCAATTAAGGGGGAGAATACCCTTATTGGGAAAATTATGTAACTAAGGGAAATAAATAAATGAGAGACACTAAATTTTAAATGAAATTTATATATTATATTTATTTCTTCAAAATACTGTTAATTTTTTTAAAATATAGTGTTTAATTCCTTATGGGTTTTGTGATCATAAAAAGGGGGATATTATTGGACTATTAATTTTGTTCCAATATATCCCAAGTACATTATGTTTTGGTGTTCTAAAATAACATTTATATATTACTGATTATATTGTTTTTAAGTGTGTTCGTAAGGTTTTATCAATATCTATTTCATTCAATTGTTAAATCTTTGTATTCAAAAATATCTAGGAAAATTTCCTAAGTCTTGAAAAATTATCTAAATAATGAATTTGGCTACATAAAGAATCATCTACATCAAAAATTTGCTACATCAATTACCTATGTGAGGGATTAACTAATGTGAAACATATACATCATTGAAAGAAAAATGTGTTAACAGCCTACATCGATGGATCCCTTATGTGAATAATCATCTATATAGATCAATATTCTACGTTAATCAGTTACGTAGAGTAATCAGTTATAAAATTTGGAAACACAGAAAAATTCGGCTATACAAATCAAAATGGAAACATGATTCTTTTATCAATATCAAATTTGGATATGTTATTAATAATCGTACATGAATAAAATCTTCTATGTAAAGAAGGCCAATAAAAATTTGACTTTGTTGATAAATCAGTTATGTGAAGAATATATATGTGAATTAAATTTGTAAGGATGATAAATTTATTTAGAAGAATTAAATGACCATAATTCATATACATGATGCTAATAAATCATCTAAATCGATCTATAACTTGGTATTTATTACCATTGGTGTAATTTCATTAAATTTTAATTCCTTAATGCTATAATTAGTTGTTGGATTATCTCTTTATGGGAAAAAAATATTATAAGAGGAAAGTAATAGAAATGGAAAAAAGTACAGTGATAATTTAATTAATAGTACTATTATCATTGTATTTCAAAGAAAAGAACATGTGTTTTTAAATTAAGAGACTTATATTTAATGGATCATTTGATGTGTAATAGATGTTCATGTTTTTCATGCTATTTTAGAGACAATAACTACTACAAAAAATGGGCAAGGGAAGCACTACCCTTTTATCCGTGCCAAAAAAAAGTGCAGATAAAGGGGTCCTTTTAACAGTGCTAAAAAAAGCACTGCTAAAGGCCCTGCTTTATCAAGGCATTTTTTTAGCACTGATAAAGGCCCCCCTTTATCAGAGATTTTTTTAGCACTGATAAAGGGGACCCATTTATCAGTGCTTCTTTTAGTATCCATGATAAAGGGAGGATTTATCAGCGCTTTTTCCAACCGATGATAAATTTAATGTTTCAAAAAAAATCACGAAAAATGAAATATTGTTATATAAGTATTTTTATATTGATATAAATATAATATATAATTTTTAATATGTTTTAGATAAGTATAAATTGACTATTACATTTAATATATAATAAATTTAGTGAAAATGGCTTTAAAATATTTTAAAAACTATTATTAATTAAAAATTTGCTTATTATTATTGATTAAAAATCATTTAATAACAATTTGAAGACACAAAAAATCAAAAAATAATAATAATAGATCTAAAATAAGTTGAAAATGTAATTCAAACTTCAAATGGCCATAAATTTTGATCCGGGTGTCCGTTTGAGCTCTACAACATATCAAATTGAAGCCTGCGAAGAGCTCTATGCATTTTTAACCCAAACAATGATTCTGTCACATTTTTGAGGCCGTAAAGGCTAGAAGGCCACCAAAACTGAGTTTTTAGTCGGGATACCCCCATTGTTTAACATTCAAACAAGTCTAACTTCTGATTCAGATGTTCGTTAGGCCTGTAGCACACATCATATCGAATATTGTTTCATTTTCATCGATTTGACTGGTTGCGGAGTTGAAACTACCTTCTAGATTATAAGTTATAGTCATTTTAACATTCTATGGCTTTTCAAATACACATATATATGTATTTATTCATATATATATATATATATGTGTCTCTATCTGTTCGTGTTGTATATATATATGTATGAATTTATTTATTTATTCATAAACACACATAAAAACCATATTTAATAAATGTATTTAAAACTAATCTTATATATATATATTAATATACAAATAAATATACGGATAAAAAAATATCACTAAATATATATATATATATATATAAATATATATTAATATACAAATGATTATATATATACTAAGATATGAATAAATATATTTATATTAATATGAATCTATATCATTATACGAATGAATATAACTATATATATATATAGATATATCTTTAAATAGAGAAAAAAATTTAATGGCTTAGTGGTAAAGGAGAAACCGCGAAAGGGGGGAGGTCGCGGTTTCGAGTTCGGGTAGAATCAAAGGGGTGCGCGCATGTGAGGATGCGCGGGAAGGGCAGAGAGCGCTGATAATGGGGGGGGGGGGGGGGTCAAGCACTGTTAAAAGTTCTCCCCAGATTATATAATTCTTTTTTATTTTAATTTTTAATTTTTTTTGACTTTTATCAGCACTTTTTAAAAACCTTGATAAAGGTTCCTTTTATCAGTGCTAAAAAAAGCACTGATAAAGGGGTCTTTTATCATTGCTTTTTTAGTGCGAATAAAAGGGGCCTTTATCAGCGCTTTTCTGAGCGCTTATAAAAGGGACCCCCCCCCCCCATATCACCGTTGAGCTTTACAGTGCTGTTAAAGCCCATTTTGAGGCTGATAAAGCCTGTTTTCATAGTAGTGAATGGAGTTGTGAAAATCATATAGGGAAGAACTGAAGGGGATAAACTAAACACTGGTTAAAAATCTCTATTGTGCAATGCTTGGTTTTACACAACATCAAGAAGAACATTCATGATCTACTGATGTTCTATCTCTATCATTCTTATTTTGTTTAGAAGAATCTACTCGAGCTTCCCTTTATTCATATCATCTCCCCTAAATATTTCATCTATCTTTTAGTTTTGTTTTACAACTATGTGCTCAATCTTTAAACACTATATTTTCCTTATTTCATTTTAAGGTTCCTAGTAATAGAAACATGAAAGATGTTATTTGTAAATCCTTATTGAATCTTGGTGGAATGTACTTGTATTGTTGTAACATGTATTAAATACTATCGATTAATTATTCTATCTCTGGAAAAGGTATTCTAGTCCCCAAAAAATGGAAAAGGCAAGTGAAAATCAACAAACTAGTAGATAAGAGTGTTGGTGGTGTATACTAGGGGATTTCTATTCCCCACACAGCTATAAATATGTATATATCGAATCTCTGTATTTGATGCCTTTATTTCCACTTCTTTTTTTTGTCAAAGGAAATATAAGAAGTTAATTCTTCATAAAAGAAGGTGGTTTTCTAAGTGATTAAAATTTCTAGAACCTTATCAACCCCTCTTGAGTCTTAGTATAGTTTGTCTCCAACAACACACCACATGTAAGGTCTACGAAGACTACCCATGTACCTTATTAATGGTTTTTATAGCCTCTCATATATGAACTTTTAGGCTTCTAATAACCACCCATGTTACCTATTTTGGCATTGCACTATGGAAAATATAGCTTTTTGCGAGGGGAGGTTTGACCAGTCGCAAATAATTGGTTATTTGCGAAGAGATTTGGTGTTATGTCGCAAAAAGTAAGACGCAGTTTGGCGCAGTTTGCTCGCCAAACCGCGGAAAGGTTATTTGCGACAGTTTGTTTCCCTCGTCGCAAATAGTTGGTCGGTCGGAGGGTATTTGTGACGGGTCCCATCGCAAATACCGGCGGTGGTAAATAGGTTTTTGCAACGGGATACTATCATGTTGCAAAAAGTGTGTCGGCATGCCACTATTAGCGATAGGACCCGTCGTAAAATACCTTTTAACCACCGACAGTAATTAATCTGGGCAATGAAATTTGTGACGGGACCCGTTGCAAATAGTAATGTCGCAACTAATCTAACATATATATACCCCCATCCGTTTTTCCTGCTCTTCCTCTGAATTCTGACTTCCTCTCTCTCTCTAAACACTATTTTAGAGTGAAAATTTCTATGTGTTAGTTTTTTATGAAGATGTTGTGAACTCGTCTAAATCAATAGGAGATCAAGATTAAAGGTATTTATATTTTATTTTATTTATTATTTATATCATTTTTATGTTAATTTTAATTATTGTTGATTTTTTGTAATTAAATTGGATTTAAGTTGTTTTGTTATCAGTATTTATTTGTAATAATAAATTGAAATTATTATTACTAACTCTTGATAATTAGTAATAATTAATAATTATTAAGGATAATTATTATTGTATATTAATAATTATCGGTAATTAGTAATTAGTAGCTGTAATTTGTAGTTATTAATAGTAATTAACGCTAAATAGTATTAATAATTTTGGGGTGATTAGTAATAATTAGGGGTGATTAGTAATAATTAGGGGTAATTAGTAATAAATTGTACTAAAATGGAATAAATAGGAATAAATAGGAATAAATATCAATATATAGTAATAATTGGTAATAGTTGGTAATAATTAGTAATAATTGATAATAAATATTAATAAATAGTAATAAATAGTAATAAATAGTAAGAAATATTAATAAATGGTAATAAATAGTAATAATTGGCAATAAATAGTAACAATTGGTAATAAATAGTAAGAATTGGAAATAATTAGTAAAAAATAGTAAAAAATAATAATAAATAGTAATAAATAGTAATAAATAGTAATAAATAGTAATAACCAGTAATAAATAGTAATAATTAGTAATAATTAGTAATAATTTGTATTAATTAGTAATAATTAGTAATAATTAGTAATAATTATTAAAAATTCGTAATAATTCGTAATAATTCGTAATAATTTGTAATAATTCGTAATAATTCGTAACAATTCATAATAATTTGTAATAATTCATAATAATTCACAATAATTCATAATAAACAATAATAAATACTAATAAATACCAATAAATAGTAATAAATATTAATAAATAATAAAAAATAGTAATAAATAGTAATAATATTTAATAATTTGTAATAATTTTTATCATTTTGTAATATTTTGTAATAATTTGTAATAATTTGTAATAATTTTTTATAATTTGTAGTAATTTGTACAAATTTCTAATAATTTGTATTAATTTGTAATAAATAGTAATAAATAGTAATACATACTAGTAATTTGTAATAATTTTGATTAAATTGTATTAAATTGTAATAAATAGTATTAAATTGTATTAAATTGTATTAAATTGGATTAAATTGTAATAAAATGTGATAAATACAAATAAATACAAATAAATACTAATAAAAACTAATAAATACTATAAATACTAATAAATAATAATAAATACTAACAAATACTAAGAAATAGTAACAAACACTAACAAATACTCACAAATACTAAAAAATACTAACAAATACTAACAAATACTAACAAATTGTAACAAATACTAAAAAATGAAATAAATACCAAAAAATTGTAATAAATACTAAAAATTTGTAATAAATTGTAATAAATACTAATAAATAGTAGAAAATACTAATAAATTGTTATAAATACTAATAAATTGTTACAAATACTAATAAATTGTAATATATACTAATAAATTGTAATAAATTGTAATAAATTGTAATAAATATAAATAAATATGAATAAATATGAATAAATATGAATAAATTGTAATAAATTCTAATAAATTGTAATAAATTACAAAAAATGGTAATAAATACTGATAAATTGTAAAAAAAACTAATAAATTGTAAAAAATACAAATAAATACTAATAAATACTAATAAATACTAATAAAAACTAATAAATGGAAATAAATAGTTATAAATACTAATAAATACTAATAAATAGTAATAAATAGTAATAAATAGCAATAAATAATAATAAATTGTAATAAACAGTAATAATTATTAATAATTTGTAAGAATTTTTAATAATTCGTAATAATTATTAATTGTTTATAATAATTAGTAACAATTATTAATAATTATTAATAATACGTAATAATTATTAATAATTCGTAATATTTTGTAATATTTCGTAATAATCCGTAATAATTTGAAATAATTCGTAATAATTTGTAATAATTCATAATAATTTGTAATAATTCATAATAATTTGTAATAATTTGTAATAATTCGTAATAATTCGTTATAATTCATAATAATTAGAAATAATTATCAATAATTAGTAATAATGAGTAATAATTAGTAATAAATAGTAATAAAAAGTAATAAATACTAATAAATAGTAATAGTTTGTAATAGTTTGTAATAATTTGTAATAATTTGTAATAATTTGTAATAGTTTGTAATAGTTTGTAATAATTTGTAATAATTTGTAATAATTTGTAATAATTTGTAATATTTTGTAATAGTTTATAATAATTCGTAATAATTTGTAATAATTTGTAACAATTTGTTCTAATTTGTACTAATTTGTAATAAATAGTAATAATTCCTAATAATTTGTAATAATTTATAATAATTTGTAATGATTTGTAATAAATTGTAATTAATTATATTAAATTGTAATAAATTGTAATAAATACTAATAAATAATAATAAATAATAATAAATACTAATAAATAATAATAAATACTAATAAATACTAATAAATACTAATATAGTAATAAATACTAATATTGTAATAATTTGTAATAAATTGTAATAAATTGTAATAAATTGTAATAAATTGTAATACATTGTATTAAATTTTATTAAATTGTAATAAATTGTAATAAATTGTAATAAATTGTAATAATTACTAATAAATTCTAATAAATGCTAATAAATTGTAATAAACTATAATAAAAACTAATAAATACTAATAAATACTAATAAATAATTATAAATTGTAATAAATAGTAATAAAAAGTAATAAATTGTAATAAATTGTAATAAATTGTAATAAATTGAAATAAATTGAAATTTATTGTAATAAATTGTAATAAATACTAATAAATACTAATAAATTCAAATAAATACCAATAAATACAAATAAATACAAATAAATACTAATAAATACTAATAAATACTAATAAATACTAATAAATACTAATAAATACTAATAAATACTAGTAAATAATAATAATTTGTAATAAATACTAATAATTGGTAATAAATACTTATAATTGTTAATAAATACAAATAATTTGTAATAAATTGTAATAAATTGTAATAAATAGTAATATATTGTAATATATTGTAATAAATTGTAATAAATTGTAATAATTAGTAATAATTAGTAATAAATAGTAATAATTTGTAATAAATAGTAATAATTTTTAATAAATAGTAATAATTTGTAATAAATAGTAATAATTTGTAATAAATAGTAATTATTTGTAATAAATAGTAATAAATAGATGTAATTTTTAATAAATAGTAATAATTTGTAATAAATAGTAATAATTTGTAATAAATAGTAATAAATATTAATAAATAGGTACAATTAGTAAAAAGTAGGAACAATTAGGAACAAAATAAATTGTAATAACTTGTTATAACTTGGAACAATTTTTAGTGGTTTGGCGACACTCCTTTTGCTCGAGGACTCTTCTCCTTTCAAATTTCTCCGACTCAAAACATTATAAAAAGTATGCTTCTACGTATGTGTATACAATCTCATATGTACAAGTTTTAATATGAATTTTTAGGACCACATTTTTCATAATGTTTCCAGGCAATGGAAATTGTAAGAAGATGATTCATCGATGAAAAGGGGGCTCTTTTTTCTGACGGCTCATTTACTTGCTACTTTCTCACACTAAAATCACAATGAATAATCTACTCTGAGGTATGCTTATAAATTATCATTTGCACGAGAATGAAAATGTGTACCTCCGAGCAGATTATTCATTGTGATTTCAGTGTGAGAAAGTTTCAAGTAATTGAGACGTCATACAAAAGAGTTGCCTTCAATCCACTGGAAATTGTGTCGTCCGTAAATAATAGTAATTATTAAGAAGTGGTTGTAATTTTTTTTAAGATAATGCTTTTATAATTTCAAATTATTCAAAAACAGTAATGATTTTATATTTTGTAGAAAAATATTGAACAAGGAAGTCGACAACAGTCATTATTCGATGATCGCGCTTGGATAAATTAGTGCAGAAATCCAAACGGTTTTGGTTTAAATCGTGTATATATTGAGGGTGTTGAAGCTTTCTTATTATTTGTATCATCAAAACCTGAATATGTTTTAGAAGGCACAATAAAGCGTCCTCGTAAAAAATGTTCTCTGAGAACGTTTGACACATTTGACAAGTTTGAGGGACATCTCTTGCGGTTTGGTTTTCAACCAGATTATGTTTTTTTGGTATTAACAAGGTGAATGAAGTTCTAGAGAAGATATTAATAACTTCATTCCAGATCCATCGGGGTTTCAAAATTTAGTACATGATGTTGCATGTCTGTCTGTTCAACAAACTGAAACTCATGATGATATTGATCTTACTCCTAAGTTGGAACCATCTGAATTTTATGAGTTTTTGAGGTCTGTTGAGGATACATTATATCCGGGTTGCATCATAAGAAAATTATAAGCGGATGAAAAATGTATGGATATTAAATCTGATAATGCAATGCCAAAAAAACGTTTTGATCGGATATTTTCTTTGGCTTAAACACTGTTACCTAAAGAAAATGTGTTTCCTGCAAATTACTATGAGAGCAAGAGGCTTGTTCATAATTTGGTCCTTATTTATCGAAAGATTCATGCATTTCCAAATGATTTCATCTTATATTTTGGTGAAAATGAGTCATTGGATAGTTGTCCCACATGTGGACAATTGAGGTATAAAGAAGATGAACCAGGGATGTTTGGATCGATTCCTGTAAAACAACAAAGATGTTTCCCCCTTACACCCAAGATTTAGTGTTTATTTATGTCTCAGGACATACCGTCAATGATGTCTTGGAATAAAACCAAGATTTCAACTGATAAAAGATTGAATCATCCATCTTATGGTGATTCATGGAAAACGTTTGACCTTCTATATCCGCATTTTGCTTTAGAAGCCCAAAACATGCGATTGGGTCTTTCTGCTGTCAATTTCTGTCTGTTCGGTTCTTATGGTAGTCAGTATTCATATTGGACTATCTTTATAACTCCAAACAATTATCCTCTATGGATTTTGATGAAGGATCCCTATATCTTTTTAACCTTAATAATCCCAGGACATCTGAAAAAAATATTGATGTTTATTTGAAACCAGTGATTGGTGAGTTAAATGCAATTGTGGAGTAATGGTGTTAGTATATATGATGTTGTTTCGAAACAAAATTTCATATTGAAAGCTGCATTGATGTGGGAAATTAGTGACTTTATAGCATATGGCATGTTATCTGGCTAGAGTACACATGGTTCAAAATCATGCCCTTATTGCATGAAAGATAAAAAAGACTTTCTGCTCATTGATGGAAAAAAACTTACTATTTTGACTATCATCATAGATTTCTTCCAACCGATAATCCTTTTTGGAGGAACAAAACACATTTCAGAAAAGGAACTATTGAAAGGGATGAATGTCCAAAAATGATCTCAGCTACAAAGTTAAAATCAATTTTATTTTCATTAACTACTATCACATTAGGGCCGAAAATAAACCAACAAAAAAATCATGGATTTGGGAAAGAACATAATTCAATAAAATGAATCATTTTTTGGGATCTTCCATATTGGTATGATTTGTTTGTCCAATACATGTTGGATTTCAGGCATATTGAGGAGAACCGCTTTGATAATTTATTTCGTACATTTTTAAATAAACCAGGTAAGACCAATGATACTGTAAAGGAACGATTAGATGTTGCCCAAATTTGCAGGCAACCAGAACTTAAACTATTTTAAAATGTCTTATCACATAGGTTAATGAAACCAAAAGAAGCTTCTATACTATCCATAGAGATTTACTTATTTTTTTGTATGTGGATTGCAGATTTGAGACTTCCAGATGGATATTCTTCCAATTTGGGCTTATGTGTTAAGAATGGTCATATTACCAGATTAAAAAGTCATGACTGTCATGTTATAATGGAAAGACTTATACCGATTGGATTCATAGGTTTGTTGAATTCTATGATTTGGGATTCGATAATAGACATATCATATTCTTTTCAAGATATTATAAAGTGACAATAGACTATGATGCGCTAAGAAAACTGGAAGAAGATGTTGCTGTAATTATATGTAAAATGGAAAAAATATTTCTGCCAGCTTTCTTTGACTCAATGGAACATATGATATTATATTTTCCATATGAAGCTACATGTGGAGGTCTAGTACAGTTTCATTGGATATACCCATTCGAGAGATGCATGTAGAAATTGAAGAAAAAGTATGTAACAAAGCATCAGTTGAAGGCTCAATTGATGAAGCTTATTTGCAAGAGGAAATTACTTTTTCTGCCCTCATTATTTTGTCTCTGAATATCCCTCCAAACACAACCACATGGGATAGAATGAGGTTAATGTTAATGGAAAAATGAAAAATCAATTAACAGTTTTTAATCAGCCAAATATTGGCTTCGGTGGAGTCTATGAACGATGGATTTCAGATGATGAACATCACAGAGCTCATACATATGTTATGCTCAATTGTGAAGAAATGACATCATTTGTACTACGAGTGCATCTATAACTTATTATATAATTTATTTTATAGTGTGTAAACTTATTTTATTTGATGTTTATATAATAATTATATCAATAAACAACTTCCACAAATTACAACAGCTGCTCTTGAAGAACGGAAAGAGATTTTTTTCTCATTAGTTTCAAAAACTCGTAACATAAATTATTGTTGGATTAATATCAATTCAATTTATTATTATTTATATTGATAACTGTTTTACAAATTTTTAGGTGTCTCAACATGCTGATAAAATTGATAAGAGACTATGTATACTGAGAAACCCACCATCCAAAATGGTTAAATATTATAATGCAAATGTGGTGAATGGTTTTCAATTTCATAAACATGCATATGGGGAATGAAAATAAAACAACGAATAGCAGAGTTTTCTTGAGAGGATCGCATCAAAGGAAAACTGAATTTGACTTTTACGACATTCTGGATGAAATTATTGAGATGTGTTATCTAGGAAAAAATTATATTATGATGTTTAAATGTAGGTGGTTAGGTACTGAGAGAGGCTTGTGTGTTCATTTGACCCATGGAATCGTTGATATTAAATATAAAAATATTCTTGCAATAAAAAAGACCATTTTACTTGCTCAATAGGCACATCAAATGTATTACGCAAAGTATTGTGCTACTTCAAGAGAACTGAGTGATTGGTGGAGCAAAATAAAAATAAAATCTCTAGAAAATCAGTTTACTCAAACTAAATGTGGTTCCACTGAAGTGGATGGAATTGAAATTTTTCAAGAGACTACTCAAAATCCATATTTTTCACAAAGAGATGTGAATAACACAGATGAACCCCCACAATTTAGGGTCAATGGTGAAGAAGATATTTACGATGTTTCAAATTAATTTTAAATGACAGGAGATGATGAAACTGAAACTCATATGGATATTGATGATGCCAAGGAAGAATATGAAGATATTGACATCATCAGATATGAAGATGATGATGAAGGTTAACATTGACATAGTTAAATGAAGGTTATAATCATAACTAATATATATCTATATATAATATTAATTTTTAACTATCCAATAACAACAATTTTTTTGTGTTTCAGAGAGACCCTTATCTATTTCATGAGTTGGAGGAGGCTGGGGTACCTTTGGATGAGGGGAATTTTAGATCATCTGACCCTCAGTCTACTGGCGGTTCTGGGTGTACACGGAGGGGGTGCGGTCTTGCGCAACTGATGATTCCTGACCCTATCCATGAGTGACATCCATGTCTTGGATTTGATCCACGCACAAGGAGGTATGGTAACCTATATATTTTAGTTAGCTTTCATTCATTTATTTATATATACAAATTGTTTTATTGTTTATTTATTTTTTCACAGTTTTGCGCATGTAGTTGTTGGACAACGAAGTTTTATCTTGCGCAATTATTTTTCTTTTCCATGGATTACATGGGAACAGATTCCCATTGATGTGCGGCTCAACATGTTCAATCATTGGCTTGTATGTAAATAAATAATATTTATTTTGAAATTAATTTTATTAATAACTTGATATTATAAATTATTTGTAGGGTTTATGGTATCCCATCAATGATATCATGCATGATGCTATCCATGCAACATGGAAGGTGTCTATGTGTGACTGTTTCTATGAGTTTTAGCACAATTTGAGAAAGAAGGCCATTAAGAAACCAGGAGTGATAGGATTTGATGAGTCGTGTAGAGCCCACCAACCAGATTACATTTCATCTCACGTTTTGGATGGATTATGTTTACACTGGTTTGGTGGTTGATTTCAGAGGAGAGTTTCAGTGGGTCGGCAGAACCGGGTGAGACAGGAGGTGATGCATTAAGCTGGAAGTCGTACATTCAGTACACATAGAGAGAATCTGATAAGAATATTTTTTAAATATTTTATATAACTTTAAATATAAACAGTTTATTTTAAATTTCTATAGGCAGTCGAGCATCCAGCTATTACGGAGTACGTCGTTTATAGGAGGATGTACAATGATCCAGCCACTGGAGAGATTATATGTGATCTCCAACATCAGATTGTGGTTAGTATTATTTTTTTTCAGTTTGACAATTAACTGTATATAATATATTCAAGATTTTATTTTCAAATTGAAATTGAAGGAGTCATATGAAGCTATGAATTCTAAGACACAGGCTAAGAGTTAGGACGAGATGACTGATCAGACCAGTGCCCACTATTTCAATGAGGCAGCATGGATGCAGGAAACTCACCATGGCTTTAAGAAGGGTTGAGTAGTTGGTTTCAACTGTCATTTGACTCCTGGTACTTATTATGGTACTGTTGTGATGTCAGCATCCAGCTCGAGAGGAGCTCGTGGGGAGGCATCATCTTCCTCCTCACAGTATCAAGAAGAGTTGCAAACTCAGACTGAGCTTACAGAGAGTTTGTAGAAGCAGCATAGAGAGATGTGTCTGCAAGAATAGTAGCAGCAGCAGCAGTACGAGGAGGATATGCATCGATGGCAGCAGCAACAACATCACAAGAAGATGAAGTACATGCGTCGTCTGACTTGTAGTTTAGGGATGAAGTATCCTCCACCATCTCTTATAGCTCCTCCTCCATAAGACAACCCATAGTGATTTTTTAATGTTAAAAACATTTTAATTCAATATTTTTTTGTAATATGAACTATTTACAATTTCCGTCTTTTATATTGGTGCGAAATTTGCCTAATATAATTTTTTAATTTTTAATATTTTATTATTTATTATTAGTATTATATTTTTTTAATGTTTTTTTATTTTACTAATAATAATAATAATAATAATAATAAAATTTTAGGATTTTTTTATATTTTTTCGTGAATATTGAGAATTTTAATATTTTAATATTGTAATATTTTTATATTATTTTAATAATATTAATATTATTTTTTCATTTATCATAATTTTATTAAATATATTTTTTTTAGTATTATATTTTTTAATGTTGATTTTTTATATTTATTTTGAGAATATTGAGAATTTTAATATTTTTATGATTTTTATTATTTTAATAATATTAATATTATTTTATCATCAATCATATTAAATATATTTTTTACAAGGATTATTATTTTATACGAGACCTGCTGCAACGAGTTCTCATTACAAATAGTTTAAATATATATTTTTAAAATAGTATTTGCGACGGGTCCGTCGCAAAAGGTTTATTTGTATATAATGTATATAATAAGAGGATTATTTGTGATGAGTAACTTCTCCGTTGTAAATATTATTTGTGATGGGCCCATAAAAAAAGTTTTATTTATATATATAAGGTATATAATCGGTGACTTATTTGAAATAGTGATGTTTCCCATGACAAATACCATTTCTTGCGATAGGCCCGTCGCAAAAACTACTTTTTGCGATATTGTTTTCTACAACGGGATAATTGTAACGCGACCCCATCGCTAAAGCTTATTTGCGAAGGGATATAGTAGCAATTATATCTTCACAAATACCTCAAATTTTAGTTTTGGAAATAAGTACATTGATAATTTAATTTATTGTACTATTATCTGTGTATTTCAAAGAAAAGAACATGTGTTTTTAAATTAAGAGACTTATATTTAATGGATCATTTGATGTGAAATATAATTTCATATTTTCATGATATTTTAGAGACATTGATGTTGTGAAAATCATATAGGGATGAACTGAAGAGGATGAACTAAATACTTATTAAAAATCTCTTTTGTGCAATGCTCAGTTTTACACAACATCAAGAAGAAGATTCATGATCTACTGATGTTCTATCTCTATCTTCCTTTTTATTTTTAGAAGAATATACACAAGCTTTCCATTATTCATATCATCTCCCCTAGATATTTCATCCATCTTTTAGTTTTTGTTTTACAACTATGTCCTCAATCTGTAAACACTATATTTTCCCTATTTCATTTTAAGGATCCTAGTAAAAGAAACATGAAATATGTTGTTTGTAAATCCTTGTTGGATCTTGGTTGAATGTACCTATATTGTTTTAAAATGTATAAAATACTATGAATCAATTATTTCATCTTTATTAAAGGTATTATAGTCCCCAAAAAATGGAAAAGGCTAGTGAAAATCAACAAGCTTGTAAAGAAGTGTGTTGTTGGTGTATACTAGGGGATTTCTATTCCCCACACTGATATAAATATATATATATATATATCCAATCTTTGTATTTGATGCCTTTATTTCCACCTCTTATTTTTTCAAAAGAAATATAAGAATTTAATTCTTCATTAAAGAAGGTGGATTTCTAAGTGATTAAAATTTCATAACCCAATCCACCCCTCTTGAGTCTTAGAATAGTTTGTCTCCAATAACACACCACATGTAAGGCCTAGGAAAACTACCCATGTACCTTCTTCATGGTTCTTAAAAACTCTCATGTATGATCTTTTAGGATTCTAATAACCTCCGATGTTACCTATTTTGGTTTTGGGATGACCTATCATGCACCCTTTGATCTTAGAAAACATTAATATTTACCCAATTCCTTAAAGGGATATGATGAACCCAACTGTCAAATAATATTAATCCATTCATTTATATTTCATATGATCCTGAAAAACATTATCATTATACATAATATTAAGCCATCGAAAAAATGGGTTTCATTAATATTTCATCCTCATAATCATAAAAAATATGAAAAAATATTAAACATGGTATTATTGTATCATATCTTCGTGATTATTAAGTAACATCAATTTATTTTTTAATAGAATAAAATAAATGGTAAAAAATCATCATAAATTTTTATCAATGAGAATACTATTTTCATTTTTTAAATCACCTATTTAAATTATAAAATTGTAAATAATATAAAGGAAAAAATATTTTCAGAAATTAACCCTAAAAACATGTTAACGAGTCATAAAATAAAATATTAACCATGGTGATAGGAAAATTCATTTTTTTGGTAACATTAAAAAAATGATTCCGTACACATTTTCAATGAAAAGTAAAATGTACCTTTTGTGGAAAATGAAAAGAATATTTATATTATAAAAATATAGATAAAGTAGAACATGGTCATAAAATGAATTTATATAATAAAAAATTAATGATAAAAAATTCTTAAAAACATTTTAAAAAAATAATAATATAGAAGAAAAAATTCACCATTCAAGGGTGAAATAATTTCAGTTATATTTATAAATAATCATTGGCTATTATGAGTGTTTAAAAACATTAAAATTAAAATAAAAAATTTAATCAAAAAATATAAATATTTAAGAAGAAAATTAAAAATATTTTTGAGCAATTGATCATATATTTTCATCATTGGCAGTTTAAACATAAATACTCCCAGTAAAAAGTGATATTGTTATGTAAAGCCCATACCAATTTAGTAGCTTTTGATTAATAACCCCAACGATGGAAACAACAAAAAATTAAACATAAAATAACTTATATAGAAATATATTCATTATATAATATATCAATGAGGTCTTTGATACAATGTATAACAAATAATGGTGTATGATTTAACATTTGTCCCAAATAAGATAATTTAAGAGAATAAACCCCTACTACTTTGGTAAAATTAGAATAAAAATCCCCAAAAATAAATAATTTTAATTTTAACATTATATAAAATGAATTAAGATGTATACATGATATAACATTACCAATTGTTAGTATATACACCTAATAAACATAAATATGTGAAAAATATCAAACATGTCTCAATGAGATTATATTTACACAAAGACTCTTACAACATTGGTATCTTATGAATATTTAAAAATAAATTCACGAGAAATTAATTAGAACACATAAAATAATTATGGTGCACAACATCAAACACGTCTTATCAATTTGAAAATGAGACCAAGAAGCCCTCACGTAAGGAATGTCGTGATTTATAAGTGATCTAACCTCATGTATAATAGATTTATATTTATTATAATAATATACAGGAACAATTTTATTTTATTATAATACAATATATGATCAACTTATCACATTAAAATTCCATTTTATTTATAATACTTTATTGAAGTCCTTGTTTCTAGGTGATAAGTGTTTAATTTTTCAGGTATGTTTCAGTTCAAAAATTATGTTCCTTGCACTTTGATCATGGTTCAATCATCTCATTAATATTAATAATGTCATAATAATCATATTTAATCCTTATATAAACTTTTATAACCATTCATTTAATGTAGTCATGAAATATAAATTTCATCAACTCATGGAGAAGGTAGTATGTATATATGCAGAAGTGAAGTTTCCATTTTTCAATGGATTGAAATTAATAAATATAACTAATAATTAACCTTTATATAATAATTATTATATCATAAATACCATATATATTCATTAAATATATTGTAATTACCATCCATGTGAATAATAATTGAAAACATAATCATATTGCTTCGTGGAGGTGGTAGTTTATATGTAAACATGAGTGGAATTATGATTTAACAATGAATGGGATAGTATGAATAAAGGTAAGATATAATAAATAAATAATAATAAAATATTTCATAAAAATCATATATAAACATTAAATTCAATATAATGACCAACCATGAAATATAGTAATGGGAAATGAAACATATCGTTATGTGGTGGTGGTAGACCACACATTTGAACGTGTAATGATTTTAATTCCAATTTTATTTATTCATCATGTTATGATTGATATAGTATGTTTAGGTAAGGTGGGAGAATAAAGAAAATTAAAATCAATTGGTTATTATGGAAGCCTCTTCCTTGAGAGACCTCCTTTGACTTACACCAAATTCCTATTTAATGAAACACGATTAGATGTAGGATGAAGGTAGGGAATATTAAAAGGTTTTGGATTATGTCTTGTAAAAGACATAATGATAAATTTTTTTGAAGAATAAATAATAATATGTTCCCTTTTTTAAGTGAGGGGAGGGCCATATAAGGAATTACAAAAAAATATATAAATAATATAAGGTCAAATTGTTGAGAAAGTTAAAAAATAGACAATTATTAAATGATAAGATTATATATGGGTGAAAAATTTTCATTAAATAATTATTAGACAAGTTTATGTTTCATTTTTAACATTATATCTTAGTTTAACCCCTAGGTAAACTCATTTTGACCTTAAGCATAGAAACGAAATTTTTATGTATATACTATTCATTATGAAAAAATTGTGTTTACCATATTAATTAATAATAATAATTATTATTCTATATAAAAATTCTATTTTACCATATTCAAAATATGTAATTGTAATAATTTAATTTCAAATATTCACAGAAATGCAATGAATAATTTTTTTTCCCAAAATTCATTTTTTTACATAAGACTAAAGCAACTTTCATTCCATGAATAGTCAAAACTATGAAATGAATGATAAATATTTTAGAGAACCTATAATCTATAAATATAATTAAAACATTAATTAATTATTATTTATTTAATTTAATAAGATAAAAACATATTGTATAAAAATAATAGTTTTTAGAAAATTTTGTTTACAATATTAAAAATGATCTTATACCATAATTAATTATTATAATAATTAATTTCTTATTAATTATATTATATAGAATTAATCAATAATTTAAAATTTTAAGACCAAATATAACACATAGTGGTATTTTTAAATTATTTCATTAAAATAAATGAAATGATAGTTTTACAAAAAAGCATCATTTTTCACTATTCTATAAAAATATAATTTTTTAGTACAATCCTAAAAATTAACCCTAATATAATATTGAGATGATGATTTCATAAATTATATTAATTTACAAAAATAAATTTATACAAGTTTTATCAAATTATTATAATATACTTGAAAAAATTTAATTACAAATCATTTTTGATGGAAACATATTTTTTATGTGAAAAATGAATTTACTAAAATTTTATTATTTATTACAAAGGAATTAATCAATAAATTTATATTATTTAAGAAATTTATATATATCATTCTGTAATATGGTAATTACTATTAATACCACTAATTTTACTATAAGATTATAATGTTCACATTTATATAATAATATTTTTATATTATATCGCAGTTTTTTGAAATCTTGGTGTCGTGTTTCAAGAAATTTATCAAGCATTCTATTATTTCAGATAAATTTATTGGGGATTAAATTCAACATATATCCACTAATGGATCCATGTTTCTATTTTTATTTTAATCAAGATCAAGTCCCTAGAGAAGGTATTCCATTCCGAAGGATGTAGTGAAAATGTGATGTTTATCATGGAAGTATTTCATTTAAGGGGAGATGTTAACTAGTGGTAGTCATTGATTAAAAACACTATGAAGTAATAAGATATATAGTATAAAATGGAAGTATTTTACGGTGATATTTCTAGATAGTTACTTTACTCATGAAGAAATATCTTAATGGAAATGAAATTTCTAAATTTAGGACAAAAGGAGGAGGAAACTATTTCTATGTATGAGGATAACTTTACAAGGTTATATAGACTTTTTATAAACTAAGTAGGTAATCAAAAAATTAATGTTGATCACATATTTTAGGAATTTATTTCAATATTTTTAAGGTAATTAATCTCTTAAATATTTTCCTCATATAAGGAGATAATGAAAAATTCGATCATGACGGAGAAGGAATTAAACATTTCTTTTATTTTAAAATAAAACCAAGTGAAGAGACGGAAAAATGAGTGCATTATAGATAGATATTTGATGATTTGAAAGAATGGAATGTTTGGAATTTTCAAAAATTAACTACTGGGATATATACATTGAGGATTTATCGATGGGAATGGGAGTGTTCTAGATGTTTGAGGATATAATAGATCAGGTTCATGAATGTAATGGAAAAAGAGAATATTCTAATTTCTAATGCATAAATTGTAAATATTTTTGGATGATATTCAAAAAGATACCCCCAGTGTTAATTGAATCTACTATGGGCGAGGCCAAAGAATGAAGGATGAGATTATTCAATCATGAAAATAGAATTTGAGTTCCAAAATGATGTTACAAATGGTACATTGATCATAAAATAAAAGTTAGCAAAAAGATTATTTCACTATATTTGTACACACACATTTATATCTTGAAAATTTAATAAGAATATCAAGTCACCTCCTGATATATTATAGGAATTATTATTTAATCCTCATAGATTAAATATTATAGAAATGAAATTATATTTTCCTATCATTATAAAATTAAATAGATGTTATTTAGATTAAAAATGGGTGCAATTACCAGTGTTCAAATTTTATATAATTATTGGGATTGAATGGAAACAATATAGAATTAAAGAGTTTATTTTCATGAGCAGGTGAGTAGAGTTTCTGAAGATAGAATTTTATCCTCTATTTTTATAGTAGAGAATTCATTACAAGACACTTCTTTGTAACCACCTGTAGGGGATCATCTTAATGAATTTCTTGGACAAGATGAATCAATTAATGAGAAATATATCCTTATACTATAATATATATCTATTTGTAGGGATTTAATTATTGTATTTCCTAAGTAACTACTCATATATCCACCCGACTATGATGTTAAATTCTACATTTAACTTATAAATAATGAAAAAATATATCTAGGTTTTATTATAAAATAGTTCTAGTGGAAGTGGTGCAATTAAATATACTACTAAAATAATTATGTGATTAAATATTCATACACATTATTATTTCACATTGGGGAGCAGCCTTCCTATTTACGAAGAAAAATGATGGGTCTATGAGGGTTTTCATTAATTAAAGAGAAATCAATGTCATTAAAATAATGAATATTAATTCCTTACCTATCCTTTATTATATGATTGTTCAAACATAAGATGATCAATAATTCATAAATATTGGTCATTATTTTGGTAATTATAAAATAAAATTCATGATTGATGATATACCTATGATATATTATTTCATAAGGTATGTGAATTATGATTTCATAGTAATTCACATTATGTTAAAAAAACACCATCTATCTATATGTATTTAACAAATAAATTATTCACAGATTATATGGATACATTTTTATTGGTTTTTAATGATTATATATTGACATACTCTAAGTGAAATGGAGAACATGAAGAAAATTTATAGATTGTACATGAGGATTTACGTGATATAAATTGATATGATAAATTTAGAAAGATTTAATTTTTTATTCAATATGATTCCATTCTCACATATTTTTTCACACTCCCCCTTTAAGGGAGTGGCTAGACTGCACTGCTCATCCCAGTCACTTAATTGAAAGAATAGATAAACTAAAAATTCAACCAAAATGATAATGTAAGGTGGTTCATAATCCTAAATGTGGAAATTCTAGAGTTTGAGTAAAGATTCATGGTATGCCAACAATAAAATTCCAAGAGATAACTCAAACAAGGTTTTATGTAGCCTATCCCCATTCCAGTATGGAAGTGGGAAAATTTTAAAATGGAATTTATTACTATATCATATATGAAATATAATAAGAATGATTATATATGGGATATTATGGATTAAAGTACAAAGTTTACCCATTTATTAGTAATAAGGGAGGATCTACCCTTGAAAATTTTCCATGGATCTATGTAATTGATGTTATGAGAGTTAATGGTGCAATTTTATCAATGTTATCAAATCATGAACCACAATTCACATAAAATTTTTTATTACTTATTTAAAAGTATTTGGGATGTAAGATAAATTTGAGCATCTCTACTATTGTTTAAAACTATTTCACATCTAAAAAAATCCAAATCATAGATTATAAACTATGGTCATGATCAAGTGACTTCAAAGGAATATGGGATCAATACATACATATAGTGGTATTCATATACAAATATATCTTCAAATAAATCCTTAAAATGGAGTAACATGAGTCCTTTTATGTAATAAAATTTCATATTCCAGACAACTGGGATAAAGTTGGAATAAAAAGGCAAATTGATCCATAAATAATCGAGAAAACAAATATGAAAGTATGAACTATCTAGAATCATAAAAATAAAACTAAAAGTAGATATAAAATATATAATGATTATAAAGGGAAGGGATTGTAATTCCATGTATAATATTAGGTTTTCTTGAATGTATCACATTAGAAGGGAGTAATAAGGTTTGTTATGAAAGGGAAGCAAAATCCATGTTATATCTGACCTTTTAAAATTATACCATGTTTTAGAGTAGCGGATTATCATCTGGATTTTCCACCTAAACACTCTAAAGCACATGGATTATTTCATGTCCCATTGTTTTGGAATAAAATTCTATAACCCACACATGTCATCACCAGGGACGAAATAGAGCTAGATTATATCCTATAATCTAATGAAGATCCAATCCAAATTGTTGAAATTAGAGGGAAAGTGTTATGGAATCAGGTAACCTGACTAGTGAATATTTTGTAGTGGAATAATAAGTTGGAAGAAGAAACATTGTTTCTTGAGGAAGAAATGAGGAAGAATTTACATCATTTGTTCTTCCATTGATGCACACCAAACATTTTAAGGATTAAATTATTTAATGGTGTGGGGGAATGTATCAATCAAGATTCTACTATAGTAGATAACAATTTTGACACAGAAATTATGGTATAATGAAAATTAGATTATTTTATCATAATAGTACAATAAAATAAAATACAATAGAAAATAAAATAAAATAAATTTAATATAAAATATTAAACTAGTAAAATAAAATAATTTAGTAAAAAAATAATAACTAATTAATAAAATATATAGATATATCAATAATAATATAATTACAAGTGTGTATCTCAGAATAAAAATCATACTTTTTAAAAAAAATTAACCGTCAAATGCATGATTTTGAAATAAAAAAATTATTTATTAAATAAATAAATTTAACATACATATAAAATTATTTTCATAAAAAAATCAAATTTTTATTCATCACATATAAATTAGAGAATGTTGAATTTTTTTATAATTTCATAATATAGTTGAATAGATGGGTAAAAAATAATAATACATTTTGAATAAAATTTAAGTTTTATGACCTCAAATGACTTATAAATGACATAATAAGTAACACAAAGGTTTTATTGATAAAAAATGGTTATTAATTAAAATGATTCATTTTAAAGTAAATATATTAAATTTAGAAACCTATTACAAATCTTCCAAAACCTAAAGTATATTTTATGATTTTAAAAATAATTCTTTATGAATTGGAGTATTTTAACATAAAAAATATAATTTAAAGGTTTTTGGTTAAAACATTGAAAATATAAAAACCATGACCTACAAGTCTAGTAACATTGGATAAATTTATGGGAAGGCCAATGTTTTCCTTTTTAACTAAAAAAAATTTAATGGAATATGTTTTATAATAAATAAAAAAATCCTCCTCATTTACTCTGAATACCCACCCATCCTCCCATTCATCATCACAAAAAATTTAGTGAGCTCACTTATCCGATAACAACCAAATGTTTTATCAATCAAATTCCCTTATTATAGTTATTTCTTATATTATAATCACATAATATTAATTATAGAACACAATTCAAACCTTATAAATAAATAATTAGGGAAACAAAAGGTATCTTTAGAAGTTAAGTAACGTATACAGTGGAAATAGTAACTTGACCATTGGAATAGTAATTTTACCCATATAAATAGTAAGCCAGCAAATTGAATAGTAACCTCACTAATGAATGTAAAAAAAATTATCCTTCCTCTATGTGATAATATGATATAATTATATCATAATATAAGTAAGTAAATATTCTAAAATTTATTGACTTAATATTGAATTTTTTGTAAGTAATGTATATTTAATTAATTTTTATGATTAATTTAATAAATAAAAAATAAATTTATTTTCATAAAATGTATTCATAAATTAATATTTTTATGTCATATGAAAATAAGATAATTTTAAGAGTATGTTATTAATTTTTCAAAGTGTAAGAAAAGTAGTTTTAATTTTAAAATTTGTATTTTTCAAGTAAATTTTGATGTTAATTTAAACTTCAATTTCACATATTTAAAAAATTATTTTCCAAAAATAGAGTACATTTTTGAAATCCACATCTCAAAAAAGGGTTGGGGTTATTTTTTGGGATTTTTAAAAAATATTTAATTTTATGTAAATAGAAAAATATGATAATTTATGATAAATGCAAAATAAATGAATATTTGCGACATGATTGATTCATGGATGATTTAAATAAACATTGGTTCAAGTTTTCATGATATATTTAATGTATGTTTTTCATAATAATCAATATTATTCATATTATTGTGAAAAAAAAATTAATGATTAAAATAATGGGTAACCCCTCCTCTCCCCCACTAAAAATACCACCCCTATTTACCACCTCTCCTTACACCTCTCAATCCTTGTTACTATTCAAAATTCTACTCAAATATATCCTTAATACCCTATAACACTTCCATAATCCCATTTAATCTTCAGAAGACCAAATACTCTCCCCTAAAGAGGTTCTCAAGAAAGATATATTCAAGAGGTAAATTCCCCTTTTAATTTATTTAATTGTCTTCCAAGTTCCTTTATTTCTTTTTCTTTCTTCACCTCCTTTAATACAAATGTTGTGATAAAACTAGTAAATTAAATGTAACTGAATTTTGTTCTGATAATTTAATAACTCTTCATCATCTCTAATTTCCGCTCCATTTGTACTTGAAATTAAAACAACTTTTAAGATGTGTTAATTTATCACATTCAAGGAATACAATATTACAATTTTTATTACCATCTAAAATTATAGTCATGAAACCATTTTATTATTTAAAAAAACTATAATATATGTATTAAAAATTATTTATTTTTATTAAATATTTTCTTACACATGATATTAATTAATAAAGAAAATGTGATTGATGTGATCAAAACCACCAATTCATCAAAACAGCTGTCATTAAAGTTTTATAAAATGATTGATCTTCACTCCAAATAACCAAATATATTTTATAACCATGTAATATTATGTATGCTCACTAATGACATAAAAATTCCACTATGGAAAACCATTCTAATCTTACCTGTTTTTCCATACATGTATATAAGTAAAAAAATTATAAAAACCAAGGAAACAAATGCTCCCAAACAATGAAATTGAACATATTAACCCATCAAAAAGGTCATTAATGAACTAAATAAGGTTATAATAAATCAATTAAATGAAGAATAGGTTCCAGAAATATTAATTAATCAATTTAATGTTTTTTATCTAGGACATTAATATGAATTTAAGAACACCATCAGACTTAAGGTATTTGATTCTACCTGAACCTTCATTATTAATTTGTGTTACCCTATCTTTATTTTTACCCAAATGAAGTTATCTATTATTTTTTTGTACATATTCAAAATGATATTTAAATAATATATACCTATGTATCATGATACATTCGTCATTATCTTTTTGGGATATATGTGTTTTTAACTGGTACCCTCCTCAATAATTCCGAATATGAAAAATCATTTAAGGGAGGTTTTCCAAATTCAAACCCAATTTCAAGTTGGCTATATTTTGTTTTTAGGAAACAATTATTTTTATAAAATCAATCTTTTTATTATTAAAACCTTACCGGTTCACTTATGTTTTTATATAAAAGATTATACCCTTTTATTTTTTAAATGAACTTTGATATTTTCCTTAAAATCACAATAAATTGTTCTAATGCTAAAATTTTATAAATACCCTTATTATATGTTATCAGTTGTGTTTGAAATCACTTACCAGGATATATTCCTATTTAACCTAATGAATTTCCATGTATGTTTTGATTCATTTATTTTATGGAAACTTGTATGATACACCCAGTTATTATACTTCATGACATGATTATGATACCCATTTCTTTCCATGGGTAACCTTATGTTTATGTATGATTTATTGTGTATGATTATTTAAGTGGAAAACATATTCATGAGAATGTTAAGATGGTTGTGCTCAGATATTAGTCCAATGCATTTGGTAAAGTTGAGTCTAATGAGACATTATATGGAACCGTCTTGGTGGTTAGCCTTTACTCGTTCTCCAGTGTTTAACGGTCTTGGTTGTTAACCTTGACTTGTCCTACAATATATGCAGTGAGCCTTGAGTCATGATAAAGTGAAGTTTTATGTTGTTTAAAAATTACTATTATTCAATTTTTTTATTATCCCATGTTTATATTTTAGGATTCCATATGTTCTATGCACTGTCATATCATTATGTCCTGACTTCTAACACATCCGCTAAATATTTATTCTTATGTTTATTACCTTACTAGGATTTTTATCTAAACACTTTGTACATAGTATCCTCAAGTTATCATATAATTATGTAGGAGAATAATGGAAGTTATGAGCTCTTTATGAAGATTAAATAAATAAATGTTTTATTTAGTCCCATGTTTTCAGTTTTATGTGCCTAGTTTTTGAAGAAACCAGACCTTACGATCCATGGCTTGTAATTTGATGCTTTATCATGATTAAAATCATGAAAGGATATGTGTAAAAGGATAATTTCTCTATATATCCTATCCTTTTCTCTCAGAAAATTACCTCTATGGAGATTCTATATCTCTATGGTGATATTACCAAGATTAAAAAAAACTTTCAAGGTATGGGTTCCCAAATTTACTCCTTTCTTTTCAATTTCAATTAATTTGTTATAATATCATTAAAAACTATTTTACATATAGAACCTTTCATGTAATTAAATGGTATTATATTTAATATATTTTTAACATGATATTAATTATCGCATATCATTATATAATTTTCCTAATCCACAATTATGCCAGTACAGGATTCCCGTATAATAAACCGGTCTTGGTCAACCGAACACGTCACCCAAGCCACCCAATTACATGGACGGAATAACATTCATGATCACCATGGCATTTTGATGAGAATACGAGTTATCAAAACATAAATTTGAGAATTATTTGAACTACTAGATCAAATAAACCATATATTGGGTTCCAATTTGAAACATGACAAGAGGAATCCACACATTCGATAGCCATAAAAAAAAGATAACCCAACCCCAAAATCAAAACCAAACCAATAATGACATAATTTCAAGAAATAATGGTAATTATTTTTAATATATATCTAAAAAATAAGTTTTTTTTAAAATATTTTAAAATAAAAAAATAATAAAATGATGGTTGGGGAGGCTAATACTATACTTGAGAAAATAAGTTCAATGATTACAAGGGAATACATGACAATCACAATGTGACTTCAAATCACCACCATGAATCAATCATCACCCACTTTCCCTAAGAGAGTGCTACCAGCAAAATTTGAATTCCAAGATTGGATTACCAATATAATACAAGAGGAATACATACCCACCAATGTGAGTATAAATGGTGTGAGATAACACCAAATATAATACCACCAAGAGGAAATATAATTAATTTTATAAAATAACTCATAAATTATAGTTTTAAAATAAAATATATCAAATAGTTCTCTTTTGTGTATTTATGATTTTGAAACAAAAAACATACCCAAAGATCCATTTTCAAAGTGTGTTTCCTATTTACAAGACAAAAAGAATTAATATATTTTATATTAAAAAATTTAATTTTTTAAATGGATCTTTTATAAACAAATAAATATTTCTCAAAATATAATTTAGGAAATGAATACCTATACAGTATCCACATCATGGAAAGAGATAATATTGTTTTTTGAATAATATCCTCATGCAGAACCATAGATTAACCGTACATAAAAGGGGGCCACAAAAAAAATAAGGAACTCATATACTGATTAAAGATATAATGAAATCATATCATATGATACATATCATGATGAGAAAACATAAACACTAATGATACAATACTCAAAATTCATAGGCATTATAATCTATTGATATGTTTTATGATCTTATAACACATCACATAAATAGATCTTAACTAGAGTAATCCGAGGAACATCCCATGGGCATATATAACTCAACTAAGGACCACTAGAAAGTAATAAAACTCTACTACAATAGTTTTAATCCCTTTATTTACTAGTTAGAAACCAAATTTTATTAAATAAATAGCTAAACGAGGTGGTCTATTATCATGGAAAACTTCAATCACATGATAAAAATATCCCAAGGAAAAATAAAAATATAAACATGTCCTCACCACCTAAAACACCCGATTTAGTCATGGTTCCACTTCCTAAATGAATATAAATGCACCATGACTCATTTATCGATCAACACATATAAAAAATCCATAATTAATGACAACAAGTCTCAAAAAGTGTTTACCAATAACCTATGAAATTCATTTTTCATAATGTTCAAAATTGGCCTTTGTTTCATAAATAGTAACATACAAGTATGGTAATGTCCTTTAAAATTACCTTTGAATCCTTGTAAAAACACAAGGGAATAATCATGGTAGACCAATGCACAATCACAATCAATCAAAGGAAGAAACTAAATGAATAAATAAATAAATAAAAATACCTTTCATTTTAAAACATGGGAAACATTTACACCATGATGAAACCACATTTATAAATCCCATTTGACTCAAAAAATCATAAAAACCCATTTCTTTTGAAGAATACCATCATTGAAATTTTATTAAAAACATTCAATAGATAAAACATCACTAAGGAAGTTCTTTTAAAAAATAAAATCCAACCATTTCTCCTAATGAAAACCATAAGAAAACATGGAAAAACTAAAAAGAATCCAGGTAGCATATACCTCATTATTTTAATTAAAAATAAATTTTCAATCACTAATAAATCAAGGTTACTTAAATAAAGATGAATTATATAAAAAAACTTACCTAAAATATGTAACCATGTTGCCGTCGATGAAAACCAGTAGAATATACGAAAAAATAACTCCATAATATAGGAAAAAACACCAAATATTTATACAACCCTATCATTATAATTAATCTAAAATGGAAAATAACTTTAGATAAGATTTTATAAAATGTAATAATCCAAAAAGAGAGGGAATAGTGTGCTCTTACCTTCAAATTAGGGTAATGATTCAACTTGAAATCACTCTCCAATGACCAAGTAATAATTAGAGAGGGAGAAAAATGGTTGTTATAGGAAGCTAGGATGTATTATTTGAAATTGTAAATCCAAAGGGGGACCCCCAATACAAAAGAATAAATTATCAAAAATGAATAAACATGAGTAGGTTGAATTGTTTACCTAGATAGTTTACCAAACCAGGTAGTAATCTTGTGATCACTGTAATAAAAAATTACAACAGTCACATGATTTAATCTTAATGGGTTATCAAATCATGAAAAAAACCATGGATATGTGGAAAATAATCAAAATTTATAAAATTTTAACCCAAAACACTTTGATCTCAAGAAAGTGGATAATATTTTATCTATATAATGAAATGTGATGTTTGAGGTGTCATAAT
Source organism: Viscum album (assembly GCA_963277665.1). Classification (NCBI taxonomy): domain Eukaryota; kingdom Viridiplantae; phylum Streptophyta; class Magnoliopsida; order Santalales; family Viscaceae; genus Viscum; species Viscum album. The sequence continues at coordinate 343,973,976 of OY728156.1, forward strand.
TCTCCACACCAAGCCACTTTCTACCTCATGAAAGTCCCAAAATTATTTAAATAATTAAAATTAAAAAACCACCTTACCACTAACAAGGATAAATCACCTATGAAACCTCAAGGAACTCTAAATTATAATAATAAAAAATTCCTCTTTAGGATATCAATCCTATCCTTGGTGAAAAATCACCAACTAAAAATGATCTAGGAATATAAAAATTAAAAATAATTACTGACTAAAGGAAATGAGATAAACATGAAGAGACATTAGGATAACCATTAATGAGATATAATTTTAATTAAATAATATCAACATACATAACAACACTCATAAGCTTTTAAAAAATCCCTATCCAATAATAATGTCAAAAAAATATCTAATACTTATATAACATTTAATTTCATAAGAGCTAAAATAAAATGAAAATCCCAACTAAAAACAGACTATAAAATAACACCACAAGAACAAGGAAGTCCCCAGATGACATTAAATAGGTATACTCACTATTTTTAAATCTTAAAACAAAATATGAACACATAATTGAAACACAATTTTATTAAAAACACATATCCAAAACAAATTATCCAGTCTACAAAGATACCAAATAATAAAGAACAATATTATAAGTCATCAAATACAAATCACAAAATATTTATCATGAAAACAATGAAAAACATGAGAATAATATCCAAAATACATGAAAAAAACTCAAAACCATTTTTATATTTTACAATAAAAAGAAACAGGGTATACACATGATTCCAAACAAGTCCCAACAAAACAAAAATACAAATGTGGAAACCCCTAAACAAAGCATTCAACTCTAAACACTTAATATTGAAAAAACGAAAAAATAATGACGTATGGATCTATTATGGTATTGGGGAATATTTGTTTAAGCACATTAAGTTTAAAATCTTTAAAGTTGACTGGGGTATCCACATAAATTACTGGATCTCAAAGTTGTTGGATAAGTGTTTTTTAGGGTGCATGAGTCTTCAGCACAAAATTCATACTAGTAGCATTGTTTTTTATTATTTCTGTGACACTAGATTGAGAAGGTACTACCACCTAGTCAATAAATCCCTAATTTAATCCTTCTAGACTATAAAATTTACTAACTATATAACTCTTAGAAACACAAAATTGAGTTGAATCCTTGATCTCTGCAGACTGCCCTGTTAAAATATTTTCATCAAAGATATCTTTACTAACCAATTCTTGATATATTTTATGTCCAAGAAGAATCAATGTCGAAATAATATCAAGACAAATAATATTAAAATATTCTCTCATTTATTGAATCATTATCAACATATTTAGTAGGGAAGAGAATTATTCTATAATTGTTTTGGTGATCTCTTTTAACAGTTGGCCAACTTGATGGATTCTTAATGACTCTAAAGATGTTGATAGCTTCAAATACTATTGTTAATCCACTATATATAATGGGTTTTTAAATACCATCAAGAAATATATTTAAGAAATTGATTAAGTATAATGGTACCCCACCAATCTAGACTAAAACCATCAAACAGAAACATAGTGGTATTAACACTTTAAGTATCCAAATATTCTAGGGAAACAAAAATCACTTTGACCAAGATCAAACAATATATTATCTATTTTATTACCTAAAACCCATATAATAATGGATCATACCAATTTATATATTATCACACATGATTCATAATATGATATAAACATCATCACACCACTCTATTACGAGTTTGGGTAGAGTTAGAGATAAGGAAAGAAACACTTTGGTTTTTATAACGACTACTCAAAGAAATATCTCCTTGACTTTTTGATTCCTTTTGGGGGTTAATATTATAAAATATAAGAAAAATAAAACATTCAAGCATGTCATATCAAATCTAAATTAAATGAAAACATACTCATAAATTTAGAAATTAAATATCATGAAACCATACATTTATTATTTTAAACACTGGACAAGGGTATAAAAATCCATTTTATGTAATATGGCATACAAAAATAAAAATAACTAAATTTTAATATCCCATTCCTTAATTTAGAATTTAGCCTTTTTACATTGAAAAAAAATTAATTCATTTAAATCGAATGTAAACCAATTTAATTTCCTCTACCTAATGAATTTGAGGTAAGGTAAGTAATATTTCGTAAGAGAACATAAAAATAACAAAAACATAGTTTTTATAACAATTTTAAAAACCAATTAATAAATATTTTATATAAAATTTGATCAAAAAACATTTATAATCCACTAAATTTAATTTTATTACTTGTTTAAAAATATAATCAATCATAAGGAAAGTTAAAATTACAAAAGGGGAGAAAGAAACATTCCAATGTTTTTCCACTGCACATAGATTGGCAACGTGATTTATCATACCATGCATCAAACATTCAAGTGTCATTGGATGTTAATCAAAATCATTTTTCCCATATTGTGAATAGTCTAAAAGATCATGTGACTCAATTGTGAACCTCTTATATTTACTCTAATTTCACCCTAAAAAAGTAACTTACTGAAATAACTATTTGGATAAAAAAACTCAGATTATAAATAATATATCATAAAATATCAAGAACAAAAATTATAAAACATGAATTCAAAATAAAACACCTGAAGACCCATTTTAACAAGAGGGTTAGCATGAAGAATAGGTTTTCATGAACTCACCCATACCCAAATAATGATATCTAACATCTCTATCATTGATATTCTATTAATACCAATTTAAAAAGAGGGAACTGATACCATTAGGAACTGTAGAGGCATGAGTTAGCCAAACACATCACCTGAGTCAGTCTCCAATAGGGCCTAAATTAAATTTCCTATAACCACAGGCTGATGATAAGTGATGAGGTTATTAAAAATAACTGAGGGAATTATATAACCCACTAGATAAAATAAAACACACAACCAGTTCCAACCACAATCTTGACCTAAGAAATATGTACATTGAATAACCATACCAAATAGATAACTGGATCCGTGACTAAAAATCCAATAAAGTAAGACACAATCAAAAAAAATAAAAATAAATAATTGAAAATATATTTTAAAAAATGAAAATATTTAATTATATGATTTTTTAACCACATATAAAAACTAAAAAAAATGACATTTAGGGAGGTTGATACACATCATGACCCATACCAATAAAAAATCCCAAAGGAAAACCTAACTTGAAAAAATGTGACTCCAAGTAACAAAAATAGACTAATGATCATACGATTTTCCAAGGGGAGCGATTCCAAACAAACATGAAATTCAAGAACTGAGTTCCAATATAAAACATGATTAATACATACCCATCTATGTGAGTACACAGAGTGTCGAAAAAAATGTATTAGGATACAACCAAGAGTCCATTTCATTACTTTTATAATGGAATCCAAGTTTACTAGTTTGAAAATAAAAGATAATGAATAGTTTTCATTAATATTTTCATGATTTGAAAAAAAACAACCTTAATATCCATGATCGGTCTATTTGGCCTATATATAAACCCCAAACAATGTTCAAATTTTATTTTTAGAAATCCCATTTTTAGGGAAAAATATTTTAGATAAATGTAAATAATTCTCAATATATAATTTAACAATGGAATAACCATATAAAAGAAATATCAATTCATGATACAATAATAAAGAAAATCATGTCCGAATAACATCATGATCAAATAAAAATTACCCATACATAAAAGGTACGATCAAATTATAAAATAATAAACCCACATGCTAAATAAGAAACAAAGAATTTGAAACATATGATTTGAATATTGAGGTAATAAAAGAGAGACTAACTATATGATTATTTATGTGAAAATGTGTAATCAACCACTAGAATGTTTGAGAGTCCAAAATTAATCAATTGAATCACTCTTATACATCATCATCATTGAAAAATCCATTTTCCAAATGAACCTCAATTATAGACCACAAGCTAGTGAAAATACTCAATTATAAAATCATCCTCCCTCTATTTCCCACTTAGAAGCCTAGGGTTTCACAAGAAATAGTTAATGGAGGTTGGAAAATATAAATCCAAAAATTAATCTAATGATAAAAAAATACCAATAAAATATATAAATATATCAATATCATTCCCCCATCTATCGTCCCCTTAGTAATTTTAACATCTTGACTCAGGAACCACTAACAGGTTCCCCAATCTAGTTCACCACATGACCTCAGAAACACCTCCCCATATGTCAGAGGATGATGAAAAGTAGCGAGTGTCTAATGAAACACATGGTGAGACTGTTCCCTATTTATCAGTGTACACTATAATAGATACAAAAAGAAAAAATAAAACAACAAAAAATATAATCATACATCATCAAAACAATTCCACAAGACTGTGTAACTTCCCCCAACCAAAAAGTAAATATATAATTGCATGTCATAAATTTAAATGTATGAAAGGAAACACAAAATAATGGAAGGATGATAAAACACAAAAATGGTTCATGACATTAAATATGGTTCCCTCTTCCATGCATATCCTTGAACCCAAATCCACCCTCTAGCATGTGACCTTTTCCCTTATCCTGAACTAAAACCATGTAGTCTACTCAGGTATCCAATTATGACCTAAGTAGAGTGTGAGTTCAAATCAGTAGGGAACCACCAAAATTTTCTACAAAATATCATGTATAGTTTAGTTTATGAATAAATACTGAAAATACTAAAAAAAATGTAAAATAGGTCACACCATTTAACATTTATTCAAATAGCTTCTCTTATTTCATAGTTCCATGTTTTACCCATTTTCATAAAAAATTATTCAGCCCATTCTGTTCATCTGATCCATGTGTCAATGGGTTATAGGTCAAAAAACAAGGAGCCTAATTCTATGAATCTAACTAAGATTCTAAATTCCATTTCAGACCTTCCCAACTAGGATATGGAAATCCATGCTAAAATCATTGGGTTTAGGAGAATCAGTCAATTCCCTAAAAAACTATGTATAGGGTCTCCTAGAGCATCATTCTTGCCCACCCATGTTTTCAGATCATCAATACATCATCTCACTAACAATTTATTACATTCACATAGGCTCATCACCATTAACCATTTTTTTATAGAAAACAACTAGGTTGACCAATTTTCACTTAATCATATTTCCTTGATTATTTACAATAATCATGTTCTCAATTCACAACAGAAGAACATTTTACCATTTTAACAAATTATAAAAAAATTATTCCCATTTCCAAATTATTTAACCATTAGGACAATCCCAATTAACCAATTATCATATCCATCAATTAACAAAACATCATTTTATTAACTTCTTATGTTATGTCAAACATCTTTCCTTTCTATGTTATTGGTTAGTCACATTTACAATTGGTTTGATATCATAACAACATCAATATATCATTTAAAATACCAATATTTCATGTTTAAGGGAGTGTCCCACCCCGTGGGTGTCCATTAGCCTAGTTTAAGAACCCTCATCACATCCCATCAGGATCATGTGGGATCTAACACATTATTTGGATACTAAATTAATACGTTTCTACCAAGGAATAGAATTCATAGAATAATGGATCCTAGTTACAAACACATGAAAAAACCAGTAACAAGACTATGGTATATAAGTTGTATACTACCCACACCAATTTGTAGACGAAGACTATCTTAACTGTAGCATTTGATTTGGAACTAAACAACCTTAAAATCCCCAGACTAGAATATAATAGAAAAAAATTATTCTGGGATTCATAAGAAGAATAATGATCATATGAGGTATATTCTAGAAAATATAGAAAAGAGGAGTGTCAAACTCACTGAGATCTTCGATTCTCACCTAACCACGCCCTAAATGACCAAAAATAGAGGAAGAATCATCCTTGGGTTAATTCAGAGGAGGAGGTTCATGTCCCTTAATATTATACAGTGAAATGAGAAGAAAATAAGGTTGGAGGTCATAAATCTTATAGGGGTAATGGAAAATTACACCTCTATGAGAAGGAACTTGGTTTGGCTATAAGGTTGGACAAACCATATTCCAACCATGCGCCACCCTCTGGAAAATGTGGGTCTCGTTTGCATGTTCTTCTAGTAGACCACATGGTTTGAAAAAACATGAAGCAGTCATGTGAAATGGAACTTTCCATGTTTTCATAGTTTGTAGTCTCCCCCTTGCATGGTCTGTGAACCATGCACCCTACCCTATAGGAAACATGGTTAAGTCACACAGTTAGTACTAACCATGTTCCAAATGTGCACCCCACCCAAAATAGACTCATTTATTGTTATTTTTATAATCTAAACTCCCAGATACACCACCTTGGAATCCTAAAACAATTAGGATCAATTACATTAACAAATAAGAGGAGTTTAATTGAATCTTAAGAAAGTATTCACCTCATTATAAGTTTAGGATCTTACAACTTCGTCACCTTATAATAAATATTTATCGAGCCAGAGTCCCAATAATTACAGAGCCACCAAGGTAAAATATTGGGACACTATTACCACATGTCTACCTCCATCTCCCATGTCTCCTCTTTAATGTTACTATGCTCCCACAACACTCAAACCAACAACATGACCTTGCCCCGTATGATTTTCTCACATGGATCCAAAATATGAACTGGGTGGTCCTAAAAGGATACATTGGCCTCATGATCAACGTCATCAACATTAATCACATTATAAGGATTAGGGTTGTACTTCAAAATATTAGAAAAAAAGTCATTCACACCATTTTACCACTTTGTAAGATCCAATTGGTATTCCACTAGTTTGATCCTCTCCTAGATCTCAAATGACCCCATATACCTGGGTACCAACATACCCTATTTCAAAAAATGATGGTTCCATAATATTAGAGATAGCTAAAGGAACACATTATTATCCATTTATAATTTAAGGGGATCACTTCTTTTATCATTATATGAGTTATGTCAATTGTGATTCAAAGCCTTAAATTTCCAAAACAACATAAATTCCTCCAACACATCCTTTACAAGACTCAGACGCAACAACTGTAACTACATTTTCCCATCCAACACAACAGAGAACTACACAAACTACCATAGAGAAACTTATATGGTTCCATTTATATAGTCTCTTAGTAACTATTATTATAGGTGAACTCAACAATTGGTATGTTCTCTTCCCTGTTTCCATCAAAATCAAGGATGCATGCTCTCAGCACATTCAATAGAACCCAGATAGTACACTCTAATTATCCATAAGTTAGTTGTTGAAAGTCCATACTCAAATAAACCTAGGTACCAAGTGATTTCTAGAATCCATTACAAAATAATGAAATTAAATGTGTATCTTGTTCTGAAATGATACATCATGGATCCTCATGAAAATGTACTATCACCCGAACATATAAGAAACCCAAATCATCCACGGTAGAAGTCTCTAAAATTAGTATGATGTATTTCACCTATTTGAATTGATAAAAAATTATTTCATATTACATTATTCTTCAATGGTGTCTATTGAAGGCCCACCATGATGTCCATCATGATGTCATCCCACTTCCATTTGAAAATTGGAAACAGTTGTAGCGTACAACGTTACTACTAATGCTCAACCTTCACCTGCTAATAGGTATAACATCATTCCAGGAAACCTAGTATATATTTCTTTATCCATATACACCAATACTATCTATTAATAGCACAACCCATTTTAGTTAAACATGGATGCACCACCCACTTTGAATAATGGAACACACATATCATCTTTTTTCTCATACATATAGTTAGAAAAACACATCCATTAACATAATCGATGTCATCATCATCGATAGTTTAGTCATAAGGTTACTTCCCACATTCAAGTATTTTCCTCAAGGATGAACACTTTTAATACACATACTACCCCGCCTTGACCTAGATTAGAAGTGTGGACTCAACTGACAAGGATGCAAGGGTCATCTATCCGTAGACCATCTAAATCATTTAATGCATCTCAAAGAACATGGCCATCATCTTCCACTCACAAATAGACTCTTGAACTACCTAAGTATGTACATTTAATTATAAATAATTAGGAACACTATTCTATTTTCTGATCATATACAACAACTAAGAATCTAAAGATTTCACATAGTCAAACCATCTTCACTATTGGAGGTTAAAATCAAAATGATAAAATATTCACATCATGCATTTATGGTTGGTATACACCATAAAAACTTCTCTTACAATGTAATTTCATGAACAATTTAAATAATTCTCACATGATATAGACCATTTATAATTGACACCCTTCTTGGTCAATCTAGAAAGTGGTATGACCAAGAGAGAGGGAAGTCCTTGATGAACCTTCACTAATAACCCACTAAACCCATAATGATTCGGGTTTCAAAAACATTCTTAAGCTATTCCCAAGACACAACCACTTGCACATTTTTTGGCTCCACCGACACACCTTCCATGTAGATGCTGTCACCGATGAAATTTACCTTGTCAATCTAGAAACTACATTTTGATAGATTGATTTAAAGATGATGATTTCATAGTGTAATCAATATGATGTCAAGATGCTTGGAATTATTTTTATGATTCTGGGAATATAGTATGATTACATATATAATAATTAATATAAAATTATCAAAGAATGGGTGGAAAATTCATCCCATCATTTCCATAAACACTACTAGAGAGTTCTTTAACCCTAATGGCATCATGAAAAACTCATACAGACTATACATACTTCTAAAATAAATATATGTTATATTCTAAGGTCTCATCCTCAATTAATGAAACCCTAAACTCAAATAGATATTGGATAACATCAAAGAACACTTGAGTTTTTCAAAAATATCATTTATACATGGAAGAGGATACCACTTTATAATGACCATGCTATATAACTTCCAATAATAAAAATAGAAGTACAAAAATCCATAAGATTTCATTACAAACAAGACTAGTTAACCCTAATGTGATATAATTGAGAAAATAAACTCCTTATTGTCCAATTCATCCAAATTAGTCTTATGTTCCAAAAGACATTCAGGTTCTATTATATATAGAGGAATGGAATTAATCTTAGCTTCAAGAATCATCTCAATCATGAACTCAACAACTCTCTCATTTATAAATCCTAAGAATTCCATAAGAAAAAAAATCCTAAAATAGATCCACCATGGGAGGGAAGACTTTAAGCTCTAATTACCCATCATCAAGCATAAGTCATTCCACTTGGGAAGTGAGTACTCCAAACTGCCAACAAACTGGCCCAACACAGCTCACCTAGATTTTCTATTCTCTATGATGAACATGAGTTTAACTATCAAGGTATGCGATCATTACCATTCAGTTGTAACCGTTGATTTGGAATCAATACCACACTAACCAATCCATTACCAATATCATTTCAAAAACATATAACTTCAGCATAATGAAGTTACAAAGGAAATTATACCCACAAACCTCAAGAGCACACTGCTTACATTACCAAACATTTTCTTCTGTTACTCAAAATGGTGTCTCAATCGACATAACCCCACATGCATGTTAAACCTCTAGAACCAATATATTCAAAAATTTTGTTGATATAATATAATATGAGGCCCCCTATATTTAAAAATATAGTAGAAGACATGAAGGCTACTAAAATCATTCCTATATCTGTCAATCGTCCAATATTTACACTGCTAGATGAATGATAAAATTCATGAATATTACATGCCCCTATCCCTTGGGCTTCAGTTTGAGTTCATAGCACCAAACATCCCTAATGATATGCATGTTATTTTTGATAAATTACCACATGACTTTTTTAGACCACTATGTGTGGTGTAATTGATAATTCCCCACTAATACAAAGTAGTTGACCCCCTTCTGAAGGTCTTTACGGGTGTAGATCATACAACAATTATTTCCTATTGTGGGTCCCTACAAAACATATATATATGAATCATCTTTCTATATGCCCTAAATTTCACTCGTGGTTGAGGTCACTGACCTCATATATGGCATGGCCTTCCACACTGATTGGGGATGACTAACCCACCTCCCTATGAGATAGTTCTTCTTCCCTAACTACTTTATTATTCACTAATCATGTGTAAATTCTCAAAAAAACACATCCTAATATCAGAATATATTCCACTATATTGACCAACTTTAAAGGTCTTCCCACTACTTGAGTCTTCATTCAGTTTTCCTTCAGAAATAAGTGCTTGATCCACTACTTATGCAAACATCTTTAGGATAATGATATTCACCTAGGTCTTGATCTCACATATAAGTCCATTCTGAAATATCCAATATGTAGTAGCATCATCTTCTGTTACCCTCATAGAAGGACTCTGTAAACCTATGAAGAGGAAAAAATAATCCATCACAATCATGATTCCCTATGTCAAGGGGATACACTCTTTAGGCTTACACTACCTAAAAGTCTCTCAGTAAACATGTTCCATGAAATTCTATAGGAAGTCCTTCCATACCATTACATCAATCTTCTCAACTTAGGCCCATATATCCCACCGATGTTTCAATGGTCATCATAAGACATAAGTTTCTATCATGTCCCTCCTTTTAGGTAGTTACTTTATGTGATCCATAATCGTTTTGAAGGAATCAATCCAAAACGATTTTGTCTCTGATCCACCATATCTAGAAAACATTGGGGGTATAGTAGATGGAGTTACCTTGTAAAATCCAACATACTCGGTGTAGCCCACCATCGGTATCTATCCAAAAACTGTATAAAATGGGTGAAGTTACAATGGAATTTATCTTCTCCACTATTACTCAGAACCGACATATATTATTTCCTCTCTATTTGTGGATAATTATAGGTTATTTCATTTTATCTCCCAGTTGGTAGACAATTTATTTGTGGAATGTATCTATAATTCCAAACACAGATATCAAAACTCCAAACATAAGATTTTCACAAATTCATAAACAAGATGTTACTCCTCTTAAAACATGTCACCCATCATCCACTATCCTAACAAGAAAAACCAATAACCCATCATGATTATAAAACACTCTTAATCGGACCATTTCTAACATGGGTTACCCCAAATCCAAAATGTTCACTTTACATTATACACTATTTTAACCACCCCATAACAATATTTCAATTATTTTTAAAATTATAAATTTTTTATTTAGAACATTATCTTAAAATTTTTAATGGATTCAAGAAGAATTTATAATTCCCATGCCAGACAATAACCATTTTCCCATATGTACATTACATAATGCATGTCTCATATATCCCTAAGTGTCTAGAATAATTCACGCATATACAATCCCCATGGATTTCTAGGACATAATCGAAATCATTGAAATTAATAACCTCACATGAAAATTGCATCACCCAAGGGGAAATAACATGCAAAAATAACATCAAACATCAAGAAAAACAATCCCACACTACGTGCTAAGGTCTTCCCCCAAACATAGGTTAGCTACTCTGATGCAAGATCTCATTACCAAGGACCTAAAGATGATTTTTTTTTATTTACCTTTCATAAATAATATATAATAGAACCTCCCCTGATACCACTTTATAATGTACTGACTTCAGATCCACTAATTGGTGCCTTGAGATAGTTCTCCACATGACCACATGCATACCTCCCTATATTTTATAGGCTTCCGACTAGTAGTGATGGTCGAATGAAACACATGGAGATACTATACCATTTTTATAATAGTATGAAACAACATATAAAATTAGAAACAACCATTCAACATAATGAATAATCATACATTATCAAAATAATTGACAAAAACTAGGTACCTTCCCATAACCAAACAGTAAATACACCATGTCATGTCATACACTTCCAAGTGTGAATGAAAACCAAAATAAAAACAATCATAAAAATTCCCAAATTAGGTCCCAACATCAAATCCAATTCCCACCTCCATGCTCATCAATGAGAATAAATAAACTCTCTAGAATAGATTATTTTCCCTTATCATGATAGGAAATCATGAAGTTTTCTCAGGTTCCTTGTGGCAGCCCAGGTAGGGTGTGAGTACAACTCTGTAGGCCACCACCAACAATGTCAACAAATTGGCCAATCTAATGTAATGTATATAGAAGTGTTGAAAATAATGAAAAAATATTAAAACATGCCACACCATTTAACATTTTTACCATTCATATCATTTCTTAGTTCCCTATTTTACCCAATTGTTAGAAAACCTACTTTTGGACACACTAGTCATCTGATACATGTGTCTATATGTCATAGGTTGGAAAACCTAGAGGCTCATTACATGAATCTGACTAGGATTATTAATGACATGTTTGAATAGACCAATCGTGTTATGGAATTCCATGTCCATACCCTTAGGTTAAAGAGAAACTGTCTGCTCCCCAAGAAACAAAAATTCATAGGGGTTCTTGGAGCATCAGTCTTGCTTACCCACATGTATGGAGCATTAGTCCATCTTACAACTAACCATTTATCACATTCACATATGCACATCATCATTAAAATTTTTGTTACAGAAAATAAAAATGATGAACCACTACCACTTAATCTCATTTCCATGATTCTTTATAATCATTATGTTCTCAATTCCAAAGAAAACCCCCAATTACCTTTTTAACACATTAAAAACATTTATTCTCCTTTTCAAACCATTTAACCACGAGGCCAAGCTGCATTAAAAAATTATCATATCCATCCATTTACATTCCACAATTAACATAACTCCTAATTTGAATTCAAACATCCCTTCTTTCTATTTTATCATGTTAATCACATTTAAAATTTGTTTAATATAATAATTTCCTTAATTTTTCATTCAACACATCATAATCTTTCATATTCAAAGAAGTATCCCACAAAATGGGTGTCCATAATCTTGTTTCCTCATCAGATACCATGAGAATCATTAGGGATTTATTGTGGTGCATTGTTTTCCCACATATTTTGAAAAAAAATGGGCCAACCATTCACCAACCATGGACCAACCTATGTCTATAGGGGGCCTAGGTCACATGGTATCCTGGGAGCTACATGGTTTGATAAACTATATGGTGGTTAAGTGAAATGTATTTTTCAAATTACACATGGTTTGAAGGCTCCCCCTTTCTTGGTTTTTCATTCATGAAGCCTCCCCCTACTGGATGCATGGTTAAGGTGCAAAACTACTAATAATAGTGAAATAACAATGTTCCCTAACTAGAACAACCTCATCTCATTCCTTTTTGTGCCCCAAACACCCAATACACCCTCAAGTATCATTATACGACCTATGACCATTTCACTAACCAAAAAAAGGATATTAAATGAAACTTAAACAGATACAATTCTCATTATATGTTTGGGATCTTACAACCTACCCACCTTATGATGAAATTATTTCCGATGCTTTCACAAGTGCGCACACATCTGTCTATGGAGGATGCACTGCTGTTTCCCCGCATTATTTCTGTCCAAGGGCAGGCGACATCTTTCGGTTAATCATAGACGTTTTCTCCTTGATCGAAACAGGATGATGGTATTTTGGTTTCTCCTTTCATGGATTCCTCTTCGAAACTTATCACCAAGTCTAGGAATCCCTTATAGACTAAGACGTTGTTTGTGAAACTCTTCCCAGTTTCATTTCTTCATGGATGTTGGTTAATTACACTACTAATGTCGGGAAATTCCAAGGGATCCTTTTAGGATAACAACCTTTAGTCGGGAGAGTAGTTTCATTGGACATCACTGGCATGTCTGTACACTGGAACACTAGCATGTTGAGGTTTCTTCCCCTTATTATAGGGCTTCTCGAGGGCACGGAAGCCTGAGGCATCCCTTGTTGAATGCATGAAATTATAAGTTATAGGCATGTATCTGAGGTTTTCCTCAGCATCCTATGTTTAAAAAAGGGTATGCCTCAGTTTTAACTTATATCGGATATAGATCAGAAGGATCAGAACACTGACTAGAGTGAATCATATTGGTGCAACCCCTGGAGGGAACACTGATGTAGGGGATAATCCATAGTTAGCTACTCGATTATTGTTTAATGGAATGGGGAATTATGTGGCATGATCCCACCAGGATGTAGCGGCCCAGGTAAGAATCAGGATAGAAAATGGATGCTTAAGTGGAGTGGATGTGGAATGATATGGAGTCAACTTGAGGATGACAGTGATGTTGGGCTTGAGCCTCGAAGAGACCTCCTACGTATCCCCATGGCAGGGAATCAAAGTCCACATAGTTTAGGATAGGGGTATAGAATTGGGGTGCGCGCAGGGGACAATGACCCAATTATATACTGGGGATTACATGCGTTTAGTAGCCTGAGGATGGTATTACACCACTGGAATGAACCAGCAATATGGGCCCCAACAGAAGGGACGACAGAAGCTTACAACTAGGTTTGGGTTGATAATGGATTTTCGTTGAATGGGGTTCACAATGGATCACTTTTGGATGATGGTACAATGTATTACCACTGGATGGGGTCCCAAAGGCTTACACTGGATGGGGTGACAATGGTATATCGTTGGATGTGGTCACAATGAATTAATTCTAGTTGTGGTCACAACGGCTTACCACTGGATGGGGTCACAACGACTTACTACTGGATGGGGTCACAACAACTTACCACGGGATAGGGACACAACGACTTACCACTATATTTGGTCACAATGGCTTACCACTAGATGGGGTCACAAGTGCTTACCACTGGATGGGGTCACAATGATTTACCACTAGATGGGGTCACAATGGCTTACCGCTGGATGGGGTCATAACGGATTACCGCTAGATGGGGTTAGAACAAATTATTACCGGATGGGGTCACAACGGATTACCAATGGATGGGGTTGAACCTTATATAGACTTCTTAAATAAATTTCATTTGCAAGGATGAATGTCCTCGTAGTTTGGGATGGTGGATGAAGTTTAACGACATGCAGGATGAAAAGGGGGAATGCATTTTAATGTCATGCGGGACGAAGGTGGTCCGGCGTGAAGGGGGCTAGAACTAGTGGCTATCAGGATTGAACCTCAGGGAGACTTCCTAGATACCTTGCCTCGTCTTGGATCAAATACCACATAGTTCAGAATAAGAGATTGTCGAGACTGATGGATGGTGGGCTTGAACTTTAAGGAGGCTTCCTACGTACCTTGCCTTGGCAAGGATTGAAGACCACGTAGTTCAGGTGTGGTGGACCGATGTGAAATGGTCGGAACCAATGGATGGTGGACCTGAACCTCAGGGAGTCTTCTTACATACCTTGCCTTGGAAAGGATCAAAAAACATGTAGTTCAAGTGTGGTGGACCGACGTGAAATGGTCGAAACCAATGGATGGAGGACTTGAACCTATGGGAGGCTTCCTACGTACCCTGCCTTGGAAAGAATCAATGACCAAGTATTTTAGGATTGATATTTGGGGCTTCCACTCTAGGTTTCCCAGAGAGGATTTCATGGTTGATGCTCAATCTAATACCATGAGAGTCATGCTCGGTGTGAGAAACAAGAGGCAGGAGAGACCTGCCGATCACTTCGTGAAAGGTGCGTCCATGGGAAGTGGAGTGGAGAATACACGTATTTAGTGGCTCAAAGAGGAAAAAGGGGATTACATGTGGTCTATGGACCAGGGTGATGGAGATTGGGACTTAATCTAGGGTGGAGGCCTAGTGGCGACAATGCCCAGTGGGAGAGGGATTTGGCACCGAGGAAGAGAGGAGGAGTAGGGATTCTACCTTATGCAAGAAAATCTAGGGGATTACACCAAGGTGGTTGCCCTGTACCCATGGAAAAACACCACTACAATAAAGAGGATCCCATTCCATGTGAGGACTGATCTTACTCCCATAAAGAATAGTGGGTGTAGAGAATATCTATGACGGGGCACCCTGCGTATATTGCACGGGGTGAGGCCATAGTTTAACATCATTTTTTGAGGACAATGGTTCTTGGCTGTTAACATCCTGCAGCTCAGGCGAGGTGGGTTCACTCATAACCCCTTAGGAATTACATAGCTAATACCTCCCGCCCCTTTGGTAAGGGAAGGAATCAACATTTCCATGGTGAGGGGGTGTTATGGAGTGATCCATTGAGGGGTCCATGTTAGTGTGGCTATTTGAACAAGCAATAGCTGTTAGTGTGCCTATGCGAAGAAGCATGAGGCGAAGTAGCTCAACGCGAAGCATGGACCAAGGGACCTAGAAATTACTTCGTGTGAACCTATTGGGCCGCACAAGAAAAGGATTTGTAGAGAAAATGCGTTCATAAGTAGAATCCTTGTGAAGCTCTGGTGCTCCATGAAGTATAGGGGCTTCGCCAAGGGGTGTTCTTCATGAAGTGAAGTGGCCTAGAATAGGCATAGGTTATAGTTTTATATAGAAGGTTCTTTTCCTAGTGGAGAGGCATTCGCGGAGCAATGTATCATGAAGAAAGGGTGCCCCACGAAGTGTAATATTGCAATGCAATATGCCTTGTGAAGCATAATAATCCTACCATTGCATGCGGGTCACATGTTCATGAAGGGTACTTCATGAATCATAAGTGCTCCGTGAAGACCTGAGTCCCTTTGGGGATATCTTTCCTTCATGGAGGCCTATGGACTCTATGAAGGGAATTCCTCTTTGAAGAGAGGTAGAATTCATGCAAAGGGAAAGGGACTTCAAGATGAAAAAGTTCTTTGAAAATCTCATGGTTCACAGAGTAGAAATTACTTCGCGATGTGGGATCTCTGAATGCAAAAGGTCAGTGGATCCATGTTATGGGCTTGAGGGGAGCCCGATATTTATAGGTAAGAGGAATCATGTAGCAGATCATTCTTGGCATGAAGATGGATCTTGCTCCATGGTGGGTTCATGAATGTCAAAGGGGATCGTGGAGCATCCCGCCTCCTTTCTCTAAAGAGGGTTCATGACCATCAAATCAGTTCGCAGAATATCCTTCCTCCTTGCTCTATGGTGGGTTCACGGACTTCAAATCAGTTCATGGATCATCCCACCTCCTTGCTTTGTAGAGGGTTCGTGAACACCATATTGGTTCATGGAGCATCCCTCCTCTTTGCTCCGCAGTGGCTTCACGAAGGATTAGCTTTACATTGGCGCGGGGCCCCGGGGGCTCCATGAACAAGCTTCCCGAGATAGCCCCTTCTGTTCTCCATTTATTCATTTTTGTCCTAGATTTTGGGGCCCACAAATTCCCCCCCACCTCAGACATGGAGATGAGGAGAAATTGAGGGTCAAAGTCTGGGGTTCAATCACCAGAATGTATGGTCCATTCATGAAGCCGACTCGCGAAGGAGGATCGCGAAGCAGAGAAGCGACAGACATGTCGAGCGCGTCGTGAAGCTCATCGCGGTTTGATGTGATTTAAAGCAACATGGGTCTTCACCAATAAATAGGTGAGCTGACCTCTCTTTTTTACTTTCCCTTCTCTGCATTTTTGGCATTTAGCACTCTCGATTCGTGAAGCTTGGCGTACTCTTTGATTCCTCTCTGTGATTTGGGGCTTCTTCTTCATAGTGCATAATGATTCTTTGAATTTATGATGGTGTACCTTACGGATTTCATCCGAATATCGGTGCAGTACTTCATGATTCCATTGCTAGGATCAAGCTATGCAAACGTTCTCCGCAAACGTGTTCCGCAAAAGGGCTTTGTGAAAGGTGTTCATATCTTAAAAACAGAATGGATCACCAAGAGGCTGCTAGGGGGTCCTTGTGGACACTCCCCGAAGGGAGGAGATGGAAAATATCTTCCATATAGGGGTGTTGGTACAAAGCCACTCTGATCATGATTCTTTGGAGAATCTACAGTCAGAAATCCAAAATAATTATCCTCTATGTAAGAGGCTACCTCTATATGGATTTGGGCTGAGGGATGACGTCTTCATCCCTAAAGAAATTAGAGATGAGCTAGCTTACTGGTTCAAGAACACACCGTGCCAGCGCCAGTGGTTCAGGGAGGCTTACAAGCTTTCTCTAGAGGACTTCACAACTGTTATTTATGATTTTATGTACAATTATTGTAATAATGTTGACATAAAGGAA
The DNA here is from genome assembly GCA_963277665.1 of Viscum album. Lineage (NCBI taxonomy): Eukaryota > Viridiplantae > Streptophyta > Magnoliopsida > Santalales > Viscaceae > Viscum > Viscum album. Next base: position 343,991,932 of record OY728156.1, read on the forward strand.
TTGTAGTTGGAGACATTCCACCCTATGTACTAAACAATCTTGAAGGAAGCATTGAGGAACCTGCAGAAGGGATTTTATGATGAGTGAAATCTATGCCAGGGTTGCAAATTCATAGATGACTAGGCTAGGGCCTACTTGGTAGGTGCCTCATGTGAGGAGTTTGGGGAAGATCTAAGGAGAGTGAGCCTATATGAGGCAGCTTGGGCTTCCCAATTATATATCTATCAACCAAATCAGCTGATGTTCGAGTTTTTGAGCATGGGGTCATCAAGGACCAATACCTTCCACTTACACCATGGGGATGTTAGAATCGGTTTATGGGATGTGCACCAGATCTCGGGGGTACCGATACTGGGGGGCGATGTATGATGAATTCCTCCCTGTTATGGGTCTGTGGGAGGATTCAGAGAAAATGTTGCTGCTGGCGATGGTGTTGATGGAGATGGTGCTGGGAGAGGACAAGTAAGCAGTGAGAGACATCCACTTCAGACGGTGGTTCAAGCAGTTCCTGAATATCCTGACAGACATATAGTTTCTAGTGAGGCCTCGAACTTGCCTGAAGGGGGCTCAATGGGGAAAGGAGAACTCGTACTGGCGGCTCTTGGAGGATAGATAGTGGAAAACTTGGGGATTCAGTTTCATCCCTGAGAAACAACCAGTAGTTAGGCTGGAGGCATTCATAGCGGTGCTCATCTGCGATTGGATCCTGTCAGTGAGGTATACAGACATGGGCGAGCAACCAATCACATTTATCATGGTGTCCATGTTGGCGACAGGAGGGTGGGTCAACATTAGAATCCTGATGCTTTCCAAGCTGTACTAGAAGTTATGGCATATTAGTGAGGGGAAGAGGCCACAGAGGATATTCTGGTCATTCCACCTCATGTATTGGTGGATATCAGCACACATCAGGGGGGTCTATGAATATCAAAACCGCATCTCCCCTTTGGGATCAAAATTCCTCACATCCATCCTAAAAATTGTAGGGAGCCTTCTGACCAAGCTGACCATGTCGTCGGTACTGAACATGGTCTGGAAGGTTGAAGAGTGCATCTTTCATCTATTCCCACTACTAATAGGTGCTTTCACTGATGATGGTTGGGGAACGGAATAGAACCAGTCCTTTCTCCTAGCCTTTTGAGGTGGAGTCCTAGTGGAAAGAGTGGACCACGAGCTTCTCAACGAGGTGTACACCCCTCTCCGATTCGCCAACCAATTTTGGTGTATGCAGTGAATGACCCCACATGTCTTTTTAGGGGTGCTCCATGTGGAACATCCGTGTGTGATGAGGCAGATGTGGCTAATGTTCACACGATAAGATGGGAAGATGCAAGATAAGCTGCCTCCACCCAATGCCATCTTCAGGTTGGTGATGGAGTATGACAAAAGCTGGGAGGTGACCTACCCATGGGAGATGCTGAAGCAGCCAACCATTTAGGACGGTGATGGTGTGCTTCCCCAACATCGAGGCTTGAGTCGGAAGGCAACAAGGACATCCTGCGGTGGCGGGGCTACCATGGCGGTGAGGCCCACACCGGTTGAGGGGGAATTAGTGGCAGTGGATATAGAAACAGCAGCGGATCCAGTGGTCCTAGAAGAATAGAGTTATCCAAAGGGGAGGCCACTGAGAGGATTCTGTAGAATATCGACTCATACTTTAGGGAAGTGGATGCGCCACATAGACATGCCAGATAATGCTACCTTCCTATAGACCTAGGACATCTGGGAAGTCAACAAGAATTTTCTCAGCACATCTGATATGTGGAAACACCTGAACCATCTCAGGATGGATTTTTTGGGGATTGGCCCTATCAGGGTCGGCAGTGCAGTGTCTCAAGTAGAGGTGGAGAAATACCTGACCGAGTTGGAGGACATTGTGCACTCTTGGGGTGTTCCACGTCCAATGACAGATCAAGTGAAGGTGTTTTTGGATCAAATGTCTCCCCCGCAGTTGACACCAGCTTATTTGAGGGAACGGTTCCCTCTACCGGAAGAATAAGATGAATCCTCTAGGGGGAGGAGTCCGATAGTGGGAGCCCTTTGGAAGAGGGAAAATTCAATGATTAGGGCTCAAATTTTGAAGAATTTATAGAGGTCGTTGAGGTAAAATCCTGCGCTCCTTCCCTGATATCTGCTTCCAAGCTACTTTGGACCCCTCACTAATGTTTAAAATTTGTAGAAGACCCTCATTCATAGAACCCATTCTCATCCCTCAGTGGATAAATATGCGGGGCCTTCAGGATCCACACCCACGGCTATAGTGATTACCACATCCAGTAGGGCCATGATACCTGAGGTGGATCCTCCATATTTTTCAGACCATCTGAAAATATACGGAGGGCCACGAATCGGGGTCCCCATAGCTAAAACCCAGAAATGAGACCGCAAATTCGATCTCTGTAAGTCTCCTTTACCAAACTCATGATTACAACCCATTGACCAGGCTAACTGACATTCTTGGATTTTTGGTATGTAGAGTTCTTCAAATGGAGAGGGCTGCCTTGGCGAGGTTGGATGGTATTCCTTGCAGCGTTTTACCATGGGAATATTGGGGATTGTGGAGGTAGATATCCAGACCGACCCAGCTGCGGCTCTGAAGATCACTGTAGGACCATTGGCAGGGTTGTGCCTGAGATTATTGATGTGGGATCCGATGATGAAGATCGTTCGGACAACCGGGGTCCTACCACACCTGATCAGACACAAGATGCGGAGCCTGCTGACGAGGTTTTTGGGGTGTTCCCTATGTACGAGCCATCTAACAATACAAAATAAGACGAAACGACCTCTAAAAAAGAAGATAGAATGATAGTCCATATTTGGTCATGGAAGATGATCAAGCTCTTTATCGATGACACCCCTCAAACACAATGAATACATCATATAGAGAGACTTCGTTTGAGACTGCGCAAACTATGGACTGAGTGGAATATGCCCAGTGTCCTCACATGCTCATATGAGATCTCATGGAGGAGTGGATTTGTGATTATAACCATGGCCTTGGTGTGGGTTGGCAGTAGAGAAAAGCGGTGAACATCAAGAGGCTACAGGAGGCTGAAAACAAGATTCAGTGGCTGTAGGTTCGGGAAGATGAACACTATGCTCTCCACAGTGTGCAGTCGGAGATTATATCACGGCTGAAGGCCCAGCTGGCAGAGGATGAAGAGAGGATTAAACAAGCCTCCATAGAGATGGATATTGTCTGGAGCGATGAAGAGCGGGCCTAAGTTGCGGCTGACAAACTACGCCCCATTGCTGCCAAGGAGGAGTAGGAACTTAACAGGAAGTAATGGATCTTGCACGCTATGAGCCAGAGGGTGGTAGAGATGCAAAGTTCTTTTGACGGGGTCAACCCATCCATGGGAGGGGTTGATCCTCGAGTACTATAATGCCTACAACTTTTGAACACAATTTTATGCCTTGAATATTTATGCTAGATACATGCATGAGTTCTATTATTCATTTGGTTTATTGCATTTTCTATATATGCATGGAACATCTAGCGATCAGTCTCTAAGATCACATGGGCCGGTCCTGATGTGAGAAACAAGGGATGGACACCTTATCATTCCACATGAATATAAGAGTGAAAACAAATCTCTGGGCATCAGGGGTTTGAATAACCAATCCATATTTTTGAGAAGAGAGGGAGAGGCCCGACTGGAGGATGAAGCTCTTAGAATAGTTGAATAATCTCTTTCCTAGTGTGTTCTAGTGCATGAGTAGGGTAATTCCATGAGCTTTGGAATTAATCCGAACATAGGGGAGTGTGTAACATCACGGATCAGTGTGCCACTCGATGGGTTCCCCGAATCCGGTTCCGGGACATTACAAAGTGGTATCAGATGAGTTTTATTTTCTCTGAGATATTTTATTATTTGGAGACAACAAAAAGAGATAGATTACTAAGGTATTCAGTAATAACTGCGCCCGAGAGTAGCTACCCCGTGTATAGCTAAAGGCTGGACTACCTCGAATTAAATTGCGATTTTCTGTTTATGATTATTACAATTGATTTGATTTTCACCATTGGGTGACGCACTTGTGGTGTGCTGTTTATATTTTTATACTTGGGTTCTATTTAGTTGTAACCGGATGAGATGAGGGTATTCCCTCTCATGCATCATTTAGGTACATGTTAGAATCAAATTCTATGCATAGTTTCCATGCCATGTAGATTCATTAGAAATTTCATGTTGTTGTGATAGATTTTGTGCTAGAAATTTCAGGCTATTGTGATAGATTTCTTTGATAAAATACCTGCTATTTTGTAGGGTATTGTTATGTAAGGTTTTTTTAATGAAGTCCAAACTTTGGTTCTTAAGGAGTATGTGCCCTCATCAATAGGAATTTGGTGGATCATCAACTTGTTTACTTTGTTATGAAATGTATAAGATACCAAGATTTGTTTTGCGGGGAGTATGGGCCCTCACAGATCATAATTTGGCACTTGTGTGTTTGTTCAGTGGTTTTCTGGGCTCCGGAGTAGTTTCTGTGGCTTACTGTCCGGAAAAAACCAAGAATACATGCCATGTAATGATGATTACATGGAGTTTACTCTTCAGTTTGGGAAGAAATGAAAACATTTTAAGTACACGCCATGTACCATATGTACACGCCTTGTAGTTTCTAACCATGTCATAGGCCGTGTAGGAAGAAACATGGTATCGGGGGAAAATCTTAAGGGAACACACCGTGTACTAGTTGTATATGCCATGTTGTGTTGACCCTGTGTCGGCCATGTGATGAACAACACAGATGGAGAAATCTTCGCTTAGACACGCCGTGTCACTTTCGAACACGCCGTGTAGTGTAATCTGGGAATCTAGTCGTGTAACTAAAAAATAGAGGTCAGTGTTATCCTTTAATGTAGATTCTGTGTCCATCTAGAACACACCGTGTAGAGTGAGCCGTGTATTCGTTAGTGTATCGAACAACACGGGTTGGCGAAGCTCATCTAGTATATGTCGTGTGCCTGTGGGACACGGCGTGTAGTATTTACCGGTGAGAGACCGTGTGGACTTGGCCATGTGGATGGGGAAACAAGGGGGTGTACACTCCGTGTGCGGGTGTAACACGCCGCGTACTGTTAGCCGAGTAGCAGGTTGTGTCACTAACAACACGGTCAGTTGGATTCTAAGCCATACATGTCGTGTCCATCTGGAACACACCATGTTGTGTGAGTTGTGTACCCGGCTGTGTAACGGACAACATAGGTTGGTGAAGCTCATCCAGTACATGACGTATAGACCTTATACATTCTATGTAGTCAGGTTAAAAAGAGATCCATGTGGCTAAGCTGTGTAGAAGGACCTAGGTAGGGGAAGAAAATTCAAGTGCAAGTCATGTATGTGGATAACACGCCATTTGTTTGGGGTGTTACACGACCAGTTTTGGAAGAAGTACACGCCCATGTGAAATACATGAGGTAACACGCCGTGTAGTTATTATAAACGACGTGTAGTCTTGTTTTGTCAACTTGAATGTTTTCTTTTCCTTGTTCCCTTCTTACACTTCCAGTTCTTATTCCTTGAAAATATTTCTCTATAGCATGTGCTTGACCTTGTAGAGTCATCCCGCCGAGACAACCATGGGTTATTCTCCAAGAGAGAAGCAACGATTATACTCCAGAGATGGTAGGCCACAGGTTACCGATGGATCCTCAAGTAGAGCCAGATGCAGCACCAACCATTACACCGGACATAGGCGTGGATGCACAATTCCGTGAAGGCTTCATGAGGGTTATGTAGCCCTTACAGGGAGCACAGCCGGTTGGCACATATATGGTAGAGCTTACATGTACATTACAACAACATCATCTGCCTATGTTTTTAGGGGATGGTGGACCATAGGCTATGGAGTCTTGGCTGGGTTCTATATAGACTATCTTTGAGCATCTGAATACGCCTCCTGGGAGGAGGTTCAAGCTCGCTAAATACATGCTGTGTGATTATGCCAAGAGATGGTGGGATGTTACCACCCAGATTGATAATCACAGAGACATGGCATGGGACGAATTTCAGGAAGTCCTCTATGATTTTTTATTTTCAGAGATGCTAAGGGAAGATCGAGCTCGCGAGTCCATGAATCTGCAGTAGGGTGCCATGTTAGTGATGAACTATTCTGCGCACTTCACTGAGCTATAGCGTTTTGCACCTGTTCTGGTGGGTGAAGAGATGTTGAGGGATATATTCTTTTAGGATTGTCTTCGATATGACATCTATGCACTAGTGAATGTTTTTAGGTTTCCTATAGTGCATGCTATTGTGAACAAGGAACTGATTACCGAGCAGAACCTACTGGAATCTAGTGGTGTAGGCTAGAGTGGTTATTTCTACCGGTGAGAGGAAGAGGAAGACGTATTTCTCTCACGGTGGCAGTACTATACAAAAGAATTATTTAGGTGGCTAGGTGATGTGATACCAGTGAGGTAAAGAGAAGAAAAAGAGACCTCAATGTCCACGTGACCCAGTGGAGTGTCGAGCATGCGGCAAGATAGGTCATCTCCAACATTTTTGTAGGGTGTTTCCACTAGTGGCTAGTGAGATGGGTTCTGTGTAGACTCTGCATACAGGACCAGGGCCAGCAGTTTCTTACTAATCAGGTAATTGGAATACGTCTGGACGTTCCGGCTGAGGTGGTGGTCGTGGACGTGGTAGCCCGACACCAGGATCTCAGAGACAATAGGGCGGGTCAGCTCAGGGTATCCAAGCTATTTCGTAGGGCTGTGGCCCTGGGCAGGCATATGCAGTGCAACATACCCAACAGAAGTAGGATCCCAGACCTTCCACTGTCAGAGGTACTATTCAAGTTGCTTTTGTTTTCTCTTCACTACTTTTTGATACTAGTGCTACACATAGCTTTATATATGTGCCCATTGTGGAGAGCCTTAGGCTCTGTGTTTCTTCTTCTTCTTCTGATATTATGATGCTAGACACTCCATTGGGGACTAGAATGGCTGGTGTGCGTCCGTGAAAGGAGTACCCCTAGAGGTTTGTGGGTGTCACCTTCTATAGGACCTCTATGTCTTAGAGATGACGAGTTATGACGTCATTCTTCGGATGGACTATTTGGAACACTTTTGAGCCTTTGAAGATTTTTATTGTCGCAGGGTGAGTTTCACATCACCATAGGGCATAGAGTTTCTATAAAAGGGTGAATGAGATGTCCAGGTGAGCCGAGATGGACCCGAGCATCGTGGGTGAGGTGGAGTGACAACCTAGATTGCAAGTTTATATCTAGATGACTAGGGAACTGGTCATAAGGACTTCCCTCCAGTGGTTGATCATTTTAGGGATGTCTTCCTGGACGAAATTTTAGGTCTACCTCCAGAGAGAGAGGTGGATTTCTCTATTGATATTTTTCCAAGAGCAGCACCAGTGTCCATTTCATCTTATAGGATGGCTACACGAGAGTTGCAGGAGCTCAAGAAGCAGTTGGAGGAGGTGAAGGAAAAGGGTTTCATCCGACCTAGTACTTCTCCTTGGGGTTCGTCTATCCTATTTGCGAAGAAGGCAGACGATACCCTTAGACTCTGTGTGGATTATCAGAAGATGAACTAGTTGATGATCAAGAACCGATATCCCGTTCCAAGTATTTATGATCTTATTGATCAACTTCAGGGAGCATGAGTGTTCTAGAAGATTTACTTGAGATCTGGATATCATCAGTTGCACGTTAGACCATCGGACATACCGCTTACAACCTTTTGGTGTAGATATAATCTATACGAGTACTTGGTCATGCCATTCGGACTCACGAACATGCCATCAGTTTTCATGGCTCTGATTAATCATGTGTTCCACCCATATATAGATTCATTTGTGGTAGTCTTCATGGACAATATCATGGTGTACTCTCACACTCGACACGACCATGCCATCCATCTTGAGATCGTTTTGAGTACACTGAGAGAGCCTCATCTATATGCTAACCTCTCAAAGTTCCACTTTTGGATGGACCAGATTCACTTCCTGGGTCGTATTATCTCATAGGCAGGAGTTTTTGTAGACCTAGAGAAAGTGAGAGTAGTAGTTTCCTGGGAGAATCCTAAGAATGTGTTTGAAATACGGAGTTTCTTGGGGTTTGAGGGTTACTAGAGGTGCTTTATAGAGGACTTATCCTGCTTAGCAGAGCCGTTGATGGTTTTGACTAAGAAGGGTGTTATGTTCGTTTGGTCACAAGCTTGTGAGATAGCCTTTCTGGAGCTGAAGGGAAGGTTGAAATCAGTATGAGTCCTGATACTTCCAGAGCAAGGGAAGTGCTATGCAGTTTAATGTGATGCGTTAGGTATTAGACTGGGATCAGTGTTGATGTAGGGCGATAGAGTAGTTGCGTACGAGTCTCGACAGTTGAGGCCACATGAGAGGAATTACTTGACGCATGATCTTGAGTTGGCAGCAGTTGTTCATGTGTTACACTGTTGGAGACATTATCTCTTGGGAGACAATTTTGTTGTGTTTACGGACCACAAAAGTCTCAAATACCTCTTTACCCAACACGACCTGAATTTTAGACAATGAGGGTGGGTTGAATACCTTCAGTCCTTCTACATAGAATTTACCTATAAACCTTGTACGGTTAATGCAGTTGCTGATGCAGTGAGTAGGAGGACTCAGATACAGGCAGTGTAGGAGGCCAGTGCTGAGTGAAAGCTCGTGGCTTTGTTCTCTGAGATGAATTTTTTGGTGCACGATAGTCATGGGTGAGCCTATATTTCTTCCATATCTATGACTTCTAACCACCTGGATAGAGTGAAGATGAGACAACTATCAAATTCAGAAGGCCTAGTTCTATGATTATCGGTGGCAAGTGAGGACCCTCCTCCTGGTTGGATGATAGGCGATGATGAGGAACTGCATGTCCATAGACGAGTGTGGGTTCCAGGGGATATGCACGAGGAGTTGATGCAAAAGTTTCATGGTTCATCTTGGGCAGTGCATCTCAGAGTTACCAAAATTTACCGTGACTTGAGATGTCAGTATTGGTGGTCGGGTATGAAATGAGAGGTAGCTGGTTTTGTTGCGAGATGTTCCACCTATCAGCATGTGATGGCGGAGCAACATAGGCTAGACAGACTATTACAATAGTTACCCATTCTAGAGTGTAAATGGGATGATGTCGTGATGGACATTGTGACTGGGTTTCTGAGGTCACCTTGAGGCAGTGATTCCATGTGGGTTATTGTGGATAGACATATGAAGGTAGCTCAGTTTTTTCGGATGAAGGAGACTTTCGGTGTTAACGAGATCGAGAAGTTGTATATTCAAGAGGTTGTATGCCTTCATGGGGTTCCTCAATCTATCGTTTCAGATAGGGACACCTGGTTTATGTCTCATTTCTGGTAGAGGTTTCAGAGGGCACTGGGTACACAGGTGCTTCTAGGAACAGCTTACCACCCTTAGACTAATGGTCAATTAGAGTGTACAATACATGTGATTGAGGACATGCTACATGCATGAGTTCTGGACTTTTGGGGCTCTTGGGAGAAGAACATACCCCTGGTCAATTTTTCCGATAATTATAGTGTTTCAGGAAACTATTGAGATGGAATCTTAAGAGGATTTGTATGGTAGGCAATGACGAACACCATTGTTCTGGTTGGAGGCAGGTTAGGAAGCTTTAATGGGACCACGTCTCATGCAGGAGACTTCAGATTAGGTCCAGTTGATTCACAAACGAATGGCTACATCACAGTCTCCTCCAAAATCTTATGCAGATTGCTGTAGAAGACCCTTGGAGTTCCTGGTTGGGGATTAGGTTTTCTTGGATGTTTCACCGAGGTTGGGACATAGGCAAGTCAGGAGACAAGGTAAACTTTCACCGTGGTATGTGGGGTGTTTGAGATTATAGAGAGAGTCGGGCCGGTTGCCTATTGGTTGTAGTTACCACAGAGGTACCAGGACATGCACGATGTTTTCGACGTATCTCAGCTGTGCTGTTATCACTCAGACCAGTCTCACATCTTTCAGCCCGAGGAGGTTGAACTTTAGGTCGATGCGTCCTTTTAGGTGCATTCGATTCGTATTTTTGATAGGATCAGGAAGGTTCTATGAGGGTTGTGAGTTCCAATCATACGGGTGATATGGCAGCATGGTTGAGTACAAGATGAAACCTAGGAGCGGGAGACCGACGTACGTGCTCATTGGCCAGAGTTGTTCTCAGCTTTATCTTTACCACCCTTAGAAGGGCCATTTTAGGATGAATTTCTTTAAGGGGGGAAGTTTGTAAGAACCCAGTTCTTATTCTTGAGGTATGGGTTTCTTCTTTTCCTTTTTCCTTAGGTGTTTTTGAGAAAATATTGAAAATGGGGGAAAATCCCAAAATTTGTGGGTACACGCTGTGTACTTTTTCACACACACCGTATGGGATTAGTATACAGGGCGTGTAGGCATGTCGGTGATGAAGGCTGTAAAAACTAACTACACGTCGTGTACTTAGTATATAAACGATGTGTAATCAGTTGGAAGGTGAATAGTAAGGTGGTGGGAGTAGCTGCTAGTAGAGTGACAGTACAAGCCGTGTACTTAGATACACACATCGTGTAATCATGTCGACAGTTGGACAGTGAGGTAGTGGAAAGTGGCCTCTAGAGGAACTATTAAAAAAATGGAATGTAAACACCATGTACTTGAGACTACATGCCATGTAGTTATGTTTTTTTCACTTAAAACATGCATTATCCTCTTCTTTCGACAGAGGAAGCTTAGAATTTCCAAGAGCCGCATGAGAGATGTCCAGATTTTAGAAGAGCTCTCGACCACGCACCGGGACTCTGATTCCTTCGTTAATGATCTTGTTTGAACCGCACAGGTGAGTTTTTCACTCACTCTGAACCAATCCTTTCAATTATTTCCCAAGGGGATGTTATTTGAGTTTGAATGGGTGAATGGTTATCCCAGATCTATGACATTATCAGTTGTTTCGGGAGGCTTCATTCACATATATCGATCAGTGGAGATCGAGGTAGGTGTTCCGGTGTTTATTTCCAACTGTCAAGTTGTTTTTGTGTACCGTTGTGATACATGCCCATGTTTGGGGTCTCGTATGACTGAGGCTTTGAATAATAAAATACATATAATTTCATAGGTAATTTAATGAATATGTATAAACTGTTGTTTGGGATTACTACCTTGATCCATGGCCACCCCGTGGGTGTATTTCCCTTGTTTAGCCATTTTCTAGGATACATGTGGGTATGCCATGATTATAGCATGCTTTGAGTTCTCATGAGAGAAAATGTATTTAAATTGGTTTCCTATATGTTGGGATTGGCCTGGTTACTTTCTTATCCTGAGGGAACTGTTTCTAATGCCTGAGCGAAATTATTTTGTTTAGCCCGAGGGCAACTTTTCTTATGCTTGTGGGCAGTAGCTTCTGTGCCTAAGGGAAATATCTTGTACTCCTGAGGACAATATTAGTTATTCCTAAGGGAAATAACCTAAGGGTTTCGATTCTATTTACCTGAGGGTAAGGTTTTTCATGTCCGAGGACACTGTTTACTTTGAATATTCACTATGGTGATTTCTCATGTGTTAACTGCCAAGCTAAATCACAGGCTTGGTATTTTTTACCTTCTACTTATTAGATAGCCTGTTGTGGGTTTTGCTGCAGCACGGTTTACAAGATTTTCGGTTGAGGCCAGGTCTCTGAAACATATAATTCAATTATATTTAATTGTTAAATAATAATTAAATGGAAATGGAACTGGTAGGAGTAGCTTCTTTTTAGTACTTCCTAGCTTACTGCATTTCATTTCTTCACACTTTTGTTGCACATTTTCACTGACAGTTGGGCATGAGCCTTTGGTGGTTTCCTATAGGGATTTATTTCTCACACCCTATTTGGGTCATGTCTTGGCCCAAACAGATTATATTACTATAGGTGTTGATAAGGGAAAGAGTCCCTATACAGGTACTTGATTATTGCAGAGGAGTAAGAGAACATGGGAACGAGCTTAGGCTTGCGATGCTGCTGAGTTCCTACTGCAATGTTTTGTTTTTCGTTGTTGTAATTGTCCCTTGTACTGTATTGTTTTAGATTGTAGTGTATCCTATTTTGGCTGCTTTCTTAGGCTTAGTGACATATTGTATCATCATATATATATGACTGTTTCCATCTTTTACTTTTGTACTATGGTCCATTTCTGCTTGGTATTGTTTACTGCTTCCTCTTTTGGTATGTTGGTGTTTTCTCCACTGCTCTACACTTTAAAAAATGAGGGCATAGTTTCCCCACTATCAGACATAGGCCCTCACTACTAGTCGGCAGCCTTTGGCATTTGGGGAAATGCACTTGAGGTCATTTGAGAAACCAGGTTCGGGGCACCCCGTGAGTGGCACCCAGATCCGGGACGTTACCGAGTGGAAGGTGTGAATCATGATAAAAAAAATTCAGAACACTATAGGGAAGGTGTGACAATGAAGAATAACTATTGACCGTGTTTGAAACACAGTATCCTTATTGCGTTAGTGAGAAATGGTGATAATAAATGAGGGCAGACCACTGACTATGTTCGAAACACGTGGCTTGACTCGAAATGTCATCCATTAGTCTTTCGGAACATTGGCCCACGACAGTAGACGAGCCATAGGCTGATCATACATACTATTAGGGGGTTCCTTAAGATATGAAAGAGGACGATGTTTCCAGTAAAGGGCACACAAATCATGTAGTGTGGTGTGATGGGTTGTTTGAATGGAGTCCAACACTCTTGAAATTATGCCACCATTGTGAAGGCACATTAGGTGGGCACATCGGTCTGATCAAGGATCATACCTACATCTGAACAAGACCTCTCTAGTATGGACTTAGAATGACACATAGTTTTGCATCATACAGTGAGAACGGTGCAGATTGTTTAAAGGTTATACCTCCTGGACCAAAATTGGGGCTGAAGGGCCAGAAAGGTTAATGACCCTGGGGTTGGGCCCAAGGCGAAATTCTTGGGCATCTCTACATATCCCATAAGGATGAGAATCAATCCATACATAGTTCCTAAAGCACGACGTGGCCATAGATCGATGCTGGTAGGAAGAATCTTCTCTATAGTGGAAACTAATGCATCCCATGATTAACATAGGGCATCCTAAACTTGTTCAGGGCAGAACTGCAGTTTAATATCATGCATTGAGAACATGTTGGCTCATGTAGTTTAACATCATACGATAGGACGAATAGTGAATGGGAAGATCCCAGGAGGGGAGTATGTGGTCCAGTAGCTGTAAACCCGACGTGAATGAGGACATAAAATTTTTTCACTACACCACGTATCCTCGGAGGAAGTTCTTTAGGTCTAGGGACCAAAAGTGAAAGTTTGGCTGGGCCTAAGGCAAAGTGCCCGAGAGTTTCTACATGCCCCATGAGGATGGAAATCAAGTCATACGTAGTTCTGAGGGTGCATTTTAACGTCATGCGAGATGATGAAAAACATGTGTGGCATGACTACGCCAGTACACGTCCAACCAGAACTACAAAGCCCACGTGAGTCGTGCTCAATGTGGGAAACGAGGAGAAGTGATGTGACATTCATAGAACAGGGATGCGCATGGCAGGGTAATGGGACTCTAGGTGAATGACATCCCAATAATTCTAACCCGCCTGCTTGACGAACCTAGAGCGTGAAGGGGTAAAGTCGAGTATGTTGGAATTCCACTTGAACATAAGGAAGCATAAATGTGTGAATCATGATGCTTGAGATCTGGACTATAATGATAGTGGTGTGATGATGGGGAATAACTGTTTCCATGTTTTAAAAAGAACATCCATTTCGCGTTATCCTAGAATGAGGATAGACAAATGAGGGTCGATTGATGACCACGTTCAAAACATGGGACTTGTCGCGAATGTCGTCTGAAGTCCTCAGGGACGTTGCCCCAAGATGGTCGGTAATCCAATGTGGCATGAGACTAGTCCATAATGGGGTTCCCTTCGGACATGGAAGAGGATGAGGACCCAAATAATGGGTTCGAGAAGATGGGACATGGAATGAAGAAATGTCCTTGTGAAAACTCCACACTTCGGGGTTTTGGTCACAATGCATCTGAGTAGGAAAAAAAAGACATATCGGATAAAGGGAGTCGGGTCCCATTCCAAGGAAAAGGGTCTTCGGGTTGCACGCTTCCAACAAAATGGTCATAGAATGGGAAATAAATAGGGGGAATTAATTAAATGGACTGTGCGTAGGGCGGCAATGTAGCCAAATATGACACGCAATTCCCATAGAGAGATCTTAGTTTAGGGTCATAGAACTCGGACCATGTTGGAAAAAACACGGGAGGCATATGGTACGACTATTAAAAAACTAGACGTGAATGAGGACGAGATCCACATCACATGTTCCCAAAAAGGGTTTGGGTCTAAGGGCTGAAAGAGAGAGGAAATGATTTGAGATTCTTGGGGTTGGACCTGGAGACTATGTGTCTGGGCGTTCCTATGTATCCCATGAGGATGGGAATCAAGCCATATGTAGTTCTAGAAGATGTTGTGTAGTTTAACATTATGAGGCAAGTATGAAGAGTGGTATTAGTTTATGGTCATATATCTTAGAATAGAGATGGTAGGGAATGTGAGATACACATGGTGAATGAGGACCTGGAGTTTAGATAACCATTTGTTCCTTTGGGAGGTTTTAGGATGAGGTACCGAAAATGAAAGTTAGGTTGGGCCCGAGTCAAAGTGAACATGCATTCCTACATATCCCATGATAATGAGAATCAAGCCACATGTAGTTCTAGGGATGGCACTGTAAGATACCAGTGCCAAAGGTAAAAAGGTTTCGCGGTTCTGGCCCTTGCAACAAAAAGAAGTGGCATTTGATTGATCTTGTTTGTCCTTTTGGATGAGTGAATGTGTTTTTTTGTGAAGCAATGGACCTAGGATAGAATTCCAGGAATCACCACAAGAATCAAGTCATGTGTAGGTATTAACAAATCGTATGGTGTGTGAACAATACCAAACATGATTTCCCCTTGAATGAGGACACCAAGATGTAGTGTCGTTTTTTTGTTATGAGGCCAGGAAGATAATATCGTAGTTTAGGGTGATGTGATGGGACCAACCATGGATTTTGACATCATAAAATATAGCTGCAAGATTGTAAGGTCATGTGGGACTAGTAAGCATAGTTTAAAGTCATATGGATTAGATATATACATGAAAGATGAGGTTCTACATGGAATGAGAACAACGTGATAAAGCATACCCAAAGTGAATGAGGACGAGGTCAAAATCACACCACACATGATTCCAAGAGAGAAACCTCAGGCCAAGGCTGACAGAAAAGGTTACATTATATGGGGCAGGAGGTAGGAGGGACTAGCTCCTTGAAGGGAAGTACATGATGTGGCAATTGTAAACATGACGTGAAAGAAGGCGTACAACCACACACGCCACATCACGTGGTCCAATAAGAGAAGGGGCATAAAAGGTAGAATAGAAGAGATAAATTAGTTGAACTCAAGATGGAACCAAAGACGATATGTCTGGGCATTCCTACATATCTCATGGGAATGAGAATCTAGTTGTGCGTAGTTATAAAAGAGATCTCAGTTTTTGGTCTTAGAGCTGGGACCATGGAGAAGCGGAAATCTTCCCTGTAGGCACAAAGCTCAATCCAATTCATAAGACCATGTGAGTCAAACTCAGTGTGTGAAACAAGGGAATAAAAGGTTTTTGAAATACATGGAATTCACACCTAAATGAAGTTGGTACAGAGCCTCGAATGATGCCTTACTATGGATTTTTTGTCCTAACGTGCAAATGTGAACTAATGGATAGTGCCAGGAGTGTCGAAATTCCACTTGGACATGATGGGGTGAAAAATAATGTGAATCATATAACCAACATTCAAGGCTTTAAGGGGTTGGCATGACAATTTAGGATAACTATTGACTGTTTTCGAAACACAACATCCATATCGTGTGTCCTGAAATGGGAACAAAAAATGAGCATCAACCACTGAACACGTTCGCAAAGCGGGACATGAATTTATTTGTTGTTTGAAACCCTTGAAGATGTTGACCCATAATGGAAGGAGAGCCCTTGGGCGTATAATCCATGCCATTTGGGGGTCCCTTCAGATGTGAAAGATAATGGTAGCCCAAATGAAGGGGAAGACGAAGCCTGAAAAATGGGTGAAAGCATGTCCAGGTAGAATCTGACACTCCAAATTCTGAACTAGAGTACTCTTGGGCACATTGGTGAATCACCGAAGATGGTCGAGGGACCTGACTTAGGGGTGGCCGACTCAAATAGTGGAGAGAAGACTGCTCAGTAGAGAGAGGTATGTGGCATGGTTGTTATAAACCGAATGTGAATGAGTATATAAGGAGCCTACACCACACTGTTTACCCCTCTCTTGAAAGAACATATTTCAAGGGGCCAAAATGATAGGGAGGTTTCTAAAGTATGGGGTTGGACCTGAAAACTAAGCGTTCGGGCGGTCCTACATATCCCCAAAGGATGGGAATCAATCCACATGTAGTTCTAGAGAAAAGTATAATGCAAATAAGGTCAAGATACCCCCAACGAGGGATGTGTACGACACAAAGAGTAACCTGATGTGAATGAGGACATAATCCCACACCATACTATACAATCCTAAGTGAGAACTTGGGCTAGGGGCCCAAGAAGTCCAAGTGACCTGAGGATGGGCCATGGGAAGAATGTCACAGCCATCTTGTAGTTTAACATATTGCAGTGAGGAGATGGTGATCTTAGTTTAAGGTCATAGATCTCGGGCCATATATTCCTAGTTTAATGTCATAGGCATAGAACAATTAAATGTAGAGGGATAATCATCATGCCTTTAGAAGACCACAAAGCAGTAATGATGATAGGGGAAAACTGTTGACCAGGTTCGCAATACAGTATCCACCCTTGTGTGAATTGAGTTTGGGGGCAAGTAATTGAGTGTCGAGTTTTGACCGCATTCGCAACATGGGACTTGTATCAATTTTTTGATCGAAATACTCGAGGACGTTAGCTTGCAACAGTAGGAGATCCCTTAGCTCTAGCATCCATGCAATTTAGTGGTACTTTTGGATATAGAAGATGATTAAATCCAAATGATGGGGCTCATGAACCATAGAGGGGCCTACACATGCAGAAAGGAAGATAAACGAAGGAATTCCTCAAGGGGATATGCATGGTGTGGCAGAATAGCCTGACGTGAATGAGGACATGAGTCCATAGCACACTACACAATCCTAAATGAGAACTTGGACCAGGAGACAAAAAAGGCCGAGGGACCTGAGGCTGGGCATCCTGGCCAGTAGTAGGCATATGGCCACTCATATAGGTATTTCCTTATCATAGCTCCTAAGCCCACAAGATCAATTCTTAGTGTGGGAAACAAGGAGTAGGATTAGGCTCTCCCCATCACATATGGTACCACTAGCTGGAATCACACTCTTTCTTGAGGAAAACCGTGGTTTGGAGAGATGGAGGAGCAGAATAAACCACTACACTCCATGTTTGGGACATATGGGGGTGGTGAAAATGACAAAGGATGGTTGTTGACCAAATTCAAAACACAACATCTTTATTGTGTGACCTGAAATGGGAACAAAAAATGATTTTCGACCGCTGACCTTATTCACAACGTGGGGCTTATATCAATTTTTCATTCAAAATCACCAAGGGCGTTGGCCTGAATCGATTGTAAATCACTTAGGCTAAGTATCCATATCATTCAGGGTCCCTTTCAGATGTGAAAGATAATGGAAAACCATAATATAAGTGGTGGATAAAGAATTAATATTCTTGTGCAGGATGATACTGAAGGGGATATCTTAGCGTTTGGGGCTGGGCCTACAGACGAAATTTCAAGGCAGTCCTACTTATCCCATGAGGATGGGAATCAAGCCGTACATAGTTTTAAAAAAGCAATGTAGTATAACATCATGAGTTAAGGATGTGGGAAGAGAGAATAACTAGGGAGGGAACATGGTTCAATCATTGTAACCTTGACATGAGTGGGGCCAAAGAAGCCTATACGACATCAAGTAGGATCCTCCGAAAGAAATATGCCCAAGAGGGGATAGTTAAATAGGAAAATAGGGCTAGAATCAAGATGAGATGTTTGAGCATTATTATGTATCCCATGAGGATGTGAATCGATCCATATGTAGTTCTTGAGATGTGGTTTAATGTCTTGCAGGACGGCGCACAGTTTAAAGTCATGGAGTAGTGGATAGTTCACGGTCATGTAGCACCCTAATGTAGTTTAGGGGTGTGTGGGACCAACACTTTGAGGTCTTCCAGGACCGTATAGTTTAAGGTCATGCTGGACCATACGTCTCATGCAAAGTATTTCTTGAGGAACTTGGTATTGGTGGAAGGAGTTATACACTCACCATCCATGGAAACTAGGGGGTATTCTCCATTGGATTAATCCTTGTGAGCTATGTAAGGTCCATCCCATTTGGGATCCAACTTGGGTGGTTTCCAACCGAGTATCATTGGTGTCTTTGGGGCCAATACGAAGTCACCTTGAAAGAAGGAGTAGAGGAAAACTTTCTTGTTGAAAGCTCAAGAAATATTGTTTTGATGCCTTTCCATATTGTGTAGGGCACAAAGCCTATTCTCATCGAGTGCTTCTAACTCAGCCAGATGGATTTCATCCACTTTATCTGGAACATGCGGATCATAGACTGCTGTGCGCAATGAGGGAAATTGAATCATGATGGACAGGATAGACTCTTTCCCATACATCATTGAATATGGGGTCACCTAGGTGGAATTACGAGTTTTTGTTTAATAATCCCAAAGGGAATTGGGTAGCTTTTCCGGCCAACTCTTCTGGTTCTGATGAACCATCTTCTGCAAAATGTTAGAGAGGGTTTTATTTAATTCCTCGAATGGTCCATTTTCATGCGCATGATATCGGGAGGTATGGTTAGAATGGATTTTTTACTTAGCGTATAGTTTCTTCACCTCAACTTCCCAGAGGTTTGTGCCGTTATCGGTGAGGACGGTATGAGGGACTCCAAATCGGTAGATGATATTGGATCTCACAAATTCAATGATGAAACAGGCCTTGAACTCCTTGAGCGGAACTGCCTATTCCCACTTGGAGAAGTAATCTGTAGCAGTAAGGAAGAACCTGCACTGTCGACTTGTCACCGATGGATATGGTCCCATGACATCGAGTCCCCATACCGAAAATGGCAAAGAGTACTTGGGGGAGTGGAGAGGCTCTGGAGGCCGATGCATGAAGTTAGTATAAATTTGGCATGCGTGGAACCTTTTGGAAAACTCAATGTAGTCATGGATCATAGAGGGACAAAAGTACCCCAGTCTCTGGATCTGGTGAGATTGTTTTGGGCCGGTCTAATGGGCCCCACATGAACTGGTATGAACCACCTACATGACTCAGAAAATCTCGACTCAATGAATGCAAAGAAGGAGAATCCCATCAAACCCACACTTATAGAGTATCTTCCTATGACTAGGACTATCCTAGATGGTAAACTGTAATGCGCGACATCAAATTCACTCGTGCTCGGCCTGATATGGTGGGTGATTATCATTTTGAAGATACTCAACAAAAGGGGGATGTCCAATCAGGATTCACTATAATCACTGCATCTAGGGGACCTAGGGGTCCTGATGTGGAGGCATCGGTGGTAAGGTGGCTCACCTTTTAGCTGTCATCATCATCTGGAGTAATAGAATCAATTACTCTCTGGTGTGCCACATGGATAATTAGATCATCCTTCTTGGGCTCCGCAAGTGATGTAGCTAGGCTAGCCAGGGTGTTAGCTCGACCATTCTGAGATCAAGGTACATGAGTAACGTATGTCTGAGATGGTAACTGGTCCATTAGCTAGAGAGTGTGCTCAAAAAATGGTATGATCTCAGGCTTTCTGATGACATAGTCATCATTGATCTTCTGGATGAATAGTTCAGTACACCCTTTAAAATGAAAATGATTCATATCAATCTCGAGGGATAGCTCCAGGACAGTGATGAGAGCCTGATACTCTACCTCATTGTTGGTGAAGCCTTTTGACAAAAGGAATTAATATAGCAGAATGTATTGTGAAAGGGTAATGTAGATGACACTAATACCTACTGTTTTGAGTCTGTGGTCATTGAGCCTCCTACCAGTGGGGCTCCAGAAAGTTCCATCGAAGTGTATTTTCCATCACGAAACGACCTGGTCCACTGAGAGAATCGCTTCATTGGAGAGATCGAGGTCCAGGGACTGGTCCACATGAGCTGGATGGGGGGAAAGGATGTCTTCCAACACTTTCCCTTTTATTGCATTTTGAGGGACGAACCTTATATTGAAATGTGGGAGGATTACCACCCGTCAAGCTAGTCGTCCTATCAAAATGGGGCAATTTAGGATGTACTTTATGGGATCTACCGAGGACACCAGTTGTTCCTCATGATGTTGGAGGTAATACCACAATTTCTATACTGCGAATACCAGCAAAATGTATCTCATCTCAATACGAGAGAATCTGGTCTTTGTATCAATGAGCATGCGACTGAGGTAGTAGAGGTTGTTATATATCTTCTCGTTGTTCTCCTGGGTGAGAAGGGTGTCGATAGATCATTCCAGGGTAGTCACATAAAGGACCAGTGGATTTCCGAATATGGGTGACATTAAGACTAGAGGTTGGAGTAGATGCTGCTTGATTTCCTCAAAATCAGTCTATCACTCCTCGTCCCACTCATAGACGATGTCTTTCTTCTTGATCCGAGAAAAGGGCTTACACTTGCTAGACAAATTCATTATGGACCAGCGTATGGAATCTAAGTGGCCTTAGAAACCTCTAAGATCCTGAATATTAGTTGGGGGATACATCTGACTAATGGCCTTAATCTTCTCCAGGCAAATCTCGATGCCCCTGTATCTGACAACGAAGCCGAGAAACTTTGTAGAGGTTACCCCAAAGGCACACTTCAATGGGGTCATCTTCAGGTGGTGATAACGGCGGAATCCAAACAATTTCGCATGGTCTTTGAGATGGTCCTAATGCTGGGTATATTTGGCCACCAAGTCATCCACATAACATTACACCAACGTTCCAAGGATCAACTTAAATATGAAATTCATATCCTGCTAATCGGTGGAACCTGCATTATTTAAACCAAAGAGATTGACTCGGTAGCAGAAAGTACCTTGTGGATCCCTAAAGGCTGTTTAATCCTCATCCTTGGGGGCCATTTAGATCTAGTTATACCCAGAGTACCCATAAATGTAAGCGAGGTCTTGGAACCCATCTATAGCATCGATAAAAAATCTCATCATAGGAAGGATAAAATCATCCTTTAGACAGTTATTCTTGAGATACTGGAAGTCGATGAAAACACTGATATGTCTATTCTTCCTCCTGAATGGAACATTGTTGGACATCAATTTGTGGTACTGGGACTCCTAAACAAAATTGGCTCTAATGAGCTTGTCAACTTTGGCCTGGAACGTAGCACTGTGGGAAGGGAGAATCTTCTTGGGAGGCTGCTTGAACCCACGGTGATTTACCGGGAGACCGAGGTGGTGGATGGCTGCCTGATAAGTGTAGATTTCGGGTCTGCCTAGCAACTGAGGTTGACTTGTACCAACTAATCGACCATGGTAGAAACACCCTCTTCAAATATGGAGGGTTCATCCCTTAAAACATATTATACACTTATAGAGGAGGGATCCTTAGTGGGAGGAGTTTCTTCTGTGTCAACAAATCCCGACGAGAGGTTGGTACCAGCCTTAGCAGTAGTGGACACTGAATCAGGGGACTCCTGTTCTACCGCAACCATAGCAATGAAGGTTTTTGATCCGATCCCATTTGTTAATTAGGCCAAGGGGTCACACTTGATGATATCGAAGAAATACTGGGGCGTCGTCTTGAGCCGATTAATTCCATCCTGATGATACAAGAAAGTATGTTGTATTTCCATCACCAGGGGGCCAACATCCCGATACCTTATGGGGGTAGGGGGGTTATAGATCACTAAGGCCTAATTCATATAAGAGTATGACTTGATCTTCCGGCATCAATTAGACTTGAGAATGTGTTCCCCCCTCATTCTAGAAACAATGAAGTATTGTCCAATGTCTGGGGTTGTAGCCTCTAATCGGTGGATTGAAAAGATGTAGGCATCATATAAATCTATCCACAGGTCTGTCACAGCCATGGAATGATCAACCTTGTTAGTATGAATCTGATTGTCCTTGCTCTTATAGTACTCGACATCTATATAGTGGGCTACACAAGAGGGAAAAGGAGACATGTCACCTTGAAGCACACCCACTCAACCATTAAGGGAGTACTTGAGGCACTGGTGATATGATGAGGCAATTTCTTGATGTAGGTGGAGACATGGCCTTCCCATCAATTCATTGTAGGTGTTGTCCTGGGAGAGAACCATAAATTCAGTGCTGGAAAGTAGGCCATTGAACTGGGTCTTCAATTGGATCTTTCTGACCGGTGTATGTTCCATCCTATCATAACCTTGGATTATTATGTCAGAGGGAATCTAACCATCCTCTAATAAACCCTGTTTTTTCATTGTCTAAGTCGGGATTAGGTTGATCCTAGAGCCCATGTCGAAAAGACAACGGTGAACTTCCACGCCATTGAACTGGCCGATGATGTATAGTGGACGAATGTTCCCATGTATGTGATAGACTTCATCTTCTCTAGAGAATGAGATGATGGCCTGACATTCATCATTCTTGACCGCCTCAGTATGAAAGGCCTCTGTGGCTACTACCTTCATCTCAAACTAGAGGGGACTTCATAAAGCCTCGGTGAGGACCTCACTCATATCTGATGATAGGTGAAGGGTCTCTATGATGGAGAGCATTGATGGAATGCTGGAAATATGTTTGAGAACATCATACTTCTGTGATAGGTGTGAACTTCGACATACAATAGGTCACTCTATGACATGAGGTATGGTGGGCCCTGCCGATTGGGCCAACGACTCACTGGTGCTAGGAATTTCTTGTTTTTCACTAGTCGAAGCCTATGGAGTGACTACCGAATGAGTTCCAGATGATTGAGATCGTCCTGTTGAAAAGCATGGCTGGCTACGGCACGGTCGAGGTTACTCTGCCTGATCTAATAACATGAATGATGGAGAAGGCGGGGTTGATGTCTCCAGATGGGAAGGTTGCATGTGCTGATCTCTACGTTGGGCCTACTCCCCAGTTTTGGTAGCATGCATAGCCTGGCTAGAAGTGCTAACTGAAGCACTCCGATGACCCATATAGCCATTACTCTGTCGACACTGATGACAGCTAGGGATGTTGGGAGGTTCCACCTAGCTCTCCTCATCACTAGGAATCATGTAGGGATTTACCATCTCTACGGTATTAACTGAGGCCTACCCTTGACCATATCTCGTAGAGTTTTTTACTACTGGACGGATTCTGGGAGGGATCACCACCTTCAGGGGCATGAAGTCACCAAGAGTATAGGATTATGATGGCATCAATGGGGGACTTTTCGTTCCCTTACCCCATCGGTTTTTAATATTTTGGGAAGAGGTCAGTTGAGACGATGATGAAGAAGTAGTAGTACTAACTTATGAAGGCTCTGGCTGATTTAGGCATGCACGAAGAACACCATGGGGGTGGGAGACTATTTTTCGAGCCATCCAGTTTTCATACATTTGGGACCTGTGATTAGAAACTTGATGCCACTAACCTTCGTTGTCGCTGCTATTGTCTGCCCTCGCGAAGACGCATGCCAAGTGTGCCTAAGCTGGGCCCAACTGAACTATTTTGTTATCCATCTGATCTTGAAGCCATTTGTTAAACACGTAGAACTATTTGAGAGTGTACACCAAGATCTGGTGGTAGGTGCATTAATTAGGGTGTTAGTGAGGTTCTCCTCTTCTAGCCTCCTGCACTTAGGGAAACATACAATCCCCTTCTCTAGGGAACTTCAGAAATAACCAGGGACTTGTGCCACGATGAACGAGTAGGTCTGGTTCCTCATGTCCGAGAGGGGGGACTGCAGAGCCTAACCCTTATGAGGAGCTCGAGGATCTTGTCAAGGAGTTAGATCTTGGTTATATTGTATTGGTGGTGGTGGCGCATTGTGCGGGGGAACCTGCCGATTCTGAGGTGGGTGCTGCTGGGCCGGAGGCTGCGCCTAAGGTGGAGGGCCTCTACGAGGATGTGGAGGTAGCTTCACTGGTAAAAACTCTAGTTGTCTGGGGGCCTCTATTTGAGCCACTATGGTGGGCTCGGCCCTAGAGGCCCATCGCACGGGGATCACAGGAGGCAAAAGACCTGCCTTCTTAGCCTACTGCAAGGCTTCCTCTAAGCACCGGGCCTTATAAGAGAAGTATTGGAATCCCCCATAGTATTTCTAGGTGATTAAATAGGGGACCAGTTCCGTCTTTTCCTTCCCTATTCACATCGTCAACAATGGATCCTGAGACTGTGACATGTCTAGAAAGTATGTGAGTCCTTTCCACTGGGCGACAAAGTCGGCAACACGCTCATCAGGCCTCTGCTTGCATTTGAAGAGGTCTGTGATACTCGTCTTCCAAGTGGTGGAACTAAACTAGTAGAGGAATTTCCTATGGAGGTCCTCCCAACTATCCATTGACCAGATGGGAAGATGGATGTACCAGACAAACACCGACCCTTCCAATTTTTGCAAGAAAAACAAGAGCTTAGCGGTTTCCTACTGTGCTGGAGTTACCAACATGGGTCCACACATTGAGATAAAGTGGGCCAGGTGCTGTGGCAGGTCTCATTTCCCATTGGATGGGGAAAAGGTAGGATTACCAAAAACTCGGGGGTGCTAGCATATCATCCACCCATTCTGGGTATGTCTTTCCATGAGACAAGATTTCCACCTTTCAAGTCTCTAAGGATTTGAGGCGGGCAATGAGTGTAACCATTGGATCATCCAGGAAGGGATTCCTTTCTTGACGGGGATCCCTAACCACCAGTTTGTTGGTGGGTTCTCTAACACGATAAAGTGTCCCAACGCCTCATGGAGAGGCTGGTGGTACGACCTATGGAGCAACTGGGGGAATCTGGAATGGGTCCCAGAGATTGTTACGCCGTTTAAGAGGATTTGGTGACATATACCACACCCTCTTGCCATAAGTCCTCGCTTCAACCCTGTCTTCATGGACAGGGTGGTTAGAGTCACCTAGGGTGAGTTCTCCAAGATGATGTTGTGCCTATCCCTTCTGCTCTAGATGAGGATCATCGTAGTCTGATCATTGCTCCGCAACATGTTTATCAAAGAGGTCTTCGACCACCTTCTTATGTTCGGAAAGTTGCTAATGCAACACGGATTTTTCATGGTCATCTTCCACCTTCTGCACTGTTCCAAAAGGGACTAATTGTTTGACAACTTTGAGGATTTCCTTGCCCTTATTGGGATACCGTCTGAAGACTAGTGCCTCGGTGGGCACGAGAAGAGCCAGTATATTTGTCTACTGGTGAGTAACCATTCCCAATGGATCCAATAGCTGTGGTACTCCCTCAGGGGTTAAGTCCCCATCAAAAAGATCAAGATCATTCCCTCCCTCTAAAAGGTCATCCATGTTAACTGTGACTCTTCCTGGAGGCATATCCTCTATGTCACTTGGAAAATCAGGTTGGTAATGGATATAACTAAAATGGAGGGCCACATACTTCCCCCAAAAATGAATTTTAAAATGGGGAGAAGCCTCCTTGATTATCCTATAGAGCACTGTAAATCTCTGGATGCATTGTTGTTGGAGGGTCTTATGGTGGCCTGGTGACTTAGGGCGCCGGGCCTTGGGGAGTGCTGCTAAATAGAATTAAAGACAATGTTGGCCGATTTCTTCAAAGTGTTTTTGACTCTTGGTGTAGGTCCCTCGTCAATGCCGAAGGAGGAAATTAGCCTCCAAGAGGGTCTGGTTAAAGCATCCAACCTCCCCCTGGGTGAGTGCTTCTGGTGCCCTAAATTTTGTTATTGAAACTGGCCAGAAAATCTCGGGGAAATGGTCCACTGTGAGGATATCCCACAAGATCCTTGGTCTATATTCATGGTATGGCCCTTCATTTCCCCACTCATCTACTAGAGGTATCTAGGGAACCAGTAGTGGTATTGATGTAGACCACTAAGATGGTAGGCAGGCCTATGGAGAATACATAGAGAAAGATGAGAAGCTGCCACATCATGGGCTATCCCTTGAAGAGTGTACTGACTTGGCCACCACATCATGGTAAGATGGGATGACGACTGCAGTTTCTAGCACAGGGACTATGGACACTGGCAATGGGTTACGCTGCTTCTCATCCACTATTGGTCCCTAGAATAACTATCTGTGATCTCTAACAAAGGTAGATAGTGCTTCTAGTGGTGATGGTGGTGATTTCATGACTGTAACCTATAGAGTTACCAAATTTTCGTCCTCCTGGATATATCTATGGAGGGAGTCGATAATCCGATGGACCTCACATTCTGAAATTATGAGGCTGATACACCTATTCCTGCCCCAACAATTGAAATGGAGGATCTAGGTAAGGGATCCATCGCTGAGTCATATTTCACCTCAGAATCCGTGAAGCCAACCAGTTTGATCTCAGTCTAAAACTTCTCAGCATTCTTTTTATGGAGGCGATGACCTACCCTCATTCCTCGAGATAGATCTTTGGGACATGGTATATTTTTGGATCGAGGAGGTCCTTCAGCCGTACTAGTGCTAGGGTTGGGAGGACTTCCACCTGAGTGAGCTGGGGTGTGAGGAGAACCTAGAAAAATATCAATGGGAACATGGGGAGGACCGCCGTTCCCACCGACTGACATGTAGAGGGAATCTCCATGGGAAACGATGGAGCAGGTAGGACCTCTGCTGGAGCTTATAGGAGCCCTGGTAGGACCTCCAATATGGCTTCCTCTAGAAGCATTCACACGAGGAGGGTCCTCGTACTGGTCAATCCAAACACAGGTAGGGCCTTCATGCTGGGTTTTGGTGAAGCGAAGCTATCCTTCACTCCTCTAATTGTTTAGTCAAGGAGGACCATCGCCAGCTACTACATGGACATGGAGAATCCCACCATACTAATGATTTATTGGATGCATACCATCTCTATATTTGTAGTCCGTAGTAGGAGGAATGACCCCATAGCCAATGTAATGAACACGGGAGAGGAATCCGTACTGAGCGTCACTACCATGGATAGGACCCTCGTTCGGATTAATGGTAGCACAGGGCGGACCTCCATAGTGAGCTTAGAAGTAGAGAGGACCCACGTTCTCCATTTTGGTGGTACGAGGTGGACCTCCACACTGTGTATCACTACCGCTGGTTGGTCCGCGACGGGTGCTCCCTATGCCAGCAGCCAAGACAGTCAACCTAGCTTGCCCATGGGGTAGTTGGGGCCTCAATCCGAACTGGGTATATAAATTCCCCTTCTCAGTGAGTACAGGTGGATGATGATACACTTCGATGGTGGCCTGGGCCATAAATGTTGTTGACGTTGACACCCCTTGGAGGGTGTCCTCTTCGGCTAGCACCCGATACTGACAGAGTGTCAGCCAAGCTAGGGCCGGTGGTGCAGTTACATAGCTTACCTCCTCTTCAGCCCATGGGACTGGGTGGTGGTGCTAGCACGGCCTAGTGGGGGCCCTCATTGGGAGCCCATGGAATGGGATCCCAGATGGGATATCCCAGAGATACCCCACCTCATCGGTGTAGAGGAGGGAGTCGTCGAGATGTTCTAGGGAGGGGCTCCCAAAATGATAGTACGTTGCGTTGGGGAGCAGTGGATCCCTATGCAACCCTTGGGGTGATGGTGGTGATGAGGCACAAATGTCTCTAAATCCCGTCGGGTCATATCCCGAGTTGGGATAACCCCTCCCCCTCGTATCAGCGTACATGCTCTCTTATCAACCTTTTTTGTACAAATTCAGAAGGGTAGGTGGGGGCATGGGTGCCCAACAGATATGGGTGTGGAAGCTGTTATAGAATCGGTTGAGCCATGCAGGATTTCCACATCGGCGTTTTCTCTGCCCCATTGTTGGTGGGCAAGTGGTGATCGGGTTCCTGGTGTAACATCTTGGTTCCTGAAAAGATGGTAAATTAATCCATTAGTGCTGAAACAAAGAAATTGACATCCAGTGACCTAGCGCCATTCTATCTTCCATGGCCGATAAGAAGGATCCACATTGAAAATGTTTTAACTACCCCAACTTCTGGTGAGTTTCAAAATAGGCCCCCTATTTTCTTGGTGGGACCCGACGCCGGATAACTGGATCTGGTGACATGCTAATACACCAATGTTTCGAACGCTACTAATCTACACATCGAGGAGAATATCTTCATGTCGGGTTCACTATTTCTATTTCTTATGCTTTCACCGGGGCATGCACATCCATCTATGGAGGACGTGCAACTATTGCCCCGCATTCCTGGTTTCAAAAGGCGGATGGTATCCATCGCTTATTCAGGGTAGTTTTCTCCTTGATCGAAACAGGATGATTGTATTTTGGTTCCTCCTTCTGTGTATTCCTCATAAGAACTCTTCACCTAGTCCGGGTCTCCCTTATAGACTAAGACGTTGTTCGTGAAACTCTTCCCCATGCCATTTCTTCATGGATTCCAGTTAATTACAATACTTCTTTCAGGAAATTCCAAGGGGTCCGATCAGGGCAGCAACCTTCAGTCAGGGGATCAGTCACATAGGAAATCACCGACATGTCTAGATGCTTGAACACTAGTGTGTCTGGGTTTCTTCCTTTTTATTATAGGGATTCATGAGGGAGTATAAGTCCGATTCATCCCACGTTGAATGTGGGGATTTATATTTCACAGGCATGTATCTAATGTTTTCCTCATATTCCTATTTTTAACATAAGGTATGTCGTGGGTTTAACATCTAGAAGATATGGATCAGACTGATCAGAACACTGACTAGAGTGGATCAGATGGGTGTAACCCCAGGAGGGAACATTGATGTTGGGGTTAACACATGGTTAGCTACACAATTGTTGTTAAAAGGAATGGGGAATGAGGTGGAATGATCCCACTGAGACGTGGAGTCCTGGGTAAGAATCAAGATAGATAATGGATATTTAAGTGGAGTGGATGGAGAATGAGATGGATTCGACTCGAGGATGAAATTGATGTTGGGGTTGAGCCTTTAAGAGACCTCCTACATATCCCCGTGGCATGGAATCAAAGTCCACATAGTTTAGGATGGGGGTATAGAATTGGGGTGCGTGCATGGGACAATGACCCAATGATATAATGGGGATTACGCATAGTTAGCATCCTGAGGTTGGTCTTATGCCACCAGGATGAACCAGTGATATGGGCCCCAATAGAAGGGACGACAATGGTTTACCACCGATTTTTGGTTGATAATGGATTATCGCTGAATGGGGTTCACAATGGATAACTGTTGGATGAGGGTGCAATAGCTTACCACTAGATGAGGTCCCAAAGGCTTACTGCTAGATGGGGTCACAATGGCTTACCGCTGGATGCGGTCAAAATGGATTACCACTGGATGTAGTCACAATGGATTACCATAGGATGAGGTCACAACGACTTACTGTTGGATGGGGTCACAATGGCTTACCGTTGGATGGGGTCACAACGGCTTACCACAGGATGTGGTCACAACGACTTACCACTGGACAGGGTCACAGCAGCTTACCACTGGATGGGGCCACAATGTCTTATTGATGGATGTGGTCACAACGTCTTACTGCTGGATGGGGTCACAATTTATTACCGCTGGATGGGGTGACAACGGATTACCGCTGGATGGGAATGAACCTCATGGAAGATTCCTACGTAACTAGCCTTGGTAAGGATCAAATTACACCTATTTTGGTATGGTGGATTCAGTTTAACATCGTTCATGATGAAAAGGAGGCATGAAATTTAACATCATATGGGACGAAGGAGGTCCAATGTAAAGGGGGCCGAAACTAGTGGCTATCGGGCTTGAACCTCATGGAGGCTTCTTATGTACATTACCTTGGCAAGGATCAAAGACCACATAGTTCAGAAGAAGAGATGGTTGGGACCAATTGATAATGGGCTTGAACCTTAGGGAGGCTTCCTACGTACCTTGCCTTGACAAGTATCAAAGACCATGTAGTTCAAGTGTGGTGGACTGACGTGAAATTGTCAGAACCAATGGATGGTGGACTTGAACCTCAGGGAGGATTCCTACAGACCTTGACTTAGAAAGGATCAATGACCATGTAGTTCAGGTGTGGTGGACCGATGAGAAATGGTTGGAACCAATGGATAGTGGACTTGAACCATTGGGAGGATTCCTATGTACCGTTCCATGGAAATGATCAAAGACTAAGTTGTTCAGGTGTGGAGTTTGGGGCTTACACTCTAGGAGGCCCAAAGAAGATGTCATTGTAAATGATCACTCTAAGCCCACATGAGTCATGTTCGGTGTGAGAAACAAGAGGCAATAGAGACCTGAAGATCACGCCCTGAAAGGTGCATCTGTGGGAAGTGGAGTGGGGCTTACACGTATTTAGCGGCTCAAAGAGGAAATAGGGGCTTACGCATGGTCTGTGGCCCGGGGTGATAAAGATTGGGACTTACTCTATGGTGGAATCCTATTGGAGACAAATCCCATAAAGAGAGGGATTTGGAATCGAGGAAGAGAGGAAGAGCAAAGATTCTACCTCCTTTATGAAAAGCTAGGGGCTTACACCAAGGCGGTTGCCCTGTCCCTATGGAAAAAACGCTGCTCCAATAAAGAGGATCTCATTCCATGCGAGGAATAATATCACTACTATGGAGAAAAGTGGGCATATAGAATGTATGATATGGGACACCCCACGTATAATGCATGGGGTGGGGACATAGTTTAATGTCATGTGCTGAAGATGATGTCTTTTTGCATTTTAGCATCCTGCAGTTCGGACAAGGTGGGTTCACTCCGCACCCCTTAGGACTTACATAACTGATACCTCCGACCCCATGGGGAAAGGAAGGCATCATCAATGCTGTGGTGAGGGGGTGTTATAGAGTGATCCATTATTGGTTCTACATTAGCGTGGTTATGAAAAGAAGCAATGGTCGTTAGTGTGCCTATGCGAAGAAGCATGAAGCGAAGCAATGCAACGGGAAGCACCGCCCAAGGGACCTTGAAATTGCTTCGTGTGAACCTGAAGGGAAACACAAGAAAAGAAGTTGCAGAGCAAATGTGTTCATAAGTAGAAGCCTTTTGAAGCTCTAGTGCTTCATGAAGTGGAAGGGCTTCATGAAGGGGTGTGCTTCACGAAGTGAAGTGTCCTAGCCTAGGCATAGGGAAAAGGTGCATATAGAAGGTGCTTCACGAAGTGGAGAGTCATTCTCAAAGCAATGTCTCGTGAAGAAAGGGTACCCCGCAAAGCATAATATTGTAAAGCAATGGGCCTCGTGATGCATAGTGACCCTACCGTATCATGCAGGTCACATTTTCATGAATGGTACATAGAGAAGCACAAGTTATCCGTGAAGACCCATGTCCCATTAGGGATCTCCTTTCTTCATGGAGGCTCGTGGGCCCCGTGAAGGATATCCCTCTTAAAAGAGTGGAAGAATTCATGCAAGGAGGAAGAAACTTCATGATGCAAAAGTACCTCAAAAATCTCATGGTTTACAAAGTAGAAATTGCTTTGTCATGTGGGAGCTCATAAGGAAAAAAGGTTAGAGGATCCATCCTTTGGGCTTGAGGGGAGCCTGGTATTTATAGGCAAGAGGTGCTGCAAAGCAGAGCCCACTCGACGCAAAGATGAAGCATTATCCATGGTAGGTTCGCGAACGTCATAGAGGTTCACGAAGCATCCAACCTCCTTGATCCGTGGCGGGTTCACGAATGTCAGATTGGTTCATAGAGCATCCTGCCCCCTTGCTTCGCGGTAGGTTCGTGATCCTCAAATCAGTTAGAAGAGCATCTCGCCTCCTTGCACCGTGGCGGTTTTGCAAACGTCAAATTGGTTCACGGAGCATCCCTCCCCCTTGCTCCGTGGTGGCTTCGCGAAAAAGGAGGTTTGCACTGGCGTGTGGCCCCAACGGCTCCACAAACAGGCTTCATGAGATAGTCCGTAATGCTTTCTGTTTGTTCTTCTACGTCCATGATTTTGGCACCAACAGACATACCATCAAGCCACACTCTCAAGCATTAATGATCCTCCATGTTAAAAAGATCAAAACAATGGGCCCACATATCTTCCTCCCTCTGTCAACTCTCCTCCAGAAGGGTACCATGATTCCAAAACACTCAGACCAATGTCATGGTCTTACCCTGAAATATTTTCTCACTATGATCCAAAATAATAATAGAGTTCTCCTCAATGGATGCATCGATTTCAAGATTGACAATGTCAACATCAATGACATGAGAAGTGTTACATCCCTGGTAAATAAATAATATAACATTTTCATATTCATAATTTTTTTTGAATTAAGTATTAATTTTACTTTAATGGGGATACTATGTTCGATGGCGTACCCGATATTCAACAACTAGTTTCTTTGAAAACTTACGTTGCACACAATGTTGAGTCATACTGAAAAATAATATTATAATATTATTTTAAATGGAATTTAATACCTAGCCGTTGTATTGGAGGGAATGTACATAACTAAATAAAATATGAATATACATGTTTGTTAAATCTTCTTACATTTATCTAATAAATTTTATAGGCTTAAAATAAGACAGAATCCGTTGTTAAGAATAAATATTCTAATATTCATAAAAAGTCGATTTATCACCTTTTGAGGTAGAACCATATTTAAATATAGTTTTGGTTACTTATATATGTTATATTTGAAAAAAATAATATTCTTCTTTAGAATCAGGACATAAAAATTACTTTGGATAAAATGTTCGTATTTTTCTGATGAAGTTCATTTTTTATGAATAGTATAAAATACTATATTTTAATTCAAAACTTCCTTTCGTTATAATTTATTTATATGGTTAGATTATCTTTAAAATGGTTTTAATGTTTAATTAGATTATATTTTTACCATTTAATCCTATATTGGTCATTGGAAATAATTTCACTTTGAAAATGGACATAAATAAGGGTCAATCTTTTGAAAGTTATTATTTCTTTAAAACACGTTTTTTGTTTTGACAGCGGGAATTAATTTTAAATTAATTAATGTAACTTATGTGTTTTGAATTTGTAGAATTTGTTTCCATATATGGAATCATGATATCTAAATTCCATAAATAGGTAAATTTTATTTTTACACATTATGAATATTATCTTTAGTAAAATTTTTATTTACAATGGTTAATGGGTAAATATGATAAATAAGGGTAAAAAATGTTATTATAATAATATTAAACTACACTAACATGTGTCGTAATGCTTTGGTTGACACATTTCCGACCATGGGCATCCTTGGGTCGATTTTGGGGCCCCTGGAGCCACATGGGAGTGATAATGAAACTTTGTATTAATTAATTTAAAGTAAAGACAAAAACGATTTAAGCATATATCATTTAGTAAATCAATTATTACCTGGGATTATATAAGTTATTTATTAGACTATAAATATTAATTTGAAAGATAAAAATATTTCTTAAATCATGATATTTTTTTATAAATTTTAGACATCAAATAAATTAAAAATATTTATGACACAATAATGATGAAGTGATTACCTCATTAAAGAATAATTTAAATAAATAAGATTATAAAGATTAAAAAAATATCCAAAACCTATCCATTTATTATTGGATGAATTTATTTCTAGCATTAGTAATCTTATATATGACTTTAATATGTTTTTGACTATTAGAAACCTAAAATAATTATATAATAAAATAATTTTTTAAACAATCCTAAAGAGCCCCTCTTACCCCTTATAAAAAGCCATCACTTATAACCCTTTACTCACACTCTTCAAGCCCATTGGATCATCCAAACTCTTCCCAATTAATCTCTCCACATCCCTATACTCCTCATAAAATCCTTCCCCTATGTAGAAGTAAATTCAATTAAACATTTTGGTTTAAACCAAAGGGAGATACCTGATTTAAAGGTAATGTCTTCTCTTAAGTACTATTGTTTTATTTTACTTATCCAACCCCCTAAACACTTTTTATTACTTTATTTTATAAAACCACAACTATACTCAATATACTATGTTTTTTATGAGAATTACTTGAACAACACTTACACACACCTCCATCTAATTTTTGGAAGAAGATAATGTTTCTGTGGACGACGAACTACTGCCTCACGAAACGATGACTGTTCAAGATTCTCCTACCACCTCTTATGGTGGAAATTAAGATGGAACTGTATTTATATGTGATATAAATTATATTTATATTGTTTATATGCTTATTTATTTTTCATTTATATAATACCTTTATGGTTTTCATAGTGGGTAAGTACGATATTTTCATTTGAGGAAGTGCAGACTACCGCCCCCTCAAAGTGATATGACTCGTTAATGCCATACGTGGAAGGTATAAAGGATGGAGAAAATTAAAGTATATATGATATTATATTTTAATTATAATATAACTATTTATCATTACCTTTTAATTCAATTAAAAATTAAATAGGAATGAATGTAGCGTTCATGCGTACGTATGACTTTCCATCTCCATAAACGGTGCATTTCATTTCTTATCTCCAACTGTTATGTACTATTATAAATAAATATATATATATATATACTGGATATATATGATATATATGATATATAAATCATGAATATTATTCTTTATATAATTAAACTTTTACCACATGGATAATTTACAATTATAACAAGTTAATTTTTAACTCATGTTCTGAACATCGACAAAATGTACGATATAAACTAAAATAATTAACTAATTGTTATAGCAAGGTAATAATTGATATAAAAGGAATAATAAGAATGAAACATATTATTATATAGGTATAAATTAACTTTATCTTATTATTCATGAGATTGAATAACAATCGAGCCAAGTCGGGCATGAGGTAAGGGGTTTTTTTATCTCGCTTTTAATTTCTACGAGATTTCCATTGTTCACCACTTATTTATTGCATGTGGTGTATTGTGTAATGAAATTTGATATATATTATCCTGATTATATTTATATTCATTATATTTTGTGATCAAATTGAGGTTATTAACTTTCGTTCATACGATTGGATTGATTAGAATGTGATAAGGGGTTTTCATGTCACTTTTCATTTCCGTGAGATTCATGCTATATTTTCCACTATTTCCCTTTGTGTGGTGTATGTAAATTATATGATTGTATTCATTGTATAATATAATATAATTTATTATTATTTACACGTTAATTGTATGATCCTTCTTTCATGTGGTGGGTGTTTCGTAAGTTACCAAACCAGTAAGGGAACTTTTTAACCCAATTTCCATTCCTTGGGTTAATATTCTAATTCTTAATTATGTAATGATATGATTATGTGTGGAATAAATGTTTATATAATTATGTTTTAATATTCACTCCCCTTTTTGTGGATATAATTTTTATACCCATAATCACTCCATTGATAAATTCTCAAGTCATCTATATAAACTTGATAAGAGTAATTTTAACTCAATTTCCATTCATTGAGTTAAACATCCAAGTCCTTGGTGTTGTTTTTACAAAAATATGTGTGAATGTTATCTGATTGATTTAGGATGAATATCCAATAATATTGAGTGTAGTTATATTTTTCACATATTATTATGTAATTGATTTATCCTTAATCTAAGGATACAGTTTTTATGAGGGAGTTCGTCTCATTTTACATTCTAATGAGACTTGATTGTAATTATGCAACAATTCACTCTTATATGGTGTATATAAAATCCTTTGGAATATTATATCACGAATTCCTTTAATCTCATGGTATTTTAAAGTTCTGATTAAATGTTATTCCTCAATTATTTTTATTCAAGTGTCTCTCATTTGGTTATGAACTCTTTATGTAAAATATCGTTTTAAAAGTTTTAAAGATTTATTATACTCAATCTTTCTCATTAATGTCCATGATTTAAAAATGGTTTTACGTATTTAATTATATTGACATTATTTTTTTAAAATTTAAATTCATTTAAAAAATTCAATGTGGTATGGGATACTTAGATTCAAAAATATCTTTATTAAATTTTTTAAATGATTTTGAAAATGGTTTGATAAAGCATTGTTTATTTCAATGTCTTGATTTGATATATTATGATTGGAATGTAGAAATGTTATATTTCCTTTATTCTTGTGTTATGTGTTATTATTATGTTATGGTTATTAGGAATTGTTTTTTATATGGGTTATTCCGTGATAAACGTAGGGTGGGTGAGCCCAAGATAGCTATCCAATTAATTGGGTAACGTGACATAGGTAAATGTTAATATTTCCCCTAAAAGATTTAGGGAAGATATTGTGATGGGTATTCCTATGTAAATCCCTATGTAGCTGTGATAACTATAATGTAAGTATGTTTTGTATTCCACAAGTCACCTATATGATTTATGATTTCTATGTGTTCTTCATAAATGTTATGATTTCATAAGGTATGTTATGATTGAAAATTATTTTTTCATTGAATTGTATTTATTGATGGGCTAATGTTTTTTTCCTACTTTATAACCCTTACTGAACTTTTTATGCTAATCCCATGTTTTTGAAATGTTTTCCACAAGAATTAATGATAAATATTTTCAAGGATGGGATCAATGAAAAGTCATCCTATCTAAAACTTGGAATTAGAGATGTTACTTTTTAAGAGTATTCATTTTATAAAAAAATGGATACTGAGTAGTAGTGTCTACAGGTAATTTTCAAGTTGATATGTAATATTTATGGTCAAATTCCCTAAAACTCTAATCTTGAAAAGATAATCAATGTGAATTATTCATTTAATTAATGTTTATGTAATGTTTTAAGGCCGAGTCCTTATATTTGGTATCAGAGGTTGATTTAGACGACTTTAGGGATTAAGAGTTGTACTTAAACACATGGTTAGTCCCTATGTCTATTAATTCAGTTAAATCCTTATTTTATAAATTTTCCAGATCACGGAATGTCAGTTACAAATGGATGGAGGAGGATATCAAACCAAATTTCCATCTCTTCCTGATGACATGATTGCAATAATTATTGCAAAGTCATGATCAACTGATTAGGAAACTTTTTCTAGCAAAAATCTCACTTGCAAGCAGTTTTTTGAAATTATATGTCATACATGATTATTTTCTAAAACTGTTTTTCTGCGAACACCCATATGACCCAAGATGTACATGGTGTATTTGGATGATGGTATAAATTGATTTTTAAAGATCTATAAATAATTATTACAATGCATAGACCTTCTACCTACGTGAACAGGATGATGATGAAACTATATGGAGACAATGATCAAGGTATGATGTTTTTTCTATTGGGAATATTTCTATTTTATTATATAGAGGAAACAAATGACAAAATATAAGATGCTGAGGACTTAATGTATTGAGATGAAAATGAAAGGTATAAGAAAAACTTTTATGTTAAAACATATTAGGGATATTTTTTAGTTTTATGAAATGGAAAACCAGTAAGATGGGTGATGACGCATCACTTCCAGCAAGGCCACAGGAATCGAACCCACAACTGAAGGGCGATAAGGGCGCATCGCCTACCACTGTCCTACGTGAAGTCCCTGGTTTTTATTACTTATTCATTTAAGTTAAATGATTTTATGGATCATTAATAAGTTGATTTTGAAACTTATGTATTATCAAATGGATATCCTTAATATTGGAAAATGATATGGTGATTAAGTGATAAAGGTTATTTTAGAAGATGTTTTCTCTTTTGGAAACACTATATGCTTAAAAAAAATAAAATGCTATGGGATTTAATTTGTGGAGTAATGGTTGAAATATTATTTTGGAAGAATCTATGTTTTTATTATGGACATAAGGTGATTTGAGTAATTTATCTAAATGATTAATCTATCATAGAGAATATGTGTTTAGGTTAATTACACTTCAGTATGAGACTTTAAGAGTAGTCGATGTTTTTAGAGATAAATGTAAATATTTACTATAGAATATTATGTGATTAAATCCTTCTGAGTTTTGGGTTTCAATTTTAGTTTGGATTTTTTTTTGAATAATTTTATGGACAGTTGTTTATTGAATGGTCTTTGTTGAACTTTGGGTATTGTTTAGAATTTTTTGAGATTAAGAGTAGTTTTTCATTTTGTAAATTATTATCCTTTTTGGGGATTATATGATCTTATATAAACCATTTTGGTTTTGGTTGACGTATAATGATAGAGTAAATATATAGTTCATCTTTTGTAGGTTATGTGATACTCTAGAAGTTTATTCTAGCACTTCAGGTGTGACCAAGTCATCTTAAATACATACCATTTGGAGAAAATATGAGTTTGTGGTAGAATTTTATTAAAGGATGACACTTTACAAGACAAGTAAGTATATTTCCTTACGATCATAGTCTAGTTATTAATAAAATTATTCAACTTTATGAAAAGTATCTTGAAGAAAAAATGTTATAATATCTATTTTATCATCAGAATTTTACCCAACCACAAATTTATGGTACTGTGGTGGTTATCATTCCATGATCAAGTTCTCTATCACACTATTAATCTACGAGATTTAGTTTCTCTTTCATATCCATGCTTTCAAGGAAGCTAAGTATCTATTGTCTTGGGTGAAATTTTTATTTCTCTTTATTTCTTTTAATGTTATATTTTTATTGACTCTTTCTGATGTGTGACATTCAATAATGTTTCCAAGCCCAATTTTAAAATTGTGAGGATGCAATTCCCAAAAGGGGGAAGGATGTAACATCTCAGGTAAATAAAGAATATAACATTTTCATATTTATTAAAATTTGTGAATTAAATAGTATTTTTACTTTAAATAGGATTCTATGTTCAATGGAATACTCAATACATAACAACGAGATTCTTTGAAAACTTACGTTGCACACAACGTCGAGTCATACTGAAAAATAATAATATAATATTATTTTAAATGGTAGTTAATGCCTAGCCATTGTATTGAAGAGAATGAAAAGAACTAACTACATTATGAATATACATGTTTGTTAATTGTTTTTACATTTATCCAATTAATTTTAAAGGATTAAAATAAGAAAGAATCTGATTTTAAGCATAAATTCTCTAATATTCATTAAAAGGTCGAATTACCACCGTTCGATAAAAAACCCTCTTTAAATCAAGTTTTGGTCACTTATATATGTTCTATTTGATGAAATAATATTATTCTTTATAATAGGGACATCAAAATTAACTTTTGATAAAATTTTGCTATTTTTTCGATAAAGTTCATTTTTTATGAATAGTGAAAAATACTGTATTTTAACTCAAAACTACCTTTTAACCTAATTTATTTATATGGACAGTTTATCTTTATAAATGGTTTTAAAGTTTAATTAGATTATATTTTTACTATTTAATCATATATTGGTAATTGGAAATAATTTCACTTTTAAATTGGATATAAACAAGTGTGAATCTTTTGATAATTATTATTTCTTAAAAACATGCTTTTAGTTTTGACAGCTGGAATTAATTTTAATTTAATTTATGCCACTTCTGAGTTTTGAATTTGTAGAAATGGGTTCCCTATTTGGAATCAATAGGTAAAAATTGTATAAATAGGTAACTTTTATTTTTAGACATTATGAATATTTACTCCAGTAAAAATTTTATTTACCATGGTTAAAGGTAAAATCTAGTAAATAAGTGTAACAAAATATTATTATTATAATATTAAATTTCCCTAACATGCGTCCTAATACTATTGGTTGATAAATTTCCAACCATGGGAATAATTAGGTCTATTTGGGACCCCATGGAGCCACCTGGGAGCGATAATGACACATTATTTTAATTAATTTAACATAAAGACAAAAATAACCTAAACATATATCTTTTAGTAAATCAATTATTACACAAGGTTATATAGGTTATCTCTTAGAGTATAAATATTAAGTTTAAATATAAAAATATTTCATAAATCATGATATTTTTTAATAAATTTTAGACATCAAATAAATAAAAAATATTTATGACACAATAATGATGTAGTGTTTACCACATTAATGAATGATTTAAATAAATAAGATTATAAAGATTAAAACAATATCCAAAACTTGTAAAATTATTATTTAATGATTTTATTTCTAACATGAGTCATCTTATCTTCTACTTTAATATATATTGGACCATTAAGAACTTAAAATAATTATATAATAAAATAATATTTTTAAACATTCTTAAAGAGCCCCTCCTCCCTCTTATATAAAGCCCTCACTTATAACCCATTACTCACACATCTCAAGACCCTTGGCTTGTCCAACCTCTGAAAAATTAAGGTCCCCACATCCCTATACCCTCCTCGAAGCCTTCCCCTTAGAATAATGCAATTCAATTAAACCTTTCGGTTCAAACTAATGGGAGATACCCTATTTAAAGATAACATCTTCTCTTACATTCTTTTGTTTTATTTTACTTTTCCAACCCCATAACCTATTTTTTTAATTTTTTTTACAACAAAAACAGTATCATAAATATATTAGGTTGTTTTTATGATAATTATTAGAACCAAACTTACAAAAACCTCCATCTAATGGTCAAAATAACATACTATTTTTGTGGACAGAGAACTATTGCCTCATGAAATGATGATTGTTCAATAATCTCCCACCACCTCTTATGATAGAAATTAAGATGGAACTATATTTATATGTGATATATATTATATTTATATTGTTTCTATGATTATGTATTTTTCATTTATAGAATTACTTTATGGTTTCCATAGTGGATAAATATGATAATTTCATTTGACGAAGTGCGGACTACCGCCCCCTCAAAATGATATGACTCGTTCATTCCTTACATGGAACGTATAAAGAAAAGAAATAATTAAAATATATATTATATTATTCTGGAATTATAATATACCTATTTATCATTACATATTAATTCCATTAAATATGAAATAGGAAACAAAGTAGCGTTCATGCGTACGTATGGCTTATCGTCTCTATGAATGGTACATTTCATTTCT
The DNA here is from genome assembly GCA_963277665.1 of Viscum album. Classification (NCBI taxonomy): domain Eukaryota; kingdom Viridiplantae; phylum Streptophyta; class Magnoliopsida; order Santalales; family Viscaceae; genus Viscum; species Viscum album. Next base: position 344,032,936 of record OY728156.1, read on the forward strand.
TATCTCCAAATGTTATGTATTATTATAAATAAATATATATATATATATATACTATATATATAATATATATATGGTATCTAAATCATGAATATCATTTTGGAGATGATGAAATTTCGACCAGAAGGAAAATTTATAATTATAACAAGTTTATTTTTAACTCAAGTTCCAAACATCGACAAAATGTCTGATATGAACTCAAATAATTAACTGATTGATAAATTAAGGTAATAATTGATATAATAGGATTAATGACCTTGAAAAATGTTCTTATATAATTATAAATTAACTTTAGTTTATTATTCAAGAGATTAATGAATGACCGAGTCAAGTCGTACACGAGGTAAGGGGTTTCTAATATCACTTTTAATTATATCAGATTTCTATTGTTCACCACGTATTTATTTAATGTGGTGTATTTTGTACTAAAATCTGATATATATTTTCATTATTATATTTAAATTCATGATATTCTGTGATTCAATTGGAGGTTATTTTATTTTGGTCATATGAATCGATTTATTACAATGTGGTAAGGGGTTTTCATGTCACTTTTTATTCCTCTAAGATTTGTTCTATATTTGACACTATTTCCTTTTGTGTGGTGTATGTAATTCCCATGATTGTATTAATTGTGTAAAATAATTTTATTTATGTTTATTTACCTATTCATTGATGATCCATCTTTCATGTGGTCTATTTTTCATAAGTTACCAAATCGGTAAGGGTAAATTTTTACCCAATTTCCATTCCTTGGGATAATTTTCTAATTATTAATTATGCCATGCTATGATTATGTGTGGAATCACTATTTATTTATTTATGTTGTAATTTTCCCTCCCCTTTGTGTGTATATACTTTTGATACACATATTCACTCCATTAATAAATTCTTAAGTCATCGATATGAACTTGATAAGAGTAATTTTAACTCAATTTCCATTCATTGAGGTAAACATCCAAGTCATTGGTGTTGTTTTTACAAAAATATGTGTGAATCTTATATGATTGATATAAACTTAATATCCAATCATATTTAGTGTATTTATATTTTTCACACATTATTATGTAATTGATTTATCATTAATCTAAGGATAGAGTTTTTATAATGGATTTCGTCTCAATTTACATTACATTGAGAATTAATTGTCGTTATGAACCATTTAACTCTTATATGATTTATATACTAACCTTTGGAATATTATATCATGAATGCCTTTATTCTCATGATATTATAAATTTTTGATTAAATTATATTCCTCAATTATTTTTATTTAAGTGTCTCTCATTTGGTTATGAACTCTATAACTAAAATATAATTTTCTATGTTTTAAATATTTATTATTCTAAATCATTATCATCAATTTCCATGTTTTGAAAATGGTTTTTAATATTTAATTATATGGAAATTTTTATTTTAAAATGTTAATTCATTTAAAAGCATCAAATTGGTATGGGGAACTTTGATTCAAAAATCTCTTTATTAAATGTTTTAAATGGTTTTGAAAATGGGTTTAGAAAGCATTGTTTATTTAAATATCTTGATATGATATATTATTATTGGAATATGGAAATGTTATCATTCCTTTATGCTTGTTTTATTTGTTATGATTTTGTTATGGTTATTGAACCATGAATGATGGGAGCTCTGGAAGCGCTCTCCAACGGGCGACCGGAAACCCTAAATTTCTTCGCCGATTCTCCTTGAGTTTCACCCATGGACAGCTTTGATTCGGTGTGGGAGCTCACCCCTCTTTCTCCTGTATCTCATGTCGCTGGTTCATAAAAAATTGAAGTGGGAAATCTCGAAGTCCCCCTTCGCTCCTTACCTATCTCCTTCTGTGATGCTCTGTAAGGATTCGATCTAAGTAGCGTGAAGGAGTGCAAACAACCGCTCTTCAAAAAGCTTGAAGATGGGGGTTTCATGGTTGATCCAGATCCGGATACCTTGAAGCAAAGAGAGAAGATGTGAAAATACTCGGTTCTTGACCGTGTTTCATACAACACAGGTGACCGGCCCTGGCCTTTACTTGAATTAAAGAATCAGATTGCTAACTACTGGGGATCATCGAAATGGAGGATGGTCCCCATAGGCAAAGTCTACTATCATATCCTCTTCAACTCGCAAGGTGAGCTTGATCAGGTTTGGAAACTCGGGAATCTTCAGCTTAAACCTGGATTTCTTATAATTTTGGACTGGGATGTTGTTTTTAACCCATTCACACATAAAAATTATATGGCACATGTTTGGGTTAGAATTCATGGTCTCAATTGGTTTTATTAGCACATGAAGATTCTTAATGATATAGCCTCTTGTATAGGGTCCCCCATTAAAACTGATCACATGACTTTGAATAGAGATCTTGGGCTTTATGCTATAATAATGGTTGAAGTTAATCTGGCCAATGATCTCCCATCTAATATAGGTTTCAATGCTCCTAATTTTAGAAATGATCTTAGAATTGAATATGAAAAGAAACCACCCTTTTGTGAGGTGTGCAAACTGGTAGGGCACAACTTCTCTAATTGTAGGGTGGTTAGAAAACAAATGGATCCCCCAATCACTAATTATTGGAAGGAAGTAAAATATGGTAAAAAGGGGTTGACCATTTCAGACAAACCTGATCTACCGAAAAAGAAACAAGACATCTGGGTTAAAAAATCTTATGTCTCTACGTCCCTTGAGGGTAAATATTGGGGAGACATAGTTGAGGAAGAAGAGGCTATTCAAAAAAATGATAACATTGTCACCAGCATAGGGGAAATAGTGGCTGGAGGAAATAAAAATAACCTGGATAGGAGCAACCCTGCCATTATTTCCAATTTTTCTACTTTTTCTCCTACCTCTGGTACAACAACTTCGAATGACCATGTTTGTAGGGACTTGGAGAGACCTAATTCGGTTCCTTTGGAACTGTATGGTGACTCTGATGCTTCCAATATGCCATAAGGTTCTATGGATAAAACATCAGAACTGGGTACTACTGTGCAACCCTTACCTATTGATAAAATCACTACTCCTGCTCCTGGATTTCCTGTTTTGGTTACTCATGATGTTAATGCTGTCAATGTTTCGGCTCTTATTTCAAACAACACTTCACACACTGTACCTGTCTCACATGCTGAGTCTACACTTTCTCCTATTATCTGTCCTGTTAACAGGGTGGTGCCCAACCCTGCTGTCGACATGCAGAATCCTACTGTGTTACTCCCTCTTTATGCAATTTCTACCCCCAATTTTGCTGATAAATTTCCTTCATATACTACTGAAATTGCTGCACATGCTACTACTAATAACTTCTCTACCACTCTTATTGCACACATCAATTCTCTCTCCCCGCAGAACTGCACTGCCCTTCTGCCTAACTCCACAACTGCCTCACCTACTACCCCCTCCTTATGTCTGGTGCAGTGCTCAACAATATCCAAAGACCTGGATAGAATTGAGACTCCTACTCCTATGGAACAGCCTCCAGTTTCTGTTGCTGTAAAGGACCACTCACTGGACAATACTGCTTTAGGTACTCCAGTTTCTGACCTTAATTCTAATTCTTCTTTGAAAATATTTCCTTCTCCTAGCTCTGAAACTTATGAGAGAAAAAAACCTCCTTCCTCCCCTATGGTTACGCGATCCCAAGGGAAGAAAGGATCTGGAAAATCTAAAAAAAAGAAGGGTTGTAACCCAAAACGCAAATAGTCATGAATTTTCTCTATTGGAATTACCAAGGCTTGACCAACAATGATACCTATACAACTCTTAGGAGTTTCTTAATCACTCATAATCCTCACCTCTTTTCCATTTCAGAACCTAAAGTCATCTTTAAGATGAACTTCATGAGATTTGGTTCTCTTAATTACAGTTTTCTAAGCTCTTGTAAAAATGGTCCTCAAGCTGACTCCATGTGGATTTTTTTATCACAATACTCTTAAAAATATCAAAAATTTTAAAAATACTGAGAAACAACTCACCTGCGATTTTTTGTGGAATAGTCGGCATACCTATTGCACTATGGTTTAGGCCAATAATAGATATCCGGAAAGAAGAGTTTTATGGCACAAACTTATTGATATGGCCAACTCCATTCAAGATCCTTGGGTTGTTATGGGGGACTTCAATGACATTCTTAACTCTTGCGAAAAAATTGGTCCATCTCATCTTTATATATCCTCTAGGGAATTTAGATCTACTATTGAAGACTCTAACCATTTCGAAGCTAGTCTTACTGGTTCCAAATATACTTGATACAAAATACACAATAATAAAACTGTTGCTAGTAAGCTTGATAGGGCTTTTGTTAACATGAAGGCTCTTGATATTTGGGACAGTATATCCATTGTTACTCTGCATAGGCTTAACTCTGACCATCATCCTATTCTAGTTAGCTTCATTATAAATGACCGTAAGCTTGTTCTTCCTTTTCAAATTAATAATGCTTGGTGTTCGAATCCTGATTGCGTCACCTTTATACAAAACACTTGGAACTCCACGAATCACCATAAGGATTCATTTTCCTGTATGTACAAATTGAAAATCTTAAAACAGGCCCTTAAGGGTTGGTGTAAAACTGCAAATTCTCAAATAGACCTAGATATTTCCTCTCTTGAAAAGGATCTTAGCCGCATCCAAACTCAAAACACTAATACATATTTTAATATGGACCATCAATTGGAAGAAAATATATCTCTTAAAATTAATTCTTTTCTCACTTTTAATTATAATATTCATAAGAAAATGTTTAAGACTAAATGTCTCACTGATGGTGATCGTAATACTAAATTTTATAATTCCCTTCAAAGAATCAGAAAGGCCAATCATCCACTTTCTAAACTTATTCATAATGATTTTATCATAGACTCTGAAGAGGCAACAACAGATCATGTTATCTCATACTTTTACAACATTTTTAATGGTCCGGAGATGAATATTGATCTTAGATCTAGCATTATTCCATCAATGGTGGATGAAAGAGACAATGAATCACTTTAATCACTCTACTTGATTAGGAAATTAAAGATACTATTTTTGACCTTAATCTAGACAGTGCGCCTAGTCCGGATGGGTTCAAGAATGGTTTTTATCAAAAGCATTGATATATTATCTACAATGATGTTTGTAACCTGGTTAATACCTTTTTCACTCATGGATCTCTCCCTCATGGAATAAATGCTCAATTTATAACTTTAATAACTAAGGTTTAAAATGCCTCATAGATCCATCAATTCAGACCTATTACTCTGATTAACACTCTCTATAAAATAATCACCAAAATTATTACGAGCAAACTTGCACCTATTTGCAATAAAATAGTCTCATGGAATCAGTTTGGTTTTATTAAAGGTAGGTCCATCCAAGACTGTATTTTTCTTGCCTCCAAATGTACCAATATTCTTAATGAAAACACTATAAGAGGATTTGTGGCCATCAAACTTGATATTAGGATGGATTTTGACACCATTGATTAGAAATTTATTTTCAAAGTCTTAATTTTTTTTAGATTTCATGATTCTTTCATTGGAAAACTTAAAACATTATTTCGCTCAGCTTTTATTTCTATTCTAATTAATGGAACCCCTAGGGGTTTTTTCAAATGCTCTAAGGGTGACAGGCATGGAGACCCTCTCTCTTCCATCCTTTTTTATTGCTGAGGACTACTTATGTAGACTTCTCAATAATCTGGTTGATCAAGGTAAGCTCAAGCCTATACAAGATGCCAGAAATCTAAATACCCCTACCCACCATTTATATGCTGATGATATCATCTTGTTTCTCAAAGGTGATCAAAAAAATATACATGTCCTCATTCAAGCTCTTAATCACTATGAGGAGGTCTCTGGACAAGCGATTTCCTAGAATAAATTGTATATTTTATTTGGAAAGAGATTCTCTGTTAGAAGGAAATATAGCATTTCCGCTTCTCTTGGAATTAAAGAAGGCCTCTTAGCATTCACTTATTTTGGTGTCCCACTTTTCAGGGGTCATCCTAATGAAAGATACTTTTCTAATATCACTGATCAGATCATAAATCAACTCTCTAATTGGAAGGGGAAATCTCCCTCCATGGCTGGTAGAATATGTTTGGTAAAATTGACCATTATCTCAAAAATGGTCTACTCTCTTATGATTTACAAATGGCCTATCGGCATCTTCCGGAAAATTAATACTTATATTAAAGACTTCATTTGGACGGGAAGTATTTTTGAAAGTAAACTTGTCATTATCCCTTGGAATTCTTGTTGTAAACCCCTTGATAAAGGTGGAATTGGTATAAATTTTTTAAGCTTTTCAATAATGCTCTTCAAGCCTGTCTTACATGGCATATTATTAATTATACCTCTAAAGCTTCTGAATTCTTGAATCATAGATTCCTCTTTAAACTCTTGAATGGGAACTATAATTACATCAACTCCTCGATCTGGCCCTCTATTAGATAATCGTATCACAAAATCATGGAAAAATCTAGATGGATGGTCAGTGCTGACTCTTCCATCAATTTTTGGTGTGGCAAATGGTGTGGTAACCCCTTGATTTCTTTGTTACCTCCTATGGTTATCCTTGAAGATACTTCTCATTCTATAAAAGAGGTCCTTCAATTTCATAGACATGAACTCCCTAATAATATTGCGCAGATCATTGATAATCATCATTTTTCTCCTAATGGTGACTTCTTGGTTTGGGAACCTGCACCAAATGACATCCTAGACTCAAAAAACTACCATAAGAATTACTTTTCTAGGGATGAATCTAATTTTCAATGGGTGAGCCAATTTAACAAGCCGTGGATCAAACCTTCTAGGATCACCCTTATTTGGCGCATTTCTCACAATAGGTTACCCACTAAAGCTTGTCTGCAAGATTTTAACATTCAACTCTTCTCTAAATGTCACTTGTGTAACTAGCATAGGGAGGACGCTGATCATCTCTTCTTATCTTGTGCGACGGCCTCTGCTCTATGGAATTATGTTCTTGAATTATTTAATTAAATATGGACCTTATCAGAATCTATTTTTTTGTTTCTAAAAAAATGCATTAGATATGATCCCTCTCTATAGGTTAAAAATATTTTTCTTACGGCGGTGGTGGAGCTCCTACAAGAGATCCAGTACGCTCATAATGATCTTATTCATAATAACCACTCATTTCGTCTCAATGAATGAAAATCTCATATTTTTATTGAAGTTCATGAAGACGCTTCAATTAAAAAAGACTCTTGCAAGAACTCGGTGGGAGACTTTGAGATCCTTCGTCATCTCCATGTGCCTGGTATTTACCCACAGCCCAAACGTTTCTTTGAAGTATTCTGGAAATCACTGATGCCGAGATGGATCAAAGTGAACGTGGATGGTGCTTCCAAAGGCAATCTGGGCCCTGCGAGTTATGGTGCCATCTTCAGAGACTCATCTGGCCAGTGTCAGTACTGCTTTTATGTTGGATGTGGTCATTCTTCATCGCTAGAGGCTAAGATGTTAGGGGTCATCCATGCTGTTGATTTTGCACTTGAAAGAGGTTGCAGAATGATTTGGATTGAATGTGATTCCACCACTATCGTTCATTCCATCTAGAATGAATCACTAATATTTCCTGGTCGCTTACCACTCTTTGGATGAATTTTCTGAACTCGCTTCATGGGTTAGAATACATAGCTACCCATGCTTACCGTGAAGCGAATGCTGTTGCTGATGCTCTCGCTAACAAAGGAGTTCAACAGAGCATGACTTGGCCTTACACTCTACCGTCTGACATATTATATCTATTTGATAAAGATTGAAAAAATACCATCATTCCGTCTTTTTTATCCCTTTTTCTTACCAATAAATTGTGATTTGGTCTTTGACCAAAGCATTACCCTTTAAAAAAAAATTTTTATGGTTATTGGGCATTGTTTACGTATATAGGTGGTTCCGTGATAAAACTACGGCAGGTGAGCCCGAGGTAGATCTCAAATGAATTGGTTAATGTGGTAGAGGTAAATGTTAATGTTTATCCTAAGAGATTTAGGTAATATACTGTGATGGGTATTCTAACGTAACTCCATATGTAGCTATGATAGATACAATTTATGTATGTTTTTATACCACAAGTTACCTATATGATTTATGATTTCGGTATGTTATTCATAAATCTTATGATTTCATAAGGTATGTTATGATTGAAAATTATGGTTTCATAGAATTGTATTTATTTATGGGATAATTTTTTCTTTCCTTATTTTATAACCCTTACTGAGCTTTTTATGCTCATCCCAATCTTGTGAAATGTTTTCCACATGACTTAAAGATGAATAGGGTCAAGGATGGGATCATGGAAAAGTCATGTTGTCTAAAACATTGAACTAGACATGTTGCTTTTTAAGAGTTTTAATTTTATGAAAAAATGGATACAGAGTAGTAGTGTCTAAATGTAATTTTTAAGTTGATATTTTATACTTATGGCCTAATTCTCTAAAACTCCAAACTTGAAAAGATCTCTAATGCAAATTATTCATTTAATTAAATATTCTGTAATTTTTTAAGGCTGAGTCCTTATAATAAGGGTTGGGTTGGTTATACCAAATAAAAGACAAATTAAAAATATTGTGCATACCATTGTTCCAATATTGACGAGCTAATTAGTAGAAAACTATTCTGATTCTCTCTAGGATCTAAAATTACCCACATACTTGGGGGCTAACATACAGTAGTTATGAAACCAATAGTGCCCCAATATCGGTAACACTCGAAGGAACACATGATCACCCATTTTGAACTCAAGGGTTTGGCATAGTCATTCCATACATGACTTATATATACTTTGAGTCATAGCCACATGTATCCAAATAATCTAAACATATTATGATGTCTCCACCACAAGAATCAGGTCCAACAACTCTGACTTCAAAAGAGGCCTGAACGACCCACCATAGATCACAACTTATGGTTCCATATGTATATTCAAGTGGTAACTATTTTTTTAGTTTAATTAAACATGTTCAAGGTGATTTTCCCAGGTTATATAAAAATATAAAAGATATTATCACAACCGATCCTCTAGAAACAAGATAGTACACTCCAATTACCTATTGGTATGTGGGTTGATGGATGTACAGAAAAGAACTGGGTGCCGTGCATTTTCTATATGCCTTCCAAAAATCATGAATTAAAACATGGATCATGATATTAAATTATACTTCACCGATCCCCATGAAACTGTACTATCTCGTGAACATATAATTCACCCAACTAGTCCATTGTAAGAGTCTATAGAATAGGTAAAAATGCTCCACCATTTTCAATCAATTGAAATTTTCCCATATCATTTCATTCTTTTGTGGTTTCCTGTGAAGGTATAACATGATGTCCATGGTGACATAATCCCACTTCCATTTTAGAATATTAAAAAACTATAGCATAACACTTAGACAATGATTCCCATCCTTTACCTACTAACAGGTGTAACACTGTTCCATGAAACTTACCATCATTTGTTTTTCAACCATTTCCACTAATAATGTATACAGTGTTCATGATATGTTTTTTTAAAACCAGGACGCACTATCCAATTCAATGAATGAAACTTAAACATCATCTCATATTACATACACATGGGAATAACAACAGGGTTATGAATATAAATGATCTCATCATCATTAAGATCCCAGTCGGAAGGTTGTTCCCCACCTTCAAGTACTTCCCTCAGTTCAAACCAATCATAAAAATTATAAAAACTCTCCTTAAACTGACCAAGAAGTGTGGAACCACCCAAAAAAGATGCGAGGTTCATCTACTCATGGCCCTCTTGAACCACCATATGCATCTCAGTGAATAAGGACATCATCTGACACATAAAATGAGACTCCAGAGTATCTTTAGACTTCATCATCCAACTTATAGTGTCAGTAAAAATGTTCCATTCTCTTGGAATATATACCAACTTAAAATTGATAGATTGAATATAATTGACCCATATTTTATATCATAGGATCAAATAATATATTAAAAAATATGTATGTCATGATTATATGGTTGGTATACCCAATAAACCTTTCACCCAACATGTTATTCCTATAATACATTAAACATTTAACCACCATAGAAAAATTGAGATCATTTGTAGGGTAATTTCATTCATATAGCCTTAATTATTGGGACGCATAATCCATGATTCTATCTATATGAATCAACAAGAATCTAATTCTAAAACTAGACAAATCATAAAAAATGTGTACTCTTTACCTGGATTAGGTAGGATAAAAATCAGTGCGGTAGTTAAATGCTTCATTAACTCCTGGAAGGTATTTTAAAATGATATATTCCTTTATAACATGACAAAAATCATTGAATACCCCAAAAATGGTTCTTCTATGTGAGATAATTCATTGACGAACCTTCAGTAATGACCAACTAGACCCAATAAGATTTTTATTTCCGAACAATTCATAGGTTATTCCCAGGATACAACCATTTAGAAATTCTATGGGTCCACTGACACACCTTCCTTGGAGATGAGGTGACCCAAGAAATATGCCCTGCTGATCCATTAACTAAATTTGGATATAATCACATATAGCCAATTCTCTCTCAGTTTAATGAAGATGATGTCAAGATGTTTATCATGATCATCATGAGTCTAGTAGAACACTAGGATTTCGTCTACAAAAACAACTAAAAACAGATCCTAGAATGGGTGGAAAATCTATTTTATCAATTCAATAAACATGGATGGATTTTTTAACACTGAATGACATCACAATGCACTCATGAAGAACCCAACTACTCCTAAAAGTTATCCACTGTAAATTAGATGGTCTCACCCTCTGTTGTGGATACCCAGACCATAGATCGATCTATCAGAATACACAAGAACCCCTATGTTGGTAAAAAGGCATTAAATATATGTAATATGAAACAATTTATCAACTTTCTTCATATTTAACATCATATAATCAAAACAAAATCTTAATAATCAATCATATTTAAAAAAACTAGACTGGTGATCCCTAAGGTGATATACATGGAAAAAAACACTTTATTCTATAATTCTTCCAAATGAGTCTTAAGTTGAATTTTTTTCTGGTTCTATTCTAAATGATGGAATAGATATGTATTAGCTCTATGCATTAGCTCAATCATGAACTGAACATATCTCTTGTGTTGTAATCCCTATAAATACTAAGGAAACACATCCGGACACTGATCCACCATCGGAGGAAATATATAATTATTCACTTCCCTATCATCACACACAAGGAATGAAACATGATTAGTGATTTTACCTAACATCCAATGAACTATCCCCGAACAGATCACCTAGATATCCCATTCCCCACATTGAACATAATTGTCACCATTAAGGGACATTAACGTTACCCTTTGGTGACAATAGTTGATATGATATTGATAAAACACAGACCAATCCATTCCAAATATCCATTAAAAACCTAATATCTTGAAGCATAAGAATATCCCAAAGGAAAAGGTACCCACCAACATCAAGAGAACACTCCTTACATTGCTGGATATTTTCTACTCATACTCTTAAGGGTGTGTGAATAGCCATAAGCCCACATGCATGTTCCACTACTAGAACCAAAACATTTTCAATCTGTGATGATATAAAGGAATGTGAGGGATTAGTATAAAAAAAACTAGAAATCATGAAAGATACTAATATCATACCTCAAATAGTAAATATTCATGCCTCGCCACTTCCAGGTGTAGGATGAACTGCATGAAGCTGACATAACCATATACTTTGGGATCTAGTCTATTTTTCTAGTGTCATACTACCCTAATGATATATGTTTCTATCCTGAGGTACAATGTATCCCACATAAATCGGTATGGATGATGGGATCCAAACAACCTAATGGATATGGAGTAGATAAACCCATTTAAACACTTGATACTAGAATATATCCTCCATTACACCCTTCCTACTATGAATTCATGCAAAACATCTATATATGGATCATCATTCCACATGCCCAAATATCCACTGTTGGTCAAAAATGGCCTCTCATATAGACTCACCTACCACAATGATAAAAGACGATAAAACTACCTCCCTAGGACACAATCCATCTTCCCTTACTACTTTATCCTCCCCTACAATGGTGGGAATTCCCACGTTAGAACATCTTACTATCAAAATATGTACTAGTAGATTTCACATCTATAATGGGTTTCTTTCCTCTTAAAGCTTCATTCAGGTACACTTTATAAATAAGAGCATGATCCACCACTTCATAAAACCTCTTTAAGAAAAATATAATCACCTAGGACATGATCTCACATCAAATCCCATCTTGGAATCTCCAAGCCATAACTACCTCATCTTCTGTCATCATTAGAGAAAAATGCTACAAATCTATGAAGTGTCCAACATAAATCATCACCATCATGTTTCCCTATGTCAAGAACCCAAACTCTTTAGCATTTGTTACCTCAAGATGTTTGGGAAAATGTGTTCCATGAACTTCTCTTGGAAGTCCCTCCTTCCCATTCCCTCTATCTACTCATATCGTTCTTATATATCCCACTATTGTTTTAGTAGTCCTTGAAACATATAAGTTAGAAGATGAACACTCATTGTAGTAGGGGTATCCAAGTGATTTATAATAATCTAGAAAGACTCAGTAAAAAAATATACATCCTCAGGTCCACTATCTCCAACAAATATTGGGGGTGTAGTAGTTAAAACTCACTTTTCCAATAAAAAATTCTTAGTGTAACGTGCACTGGGTCTCACTCCATAAACCTCATAGAATGGGACATGTTATGAAAAAATTTCTCTTCACCATTATTATTCAGAATCAATAAGAGTTATTTCCCCTCTACAAGAGGATCATTCTCAGTGATGTACTCCTTTCACCCAATTGGTAGACATCATATTGGTAGAATCTCTATAAAATTCCAAATTCATGTCTCAAAACTGATAACATAATATTTTTAAAAAATAAGAAAAAGATAAAATATACCTTGTTAAACATGTAACCCCACAAACATTACCCCAATAGAAATATACACTAACACATCAGGATCCTCAACCACTCTTAGTCAATATATTTCTAACAAGGGGTAGACCAACCCTCAATTTTTGAAATTACATTAGATGCTACTTTAACAATACCATAATGACATTTTAATTTTTTTACATTGATAACATTTTTATTTGGAACATTCTATGAAAAATTAAAATGGAATGAAGATGAACTTCCAATTCCCATACTCGAATACACCCATTTTCCCATGTATTCTTAGCATGATATATGTTACATATATCATTAAGTGACTAGAATGATACATGAATATAAAAGCCTCATGCCTAGTTTTTCCACACTTGAAGTCTCAAAAATTAATAAAATCACATGATAAGTACATCACCCAAGGTGAAATAACATCCAAATGTAATTATAAACATCAAAAGGAACAATCACAACCTAGGTGATAGGGATTTCCCATATGCATGAGTTAGATACTCACATGCACACGCCCATTACCAAGGATAAAGACCTCATAGTATCCAAACCACCATTACCTAATAATAAATATGTTAATGTAATTTATTACCACTTTGTAACATACTGAATTAGGAGCTACTAATTGATGCCCCAATTCGGTTTTCCGGATGAACTCAGGATCACATCCCCATACACCAGAGGTTATTGACTAGTAGCGAAGGACAAAGGAAAACACATATGGATACAATAGACTATTTATCAAATTAATCCATTACAGATAAAATAATAAACTATAGAAGAACACCAAGGATAATTATATATTATCAAAACAATTCCCAAAATTAGGTACCTTCCTACAAACAAATAGTAAATATTATTTAACATTTCTTATAGTGCCAAAGGTGACAAAAAACCCAAAATTAAACAATGATGAATAAAAAAAATGTCCTGATATCAAATTTGGTTCCCTCCACCATGTACATCCTAGATCCCAAACCAACCCTCTATTATTAGGCTTTTCCCTAATCTGGATAAAAAACCATGAACTCTACTTGGGTACCCAATGGTGGACCAAGCGTGATGTGAGTATAACTCATTAGTCCCCCAACAACAATGTCTACAAAATACCCAGTCTAATAGTGTTTATACATATATACTAAGGATAATAAAAACCCAAAAGTAAAATAGTTCAAATCTTTTAACTTTTACTTAAACAGTTTCTCTTATTTATTTATTCTACGTTTTAAAAAAAAAATAGCAAAATTTCTTTGGCCCGTTCCAGTGGTCAAAGCCATGTTTCAATTGGTAATATGTCAAAAAACATAGATATTTATCCCATGAATCCAACCAAGATTTGTAACTCCATGTCTAACCATCCAAAAAATGATATGGAACTCTTTGTCCTTACATTTAGGTTTTGGAGAATCAGTATATTCCTTGAAAAACTACAATAAAAAGGGTTATTGGAACATTAGTTTGGCCCTCCTATAAGATTGGAGAACGAGTCCATCATCCTACCAACCGTTTATATCAGTCACATATGATCATAATCATTAACCATTTCTATAGAAAATAAATGGGTACACCATTATGACATAATCAAATTTCCATTATTCTGTATAATAATCATGTTCTGAATTCCCAACACAATCCCATTTTACCATTTTAACACATTAAAACCATTTATTCAACTTTACAAACTATTAAACCATGTTGCAATGATCCATTAAACAATTATCATATTAATCAATTTAAAAACCATCATTTACTTAACTCATTTAGTTAAGTCAATCATCCCATATTTATATGTTTCTAAGTTAATAACATTTAAAATTGTATTAATAACATAATCCCCTAAAATTATCATTGAACATCCCAATATTTTGTTTTTAAGGGAGTGGATCACCCCATGGGTGTTCAAAAGGATGATTTAACTGTCCTCATTGGATCCCATGGGGATCATGAGGGATCCAACACATCATTTAGAACCCCAATTAATCTTTTAAAACAAATGAAAACAAAAGAGTAGAATAATAATGCCAAGTATAAACCAAAAAAACTAAAACAACATAAAGACTGCGGCTTATAACCTGTAGACCACCTACCTCTTGTTTTTATGCGAACTCTTTATTAACCAAAGACATTAATTAGTACTCAAACAAACATTAAATCCCAAACCTTGAAGATATTGTAAAAACAAGGTTTTAGAGATTTAGAGGAAGAATAATGATTATACAAGGAATTTTCTTGAAAATAGATAAAATATAAGTGTTAGAGTCACGAAGAACATTGATTCTCACCCAACTACACTACAAATATCCACGAATCGAGATAGAAATTTCATTGGGAATCTTGGGTGGAAGAAGTTCATAACCATAGAAATAGTAGTATTAAATGAAAGGAATATTTGGTGGGAGTTCATAAATCATGCGGAAAATTTCTAAAATCCCTCTATTTAATAAGGTACACTCTTTGGACACATTATTGGCCACAATTTGTGCCCACATTGCACCAACCAATGTCCAATGCGGGATTGGTTTACACAGTTTCCTGGGAGACGGTACCATTTGAAAAAACATGTATTGAATTTTTTAAATGGATCCACCTATTTCCACATGGATTGAGGGCTCCCTATTGAATGAGTTTTCAACCGTGAACCCCCTATAGGATGCATGATTGAGTCAAACTATTACATATAACCACACACCAACTATATGCTCTTCCTAGAATAACCTAATTTCATCCCTTTTCATTTCCCGAAACCCCGGGAAACCTCTGACTATCTTCATATTACAAAGAACTATTTAATTAGCCAAAAAATGAGATTAATTGAAATATAAATAAGTATGATTTTTATTTGAAGTTCAGGAACTTACAGAAATGATACTCCATACCCTATGTATAAACATGAACTAAAATCGATTCATCAATCCACACATATATTTATAAATCCATAACTGATGGCAATGATGCACAACAATGGTGTAAAGAAAATCAATTTAATAATTTAATAATAATTTTCTAAATAGGTATTAATTATATATTGAATAAGAATTTTTTTTTGAAACATACATTGCAACAAATTTTGAAATAATGTATAACCCCAAGGGAGTACAAAGGTGACACCAAGGTATAATAAAAATCAAAAAAAGGAATAAAAAAAGAACTCAATATATAATAAAAATAATAATTTTTAAATCATAGATAACCATTATACCATTAAATACCCCCTTTATAAATTCCATTTTACTTAAAGTATAATTAAAAAAACATCTCATTTTGGGAAAACCATCACTGTAATTTTACCAAATAACATGGATGCATAAAACACCACCATGGAAGAAAGTTCCTTTAAAACATAAAATACAACCATTATTTTAATGGAAAACCAAATGAAAACACTACAAGAATTGAAAAAAATCTATATAAAAGAAATATTATTATAATTAAAATTATTTTATAAATCAACCAGAATTCAAGATTACCTAAAAAAAGAAGAATGAGGAGAAAATTCCTACCTCTACTGATGTAAATAAGCTACTTATGATGAATGAAACTAGAATAATCTGTAATATTGACTACAAAATCCCTAAAATCCAGACCCAAATTTTTAGAAAACCCTAAACAAGGAGGATAAACTATATGGACACTAGAGTTTGAGATGATGAGAGAAAGTGGAAGAATATAAGAAGAGAGAGTAGGAGGATCTCTTACCATCTAATCTGGGTGGTGATCCACCCAGAAACCAATCTAGAATCACCATTTAAATACAGAAGAGGTAGAGAAATTCATGAGTGGTTCCTATGATTTTAGGTTCAAAACAGAATTAACAAATTAGGGTACCCCAATTAAAAATAATTATAAATGACTGATATTCCAAAACCATAGTATGTTTAATGGTTTACTCTCACAGTTTACCAAAACAAGAAGTAACTATGAAATAACTACTGAAAAAATTATAGTGGAAACAAGGTTTACTATAAATGGCTTATCAAACTATATGACAAGCTGTGTGGCCATGGAAAAGCATTAAAAGTTCCAAAAGTTCCCATTAAAACACTACAAACTCAAGGATTATTTTTTCAATGTAATTATATGTAAAAATTTACTTTTGTGATGTCATATCCCTAATCCCGTATTATATTTTATTTATTTAATTATCTCTAATTCATTTTTGGACATGGAAAAGTATTAAAAGTTCCAAAATTATACATTGATACACTACAAACTCAAGGAAGAATTTTTCATTGTAATTATATGCAGAAAGGTGACATTTGTGAAATGAAAAAATGAAGGTGAAAGTATTACTGTGGCCTGAAAATGGAAAATACTATAGAAATAACAAAATGAAGGTGAAATTATTTAAGGATGATCATAAAATAATTTAAAATAGACAAATCCATGAGATTCATGTAGTGATTTCAATGAATCATATAGAAAAGTTGATGCTTCATAAATCCTTTTTTATATTTCAAGGATGTAGTTTGTGAAGGGACTTGATAATTCATTGATACCTACATGATTCTATGAATAATCATCATTTACAGTACATCGGATTGATGTTCTGGTCCACCATGCAAAGGGAACAATCATTTTTGTGTGTGGTGGTGTTTATTTTTTTACTTTCCATATAGTGATTTCATTCATTTTCAATCACATAGAGTATAGTTCTATCATTAATATAATCCTTATATGGGATCATATTAGGAAATTGGTTTTCTAGTATAAACTATAAACATCCCACACCCACACAAAGTTGACACACAATGGAGTTATAGAGAATCTTTCCCAAGAGAAACTTAGGACTTTGGCAAATCTAGAAGTGAAAATATTTTTTGTTAACCACGGAGTCCTAGTAAAATATTTATTTAAGGATTAAATAATTTAAAATACCATTTCTTGTGAAAGGGTTTTCTCCATTAATTATAATTGAAATATTTCTCTATCATGGGGTCCGAATGTGGAAAATTCACATAAAATATGTTTATATAAGGAGAATTATGTAAAATACATCATGAATCCTATTTAATACATTCCCTAAATTATCTCACCACTTGGTGGGAATATTGTTCTCATAGTTGGAATTTAATGTGCCACTCATCCTCTTTCCATGAACTCTAGAATTCATAGATTTTGGCTTCCCATGGAAACTTCTTGAAACACCTATATGATGTAAAAATGGACCTATTATACATATATTTCTTCTTACAAGTCACCTACTTGTGTCATATAATCCTAAAATAAATTTACGGGTTCCTTCTACCAAGATCAAATCCAGAAAAGGTCAAAAAATTCCTTCTTCAAAATCACTAGATCAACATGAGCATGAATGCACATCAGTGTGAAACCCCTTGAACATGTATTCTGAAGAAAAAAATTAAGTTTGGGAATATTATTATGTGGTTGTTTAAACCATTTATCTGATAAAAATTGTGTATTATTTTTTTAATTAGGGTCTTTATATTGATGAAACTAGATAGGTCACTCCTGTCTTGACATGCTCATCCTCACCCCGGATCCAAATCAATGTCCCATGAGGAATTGGGATTCTTTTATCAATATTACTTAACCATGAACTAATTTTTATTTTCATCTCCTTTAATATGTAATGATCGAGGGATTCCCATGTATTGGTGGCACATAATAATGTGTTCACCCTAATCATTTAATCTTAGCTTCTAAGAAGATTCATTTTCCTCCTAATTAAAAGGCCAATCATATTATCATTAATAGTTTAACCCATTTAATACATTTAATGTTCTATTCTCACCACCATGAGAAAAAATTATTTAAGAACCACACATATATCCTTGATTCTATAGTACAAGATACGATCCTCCCCTTAAGTGTAATCTATAATCAATCAGACCCTCATTAATGAGATTTTCTATATAATTCCGTAGTGAGAAAAGTTTTGTCATCCTCAAAGTGAGTGGTCCAATAAATAATTTATTTACACCATATTAGTTATAATTACATCTTAGTTACATGAAGTAAAACTATATGAAAACATCCTTACCACATGAGATTAAACTACATACTCTTTTCCTTGAACATGACCTTAAAAATTTAAACACAATCTACATTGATTTTGATTACCGGTTTATTAGGATATATAAAGAACCTCTATATGGTTTAAACCTAATGACTGAAACCATTATCTCTTCATCAGGGAAATATTCCCTAGGGATAATTCTCATTGGGAAATATTATTAATCAGAACATACCCCAAATTTAAATCCCCAAATCCAAATCTTTCCATTCCTTGGACCATACTCTAGATGAAATAATTCACCCACATAGAGTGACACATTCCCTTATAAAATTACCATATATTTCTCATCCATAAAATATTATCTGTGATGACATATATATATTCATGGGGAAATATCCCTCATTAAACCATACCTTTACTCATTGGGACATAATCCCTTCAAGTTCAACCAGAATGGGCCACCCATGAATTATTCCCACACCAAACATGTTAGGAATATTTCACCTAGTAACTTTTCATTCTTGGATAAATGATATTAAAAGTAAATTATATTGCTTATGGTTTCTTGAAATTAACTAAAACCTGAATGGTCCTTGTCACATAGAAATAAAATGTATGAAGAGTCTCATTATGTGATGACAAACATCACAAGTTATGATTAAATTCATAAGGATATATACAATTCCCATCTCTAAGGGCCCAATACAAAACCATAATAAATTCCACCTCTACGAATAAATATAAATCGTTCTAAAATAATTTTTTTCCATTTAAAATACAATTTCAATATTTTTTATTGGAAAATATGGTAAACCATTGATACATAAAAATATTATAATCAAATATATGGTATTGATCAGATCACTGTCATGGGGGTAACGAGTAAGATGATTGGAATGGAGAAGGATCAATGAATATGTCTTATATACATAAGAGATTATCATAGTAAGAAATAATTCCATTAAGAAGGATGTGATGAACCAAATATCTAATCCTATCAAACAATATGAATTTAAAAGAATCATTGGTATGAAACCCTAGAGAAATATTTATTTTGAGAAGAGTATTTTCAATGATGACCACTTCAGGGTGTCACAAATGAGTGATCCACCAATGTTTCCATTGAAAATATTTTTTTAAAAAAGGCTTGAATCCACTTACTGAAAATGGTTATGTGAAAATCATACCCAACAATTCAAATATCATAACAATGAGTCATGACATCAGTCTTGGTAATCCAAATTAATGAATCATAATGAAATAAAAAAACATATTATGATAACCTAAAATATTAATAAGATAATGCCATTAAAGAGTGGAATAAATTGTGTAATAATAATAATATAAATATTATGTCAAGGATACCTAAATAGTCATTCATTACTTGTTAGGATTAGGCTAACCACTAGTGTACCTACTTTTTAAATGAGGTAACCTCCTTTGTATCCTATTTTGGGATTGGGATTACCTCCCTTGTATAATTTGAGATCATAATGCATTAATAATTACCCAATTCATTAGAGGTCCATAATGGAACCACCTATCATATAAATATATTCCAATTATATGCATACCACAATATCAAAAAAAATTATCATTTCATCGTAACATAACCAATTAAAAAGAAAGAATGTTTCATAATATTTCTTCACATTATTCAAAATCCATATAAAGAAATAATAAATATTCCATAATTTGAAAATATCCAAATTAAATCATACATAACATTAATGATTTTTTTCATGAATTAAAATAAATTTAAATGATCACTGAAACATTTTCTTGTGGAAACTACTATTTTCTATTTGAAATTAGTTATTTAAAATATAAATATTTCCCAAATAATAAGTAATAAAATTTCATGAATAGTATAATGAGATATTTTTAAGGAAGATTAAATATAAAGTGTGATCATGATGGTAGTAAAATATGTTCATGTTGTGTGTGTTAGAATAAAAATTTAGTTCACACCATTGTTGAAAAACCCATTTTTAAAATGGAAAAAATATTCTATTTAAACATTTTTAGAGAAATTCAAACATGTGTAAAAATTAATTTAAATAAAATTTTGAGAATAGTAAAAAAAATATCGAAAATTTTTATAATAAAATATGAAAATAGATGAAAATATTCCTATCTGAATAGAAAATCAATGCATGTTTTCCTAAAAAAAATTCTTCTAGAATTTCGAGTACAAAGAGAGAAAAAAATAAAAAGAAACTTCTAATTTAAAAAAACAATCATATTTTTAAAAAAGATAAAATATTTTTTCCTGACATGTCATATATTTTCATCCTAAAAAACTTATTAACAAAAAATATTGTCAAAAACTGAGATTGTATTGTATAAACTCAAACCTCATGTTTGACTTTCTTCGTAATCATTATAATCTCATGAATAATAGATTTAAACTTATTATAATTGTATTCATATCCATATTAACTTTTTTTCATATCTTATATAATCAATATATAACATTTGAGCACCCATTTGCTAATAATTACTTAATAAAATATTTATTTCCAAGTGTTAATGGTTTCATTATTCAAGGTAATTTTGATATGAAAGTTCCAATAAATGTAACTTGATTATCGTTCAATCACATATAGAATTAATTTAAAGATATTAATAAAATATATATTCATTATATTAATTTATAATCAATCATAAATGGTAGATATAGAAAATTTTATTACATTATAAATGGTGATGGTAGTCCATATATACGCATGAATGTTGTTTTCATTACACAAAAAAATATAAAGAAATAATGAAAGAAATATAAATAATAAATTACCATTTAATAATAATAAACATATCATATATATTTATTAATTCCATAATTATAAATATACATGAACTTAAATTATGGAAAATTAATCATATTACAACATGGAGGTCATAATCCAGACATACACACAAGTTATACATTCATTTCCCCTTTGTTAGAAGGGTGGTGGAACATGGTTTTTATATAATCATAATATATCTTATTATATTTATGATACTAGATTCATCATTTAATTATGGATAAAATAGGTTTAGATATGGTGGAAAAATAAATAAAATTTTAAGAGCTAGATTCAAATTTATACTGCTTTTCTGAAATACCTCATTTGGATTACAATTAATCCTTGAAATATTTGTCATACAAGTATACCAGGGGTTTGATAATAAAGGAAAAAAATCTAGGAAGTTATTAGAATATATAAAAGGATCATCATTCATGTGTAACAAATGATATAAGGTTCCCATTTATAAGTGTATGAGAGGAAAAAATTGAATTATTTAAAATATTCAAGTAATATAATGTAATTTTTTTATTAATGTTTCTCCAAATGAACAAGAATTATATTTTAAGATTATATAGGGTATAAATATCTTCAACCTACTATAATTTTAAATATTAATGTGGAAACCATCATCTTATCTATTTTTTAACCACTGGTAAAAAAAATTTAACCTTAGCCATGGTAATAAATTTCTACTATGTTCAATATTAATTTTGAAGAAAAATGAAAGTGGAATTATTATTAAATAATTAGATTATGATTATAAACATGGAATCCATTTTATCAAAAAACTATTTTATAAAAACGAATTATCAAGTATAAAACTAAATTTACATCCATAATATTCATTATAAAAACATTAAATAAATGTTAAAAATATTTTAGTGAATACATAATCTATATAATAATTAATCAATAATTATTTATTAAATTTATTATAATAAAAACACATTACAAACATAAAAATAGTTTTGTTTGAAAAATAACTCATTTTAAATTTAAATGATTTTAACTTCACTACTAACATTTAGACAATTACTATATGAATATTTATTCATACATTACCAACAGATTTTATTATAATTAATTTCTTTATAATGATCAAAATAATTTTTTTATATAATAGTTAATATCATATGAAAAAAATTTCATTAAAAAAAATATATTCAAATAATTAAATGATTTCATAAAAATAAATTAATGATTATTTCATTGGAATTAATTAATAAATTTTTATTTATGAAGGAATTTCAATATATATGTAATAATTGGTTTAATCCTATTTATACCCACTAATATAATGACTAGTTTACAAAGGTATACAATATTATAAGTTCATTTAGACTTGGTGTTGAATTTAAATCATTCCATCGAATACTACAATTTTATTTCAAAGTAAATACATTTAAAATTTTTTGGTGTCACATCCTACCCTACATCCCCATTAAAATTCATTTCACCCTCAAAATTATACCACTCTAATATAAACTAATGATGATATGTTAGTTTCATCACATACTTATTTTCACATATAGTTTCTTCAAATTTATGATTCCTCTGATGATCTTTAACTAGGTGAGTAGTTTTTTTTTCAAAAAACTTTATCTCTATAATCCATTATTTCTATGAGCTGTTCTCTATAAGAAATATCACGCTATAGATGTACAACCTTTGAGTTTAGTACATGTAATGGATCAATCATGAACTTCCTTTGGATAGATACACAAATAACACCACTAACTTAATAGAGGATTAATAAAATATCCAAGGGATAAGATACCATCTCCACTCAATCATGGATCTTTAAGGGGGAAAATATAACATAGGCTCAAGATTCCCTTATTTTTGAATCTTTTAACCTTTATAAATGAAACAATTATCAGAATACATTATTACTAACTTTCAATTCTATATTCCATCTATGATTGTTAGCATAACTCTTCCATTGACTCTCACCTACCTTGATGTTATGATAAATGGATCTAACCATCTCTTATATTTCCTTAGCTAGCATAGTTATTGATAAAATTATTTGTCTATCTTCGTCCAATCATGTTTGAGTTCTTCACTTTCTTCCATACATTTCATTATAAGGGTATATATGAATGCTTGAGGAAATGATATTGTTATAAGATAATTATATATAAGAAATGTGTTGATATTGACCACATTTTAAATATAGATAATTTTATATCAACATATTATCTAGGGATTGGATGGTCGTATTTGGATGAATATGTATTTGAGGATGATAATCTATACTCAAACACTAATATCTATCATGAAATTACTGAAGGCTTCTCCAAAACGTTGAGGTAAACCACAGATCTTCTTTAGATATAATATAATAAGTTGATCCATGAAACAATACCATTTACATAAAAGATATTATATAAAATTTATCAATAGAGATATATATATCACTGTCATAAACTAGACCAGATAACCTCGTACCCTGAAACCTGATTCAATTCGGACATGGCCCTAAGGGAATTCTCGATTCCCTTATGTTGGTGAAAATAAAAAGAAAACATAATTGGAAAATGTGGGGAAAACATTTTCCACATAAATAGTGAATAAAATAGATATAAGTCAATATTCACAAAATAAAAATCCATAGAGAGAATTGTATAATATGTCAAACAGGTATAAAAACAAAAAGTACAAACACAAATTACCAAAAAAATACAAAGAGAAAAATCAAACTATGTCTCATTGGGAATATCTTTCCAAGATCCAAATATCAAAAATTGGAACCACCTCTATGTGAAACTTTACCCTTGATCGGTTGATGAATAAAATCTATAAACACCCAAAGAAACATGTAGGGTGTGATATAAAATCCTAGTAGGGTCTCACCAAGGATTCCATAAATTATTCGCAATTGATTAACCCAAAAAAGATTCCAATTTTAAATATAAAAAATGGAATTTAAAAATAATATTTAAAAAAATCATTTTTTACCTTTAATATTAATGAAATGATTCAAACAATGGAATAAGAAACATTTTATATAAAATAGTTTATATAAATTCATAAGGAATGTGTAAAATAGTTTAAAATTAATTCAATATATATAAAAAATCATTCACAATTGAAAGAATGGTTATATGCCAAGAAGTATGATAGTTAGAGGTTATTGGACCCTCACGATCTTATAAAATGATAATGAAAATGTGAAAAAATGTCTCTTTGACACTAGCTAAAAAAGACTAAGAAACATCCCATTGGGGATAAGATCTACTAACAAGTTTATGTTAGAGTTGTAAAGACTCAATCCATTGTTAGAGAATTCACATCCTAGAATGTTTCCCTAATAATAAACTAAACAACTATGGTTTCATGTGATTAAACCACAACAGATAAAAGGAAATGTATTTCAAAACTGATTAAAATACAATTATCCCATTTACCATTTCAATATGCCAATTTCCATTTAAAACCCAAAACTATTTTTAATCAAATAATTCCATTTATAGGATAAAAGTAATGAATTATTATTAATACAATTTATACCATTTTATCAAAATCAAAATATCAAATAAATTCCAATAATAAATTTCAAAATTTAAATTCCACAAATCAATTTCATAAATCCCTCAAATTCCACAAACACACCCTAATTCAGTGGAATGGGAGTTTTCCAAAATTTAATGAAAAAAAATCCAAATCCCTAATTTACATAAAATTATATTTTCACAATAAAACTTAATGTAATGTAATTTATATTATAAAATTTATGGTTAAATCATTTGGCTAATCATAAACAGAATCACCTTCCATAGATTGCGGTATCATGTAACACAGCCTCCGAAATGGGATACTATAATGAAGAATATTGTAATGAGATATCAAAGAATAAAACCTTGATTTAAGATATAAAACAATGGGTATTAGATACTACAACAACATGAAGACCAAAAACCCTATATAGAGGAGAGAATGAGAGAGAGAATCAGAAGAAACAGGGAAATAATTCATACCAAGAAGGGACTGAACAAAGGATTCCAGGATTTGATCTACCTTGGAGAGGGTTTTGAAAAGAAAAAAAGTTTCTTGGGAGCCCTAAAAACTCAAGAAAACATAATAGGTAGAGTTAGGGTTGAGAGGGTGTCTAAATATAGGTTTGGGAATTTCTAAAATAATATTTAGTGTAAATGAATTCCACACGAATGTTTATCTTGGCAGGGCCACATGGTTTGACAAACTCTGAATACTTGTCATGGGCCCCTACTAGTTGGGGTTAATGGTTTTTACTTGGAGGTTGGAATTTTTTTCAAACCATGTGATAACCATTAAATCCCATACTAACAAGGTTTGAACAGTTTTCACTAGCAAGGAACACAGTTTTGGAAAACCACAAACCAACCACGCACTACCCAAGAGCCCTTAAAAAAATAGGAAATTTTACCTAAAGAATCACAAAATGGAACCCAACCAAATAATGATCAAAAGTGGTGTTGATAAGTACCTAAAAGAAGTAATAGGATGTTACAAACTCTCCCCCCATAAAAAATTTATATCCCCTGAAATCCTATTAAAAATCATTCATGTAAAAAAGATGAGGGCTCTACTCTCTCATCTATAACTCCCTCTCCCACGTAACATGAGTATGAGAACTATGATACCATAGAAATAAAAAAGGTATCATACTCCCAAGATGTACCTTGGTTTCAAAATCATTTATCCTGACTAGATGCTTAGTCAAGGATAAAATCAGGCTCTACACTTCGATCACACCATCTAAAAACATGAGATGGATCAGAAAGACACTTTCCCAGCTATGATACATGGAAAACATTATGTATTAACGTCAACTATAGAGGAATTGTAAATAGTAACAAACTTTTACTACTTTATCAACATCTGCAAAATGCCTTACAAAGTGGGGAGTAAGATTCCATTTTCTATTAATCCTTTGATGAAACAAATGGGTTAAAACATTAAAGAAAATGTGACCACCAACTAAGAATTCTTATGTTCTACAATGAGATAAGCATAAGACTAATACTGGATCTTTTCCACCAATATTCTCTATGGAATCAACTGAATTATTTTTTGTAATATCTTGAACCATTCCTGGTCTAATTAAAGAACTTCCATTTTTCTATAACCAACACAATAGAGATTTACAATTTTGGCCATCTAAGGCCTCAAAAGGATCCATTTTGATCACAGATTGGTAATTATTGTTAAAATAAAAAATAAACCAAACCTAAATTTTCATCCTAATACCAACCAAAGTCGAGGATTTATGAATGGAGCATAATATCAAGAATTTGTATTTTCATTTCTATATATCCATCCCACTATGAATGGAATGCTGTACTCAAAGGAACATGAGATCCTAGTTCCTCCTAAAGTCCTCTCCAAAATAGATAAGTGAAACATGGATCTTTATCCGATACTATAGAAGATGTGACTATATTCAAATGAATAGTATCCTTCACATAGAAATTTTATAGCTCATAATCATTGGTTGAATCATGAATGGTTAGGATGAGAGCCTATTTAGTCAACCTATCAATAAAAACCCATATCACATTATTCTTTATCTGGGTACATGGAAAGAACAAAAAAATTTCTATATAGATCTTATCCCACTTCCAAGTTGGAAGTAGAAGTGGATGAAGAAAACCCAAAGGTTTATAGTAGTTGTCCTTGACTTGTTTATTATATAAACACAAGACACAAAATCATCAATTCACCATCTAATAACTAACCACAAGAATCATTACCTCATCTAATAGAACTTCTTTATGGTTCCCATGTTCACTAATCCCTAAGAATTGTGTAAATATATAACAAAAACTTTTCTGACCATTAACGACACAAAAAATAATTATTTTGATAACATAGAATTCCATTCGTGGAGAATGACCAGTCAACAATGGTCACCCTACTATAAATAGTGTCTCTAATGATATTTCTATCATCATAAAGCTGTTGTTCTCGAAGAATCATCTTGATAAGAGTGGAGGTAAATTGAGCACTGGAAAAAACAACTTTGGACCCTAATTCCCAGACTCTTATCTACAATTTTGGAGAAAGATCCATTGAGTTCCACTCTTCAGATGATTCCTTCATGGCCTGGGATAGAATTTTTCATACTCAAATCATATATTATAACATTCACTTTACCTAGGGTATAAGCGATGTTAAAGTCAAAATATTGTAGGTATTCCACCCAATGCCTCTGGTGAAGATTTAAATATTTTTTAGATAAGATATAGATCAAACTCATATGGTTAAAATAATTGGAAATCATTTATCTGATAAGGTAATGCTTTTAACTCAGAATTAGATGCTTCACAACTGCATGTTCAATATCATGGGTCAGATAATAATTCTCATGTGACATGAGGTATTGAGATCCATATGCAAAAACATGATCTCCCTTCATAAGAATACATCCCAAACCCGAACCTGATGCGTCATATATAACCACATAGCCCTACCTGGAATCTATAAGTTTCAACATTGGTACATTAGTCCAAAATACATTTCATCTCAATAATATAACTATGAAATTTATCATCCAAAGAAAAATATACTCCCTTATGATTTTGAGGAGTTACCAGATAATGTAACTTCCGATAATCTGCACTTCTAGATCTAGTAGTATAGTCATAAACATTATAAATGTGACCCACTTTTTTCCAAAAAACATAAAATAAAAAAAAGAAAAAATTAACCACTTACATGCCCATGGAAATTTTACGTTTAGAGTTTTAGATCATTAGAAAAATCTCTAACATATCATCGAAAAATAAAAAAGTCATCTCATAAAAATATATTTTATCTCGAATAGTTTATCCACATATGTCACTATTCCTAGACATATCCTACATAAAACCTTTCTACATTAACTCAAGAATGAAAAAAAATTATAAATTGGTGATCTAAAATGATTATTAAGGGTAAAAAATTGAGATACATAAGAATAAACATGAAAATTAGGGTATGAGAACCTAATTATAACATTATATGATCATACACAACATAATAATTATTATATACTTGATTAATAAAATCAATAGTGGTAGTTCATAAAAAAATAATAATGATTTAATCAAAAGAATATTCCATGAATGATTATCATTGGAATAAGACATGGAATATATGGTAGACATATAAATATGTAATATCATTCCCTATAATTTAGGTCTCTTTAAAAAAATATATCAGGGCACTTCACAGGGGTTGAAACTACTAGTCAAGACACACCACAATCCCTAGTTATAGTTCATTACTTATATTATATTGGGTTTCCCCTTCTTCCCATAGTGGATCAATCCCATCTACTTGTTCCCTTTATCATATCGTGAGATATAAATCTTCACCCAATGCATTTTAGGGAGATATAATACCCACACATCAAATAATGAAAACCATACATATGTGTGACACAAGAACATATATAATTCTTAAACATAAAATAACAATATAAATTATAAGTATTTAATCCCTGAATCAGAACCCCAATAAATATTACGTAACATGAAATAATGTTATCAAAATTTGAAATAGGTTTTGATAGATCATTTGAAATAATTCTTGAAAAAATACCCTTTCCTCTTTGAATTTTTTTAATACTATAAAACCTTCTAAAAACAATTTTATTCGAAAATAAACATGAAAAATTATAATTTAATATTTGAAATCCATTTTAAACATCTTTTTAATCATTTTCATCGAAAATATATAAAATATCATTCAAAATACTTTTAATTATTTTTAAGAATTTTATTTTTGAAGGAATAAGGATTTATGGATGGATAGTAAATAACATTGCATGAAGCTTATAATTTCATTAAAATAGTTATATTCATGAAAAAACATTTCAAATGGTAGTATATACACCTAACAAATGAATATTGGTACATAACACAACATGTGTCTCATGGAGGGAAAGTTGAGACAAAATTACCTTACTGATTTGATAACTTTTGAACTCTACACCCCATTAATGATAGATCATAAACTGGATATGTACATTCTCATAAATTTAAGGATAATTATTTTATATAACATTCATGTATGTTATATACACAACGTAAAATAAACAAGTGGTGAATATGGCATATGTATCATAGAAATAAAAGTGAGACTAGAAATCCCCTCACATTATGTCTTGAATCTCTTCATTCTAATTCAAACCTCCTATATAATAAAGATATGTTTATTTTACAAATATAAAATATCATTATTCAATTATATCATACCGTATATTATTTAATTTGGACCTTACATTACCCATTTATTAATAATTTCATGTTAAAGTTACGTTTAAGGTAAAAACAACTTGGTTTTTCTCATAAGTTTTGTTTTATTATATATTTGGTCCTCTTACATATATCAGGATATCATTGACTACACAGTTATAATAATTATATAAATATCATATATATTCAGTATATATGTATTTATAAAAATCTATAAAAGATAGGTTATCCCTTTATTATGTATGTCCCTAGGTTATCCAATGTAGATTTATTCTTGAAGGAGTATTTTAAGCATGTTAAAGAAGTTTCCAATAAAGACAATTTATTCCCTATTTTATGTTGTTAGGTAATTATCCTAATTTAAAAAGGCACTATACTTCTTGACTATACATGTTGTATTAAGTGTATTCTTTTGTATTAAATCAACTATTAATGTGAAATAAAGAGAAGGGTTTTTATAGTTGGTATAAAAGGAAATGATTAGTTATTCCTTAGGATTGGGATTAGAAAACTCTAGTGAAATACATTGGGATAAGACTACATATATGAAAAAATCTCTAAATTTTGGTTAATATAGAGTATTTAGTTTTTCAAGAAAATACATCACTGTCTGGAAACTACAAGTGAATGTGGTTCTGACATAGATGCACCTAGGAGTAACAAATATTTCAAGGTGTTTTAGGTTTCACACGGGGGAGTTAGGTATATGAAAATGGGCTTTACTGCACACATACATTGACACTACTAAGGAATATTCTTTTGTAAATTCATAATCTTTTTATGAATCATTATTATTGGGACAAAAAAATTTCCATAAGAATATATAGTTTAGGAAATATATTGTGGATAACATAGATTGAATCCTAGAGATCCATAATTTAGTAAATAAAAGTGATTTATAAGTTATCCATTTAATTTAATTATATTCCACCTTTATGTCTTTAATAGTTTAAAAATAATCATCCCACATTTTAATTTTATTATCAGATTTGGATTAAAATAAGAGGAATCAGGTAAACAACCAATGTGAATATAAATGTGATGACCGACCAAACGTGACACCCAATTGGATGGGAGCTTAAGTTGGTCATATTGTGAATATGCCAAACTACCTATCATAAATCACAATTAACAACAAAACATTTTCTGAATGTAAAAATACTTAAAGGAAGAGGAAGATGATATCTCAAGGATGTTCAATGAATAATGGTGACTTGGGAAAGTAGCCCCATCTTATTTTATGCAAAAAAGAGTGTAATGATGCACAAATATAAATTCCACAAAGGGACTTAGAGCTGTTTTAAGTGCGAAAAGACATGGCATAATTTTTCGAGTTTCAATAAAAAAATGGATAATGCGATCGATGGAAATTATTTTCAATATAATATACATTATATAGTAATATTTCAAAAGTGTGGAGTATTTGGCCATTATCCAGGTCAATGCTTTATTCCAATGGTTTCGAATCATGATGAGAATCGACAATCTCCAAGATTGAGGGAACAAGGAAAGTCCTATTATGATAAAGATCATGTTTAATTAAGTACATGTAACCTATAATCCATATTTGTGTATGTCATGTAGTATTTCAATTCATGATCTATTAGCATATCTTGTAATTTTTTTAGAACATAGAGTCACCACCTAAAATGATTTTATATCAACAAGTAAAACATATATGATTATGTATCACATGTTGATGTTTGTGAAAAAATTCTTATTAAATATAATATAAGTCTCCCTTTGGTGGAATTTTATGAATTTATTGTCAAGAATTTACATTCCCCATATAGGGAAAACATAAATTACCACGAGAAGAAAATCACTCTCTATGTTGAGAATCGACCCCCATTCTGTATAAGTGAAAGGATGAGGATGAATATTCTTTAGCACTAACATCTCAATCGTGGATATTATTGAATGATAAGAAAACATATCTAGAAATAATGATTGATTCTAAAGGAAAAAATCCTCAAATACGTGCCTATTTTGAGGGAATACATTAATTTTCCCCCTGATGAATTTCCATATCTTTCTACTAGTTGAGAGGTCAATTTTTAAATCGAGAATATACCATGGGTGTTCCCAATCTCCAAGACTCCATAAATAATGTCTCTTGATGAAATTTAGGAGATTAAGAATCATATAAAAGAGAATCTGGATAAAGCACTCATTGATTATCGTGAGCTCAGTAAGATCACAATAAAGAAAAAGTATCCTCTCCTCGAATTGATTACTTTTTTGATCAGCTATGTGGAGTAAAATACTTCCCCAAGGTGGATCTTATGTTTGGTTATTATCATGTAAGTGTAAAGAATGAAGATATCACCAAGACCACTTTTCAAACAATGTACAGGCACAATGAGTTCACATGGAATCTATTAAAACTCACTAATGCTCTAAAAAACATCATGGACGTGATGAATTGATTCCCTAGAGATTACCTTGACTACATTGTGGAAGTTTTTATGGAAGATATTATAATAAACTCCAAAATCAATGAGGATCATGGGGAGAATCTAAACACTATGCTAGATAACCATATAAAAGGAGAAGATTTATGCCAAGTACAAAAAATATGAGATCCGGTTGAAGGAAGTCTCTTTTTAGGGGAATTTCATCACAAATAATTGGATATCTATAGTCCCTTAAAAGATGGAAGAAATTGAAGGATGGTTTAGGCCAATATTTGGGATAGGTATCCATAGATTCCTTGGGTTAGTTGGGTATTATTTCCAATTAGATACAAAGTTATCATGTTTTTCAAACTCTATTACCAAGATAACATGAAATAGAGTAATGTTTTCTTAGAATTATGAACGTGAAGTGAGATTCATGATGTTAAATAGGAGGATCATCACAGCTCATGTGCTCAAACTACCCAGAAGTAGAGTAATAATGGAAGTATTTAGTGATTCATCGAAGAAGGGATAGGGTTTTGTGTCAATAAACAATGAAAAAGTTATATCCAATGATTCATGGTAGTTGAAATTTCATGAGAAAACAATCCCATTCCTTATATGAAGTTGGAAACTACGATATTTTCATTGAAAATATGGTGGCACTATCTCTATGGGGAGAAGTGTGAGATATATACATATCACAAGAGCCTAAAATATATATTCACACAAAAATTGCACAATATGCACCAAAAAAGATTGTTAGAGATGATCAAGAATGATGACTACTCATTCCACTACCATCCTGGTAAAGAAAATAATGTTTCAGAAGTTCTTAGAAGAAAGTTTCTAAAAATTCTATCACTGATGAGAATTGGAAAGGATCAGATCTCCTTAAACTTGAAGAGGATGGACATTAGAATCATAAATTAAGGAACATAATCAATAATTTCACAAATGGTTACTCAACTATCTCTTTTAGAAAGGATAAAGGATGCCTAAATAAATAATGTGGAAATTCAGAAGAAGTTAAAATCCATGAGAAGGGGAAAATCTGTAGAGTTTAAAATTGACTAATAAGGAATTTTGAGATTTGTGTCAAGAATATGTGTCCATCAAATATTGAGTTATGGAAGCAACATTTTGATGATTCACATAGTTAAACTTTATTCATTCAACTAATAAGTAGAAACATGTATCAAGATCTTTATGAGATTTATTGGTAGGACAACATGAAGAATGAGATGACAGAATATAAATCAAAATTCCTATTATACAAGGATGTGAAGGATCAAAGGCAAAAGTCCAAGGGGATAATTAAACCCTTAACTATATCAACATGGATAAGGGAAAAAATTACCATGGTCTTTGTCACTAAACTTCAAAATATATCTAGGAAAAATAATTATATATGGGTTCTTATGGATCATCATACAAAGACAGTTCACTTTATCGCAATTCTATAGTACTTACCACTAGATCAACATGCATGGATATACATTATAGAAGTGGTAATGATGTATAGTTTACCACTAAAAATTGTTTTAAATCAAGACACAAGATTCAACTCCATGGATCAGAAAAGTATCCAAAATGATATAAAAATTGAGCTAAACAATAGTATGACCTATAATTCTCAAAATTATGTCCAATATAAGAATACTATCCAAACACTGGAGGAAATGTTCTAAGAATGTTCTATGGAATTAAAATAAGGATTGGACCAACATCTTTCTCTAGTCAAGTTATCATATAACGAAAACTTCCAATGAAGAATCGAAATGGCTCCCTATGAAGCCATTTATATGAAGAGGTGTACAACACATGAATGTTGGAATGTTTTTGTGGAATGAAAAACACTAGGTCCTGAAATTTATATGGAATTGGTGGGAAAGTTTAAGACCATTCAACATCACATAAAAACTGCTCAGATTTGACAAAAGAGATATCCTAAAAATCATCAATGATACATAGATTTTGATGTTGGAGACGTGGTATTTCTCTTCATATCTCTATTTATGAAGTCTATGTGATTTGGGAAGAAGGGAAAGTATAGTCCAAGATACATCAACCCCTTTGAGATCCTTTATCACAACAGAGTGGTGGCCTATCTACTAGCACTCTGACTGAACCTATCCCAAGTACATGATGTATCAAATATATCCATCTTGAAAAATTAGATACCATAACCCTCACATGTACTCAATATAGAGGTGGTACCATTGGATAATTTCCTTTCTAATAAGGTGTATCCGGTGAAGATCATAGATCATAGAGAAAATGTTCAATGAAATAAGACAATGAACCTTTTCAATGTGTAGTGGAGAAACCAAAAGTTTGTATAAGAAATATGGGAACCAAAGGAGGTGATGAAGAAGAGTTACGCTCATCTATTTTATAATGGGAAATGAAAATTTTGAGGGTGAAATTTCTTTAAAGGGAATATTTTAACTACAAGAAATTTTATAAATTAAATTCCCCTTTTGATTTATTTAAATGTTTCATCATGAAATATGGATATAGAAAACACATGCAATTATTTTGTTTTTTCATATCTCATTATATTTAGAGAACCATTAATAATCATTACCATTGATAATATAGTCATTAAATAGTGGTCACATGGTTCGTATAAATATAGTGTTTTTACAAATCCATTTGACACAGATAACGGAAGTGATTTATTCAACTTGTAGGATCATACGTTATGGAGCCAATTTATTAGAGATTCCAAGGGAGATAAAATTTCTGGGCTTTACTTTGACCCTAACAAAGATATTATCTGACAACTTAAGCATTAGTGAAACCGTTTATTAGAGAAATCGATGCACATTGAGATCATGACCCCAACCTTGTTCGTTGAACCGCCCTATGAAAGTTCCACCGTCACACACCTTACTCTTCAGATTTTTTTGGTATATTACATGTATATGTATGAAGTCCCTAGAAATTAGAGTATTTACTTTTTTTAATATATTTCCATCCTATTATTTTTAAATTCTAAATGTTTTTTATTTTGATAAAATAAAGCAATGTTTGTATTTGTGGTTAATATTCAAATTTAATTAATGAATTTATGAATTAATAGATTTTTTTTAAAAAATATTTTTTTAATATTATTAAATTATTTATATTATATTTAAATTATTATTTAATTTTTAGAAGTCAAATGTAATTTTTATATGTGTTCGAAAAATTTTATTATCAAAAAACCCAAAAGTTCATAATCAATGTTGATTTTATTTTTAAATTAAAAATTCAAATATTTTTAAAATTATTTAGACAAAATGAATATTATTTTTGGAATTATAATGGTGAAACTATCCAATGATTATTTTTCAATAATTTTCTTAGACAGTCAAATTTTTGAGTAATAATTAAATATTTTATAATTATATTTTGTGTTTTATGACATAATATTGACCCAAAAGAGAGTTAATAATTACTATAAATGGTATCTATGACATAAAAAATTCCCCTTTAAAATAATTTAATTTTATGTTTATTTGACTTATTTAGTGAATCCATTATGAATCCTCCATAACATATAAAATATTATATGTTTTTTAAATCCATTCTTTAGGAGTGTTACTAACCTTCACATAATCATGGAAATTATTTTAATAATTTTATCCATAGGACATATAAAATAATGATAACCAATCCATTTTGGCCAAAATCATGAGAAAAACCATGGGATGGTTTATTGATTTGGATATTTTATTATGTATTGTCCAACACCAAAATAATAACGAAATCCCTCTGTTTTCCTATATAAACCTACCCAATCTCCCATTTATATTCACTAAATTTATTTGGGTAATGACCAAACTCCAACCTACACTCTCTAGAGTTCTCCCATGGCTCTCCAAGATCTCAGGAAGCACCTACCATGGTTTTGGAGTCACAAACTCAAGTAAGGGATCCTCACCTTCCTCTCTTCCGTTCAATTCATGTGCAATAATTGAAATTAATTATTTTAGTTTCAATTAGAAATATTTTCATTCAATAAAAATCATTAATTTACAATCCAGATTATTTTATTTTAGAGAAGGTTAATTTATCCTCCCACATTAGGGCCCATAACTAATCCTTTACTAAGCTGAAATTATGTAAGGGATCCTCACCTTCTCTTTTTATTCTAGTTTATTTGTAAACTTATCCATTATACTTCCATTTCCTAAGTATGGGAAATGTCTCTAAAATTCCTTATTACTACCCAATTTACATAGAAATTATGATATACCCCTCTCTCTATCATCAACCATTTTTATAATTTTTTAAGTAACATCATTATAATGCCAAAATTTTTCTGTGATTTTCCATGCCAAAACTATTGTGTGGTGAATACTATACCCATTTTTATATCAAGGGTATTAAAATTTATTCACATATACATATTTAATAGGTAATTACATATACGTATTACAATTTCCTTGATCTTGTAATTAATTATTATGATGAGTGAATCCATATTGTATGATCTATGTGGAACACATAAGCATTAGATTGAATAGAATATGATGGGTGCACCCATGGAGCGCTCCAATGTATTGGGGAATGTTTAGTATCAAGATAAAAAACATTAGAATATTTCTATAATTATTTAATGGGGGGGTTTAACCTTTACCAATGTTTATGATTCAGGTTTTATGTTATTTCCACATTTCCCATGTTATGATTATCATACCATATCATGACTTATTATTAATGTTTCCATTACTAATCATTGATATTACTATTTTAAAAAATGTATCAGTTATTTCCTTTCTTATATATTTCCCTAAGTTATCACATACAATTTTAAGTTTGAAGGTGTATTTTGAGAATGTTAAAGATGTTGTATTACCTATTTTATGTTGTCACGTAATGTACCTAATTCCCAAATATACTATAATTATTGATCATCTAAATTGTATTAAATTTATTCTTATGTAATTAATCATGTATTAATCTGAAATAAAGAACATGGTTTTTATAAATTTCTTATATGGTACACCTGAGTAAACATCATTAACACGACCTTATAGAAAATATAGGTCCTGATATTAACGAAGGAGAGTGAAATGAATATATTTATATCCCAAATGTTGATATTACTAAGGTAAATGAATAATTCATGTACACTCAACATCAAAGGAAGAACCATAATAAGGAATCATTTATTTCAATGCCACCACATTCCCGATAAACCTTAGCCAAAGGAAAAGGAAAATATATGGATATATCGCTATAAAGACACAATAATGTTTTAAATATTTTTTATAAACAGAATATACAAAAATATAAAAATAAGATAAAGGAATTTAAATGGATAAATGTTGAGTTAAATAGGAAAAAATATTCCCATTGAGTATATCGATTAGGTAGAATTAAATGTTTCACCTTTAGTAGAACATTTTAAACATGAGAAGAATACTCAATCGGTAAGGATTGATCCTGACTCTTTTACAGGCTCCATATCTAAGATACAAGTATATCTTACCCTGATATGTGGAAAAATTATAAATTTCCTTCACTTTGTAGAGGTATATCTTTCTTTCCTTTAAGGTAATCATAGAATCTTTAAGATTGTATTTTTATATCCAACATTTGAAATCCATCAATAATAAGACCTTTCTGCCACCTTTACTCAATAATATTTTTTTGGAACATTAATTGATTTTATTAGGGTTTACCAAATTTAAAAAGTCCCATGGAACTCGAAATTAAGATATGGAATGATGTAGTAGACTTGTGAAATTGGAGTGGAAGACAAATATTGAATGGTTGGATGATACTCCTCCTCTTAGAAAAATTAGAATCATTTTTTTCTAACCATTAATGGAATTCGGACTAGTGTATAACCTAAAAACATATTGTCTCAGTGTGGTCCTATGATGGGAACACTTTCGTATGAAAAAGTTATTACAATTATATGCCTTTTTCAGTCCTTGGATAGGCTAGTGATTTTATAGTATATAAATATTTTTTATGGATCAATTTAAAACTATGAAGAACATCATCTTCAATTCCATTATAAATTTAAATCAATTCTATAGAAGATGAAAATTCATAACCTCTAAAACTATAATTAATGTTAAAAATAAGATCCATATATTTCATTAAAATATTAATAGGTTTTTCATACTCAATATGAATATAGCTCACCATAGATTAATTTATGAATATCTGTATAGGGAAAATCTTAGAAGAATTATTGACACAAATGAATTATATGGAATACCCAAGAAGATTCTAGGATTTTAAGGCTTTAAGAAAATTCATGGAGGACCCCATCCACCTGATAAAACATAAATATCATCTTACCCCAACTCTAGGGACACATAAATATTTCACATATTAAAAGATGAATATTCATTGCATAACATAACCATCCTTGCCAGAATCATATATGTCTAGTTCATTTTTATACATAGAAACCTATAAAATTGTTCATAATATATCTACATAATCTCCCATTAAGTTCTTCATAAGTAGAAGAATTTTATAACATATTATAATTAATACCATGCTTCATAAAATAGGGAAAATGAAACATTATAAAGGGCGATATTAGATGATCAGTGATGGAAAAAAATGGAGATTTAATGGATCAAATAGATATAACATGAGAATATAGGTATGATAACATGATTATAAAATTTGAAAAAAATACCCTTCATATCAAAGATCATAAATTTGAGTCAGAGAATAATAATTTTCAGTTCATAAGGCATAAATTGTAATGTAGATGAAGAACATAAGATATGAGATAATAAAATTGGAATAAGAAATATATTTTTAGGATACCCATTGAAATAGAAATTTATTTCATAGTAGTCATGGATCATATACGAAACTATCATAGTGGATTGGGTTATCTCCCAAAATAATAGTACTGGTCTAGGTTCATTCATAATACTATCATATTGGATAAAGTATTTTACTCTAATGGGTTAACTCACCAGTCAAGTCTAGTTTACCTCATGGGATATCCATTTTTAACCAACGCATTAGAGGGATATATAATTATGAACCCACCTATTAGAAAAATTAATCATACAGATTTTTACCACAATATCAGAAAATATTCATCACATCCTAACCCGTTAATATTAATTATGTTTTATAAACATTTAATTAGGGAATAACACATTGGGGAAATGGGTTTCAAAATTATTACATCAATTAATCATAACATAACCCATGGAAAAGAAACAAGTTTCATAAATATATTTTCATAATAATCCCAATCCATATATATAACAAATAAGGATGGTATCATTGGATCATATCCACAAAAAACATATGTAACATCAAAGGATGTTATCTTAGATAGAAAATTACTATAAAATATCTGTTGTTACATTTCATGAGGAGATAGAGATTTTATCATTGAAATCAATTATTTAAAATCAAAATATTTCAAAAGATTTAGGAAATTTTTTTCTTTGAATTAAACCTTAAAAACGTGTAATGGAATCCTAAATGAAATGAGTGGTCAGTACTTTATGAAATTATTTTCATTCTATATATGTTAGAACAAAGATTCATTTCACATAGTAAGTAAAATTTAAAATGTACCTCATTTAGAAAAAAAAGAATATTACTTTTAATTTTTTTTTAAAATCTACCAAAATCAATTAAAAAGTTAAAAAAATGGTAGAAACATTTTTAAAAACATATTTACAAATCATTGATAATGAAGAAAATTTATTTTTGACCAAATAGGGAAATTATGAAGATTTGATATTAAAAGTTTGTACATAAAGAGAAGAAAATTAATGGATAAAATATAATTTATAGTAATTACATGAGTAGAAGAAAATTAAATATATTAATTATGGATATAACATGAAATTTCATTATTGTAAATATAATAAGAAAAATATCAATTAACAAAGAGATTATAACATAT
The DNA here is from genome assembly GCA_963277665.1 of Viscum album. Taxonomy (NCBI): domain Eukaryota; kingdom Viridiplantae; phylum Streptophyta; class Magnoliopsida; order Santalales; family Viscaceae; genus Viscum; species Viscum album. The sequence goes on from OY728156.1 coordinate 344,073,178, forward strand.
GACCCTTACTTATTTGGTAAAATTTGTATTTTAAGTCCATTGTAATAATAGAATAAAAACAAACATTAATTATAATTAACACAAGGAAATTCATGATATAATATGGAAAATGGGATGTATATACACATTATGAAATAAGATAGGTGCATAACATAATATATGTCCCAATAAAGACAATTTGAGATAATAAACCCTTACAACATTTGTAATATCTAAATCAAAACCCCACAAAATGATGAACCTCCTATGAATTTTGAAACCCCAATAATTATTAAGAAATTAATTATAATAGATATGAATGATAATTATATACCACAGAAAAATAGAACAATGTTATGAATATAGTATATGCCTCACAAATATAAAAGTGTGAAATGACACCCTTACCCCAGGTCCAACTTATTTAGTATGTGCTTGAAAATGTTGTATAATAAATTTTGATTTATTATAAAAATATTATTGAACCATGTTATATCATTAAATATATGATTTAATTATAACCATTTATTACCTGTTTATTAATAAATCTTTATTCAAATAATTATTCCGCGTGATAACTCCTTAGTTTTTCATGTGTGTTTTGGATAAGTTGTTTTTGTGATTCTAATTTGATTATGGTTCCATTATATTTAATATTTTAATAATGATATAAATTATATATATATATTAATTATGTACATTTTTTTATTTATCAATAATATTTTAGTGGGAAAAATAAATGGCACCATTTATGGAGATGGTGGGTCGTACGTACACATGAACACTATTTTCGTTTTTCAACAAATAGAACAAAATAATGGTAAATAATATATAAAATTTATATAATTATTATATAATATATATCATAAATATTCTTAAAATCCATCATTATTACCATCCATCTAAAATGAAAATGAAAAGTAAATCACATCACTTAATAGAGGCAGTATGCAAAACATACGGACATGCGATGTCATCATTTTCCTATAGATTGGAAGGTAATAAGGTAGATATGATAATTATAGAATTATAATTATTTCATAAATTATATTAATATATATATATATATATATATATAAATTAAATACATAATTATATCTATCCATGATAAGTTGTGATGGAAAACAAATTATATCAGTTTGTGCGGCGGTAGTTCGCCGTACACATGATTGGTGATTTCATTTCCCATTTAGTTGAAGAGGAAATGTACATATGTTATGAATTTATCATAATAAAGCCTAATTATATTTAATATAATGGTTATACTATTTTATAATAGTTTATGAATATTTTAAAAAGGTATAATAATAAACCAAACATAAGGCATGGTTAAGAACAATATCTTTTATTTAGAATACCTCTTTCAGTTTCTACTAAAATATTTCCTATGATTTTTTTATGTTAAAAAAAGGTACTCTTGGAGATGAGTTGGAAATTAAGAAATATATTTGGGTAGGTATTGGATGAAACTAATGAATCTTTATGTATGATATAGAGAGTAGATGGGGTTCTAATTAATAATTTAGGCGAGTGGTACACTTGTAATTTTTGAAATAATTCAGACAATTTCATGGAACAATATTATAAAAAAAGATAAAAAAGGAACCATATCCAAATAATAGTTTATATATGGTCAATATATGTCAATAAAATAGAAATTAGACAAGTTTTTCATTCATTCTAACCCTTATCACTATATTTTAACACATGGTAAACTTGTATTAACCTTAACAACAAAAACAAAATTTTATAGTTTTTACTATTTATTATGACCAAAAAATAAGTTGAACTTATTACATAAAATTTAAAAATATTATTCAAAACATGGAATCAATTTTATCAAATTATATTCATATAATTGGAAGAATTAAATTTTAAATTAAACCTACAAATGCGAGGAAAAGAGGGTTTTTGAAGAAAACCATTCCTTAAGTAAAAATTATTTTATATCAAAATTTAACATAAAATTAATTAAAGTGATCTAAATTGAATAAATAATAAATAATAGAACTAGTTTTAAATTATAAAGGCATTTGAAATCAAAAATAAACATTTAAAATTATTTAAAAAAATAAAATGTTTTCACAACAGTTAGTATTTTTCAATATTCATTGAAAAATTTATCTTTTTAGAATAAAAAAAATTAATAGTAAGATAATTTTAAAATTTTTACTTAAAATATTAATTTTATTTTTGAAATATAATTTATAAAAATTTTATAAAATTAATTTTAAAATAATTGTTCAAAATGCGTGAAACTATTTTTTATAAAAAAATACATTTTAAGCATAATATATTATTTATTCTTATCACATTCCAATAAAATATTTTAAATGAATAATAAAATAATTTATTTAATATATTATATATACATTTCATTAAAATCATTCACTAATAGTTACTAATTTAATTTATTAATATAAAAACACATTATGCGCATATAAACAGTTTTTTAGTAATAACATTCATTTACCTTCTAATGATTTTTTATTATTTTTTAAATAATTTAAAAACATTTAATTAAATTTAAACATGTATAAAACTCACGTTTTATATTTATTATGATTCATACCTGTCAATCAAACATATAGATGATAATTTTTAAATTAAATAATATTTTTTTAACAATATATCGTGGTTCGTTTAAACTTAGTCTTGTGTTTAATGAATGATATCAAAGAAAATAAATTTATTGGAAACAAATATTTCATTAAATATCAATGTGTTAAATTATACCCCCTAAAAATAATTTCACCCTTGAAATAATGTTACACTAATTTCTAGATTTATTGGATACTAATTTCTTATCATATACTCAGGTTCTCCAGTAGTTTTCTCAAATTGGTAGATTCATAAAAAAACCTTACCATGTGAGTGGTCCTGTTTCATTGAACATTCTATATATGGTCTATAATCACTTACATTTGTTCCTTATAAGAGAGATCATTATCCAATGTTAAGATCGCTGAGTTCATTATATTTGAAGGTTATGTATATCCTTCCTTCAAATGGATACATTGGAACAAATATCTAACTTGAGAGAGGATAGATGGATGCACCAAATGATAAGGTACCGTGCGAAATCTATCCAGAATATCAAATTATATAATATAACTACAAATTATCCATCCTTTATTCTTGGATATCATAGAATTATTCTTCGTAAAATTCATAAAAAACATTCCAACCAACATGAAATTTCATATCTAATCAATGATTGTCACCATAATGTTTCTGTCGACTATGATCTACCATAATATTTTGTTAAAGTGTTAAGGATTTTAATCCATTTCATAAAATATATTATGTCTCAAGAGATTTATTTCTTTAATTTCACCCCATAAAATTGGAGTTATACACATTTCTCAAAAGAGAGATTATAAAGGAGCCATCAGAATGCTTGATTAAAAGATAATTGTTTTTAAAAAAATCGACTCGGGGAAGGTGATAATCCAAAAAATATAGGAAATATATAGAAAAATATATCAGCATATTCTCTAGGGTTTGAATTTTTATTTTTGGGTGACTGTAATTTATAGGATAATAAGAAATGGTGAAACATAACTTTGAATCCACATCCTATAGAAGACTTCTACATAACTAAAAGGAAAACCCCAGGTCATAATGAGATACTATATAATGTGGTTAATTAAGAATATTTACCCCATTATTAATGTAAATTTTGTAAATATGATCAAGAGAGAAATATTCTATAGTAGTAATGAAGTATGCTAAATTTATAAGGTGATAAACTATAACACAAATAATATTATGTCCTTTAGTTGTTTTGGGGAGTCCATAGAGAAAATCTACTAGGATATTTTAGAATTCCCATTCTACTATGGGTAATTGTCATGAAAACCCATATGAATCTTTTCTATCAGACATAACTAGATTAAATTTCAATAATTGAGATATATACTCTAGAATATCTCTCATCTTTTATTATCATCAAAAATACTATTTTAAATCTCATTACAACCTTGTACTTCTGGGATGATTTGATGATGATGAACTATGATCCTTATCCAATAGCTCATTCTTCAAATATAGTATGGAAAAAACACAAATATGGTTCATAAACCTTATCATTATATCATAATCAAGGTTAAGATCAAAAATATTTATCACCTTCTTCTGCAGTTCCGCATCATCCATCTTCACCTATTTAATTCTCACATAGATAGATGGTTGAACAACTATTTTTTTTAAAAATATTTATCCCTTACTTCAAGATTTAAAAATACATCCTTTTTAAATATCAAAATATTGGATATTTTTTATCCTCATCGTATATATGTTATCATGATTCATTCTACTAATAACATCTTCCACCTAATTTTATTTCTAAGGGTGGTATTGTATTGAGAAGGTGTAATCATTAACCAACTCCAACAATCTTTTATAGTTAATATTTATCTCCTTTTTTTGGTAATATATAATTGAATATTTTGTGATCAATATAAAAATTACACAAAACACCGTATAGATAATGGAACCATATCATTAATGAAAAACATACCATAACTAAAACAAAAACACGAGTTGGGTATTTTTTCTCATAAACCTTCAATTTTCTTGAGGTGTAATCTATGACCTTGTAATTATACATGATAATACATCCCAATACTTTCTTTGATGTATCACTATAGATTAAAAAACCAAATACACTATAGGGTAATGTAATCATAGGTTCACTAACTAACCATCTCTTTAAATACATGAAATTTCTTCTAATTTAATATATATAATGGAACCTGCATCCATTTTAAGTTAACATGGTTAGTGGATTAGAACTTTTGGATGAATAATTCAAAAATCATTGAAAATATCCATTGAAACTATAAAAATCACGGGTCTAAGTGATAGTGTTTGTACTGGTCCAAATTTCAATAACTTATGTCTTTGATAGATCCACCAATATTCCCTTGTTTGTTATTATATGATCATGAAATGATAATTTTTATCCAAAATTCATACTTCTTAAATTTTGTGTAAATATTTTCTTTTCTTAGGGTCTTCATTGCAAATCCCATGTGATATTCATGATATTTATTTCTATTTGAAAAAAATAAAAATATCATATATAAAGATGACCCCAAACTAATTAATGTAATCTAAAATGAATCTATTCATTAAATCCACAAAGATAGTGTTGTAATTAGTATGACCAAAATAAATCTCGATGTATTCATAGTATCCATAGAATTTATGGAATTCAGTTTTGGGTCTATCCTACAACTTGACCATCAATTAGAATGGTATTGAGATTTGAATAGTATATCAAATAATTTATCAATATAGGTTATTAAATACTTTTTCTTGATTGTGATCTTGTCGAGTTATAAATAATCAATACATAGTTAAATTAATTCATATTCCTTCCTAAAAAAATAATATCAGCACCAGAAGGTGGTGCTCTTAGCCAAATAAATACCTTCTCATGATTCCTCAAGAGTTTCTTCGTAAATTCTTACAACTCAATATGGTTCATTCTATATGGAGTGTTTGAAATAAGAGTATCATCATGCATTATTTATATTACGAACTCAACTTTAATATTCTGTGGAACACTAAAAAAAATATTCTAGACAGTCATAAAAAACCTCCCACATAATATTCATATCATAAATGTTGTGTTTCTCAAAAACCAATGGAGAAACACACACCTTATGAATAGAAATTGAGACCCATAAAATGTATTTTATTTCAATCAAAATTTCGTATTTATCATCACAATTATATAAGATCAAAGTTTGATTTTTAATATCCAATGAAACTTCCCTTCATAAGTAATTGATGTGATATTTATATAGAGATGTCAAATATATAACTAAGATAAAATAAAATTCATCCAGAGGGAGAATAATAATATTTACCAAAAGAAAACTCCCACAAATTGAAACTATATAATAATCAAAGACTATATATGTATTTATCACACTATTAGAAATTTTCACTTCTAATTCAACATATACTAATCGAGGACTAGAATTTACATTCTACGAGACATTTCCTAATATACACGAATTTATATAACTAATCTCAAATAGGGTGAATTAATATTTTAGAATATCTATTACCACTTCATCTACATCAATCTATCTTTAATCCCATACTAAAACCAAATTGGTTTTTATGACCATCAAACATCATTAATTTTAGTTATAAATCAAATAATGATGAAAAAAAATTCATAGGATATTGAAATCATGACAAAATATAATTAATCCATGAGACCATAGGTTTATTGTTTGTTATCTAGGAGAATCATCTATTCAAATCCTTCATGTTAGTATGTAATGAAAATTTTAATTAACCAAATAATATCCCCTACAAGTGTCAAAACATGTTCATATTAAGGGTACACTCACCATGTTCAAGGATGATGGAAAAGATAGATTCAAGCAACTTATTTTGTGTTTATTACCCCTAGATATATCCTTCTCAAAACAATATCCACTAGTATCATCTAGAATGTTATACTATTCAAGGAAAATCACACTCCTTTCTTTACCATAGATTAAAGGTGTTATCCTATACAAAGGATTATACTAATGTCTCCCACTAATTTTTTATTTTTTATATATTAAAAAGGATAACAATTACATTCTATGATACAAAATATAGAGACCCATACCTTTCATACATTGATATAAAATCTTAATAAATTAATATTCATTACATTGAATAATGATACACACCTGAATCATATATGTTTAGAAAATTTTAAAATGTTGAAAAGTAATAAACTTTTTGATAAGATATTTATATATTCTACCACTATGTTCTTCATAAATAGTTCTCTTTTTAGACATATCATACTCAATACCATCCTTCATAACTATGGAAAAATGAAACATATGAAAGGGTGAGCCTAGATTATCAGTAAGGGTAAAAAAGAGAGACATAAATAATCACCTTTAAATAAAATAAGAATAATGGTATTAGAACATGATCAAAAAATTTAATGTTTATAACCTAGAAATCATAGATTATAATCTTGAGTTATGAAATAATAATTGGAATTTCATAATATATTAATATTAAAGGAATCAAAGAATATAATAAATGAGATAATTTATTTGGAATCATAGAAAATAATTTTCTTACTATTCAAGGATAATTACCTAGAAAATCATAGTGGATTAGATTCACACCCCAAACCAATATAGTAATAAGGGATCACTACTATGTCTGTCATAATGGATAAATTACCTTACTAAACTAGGTTCATATCCCATTACAGTCATGTTTATCTCATGGGATATAAATCATTACTCAATGTGTTAGAATATATATAATTCTTGTATAATATATAATATAATGGAAATAAGATTTATGTGTGCCACCATATCATAATAAAATAATCATATCATAACCCATGTAAAGAAAACATGTTTCATAAACATTTCTACATTGAATAACATGGGTAAAAGAAAGAAATTTCATAATCATTATATCATTTCATCATAAAATAACTGATGGAAAATGGAATTGTATTCATAAAAATATTTTAATCATATAGAGAAACCAGGAAAATAAAGAATAAGGATGATATTATTGGATCATATCCCAAGTAAAACATAACTAACATAAAAGCATGCCGTGTTAGAAGAAAAATTTATTCTAAATATTAGTTATAACATTTCCTATGGAAAATAAATTTTTCTTTTTGAAATAACATATTTAAAATCTAAAAAATTCCCAAACATCATGAAAACCATTTTCGTTGAATAATGCCTTGAAGACTTGTAAATTAAGCTTCAATCCATTGAGTTTTCATGAAAATATGAAATTATGTTCATGTTGTATAAATTGAATCAATGATTACATTCACATTATATATAAAAATTCAAAAGTACCTAAGTTAGAAAATGAAAAGAATATTCCTATTAAACCATTTTTAAAAAAATACAAACATGGTTAAAAATTACATAAAAAATTCATTTCCATATTTAAAAAACATTCATGAAGATAATTTAATAAAACATAGACATGGAAGATAAATTAATTTCGATCGAAGGGAGAAAAAAATGGGTAAAAATGAAAGTAAAACATGTAATTTTTAAAAATAATCATATTATAATACCATTCATGAGATTCCAAAGGGATATAAGATGAAATTTCATCATCAGAAACATATTTAGAAAAAATGTTGATAAATAATAAGATTGTAACATAAATACTAAACCACATTGGTAACTTTGGAATTATAATCCAAATAAAATAATAACATAAAATTAAGATTTAAATATAATTTATATATGTATATTCATGATACAAAATGTTAATGGGGATCTATATACACCTTATGAAAGATGATAGGTACATAATATAACATAAGTCCCAAAGAAGATAATTTTAGATGATAATCCCTTACCACTTTTGTAATTTCAAAATCAAAACACCATGAAATAGATAACATAATATTTATTTTAAAAAACAAATAATTGTTATGAAAACCATCATATAATACAATATTGGGTACTATATACACCACACAATAGATATAAGTGTTGAATATGAAATATGTCTCACAAATGTAAATGTGAGATGAGAAACCCTTACAACAGGTCCGACTTCCATCATACATGTTAAGAACTCATAAATAATAAATAAAAACTTATTATATATATATATTCCAAAATTCAATCATATATATAATACCATATCTTATTTATATAAAGATTTTTATCACTTACTTATTAATAAATCATTAATAAAATAACTATTATGGGTGATAAATTAATTTTTTCATGTATGTTTTGGTTTAGTAGTATTTTCCCAATACATTGATTATGGATACGCATTTTAATAATTTTAATAATGATTTAAAAATAATATATATTCATTATATTCATTTATATAGCTATACATAAAAGGTAGATATAGAAAAATGAATTATATCATTCTTAGAGACGGTAGGGTGTATATACGAATGATTGTTGTATTCATTTATAGATAGATGAAATGAAAGAATGATAAATAATAAATCAACTTTACATAATTATTATTATATCATATAAATAATACATATTAATCCAATACATCATCATTACTATCCATGTGAAACAAAAATGAAAAATTAATCACATCATTTCGTGGAGGTGGTAACCCACACATACGCTCGAGCGACGTTATCATTTTACAATATATTGCAATGAATGTTGTTATACAATATATTATACTTAAAAAACATTAATTATTTCATAAATATCATATTTAAACATTAAATCAATCATTATAACCATCTGTGAGAGGTAGTGAGGGAAAATTATTTATATCGGTTCGTGAGACGATAGTCCAACGTACATATGATAAATGGTTTCGTTTCAAATTTTATAGAGAGGAGATGAAAATATTACATGATTTTAAAATACTAAAATATTATTATTTTTATGATACTTTTTCATTCTATTACCAATGTTTAAGATGATTTTAGGGAGTTAAATTATGAAATAAAACAAAAATAGAAGGTTAAGAACTATACATCTTCTTCAGAAATCCTCTTTTTGATTATAATAATGCATTTCTATGATGTTTTTCTAATCTAAATATATAATATAATTCATTAATAGTTTTTAGTTCATATATTTGGTTAGTTAGTTTCTGAAACATAAGTCTATTTAAATATGAATAAGATAGGAGAGGGGGTCCCCTTTTAAAATTGAGGTGAGTGAAACACTTGTAATTTTTCAATATATTCATATAATTTCATGTATATTTCATGAAAAAATGATCCAAAATTAGACCATTACAAATCCTTATATGATATAAGATATAAATATGACCTTCCAATAGATTTTAACCCCCATAAAACTTGTTTACAGCTTAAATATGTTATAATATTGTATCTTTTTTAACTATTAAAGATACAATAAAAATAATATGAACATATAAACTAATATTAGTTATTATTATTCCAAATATGATATAAATTTTATAAAAATAAAATAAATTAAGTGGAATAATATAATTTAAAATTAAACCCACAATCATGAAAAAAGTGGGGTTTCAAATAAAATTTTTCCTTATGTAAAAAATTTTTATAAAAAAATTCATCATAAAATTAATTCAAGTGATCTAAATTGTATTAATCATAAAATTATTAAATTAATTTTATATTTAAAATAATTTAAAACAATTAAAAAATTTAAAATTATTTAAATGAATATAAATATTTTAATAAAACTCAATATTTTTCACTATTCAACAAAAAAATAATATTATCATAATATTATCAAAAATTAACTATTAGATAATATTTTCATGTTGATTTAAAAAATTATGTTATGTTTTTTAAAAAATTATAAAATTATAAAATTTTAATTTTAAAAAATGTCTTCATAACATAAAAAAACTATTTTGTAGAAAAATATATATTTTAATTTAAAAAAAGTATTTATTTTTATCCCAAGACTGTAAAAAATATTAAATGAAAGATAAAAACAATTATTGATTATATAATATACAAATTTAATTAAATAACTAAAAAATAGGGACTAATTTAACATATTAAGATGAAGTCAGCTTGTGTTTATAAAACTCGTTTCTCATGAAAATATTTCTTTTAATTTCATGTGAGTTTTATTTTCTTTTATAATAAACTGATAACTAATGATTTTTTTGATACATGTATAAACAAAATGTTTTTCATTTATGTCGTATTATTCCTAACTACCAATCATATGGATAAGAGATAAATTTAATATTAAATAATAATATTTTAATAGTATATCACAGTTCATTTAATCTAGGGGTTTCATGTAACACAAGATATCAAAAAATTAAATCTATTTGAAAAAACATTTCATTAAATCTCAGGGTGTTACACTTACCAACCAAGTGAAAAGGTTTGTCAAAGTTGATACTATAGCTTTCACAGTTAATCTGACACTAACACCTTCTTCGGATCTTAAAATAATGAAATACCACATGGAGAATCATCTTGAATACCCAAAAAATCAATAATATTTCATCAGTATTAGAGAGACAAGAGAAAAAATCCACGACTCAATGAATAAATAAATGATAATTATTATTTTAATAATAAATAATTTTGGGGATATCTAATTTTTAAAATGGAAAAAATTGATCACTTCATTGGGAATGAAGAGGCCATTGGAAAGGAATCCAAACTATAGTGACCCATAATTTTCATAGAGAAATATAACATATTATTTGATGAATATTCAATACATATCATCTTAAACCAGGATACAACTTTAATGGATTAGTGTATTTGGAAACATGGAAAAATAAAAAACATGTTCATAAATTGTTTATGTTATCATCCACTTAGTTCTTCAAAGCTCTCACCCTTAATAGACATATCATACATATACATTTTATTCAAATCCATGGGAAAATAAAACATAAAAATGTTCAGATCATATTATTAGTATGGATAAACAAGGGATATATTAATGATAATTTATACATAACAAGAACCAAAAAAGTGTGAGAACATGAGATTATCCTTTGAAAATCATTCCCATAAATATTTTTATCATAAAAACAAGTCATAACATAAAGAATACAATTTCATAATCATGAATCATAAAGGGATCAAATAACATGATCCATAATAACATATCAATGGAATATGTTCATTTCATAAAATTGTGGAATAAATCATGACATAATCATGATCATAGAAATATTTTGTTGATGATACCCTCCAATAAATTTACAACATTTTTTGATTTGTATAACGACTCATGTGCCTTCATCGGTCTTAGAATAACCTTATTTGTCGCTTATTTCAATATTCATATAACATACTATGTAACATCTTTTTTAGGCTTATGATAAACACATATGTTTCTACATTTTTAGGGTTTTGATAACCACTTATTGATTTTTTGAATTTATTGAAAAATGATCATTACCGAATTAATTTTATGAATATATAATTCTAGTCCCACCAATCACAAAATCCTAAAAACATTCAAACGTATTCCATAAGACTCTAAAAATCATTAATCATAACATAAATCATGGAATATAAAATAGGCTTAATTGATATATCATTATCATAACCATAAACTATCTAACAAAATAATAAATATGGTATCACTTGATCATATCCCCCAGTGAAGTATAAGTTACATCAGTAAATTTTATTATAGATGAAAATATTATTTAAAAGGCCACTTTATTATTTCTTGAGGAAACCACTCTTTTTGTTTACAAATAAAATATTTAAATATTAAAAGTTCGTAAATACGAAGGAAACAATTTTCATTGAAATGAATCTCATATAATTTGAACTTATTTTTCAAGGCATTGAGCAGTTATGATGATGTGAAATTCTATTCATGGATTTTATATTAAATTAAAGATTCATTTATATTTTTTTGATAAAAGTTAGAATTATGTCATTTGGAAAATGAATGGATGATTCATTTTGAACCATTTTTCTAAAATTTATTCCGGGGAAAAAATTAATTTCAAAAAATAAAGAATGATATACTTTTTTTCAAAACATATTTAGAATACAAGGATATAATTGAAAAAAGATTTTTTACCTAAGAGGGAAATAAAGTCATTTTCTTTAAAATCATTCTTTTGGAATCTTGAAAATGTAAATTATACAAAACTAAAGGAATACATGTTTTCTCATGAAAAAAATATATTATAATAAAATTTACGTGATTTATCAGGAAATAATGATATAATTTCATTCAATGTAAATTGAAGCATAAAAAATACCGATTAAAATGACATTGAAACATAAATACCTTAACTATTTGGAAATAATCATATCAGTACATCAAGAAATAGAAAAAAATGTAATTATTTTTATAAAAATTTAATGTTCATTAAATATTCATAAAATGCATTAATGGATAGAATATTAATAAATAATTAAAGCAACTAGCAAATATGAAATATGTATCATAGATATAAATGTGGGACGGGAGACCCCATACCTCAAGTTAGACCTTATTTGAAGGTTATCTAACCTCCTATATAATAAATTTAAATTTTATATAGTTCTATAATGTATTTATTTTTATAATAATAATATCAGATAATATTCAACTATATTATTTAAAAAATAATTTATTAATAATTATATATTAATATCATCATTTTCGACTTTTAGCAGTTTAGTTTTTCATGAGAATTTATGTTTGTTAATTCTAGACTTTCTACATTAATAATGGTTTTAAGATTACCATATATTTTTTTATTATATTAATACCATTTATATTCATCATATACACATTTATAATCAACTATAAAAGATTGAGATCAAAAATTGAATTACATCATTTATGGAGATGGTTGGTCGTATGTTTGCATGAACACTATTTTCACTTTGTGACAAATGAAATAAAGAAAGGTAAATAATAAATCAAATTTTATGAATAATTATAATATAATATATATGATTTATATTCATTAAATTTGTCCTTTATACCATCCCTATAAAGATGAAATAAAAAATGAATCATTTATCTTTGTGAATGTGGTTATCTACACATACGCATGAGTGAAATTATCATTTTCTAATAGATGGGAAGGTAATAAAAAAGATATGATATTATAATTCATGAAACATAATTATATTATAAATTTAATATATAATCATAAAGACCATCATAATAACCAACCATGAAATATTGATCAGAAAACATTAATCGTATTTCTATATGGAATCAGTAGTCTACACATACACACAAGGGATAATTTCACTTTCTATTTAAAGTAATAGATGATAAATATTGGTGGTAACATAATAATAATAAAATTTACATATTTATAGGAATCATAATTAATTATTTTATGATGAAGGAAACATATTTGTAGGAGGTAGATGAATAAATAAATTGAAATCATTTGGGTAAAAGGATCTCCTCTTATTTTTTACTCCTCCTTTAAATCCCTTATTAAATACCCTTATAATGGCCTTTTATGAAGTTTTCAAATAGAATTCATGTATAGGGTAGTTTATAAGAGTGGTTTTTAGATGTTGGATGATATATATAGATCAAATTGGTTTCTTGAAAAGAGAGAAGGGGTGTCCTTTTATAAGGGAGAGAAGGGACACAGTTGGAATTAACTGATGTATTAAATTAATATAAATAAAATTTCAAAGAAATATGGATAATTTTTTTTATTTATCTATGATAATTTAAAGATGACTTTTAATACTCTTATCAAATAAAATTTGAAAAGGTTTTTATTTTGTGTACAATATTATTTTTTATATCAAACTACCTATTAACCCTATTAGTAGAGAGTTATAATGGAGAAGTAGATATGGGAGAATTAAAATTTTAAAAATGATTTGATTTTATATCAAAATATTAATTTAATTAATGTGGAAATAAAAAATAAATGAACATCAGATTATTTTTTAGTAGTTTATATCCAAATAATCTTAGTCTAATCTTTACTCCTATCCTGAACTCAGACAGATGGGATACAAAATATCTACAATAATAGAATATTACAATTATTGTTTTCCACTAGTATTCACATCACAATTAAAAATCATTTCCCCTGGTGTCTTAAACCAAATTGAATTTCTTTTTTCTACCTAGAGTAAAAACCCAGAGAACCTAAATTTTTACCTTGGATGCATAAATTGATGATTTTCTTTTTTGGGGAGTTAAAGCCCAATTACCTACCTATTAATGAGCAGTATAAACCATTACAAATACAAAAAAAATCAAGGGAATAAGTAAAAACAAAAAACCATATCTAACACTACACAATTTATGTATTGAGACTGCAAGAAACTCTTCTGAAGAAAAGGCTTAAATTATTTTAGTTCGGTTGGGAGGATTGGTTTATGACAAAAAATTATAACACATTTATTGTTTATAAGTATCCTAAATCATGTCATTCTAAATTACACTAGTTTTATCAACTGTATATTAATAATTATTCTTTCTTAAAAACACATTTAAAATTTTATGTATGTTACATCTCCCTTTTCCAATGAACTACATCATATGTTTTTATGATTTTTTCAAGATAATACTCCACATGAAAATCATTAATTAAAAATTAAAATTTATGTGAGTATTTCTAAATATTATTTAAAAAAACAACCTATAAACTGGAATTCATTATAATATTTAATATAGTATTGAATAATAATAATTAATATATTTGGACTGTTCCTTGATAATAATAAAGTATAAACCAATTTATTTTTGCAGGTTTTTATTAGAATATTTCAAATTCCTTAATTTATAGTTTGAATATCAATACAATTTTTTTCCTATGTAAATCACATTTAATACGTCTTATAATAAATAAAAACATGTTTTCAGGGATTATAAATTGTTAATAAGTAATTTTATAATAAAAAAACTGTAATTATATCCTTAATTAACATGAAAAACAATGAAATGTCAATTATTATGTAAAGAAGTTCATATTTTTTAGTTTTAGAACATCCCATAGAAATTCATAGGGCATAATAAGAAAATTCACGAAAGGGAATTTCATATAGCCATTTTCTCCATGTAATTGAATCTATATAGATGAATTCAAAAAAGGTAATTTATGTATCCTTTTCATGTATCTAGTTTCATGTAAAAATATTCACATATCTAAATTCACATAGGTAATTCTAGAAATTTATAGATAGCTCGAGTCATAAAAATTTAGACATAAAATAGACCTTCAAAAATAAATAATCATATTTGGGTATAATTTCATTATAATTTTATAATTTCAATATATTTATTAAGAATTAAAAATCACAATAGATGGAATTCCATATATCATGTTATTTTAAAAATACATTATTCAAATAGTTTTTAAATTATCTTAAATTTATACTAAAAATATACGATGAATTATATCAAATTTTAGACATTATAGAGATCATTTTAGTGTTTTATTTATTCTAATTAAATGTAAATAATATTTTCTTTATTAAAAGTAAACAATAATTCCTCAATTTTGATTTCATTATCCCATGTTATGGTTAACGTATAAGAGGTTACCAATTCTAGAAAATCATCTATGTGGTGAACAATAAAGTGTCTATGTGGGAGAGTTAGTGACATGGAAGAAAGAGTTACAAGAATTGGCCACTTGGGAATAGTAAAAAACCAATATTAAATGTAGTTTAGGGTCCAAAATTATTTATTTATCCTATGAAATCAATATAAATATTTCTGAACATGAAATGAACAATCAAAAAATGAATCTAAATGTTATTTCAAGAAATGAATCATTATCATTTAATCAATATTAATAAAACAATATTCAAGTCAAAAGAGAAAGTACTAAGACTATTAAGAGAAATCAAACTAATTTATCTTTGTAAATTTCAAAACATACTATGATACAATGACCCACTCAATATTACCACCATCTTTGATAATTATAAAATGATGTATAATTTCAAAATCATGTCAAAATTTTTAAAATTATAAATAGAAGAAGGTTCAAAACATGCACAAATAGTTTATAAATAATTAATATCTCTATAAATTTAATGTAAATTGTGTATAACATTTTCTTAAACATTTATAATACATATATCAAGGAACCACTATAAACCCTTTCATTTTTTAAAACATGTGACTAGATACCATGATACATCCATCCTGTAACATCTCGTTACTGTTTCAGGTATTCCTAAACCATCTTGTGTTATATAATTATAACGTTAAATGGGAAAAAATGGTTTATCAGTAAAAAGCTATGTTTTTGTTAAACACATCAGAGATGGGTAAAACGCCCAATTAAAACTCCATAATATTCTATTAAATATTTTCTGTGTTAAAAATTGAGTAAGTATGAGTTTCTGAGGCCCGAAAAAGCTCAGAAAAGACAGAATAAAATTATTAAACAGTATATATTATGTGCACACTTTTTATTCAATATATTTGAATAACTCCAAAAAGATGCATCGTTTGAGAAATCTGAGACCATTGTTATGTTCAAAATATGGTGTTTACCGTAGGATGTGTATAATATTCTATGGATACCAACATTTAGATGTCTCGCTCGTGTGATAATGTTATTAAATAATATTTAATATATTATTTATTAAAAATAATTAAATATCTCTCAAATGGTGCATTGTATGGGAAATCCGAGACAACCAATGGGTCCGAAATGAGGGGTTTACCCTAAGTGAGGTATAACATTTGTTAGTGTTGTACATTTATATGCCTTGCTCACAAAAATAGCACTTTTTATGTTAATTAAATATTTATTCCGATTTTCTGTTAATAAATCATTAATATCTTTTAAACGGTGCATCACATGGAAAATATGAGACCACTGATGGGTCCGGAACGTGGTTTATACCATAGAAAAGGTATAACATTTGTTCGCATTGGGTGTTTGGATGTCTCACTCGCAAAAAACACCTTTTATTTTAATTTATTAATTATTCCAATTTTTAATTAATAAATCATAAATATCTTTTAAACGGTATGTTGTGTGGGAAATATGAGACCACTTGTGGGTCCATAACCTAGTGTTTACCCTAGAAAAGGTATAACATTTGTTCGCATCAGGCGTTTGGTCACTTCTTTCACAAAAAATAACACCTTTTATTTTAATTTACTAATTATTCCAATTTTTAATTAAAAAATCATTAATATCACTCAAACGGTTCATTGTTTGTGAAATTAGATACCACCATTAGGCCCGGAATGGCATTTTTACCCTAGGCAGGGTAGAATTTATATGCTTAATAGGCGTTTGGTATTATTTATTTAATAACACATTTTATTAATATAAAGATAAATTCATTTTTAATAAAAGTAAATGAAAAAGTCGTTTTTTGGGGGGTTTCTTCTTCTTAAATGAGACTTTACCCATTGATGACAATGAGAGAAATTCAAACCTCCATTTTATTGTGTTTTGAACCGATAAAAAATCAGTAATGGCTTATTTTGTTGAAATCAACAACTCCGTATTGATTTTTAGTTTGAATAATGGTTTGAAATTGTGTATTTAAATTCATGCATTTATGAACATGTATTATGGTGAATTTTAAATATCTAAACCCTTAGGGGTCCCTTGTTGATCAGTTTTGTCGAGTCCAGACAACCTTGATTCCCCTCTACATGCATCAAAGTAGTTTATTCGAGCTGATCGATGGTCCTCCAGCCAGGCGCCGGTAGTAGTTTCTCTTGCGCACCTGGTGACTTTCAAGCTGGTTCTTTTTTTTTCATCTTCTTCATTTTAATTAATTTATTCATGATTTCCTAAATTCTAAATTATGGAAATAAATTGGTTAAGTATAAATTAAATAATGAAACATAATCATCAATGAATAATTCATCAGATTAACAAAGTATAGTTACATGAATTACCTGATGATAGGTAAAGAATTATCAAATGATAATTACCCGAACTATTCAATGATAATTATCAAAATATTATTTATCAATTGATATAACCCAAATAATAGAAATAAATTATATTAACAATTACCAAAATATAATTTTTGGGAGATTATCAAAGATACTTTTTATACAAATTATCATATGATAATAGTGAAAAATCATTTAGATATAATTGCAATAATTTATCTAAGGATAATCACGTGGGATTATCAAATGAAAAATCATTAAATGAAATTATAAAAGATTAATTATGTCTTATCAAATAACAATTATGAGGAAGTATTAAATGATAATTTTATTAAATTATTGTAAAAATAATTATAAATAATTATCAAAGGACAATTACATCAATAATTTATTTTGAGAATATAATATTGTTAAAAGAAAGGATAATCGCCAATAATTATCAATACATTGAATGGATAATTGTTTAAAATTATCAAGAAATAATTATTTGGATTATAAAAAGATAATTAATTATCAAAAGATTTATATACCCAGTTAGATATATATTTTTGATAATTACATTATCAGTTAAGGATAATTTTAATAAATATTAGATTATAAACATGTAATTTCATAAACCATTGAAGGATAATTTCAAACACATTCATTTACATAAAATGATAATCTAGATATTTTCCATGAGAGAGAAAATGTAATCCCTTGTAATATTTTAATCGATAATTTGTTAATTATTCAAAAGTGATAAACTATTATCATATGTAATATTTTAATCGATAATTTGAAAATTATCCAATAGAGAGAAAATATTATCGCATGTAATATTTTAATCGGTAATTTTAAAATTATTTAAGATAGATAAAATATTATCACATGTAATATTTTAATCGATAATTTGAATATTTTTCCAAGAAAGAAAATGTATCATCGCATGTGATATTTCATTTCCTTTTGAAATAAAATAACTATATTTGTTCTAGGAACCCTTGAAGAACATCGATCATAGGTGCGTTGACTCTTATAATAATAAGGTTTTGAGGAGGTGTATTGAACAAAACATAGTAGTTTGTCCTTGCCACTTACATCGATGAACATGAGATAGGTGGTTCTATCCCAACATTCCAAATTGATTATCCTTGTATTGCTTGATTTATTTCAATTGCTGATTTAAATTCAATTGCTCAAATATGATTTCAAAAAAAAATGATAAAAATTCAATTCAATGAATTGAGATATTTGAAATGGTTTTTGTAATGAAATTTGGAAAACCCTAATTCCTATGAATTGGGTGTGTTAATCGAAATTTTATGATTTAAATTGTTTAATTTATATCGTGGATTTGATGGAAATTATTTTAATTAAATTGTTGGATATAATTTTGGAAATAAATTGTGTAATGATGGAATTGGTTTTGACTGGATTTCAAACAGGTGAAAATGGAATAAAATTATTTGATAGAAACCAAGTGGTTTTATCTTGTGAAAAATGAATGTTTTTGAATAAAACATATTTTGGTTTTAAATGGAAAGAAATTGGAACTTTCAAAATGGAATTATGAGATTGATCGTATTTTTAAGCAGTCTTAAAATAGTTCACCTGTCATGTAAGAGAGAAGGAAAGGCTTTGTTAGTTATTGAGTTATTTGGATACACTATACACAACGACAACGTTCTAAAACATACTTGCAGCGGGTCATATCCCTGATTGGATGGTGACAAGTCTCCTTTGGCTAGTGTCATAGGGACGTATGTATACACATTTTTTTGAGTTCACATAGAGAGTGCAAGATTCTATAGATGGTTAATACTATGGCACCTTTTGGCAGATGGCCATGTTTCTCACTTGTTTATTTATATTTGAGATATAATTTATGCCAATTTTTTTGAAAATCTTTACATGCCTGCTGAATTTTTATAAACTGTTTTATATAAATGGTTCAATTAAGACATTGTTTTAGAAATATTCCATCATTGTAAAGCCTTTGCTTAATGTATTTGTCCAATATTGTGAAAATGTATAACATGTTTTGTTTAAATATTCTCTTAAATTTCCAAACCTGTTTACTTTAAAATTGAATGATTTTCTTTGGATAATCTATATTTGGCATCTGTTAAGAAATATTTGGTGTTATCCTACTGGGATTTGGGTCACACCCTACTTTTTCTTTATTGTGTTTTTAGACTTTCTTCTTCTAGGTTCGAGCAAAGGGAAGGGATCTCTTGGATGTGGATCCAGTTATTGAGCTTTGGTCTTAGTGTGTTGTGTCCTTAGGGACCTTGGAGTTGTTTTTTCCCTTTTTAGTACTTGGATTGTAGTACTTTGGGAATTTTATGCCATGTTGTATTCCGGTACATCACTCCTAGTGGAGTTTCTATTGTTATGCATACTGACTTGTTTTCTTTTGCATCCGCATTCTCGTGGAAAAATCATTCCCACTTATATGTTACACGATGCCAGGTGGTAGTATCTGACCTGTGGGGATCAGGAATTCTCTTTGTGCTATGACAGGGCCGACTCGATTATTGGGTTACCAGGGTACCTGGGCTTGTAAGTGACAAAAAGTTATCAAAAGAAGGTTATTAATCTTTCCTTGATGACAGTATGCATTTGAGTATTCTTGTCGGGACTTAGGTGGTAGTTGCAAATGAGTACCTAGCCAGTTCTCACCACAATGAACCTTGAGTCACCAGGGGTGGATAGGGAAAGACATATTATGGATTAGTTTTAGTATTTTTACTATTTTTATTTTGATAGCGTGAAATAAAAATCATGTATGTTCTATCGACTGGGATCATGTTTCCCTCATTGCTATGTACGAGAATTATCTAATGTCTTCCTTATTGTATGCTGATGTTTTGTAACATCATGCCTCTGAGATGACATGTGAATCGGATGTAGGAAGGTGATACTATTGATCCTCAGTGAGAAAATCCTAAAATAGACTGGATCCTAATTGAGGAGATCGTGCATACTGTCCAAGATTTCAGGCATGCACCACCACCAGTCTTCATTCAGGATCCAGTTGTGGAACCTGTAGGGGGGGGAATGCTCATAAAAATTTCTCTCAAGATTGCTTTCATCATAAAACATCATTTTTCAAAGGCTCCACCAATCCTCAACATGCTGAGGAATGGTTGGGTAGGATTGAACATCTATTTGAGTTCTTGGAGAGACTAGATGAGATCATAGTGAAGTGTGCCACCTTCGTGTTAGAGGGACCAAACAGGAGATAGTGGTATATGATAGAGACAGAAGAGAAACACGAGGGATTATAGTGGAAGGACTTAAAGGTTCTTTTCACCGGACACTTCTATCTAGAGTAAATGGTGTTTGCCAAGGATGTATAGTTTTTTATTCTTGAGAAGGCTGACCGAACTGTGGATCCTGCTGATATTTAGGGATCTTACGGAAGTGATGCCACAACTTTTACACTCCATGTAATGTCACGAGATCATCAGAACCTTCAAAAACCGCGGGGCAATCAAATGCTTCACGTACAAAAGAGTTCCAGCCATAGGAATCTGGAACGAAGCTTCTTCACGCAGTGAAAGAGTATCTAGAGAAAACTAGTACATTTCTATTGACCATAATAAGTATCATTACTATAGATTCTTATTTAGTGAAAAAACTTTTTGATACCGGTGTATCTTACTTGTTTATTTCAATCAATATATTTAATCTTCTTAATCTTCCTATGGATCTTTTACCTTGTGCAATGGATATTACTACACCCCTTGGTGTGAAGACAGAGTATGGTCTCTGTAGTATTTCTCGTGTCTTATCTCTATGAGATGTCAAATTTTCTTGGAGTTCTTTTTTTAGTTTACAGGGAACCTCATGACATCACATTCGGGATGAATCATTTTATTGCCAATAAATCCCGAATTTATTGTTATTTTGACAGTTCTACATTACTACACCTAGTGGTGTTCCTCTTGTCTGTTAAGGAGAATGAGACCTTTGTTCGAGCGGAGTTGGACCATCTTATCTAGAGTTTGGGAAAGTGATATCAGTGTTTAATTTGTGATCTCGAGCGAGATTCATTGGGTGGTTATCTTCCTCCAGTCATCATTGAGTTTCTCGATGTGTTTCCTTCTGACTTCTCTTGTTTTTTTACGAGTAATGGAGCTTGAGGTCACTATTGACTTAATTTCTGGTACTCAACCAGTTTATTTTCCCTCTTACCAAATGGTTCTAGTTGAACTGAAAAAACTAATGACTCAGTTGAAAGATCTTCTTGATAATGCCTTTATTCACCCAAGTGTGTCACCTTGGGTGGAACCGGTTCTATCCTCTATGAAATATAACTGTTCTCTAAAATACTCACTTCATGAGATGATTATTTAGAAACATAGAGTTTTCGGTGAATTCCGTAAGCATTAGATACTCTCTTTATAGTGGGGAGACTGATTCCCAATGGTTGTTTTCCAAAGAGTGTGTTCTGTGTTATCGGAACCATTATGTTGCTCTGTTAACAACAAGGAAGGCTATAATGGAGGATTTCCATAATTTACAATAGGTTGTGCATCCAGGAACCATTAAGATGTTTTAGAACTTGAAGCAATAGTTTTAGTGACCATGTATTTTTGAAGGTTTCACCCCGGTTGGGTCATCGACGACCTGGGAGGCAAGGGAAGCTTGCTCCTCATTTTGTGCGATCGTTTGAGGTTTTTGATTAGGAAGGGAAAGTTGTTTACCATTTCAAACTACCATTTAAACCAACGTTGATACAAAATGTGTTTCATGTATCTCAGCATTAGAAGTATTTATCTGACCCATGTCATGTTCCGAGTTGGCATGATCTTGAAGTAGAACCTGATTTATTTGTGATTGAACAACCGATCATGGTTGTTGATTCTGAGACCAAGGTACTTCATGGGAGGACGATACCCCGTGTCTGTATTATATGGAAGCATAGTTGTATTCTCATGAGACACAAGAGAGGGAGACACTGATAAGAGAATTGTGACCTCATCATTTTGACGTGGTTCTTTATAGGATTTCTAGGAAACGAATGTTTTTATGGCTGGGAGGTTGTAACATCCTTTTACTATTTCATGTATTCCTAAACCATCTTGTGTTAAATTATTATTATGTTAAATAGGAAAAAATTATTTATCAGTAAAAAGCTTCATTTTTGTTAAACACATCGAGGATTGGTAAAACTCCCAATTAAAACTCCATAATATTAAATTAAATATTTTTTGAGTTAAACACTGAGTATGTATGAGTTTCTGAGGCCCAAAAAATCTCGGTGAAGATAAAATAAAATTATTAAACAGAATACACTAAGTGCACACTTTTTATTCAAAATATATGAATAACTCCAAAATTATGTGTCATTGGAGAAATATGAGACCACTGTTATGTCTGAAATATGGTGTTTACCCTAGGATGGGTGTAATATTTGATGGAACCAGACAGTTGGATGTATCGCTTGTGAGATAAAGTTATTAAATAATATTTAATATATTATTTATTAAAAATAATTAAATATCTCTGAAATGGTGGGTCTTATAGGAAATTTGAGACCACCGATGGGTTTGGAATGAGGGTTTCACTCTAGGTGAGATATAACATTTGTCAGCATCAGATGTTTGGATTCCTTGCTCGCAAAAATAGACATTTTTATGTTAATTAAATATTTATTCTGATTTTTAATTAATAAATAATTAACATCCTTTAAACGGTGCATTGTATCTGAAATATGACACCACCAATGGGTCGGAAACATGGTTTTTACTCTAGAAAAGGTATAACATTTGTTCGCATCAGGCGTTTGGACGCCTCGCTCGTAAAAAATAACACCTTCTATTTTAATTTATTAATTATTCAGATTTCAATTAATAAATCATTAATATATCACAAACGGTTCATCATTTGAGAAGATCGAGACCACTGTTGGGTCCAGAATTTAGTTTTTACCCTAGGAAGTGTATAATTTTTATGCGCAATACACATTTGGTATTATTTATTTAATAACATATTTTATTAATATAAATATAAATTCGTTTTAATATAAGTAAATACAGAAGATGTTTTTTTGGAGGGCTTCTTCTTCTTTAAAAAGGCTTCCACCATTGATGAAAAGGGAGGAAATTTAAACCTCCATTATAATGCATTTTGAACTGGTAAAAAATAAATAATGGCATATTAAGTGGAAATCAACAACTTCGTATTGATTTTTAGGTTGAATAATGGTTTGAAATCAGCTATTTAAATTCAATCATTTATGAACATATGTTATGGGGAATTTTAAATAGCCTCAACCTTTGGAGTCCATTGTAGATCATTTTTGTCGAGTCCAGTCACCCTTGAGTCCCCTCTACACGCATAAGAGCAGTCTATTCGAGCTGATCAGTGGTCCTCCAACCAGGCGCCGACGGCGGTTCCTCTTGCGCACCAGATAACTTTCACGCTGGTTCTTTTTTCTTCTTCTTCATTTTAATTAATTTATTCAATGATTTCCAAAATTATAAATTATGGAAATAGATTGGTTATGTATAAATTAAATAATGAAACCTAAATCATAAATTAATAATTTTTCATCAGATTAACAAAGAATAGTTACACGAATTTTCAGATGATAGGTAAAGAATTATTAAATGATAATTACCCAAAATATTCAATGTTAATTATCAAAACATGATTTATCAATTGATAGAACCCAAACAATAGAAAAACATTCTATTAGGAATTCTCAAAATATAATTTTGGGAGATTATTCAAGACAATTTTATAGAAAATTATCATATGATAATAGTGAAAAATATTTTAAATATAATTGCAATAATTTATCTAAGGATAATTGCATGGGATTATCGAATAATAAATTATTAAATGAAATTATAAAAGATTAATTATATCTTATAAAATAATAATTACAATGAAGTATTAAATGATAATTTTGCTAAATTATTGAGAAGATAATTGTAAATAATTATCAAACGACAATTACATCAATAATTTATTTTGAGAATATAATGTTGTTAAAAGAAAGGGTAATCAAAAATAATTTTCAAGATATTGAATGGATAATTGTTTAAAATTATCAAGCAATAATTATTTGGATTATCAAAAGATAATAAATTATCAAAAGATTTATATATATAGTTAGATATATATATTTTATAATTACATTAGAAGTTAAGGATAATTTTATTAAATATAAAATTATCAATATGCAACTGGATGAACCATTGAAGGACAATTTCAAACACATGCATTGACATAAAATGATAATCCCTATATTATCCATGAGAGAGAAAATGTTATCACATGTAATATTTTAATCAATAATTTGAAAATTATCCAAAATGGATAAAATATAATCACAGGTAATATTTTAATCGATAATTTAATAATTATCCAAAAGAGAGAAAATATTATCACATGTAATATTTTAATATATAATTTTAAAATTATCTAAGAGAGTTAAAATATTATCACATTTAATATTTTAATCATTAATTTAAATATTTTTTCATGAAAGAAAATGTATCATCGCATGTGATATTTTATTTCCTTTTGAAATAAAAAAACTATATTTGTTCTAGGAACCCTTAACAAACAACAGTCATAGATGTGTCGACTCTTATAATAAAAAGGTTGTGAGGAGGTGTATTGACCCCCACATGGTGGTTTATCCTTGCCACTGACATTGACGACCCTGAGGTAGGTGGTTCCATCCTGACTTTCCAAATTGATTATCCTTGTATTGGTTGATTTATTTCAATTGTTGATTTAAATTTCATTGCCCAAATCTAATTTCACGAAAATTGATAAAATTTTGATTCCAGTGAATCAACATATTTGAAATGGATTTGGCATGAAAATTTGGAAAACCCCAATTACATTGAATTGGGTGTGTTAATGGAAATTGGTTGCTTTAAATTGTTTAATTTAAATCATGGATTTTATGGAAATGATTTCAATTAAAATGTTGAATTTAATTGTGGAAATAAATTGTGTAGTGATGGAATTGGATTTGAATGGATTTAAAATATGTAAAAATGGAACAAATTTTTTATAGAAACCAAGTGGTTTTATCTTGTGAAAAGGCATGTTTTTGAATAAAACATATTTTGGTTTAAAATGGAATGAAATTGGAACTTTTGAAATGGAAGAATGATATTGATGGTTTTTTAAGCAGTATTAAAATAGTTCACCCATCATGTAAGGGCGCAAGAAAGCCTTTGGTAGTTAGTGAGTAATTTGGATAAACTCTATGCTACGACAAAATTCTAAAACATTCTTGCGGTGGGTCACATCCTCGATGGGCTGGTGATGAGTCTCCTTTGGCTAGTGTCATAGGGACATGTGTATACACATTTTTCGGAGTTCACATAGAGAGTGTGGAATCAGATAGCTGGTTAATACTATCGTACCTTTTGGAAGGTGACCATGTTGGTCACTTGTTTATTTATATTTGAGATATAATTTATTCCAATGCTTTTGAACTACATTACATGCCTTTTGAATTTATATAAGCTCTTTTATATAAATGTTTCATTTAAGCCATTATTTTAGAAATATTCCATCATTTTAAAGTCTTTTCTTAATACATTTGTCCAAAAAATTTACAATGTATTTCATGTTTTGTTTAATTATGTTTTTGAATTTTAAAACCTGTTTACTTTAAATTGAATTATTTTCTTTGGATAATCTATTTTTGGCATCTATTATGGAATATTTTGTGGTATCCTACTAGGCTTAGGCTCACACCTTACTTTTTTTACTTTGGGTGTTTGTAGACATTATTCTTCTAGGTTTGAGCAAAGGGAAGAGATATATTGGATGTGGATATAGTTGTTGAACTTTGGTCTTGGTGGGTTGTGTCCTTGGGGACCTTGGAGTTGTTTTCCCCTTTTTAGTACATGGGTTATAGTACTTTGGTCATTTTATTCCATGTTTTATTCTGTTATATCACACCTAGTGGAGTTTCTTTTTTTATGAATTCTTCCTTGTTTTCCTTTACATCCGCATTATTGTGGAAAAATCATTCCCACTTGTATGTTATATGATGCCAGGTGCTAGTCACCGACCTATGGGGATCAGAAACGCCCTTCTAGCTATGACAGGGCCAGATCAGTTATCGGTTTACCAGGGTACCTGGGCTGGTTCGTGACACATCTGAATTTAAGAACTCATTTGTGAAAAACAATGACAAACCCTTCATAAAATATCATTTTATGGAAAATAAATATCTAAATAGAAATTATTGTCATCTAGGTTGTATGAAAAACCTAAAAATATTATTATTATACAGAAATATGTACAGAAATTAACATATAATAATATAAAAAATATATTATTGCTTTAAAAAATTTCATGTAAATCAAAAATATTGAGCTTATAAACAAATTGAAAATAAAATTAAATTCATTACATATAAATGGAAATTTCATTATCTATAATTACAAGTTCAGTAATAATTTTATCAAACTTATTAAAATCTAGGGGCTTAGTAAAGATATCATATAACTTGTTTTAAGTGGAAATAAATTCATGATTTATATTTTCTTTTTTTTCCATGACCTCTTAAAGAATGAAACATAACATTAATGTGTTTATTACTAGTGTGTTTTAATCTATTTTTGTAAATAGAAATAGAATAATTCTTTACAATGAAAATAGTAATATTTTCACTATAATAATAAAAATCAGAAAGAGTTTTAATAATCCATAATTATTAATCACAACAAGACCCCATAATAATATATTTAGTTTTAGTAGTTTAAAGAGAAAAATATTTTTTTGATGCCTAAGAAACTAAATATTTACCTAGTAAATGGCGAATACATGAATTTTTCAATATATATTTCTTTCAACCAAAAAATTAGAATTATAGTGGCTTGTAAAATCACAGTAATTTATTTGAGGATAAAATTACCCAAAATTCAAAGATCATTTGACATATATAATAATAATTTAAATAGATTTAAAATGAATTTCCTTAGGGTAAAATTGATATGTATCCCACATGAAAACTAAAAACAATAAATCGCACATAGAAGAAGTTATATATAACAAACTTACATTCAACCATCAATATGTTTTAACATAAATTAGATTTCATGATTTATCTAAATTTAAATTTCAAATACTAAGAGAGGGATTATTTTCACTATTAAAATAATCTAAAACAAATCTATTACATAAATTGTTAGAATACATTAATTAATTTAGAAAAATATCATCTTATCTTTGAAAAATTTTCCATCTATAGAAAAATTTCAATTCCCCCATCACAATCATATCATATTCGTAATTAACAAATTTGAAAATTTAGTAAATAGTTATTCACATGAATGTCCAAAAATAATATCCTCAAAAAAAAAATTATAATAGAAATATCAATTCATTTTTTTTGAAAAAAATAATGGAGGATTGAACTTTCCTTTCAGATTTTTTTCAATAGAAAACATTTTAAACATTCATTCCATATTCAAAGAGATTATTTAAAACCATATAAAGCATTAGATAATTTAATATCTTAATCTATATTTTTTTGATTTTCAAAACATAGTGGTTTTATCATTTATAATTATTCATAAATATATCTAATTAGAAAATCAGTTTTCCTATCTAAATAAAATAATATGAATTACTGAAAAGTTGTGTAAGCCAATAATATCCCAATTTACTCTAACCAAGAGAAAGGTGAATATGATTCATCAAAATAAATTATTTCTTATTTAGAATATAAATTTGAAAATAATATATATTTTTTAATGGTATTTATAAGTTCATGTAGTTTATTTCTAAAAATAATCTTTGTCCCAATAATATGATAATAATTTGGTGGAACAACTAAATATCACATATAATTTCTAGTAAAATAATTTAATTAATCTTGTATAGAAATATTCCAATTAGAATCATATAAATCCTCTTCAATATTCTTAGGCATAAAACTATAAATAAATTCTTGATATTAACAAATATTCCAAACAGATTTCTATAGTTTTGACTTTTTATACAATATTACAAATAAAATAATATCTGAGATAATATATATGAGTGTTTCAAGACTTTTCATTATTATAATCTTTTGAGAAGAAATATCCTCACCCTAAATATATGATAAAATATCTTGGGATCCTTCTTCTTCAAAATTAAAGTCTATAAATTCTTTCTCATGTTGATAAAAATCACCATTTATTTTATTCAAATAGTTTTCATCAAATTTAAAATGTATTGATTCATTAACAACCATAATTATGTTATTATACATTCAATATAACTTTCTATTGTTTTAATATCCTAGGAAAATTCTTTTACAAGTTCATGAATCAAAAATGTCCAAGGAATCCTTATTATTTAAAGTGAAAACTCAACAACCATGGACTTTAAAATAGCTAATAATATGTTTTCTACATTTCTAAAGATCATATGTTGTTTTCTAAACAATGGTATTAAAATTATTCTTTTAGTAACATAAAAAGTAGTATTCATAGATTCTCGTTATAAATATTCAGGTAAACTAAATTCATTTAACATAAACCTAGTTATATCATCAAATATTCTAATTTTTCATTTATTTAAACCAATTTTTTGTGGTGTTCAAGGGGATATTTTTTATAAAATATCCATTTTCTTAAATTTTTTTGATAAATTCTAGATTATAAAATTTATAACCATTATCACTTATAATTCATTTAACTGTGTTTCCCATCTCATTTTGACCTAATTTACAAAAATTGATAAAAATATATAAATATTAATATTTTAGAGAAGGAAGGTAAACCCATTTGTATCCATTATAAGCATCAATAATAAAAAATAATATATTTATCCTACCAAACATATAGGATTAATTGGACTTAATAATTCTAAATAAATAAGATCAAGATGATGTAAGGTATTTAAATCTTTGAGTGACATGAAACCAATTTTGTTTTGTTTTCCTTTCAAGTAAGAATTGAAAAAAAAGATACTATCCATTTTATGTTATTATTACTATGGAATAGTTTGGATCTTGGATAGGATATTCCTAAACATGAAATTATAATTTCCCAATTCCTATTTGACAAAATGTTATCATACTGTACAAAATTTAATCATATGACATTTTGATCAGTTAATTCAGAAAACTTTATATAATAAATGTTTTCCTTTCTATTTTTCTAAGGTAAAAAATATTTTTCATTGAAAGGAAAAAATATATTCATCATTTTGAATGTAAAAGACATTCCATCATCACATATATATATATGATAAATTCATATTAAATTTTTTTCAAAACCATTAATATATAATACTTTAGAAACAATAAAAGAATAAGAATAAAAACCTTACTAAAAGATTTTACCTTTTGTTTGAATTATCAATAAATGTTACATTACCTCTGTCATAATTCGTGAATGAAATATTTTTTATATCACCAATAATGTGTCTTAAGAATTCACAATCAATGTACTAAAAATCCTTTCTGATTCTCCCAAGATATAGTTCATCAAAAAACATGTAACGACCCAGGAATTTATAGAATAATTTTTTTTCATATCTATTAATATTTATGAATAAGATATTAATATTATGTTAAATAGGAAACATTTTTCTATAGGGTACTAAACATGTACCAATGAGTTTCTTTAAAATCTTATATTTCACCCAACATTGAGTTATACCAAAAAATAATATAATAATATTATTATTTTAAATGGTACTTAATACATAGCTGTTCTATTTCTATGAATGAACATAAATAAATAAAATTATGATTACACATTTCTTTTAAATGTCTCTACTGTAACACCCTAATATTTCATAGTACACTATCTCTTCAAAGTAATTCAATAACCGGCACTACAAACAACACCGAGTTTGAGCGCACCTTGACGTACTAAACTAGCTGTTCAAAACGTAGTTATGAATAGTATTAACTGAATATTTTATTTTATATACTCAAAATAATTTTTGAATCTATATTACGTGTTTCTTAGACATAATATAAGAACAAATTATTTTTTTTCAGATAAAATATGTATTTTTCAAAAAATACAATTTTACCACATTTTAATTGCGAAACTTGTTTTAAAAAATATTTGACACTTTTATATATAAAATTTCATGAAATTAAATTATTGTTTAGAAGCAGGTCATAAAAATTTAGTTTGGATAATTTTTTGGTACTTTTCTAATAACTTTTATATTTTGATGAATAGTGAAAAATACTAAATTTTAATTGAAAAAACTTTTTTAATCGAAATAATTTATAGTGTTAAATAATAAATTTGAGTGGTTTTAAAGTGTAATTAGATTATATTTTTATCATTTAATAAAATTAGTTCATTGGATGCATTCTCATATTTAAACTGGACATAAACAAGTGTCAATCTTTTGATCGTTATTATTTCTAAAAAATGGGTTTTTCGTTTTCACAACGAGAATTAATTTTAAATTAATTTCAACCACTTATCTGTTTTAAATTTTAAAAAATTAATTCCATATTAGGAATAATGAGGTACAAATTTTATAAATATATTACATTTATTTTTAGATATTATGAATATTTACTTCAGTAAATATTTTATTTACCATGGTTGAAGGGTAAATCTGTTAAATAAGGGTAAAAAAATATTATTATAATAATATTAAATTAACCAAAAATGTTTCCTATTTATATTGGTTAATACATTTCCTACCATGGGAATCCTTGGGATTATTTTTGGGCCCCATAGAGTCACTTCAGAGTGATAATGACACTTTATATTAATTAATTTAAAGTAAAGACAAAAATGACATAAACAAATATCTTTTAGTAAAATAATTTTTACAAGGGGTTATATAAGTTATATTTTTAACAATAAATACTAATTTAAAATATAAAAATATTTACTATATCATGGTATTTCTTTTATAATATTTAGGCATCAAATAAATATAATTATGTAGGACAAAATAACGATACAACGTTTACCTCCTTAAAGAATGATTTTAATAAATGAGATTATAAAAATTAAAATAGTATCCAGAACCTATCCAATTATTATTTGATGATTTTAAGTCAAACAAGAGTCATATTATCTTATACTTTAATGTGTTTTGGACCTTTATAAACCGAAAATATTTATATAATTAAATAATATTTTCAAATATTCTGAAAGAGACCCTCCCCCCCTTAAAAACCCCCCCAACTATAACCTATTTCTTGCACTTCTCAAGCCACTATGATCATCCAAACTCTACCCAATCAAGATCCCTACATCGCTGTATTCCTCTTATAATCCTTACCTTAGGCATAAGGAACTTCAAGTAAGCCTTTTCTTTTAAACCGAAGGGAGTTACCCGATTTGAACGTAACATCCCCTCTTATGTTTTTTCTATTATTTTACTTCTTGATCCCCCTAAATTATATTTATTCATTTATTTTATAACAAAACCAATATCCTAAATATAATAGGTTGTTTTTATGAGAATTATTTGAACTAAAATTACACACAACTCTATATAATGAGTATATAATATAATTTTTCTGTTGACGACGAACTACTACCTCACGAAATGATGATTTTTCAATCCTTTACTACAACCTCTTCTGGTGGACATTATGATGGAACTGCAATTATATATGTCATTTATGATATTTATTTTAACTATAATTTTATTTAATTATCTTTTATATAATACCGTTATTATTTTTATGTTGTATATATACGATAATTTCATTTGAGGAAGTGCGGACTACCGCCCCTTCTAAGTGATATGACTCATTCATACCATACGTGGAACGTATTAAAGATGGTGTTAATGAACTTACATAATTTATATAAAATATTATATTACACTGGAATAATAATATAACTATGTATCATTTGGTCATATTTCCTTTTGAAATAAAAAAAATCAAATGGATGTAGTGTCTGTGTGTACGTACAGATCACCGTCTCCACGAACACGATGAGATTCATTCCCCATCGTAACCATTCAAGATTAATTTTCCATTGATTATTTAAAATAATATTTAAAAACTTTATACCATTCAGTATAAAAATCAAATAAATTCTATCCATAACAAACATGTCTTACATAACAAAACATAAAAAGGAGAACGAATCAGTTAACACCCAAAACAATGATACTACTAAAATGTTATTAACAAATAAATATTAAAAGATAATATAATATATCATATTTATGTATGTGGTTCTTGTATAAATTAATAACAATGATTTATTTATTATATATGAGGTTAACGTACCCTATATGAAGGAAAAGTACATGGTAAGGGTTAATTTCACAATCTCTTTATTATCTGAGGTTGTTTTTATGCAAGTATCTTCTTGGAACTCTTTATCATCCATATATGTGTTTCTTAAAATTGAATTTCAATTTTTTTTTACTATTTACTAAACTATGGGTTAAATTCATTTATACCCCTGTTTGAATTTTTATTAAATGGTTTGAAATGAATATTTTTGTCATTTTCCAAACGAGGTACTTTATGACATTTTCAACAAATTAAGGTAAGAAAGTTTTTTAACTTATACATCAGATGATGCTATTCTCTGCCATTATAAAAACTTTAAAGATTTCTTTACAAGATTATACAAATATTTCAAAATAAATTTTTTTCTTTTATAATTACATGACTTTTAATGTTTTTCAAAATACAATGAGATATTTTTCTCAAATAGTTTTGATTTTATTTATTTCAAAAAACTATAATGGATTTTAATCTTGTTTGAAGTTGATTTATTATGAAACAAATCTTACATATTGTATTGAAGGTTTTGTGATATGTTTGACTATGGATGTGTTATTTTCATATCATTCATGTTTTATGTTTTATGTATTAACATTTTTATGATAGTTTTAATATGAATATTTATGTTATGTTTCAACCTTTTCATATGAGGAATGAATTGGACTGAGTAAGTGATGGGTGGAGCCTTCTATAACTCCTTGATGCATCAGTAGGTCTCCTGAGACAAACTAGTGTCTTGGAACAAGGCCTTGAAAAAATCTTTTGTGTAGTCTTCGCACAATTCCTTGGATTTGTGGTTATGATGTCCAACATTATGCATTCCATCATTATGAAACTAGTTATTGATATTACATGTGATTATTCGACTAGAATAATATTCATGTGGATAAGTAAATGGAATTATTTGACTTATATTTGCCATATTATACAGAAGTTTATGATTAAAAATCTTATGTTTTAGTCATATAAATTTCCTTAAATTTTTATGCTTATTTATTATAGTTTCCGCTAATTGTTTTTCTTACTGGGCATTTGATCTCACCACTTTATTATGTTTTATTTTTCCCGGATTCCAAGAATTATATTATGTTTGATATGCAGGGTTAATATTGAGGAATAATGGTATTCACAACAGATTATTTATGTTGTGTTTTAGGTTTGAATGTGTAATTTAATGTTCATGTATTTAATTTATTTTCTAATACTGCTAATCTAATCAGTATTTCGAGACATGATTCCTTGTATCATGCCAATTTATTAAAATAATGCACTGACTCTGGGTAACTGGGGTCAGGGTGTTACAGTTGGAATCAGAGGAAGTTTAGCAATAACCTTAGAAACTAGATTTAGAAAAACTCTTATTATTGAACATTACTGTAATATAGACTATGATGATTTTTATAGAAGAACATCATTTAATTTTGGTAATGTAAAGATTTTGTAAATTTTCCATGCAATATATCCCTGTCTAGATACGAGTAGGTAGAGGTTGCTCTGGTATAGATGTACCAAGGAGAAAAAAATCTGACAGGGAGTTTCAGGCTTGACCTAGGGTATCCTGGTACATTACAATGGGCCTTGCTACACTCTTGGTTACCAACCTCTCAGGGGATATGCTTAGGATAATTCACATTTTCTTTACAGGCCATTATGAAGGATTTAAGAGAAAAGACTTCCTCAAAGAAAACATTTTTTGATGATTATAGATTATATGCATAATCTTTTCAATTTACATTAGGTATTTTACAAGTGTGGAATTATGCATTTCATAAACTAACATAGTGTATGCCATTGTTTAGAAATATCACCCAGTAGATGAAATGAGAACTCTACTAATATGCATGATCCAAAG
Source organism: Viscum album (assembly GCA_963277665.1). NCBI lineage: Eukaryota > Viridiplantae > Streptophyta > Magnoliopsida > Santalales > Viscaceae > Viscum > Viscum album. The sequence continues at coordinate 344,108,528 of OY728156.1, forward strand.
AGTGAGAAGGATCATATCTTTCACAGTATTAAGAAAAAATTTAGAAAGGAAATAGTCTCCCATGTATTATCACCATATGAAGAAATATTATCATGTGTTAATAAGAAAAGTCAATAATTCCTTGAGTCTTATGGCTTTGAAGGGAAGCCATAGAATAAAAGGAAGGTAGAGAGAATGATGGATAAAGGTGATAAAAGAATGAAGGAATTTCCCATATGGGATAACTATGGAAAGAATCACCTTGGTAAATTATTAAATGGAATGAGAGTTTTTTTATAAGTGTGGAGAAAAAGGACACCAATTACCTTATTTCAAGATTAAGAAAACAGTTTGAAATGTACAATACTTAATCTACAAGGATTTGGGACACTACGCGAATCAATGTCCCAAACATCAGACTATACCGTAAATGATGTTGTTGGATAATAATCAACTTATGATATTACCACAGATGAAGAGTAATGTCTAGTGTTCATATGTTGATATTAAATAATTATTTCATTTGAGTGTTGTATCAATTATGTAATAGTTATAATAATTACGAAGTACATAAGGATTGTACTTTAGTACTATTTCATTAAGGATTTGAGATTGTGTGGTACCAAGAAAAGTGAATCAATAGCAAGTTAAATTTTTTGGAAAATACATGGATGAAGTAAAGATAAAATTTAATATGGTATTGATACTTTAGTATTGATTTTGGAATAAGAGATTATTTATTTGGATAAATTAAATTGGATATTATTGAATACCTTGGAACTAATTAATGGGTTTTTATTCCATTATTTTTGGTGATTATAATTTTTTTGGATTTAAAGAGAATACCAAGTATTCTATGATTTATAGAAGGAATAAGAAAGTACATTTCTATTCAAATATGATTTTATGGCAATCCATTTTATTACCACATTTTAAGAGAATACATTATAAAGGTAATCACATGTATATTATGCGACCTTTCTTATAAATTTTTGACTGTGAGTTTGGACAGAAGTGTTGTGGATAAGTCTAAAGGTTAGAATAGATTATGTTTGACATTGAATACTTTTGTTTAGGTTAAATAATTTCTTAAGATTATTTTTGGACTATCATAAAAAGGACATCCCGGAGGTCAGGCGAGAACCCGTCACATCCGGCATGGCCGTGAGACTTGAACCCGCAACCAATGGGTGACAATGGTACATCACCGACCATTGGCCTATGTGATGCCCTATTTTGTATAATTTAGTTTTTTAAATATTTTGAAGAAAGAATTATAAAATCATTATTTTAGTAACCTTATACGATTAGGATAAATAGAATATATTTTAATTCTATTATCTTTTGGAGTGAATGATAAGTTTGTGGTAGGAATTAGTTGAAGGATGAAACTCTACTTGTCAAGTATATTTTTTCTTCTTTTTATATGAATAAATTAATTCATAAAATTTAGGGAAGGGATCATAAAACAAAAAAAATTGTTATCCTAATAACTTATCTTTTTTGGAACCAATGATTTTTTAAATCATTATAGATTGATGGATTTGAGACCCTCATTTTTGCACTTGTTTTTGATTGATGACCTCAATCACTCCCTATAAATATTTATGTTTTACTCTAATTATGTGTCTCTAATTTCCACTAATTTTCTTCTAATTGATATCATAATTTGGTGGTGACTTTTTCATTTCTCTTTCCCTCTTATTAAGACATAATTTCATTAACCCAATTTCCGATGTGGGGTTTCCACAAAAGTATTTTTCTATTTTTAACCTTTTATTTTTTAAAAAATCAATTGGCGATGACACAATTTATTTAAGCAGGGGATATTATAACAGCCCATGTTTTCATAGTACGTTATCACTTCAAAGTAATTCAATAACTTGTGCAACACACAACACCGAGTTCGAGTGCACCAAGACTTCCCAAACTAGCCGTTCAAAAAGAAGTTATGAATAGTATTAGCTGAATTTTTACTTTCATATTCTCCATATAATTTAAAAATCCATATTATGTGTTTCTTACACATAATATAATAACAAATATATTTTTCAGATAAAGGAAATATTTTTCAAAAAATGAGTTTTTACCACCTTTTAATGGAGAACTTTTTTCAAACCAATATTTGACACATATATATATTCAATTTAATGAAATTAAATTATGTTTTTGAAGCAGGATGAAAAATTTTAGTTAGGATAAATTTTAAGTACTTTTCTAATAATTTTATTATTTTGATGAATAGTGAAAAATATGAAATTTTAATTGAAAAATACTTATTTAATAGAAATAATTTATAGTGTTCAATTATAAATTTGAGTGGTTTTAAAGTATAATTAGATTATATTTTTACCAGTTAACTTAATATAGGTCATTGGATATAATTTCACATTAAAATTGGACAAAAACAAGTGTCAATATTTTGATAGTTATTATTTCTTAAAAACACAATTTCTGTTTTGATAACGAGAATTAATTTTATATTAGATTCTTCCACTTCTATGTTTTGAATTTGGAAATTTCGATTCCATATTTGGAATCTAGAAGTCCAAAGTTTGTAAATAGGTATCTTTTATTTTTAGACATTATGAATATTTACTTCAGTAAATATTTTATTTAGCAAGGTTAAAGGGTAAATCAGATAAATAAGGGTAAAAAATATTATTATAATAATATTAAATTACACTAACATGTTTTATATTCATATTGGATGATATATGTACGACCATGGGCATCCTTGGGTCTATTTTGGGACCCCATGGAGTCACTTGATAGTGATAATGACACTTTCTATTAATTAATTTAAAGTAAAGACAAAAATTACATAAACATATATCTTTTAGTAAAATAATTTTTAAAAGAAGTAATATAGGTTATCTTTTTGACTATAAATATTTATTAGAAAGAAAAAATATTTTCTAAATAAGGGTATTTTTTTATAATTTTTAGAAATCAGATATAAAATATTATTTATGACACCGTAATGATGTAGTGTTTACATCATTGAAGAATGATTTAAATAAATGAGATTATAACAATTAAAACAATATCCAAAACCATTCCAATTATTATTGGATGATTTTTTTCGAACATGACTTATCTTATATTTTACTTTAATGAGTTTTGGGCCTTTAGAAACCTAAAATAATTATATAATAAAATAATATTTTCCAACATCCCTAAAGAGCCCCCCCTCCCCCTTATAAAAAACTCCCACCTCTAACCCATTTCTCAGACCCCTCAAGCCACTTGGATTGTCCAAACTCTGCCCAATTAAGCTCCATGAATCACTATATTCTTATTAGAAGTCTTACCTTAGGCAGAAGGCACTTCCAGGAAGCCTTTTGGGTCCAACCAAAGGGAGTTACCCGATTCAAAGGTAACATCTCCTCTTAAGTTCTTTTCTTTTATTTTACTTCTCCAACACCCTAAACTCTCTTTATTCCTTTATTTTATAATAAAAACAGTATCCTCATTATACTAGGTTGTTTATAAGATATGTATTTGAACTACACTTACACAGATCTCCATCTAATGGGTATAGAACATAATGTTTCTCTGTACGGAGAACTACCACCTCGTGAAACGATGATTGTTCAATATTCTACTACCATCTCTTATGGTGGATATTATGATGGAACTATAATTATATATGATATTTATGATATTAATTTTATCTAAAATATTATTTAATTATATTTTATAGTATACCTATATTATTTTTATGTTTTATATATACAATAATTTAATTTGAGGAAGTGCGAACTACCGCCCCCCTAAAAGTGATATGACTTGTTCATACCATACAAGGAACGTATAAATGATGGTGTTAATGAACTTACATAACGTATATAAAATATTTTATTATACTGGAATAATAATATACCTTTATATCATTTGGTATTCCTTTCTTTAAAAAATGAAATGGAAGTAGCATTCGTGCATATGTATGGATTACCGTCTCCACGAACGCGATGAGATTAATTCCTCGTCATAACAATTAAAAAATAATATTCATATGATTATTAAAAATAATATTTAAGAACATTATATCATTATTGATATTAATCAAATACATCCTATCCCTAACATACATGTCTTACATAACAAAACATATAAAGGAATACGAATCAGTTAACACCCGAAACAATGATAATACTAAAATATTATTAAAAAAGAAATATTAGAAGATCATATATGATATAATATTTTTTTATGTGGTAATTTTATAATTTAATAACTATTATTTAACTATTATATAGGAGGTTAACGTAACCTCGACCAAGGATAAGTACAAGGTAAGGGTTAATTTCACTATCTCTTTATTATCTGAGGTTGTTTTTACGTAAGTATCAACTGGGACCTCTTTATCATCCACATTCGTGTTTCTTAAAAATTTATTTCAAAACATTTTTAATTTTTAATAAACTATGTGTTGAATTCATTTATACCATTATTTGAATTTTTTTAAAATTTTCTGAAAGGGATCTTTCTATCGTTTTCCAAACAAGGTATTTTATGACATTTTCAAAAAATTAAGGTAATAATGCTTTTTTAACTCATATGGCGGGTGCAGCTATTATCTACCGTTATAACAACTTTGAATATTACCTTATAGTCTTATAATAATATTTCAAAATAAATATTTTCTTTTATAATTACAATACTTTTAAATTATTTCAAAATAGTAATAGATATTTGTCTCAAATAGTTTTGATTTTATCTATGTCAACATCCTTTAATAGATTTTATACATAATTGAAGTTGATTTATTATGATAAAAATCTTTCATATTGTATTGAAGGTTTTGTGATATGTTTTACTATGGATGGGTTATATTTATACCATTTATGATTTATTGTTGACATATTAACATTTCATATGCTAGTTTTGATACGAATGTTTATGTTATATTTCAACCTTTTCATATGAGGAATGCATTGGACATAGTAAGTGAAGAGTGGAGCCCGCTATAGCTCCTCAATGCATCTTTAGGTATCAGGAGACAAACTAGTTTATTGGAAGAAGTCCATGAAAAAATATTACTTTTAGTTTTGGCATGAGGCCTTGACTATGTGGTTATGATGTCCGACATTATGCATTCCATCATTATGATATTAGCTATTGATATTACATGTGACTATTCTACTTGTATAATATCCATGTGAATAAGTAAATGGAATTAGTTGATTTATCTTTTCCATATTATGATGAAATTTATGTTTAAAAGGCTTATGTTTTAGTCTTTTACATTTTCTAAAATGTTTTTTTATTATTTATGGTAGTTTCCGCTAATTATTATCCTTATTGAGCATTTTAGCTCACCCCTTTCTTATGTTATATTTTTCCTAGTATTTCCAGAAGAGTATTATGTTTGATATGCAAGGTTAATATATGGGAATAATGGTGTTCATAACAGATAATTTATGTTGTGTTTTATGTTTGAATGTGTAATGTAACGTTCATGTATGTAATCTATTTTCCAAGACTGCTAAACTAATCTGTTTTTCGAGACATGATTCCTTGTATCATGCCATTGTATTAAAATAATGCACCAACTCTGACAAAATAGGTTCATAGCGTTACATCTATATTTGTCCAATAAATTTTAGAGTATTAAAATAAGAATGAATCCAATTTTAAACAAGAAATACTCTAATATTATTTAAAAGGTCGTTTTACCACATTCTGATGGAAAACCATTTTAAAATCTAAATTTTTTCACTTTGAAAAGTTCTATTAGATAAAAAAACTTCTTCTTTAGAATCGTTCCGCAAAATTTACTCTGGGTAAATTTTTGGTATTTTTCTGATAAAGTTCATTTTTAATGAATAGTGAAAAATACTGAATTTTAAGTCCAAACAATCTTTTCATCTAATTTATTTATATAGTTATATTGTACTACTATTTGGTTTAAATGTGTAATTGGATTATATTTTTATCATTTAATCTAATTTTGTTCATTATAAGTAATTTCATATTGAAATTGGACATAAACACATGTCAATCTTCGGGTAGTTTATAGTTCTTAAAAACATGCTTCTTGGTTCGGACAACGGGAATTAATTTTAAATTTATTTATGCAACTTATTTATTTTAAATTTTGAAAATGTATTACATATTTGTAATTAAGAGGTCCAAATTAGGTAAATAGGTGCCTTTTATTTTTAGCCATTATGAATAGTAACTTGAGTAAACATTTTATTTACAATGGTAAAAGGGTAAATCTGGTAAATAAGGGTAAAAAATAATATTATAATAAAATTAAATTACACTAACACATGTACTAAACCTATTTTATGAGATATTTATGACCATGGGAATCCTTGGGTAGATTTGACAACCTCATGGAGCCACTTGTGTGTGAAAATGACATTTGATTATTTTTAATTTTTCGTTAAGGGAAATTTATCTAATCATTTCTCTTTTAGTAAAATAATATTTATATTGGGATATATAAGTCATCTCTACGACAATAAATAGTAATAATAAATCTAAAACTATTTCCCACATCATGGTATTTTATTTATACTTTCTAAGCATTAAATAATTAATTTTATTTATGACACAATGAAGATGCAGTGATTGATTCATTAATAAAAGATTCAAATAAGTTATATTATAAATGTTTAAATAAATGTAATTATGTTATTTTTATGTCATAAAAGAATTTTTTGGATGATAGTCACAAGTTATCTTTTTATTAAAGAATTTTTTTTAAATAAATCAAGTATTTGTCGTTTTTTTAAAAAATTAATGATATGAATAGTGTTAAAATTGACATAATTTGTATTTTAAAATATAAAATATTTTATTAAATATTATAAAATTCCAAAAAAACGAAAATTTGGTAAAATTGTTATCCTAAATATAAAATTTTATTATTGACTATTTAATTGGATATTTTTCATGTTTTAGTAACTATTTGGATTCTAAATGTATTAAATTCTTGATAAAACGATAAGGGTAAAAAAGGGCTAAATAAAAACGATAAAGATTAAAAAATATCAAAAATATTCTAATTATTATTGGATGAATATATTTCAACTTTAATTCATATTATATTCAAACAAACAGAATTTTGGGTCATTTATATTGAAACTATAATTTATAATAAAATAATATTTCAAGATATTCCTTGAGTACCTCTCTTCCCTCTTATAAAAGGTAACAACCTCTAACCCTTACTCACACATCTCAGTCCCACTTTCCTCATCAAAAATCTTCCCAAATAATCTCCCAACATACCTCTATTCCTTATATATGCCTTACCTTGGGCAGAAGGCAATTCAATAAGCCTTTTTAGCATAAATCAAAAGGAGTTACCCAATTTAAGGTAATGTATCCTCTCAAGATACACCCATTTATTTTTTCTCCAATTCCCAAAACTCTTTTATTACATTATTTTATAATAATGTATCTTAAATATACTAAGATTATTTATGAGAAGGATTCTAACTACACTTCCACACACCTCAATCTAATGGATATGAATATACTGTTTCTGTGGGCGCCGAACTACAACCTCACAAAACAATTATTGTTCAGTAATCTCCTACCACCTATCATGGTGGACATTATGATGGCTCTATATTTATATATTTTAGGTAATATATTTATATTTTATCTATTATTATGAATTTTTCATTTAAATTATACCTTTATGCTTTCCATAATGCGTAAATACTATAATTTCATTTGAGGAAGTGCAGACTACCACCCCATCAAAGAGATATGAATTGTTTAGGTTATACATGGAACATTTAAAGGATGTAATTAATGAAAATATGTAACATATATAAAATATGATATTAAACTATAAGTATAACATACCTATGTATCTTTTAGTTTTCATTCCATTAAAAATGAAAAAGAAATGAAAGTAGCATGCATGCGTACGTACGGCTTACCATCTCCTTGAACGGTGCATTTAATTTTCTTATATCCCAATGTTATGGAATATTATAAATATATATATATAAGATATAAATACATATATACTTGATATATATGATATTAAAATCATGAATTCAATTATGGAGATAATGGACTTTTGACCACATGGAAGATTTGTAATTATAACAAGTTCATTTTTGACTCAAGTACTGAACGTCGACAAAAAGACCAATATGAACATAATTAGTGATATGATTTTTATAGAAAGGGAATAAGTGATATAAAAGTAATAATAAACTCGGAAAATACTCTTAATCAATTATAATTAAATTAAAATTTTTATTCAGGGAGATAAAGAACGAACAAGACAAGTCGAACATAAGGTAAGGGAACATCTTAACCCAATTTACATTCTTTGGGATGATCTTCTATTTCTTGATTATTTCATTATATGATTACATAAGAAATAAATTTTGATCTAGTATCCTGTATTTTTTTCATTAATTATGTGTACATATAGTTAATACACATAATCGATCTATTTTATTTATAAAATGATCTTTATAAAGGAACCTTTCACCCTCATCTTCTAGTCAAAGACTTATTTTATGTTATGTATTTATATTACAATTTTAAAATGTTTGGATATGTTCTTATATATCCTTATTGTTGTAAATCTTATGTCCATGTGATGAGATATCCTTTTCTCTCTCATCATCTCATTTTCTGAATTTTTACGTGACACCGTTAGGCTACTAAATTTTCATAAGGGAACTTCTAAACTCAATTTCCACTCACTGAGTTTTATGAATACTTCCTAGATCATATTATTCCAAGATTATGTATGGAATCACTTTTTGGTGATTTATATTGTAATTTAAAATTCCCTTTGTGTGAATATACTCTTTATACACATAATCTCCCCGTTGATAAATTCGTATGTCATTTATACGATCTGGGAAAAGGATTACATCTCAATTTACATTCCATTGAGACTTATTTGTTGTTACGAACCAATTAACCTTTATATGGTGTATATAATTCCTATTAAAATATGATATCATGAATCTCATTATTATTAGTATATTATATGTTTTTTTTAATGTTATTATTTAATTATTTTCATTCAAGTATTATCTCAAGAGGGAAGAGACTCTTTAACTAAAAAATTATTTTAAATGTTTTAATTATTTATGTTTCCAAATATTTCTCATTAATGTCCATGTTTTAAAAATAGTTTTATAGATATATTTATACGGAAATTAATGTTTTAAAATTTTAATTATTTTAAAAGTTTCAAAGTGGTATGAGACACTTTGATTCAAAAATATCATTATTAAATGTTTTATATGGTTTTTGAAAATGGATTGAATATATCAAATATCTTGAATTTATTTCTTCTTATTGATGAGTGAAATGTTGATAATTTCAATAATTTATGTGTTATGATTATATAATGGTACATGGAAATTTGATGGGTTGTTATGTGATAAACCAAATACAGGTGGTTCTATGATAAAACTAGGGTGGGTGAGCCCGAGAGAGATCTCCAATTCAATGGGTAACATGATAGAGGTAAACATTAATGTTTTCTCCAAAGAGATTTAGGGAATATACTGTGATGGGTATTCAAAACTTAACTCCATTTTTAGTTGTGAAATCTATAATGTTACTATGTTATGTATTCCACAAGTTACCATTATGATTTATGATTTATATGTGTTATTCATAAGTATTATGATTTCATGAGGAATGTTAAAGATCTTATGTTTTATGATTACAAAGAAAGATTCAATTGATTGTATATATTGAAGAACTAATGTTTTATTTCCCTAATTTTTTACCCTTAATGATATTTTTATGCTCATCTCAAGTTTTTGAAATGTTTTTCACAGGGTAAAAGGAAGGGTAAGAAAAAGGAAGAATTCAAGAAGATATATATCAATAAAAGAATTCTTGTTTTATTTAAGGAGTTTTATTATTGTGAAAAAAATTTGATTGAGTAGAAGTGTATACTTTGTAATCTATTGAGATTTCATGTAATATTTATGGCCAAATTCTCTAAAACTAAAAACCTAAAAATATCCTCAATGTGAATTCTTTAATTTAGTCAATATTGCGTATTTTTTAATAATGGGGCCTTAAATATGATATTAGAGGTTTGTTTAGATAATTTCAAGGTTAGGGTGTTATCTTGGTGTAGGTATAGAATCTCATATAACTAATAAGGTTATTATAATATGGAATATTTTGGAGGGATATGGTAAAATAGGTTATTTGGATAAAAAAATTGACCAATGGATATATAAAGAGGTTGATGGATTAGAGTAATATAAAATTTTTATGTTATATTTAACCTGTTGAGGTTTTTTTTAATTGTATAATTTAATTTCATGTTTGAGTGTTGATTCATTTCAATATATTATGTATCATTTGTCATGTAGAAGGAAATAGATCTTGCATAACCTTGTTATCCCTCCCTGTAAATTTGATCATCACTATTATGGAAAAGCTTATTTGAATGATTATGATAGCTTCTTGAGTATTTAAATCACATGCAATAAATGGTTTGAGATATCCAACTCCTTCTCATTTATAAAACAATTTTATGGGTCATGTAATATTTTTTATATGATTTAAAGTTCTCAATATTTCCAATTCTATCGAAATTTTAAATTACAGAAGTAGATTGGATGTATACTTTTTGAAAGTATGACAACATGTCCAAAGAGAAATGGAACTTCCTAAAGATCATGATAAATGGATTCATGGTATTATTTATTTTCTTATCCACAAATAATGAATCATCATTGGATTAATATTTATAAATGATGAGGATATTCAATCTACAAGAATGGTATATTAAGAAATGTGGTGGAGAAGCATAGTTATTGCATTATTAAGGGTGTTTAATGAGTAATAAGTCAACATATAATGGATTCTGGAGTTATAGTATATTATAAGATAATGAAATTTTTAAATGTATTAATCTTATTTTTATAATTAGATTACTTTGGGAAGACTTTTTCTAATATATGTAACCTTGATGTGTGATATGTGAAAATGTTATTCAAGGAAGAAATACTTTTTATTGTGTAGACATAATGGATAAACATAGGAGTTAATATGATCATTTATTTTTTAGGTGATTATTGGTTATTACATTTTTGGATGCAAAATGAAAGGTATTATATAACCTTTGAGGATAAAGAATGGTATGGAAATGTTTTATGAAATTATCTTATTTTTTAGAATGTTGTATGAATGATATGGTTTTAGATGAAGGAATACCCATAGGATGGGTGACAACCCGTCATGTTCGGCAAGGCCACTGGAATCGAACCCACAATCTAAGAGAGACAAGGGCGAATCCCCTACTACTAGACTATTTTAAGTCCCTGGTTATTACGACTTATTATTTTTAGTTAAATGATTTTACTGATTGAGAATAATTTTATTTGAGATATAACTTTTTATCAAATAGATATCTTTATTATAAAAAATTGATTTGGTTATTATGTGATAAAGGTAATATTGGAGGATTTTTTCTATTTTGAGAACACTATATGCCTAATGAAAATATAATACTATGGGATTTCATTTGATGAGTAATGATAGAATTTAATTTTGGAATAATCTATGTATTTATTTTTTACATATAGTGATTGTTGTTTTTTATGGAAATAAATCACCTATCATAGAGAATATGTGATTAGGTTAATTACTTTTCAGCATGATACATTAATAGTATTCAATGTTATTTGGAGATAAATAATAAGGTTTTTATGGAAGACTATGTGTTCAAATCCTTATGAGTTTGGGGTTTCAAACATAGATTGTATTAATTTGAAAAAATTTAACGAAAATTGTGTATTGAATGGTATTTTTTGAGCTTTGGGTATTGTTTGTTTAATTTTGGAGATTAAGAGCAGTATTTCTTGTTTATAAAAGATTATCCTTTTTAGGGATTAACTAATCCTATTCCAACCTTTTTGGTTGTGGTTAATGTCTAAAAACATGGGAATATATGGTTTATATTTTTTGGATCAAGTTATTCTCTAGAAGATGATTCTAGGAATTTTGATGAGACCAAGTCAGCTTGAATACACATCATTTATAGAAAAGATGTGTTTGTGGTAGAAATTTAGTAATGGATGAAAGTGTACATAACAAGTACGTATGTTTCCTTATGTTCTTAGTCAAGATCATAAATAAATTCCTCAAATTTAAGAAAAATAACTTAAAACAAAAATATTTCCATTTACTTTTTCTTCTAGGGAATCAAAGACTCTTTAACCATTCACAAGTTTGTGGTTTTCTTGTAGTTATGTTTCTACTGATCATGTTTTCTATCACTCTCTATCAGAACATGAAAATTAGTTTCTCCTTAATATCCATGTTTTCTTGGAATCATAGTATGTGTTATCTTAGGTGATGTCACAACCCGTCCTCAGGGCCCGTGATCTGACTACCCCATGATTTCCTTCCATAGGCCAGAGGCTGGAGACTAGCACCAAAGGCATAAATCCCTAAGCTGGGAAGGAATTTCTTTTATAAATGTAAAAAAACACAACATTGTACACAATAATAAGTAAACACTAAGTAAAACTGAATACAAAAGAGTATGCTAGAAAGTAAATGGGATAGTATACAAACCCAACTGAACAACAAGTACATGTAAAAAGGGAAAATAGTTGAAAGTAAAGAGTAGCTCCTGGATCATCCTCCTGCGTTCCTACCTGTAGGGTAGGTACATATGGAGACCTCAGCACTCATGTCCGTCAGTCCCCTCCACGTTCTGACTTGTCGCAAGGTCCACCTCTGGATGCCATCCGGTCGTGACGCTCTCAGCCTCCGTCAGTGATGTCCATCATCTACATCCAACACAACGAGGTGCGGGCATAGCCCGTGCAGGGTTGAGAATACTGATACTCAGTAGGGACCCCAAAACCCACATGGTCTCACAATATCCACTAAGGATAAACAAAATAATAAAGATACAATCACGAAGAATAAACCAACCCTACTTAGGTATATTCCCATACATATACCTAAGTTACCAATCTCAGTCTGACTCTAACTCATGAGCCCAATCACAACCCAGTCCACACAAGAAGTAAAGTCAATCACATCAAGGATAATTATTGAATGACAAGACTCAGCTCATATAGGTATACATCTTTCATATAGTGATAGAGATGATCAGATGTAGTCACTGATTCATCTAAGTGGTCGGACCCACAAAGGATACAAGACCAGCTATCCTGTCCGAACCACACAGGATACAGGACCAACTACTCTATCAGACCCACACAGGATACATGAACAGAAGTAAGAACTGTCAAACCCACATAGGATTCCCGTACAGTAGTCATGGATATCGAACCTACGTAGGATTCAGGTACAGTAATCATCGATATCGAACCCACATAGGATTTCAGTATAGTAGTCATCGTAGCCAGCTCTAGGTTTCCTGCACACAGCATGCTCGATTCCGAGAGGGTTCACTCCTCGAGTCAAGTATCGATACATCAATGAAGTCCTGAGTTGATGTATCCCATAGTTTCATCACATCATAAGAAACCCAACGCGACATACAATGCCTCAATTGGACGCCCAGTCTGTGAGTTATTAGCATTTTCGTTCTAGGGGCCCAGTTGGATTTATGCTCATTCCAAACCCGGCCATTTTCAAAATGATTCCAAAACTCACTTAGAGTATCGCAAAAGGATCATCTCATCGCAAGGATCCCAGTGTCACAGACGGCGGGTCCATCGGACGCGCGGTCCCAGAGTTATTTACATTTAAGCGAAAATGAGCTCGTCCCATCAAACCCAGTGGGCTGGCAGGTTGGCCCAACCTGGTTTGGCGGGTCGGACTTGGATGGGGGTCGACTCGGCCTGGTGGAGCGTGGAATACACTAGGACCCAGCCCTGGAGGTCTGAACCGGTTGGGGGTCGGCCCGACCCGGTGGGGTGCGGCCCACCTGGGGACCCGTCCAGCATTGCGGGCCGGTTTGGTTCGCCCGACAGCACCAACAGGTGCCGCCCCTCCTACCCGGTCAGCCGTAGTTTGCCGGTTCTACCTGGCCCACATGGCCTGCACTGCGGACCATGGTTATATTCCACGCGGCGCCGAGCGGCCCGCGGTTGCTGGCCGCGTCTCCTCCGTGGGGCACCTGCATGTGTCGCGGTCCACTAGACAGGCCGATAGTAGCCGAACGGTTCTTCGGCCCGAGAAACCCATGGATGCAGGCCGTTGTTTTCTTCCACACGACCGACGTACGTCCACCGCCTCCAGTCGCCGCCGCCTCTGGTCATCGTCGCCTCCAGTCGCCGCCGCCTCCGGTCATCGTCACCTCTTCTGACCACCACAGCCTGCATAGCCGCGACCTCATTCCTCAGGCGCAGTGCAACGACACAGTGCCCTACCACCTCTTCCTCCATTGTCAATGAAAACAAGAATCAACGGAGGGTCGTCGGGCCATGTTTGTTCGGCCTGTGCCCTCCACATTAGGCGATAAAAAATGCCCAAAGACGAACCAAATCATTCATCAAGAAAGAGGGTATAATTTTATTCATTTAAAATTATAAAAAACCTTCTACATCAAAATTGGTGTTGTACATTGATGAGTCGCGAAGGACGGGCATTGCAGAAGACGGGTGTCGTTCCGTCAACGTCGGAGGAAGTAGAGCTCGAAACGTTTCGTCGAGACGACACCTTCGGTGTACTTCGTGGATGAGGGTGCGTCCATTCCTTGATCCGACTGAAGAATTGGAGGAGTTGTTGCTTCACGTCCTTCAAAGACATGAAGCGTTTTTCGTCAAGAGGAAGATTCTCTTCGTGTTATTCATGGGAAGAAGGCTCTATCTATTCTCCAAGGCTCCCCAAAACAATATGTGCCAACCAAAAATAATAGCTTGGATATTATTTTATCATTGAAAGGAATTACAAAATAAATCAATTAATTGAGGGAGCTTAATTAATTAATTTGATGGTGTTGGCACATTAATGAGAGAAGGTGGGAGGTGGAGAGTTTTCAAAATTTAAAGGTGGGGGGGGGGGTGGAGAGTTTAAGAGACTCCCTTAATGAAAAGTGAGTTACATGGGGAGTTTGGGGTTTGGTGTTTGTGTCATCCCCACCACACATTATCCTCCCATGGGAGGTTATGTGGGGGGTGGGAGCCACATCCAACTTCCCTTTGGAGATAATAACCACCAACTAAATAAAATTATGAAACAAATTATTTTATTTGTTTTATCAAGAATCCCCAAAATTAACATCCGCTCTCGACCAAACGCAACTGCGGTAAAGGTCCCCTTAGAATAATACAGGATCTTTGAGTTCATTTCTGTCATTAGATTTCAATTCCGAGCACTTTTTCAAAAGATGGAAAATCCCGCACTTACGTATACTGAACGTACTCGAACAAAACTTCAGAAATTGATTCCGGGCACACCGGGCCTCAGAATCAAGCGCCGTCAAAAACTGCGGACCCATAAAATTCACATGTATTTATGAAAAAAAAAATCGATGAGATTTCCATGTCTTTAAATTCTACCCACCTCAAGGCTTTACATCCCCGTAAGCTACAACACAAACTAAGGGAACAAATGGGGGTACTGAGCACGCATCTGAGACTCCCTCTCCCATGTGCTCTCCTAGAGGTTCCTGTGCTTCCAGAGAACGCGCACCAGAGGAATTGACTATCCTCTTAGGACCCACTCCTGTCGATCCTCAATCTTCACTAGGACCTCCGTGAAGGTATCCCCGTCATCGATGTTCAGATCCCTATGGTCGATGAATTAGGACCGGTCGTGCACGTATATCCTCAGCTGAAATACGTGGAAGATGTCATGAACCTGATGCAACTAAGGTGGAAGGGCCAGGAAGTAATCCACCTCGCCTACTCTACTGAGGACCCAGAATGGTCTAGTAAATCTCGGAGATAACATTCCGCCATGAACAAATCTCCATAGACCTTGTCGAGGGGAGACCCGTAAGAAGACGTGGTTTCCATCATCGAACTCCAGTGTCTCCATCTCATATCAGCATAGGAAGTTTTTCTTCTCTGTTTAGTCTTCTTCCACTCCTGTATAATCTACACCTTCTCTGACATATCTTGCACCATCTCTGGTCCTACAAGCGTTGACTGCCCTGGGTTAGTTCAGCACAGAGGTCATCTACAAGGTCGGTTGTACAGTGCCTCGTAAGGTTCCATCCCGATGGTGGAGTGGTAGCTGTTGTTGTACACAAACTCCACCAAGGGTAAGTGATCCTCCCAGCTGTGACCAAAGTCATGGACACAAGCATAGAGCATGTCCTTGAGTGTCTAGATGGTCCGCTTGGTCTAGCCATCCGTCTGAGGATGGAAGGCAGGGCTCAAGTGAAGCGGCGTCCCAAAAGCCTCCTGAAACCCCTTCCAAAGCCGGAAAGTAATGCGTGTGTCACAGTTGGAGACAATAGAAGAAGTTAATCATGTAAATGAACAATCTCTTGCACGTAGAGGCGTCTCAACCTTTCTACCGAGCCCTGCTCTCTGATCGGTAGGAAGTGGGCCGACTTGGTGAGTCGGTCGACAATCTCCTAGATAGAGTCATGTCCTATGGATGTACATGTAAGTCTCGTCACGAAATCCATGGATATCCCATCCCACTTCCACTGTAGGACCTCTATGGGTTGTACCAAGCCTGCTGGTACCTGGTGCTCTACCTTTAATTGCTGACAAGTGAGGCAACGTGAGACAAACTCTATTACTGCCTTCTTCATACCTGGCCACCAGTGATGTCGTCTGAGATCTTGATACATCTTCGCCACTCTTGGGTATACCTCTAAAGGGGAAGTGTATAACTCCCTCAACACCTCCTCCTATAGTGCAACTGGTACCATGGCACATCCTCTGAAGAGGATGACGTGCTCCCCACCATCAGAAAATCCATCAGGTACCTGCCCTGAGGATATCTGAGCACGTCGCATCTCAAAGTCAACGTCCCCATGTTGTGCCTCTATGACTCGCTGAAGAAGTGGAGGAGTGACTGCGAGAGACTACAGAAAGGCTGCTCCATCTCTACCCATAAAAGATAGCTGCAACGCGGACAGCTTCTCAGTCGCCTTTCCTAGCAGCTGAATGCCTAATATCTTGCTTAGAGAATCTGCTACAACGTTCTCCTTTCTAGGTGTATAGAGTATCTCGAAGTCATCGTCCTGGAGGAACTCGAGCCATCGTCACTGTCTCAGATTCAGGTCCTTCTGTGAAAATATGTACCTGAGACTCTAGTGGTCAGAGTAGACTATAATATTCTCTCAAATAACATAGTGTCTCCACATAATCAAGGCGAAGACCGCTGCTGCTAACTCCAAGTCATGGGTAGCATAGTTCAGCTCGTGCTGTCTCAACTGTCGTGAACCATATGTAATCACTCCTCGCTCCTACATCACGAAACACCCGAGTCCAGTCCCTGATGCATTGCAATAAACTATGTACCCTACGCCCTCCTCTGGTATCCCCAAGATGGACGCACTGGTCAACCTCTGCCTCAGCTCCTGAAAGATCTGATGTCATCTATCTGACCACACGAAGGATTTAACCTTCTTCATCAATGATGAAAGCGGTGCTGCAACTCTGGAGAAGTATGGAACAAATCTCTGATAGTAAACAGCAAGACCTAGAAAACTCCACACCTTCGTCACACTCCTAGGTGGCTCCCAAGAAAGTACTACCTCAATCTTCGCTGGATCCTCTGCAACTCCAGCCTTTGAGATGATGTTCCCAGAAAGTGAACCTCTCGAATCTAGAACTAGCACTTCGAGTGCTTACCATAAAGCTAGTGCTCTCGGAGTGTATCCCGTACTACCCGCAAATGGTTGGCGTGCTCCTCCTCAGTAAACGAGTAAATTAGTATGTCATCGATGAAGACTACGACAAAATGATCGAGGTAAGGCATGAAGATACTATTCATGAGACTCACAAACACTTCTGGAGCATTAGTTATGCCAAAAAGCATAACCAAGAACCTCTAGTGGCCATACCGACACCTGAAAGTCGTCTTCTGCACATCCTCGTCTCGAACTCTGAGTTGGTGATAGCCTGACCTAAGGTCTATCTTCGTGAACCAATGTGCTCCCTTGAGCTGATCAAAGAGGTATTCAATACTCAGGAGTGGGTACTTGTTCTTCACGGTCACTTGATTCAGGCGATGGTAGTGGACACATAGTCATAAGCTCCCATCCTCCTTCTTGGTGAATAAAATCAGAGATGCCCAGGGTGAAACACTGGGTCGGATAAATCCTTTCCCCTGAAAGTCCTCCAGCTATACCCACAGCTCACGAAGCTCGGCGGGAGCCATCTGATATGCTGGAGTAGATATCAGTGTTGTCCTGGGGTAGAGTTCACTATAGAACTCTAAATATATATGAGGAGGTAGTCCTGGAATGTCATCAGGAAAAAAATCCACGTACTGACTCACCACAACAGGAATACTCGGACTCCACACATCAACCGCTCCGAGGATGAGACTAGCCAACTGATGTGTGATCAGCTACCCCCTCCTCTGCATAAGTCCATCCTGCACTGCAAAGGCTCCCTTCTTGCAAGTGATAGTGGACCTGGTCCCATCCGTGTAGATACACCACACTTTGCGCCTAATACAGTTGATCTAAGCATGGACTGTAGATAACCATTCCATACCCAAGATGACGTCGTAAGGCCTCAATGCCGCTACAAGAAGATCCCAGCCGAAGATCTCACCTCCTAGAGTAAGCTCACACTTCTAGAACCAATGTGTAATCATCGAGTCTGCTCCCATAGGAGTATCTAGCCGTAAGGATTGTGCCAACGACTCCGTCAGAATCTCTGAGCTCCGAACAAGGGAAGTGGAAATAAAATAATGACTCGCACATGTGTCTATAAGTACTACAACAAGGGTGGAGTAGACATAGATAGTACCTCGAATCATCTTAGCTGCACCATGGTCATAGGCCTCGACCGCCTAGAGCTGAGCCCACCTTTTTCCTCCAGCTCCCTGTGGTCGGGTTGGACCTCTTAGTGGTGGTGGTGGTAGAGCCTCGAAACATCGTCCACCACCCGCTGCTCAGCCAGCTCCTCTTCCACGTCCGCCTGCTACCGGCAGACCTCCACGATCGAACCTCTTCCTCTTCCTGGGAGGTACCTCTACTGTCTGCTTCCCATCCGCATGGCAAGTCGGGCAGTCTTGAGCCATGTGACCCTGCCCTCCGCATGCATAACATTTCCTGATCTTCGTATACCTGGCTCTATCTCGTGTTCCTCGCACAACGGAACCCGTATCCTGGGGTCGCCCACCTGATGGCATGGTCCGCTTGGACCTCTGCGTCAAATGTGTACTGACTTCTGCAGAAGACTCCACTACATGTCTCCCTATGGTGGGTCTCGCTGCTGGTGACTGCTCAGCGAGAAAACTCTCCACCAGAAGGGCTTGCTTCAGCACCCCGGCCTGCATCAGAATGCTGAGGGGAATGGTAGAAGCCTTGCTATCATGCCTGATCCCCTGATCGAAGGTCCAGCCCCTGAAGAATGGGACCCGTACCATGTTAGTGGAGTAGCTTGAGAGGTGAGTGAACCTCCTTGAGTATTGAGCTATTGTCATGCTTCCCTACTGCAGATGATGTAACTCATGAATCTGCACTGCACGAAGGGTGGCTGGAACAAACTCTGAGCAGAAGAGAATCTAAAAGTATGTCCAGAGTAATGATACCTCATAATGCACTTGGAGCATCATTCTCTACCATCTGCCGGCTATTTCATGTAGGAGACTCACGATAGGAATCACCATGAGGTTGGCTGGTGTACCTACCAATCCGAAGACTCTCAAGACAGCCTCCAGCCAATCCTCACCTGCCTGTGGGTTCGTCTCTCCCCTGGAACCTGTGTGGCCTATGTCGATGGAACCTTTGCAACACACTCAGGTGGCGTTCACTCTATGCGGCTGGAACTGGTGGTATCGGTGGCCCTGTGGGTAGTGGTACCGTTGGTACCTCCGCTGTGATAGGGCCCTGCACCGAGGCCTCATCGCTTGGTGGGCTACCATCTCGTACGAAACTCAGAACCCTAGCTGGCTGCCTTCGTGGGGTCATCCTGAAAAGAAATAGGTGCACCATGTTTAAAATAGTATTCCTAGTGAGCTGACGCAATGTAATCATGAATAAAACATTTTTTCGAAAGGACAAACATATGCAATCAGTGTTTTCATGCACTATGTCAGAGATCAGAAGTCAGATTCCCAGTGTATGGATATGTCGACCGCCGCACCAACACCGGTTTCCCTAAACTGATAACCACACCCAAAACACTTAACATTGTTGTCGTTAAAAGAATCAGAGTCCATGTTCTATGGTATAACTGACTCCACTGAAAGTAATTTGTCACAACCCATCCTCAGGGCCCGTGTCGTGACTACCCCATGCCCGCCTTCTATAGGCCAGGGTATGGCGACTAGAACCAAAGGCGTAAATCCCTAAGCTTGGAAGGCATTTCCTTTTTAAAAGTAAACAAACACAACAGAGTACGCAACATGATGTAAACACTATGTAAAACTAAATACAAAAGATTATGTTGGAAAGTAAATGGGCCAGTATACAAACCCAACTGAACAGCAAGTACAAGTAAAAAGGGACAAATAAATAAAAGTAAAGAGAAGTTCTTAGATCGTCCTCCAAAGTTCCTAACTGAAGGGTAGGTATATATGGCCACCTCAGCACTCACGTCTGTCAGTCTCTTTCACGTTCCGACATGTCACAAGGTCCACCTCCGGGTACCATCCAGTCGTGGCACTCTCGGCCTCCGTCAGCACTATCCGTCGTCTGCATCCAATGCAACGTGGTGTGGGCATAGCCCGTGCAGGGGTGAGTATAACGATACTCAGTAGGGACCTTAAGACCCAAAATGTCTCAGAATATCCACTAAGTATAAACAAAAGAAGAAATATATAATCACGAAGAATCAACCAACCCTGCTTAGGTATATGCCCATACATATACCTAAGTTACCAATCTCATCCCGGATCCAACTCTCGAGCCCAATCACAACCCAGTCCACACAGGATGTAAAGTAAATCACATCGATGATAATGATTGAAAGAAAAGTATCAGCTCATACAGGTATACATCTTTCATATAGAGATAGATATGATCATATGTAGTCACTAATTCATCTAAGTTGTTGGACCCACACAGGATACATGACCAACTAAGCTATCATACCCACACCGGAAACAGGACCAGCTACTCTTTCGGACCCACCCAGAATACAGGAATAGAAGTTAGAACTGTCATACCCATGTAGGATTCCGGTACAGTAGTCATGGTTGTCGAACCCACGTATGAATCCAGTATAGTAGTCATCGCTGTCGAACCCATGTAGGATTCTGGTACAGTAGTCGTCACAACCAACTATATGGTTCCCACACAGAGTACACTCGATTTTCAGAGGGTCCACACCTCGAGTCAAGTATTGATACATCAACGATGTCCGGAGTTGATGTATCATGTAGTTCTGTCTCACCATAATGAATCCAACATGATAGACTTCGCGTCAATCGGACGCCCAGTCTTTGAGTTACTAGCATTTTCGTTCCAAGGGCCTGGTTGGATTTACGTGCCTTCCGAACCTGGCAATTTTCCAAAGTTGCCTGAAACTCACTTATTGAATCGAAAAAGGATGGCCTCGTCGTGAGGATCCCAGTGTTGTAGACGGCGCGTCGATCGAACGCATGATCTAGGAGTTATTCACATTTAAGCAAAAATGGGCTCGGCCCGTCAAGCCCAATGGGCTGGCGGTTCGGCCCGACCTGGTTTGGCGGGTCCGACCTGGCTGGGGGTCATCCTGGCCCATTAGAGCGCGGCCCACCCATGGACCTGACCCGGTGGGTCTGACCCAGTTGGGAGGTCGGCCCAGGCCTGTGGGGCGCGGCCCACCCACGGACCCGGCCCGCGTTGTAGGCCGGTTTGGTTTTCCCTGCGGTGCCAAGCGGCTCTGCCCCTCCTGCCCGGCCGGCAGTAGCCGGCCAGATATTCCTGGCACACGCGGCTCGCACAATGGGCCCTGGTCTTCTTCTGCGCAGCACCACGGTCCTTTAGCCCGGCCGCCAGGCATCCGTCCAGTTCGCCCGCCAAGCGTCCCACGATTGCGGGCCATGTCTCCTACGCACGGCACCTGCAGGTGCCACGGTCCAACATCCCAGCCGACAGTAGGTGTTTGGTTCTTCAGCCTGAGCGGCCCACAGATTCATGCTGCGGTTTTCCTCCATGTGGCCGGCGCGCGACCATTGCCTCTAGTCGCCGCCGCCTCCGATCGCCGTCGACTCGGATCTTCGTCGCCTCTTCCGACCGCCACGGCCTTGTTCCTCTGGAACGGTGCGATGACAATGCGCCCTACCCGCTCCGCCTCCATTGTCAACGCAAACAAGAATCAATGGAGGGTTGTCAGGCCGTTTTTATTCGGCCCACGCCCTCCACGTTAGGCGATAAAAATGGCCAAAGAAGAATCAAATCATTCATCAAGATCGAGGGTATAATTTTATTCACTTAAAATTATACAAAATACCCAACCGCGAAATCGGTGTTGTACGTTGAAGAGTCGCGAAAGACGGGTGTCGCGGAAGACGGGTGTCATTCCGTCAACCTCGGAGGAAGTAGAGCTCGAAATGTCGTGTCGAGACGATGCCTACGATGTACTTCGTGGGCTAGGGTGCCTCCTTTTCTTGCTTCGGTTGAAGAAGTGAAGGGGATTTTTCTTCACGTCCTTCAGAGACGTGGACCATTCTTCGTCGAGAGGAAGATGATCTTCATGTTCTTCGTGGGAAGAAGGCTCTCCCTATTCTCCAAGGCCCCCCAAAACAATATGTGCTAACCCAAAATAATAGCTTGGCTATTATTTTTTCCCTAACATGAATTAAAAAATAAATCAAATAAATCAATTAGTTGAGGGAGCATAATTAATTAATTGATGGTGTTGGCACATTAATTAGAGAAGGTGGGAGGTGGAGAGTTTTCAAAATTTAAAATGGAGGGTTAGAAGTTTAAGATACTCCCTTAATTGAAAGTGAGTTACAAGGGGAGTTGGGGGTTTGGTGTTCGTGTGGGCCCCACCACACATTATCCTGCCATGGGAGGTTATGTGGGGGTTGGGCCCCACCATAAAATTCCCTTTGGAGATAATAACCACCAACTAAATAAAATTATGACACACAATATTTTATTTAGTTTATGAAGAATCCCAAAAATTAACTTCCGCTCTTGACCAAACACAACTGCGGTAAAGGTCCCGTTACGCAAATACCGGCGCTACGAGTTCATCGGTGTCCTTAGATTTCAATTCTGAGCATCAGTTCAAAAGATAGAAAATCCCACATGTACGTTTACTGAACGTACCTGAACAAAACTTCAAAAATTGATTTAGGGAACACCGGGCCTCAGAATCAAGCGCCGTCAGAAACTACGGACGCGTACAATTCCCATCTATTTAAGAAAAAAATTCAATGGGGTTTCTAGGCCTTTAAAGATGAACTTTTTACTTCTATATCTTTCTTTTAACATGATAGTATTATTGAATCTTTTTCCGATGTGGTTCTTTCAGTGAACATTTCAAGCCCAATTTTAAAATTGCGAGGATGCAATTACCAAAAGGGGGAAAGATGTAACAACCTAGGTATTTATAGAATAATTATTTTTCATATCTATTAATATTTATGAATAAGATATTTATGTTATGTTAAATATTACACTTTTTTTATATCATTCTCAACACGCTACAACTGGTTTCTTTGAAATATTATGTTTCACACAACTCTGATTTATTCTAAAAAATAATATAATAATATTATTATTTTAAATGGAAGTTAACACATATATGTTTTATTGTGAGGAATGAACAAAAAATAACTAAATTATGATTAAAAATTTCTATTAAATGTCATTACTTTTATCCAATAATCATTAGAGGCTTAAAATAAGAAATTATCTGATTTTAAGCATGAAATACTCTAATATTATTTAAAAGGATGTTTTACCACCATTTGATCGAGAACCCTTTTTAAATATAGTTTTTGACACTTTTATATGATAAATTTATCAAAATAAACATCTTCTTTAGAAGCGGGCCATCAAAATTTACATTGGGTAAATTTTTGGTATTTTTCTTATAAGGTTTATTTTTAATGAATAGTGAAAAATACTGCATTTTATGTCAAAAATATCATTTCATCTAATTTATTTATATATTAAGATTGTAGATTTAATTGGATTTTAAGTGTAATTGGATTATAGTTTTATCATTTAATTCAATTTTGGTCATTAGAAGTAATTTCACATTGAAATTGTACATAAAGGCGTGTTAATTTTTTTGGTAGTTTTTACTTATTAAAAACAAGTTTTTTGGTTTTGATAACAAGAAATAATTTTAAATTAATTTTTGAAAATTAATTTTTTTTAATTTAGAAAAATGGATTCTATATTTGGAATCAGGAGGCCCAAATTGTATATATATATACTTTTTATTTTTGGACATTATTAATAGTATCTTTAGTAAATATTATTTTTATGAGGGGTAAAGGGTGAATCTGGTAAATAAGGGTAAAAATAATATTATAATTATATTAAATTACCTTAAAACTTGTACAAACCCTATTGTATGAGATATGTCTGACCATGGGAATCCTTGGGTCGATTTGAGGAACCCATGGAGCAACATGTGTGTGAAAATGACATTTAATTACTTTTAATTTAATGTTATGGAAAATATAACCTAAAAATATATCTTTTTGTAATTTTTTAGATGGGGTTATATAAGTGATATATTCGACTATAAATAGTCATTATAAATATAAAATGATTTCCTACATGATGGTATTTTATTTATAATTTTTAGATATTAAATAAGTAAATTTAAGTATGACACAATGATGATGTAGTGATTGCTTCAATAATAATGAATTCAAATAAATGATATTATAAATTATAAATTAAATGTAATTTTGTTATTTTTATGTCATACAAGAATTTTTTGATCATAGTTTCATTTTATATTTGTATTAATGATGTTTTTTAGTGGTAATATTGTAGTTATGGATTTTTAAAAAAGTCATTATATGAATTGTGTCAAAATTGACAAAATTTATATTTTATAAATATTATATAATTAAAAAAAATATAATATTATGCCAAATAGTTTTCATAAGTCTAAAAGTTTATTATTGAAACTTTAATTTGATAATTATCATGTTTTTATAACTATTTTGATTCTCAATGCGTTAAATGCTTGATAAAACGGTATGAGTTAAAAAACGTTAAATAAAAATGATAAGGATTAAAAAATATCCAAAACCTATATAATTATTATTGGATGATTTTATTTATACTAACATTAATATTATATTTTAAATAACATATTTTTGACTCATTTATAATCAAAATAGAAATCATAATAAAATAATATTTCATGATATTCCATATGTGCCCCTCCTCCCTCTTAGAAAAGGCCACCACATCTAACCCTTACTCACACCTCTATAACCCCCTTTTCTTGTCCAAAATCTACCTAAATATTCTCCAAACATCCCTCTATTCCTTTTAGAAGCCTTATATTGGGAAAAAGGAAATTCAAGAAGCCCGTTAAACAAAAATTAAAAGGAGTTAACTGATTTATGGAAATATCTTCTCTCAAGATTTTTCCATTTATTTTCCACCTCCAAACCCTAAACACTATTTATTCCATTATTTTATAACAAAAAATTATATTCAATATAATAGGATGTTTTTATGAGAATGATTAAAACTAAACTTCTACACACCTCCATCTAATGGAATCGAACATATTTTTTTTGTGGATGGTGAACTATTGGCTCGCGAAACGATGATTGTTCAATTATCTCCTACTGCCTCTCATGGTGACTATTATGATGGATCAATATATATATATGGTATATAATATATTAATACTACCTATATTCTTATTTATTTTTCACTTACAACACACCTATATTCTTTCCATAACGCACAAATATGATAATTTCATTTGAGGAAGTGCGCAATACCGCTCCAAAAAAGTGATATGACTCGTTCAGGCTATACATGAAACATATAAAGTATGAAATTAATGAAATTATGTAACATATATAAATTATAAAATTATACTGAAATTATAATATTCATATGTATCTTTTAGTTTGCATTTCTTTAAAAATGAAATAGAAATGAAAGTAGCGTTAATGCATACATACAGCTTACCGCCACCATGAATGGCACATTTCATTTTATTATATACAAATGTTATAGACTATTATAAATACATAAATACTGTATATAAATACATATATACTAGATATATATGATATTTAAATCATGAATACAATTATAGAGGTAATAGACATTTGACTACATGGTTAATTTGTAATTATAAGAAGTTCATTTTTGACTCAAGTACCGAACATCGACAAAAAGACCAATAGGAACATGAATAACTATACGATTGTAATAGTAAGGTAATAAGTGATATAAAAGGAATAATAAACAATAAAAATTTTATGATGTAAGTATAATTTACATAAGTTTATTATTCACGGAGATAATGAACAAACAAGAGAAGTCAGATACGTGGTAAAGGAATTTCTTAACCCAAATTCCATTCATTGGGTTGATCTTCTACTTCTTGATTATGTCATGATATTATTATATATGAAATAATTTTTGATGTACTATATTTTATTTTTACATTACGTATGTGCACCTATAGTGAATACACATAATAGATCTATTTTATTTACAAATGATCGTTGTAGGGGAACATTTCACCTTCCTCTTCTAGTCAAAGAAATCTTTTATGTTATGTCTTTAAATTTAAATTTTAAAATTTTTGGATATGTTATATATTTTTATAACTATAAATTATATTTCCAAGTGATTAGAGACCATTTAATCTCTCATCAATTAATTTTTTGAATTTTTATGTGACTCTGTTAGGCTGCCAAATTATTATAAGGGAATTTCTAAACTCAATTTACAATCATTGGGTTTCTTGTATACTTTGTTGATTATATTATTCCAAGATTATGTGTCGAATCATATTTTTTATTTATATTTTTATTTCCACATCCCTTTGTGTGAATATATTGTTTCTACACATAATCACCCCATTGATAAATTCTTATGTCATTTATACAATCTTTATAAGGAATTTCATCTCACTTTTCAATCCATTGAGACTTATTTATTTTCATGCACCAATTTAATTTTATAGGGTGAATATACTGCCCATTGACATATGATATCCTGAATCTCATTACTCTTAGAATATTTTATCTTTTTTAAATTTTATTCTTTAATTTTATTTATTCAAGTATTTTCTCAAGTGGGAAGGGAATATATAACTATAACATTGTTATAAATGTTTTAATGATTTAATTTTCTAATTATTTATCATTACTTTCCATGTTTTCAAAATGTATTTAAGGATTTATTTATATGGACAATAATTTTTTAAAGTGTTAATTCTTTTAAAAGTTTCAAAGATGTATGGGAGACTTTGATTAAAAAATATCTTTGTTAAATGTTTTATATGGTTTTGGAAATGGATTGAATATTTCAATTATCTTGAATTGATTTCATCTAGTTGATGAGTTAAATATAGGTAATTTAAATAATTTATGTGTTATGATTTTGTAATGGTACATGGAAATTTGATAAGTGGTTATGTGATAAGCCAAATATGGGTGGTTCCCTGATAATCTTAGGGCGGATGAGCATGAGATAGCTCTCTATTGCATTGGGTAACATGACAGAGGTAAGTATTAATTTTTCTTCTTAGAGATTTAGAGAATATACTATGATGGGTATTCCAAAAGTAACTCCTTATATATCTGTGAAAGGTATAATTTATGTTTTTTATGGATGACACAAGTTACCTTTATGATTTATTATTTTTATGTGTTATTCATAAATCTTATGATTTCATGAGGTATGTTAAAGAGCCTATTTTTTATGATTAAAAAGTACGATTTCATTGATTGTATGTATTGATGGACTAATGTTTTCTTTCCTTATGTTATAATCCTTACTAAGCTTTTTAATTTTATCAAATTTTTTTGAAATGATTTTCACAGGGTATAAGGAAGGGTAAGATATAGGAAGAATTAAAGGAGATTTATATGAAAAAATAATTCTTGTTTTATTTATGGAGTTTTATTTTTGTGAATGAAATTCTATAGAGTATAAGTGTATACCTTGTAATATTTTGATATTTAATGTAATATTTATTGCCAAATTATCTAAAATTATAAACCTTAAAAGATCCTCAATGTGAATTCTTGAATGAACTCAAGAATACATAATTTTTAAAGATAGGGCCTTGTAAAACATATTTAAGAATTCTTTGGAACCCATGAAAAATTGGGTCCAATGGGATTATCATATAAATTCATAGTAATTCAAAATCAATTCAAAAATTTATTAATAAGAAATATAGAAGATAAATGTTTATAAATTATACCCTTAATATGTAGAATTAGTTTTTATAATATCAAAGAACTGTCATTTTCATAATGACCATTCATATAAAATCTATCACAAGTGTCAGTATATTTATATTCAGTAGTTCTTTTAATAAATAATTTCTTATACTTTTAGTAAAATTATTACCATTACCAAGACAGAATATAAATTTTTTTTAATTTTTTTATGACTAATTATTTTATCACAATTTTATCGACCTTGAAAAAAATGAATACGTTTGAATTTAAACTATGAAAATTAATTTTATTATTTTTCATTATCCTTTAGAAAAAATAAAATAATTCCTTAATTTTGAATAATGACACTAAGACATGAAAGAAACCCCTCTCTCATTAATTTTCAAATTCATCAATAGTAGTTTTCATAAATTATTTGTCAATTTATATGACTGTATGAGAAAATTTATTTTCATCCTTGAAATTGTTTTCTTATTTTCAATCTCTTTAAGATATGTTGTCTCAGAAGTTTAATTTTTATACCAATGATATTTTTAGCTTTATTTTCATGTCTATAAACTAATTTATGAAATTAATAAACTATGTGTTTTTCCTATTTAGATTCAAAACATGAATAATAAGTAAGTTCACTTACATATTTTGAAGAAACCATTAAGAAGATGTTTTCTTAATCCTTTTCAAAACCATCATATCTAGTAATATTTGAAACCTAAATGAAAATCCATATAGTTACCGTTTACTTATTTTATTTATAATATTTATTCATATTTTTTCCATCTTTAGTCTTACATAATTAGTCTTGATTTATCCCATTTCCCTACAAGAATAAACAATTACATCATTATCATCATTAGAAATATAAATACCTTACATATTCTATGTGTCATCATACATAAGATAGTTTTTTAGACCTTTATGAGAATCGTTTATTCCTTCTATATCAATATTTTTTTATCGTTGGTGGTATCATTCTGGACACTTCTATGTAACTCATAATTAGAATAGAATGTAGATAAGTTTTATTTAAAAGTAATTCTATACTTATTTGAATTATCATATTCATCAAGATTATTACTATCCAACTCATACTGTAATTGCAGTCTAATAATCTCATCAAGAGTTTCTTCCTTGAAATTAATACCTGCATCTATAACTTTTTTTAAGCATGACACTTTTTAGGAAGTATTCTAAGAACTGTTTCAATAAGGATAGGATATTTCAAAATATCTTCCAAAGAACATATACTATTTTCAAAACTAGTAAATCAATGTAAAATTTTATTTATAATTTCATAATTACAAAATGTAAATTCTTGTTATTCAGTTATTCCATAGCCTAACATAGTTATTATTATTTTATCCAATCTAAGATGTGTAACTTCATGAATTTTCTAGATATCATGTGCAGTTTTACACACTAAAATATGCCTTACAAATTTATATTTATTTCACATTATAATATATTAATCACTTTTAAGTTAAAACCTACCTTACCACATACTTTCTAACCAACGATTTAGGTTCATGTTCGGGAATTATGTTTTTATTTTCTATGATTATCTAATGATCAATTCCATGTTTTTTTAAAAAGCATCCATATGGGATTTCCAAGAACCCTAATTAATGAAATGAAAATGGGTTAATTTTTTAGGAATCAATACATAATTTGAACTACTTCATAATATAATAAATATATATTCTCTTTGCTGGTTTTTTCTAGTGGTGGTTATGACAAATGAAAAATAAATTTTTTGGGTCAATTTTTGATACTAACTGTTGGTCAGGAGTAACTATAGAAAATTCTCAGGTGGGGGGGGGGGGGGTTAATTGATGTTTTAAAATGAATTTAATGTTATATTAGTGTTTTAATGTCAATACTATGGAAAAAAGTAATTGAACACCAAATATTTAGATAGTATATTGGATTTATATTATCATAATTTACCCTTCACCCCTTTTATAAACATAGAACGATGAAACCCACTATATCCACTATAAATGAATCTTAAAATAAATTATTACCACATGGATTTATAACTAAATTATAAATCCTTTACCCCTATAGTTATAAACCCATTTGAACTAAAAATTTTTACTGAAAGGCATAACTCAAAAACAAGCCTTTTCCCCAGGGAGGAACAACGTAATTCATGACTCTTGTTTTGGGATAAAAACACAATAACATACATTTTAATGTTTTACAAAATCCATTATAATTACATAAATAGAAAATAATGTGAATAAGAAAAACCACAAAACTTGAATGAAAACTAAACCATCCGAGCATCAAGGAACCTACAATATCTGTAACCGTAAATGATAAAAAAATTAGTTTAATTGTTGGAATTAGTCGATCAAAAAAAATTGAGTCACTTTTACTATTTAAAATTTTACATGAACCACTTTAATCTAATTTGGATTAGTTTATTCAACTCCATATAAATATTGTTTCTTTATACAAAACATATTTATAATTCTAAATCCATTACATCTCACTTTTTTTAATAAGTCACTTTAGAGACATGTATGATTTCCCCTAGATAATATTACATGTGTAGTTCTTTTATAAAGAAAAGGTAATATTCATGTGAGTCTTTCTCAATATTATATAAAACACACAATAGTATGTATAGTTGAAATTGGTATTAAATTTAATACAACAGTAAATAGTAAGAATTAGTATTTATGGATTTCTCCCAAATAATCATCATCGAGGAAAACACTTTGTGTTTAAGTGGATTTGAATTTTGAATATTTTAAGATATTGAATTTATAGTGTAAATATCTTTAAATAATTACTATCGTTTATATAACATTTAATAAATCATGATAATAATTAAAAAATGTTTTCATGGATTTAAAATAATCAATACATTATTCTAGGAAAAAAAATTATATTCATAATAAACCTATAGAAAACTAAAATGTCATTCATTATTTAAAATAGAGAATATTTATAGGGTTTAGACAATCCTAGTTAAATTCACAATAAAACATAGGGGAATTAAAATAAAGTATGTTCATATATCTAGTTTTCTCAACATAAGAAAATCTAGGTATCCGAGTTCATATAAGGAAATTCTTTTATCAATTTTAAGTATCATATTTCATAGAATATAATTCATGTATCCGTTTTCACATATCCGATTATGGGAATTTATATACAGCTTGAGTCATTAAATTTCAGACATAAAAAAGGCATTATAAATAGAAAAGTAAGTTTTGATTCTAGATGGAATATATTTATATAATTTTATTTTCATTCCACTTAATTAAGAATCATTTCAATCAGGCATCTTTATCTAATGTTAATGCCAAGTTACCTTAGATAAATAGTTCTGAAAAACCCCATCATGTAGATTAAAAATATGAAGTTATTTAGAACCTAATTTAGGATATGATAAAGAGTGATTCAATGTTCCATGTACTCAAAAAAATAGATTTTTTAAATATTTACAACATAATATGAATCACCCAATTTGGGCTTGTTTATCCAAAGTTGTGGTTTAAATATAGAAGGTAATAAATTTGAGAAAATTAGATACATTGTGAAAAATAAATTAGATACTCATGATATTTATTTACTTGAATTGGCTACGTGGAAGAAATTGACACATGAATTGTCCAGAAGTGAATAGTAAAAAACCAATATAAATGTTATTTTAGGGTCCAAAATGAAATAATTAGCTGACGAACTTAATATAATACTTGAAGAACATTAAATGACTAACAAAAACATTAATTCAAATGATTATCTTTAGAAATGAAAAATTATGATCAATTCAATATTTATAAAACATTAATCAATACATTTTGTAAAGTACTAAGTCTCTTAAATGAATTAAAATAATTTTATCCATGAAATTATCCAAAAATAATGTGGTTATGGAATGCACTCCTCAAACCCTTTTTATAATTACCAAGATAACAAAAAATTCAATCTTTAGGGGTAAAAAATAGTTAATATAATAGAAAAACATACCCATTAATCAACCCTGGGTGATATATAAAACCACATCCCATTAACATGGATCAATATAGTATTTTTAAGATAGTATTACATTTAATAAAATATTATTTATTATAAAATATTAATAATGTCATTTTTATATATACATCAAATATTAAAATATAATGTGTGTCTATATCAAGGAAAATGGTTCCAAAATCTCATGGATTAAATGATATTATAATATTGTCTACATATAATAATCAAATAAATTTTTTATAGGTTTAGATGTCATTTTAAACAATAATTTTTTTATTTACTTGGTTAACAAATTTTAATTATAACTTTTGTAAAGATTTTGTTAATTTTAAGGGGTTATAGTTTTATTTATAAGGTATAAATTATTTTATAATATTAAGAAAGATGAATATGTCGACCATTTACCATCAAACTTGGTCTCCTCCAATATTTTTATTGTTTTTAAATATGATAATAGAAATATATTTTCAATAAAATATAATAAACATCATTTTATAAACTATTCACTGAAATTGGCATTGAAATTAACATGACATAATTATAAATAGAATAAAAAAATTACAAAATCTTGAACATATTATATGTATATTTAGAATCAATTGGAAAATTTGAATTATAGAAAAAGTTACTTTTTGAGATTTTGAGATCATTGCCATGTGTCTTCTTCTTATTGCAGAAGCATTATGTTGGGGTTGTGAAATAATTTAAGGTTCATTTTTCGTCAAAAAATATAAAAAAATTACCATCATAGTAAAATAAAAAATTACAACAGATCACATTTTTTATCCCTTCCATAAAATTCTAATGATAATAAAATAATGAAAGTGAAATTTTTGACTTTATCAACTAATTAAATATTTCAAACATCAAAAATAATATTAATTGGAAACAAAAGATAGTATTTTCAATGTATGGAATTTTATGGATGAAATATACACAAAAAATGAAATATATTCAAGAAATTGAATGTATTTTAAGACTTATCAAATTAGTCTCAACCCTAATTAACACATTTTTCATTTATCATGGTATAATAAATGTTTTATGGATACTATTTAGGTTGATGAAAAATAAAAGGGCCTATTTTAAAAAAGTTGGAATCCCTTATTTGAAATATTGAATTCATTTTTCATGGTTAAATTCTTAGTACTGATAAAAATTAATTTCAAACCAAAAACGAAAATGAAAATAAAAACAGTTTTTTTTCATAATTTTTTTTATGTATAAAAATGTATCAAATATAAAATTCAACCATAAAATTTATTATAATGATATTATATGAATAATTAATAATATAATGAAACAAATTTTTCATTAAATCTATTTAAAAAAATGAACTTTCTAAAACCACAAAACAAAAATACAGTTATCAGTAAAAAATAATAGTTTTTTACTATTCAATAGAAAATCAACCATTTGAAAAACAAAAAATGTAAACTTAAACCTACGAATATTTTGATATTTTTATTTTAAAGAATATATTATTTTAATAAAATAATATTTATAAATTTCCCCATAAATAATTATAATTTTTTTAAAAAAATCAATAAAAACACTTTTTTTGAAAAAAATGAATTTTGAATTATAAAATTTGAGTTGTTATTTGATTAGAATTCATCAATAATTTTTTATTATTATGAACTATATATATATTATAATTATATTAATTTTATCATGTCACTTTAATTCAATGTTTATTTTATAATGGTCATAAAATAAAAATATTTCATTGTACATTAAATATCAGTGTTACAAATTATATATGATATTATGAATAGTTTTATTTTAATACATTGTTATGTTACATTCTCACCCCTTTAGTTATTTTTTCCAATACATTTTAACTCTTTATCATTAGTTATGTTTTTAATATTAGAAAATTCTTTACATTTTAACCCACATCATTAAAAGGGAAAATAAAACTTACTCTTGAAAAAACATAAAGGGAAATATAAATGTCATTTTAAATAACATATAACTAGATTTATAGATATAATAACATTAGTGGATGTGAAAATAGAGACATAGAGAAGAAAATAAATTTCCATGTTATGATATATAGTGGCATAGAACATTGATCATAATGATGTTAATGATCATGAGAAAGTTTATGGATGTAAAACCAAAAATCAATGAGGAGTGAAAAAACCATCAATTTATTGAAAATGACCATAATAGAACAATATTTTTCAGACCAAATAATTTTCCTATATTAGAGGAATATCTCTACCATATATAAAATGGATGTTAGGATATATACATACTTGAAAAGTATAATTTTCTCAATTAATCAATTTTCATCACAATATAATTTTTTGTCAAATGATAATAATTCAAGATGATATTTTCATGAATAATGTACTAAAATAAACATCTAACAAATCACATAATCCAAAAAATGGAAAAATATATTATTGTAGTCTTTAAACACGAAGTAAAACAAATTTTTTTAAAAAAATGTATAAATATTAATGTGACAAAATTATGTATTTTGATGAAATTTTTTAAAAATTAGCACAAAATATTTAACATAGATCATTCAATAAAAAAATAAACCTACATATAAAATTACCTAAATAATCTCAACATTAATAAATGTTTTAAACAAAAATATTATGTAATACCTTTCATCTAACATATCCAAAGATTTAATTTCATTATTCCGAAATAACCATTCATGTTAAATAACATGTTAAATGTAAAGGTAACATATACCTCAAACCAATGAAGTATCTCCAAAAATATAATTAATCACCATGAAAAATAACTATATAATTTTATAATTTAGTGAACATTTCAAAAAATAATTAGTCAAATTTTGATATTAATATGAATGTTTATCCTTATAAAAATTATTAATACATCTAAAATTACTATCTTTTCAATGAATCATCTTCAACAATAAATATTTTCAAAATACCCTAACACAATAGACCCTAATTAACCTTTACATTACATAATATAATTACCAAATGGGTTATTTAATCCTTAATTTAGAATTTCTACTAAAACCCAACAAATCGTTCTATTCATCAAAAAAATCTGTCACTTAAAATCTCAAAAGGGGAATCTATTACTTCGAACATATGATCAAACTTCAACCTATAAACACAATATGGTTTATATAACACTTATGTTAACTGATAATAAAAACATATATGTTTACCAAAAAATAAAACATCCATTATTTATAAAATAAAATAAAAAAAATCCATAAATCCAAAAATGCAACCAAATTCTAAAAATATGACGTAAATAACATTGTCATTATAACACTACAAACTTTTAAGGCCATAAATACTGTCACATTTAGTTCATCAATGAAAATCAACTCTTAATACCATCTAAAGAATATGACCAAACCACTAAATCATTTTTCTTCCTTATCGACACCATTTAAAAAAATTACAAATCCTAACTAAAAAACCAATTTTGAATAATCCATAGATTTTCCAGTATACTTATAACCATAATAAACTTGATATAATATTCCAAAATATAATTCTATAATCTCAATACATAAAAAGTTCAATCATTTCACTTAAATTATTTTCATAACATCAGTCCTTACTTAGTTGAGGATTTTACCATTGGATTAGGGAATTGGCTTGGATAATTTCTATACACCCCACACCCTAGACATTGAATTATAAATGGTACCTTTAGATGAAATTCATTTACCTCATTCAAATTTTTTATTTTTAATTGTAAATAAAATTTAATATTACCTTATTTTAAAAACAAATATCATATTCTCATTTATATAATAAATTCCAGTTATTTATTATTCCCATGTACTTGAAATTCTAGAAGATGAATCTTTTTCCCTTAATGGTCATGATATAATTCCATATTTCCCATATTATGCCTATCATAAAAATCAGTCAATTTTCCAAATTTAATCATATAATGAGATAGATGACTGGTGATAATCATAAGGTTTCACCATCCAAATCCTAATTTATTTGGTTACTTATGAGTAACATCATTCTATTGTCAGTCCAATTCAACATTGAGATGAATTATTCTAGTTTTATACACAGATAAAAACCAATAAACAAGGTGTGATAAAAAATTAACAAAGTCAGATAACACATAATCATATAAATTAATTTATAGTATTTTTAAATCATGTCACCTTATTCTCAATATATGACTCCTTAGGTTTATCCTACATCATTCATAATCAAAATCTATTCAAATCCTTTATGACTGTTTTTTATAAAAAAATGAATTAACCCAAGAATATGCCCAAGGAGTGTCAAAATTAGTGTTTAGTAAAATAATATTTATCATAAAAAATAATTATGGACAAGATATACTTCACCAGCTATTTTTAGGGATATTCCCCCTTGATGCATAAATTCCAAAACAATGACAACTTGTAGTCTCCAGAAAGAGATGTTTTTCTAGGAAAACCACATAATATTTATCTTACCAAAACATGAGGATGTTATCAAATTTATAGAATTACCCCAAGGTTTTCACTACAGTTACCAATTATTAATCTCCAAATATTGACTAAACCACACTTTGATAACACTTATAGCAATTCATACTTTTCATACAAAAAATATCACATCTTATTATAATAATATTCAATACATAACATTACAAAACACTATATAACCACAACTTTTTACTATATTTGGAAACATTAAAACTTGAAATTTTTTTCATAAAATTTATAAATATTATCCAATATAGTTTTTTATAAATATAACCCTTATTAAATATATCTTAATTAAAACCTGTATTAATGTTCTAGAGAAAAGAAAATATAATCAAGGGTGATATCTAATTCTCAGTAAGGGTCAACGACAAATATATCATTAATCATTTAAAAATTACATGAACATAAAGGGTATAATATTATAAAATTAACCATAATAAATCACACCCATTAATATTTCTGATCATGTGCGTTCCGTGGGATTAATACCCGGTTAGAGTGTGAGGTGCGGTGATGTTTGAATTTTTGAATTTTGAGATCTGTATGATGAACTGTGTTTTTGGAGGGTCCATGTATGTTGCTATAGTGAATGTTCTACATGGTTTCCACTTTGCCTTGATGTGGATTTTTAATAAAATAAAAAATTATTTGGAGGAATTAAATCATAAATGGACCAAAGATCATGATCTATGATAACATAACATTATCATAAGATTAATTCACAAAAGAGTGGAATAATTTTTTTCATATTCATAATCACATAAATCTTATTTCAGGGATACCCTAAAATATTTTCAGAACATGTTACCATTGGGATAACTTCCCATGTATATTCTTTATACTTTAGATAATGTATTCTGTGCCCACTTTTGGGCTTGGAAAAGCCTCTTGTCTACCCTATTTTTCGATCTTGGTAAAACATCCAACGTAGCCTCTTTTTCTGGATTGAGATATCCTCTTAATTTCAATTTATGCTCATAGAAAATTAATCTTTACCCAATTTAGTTTATGAATATATAATTCAGGTCCCACCCACCAGTTAATCATAAATCCATTCATATTTATGGCATGAGATCATAAAATCATTCATTATAACATAACCCAAGGAAAAGAAATCAAGTTTCAATGATATATCATTATAATAACCACAAAACTTATATATGTTGAATAAATATGGTATAATTTAATTATATACCTAGTAAATCAAAAGAAACATCAATTAATGTTGTTATAGATGAAAATTTACATTAAATGATCATGTGAATATTTCTTGATAGAAATACCATTTTTATGTATATATCAGATATTAAAATATAAAAAATTTCCCAAATATTAAAGAAGAAAAATTCTTGGAAATGAATATTGTTAAATTTTTACAGAATTTAAAGAATTGAGTTTTCATCCCTATGAGAAATTTGTTCCATTCCATGCATGTTAGAACAAATATTCCTTTATCATTTTTAGTAGAAGTTCAAAAATTCTTCATTTGGAAAACAACCAGAAGATTATTTTGAAAATATATATTAGAAATTAAATCCTAGTTATAAATTAATTTTAATAATCATAGAAGAATTTTATTTTTTTCAAAACATTTTAAAAAAACATAAATTTGAAAGAAAAATTTTATTTGATTGAAGAGATAAAAAAATTCATTTTATATTAACAAAATTATTTTATAATCTTGAGTACATAAAGTTATGAAAATTTTCTGAAAAAATATATTCCAAAGAATCAAATATAAGTGATGAAAATGAAGGAGATTTATATATAAAGTATCCTATAATTTCATTCAATCAAAAGTCAAGCATAAAAAATCCCGATGTAAATGAGATTGAAAAAAAAACACCCATTACTTTTTAATTTTTATTATCAAAACATCATGGATGAGATAACAATATATTTAATTTTAAATCCTTATAATATTGATTAAATAATCATAAAATAAATTCATGGGAAATAAAAACAAAAAAAATGAAAATAAGTGGTGAATATGACCTGGGTCTCATAGATATAAAAGTGAGATGAGAAATCCCTTACCTCATGTTTCTGCCAATTCAAAATTAATATAACCTCTTGTATTATAAATTTAAATTTATTATAATAATATATAAAATTCATGTATATACTTATAATAGAGTATTTTTCTTCTATTTATAACATTTCAACACCAATTTTTTAATAATTTATTATTAAAATCAACATTTCCATGTATTAAATAATTAATTTTTTATTTATGATTTTTAGTTCCATTAATTTTAATTTGATAATGGTAAAATAAAATAAGGAATATTTTTTTTGATATAAATATAATACATATTAATTATATACATATTTATTATCATCCATAAAAGGTAGATATTGAAAATTGAAGTATATTGTCCATTGAGACGGTAGACCACATGTATGCATGAATGCTTTTTTCACTTTTTGAAATATGAAAGAAAATAATGGTGAATTATACTTTACCATTATAATATAATTATTATATCATATATATCATATAAAACAATTAAAATTTTCTATTATTACAATCCATGAAAATTATAAATGAAAAATAATAAAGATTTCTTTGTAGAGGTGGTAGTCCACACATACGCACGTGTAATGTTATCATCCTCCCATTGATCGGAAGGTTAGAAGGTAGTTGTGATATATTGATTTTAGAATAATATTTATAAAATATATATAATATATAAAAATTAAACCCATTACAATTACCATCCATGAATGTCGGTGACAAAAAATGAAATGTGTCATTACGGGGAGGAGATTGTCCACATGATTGCATCAGAGATAAATTAACATCCCAATTGATTGAATATAGGGTGGATATTGGTGGCTAAATAATAATAATATAATTTAGTTATATATAGTATATTAATTTTTTATTTTATAATGATTAATATACATTTATATGAGGTATAAGAAGAAATAAATTTAAAGAGTCGGGTAAGATGATCACCCTCTTCTTTAGTTGGACCCCTTTAGATCCCTTCATATGGACCCTTAGAATAGTATTTTAAGAAGAAAATAAAATATAAATAACAAATATGGTAGTTTATATGTGAATTTTTTAGGATGTGGTTGAGATATATGGATCAAATTAGAGTAAAGAAATGACATAATGGGTGTCCTTTTATCAAGGAGAGTAGTAACACACTTGGAATTACATAATGTAATAATTTAATATAAATTAATTTACAAGGGAAAATAGATCCAAGTTGATATAATTTTAAGATAATATAAGTATTAATTGAAATTATATCATAGAATAAAATTCATAAATGTTTTTATACCTTTATGTCTATGTTCTAACCCCAATTAACCATTTTAAAAATTATCAAGATATCAATGTTTTTTAATATTTAGGGATAAATAATGATAATTTAAAGGAATAAGTATCCCATAAATGGAAAATGGTTAATATTTTAAACATAATATCATTCCAATGGAAGAATATATTATATTTTTTTTGAATGTTCATTCATTTAGTTGGATATTTTTTATTATAAAATATTATTAATGTAATTTTTTAAAATATAGGAAATAATATACTATAATATATATCCAACTCATATAAAATTGATCCAAAATAAAATTTATTAGATAATAATGAATATATGGTCTTTATATAGTAATCTAATAAAATTATTGATCTATTTAGATGTCATTTTAAACTTTTTTTGGTTTATCCCCTTGGTATAAATATTTTAATCAAAATAGTGGTGATGACTTTTTTAATATTTAAGGGTTATAATTTTACTTTTAATGAAACAATTGGTTCATAAATTGAAAAGGGTGTAGTATTTATAAAATATTAAATATTAAATTTCATATTTAAATATTTTTGTATGATTTTAAAATAATTTAGTATAATATATTGAACATAATATTCTATTAATTACCTTTTATATACTTTTCAAATAATATTACTTTTAAGAAAATGTGATAGTAATGGAATTCGAATATAAAAATTTAAATCATATTTAATATGTAATATGTTTCTTGAAAATTTAGTGGATAGTAGAAATCACCTGAAGAAAATTCCTTTTTTTGTTTTTAAAATAATTTATTTTATTTGTCTACTACTTGAAAGTGTATTTTGTTAATGTTGTACAAGAATTTAAGGTAATTATTTCATCACTAAAAATTAA
Organism: Viscum album; assembly: GCA_963277665.1. Taxonomy (NCBI): domain Eukaryota; kingdom Viridiplantae; phylum Streptophyta; class Magnoliopsida; order Santalales; family Viscaceae; genus Viscum; species Viscum album. The sequence continues at coordinate 344,149,493 of OY728156.1, forward strand.
TAATAAATTAACATAAAAAATTCATTCATATTTAAAATATCATTTTTTAATAAAAAATAAGTTTTTCCCGCTATCATAAAATATTATATATTATTTAAGTAAGAGAGTAACATTTCATACTTTTCCTTTTACATAAATTTTATACAAGTCAAAATTAGTTTTAAATGGAAAAAGGTGATGTTTTTGAATTTTGGATTATTATGGGTTAAATAAACTCATATAATGAATTAAATTCATGTTTTTGAAAAAAAATTAAATCCTTATAACATTCATTTTAACCTTAAAAAACTTATTTTATCTTAACTATTGTAAAACAATTTTACAATGGATCAATTTTTATTGAAAAAAATATAGGGAATCTTTTACCAAATTTTATATCCCATTTACAAAAATTAAATCCATTTTTTTGGATTAAATTTATATAATTTAATCATATTTATTTTAGAGAAAAAAACAAACACAATGAAATCTATTTTTAAAAAAAATTAATTTTTATGTTTCATTTTCCAACCAAATTCAACAATATAATTGATTATAATGAAAAACATGGATTATACATAATATAATAAAACAAATTTCATTTTAAATAAATATTATTATAAATTTTACCTTTTTAAATGGATGAAAAAACATAAAGTTTGTAGTAATCATTAAAATAATAATAATATTATCTGGAAAACTCAATTTTTTTGAAAAATCCAAAAATATTACCTGAATAGAATTTTGATATTATAATTTAAAAAATAATGTTCTTTTCAACATTTGTTTTAAAAAATGAACTATTATATTTTAAATATTCACTCAACAAATAAAATACAAATATTATTTTGAAGAAAAAATATTATGAATAATAAGTTGAATTTGCTAAAATAGAGTTATTATTTTTTATTATTTTATAAATTAATTTTTATTGATTATGAAATTTATCTATATTTCATTTTTTGGCTACTTCTAAACATACTATCCAATTCAACGGGTTTTTAAAATGATCATAAAATAATAATATTTCATTGTTTATTGAAGACAGGTTTTTTTTGTTGTATACATGATCAAACATAGTGTTATTTTAAAATATTAGGGTGATACATTAATAAAATCCTCAACTATTTCCACAATTATTTAATTCCTAGGAATATAAATCAAGAATATTTCTACAAAATTTGAATGATTTAGGAATATTAAAACTAAGGATTCCTCCAACATAGTGAGCATATGTCTCCATTGACTATGATGAGTAAGAGAAAGAATTTTTGGAAGTCCTAGTCTGGAATCCTTAAAAATTTAATTATTTCATGGCTCTGAAATAGGTCATCCAATTCCACACTATTATCATGGTTCGACTAATTCTAATACTTTCAATCCCAAGTACCTTTACAATTCCCAAAGTGGAACCTCTATCACTACCCAAAAAAAATTCAACACATTTTACATGGGGTGAGAAAGGTGAAAGTAGGATAGACTCCAAAAATAATAAATCTTATCTAGAATGTAATGACCTGGAATTTCTGTCAATTTTTTTTTAAATACATGGGAATTTTGCGAGCCCGCGAAAATTGATGGTGGGTGATTCCGATGCACGGTGTGCCGGGAATCAATGTCTAATGTTTTGTTCGGGAATGTTCAGTAAACGTATGAGCGGGTTTTTATAACTTTTGAAAAAGTGAACAGAATTAAAATCTGAGGGCACCATTGAACTCGCAGCGCCGGTATTCGATTAAGGATACCTTTTCCTCAACGATAGTGGGTTAAGAATAAAAGATATATTTTTTGGATTTTAGTGAATGAATTAAATAAAAATAAAGTTGTGTAGATTTATTTTTATTTTATTGGTTAAAGCCTCCATGTGGAAGTTGGAGGTTTGGACCTCCACACCTTAACCTCCCATGAGAGGTTATGGTGTTGGGGCCCACCCAAACCTAACCTTCCCTTCATGTTTATTATGGTGGGAACCACCCGAGTTTTTAACCCTCTTGAAACTCCCCATTAATGGGGAGAAACACTCAAACTTACCTTATGTATAGGGGAGCCTCTTCAAATCCCCTAACACTTAATTATGCCAAATCATCTTAATTAATTGTTTGAGACAACACTTTCAATTAATTGTTTAACCCATTTGAATTTTGTGAAAATAAATAAATAATAGATAAACATAATTTATTATTTTGGCATGGAATATTCATCTTGGTGGAAATTTGGAGAGGAGAGAGCATAGGGAGAAATGCTCTCACCAATGAAAAATGGAGAGCACATTCTTCCAATGAAGAATGCCAGTGAGGAGTATCTTCGACTTTCTTCCTCAGAACCTCCTTCAACGTAGGACATCTTCGACTACGATGAGCCGACACACAAACTGATGATCGAGGAAAATGCCAACGTCCGACTTTTTTTTTCCAATGATCCATATTCTTCCCTATGTCTCCATCGATGAACAACGATCAGGTAGGGGTTTAATTTCATTTAAGTCACATGTTCATTATTTCTTTCAAAATGAAGAATGAGGATGTTTTCCTTTTGCTGGTGGGATGTTGTGCTTCGTTCTTATGAACTGATTGCTATCACCCTAAACGCGAAGGGTGTGGGCCAAACTAACACGACCCATCTACCTCTGTTGATCTATTTTGTTATGTTCTTCGGCATGGCGACGAAGCTACGAGGCGACTAAGGTGACATGCAAGGACCGCGCTACCCTCAGTCTCCGCAACCCACACCGACCTCGCGACGCTTCATCCGAACGGTCTTCCCAGCCTCCCCCTGGCCTCCTAGCTGCCCGACCGCTCGCCGGTCTCCCGGATCTCGGCTGCCCGCTGGCCTCCAAGCTCACAGGATGAGACGCGCCCCTCACAGCGCCCCGGTCGAGTCGGCCTCCCGCACCCCTCCCAGCGCTCAGGGTCGAACCGGCTCCGCGCAACCCAGCCAAGCCGCCTACGCGGCACCCCACCAGGCTGAACCGCCCTCTCAGCCTGCTGGGCTGGGCCCAACAAGCCGGACTAAACCCAACGGGCCGACATGCCCAACGGGTAATGCCGGGTCGAACCGAACTAGGTCGGCCCTAACTAAGACAGGCCGGGTCGGTCCGATCGGGTCGGACCGGACCCGAGCCTACTACCAACCCCTTAATTTCTTTTGCCCATATCGTTGGAACCAAACTTCCATTTGACGAAACACCAGCAACGCTAAAAATCTTGGATCATAGAGGTCACTTTGAGTATACCCCACTGGAGTTTGGGTGTAGTTAAGAAATGGTTAGCTTGGATCGTGCACGGATCCAATCGGGCCCCCGGGACTAAAAGGCTAATAACTCACAGACCAGGCATCCAATTGATGCGCTGTCTATTGTGTTGAGAGCTCTATGACGTGAATGACTTTTGAGATACTTCTTCGTGGGACTTCGTGACAGTTGGAGTTTTGACCAGTAGCTCGTGCAGCAGATCTTTCCAGTTACAAGAGATCTAAGGGTGGAGACCTAGTAGCTGGCTGGGACTTGACGACTGCTGACCGATTGACTCGGAGTGACTCGACTAGCCCAGTGGGGAGCGACTTGGTGTCGAGGAAGACCCATAGCGGAGGAGCGCCTGGTTGTGGTGGAATACCCACAGTACATGACAGGAGGAGTACCTCTGCTGGCTATTAGGGGGAGCGTCGGTTGTGGCGAAAGACCCACGGTGGGGAGCGCCTTGGTGATGCAGCAGACCCACGATACTCGACAAGAGGAGTACCTCAGCAGTCCAAGGTTAGTGGGAAGCACCTTGGTGTCACGGTAGACCCAATGTACTAGAAAGAGTAGGAGTTATCCAGCAGCCATGGTTTCAATAATGTAAAAAAAATCATGGTTGAGCTGAGTCAATAACTTTTGCATTTACCTTAGGATTGAGATGGATTACTTGATAACATAGGTATATGTATGAGAATATACCTAAGTTGGGTTATCTGTTGATTTCTTACCTTGTGGTTTATCCTTGTTTTATTTTGTGAGACCTTGAGGGTCTCTGGATCCCTACTGAGTATCGTTATACTCACCCCTGCATCGGCTATGCCCGCAATTCTTTGTTTTTGTTGCAAACGACAGACAGTGACGACTGAGGCTGAGAGTACCAGGACTGGACGGTACCCGAAGGAGGACCTTACGATGATTCGGTTGACAGAGGAGACTGACAGACGCGGAGTGCTGACGAGGCTATCTGTACCTACCCTTCAGGTAGAAACCCCGAAGGACGACCCAACAGCTGTTTTTCCTTTCTTCAGGTGTACTTGTATTTCCATTTCCTTGTACTTTACAGTTGGGCTTGTATTTCCAGCCCCCTTTACTTTTCAGCACCCTTTTGTTATACATTTTACTTAGTGTTTTGTATCCAGCTGTGTGTTTTGTTGTGTGCGTTTCAGGTTATAAAGGCAGTGCCTTCCCAGTTTTAGGGAATTATGCCTTCGGTTCTAGTCACCATACCCTGGCCTATGGAAGGCGAGTTTGGGGTAGTCACGGTACAGGCCCTAGGGGGCGGGTTGTGACAAATTGGTATTAGAGTATTCCGTTCTACTGAAGAACTTTGGACTCTGATCATACTTTTCTTCGATGTAATAGTGTTAAGAGAAGTGAGTGTGGTTTTCAGTTTAGGGAGTCCAGTGTTGGTGTGACGGCCGACAAATCCATACACCAGGACCCGGACTTCTAATTTCGGACTCAGTGCATGAAAACACTGATTGCATGTGTGTTTTCAAATGTTTTCTTTATGTCAGCTCCACCAGGCCAACTCACCAGGTTTAATATTTTGATAGTGTCAAATCTGTTTCTTTCATGATGCCTCCCCGTGGACAACTAGATACAATCCCGAGAGTTGTACGCACAGATAGCTCACCGAGTGATGAGGCCTCGGTGAAGGGCCCTTTTTCGGTGGAGGCACCAGTGGTACCACTTCCCGTTGGGACACAGATTCCACCATCCCCAACAGCAGACGATGCACGCCGCTTGAGCACGTTTCACGACTTCCAGCGCCAGAGGCCACCCAGGTTTAGGGGATAGAGGGACCCACAGGCAGCTGAGGATTGGCTGGAGGCTGTGGTGAGAGTTTCCCGACAGGTAGGGACACCATCCGACCTCATGGTGATTATTGCTGCCAGCCTTCTACAAGAAGCAGTGGGAAGATGGTAGATCTTGATAATCCAGGTTGACTATGAGATGACGCTTCTCTGGGCATTCTTCGAGAGACTATTTTGGCTAGAGTTTGTTCCAGAAACTCTTCGCACAGTGCAAATATAGGAGCAACTTCGTTTGCAGCAGTGCAGCATGACTGTAGCTCAGTACTCAGTGAGGTTCAAAAAACTCTCACTCTACTCCACCAATATGGTACGTGACCCTCTCATCAGGGATCAGACCTTAGAGCAGTGACTTAGGTGGGAGATCAGAGCTTCAGTGATCTCACTCAGCATCCCAACGCAGACAGGGGTGTTAGGGAGATCCCTCCTAGTGGAGCTATTCCTTGCTGAGCAGTCTCCAGCTCTGAGATCCACAACCAGTCGACACGTAGTGGAGTCTTCTGGAGCTGGAAGCAGACAGATTCCATAGAGGTCCAATAGGACCTGACCTATAGGTGGATGACTGCATGACTCAGGATCGGTTATGCGGGGCACCCGAATCAGAGACCAATATTCCAGGAGCGGGTAGTGTTTCACATGAAGCGGGTAGGGTCACATGGCTCGTGTCTATCTGACCCACTATATGGATGATCAGCAGATGGTCTAAGGACTGCCCAGTCAGAGACAAAGATTCGATCTAGGTGATCCGCCGAGCGCAGGTAGACGTGGTAGAGGAGCTTATCGTTTAGATGGTGGTGGGAAACGTTACAAGGTGTTACCAACACCACCACCATGAGGTCCACCCCGACCACAAGGTGGTGGTGGATAGGTGAGAGCTCATCTCCAAGAAGATGTGGCTTACGATCATGGCACTCCAGATATGATTCGAGGTACGATACGTGTCTACTCCACCACAGCTGTAGTACTTATAGACATAGGTGTCAGTCATTCTCTCATTTCCACTACCCTCATTTGGATCTTGGAGATTCAGATGGAGCCGTTGGCTCGATCCTTATGGATGGAGACTCCTACGGGAGTATATTTTACGATTACACTCTGGTTCCGGCAGTGTGAGCTTACTCTAGGAGGCGATAGATTCGGCTGGGATCTCTTTGTAGTAGCGTCGAGGCCTTACGATGACATCTTGGGTATGGAATTCTTATCTACAGTCCATGCTCATATTGGCTGTATTAAGAGAAAAGTGTGGTGTGTCTACATGGATGGGACCAGGTGTAACACCCGAGACTTTTATGTTATATAAATCATCAAAGGAATCTTTTTCTACACAACACTTGCTTGGCTTGCTTTGCACGCAATCGCGACCTTCCTCGATAGCTTGCGTCGTACGCAATACCGAGTTTCACTAAACAACAATATGCTATTAAAACTAGCCGTTATGAATAGTAATAACCACTTTTTAAAATTTTATAAATTTTATTTTTCAAAATGGACTTCATTTTTGGACTCAGAATATCGAAATTAGCCTAGGGTGAAATTTTGGTATTTTTCTGAAAACTTTCAATTTTTGATGAATAGTGAAACCACTAAGTGGTAGGTTAAAAACTGAATTTTGCATAAAACTTAATTTTACCGCTTCTGTGAATGGAATTTCAAAAATCCGAGAGACACGGTTAATATCAAGGACTAAAATGTGGTTCAATGAGATGAAAATAATTTTTTGGTGAATAGTAACTTTTTACTATTTTACCGCGGTTAATAGTAAATAGGGTAACTAAGGGTAAATATGATATTAATATTACCCTAACACATGTCCTAATTCTATTGGACAAGTGTAATTCGACCAAAAACAAACTTAGGAATAAAATATGACCATTTAGGCCCACTTGGATTAGATTAGGACATTTATTATTAATTTATTTAAAGAAGGGTTAAAATAGTTAAAATCAAAGTTTAATAAGTAAATCATTTTTAATATGGGGTTATACATAAGATAAATTCAATTGTAAATATTCATTAGAAAGCTAAAAATATTTCCTACATGATGATATTTTATTTGTAATTTTTAGACATTAAATAATTTAATTTATTTATGACATAATGATGATGCAGTAATTATCTTATTAATGAAATATTGACATAATTGATGTTATAAACACCAAAATAAATATAATTTGAGACTTTTTATGAATTCCACTAATTTTCTAGGTTACTATGATATATTAGTATTGATTTAACCAACTTGGTTCGAACATATAATTCTGTTATGACTTTCAAACAAATCATATATCAAATAGTGTCAAAATTGACACAAAATAGTTTTTAAATAAAATATTATATTATTAATTGTTATTTTATTCCTAAAAATCTAAGGTTCGGCCAAATGACTTAGATAAGGATATATATATTAATAATAAACAATTTGGGGTTCGTTTGGCATGTTATAGTAAGTGTATTAACCATATAGTGAAAGAAGACAAAAAGACATGGTAAAAGTTAAATTATTTAACTTAGAGTTAAATTTAATTGATAAGGTTAAAATAATACCCTAAACTTGTCTAAATCCTATTGGTTGATAGGATTTCGACCCATCCCCACTTTAGCTTCGAAATAAGACCCTTTGGAACCATTATAAACCGATTTTGACTTTAATATAAAATAATATTTTGAGATATTCCTAAGGTGCCCCTCTCCTCCCTTATAAAAGGGCACCTCCTCCCCCTCCTCCTCACACCAATTTGAGCACTCAAGCTCGGCCAACCCCTGCCATTTTCCATTCTCCACTTCCCTAGAATAATCCTAGAGGTCATGGTCTTCTCCAAATACCAATCTTAGTTCCTTAAGTGGAGGATTCAAAAAGGCGTTCCAAAGAAGAGGTAATATCCATTACCGATCTTTTCAATTTCTTTCTTCTTCAACTTCTTCTTCTTTAGTTGTTTCATGATAAAGTAATAACATCAGTATTACTTACATACTGATATGTTATTATAAATATGAAACAACCCTAATTCACCTTCTATCCATCCTACGGAAAAAATGAAATCACCGCGCGTGCGTACGTACGGAATACCGTCTCCACGCCGTGGTGTAATCTATTTTCCACCATCACCTTACAAGGATGGGTATAATGGTGTAATGAGTAACTATATATGATTATTATTAAGTAATATTGATACTGAAATAATATATATATAAACTCCAATACAATTCCACGATCATAGGAACGATATCATCACTCGTGCGTACGTACGGAATACCGTCTCCACGATGTGATGCGACTCGTTCTACATGATCTTCATTTCATAATGATTGTATAAATGAATTGAATGAATGAATATGGTATATACTACACTAATACCATTCTGGAAATGAATTATCTATAACCTAAATATAAGAATAAGAATTTATTCGACAAAACACGCATAAGAACAAAAAGTTATAAAGACCCGAGTAACAAGTAACAATGAAATATTACTAACAAGAAGCTAATAATATGACCATATATGATCTCATATCAATATGTATGATTCTGGAATAAGTCAATAACATTATTTAAACCATTATACAGGAGCTTCGGACACGTACAAAGCTAATCGGACCTAAGGTAAGGGAAATATCACAATCTCATTTTTATCCGAGATTGTTTATTCGTAAGTATTTACTGGGGTGTATTTTATCATCCACATCCATGTTCCCTCAATATGTAATATTGTTTCCATCCACTTGAAATAGTTTAAATCCAATTTTACCCTTAGGAGAGTTTTTAGTAAAGAATAAGAAAGGAATCTTTTGTCGTTTTTCCGTACGAGGTACTTTTTGACTTTTCCGACAAAAGTACGAAGAATGTTTTTTTTAACTTATACGGCATGAATGGATTTTTAAAACATTACTTAAAAGAAGCTTCCTTTACAAGTTTTCAAGTTTATTTTTAATCAACTTCTTTTATTTCAAAGTTGTATGACATGTTATGAAAGGAAAAATGTGTTTGAAGAAGAAAGGATATTTTCCTCAAGAATTCAATTCAAGTGTTTTATCAAAATTATTTTCCATCTAAGATAATAAAGGGTTCTGTTTCTATCCATATTTTTACATTGGTTTGACTATGTTGTGATGGAATTATGTTTATGAATTCCTTTATCATATATGAATTGATTTATGATGTCATGATGTTTCAAGAATCCCATTTTTGTTACATGTGTTATGCGATGATATATGATTATGTGGCACACATAAGAAAGGATTCATTATAAGATGGGTGGGACCTATATCTCCCTCCAATGCATTGGGTAAAGATTTTATATCTCATGAGATAGACATGGCTGGAACGGAAGGTTATTTCGGTTCAGTGATACAGGACTGAAACGAGGAGTGAACTCGGTTCAGAAAGGGACTTTGTACACTAAGATAGTCTTGGCAATGAGTCATGACTAACAAGAAATGATCTCCATGATTATGTGTGCATGCCACAAAGTTTCAAGTTTTTTGTTATGATTTTGGGGATCTCATTTTCACTTCTATGATTTATTCCATGTTAAGATATTATGATCTCTTTTGCAGGTTTTGATTTTCATAAAGATATGATATGATTTTTATTTCCTTTATTTGCCCTTGCTGAGCATTTGAGCTCACCCTTTTATGTTTTCTTTTCCCCAGGTCAGGAAGATGGATATTAAGTAGAATATGCTAAAAGGGACCCTAGATATGATGAAATAAATGGGAGACACTGTAGAAGATTTATGAACCAGTTGTTTATGTTTCCCAGTTTCTAAAGACACTATACCTATACGGTCCTTTGTGGTTTTGTCATATGTTGTAATAAGTGTGCTTCAATTTTGAAGTATTAACAATGTATGTAAAGTGTGGGTCGTTATAGTTGGTATCAGAGGAAAGGTATAGTCAACCTTTGGAAACTAGGATGTGAAAGCCTTAGTAAGAACCCTAAGGATAAGTCTAAGCATAGAACACAATCTTAGAAATGGCCATGAATAACCTAGGATAAGACCATAAGCATGAAAATTTTATTCTTGAATTATGTGGTTTCCTATTATAATTAGTGTTGCTCACACTATTCTTCTTGGTTTTAGTCAATGGCTGGAACCCGAAGGAACCGTGTTAATGCGGAATGTGATGGGCAATGCAATGATTGTCCCCCTGAGCAACCAAACGATATGGGAGCTGGAATGAAAAATCTTGTAGCCATGCTCACACAACTTTCTCAAGCTATGAATCATGCAGGATTTCCAAATGAACAAAGGAGGGAGCAACATTCTGTTGAATCCTTCATGAGGCAGCGTCCACCATCTTTCAGCGGGTCTACTGATCCATTAGTTGCTGAACAATGGATTAGTACTACTGAAAAGATATTTTCAGTTCTTCAATGTTCTGAGCATGATAAAGTCATCCTAGCAGTGTATCGTTTGGAAGGAGATGCTGATCAATGGTGGAATCTTGTTAAGAATACAAGGCAAAGGGATGAAATTGAGTCTATGGAATGGGACGAGTTCAAGAACTTATTTTTCAATAAGTACTTCCCTCGTATTCTCCGAACAAAGATGGAGAAAGAGTTCCTTGAACTGAAGCAAAGGGATGATGAATCTGTTAGTACCTATGAAGCAAATTTTACAAGACTTGCAAGGTACGCTTCTGGTATTATTATCCAACCTGAGAGTAAGATCGATCGATTCTTTAGTGGCTTAAAACCAAGTCTTCGAAGGGCGTTAGCCATAAGGGACTTCAATAGCTACGAGGAAATCGTTCGATGTGCTCTCAAAGTCGAGATGGAGATTGGAGTAACCCATCAGTCACATGGGTTTGATAAGAAGAGGAAGATGGAATTCAAAGAAAAATCTAAAGAGCACACGGAAAAGAAGATGAACTTTCCCTTATGCTCAAAGTGTGGAAAGAAACATGGAGGGAGTTGTCTTAAAGGGACAAGTAAATGTTTTAAATGTGGAAAGGAAGGTCATCGGGCATTTGAATGCCGTGATAATGGGAAGAAGATGTCTAATGATGCAAACAAAGGAAGGGATACACAGAATGAACCTACTACACTTCAATGTTTCAAGTGCAAGGAGATGGGGCATTATGCCAATCAATGCCCAAATCCAAGGGTTGATGATGATGGTCGACGTCAACAAACTCTTAAGGCTAAAGAAAAAGGAAAGTCACATGCAATTTCTATCATCGATGTGGAGTACGATAACGATGTGGTGAAAGGTACACTTACCATCCACTCTAAAGTAGCAAATGTTTTATTTGATTCTGGATCCACCCACTCTTTTATTTCTGAAAAATTTTCTAAGGGTACCACCGTATTACCTCAACAATTAGATGTTGAGTTAGCTGTGACAACACCTAATGGCACATCAATCGCATCAGAAGTTTATAATTCTTCTCCAATCGAAGTTTGTGGGAAAGTGCTTCCTGCAAATCTTGTGATCCTTCCTTTAGTGGAATTTGATGTGATTCTTGGCATGGATTGGATTTCTCTACATGGAGCTCATATCAATTGCCAAAGAAGGGAAGTCACATTTCATATTCCAGATCAACCTATGATCGTCTATCAATGCAAGGATGAACATAACCTTCCAGTGGAAATTTCTTCCATCTTATGGGTATTGATTCCACTAAATGAAGGTTATTTATCTCAAATGGTTGGTGAGAAACTCACGATTAAGAATATGCCCATTGTACGGGAGTTTGATGATGTCTTTCCGGAGGAATTGCCGGGTCTTCCACCAAATCGTGAAGTTGAGTTTTCAATAGAACTCGTACCGTGTGCTTTGCCTATTTCAAAGACACCTTATAGAATGGCCCCAATTGAGTTGCAGGAATTGAAGAAGCAACTCCAAGAGAATCTTGATAAGGGATTCATACGCCCTAGTGCGTCACCTTGGGGAGCACCTGTTCTATTTGTTAAGAAGAAAGATGGATCAATGAGACTCTGCATTGATTATCGAGAACTTAACAAGATCACTATCAAGAACAAATATCCTCTCCCACGCATTGATGACTTATTTGACCAACTACGCGGAGCTCAATACTTTTCCAAGATTGATCTTCGTTCAGGGTATCATCAATTAAGGGTCAAAAGGGAGGATATACCAAAGACGGCTTTCCGTACAAGATATGGACACTATGAATTTATAGTGATGCCATTTGGTCTTACTAATGCCCCTGCTATCTTCATGGATCTAATGAATAGAGTCTTTAGAGACTATCTTGATCAATTTGTGGTAGTCTTTATAGACGATATTCTTGTCTATTCAAAGAGCAAGGAAGAGCATGAAGATCACTTGAGAATTATATTGAAGACCCTGAGAAAAGAGAAGCTTTATGCCAAATTTACCAAGTGTGAATTTTGGCTTCAAAAAGTTGCATTTTTGGGTCATATAATCTCAAAAGAGGGGATATCTGTGGATCCAGCAAAAACAGAGGTTATCGAAAGATGGTCGAGACCAACCACAGTAACTGAGATCCGAAGTTTTCTTGGTTTGGCTGGATATTATCGACGTTTTGTAAAAGATTTTTCACGATTATCTAATCCACTCACCAAGTTGACTCGGAAAGGAGTTAAGTTTGTCTGGACAGAGGAATGTGAAGAGAATTTCAAGGAGTTGAAAAGAAGGTTATCCAGTGCACCTGTGCTCACACTGCCTTGTAGTGGAGAAAGGTTTGTGATCTACAGTGATGCATCCAAGAAGGGATTGGGGTGTGTTCTTATGCAAAATGATATGGTGATAGCTTATGCCTCACGACAGTTGAAAATCCATGAGCAAAATTACCCAACACATGATTTGGAGTTGGCTGCGGTAATCTTTGCATTAAAGATTTGGAGGCATTACCTTTATGGTGAAAGGTGTGATATTTATACTGATCATAAAAGTTTAAAGTATATTTTCACACAAAAGGAGTTGAATATGCGTCAAAGAAGATGGTTGGAGCTGATTAAGGATTATGACTGCTCAATCCATTACCACCCTGGGAAAGCAAACAAGGTGGCAGATGCATTAAGTCGACAAGACCATGCTAGTTTATCCATGATGAGGATCAAAAAAGATCCAATATTTATGGATTTACAAAGGATGGATCTTGGAATTATAATGGAAGGGGAAAAATCTTATCTTTCTCAAATGAATGTTCAACCATCTATACATGTGAATATTAAAGAGGCACAGAAAGAAGATGTCGAGTTACAAAAGAAGGTGAGAAATGTTCCTGAATTCAACCTTGATTGTGATGGGATAATAAAGTTCAGGAATCGGGTTTGTGTTCCTCCCATCCCCGAATTAAAGAAAGAGCTGCTGGATGAGGCTCATAGTTCTTCATTATCTATTCATCCTGGAAGCACGAAGATGTATAGGGACCTGAAAGAGTACTTCTGGTGGGATGGCATGAAAAGAGATGTTGCTGAATATGTCTCTCGATGCTTGGTTTGTCAATAAGTTAAAGCTGAGAGACAGAAGTCTAAGGGGATGTTACAACCATTACCCATACCCGAATGGAAATGGGAAAACATCACTATGGACTTTGTCACAGGACTTCCTAAAACATCCAAAAGCAATAATGCTATCTGGGTCATAGTTGATCGTCTTACAAAGTCTGCACACTTCATTGCTATTAGAGAGGATTTCTCTCTAGATCAGCTTGCCAGGATATATGTAAAGGAAGTGGTAAGATTGCATGGAGTACCACTTTCTCTTATATCTGATCGGGATCCGAGATTTACCTCGAAGTTCTGGCGAAGTCTTCAGCATACTCTGGATACAGAGTTGAGTTTCAGCACTGCTTATCATCCCCAGACAGACGGTCAGTCTGAGAGAACAATTCAAACCCTAGAAGATATGTTGAGAGCTTGCTCTATGGATTTCAAAGGAGGTTGGGATCAACACCTACCTTTGGTGGAATTTTCTTATAATAATAGCTTTCACTCCAGTATTCAAATGGCTCCTTATGAAGCTCTCTATGGAAAGAAATGCAGGACTCCAACTTGCTGGGATGAAGTTGGGGAAAGAAAGCTATTAGGACCTGATCTCGTTGATGAAATGGCAGAAAAGGTCAGATCTATTCAACAACACATAAGAGCAGCTCAGAGTCGCCAGAAAAGTTATGCCGACAATCGAAGAAGAGACCTAGAGTTTGAAGTGGGTGATAAAGTGTTCTTACGAATATCTCCCTGGAAGAGGGTTATGAGATTTGGAAAGAAGGGGAAGTTGAGCCCTAGATATATCGGTCCTTTTGAAATACTGGATCGTGTTGGGAAGGTAGCTTACCGATTGGCGCTTCCACCGAATCTCTCTCAAGTTCACGATGTGTTCCACGTATCTCTCCTGAGAAAGTACATACCAGATCCTTCACATGTACTCAGCTCAGAAGTTGTACCGCTGGAGCAAGATCTTTCTTATGAAGAACAGCCGATAGAGATTCTGGATCGTAGCGAAAAAGTCCTACGAAACAAGACCACTCGCTTGGTGAAAGTTTTATGGAGGAACCACCAACGTGAAGAAGCTACATGGGAGCTTGAGGATATGATGAGGGAGAAGTATCCTCATTTGTTTGTTACAAAGTGACGAATTTCGAGGGCGAAATTCTTTTTAAGGGGGGTAGAATGTAACACCCGAGACTTTTATGTTATATAAATCATCAAAGGAATCTTTTTCTACACAACACTTGCTTGGCTTGCTTTGCACGCAATCGCGACCTTCCTCGATAGCTTGCGTCGTACGCAATACCGAGTTTCACTAAACAACAATATGCTATTAAAACTAGCCGTTATGAATAGTAATAACCACTTTTTAAAATTTTATAAATTTTATTTTTCAAAATGGACTTCATTTTTGGACTCAGAATATCGAAATTAGCCTAGGGTGAAATTTTGGTATTTTTCTGAAAACTTTCAATTTTTGATGAATAGTGAAACCACTAAGTGGTAGGTTAAAAACTGAATTTTGCATAAAACTTAATTTTACCGCTTCTGTGAATGGAATTTCAAAAATCCGAGAGACACGGTTAATATCAAGGACTAAAATGTGGTTCAATGAGTTGAAAATAATTTTTTGGTGAATAGTAACTTTTTACTATTTTACCGCGGTTAATAGTAAATAGGGTAACTAAGGGTAAATATGATATTAATATTACCCTAACACATGTCCTAATTCTATTGGACAAGTGTAATTCGACCAAAAACAAACTTAGGAATAAAATATGACCATTTAGGCCCACTTGGATTAGATTAGGACATTTATTATTAATTTATTCAAAGAAGGGTTAAAATAGTTAAAATCAAAGTTTAATAAGTAAATCATTTTTAATATGGGGTTATACATAAGATAAATTCAATTGTAAATATTCATTAGAAAGCTAAAAAGATTTCCTACATGGTGATATTTTATTTGTAATTTTTAGACATTAAATAATTTAATTTATTTATGACATAATGATGATGCAGTAATTATCTTATTAATGAAATATTGACATAATTGATGTTATAAACACCAAAATAAATATAATTTGAGACTTTTTATGAATTCCACTAATTTTCTAGGTTACTATGATATATTATTATTGATTTAACCAACTTGGTTCGAACATATAATTCTGTTATGACTTTCAAACAAATCATATATCAAATAGTGTCAAAATTGACACAAAATAGTTTTTAAATCAAATATTATATTATTAATTGTTATTTTATTCCTAAAAATCTAAGGTTCGGCCAAATGACTTAGATAAGGATATATATATTAATAATAAACAATTTGGGGTTCGTTTGGCATGTTATAGTAAGTGTATTAACCATATAGTGAAAGAAGACAAAAAGACATGGTAAAAGTTAAATTATTTAACTTAGAGTTAAATTTAATTGATAAGGTTAAAATAATACCCTAAACTTGTCTAAATCCTATTGGTTGATAGGATTTCGACCCATCCCCACTTTAGCTTCGAAATAAGACCCTTTGGAACCATTATAAACCGATTTTGACTTTAATATAAAATAATATTTTGAGATATTCCTAAGGTGCCCCTCTCCTCCCTTATAAAAGGGCACCTCCTCCCCCTCCTCCTCACACCAATTTGAGCACTCAAGCTCGGCCAACCCCTGACATTTTCCATTCTCCACTTCCCTAGAATAATCTTAGAGGTCCTGGTCTTCTCCAAAGACCAATCTTAGTTCCTTAAGTGGAGGATTCAAAAAGGCGTTCCAAAGAAGAGGTAATATCCATTACCGATCTTTTCAATTTCTTTCTTCTTCAACTTCTTCTTCTTTAGTTGTTTCATGATAAAGTAATAACATCAGTATTACTTACATACTGATATGTTATTATAAATATGAAACAACCCTAATTCACCTTCTATCCATCCTACAGAAAAAATGAAATCACCGCGCGTGCGTACGTACGGAATACCGTCTCCACGCCGTGGTGTAATCTATTTTCCACCATCACCTTACAAGGATGGGTATAATGGTGTAATGAGTAACTATATATGATTATTATTAAGTAATATTGATACTGAAATAATATATATATAAACTCCAATACAATTCCACGATCATAGGAATGATATCATCACTCGTGCGTACGTACGGAATACCGTCTCCACGATGTGATGCGACTCGTTCTACATGATCTTCATTTCATAATGATTGTATAAATGAATTGAATGAATGAATATGGTATATACTACACTAATACCATTCCAGAAATGAATTATCTATAACCTAAATATAAGAATAAGAATTTATTCGACAAAACACGCATAAGAACAAAAAGTTATAAAGACCCGAGTAACAAGTAACAATGAAATATTACTAACAAGAAGCTAATAATATGACCATATATGATCTCATATCAATATGTATGATTCTGGAATAAGTCAATAACATTATTTAAACCATTATACAGGAGCTTCGGACACGTACAAAGCTAATCGGACCTAAGGTAAGGGAAATATCACAATCTCATTTTTATCCGAGATTGTTTATTCGTAAGTATTTACTGGGGTGTATTTTATCATCCACATCCATGTTCCCTCAATATGTAATATTGTTTCCATCCACTTGAAATAGTTTAAATCCAATTTTACCCTTAGGAGAGTTTTTAGTAAAGAATAAGAAAGGAATCTTTTGTCGTTTTTCCGTACGAGGTACTTTTTGACTTTTCCGACAAAAGTACGAAGAATGTTTTTTTTAACTTATACGGCATGAATGGATTTTTAAAACATTACTTAAAAGAAGCTTCCTTTACAAGTTTTCAAGTTTATTTTTAATCAACTTCTTTTATTTCAAAGTTGTATGACATGTTATGAAAGGAAAAATGTTTTTGAAGAAGAAAGGATATTTTCCTCAAGAATTCAATTCAAGTGTTTTATCAAAATTATTTTCCATCTAAGATAATAAAGGGTTCTGTTTCTATCCATATTTTTACATTGGTTTGACTATGTTGTGATGGAATTATGTTTATGAATTCCTTTATCATATATGAATTGATTTATGATGTCATGATGTTTCAAGAATCCCATTTTTGTTACATGTGTTATGCGATGATGTATGATTATGTGGCACACATAAGAAAGGATTCATTATAAGATGGGTGGGACCTATATCTCCCTCCAATGCATTGGGTAAAGATTTTATATCTCATGAGATAGACATGGCTGGAACGGAAGGTTATTTCGGTTCAGTGATACAGGACTGAAACGAGGAGTGAACTCGGTTCAGAAAGGGACTTTGTCCACTAAGATAGTCTTGGCAATGAGTCATGACTAACAAGAAATGATCTCCATGATTATGTGTGCATGCCACAAAGTTTCAAGTTTTATGTTATGATTTTGGGGATCTCATTTTCACTTCTATGATTTATTCCATGTTAAGATATTATGATCTCTTTTGCAGGTTTTGATTTTCATAAAGATATGATATGATTTTTATTTCCTTTATTTGCCCTTGCTGAGCATTTGAGCTCACCCTTTTATGTTTTCTTTTCCCCAGGTCAGGAAGATGGATATTAAGTAGAATATGCTAAAAGGGACCCTAGATATGATGAAATAAATGGGAGACACTGTAGAAGATTTATGAACCAGTTGTTTATGTTTCCCAGTTTCTAAAGACACTATACCTATACGGTCCTTTGTGGTTTTGTCATATGTTGTAATAAGTGTGCTTCAATTTTGAAGTATTAACAATGTATGTAAAGTGTGGGTCGTTATACCAGGTTTACCTTCACCGGAGAGAAGGGAGCCTTTGCATCACATGACAGACTTACCCGGAGGAGGGTTTAGCTGATCACTCATTAGTGGGCCTACCTTACCCTCAGAGCAGTTGATGCAGAGAGTCCGAACTATCCTGTAGTGGTGGACCGGTACGCATATGTTTTTTCTGATGATGTACCATGTCTACCTACTCACAGAGAGGTGTACTTTTACATTGACTTATACCCTGGGATGGCATCGATATCTACTCCAGCGTATTAGATGGCTCCCAGAAAACGTCACGAGCTACGAGTACAGCTGGAGGACTTACTGGGGAAGGGATTCATCCGACCCAATGTTTCTCCCTAGGCAGGCCCAATTCTGTTCACCAAAAAAGGCGGATTGGAGCTTGAGGCTTTGTGTCAACTACCGGCGCCTGAACCAGGTGACTATAAAGAACAAGTACCCACTCTCGAGGATTGATGACCTCTTTGATTAGCTAAAGGGATCTCAATGGTTCTCGAAGATATTCCTCAGATCAGGCTATCACCAACTCAGAGTTTCAGATGAGGATTTGCAGAAGAAGGCCTTCAGGTATCAGTATGGCCCCTGCGAGTTCTTGGTTATGCCATTCGGTGTAACCAACACTCCAGAAGTGTTCATGGGACTCATGAACATGATATTTCCGCCATACCTCGATCGCTTTGTCATAGTCTTCATCGACGACATTCTGTTCTACTAAACTACTGAGGAGGAGTATGCCTATCACATGCAGGTAGTACTGGACACAATCTGAGAGCACCATCTTTATTGTAAGATCTTGAAGTGCCAATTTTGGATCTGAGAGGTTCACTTTCTGGGACATGTCATATCGAAGGCTAGAGTTTTAGTGGATCCAGCGAAGATTGAGGTAGTACTTGCTTGGGAGCCACCCAGGATTGTGATGGAAGTTCGGAGATTCCTGGATTTACATGGATATTATCAGAGATTTGTGCCAAATTTCTCCGGAGTTGCAGCACCACTTCCAGCCTTGACAAAGAAGGGGAAACCCTTTGTGTGGTCAGAGCGATACCAGCAGAGAATTTAGGAGTTGTGGTAGAGGCTGGCCAGTGCCCCCATCTTGAGGCTTCCAGAGGAAGGTGTTGGGTACGTAGTCTATTGCGACACATTTGGGATCAGACTCAGATGTGTCTTGATGAAGGAGTGAGCATTGATCACTTATGGAACACGACATCTGAGACAAAATGAGCAGAACTATGCTACCCATGACCTGGAGTTAGCAGTAGTGGTTTTCACCTGGATGATGTGTTGACACTATCGGATGGGTGGACGTTTTACCGTGTACTCTGATCTCAAGAGTCTCAGGTATATCTTCTCTCAGAAGGACCTGAACCTAATACAATGACGTTTGGATTGAGTTTCTCAAGGACTATTACTTCAAGATAGTCTATAATCTTGGGAAGGGCAACGTTGTGGCAGATGTGCTCAGTAGGAGATCTGGTATACAGCTGCTAGGTGAGGAGACAGAGCAGCTTGATGCTTTACAGATATCCTTTGTAGATAGAGATAGATAATCCTTTCTTCAGCCTCTTACGATCACTCCCCCACTTCTTCAACGATTCAGGGAGGCGTAGCATGGGGATTGTTACTTTGAGACACGACATGCTCAGATATCTACAGGGCAGGCACATGATTGATTTTTTGAAGGTGGGGAGCACGTCATCCTCTTCAGAGGACGTACCATGGTACCACTGTCACTTCAGAAGAAAGTTTTGAGGGAGTTCCACACATCCCCTCTAGCGATACATCCAAGAGTGGCGATGATGTACCCGGATCTCTTACGACAACACTGGTCGGTGGGAAAAAAGAAGGCAGTTGCATAGTTTGTCTCATGATGCCTCACTTGTCAGAAAGTGAAGGCAGAGCATCAGGTACCAGCAGTCTTGGTTCAACATTTAAAGGTTCTAGAGTGGAAGTGGGATGGCATATCTATGGATTTCATTAAATTAATTCCACATACATCCAGAGGTCATGACTCTATTTGGGTGATCATTGACCGACTCACCATGTCGGCCCACTTTCTACTGAATAGAGAGCAGGGTTCAATAGAGAGATTGGGACGTGTCTATGTGTAGGAGATTGTGCGGCTACATGGACTAACTTCTTCTATTGTCTCAGATTTTGACACACGATTTAATTCCGGGCCATGGAAGGTGTTGGAGGAGGCTTTCAGAACTCAGCTTTTTTTAGCGTCACCTTCCATCCTCAAACGGATGGTCAGACCGAGTGGAACATTCAGACCCTCAAGGACATGCTGCGTGCTTGTGTCCTCAACTTCAGTCGCAGCTGGGAGGATCACTGAAATTTTGTGGAGTTTTCATACAATAACAACTATCATTCCACCATTGGGATTTCACCTTTTGAGGCGTTATATGGGCGACCTTAAAGATCACCTTTGTGATGGACTTACCAAGGGGAGTCAACACTTGTGGGACCAGAGATGGTACATGCTAGGTGTAGACCATCCAAGAGCGGATGAAGACTTCACAGAGCAAGAAGAAGTCATATGCTGATAGGATACAGATACCTCTAGAGTTCGAGGATGGAGACCACGTCTTTCTATGGGTCTCACCTCGATGAGGTTTACGGAGATTGGGCCGAGGCGGCATGTTATCTTCGAGATTCGTCAGACCTTTTTAGGTTCTCCGTAGAGTTGGAAAGGTGGAATACTTCTTAGCTCTTCCACCTCAGTTGCACCCAGTGCACAACGTCTTCCATATATCCTATAAGAGGAGATACGTGCACAACTTTTCTCACATCATCGACCATGGAGAGTTGGATGTCGACGATGGAGAAACTTTTACAGAGGTTTCAGTGGAGATTTAGGATCGATAAGAGCGGGTCCTACGTGGATGGTCGATACCTATGGTGTGTGATCACTAGAAGAATGAGAACCTCTAGGACAGTACATGGGAGCGAGAGGCTTATATGCATGCTCAATACCCCCACGTGTTCCCTTAGTTCGAGTTGTATCTTACGGGGACGTAAATCTTTGAGGTGGAAATAATGTAAAGACCTGTAATTTATTTGGAAATTATTATTTTTAAATACATGGGAATTTTGAGAGTCTGTGAAAGTTAACGGTGCATTATTCTGAGGCCCAGTGTGCCCGGAATCAATTTCTAAATTTTTTTTGGGTATTTTCAGTAAACGTATGAGCATGTTTTTATAGCTTTTGAACCAGTGCTTGGAATTGAAATCTAAGGGCAACATTGAACTCACAACGCCAATTTTCGCTTATAGAGGCTTTCACATCGACGGTAGTGGGACAAGAATAAAAGATATTTTTTGGGATTTAGTGAAAGAATTAAATAAAAATAAATTTGTGTAGCTTTATTTTTAATTTGTTGGTTAAAACCTCCATGTGGATGTTGGTGGTGGGGAACACCACACCTTAACCTCCCATGAAAGGTTATGGTGTTGGGGCCCACCTGAACCTAACCTTCTCTTAATGATTGTTATGGTTGGAACCACCTGCGTTTTTAGCCCCCTTGAAACTCCCCATTAATGGGGAGAAACCCTCAAACTTACATTAAGTGTAGGGGAGAATCTTCAACTCCCCTAACACTTAATTATACCAAATCCTCTTCATTAATTATTTGAGCCAACACTTTCAATTAATTTATTAACCCATTTGAATTTTTTTCCAACAATTAAATAATAGATTAATTTAATCTATTATTTTGGCATGGAATATTCATCTTGGTGGAACTTTGGAGAGGAGAAAGCATAGAGAGAAAAGCTCTCTCCAATGAATAACAAAAAACGCGTTCTTACAATGAAGAATGCTGGCGAGGAGCATCTTCGACTTTCTTCCTCAGAACTGCCTTCGATGTAGGTCATCTTTGACTACATCGAGCTGCCACACAAACTGATGATCGAAGAAAAAGCCGACGTCCGTCTTTTTTTCCAATGATCCATCTTCTTCCCCGCGACCCCGTCGACGAATAACGATCAGGTAGGGGTTTAATTTCATTTAAGTTCCATGTTCTTTCTTTCTTTTAAAAACAAAGAATGGGGATGTTTTACTTTTGTGGGTGGGATGTTTTCCTTCGTTCTTATGAAATAATTTCTATCAACCAAAATGTCGAGGGTATGTGCCAAACTAACAGGGCCTATCTCCCTTTTTCGATCTCTTTTGTGATGTTTTTCGGAATGGCGATGAAACAACGAGGCAACAAAGGCGACATGCATCAACCGCACTACCCGTAGTCTCTACAACCCATGCCGCACTCATGATGCTTCGGATGAACCGGCCTCCAGGCCTCCCATCGGCCTCCTGGCTGCCCGACCTCCCACCGGCCTCCCGACTCATGGCCGCCCACCGGTCTCTCGGCTCCTGGACGCCCGCCAGCCTCCCATGTGCTTGGCCGCCCGCCCGGATCGCGGCTCTAAACTGCCCGCCAGCCTCCCGGATCCTGGCCGCCCGCCGGCCTCCCGGCTCCTAGCCACCTGCCGACCTCCAGGCTCCCGGGCCGAGTGGCCTGAGTCACGCCCCTTGTGGCGCCCCGACCAAGTCGTCCTCCCACGTCCCTCACGGCTCTCTAGGCCGAACCGGCTCTGCGCCACTGGGCTGAGCCACCAACGTGGCCCCCCTTCGAGCGGAACCCAACTGTCCGACCCTACCCAAAGGGCCAGGCCAGACCCAATGAGTCAGGACGAGTTGACCTGAATTGGGTCGGCCCTGACTAAGATTGGCCGGTTCAGTCCGACCGGGTTGGACCGGACTCGGGCCTACTACCGACCCTTTACTTTCTTTTGGCCATATCTTTGTCATGGGACGTGCATTTGACGAACCATCAGTGGCACTGGTAATTTTGGAGCATCACGATCCCTTTGAGTGTACCCCACTGGTGTTTGTGGTATAGTTAAGATACGGTCAGGTTAGATCTTGCACGAATCCAACCGGCCCCCATGACTAAAAGACTAATAACTCACAGACCAGGCATCTGATTGAAATGTCGTCTATTGCGTTGAGACCTCTATGACGTGGCAGACCTTTGGGATACTTCTTCATGGGACTTCTTGACAGTTGGAGTTTTGACCAGTAGCTCGTGGAACGGATCAGATTACAGAGACATAGTAGCTGACTGAGACTTGACGACTGCTGACCGATTGACTCAGAATGACTCGACTAGCCCAGTGGGGAGCACCTTGTAGTCACAGAAAACCTATGGTGGGGGAGCGCCTGGTTTTGGTGGAAGACCCGCGATACTCGATAGGAGGAGTACCTTTGCCGGCTATTAGGGGGAGCGCCTAATTGTGGTGGCAGACCCATGATGGGGAGAACCTTGGTGATGGATTAGACCCACAGTACTTGACAGGAGGAGTACCTCAGTAGTCCAAGGTTAGTGGGAAGCGCCTTGGTGTCATGGAAGGCCCAATGTTCTTGAAAAAGAAGGATTTCTCCAGTAGCCGTGGTTTCAACAATGTGAATAAAAATCCCAGTTCAGCTGAGTTAGTAACTTTTGTGTTTACCTTATGATTGCGATGGATTACTTGATAACCTAGGTATATGTATGGTAATATACCTATCTGTGGTTATATGTTGATTTCTTTCCTTGTGGTTTATCCTTGTTGTATTTTGTGAGACCTTGAGGGTCTCGGGGTCCCTATTAAGTATCGTTATATTCACCCCTACACGGGATCTACCCGCACCTCGTTGTTTTGGTTATAGATGATGGACAACAATGACTGAGGCTGAGAGTACCAGGACTAGATGGTACCCAGAGGTGAAACTTATGACGAGTCGGTACATGGATGAGACTGGAAGATGTTGAGTGGTGAGGATGCTATATGTACTTACCCATCAGGTGGGAACCCCGGAGGATGACCCAACAGTTGTTTTCCTTTATTCAGTTGTGCTTGTATTTCGTGTTCCTTGTACTTTACAGTTGGGCTTGTATTTCAGGCCCCGTTTACTTTTCATCACACTTTTGTTATACAATTTACATAGTGTTTTGTATCCAGCTATTTGTTCTGTTGTGCGTGTTTCTGGTTATAAAGGCAATGCCTTCCCAGTTTTAGGGAATTACGCCTTCGGTGCTAGTCACCCATCCTTGTCCTATGGAAGGTGGGCTTGGGGTAGTCATAGCATGGGCCCCGGGGGACTGGGCGTGACATAGAACCCTAATAATTCATACAACCATTATATGTATAATGGGAACTATCTCCCAAAATGAAACCCTGGTTAGATGAATAATGAAAACAAAACCATGTCAACATGATTGAAATCGAAAACCACTTCTAAAATAAAGATGAAACATATGAATCTGAGTCCCCATCCTTAATCGGTGAACTTGGGGAAGAGTTAATGGAGTTGAGGAGGTACGAGATGGAAAAGTCATATAAGATCTCAATGTTTAGGGTTTGTCTCCCATGAAGCCATATGCACAACTCAAAATAATAAGTATGAAATTAAGTCAGACCAATAAGAGAGAAAATATGCTTCTGAATCTTCTAGGATTCATTTAGATCCAATTATTTTGGAGTACATTTTAAAAAATCTAAAATTATCTAGAAAACATCAGGCTGTGGGTATAAAATATCAACATAACCCAAGGGAGAAAAATAAGACACCAAATCTATTCAGGATGTGAAATTTTCTACACAAAAAACCCGAACCCTAAATCTTGAAGCCAAGAAAGAGTCTCATGTCAATGAACATATTACCTATTAACATTTGAATGAAATTGTGAGAAAATTATATGTTTTCACACAAATAATATCAATCTTGGATGCACTTAACCACTTAAATGTGCTCAAATTATCACTCAATGAGGCCCTCACACATCCCCGATAATTTGGGAATAAGGTCTCTATAGTTTAAATATACCATATAGATACCCATCTCAATGATTCCACATGATCATATAATTCATAGAAAAATACCAACAAGATTATATACACAGATACATCTAGAAAATTTATGTTTCATGTAAGTTGGTAAACATATATGCTCATGGAGCTTTGGTTGAAAATATTTATAGGATCAATATTTTCCCAGTATAAATGATATAACACTTGTTATAAAATGAGGATAAATTGTCTCTATATTTTTTTAAAAATTATTTGATATTAAAAGGCTGTATAAAATATTGATTTTTAATATCAAGCTAATATCTCAATTTAAAGGTCGTATATCTAACTTTAATCTCATGGGGGGTTTTCAGGATACAAATTTTAATACCCGACTTGGGAGGCCATGGATCTAAAATCAAATAGAAATAACCAATTTGGTACATTATTGTTTGAAATATCTCATTAATGAATTGTTTGGTGAACTATATGGTGATTATTTTCCCTTTTAGTTTCGTGAGACCCAATACATAGATTCAATATTCTATACAAGGGAAGGTAAGTTTTTAATGGAGGATGTCTCCATATAAATCACCCCCTTAAATGTCTTGGAAGATACTCTAACTAATCCATGGAGTGAACATTATGAATATTAATTCCTTCCCATAAAAAAAATTAAAAAATAGCTCCAAATTATGGGGGTCAAC
Source organism: Viscum album (assembly GCA_963277665.1). Taxonomy (NCBI): domain Eukaryota; kingdom Viridiplantae; phylum Streptophyta; class Magnoliopsida; order Santalales; family Viscaceae; genus Viscum; species Viscum album. The sequence continues at coordinate 344,175,271 of OY728156.1, forward strand.
ATGTCATGCGATTCCCACTTGAGAATAATCTAATGCGTCTATGTAGATAAGTAAATGACACGTGAACATGTATCCCTATCCTCCTGATCTCAGTTTTGTTATAGCCAAACCCAAATAACCAGATGATGTCCATGATCCTTAGGGAGATAATGGTACCCCTAATAATGATACTCCTTAGGTTAACGAAACTGTATAATCCCTAGAATCATAGAATTAATCTACACCATTTACCCATAATAAATGTAAGAAGGAAAATATATCAAAAATGAACTTCATAGTGATTCCTTCATATCAGTACATTCCAGATTCAAACACACTACATCTACGATAGATAGAGATAAAAAATCCTTACATTTGGTTCTAAATCTCAAAATCTATATTTATTTTTTAATTTCCAATAAATATGTTGAAAAAGAATGAGAGGAAGGTAATATTAAGTACAACCCTCTAGGATTTTGGGAAGGCTTCTTGACCACCATTGATGAACTAAGATAGGTATATTTTTTTATAGTGGATGATCTATAACTAACATTCATCTATGAAAACATGATTCCATAAATGAATAAAATAAAAATATACTTCTTGAATCAATATAGATATGATTTCACTATGAAATATAATGAGATTACATGGTAGGATCTTGTGGTGTTTACCCTCACCTAAGCCTTCCTGAGGATCACTGTGGTAATAAATGTGAAATGAGGAAATTGTATCCTATCTAAATTTATAATTTTATTGTTGAAGTTGAAAGTATGATCAAGGAATTTTTTTTTCTGGGATTTACAATTCCCAAAATGGATATCCAACATTATACTAGTAAAAAAATAAGTTTTATATCAAAGTTTTCATTATCATTTGAAATATAAAATGAAACTGCTCGAAAGATGACTTCACTAGACTAATCATGGATCTTTTTTATGGATGGAAATACTGGATTTGAATAGCTTTCCTTCATTAATAAATACTTTTAAAACAATAAAATTTAATTCTCCCTAGAATATAAATAATTAACTATCATTACTTATCCCTAAAGAATTTATTGTTAACAATTAATTCCCTTTTTATTGAAGAGAACTAGTACCACATACCAACAATCCATTCCTAGCATCTTCAATTACTTATAAGAAAAGATATATAAGTGTTAAATAAATGATTTTCTAGTTTAATCAAATAATCAATGTTGTTACCAAGATGATTTTGTGATAATTTTCAATGAGCTACAATCACACACTTAAAATATGAACCAATGAAGTGTGAAATTGGAGTGAAATTCTATACATATTTTTTTCATTATGGTACATAATCATTTCATCGACGTAGAACCCTATAAAATCAAGGAAATAATTTATATTACACATCATTGAAATATCATTTAATTGAGGTGATTTTAAGGATGAATCACCCATATTAAGAGTTTTATAGATAGATACACTAATCGATGTTTATCTTTTATAATATTGATGGAGAAAGGGGTTACAAACCTATGAGATCAAAATTGTGTAGGGGATTTTCAAAATCTTATGAAATGTCTCTTTCACTCATCGGCCTTGATACTTTAAATAGTAAGGAAGACACTCATCTTGTATGAGGTGACTCATTATTGACCACTTGGGATTCTCCTCACTCAAAAAAATAATGTGGGAAATGGGAATAGTGTTTATCACCATATAAATATAGTTCTTGATTCCAATACTAAAAATTCAAACATTGAGAAGAACTACCACCTTCTAATCTTCATTGTTCAGAAATAGAGGAACTATCGTCAATATCAGTAAGTCAACTTGATCTATAGAATGGATATATCAATAAACATCCTCAATAATATGACATTGACCGGATTTTTGGCACGGTGATTGTCCATTCTTCATTAGTTATATGTCCATTTCTTGTTAAAAATATATTTTAATGGAAAATATTTTGTACATTTCTTTTGCAGTATATAATACTTTAGAATTTTATCTAGTGAATATAGATATCTTTAATGATTAGTTCTTCATCTAATACACTCCTCATACATGGGAGTGGTACTTTGGCAATGCCTATAGAATCCTGCCGGGAAGAAGAATGGATAATCCAAAGCATAATAGGTTTGTTTTTGGGATAATATTTGTTTATCCAAACAAAAATTTTCTCCCATATTCTTTCCTATTATTGTATGTTTTCACCAAAAAATGAGGCAGAATACCAATCCATCATTATATCAGGGGATATAAGCTTATATATACTAGTGGATCTCTAACGAATTATGGGTGAATCGACGATGGTATTCTAGAAAATAGATTGAAAATATAAAATTAAGGAGGGGAAATAATCCTATTAATTGATTGTTTCTAGGAATTTATTGAATATTTTCCTTTCAAAACAAAATCAACTCATGTTTCATGATCCCAATATATCATCATCAATTCATTTACAAATATGTAATTGATATATTTATGACAAAAAATAATTTATATATTCCATTAATCAAATATAATATGATTAAGATTAATGATATTAATAGTATCTCAGACCATGGTGACCCAATATCCTCAACAACCAATTATATGACCAAATAGACATTCAATATAGCAGACTACCACCAAAACAATAACATTTTAATAGATCGATACAAGATAAATATATTATATCCTTAATAAGTAAATGTCATACTCTATGACATCTTGAAATATGTAAATATCCTCTATAAGGGGTCTTAGATGGATTCCTTCTTTGTTGATTCCAAGGAAGAGATATACTTCTCATCTTGCATAAAGTAATTTTTGAAATATCTAGTTATCATTATTCAAGAATAAATCTCGCTCATCATATTATAAGTCTTGGGTATTTTTGGACATCATTGATAAATTTTTTTAAACATTTCTTGGAAAATATTCATGCTTGTCAGATACAAGGCCAATTTATTTACCATCCCCCAGTGTTATTACATGCTAAAAACTATTCTTTTTGATATTTTCTATTTTTCATAATTTATGTCATTAGGCCATATCCCATAGCTACAACTAGTCATTTCAAGTAAATCCTTACTTCCACAGATTTATTCTCCAATTCATTAGAGGATATAACCTTCCATGAAGTCATCATAAAGGCTATAATAAAATTTTAAAATTCTAATATCATTACCTAATTTAGTGTCCCTTGCAAATTATTAATAGATAACGACAATAATTTGTATTCGTCTATTTTATAGAGATTATATCAATAATATGACATTTAGTGTAACCATTCATCCTACGACCATGTAACTAAAAATTATTAGATATTGGAATTAGAAAATTCATTTTTAAATATACACTAGAATATAGTATAAAAGTATAATATTTATCATACTCGAAAACTCTTTCATGAATTCTGGTCTTAGGGAACTACAACTTATACTACCACACAAGCGAGCCCATAATAATTTGTATATAGAAAATTGTTAGTTATACATATCGAGGTATAACTTCCCATTCATTATATTTATGTTTGAAATAATTGTGAATTATAAGAATCAATTTGATGGGCCAAAATTACTTTATGAGAGATGTTTGTACACATTTCATAACCTAGAAGTCTATAAAAATGAAGATTCAAGAGAATTAAATAAGAAGTTTAATATCCACTTTTCTCTCAAGGTAAAGATGGTATTGGATATCATAACTATAATTAAAGATAGGAATTCGACTTCGAAGACCAAACCAAAATGGAAGGGACCATATTATATAAATAGTGTCAACTCTAATGGTGAATACTCTTTGATCACACTTAAAAAAGAGCATATTATTCTTCCCACCCATGTAAGGATTCTGAAAAATTATATTTCATTGCATTTACATAGGATGAAAATAATTTATCTGAATGACGTAATATTTTTTATCCTTGTCAGAGATGTATGAACTAAAAATGTATAACACCTATGTCCCTATAAAAAGATATTATGATGAATGGAAGTATCCTAACTGCATGATTTTGAAATTAATAGCCTAGTCATAACTACAAACATGAAGAAACATAAAACCAATATATCTACCACAAAACAATAAACATCATGAAAAAAACAAAACTACCTGTAATTGAACTACACAATTTTTACATAGTTTCACGTTGTTATATTATACCACACCATCGTACATGCTTCATGATGTAAAACTATATGAAAACATCCTCATCACACACATTAAATTTAATTATCATGGTTCTAGCTGTATGAATTTCAATTTCATATTCCCTGTTCATCCAAGATGCATGAAATTAAATTTCATAGAACTAATAACATTGTCAGATGGCAGAAAACAAAAAAAAATTCTTATAAATACCCCTAAAATTTTCTCTATTGGGGTGTGAGTAATTTTATAATTTTCTATAATTTCTTACATTGAGGATGACTCATGTGACCTTTGGGGTTCTAGTCAAATTCATGGATTAGTATAATTGAGATCAACAAGTCCAAAATCAAGAAACATATTTCTAGTGGAACTATGTGAAATATAGAAATATATTATTATTTATAAACAACCTCAAAAAATATTTAGGAATGGTATCTGATAATTTTTTTCCACTAAATGAGAGTAATATCTGTACAAGAGTTTTCAATTCATATTATGGTAAATCATCCATTTGAAAACAATGAAATAAAATTCACCTATAAAAACTATATTTTCCGTGATACATAGTGACAATTGAACTACTCGACCCCATTTCAAATATCAATTATAAATATACCCCTCTTTATTTATTTCTATAGAATAAATCCTTTTGTTTTCATCTTTATAACCCTTTATCAAAATTAACTCAAGAGAACCTCTTAGATTTTCCAAATCATCACCAATATATGAGACAACTCTTTATAAAGATACCCATTTGAGAATAACTATATGATGCTTCATTCTAATTACTACAAGATACATAATGAAGCTTAAATACCTTATACTCAGACAATTCAAAACTAGTTATCTCTCATATTCAATTTCCTATAACATAAGTGTCACATTCATGTAAAAACTACTATTGTGTGTAATATTCATATATTTTAGTGTTCAATTGGTTTTTAATGAACCCTTATAATCTATGAGCTTGGTACATAATCTTAAACTGTACATTGAATGTACTAGATAAATGACATTAAACTAAAAAAAATGTTTTATAAGAATTTTGATGAACTATATGGAATAACTTGAAAGTTACATGGAACTAAACAATATGACATATGATTCATCTTGTATTACCCTAAACAAATTACTATTACTTTATTTCACAAGAGTTAGATCAAGGTAAGGGACTTCATAAATCTAAGTGTTGTTTGATTCCAATTCATTTAGTATATGTAGTGATGTTCAAATTATCAGACCCAACCACTAATCCCATTTAAATCCCTATTATATCTTGGTGTCTGAATCTATATTAATTAATGTTGTATATTTTTAATACTATTAATATCAATGAAGGGTAATTTTCATTTTGAGTGTGATTTAGATCAAAATGAAATAATTACCCTATGACATAATAATATCCTAGAGTTTGAGTTTTCCCATAAAATTTATTCATTCCTACATATGATATAGATATATATGAGAAAAACAAAAAATAATAACTCTCTAGGATTGATTCATGATCCTACCTGATACATTATTAAACATGGATCTCCTATCATGGTCTCAACTATGAATACCCAATATCGTCATCCCTTTCTTCTTTAAATGAGAGCCAAATCCATGTTAGAGTTATTGATGAGATTCCCCATTATACCATTAATATACATTTACTAAGAATAAAACTCCCCCATCAATATATAAGGGTGTGATTAGCATAGGAAGATTTTTGAGAATTATGTATGGATTAGTTACATTATATCTAGGATTCATAGTGATACAACGATCCCATATCATGGTCTCAACCCTGAATTTTATTTACATAAAATCCCATTTGTAATACTAGGGGGTTTTCCCTTACATCCTAATGTTATAAAAACTAGTCCAATATACTAGTTACATGATTCTAAATTGTACAGTCTACCATCCTTACCATAAAACACTAAAATTAAGGGATGAGGTCCTCATTACATGAACATAAACCATGAGTCTCTATCGCATGACATTAAATCGAAACCATTGGTCTAAGAATCACATATATAAACTATGTGCACTATATTTTAATGATATTCTATTTTGGCCTAGTAATCTCATTCATGATATGTTTTCCTATCTCTAGTTGGATAAATCGTCTCGAACTGTGGTCAAAGCTACACAACCTTTAAAACGTATTTATATTAGTCTATGCTATCTAGACCCTTGAGTAATTTAAATATTTGAGTAAAACCCTAACTTTTTTATCATGTGATGCCTATATATCTCATAAATTTGTTCAATTCACTATAATGCGGCCTTTAGGATACTCAAAAAATCTATTTTTACCCTTAATCCATTGAATATACTTCATTATTTGAGTTCTTGATCCCCATTAATCTCTCAAGGATATTGGTGATGAGTGTATCTAACTCAAAAGGAAATCTAAGGTCTATAATTTTTTGGCACCACTATATATGGCCCTAAAAACAAGAAGATTTCCCATCCTAAAGGGAAGTCCATATAATATACATATGCTAAAATAATATCACAACATGAACCATTATTTTAATATAGTTATCAATAATCAATAATTGTATTATTCCATACCATCGTCTTCTAATTTTTATACTTCAAGTTATAAATAAAAAATTAGTAATCTTGATACTCAAATGGAATCATGTGACTTAGATGTTATATATTTTTATGACAATCCTATTTTTGATATAAGATGTATGAAATCATTTGTAATCATCGTGTGACCTTAAACTCCATGGAAACTAAGTCCTTAGTTTAATGACCATAAACTAAATGATATTTGGTGTATTCCATATGACCCTAAACTATATAGAGAAGTATAATTCCTAAAAATATGAGTTATGTAATGGACACATTCTTGGAAGGATCTCCTCTGAACTAATTGGGTTTTATTTATCTCAGTTGAACATTCTTCCCCATACTATATGTCATCATATAACTAGTCCATTTTGAATCCAAATATCATGAAAATTATTTTTGAAATCATTATCCCATAAATTATAATTCATATTCCAAATTCATGAAGCCCATAAATATTTTATGACTATTGGTAACTAACATATCCATCTCCAAATGATGTCTTTTCTCATTAATGTTTTTGTACAACCATACAAGGGCCTTCTTACCAGAATAATTTCCATTATAGCTGGGATGGTTCTGTTACTGCATAAGCCTTCAATATAATTGAAATGAAACCTTCCACATATATATGGCGTAAAATCTTCCTTAGATTTCACATTGCAATCAAAATTCTCTACATATGAATACACAAGGTTTTTATTGTCATTTCACAGTTATTTAATATGTGATTCTAGGTTATTATCATCCTATCATGCCTCATTTGGGCTATCCCAAATGAAATTAGATCCCATAATTGATGCATGATGACCATAAAAACATGAATCTATTTATGAGGATTTATATATTAATGATATATGTATCTATATTCATGTCAGATTTTCATAACCCATGTATCTTTATAGGCTTCCTCCCCATTTTTTCAATGATTTACACCATAAACACTAGACACATTTTTCTATATTAAATAAAAAATAAAATAAAATGAAAGGATATGTATCACTCAACATTAGCAAATCTCAAAAATGGAAGCCTAAATTTTTTTATCCTCTCATTGTGTCTGGATTTTTGATAAACCTGAAGAAATTAGGTGACTAAAAAAGATGTAACATTTATGAAGCAAAAAACACAAAAAATAGAAAAATGTATAAAAGAATATAATTATCTCCACTAATTCTCCCCATATGAGACTAAGGGAAAAATTTATTAATGGAGAAAATGACATGAGAATTGTGAGGTACAATACCAAGAAAGTCTAGGATCCGGTCAAAACCGGTCCCAAAAAATTTATTAAGAAAAAGAAAAATAGGTTCAGGAAACAAAATGAGTATTACAAAACCGAGAGTGAAAAACACCACGCATATCCGCCTCCACCAGTGAAGAGCAGTAATTAGGGATCGTGAACGACCATAGCATATCTTTCGCCATGATTTCCTTCATGGAAAGAGCATCAGCCACCTAATTAAACTCTCGATAAGAATGAGAGACAATCACGTTTATGCGACTAACCTGATTGAGACATTCAACCCACTTTAGAAGTATCTTCCAAGGCACATTACACGTTCTTGTTTGTAGGGCTTGAACCAAAATTTGAGAATCTGATTCAATCCATATCATGTTCCAATTATATAAAACAACATACCTGATAGCATGAACAATCTCCCATAACTCAGCTTCAAAAGAAACACCATCGCTAGTGAATTTATAGAAACATCCTTTCACAATGCCACGGTACGTACGAAAAACACCACCGCACCCCTATGGGCCTGGTGCACTAGAAGCAGCTCCATCAACATTCACTTTGAGCCACAGGATAATCGGAGGAATCCAGGGAATATAACTTGTCATTTTCAGCTTCCGAGGCTGCCCAAAAACCCCAAGTAATCGCATAATATACAAGTCTGAAACAGTGTTAGAAATCACACCAGATTGGACCTTTGAAGCAAAAAACCTCCTAATGAATCGCCATCATGCCAGCCCGAATATGCAACGTCTTTTCTTCAAAGGCTGCAGCATTCTGAGCAGCCCAGACGGCTGTAATCACAGCTGCAACAGCCACCAGATGGAAATTCTGCACCTGCTCACTGTGGCAAAAAATGGACAGCCCTGCCAACAGGTCCAGCACCGTTAGCCAGTGCACCTGCAGCCCAAACAGATAGCCAATGTAATCCCACAACCTCATGGCATATGCACACTCCACGAACAGGGGATGCACATCTTCTTCAGCGTTCATGCATAAGTAACATGCAGATGAAAGCATAAACCCAGACCTCTTAGGCTGATCATGAGTGGGAACACGTGTCTTCCAAATTCTCCATATAAGAAAGAAACGAGAGGGTGGAATTAAAGAGGACATGTATTTCTTGAGCCATTCAGGAAAACTAAAAGAGACCCTACAAGCCAACTGATAGTGATCCCTACTAGTAAATTGGACATTCCTATTATGCTTCCATATCAATGTGTCACAGTCCATGAAAGTATAATATTGAAATTCCAGCTCCACCTGAGAAGGTATCACGCTGTAAAAAAGATTCTTATAAGGGATAAATTCCGCAATGGAAAATTCCCAACACCAGATGGAATATCCATAATGTCTTGAAGTGTCCTATCAAGCCAATTCATGGTCCATTAATTGATGTTAGAGTCACGGAAAACCAACCACTTTGTGTCATTCATAAAAGTGCGTCTTTTGGTATTTCAGTCCTTTTGAACATAAAAATACCCATTCCACCCCTTTTTATCCTTATCACATTAATTAAAATAAACCAATATCCAAATGGGCTCATTCTAGTCTTATAGTTATGAAATATCTTATTATACCCATCTATTGGCACTTTCCCAGGATGAGAGTAATATTTTATTAAGAAAGTGGATTTCATGATTGAGATAATAATTGTTTTTTAAGGTTTATAAGTGTTTAATTACATTAGTAAGTCCTCATTAAATCTTTCACTAGTTATAAACAATAAATTATAATGATGATATATGAATCATATAGTTGAAAATGATTGGAAACCATGTTCTTACTTGTTGATCAAGAATAGATGTGAACATACATATTGGGGAGTCTCTCTTAGGTGTACAAATAAGATAGATTTAATAATAAACTCGAACAATAATTATTCAAATAGATCTTAGATATTGATTAGTGTATTCTATGAATTAGTCATATTTGGGCATAGTTAATTTAGAATTCACATTCCCATCTTTATATATGGTAGAAGTGCATCCACCAATAAAACAACACTGACTCCAGTTCTTTTAGACTCAATAATATGCTCTTATTATCATTTTTATATTTTCTCCATAGTAGAAATACCTTGACATTGGTTATAAATCTAATATTAGAGTCACTCTAACAGAGGCCCAAATTCTATAGCATAATCTCAACCAGCCATTTATATAGCGATATGTCGATATGATTCACTGATTATATCATTTTTGGAACTAAAAAAGTGATCCACGAATTCTTGGATCCTAAGCCTTTATTGAAGTTATCTAGTACAATCTTGGATAGTAGTTTTCTCCCTTTTGGTATTAATTTCATGTTAATCATACCTTCTATAGTATAAAGTAATGAACATTTATTGATGAATGGGTAGGTGGCCACTAAACTCACCAAGAGGGGTCACATCAATTATTCCTATGTTATTCCCATATAATTCCTTATATAGAGGTCATTGATATGAAGCATAACACAAGTTAGGGTGAAAAAAAATCATAGGGACTTATACATAATATGGTACTGAGTCACTCAAGGAGTGTCTGATTTTGAAATCAATAGGGTTCAATAATAGTAGATTATCCCATATCCCGACAATCTCTACTAACTCAGACACCAAGAATGTAACATTTGGTTTTTACATGATCTATGGAATTTATTATTTAATTTATATTTGAAGTGTTTCAGTAAATGGACTTGGGAGAAATAATATCGTAAGTATGAATCTTCACCTTGATCCATCAGAATGTTTTCCATTTAAACATTATTTATACTTCATTGTAATGTAGTATGGGTAGATCCCCTTTTGGTAGTTATAATTCCATGATTTAGGTTGCTATGATTAACTTAATTATTTATTCCCTCTTTAGTGGACTAGTGGGATCAAAAGGTATAATATTTATAGGAATAAACAATTGTCATTAATGAGTGTTGTACATGGAGTTAAATTTTGGTTATCATATCCAAAAAATAATCATGAACAAATTGGATTTCATAAATTACTATTGAGAGGAACTGACACTAACCATGTAAGATGAAGAATAGTCCAATTCATTTGAAATATCCATAAGTTTATCTGCTAGCCTTAGATCAGTTGAGATAAGGACACCCCATCCATGGAATATCACATTATATAGTGGATCATGGAATTTGTTTTTTATATATAAGAAATGTTATATAAATATTTCTATAAAATTTATGACACAAATTATGTCCCCGTAATTTTGGGAAGACGATTTATTTCCATAGAGATATATGTTATTATCTTTCCACATGATTTCTAGTTTTATTTTTTTTTAATTATTCTCATTAGTGTAGGGTATGTTTTAAATACAAAATGATTATACTCGTTCAGATTTTTCTTCACATTTATTACATTTAATGATTTTAGATTTACTCAATAGATGTAGTGAAGATATATACTTATGTGGGACTCGAGAATGTATTAGTAATTTATTAATTTATATCCCCCAAAACTGGATTTGAACCAACCCATCAATATTTAAAAAGGGTCCAAAAAATATGAAATGGAACTTCCCCTGAGGAATATGATGGAATTGAAAATTTTACATCACCAACCCCAAAAGTACTAGGTTGATTAATATTTCTATTATATATTTATTTTTTATAAAAAATGACTTGAAACATTCCCCACTGTTTGAAAAATTCTCTAGGAGAATATATCCATATATAAACCTCATGATGATGGCTACGAGATAGGTCAACTTATCAATTCATTGAGTGACTTCACAAAACAATTATTTATAACTAACCATATATAATATTATCCAATAAAAAATATATTTCCATATGTATTTCATGTTTGTTTAATTTTAGGCATCCCATTCTTCATCTCCTATTCATTTTGAATGAAAAATATTTCATATAATATAATTAATGTGGCATTTTTAGTAATATTGGACTCCACCTACAATATTACATTCAAAATTTGGAATAACTATTTTAGAAGGTGAGGATTACTATATTAATTGACCAATGTAGTTGGAGTTTGGATAATATATGTGTACATATAAAACATTATTGGTTTAAAATTAAAATTAATTAAATTCAATAGGCATGTACAAACCTAATTATAAACATGATTAAATGTTTTTGAATCAAGGATCCTTATAATAATCAAATCATGCATGATATGATTGTTATCATGAGAGAAGAATTTTGAGACATCAAATATCTCATATAACCCCACCACTTTTAGCTCCTCCTTTAATTCATTATCGATTCAGCACAACATAATGTACCAACCTTCATCCATTATGAAAGTACACCTAGGACAGTGGTCCAATTTTAATAAACATACAAACTTTTAGTCATTAACGGTTTTATCCAGGATGGATATGAGGCAGTGGGTAATGGGTTTTAGAACTTTTTTTCAACCTATAGGGTCAATGGTGTGTATCCCGATTCATAAAACTTAAACCAATCATATTCTTTAATGAATTTTCTAGAGGATAAAATCTTATCCTAAACCAACTCATGATGATGTTGAATCCAAGTTACTCGTTACTTAATTTTGCATAATGAACTACTTAGTATATCAATTATTATCTCAAATCCATATATCAAAAGCATGATCAATATAGGAATGTCTCTAAATCCACCCCCATAAGATATAACTAAAGACGATATTTTAGTGGGACATTTAATATTTTATTACCGTTGATATTATAAATTATTTCCCACATCTAGCCTTCGTATCCAAAATTATTTTTTTGGGAGTTAATTTTTCCAAAGAAATATAAATTTATACATTTTGGGGACTCATAAGAAGAATAAAATGTGAACATACTTATTTAAAATATGAAAAATATGAGCCACGTAGCAACCATGTGTGTCACATACATGACCCATTAGTTGGATAAAATATACATGATACTGTTGTGAGAAATGCATACTATGTTTTTGAAGATGGGTATTTAATAGTATGCAAAATAATATCTTTAAATAATACCTCTTATTCAAAATACTATTCATATCCTGAGTTCAAGAGTTATTCAAAGAGAAATTAATGAGTTAAATGATAAATGGTGATCCACCTAGTATTATATATATAGGGAAACACATTCAGAATAGACCCCGAAGATTCCCAGTTTATCGAATAACTTCCTCAAAATTGACTCCCCTTTATTTCAATCAGACATAATTCTAATGGGTGTATTTATTAATCCAAATAAAATGGAAGAGACCTATAAATTATAGAAAATAAGATAAAAGTGAAGAATTATGATCAATGAAACACATGAAAAATATATAGTGGAATGGGATTCATATTGAAATATCAATGACTTTTGTAGTAATGTAGTGGCTTAATGGGTCATTATATCTTTTATAATGAGGTAGTTCACGAAGGAATATGATTTTTCATTGATACCAGTACTGATCTATAAACTATTTTCATTTTTTATGTGAAGGAATAATTTATAGTTCACCATGTAGTGAGTTACCTAATTTAATGAGTGGAGGAATTTTTTATTAATGTTCCCATATCAATTAGATTCATTGGAAATATCATAGAGGATACAATATGTAATCATGTACTCCTTATATTGTCTAATTTAAAAAATCTATTTCCTAGTACAATGTAAAAATACCCCATACCCACCACAAATTAGACACCTAAAGGAGTTATAAAAAAAATTCTGAATAGAAACATAACACTTTTGGAAATATGTAAGAACCCCCATCTTTCATTCATTGGAAAATACCATGTAAATATAGAATCAAGACTTAGCAAAAATAAAAGATCAGTTCTTTGTGAAGGATATCCTATGTAATAAACAATTAAGTACTTCCCCTATCTTAGTGTCCCTATATAGAACATTAGGATGAATTATTATCATAAATGAAACCTCACATTAAATAATTCATGGATCCTTTTAATCCATTACCCATAAGTTTTATCCTTTGGGAACATGGGAACTTTTCATATGTAGAACAGATAGCCTACAAGGAACTAATCAACCACCTCTTAAGGCCTCTAACTTGTGTAGCATCTGACTCCCTAGGTATAAATTTCAAATCATCCATATTATTGGTAAATAGAACTATTCAACATTTTTTTCTTTTCAAATTTCACCAAAATTACTCATATTAAATAAAAATACATTTATTTATTTCTTCCACTAAGATGTAAACCCTAAAAGGTGGAAAATATCACATTATCTAGAACCACGAAAGAATAATGATCTAGTAATGCACATCAATAAGTCTCCCATTGATCTTTTATTACATTTATAAATGTTGGTTTAATAATTTTTTGTCATGGATAGGTATAACTATCTGGGTGATAACAGTCGTGTATTACCATGACAACAAGGGTCCCAATATTGGGGACATTGGAATAATCTCTCGAGGATGAACATTCTCATCCTTTCCCCAAATCACAATCTATTATCCATGTGTAATTAGTCTTCCTGTATTTAAATAATTCACCACCATATTCCCTTGAATTATTTAATCACCTTTAATAAATAATGATCCCATGATACCCACTCATGGGTTGAAAATAAATTTTTTAATCCCCACTCATTTTCTTCAATATCCAGAAAAACATCATATGAATAATTCTATGTGTATATCCATATCATATGTTAAAAGATTGTTTGGACCCTTTTATGGATTGAAATAGTGATTCTCAGAATTATGGGAAGTACTTTCATAATCCCCACACACATATCCTTTCTTATTTAATGAATGTAGTGCAATCCTCCCTAAGTGTAGTCCCCAATCAGTCATTCCATCATTAATGATATCCTACCTGTTATTCATTAATGTGAAAATATTAGGAATACTCAATATGTATGACCCTTTAATATAGTATTTTCACCCTTTTATAGACTCTAACATCATGGTATTATGTAACACAGAAGGACAATGTTCCTTCAAAATGACATTAGTGTACATGAAATGATCTTGTCACATGACCATAAACTTTGAAACAAGAACTACATGGGATTTTTTTCTACATTTAAATGGATATGTGGGACATATACCTAATGATTAAACCAAACATCTAAAACTATTATATATTATTTCATGGTATATTCCATATGAATCATTATAATTGGGGTATATTCGTGATGATAACACACCAACAAATAAAACCCCATATCCTAATCCATCCCTTTGTAAGGATAAACTCTTGATGAAATCATAGACTTTCTTTTATGGACGTATTCCCCAAGGTATTTCAATATCATTCTCATATAGACTATTTTCCCTATGATATCATATCTATCCTTGTGGGTTCATATACCTCACTAATCCATACTCAACCCCATTAGGATAAATTCACATTGAGGTAAACCAGAATCGGTTATCCATGTGTTAGTCCCAAAAAACCATTGTTTGAAATCATTCATCTATTATCATACATGTCGCGGATTAATAAAAAATTAATTCACTTCGAAATGGTTATATGAGATTAAAAGGAATATTAATTTTACTTCTTAAATAAAATTAAATTGTATATTTTTCCCATTATGCGGAACCAATATATGTGTTTTCCTATTCCTTTTATAGGGATACTTATGAATACCTTATTAGGGGTCCATATTATAACACCATAACACCTAAAACCTCTTTGGATGGTGATAAATCATAGAGTTCTCAACTAGTTTGTTTTTTAATTTTATTAATAATTAAAAAATAAAAATATAATGAAACTTCGATAAATGAAAATGTTGAAATCAATCACATGTTATTGATAAAATCACTAGCATGGAGGTAACTATTCTTATGATGATATTTGGGAAGGATTCAAAAAAAATATTAGATTCAAAATAGTGTCTCATAAAAGGTAATAATTACCCCTTAATGAGTGTGATGAGACTGGCCTCCTATCCTTTTAAGGAACTTGAATTATTAATTTTCACTTATAAGAACCCACAATAGCTTTCTAGAAATGGAATGTCGATCCTCAATGAAAACCATGTTAGAATGTCAGACATGAGGGAAATGTAATGGTTTTCATTGGATGGAAATATTGAAATCAATTTCAATACATTGAGAAATGATGGTTAAATTAAATCAATAATTATACATCAAATTTCCTTATGAAAACATTAGTATCAAATAAAACCTTTTATTCTATTTTAATACGGGTAATTTCTATTACATTATGAATATACTATAGTTTCTATGTTTATTGTGGGATATTCAACAAGAAAGACATATTTTTCATTGAAAATGATAAATATTAATATTTATTATACCTATTTTTTATATGCGGAAAAATATATTTTACATAGTTATAACTATGAATGATATTCCCTAGGAAAAAATATGATATATATTATTTATCCATTACCTTCCTGGATGATTTTGAATTCTTCTGTGATATAAGGGTCCTAAAAATATATTTCCAATAAATGTATCAGTAGGTATCGAAAGTCAAAATTTACGAGTATTTGTTGTAATAAATAACCATTTATGAATAATATCTTAAAATGTGTCCTTGAAATATGCTTATGATATATTACATTATGCATTTGATAACTATGATATCAATTATTTTTATCAATATATTAATTTATTGTTATGTAATCCATGTATATTTTAGGATCATAGTTCTATTTTATAGTTGTTTTTTAATACTATTATATTATTAATTTCATTATTATATATAATAACTTCAACCATACACAAAAATTTTCTGAAGATCTCACCCATTTTTATTATTTCCCATTTCCCTAAGAAATAATGAATATTACTATATATGATTTAATATGAGGATATATTCTCTCTTTTATTGTTTTTCAGTAGTGTGTGAGGATTTTATTTTTTGTTTTACTTATGTTTATTTTTTTTGTTTCTCATATAAACATATTGGGTATTGTAGTTAAAGACTATTTAGCTAACTTGGGAGCACGTTTATGTGCTTGAAACAAGAATTATTCCATGAAATATTTCAGTGAGGATATTTTATTTTTGGAAATTTATAAAACTCTTTATTTCCATCTTTCATAAAATTTATATGGCTTATAGTTTATCTCTTGCGAGGCCAACTATTATTTTAATTATTTATGTATTTTGTACCACTACAATAAATTTACCATTAGCTTCAGATTACTAGTTTTTGGGTTTTACTTATAAACATATGATTCAACATCATCATTAAGTTATTTAGATCCACTATTTGATTGAAATCACTTTATAATATAACTTTTTCTATTCAAAATATTATTAATAAAACATAAACTTGTTATGATCTAATGAGATATTTTTCATGAATAAAAAATATTTCTTTTGAGTAATGTCATCCAAAAAAGCAATGAAATACTAATCTCCATCATTTTATTTCAAACTCATTATTCTATACACATAAGAATATATGTGTTTTAGTGGAATATTTTTCTTCATCTCTACTAATATATGAATTTTTTTCACCATCATCCAATTATCATAAAGATAACATAATTTTTTTTGTTTCCAGATCAATATTAAGAAACTTTTTCATTATATCATATTAAATATGTATCATCATATTAAATATGTATCATCATATTATTCTAACACAATTGTCCATGTAAACTATTCTATACCATTTTATCCTATATAAAACTCAAGATGTAAGAATATATGTTATTAAATATTTGAAGAATATTTACACTTTCGTAATATAATTTAAGGATTATCAGGTCATTCTAAATTATAATAACTACATAATAATTATTTTTAAAATCCATGATATTCTAGTTTCCACAAGGATGTGATATATTGGATTTTTTTTCTTCAATACAACCATAAAAATAATTTCATATTTCTAGAAAATTCTCCAACGATTTGGATTATTAAAATACCTTTTTTATTTAACTAAATATAACCTCATTGTTGAAAGATAATCCATTAAATTTATTAATTTCCTTTAAATGTTTTGATATCGGTCATGTGTGGTGAGAAGAAAATTCAATGGTCCAAGTACTTTCATTCATTAAATATTTATATATAACATTAAGCGCCGCTATATTTTATAATTAACCCATATTATTAGGAGTTTTGGACTTTTAGTAGTATTTTTCTTCATGGGAAGTAGTGTAATGAAATGATTTATTGTATATCTATGTTAACTATACTAATTAACTATTTCATAAAGAGCATCGATGTTATTTTTTACTTTCACTCATTTTTTATATTTCTATATTGGTTTAGATCTTGTGTTTTTTAATATTCTCCACCGTAATCTTATTTTTTTATTAAAGAGAGATATTTGATATTAAAAAAAACATAGTCCTTCTTACCATACATATCACCTCACAAACATCATATTTCAAATCTAAATCTCTTTATGGTCAGTAAATTTTGTTAAAAGAAATATAATTGTTTACTTATCCTTAATAATGGATATTTTTTCTTTTGAATATTCCAAATCGTGATATGTGTTATCTTATCAATAGAATTTATGTGTGGATAAAAACTATTTTTATTCTATGCATCACTATTTTTTATTTATAAAATAATAGTTTGATGATAAAATGTATATACCACATTTTTCTCATGAAAAAGATATCTTAATTTTTTTTCATCATGTTTTTTTTCATCCTTTCATGTCTAAAAATATAAATAATCATTTTAAGGATAATCCATAATTTATTTATTATTGTTGAAAACATTCTTCAATTAATTTTATTATTTGTACAAATATAAAATATAATTCTTAAATAGAAATCAACTTTTATTCAATATACTCTCACAATATTGAATCTTATGTTCAAGTGTGTAATCATAATTTCTATTGAAATAAAATAAATTTTTTTAGTTGGAAGCATCTCATCTCATTAAATAATATTAGATTCTAGGTATCCAATCATTTTTATCAACTCATTTTCCATTAAAAAATACATATTTGCAGTTGATATGTGAATGTATTTAATCTAAAATAAAATTATAAATTGTAGTACATTTTGAGGTAATACATGATCTCAATTAATCATTTAAACCCCTTATCCATTTATTCTTCTACATTATTATCATTTCTATTTTTTAAAATTTTACTCGGGGATTCATTAATATGATTTTTATGATATGAAATCATGATCTTCTTAATCCTACTAATAATCCATTTCATTGTAAATCTCTTAATATAAATATGATAATTCATTTTTTAATTAAAATATATGTTCTTTTTTTATTCTAATTTCCCAATAAATTATAAAATTTAGAAACCCCATGACCATTTCCCACCATTTTTCTATAATTTAATAAAAATTTGATTGGATGAGGCTCATTTAAATAATGACTGTTCATAGAGGAATTATAATCAAAATAATTGATATTTCATTAATTAAATCATATTAAAGGATTTTTTCCTTTTTAATTACTTTTAACTGTTTTAAAATATTTAGATAACAGTAAAATAAAATAGTTTAAATTTATTCCATCCACATCAACTTCAGAATCATCAAAATATGACCTGTTTGGTTCATTGATATTAAATAATTTTGAAACCATATAATATTTTTACTTATCTGATCTCACTTATTATTTAAATAATAAAACATTGCAATTAAAACAGATATAATGTTTGATCCCGATTAACACATCAATTTCTTGATACGTAATGTAAAGAGATCAGGAAATTTAGTTTTTCTTATGATATCCTTATCAACTTATACTCCATCATTGACTATTCATGTGTTTCTATATAGATTTTAATTATGATAATTTTTTCCAATATAAAAAATCAATCCATGGATTCATTTTTTAATATATCAAAAAACTAAGAATTTATAATCTGTTTTCAAGACTCTTTATCTTTATTATCACCTTTATTATTATTTTGAAGATTCTTCTACAAAATATTTTAAATTCTAAAACTGATCATTATTTAATGTTTCTTCCCAAGTATTATAAGAATAACAATTTTTTAGATCATTAGATTATATTTTCATTAGATCCTACTAGTTTAGAGAAAATCATTATTTTAGTCTATTAACAATATACATGGTAATTATATATACATATATATATATATATTCACAATGAGAGAAGATATGAAACCTTCCTATCTATTTATAATAAAAAATACTTTTCTATTAAACATGGGAACACGATTTTCCTTAAAAAATCAGAATCACCATAAATATTGTTATATTTTGAAAATATATATAAAATGGTATTAATACTAATATTTTTATGTGATGGAATTACTCAAATATCTTATGAGATCCTAAAGACTAAACCTACAAAATTAATCCAATAAAATTTAAAGCTATTTGTTATACTAAATGGGGGTGTGGTGTGAACCATTCCAATAAAATTTACAACCATAAAACTCATGATAATTCTATTTAAATTTGTTCATTGAATCTTCAATCAGCTAAATAATGAAATTTAATGATAGATAGTGATTTAAATTTGATGATATATGAATATAGGATAATTTTATTAGGTTTCCAACAATTTTTTATCACGTGTATGAGTCTTTTGGATTTAAATATTTATTATCTCAAATCAGATTTTATATTTATATTAATAATAAATAATAAAGGATAGAATGTGAAAACACTCTGGGAAATTTAATATGAATTTAACATAAAATATATATGATAATAGATCACATATGGGTGATAATTACTAAGAGAAATATTCATTCATCCAATTTAAATTCCTCAAAAAAACTAGATGATGTTTTCACCTTTTTCACATCATTATAAAATAATCTTTTAGTCAATTTAATTATTTTTTTAATGTATAAGAAACTATATCTAATTTTATTCCCATATATTAAAATTAAATGTTCTCTAATATACAAAAACCTTAATTACATCAAGAACCAAAACATGGTTTCATTTTGAAATGATAAATGATAAAATCACAAACACAATACCAATACAACATAAACAATAGATTTGGTTTCCTTATTTATTAATATATCATTGATTAAAACATGATATGATATATATTTAACCAATATAATTTTTATTTAAATTATTTCATAAATCATCCATGATCATTTACCATGATTTTTTTACTTTAATTCTTTGATGTAATTATAATAATCACAATATTATTTTTTGTAAGCATAGTGACTAGTGAGTTCATCAGATTCCTAACACTTTCTCAGGAACCTTTAACTCTTTAAAAATAACATTTGCTTCTCATTATAACATAGTTTTTGAAACCATGATGTTTTTTTATTTATATACCATAGGGAATAAAAACTATATCAAACATCTATAATAAGATCTATAATATAAAATAAAAACTCATTTTTAATGAAACTATTACATGGTAAGAAAACTATGGTGTCATATTTTCCATATAACGGACATTAAGCTCAACCCATCAACTTGAGGAACCCCAAAATGAACCCTTATTTTCATTCTCCTAGATCTATTACAAAAATTTTTTTAAACCATTATATAGTTCTCTTACCTACAAAATATAGAAATTTCATAAAATATATAAAAAACTAATGACCAGCACCAGAGAATTTTGTGATCATTATCCATACTATATTTTCAAAGAAACATAAAAAATGATGAATTAGGAATTATTCAATGAAGTGTTTTAATATGTCATAGAAATTTTTTATTAAATTACAACATTTTCAAAAATAATAAATCTCTAATCAATATATGTTCATCTTGATAATCAATTTAACATCAAAACACATTCAATGACCATGAATCCATAACTCATGTGATTAACTCAAATTATTCTACCAATATTGTAGAAATCAAGAAACCAAATTATGAGAGAGAGAGAGAGGGAGTAATATATATATTAGTAGTCAAAGTCTTGATGTAAAGAACATTTCTATATTGAACAAGTCTCATTTGAGGGCACTTCAATATCCCACATTGAGAACATGATTAATGAGATATA
Source organism: Viscum album (assembly GCA_963277665.1). Taxonomy (NCBI): domain Eukaryota; kingdom Viridiplantae; phylum Streptophyta; class Magnoliopsida; order Santalales; family Viscaceae; genus Viscum; species Viscum album. Next base: position 344,197,000 of record OY728156.1, read on the forward strand.
TTTAAATGCTTGTCCCTTCCCTATATAATAAAATTTATATTATATTAACAATGTAGATTAGTTGACACAAACTCACATACTTCTGGGAATAATAAAACATAAATATATAGAGCGTATATCAGGGGAGAGTTATGTAAGTTTGAGTGTGTGAGGAGATGTGTTTCTATTGAGAGTAATTTTATATTTTATGGGATTTGAAAATAAATTAAATGCTAGATATTGATGTTTCATTAATTATTTCATAAATAATTTTTCATTGACATATGACAATGAACACATCTGAGATGATTTGAATAATCACAAATGAGTTAAAAGGCATATAGAATATTTTCAATGAAACCATGTATTATTAGATAAATTCAATGATTTAGTGAGAATTTTAAGATTTATTTTATTATGTTGATGAAAGTATAAAATATTATATAAATTCAGTGAATAAATAATAGTAAAATAGTTCTACATTTTTTTAATGAAAAATATTCATCCTTATCCAAATTCAATGACATAAGAATAAACAATTGTTCCCTATTAATAATATAAAATGTTATGAATTATTATTTGACCCCACAAATATATGAAATTAAAAAAAAATTATGATACATTTAAGAAAAATGAAAAAATTAATGTGGAGTGTTTTTTAAAATTAGTGAGTTTTAATTAATATTTTTAAAATTTATATAATAGTGATATGGAAATTTTTTATGAAATAAAATAATTATGCCTGATTTATTAAAAAAATTCAACCATTGAGAAGGTAAATTAAATGTTTATATGAGTAATCATAATTATTCATATCATTGAAGTTAAAGTAGAACTATATATATAAAATAAAATTATTATTATACAAGAGCTATGATTCCATGCATTTTTTTAAAATTTTTTATGATTTTTCTAATAGAGAATGGATGTGTCATAATTCATAGTTTATAATTTCATATATCACAGAAGTAAAAAAAATTATGTATAAGGTTTAATGAATAATTTAAATGATATTTGAAATTATATGTATTTTAATGTGGATTTTATATGTTTATATATCTATGACAGTATTTATCATTTCTAATTATTCCCAAGGAAAAATATTGGCAGAAATATTTATAAGATTTTTTGGAATTTTATTTACTATTTCAATAAGATTATAAAGAAAAATGATTTCATTTTAATTTTATATCAATAATTTTTTATTAAATCTAATTATTAATTGGATAAATTTTTATATATTCAAATAATGACCTACTAGATTGAAGTGAGTTTAATTTTTTTAAATATTTGAATAATTAATTTGGGAAAAATATTTTATGAGAATTTATTAAAAATAGTCTCCAATTTATTTCAATCAGATTAATTGATAAGATATTCTATATTTTAGTGAATTCAAATTAAATTATCTTTTATGTATTGGATGATGTATTAATTGGAATAAAAAATATTTTTTTCAATCAAATTCATGTCACTTTTTATGTCAGATAAATAAAGTCTATGAGTAAAAATTTATATAGAATTGATGGAAATGAATTTTGATATCTCATTTACTAATAAAACACATGTAAAGGATTGTAATTAATAAACCATATTTAGTGATTAAATGATATTTTAATTCATAATTCACAATATAAGAAGATCTATAATTGATTTTTTTGACATCTTGAATAAGAAAAGAGATATTTTTTACTTTAAAATACATTTTTGTAAACATGATGCATTCTTGTATTATTTGTGAGATACCAAATTGAAGTGGGAATCAAGAAACATAGTAATCAATGTATAATATCAGTCAAAATATCTAGGACATGAATATTACAATTCATAATAAGGATGTATTTTTCTAAATTATGAGATGAAATTTTTGAAAATAGTGTGTATTGTTCTGATTGTTTATTTTTATAAATTCAATGTGAGTGATTGATATTGGATTAAATGAATTCCAATACTCAGTAATAGGTAAAATTAAATATAAATAAAAATTATAAATTGGGAAATATTTATTCAACCCCCTTTACTTACATAACTCCTACACTTTACAAAGAAATACAAAATATGAGAAAAAATAGATAACGAATTTCATATGTCTTATGAATATATTTGAATATTTTAATGGAATATATGCAATCAGAATAAAATTATAAAATAAAGTTGAAATTGTTTAAAATATTTTAATTTAAAAATTGAAAATTATTTTCTATCATGGGTACCATCTAGTAATGCCACAAATATGAAAAAAAATTAAATGAGACCAAAACAATTGATTCCTTTCTAATATTTATATATATCTTAATGACCACACTATATGGTTTTTAAATGTGAATATATTATTATAATGGTGAAAATAATAAAACAATAAACTCAAAATTAATTTTTTTGATTAGTTTCTATATGATAAAGAAATGAACATGATAAGAATGAATAAAAAAAATGTTTGTAACTATATATATTAGTGTAAATCTATGAAATGTATGAAAATGAATTGAACATTTAAATTATAATTAATCAATTAATTTTAAAAATTATATAATTAAATTAAAACGGACTTTCAATATAATATATCAAATTGATTATGGAAAATGTGGTTTGAGATGATAAACTAACTAATATAATATTGTTATTTGGGGAACATGATTATAAATAAATTAATTAATAAAATTATATATACAAGTATCTGAGAATGAAAATGATACAAAATTAGAAAACATTAAATAAAAATGAACATGATTTTATAAAAAGTTAATAAAAATGTGTAAAATATTATTTTTATAATGTATATAAATTTTAAGCAACTGTATAAAGGTGAATGAGTGTGAATGAGTATGTTTCATTGAGAAAGAGGGATGGATGGGATTTCCTCAATGGTTTGATTATAGGAGGTTTAAGGCATTGATAAATCACCCGCATTGGGTTTTCTATTTTTTTAGTCTTTCCTGTAAACTCCTAATGATTCCCACATCCATAACTGAGTATAGTGGTTCTTTCCAAAGAAAGGGGTCTTTTAGGGTTTCACGACCAACAATGATTAGGAACTCACATTGGCCGAGAGGATGGGAGGTTGGGCTCATAGATCCCTTTTGAGGAAACTATTCCCATATGTAGGGCTCTTTTATAGATTTAGGATATGTTCAATAAATCTATCCAACGCTTCAATACAGGGCGGGTTACCCCTATGTCAATTCATTGATTACAAACATGTATTGATTGGAACCATTGTGTGCATATAATGGGTTCTTTATAAGTGACTTATTTATTTATAATTATTATGTTTATGAATATATTTGGAAACTCTAGAGTCTATTTCATTCCAAGAAAATGGTTGGGGTCTTAGAGACGGTATTGGAACTCTACGAGGTGTCCTACGTATCCTGTGATAAAAGGAATAAAAAACCAGATAGTTCACTTGAGATAGATTAAGGTCTTATGATTAGACCCATCTATACACTTTATTTTCAGTTGGTAAGGATGTAAATATCGGGCTCGATCCTCAATGTGTTATCCTACATATCGACTTTTAGATACGAATTATACTGTACATAGTTCATAAATGGGTGTTTGTGTTGTGAGAGATAGAAAAAAAGTGTCCTTAGATGAGACTTATGCATATAAAATATCCTTGTTTTTCTTATATAGAATAAAAACCATTGGGTGCAGATGGAATGTAATATGGGTTACACACCATTCGTAATCCCACACTAGGGAATTATTGTCAGGATATGGGTACAATCATTTCTATCCCTTAAGCCCACATGAGTCATAATCAGTGTGTGAAACAGGTGTTAATGAAAGATCAGATACATTTCATGAGATCATATTCACGTGGGGATCACACATTAATGTTTTCCTATGATAGTCATGATTTCTTATCTCATGGAGGATAAGTTACTAAGCTTAGGAGTTAATAAGGTGACCTACATATCCTATTTTATAACAGGAATCAGATTCATCATAGTTCAGTTCTTCCCGTACACACTAATGGGCATGAGTTACTTAGTAGAATGGTTAGTACTGATATATAAAATGATGCACGTGTGTGAGACCACGTCTTATCTATTGATAAAATACAAAGAGTAACTATCTCATGAGAATGATTTGATCATGATGGATGAAATGATGGATACATTACTGGACTTTCAATGTGGTTTATTTACATTGGAGATCAAGTATTAGTAAGGATTCATATGTATACCAGATTTGGAGGGAATAAATGTTCTCATAGTTCATTCATCTATTAAACCGCTGGTGGGATAAGTTGGATGATCAAGTATGGATATATTATTTTTATACCAAAGGTTTCAAGAATTCTTGGGTCTTATAACAAGATGGATTCCCTTAGATAAGGGCTTACATTCGGAGGTTTCCCTTATATATGGTACATATCACATTATGCTGCTGGTCAGTGTATACATAGTGAGGTTTCCCTTATTAACCTAAATACGTGCCTTCTTGACATGTATTTTTTTAATCAAGATGATTTACTTTTTTCTTGACATGTTGGAGAATGTTTTCCTGACATGTCTGTAGAAAATTGTAATATTGAGTGGAACTGTCAAATATCCATTGTATATCCTAAATGGAAAGATCGATGTTTGTAGCATGATCAAGGGTGGCTTGTTTGACGGACATAACAAGTCTTATTCACCTTTTCCTATAATCCATCACATGACCTCATCTATCTTGTTTAAAATACATCACATGACATAGGCTGGATTGTCTAGAAGAAATCACATAACCTCAGCTAGCTTGTCTAGAAGCCATCACATGACCTTGAGTGTCTTATCATGAATCCATTGGATGACCTCTAACAGATTTTCTAGAAGAAATATCATGAACTTGGATTATTTGAATAGAGAGTATAGAATGATCCATCTAACATTCCATAGTGTTAGTGAGTATATTGTATGACATGAATGGAGGTAATCAAAAGGGTCAATGCGAAAAGTATGAAGGGTGCCACTTGTCCTGGGTGAATTTTATAGGGGTTATCAAGAGAGCCTACATTCCTATCTGGGGGACATCATATGAGCCAGATGGCATGCTCTGTTACTATCATGATACATAGATGACATGTACCAATGTATCGATATGGTATTGCTGACATGTATAGAGGGCATTGTGAGGCACATAAGGCTAGCCTGAAGGGTTTATTGAGACATGGGTGGAATGAATGGGGCATCATGTGACATTATTTGACATGTAAAGAGGAGTTCATATAATCCAAATATTATACCGAATGAGCGTCACGAGATCTAGGTGACATGTATTGGTGCTATCGTGGGTCATGGGTGGTTCACTTCAAGTACATGAGGATCAATGTTTCGGTACTTCACATAAGTCTCCTATATTTTAGTATTTTTTCAAGCCTTTACATATCGAATGGTATAGATTTGTTCAGTTATATCTTGTTTTAAGAATCATGTTATCTAGAATATATGTGGGATTTTATTTACAAGATCAACTAGAAGTCCTTCATGTGATCTATGAGTGATCATGTGAAGATCCTATGTGTGTTTCATGATCACACTAAATGTTCACTGTAATCTTACCTAATGGAAAACTACCGAGTTTCTAGATCATCCATTCCAATAAATCTGATTTAATTTTGATGTGAGGATTCAAGGATTTTTCCTCATTCTATGCCCCTTTTTTTAATCTTAGGGGGGAATTTATAGGCCTCTCCACCCTGATTATTTACCTCTTAGTGTGGTGCATATAACCCAAATCAAGGCTATTCTTGTGAGCATACACAAGTGTTGTTGAAGATAATCACTCTCCCTATTTGTGATGCATCGCAAAGTCAATAAAATGTACTAGGTAGATTAGAGATTAATTCAAGAAAAAAACCATTAGTTTTTCATGTAGTTCTAAAGGGGGGTCACAAGATTACCTTGAAATATCCATATCCTTTTGGTGTGATGGGGGTGACATTCCTGTGGGATCTTATGTGACTAGGAAGACATATCACTAAGGCTTCTATGGTGTCTCACAGGATTCATGGGTGCATCACAAGAGTTTTAATGTCAAAATAGGATCCCTCCATTATCCCATTTTATTTCCTTTTATTATTTTACAAATGTTGGGGATATCATGTGATTGTATGAATGTTGTCAAGGACAATAATTCTCCTCATCAGTGATTCATCACGTGACCAATAATTAAGATTGTGGTCATGCATGAGCCCCTCATATAAAAACCCTTATGTTTTCCTTATTGATCCAAAAAGGAGCACGAGATTGCATGGACATGTCCAAAGCCTTTCTTGTGATGGGGGTGACAAGATAGCATGCACTTTCACAACCAGGTAGACATGTCACTAGGGATTCTATGATGTCTTAATGGCTAAATGGGTGTTTCACTTGAGTTTTATGACCACAAAAGGCTCCATCATTTCTCCATTTTATAACTTTTTATTGTTTTACAAAGATTGGGGATCCCATGAGATTTTATGGATTTCATACAAGACAATAATTCTCCCCAGCAGTGATTCGTTGTTCGACCAACAATGGTTCTAGTGGTGATTAATAAGAATTGGATGAAAAACCCTTATATTTGTATTTTGGAGCCAAGGGGAGGGAGAGAATTCATAGGCATGTCAAATTTCTTTTTCATGATGGGGGTGAAATGATAGTGGTCTATTTCAGGACCAGGCGGACAAGTCACTAGGGCTTTTGGGGTGTCTCACGAGCTGCATGGGTGTGTCAAATTAGTTTTATGACCTCAAGAGGCTCCCGTTTTTATCAATTTTATTTAATTTTTATATTTTAAAAAGTTTAGGGATCTTATAAGATTTTATGGATGTCATCAAGGAAAATAATTCTCTCCATCGATGATTCATCATGAGGCCAACAAAGGGTCATGTGGTGATGCATAACACTAAATGGAAGAACCCTTATGTTTTCCTTATGGATCCAAAGGGGGAGCACGAGAATTTATGAATATGTCCAAATAATTTTGATAAATGGGGGTTACAATCTAGTGTAAAATTGTGAACGTAGGTGGACCTATCATCAGGGCTTCCTCAGTGTCTTGTATGCTGCATGAGAGATCCGTGTGAGTTTTATGACTATAATAGGGTCCCACATTTCTTTCTATTATTTATTACTATTATTTCAAAATGGTTGGATATAACATTATATTGTATAAATTTTGTAAAGGATCATTATTCTCCCCATTAGTGATTTGTCTCTTGTCCAATATAGGGTGTTGTGGTGATGTGCAAGAACATCATGGACAACCCCTTCCATGTGTCACATGCACCTTATTCTGGTTAGTCTCTATCCTTAACTATGGAACATCACAAGAATAATGATATATCTCACTAAAATATGAAACTATTAATGAGGATAGTCTCTCTTTTTAGTGACCCTAGCCTTTTACACATATATTTACATTATTTTAAGCACAATTTAACATCAAATTACAAGACAAGGATCACAATGTTTATTTTTTTGGAAGACTAGGTATATAAAACAAAAGATATGGGATGTCACGACCTGCCTTCACCTAGATGAGGGAAAAGACAATATATTTCCAAACCATTAATTCCTCAAGTTGAAGGAGAGATAACGACCCCTGAGACCCGCCTTCAATAGGCCATAGAGTGACGACTAGCACCAAGGGTATAGAATCACACATTAAATGGAAGTTATTAACATTTTTATTTAGTAGGATGGGGAGATAAGATTGTAAAACCCAAAATCACCAAAAGTGGATGTAAAAGTAATGCCAAAATAATCCATTCTCATATGCATGTTCCAACAATAAAGTGCTACAAGTATAAGAGAAATCTAAAGGTAAGTACCGAATGAAAAGAAAAACAGCAACGTCAATGGTCCCAACGTTTGAGCTAATAGTGTCCAACATAGTCCTCAAAATACTCCTGGAGACCTGAAAACAGTTCGGTATACGTATGGTGAGTATACAGGTATACTCAATAGGGAAAACCAAAAGCTCTCATGCACAAGTGGGGAGGCATTCTAATTCCCCATAAGAAAAGTAGATAACCAAATTACCTAGTATGGAAACTATCCTCCCAAACCTCACTAAGGCACACTCCTAAAATAACTCAATTAAAGTATGTAATAGTAATAACACATCGATGTTTGGGTACCCCTCACCACTTTCCCACTTGTTATTGAAGACATCCTACACGTCAGACCTCTCCCGCCATTCTTACCGCAGTCCCACTGCCATACCCCACCCCTAAACACCTGGTCTACCACAACCACACATCCTACCGACAAAAACCTAGGCCACAACAACCACACGTAACCACGCCCGCAGACACATGGGTCAGAAAAACTACCACTATGCCCGAAGACACCTGGGCCTCATCCTGAAGACACTTGGGAAACAACCTCCCAACACACACCTTGTCCAACCACTACAAATACCCTGCTCGAAGAATCTTTGAATATAATGGACCTCATGCCATCACATCCTACCCGAAGATTCTTGGGCTACTCAAGAAATTGAGCAGAAAAAGGAGCTAATAACTAGCCACTTGTAGGAGTGTGGGGAAAACACTCTCCCCCCATGAAATGGGGGTGTTTTACATGAGGTTCTTAACATGGGTGGGGAGTGAATAAGAAACATCAGAACTATATTATACATATAGGTAAACAAGCACTCATCACAGCCTAGGGGTTCCAAAACCAGCCTATACACAAACACACTCATTACTATTCATTCATAAAAATTATAACACCCACAACCAAGTCACAACTAATTCCGGGAAAAAAGTTCTCATTGAACCCATTATTTCTTTTATATATAAGTGATTACATTTAAATAATTATTCACTACCGGGAAACTAACAGTCATAGCCATAATCCTAGGAAGGAAAAAACAATCAAGCAGCAATTTAATCATTTACACCCAATTCTCTTGTAAGTCACAACAACAAACGGGATCTGCGAGATCCCTAAAAGTACTGAAACCAAAACAAGCTTCACCATACGTCCCCACACGACCTTAGACCCACAAACCAACAACTACACCACTATAGGGGATCAAATCCCCATTCATGTCACCCCACAATAATTAAGCTGAAAAACCACACATATTACCAATATAGTGAAAGGGAGATTCCCGATTCTATCACACAATTCATTGAGTTCCTTCTTTCTATTTGGTTAACCAGGGTGATCACACAAGGGTTGTTGTTCACTGGACATTCATTTAATCATCCAAGTTTACATGAATAACCAATTTCCATGTTACAACGATTCAATCATCATAAAAGACAGTGGTCCATTAATGTATAAAGAAAACCCACCAACTGTCATAATTTTCAGTGGACAGAATCCCATACAATTCATAGCATATAAGTAAAGGTAAAAGAGTACAACAACATCTTCAAACACACCCCTTTATTCTTTAAAACTCTTGTTATTATCATCATTACGGTTTGGTTTCATCGATCCCCATAGAAACATTAGCATACCTAACCCGCATGATACATAACAAAGAGAGACGAAGGAATAACTCCACCTAGATGATAAACGATTGAAGTTTCTCTCCATGTGCCAAGATTTTGGGATGCATGATTTGAAGCAGAGGAACTCTGAGGACTCAAAGATCAAGAAGAAAAGCTCCAGCACAGGCGCACAAATTTCCTCGAGAAAGAGGACTCTGAACGCACCATGGAGAATAAAGAAACCAAACAAGAAGAAGGAATGAATTCTAGTGCTATAAAAAAAGAGATCATGGAGTTACGGGGTATGAAAAATCATGAACGACATAAAAGGTGAATCTTGGTTTCAGCACATGGTTGGAAAATTACACATGATGGAATTAATTATTATTTAATATTTCTCATCGGAGAGGTTTCCATAAGATCTATGTGTTAAAAGGTTTCCTTTAATCAAATGAAATCCTGTAATAGGGGTGGAACTGGAAAGTTCAGGAAAAGAGTGTGACAATCAGGAAAAAGCCCCACATTTTTCTAAGTCAAGGGTTTTCTAACTCTTGGGGGATTTTAGATATCATATATGGGATTTTAATGGGTTTTAAAGAGGTATTAAAACACTCTTATGTCCATAGATACATTACAGGAGCAGAACTAGAAAAGAAAAAAGGGCGAGACGCCATTTGGTGAGACACTGTAAGTGGTGCCACGGTCACGATTCCACCATCACGGTGCCACCCCTATAGTGCCACCATCAGCAGTGCAACCATTTTGGTGTGCAACTGTGATAGTGTGGCCATTACAGTTCCACCATCACGGTGCCACCCTCACAGTACCACCGTTAATGGTGCAACTATTTCAGTGTTTGACTATGATGATGCGACCATTACAGGGCCTCCATCAAACTACCACCGTAAGCGATGCCAACATTTCGATGTGTGACTATAACCATTGACACTATTTTGTTGGAACCTTTTGATGGAACTGAGTTTTATGGAGAACTCTTTGATGACTCTTTGTTCGAGCCATTACATTAGATAACTCTCAATATATTCTCGTCCTCAAGAATTCAATGATAAACCCAAATAAAAGAGAGGGGTCCGAGCAACCACCTCAATAGATACCTCTCAAGAGAAAACCCCCTCGACATCAAGGAACACATCTCCCTCACGTAACCACACAACATATAAAGGTGTCACTATCCAGACATATGGATTAGAATGTTCTTTCCCCCATTTCATGATAATATCCTCTTTGGGCTGCACTGACTCGCCCACACGGGTTTAATCACATCCACATTAATGAATCTTGATTAGGGATCAGGTCCTACCTTCCCCATAGTTAGGACCCTTTGTACACATTTATAGAATAAAGAAAATAACACATTTCATAGTTAATAATGTTAAGAACTACATCACAGAAATTTATGAAACCAAATAGAACAAAACTCAAAACAGCTCTACGTACTGGGCGCTAATCTGTTCCTCCTATTCCCAGGTACTCTCCTCTATGCCACAATACCTCCATAACACACAAACCAAGGGAATGGTTCATCCATGAAGCACCTTCTCCTCACGACCTTCGATCATCACTGGTCTCTCTATGAACGTCGCTTCATCCTCAATATTCAGATTTTTCCATTCGAGGTCATGTGAATCCTCGCGTAGATACCCACAAAGCTGAGACATATGGAAGACATTGTGAACTCTCGGTAGCAGTGGTGGTAGCATTAGCTAATAATCCACTTCTCCGACACGCCTCAACACCTCGAATGGTTTGACGAAACTAAGAGAAATCTTACTCCCCTTATCGAACCTCTGTTTTCCATGCTGAGGGGAGACCATCGGGAACACATGGTCCCCAACTTCAAACTCTAAGGGTATCCTCCTATTATCAGCATACGACTTCTGTCGATCCTGGGTGGCCTTCATCCTCTCTCGTATAAGCTGAACCTTCTCCGTCGTCCTCTACACTACCACTGGGACAAGAAGACACACTTCCCCAACCTCTGTTCAACACATGGGACAACGACACGACCTCATGTACAAGGCTTCGAATAGAGCCCTTCCAATGGTAGAGTGATAGATGTTGTTGTAGGTAGACTATACCAGAGGCAAGTGTCACACCCACAATCCCCCGAAGTCCAAAACACAGGCTAGTAGCATATCATCCAATATCTAGATTGTGCGCTCTGTCTTTCCATCTGTCTGGAGATGGAAAGAAGTGATGAGGCATAGTTGGGTGCCAAAAGAATGTTGAAAACATTTCCAGAGCTGTGAGGTAAACCAGTTATCCCTGTCAAATATTATGGACCTCAAAACTCCATGACACCACACCAATTCATCCATATACCATTGTGTTAGTGAATCCACCGCACTCAGCTATTGGATTGATACGAAGTGAATTGATTTCATCATCCTATCCACCAATACCAAGATTTGAATCGCAACCCCCATGAACTCTAGGTAGTTTCGTGATGAAATCCATCGATATGTCCTCCCACTTCCACTCAGGGACATCTAATGTGTGTAACAGATCCCCTAGGATGCGGTGTTCAGCCTTTACTTACTGACACATGAGGCACTTCGCCACAAAATCTAACACTGCCCGCTTTACCCTGGGCCACCAAAATTGAGCTCTCAAGCCCCAGTACATATTGAAAACTCATGGGTGCACCTACCGGGGTGAGTTGTGGAACTCACCAAGAACTCTCTTGAACATTTCCATCGAGAAAAACAACTTCCCATGACACATCATCTTATTCTGCCCATATTATGACCATCCTCCTAGAGCAACACCTTGGCAAACACGTTCACGCATCACTACAGCCTCTAATTCCCCCCACTGAGACTCCTCCTCCTACTGCGACAGAGAGGAATGCACTATCTTCTGTAACAGACATCCTCTTCCATTATCCACCCTTGTATCAAGGTGTAGGACATCCAAATCCTTCATCACATTACACGAATCTTCCAACTATCGAAGTGTATCCTTATATGACTTTCTGGTCAAGGCATCTTCCACAATATTCCCCTTACCTTCAGTGTATGAGATTTCAAAGTCGTAGTCCAGAAAAAACTACGCCCACCTCTACTACCATAAGTTCAGGTCCCGCTGGAAGAAGATATAACTCAAGATCTTGTGATCCATGAAGACTACGAAGCACACTTCAATGAGGTAAAGCCGCCACATATTCAGTGCGAACAAGACCACTAAAAGATCCAGATTGTGGGTGGTATAGTTACGCTCATGGGGACATAACTTCCTAGATACATAAGAGATCACCCCTACTGTTGCATCAGCACACTCCCCAAGCCTTGGCCTGAAGCATCATAGAATACCTCAAACTTCAATCCTTCTTCTGGAAACCTCAGCACTGGGGTACTAACCAACTTCCAATTCATATAATTGAAGGCTTCCTCACACTTCACATTCCATACGAATGCCTCATCTTTCTTGGTCAAGGCTGTCAAAGGTGCTGCAACTTGGGAGAAGTTGGGCACAAATATCTAGTAGTAACCTGCTAGGACCAGGAAACTACAAACCTCCATCACATTCTAGGGTGCTTCCCAAGAATAAGTCACCTCAACCATTGAAGGGTCCCCTTCTATTCTTTTTTGAGACACTATGTGTCCAAGGAAATGTACTTCTCGCGTCCAGAACATTCACTTGGGCAATTTCCCTTAAAGCTAGTGCTATCTGAGGACATCTAAAACTATCCTCAGATGCTCAACATGATCCTCCTATGATCTTGATTAGATCAGGATGTCATCAATAAACACAACTACAAACCAGTCTAGATTTTCTTGGAAGACGGAGTTCACGAGTCTCATGAACATGGTTGGTGCGTTTGTAACACCGAAAGACATAACCACAAATTCAAGGTGCCCATATCTACACCTGAGGCAGTCTTCGAGATTTAACCCTCCTTCCCCATCAACTGGGGATATCCTGACCACATCTCTATCATAGAGAACCACCCTACCCCCTTCAACTGGTCAAAGAGATCGTCTATCCTCAGGAGAGAGTAATGTTTCCGGACCAGTACATGATTCAGTCTCTAGTAGTCTATGCATAGTCTAAGACCACCATATTCCTTCTTCACAAACAAGACCGGAGCACCCCATGGTGACTTTCTTGTTAAAAAAACCCCTTCATCATCAAATCATCAATCTGAATTTTTAACTACCTCAATTCATAAGGCGCCATCTAATAGGGATCCATCAAAATTGGACAGGCACCAGGTTGCAAGTCTATAATGAACTCCACATCACATCGAGGGGGTAGTTTCACCACCACTTCATGGAATAATTCCATGAATTAATAGAAGATCTATGAGACTTCCACATACTCTAAGTCTTCTGGATCCACTAACATCTTAGCTAACAAGGAAAGAAGGGGCTCTACTTGCCGACTACCCTCCTGGCGACCCCGCTCGCCGATGAAAGTCACACGTTGTCCACCCATATCTGAAAACATAATTCTTATTCAAGTGTAGTCGATAATAGCACATATAGAGACCATCCATTAGATTACTAAAATGACATCATATGACTGCATCTACCATAGAAGAAGGTCCCCACTAGAATGATATGGTCCCAACATCAGTCTACATCCTCGAAAAACCAGAGACAAGATGGGTTGACCTCCGATTGGAATACTCAAAACCAGAGGTACGGATAGTGTCTTTGTTTCTAGACACAGAGCATGGGCTAGACTTGGTGAATCAAAATAGTGTGAAGCTCCTGAATCAAAAAATGATCATTCAAGAGTACTAAACAAGTTGATTGTACCTCAGATGACTTCTGGACCTGTAGTAACGGTTGCCTCTGCGGTGTGCAACAACCCATGATCAGCTCCCTTTCCCCTAAGATTTCAGCCGCCTCCCCGACCATGTACTGGTCGATGTCCCAGAGGGGTACTATGAGGTCTTCCTCCTCCTGAAATGTGTGCTCTCGGTGGAGTGGGATCTCACTGTCCCTATTGCTGCTGCTGAAATGGTCTGGCTGGAAACTGCTGCTGCTGAGGTGGGCACTGAAACTTACCACCGCCACTGTACTACACTATGTCTGACCACTGATTGAAAAGGTTCCCACATCTTCCACAAATGAATAATTTTGGTCTTGTGCCCGAAAAGAATGGTCAAGTACCGGGAGATCGAAACAGGAACTACTAAGGCCTCCTCCCCTCTGGCTGAAACCTGGAAGGCCAAAAGGTTGGAGGACTACTGCTGACGACCGTCCCCTTTGATGAGAAAAATTTATTCCCTACTCAGGGAACACCTCATAGTGTTTGAATCCTCTCCACCACATAATCCTTATTGTGGACCTCCAAGTATGTCGGTAGAGTAAACAGATTGACAACATACTAGAGATAATCACAGAGTGCACTCTCTAAACATCTCACCCGAGACTCCTCATCTTGGAAGAGGTCCAGAGAAAAGCGAAGGAGATCCTTGAACTTGATCCCCAACTCCTTCATTGACATTCTCATATGCTGACGGGAGAGTAGCTCTAGCCTCTTTTCTCTAACTTCATCATGGAAGAGAGGAATTCCTCCCAAAACTCCCACTTGAAGTTAGTCCATGAAACTTCAACTTCACTATTCTCCCCAAGATAGAGTGTCCACCACTGACGCACCGCTCACTGCATCTGGCTTGTAGCCAGTGGATCCCAGTACTCCGTCGGAACCCGAATCAAGCTGAAAGCTATCACCAGCTCCCTGAGCCCGCTCTCTATCTCCGTGTATGATATTCTACCCTCGTACTTCCTGAGGGTCTACCACTGAAAGGCACAAAGTTTCCTCTTCCACTGGTCATCCTCCTCCTCTCGATCATCCCTATAGTGATCAGTCAAATCATCCTCTTGGGCCTCGATCTCCCGCACTACCCATGGTCATCGTCTGGGTACCATAGATACAAGGTAAACAAGGAATGCCTAATCCTGAGTAGTGTAGAATATTGATTTTGATTTTTCATAAAAATTTCATTTAATTTACATCCCCAAAGTACCCAAGACACACAAGAAAAAATTCATTATGATACATATACCATTCTTAGGGTCTCTACCCTTTAATAAGTGTAGCCTCACTGGTTGTTCGGTAGGTCCAATGTCCTTGCATCAGATCACGGAGGGACCTAAAATCCCGAATCCTAGGCAGTCTTCCCTGACCTATTTCAAATGCCATAATTTCCTAAAACTATTTCCCTACCATCCATGCAATCCTTACTGTGCCAAATCCAAACAACATTATATCTCACAACCTCCCTTTGATACCATTATGTCGCGACCCGTTTTCACCAGGATGAGGGAAGGGATAACAGATTACTAAACCCTTCCTTCCTCAAGTTGAAGGATAGATAATGACCCCTAGAGTCCCGCCTTCAATAGGACAAGGAGTGGCGACTGGAACCAAGGTTATATAATCACACATAAAATATAAATAATTACACTTTATTTAGCAGGATCGGGAGATAAGATAGTAAATACGAACATCACCAAAATTATACGTAAATGTAAATCCAAAACAATCCATTACCATATTCATTTTCCAATAATAATGTGATACAATTACAAGAAAACTCCAAAGGTAAGTACTAAAAGAAATGTAAAACAATAACGTCAACTGTCCCGATGTCCAAGCTAATAGGGTCCAGCACGGTCCTCAAAATCTTCTTGGAAACATGAATGAGGTTTTATATGTGGAGGGTGATTATACAGGTATACATAGTAGGGAAAACCAAAATCTCTCATGATCAAGTGGGAGGCATTCTAATTCCGCATGGAAAAAGGAGATAACCAAAGCACCTAGTAAGGAAACTATCCACCCAAACCTCACCAAGGAACACTCCCCAAAAACGCAAGCCAAGTTAGTAATAGTAATAACTAATCGATGTATGGGTACCCCCACACTAATTTCCCACTTGTTATTGAAGACATCCTGTGCGTTAAAACACTCCCACCATATGACAACCCTGCACTTTATTTCATACTTAAACATGATTTATTACATAAACATCACATGATACAACATAGAATATTGAGAGGACTAATTTATTTGGGGATTAGGATAATTAAAAAACAACATAAAACATGAAATACAAAATCTTTATTGAAAAAGTTTTTTATATGACTACTACATTCCCTCGTACTTAACATTTCATGGGATAACTTGAGGAAATGCATAAGAAAAGGGTGAGCTATAAATCCCAGTAAGGGAATAAACATGGAATATCATGAAGGATAAAATACATTTTAAACATTAGGCATATCAATAGATCACAAGAGAAACCTGAATATAAAGGCATGATAAATCATGATAATTATTACATGGAAATGTGGTAACAACACTTAACATGGAATTCGCATGAGCCAAGACTTATTGCACATGGAGCAGGAGTAAACCCTCATTGCACATGAATCTTGAGTAAACCCTCATTAAAATTGAATTAGAATAAGTCAACACTCATTGCACATGAATTATCATGATACTATACTTTACCCAATGCATTGGAGTGCTATTAGGGCGTACCCTTTCTTAAACATTTCATTTCATGCATAATTGTGCCACATGGATTATACAACAGGGAATCAATCATCATAATTTATTCCACAATAATGAGATGTGGAATACATACATGAAGATTTATAATAAATAATTAAATGTTCATAAAGGTGAATACCCTTGATATATAAATGGGTATGGTATTCACTATATAATGACATTGGCTTGGAAAATCGTAGTGCTATTTCAGCAGCATAACGACGTGAAATAAGAACTCATAAAAAATGGTTGATGAGAGAGAAAGGGGTGTCTCATCATATTTACTTGAAATGGATAGTAAAGAGATTATATAGATACATGTACCAAAAAACATAATGGAATTTAGATACATATTACAAAATAAGTACTTGGATGTAAAAGAGGAGAGAGAAATCCCCCACAAAATTTCAGCATGGTAACAGGTGTACATGGGAGGAAATGATGAGAGAAAAAAGGGTCTCAAATCATCCAAGAATAAATAGGGATGTATGTGGGAGGTGTGAAAGAATACCCCGAAATTTTTAATTGAAAACAAAAGTCCATAATAACTTAAAGAAAATTGGACAAAAATGAGAAAGGAAGAAATCCCTTACTTGGAAGTGTGATCCCCAAGGCTTGGGAGAAGCTTGAGAAAGGCTTATTAGGATCTTAGGGCACCTTGGGAGTATTATATAGAGAGGCGGGAAGAGGTTGGAAGAACTTCAAAGGCTTTGAGTGAAGATGAAGTGTGAGATTGGGTGGGTTTATATAGGAAAGAATAGGAAATTCATTATTATTTAGGTTTGGGACACCTCACATTAAACTAATAAAAAAACAAACAATACCATGGTTTTTTACCATAGTATTTGAAATATGGGAGTGGAAAAAAATATTTTATAAGTCCAATGGCCGAAATTCTTAAAATAATAGTGTGGCTTTTGTAGAGGTGAGTCACACTCTCAAGGAAAACAATTTAAAATGACAAAATGTTTTATAAGCCTTGAAGGGTCCACCAAAGCACTGTAAAATAATTAAAAAAACCCAAAATTACATTATTTTAATTTTAAAACACATATTTTCTGAACATAATGTCTATAGTATTTTATTACATCACTATTGGGTCATTATTATGTCATAAAACACATTATATATTTAAACGGTATTTAATTTTTACCCAAAAAATCGACTGTCTCAGAAAATTATGAAAAATTCACCATTGGATAATTTCGACATCCTGATTCCTAAAATAATTTTCATTTTATCTAAATAATTTTTTAAATATGTGATTTTTTTACTTTTAAAATAAAAATGGACATTTAACAAAATTCATGGGTTTTGACAAAAACAACATTCAAACCTTAATAAAAATTACAATTTCATTAATAAAATTATATGATAATTTATATTTAATAAAAAGTAATATAATGATAAAAACAATATTTTATTAAAATATCATTTAATTCCAAAATCTATTAATTCATCAAAATATATTTCTTCGTTGAATATAAACTAAAAATACTATTTTTGTTTTAAAAACTATTTACAAAGTAACAATAATAAAGTGAATGCACATTATTTATACAAAAATAATGCACATAATCATATTTCTATGGTCTTGTAACATAACCCTTATAACACCCGCATAAGACCGTAGGGTAAAGTGTGCGAAGGTGAAAGACTCTTGGGGTGTCTAGGATAACATCGCCCGGGTGGTAATCCCTATTAAATTCTACTTCTCTTGTAGTCAGTTCTGCTCATGCTTAATGTGTTCAAGCTCATCTTGGGCTTGTTCAAGAGTAAAGCCCAATTATTCCACCTTCTTTCCGAGCTCTGAAAAATGGTCTTCATATGGGGAAAGTCTACTATATGAAGCCTTCTTTACCTTTAACTGAGTAAATTGGATTTGTTAAAGCACTATATTTATACTAATCATGTGATCACTGTTCAATGGATATATTAGTAATGGTCACAATTCATATAGGTATTTTAAAATCAAAAACATAAAACCAATGTATTTCACACATTATATAACAATAATAATACATTTAATTAGATAAAGATGAATTTTCATTAATGAATGTTTGGGTCGTTACAATCTACCCCCTTAAAAAATTCCACCCTAAAAATTCCCTTCTTCCACTTTAAAACAATTGTGGGTAACTTTATGTCCCCACTTCCTATGATTCCCAAATCTCTTCTTCAAACTTGTGGTTTTTTCACAACACCTTGACGAGGGGAATTTTTTTATTTCATATAACTTTTTCTCAACAATATATGATCATCATTGGTTTCTCCTCATAATAAAGATCATCCTATAGTTGTACTACCTCTAAAGAGAGTACATGTGAAGGGTATGGTATGTAATTCCATAATAGGGATACATGAAAGGCATCATTTACTTTGGCCATGGTTGGTGGAAGTGCCACTCGATAGGCCACAACCCCAACACGATCAAGAATCTCGAAGGCGCCGATGTGCCTAGGACTTAACATCCCTTTCTTTCCAAACCACATGACCTTCATCCATAGAGATATGTGTACAAATACCATGTATCCCACTTTAAACTCAAGGTCACATCGACGGTTATCGGCATAACTATTATGTCGACTCTGGGATACCTTAATATGCTGCTGAATGGTTTTCACTTTCTCCACCATTTCTTCGACCATATCTGGTCCTAGAAGCTTACGCTCACCGACTTCATCCCAACATGCTAGGGTTCTACACCTCTTCCCATATTTTTCTTCATAAGGTTCCATACAGATGATCGAGTGGAAAATGTTATTCTAGGAGAATTCAACCAGTTTAAGATATTGGTCCCACCCACTTTTGAAGTCCATAGAACATGATCTTAACATATCCTCTACTGTCTAAATAGTTTTCTCAGACTGGACATCATTTTGAGGATGATAGGTGTTGACACTCTTTTCCATCATAGAGTCTAACGAATGGAAAAGGGGAGTACCATAAGCATAAAGAGGGTCACCCTTTGAAGAACATCAAAAATTAACAAAGGCATGGACTAGGAACCCATTTGGAGGGATTCACTGAAGTTTCATGTGCGCCACGCAAGTCACTTGTGCGCCACCTATGGGACGTGCAAGTCACTTGTGCGCCACCTATGGTTCACACAAGTCACATGCGCACCCTATTCTTTTTTTTCCTCCCAAGGTGCCCTGGTGGCCTATAAATAGCCCTGATGGGCCCTAAATTTTAGGGATGAATTTTTCAAAACTCATATTCAAGCTCTGGTCGCCCAAGTCTTCAACTCAAGTCTTCTAAAATCTTTAAAGGTAACATTTTACCTAGAATGGAAGACTTGAAGGAGTAGGATAAGGCCTAAGTGTATAATATTCATCAACAATTGCTCACATATGTGTCTAAACCTCCTTAAAAGTGGAAAGACCTGTGCGCCGCCCTACCCTTTAAATGACACTTGTACACCTCCCTTTTGGAAACATTTTAGGATAATACTAAAGGCTTGAGTTAAGTCTCACCAAAGTATTACCCAATAGATTATTTGTCGCCCAGGTGAACCCATGCCGCGCAAGTACACTTGTGCGGCCAAGACTTGTGCGCCAAATGATTTGTGCATTTATACTTGTGTGCCACCTTTACTTGTGTGCCTCTCTCCCGTTCACCTATCCTCTTCAACATATTATCCCTCAAACAACATTTCAAAGCCATTTATGTCATGGTTCCTTTGTTGGATTCCTTATCTGAAAGGAATTCCGTGAGAACCTCTCCAAAAACCTCATGACTTGCAAGATTTATGTCACCACAGTTAGAGGTTTCCTATATAACATCATCCTTTCAGATGAGAAGTTCCTTAGATTTAGGGCATCCTCTTCATGAGTAAGCCCCAAGTTCCCATGGTTTGGGCCTCCTTCTCAGGAGTAAGCCCCAAGTCTCAAGTCCCCTTAACCTGGGCCTCCTTCTCCGGAGTAATCCCCAGTCATAATTTCCTTTAACATTGGGCCTCTTTCTCAGGATTAAGCCCTAGGTAATAAGTTCCCTTTAATTGGTCATCCTCCTCAATAGTAAGCCCCAATCTTAATTTCTTCTGATTTGGGCCTCCTTCTCCGGAATAAAACCCAATCATAAGACCCTTTTAATTTATACCTCCTTCTCAGGAGTAAGCCCCAAGTTAAATAATACAAATCTCCATAAAGTACAAATACCTTTATAGATCCTACTCATAGGCTTCTTTCCTAAAGTAAGTCATGGTATTCATCTACTTGGGCAGTCAGACATATGTTAGCCCCACGTCATTTCTCATGACTACATATTTCATGGCACCATCTTCATGTTTACTAATACCTCTTGTTTCTCACACTGATCATGACTCACATGAGCTTAGGGTGTAAAAGTAATCACGAAATCTCTTTTTGGGCCATTAACCATGCATAAACCCCATATTTCACTAACCAAACTACATGGACGCTGATCTCTGCCTTAAAAGTAGTGTACGTATGAAGCCTTTATAAGGTTCAATCCCATATTTCATTAATTCTTTTCAGTCCCATATGACATTAAACTATATCCTTCTTATCGAACTACGTGGGTTTTGATTCCTTTTTAAACAAGGATAAGTAGGTAACCCATCTGTGGGTATGATCCCAAATCTGAAATAATCTATGTCTTTTTGAACGACAACAAACTTCAAGTGCCCCATTGAGTGGCTTTAAAATCAGTATGGTCATCATAATGACCAAGAGATTCCTATATAACGTATTGAAGGATACCATTGACTAAGAATCTCTAATATACGGATGATTCTCCATCGATGTAGACCCTCAAATACATATAAAAGATTCTCTAAATCCCATACATATCAATCATTGATTTTAAATCTAAAGTAAAACTCATTTTCATGCTTGGTGAATTAATAAGGATTCATAAACATAACTTAAATCTAAAAGAGAGTCTTGATGTAGGTAATAATTCCCCCCAAAAAGGTGTGATGGGCCTGACCTCCCATACTCTCGACCAATGCAAATTCATAAGCCTCATCGGTCTACAACTAATGAGATCCTACCTTTTGAAAGTAGGTCCAAATTGATATAGAGTCATTGGATGTTTCCCATTCTACGAATAAACCCGTTAGAAACCGATTAGAAAGTTTGAACCATAAACAGATAAGGTCATCCCCATTTCCAGAAGAAACAAAAAATGGTAAACCCAACGTGAATCCTTAACCAAGTTAAATGATGTTTTACTTATTTGTTAGGCCCCTATTAAACTCAATATGAGGTCCAACAAATCAATCAATAACATATGTACTAATCCAAAAGAAGTAGTCAATCCAAACTTATCTTGATTTTGTCTGCTATATTAAACAGACACTATTTTCCAATATCTCTCTGCAACACCAAATGGCTTCATTAAATTTCACAACCGTGAATGCCTCAACCGCTAATCTTGTTGGATCCTTGTCCGCTCTAAGGATGACATCACCTACTTAGATTCTTCAACGATGGTTCTCAAATGTATTGGTGAGGGAATACCGTCCAAACGGTACCATCCTGACTCTGGAGGCTACTCGACAAACCGTCCAAGTTAACAACTCACCCTGGTTTTCCGGACAACGATGACCAGTGGTTAAGAAGCAGGTGGTGCCAACCACCGTTTCCAACCATTTCGGGTCGTCATCGCTAGAATGCAACAAACACTGCCTCTCATATTACAGGGTGGTGAATGAAGAGCTCACTCAAGGCCTCAGTTCAAGAAGACAAGAGTCCTTCTTGTGGACTCCCACCAGCAATCGCCGCCAGAATCGTGTAGTAGTGCACACTCAATATGAAGAGGGTATCACATTTAGGTGTTTGGATCAGGTTACTCAGACCCGAGTATGCAAGAAGAACCGTCAGAGGAGAAATTTGGCCTATATAGAGTAGGTTCTTACCTCTTCCCCCTCTGGAAAAGTCCATCGATTTAACTTGATGGAAAACAACGAGCAGGCATATACACTCATCCATCCTAATTTCACTGCCCAGCAGACTCATCCGGTAGTAACACACCAATCCCGCCAGGAAATTCTGGTGGAGTAAAATAGGCATGCACATATACCTGTTTATAATTCATCATCCAGTCATCAGGCTCGTCTGACTGCATCCCAAGAAGCTCACCAACCAAATGTGGTGACCACCTGTAAAAAGGCACATACACCTTCTTATACTCATCAATTCTATCAGCAGTCTCATCTTCCAGTATTGAAGGAAATTCATCAACCATATTTGGTGGAGAGTAATTAGCAGGAACATACACCTACAATTCATTAAGCTAACCAACCATCTCGTTTGGTATCACCCGGAGATGTCAATTGGAAAGCCTCAATGACAAACAGGAGGAAGACACAACTTTCTTCCCCCACACATGAGTTCTGTCAGAATTCACTAACATAAAAAGTAGGACAGGAGCAGGAACACACACCTACTCCAAACATGTAATGGAAATATATTCCCATTCTGGAAGCTGAATTCTCCAACCACATTTTGACAATGGTGAAAGAGAAGAAGAAAATCCCTACCCATATTTTGGACACCTATCAGAATAATATAACAACTTCAGTGACATCACAGGGAAAGAAACATAAATCTATCCCTATCAGTGGAGTGACTCGTCAACATGCCACTCCGGAGTAGATACACACCTCTGCTCCGATCTAGGAGGATCGTGGGGCATTCTCCCCCATGTAATATGGAAAATCAAGTTAGGCACATACACCCGATTTAAATGGACATTATCAGCCTAACCTGACCATTTCTCTTAAGCAGGCACATACACCTACCCATTATAACCACTTTCGTCAACAAGTGGTTTCCAAAGTGAGTAAGAAGACATCCAAGAAAACGACCCATCCAGAACAGTTGAAAAATCAAGAGACAATCATCAATAAATCCTTGCTCAATGATGGAGTTCTTGAAGCCCTCAGACAATTATCTATTGCAACTCAAGATTCAAATCTCTCATTTTCAGATTCCAGAAGTAATAACAATAATTTTGAAGGTCTTCATCAGACACTTCCACATAAAGGCTTGCTTCATGACAATTTGGACAATCTCGTAGTATCATTTTATGAGGAGAGCCACGATAACCCTCTATGTGGTCAGAAGACCAAGAAGCAATAGGTTTCATCTTTTGTTGTAACCCAACATGGTGGTCCTCCCCATGATGATGAATTTATCTTCGAATGTCCTCTCCACAGAATTAATTCGCATTTCCTAGAAAATTATTCAATGGAAAATGTAGTAATGAGAAATACATCTTATCTTCAGGCACTTTCAAATGCGAAGCTAGTCATGTCTAATGCCTTACCGCTAGCACGTGAAATACTTTCTCAATGAGAAGATAGCCCGGGGTGTAGGTTATTCTCTGAACCACCCCTGGGACATTCATCTTCTAATTTGACAAATGAATTCTCAACTAATCTTGTTGAATCTGATGAAGCAACAAGGAAGCACCAGCTTTGGTCTAATCAGGTAGAATAATATTCATCAAATGACAAAGGGGAAATGCTGAAAATGAAAAAACAACTAGAAAAAGGTGAGATACCAGTCATGTTTTGGCCTTTGGCTGATTCTCAGTATGATATTCCAGAAACATTGATAGAAGATTGTATTCATGATATCCATCTCAACATGTGGAAAAATATTTGTCACTTAAAAGAGAAAATATTATCTAATGATGAATATAAAAACCATGTTAAGGTTATAGAAGGGATGTAATGCCAAATTGACTTGACATCTCTCTCATTTTTCCAACAACCAAAGGTTGAGAAGTAGCAGAGACCCCTTCAGCATACATGCCTTGGCACATTATAATGGTTTCACTATTTGATTACCAATTCCCAATCTATTATTCATATTAGGGGATGGGGTGTTCATGGAGAATTGCATTTCACAGTGCTCTCCAGTCAACAAAGCCCGCTAAAAGTGGTCTCATGCAATGTCATTGCCCATGGCTGGCCACATCTAACTGGTTTTGTGTATAATCAACAACTTTATCAAGAACATGCCTCAACTAGTTCTTCAAAAAAAAAACAGGTATATAAAGAACAAGTTGTCAAATTACTCTTGCATCAAGAAAATTAGAATATCGAACATGATTCTTGTTTAGAGCATGCATATCATCAGGTGACAGTGGTGTCATAAATAATACAATAGTCATCTGAGACAGGTTATTTGAGTTAATGTAGGATTATGAAACCAGCCAATTTCCGGACTAAAATCAGCAAAATCAAGAGGTATTTTAAGAAAGTTTCAGATGTAGTAGCTTAAGAGCCACCGTAGCTTGCTAGGCTGGGGACTCTATTAATCCAACCCTTGGGATAAATAGACAGGATTTGAGGAGTTGAGCAGGAAAAACAAGAATAGCCCCAGTCCACCGGACATGGGACCTTTTCAAATTCTCAATCTCTTCCTCAGTGAAAGTCAGTCTTCTCTCGATTAGGGAAGAAGCCACAAGAGGAACACAGAGCTGGATTATCAGGAGGTTCCCTCCAAATTACGGTTCATCAAGATGTTCCTAAGGGATCAACCAATCAAAAGGCAATGTCTCATAAATGACATGGAAGAAGACAGTATCGTAGAAGCGATGACCGAAGGGCTGCAATTCGTTATGTATCGATAAATGTAATCAATGTCATTGTCACTAATCCCATAAAACAATAGGCTCAATCAGAGGAATCAGATGAAGAGGTTCCTATTCTAGAGGCTATACACACAGAAACGAATGAAGGAGGTGTGCATACCAGAAGATAGAGGGTTTCCCAAGGGCAAGACATTACTTTGGGTAATGCCCTTCTATACTCTAGAAAGGCAAATGCCAAGGAAAAGGGTAAAAGTCAGGTTACATCCCACCCAACCTCTGGAAAAGGCTAACAACTCTCATTAGAGGAAAGGTTCACACAACAAGAAGAAGAAATGAAGGAATTAAGGAGGTTAAATCCAGAACTACTTCAAGGTAGTCTTCCTTCTAAGCATGCTATAGTTAATCAATCAAAGATTTTTTTGCTGCTACTAGGATGGATCAAGAATATCCACCTTTACAAGTACACCCTCACAGGTCCAATCCTATGGGTCATACGCAATAGCAACTGGAAATACTTTTATCAGTGGTAGTACTGATTGCCACATCTGTCCAGACTCTAGTTATTGTACCTTCTCAGGTCCAAGCTCAACCAGATGTTTCTCAAAAATTAATGACTACCATTGAGTCATTAACGTCTCGGTTGGCAGCAATGGAAGGTACAAGTGCAAAAGTTCAACCAGAAAAGAGAGCTTACCCTGAATGGGTGAATGTAATTCCTCCCCAATAAAATTTTGCGAATACCAAATTCCCAATTTTTAATGGTTCAGTAGATCCATAACAACACTTGACACATTTCATTTCTCGTTGTGATCCTATGATGGGAACTCCTCAACAAAGAGAAGAAGCTAAGCTCGGGTGTTTTTTGTAGTCGTTAAAAGGACCTGATTTTGTCTGGTATACAGGTTTGCAATATCAGTCAATTACTGGGTGGGAAGATATCCGTCAAAGATTTATTCTTCAATTTATCTCAACATTACCAAAGACGGCAGTTTTTTATCTTACCAATTGTATGAAAATGTAAAATGAAAGAGTTTCAGATTTTATTGATCGCAGGAAGGGATTAACATATTCCTTATGTTTACCACTCCCTCAAGAAGATTTTCTACCAATCTGTGTGGTAAATCGGCATGATGAATTATCCACACCATTGATCCCTGTGAAATAGACCGGAGGGTTTAACCACCTTACTTCAATAACTCAATAGATAGAAGACTCTCTTATAAAGACTAAGGATAAAACTCGTGTAATTCCATAATTTCTAGGAAGGAGAATATAGAAATTATAGACTTCTACAGTGACACATAAACAACCACCTATACCCGATTCCACATCCAAACCTTAATCATATAGAAGGGATCTAACTCCTTAGCATCAACAACAACGAACGCCTCGTGAAGATGATCAAAGAGATCAAAGGCGGAAACAATTTGAGGATTTAATGAAAGAAGTTTATTCTTTTCGGAATGAACACGTTCCTTGTTACTTCATCTATGATCTGGAAAACAATCTGGTTCAGTTACCAAGGCCCAAATGGCTGAACAAGGAAGGAGATGAAGACTTTCCCAAATATTTCTCATTTCATAAAATGTTGGGGCATCCCATTCATGAGTGTTTGTTCTTGAAAGACCTCCCCCAAAAGATGGTGGACTCTGGATAAGTAAAATTGAGAGGTTCTTCAGTAGAGGTAGCATGTGTTACTGAGACTGATCCAGAAGAAAAATGCGAGTGGCATGAAGTCAAAAGAAAAAAATTTCAGAAATATGATGATTGGATGGTCAGGAAAATGATCATCCGAACTCATGCCATTTTAAGAACACAATTGAATCAACCAATTGTGTCTTCTTCTATGTCTGCCACAAAAAACCCCCTTCATCAGAAGAAAAATCCTCAAAGAAGCAGCACAATTTGAAGAAAGAAGAGCAGTCAGAAGAAGATGACCTCGTTTCAAAGCCTAAGATGACTTTAACTCTGGCAGATTTTATGTCGTCTACTTTGAAAGCATGGACACCGACCCACCAAATGGTTGATCCTGAACTGGTTCATCAGGAAGAATCTTCATCAGATGAAAAATTGATCATTGTTTCTGTTAACATGATTCATTTAACGGATCCTTATGCCAATCACAATTTTGATTATGATGAGCCTATTTACCCTGTGTTTAACAGATGAATTAGAGGAAGAGACCGAGGTCTAGGATGCAGGGGAAAACATGGATATTCTAGGAGCCACTATTTCAATACTACCATTGCTAGAACTGTATATGCGGCATAAACTCATGGCAAAGCCCTTCAGCGGGCTCAACAAGAAGAAGAATGTTCTTCCACACATGGAAGATTTGGTCCTGACATAGATATTTTGGAGGACCAGTTAGAGGTCATAGCTTCTTCCTCTCAGCAAATAGAGAGACCTATTCGGTCTAATCTACTGAAGCCAGGAGTGTTTCCAATTCTTGCCCCGATACGGGATGCATCTACTGCCAAAGAATCAACTTCCAAGGCACCTAAAAAACCACATTTTCATGATGGGAAATGAAGACCTTTGGAAAAAAAGTATGATGTCTTGAAACATTTTTCCCATGTACCGGCCATGTTATCAATTCTGGATGCCTTGAATCTATCAAAAGATATTCGGGAGGCACTTATTGATGGTTTTTCAAGTATTCAAGAATTAGAAAGTGAAATTGCTATGGCTGAAGTCTACCATATAGAGAATGATCCTATAGAATGCCATGTAGTAATATCTTTCACAGATGAAGATGAAGATGATGTTGTATATGTACATATCAGACCTTTGTATCTATCAGTAAAAGTCAATGACATAGACATCCGACGAGATTTCATTGATAATGGATCAGGAGTCAACCTCATTCCTATTCATAAACTTTGTCGATTAGGCCTCACCAAATATGATTTATCTTATTCTAATTTGATGTTGAAATGATATTATAAGAATGAACAAGAACCTATGGAAGAAATTACACTCAGAATTCAGTTTGGAGACCTTGCGACTAATTCAGATTTCATGGTTGTTCGTCAGGACACAGCCTTCAAAAATTTTCATGGAAGACCTTGGCTACATCAACATGCGACTGTACCTTCATCATACCATCAATGTATCAAATATTGTTTCAATTTTCAAATTGGGACATTGTATGGTGACAAGGCCCCATTCAAAACGTGTGAATCTCAATACATTGAGGAAGAATTTTATTACTTGGAGGGAAAGAAAAAATCCACAGCAATGAAGGTCACCAAAAATAATGCTCCAAATGGTTTGGAGAAGATTCCAGTAAAACCATTCATACATGTGAGTACATATTATGTATTTCCTATTAGTCAAACTGAAAAGATAGACCAAAATCCAAACACTCTTATGGAAACTTCCATAATGTCAATTACTGCAATCAAGCCATAAAGCATGGGAGAAATTGTTGATTCACCAAGAAATGATGGAATCTTAGATAGAGATGTCTTCATTTCATCAACTGAAATCTAGCAATTCAATACCTCATCAACCAGGTCAGAAGAAGTTATAGCGATACCAGAGGAAAACAATGATGTCGATTCTCAATCCATCATCTCCTCTCTATTAACCCAGGAAGACCCTATATCATCAATAGGGTCAGAAATGGTAGCCTCTTTTCCATGATGTTCCAATTTTATCTTCTACCCTGACCATGGAAATTCTGCTTCATCATCTACTATGAAAGTAGAAACAAAAGTAGTAACACATATTGAAGAAGAAGTGGAAGATCTTAGGCATGCTCCTCCAGCATTTGAAGAGGGTATCTCTACTACTGTGGATGAACTCAGAGAGATAAATCTTGGTAAAAAAGAAGATCCATACCCCACATTAATTAGTTCATCCATGACTCTTGAAGAGAATGAAATGTATACTTCATTTCTAAAGAAAAATCAAGATGTATTTTCTTGGAATTATACAAAAATTCCAGGTATTGATCCCGATGTTTCCACTCATCATTTGGGTTTTATAGAAGAACATCGAGGATTCAAGCAAGAAACAAGAAGAACACACCCAACTTATGCCTCCAAAATTGAAGCTAAAGTTGATAAGATTATCAAGGATAACTTCTTTAGAGTAGTTCAATATCCCAAATGGGAGGATAGTATTGTCCCTGTGAAAAATAAGAATGGACAAATTAGATTTTTCATTGACTTCAAGGATCTTAATCGGCATTGTCCCAAGGATGATTTTCCAGTTCCGATCACAGAACTCTTAATTGATGCAACAGCTGGCTACGAATCTCTTTCTTTCATGGATGGTTACTCTGGGTAAAATCAAATACGAATTGCCCCAGAAGATGAGGAGTCTGCAAACTTTAGAGCTCCTCAAGGTGTGTTTTGATATTGGGTAATGCCCTTTGGCCTAAAGAATGCAGTTGAAACATATCAACGTGCCATGCACCATATCCTCAACACCTTTTTAGGGAAATTTGTTGAATGTTATGTGGATGATTTGGTGGATAAATCCAGACAATGTCTTGATCACTTGGCTGATCTGGAAATCATATTCAACAAACTTCGACAAACAATTTGAAGATGAACCCCTTGAAATGTGCTTTCGGGGTAACCTCAGGAAAATTTCATGTCTTTGTTGTATGACATTGTAGTATCGAAGTTGATCCTGAGAAGACAAAATCAATCCTTGACATGTCACCTCCTAGAAATCGGAATGAATTAAGAGGAATTCAAGGACACTTGGCCTATATTCGGTGTTTCATTTCCAATTTGGCAAGAAAGCGTTTTCCCTTCACCAGATTAATGAAGAAGGGAGTCACCTACCAATGGACTAAAGAATTTCAAGAAGAATTTGATATCCTCAAGAAATATCTCTTAATTCCACCAGTATTAATGCCACCTGTTGAAGGAAGACCAGTTATTCTCTATGTGACAGCTTTAGATCGATCATTTGGTGCCTTCCTTTCCCAAAAAAATGATGCTGGGAATGAAAACAACCTTTAATATCTCATTCGGACTATGATTAAGAAAAAAACTCAATATTAAAGTATTAAAAAGTGCTGCCTAGCATTAATCTTTTCTTTTAAAAAATTGAGACACTACCAGCAACATCATGAGGTCCAATTGGTAACACACAATAACCTGCTAAAATTTATCCTTAGTCGTCCAATGCTTACAGGACGTCTAGCAAGGTGGGAAGTTATTTTGCAGCAGTTTGATATCCAGTATGTGTCTCCAAAGGCAATAAAGGGCCATGCTCTGGCCGATTTCCCTGCTGAACCCCCATCTGTATAAGATACATTTTTAAATATTGAACTTCTTGATGAGGAAGTAATATCTATTCAAGATAATCCCCAAACATGGGAAATGTACTTTGATGGAGCCTCTAGAAGTCCAACATGGTAGAAAATGGGGGATCTTAAATTCAACAAAGTTGGGTTAGGAATCATGCTTATTTCCCTAGAAAAGGCAGTGATAACCTATTCCTTCTTATTGATGGAAGGTGGTACAAATAATTAATTAGAATATCAAGCTCTCATTGCAGGCTTGGAATTGGTGCTTCAGGCACAGGTGAGTCACTTGAAGGTAAAATGTGATTCATATTGGGTAATCAAACAAATCAACGGGGATTATGCCATCAGAAAGGAAGAGTTAATCCCTTTGTGTGATTACGTCAGAGAGTTAATAGCGGAATTTCCCTCAGAACCGACATTTTCATTGTCCTGTAGTCACAAAATGACTAAGCTAATGCACTGTCTAATGTATCCACAGCCCTGGAAGATCCAAATCAGGACGAAACAATCATCAGTATTGCCCGTCGTCGTTTATTTTCACATTTTGTTCAAATCAGAACATAGGAAATCAACAAAATCAGTCCCATTTTTGAACCATATGGTCATGCTACAAGAAGTATGACACCTATCAGAAAATACCTTCAAAATGGAACACTCCCACCTGATAGAGCCGAGAAAGAACAAGTACAGCAACGTGTGGTCAATTGTACTCTTTACGATAGCCCAGATCACCAAAAAAAATTCTACAAGTGATTTTTTGATGTAATTCCATTCAGATGTGTTGATGGTGAAGAGACAATGGCTATCATGAATTAAGTACATGTAGGAGTTTGTGGTTCCCACCACTCTGTACATAGACTTTCTGGTCAAATTCAATGTCTTGGATACTTCGGGACTTTAATGATGAAAAATTATGTTGATTTCACTAAAAAGTGTCATTAATTCCACGTATATGCCAACTTCATTCATCAACATCCGAAGTTGCTTCATACGGTTAAATACTCCTGGCCATTTGCTACATGGGGAATAGATGTAGTAGGACCTTATCCTCCAGCTACAGCTAAGTAGTTTAAGTATATTTTTACTACCACTGACTTCTTTTCCAAATGGGCAGAGGCAATACCTCTCTAAGAAGTCGGTTCTAAAAGCATTGTTAGCTTTTTCACGTCCAACATCAATACCAGATTTGGTGTTTCTCATACCATATTAATGAATAATGGAACCAACTTTTAGTCATCTGAGTTAAGAAAATTGTATCAAGAATACAATATCAGATCCAACCATTCAACTTGGTATCATGAAACAGAAAATGTTCAAATAGAGGATTTCAATAAGATTCTTTCAAACATATTACAAAAATGGTGGATAAAGATAAGAAGTCATGGGCTAATAAACTTTTTAATGCTCTATGGGCTTATCAGACTACCACCCGTACTGCTACGTGATCAAATCCATATTCATTGGTATATGGAAAGGAAGGAGTCTTGCCTATTGAAGTCCAATTACCTTTGCTTAGAGTCATGATTTTTGATCAGTTATCTACAGATGAAAAATATCAAAAGTGATTGGACAAATTAGAATGACTAGATGAAAAAATATTATCCACACTACACCATTTAGAGGTCTATCAGAATCGAATAGCATGAGATTTCAATAAAAAAAATTCTTCATTCATTCATTCAAGGAGAATTGGTATTGGTCCTCAGAACCCCAATGATACAGGGAAAGAAGCCTCCAAATCTTGAGCCAAAGTGTGAAGGACCTTACTCAATTCATAGGGTTTACTCCAATTAAGATTATTATTTAATCTCAATGGATGGAGAACTCATTACAACTCCAAACAATGAAAGATTCTTGAATAAGTATTTTGTGTAACATGAATACATATATTGTCCTTACTGTAGGACATTAATCTGAATAGTCCCCTCTATTGTCCGACATGACATTAAATTGTGTCTCTCTGTCATCCAATATGATGTTAAACCATGCATCATCTGAGCTGCAAGATGTTAAACTACCAATCACCCCATGTCAGTGACACATGACATTAAATTGTGATCGTTGCGTGCACAATTATCTTTTAAACACAGTTTCCATGTGTGCCCAAGGAAGCAAACCATGCATAATACCCACATCATCCTTTGTGGTCACATCTTTCGTGACACGATCATTGGGTCTGATGCTACTTCTTCTTTCTCACACCGAGCATGACTCACGTGAGCCTAGAATAAGCTTCAACCATGACATTTTATCTAGGATCCTATCCACGCTTAAGTCCCAACATCATCTTCAGGTCGCTATCCTCACATACACCTCAATCATCAAATCCCTCTCAATTGAACTACATGGACTTTGATCCTTGCCTCCTAGGCTGGGTACGTAGGCAACCTCTTGAGTTTCAAGCCCGAAACCAATTTCTTCACATTGATTCATCTTCATCCCATGCGATGTTGATCCATGAAGCCCCTGTTATTTGTCTTATTCATATCGGTTCACTTTCGTTCTTCATGACGTTAAACCATGTATGTCCCATCGTCCTAGCTATATGACATTAAACTATATAGTACCCCATTTTCCTTCCTGTAGGACATTAAAATGCATAGTATTGGTCCATACATATGGCTATAAAATATTTTTTGTACCTTTTGTCCTGTATGAAAATAAACTACAACAATCCCTGATACCCTCACTCGAGAGGAATCATTATTGACATGGTCTCCAACCATGTCATGTTTCAAAAACTATGTGTGTCTTGATTCTCATCCTTATGAGATATGTAGTGGCACCCATATTTTTAAACTTGGTTCCAATGATAATTGCAAAAAAGTATTCTATATCCCTCATATGTACGAACCAAATATGTACAAAATGTATTTCAAGAACTACATGAAGAATGATTCCCATCCTCATGGGATATGGAGGAATGCTCGAGCATTCCTCGAGTCCATCCCCAAGCCTTTGGCCCTAACCCTAAACTCTACTTTCGGTCCCTTGACTGAAAAGTACCCTTGGAGGCACATGGTGTGATATGGAACACCCTGCTCTATATTCACATGAGGTTTATAACAAATTCATGATGTTTCTCCTTCACTATGGTCTGAGCTCTATGACCCTAAACTAAGATCTTCCATGCTCTCATCCTGCATGATGTTAAACTGTATTTCAAGAACTACATGTGGCTTGATTCTCATCCTAATGAGATACGTAGAGACATCTAGAATTTCAATTCAAGACCCAGCCGCAACATTATACAAATAATATTCAAGATCTCTATAATCCTTTTCTTTAATTCTGGTCGCAAAATGTCTGATACATGAGAGTTCTTTTGCCGAACTATATAGCACGTGCACTTAGGTGGCCTTGCATAAGTTGTCTACATAACAGACCTGTCATCCAAAAGATGCTACTATTTGACTATGCAGCTCATGCCCTAGTTGGACTTTCATAATTCAACCTCCATAACTAGTTTGTCAAGTAATGGTAACTTCATTATTAGGAGAAGCCTCTTTTGTCCCTATTAGTCCTAACGACGATATGTAGGGATCTACAAAAAAAAACTGCCATCCTTATCGTATTTGTTCCTTACACTTTCTCATGATTTAAATGTATTATGTCGTATAAATGTTTCTATCTCTGGTTTTAGTCATATGATTTGTAACCATAGATACCTTTTTTCCTATATTTGGGTTAGACCTTCATTGAAGTTACATTCCTCCAATTCTTTGAAAGTTCTAATTAGAAATATCCTCTCAATATTCAAGTACCTTTTTCCATAAAGAAAACTCTATGATTTGGAAAATTTGAATCCCCATAAAAATTTCTTCGGAATTTAGAAATAGAAAGTTAAATTTCTGAGATATCTTTTTCCTGACTATACAACACGTTCCCTTAGGTGGCCTTACATAAGATTTCTACATAATGGATCTGTCAACCAAAAGATAATACTATTTGACTATACAGCTTATTCCTCAGTTGGCCCTGCATAATTCAACCCCCATAACAGGTTTCTCAAGTAGCGGTAAATTCATTCATAGAAATGACTTCCTCTAATGCCTTTTATCTCTTTTCTCATGTCATTCCTCAGATTAAAAATTTATCAAGTTACAGTTTACAATTTTCCCTCTCCATACTTGAATATGGTAATATGTTTCCAATAAAATTATCTATAATTTAGTCAATATCATGCATTTGGACCAAGCTATTCGACCTTAAATATTAGCCTTTTTATAGTCCAACATGCATGACATTAAACTATCAATAACAAAAGACATGGTACTCATTAAAATGGAAACCTATAAAGGGTACTCTGAACAAAAGTCAAGTCCCAACTCTCTAGACATACATTTTGTATGATTTAGGAAATATAGAACAGTTAAAAGATAATGTTTAGGGGGTTGTTTATATAACCCTAGATAAAATTAAACTCTGTTTACTAAGCCCATTGGATTAGGTAAAAATAAGAGAAATTATCAAGAAAATTAAGGTACAAATGATTGAAGATGAACTATTTTCCATTGATGATCAAGATTAGAAGAACATTCATAGACTGATGCCTCTTCTCTTTTTTTAGAAATTACAGAAGACTTTCAACCTGATTTATCATCTGTTTCACAGTAGCCCGAGCTTCATCAGCAGCCACTTTTAGTTCATTTACCTGACCAAATTCACTCTCTTCATCTCGATGAAGTGATTCTTTGGAATCGTTGAGGCTTTTATACCTTCCTCTTAGACTTCTTACAATGAATTATGAAGTTGGTGAAGCTCCTCAGTAATAGCATCTAGCTCTTGCTAAAGGTGAAACTGCTGGAAAATCTTCTCCTTGATCTTTTTCTTCATCTCCTTTAGCTTTGTAGAATGATCAGCCTAAAATTGGGACACTACAACATGACATTCATTGATATTGATCAATAATCAAGCTCTGATCTGGTCATGATGACACCTTTTCTCTTTCTCCATCCTCATAATGACTTGTTTCACTACGACAGGGATTTCTTAATATCCAAAACTGCCAAGTCCCAACATGATGAACTGGGATGAATGTCTTGGAATTTTCGAAGGCAGCTATTCAAGAGGCACCTCTATTATTATCTTCCATATATTTTTCCATGCCTTGGAATGGGATAATTGGAGGGCCTTTTGCACCTCTAGGTCTAATTTAGCATATTTATCACAGGGAGGAACATAGTTTTGGATTAATCACTTAAGGAAGTGCCATGTTCTAATGCTTCCCTGACCCTAGTTGCTTCACCTTCTGATACTGTTTGGGTTCAGGATGAGTCTTCACCTCTAGATCTAGCCATTGAAGTTGACAACCCTGTTTGGTCAATTGAATGTATGGTTAGTTTCAAAAAAAAAATAAAAGATGATTGATTGTCTTGTATGTTAAGTAATCCAAAAATATAATCATCTTCTACCAAATAGTAGATCAAAAACTTATGAAGACTCATCCCCATCTTTCCGAGCATCAACTGGATTTTTAGGATGGGTTTCAGGAGTGTGTTACATATTAAGTTCCACCTAAGCCAGTGTTTCTACAATAATAGGGTTGACATCAATGTCTACACCCCTTTCAAGCAATGTTGGCTCAACAGTCTTTTTAGATGGAACTGTACATTTTTAACCAAACAGGGTTAAAAGTGTAATCATGAGAAGATTAAAAGGAAAAATGATGAAACTCACGCCTAGTTGATTCTATAACTAGATCTACAAAATCTTCTAAATGACATGGTAATTTTCAATAATCTAAAATTTCTTCAAAGTACATTCCATGTTTCATCATTTTATCCAATGATGTCCCTGATCCCACGTTAGTCTCCCCAGTGGGAGAATTCGACATGTCTTCTTCGTGACTTTCATCTGGTAATCTCTGATCCCAGATAGCTTCTTCCCAGATAGTTGTGGGATCAGCTGAAGTGGTTGGAAAATGTTCTGGTGCATGTGTTGAACCAAAATCATCACATAATGGAAATCAGTTGTTGTCTAATTTGAAGTTATATGATGTATTGTTAATTTATCATAAGTCTTTTCTCTTATGGAATCATAAATAGAAGCGGTGTTGGAAACAGACGCCGACTCATCTACTCTCAGTATTTCTTCCGGAATAGTCGTTTGAGTTGGAACCTGTGGTTTTTCTCCAATACCCTCAGTTGTAATCTAATGATGGTATGTCCTTTCCCTTAAAGGGGAAACTGAAGAATCCCCTACAATCCTGATAATTTTGATCACTTTTTCATAAGTTAAGATTCATGACTACCAGAAAGACTTACCAATACTAATAAAGTGTTTGATTTTGGTCTTCATTCTTCGATGCTTTTACTTCATGGACTTTTTGGGTGGACCGGTGTCATCATCTCTGAAAAAGGGTATCGGATACAACAATGACCTTTCTAACTCTTCATCCATGGTTTTCTGTCTGGGAGATACTTCACTCGGCTCATGAGAAGATTCAGTGGCTCAAAGATTTGTGGCACCAGGGATATACCGCGGCGAAGGGATTTCATTGGTTCTTTCCATTACAAGCTGCAAGATGAAGAAGATTATTTTCTTAAATAAAAAATATTTGATTAAATTCAAATTGAAAATAAAACAGAAATATGAGAAAAAGGAAAACTTACATCTTCAAGAGCCACGTAATCACACCACTCTTTGTCTAATGAAGGACCAATCCATTCAGTGGTGCCATGTTCCATCATTTCTTTCCCCCATTTAGAGATAGGAACTGACTTATAGATGGCATATATGAGCGTTTACAGCTCTTTGATATAAACCCTAACTTCATTGGGGTTGTCCTCAAAATGGATGTTAGTGGAAGCTCAGATATTCCCCACTCTAGGGATATGCAGCCCTTCGCATAAGTCCATCCAGGCGGTTTCAACATCACAACATAAACTATGCCATGTCCGGACAGCCTCTGGTCCTAAATATTCAGAATGTGCACCAGAAGGCTGTGAGGAGGGTCCTATAATCTGAGACATCAACTTCTTCCCATCTCCTGCAATCACAAATAAAGGATAATAAAATGAAACTTGTTGCTCTATAAAGTAATTGCGACTAAATTTCCTCAATGATATATCTCACCATGAGTCGATGGAGTAGGTCTCTTAACTCTGGCAGGGGGATTATATCTGTCATGAGGCCTCTTTGATGCATTTCGTGCTGCATCATCCCCAACCTAGGATTCCGTTGAATCAACCTCGGGTGAGGAACCCAGTGAATCAGCTCCGGGTGAGGAAGAATCACCTTCCAAATGAAAAGATTCTTTCCTAACAGTTCTCTTCATTGTCCCCACCCAAGGGATTAGATGATTTAGTACCCCTTCAGGGTATGAAGCTACCCAGCTCTCGACATACCATGTAGCCAATCGACATGCCACTCCAACAGCTAGTAGATCAAATACTGACCCAGTCTTCTCCATAGATGTCAGTAACCATTATTGACGAGCAACCATCAGATACTTCTCTATCCTGACATTCACCAGAGGGGATACGGTAATTTGCTACAAACATTTGAATTGTTGTGAGAATCTGTATGGAGAATAGGCCTCGTATATAATTTATCAATCAATCCTCATGGACAGTGTACCACCTCTACATGCCAGCATGTATGCCCTTAACTCCAGGCTAGCTATCAATCATCAAAAATTCGCCCTGTTGGCGGATTTCCATAAGGAAAGAAGTGAAAATCCTTGAGTATTCTCAGCCTTATTTTGATATCATAAGCGTTGAGGGATAAGGGAGAAATTCCATAAAAGGTCTGAACAGATGGCCAGAAAGAACTTCCAGGAACCTTTACCCCACTTTGTATAGCATATGTCATGAAGTGACTGGAGATCCATCCACATAAAACTTGGAATGGTCCCACTATTCTTAGACGAGACTTACCTATATAAACATGAAGTAAGCTCCTCTGAAACTTTTCCAAAACTGGGGTGGCCAACCCAAACATCTTCCTTTTATCCGGCTTGGCTGCAATGGAAAAGGTCCCTAGCCTCAGAAATCCTTTCGATTCCCAAACTGGTAAATGGTAAACATTGAGCCACAAATCCAAAAAGCCTTCCAAACAGGTCTTTGCTGGAATCTTCTGGTTCACTTCATACTCCCACCTATCAAACTCTTCTATTTCCAAAATTGGCCAAAATGTGCCCGGATCACCCCTCTTTTATACTCTAGGGCATCTAGTAGGACGTGTACAAGATGGTCCCTCATCTTTCTTCTTAATAAGAAACATTTCCATCCACTCCTCTGGATGGATATATTTTCTAGAGTGGGTTTTCATGGTGTTGGTATTCTTAAGCTTGTGGAAAATTTTCATTAACTCTTGAGCCAAAGCTGGAGTATTCTCTGAATCATTCCAGGTCACCATGTGGGGGATGAATTCATCATACATATCTCCCAAAATTGGAGCCCCTGAAATCTTGTAGACATCCCTCAAAATGATGCCCAGTTTCCATGAGTTAGAAGGAAAGAATTTGTTTCCGAGCTCCAATGACTATTTAACTCCGGCACCAAATTTTCATTCCTATAGAAATATGTCTGGCCATCCCAGAATGCTTCACATATTGCATATACCTTTAGATCATCTACAAAATCTACATAGGTTTGTCGCATCAAATATTCCCACATCCAAGTCAGCTTCACACCTCCTCCAGGATGGAAATCCCAACTCTTTTCTATCCCTTAGATTGGTCCATCTGAGAATTTTAGAAAATAGAGGGATAGTAATGCAGATGCAGCTCAGGCTTGTGAGGATTCAGATCTGGAGCACTTGGGCTATGATGCATTATGAATTCCTTCTAAACTATTCCATAATTGGAAAATGATGCTCCAACTGAGACATTTTCTGAAGAGAAATTGGTGTAAGTATGAAACCAGGACTGAGGAATATAATTCTTTGCCTCTGGAACGTGACTCCTTGCAGATGACCATGGCCATATAAAGGAAAGTAGATTATATTTGGGAAATGGGCTTGATATTTCATCAAGTACTTAGCCAAATATAGGAGATTTCTATTGAAGATAACATAATAATCATGGCCGACAACATTCATCATGTTATTTATTCTCTTGCTGGACAACTCATCAGCTGATCCAATTTTTCTTGGAGCCATTGAATGTGCACAAAGATCAAACAAAAAAACCTTAAGTAAGTTTGTTTTGTGAAATATTGTTGAAGGAAGTAAAAAAAATGGCAAAGACATTATGCCGTGCAAGTCCTAACTTGGCACGGAAGTCAATAGGGTCACGCAAGTTATTCCGCCTAGTCATGACACGCATGTCAAATACCTTCTGTAGAAGCAGGACAAAAATACAGAAGACCAAAAACTGAAAACCGAAGAACCTGCATGATGAGATCTCGAGTTTCCAGATGTTGAATGAGTTCGCGTGGGAGTGAGCCTGTATATATAGGCAATCCAGACCACATGTGCACCATACTTGCGCGCCCCAGCATCTGCGTGCCAAACTTGCACGCCACAGACCCCTGGTTCTCCGGATTTATCACAGAGCCGGATCCTCTTTCCTTTTTGGATCCAAATCAGAGGGCGGAATTTTGTTGATTCTCCTTTCCATCATAGAGTCCAACGAATGGAAAAGGGGAATACCTTAAGCACAAAGAGAGATACCCTTTGAAGAACATCAAAAATTGACAAAGGCATGGACTAGGAACCCTTTTGGAGGGATTCACGCAAGTTTACTACATATTGTTCAAGTCACTTGCACCCCACCTATTGGTTTCACAAGTCACTTGTGCACCCTATTCTTTTTTTTCACCCAAGGTGACCCGGTGGCCTATAAATATCCCATGTGGGCCCCCTTTTCAGGGACAAATTTTCCAAAACTCAGATTCAAGATATGATTTCCCAAGTCTTCAACTCAACTCTTCTGAAAGCTTTTATGGTAACTTTTTTCCTAGAATGGAAGACTTGAAGGAGTGGGATAAGGTCCAATTGTTTATGATTCATCAACACTTGCACGCCTAAGTGTCCATACCTCCTTAAAAGTGTAAACCCTTGCATGCCTCCCTACCCATTCAATGAAACTTGAATGCCTCCCTTTTGGAAACTTCTTAGGATAATAGTAAAGACTTGAGTTTTGTCTCGCCCAAGTATTATCCAGTAGATTTTTGATCGCTCAGGTGAACCCATGCTGCGCAAGTACACTTGCACGACCAGGACTTTCATGCCAATTGATTTTCGCGGCCATACTTGCGTGCTACCTTTATTTATGTGCCTCTCTCCCATTCACCTACCCTCTTCAAGATATTATCCCTTGAACACCTATTCAAAGCCATTATGGCATGGTTCCTTTGTTGGCTTTCTTATCTGAAAGGAATTCTATGAGAACCTCTCCAAAAACCTCATGACTTACAAGATTTATGTCACTACAGTTAGAGGTTTCCTATATAACCTCATCCTTTATGATGTGAAGATCTTTTGATTTAGGGCATCCTCTTCCTGAGTAAGCCCTAAGATACCCTGGTTTGGGCCTCCTTCTCATGAGTAAGCCCCAAGTCTCAAGTCCCCATAACCTGGGCCTCCTTCTCAAGAGTAAGCCCGGGTCATAATTTCCTTTAACATTGTTCCTCTGTCTCAAGTGTAAGCCTCAGGTTATAAGTTCCCTTTAATTGGGAATCCACATCAGGAGTATGCCCCAATCTTAATTTCTTTTGATTTGGGCCTCCTTCTAAGGAATATACCCCAATCATAAGTCCCATTTAATTTAGGTCTCCTTTTCAGGAGTAAGACCTAATTTAAAACTCCAAATCTCTATAATGTACAAATATTTTTATGGACCCTACTCCTGGGCTTCTTTCCTGAAGTAAGTCCTGGTCTTGATCTACATGGGAAAACATACATATGTAAGCCCCACATCATTTCTCATGACTGCATCTTTCAAGGCACCATCGTCAAGTTTACTAATACCTCTTGCTTCTCACATCGAGCATGAATCATGTGAGCTTAGGGTGTGAATGTAATCACAAAATCTC
Source organism: Viscum album (assembly GCA_963277665.1). NCBI lineage: Eukaryota > Viridiplantae > Streptophyta > Magnoliopsida > Santalales > Viscaceae > Viscum > Viscum album. The sequence goes on from OY728156.1 coordinate 344,238,758, forward strand.
TTTTTGGGCCATTAACCATGCATAAACCCCATATTTCTTTAGCCGAACTATGTAGACTTTGATCTCTACCTTAAAAGTGGAGTAAGTAGGAAGCCTTTATAAGGTTCATTCCCATCTTTAATTAATTATTTTCCATCCCATATGACATTAAACTATATACCTCTTATTGAACTACGTGGGTTCTGATTTCATTTTTAAACAAGGATATGTAGGTAACCCATCTGCAGGTACGATCCCAACTCTGAAATAATATCTGTATTTCTGAACAATAATAAAATTCAAGTTCCCCACTGAGTGGATTTAAAACCAGTATGTTCATCATAATGACAAAGATATTTCTATATAATGTATTGAAGGATACCATTGAATAATAATCTCTAATTCATACGGATAATTCTCCATCGATGAAGAACCTCAAATATATATAAAAGATTCTCTCAATCCCAAACATATCAATCATTGATTTCTAAATCTAAAGGAAAACTCAATTTCATGCTTGGTGAATTAATAAGGATTCATGAACAAAAATTAAATCTATAAGAGAGTCCCGAAGTAGGTAATAATTCCCCCAAAAAGGTGTGATGAGCCTGACCTCCCATCCTCTCGACCAATGCAAATTCTTAAGCTTAATCGGTCTACAACTAATGAGCACCTACCTTTGGAAAGTAGGTCCAAATGGATATTGAATCATTGGATGTTTCCGGTTCTATGAATAAACCCATTAGAAACCGATTGGAAAGTTTGAACCGTAAACAGACAAGGTCATCCCCACTTCTAGAAGAAACAAAAGGCCTTAATGAAGTTCAGTTTAGTATCCAGATCTTGTTGAAGACTCATCCAAAACATAGAGGTGAATCTTGGATATCGATCAGATACAATTGATAGTGTTACTCCATGAATCCTTACCACATCCCTGATATATATTCGTGCTAGTTGATCCAATGAGAAATCCTCCTGAATTACAATAAAGTGTGCAGCCTTTGTAAGATGATCCATAACAACCCATATTTCATTGTTTCCATTGGATTTCTTTGGTGTCTGGTGAAAAAGTCTATAGTGATGTTCTCCCATTTCCATGCTAGTATGGGAAATGGTTGCATTATCCCCTTAGAGTTCTGGCTATCTACCTTCACTTTCTGACACACCAGGCCCATTGATGTATACTCAACGATCACCTTATTCATATTATCCCACCAAAAATTCTCTCAGAGATCATGATACATCTTCATGTTTCCTAGGTGAATAGAGATATTTGAACTATGTATATCATCCAAAAGTTCCTTCTTCAGCTCTAAACATGATTGAACAGAATGTATTTTCCCAAATCTCACAATTCCTTCTTCATTAACATTTAACTCTGAGGATTTCCCTCTTCTAATAGCTTCCAGTTTCTTCTGAATTCCCACATCATCATTTTGATAATCCTTTAAACTTTCTAAAAGATATGGATGAGTAATAATTTTTGAAAGTATTGATAATGTTCCCTTCTTTATGATTCCAATGTCCATCTTCATCAAATCTAAGACGATTGGATCCTTCTCAATTCTCATCACTGATAGAATTGCTGGGTCTTTTCTACTTAGAACATCTGCCACCTTGTTCACTTTCCCAGGGTGGTAATTGATTGAGCAGTCATTGTCTTGATCAGATCTAACCATCTATATTGGCACATGTTTAACTCTTTCTTTTTGAATATATACTTGAGGCTTTTGTGGTCTGTATATATTTCACACTTCTCACCATAGAGATAATTCCACCAAATTTTTAATGAGAAGATCACTGTAGCCAACTCCAAATATTGTTTTGGATAATTATCCTCATGAACATTCAATTTCCTTGAGGCATAGGCAATGACTATGTCATTTTGCATCAACACACTTCCCAAGACCTTCTTCAATTCATCACTGAATACCACAAAAGTTCTCCAATTGTGGGTAATGTGAGCACAAGAACCATGATAAGCCTCCTTTTTTACTCCTTTAATCTTTCTTCGCATTCATCAATCTAAGAAAACTTTTCTCTCTTACGAGTTATCTTGGTAAGAGGGTTGGAAAATCGTGGGAAATTTCTCACAAATCATCGATAATATCCCACTAAACCCAAGAAGCTACAAATATATGTTACCGATGTTGGCTTCAGCTATCCCTCTCTAGCATCTATCTTGGAGGGATCCACAAATATCCAACTACTTGTGATAATATGACCCAATAATGATTCCTCCTTCAACCAGAACTCACAATTTCTGTACTTTTCATAGAGCTTATTATTTCGATAGGTCTCTAGTATTGTTCTTAGATTCTCCTCATGTTCATACTTGGTTTTGGTGTATATGAGAATATCATCTATAAAGAATACCAAAAATTTGTCGAGGTAATCTCTAAATAATCTATTCATAAAGTCTGTGAAGGTTGTTGGAGCATTAGTGAGTCCTAAAGGAATTACTATGAATTCATATTTCCCATACCTTTTATGAAAAGCAGTCTTGGGGAAATCTTTTTTATTCACACTTACTTGATAATATCCCAACCGAAAATCCGCCTTGGAGAAGTATTCTGCTCTACGCAGCTGATCGAACAAGTCATCAATTTTTGGGAGAGGATACTTTTTCTTTATAGGGATTTTGTTAAACTCCTGATAATCGATGAAAGGCGCATTGACCCATCCTTCTTCTTGGCGATGAGGACTGATACACCCCCTAGTGAAGAACTTAGGCTTATAAACCCTTAGTCTAGATTCTCTTGTAGTTGTTTCTTAAGCTCCTCAAACTCCACAATAGTCATTCTATATGGTGTCTATGATATTGGAAACTCCCCAGGTATATGTTCAATTGGGAATTCCACATCTCTTCTAGGAGGAATACTAGGCAATTTCTCAGGAAACACTTCAGTGAATTCCCTCACAATAGGAATGTCTTCAATGATGGTTTCCTCCTTAGACTCAATCATCTGAGCCAGTTACACATTCTTATAGGGAATTAATATCCATGCATAATATGATGGAGCTAAAGAAGATTCATCTTCCTCCATGCACTTGTACAGAATCAGGGGTCGATTATCCACATGGAGAGTGATTTCACTCTCATGAAAATTTATGTTGCCTCTATATAGGGAAATCCAATCCATGCCAAGAATTGCAGCAAATTCAACTAGAGGGAGTATGATGATATTTTCTGAGATGTTCAATCCATAGATTATGATAGGATAGGAGTTATATTAATGATATTCAATGAATTACCCATTTTCCATACTCATCGACATCTACACTTCCATGATTTGTGGTGGTGCTGGGATTGTTTTACTAAACGTTCGGAATATAAAAGACTGCGTAGAACCAGTATAAAAAACCACGTTTGTTATTCATGAATGAATAACTAGTGTATCTTTCACCACTTCATTTTCAGGGTTCACTTCAGTAGTAGTGATGGAAGAAGCTCACCCTTACCACCTTGGAGGTTGTTGGTTGCCTATGAAAAACATTGTCTTAGGGCACTAATTTGAAAGATTCCCTGGTTCTTTTCAGTTGAAGAAATGAATAATGCGTTGAGAGTTGAATAGAGTTTTCCTCTCCACTGTCGCAGCCGTGGGTTTTTCTTACCAAAAGTTAATATCCAGGTGCCCTTCTCTCCCACACCTAAGGCATTTCCTCGTTCCCTTCATGCAATTTACGGGGTTCTTCTTTCCACACCTTTAGAATGTGGGGTGCTGGATCTTCTTAGCACCGTTGGATTTATTCATCAGACCACCAACAATGAATTCCACCTTTTTATTCTTATCCCCATGATACCCCTGAGACTCTACAGTCTCCATTTTGACCTTGAGGGAACATCAGACAATTTTCTTATAGCTGTCAAAGTCACGGATTGCTAACGCTTTCCGCAGGCTAGGTTTCAGCCCAACAAAGAAGCGGTCAACCATGCATTTCGGGGTAATGAAATAGTCGGAGGCCTATTGTTCATGACTTGGGAAGTTTTCCTTGTATGTTGTGATATATTCGTCATATTTTTTCTTGAGGGAAAGGAATTCCCTTTCAATCTTAAGTCGGAGGGTGCACGAGAAATATTTATTGAGAAACATCTTCTTGAAATCTTTCCATTCCAACGCCTTAATCACCTCCTCAGGATTCAAATTTTTTATCAACGTCCACCATTGATCAGTTTCACCCTCCATCCAATAAGCATCCCTGAAACCTTATCTTGTTTAGAACATTGAAGGATGAAGAAGATCTTTTCAATGGTGTTGATCCATTGTTTGGAGATTGAGGGATCGTATGATCCATTAAAAGTAGGAGGCCTTTGTCTCATGAACTCCCAATAGTGACTTGTTCTTTCATATGTGGGGTTGAGAATTCCTCTTGAACCATGTTTCTATTCAAATCTTGACTTAGCTGAGAGAAAATTGTGACAAAGTTCATAAATCCCACTACCATCAGATTGGGCATCTCATTAGCACAGTTATTACATTGATCATCACATTGGTTGCTAGATCGAGTCCTCCTATTACCTGCCATTGGCTGGAATAAAAGGAAATTTAGGGGGTAACACATAAAGGGAAATCCAAGGACAAAACTGATGACATATAAATAACTTTTATTTCCTTAACATATGAATCTATAGGCTTCATATCTACTTTCTAACATATATTCTTAGGGGGATTTTTCTTATTCCCTTAATAATGATTCATACTAAGCTTGTGAATTTACCAATGTGTATCCCCTAAGAGATTCGTAACCAAAAGTGTAGCGAGTACCTTTTTCATGTACCAAGATTCCTCGGGTCAAGCCCGAAACTCCTTGTCGGGGTTTTCACCACTAGGTACATCTGTGCCAGAGCCGCCTCTACCTACTCGTATCCAGATAAGGATGTATTTTCTTGATAAACCACTTAATCAATTCCCACCAAAACATAGGGATGTTTTTATTATACAGAGTCTTGTCTCCAAGGCTTCACTAGGGTTTTATAATCTTAATCCCAAAAAAACTAAACCTCCCATTGATACCAAATATGGCAACCATACTCTTTATTTCATACTTAAACATAATTTATCACACAAATATCACTTGATACAATATAGAAGATCGAGAGGTCTAGTTTCATTGGGGTTTAGGATAATTACATAACAACTTCAAACATGAAATACAACATATTTACTGAAAACATAATTTACATGACCACTAAATTCCCTCGTACTTAACATTGCATGGGATAACCTGAGGACATGAATAAGAAAAGGGTGAGCTATAAAGCACAGCAAGGGAATAAACATGGAATAATATGAGGGAGAAAATACATGTTAGAAAATAGGAATATCAATGGAGCACAAGAGAAACACGAATAAAAATTCATGATAAAGCATGATAATCATAACATGGAAATGTGGCAACAACACATAACATGAAATTAGAATGAGCCAAGACTCATTGCACATGAATCATGAGTAAACCCTCATTGCACACGAAGTATGAGTAAAAACTCATTTAACTTCAATTATCATGAGTCAGAACTCATTTCAAATGACTTATCATGATATTATACATTTCCAATGCAATGGAGCACTATCAAGGTGAACCCTTTCTTAAACATTTCATTTCATGCATAAGTGTTCCAAATGGATCATTCAACATGGAATCAATCATAATAATTTATTCCATGATAAAGGGATGTGGAATACATTCCTAAAGCTTTATAATCAATAATTAAATGTGTATAAAGGATAATACCCTTGATCGATAAATGAGTATGGTATTCACTACACAATGACATTGGCTTGGAAAATCGTAGTGCAATTTCAGCAGCATAACGGCGTGAAATAAGAACTCATAAAAAACGGTTGATGAGAGGGAAAGGGGTGTATCATTATATATACATGAAATAGATAGTAATGGGGTCATATATATACATTTCCCAACAAAAATAATTGAATTTAGATATATAATAAAATATAATTACTTGGATGTAAAAGAGGAAAGAGAAATCCCACACGGAATTTCGGCATGGTAACGAGTGTACATTGGAGGCATTAATGAGAGAGAAGTGTAACGACCCAAATTTTCATTAATGGAAATACCTCTTGATCTAATTAAATGTATCTTTATGTAAATTGTTTATATGAAATGTCAAATTCTATGGTTTTATGTTAAGAATTTTGACCGTTGCTAATATAGCTGTTGAATAGTGATCACATGATTAGTATAAATATAGGGCTTTAACAAATCCAATTTACTCAGACAAAAGAAGTGATGGCCTCATCCAGTAGAATTTCTCCATACGAAGCCCATTTTTTGGATCTCGAAAAAGAGGTGGCATCCTTGGGTCTTTCTCTTGACCAAGCCCAAGCTGAGCTTCATCATGTCAAGTTTGAACGGGACCGTCTACAGGAAATGTGGAAGTTGATAGAGATTACCACTCGAGCGATGTTTTATGAGCCACCGCAAGAGTCTATCACCATCGCAAACCTTACCCTTAGGTCTTATGTGGCTGTTTTAAGGGGTTATGTAACAAATTTCTAGTACTATGTTCATGTACATTATTTTTGTATATAATAATGAATATACTTTTTTGTCATTATTGATACATTGTAAATAGTTTTTAAAGTACAAATAGTGTTTTTAGTTATTCTTTAATTAATAATTCTATTTTATTAATTTAAGGAATTTTTGAATTAAATAATATTTTAATAAATTATTATTATTATTATTATTAAATTAATTTTTATTAAATATAAATGTTCTTATAATTTTATGAATGCAATTGTAATTTTTATTATGGTTTGAAAGCCATTTTTTTCAAAACCCATGAATTTTAGATAAATGTATGTTTTTATTTTAAAAGTAAAAATTAACATATTTAAAAAATTATTTAGATTAAATAAATGTTATTTCTAGAATCATGATGTCGAATTTATCCAACGGTGAATATTTCATAATTTTCTGAGACAGTCAATTTTTTGGGTAAAAATTAAATACCGTTTAAATATATAATGTGTTTTATGACATCATAATGACCCAATAGTGATGTAATAAAATTATATAAGCTTTATGTTCGGCCAATATATGTTTCAACATTAAAATAATGTGATTTTGGGTTTGTTTGACTTATTTTACAATGCATTAGTGGACCCCTCAAGACTTATTAAACATCTTGTCTTTTTAAATTATTTTCCATGGGACTGTGACTCACCACCACATAAGAAACCCCTTTATTTTAAGAATTTAAGACATTGGCCTTATAAAATATTTTTTTCTTCTCCCGTTTTCCAAAAACCATGGGCAAAAACAATGAGCTGATTTGTGGTTTGTATTAGTTTAATGTAAGGGGTCCCAAACCTAAATAATAAATAATTCACTCACCGTTCCTATATAAACCCACCCAAGATCCCACTTCCTCCTCACTCAAAGCCTTTTGAGTTAGTACAACCTCTTCCCTACTCTCTCTAGAATCCTCTCAAGGTGCCCCAAGCTCCCAAGAATCCTCTCTCGAGCCTCTCTCAAGCCTTTGGAAGCACACTTCCAAGCAAGGGTTTTTCTTCCTTTCACTTTTTTGTCCAATGTTTTTAATATTGTTATGCCATTTTAATTTCAATTATAAATTCTGGGGTATGGTTTTGAACCTCCCCCATAATTCCCTCTTATTTTTTTAATGATTGGATACCCCTTTATCTCTCATTAAAATCATCCCATGTACACTCATTACTACACCGAAATTCCAAAAAGAACTTATCTCTCCTCATTTAAATTCAAGCAATACTTTTGTATCATGAATCTAAAGTCCATTAAAATTTTTGGGACATGTATCTATATGACCCCCTTTATGTCCATTTCATGTAGATTAGATGAGGATCCCCTTTCACTCTCATCTACCATTTTTTTTGAATTCGTATATCATGCCGTTACGCTGCCAAAATTACACCGATTTTCTAAGCCAACGCCATTGTGTAGTGAATACCATGCCCATTTCTACATCAAAGGAATTAACCTTCATTAACATTTACTTATTGATTATAAAGTTTTATTCCACATTTCATTGTCATGTATTAAATTATTATGTTTTATGAATCCATGTTTTATGATCCATGTGGCACACTTATGCATGAAACGAAATTTTTAAGAAGGGTGCGCCCTTATAGAGCTCCAATGCATTTGGTAAAGTATAGTATCATGAGACGCCATGTGCAATGAGTGTTGAATCATGCTAATTCAAGTGCAACGAGGGTTTACTCATGCATCATGTGCAATGAGGATTTACTCATGCTCCATGTGCAATGAGCCTTGGCTCATGCTAATTCCATGTTAAGTCTTGTTGCCACATTTCCATGTTATGATTATCATGATTTATCATGCCTTTATGTTCATGTTTCTCATATGCTCTATTGATATTACTATTGAATGACATGTATTGTACTCCTCATGTATTCAATTTTTATTCCCTTACTAGGCTTTATAGCTCATCCCTTTTCTTATCCATGTCCTCAGGTTATCCCATGCAATGCTAAGTACAAGGGAATGTAGTGGTCATGTAAAGGAAGTTTTCAATAAAGATGTTGTATTTCATGTTTTAAGTTGTTATGTAATGATCCAAAGCCACAAATACACTAGACATCTCAATATTCCATTTTGTATCAAGTGAATAGTTTATGTAATAAATCAGGTTTAAGTTTGAAATAAAAGCAGGGTTGTCATAGTTGGTATCAGAGGATAGATTTAGTTATTTTTGGGATTAGGATTAGGAAACCCTAGTAAATCCTTAGAGACAAGACTAAGTATAATAAAAACATCCCTATTTTTTGGTAAGTACTAAGTAAGTGGTTTATCAAACAAATACATCCCTGTCTGGATACGAGCAGGTAGAGGTGGCTTTGGCACAGATGTATCCTAGGGGTAAAACCTGAAAACAGTTCTTTGAGCTAGACTCGAATGGGAACTGGTGCATGACAACGGGCCTTGCTGCACTCTTGATTATGACACTCTCGGGTGATATGTTTTGATAAATTCACATGCTTATTACGAACCCTTATTAAGGGAATTAAAAGAATTCCCCTAAGAATATATGTTAGAGAGTAGATCATGAAAATCTTAGATTGAAGCCTATAGACTCATGAGTTAAGGAAATAAAAGTATATTTATAAGTCATAAACTATTGTCTTTGGATTACTCATTATGTCTTACCTCCTAACTTTCCTTTTATTCCAGCCAATGGCCGGTAATAGGAGGACTCGAGCTAATAACCGATGTGAAGATCAGCGTGATGACTGTACTAATGAGATGCCCAATCCAATGGGAGCGGGAATCAAAAAAATTTTCATGATTATCTCTCAGCTAACTCAAGATCTGAATAGAAACGCGGGTCAAGAGGAATGTCCAAACCCTCCTAAGAAGGAACAATTCGCTATCTAGAGCTTCATGAAACAAAGGCCTCCTACTTTTAGTGGATCATCTGATCCCACGATCGCTGAATAATGGATCAAATCCATTGAAAAGATCTTCTCCATCCTTCAATGTTCTAAAAAAGAGAAGGTTCTATTGGTGGATTATCATATAGAGGGTGAATCTGATCAATGGTTGACGTTGATCAAAAATACGAAGACTGAGGTGGATAGTGAGGCATTGGAATGGAAGGATTTCCGGAAGATGTTTTTCGATAAATATTTTCCGTGCATCCTCTAGCTTAAGATGGAAAGGGGATTCCTTTCCCTCAAGAAAAAATAATAATAATCTATTGGAGCGTACGAGGAAAACTTCACAAGGCTTGCAAAATACGTTTTCGACATTGTCGTTACCCTCAAATGAAAGTTTTATTACTTCTTTTGTGAGTTGAAGCCTAGCCTGGGAAAGCATTAGCGATTCATGACTTCGACAACTATGAGTAAATTGTCTGATGTTCCCTCAAGGTCAAAATGGAGACCGGGGAATCATAGGGGTATCATGGGAACAAGAACCATAAGGTGGAATTCAATTTTGGTGGTTTGATGGATAAATCCAACAGTGTGAAGAAGATCCAGCACCCCACTTACCAAAAGTGCAGAAAGAAGCACCCTGGAAATTGCCTCAAGGGGATGAGTAAATTCATTAGGTGTGGAAGAGAAGGGAACCTAGCTGTTAACTATCTGCAAGAAAGACCCGCAGCTACAACAGAGGAGAGGAACGCTTCGTTCAAACCTCAACACATTGTTCATTGCTAAAACTGCAAAGAAACAGGGAATCTTGCGAATCAATTCCCTAATCCAAAGGTTTTTAGAGGCAACCAACAACCTCCAAGGCAGCAAGGAAGATCTTTTTCCATCACTTCTACCAAAGTGAACCCCGACAACGAAGTGATGACATGTACACTAGTTATTCATTCAAGAATAGAGAACATACTTTTTAATTCAGGTTCTACACAATCTTTTATATCTCGAAAGTTTAGTAGAACAATCCTTGCACAACCACAAATCAAGGAAGTGAAGATGTCAGTGAGTACAGAAAATGGGGAAATCATTTCATCCCATGAATATAACTCCTACCCTATCATAATCTATGGATTTAATTTCCCGGAGAACCTCATCATACCCGCAATAGTGTAATTTGATGCAATTCATGGAATGTATTGGATTTCCTTATATAGATCCAACATAAATTGTCAGGAGAGGGAAATCACACCCCATATGGAGAATCAACCCCCGATTCTTTACAAGTGTAAGGAGGAAGATGAATCTCCTTTAGCTCCATCATCTGAAGCATGGATATTAATGCCCTATGAGCATGCATATCTGGCATAGATGATTGAGTCCAAGGAAGAAACCATCCTAGATGAAATGCCTATTGTGAGGGAATTCGCTGAAGTGTTTCCCGAGGAACTGCCTGGTCTTCCTCCTAGAAGAGATGTTGAATTCTCAATTGAACTTATACCAGGGGCTCTACCAATATCCAAGAATATTTATAGAATGGCTGTCGTGGAGCTTGAAGAGATGAAGAAAAAACTACAGGAGAATCTAGATAAAGAGTTTATATGCCCAAGTGCTTCACCATGGGGTGAACTAGTCCTCTTCGTCAAGAAGAAGGATGGGTTAGTGCGGATTTTCATCAATTATCGTGAACTTAAAAAATCACGATAAAGAACAAGTATCCTCTGCCACGGATCGATGACTTGTGTGATCAGCTGCGTGGAGCACAATACTTCTCCAAGGTAGATTTGTGGTCGGGATATTATCAAGTAAGGGTGAAGAAGGAAGATGTCCCCATGACTGCTTTTCGTACAAGATACGGGCACTATAAATTGATAGTAATGCTTTTTGGACTCACTAATGCTCCAGAAATACTCATAGACTTGATGAATAGTGTATTTAGAGATTACCTCGACAAATTTTTGGTAGTCTTCATTGATTATATTCTAATATACTTCAAAACCAAGGAGGATCATGAGGAGCATTTAAGAACTATACTAGAGAATTTTCGTGAGGATAAGCTCTATGAAAAGTACAACATGTGTGAGTTATGGTTTAAGGAGGTCTCATTCTTGGCCCATATCATCACAAGCAATGGGATATCTGTGGATCACTACAAAATAGATGCAATTGAGGGATGGCCGAGGCCATCATCGGTAACAGATATCTGTAGCTTCTTGGGGTTAGCTGGAAATTATCGATGATTTGTGAGAAATTTATCACGATTTTCCAACCCTCTTACCAAGCTAACTTGAAAGGGAGTAAAGTGTTCATAGAGTGATGAATTCAATGAATGCTTCAAGGAGTTGAAAAGGAGGCTTATCACTATGCCCGTGCTCACTTTACCCACAAGTGGGAAAAGTTTTGTGGTATTCAGTGATGCTTCGAAGAAGGTATTAGGCTCTGTGCTGATGCAGAATGATAAAGTGATATCCTATGACACAAGGCAGTTGAAAATCCATGAGCAAAACTATCCAAAAAATGATATGGAGTTGGCAGCGGTGATCTTTGCCTTGAAAATATGGTGGCATTATCTCTATGGGGAGAAATGTGAGATATATACTGACCAAAAGAGTCTAAAATATTTATTCACACAGAAAGAGCTTAATATGCGCCAGAGAAGTTGGATAGAGCTCATTAAGGATTATGAATGTTCAATACACTACCACCCTGGGAAAGAGAAGAAGGTGGAAGATGCCTTAAGTAGAAAGGACCCAGCGATTCTATCAATGATGAGAATTTAAAAGGATCCAATCTTCATAGACTTGATGAAGATGGACATGGGGATCTTAAAGAAGGGAACATCATAAATCCTTTCACAAATTATTTCTTAACCGTCTCTTTTGGAATGGTTAAAGGATGATCAAAGGGATAATGTGGGGATTCAAGAAAAAGTGGAAGCTATCAAAAAAGGGAAATACTTGGTGTTTAATGTTAATGAAGAAGGAATTGGGTGATTTGCGAAAATACTATGTCTTCCATCAAGTCCAGAGCTGAAGAAGGAGCTTTTGGATGATGCACATAGTTCAAATTTCTCTATTCACCCAGGGAACACAAAGATGTATCGAGATCTCTGAGGAAAATTTTGGTGGGATAATATAAAGAAGGAGATTTCTGAATATACATCAATGTTCCTGGTGTTCCAGCAAGTGAAGGCAGAGAGGTAGAAGTCTAAGGGGATGATGCAAAAATTGCCCATACCAGAATGGAAATGGGAGAACATCACCATGGACTTTTTCATCGGACTTATGAGGACATCCAAAGGCAACAATGCAATCTGGGTTGTTGTGGATCATCTTACAAAGACTGCACACTTCATTTCTATTCGGGAGGATTTCTCATTGGATCAACTGGAACATATATATATCAGGGAAATGGTAAGGATGAATGGAGTACCACTATCTATTGTGTCTGACTAAGATCCATGATTTAACTCTACGTTTTAGAATATTATTTAACATGATCTGAATACTGAAAAGAACATCAGTATGACCTAACATTCTCAAACTGATGGCCAATCCGAGTGGACTATCCAGACACTTAAGGACATGTTGAGAGCATGCTCAATGGACTTTAAAGAAGGATGTGATCAAAATATTCTTCTGGTTGAGTTCTCTTATAATAACAGTTTCCACTCGATCATCCACATGGAACCATATGAAGCCCTGTATGAGAAAAGGTACAGAACACCGGCATGTTGGGATGAGGTCGGTGAACTTAATATGTTTGGACCATAAATGGTCGAAGAAATAGTGGAGAAGGTGAAAACCATTCAACATCATATCAAGGCAGCCCGGTGTCGATAGAAGAGTTATATAGATAACCGTCGATGAGACCTTGAGTTTAATGTTGGAGACATGGTTTTTCTACGCATATCTCCATGGAAGAAGGTCATGAGGTTTGGAAAGAAAGGGAAGTTAAGTCCAAGGTACATCGGCCCCCTCAAGATTCTTGATCGTGTTGGGGTTGTGGCCTATTGACTAGAACTTCCACCAACCATGTCCAAAATACATGATTTCCTTCATGTATCCTTCTTATGGTAGTACATACCGGACCCTTCACATGTAATCTCTTCTGAGGTGGTACCATTGGAGGATGATATTTATTATGAGGAGCAACCAGTGATGATCTTAGATCGTAGAGAAAAAGTTCTAAGAAATAATACAATGCCCCTCGTCAAGGTGTTATGGAGAAACCACAAGTTTGAAGAAGTGACTTGGGAATCGCAGGAAATGAGGAATCTGAGTTACCCACATATGTTTTAGTATGGGAAACAAAATTTCGAGGGAAAATTTTTTTAAGGGGGGATATTGTAACGACCCAAAGTTTCATTAATGGAAATCTCTCTTGATCTAATTAAATGTCTCATTATGTAAAATGATTATATAAAATGTCAACTTCTTTGGTTTTATGTTAAGAATTTTGATCATTTCTAATATAGCCGTTGAACAGTGATCACATGATTAGTATAAATATATGGCTTTAACAAATCCAATTTACTCAAAAAAAAGTGATGGCCTCATCCAATAGAATTGCTCCATACGAAGCCCATTTGTAGGAGCTCAGAAAAGAAGTGGCGTCCTTGGGTTTCAGTCTTGACCAAGCCCAAGCTGAGCTTCATCATGTCAAGCTCGAACATGACCATCTATGGGAAAAGTGGAAGTTGATAGAGATTACCACTCGAGGGATGTTATCTGAGCCACCCTAAGAGTCTATCACCATCGTACACCTTACCCTTAGGTCTTATGTGGCTATTTTAAGGGGTTATGTAACGAATTTATAGTACTATGTTCATGTATATTATTTTTGTATATAATAATGAATATACTTTATTGTCATTATTGATACATTGTAAATAGTTTTTAATGTACAAATAGTGTTTTTAGTTATTATGTAATTAAGAATTCTATTTTGCTAAATTAAGGAATTTTTGAATTAAATAATATTTTAATAAAATATTATTATTATTAATAAATAAATTTTTATTAAATATAAATTATCTTATAATTTTATGAATGCAATTGTAATTTTTATTAAGGTTTGAAAGCCATTTTTGGAAATCCCCATGAATTTTCGATAAATGTCAGTTTTTATTTTAAAAGTAAAAATTAACATATATTGAAAATTATTTAGATAAAATAAATGTTATTTCTAGAATCAGGACTTCAAAATTATCCTTCGGTGAATTTTTATTAATTTTACGAGATAGTCAATTTTTTGGGTAAAAATTATATATCGTTTAAATATATAATGTGTTTTATGACATCTTAATGACCCAATAGTGATGTAATAAAATACTATAAGCTTTATGTTCGGACAATATATGTTTTACCATTAAAAAAATGTGATTTTGGGTTTGTTTGACTTATTTTACAAAGCATTAATGGACCCCTAAAGACTTATTAAACATATTGTCTTTTTAAATTATTTTCCATGGGAGTGTGACTCACCTCCACATAAGGAACCCCATTATTTTAAGAAGTTCGGACTTTGGCCTTATAAAATATTGTTTTCCTCTCCCCTTTTCCAAAAACCATGGGTAAAAACCATGAGTTGATTTGTTTTTTGGATTAGTTTAATGTAAGGGGTCCCAAACCAAAATAATAAAGAATTCACTCACCTTTCCTATATAAACTCACCCAAGCATCCACTTCACCCTCACTCAAAGCCTTTGGAGTTCATCCAACCTCTGACCTACTCTCTCTAGAATCCTCCCAAGGTGCCCCAACCTCCCATGAAGCCTCTCTCAATCCTCTATCAAGCCATTGGATGCACACTTCCAAGTAAGGGTTTTTCTTCCTTTCACTTTTTTTGTCCAATTTTCTTAAAATTGTTATACTCTTTTAATTTGAATTATAAATTTTGGGGTTTGGTTTATCACCTCCCCCAAAATTCCTTCTTATTGTTTGAATGATGGGAGATCCCTTTCTCTCTCATTAAATGCCTCCCATGTACACCCATTACTATGACAAAATTCGAAAGGAACTTCTCTCTCCTCATTTACATTCAAGAAATAATTTTGTATCATGAATCTAAATTCCATTAAAATTATTGGAACATGTATCTATATTAACCCCTTACTGTAAATTTCATGTAGATGTGATGAAGCACCCCTTTCTCTCTCATCAACCATTTTTTAGGATTTCTAATATCACGCTGTTACGCTACCAAAATTACACCGATTTTCTAAGCCAATTCCATTGTGTAGTGAATACCATGCCCATTTCTCCATCAAGGGTATTCACCTTCATTCACATCTACTTATTGATTATAATGTTTCATTCCACATTCCTTTTTCATGGAATAAATGATTATGTTTTATGAATCCATGTTTTATGATCCATGTGGCACACTTATGCATGAAATGAAATGTTTAAGAAGGGTGCACCCTTATAGCGCTCCAATGAATTGGGTAATGTATATTTTCATGATATGTCAAGTGAAATGAATGTTGACTCATTCAAATTCAAGTGCAATGGGGGTTTACTCTTGCTTCATGTGCAATGAGGATTTACTCATGGTTTATGTGCAATGAGCCTTGGATCAGGCTAATTCCATGTTAAGTGTTGTTGCCACATTTCCATGTTATGATTATCATGCTTTATCATGCCATTATGTTCATTTTTCTCTTATGATATATTGATATTCCTATTGTCTAACATGTATTGTACTCCTCATGTATTCCATGTTTATTCCCTTACTGGGCTTTATAGCTCACCCCTTTTCTTATGCATGTCCTCAGGTTATCCCATGCAATGCTAAGTACGAGGGAATGTAGTGGTCATGTATAGAATGTTTTCAATAAAGATTTTGTATTTCATGTTTTAAGTTGTTATTTAATGATCCAAAGCCCCAAAGACACTAGACCTCTCGATCTTCCATGTTGTATCAAGTGAATAGTTTATGTAATAAATCATGTTTAAGTTTGTAATAAAACAAGGGTTTTCATAAGAAGGGGGTATCCAATCATCCAAAAATAAAGAGGGAAGTATTTGGGAGGTGTGAAAGAATCCCCCAACATTTTTAATTGAAAAAAAGGGAATAACAACATAAGGAAAATTGGAAAAAATCAGAAAGTAATAAATCTCTTACTTGGAAGTGTGATCCCCATGGCTTGGGAGAGGCTTGAGAGAGGTTTCATGATAGCTTGGGGAACCTTGGGAGGATTATAGAGAGAGGAGGGAAGTGGTTGGATAAATGAAAAAGGCATTGAGTGAAGACTAAGTGGGATATTGTGTTGGTTTATATAGGAAAGGAGAGGGAATTCCTTATTATTTAGGTTTGGGACACCTCACGTTAAACTAATCTAGACCACAAAACAAACCATGGGTTTTTCCCATTTTTTTTCCAAAGTGGCGTAGAAAAAAATAATTTTTAAGGAAATTTTCCAAACATCCTTAAATAATAGGGTGGAATATGTGGAGGTGAGTCACACTCTCAAGGAAAACAATTTAAAAAGACAAAATGGTTTATAGGCCTTGAAGGGTCCACCAAAGTTTTTTAAAATAAATAAAAAAAGACCAAAATCACATTATTTTAATGTTAAAAAATATATTGTTGAAAAATAATGTTTATAGTATTTTATTACATTGCTATTGGGTAATTATGATATCATAAAATATGTTATATATTTAAACGGTATTTAATTTTTTTCCAAAAATTTGATTGTCTCAGAAAATTATGAAAAATTCACCATTAGATAATTTCAATGACCTGATTTCAAAAATAATATTCATTTTATCAAAATTATTTTCTAAATACTTGAACTTTTACTTTTTAAATAAAAATCCGACATTTATAAAAAAATCATGGGTTTTGGCAAAAAGAGCTTTCAAACCTTAATAAAAATTACAGTTTCATTCATAAAATTATACGATAATTTATATTTTAAAAAAATTAATATAATAATAATAATAATATTTTATTAAAATATTATTTAATTCAAAAATAAATTAATTAATCAAAATATATTTCTTAGATTAATATTAACTAAAAATACTATTTGTGTTTTAAAAACTATTTACAAAGTAACAAATATAAAACGAATGCACATTCTTTATACTAAAATAATGCACATAATCATAGTGCTAAGGTATTGTTACCTAAAAACTTATAACACCAGCATAAGACCAAAGGGTAAGGTGTGAAATGGTGACAGACTCTTGCGGTGGCTCAGATAACATCGCTCAGGTGGTAATCTCTATTAACTTCCACTCCTCCCATAGTCGGTTCTTCTCAAGTGTATTCAATCTCTACTTGGGATTGGTCAAGAGAAAATCCCAATGATTCCAATTCCTTTATGATCTCTGAAAAATGGGCTTCGTATGGGGCAAGTCTACTGGATGAGGTCATCTCTTCCTTATTCTGAGTAAATTAGATTTGTTAAATCCCTATATTTATAATAATCACGTGATCACTGTTCCACGACTATATTAGCAACAACCACCATTTTTAATGGTATTTTAAAATAAAAAACATAATACCAATGAAGCTCACACATTATATAACCATAATAAGACATTTAATTAGATCCATAAGAATATTCATTAATGAAATTTCGGGTCATTACACGCCATTCTTACCGCAGTCCCACCGCCATTCCCCACCAGCACACACCTAGACTACCACAACCACACATCCTACCCAAAAACACCTGTGCCACAACAAAAACACGTAACCATGCCCGTAGAAACTTGGTCCAGAACAACTACCACCACGCCCAAATACACCTGGTCCTTATCTTGAAGAGAATTAGGAAATAGTCGGCCCACACACACATGGGCCAACTACAACAAATACCCAGCATAATGAATTTTGGGTTATAATGGGTCTCATGCCATCACCGCCTACCTGAATAGTCTTGCGCTACTCAGGAAAGGGAACATAAAAAGTGCTAATAACCAGCCACTCATAGGAGTGTTGGAAAAAACACCCTCCCTTCATGAAATTCGGGTGTTCGGCACAAGGTTCTTAACTTGGGTGGGGTGTGAATAAGAAACATAAGAACTAAATAACACATATAGGTAAACAAGAACTCATCCCTACATTGGGGTTCCAAAACCATCCTATACACTACCACCCTCATTAATATTAATTCATAAAAAGCACAACATTGACAACTAAGTCACAAATAATTCCCAAGAAACAATTTCCCATTGAACCAATTCTTGTTTTTGTATTCAACTGATTCCATTTAATAAATTGTTCACTACCGGGCAACTAATAGACATATCCCTAATCCAAGGAATAAAGAACAATCAAGCAGCAATTTAAGAATTCACACCCTATTCTCTTGTAAGTCACAACAATAAAAGGGATCCATGAGATCCCTCAAATTACTGGAACAAAACCAAGCCTCACCATACGGCCCAACAAAACCATAGATCCACAAAACAACAACTGCACCACAACAGGGGATCCCATCCCCATCCATGTCACCCAACAAAAATTAAGCATAAAAACCACACATATTACCAAGACATAACAAGTGAGTTTCCAGATTCTATCACACTATTCATTGAGTTGCTTTTTTTATTTTGGTTAACTGGGGTGATCACACAAGGATTATTGTTCACTAAACATTCATTTAATCAACTGAGTTTATGTTATAATCCAATTTCCACATTACATCCATTCAATCATCACAGAAGGTAGGTGTCCATTGTTTCACAATGAAAGACCTCCAACAACCATTATTTTAAGTGGATAGAACCCCATACTATTCATAGCATATAAGATGGGGTAAAAGAGTACAACAACAACATCAAATACACCCCATCATTCATTAAAATTATAGTTATTATATTTGTTATGATTTGGTTTTGATCATCCTTATAGAAACAATAGCATACCCACACTACATGATACACAGTAAAGAGAGGCAAAGGAATAAACTTACCTGAATGATCAACGATCGAAGTTTCTCTGCACGCCTCAAGAATTGGGGAGGCACGACTTGTAGGTGAGGAACTCCGAGGACTCCAAAAGCAAGCAGAATAGATCCAGCATAAGCACACCAATTTCCTCGAGAAGGGGGACTCTAAAGAACCAAGGAGAAAAAGAAAACTAGTCACAAATAAGAAGGAATGAATTTTAGTGCGATAAAATGGTGAGATCCTGGAGTTACGGGATATAAAAATTCTTGGACGGATTTAATGGCGGATCATGGTTTCACCACATGATTGGATGGTTAAACGTGATGGAATTAATTGCTATTTTATAATTCTCATCAGAGAGGTGGAAATTACAGTTGTGCATTAAATGGTTTCCTTAAATCTGATGAAAAGGCGTAATAGGGGTCAAACTAGAAAGTATAGGAAAAGGGTGTGACACTGAGGAAAAAGGCACAAATTTTGGTATATCAAGGGTTTCCCGACTCTTGGGGGATCTTGGATATCATTTAAGGATTTTAATGGCTTTGAAAGGGGTACTAAAACACTCTTACATCAAAATATACGTTGCGGATGCATAATAGGAAAAGAAACAAGGCTGGGAAACCCTTTGGCAAGACACCATAAGTGGTTCCACGACCACGGTGCCACCCCCACTGTGCCACCATAAACGGTGCCACCTTTTCAGTGTGAGATCATGATGGTCTGACAGTTACAGTTCCACCGTCACAGTGCCACCCTCACAGTTCCATGGTTTCGGTGTGCGACTGTGATGGTGCGACCGTTATCATTCCACCATCAAGGTTCCACCATAAGCAGTACTACCATAAGAGGTACCACCATTTCTGTGTGTGACCATGAATGGTGCCACAATTTTGGTGGTACCATTTGATGAAATTGTGTTTTTTTCTAAACTCCATGATGGTTAATTTCCTGCGACATTACATGGGAGTAACTAAAAAATTTATTTATTTATCATCCATTATGATCTCCTAACTTTCCTTTGATCTCTTACATCTCCATGAGACTACCTAGGGATAAATAGAACAAATGGATGAGCTTAAAATCCTTGTAAGGGAATAAACATTAGAATACAACTTTTCACGTCGGTTAGAAGGCATAACATAATGATATAAAAAGGAATGGAACATTATTAAACAGATGAAACTATAACATGTAGAACATGGGATGATATATTCATTTAATCATAGTAAAGTGGAAGAAATATAAAAAATAACATTATCACAAGTCAAGGATTGTTAAACATAGAGGAGGACTAGTCAAGGCTCATTACACATAGAGGAGCACGAGTCAAGGCTAACAACCAAGATTTTCTCACATAATGTATCATGAGAATAAACATTACCCAATTCATTGGACTGCTATCTAGGTTCACCCATCATAACCCATTCAGGAATATGTGTGCCATATGAAACATTAATATAAGGGTTACACAAAGATAGAAATAGGTATCATAATCATTCCATAAATCATAATAAAAGGGCGTATCATAAATATGTCCACAAAATTAAAGAATTAAATCATACCGAGATATTCATAAAATAAAATAGGCATAGATCCTGATTAATGATGTCAAACCGAATTGATAACATGTAAAATTATTATTTATGCATTTAATGGATTGGGAAATGACTCATCAAGGAGATTTCCAAAAAACATTCTGTTCCATCAAAAGGTTCCACTGAAATAGTGACATCAGTCACGGTCACACTGAGAAATGGTGGAACCACTTTCGGTCGCACCATGAGGGTGGCACTATGATGGTGGAACAGTAATGGTCACACCGTCATGGTCGCACACCGAAACGGTTGCACTGCAGACAGTGGCACTGTGACTATGGCACTGTGAGGGTGGAACCATGAAGGTGGCACTGTAATAGTTTCAGGGTCATGGTCGCACACCGAAATGATGGCACCGTGGGGGTGAAACTTTGATGGTGGCACCGTGATCGTGGCACGGATAATGGTGTCTCACCAAATGGTGTCCCACCCTTGTTTCTTTTATAATTCTAATCCCACAACGTATATTTTTATGAAAGAGTGTTTTAATACCCATTTCAAAGCCATCAATAGCCCATAAATGATATCTAAAATCCCACAAGATCCGATAAACCCTTGAATTACCAAAACATGTGGATTTTTCGTTGGTGTCACACCTTTTTCCTATACTTTCCAATTCCACCCATGTAACACATTTCCCTCTGATTAAAGGAAACCATTTAACGCACATATATTATGGCCACCTCTGCGATGAGAATTATTAAATAATAATTAATTCCATCATGTGTAACCGTCAAACTGCGCGGTGAAACCACTATCCACTTCTAAATCCATTCATGATTTTTCATATCGTGTAACATCAGGATCTCACCTTTTAATCGCACTGGAATTATTTCATTCTTCCTCTTAGCTGGTTTTCTTCTTCTACTTGGTGGGTTGTGTGTCCCTCTTCCAGAAGCAAGCGGTGCGCCTATGTTGGAGCTTTTCTTCTCGCTCTTGGAGTCATCGCAGTTCCTCCCCTGAAAGTCATGTATCTTTAATTATTGGTACATACAGATAAACTTCCATAATTTATCATCCTGGTAGGGTTCTTCCTTCATCTCTCTTTATTGTGTATCATGTAGGGTGGGTATGCTAATGTTTCTAGGGGGTGGATGAAACCAAACCTTAATGAATATAATAACCATAATTTTAAATAATGAAGTTGTGTGTTTGACGACATTGTTGTACTCTTTTAACAATAGTTATATGATGTGAATTGTACAAGATTCAATCAATAGAAAAGCATGGTCGTTGGTGGTATTTCCAGGTGCTCTAATGGACTCCTGTCTTCTATGATGAATGAATAATTGTACCCTGGAAATTTGTTAATCACGTAAACTCGGTTGATTAAATGAATGTCCAGTGAAGAGTAATCCTTTTGTGATCACCCTGGTTAACCAAATAGAAATAAGGAACTCAATTAATTGTGTGATTGAATCTGGAAACTCCCTTGCCCTATCTTGGTAATATGTGTGGTTCTTCTTCTTGATTCCTTTGGGGTGACATGGATGGAGATGGGATCCCCTGTTGTGGTGCTGTTGTTGGTTTCTAGAGTTAATTCCATGTGGGGCTATATGGTGAGGCTTGGTTTGGTTCTAGTACTTTGAGGGATCTCACAGATCCCTTTTGTTGTTGTGACTTACAAGAGAACCAGGTGTGAATGCATTAATTTATGCTTGATTATTATTCTTTCCTTGGCTTATGGTTATGCCTGTTAGTTGCCCAGTAGGGAATAATTAACGAAATGGAATCACTTGAATATGAAAAAAAGAATGGGTTCAATGGGGAATTGTTTTCTGGATATGACTTGTGACTCGGCTGTGGGTGTTGTGCTTTTTATGAATGAATAGTATCAAAGGTGTTTGTGTATAGGCTGGTTTTTGAAAAATTAGGCTAGGATGAGTACTTGTTTACCTATATGTATAATTTAGTTCTTATGTTTCTTATTCACGCCCCACCCATGTTTAGCACCTTATTCAGAACACCCCCATTTCATGGGGGGAGGCTGTTTTTTCCAACCCTCCATTGAGTGGATGGTTATTAGATCTTTTTCTACTCCCTTTACTTAGTAGCCCAAGGATCATCGGGAAGGCTATGATGGCTAAGGTCCATTATAGCCCAATATTCTTTGGGTAGGTAGTTGTAATGGTTGGACCATGTGTTTGCGGGAAGGTTGTTTCCCAAGTGTATTCGGGATGAGGCCCATGTCTCTTCAAGCATGATGGTAGTTGTTCTAGACCAGGTGTCTGCAGGCATGGTTACATGTGGTTTTTGTGGGCCAGGTGTTTGCAGAAGGTATGTGTGGTTGTGGTAGCCCAGGTGTGGGTGGGTGGGGTATGGTAGTGGGACTGCGGTAAGAATGGAAATAGAGGTCTGACGCGTAGGATTCCTTTAATAACAAGTGGTTAAGTGGTGAGGGGTACCCATATATCAATGTGTTATTACTATTACTTACTTGACTTTCAATATCTGGGGAGTGTACCTTGTTGTGGGTTCAGTGGACAGTTTCCTTACTAGGTGCTTTGATTATCTACTTTTCACGAGGCATTAGAATGCCTCCCCACCTGTGGACGAGATCTTTTGGTTTTCCCTATTGATTATACCTGTATACTCACCCTACATATATAAAAATGATTTCAGGTTTTAAGCGGATTTTGAGCACCATTCTGGACCCTATTAGCTTGGACGTCCTTACCATTTACGTTGCTTCATTTCTATTATTTGGGTACTTTCCTTTGGAGTTTTCTTATACTTGTAAAACTTTATTATTAGAACATGCATATGAAAATGGATTGTTTTGGAATTACTTTTACTTCCACTTTTGGTGATGTTGGTTTTTATTATCTTATCTCATGTTCCTACTAAATAAAAAGGGTAATTTCTTCCATTTGACAAGTGATTCTATACCATTGGTGCTAGTCTCCACTCGGAGGCCAATTAAAGGTCGGTCTCTAGGGGTCATTATCTCTTCTTCAACATGAGGAAGGAGGGGTTTGGAAATCTGATGTTCATTCTCTCATATTGGGGAAGGCATATCATGATAGAATGGAATTAGAGTAAAGGTTGAGAGATAAGATGGAGTTTGGGTTAGGCCCAATGATGATTGCATGGGATGGTAGGGAAACAATGTTAGGAAATCATGGAATGTGAAATAGGACAAGTATGTTTGGCTAGGATGTGGGATTTTAGGGCTCCTCGTGATCCGATGCATGGACTTTGGGCCTACCGAACAACCAAGTGAGGCTAAACTAATTGTAGGGTAGACACCCTAAGAAAGCTATATACATAATAATGAATTTTTTCCATCTGTTTCTTGGGCTCTTTGGGTATTTAAATAAATTAAATGTTTAATAAATATTTAAAAGAAATATTTTACACTAATCAGGCTTAGGAATTCCTTGTTTACCTTGGAGCTATGTCACCCA
This sequence comes from Viscum album, assembly GCA_963277665.1. Taxonomy (NCBI): domain Eukaryota; kingdom Viridiplantae; phylum Streptophyta; class Magnoliopsida; order Santalales; family Viscaceae; genus Viscum; species Viscum album. The sequence continues at coordinate 344,263,048 of OY728156.1, forward strand.
GATAGTGACCAAATGTAGTGTTGGAAATTGGGGCCCAGGAGGCTGATTTGACTGATTAGCAGAGGGATGATCGAGAGGAAAAGGATGAAAATTGGTAGAGGATACTTCATACCTTTTAGTGGAAGACCCTCGTAAAGTACGAGGGTAACGTCTCAGAAATGGAGATAGAGAGCTGGATCGAGGACCTGGTGATAGCTTTCAGCTTGATTCATGCTCCAAAGGAGTACTGGGTTCCTCTCGCTGTAATCCAGATGCTAGGAGTAGCACTTCAGTGGTGGACACTCTATCTTGGGGAGAAGAGGAAAGCTGAGGATTTGTGGACTGACTTCGAGAGGGAGTTTTGGGAAGAATTTTTCTATTCCACGATGAAGATGGAGAATAGGTAGGAGCTACTCTACCTTAAGTAGGGGAGCATGCCATTGAGAGAGTTGGGGATCAAGTTCAAGGATCTAATTTGCTTTTCTTCATACCTTTTTCCAGATGAGGAGTCTCAGGTGAGATTTTTAGAGGAGGCACTCTGACCTTCTCTCCAGTATGCTATTACTCCCTTTACTCTACCGACATACTTGTAAGTCCAGAAGAAGTCTGAAGTAGTGTAGATGATGCACATGCTGGGAGTTGTTCCCCGAGAAGGTATTCAGTTGGGCTCATCAAAGGGGAAGTCCGTCAGCAGCAGGCCTCCTGCGTCAGGGCCTTCTAGGTATCATCCAGTGGGGAGCAGGCCCTAGTAGTTCTAGTTCCGATCTCCAGGTACTCACCCTTTCTTTTAGAGAACATGATCGAGATGATTCATCTGTGGTAGTCATGGGAATATTCAGAATCAGTGCCCGGACTGTGTGCAGTACAATAGTGGTGGGCAGGTTCAACACCATCCTCAGTAGAAACAATTTTCCGGCAGGCCCTTCAACAGTAGCAGTAGGGACAGTGAGCTCCCTCTCCTCCAAGAGAAGGCATTGTAAGAGGAGGATGAAATTTGGGAACTACTCAGGGACCACAACTAGGGAATGGTCGGGGAGGTGTCCGGTAGACAATGGGATGGGGAGCTGGGCGTGGGGAGTTGCACGCCGCAAAGGCAGTCGTTCCAGCAAGGCCAGAAGTCATCTGAGGTATGCTCATATTTTTTAGTACTCGTGCATGCACCTTGTTTGATTCATGAGATTCTCACTCTTTTGTTGCACCTATTATTGACCATGATTTGGGTCTAGACACAAAGACACTTTCTGTACCTCTGGTTTTGGGTACGCCAGTCAGAGGTCAGACCAACTTGTCTCATGTTTTCTGAGGATGTATACTAATGTTGAGACCACATCATTCATGTGGGGACATTATTTTACTGCAGATGCAGATATATGATGGAATTTTAGTAATTAACTAGATGTTCTCTATATGTGATATGATCAGCTACTTCCAAAGAAGGATCATGTTTTAAGATATGGGCGGACAACATGTGAATTTCATCAGTCAGCACGGTCCCCAGGAAGGAAGCCAATGAGTGCATCCCCTTCTTTTTTTGTTAGCTAAGCTCTCAATGGAGCCAACATACATAGAGGTGGTGGATTTCCCATGGATCGTTAGTGAATTCATGGATGTCTTCCACGAGGAGGTGGTGACTCTACCCCCTCAACGTGATGTTGAGTTTGGGATAGACTTGAAATCCGGTGCCCGTCCAATTTCAATGGGTCCCTATCAGATTTTTCCTTCTAAATTACGTGTGTTATGGATTCAGATTGATGATCTGATGAATAAGGGTTATGTTTGAACAAGTGCGTCCCCATGGAGTTCTCTAGTCTTGTTCGCAAAGAAGGCATATGATGGTCTCAGATAGTGTATATACTACCAGAGACTAAATTAGGAAACGATCAAGAACTGTTACCCTCTCCTGAGGATATACGACCTCTTTGACCAGTTGAAGGGGGAAGGATGGTTCTCCAAGACACACATGTGGTTAAGATATCACCAGTTGAGTTTTAATAAGGGTGGAATCTCAAATACTGCATTCAAGTGACGATGTGGGCACTTTGAGTTCGTGGTCATGTATTTATCCATTACGAACTCAATATCCATGTTCATGGGAGTCATGAACTCCATCTTCCTAGAATATCTATACCGGTTCATAGTCGTGTTTCTTGATGACATCAGGATCTTCTCGAGATCAGAGGAGGATCACACTGATCATCTGAGGAATGTTTTAGAGGTCCTCTGACAACACCATCTCTATTATAAATTGTCCTCGTGCAAGTTCTGGATGCGATAAGTACAGTTCCTTGGAAAAGTGGTGTTCGAGAAGGGAATAGCAGTGGCCCCATCAAAGGTCTAGGTGATTGTTTCTTGGGAGGCACCCTAGAATGAGACAGAGGTTCCTAGTTTCCTGAGCCTAGCGGGTTACTACAAGAGTTCCTTTCCCAACATCTCCAAAGTTGCAGCACCTTTGATAGCCTTGACCAAGAAAGACATGGCTTTCATGTGGAATGGGCAGTGAGAGGCAACCTTCAGTTATTTAGGGGGGAAGTTACTTAGTTCCCCAGTGCGGAGGTTTCCATAATATTGAATGATATTTGAGGTATTCTGTGATTCTTCATGTCATGGCTTGGGGAGTGTGCTGATGCAATAGAAGGGGTGATATTTTTTGGGTCTAGGTAATTACGTCCCCATGAGAGTAACTATGACACCCATAATATGAATCTTTTAGCGGTCGCTTTCACAATAAATTTTTCACGACATTACCTCATTGGGGGAGTTCTTCTCCATCTTCATAGATCGCAAGATCGTGAGGTATATCATCTTCCAATGGGACCAGAACTTTCAGTAGTGAAGGTGGATGGACTTTCTTCAAGATAACGACTTTGAAATCTCTTACAATGAAGGAAAGGGAAATGTGGTGGTGGATTCCTTGAGTAGGAAGTCACTGAAGGATGTGGTTTGAGAGTTGGTAGATGCTTGTAATGTGATGGAGGAGTTGGCTACCCTACACATAGATGAAAGGGTGGAGGATGGAAGAGGCTATCTGTTCTAGATGAAAGTACAATCCTCTCTGTTGTAGTAGTTAGAGGAGTCTCAATGGGGGGACTTAGAGGCTGATGTGATGCACGATCTTGTTAGCTTGGGTGATGCTCCAGGAGGATGGTTGGATGATGTGTATAATCAAATGATGTTTCATAGGAATTTGTTCGTCTCGGTTGAAATGCGCAAGTGAGTTCTTGGTTAGTTCTAGAAATCACCCTTGGTGGTGCAAAATTGATTTTAAAAGATGTACCGGGGCTTGAGCGGTCAGTTTTGGTGGCCCGGGGTGAAGCGAGAAGTGGTATAGTTTGTAGCGATGTGCCTCATGTGTCATCACGTGAAGGTTGAACACCACATCCCAGGGGGTCTGTTAAACCCTTTAGATGTCGTTGAGTGGAAGTGGGATGGAATCTCGATGGATTTCATCACGGGACAACCTAGTGTTCAAGGGGGTTATGATTCCATATGGGTAGTGGTGGATCGGCTGATGAAATCAGCTCACTTCTTAGCAATCAAGGAGTCGAGTATGGTGAATTACCTAGAACAACAGTATGTGGGAGATGTGGTGCGATGAATGGAGTTATGATTTCCATAATCTCTGATCGGGATACTCAGTTTACCTCACGTCTCTGGAAAGGTTTTTAACACGATTTGGCACCCAACTATGCCTCAACACAACTTTCCACCCCTACACCGATTGGAAGGCAGAGTCACCATCCAGAAATTGGAGGATATGCTACAGGACTATGTTTTGGACTTTGGTGGATCGTGGGTGCGACACTTTACTTTGGTCGAGTTTTTCGACAACAATTGATATCACTCTACCATTGGCATGGCTCTGTTCGAATCCTTGTATGAGAGACTGTGTCGCACCCCCGTGTGCTAGATAGAGGTTGTGTAAGTAAGTGTTCTTGTCCTAGAGGTAGTGCGGAGTACAACGAATAAGGTTCAGCTTATACGAGAGAGGATGACGGTGCCCCAGGACAGGCATAAGTCCTATGCTGATAATAGGAGGAGACCCATGTAGTTTGTGGTCGGGGACCACATGTTCTTGAACGTCTCCCCTTGGAGAGGAAAACAGAGGTTTGGTAGGGGGATTAATCTTTCTCCCAGGTTCGTTAGACCCTTCTAGGTGTTGTAGCGGTTCAACGAAGTGGTTATCACCTAGCGCTACCACCGCCGCAACTGAGAGTGAATGACATCTACCATGTATCTCAGCTTCGTCGGTATCTATGCGATGATTCACATGTCCTTGATTGGGGAAATCTGGATATCGAGGATGATGTGACATCCATAGAACGAAGAGTGATGATCGTTGGTCGTGATAAGAAGGTGCTTTCTGGATGAACCATTCCCTTGTTTCTTGTGTTATGGAGGCATGGTGGCCTCGAAGAGAGTACCAAGGAATGGGAGGCACAAATGTGCACCAGTACCGAGAGCTATTTTGAATTTTGTTTTGTTTTTTTTTGGTACTTGTTTGTGATGTAGTTCTTAACATTGTTAACTATAAAATGTGTTGTTTTCCTTGTTCTTTGAATGTGTGTGAAGAGTCCTGACTATGCGGAAGGCAGGACCTGATTCCTAATCAAGACGTATTAGAGTGGATGTGATTAAACCCATGCGGGTGAGTTAGTGATGTCCCAAGAGGATAGAATCTTGACATAGGGGAAATGACTCCCTTATCCATATGTCCGGAGAGTGATGCCTTTATATGTTGTGTTATTACTTGAGGGAGAGGTGTTTCTAGATGTCGAGGGGGATTGATTTTGAGAGGTGTCTACCGAGGTGGTAGTTTGGACCCCTCTATTTTATCCGAGTTTATCCTTGAATGGCCAAGTATGAGAATACTTTGAGAGGTATCTGATGTAATGGCATGGGCAATGACTCATCAAGGAGTCTTCAAAAAAAAAATTCAGTTCCATTAAAAGGTTTCACCAAAACGGTGGTACCGTGAGGGTGGCACCATGAAGATGGCACCATAAAGGCCGCACCGTCATGATCACCCACTGAAACGGTGGGATCGTGATGGTGGCACCGTAACGGTCAAACTGTCACGACCGCACACCGAAATGGTGGCACTGTGGGGGTAGCACCGTGACTGTGGCACCGCTTACGGTATTTCACCAAACGACGTCCGTCCTTGATTATTTTCAAGTTCCTCTCCCACATCAGATATTTTGACATAAGAGTGTTTTAATATCACTTTCAAATCCATTAAAATACCATAAATGATATCTAATATCCCCCAAGGTATTAGTAACCCTTGACTTATAAAAACGTGTGGATTTTTCAACAATGTCACACCCTTTTCTCATAATTTTCCTGTTCTGCCCCGATTACATTTTCTATTATGATTAAAGGAAATCATTTAACACAAAACTATTATGGCCACCTCATTGATGATAATTATTAAATAGAAATTAATTCCATTGTGTGTAATCTTCAAACTAGATGGTGAAGCCATGATCCACCTTTAAGTATGTTCAATATTTTTCATATCTCGTAAATCCAGGATCTCTCCTTTTTATCGCACCTGAATTATTTCCTTCTTTTTCCTGGATAGTTTCCTTCTTCTACATGGTTCGTTTGGAGTCCCCCTACCCGAGGTAAGTGGTGTGTCTATTCTATAGTTTTTTTTCTCGCTCTTGGATTCCTCTGAGTTCATCCCATACAAGTCCCGCATCCCCAATTCTTGGAATGTAGAGAGAAACGTCGATTGTTGATCACCTAGGTAGGGTTCTTCCATTGTCTCTCATTATTGTGTATCGTGCGGGGTGGGTAAGCTATTTTTTATATGGTTGATGTATGAAACAAAACCTTAATGAAGATAAAACCCATACTTTTAAAGAATTAAGGGGTATGTTTGATGATACTGTTGTACACTTTTAACCCAGTTTATATGCTGTGAATTTTATGGGATTCTGTCCACTAAAAATTAGGGTTGTTGGTGGTATTTACTTACGCACTAATGGACCCATGTCTTCTATGATGTTTGAATGGATGAATCATGGAAATAGGTTAATCACATAAAATCATTTGATTAAATTAATATCTAGTAAACAATAATTCTTTTGTAATCACCCTGGTTAACCAAACAGAAAGAAGGAACACAATTAATGGTGTGATAGAATCTGGAAACTCCCTTGCCTTGTCTTGGTAATATGTGTGGTTGTTCAACTTAATTCTTATGGGGTGACATGGATGGGGATGGGATCCCTTATTGTGGTGAAGTTTTTGGTTTGTGGATCTAAGGCTGTGTGGGGCCATATGGTGAGGCTTGGATTGGTTCAAGTACTTTGAGGGATCTCATGGATCCCTTTTTTTCTTGTGACATACAAGAGAACTGAGTGTCAATGCTTAAATTGACGCTAGATTGTTTTTATTTACTTGGTTTATGGTTATGCCAGTTAGTTTCCCAGTAGTAAATAATTAAATAAATGGATTCACTTGAATATGGAAAAAATAATTGGGTCAATGGGGAATTGTTTTTTGGGAATGAGTTTTGACTTTGATTTGGGTTTTTTTCTTTTTATGAATGAATAATATTGAGAGTGTTTGTGTGTAGAATGGTTTAGGAACCCCTAGGCTAGGATGAGTTCATTTTCAACTATATGTATAATTTAGTTCTTAAGTTTCTTATTCCTTTTCCAGCCATGTTATGTACCTCGTGCTGAACACCCCCATTTCATGGGGGTAGGGTATTTTTCCCAACACTCCTATGAGTGGATAGTTATTAGATCATTTTCTGATCCCTTTCCCAGGTATCACTCGACTCTTCGGGCAGGATGTGGTGGCCTGAGGTCCATTATAGCCCAAAATTCTTTGGGAAGGGTAGTTGAGTGGTTGAAATAGGTGTGTGCGGGAAGGTTGTTTCCCAAGTGTCTTCGGGATGAGGCCCAGGTGTCTTTGTGCGTGGTGGTAGTTGTTCTGGATGAGGTGTCTGAGGGTGTGGATACATGTGGTTGTTGTGGCCCACGTGTTTGGGGGCGGTATGTGTGGTTGTGGTAGCCCAGGTGTGTGCAGGTGGGGTAGGACAATGGGACTGTGGTAAGATTGGCGGGTGAATTCTGATGTGTAGGATTTCTTCAATAACCAATGGGAAAGTGGTGCAGGGTACCCAAACATCGATGTGTTTTTACTATTTCTTACTTGAATTGCATTATTTGGGGATTGTTCCTTAGTGAGGTTTCGGAGGATAGTTTCCTTACTAGGTGCTTTGGTTATCTCTTTTACACACAGTGCATTAGAATGCCTCCCCATTTTTGCATGAGGGATTTTGGTTTTCCATACTATGAATACCTGTATACTCACCCTACGTATATAAAACACCTTTCAGGTTTCGAGGAGGATATTGAGGACCATGCTAGACCCTATTAGCTTGGACATCGGGACCAATGACGCTGTTTTTTTTCAGTTCTTTTGGCACTTCCTTTTGGATTTTTCTTTTACTTCTAACACTTTATTATTAGAACATGCATATGGGAATGGATTTTTTTGGATTTTATTTTACTTCCACTTTTGGTGATGTTGGGATTTACAATCTTATCTCCTGATCCTACTAAATGAAAAGGGTAATGCCTTCCATTTTATGTGTGATTCTGTACCCTTGGTGCTAGTTGCCACTCCGTGGCCTATTGAAGGAAGGTCTCAGTGGTCATTATCTTTCCATAAACTTGAGAAATAAAGGGTTTGGAAATATTCTCTCCCTTCCCTCATCTTGGTGAAGGTGGGTCAGGACAAAGAAACTTTATTATTTAATTTTTTTGTGTGAATTTAAAAATATATTAATGACCATTTAAATAAGAAAATGGAATAATATTTTATATAAAACTAGAACTGAACCAAGAATTTTTTTAAATAATATTATTGATTCTAGAAAAATTGTGGTGTATTAAAAAATTGTATATATTTCACTTGAAAATGGGTAAGAATTCATCGAGTTATCTTAAATCCGGCTTGATTATCGGGAATAACTGAGTAGGGAACCTTTTAAAAACATGAATATCCTCGAAAATAAGTAAAAATAGATAATTATAAATGATTTTGGAACTTAATTGTATAATTTATAATATTTAAGTAAAAATAAACCATAGTTTGACTTGGGTAAAATTATTGGAAGAGTAACCAGAAAGAATAATGGAGGTTCGATTTTAACTCCCTTACCTTATGTCTAAAATAATTCTGCACTTGACCTTAATTTTAGGAATAATCATATTAATGAATGAATTAAATAATTAAAAGAAATCCAAATATGTATTTTTTTAGTATAATTTTAATATGTAAATTCATGTACCTTTTTATGGGTTATGAGATTCAATTCCATATTTCAAGAGTATTAGTTTCAATGGTTTTCAAGACCGGTTGCATGTATATGTGTGTGGGACATCCTGTAGAATCAGGATATATTTCAAGAACAAAACATATATGTTATTAATGATATTATGTAATAATAAAATACCTTTTTTTCGAGATGCGATGATGATTTATTTGAAAAATCATTAATGATAATCATTTAGATTAAATTAGTATTTTTGATTAAAATAGAATCATTTTTTTATAAATTAATATCATGTGTAAAAAATGATTTAAGGAAATTAAATAAGATATAATCCATATGTTATAATCCTTTTCAACTACAAAAATGGTTTCATGACTATCCTTGAATAAGATAATAGATATTGAAAACGTTTTCATCCCTGAATGTGATAAATTAACACATTATGAATGATGTAATCTTTTTTATTATAAAAGGTGGGGAAAAGAGAGAGGATGTTGAATTTTTCCATTAACATAACAAAATTCCAGTATATTTAAGTTAATATAGTTATCATAAAATTTTGATGAGGGAACGTTTTGATAGAAAAAATAATATAGAAGAACATGAATAGAAATTAAAAGAAAAAGAAGAGGGGTTTACCTGTTGATTCATTCTTCTTTAGGACCTCCTTAGGGGATTGGTTTTGGTATTTTATTAAGAAAAAATTATCCAGGATGTAGGAAAGTGTCTTGGGAAGATATTTGAGAAGAATTTGGTCAATAATAATGGATTGAGAGGTGTTATGAGAATAAGAGTAGAGAGGTGGTATTTTTAGGGTATGGGAGGCGTGTTTTCTCATTAGTTAATTCATTGGTTTATTATTGTTCTAATGACAAGAAATATTGTTGATTATAGAGAATAAATATAGTAATTAGACCTTGTGAGTTTTAACCAATGGTGATTGCATCATACAATACTCATGTAAAAGAATATGTAACTTATAATGTATATATACCGTAAATTACTGTATTCTACTATTAACCAAGAATTCAGGTATTTCAGAAAAATACCATTAATTCATATTAACCATTTTTTGAAATTTCTAATTCAAAAATAGAACTCCATTTTTTGAGAATAATTTTCAAAATATGATAACATTAATTTTTAATTAAAATCATAATTTACCCAATAAATACAAATTTAAAAAATATAACTGATTTTATATGACATTGTAAAATTCACTAAGGTATCAAAAAAATATTATAGTAATAAGAAAAAAATACTAATTTATGAATAGATTTTATGCTAATAGATTTTCTTTAAGGTTATATAATTAGTTATAAATTTTTAATTAAATATTTTTGACTTACAAAAATACCAACAGTTTAATAATAATTTCGGAAATATTAATTTATTTATACTATGATATAATTTTATCATAATGTCCAATAAAAGATGGATAAATTTTAATTATACTTTCATTGGTCTTACTAATCAATTTCATAGTTTAGTATTTATAAGTTTCATGTTACTATTCGAAAGGTCAAGTTTCTATTCCTTTGCAATATGTTCTGTAAAATCTAGAAATTCTTTTTATTTCATTAATTATTCATTTATTATGTTTTTATTGTGTTCTTGATCTGATTTTATGTGATTAAAATATATGACATAAATATAAGAAGGTTATTTCTTTGATAAATATTTTGGGGCATTAAATTCTTCCCCCTTAGGAAATTTCACCCTTGGAATATTGTTTTACATTCTAGGTTGAGAAAATGTGTGGGTACTTCTCTTTCGTCACTTTCTCTCCTTCCCATGTTTGTTCCTTATATATATGGTTCTACCAAAATACATTGACCAGGTTTGTTGTCTTGTTTTATATAACATTATCTGTACGATCCAAGATCATCACTAGTTGATCCTCGTAAGAAAGACCATTCTCCAATTGTACCTCCTCTGAAGTCAGTAAATGTGAAGGATCTGATATTTAATTACTTTATAGGGATACACAGAATACAACGTGTACTTGAAACATGGTTGGTTGATGTTATAGTCGATAAGCCACAACTCTAACATGATCAAGGATCTCAAAGGAGACATTGTAAATTGGACATAGCTTCCATTTTTCCCCAAATCTCACAATTCACTTTTATTGAGATATGGGGAGGAATAACATGTATCTAACATTAAACTTTAGGTCCCATCAATAATTTTCTACATAGGTTGTTTTTCCACTTTGGAATAACTTGATGTGATGCTGAACGGTTTTCACATTCTCCAACATTTCTTTAACTATTTCAGGTGTTTTCAGCTTACGTTCACTGACTTCTTCCAAAAATGTAGGTGTTCTAAACATTTTCCCATAATGTTCTTCATATGGAGCTATTTGGATACTCCAGTAGAAACTATTGTTGTAGAAGAATTTTACTAGTTGCAGATGTTGGTCCCATCCTTCCATGAAGTCCATAGAATATTCTCTCAATGCGTATTCCAATGTCTAAATATTCCACTCAAATTGGACATTAGTTTGTGGTTGATCGGCCAAACTAATGTTCATCTCAGTGCTTAGATATTGTTTGATAGTTTTCCAAAACAAGGAGGAGAATCTTAGATCTTGATCAGATACACTCGATAATGGCACTCCATTCAACATTTCCACAACATTAATATATATCCATGCATTTTGATCCGTTGAGAAGTCCTCTCAAAATGTGATACATTGATATGTCTTTCTAAGAGGATTGAAAATAACCCATAATTCATTATTTCCTATGGATATATTTGGAAGTCTAGTGATAAAGTCCATTGTGATGTTTTCCTCTTTCTATGTTTGTATGGTTAGTGGTTTCATTAACCCTTTAGACTTTTTCCTTTCCTCCTTCACTTTTTGACATACCAGGCACATTGATATATGTTAAATTATCTCCTTTTTCATATTGTCCCACATAATGTTCTCCTAGAGATCTCGATAAATATTTATGATCACAGGGTTAATAGAGAAGATTGAGCTATTTGTATCAATTATAATATCTTCCTTTATCTCTATATTTTATGGTACACACATCTGGGACCCAAATCATACAACCCCATCCTCATCAATCTTGAACTTGGAGGACTTCCCATTTAGGATTTCTTCCACCATTTTCATAATTTCTACATCATTTCATTTTTAAAACTTTATTTTCTCCACAAGGGATAGTTAAGGAATCATTTGAGAAACGTTTTATGATGTTCTTACCTTAAGGATTTCCATGTCTATCAATTGTAAATGTAAGAAGATTGTATCCTATGAAATTATCATCATTGATAAAGATGTAGGTTCCATTCAACATAGAGAATCCACCAAATTATTTTCCTTACCATTATGGTAGTGGATTGAGGAGTCATAATTCTTGATGAGATCTCAACATCTTCATTGGTTCATATTACACTCCATCTATTTTAATATATATTTGAGACTCTTGTGATCAGTATATATCTTACACTTCTCCCCATAGAGATAATACTGGGATATTTTCAATGAAAAGATCACAACTGCAAACTCTAGATCAGGCAGGGTATATTTTTCCTCAAATGTTTTCAATTTCAATGTGTGAAATTCCATAACCTTATTATTTTTTATTGATAAACAACATAATACCATCTTTGAGGCATCACTTTACAGCACAAAAAGTTTTCCACTTGCCTGAATTGTGAGTACTCGTGTAGGGATAATCCGTTTTTTGAGCTTCGTAAAACTTTTCTCACATTCTTGAGTGCTGAAAAATTATACTTCCTTTCATGTGAGATTAGTTATTGGTTTTTGAAATCATTAGAAGTTCTTAAAAAATTATCAGAAATACCCAGCTAGTCCATGGAAACTATAAATCTCTGTTAATGATGTTGGAATATGGAACTCTTCAATTTCCCTTATTTTGGAAAGGGTTTATAGATATTCCATTAATTGTGAAAAAATGCCCCAATGATGATACTTACTCAATTAAGAACTCAATTTTATTGTAAAATGTATAGAGTTTATCCCTTCACAAAGTCTTTGACAATGTATTTAAATGATCTTCATGTTCCTTATTGATCTTGGAGTATATTAAAATATAATTAATAAAGACTACTATAAATTTTTCGATGTAACATCTAAAGACACTATTCATTAAATCCATGAAAAGTGTCAGATAAATAGTGAGTATAAAGGTAATCAATATGAAATCATAGTGTCAATACTTTATTCAAAAGACATACATGGGAATATATTCCTTCCTCACCATTAATTTGTGATATCCCGACCGAAGGACCACATTAGAGAAATTACTGGCCCCACATAAAAGATCAAATATGTCATGTATATGTGGAAGTGGATAAATGTTATTTATCATGATTTTATCGAGATCATGATTATCGATCCATATGCACATTGATCTGTCTTTTTTCATGATGAAGTGGACAGGCACACCCCATGGTGAAGCACTCGGGTGTATCAAACCCGTATCTAGATTATCTTGTAACTTCTTCTTTAGTTGTTATAGCTCAATTGTGTCAATTCTATATGGTTTATTTGATATAGGTAATGATTTAAGAATAATATAAATTGATAACACAACCTATAGATCAGAAGTAAGACTTTGAGAATCTTCAGGGAATAAATTAGTATAATCACTCATAATGCGTGTGTATTTAAGCATGATTCTCTCCATTTTATCAATTATTTGAGCAAGTTATGCATTGTCATAAGGAAACATTATTTAAAATTGAGGTGATGGTTTTAAAAGATATTCATCATCTACTTATAATTTTATTGAATTGGAGGATGCTTCTAAATGTGAATAGTGATATCCCTTTCTCAACAGTCAATGTTGCCTTTGTATAAAGATAGATAATCCATTCAAAAAATAGAATCAAACTCTATAAAAGGGAGTATGAGAAAATATTTTGGGGGGTTCAGTCCACCAACATTAACTAGGGTGGATTTAGTTACTTAGGATGCAATAATTTCCCAATCAGCTGTTATCAAAGATAACTAAATCATCAAATTTTTATGTGGTGTTTGAATAGTTATACTAAACATGAAATATCTGAAAGAATGCATATAAGTAGAATAATATAGTGCATTTTCTATTCTCGAATGAATAAAAAGTTTACAGGTTACCACACCGATGGCTAACTCCAGATTATTAGATGTGATAGAATATTACCTAACTTGTTTCCTAGAATGTTTTTGATGATTTCCTCCAAAAACCATGGGCTTAGGGAATTGGATTGAAAAGTCCCATGTTCGTTACAGTTGAAACACTACACTATAGGATGAGTTTTTACTATAACATTCCTTTATTCTTCCATATTCATGGAATTATCTATCTCCCTTTTGAAGTTCATATGTAAATTCTCCATTCATAAAAATTTAATGAATTTTGTAGTTCAATTTAGGCAGTTCACATGACGCTTCTTCCCAAAAATTTAACACATTAGATATTCAGTCTTATTTCCATCATGGGATTTATTTTATAATCTTCCCATATTAGACTCCTTTTTTATTTTTTTTTTCACCAGGACCATGAGAGCATTGAGAGTCTCCGAGATCCATTTCAACCTTGAGGGCACAATACATAATCTCCTTATAACTATCAAAGTCATGAATCACCAATGATTTTCGTAGGCTCAAATTTAGTCCACTAATGAATTGATCCACCTTCATTTAGCTTTTCTTTTCCATAGCCTAAGGTTTTTCTTTCAAGCCTTACAATTCTTTTATTCATTCACTTGAATAGAATCATCTTCCTTATGCTTATGTTTGAGGAAATCACATTCCATCATCAGATAAAGGGTTTGGGGTAAATATTTATTGAAAACATTTTTCATCAAATCCTCTCAATCCATTGATTTGATTTCATCCGTAGACTTTTTATTTTGGATCAATTTCCACTACTGATCATATTACCCATAAAAATGATAGTGTTCTCACACAACATTCTCTTCTTATGGGAAAAGGAGGCCAAACAACATATTTTCAATGGAGTTAATCCATTATTCCATGAGGGGGGGGGAATGAGATCCCCTAAACATGGGTGGAATTTTCTACATGAAGGACTCAATAGAGACATGTTCTTTTCATGGAGAAGGAGGGTGTTCCACATTACTCATGTTATTATTCATTACATAAACTAATTGAGAGTGTATTGTCATGGCATTTTGAGCACCCGTTTCCATCATATTTGGTATATCATTAGAGAAATCACCACATTGCCTATGACATTGATTATTGTCCCATTTTATTTCATTTAAATCTATTAAATATGAAAAATAAGTTAAATTGGGGGGCTAAATACTTATCTAATAAGTATAAATAGGAAACCATTAATTATAAAAGGATAAATGCATAATTGAAATGTACATCCTAACTTTTGATTCTTATGGTTTCAATCTTGGTAATCTATGATCTATATCCTAAATTTTCTATTGGGAATTTCCCCCCATACTAATGGTTCATAATGAGCTTATGAATTTACCAAATCATATCCCATGGGAGTGTCGGACTAGGTGTGTAGTAAGCCCTATTTTTGTGTACTCATTTACCTCGAGTCAGGCTTGGAACACCTTGTCAGAGATGCTACTCCTAAGTTAATATATGCCAGAACCACATCCAATTTTACTATCCGTACATGGATGTATTTACTTGAAAAATTAAATAATCTATAATTACAATAATTTTGGGATGTTTTGTCATACTTAGTCTTATCCCAAGGGTTCTTACTAAAATTACCTGTTAATAGTTTACAAAAATAACTATTATTTTCCTCATATACAAACTATAAAGATCATATAAATTTACACATATCATGAAATGAATTTAAGAATAATTAAACATCAAATTAAAAGACAAGGATTTTAATTTCTAGTTCCTTGTAATACTAGGTATACAAAATAGAAAACATGGCACTAAATAAAACATTATTTTATTTATCATCCATTATGAGATCCTAACTTTATGTTGATCGCTTACATGTACATTGGATAACCCAGGGAGTACATGAAAAAAAGGATTCGATAAAATTATTGGTAAGGGAATAAACATTACAATAAATCACAATATATGGGTTAGAAGGCATAACATAATAATATAAAAATTAATGGAACATAATTAAATAAATGGAATCATAAAATATAGAAAATGGGATAACATAGTCATGGAATCATAGTAACTTGGAATCTACCTAAAACGTTAATTTAGCACATTTCAAGGATCGTTTCATATATGGGATCATGAGTCAAGGCTCATTTCACATAGAGGAGTACGAGTCAAGTCGAACCACCAAGACCATTGTACATGGAGCACGATTCCAGGCTAACTACCATGGCCATTGAAAAAAAAATATCATGAGACTAATAATTATCCAATTCATTCAAGAACTATTTGGGTTCACCTATCAGAACATATTCATGAATGTGTGTTCCATGTGAAAAATAAACATAAGGGTTACCCATGGAATGAAAAGTTTATCATAATCATGTTACAAAGCATAATAAATTAGAATATCATAATTGCGACCATGAAATGAAAGAATTAAATCATAAATATATATTAATAATGTAATATAGGAATATATAATGATAAATGACGTTGAACTAATGTGATAACATGTAAAAATAGTATTTAAGAAACATTATAATTAAAACATTTTCGTGCGGTTTAAGAAAAATGTTAAATAGTATATAATGAAGAAAAAAAGATAATATTTTTATAAAACCAGAAGTGAACCAAGAATGTTTTCATAATAATATGATTTATTTGATAAAAATAATTTTGGCTTATAATAGATTATATATTTCACTTGAAAATGGTTAGTAATTCAGGAAGTTCCTTTAAAGTAGGATTTCTTATCAAAAATAATTGTTTAGGAAATGTTTTAAAACAAGTATATCCACGAAAAAAGGATGAATGAAACATGATACATGAGTTTGGAAAATATAATCAATATGCTGAAGATTTAATTAAAAATAAAATATAATTTCAGTTGGATAAAAAGAGAGTAAATGTAACCGGATGGAATAATGGAGGTTCAGCAAGAAATCCCTAACCTTATGTCTGAAATGGTTCCACACATGTTCTTAAAGTCATGAATAATAAAATTTAATACATTAATTAAGTAATTAAGAACTATTTATACATTTATTTTATTAATAGCAATTATATTAAGTTTATTTCCATTTTTTCAGTTATGATATTCAATTTCATCGTTCAGTAGCATTTTTTCCTTAGTTTTCATAACCAGTTTACATGTATATGTGTAAGGGAAACCCTGAAGAATTAAGATATTTATCTAGAACTAAACATATATGTTATTAATTAACTTATATAATATTAAAATTACATTTTTAAAGATTTTAGGATGATTCATTAGAAAAATAACTAATGATAATGATTTAGAATAAATTTGTCTTTTTTATCACAATGAACTCATCTTGTTTTATAAATTAATATCATGTGTACACAATGAGTCAAGAAAATTAAATAAAAAATAAAACATATATATTATAATATAGTTCAACCATAAAAATGTTATCATGAACATCCATGAATATGGTAATAGAAATTGAAAACTTCATCGTTCTTGTATGTGATAAACTGACACATTACAAACGATGTTTTCATTTTTAGTATAAAAGGAGGGTGAAAGGGGTATGATGATGAATTGTACCATTAGCATAAAAAATTATAATATATGTAAAAAACTTGAGTTATCAGAAAATTTGAATGAGGGGAGGGTATGAAATAAAATTAAAATAAAGGAACTTGAAAAGAAATTAAAAAAAGGAAGAGGGGTTTTCTTATTGATTCGTTCTTCTTGAGAACCTCTTTAGGCTATTTTTTTTTTGAAATTTCATTAATATCAAATTATCATGGATGTAGGTAAGGGGAATTGAGGGATATTTTAGTATAATTTGGTCAAGGACCAAGGCTTGGGTGGTGTGTGGAGAAGAAGTGGTGATGGGTGGTATTTATAGCAGAAGAGAGGGGTGTTTTCTCATTATTCAATTCATTAGATCATTATTTTTCTCAAGAAAAGAAATAGTATTGATTAATGAGACTAAATATATTAATTAGATCATGTGAGATTGAATCAATTGTTATTATATCATCCACATCTCAAGTAATAGTGTACTAAACTTATAATGTATATATACTATAAATTTCCGTATTTCACTATTCACAAAAATTCAAGTATTTCAAAAAATTAAAAAAATTAAACCATACCATTTTTAATTGTGTATAATTAAAAAACTAATTAAATTTGATGAAAATAATTTTCTAGATATTATATATTTAATTTTTAATTAAAATTATAATTTTCTCAAAACAAACCGAATTTAAATTTATAACTGATTTTATCACTTTGAAAAATTAACAGAGGTCTAATTAAATTATATTATAATTTTTATACATCAAAATAATATTTTATGAATTAATTATTTGAGAATAAAATTTATTTTAATTTATAAAATTATTCATAAAGTTTCAATTAAATATTTATGACTTAAAAAAATACAAACACTTAATTAATAAATTTTTAAAATTTTATTTATATATACTATGATATAATTATATAATATTGTCACTTATAAGATGGATAAATTTTATTTCTAATTTCATTGGTGAGGTTACTATTCAATTTTCATGTTTACTATTTACAAGGTTCATGTTACTATTCTGAAGGTCAAGTTATTATTCCTTTAAAATATATTCCTTATCATTTAGAAATTCTTTTTATTTAATTAATTATTCATTTATAAATTTTTTATTGTGTTATAAATTTGATTTTACATGATTATAATATATGAAATAATTATAATAAGGGGATATCATTGGTAAATGTTTTGGTTCATTACATTATTATCCCTGTGGAAATTTATCCCGTGAAATTTCATTTTACATTATAAGTTGAAATCAGGTTCAAGTACTTCTATTTCATCACTTTCTCTGGTTCCTATGTTGCCTCTTCGTACTTATGGTTCTGTCATGATAGCACACTGAAATGGTGGCACCGTAATGGTCGCACTATCACAGTCGCACACCGAAACGGTGGCACCGATGACAGTGGCACCATGGGGGTGGCACCGTGACCGCGGAACCACTTACGGTATATCATAAAATGGCTTCCACCCTTTCTTTCAATGTTTTTCTCCCACAACGTATATTTTGACATAAGTGTGTTTTAATATCCCTTTCAAATCCATCAAAATCCCATGAATGATATCAAAAATCCCCCAAGGGATTGATAACCCTTGTCTTATAAAAACATGCGGATTTTTCCACTGTGTCACACCCTTTTCTTGTACCTTTCCAGTTCCTCCCCTATTACGTTTTTTCAACTGATTAAAGGAAACCATTTAACAAACAACTATTATGGCCACCTCTTTGATGATAATTATTAAATAGAAATTAATTCCATCATGTGTAATCATCCAACTGCATGGTGAAACCACAATCTGCCTTTAAGTCTGTTCAAGATTTTTCATATCCCGTAACTCCAGGATATCGCCTTTTTATCGCACTTGAATTATTTCCTTCTTCTTCTTGGATGGTTTCCTTCTTCTCCTGGGTTTGTTTGGAGTCCCCCTACCCGAGGTAAGTGGTGTGCCTGTTATTGAACTTTTCTTCTCTCTCATGGAGTCCTCTGAGTTCCTCCTATGCAAGTCACGCATCCCCAATTCACGGCATGTGGGGAGAAACTTTGATTTTTGATAATCCAGGTATGGTTCTTCCTTCGTCTCACATTACTGTGTATCATGCGGGGTGAGTAAACTAATTTTTCTACGGGGATGTATGAAAACAAACCATAATGAAGATAAAACCCATAATTTTAATTAATGAAAGGGTGTGTTTGATGATTTTGTTTTACACTTTTAACCCAGATTATATACTATAAATTGTATGGTCTTCTGTCCACTGGAAATCAGGGCTGTTGGAGTTCTTTCTTTGTGTAATAATGGACCCCTATCTTTTGGGATGATTTAATGGATGTAATATGGAAATTGGTTAATCACGTAAACTTGGTTTATTAAATGAATGTCCATTGAACAAGAAATCTTGTGTGATCACCCTAGTTATCCAAAAAGAAAGAAGGAAATCAATGAATGGTGTGATAGAATCAGGAAACTACCTTGCCTTGTCTTGGTAATATGTGTGGTTGTTCTGCTTGATTCTTGTGGGGTGACATGGATAGGTATGGGATCCCCTATTGCGGTGCAGTTTTTGGTTTGTGGATATAAGGCCATATGGGGCCATATGGTGAGGCTTGGTGTGGTTCAAATACTTTGAGTGATCTCATAGATCCCATTTGTTGTTGTGACTTACAAGAAAACCAGGTATGAATGCTTAAATTTCCGCTTGATTGTTTTTCATTCCTGGGTTTATGGATGTGCCTGTTAACTTCCTGGTAGTGAAGAATTACATAAATGGAATCACTTGAATATGAAAACAAGAATGTGCTCAATGGGGAATTGTTTTCAGGGAATGAATTGTGACTTGGCTGTGGATGTTGTGCTTTTTATGATTGAATAGTAATGAGGGTGTTTGTGTATAGTATGGTTTTGGAACCCCTAAGCTGGGATGAGTGCTTTTTTAACTATATGTATAATTTAGTTATTATGTTTCTTATTCATACCCCACCAAAACTAAGCACCTCGTGACGAACACCCCTATTTCAAGGGTGGTGGGTGTTTTTCCCAACACTCCTATGAGTGGCTGGTGATTAGAGCTTTTTCTGCTCCATTTCCCAGGTAGCCTCAGACTCTTCTGGCAGGCTGTGCTGGCCCGAGGTCCATTATATCCCAAAATTATTTGGGCATGGTAGTTGAGTGGTTGTCACAGGTGTGCGTAGGCTGGTTGTTTCCCAAGTTCCTTCGGGATGTGTCCTAGTTTCTTCGATCATGGTGGTAGTTATTATAGCTGAGGTGTCTGTGTGCATGGTTACGTATGGTCGTTGTGGCCTAGGTGTTTGCGGGCGTGATGTGTGGTTGTGGGATCCCTGGTGTGGGTGGGTGGGGTCTGGAAATGGGACTACGATAAGAATGGAGAGTGAGGTATGGCACATAGGATGTCTTCAATAACCAGTGGGAAAGTGGTGCAGTGTACCCAAACATTGATGTGTTTTTACTATTTCTTACATGACTTTCTTTATTTGGGGAGTATGCCTGTGTGAGGTTTGAGTGTATTGTTTCCTTACTACGTGCTTTAGTTATCTCTTTTCCTCACAGAGAATTAGAATGCATCCCAACTTATGCATGAGAGATTTTTTTCTCCGTAATATGTATACCTGTATACTCACACTACGTATATAAAACATATTTCAAGTTTTTAGGAGGATTTTGAGGACTGTGATAGACCCTATTAGCTCAGACATGAGGACCGTTGATGTAACAGCCCGAGATTTTATGAAAAAAATATTCTTTTTAATTTTATTAATGTCTTGTGTTGTACGCTACTCCAAAAGGATCTTGAACAACACACATCCTTGACTAGCCTTGCATTACACGCAATCGCAACCTTCCTCGATAGCGTGTGTAGTACGTAATACTGAGTTTCACGAAACAATGATATGCTATTAAAATATTATTAAAACTAGCCGTTATGAATAGTAATAACCACTTTTTAAATTTTATAAATTTTAGCTCTCAAAATGGACTTCATTTTTGGATTCGGAGTATCGAATTTAGCCTAAGGTGAAATTTTGGTACTTTTCGGATAACTTTCATATTCTGATGAATAGTGAAAATTACTAAATTATAATTAAAAACAACTTTTTTAATCGAAATAATTAATAGTGATAAATCATTAATTTGAGTGGTTTTAAAGTATATTTAGAATATATTTTTACAACTTAATACAATGTTGGTCATTGGATGTAATTTCACATTTAAACTAGACATAAACAAGTGTCAGTCTTTTGATAGATATTGTTTCTTAAAAACACGCTATTTGTTTTAACAGCGGGATTTAATTATAAAATTAATTAATGCAACTTTTATGTTATGAATTTGGTAAAATAGACTTCATTTTTGAATTCGGAATATGAAATATAGCTTGGGATGAAATTTTGGCATTGTTCTGAAAAACATCAATTTTTGATGAATAGTGAAACTACTAAGTGGTAGGTTAAAAACTGAATTTTGCATAAAACTTAATTTTACCGCTTCTGTGAATGGAATTTCGAAAATCCGAGAGACACGGTTAATATCAAGGACTAAAATGTGGTTCAATGAGATGAAAATAATTTTTTGGTGAATAGTAACTTTTTACTTTTTTTACCACGGTTAATAGTAAATAGGGTAACTAAGGGTAAATATGATATTAATATTACCCTAACACATGTCCTAATTCTATTGGACAAGTGTAATTCGACCAAAAACAAACTTAGGAATAAAATATGACCATTTAGGCCCACTTGGATTAGATTAGGACATTTATTATTAATTTATTTAAAGAAGGGTTAAAATAGTTAAAATCAAAGTTTAATAAGTAAATCATTTTTAATATGGGGTTATACATAAGATAAATTTGACTATAAATATTCATTAGAAAGATAAAAATATTTCCTACATGATGGTATTTTATTTGTAATTTTTAGACATCAAATTTATTTATGACACAAAGATGATGGAGTAATTATCTTATTAATGAAATATTGACATAATTGATAATATAAATACCAAAATAAATGTAATTTAAGACTTTTTATGAATTCCACTAATTTTCTAGGTTACTATGATATATTAGTGTTGATTTAATTAACTTGGTTCGAACATATAATTCTGTTATGACTTTCACAAAAATCATATATCAAATAGTGTCAAAATTGACACAAAATAGTTTTTAAATCAAATATTATATTATTAATTGTTATTTTATTCCTAAAAATCTAAGGTTCGGCCAAATGACTTAGATAAGGATATATATATTAATAATAAACAATTTGGGGTTCGTTTGGCATGTTATAGTAAGTGTATTAACCATATAATGAAAGAAAACAAAAAGACACGGTAAAAGTTAAATTATTTAACTTAGAGTTAAATCTAATTGATAAGGTTTAAAATAATATCCAAACATGTCTAAATTTGATTGGTTGATGAGCTTACAACCCTATCTCATCTAATCTTCGAATATGAGTCATTTTTGGAGGTTTTTAAGTGGGGTTAGATTTATTATAAATTAATATTTTTAAGAAATTCCTAAGGTGCCCCTCTCCTCCCCTATAAAAGGACACCTCCTCCCCCTCCTCCTCACACCAATTTGAGCACTCAAGCTCGGCCAACCCCTGCCAAAATCCCTTCTCCACTTCCCTAGCAACATCCTAGAGGTTCTGGTCTTCCTCAAAGACCAATTCTAGTGCCCTAAGAGGAGGTCTCAAAGAGGCACTTCAAAGAAGAGGTAATTACCGTTACCAATTCTTTCATCTTTATTTCTTCTTCCACTTATTCTTCTTAGGTTGTTTCATTATGAAGTAATAACATCAGTATCACTCATATACTGATATGTTATTATAAGTATGAAAGAACCCTATTTCACCATCTATCCATCCTATGGAAAAAGAAATCACCGCGCGTGCGTACGTACGGAATACCGTCTCCACGCCGTGGTGTAATCTATTTTCCACCACCACCTTACATGGATGGGTATAATGGTGTAAAGAATAACTATACATAGTTACTACAACATCATATTGATTCTGATATATTGTATAATCCACTCCAATTCAATTCAATATTTATAGAAATGATATCATCGCTCGTGCGTACGTACGGAATACCGTCTCCACGACGCGATGAGATTCATTCTCCATGTTAACCATTTAAGAATGATTATAATGTATATATAAGAAATAATAATGAAATATATGACATTATAAAGCTACTGGATTTATGTATATACATATGTATGTCATCTACTTACTTCCATTTCAAGACAATAAGGAAAGGAAAACAGCGTTCATGCGTACGTACGGACTACCGTCTCCATGAACGGTGTTTTTCATTTTATTTATCTACCTATTATATATATATATATATACTGAATATATATGATATATAAATCATATTTTATATTCTGGAAGTAAGTAAATCATGATATAAGTAATAGTGATGTCAAGAACAACAAGTCAAAACACCTAAGATAAATGAAACGATTTTACCCAAAACGCTTCTTTAACATGGAATTTACAAAAGAACGGGTAATATAATGTCATAAGTGAACCATATATGATATCATAACAATGAATATGATTCTGGAATAAGTCAATAACATGATTTAAATCATTATACAGGAGGTTTGGACACTTACAAAGCAAGTCGGACATAAGGTAAGGGAAATATCACAATCTCATTTTTATCCGAGATTGTTTATTCGTAAGTATTTACTGGGGTGTATTTTATCATCCACGTCCATGTTCCCTCAATATTTAATATTGTTTCCATCCACTTGCAATAGTTTAAATCCAATTTTACCCTTAGGTGAGTTTTTAGTAAAGAATATGAAAGGAATCTTTTGTCGTTTTTCCGTACGAGGTACTTTTTGACTTTTCCGACAAAAGTACGAAGAATGTTTTTTTTAACTTATACGGCATGAATGGATTTTTAAAACATTACTTCAAAGAAGCTTCCTTTACAAGTTTTCAAGTTTATTTTTAATCAACTTCTTTTATTTTAAAGTTGTATGACATGTTATGAAAGGAAAAATGTTTTTTAAGAAGAAAGGATATTTTCCTCAAGAATTCAATTCAAGTGTTTTATCAAAATTATTTTCCATCTAAGATAATAAAGGGTTCTGTTTCTATCCATATTTTTACATTGATTTTACTATGTTGTGATGGAATTATGTTTATGAATTCCTTTATCTTATATGAATTGATTTATGATGTCATGATGTTTCAAGAATCCCATTTTTGTTACATGTGTTATGCGATGATGTATGTTTTATGATTATGTGGCACACATAAGAAAGGATTCATTATGAGATGGGTGGGACCTATATCTCCCTCCAATGCATTGGGTAAAGATTTTATATCTCATGAGATAGACATGGCTGGAATGGTAGGTTATACCGGTTCAGTGAAACAGGACTGAAACGAGGATTACTCGATTCAGAAAGGGACTTTGTCCACTAAGATAGTCTTGGCAATGAGTCATGACTAACAAGAAATGATTTTCTATGATTATGTGTGCATGACACAAAGTTTCAAGTTTCAAGTTATGATTATGGGGATCTCATTTTTACTTCTATGATTTATCCCATGTTATGATATTATGAGCTCTTTTGCAGGTTAAGATTTCCAAAATCTATGTTCTTATGTATATGATGTGATTGATATTTATTTTGTTTACCCTTACTGAGCATTTGAGCTCACCCTTTTTATGTTTTCTTTTCCCCAGGATATAAAGAAAGGTTTTAGGTAAAAAAAAAGGAAGATCTTTATGGGAGATGTTGAAGATCTTTCACCAGGATTAGAAGATTATATTCCGAGTTTCCAAAGACACTAAACTATTACGATCCTTGTGTGTGTGTTTTTGTTATGTACTAAGTATTCCGCAAAAGTAATGTAAAGTCTATGTACGTCAGGCTTCGGGTCTCTACAGTTGGTATCAGAGGAAAGGTTTAGTCAACCTTTGGAAACTAGGACGCGAAAACGTTAGTAAGATCCCTAGAGATATTTCTAAGGTATGTCTAGGGATGCCCCTAAGGATAAGTATACATATAGGATATAGTTCTAGAACTATGGTAACGATATTAGATTAAACCAAAGATGATAGATATTTAAGTTACTCCCCCTTTATTACGATTTTTTCCTCTCACACTATTCTTTTGGGGTTTTAGACGATGGCTGGAACCCGAAGGAACCGTGTTAATGAGGAATGTGATGGGCAATGCAATGATTGTTCCCCTGAGCAACCAAACGATATAGGAGCTGGAATGCAAAGTCTTGTAGCCATGCTCACACAACTTTCTCAAGCTATGAATCATGCAGGACTTCCAAACGAGCAAAGGAAGGAGCAACATTCTGTTGAATCCTTCATGAGGCAGCGTCCACCTTCTTTCAGTGGGTCTACTGATCCATTAGTTGCTGAACAATGGATTAGTACTACTGAAAAGATATTTTCAGTTCTTCAATGTTCTGAACACGATAAAGTCATCCTAGCAGTGTATCGTTTGGAAGGAGATGCTGATCAATGGTGGAATCTTATTAAGAATACAAGGCAAAGGGATGAAATTGAGTCTATGGAATGGGACGAGTTCAAGAACTTATTTTTCAATAAGTACTTCCCTCGTATTCTTCGAACAAAGATGGAGAAAGAGTTTCTTGAACTGAAGCAAAGGGACGATGAATCTGTTGGTACCTATGAAGCAAATTTTACAAGACTTGCAAGGTATGCTTCTGGAATTATCATCCAACCTGAAAGTAAAGTTGATCGATTTTTCTGTGGATTAAAACCAAGTCTTCGAAGGGCATTAGCTATAAGAGACTTCAGTAGCTATGAAGAAATTGTGCGTTGTGCTATCAAGGTAGAAATGGAAGTCGGTGTTACATATCCATCTCATGGTTTTGACAAGAAACGAAAGATGGAGTTCAAGGAGAAATCTCAGAATAACGGTGAAAAGAAGATGAATGTTTCCTTATGCACAAAGTGTGGAAAGAAGCATGGTGGAGATTGTCTTAAAGGGACTAGAAAATGTTTTAAGTGTGGAAAAGAAGGTCATCGAGCAGCTGAGTGTCGAAGTAATGGAAAAAGGGTTTCTAATGATGTGAATAAAGCAAACACTGCAGAGAACGCACCACCAACACTTCAATGCTTCAAGTGCAAGGAAATGGGGCATTATGCTAATAATTGCCCTAATCCAAGGGTTAGTGATGATCAACATGAGCAACCACTGAAGGCAAAGGACAAAGGGAAATCACATGCGATCACTATTGGCAATGTTGAATATGACAACAATGTGGTGGAATGATTAAGTGTTTATGTAATGGGATTCCAAAATAATGTTGTATCATTGAGTATTGCAATATTTATTGATGTGGTATTCAAAGTGATTGAGATATTTTTTGGAAATAAGATGATATGCGCATAATGAAGACGAGAAAATGAAATGTTTAATAGTATTCATGAGCTCATGATTGATATAAGGACTAAGTGATATCATGGTTTGAGTATATAGAATTTTGAGGATTTTGGTATATGGAAAGTGTTAACTTTTAACTGCACTCACTAAGGTATTCAAGAGAATACACGATTAAGGACTTTGAATGTTTGGAATGTGACCAACAAGACATATCTTATGTGGGGATCAACGACAGTATTAAATCTCTGGCAATCGTTGTCACTATATTATGAGAGTGGACTGCAGTATTATGTATAAGCCTAAAGATTAGACTGGTTTATGTTGGACATAAGTTAGTATTGTTTAAGGATAGAAGATTTTCGATATTATTGATGGGATGTTATAGTGACGTAGTTTTAGAAAAAGGACAACCTGCAGGACGGGCGACAACCCATCGCTTCGGACAAGGCTGTAGGAATCAAACCCACAACCGAAGTGCAACTGGCCTTTATCGCCTACCACTGACCTACAGGAAGTCCCTGTTTAGTAGAAACTAGTTTTATTATATTAAGCAGTATGATATATGAAGTATAAGTCCATTTTATGAACCATATATGATTAATCCCACTATAGATCAACTTATGTATATAAATTTTGCTAACCTTTTGAGACAGATGGAATGACCCGTCATTCTATCACATGATCTGCTAACACTTCATGAATAACAAATTCAACTTCATTTATTTAAGAGATGAAGTGGAAATTGTTAAAGGCACGAACAACAGTGAGATTGTACCAAAATAAAGTAAGTATTTATTCTAATTCAAATTCTTTAACTTTAGGGAAATAATCTTGAAAACCAAAAATGTTGTCCTAGTTCTCTTATACCTGATGAATCAGATGGTACCTTAGATCGTCACAAATTTATGGATTTGTGATTATTGGCTTTTCCATAGCCATGTTCTCTACCACTCTCCATCAGAACATGATGGTTAGATTTCTCTTCCATATCCATATTTTCACCTATGTGAAAACCCAGTGATTAGTTTATTTGGGTAATCGTTACATTTCATACTTTAGTTTTTTAAAGCCAAGTTTTGGTATTCCCTTTTCCGATGTGGGTTTCTATTAAAGAAACTTTCAAATAGTAAACCATTTATAACCCCGACGAATTTCGAGGGAGAAATTCATTTTCAGGGGGGTAGAATGTAACAGCCCGAGATTTTATGAAAAAAATATTCTTTTTAATTTTATTAATGTCTTGTGTTGTACGCTACTCCAAAAGGATCTTGAACAACACACATCCTTGACTAGCCTTGCATTACACGCAATCGCAACCTTCCTCGATAGCGTGTGTAGTACGTAATACTGAGTTTCACGAAACAATGATATGCTATTAAAATATTATTAAAACTAGCCGTTATGAATAGTAATAACCACTTTTTAAATTTTATAAATTTTAGCTCTCAAAATGGACTTCATTTTTGGATTCGGAGTATCGAATTTAGCCTAAGGTGAAATTTTGGTACTTTTCGGATAACTTTCATATTCTGATGAATAGTGAAAATTACTAAATTATAATTAAAAACAACTTTTTTAATCGAAATAATTAATAGTGATAAATCATTAATTTGAGTGGTTTTAAAGTATATTTAGAATATATTTTTACAACTTAATACAATGTTGGTCATTGGATGTAATTTCACATTTAAACTAGACATAAACAAGTGTCAGTCTTTTGATAGATATTGTTTCTTAAAAACAAGCTATTTGTTTTAACAGCGGGATTTAATTATAAAATTAATTAATGCAACTTTTATGTTATGAATTTGGTAAAATAGACTTCATTTTTGAATTCGGAATATGAAATATAGCTTGGGATGAAATTTTGGCATTGTTCTGAAAAACATCAATTTTTGATGAATAGTGAAACTACTAAGTGGTAGGTTAAAAACTGAATTTTGCATAAAACTTAATTTTACCGCTTCTGTGAATGGAATTTCGAAAATCCGAGAGACACGGTTAATATCAAGGACTAAAATGTGGTTCAATGAGATGAAAATAATTTTTTGGTGAATAGTAACTTTTTACTTTTTTTACCACGGTTAATAGTAAATAGGGTAACTAAGGGTAAATATGATATTAATATTACCCTAACACATGTCCTAATTCTATTGGACAAGTGTAATTCGACCAAAAACAAACTTAGGAATAAAATATGACCATTTAGGCCCACTTGGATTAGATTAGGACATTTATTATTAATTTATTTAAAGAAGGGTTAAAATAGTTAAAATCAAAGTTTAATAAGTAAATCATTTTTAATATGGGGTTATACATAAGATAAATTTGACTATAAATATTCATTAGAAAGCTAAAAAGATTTCCTACATGATGGTATTTTATTTGTAATTTTTAGACATCAAATTTATTTATGACACAAAGATGATGGAGTAATTATCTTATTAATGAAATATTGACATAATTGATAATATAAATACCAAAATAAATGTAATTTAAGACTTTTTATGAATTCCACTAATTTTCTAGGTTACTATGATATATTAGTGTTGATTTAATTAACTTGGTTCGAACATATAATTCTGTTATGACTTTCACAAAAATCATATATCAAATAGTGTCAAAATTGACACAAAATAGTTTTTAAATCAAATATTATATTATTAATTGTTATTTTATTCCTAAAAATCTAAGGTTCGGCCAAATGACTTAGATAAGGATATATATATTAATAATAAACAATTTGGGGTTCGTTTGGCATGTTATAGTAAGTGTATTAACCATATAATGAAAGAAAACAAAAAGACACGGTAAAAGTTAAATTATTTAACTTAGAGTTAAATCTAATTGATAAGGTTTAAAATAATATCCAAACATGTCTAAATTTGATTGGTTGATGAGATTAAAACCCTATCTCATCTAATCTTAGAATATGAGTCATTTTTGGAGGTTTTTAAGTGGGGTTAGATTTATTATAAATTAATATTTTTAAGAAATTCCTAAGGTGCCCCTCTCCTCCCCTATAAAAGGACACCTCCTCCCCCTCCTCCTCACACCAATTTGAGCACTCAAGCTCGGCCAAACCCTGCCAAAATCCCTTCTCCACTTCCCTAGCAACATCCTAGAGGTTCTGGTCTTCCTCAAAGACCAATTCTAGTGCCCTAAGAGGAGGTCTCAAAGAGGCACTTCAAAGAAGAGGTAATTACCGTTACCAATTCTTTCATCTTTATTTCTTCTTCCACTTCTTCTTCTTAGGTTGTTTCATTATGAAGTAATAACATCAGTATCACTCATATACTGATATGTTATTATAAGTATGAAACAACCCTATTTCACCATCTATCCATCCTATGGAAAAAGAAATCACCGCGCGTGCGTACGTACGGAATACCGTCTCCACGCCGTGGTGTAATCTATTTTCCACCACCACCTTACATGGATGGGTATAATGGTGTAAAGAATAACTATACATAGTTATTACAACATCATATTGATTCTGATATATTGTATAATCCACTCCAATTCAATTCAATATTTATAGAAATGATATCATCGCTCGTGCGTACGTACGGAATACCGTCTCCACGACGCGATGAGATTCATTCTCCATGTTAACCATTTAAGAATGATTATAATGTATATATAAGAAATAATAATGAAATATATGACATTATAAAGCTACTGGATTTATGTATATACATATGTATGTCATCTACTTACTTCCATTTCAAGACAATAAGGAAAGGAAAACAGCGTTCATGCGTACGTACGGACTACCGTCTCCATGAACGGTGTTTTTCATTTTATTTATCTACCTATTATATATATATATATACTGAATATATATGATATATAAATCATATTTTATATTCTGGAAGTAAGTAAATCATGATATAAGTAATAGTGATGTCAAGAACAACAAGTCAAAACACCTAAGATAAATGAAACGATTTTACCCAAAACGCTTCTTTAACATGGAATTTACAAAAGAACGGGTAATATAATGTCATAAGTGAACCATATATGATATCATAACAATGAATATGATTCTGGAATAAGTCAATAACATGATTTAAATCATTATACAGGAGGTTTGGACACTTACAAAGCAAGTCGGACATAAGGTAAGGGAAATATCACAATCTCATTTTTATCCGAGATTGTTTATTCGTAAGTATTTACTGGGGTGTATTTTATCATCCACGTCCATGTTCCCTCAATATGTAATATTGTTTCCATCCACTTTCAATAGTTTAAATCCAATTTTACCCTTAGGTGAGTTTTTAGTAAAGAATATGAAAGGAATCTTTTTTCGTTTTTCCGTACGAGGTACTTTTTGACTTTTCCGACAAAAGTACGAAGAATGTTTTTTTTAACTTATACGGCATGAATGGATTTTTAAAACATTACTTCAAAGAAGCTTCCTTTACAAGTTTTCAAGTTTATTTTTAATCAACTTCTTTTATTTTAAAGTTGTATGACATGTTATGAAAGGAAAAATGTTTTTTAAGAAGAAATGATATTTTCCTCAAGAATTCAATTCAAGTGTTTTATCAAAATTATTTTCCATCTAAGATAATAAAGGGTTCTGTTTCTATCCATATTTTTACATTGATTTTACTATGTTGTGATGGAATTATGTTTATGAATTCCTTTATCTTATATGAATTGATTTATGATGTCATGATGTTTCAAGAATCCCATTTTTGTTACATGTGTTATGCGATGATGTATGTTTTATGATTATGTGGCACACATAAGAAAGGATTCATTATGAGATGGGTGGGACCTATATCTCCCTCCAATGCATTGGGTAAAGATTTTATATCTCATGAGATAGACATGGCTGGAATGGTAGGTTATACCGGTTCAGTGAAACAGGACTGAAACGAGGATTACTCGATTCAGAAAGGGACTTTGTCCACTAAGATAGTCTTGGCAATGAGTCATGACTAACAAGAAATGATTTTCTATGATTATGTGTGCATGCCACAAAGTTTCAAGTTTCAAGTTATGATTATGGGGATCTCATTTTTACTTCTATGATTTATCCCATGTTATGATATTATGAGCTCTTTTGCAGGTTAAGATTTCCAAAATCTATGTTCTTATGTATATGATGTGATTGATATTTATTTTGTTTACCCTTACTGAGCATTTGAGCTCACCCTTTTTATGTTTTCTTTTCCCCAGGATATAAAGAAAGGTTTTAGGTAAAAAAAAAGGAAGATCTTTATGGGAGATGTTGAAGATCTTTCACCAGGATTAGAAGATTATATTCCGAGTTTCCAAAGACACTAAACTATTACGATCCTTGTGTGTGTGTTTTTGTTATGTACTAAGTATTCCGCAAAAGTAATGTAAAGTCTATGTACGTCAGGCTTCGGGTCTCTACAGTTGACGTTGTTTTTTTCTTTTCTTTTGGTACATCCCTTTAGAGTTTTCTTGTACTTGTAACACTTTATTATTGGATCATGCATGTGGGGGTGCATTGTTTTGGATTTACTTTTACTTCGACTTTTGGTGATGTTGGGATTTACTATCTTATCTACTGATCCTACTAAATGAAAAGGGTAATGCCTTCCATTTTACATGTGATTATATACCCTTGGTGCTAGTCACCACTCTGTGGCCTATTAAAGGCGGGTCTCAGGGGTCATTATCTTTCCTTAAACATGAGGAATAAAGGGTTTGGAAATCTTCTTCCCCTTCCCTCATCTTAGTGAAGTCGGGTCATAATAAAAAACTATATTATTAATTTTTTTGTATGATTTAAATAAAATATTATTGACCATTTAAAGAAGAAAATGGAATAATATTTTATATAAAACTATAATTGAACAAAGAATGTTTTCTAAATAATATTATTGATTGTAGAAAAATAGTGGTGTCTTTAAAAATTGTATGGATTTCACTTGAAAATGGGTAGGAGTTCAGGGAGTTCTCTTGAATCCGTCATGATTATTAAAAGAATTGAGTAGGGAACCTTTTAAAAACATGAATATCATTGAAAATAATGAAAAAATTGATAATTATAAATGATTTTTGTACATACAAATATAATTTATAATATTTTATTAAAAATAAAATATAATTTCATTTGGGAAAAACATTGGAAGAGTAAACTGAAAGAATAATAGAGGTTCGGTTTTAAATCCCTTACCGTATGTCTAAAATAATTCTGCACCTGACCTTAATTTTAGGAATAATCTAATTAATGAATGAATTAATTGATTAAAATAAATTTAAACATGTATTCTATTTAGTAAAATTTTATTATGTATATTCATGTACCTTTTATGGGTTATGAGATTCAAATCCATCTTTCAGGAGCATTAGTTTCCTTGGTTTTGAAGACCGGTTTCCATGTATATGTGTATGGAAAATCATGTAGAATCAATATTGTTGTTAGAAAAAAAAACTTATATGATATTGATTAAAATATATAATACTAAAATACCATTTTTTCTAGATGTGAGTATGATTAATTTGAAAAATCATTAATGATAATCATTTAGATTAAATTAGTATGTTTTATTAAAATAGACTCATTTTTTTATACATTAATATCATGTGTAAAAACGATTCAAGGAAATTAAATATGATATAGTGAATATGTTATAATCCTTTTCAACCCCAAAAATGGTTTCATGACCATCCTTGAATAAGATAATAGATATTGGAAAATTCTTCGTCCTTGAATGTGATAAATTAACACATTACAAATGATGTTTTCATTTTTATTATAAAAGGAGGGAAAAAACCAAAGGATGAGAAATTTTTCCATTAGCACAACAAAATTTCAATATATGTAAGGTAATATAGTAATAATAAAATTTTTATGAGATAAGGTTATGATAGAAAAAAGAAAAGAGAATAATATGAAAATAAATTAAAAGAAAAGGAAGAGGAGTTTACCTGTTCATTCATTCTTCTTGAGAACCTCCATAGGGGATTGGTTTTAGAATTTTATTAAGACAAAATTCTCCCATATGTGGGAAACTGTCTTGGAAGGATAGTTGAGAATAATTTGATAAGGGATAATGGATTGGGAGGTGTGATGATAATAAGAGGTGAGAGGTTTTATTTATAGTGTATGGGAGGGGCAT
This sequence comes from Viscum album, assembly GCA_963277665.1. Lineage (NCBI taxonomy): Eukaryota > Viridiplantae > Streptophyta > Magnoliopsida > Santalales > Viscaceae > Viscum > Viscum album. The sequence continues at coordinate 344,296,511 of OY728156.1, forward strand.
CTTCTCATTGGTTAATTCATTAGTTTATTATTGTTATAAAGACAGTAAATATTGTTGATTCAAGAGACTAAATATAGTAATGAGATCATGTGAGTTTTAACCAATGTTGATTACATCATACATTACTCAAGTAATAGTGAATGCGACTTATAATGTATATATATACAGTAAATTACTATATTATACTATTAACAAAAAATTCTAGTATTTCAGAAAAATCACAAAAAATAATATTAACCCTTTGTTGAAATGTCTAATTAAAAAAATGACCTCCATTTTATAAGAATAATTTTCAAAATATAATTACACTAAATTTTAATTAAAATCATAATTTACTCGAGAAATACAATTTTCAAAAATATAACTGATTTTATATCACATTGTAAAATAAACTAATGTCTTACAAAATTATATTATAATAATAATAAATAAAAATAATAATTTATGAATACATTTTATGATAATATAGTTTCTTTCATTTTATATAATTAGTTATAAAATTTTAATTAAATATTTTTGACTTACAAAAATACCAACACTTAATTAATAATTTTTAAAATATTAATTTATTTATACTAAGATATAATTTTATCATAATGTCCCATAAAATATGGATAAATTTGAATTATACTTTCATTGGTTTTACTATTTACTTTCATTGTTTACAATTTATAAGTTTCATGTTACTATTCCAAAGGTCATGTTGTTATTCCTTTTCAATATTCTCCTTAAATTATAGAAATTCATTTTATTTCGTTAATTATTAATTTATTATGTTTTTATTTTTTTATTAATATGATTTTATGTGATTATATTATATGACATAATTATAAGAAGGTTATTTCTTTGATAAATATTTTGGGGCATTACATTCTTCCCCCTTATGAAATTTCACCCTTGAAATTTTGTTTTACATTACAGGTTGATAATAGATGTGGGTACTTCTCATTCACCGCTTTATTTGTTTCCCAGGTTTATTCTTCATATATATGGTTCTACCAAAATACATTGATCAGGTTAGTGGTCTTGTTTTGTGTTACTTGATCTCTATGATCCAAGATCTTCACTAGTTGATCCTCGTAAGAATTACCATTCTCCAACTGCACCACCTCTGAAGTCAGAACATGTGAAGGATCTGATATTTAATTACTTTAGAGGGATACACAGAATACAATGTGTACATGAGACATGGTTGGTGGATGTTATAGTCGATAGGCCACAACTCTTCCATGATCAAGGATCTCGAAGGGGACATTGTACATTGGACATAGCTTCCCTTTTTCCCCAAATCTCATGGTTCTCTTCCATTGAGATATGGGGAGGAATAAAATGTCTCCAAAATTAAACTTTAGGTCCCATCAATGATTGTCTACATAGGACTTTTTTCAACATTGGGCTAACTTGATGTGATGCTGAATGATTTTCACCTTCTCCACCATTACTTCAACCATTTCAGGTCATTTCAGCTTACATTCACTGACTTCTTCCTAACATGCAGGTGTTCTACACTTTTTCCCATAAGGTTCTTCATATGGAGAAATTTGGAAGCTCGAGTAGAAACTATTTTTGTAGGAGAATTTTACCATTTGCAGATGTTGGTCCATCCTTCTTTGAAGTCCATATAATATTATCTCAATGAATATTCTAGTGTATGAATATTCCCCTCAAATTGGCCATTAGTTTTTGTTTTATCGGCAATAATAATGTTCATATCAGTGATTAGATCATGTTGGATAGTTTTCCAAAACATGGAGGAGAATATTAGATGATGATCAAATACACTCAATAGTGGCACTGAATTTAGCCTTATCACCACATTAATATATATCCATGCAAGTTGATCCATTGAGAAGTCCTCTCAACATGTGATACCATGATATGTCTTTGTAATAGGATCCAAAATAACCCATAATTAATTATTTCATATGGATATATTTGGAAGGCCAGTGATAAATTTCATTGTGATGTTTTCTTATTTCTATGTTTGTATGGTTAGTGGTTTCATCAACCCTTTAGACGTTTTCCTTTCCTCTATCACTTTTTGACATACCATGCACCTTGATGTATATTAAATGATATATTTTTCATATTGTCCCACCTAAAGTTCTCCCAGAGATCACGATAAATATTTCTGATCACTGGGTTAATAGATAATGTCGAGCTATGTGTATCATTTAGAATCTCTTAATTTATCTCTAGATTTTATGGTACACACAGCTGGGACCCAAGTCATACAACACCATCCTCATAAATCTGGAACATGGAGGATTTCCCATTTTGGACTGCTTCAACCCTTTTCAAAATTTCTACATCATTTATTTTTTAATCCTTTAGTTTCTCCACAAGGGATGGTTGAGGAATCATTTGAGAAACGTTTTATGATGTCCCTAAGTTAATGATTTCCATGTCTATCCTTTGTAAATGTAATAAGATTGTATCCTTCTAAATTATCATCATTGATAAAAATGTAGGTTTCTTTCAACATAGATCATCCACCACCTTATTTTCCTTACCATTATGGTAGTGGATTGAGCAGTCATAATTCTTGATGAGCTCTCACCATCTTCACGGGTGCATATTATGCTCCATCTATGTGACTATATATTTGAGACTATTGTGATCAGCATATATCTAACACTTATCCCCAAAGAGATAAAGCTTCTAGATTTTCAATGCAAAGATCACAACTGCCAACTTTAGATCATGCATGGTATAGTGTTGCTCATATATTTTCAATTTCAATGAGTGAAAGGCCATCACCTTATTATTTTTTATCGATAAACAACATAATACCATCTTTGAGGAATCAATGTACACCAACAAAGAGTTCTCCACTTATTTGAAGTGTGACTACTAGTTCTGTGATAATCCTCTTTTTGAGCTCCTTAAATCTTTTCCCACATTCTTGAGTGCAGAAAAAATTTACTCCCTTTAATGTTATCTTGGTTATTGGTTTTTGAAATCATTATTAGTTCTTCAAAAATCATCATCAATTCCCAGCTAGTCTAAGGAAACTATAGATCTCTATTATAGATGTTGTAATGGGACACTCTTCGATTTCCCTTATATTGGAATGGGTTTATAGATATTCCATTAATTGTGAAAAAATTCCCCAAGAATGATACTTAAGACATTAAGAACAATCATGTATTGTTCAATGTATATAGTTTATCCCTTCACAAAGTCATTAATAATGTATTTAAATGATCCTCATGTTACTTATTGATCTTTACTCACTAATGCTCTAACACTTTCCATGTATTTAATTAGTAAAGCCTTTAGATATTACCTCAAAATATTTATAGTAGTCTTTATAAATTATATTGAGAGCCTTCGAGCTCCATTTAATCCTTGAGGGAACAACACACAATCTATTTATAACTATCAATGCCTCGAATCGCCAATGATTTTTGTAGGCTATAATTTAGTACACTAACGAAGTGATCCACCTTTTTTTAGGTTTTCCTAACAAAGCATGAGGTTTTTCTTTCAATCCTTGATATTTTTTATTCATTCTTCTGGGTAGATTCATCTTCCTTATGCTTATGTTTGAGGAAATCACATTCCATAATCAGATAAAGGGTTTGGGGAAAATATTTATTGAAAACATTTTTCTTGAATTCCTCTAAATCAATTGATTCAATTTCATCCTTAGACTTTTTATTTTGGTTTAGTTTCCACCACTGATCATATTCCCCATAAAAATGATAGACTTCTCTCACAACGTTATCTACTTTTGGGAATATGAGGCCAAACAACATCTTTTTAGTGGAGCTAATCCATTATTCCATGAGGGGGGAATAAGATTCCCTAAATAGGGGTGAAATTTACTACCTGAAGGACTTAGTGTAAATATTCTCTTTTCATGGAGAAGGATGGAGTTCCACATGATTCATGTTACTATTCATAACATGATCTAATTGAGACAGTATTGTCATTGAATTTTGAGAACCCATTTCCAACTTATTTGGTATATCATTAGGGAAATCACCACATTTTTTATGACATTGATTATTGGCACATTTTCATTCATTTACATCTATTAGATATGAAAAATTAAGTTAAATTGGGGGGCTTATATACTTATCTAATAAGTATAAAATGGAAACCATTAATTATAAAAGGTAAACTCATAATACAAAATTATATCTTAAATTTTGATTCTTGTGGTTTCAATCTACATTATCCAGGAACTATTTCCTAAATTTTCTATTGAGAATTTCCCCCATACTATTGGTTCATAATGAACTTATGAATTTACCAAATTATATACTATGGGCATGTCAAACCAGGTGTGTGGTTAGCCCTATTTTGGTGTATTCAGTTACCTCGAGTAAGGCTTGGAACACCTTGTCAAAGATGTTACTGCTAAGTAGATATATTATAGAACCCCATCCAATTTTAGTATTCGTACATAGATTTATTTTCTTTATAAATTACATACTCTATAATAACAAAAATTTATGGATGTTTTCTCATACTTAGTCGTATCCCTTGGGTTCTTACTGAAATTATCTATTCCCAGATTCCAAAAATAACTTATATTTTCCTCAAATACAAACTGTAAAGATCATAGACTTTTAAACATAACATTAAATGTTTTTTAGTATAATTAAAAATAAAATTACAAGATAAGGAAATGAATTTATAGTTTCTTGGAATACTAGGTATACTAAACAAAAAACATGGGACTAAATAAAACATTTTTTAATTTATCATCAATTATGAGATTCTAACTTCGCTTTGATCCCTTACATATACAATGGATAACCCAGGGAGTACATGAAAAAAAGGATTTGATAAAAATATTGGTAAGGGAATAAACATAAAAATAAATCCTAGTATATGGGTCATAAGGCAAAACCTATTAATATAAATATTAAGGGAACATGCTTAAACAAATAGAATCATAAAATATTGAAAATGGGATAATATAGTCATGGAATCATATTAATGTGGAATCAACCTAAAACATGAAATTATAACCAGTTAAGGATCTTTTCACATATGGGAGCTTGAGTCAGGGATCATTTCACATAGAGGAGCACAAGTCACGTCAAACCACCAAGACTATTGTATATGGAGCATTAGTCATGGCTAACTACCCATGACATTGGAAAAAACTTCTCATGAGACTAATCATTAAAAAATTCATTGGAGAAATATTTGGGTTCACCCATCATAACATATTCATGAATGTGTGTTCCACATGAAAAATAAACACAAGGGTTATCCATGGAATGAAATTTTTATCATAATCATGTCACAAAGTATAATGAATGGTAATATCATAATTGCGACCGTGAAATAAAATAATTAAATCATAAATGTATATTAATAAAGGAATATAGGCATATATAATGATAAATGATGTCGAACTAAAGTGATAACATATAAAAATAGTATTTATGAAACATTATAATTAAAACATTTTCGTGCGGTTTAAAAAAATGTTAAATAGTATTTAAAAAAAAATTAAGATAATATTGTTTTATAAAACCTAAATTGAACCAAGAATGTTTTAATAATATTGTGAGTTGTTTTATAAAAATAATTATGGTTTATAATAGACTATATATTTCACTTGAAAATGCTTAGGAATTCGGGAAGTTCCATTAAAGAAGTGTTTCTTCTCATAGATAATTGGTTAGGGAATGTTTCAAAAACAAGTATATCCCAAAAAAAGGATGAATGGATCTTGATACTTGAGTTAAGAAAATATTATCAAAATTTTGAAGATTTACATAAAAAGAAAATATAATTTCATTTGGATAAAAGGAGAGGAAGAGTTACCTGAAAGAATAATGGAGGTTCATGTAGAAATCCCTAACCTTAGGTCAGAAATAGTTCCACACATGTTCTTAAAGTCACGAATAATAAAATTTAATACATTAATTAATTAATTACGAACTATTTATGAATTTATTTTATTTATAATAATTATACTAATTTCATGACCATTTTTTGGGTTATGATATTCAATTTCACCATTCAGTAGAGTTTGTTTCCTTAGTTTTCATGATTGGTTTACATATATATGTGTAAGGGAAGCAATGAAAAATTAAGACTGTTATTTAGAAGTAAACATATATGTTATTAATTAACATATATAATATTAAAATTAACTTTTTTCAAGATGTGATGATTATTCATTAGCTAAATAATTAATGATAACGATTTAGATTAAATTAGCTTTTTTATTACAATGAACTCATTCTGTTTTATAAATTAATATAATGAGTAAAAAATGATTCTAGAACATTAAATAAGACATAATAAATATATTATAATCTATTTCAACCATAAAAGTGGTTTCATGACCATCCATGAATATGGTAATGAAAAATGAGAACTTCATCATTATTGAATGTGATAAACTGACACATTACAGACGAAGTTTTCATTTTTAGTATAAAAGGAGGGTGAAAGGGGTATGATGATGAATTGTTCTATTAGCATAAAAAATTATCAAATATGTAAAATACTGGAGTTATCAAACCATTTTTATGAGGGATGGTATGACAGAAAATGAAAATAATGGAACTTGAAAAGAAATTAAAAAAAAGGAAGAGGGGTTTTCCTCTTGATTCCTTCTACTTGAGAACCTCTTTAGGTTATTTGTTTTGGTATTTTATTAATATAAAAGGCTCCTGGATGTAGGTAAGGGTAATTGAGGTATAATTTAGTATAATTTGGTCAAGGAACAAGGCTTGGGTGGTGTGAGGAGAAGAAGTGGTGATGGGTGGAATTTATAGCAGAGGAGAGGGGTGTTTTCTCATTATTTAATTAATTAGATCAATATTTTTCTCAAGAAAATAAATAGTATTGATTCATGAGACGAAATATATATATATTAGATCATATGAGTTTTAACCAATTGTTATTATATAATTCGTGGCTCTAGTAATAGTGTACTGAACTTATAATATATGTATACTATAAATTTTGGTATTTTACTATTCACCAAAAATTTATGTATTTCAGAAAAATAACAAAAATTAAATCTTACCATTTTTCTATGTTTTAATTAAAAAATTAATTACATTTGATGAAAATAAATTCCTAGATATTATATATTTATTTTTTAATTAATTTTTTTAATTTCTCAAAAGGAACCGATTTTAAAATCCTAACTCATTTTATATCACATTGAAAAATTTACTAAGGTCTCATTAAATTATCTTATAATCATTATACATCAAAATAAAATTTTATGTATTAATTTTATGAGAATAATGTTTATTTTAATTCATAAAATTTTAATTAAGTATTAATGACTTAAAAAAATACAAAAACATAATTAATAAATTTTATGTTTTTTACATATAATATGATATAATTATATCATATTGTCATTTATAAGATGGATAATTTTTTTTACTTTCATTGGTGAGGTTAATATTACATTTTCATGTTTACTATTTACAAGGTTCATGTTACTATTCTGAAGGTCAAGTTACTATTCCTTTAAATTATATTCCTTAACTTTTGGAAATGCCTTTTATTTCATTAATTATTCATTTATAAATTTTTTATTGTGTTCTAAATTTGATTTTAGGTGATTATACTATATGAAATAATTATAATAGGGGGATATCATTGGTAAAAGTTTTGTCTCATTACATTCTTCCCCTATTGAAATTTCTCCCTTGAAATTTCATTTAACATTATAAGCTCAAAATAGGTTCGAGTACTTCTATTTCATCACTTTCTCTTGTTCCCATGTTGCCTCTTCACACTTATAGTTCCTCCAAAGTACATTGACCAGGTGTGGGTAATTGTTTTATAGAACAATATCTCTATGATCAAATATCTTTACTTACTTATCCTCATATGAAATATCATTCTCCAACTACATCACCTATAATGTCAGTTCATGTGAAGGATCTGGTTTGTACTTCCTTAAGAGAGTTTGATGGAATACATCTTGTACATGAGACATGGTTGGTGGAAGTTCTATTTAATATGCTACAACTCTGACATGATCAAGGATACCGAAGGTTCTGATGTACATGATACTTAGCTTCCATTTCATCCATAATCTCATTATCCTCTTCCATGGAGATATGTGGAGGAAAACCATGTCTCCAACCTTAAACTCAATGTCCCATCAATGATTGTTTGCATAGATATTTTGTCAACATTGCACTACATTGATATTCTTATAAATTTGTTTCACCCTCTCCACCATTTCTTAGACCATTTCAATTCCTAGTATCTTACGTTCATCGAATTCATCCCAGCATGCTGATTCTCTTCAACCCTTCCCATAACGGGCTTCACATGGAGTCATTTGGATACTTGAGTGGAAACTATTACTATAGGAGAATTTGACCAATGGAAGATGTTTTTTCCATAATTCATTCTAGTTTATAGAACACTATCACAACATGTATTCTAGTGGATAAATTTTCTTCTCAGATTGGATATTATTTTACGGTTGATAGGCTGTATTGAAGATCTACATAGTTCTTAGATATTTTTGGAGATTTTCCAGAACATGGAGCGGAATCTGGGATCTTGATCGGATACAATTGATCATGATACTCCATGAAGACATAACCTATTATTCATATATATACGTGAAAGTTGATCCAATAATAGTACCTCTATAATTGTAATGAAGTGATGTTTCTTTGTATGGTGATAAAAAATAACCCATAGAACACTGTTTCCTCTAGATGTATTTGGAAGTCCAATTAAGACATCTATGGTGATGTTTTCCCATTTCCATGTTGGTATGGGAAATGATTTAATGAAACCTTTATACATTTTCCTTTTAGACTTCAATTGATGACATACCAGGCACTTTTATGTATATTAAGTGATCTCCTGTTTCATATTGTCCCACTAAATGTTTTTCCAGAGATCTCGATACTTCTTTGTGCTTCATGGGTGAATCGAGAAGGTTTTTCTATATGCATCAATTTTTTATTCTTTATTTATCTATGGATTAGATAGTACACATAGTTGGGACCCAAATCTTACGAATCCATCCTCATCGATCTAGATGTAGAAGTATTTCCCATTTCATAAAGAATACATCCATTTCAAAATATACATATCATTTATTTGAGCATCCTTTATTTTCATCACAAGAGAAGGTTGAGAAATCATTTGAGAAAAGATTGATGATATTTCTACCTTAATAATTCCCATTTCAATTCTTTGTAAATTTAATAATATTGTATCCTTTTCCATTCCTATCATTGTTAATAATGAATGATCCTTTCAACTTAGAGCATCGACCACCATATTTTCCTGTTCAAGATTGTAGAGGATTGAGAATTCCAAGTCATTGATGAACTGTAACCATATTCAATATTTCATATTATGTTCGTTGAATGTGAATATATATTTGATACTCTTGTGATCATTATATATCTCAGACTTCTCTACATAGAGATACTACAGCTATATTTTTAATGCAAATATCACAACATCCAACTATAGATTATATGTGGGATAGTTTCTGTAATGGATTTTCAATTTCCTAGAGGCATAGGCTATCACATTATCATTTTTTATCACTAAACAGCCTAATCCCATCTTTTATGCATCGTTTTACACCACAAAGAGTTCTCCACTTATTGGAAGTGTGAGTATTAGCAAGGTGATAAACCTCCTTTTGAGATACTTAAAAACATTTCTCAAATTCCTGCGTCTGAAAAACATTTACTCCCTTATATGTCAGCTTGGTTATTGGGTATGAAAAAATTGAGATGTTCCTTAAAAATATTTTTTAATAACCAGATTGGCCAATGAAACTATGGATCTCCATTACCATTTTTGGACTGGGCCACTCTTCTCTTACCATTATCATGGAAGGGTCAATAGATATTCCTTTACTGGTGATAAAATTCCAAAAGAATGATACTTACTCAATAAAAAACTCACATTTACTATAATTTCCATTATGTTTATCCCTTCACGAAGTCTCCAACACAATATTCAAATTCACCCCATGTTTTTCCTTACCCTTGAACTATATAAGAATATTATTGAGAAAGACTATGAATTTTTTTGAGGTAATATATAAGGATACTATTAATTAAAAACTCGATAATTTATGGAAAATTATTCAGTCCAAATAATATCAAAATGATGTCAAATATCTTATAACTCATTTTAATAGTGGTCTTGGGAATATTTTTATTCCTCAAATTTAATTGGTAATATCCTGATGAAACATCTACCTTAGGGAAAGATCTATCCCAACATATATGATCAAACAATTCATCTATACATGGATGGGGGAACTTATTCTTTATCATCATTTTATTAATCTCTTGATAATGTAAGTAGAGGTGAATTGACCTATCCTTCTTCTTGATGAAGAGAACTGAAGCACCCCATGGTGAAACTTTTTCCCATATAAAACTCTTATCCACATTCTCCTTTTTTTCTACATAAATTCTTCCATCTTAATGATGACCATTCTATAAGGTGTCATTGGAAGAGGTAAAGATCTTGGAATAAGCTCAACTAAGAGCTCAACCTCTATATTTGGAGGTAGAAAAGGAAAATATTCCGGGAATACATCATTGTAACCCCTCAGAATAGTCACGTCTTCAAGCCTGATTCTCTACTTTGACTCAATAATTTGAGATAGATATTATTTCTCATAAGGAATAATTATCCAAAATTGAGATGATAATTTTAAATGAGATTCATCATCCTCCATTCACTAGAATAGAACTGTAGGAAGCTTGGTAATGTGAAGAGTGGTCTCACTTTCTAGAATGTTGATGTCAGATTTTTATAAAGATAGCCAATCTGGGGGAAAAAGCATCATACTCTAACAAAGAGAGTATGAAAATATTTTTTGGGAGGTTCGGTCAACAAACATTAATTGAGGAAGAGTTATGTATATTGGATGTAATAATTTCCCCCTTATTTATTCTTATAGATAATTAAACCTCAAAATTTTGAAGTGGTGTTATATTTTTTTAAATAAAATTATAGGATATGAGTAAATGAGTAGAACTAGAATCAAATTGTACAATATATATTCTTAAATGAATAACCAGTATACGAGATACCATATTGTTTTATGAATCCACATCAGCAGTAGTGATAACATAATCCCTTCCTTGTTTTATTGGTGTTTGTTGTTGATTACCTCCGAAATCCTTGGTCTTATGGAATTGGTTTACAAAATTCTCATGTTCTTTGTAGTTGAAAAACTACACTACATGATGAGTAGTGATATGATCCTTCATTATTCCACATTAGTGTACATATTCTAATCCATTCGATAGTTCTTGGCCAGATTCCACATTCTCTATCATTTTATTCATTTCATGGTTCCCCATTGATATTTTTCCAGGATGCTTCTTCCCACAATTTTGACACTGGGGATATTCATTCTAATTTCCATCATGGGATTTATTTTTGGATCTACCCTGACTCCATTTTCCTATTTTTGTCTCCAGACCCATGATAATATTGAAATTCTTTGATCTATATTTCAACCTTGAGGAAACAACATATAATCTCCTCATAACCATCGATGTCTCTAATTTCCAATACTTTTCATAGACTCGACATTCTTCAGCTAAAGAAGGGATACACCTTTATTTTGGAGTTCATCACAATGCTTGAGTTTTATCTTTCCATCCTTGTAAATTTTTCATCATACACCCCGATAGACTCATCTTCCTTCTAATTATGTCTAAGGAACTAAATTTAAATCTTGAGATGATTTTATTGGTGAATATACTTCTTGAAAATTTTTTTATTGAATCACTACCAATCCATGGAAAACATTTCCTCCATGGAATTCATACTTTAGATCAGTTTCCAGCACTGATCAGTTTTCTCATAAAAATTATAGTCCCTCAGAACAATATTCTCTTCTTATGATCACTAGCGGATAGAGAATATGTTTTCATTGGAGTTAATCCATTATTCCATGAATAGGGGATAAGAAGATCCGCTACACATGGGGGGCCTTTTTCACATGAAGGACATGATGGAAACATTCTCTTTACTTGGATAAGGAGGGAGTTCCACATGATTCAAGTTATTATATTCAACTTGAGCCAGTTGATAATGTACTATCATGAATTTTTGAGCACTCATTTCTATCATATTTGGAATATCATTAGGTAAATTATCACATTCTCTATCTCATTGATTTTATGAATTTGTTATTATATTTTTTAATGTTAACTATGAAACATAATGTGCAATTAAATTTAATACTTAGATAATAAGTATTAAAAAGGAAAAATTAATAATAAAAGGAAAAAATATTAATGGAAAAGTATATCATAACTTATTATTCCCTAGGTTTCAATATAGGTTACCCATGATATTTTTTCTAACATATTTTATTATGGGAATTCTCCCCATTACTGATGGTTTATAATGAGATTATGAATTTTCCAAATAATATCCCTCAAGAATGTCAAACAAGGTGCATAGTAAGGCCCATTGTTATGTGTCTGTTTACCTCATGTTTTGCTCAGAACATATTGTTAGAGTTTTTACACCTAGATACATCTTTTCCAGAACCACATCCAATTATATTATCTAGTCATGGATGTATTTTCTTGATAAACCACTTACTCTATACTAACCACAATTTAAGGTTCTTTTCTCATACTTAGTTGTATCCCTAAGGTTATTATTAATGTACTCTATTCATAATCTCTAAAAAAAACTAAAATTTTCATCTAATACCAACTATAGAGGACCTAGACTTTACACATACCTTTACATGATTTTAATCATAATTAAACATCATATTAGAAGACAAAAATCATAAATTCATGTTTCTTGAAAGACAAGAAACATGAAAAAAGGATCATAAAGTCATGTTTATCATCTATTATGACATCCTATCTTTCCATCATTCCCTTAAATCTACACAGCATAACTATGGGGATAACATTTAAAAAGAGATGAGAAAAAATCCCATTAAGGGAATACACATATTATAAATCATAGCACATGGGTTAGAATCCATAAAATAATTCTATTAAAAGGAAAGGAACATGATTAAACATATGAAATCATAACTTATTGAATATGGGATCATATAGTAATCGAATAAATGTAATTTGGAAGTAATATAAGACATGAATTTATCAATATTCATGGATCGTGTCCATAGAGGGGCATAATTCAAGGCTTATTTCACATATAGAATCATGAGTCAAGGTAAAATACCTAGATCGATACACATGGAGCACAAGTTATGGCAAAAAACCAAGACTATTTCACATAACATCTCATGAGACTGGACATTATCCAATGTATTATAGATCTACGTAGGATCACCCATACTAACATGTTTATGAATATGTCTTCCACATGAAAAATAAATAGAAGGGTTACCCATAAAATAAAATGGGTATCATACCCAAGTACTAAAGCATAACAAATAGGGGTATCATAAATGTGTCCATGAAGTAAAGGAATTAAATCTACATGTAAATTAATAAATGAAAATATTAGTAGATCATGATAAATTATTTTAATATTATGTGATAACATGTAAAAATAGTATTTAAGAAACATTATAATTAAAACTTTTTCATATGGTTTAAGAAAAATGGAAAAGAGAATTTAAAGAAGAAAATAGAATTCTATTTTACATAAAACTAGAACTGAACCAAGAATGCTATTAATATACTATGAGTGATTTTGTAATAATAATGGTTCTTATAACATATTATATATTTCAATTGATAATGAGTTGGATTTCGGTAAGTTCCCTTAAATCGGGCTTACTTACCGGGATGAATTGAGTAGGGAGCCAATTAAAAACATGTATAGCCTTATAAATAATGATGAATGGATCTAGATAAATTTTTTTTTGAACATATACAAAAAATTTAGAAGATTAAAGTAAAAAATATAGAATTTAATTTTTGTAAAAATAGTGGAAGAGTAACCTGAATGAATAAAGGAGGTTTAGGTAGAAATCCCTTAACTTATGTCTAAAATGATTCCTCACTTGATCTTAATGTATTAATAACTAGATTAAATAATTTAATTAATTAATTCATACCCTGTTATATATGTATTTTGTTAATTATAATTTTATTATGTATAGTCATGTCCCTTTTTATGGGTTATGAGATTCCATTTCATCTTTTAAGAGCCTTAGCCTCCTTGGTTTTCGTGATATGTTTACATGTATATGTCTACAAAAATCATGTAGAATGAGCATAATTGTCCATAAAGAAACATAAATTTTTTTAATTAACACAAATAATATTATAATACCATTTTTTTGGATTTTAGGATGACTCATTAGTTAAATCATTAATGACAATCGTTTAGATTAAATTAACATTTTTTCACAATGAACTCATTTTGTTTTTTAAACGAATATCATGTGTAAAAATTTATTACATAACATTAATTAACTTTAATACATATAATATAATCTATTTCAAACAGAAAAATGGTTTAATTACTAACCATGAAGGTGTTAATAGAAATTGAAATCTTTGTTGTCCTTGAATGTGATAAACTAACACATTACAGATGATGTTTTCATTTTTAGTATTAAAGGTGGGGGAAAGAGAGATGAAGACTAATTTCTACACAAGAAAATAAAAATAGTAATATATGAAAGCTACTAGATTTATCATACCATTTGGATTAGGGGTGGTGATGAGAGGAAAATAAAATAATGGATCATGAAAATAAATTAAAAGCAAAGGAATAAGGGTTTACCTCTTGATTAATTCTTATTGAGACCTATTTAGGGGATTAGTTTTAGTATTTTATTAAAACCGAAATATATTATAGATGGGGAAATGTCTTGGGAGGATATTTCAGTAGTGTTTTATTAAGGATAATGTCTTGAGAGGTTTTAGGAGAAGGGGTGGTGATGGGCGGTATTTATATGTAAGAGATGGGTGTTTTATCATTATCATATTCATTTGTTTATTTGTTTCCTCAAGACAAGAAAATAGGGTTGATTCATAAGATTAAACACATTAATTAGATAAATTGAGTTCTAAACAATGGTTATTACACCAGACATGACTCAATTAATAGTTCACTTAACTTATAATGCAAATGTACTCTAAATTACAGTATTTTATTATACACAAAAATTTGATTATTTCAAAAAAATAAAAAAAATCAACATAATAGTACTTAGACATGTATAATTCAAAAATGAAATCCATTTTATCAAAATAATTTTCTAAATAAGATAAATTTAATTTTTAATTATAAACATAATTTACAAAAAAATACGAATTATATAATTATAAATAATTTTATATAACATTAAAAAATTAACTAAGGCCTCATAAAAGAATCCTATAATTGTAATAAATCAAAATATTAATTTATGAATACATTTTATGAGAATTTTTTATTAATTTAAATGATTAAATTAGTTAAAAATGGCGATTAAACATTTTTGACTTACAAAAATACCAACACATAATTAATTATTATTTAAATTTTTTTTACTTATAATATTATATAATTATATCATATTTTCACTTGAAATATGGATAAATATACATTCATTAGTCAAGTTACTATTCCATTGTTTGGATTACTATTCTTAAGGGACATGTTAATATTACAAAGGTCTATTTACAATTCATTTGTAATATGTTCCTTAACATCTAAAAATTAATTTTAATTCATTAATAATTAATTTATAAAGTGTGTATTGTGTTCTTAATTTTATTTTATGTGATTATAATATTTTAAATAATTATAATAATGAGATTTCATTGATAAAAGTTTTGGGTTGTTACACTTTTAACTCCTTTATTGTGTCACATGTTAATTGAAATATTTGGTGATGACATGAAAACATTATCTAGGATAGAAACTTTTCTCACATTTGATGTATCACTTTTTCAATTATGGATTCCATGATAACATGAAAAAATAATTAGGTATAGTCATATTTATCTCTATAGATGTGTCGTGTGTTGACTAACATATCTTTTAATGTCATATAAACATTTTCATTGATAATCACTTTTCATTCCCTTGATGTGTCGTGGATTCATTAATGGATCTCATGACGAAATGCAGAGATTCTAAGGGATAGTCAAATTTCTATCCACTGATGATTTAGGTTTTCATTTATAAATCATATGAGGACGTAGAAACATTATCATGGATTTTATCTTTTCCCACCATTTTTGTGGGGTGTTTTCAATGATTGATCTCATGATGACATGCAGTCATTATTTTGGTTAGTCACTTTTATCTCCATTGATATGTTACATGTTCATTGATAGATCTCATGAAGACATGGAATAATTTTCATTGAAAATTACTTTTCTCACCTTTTATGTGTTGTATTTTCAATGATGGATCTGGTGATGGAATGAATATATTAGCCGGGACAGTCACTTTTCTAACCTTTAATGTCGACTGTATTCATTGTTGTATGATGAAATAGTGAGACCACGGGTGTTTTCATGTCTAGGACATATGCCAGAGGGTACATGTCTAGTGTTTCAAGAAATCAAATAAATTTAAAATATCAAAATACAATAACACATTTACAAGGAATATTTATCCAATTCACATGAAGATATCAAGCGTGAAAAGAATATTCTAATTAACACATGAATATTTCAAGTGTGCAAAATGGACATCCGTCAGATTGGCATGGTGCATAGAGTCTTGAATATTATTTTTTCTCATCTTTCATGGTGCATCAAATAAAATATTTAGGACTTGATCAGTGAAATAAGTTGAGTCTCCAATAACAATTCTTTACACAACCAGGTATGTGGTATTTTAATATTCCTCTATGAGGATGAAAAACCATGATATGTGCTTGGTTTTATGTTCTCTTGATGGAAATATAGAATCAGAATTCTAGGATGAAGATGACCCCAAATATCACTTATCCATAATCTTATATTCCTAAAATGTGTCCTCCCATGAAATGTGTGTGATGTAAAATTATGATCATCAACAAATGCCTCCCCTAGAATAAGAATCATTCGACACGAAAATATTTGGATTCTAATGTAATTTTATATCAATTTTCTACATATCTAAACATATTATGGGCATTGATATTTATACCCATGAGAAAATATGTCAAGAGGGTAACCGATGAGGGATTTAAGGAGATATCCATAAGATAATTTTAACCAATAGTTCTTGGTTAAATCTGTGATTGGAAGTGGATTTTTCATGGAGAATGGATACCCTAAAATTGGAATGTGTATGAGTTATAGAATGGAACATGGGTTGGGTGAAGAGGAAAATGTTGGTTGATATGATATAAGTTACTGGTACATTGATATGTTTCCCCTGAGAATCGGAATCCTTCTATAAGTATTTCTGAAATATACCACTATGAAAATAAAAGATATGTGTAGGGAACATAAGTTTATGGATGATGAATTATATGATTAATGTACTTATATAGATCCAGACCAAACATATGATGGGGAATTGGAATATTTTGTGATGAAATCATTTGTAGGGATCCTTGTTTAGGTAGATATCTTTCTCAGTTCATCCATGACATCTATCCATTGTGTGTAAAAATATACTAATCTAATCACCTAGATTCGAGTTCTTGGCATACAGTATCACACTCTTTGAGAAGTGTTCAAGAATTACCACTAACAAGAAATACTTCTCTGATATAACTACTCTAGTAGTATTGGGATCATCTTATTAACAAGTGCAATTTTGAAATTTTTTCATTTACACAGGTAAAATTTTCTATCTTATACCTATTTCTGGGGACATAGAGGGCTTAACATGATTTTTTCAAAGTACATATGGTAGTACATATATGATTTGTATCTCTTTTTTTATTTTTATCTAACTTTTTCCATAGATTCATATAGAGGAAGGTGTAGTGATAATGGACTTGGATTTTTCATAGGCCACCTTTTTATAGGTCTTTGACCTGGTATGTTTCAGTGCCTCTTCCATTTTATAAATGTTCAATATTTCTTGGATCACACAATGTTCCCATAAAGATATAAGATACCTAACTTATTCCTTAGATGGAACTATCATTTTGTAAACATGGTGTGAACTATGACTTATTCATTTGGATGTTTTATGGTCTTCCAAGCGAGACCATCACTATGCTGTAGTTTAGAGTATTTTAGATTGGAACTTAATTGTACTATAGTTTATGGTCTTATAGCTTATACCTTTTATGTGATGCAGTTTATAGTCTTTTATATTTTACCATTGATGTTCTTTAGTTTATATTCATCCATCTTGGACCTTTTTTAAGATGTAGTTTAAGGAATTCTAGCTTGGAACTTTGATGCTCTGTAGTTTAGTGTTTTCAAGCTCGTTGATTTGTTATGCTGTATTTTGGGGTCTCTTAGCTTAGTCATGATTTATGAATATGTAATATGCTGCATTTAGACTAGGTATGACTCAAAACACCCTGGTGTTATGAGTTCCACTTTGGTTTTTCCATGGTTCACAAGGATTAGAGTTTCTTTTTTGGAAGGAAGAGATACATTTGGTTGTTTGGTCAATGCACTTATGCTTATCTAGAAAGGAAAAACATAGTGGTCTTTACAATTTTTCAATGGATATGGAATATTTATGGGAGGAATGTTGGTTGAGGGTGAAATAATTGGGATGATAGGTCCACATGGATATATGGAGTATGGGTTATACAATTGATAACTCAAAAGTTAAAGTCAGTGAATATGGGATTTGACAGACATGCTAATGTTGACCTGTAACACCTTGAGGTGCGAGGTTCTACTACAGTGTTTCTTGGGCTCATCATTATTGTACTTCCTTTATTACAAGAAATAAATCTCTCTAATTAGTAGTTCAAAGACCATATACATGAGTCCATAGGGTGTACATGTATGACCAATTATATTTGATCCCCACTATTTTTTGAGGTCAGTGGATGTTTTATGGAGATCTAAGAAACTGAAAAATAATGTTGGGGATGGACGGAAATATATCCTAGAATGTCCTTGGAAGCCTAGGGAAATTTATATCTTAATTTTAATATCAATCCCGACACTATATGGTTTAGAATCAAGAGGTGTGGACATCAAAGTTTAGGGAATCTAGATTCACATTCTTTCTTGGAGAATGGGTATAAAACACCAGATTCAATGAGATGTGAGAAGACATTAATACAAAAATTTCCTAGACTAGGGGTATATTTAGAATATATTGGCTTTTAATATGACTATAATTTAAACCCTTTTTGGTTTATTCATTTTTTATTTGCATCGTATTTTTTCCAAAAGACTTTATATGATGAGTTTAACAAGAAAATACTTGAATTTGGATCATTCACCCCCGTACAGGTATTTACCATGACATGTTTTCTGAATTTTTCATTATGAGTGTAAGGCCTTGTGATTTAGACCATTACAGTCTAGAGTTTAGGGTTGTAAAGCTTTCACCAAAGTGTAGGATGTTTAAGGTCATGAAACTCATGTAACTAATATGGGGGATGTTGAAGAAAAACTCAATTAGGATTTCCGGGGCCAACTGTTCTCCAATATACTTATGAGAAACAGTTGAGAATATTTCAAATCACATCTTGAGGTTCTCAGGTCGTGAGTAATGTAAAGTGAATATCATTACTAGGATGACCGAAAAAACATTAGGTTATAAGTTCTTCCTTGGTGGCATCAGGCTCAAACGGATTTGAAATTCCTTCATACAAAGCCATGATGTCTTCGGTTGGTGGGTGTAATCTCCTCTATGTTAGTATCATGGCTGAACCAAGGGATATCTTATACTTATCTAGGGCCATGAAAGGCTTACAAGAACCTGAGGTACTCAATATAGGAATTGTGGTATATTGATTGACGTAATTTAAATTATGGAGGTTGAATCTTATTATATGGCTGACTTGGGTAATGCTTTTGTACTCCTTTGATAAGAGATTATGATGGGTGATGTTATGAATAGATTAATTTCTTGTAGCAAGGATGTATTTTTCTCTAAGTAGTTTAATATCACATGGTTAGGACATGAGACATTGTGCAGTATCAATTATTTCTTCCATGACTTGAGAAGCTATTCTGTTTAAATTTTTTCTTCTATGATGAATTCCATACAGTTTAACATCATGTGATCAGGACGTCTCCATATAGTTTAACATCATGTTGTCAGGATGTCTTGGTATAGCTTAATGACATTTGGTCAGGACGAACCCGATATAGTTTAATGTCATGTGGTTTAAAGAAAATATCTATTGTTTAACATAAAATAGTTAAGATGAAATCTGTATAGTTTTAACATCATGTATTTTAAAAGACCATTATATTGTTTAACTTGATGTGGTTAGGATAAAATCCAAATAGTCTAACTTCATGTGGTTTGGACGTTCTCTATGTAGGTTAATGTCATGTTTTTTTTGGAAAAACTACATACAGTTTAACATTATGTGATTTAGGAATTTTCTTGATGTCCCTTTTTGACCCATTTGGGATCTTGTAATTAGAAGTGGAAATGGGTCTGGCCATTTTTCAGAGGTTTCTTTTAGATAACACTAATCGTATTTCCATTTCATCCACATTCTCATTGGTGATATATGCTTTTACCTGGGAAGACCACAAAGGCTTCCTCTTTAGGTACCCCTCTGACCACGGTTAAGTGTTCATAATGGTTGATTGGGGAACTATAGACGACTAACCCCGGTATTGTGAGAATCCATCTATACATTGGTTCCCTATGTTTTTGATAATATATATATATGGAGTCTGGTATTTTTGACTCCTCTCTATCTGTAGGTGTCATGGTAAGGGGAATATTTCATTACCTTTGGAAGATATAACTATAGGGAGGTTGAACACAATGGATGTTAGGAGTACAATCTCTATGATCTATCTATACACTACCATGGGGAGTAATATCATAGTAATGATCACCTTATTCATCTGTTTAAGAGTCTATAGACCACCGTGTTGTTGAGAATGTGTCATAAACATCTTTAATGAAACTCGACATTGAGAAGGTGAGGTATATGAGTGTAACTCTTCATCATGGCCTTAGAATGACATCTGGACTATTTTGGATGGGTAAGGATATAATCCAACTCTATAATAGCTACCAAAATCCTTTGATAACTATCTGGTGCTTCGAGAATATGTCACAGCTTCAGAGAAGTTGCTAGAGGATGCTAATGGGATGATATTATAGGGATTTGGGCCTATCCCGAGATGTGTTTTTCTTTCACTTGGTGGGGATCATCCAGAAAAAAGGATTTGATCATGATCCCAAACCTCTTAAATATGGAACTATTTTTATTTATATGGAGTATGAGCCTATCCCATGGAATGTTCTTCTCTCACATGGTGATCCCCCTTTTTAATGGGAATATGGGCTGGGTCCGAATATGTATTCCACATCGAAATATTCCAATAGACCTCCAGAAATGGATTAGGGATATGAGATTCCTCTTATATGTTACTAAGATATCTTCTGTAAAATTATTTATAGTAATATGATCATGTATTGAGGCATGTGATTCTATCACATTGTGAGCCTTGGCTATAATGAGGATATGATACCAATCTCGAGCATTTGGAGTATTCTACCAATCCTTTTTCGATAGGGATATGAGTATGTTCTAAAAAATGTGTCACTCTCACTTGGTGAGCATCATTAATAACAGGAATATGATCCTGGTCCAATTACTCTTCCCTTACAATAATATGTCAATAATCTTCTTAGACGGGGGCACGAATATGAGCTTTCCATGGAGCAACCAATTTTTCATAATGATTAGAGTGATGAGATTCCATTACTGTAAGAATTAGAATATGATCCCTCCCCTATGTCTGAAATAGAATATACTAAAAGTGATCAACTGCTTCTATTATAATGAACAGGCACTTCAACATGGTATGTGAAAGAATATAGGCATGTATGCTCTTAGATTCCAGAGTATGTTGGATGAGGTATATGATTGAAGTGGGGGATTTAACCACACTCCAATCCTCCTATTTCAATAAAAATATGCTGATGGACCTCATGCACGTGGTTAGGGATATGCACATCCCACATTCCTACTATATGAATTTTCCCCACAGACTTTCTATAAGTGGGTAGGGGTCAAATCCTTCTCTCCCTAGTCCAAAAAACTATAGTAATTGACAAGGTGTCCTTGTCATCTGGATCTAATTTTTTTGGAAGGTGATCCATCAGATAATTTCCTCAGTTGGTAACTAATGGGTATTGGTTATTTTTAGATATATCTAGGATCATAATTTTACTATTTTGGTTCTTCTTTTGGCAACTGAAATTTCCACCCGATGATGATGATTTCTCCTAAATATTGAAATGGCACACATTTTATCACCATGTGACTAAGACGTGTTCTGTTCAGTTTATCATCATGAGTTAAGGGGGTGAATATAGGTTCATAGGAAAATATATAGGATATAGAATCCCCACATATCTCACTAGGATGAGAATCAATCCATACATAGTTCTAGAAAACACATGTAGTATATTGTTACACTGAATGGACATCAACCGTCCAATTTAACATCTTATGGTAAGGACGTAGCTATGAGTGGATGTGAAAAGTTATAAGATCTAGGAAACCATACTTATCTCATTGGTAAGATAATAAATTCCTATGTAGTTCTAGAAAACTCATTTGGTTAAATGTCAAGTGGAAGGGACATAAATAGTTCAGTTTAATGTCTTGTAGTAAGTATGTGATCTTTATATATTGACATCTTGTGATGAGGGTGATCATCATTTATTTTAAATTATTGTGGTTAGGACAATGTACATGTTTGTTAAAATATTTAATAAGTCTTATTACCAATGTTTTTAACATTTTATAGTTAGGATGTGGTCCATGCATTTTAACATCATTCGGTAAGGGCGATGTCCATGTTGTTTAATGTCTTGTGATGAGGAAGATGGCCATATAGTTTAGAAGCTAGACATAAGGATGATTTCTATGAAATTTAATTTATTATGGGGAGGATTATATCCACTTAGTTTAATGTATAATGATAAATAAAATTGTGAATAACCGATCATGAGAGTAACTCATCCGATGGAGTTGGGATGAATCTTATGAATATTGAATGAGTTTCAATATCCTTCAACTCTATCAAGCCTACACATACCTATGTCTCCAAAAAATCCATGAATTCATATCAGTTATCTATTGTGTGGTCAAGATGTCAATGGTAAGGTCAATGATTTTCATGGATAGTTAAGCCTAACTCATTTGGATTCATTATTGTTGAGGGTTCAATTAATACATTTTTATGGAACTATGAAAGTACATGTGGACATATTATTATTGGAAATAATAATTTTTTCTCAAAATAATATTGAAATACAATCTCTTATCCCAAAAATTTAGGTGGACCACGCTCTGCTTCACAACCGGTGAGTCTTGTTTAGAGTGATCAGATGATTGGTTTGGGTATTCATGTGTCGATGGTTCTAAAATCTCTATGTCCATTTTACCTTAATGTAGTCTTTAAAAAAACCTTTTATTGTGTTTCGAAGATGTTGATGTTAGGGTCAATGATTTTCATGGCCCACCAAACTTGCCTCGCCTGGAATTTTCATCAGTTGGATATCTATTTAAATATTTTACATTGTATAGTATAAATACTTATGAACATGTCTTTATTGGAAGGAATATACTTTTTGTTCTATGTCTTCAATAGATGGGTGAGCCTCCTAGTTCTCCTAAATGTTACTTATACCTATATTTTTTTGCAGGCGTAAGGTTGAGTTTCCATCCCTAGATATAAATTACTAGTATTTATTAACCTAGGGGAAGGTGTTGAAGCATTGGGGTCTTTGGATGACAATGAATCCTTCCACTAATAAAAAGATTCTGACTCTCCTGGAGAATTTTTTTTAAATTTCTAAGGCCATTTGGTTACCAAAATATCCCTATTGAGGAGATGTAAAATATCTAAATTCTTCATATGTGTGGGATAGTGATAGGTGAGAGAATTTATGGATTTCACCTAATGGGGGGAGGATAAATATGAAAATTCTTACAGTCCTATGGGATGAGGCAGTTCACTACAAGGTGGGCCACCATTAGAGGGTACTGGAACATCATTTCAAGGTAGATATATTTGGAGTATTCCCAAAATTATTTCCTAGAGATCTATATTATCTCATTGGATTTTTCTAATCAAATATTCTATAGAGATAACATTATCATATTTAATGGGATGACTAGTAGGATCCATGAAAACGCCCTATCGTCCATAGGTGGTAGGTTGAGTAGTTGATTATGGGATTTATGATGTTTATCCAAAATAATAAATCCATTTCTACCACTATATATTTGATCTATTATCATTACACTATAAAATACTAACATAGTTGGTATCACCATCTGTAGGTGCCTGAATAATATCATCGAGCCTTTCTTTTCCTATGCAAGAAACAAAAGGTATGCCAAATAGCTTTGACACATATGACCGAAGAATGGTTTGATTGTAATCTACAAGAGTGTTATCATCTAGAATTTTTTTGGAGTCTTTAAATCTTATTGATGACATATTTAATGGGGGCACAATCGGGTTGCTTCTCCTCCTCGACCAAGTATCTCATTGGGTGGGACAGTTCCCTATATTTCATTTGGTGTGCTGGTTCCCACCGTACCATTTGAGGGGTTAGTGACCATAGTATTTTTAGAGGGGTTAGTACCCATGATAACTTTTGAGGGATAATTTACCATGGTGAAAATTTTCCCAAGGTAAAATATGAAAAAAAAATCCCCCCATCCCTGTTGCTTGGGGTGCTCCCTAGAATTCTATAGTCACCAAGGCTTGTTGTGGTGAATTCATTCGCTCTTAGCTAGCCTTAATATTTAATTGATTCTAGGACACTGTAAGGATAAAATGGTGGGAATAATATTTATTTTAGGTAGAAATGATATAATCCTTATATACAGATGGATTTATTGGATACACCTAGAAGGATCTCTTATTGGATTCCACATCTTAGACAGTTTTTGTAAGCACTACTTCCTCTACAACTCTTTAAGGAATCACGATCAAATATCGATGATGATGACCAGAATTAAAGGGATCCCTCCTAGGAAACTACTTCATTATGGATTAGACCATATGGTTTGCGTTGTTACTCAAATTGAGTTAGTAAAGTTATGTAGTTTTGAAATATAGAAATAGGGTCCCAAAGTATATATATGTGAGAACATGGGGTATTTTCTATCATCTATCCCATCATGAAAAAGATTTTCTGGGAGGAGTACATCCTCTAAAGGATTCAATGAGCTAATTGGAGAGTTGATATAGAGCTGTTGATGTGTTAGTCCATGACCAATAGATTCACCAACTATTACTGAATGTGATATTTTTGTTACAATGTACATTGAGGCCTCGGGGCCAGAGCTTCTTGTTCCACGATATTGAAATCTATTTGCACATTCAATGATTTCAATTTGATTGAATGGAATATGGAATGTTTTTAATATTAAATAATACACATTATTAGTGAAACATCATATATAATAGTACATGTTAGATCAATTACATTCCTTGTTAAAGGATAAAGAGGCGGTCCCTTCTTTTTACCCAAGGTTCTATTCAGTTAAACAAAACATGTTGAGTTTTCTATTTTGTTTTTCGATAAGCGTGAAAAAACTATCCCTAATAGGGACTATAAATTCTATCATTTTCACTAATTAAAGGGATGGAATAGTAAAATAACATTACATAGGTTTGACTATTTTTTTTTTGTCAGGAAATAGGTTTGGATGGGATTTTCTCAATGGATTGATTTTAATGGGTTTAAGGCCTTTCCCAATCAATCACATCATGTTTTCTATTTCATTAGTCTGACCTAGAAACTAAAAATGGTTCCAACATCCATAACTGAGTACAAACATGCTTTTCAATGGTATGTGGTCCATTGGGGTTTCACTCCCAATGATTATTTGGAATTTACAATGGTTGAGAGGATGGTAGGTTGGGATCTTCACAACCTTTTGGGGGAAATTACTTCCTACATTGAGACTATATTATATATTTAAGATATATTAATTAAATATTTACGAGGATCTGATATGTGGAGGGTCACCCCTGTGTCAATGGATTGATTATGAACATGTATTTATATGAACCATTGACTTCATATCACAAGTTCTCTATCACAATGTTATTCTATTATTATACTAAAGGGTATGTCCATATTTACGAACTATGGAGTTCATTTCCATCATGAATGGTGGTCATTGTCTTGTAAATTTGAATATACATCTATGAGGGATCCTACATATCATGTAGAAATTAGAATCAAAACCCATGTAGTTCTCTTTTAATTTTATGACCATAATAACAGACCCATAAATGTTGTTTATCTTCATGCATTAAGGAAATAAATATAAAGATAAAAACATGATTAGGAATATGCCATATTCTATTTCAGAAAGGAATTAGAATCTACATAGTTCTTACACATATAGGTACGTTGTGATAGATACAACCACATAGGCCTTATACGAGGCTTATGCATATAAAACCGCACTAGTTTTATCTTTTAAGAGTATATACCTATGAGTGGAGATAGAATTTACTATGATTTAAACCCCATTATTGATCCCAAACTTCATAATTCTTTCAATGATATCGGTACAATAATTTTTATCCTCTATGCCTATGTGATTGATACTCGATTGGAGGAACAAGAGTTAGAGAAATACCAGACAGATTTCATTAGAGCATTCCCAAGCAAGGAATAAACAATAACGTTTCCCTTTGAGAGGCATGATTTACTATATCATGGAGGATATGTTACTAATCTCACATATTAGGAAGGAATTCTATGTATCCCGTTTTATAATAGGAATCAAGTTCATTATACTTCAATTCATCCCTTACCCACTGATGGGCTTGAGTTACTTTGGGGAATGGTCAACATTGATACAAAAAATGATGCCAGTTTTTGATCCCACATCTCATCCACTTATAAACACATTAGATTTATATTAATATTGGAAGGATTGGATATGAATTGTTGAAATGATTGAGAGAGGAGGTTATTTTCACTATAGTGGATTCCCATCAGAGATCTGGCTATAGGTAGGTGTCCTACATATCTTGACTATAGCAGGAATCAGTCTTCTCATAGTTCATTCACCCCTTAACCTACAAATGGGTTAAGGTGAATCATTATTATTAGATAAATTATTTTTATCCATGAAGTTTTATGAATTTTTGGGGATTATACTTGGATGGATTAACATTGATTGGGGCATACACTATAAGTATTCCCTTATACACAGGAGATGTCACATTATGTCACAGGGAAGGGATTTCACACTATGGTTTACCTTATTGACCAAACCTCATTTTATGAGTGATATGTGTTCATTTTATATATGAAATGACTTCATTGTATACTTTACACTTCATATAATGTTTTCTATAAATTTCCTGGGATAATTTCATGATCCATTTGACATGTCCGAGGGACATCACATAACCTGGACGACATATACAATCTTTGTCACATGATCACGATTGAATTTTTCTGAGGACATCAAAAGACCTAGTCTAACTATATTTCAATCCATCATAATACATCAGATGGTATGTTTATAATCCATCATGTGACATCAGATGTCTAGTCCAAAAGAAATCTTATAACCTCATATGGCTTTTGAAGAATCCATCACATAACCTCTGATGGATGGCCTAGAAGTCATCACATGACCTTAGTGGTATTGTCTAGAATCAATAATTTATATCATTTATCTTGAATAGGTGGAGAAACATGATCTATAAGACTTTACCTAGTTTCATCGTGAAATATGTCTAAAATTCTTGGAGGGAATTGCGAGAGTCAATGTGACATGTCTAGAGGGTGATGCATGTCATAGATGACTTATCCGGGTGTCATCATGAGAGACAAATTTAATTTATATGGAACTTAATATGAGCCAACTAACACACCCTAGTACCATCAAGAGAGTGAACTTACATGTCTTGATGTCTCTATATGATCTGGGTGACATGTATAGAGGGCATTCCAAGGCCTGGATGGCTAGCCGGGTGGGTTTCGTGAGACATGGGTGGCATGCCCATGGGAACCATGTGACTTACTTTGACATATCCAGAGGACTTCACATGACCAAAAAATATACCAAATTAGTTCCATGATATTTTGGTGATATTTCATGGTGTTTTAACTTGTTGTCGATGGTTCATGTGATGTGCATGGGGATAAGCCTGTGATTACTTCACATAAGTCTCCCTCCTTTTAGTATCAGTTCTATATTTTATATTGTGAATTCCAATAATATATTTCTTTAATTTATTTGTGATATAGAAGGTATATTATATTTTCTTCATGTTCACCACAAGATTTCCTTGACAAGATTTATGTTTGATCATGCGAAAATCCTATGCATGTTGCATGATCTCTCGGGTAGTTTTCCAAAATATTACATAATGGAAAACATCCCCATCACTAGATCAACTTCTCAGAGAAATATTCTATGATTCCAGTAATGGGTTCCAAGGATTATTCCTTGGTACAATCCTCTTTTTTAATGATGAGGTGAAGGATTTATAGGCCTCTCCACCCATATTGTTTGCTGATTCATGTGGTGCGTATCACAAAAATACAAGTTGTTATTGTAAGCATGAACATGTTTTGTTAAAGACAATCACTTTCCCCATTAGTGATTTTTCACATGACGAATAAAAGTCCTAGTGAGATGAGAAAGTATTTCATGAACAAACCCATTTGTTTTCCCTATAGAGCCAATGAGGGAGAGTGAAACTACTTGTACATGTCCTAATCATTTCACGTGCTAGAGTTGACATGCTATCAGGCTCTTGCACGACCTAGAAGACATGTCATAAAAGTTTATGTGATGACTCATGAGATGCATCTATGCATCAGTTGAGTTTTATGAAAGCCAGAAACTCCCACAAATTCCCTTTCTTATTTCCTCTTAATATTAAACAAACATTAGGGATCTCACGAGATTTTATTGATGTTATCAAGAAAAATCATTATCATCATTGCTGATTAATAACATGACTAATAAAGGGAGTTATTGTAATTAATGAGAACATCATGGAAAAACATTCTGTTTGTATTATAGATCCATAGGGGAGCATGGGATTTCATGTATGTGGAGACATCCTTTTGTTTGAAGGAAGTGACTTATTGGATGGCTCTGGAGTGACTAGGTGAACATATGACCAGGGCTTCCATAGTGTCTCATGGGTTGCATGGGTGCATCACGTGTGTTTTATGACTATAAGAGAATCCCTATACTCTCTATTTAATTTACTTTACTTATTTTAATAAGTGTTGGGATCTCACAAGATTTTATTGATGTTGTAAAGGGAAATCATAATACCCATCAGTAAATCAAAGTGTGAACAACCTAGGGACTTGAGGTTATGCACACACAATTCATGAAAAACCCATATTGTTTGTCTTATAAAGCCAAAGGTAGCATAAAATATATCATAGACATGTCCAGATAATTTTACGTGAGAGGGGTGACATGATAGCAGGCTCATGTGTGACTAGGAAAACTTGTCATCAGGGATTATGTGGTGTCTCTTGGGATATATGGGTGTTTCAAATGAGTTTTATTACAATATGAGGCTCCTATATTTTTCCCTTATATTTTATTTTCTTATTATAAAAAGTTTGGGTATATTTTTATATTTTATAGATGTTGTCAATAAAAATAATTCAATCTATAAGTGATTTTCCATGTGTTAATCAATGGGTCTTATGGTGATTTGTGTGCACTTCATGGAAAAGTACTTATGTTTGTCTTGTCGAGCCAATGGGGGGGTGAGAATGCTGAGAATTATGTAAATTATTTCACATGATGGAGGTGACATGTTACAGGGCTCTTGTGTAACCAAGATTACTTTTCAACAGGGCTTCTGCGGTGTCTCGTGGGCTGCATTGTTGCATTGTTTTGGTTTTATGATTGCAAAAGCCTCCCACCATTCTCCATTTTATTTACTTTTCATATTTTACTATAGATGGGGATCTAATGAGATTATAAGTATTTTTTTATGAATAATCATTCTTCCCACCAGTAATTCACTGCGTGGCCAAAAAAGGGTTTTTTGGTGACGCATAAGCACCTCATAGACAAACCCATATGTTGGTCATAAACACCTTTTCCTGGTTATTCACCATGCTTGCCTATGGTGTGTTGTATGATCATTTATAAATATCTCAATGACATGTGAAATGTTTTTGTACATTCACTTATATCACATTTGATGTGTCGCGTTTCTATTTTTAGATGTCACAATGACATTAAAACATTGTTAAGGATAGTTTCTTTGGTTTCCTTTGATGTGTCATGTGTTCATTAATGGACCTCAAAATGACATTCATATATTTTTAGGGAAAATAACATTTCTCTCATTTGTTGTATCAGGTTTTCATTGAACGATCTAGTGATGTAATGAATTTTTTTTCAAGGAAATTATATTTTCCCACCTTTGATGTTTCACGTATTCATGATGGATCTCAAGAATACTTGTATACATTTTTAGGGAAAATCACTTTTCTCACATTTTATGTTTCTCATGTTCATTGATAGAACTCACGACGAAATGAAAACCTAGTCAAGGGCAGTCTGTTTTCTAACCATTGATTTGTCACAATTTCAAGGATGGATCTCCCGATGACATGCATACATTATCAAGGATAGTTTCTTTTCTCACCTATGATGTATCATGTGTTCATTGATAGATCTCATGGTGACAAGAAATCATTTTCATGGATAGTATATTTTCTCACCATTGAGGTTTAACCTCTTTAATGATGGATATCATGATGAAATAAAACATTTTTAGTGATAGTCCCTTTGGTCACATTTGATGGTCACATATTGTTGTATGTATGATGCCATATTGTGGCTGTGAGTGTTTTCATGTCAAGGCCATATGATGAAGGTTACATGGAAAGCGTTTCAATTTTTTGCATAAATGTTGAATATCCCAATACCACAACACATGTAGAAGGAATACTTATCCTCTTCTTATGATGGTATCAGGAATGAAATGGAGATTCTCATACACACTTGAATATTGAAAATGTTATGTATGGACATCCATCATATTGACATGGTGCATCAAATTAGGAATGTTATTTATGATTGGTTTTTGTGGTAAATCAAATAAATACTTCAAGCCTTGATAATAGATATATTTTGAGTCTCTATCAAAAATTACTCACATAACTAGGTATGTGGTAATTTAATCATTCTCTTGGAAGAGTTGGGATCATTATTTTTTCTTGGTTATGTGTTCTCTTGAATAAAATCTAGAATCCGAGTGCTATGTTGACGATTTCCTGAAATCTCACTTGTCCATCACGTGATATACCTGAAATGACTCCTTTAATAGAAATGTGTGTGATAAAAAATTTTAAGCATCAAAATAATATTATATAATATAAAAAAATTAAATTTGTACAATGTACATTTTCTGAGTAGTGAAATAACATAAGGACTCATCTTATTTTTGATCATGATAAATAGAAAACTATATGATCGTAGTTGAAAATTGGAATTTATGCATGGGTACATGGTAAATATAAATTAATTATCATAAATTATATAGGTCAATGAATTTTTTCAAGAATATTATCAAAGAAATGAGTGGGTTTGAGTTAGGTAGGTTTATATTGGATGAGAATTATGGGATTTTATGTTTTTTTTTCTAATTCAATAAATCCAGTTTAATTTTTTCCCTTTATCAATGAATAATGGCTAACTACCTTAATAAAATTTAACCCATCATGGGAATAATATTAAATTATATAAGATATATCATCGGATATTTAGCATTCAAACATTCTATAAATAATGTGATAACATATAAAAAAATACTGGTGGAAAAGGAAAAGATTTTTTTGTAAGCAAAGTGATAATATAAAAAAGAGGTTGTAACAATCTGTTATGGGATAAAAAATAGTTTCTACATGTATTGAAAAAAATTATACATTATTAGACAATAATATACTAATATAAGTTATTTAAAATAAAAGATACATGTTTCAATCATTAATATTTTTTTTGTAATTGTTATAGTACCCAAAAGGCTATATAATATTTTTAACTTAAAGGGTTACATACATGTGTTTAGAATGATTTTGTAATCGGAGATATAATAAACCAAGTATAATTAAAAACATTAATATATAACTGATATGGAATTATTCCTTTAGTTGTTTCTTATTTAATTCAATAAACATGTTAAGAATGATTTTCAGTGATAAAATTTATTAAATGTATTTTTAATTCAAATTTGTCGAGATAAGATTATCCTCTAATGGATGTATTATAGTATTATTTATTTTAAAACACCTAATAAAATATTATTTCTCTAAAACACAAGTAGTGGAATAAGTTACCATCTATTGAAGATCTATTAAATGTTTGGATATTCTAAAGAATAAAATTTTTAAAGAAGAGAAGACATTATATATGTGTTACTTCATAATTGTATTTTATGATAGTTAAATATTATATTGGTATTTTTATAATATATTCATTTAGAATATTTAAATTTGAATTCATATGATATGAAAAGGGGTTATTATATTTGGATATAAGTAACATTAAACTCCGAGTCATATATACGAGAAGCAAAAGGCATAACATGATTAACCATGTTCTCTAAATAATATATACCATAATTATAGATAATATATGGGACCCATACTATAAAACATAAATAATAAAATAAATTACTATAATGTTCTTATAACAAAACATAAAATATGCCGGAAAATTATTGTAAAAAAACATATTCTCACCAAGATATTTTTAATAATAGTTGTACACCTTATATATGATACCCATTAAGAACCCATGGATTATATATGTCATATTGTATGAATGAAACTCACTATCTAAAATGTACCTAGAATTTTTTCCCTTTTTATCGGAGTATATTTAATTATATATAACAATGGTTTGAATTTAATATTTACCCATTATTTTATGTATTTTGGATTTGATGATATCTATGAACTATTTTTTCAAAAAAAATTCTATATTAAGCTTAATATATAAAAAATTGTCCTAAAAATAAATTATATGTGATAGAATATGTTTTTTTCATATCAGTGGGTGTCTAAGTTATTTTTTATATTATTAATTTTTAAATTAATTGTATTATATATCATTGTATATATCATTTAAATGGTATAAATAATATATAGAACATAAATGTTATCTTATATATTAAACTACGTTTTTTACATTATATTTTTTATATTGTTTCAACTAGTTTTACCAATGATACACTTAAGTGACGTCGTTAAGTATTTATGTGATCCTAATCCATATTAATTGTTTCCAATGAATTAATTTAGCTATGATAAAGATTTATCTAATTTTAAAAAACTACATTATCATGTTTTATTGTTTTTTATTTTTTTCATGATTGATATACATGTATTTACTTTCATTATAGATTTTATATGCTTTATATCTTATATAATTAAATGTATTTCATCCAAAATATGGTTTTATTTATAAAATATAAAGGTTAATGTATTTATATGGGCATACCCATTTGCATTTTTATAAATTTACATAAAATATGATCACATTATTTTATTTAGTATGGCTAATGTGGTTTTAGGTAATAATTTTCACTTCTTTAGTGTTTCTCAATGTATG
Source organism: Viscum album (assembly GCA_963277665.1). Taxonomy (NCBI): domain Eukaryota; kingdom Viridiplantae; phylum Streptophyta; class Magnoliopsida; order Santalales; family Viscaceae; genus Viscum; species Viscum album. The sequence goes on from OY728156.1 coordinate 344,330,139, forward strand.
GAATGGTAAAACGTTTCAACCTATTTAGACCTAGATTCATATGATTATGATTATTTTATATTATTTAAATACAATTAATTTTATATTATTAAAAGTATTATTTTCATTGGATGAATATGATTATGCTATTAAATATCATTCATATATATTTTACTATGGATGTATGTAAAAAAATATTATGTTATAAAAGGGTAATATGATAAATATAGTTAGAAACATATTGTTTCCATTTCAAGTTTATAGGATTTTAAGTCTGATCTTCAGGAGAATGCATATAGGTAAGGGGTTGTATGAGATGCAATAATAATATATACATTGAAGGATCATTAAATAAATAAAAATTTCATAATATTATATTACTTTAGAAATAATCACTCATCAATGACCTAATAATACCATAGGGAGAATCTATATTATATTATAAAATCAATGGGTAATATTCTATAAGCTGTATAAGATAATACCTATTCAATTGAAAAATATAAATCATACTCATTTTTTATGATTCTAATAGTTAGGTTCCCAGAAGAATGAATATCTGATGATTACCAAGATAAAGTACAGAAATATATTTTCATCTCAACTATTAATTATTTATACATTTTATAATAGATATGAAATGTCTACCTAAATAAATAAATATTATATTATGATTTTAACAGATTATATTCATGATTTTATTTTTTACTTATCCCTTGAACATCTTATGATTATTAAAGATATCTTGTTAGTGTGTTTATATTCTACAAAAACCCATATTGGATATTATATAAATATGTTCATCATTAAAAATATTCTTATATTCTAAATTATATGAAGTTAATTGAAAAATATGATATGTAATTATTATCAATATTAAAAAGGAAAAACATAATATTAATAATGACAATAATTATCAATTATAAAGAGAAAATATATCTTCAATATCACCATATAAATAATATTCTTCTTTGTTATTTTCTATATAGGGAAAAGTGTTCTTATTTTATATATCATAATGATATAAATGGTATTAAATGTCCTGTGAACACATTTATGAATTATAATATACCAATGTAATATGAAAATATGTAGTTATATGAAGTTTATTCAATGGATTAATATGAAATAAAAGCATCTTGTATTTAAAGGTGTATGTATTTTGAAAAATAATTAATTTAATCCTAAAATATTCTTATTTTATATCATATGAGGTTCAAAAAAATTAAATAATAAGAATCATTTTTAGGATAAAATATATTTTACTAAAGGGGATATATAACAACTCTAAAAAAATAGGGAGAGGGTTATTTCATTTACCATGGGAATACACCATCAACCTATTCCTAGTAGACTGAATCCAAAATTAAAAAATATTATTATGTTCTTGCTATTAGAAAAAAATATTATTATTTTTTCGAAAATGGTTTTTTCATTCATCTATATGAAAAAATGTTTCTATATATTTATAAATGGAATTATTTATAGTTGTTTGAACAGAATAAAATTTTAATATATTATATACTTACAACACCATTAGTTTTTATTGAATTTTCTTTCAAATAAATTATAATTCATTTATGTATTTAATTTCCCAAAGTAAAAAATTTCATTCACACTTCACCGACTTCGAGTTTTCTACACATAACAACCACTTGAAATACGTTACATGCCACACAGAGTTTCTACAAAACAACATTATAATTATTATAATTATTTAAATGAGATATTTGTAACCTAAACATTAGACCTAGTGATACGAAAAGTAATAAATAATATTTTTAAAAAAATTATATCTGTTTTATATAAATAAAACACATTGATAGAAAATGATATAATTTTTTGTAAAGTCATTATATGTATAAAAAATCTATTCTCTCAAATAAACATCAATTCATGTATAGTTTTGAAAAAAATAAAATTAATTGTAGACAAATTTTTAAATTTAATTTGATAATGTAAACTTAATTTTTAAATTTATAATTTCAAATTTACCTTTTTTTTGATTTTTTTTATTTTTCTGAGAAACCTCATTTTTTGGATGAATAATGGAAAATGCTGAATTTTAATTCAAAATTTCTTTTTCATCTATTTTATTTATAATGATAAATTAAATATTAAATTAATTTAAGAAGTTTAATTATATGATATTTTTATCAAGTAATACAATTTAGGGCATTAAAACCTATCTCACAATGAAATCGACTATAAAAGCTTAATAAAATTTTGGATTTTGTTAAAAACCCGTAGTCTTGTCCCGACAACGGGATTAATTTTAAATTAATTTCTGGAACATTTGTGATCAGAAAATGGAAAAAGGTATTCCATATTTGGAATCATAATAATTTATAATTTATAAAAAGGTCAACATAGTATTTGACAGAAAATATTAGTAAAATTAATTAAAATTGTATACATTGATTAATGTAAAAGTAAGCCTTATTATGGACTAAACCATAAACTTAGTGCCTAAATGACCTAGAAAATTGTAAAAAATACATTTTACGGTCTTATTTAGACCCTATTAAATTTTTTATAATTTTTTCCACCTATAATATAAATTTTTTTCAAATAATTCCTTTGTCAAAATATTACAAGAGCACCACTCCTCCACAATAAAGACACCTTATCTCACCCCACTTCCTCACACCTCTCAAACCACATTGGCTGAAAAATATAAACCCAAGTATATAATAAAAAACTATCCCATAATCCTATAAATATCCTATTTTCTAGAAATAAATTCATTTAATCCATTTGTTTCAAACCAAAATGAGTTACCCGAATAAGATCTGACAGTTTGCCTTAAGTAATTTTGTTTTATTTCAATTCTACACAACATAAAATATCTCTATTCGATGAATGTATAAAATATTGTATCCAAAATATTCTAATATTTTTTTATCATAATATTGTGACCTAAACTTTCAAAAACCTCTATTTAATGTTTAACGAACATACTATTTATGTTTATGGCGAACTACCACCTCAAAAAATGACGATGGTTAGATTTTTGGTTACTGCCTCTCATGGTGGAAATTATGATGAAAAATATATTTATATATAAAATATAAGATATTTATAATTAATATAAGCTTATTTAATTATTTTAAAACACATATATTTATACTCTCCAATTTGTGTTAATATGATAATTTTGTTTGAATAATTGTGGACTACCTCCCCCTCAATGTGATGTGATTCATTCACACACTACATGGAATGTATTATGGATGAATATAGGTATATTAAATGATATATAAAAAATGATAATTGAAATTTAATTATATTATATAAATATATATATATTTGATTTTACTTATTTCTTTCAACATGATAATAAAAATGGAAACAACGTTCATGCGTACACACAACTTACTATCACCATGAACGGTGTATTCCATTTCATAAGTCTATATAATATAGACTATTATAATACACATATAATAAATTTAAATTATATTTATATCATGTTTCACATTTTATAAATCATGATATAAGTATATGGGCTAATGGTAAGGAAAATTAATACACATGTGAAGAACAAAGCGAATATTACGCGAAGTGAAACCTTATCATAAGATTATTAACAAGAGGGTAATATAAGGTCATAATAAAAACTTATATGGTAATATATTTAAGAATATTATTCTTTAATATATATATAATAAACTTTAATTTATTGTAAAGGACATTTGTATGTGTAAAAAGAGAGTCATGACACAAGGCAACAAAATTTCATCTCACTTTTTACTATCCTGAGATACATGTTATATTCATCACCCATTACATTTTTGTGATATGTATATATCCCATGGTTGTATTATATGATTCTTATAATTATATTTATGGGTATATAAATATCCATTCTATGATATTTATTTCATTGTTTAATTTTTCAAAATATACCAAATCGGTATAACTATTTGGTCTCATTTTTTATTCTTTGAGACACATGTTTGTTATGAACCAACATTCTTTTTGAGGTGTATATAAATAAATTTGACATGTTATATAATTTATCTAATTATTCTAATCATATTTTTATGCTTAACATAATTACCATTTTTACATGGTGAGTATGATCCAATTTAACTAAGTTCTAAGAGTTTATTGAGGCAATCTCACCGCTTTTCGAGATTGTTAATGATTATGCTTCTTCAAATGAAATGTTATGATCCATATCTCAAGAATACTATTGAAATTAATTATAATATATTTATTATTTATATATCCAGCTATTAGGAGAATTTTTACAGTCATTGGTACTTAATAAAATTAAGAAAATATTTTCATTACAAATATAACTATATTTTTATCTTCAATAAGAAATCTATTTTATTTCCAAAAACAGGTCTTTAAATATGTTTTAGAAATTTATTTCAATTGATATTTAAATATAATTTTTTAGGAATTATGATTTCAAATTGTTTTTACACCTTTCAAATCTTTCATTATAATTATGCATTGATATTTTCAAACAAATAACCAATTTAAAAATGTTATATGTTTTAAAACCCATTTATAAAAAAGAAAGGATATTTTCTTCCAGAAATGTTGTTAAATGATATATAAAAATCATTTCCCATATAATATAGAATCCATTGGAGTTAGTAATTCCTTTCTGGGGAAATTATTTATTGTTTCCAGTCATACTCTTTCTCTAAATGGTTTATGTTTTGATGGCATAACGTTTATGATACCCATTATTCATTAACGAGTTTTATGATTCTAAATCATTCTTATTTTCATGGGAAATGATTTTGATTAAATGATTATTAAATGTGTATATTTTTTCATAGGTTTTGATATTATAACATGTTTATTATACTCATTTCATTTTATGGGTTATGATATGTTCTTTTTATTATTTTGTGGAACATGTACGTATGATTTCATTATGAGATATGTGGGACCTATATCTCCCTAAAATGCATTGGGTAATGATTTATATCTCATAAAATAGATTAATATGTTCTTGGAAGTGAACCATGACTAATTAGTTGTCCATGTGAGTGAACCATTACTACCCAGATTGTATGTGGAGTGAAAACATGCTACAATGATGGTCGTGGATGTTATATATGACTACCTAGATGATATGGGGAGTGAACCGATACCACTCTAATGGACTTAGAAGAAATTCCTTAAGTACTATAACAATTATTATTATATTATTATGTGTTTGATCCAATTCCATGTTTTGTTCATATGTTATGATTTCATAGATTATGTTCTTTATTTATTTATTTATGATTCATGTTTAATGAACTACCAAAATTTATGAAATGAATCATATATAGGATCTTTGATATGTAGGTTATGATCCTATATTTTCCTGACCATGTTCTCATATACTTATTCATAATATTATGATTACATATCTCACTTTTTTACAATTACTGATCATCTGAGATCACCCATTTTTTATGTTTCCTTCCCCAATTTAGGATGATATTTATTACTTGGATGTGTATAAGATGTGTTATTGTAAGGAAGAATCCAGTGGGAGATAATGACTTCAATTTTGTACCATTGTTCATGTTTCCATGATTTTAGAGGCACTAGACTAATACGGTCTTTGGTAATATGTCTGTATAATGTTTTATGTATTACATAAAACTTATATTATATTAATGTATGAAAATATAGAATCATAATAGTTGGTATGAGAGAAAAGGTTTAGTTATCCTTTAGAAGATAGGATGATACAACCTTAGTGAAAACACTACATAAATGTCTATGGATAAGTCTAAGGATAAGGAAAAGTATACAGAAATGTCATGTAATTATGATAAAGGATCAAGTGAGTGGTTTTATAGAAATAAATCCCCATCTAGATAATAAAAGTGTATGTGGCTTTGGGATAGATATACCTATGGGTAATAACTCTAACAAGATGTCTTGAGCCTGACTCAGGTTAATCTGGTACACGACAACATGCCTGGGTGCGGACCTGATTTGACACTCCCTATGTATTTGGTTTGGTAATTAAAAAACACTTTACGAATTACCATGAATTATTTAAATAGATGAATTTAATAAATTACTTAGGATAAAAAAAATTGTCATAGATTAATGATGGTGTCATAATTTATTCATCATAGGGGAAAATTTTCAGGACTATGTGGTTCCTCAATATGATAACTATTTCTTAATCTATTATTTTGGTTTTCTTCAATCGATAGAAACCAAATGAAATTATTTTTAAATGATTATGATGAAAAATGTAATGATTTTACTTATGAGAAACCAAACTATATGTGAGATGGAATGTAAAAACATTTTATTATGCTCACATAAATTTCATAAGATATGAATTATGGTGTACTTTTTAATTAGTAATAAAGGGAAAAAATTATATTAATTCCTTTATGAGGTAATGTCCACCTTCTCCTAGATGGTATTTTGACCCATTTATTGAGGAAAGATGGAGCAGTACTACTAAATATATATTATCTGTTATCAAGTGTTTATAACATGAGAATTTTATTCTACAAATTTATCATTTAAATGGTGAAGGGTACCAGTGGTGGACACTAATCAATAATATGATGTGGGAATATTTGATTGAATTCATGAATTGGGTTGAGTTCAAGAAATTATTTTTCCATAAGAACATTAACCTAGTTATGCATATCAAGATGGATGAAGAGTTCCATGAGATGAAGAAAAGGGATGATGAATCTATTGTTACCAACAAGCATAAATATCACAAGACTTGTGAGGTATGCTTTTGGAATTATCATCCAATGGGAAAGTAAATTTTATAGGTTCTTCAATGGATGAAAGAAAATTCTTATAAGGGAGTTGAACATAAGATAATATTTTAGCTACAAAGTGATTGTGATTTGTGAAATAACGGTTGAAATGGGTGTTATAGTCACATATCAATCCCACGGTTTTGACCAGAAGATGAATATAGAGTTTAAAATAAATTCTAAAAACAATGAAGAGATGAAGATGATATTTCCATTATGCACTAAGCGTGAAAAGAATCATTGAATAAATTGACTCAAAGGTTCTAATAATGGTTTTCGTTATGGAAGGGTAGGCCATATGGAATTTTATTTCCATAGTGATGTGAAGAAGTTACCTAATGTTTCAAATGAAGAAAAAATAGCACAAAATTCATCTTCCGTGAATCAGTTCCACAAGTGTAAGTAGAATGGTGTTATGCTAATCAGTGACCAATCCCAAGGGTTGGTGATGACGATCCATGCCAGAAACATCTTAAACCATGAGATAAGAGGCAATATCATGGAATCTCTATTTCTGACTAGGGGTGAAATAACAATTTGGTGAAGGGTACACTTATCATCCACTCTAAAACTGCTAATATATTATTTGATTCTAGATCTACCAACCCTTAAATACTTAATGAATTTTATAAGGGTGTTAAGATTCCACCAAAATGATTAGATGTGGATATAGTAGTGAAAACCCATAATGGTATGATGATTTCATCCCATGTCTCCGATTCTTCTCTAGTTGATGTTTGTGGGAATGTGCTTTATAAATATATTGTAATTATTTCCTTAGTTGAATTGGATGTCATATAAGGCATCTATTGTCTTCATCTACATAAATCCCACATCAATTTTCAAGGAACGTAATTTATAATTGGTATTTCTAGCCCTCCTGTGATTGTCAATCAATGTGCGTATAAGAATGGACTTCCTATGGAGATTACATCAAGTGTATGGGTTTTAATTCATATTTAGATGGGGGTTTTATTTATCACTAAACGGTAAGGGAGAAAGAGACATCGATGATATTCCTATTGTTAAATAATTTGTGGATGTATTTCAGAAATAGTTTCCATGCCTTCAACCAAAATGAAGTGTTGAATTCTCAATAGACCTCATACCTGGTTCCACACCAATTTCAAAGACTCTCTATTAAATGAACCAAATTAAGTTTCATAAATAGAATAAGAAACTCCAAGAAAACCTTGATGAATGATTCATTTGAAAATGTTTGCTACTATGGGGTTCACCTATTATATTTATGAAATATAATGTTGGTTAAATGAATCTATGTATTGATTAAAAATAGTTGAAAAAGATCACGATCAAGAACCAATATCCTCACCACCATATTGATGACTTGTTTTATCAACTATGTGGAGATCAACACTTTTCCACATTGTCCTTAATTATGGTTATATTCAATTGATTTTTATGAAGTATGCTATATCTAATAAAACATTCCATACAAGGCATGGGCTCTATAAATATATAGTGAATTATTTTGGTCTTATTAATTCCCTAAATAAATTCATGTATTTAATGACTAAAGTCATTAGAGACCACCTCATCTAGTTTGTGGTAGTCATTATATATGATATTATTATTTATTTAAAGGAAAAGGAAGAGAATTAAAATCACATTATAATTTTACTAAAGAACCTAAGGAAGGATAAATTATATGAAAAAATTTCATAGTGTGAATTTTTGCGGCAAAAGGTTTCATATATGGGTCACATAATCTCAAGAGATGGTATATCAGTAGATTCATCTAAGACTTAGAGAAATTAATACTAGCTTAGACCAATGACACAGATTGATATCCATATATTTATAGTTTTATATTGATGTTATCAATGGTTTGTCAAAAATTTCTCATGAATATCTAATCTTCTGACCAAGTAAACTTAGAAGGTTGTCAAGTTCCCCTAGACAGATGAATACGAGGAAAATTTTATGGATATGAAGAGAAGGATATTCAACACAATTGTACATATAGTACCATGTAGTGGAGAATATTTTTTAATCTATAAAAATTCATCCATGATGTAATTGGTATGTGTTCTTATATAGAATAACATGGATATCGCTTGTTCCTCACAACAATTGATGGTTGAAAATAAAAATTACTAAACTCATGATTTAGAGTTAGTAGTGCTAATTTTTTGATTAAAAATATGGACGAATTATAATTTTGGAGAAAGTGTGATATATATACAGATTGTAAAAATCTTAAATATTTATTCATATATATGGAAGAAAACCTGCACCATAGATGATGGTTAGAGTTGATAAAGGATTATGACTTCTCAATATATTACCACCCTATAAAAGTGAACATGGATGCCAATCAAATGAGTCAAAAGTATCACTATAACTTATCCATTATAAGGATAATAAAATATAATATATATATATATATATATTTGAAAAAGATGGAGTAGGAAATCTTGAAGGACGGTTAAAAATCATATATTTCTAGAATTAATGTCGAAACCTATTACCATGTGAAGATTAAAGTGGAATTGAAGAAAGATAGAGACCAGCAAAACAAGGTTATAAATGTTCTAATGTTTATTCTTGATCAAGACGAATAACAATATTGTAGAACCATTTTTGTGTTCCTTCAATACCATATTTGAAGAAGGAGATATTAAATAAATCTCATAGTTTTGTATTCTCAATTCATCCAAGACGTAAAAAGATGTTTATGGACATGAAAGAATATTTATGGTGGGATGGAATAAAGATATATATTTCATAGTTAGTATCTCAGTGCTTAATATTCCAACAAGTTATGGATTAAAGACAATATTCTATGGGGTTGTTACATCAATTACCCCTAACAGAATGGAAATTGGAGAACATCTCTATGGATTTTGTCATTGGAATCCCAAAAACCATGAAAGGGTTTAATGATATATGGGTTGTATTTCAACACCTTCCAAAGTCATCACTCATCATCACAATCAATGGGGACTTCTCTATTGAACAGTTTTCTAGGATATACATTAAGGAAGTGGTAAGGTTATATGAATGACAACATTACATTATTTTGTATCATACTATGAGGATTAACCAAAATTTTTAGTGATGTATTTAGAAACAAAATTAAAAATATTTTAGTTCCAGTACTACTTTTCAGCCCCTAATAGATGGTCAGTCTGAGAGAACTATTAAAACCCTAGAGAAAATGTTGAGATATTATTATTCAGATTTCAAAGGTAGTCGAGACCAACACCATCCTCTAGTTGATGTTTTATAAAAAAAATTCTTTGACTCAACCATTAAGATGTAAACTTATGAATCCCTTTATGCGAATGTTTTTTTGATATCCAATGTTATGGGATGAATTTGGAGAAAGAAAGCTATTGGGCCCTGAGATCACGGAAGAAATGGAAGAAAATGTTAGAGCCATTTATCCACTTATTAAGGCATATAAATGTTGACAGAAGATTAATTTTGATAACCAGTAGAATGATATTGAATTTTTGGTTTATTTGAAGGTGTATATATGAATATCTTCCTAGAAGAATCTTATGAAATTTAGGATGAAAGGGAAACTAAGACCTAGGTATATCCTTCCCTTTGAAATTATTAATCACATCAAGATAGTAGCTTGTCAGTTCTCACTTCCTTCAAATCTCTCTCCAGGACACGATGTGTCCCATTTCTCTCTCCTATGGAAGTACATACCTAAACCATCATGCATACTGAACACGGTGGCCATACCATTGGAACAAGATCTATTCTATGAGGAACAACCCCATGAAATTTTATATCGATCAGAGAAAGTTCTACCAATAAAGACCTCTCAACTGGTAAATTTTATTTGTAGAAATCACCAGATATAGGAATATATGTTGGAACATGAAGATATGGTGTAGAATTATCCTCATTATTTCCCAAATGATGAATTTTGAGGGATAAAATCATTTTAAGGGGGTAGAATGTCACTGCTTTTGTTTTTATAGAGTTTTTCCCAAATAAATTAATTTTAATTTGTTTATTTCTTTTAAATAAGTCAAAAATTACATTCACACTACCCAATCATGGATTTATTTACTCATAATGCTTATTTTTTGTACATTACATGCAACACCGAGTTTCTATGAAACATCATTTAAATTGATATAATTATTTACTTAAGATAATTCTAACTTAGCTGTTTAAATAAAATATATTAATTATAATAAACACTTTTTAAATATTGTTTATATTTATTTTATATAATTAAAACATTTTGATAAAAAAAGATATAATATTTGTTAAAGTCATCATATGTTTGAAAATAATATTTTCTAAAATAAACTCATTTTCATGTACTTCTCTAAAAAAAATTAATTTTAGGTACACAAAGATTTATAATTTTTTAAAATAATAATAAAGTTTTAATTTAGAATTATTAATTTACATTAGGATGTATTTTTATTTCTCTAAGGGACTTCATTTTTTTGTTGAGTAATGGAAAATGTTGAATTTTAATTCAAAAATTCTTCTTGATATAATTAGTTAATAGGATGAAATTATATTTTAAATTTATTTTAACGTTTATTTAGACCATATTTTTATCAATATATCCAATTTAGGTCCTTATAATCAATTTCAAATTAAAATTTCATAGAGAAACTTATAAAACTTTGGGATGTTTTTTTAAAAACCTACAGTGTCTTCCCGATAGCGGGATTAATTATAAACTAATTTCTTGCACTTATATGATTGTAATTTAGAAAAATGGATTAAATATTTGGAATAATAGTAATTTATAATGTGTAATATGTTCAAATTAGTTTTTTTCCAAAATTTAGTGAATGTATTTAAACTAAATTACATCAATTAAGGTAAAATTAAGCTTAACTACGATCTAAACCATAATCGCAAGGGCGTAAATGGCCTAGTAACTTGTCCAAAATCCATTTTTGGACCTACTAAGACCGTATAATACCTTTTATATAATTTTTTACAATATTATATCTACATTTCATGAGAAGAATGTGTATATAATTCCATTTTAAAAATATTAGAAGAGTGCCACTCCTCCTCCTCAACAAAAGGCCTCCCCTCCTCCCACTTCCTCACACCTCTCAAGAACAATCAGATCAACAAATATCTAAAAAAATAGCTCATAAAAATCCCTACCCTCATACTATAATCCTCCCTTTAGGTATTAATAAATCCAAAGAACCCTTTTTGTTCAAAACAAAATGAGTTACCTGAATTTGAGGTAACATTCTTCCTCTAGTTATTTTATTTCACATGAATCATCCACTACCTCAAATATTCTTATTCAATGATTTTATAGAAAAAATATCTTAAATATAATATTATATTTTTATTCCGAAGGTTATCACTAAAAATACACACACCTCTATCTAATGGTTAATGAACATACTATTTATATGTCTGACGAACTACCACCTCACAAAATGATGATTGTTCGATTTTACTTTAACAAATATCGTGGGGGAATTTATAAAGGAAACAATTTTTGTAGATAATAAATATTATATTTATAATGTTTTTAAGAATATGTAATTATTTTACAACACATATCTTTATATTTTTTATTTTTGTTAGCATGATAATTTCTTTTGAGGAAGTGTGGACTACCGCCCCTCAAAGCGATGTAATTCATTCATACAATATATCGAACGAATTAAAGATTATTTTATAAAAATTTTATAATATATATATAAAATTTTAAAATTAATTTAATGATATTATATACATATATACAAATATTTTTCATTTTCTTTCTTTCTTTCAATACGACAGTAAAAACAGAAACAAGTTTCATGAGTACGTATGACTTACCGTCTCCATAAATGTCATCTTCCATTTAATACTTAATTATTATGTAGATTATAATAAAAAAATTATGATTATAATTTATATTTATTTTTAAATTCTATAAATCATGATATGTGTATAAGGACAAAATATATAATAAATTAAGGTACATGTGAAGAACAATGAAAATATTTCCCGAAGTGAAACCCTAACATAAGATTGTTAAAAAGTGGGTAATATAATGTCGCAATAAAACCATATATGGTTTTATATATTATAATATGATTCATTTAAATATGTTTAATAAACATAAATGTATTATATAGGAATATTTTATGCGTATAATTTGTGTCAAGACATAAGGTAATGGAATTTCATCTCACTTTTTATTTCCGTGAGATAAATGATTTATTCACCACCATTTCCTTTTGTGTGGTGTGTATACGACCCATGAATGTATTGTATGATTATTATAATTAAATTTCTGGTTATTTACATATCAATTATTTTATCATTATTTCATGGGGTTAATGTTTTAAAAGCTACCAAATCGGTAAGACAATTTTTTCTCAAATTTCCATCTTTGAGACAGATGTTTTCTTATGCACCTACATTATTTTTCATGGTTTATATACTGCAATTTTCAATGTTATATCATAAATATTCTTCATTTAATGATATATTTAATCATTATGTAACTCCATTTTTTATATGGAGAGTATGAACCCATGTAACGAAGTTCTAAGAGTTTATTAAAACAATCACAGAAATTTTAGAGATTGTTAATGATTAGGCTTATTTTTAAAAAATATTTCGATCCATATATCAAGAACACTCATGATTTTCCCTATAATATATTTAATAAATAAATATCCATTTTTTATAGAATTTTATACACTTTTTAAATTAATAAAACTATGAAAATTCTTTTAAGAAAAATCTGATTGTATTTCTCTCTTCGGTCTGAAATTTGTTTTATTTCAAAAACCATGTATTAAAAAAATTAAAAAAAGGATTCAAAATATATATGAAGATAATATTCAAGAAAAAAGATTCAATTTATTTTATGGTTTTTAAAGATTAATTTATAAGTTTTCAATGATATTTTAAAAGAAAAAAGTTTTCAAAAGGTTTTTTGTTTCAAAAATAATTTTTCAAAGAAGAATGGATATTATTTTATAATTTTTTTAAAAAAGGTAACAAAATTATTACTATATAAGATGAAATCCATTAGTGTTACTCATGCCTTCATAGGGTATTGATTCAATTTTTTCCATCATAATCTATCTCTGTAAGGTTTTTTTATTGTTGAAATGATGTTTATGCTACCTATTTGGCTTCCACAAGTTACATCCTTCTAGAACCTCTTCTCATCATTGGTCATGATTTTTATAAAGTGATTATGAAAAATTTATCTTTTTCCACATGTTATTATATGGTTACATGTTTATGATACCCATTTAATTTCATTGGTTATTATATGATTGTTTAATTTTTTGGCACATGTTTGTACGATTTAATTATGAGATTGGTTGGACCTATATTTCCCTCCAATTCCATGTATAAATATTTATATTTAATGATATATAAAAATATGTTCTTGTGAGTGAACCTTGACTACTATGACGGCCATGGGAGTGAACCATGACTACCAAGATAGTACGAGGAGTGAAATCATGGAACTAAGATGGACAAGGGAGTAAACCCTGACAACCATGATGCTTTGGGTAGTGAACCCATTCTACTAATATAGACTTGGAAACAATTCCTCAAATATTATGGAAATCATTATTATATTCTTATGTGTTTTCCACAATTCCAGGTTTTATTCATATGTTATGTTTTCATGGATTATGTTCTTTATTTCCATATGATTAATGTCTTATGATCTCCAATTATTTATGCCATGAATCTTGTATATGATATTTGATATGTATGTTATGATCTTTTATTTTCATGAATATTTTCTAATACCCTTTTTCTCATGATCATGCTTACATATAACCCGTGTTTACCCATACTGACCAACTGAACTCACCCCTTTTTATGTGTCCATCCCCTAGTTATGAAGATATGTAATATGTTTGATGTCTCTAAGGAGGGTTCTAGTTAATAGGAACCTAGTGAGAGATAATGTAGCTCATTTTTGTACTAGTGATCATGTTTCCATGTTTATAAAGCATTGATACTTATATGGTCTTTATGGATCTACTTTTATTTTGTTTTTAGTATTCTGTGAAATTTACTTAATCTTAATGTATAAAAAGTAACAATATCTACAATACCTTGATATTATATTCTATAACTTAATAAATAATAAGGTTCAATTTATTAATTAAACTTTCACTCACCATGTTAATATTTTATATGAAATAAAATCAACATATTCATTAAAGAACACTATAGTAATAAATTTTTTAAATCAATGTATAAAAAATAGTATTATATATGGTAATATGTTTTCTTATAAAAATTAATAACTAATACGTGAACCTAATTATGTACATAGACTAATGAATAAAATATAAATTAGTGATTTTTTTAAATTTTCAACATAACTGGTGGATTTAGAATGTATGGTTACATATTTACAATGACACAAATTTTTAACTGACTTTTATATTTTAAGTATTCAGGAACTATATATAAAATTATGAAGGAATTAATATTTTGTTATTTCTTATAAAATGAGGGAAAATATAAAAATACATTGAATATATATGATATTGTAGTATTTTATCATAACAAACTCAACCAAGAACACATACTTGAATAATACAAATAAATAGAGGATTAATTATTCTTAAATAAAGATCAACCAATAATTATTCATGTATTGTTTTTTTAATTTTGGGTTACACATTAAAAACATTCTGATTAAATCCCATTTGTGTTTCAATTATGTCAATTAAAAAATACATCATGATGTATTTATTGAGAAGTGTCTCAATTTAAATTTTTGAAGGATTCACAGACTTAATGAATACGTAAAATATATTTTTTTAAATAAATAAGATATCATATAAGATATTCATTTGTTTATATGTGTCCTGATGGCATATCATGAAATATATATAGGTGGACTCCCCATAAACTCATATAGTATGTTTGGGTAAAGTGCCTATCATTGAGGTTTATGCTCAAATATAATGAGTGGAATTACATCAAAACAGAACGTATCACCGTCTATATAAAACAACAAAATTCATTAAATAAAAAATATCCTTTATTTAGTGAAATAAATTAATATATAATAAATATTTTTAAAATAATATGTTATAGAAAAAAATAAATCACTATGTACAAACAATTCATAACAATTAGATTTAGTGAAATATTAGACCTAAAGTGAATAAAAAATAAGGTAGACACCCATAAAAGACACTTATATTCTATTTAAAATGTATTTCCTTATAATATAATCTTAATTATTATCCAAAAATTATATTAGTTGAACTACACAACCACATATATATAAAAAACATGAATAAAAATATAGATGTGTTTAATAATAATTTTCATGTTATTTATAAGCAGTGAAAAATAGGGTTACGAGAAGTAGTGCATGACAGATTGAGTGGTGTGAGGATTCCATTTGGCACCCCATGCATAAAAAATATAACACACAACATGTTTGGACACATGTGGAAAAGAATTTTAACAAACAAAACCATGCTGTATTACTTTTTCCACCTTGGACCAAATGGATCACTATTAACATTATTTTAGTATTGTTGGAACAATAATTTGGAAACATATTGATACAATTGACATTGCTTTATCCCCATGAAAACCTTTAAAAATATAGTTTAAATTAAAATTGAGAATCTTTAGAGTGTTAAAATAAATTCCATATAGTGATAATTAAATTTAATAATGTTAGTATTATTAATTATTAATGAAATTAAAATAAGATTTAAGTAAATTACTAATTATTTCCCTTGTATTTTTTATGAGTTGCGATGTAATAATTATATTATTAGAATGGAACAAAATTAAAATTATTTTGTATAATAATTTACTAGTATTTTATATATTTAGTATTACTAGTCCCATAAATATAATATACCATGGGGGTGAATTTGAGTATCTACATTCAAAATAGATCTTCCTATAATCTTTCCTTTTGATTAATAAAATCACATATTCTCTCCCTTAGTGTTAATGTGGAAGAAATTTTAAATTAAATAGATACATGCATTATTTTAATTTTTTTACCCACATTGGGATATTTCCAAGGGTAAACCAACTAAGATGTGCCAATATTCAATATTCACCAAGAAATTTTTTGTTTTGATACAATTTTATCGTAGTCTCACTAACACCCTATGATTATGAAACAAAAAATATATAATTATAATTTCACTACCTATCATAAAAAAATGATCCTCCAATATTTAAAATGATATTCATAGAATAAGGAAATTAGATTATACAAATGGTAGGGTAGAAATACACTCAACCATTATGAACACGATTAAACTCTATGAACCACTTGTGATATAGACTTCTAGATCATAGTTTCATATTTAATTTATTTTTAATGTAATATTTAATATGAAATATTTTCATTTACAATTATCATCAAAATTTTAAAAATAAAGATGTATATATATATATATATATTCAACCGTTATATATTCTATATTATTCTCTTGTTTTAAATGTTAAATCATTCCAGGATATTGATTTTTTATTAAAAAATTATTTTCAAATCATATTCAACATTAATTAATTTGAATCACAAAAAGCCCTAAAATATTATATTTTTTAATTATAGGAAATTAAATGTCTCAAAAATTTTATTTTGTGACAAATTTTTTATCTTAACAATTCCTTCCTCCACCTAGAAATTAAAAATCCGGCTTCTTCCTATTATTAAATTATTACATTGTTAGGAATAAAATTGCACTAAAATGGCCTTTATCTTTAATATTAGTTCATAGGATCCAACATTAATTGCAAGATGAAATTATTTTGAAACATTTTTTACCAAACAACTAGGGAACAGATTTAACACCACAATAGAATTAAAATATTTTAAGCAAATAACATAAATTCATGATCTCATCATTGTAGTTCATATACTCCATTCATCAAATTTTCTATATTCTAAACTCAGATAGTGTAGCATCAATATATCTTGGTGTACATATCATGGATTGATTTATTCCTAGGATACACACATTCAATCTTATATATTAACACTTTAACAAGGCTTCTACCATCATTGAGCAGTATTTCATCCTTCTTTATAATTTCTTATTCATTTGGAAAACCCATTACAGCATGCGAAAAATTCTGTGGAATGATCTAAATATTAATGACCTAAAATCCAAAATGTCTTCTAAACATATAAATTTTGGTATATATATTTTTTTGAAAATTTAAATTATATTGAATAATTTCTATCATTATATTAGAAAAAAAATGAAAAAAGTTATCAATGGGGATTTTTTCTAACAATCCTTCCCTTGGTGTTTGTTGTCAACCATTAAATAAATATCAAACCAAAAACTTTATCTATATATAAAAAAACTAGTATAAATCTATTTCCTTCAGATAATTCATCATTGATTCTCTAATCATTATCATTATTCTCACTTAATATAAGATCAATCTGAGGAAAAAGAGATAAATGAAAAGTTCTTCATGAAAACCCTTCGTTGTAATTCATCATCCTTGAAATCAACTTCTATCAGAACAAGAAAAACAACACTTTTAACTAGTTCATATATAACCAATGATGTCTGAGAATCATTTTAGAATTACTATATTTAATATCATTCATTCATATACTCTCCCAAAAAAATTCTCATGAAATTTTTGAAATAATTACACTTTCATATGTCCTTATGTAATATCCTTTAAATTTTAGGCAATTTATTTCCCTATATCCTAAAACCCTAAATTAATTCCTTAAATATTAACAAGATTGAATTGTATTCTTAGAAAATTATTCCATGATAAATATGATAGATTCTAATGAAAAGCATGTCAATTATACCACATGTTGGGAATTTAGTGTGATGGAAAACATAGTAGGGGAGTCTAGTATTGAATCAATGGATATTTGACGGTATTTGATAATAGGTATATACCAATATATCTCCCCCATCATTTTTTTGGGAAAGAAACTAGTTGTATATTGGGATTTTGTAAATCTGGAAGAGGCTATAAATTTTTTAAAGATGATTAATGGCCATATTTATGTGTATACATTAGGTGTTTTCAACCATTTACTTAGGATAATTTTTTTTAAAACCCAAAGGGATTCAACTATGAGTTGTGAGTGAGTGTGTGTGGGGGGTTCACTATCACTATCCTTATTCCACCACCTTTTCCTTATATAAAATATATTTTATCTTTCATAATAATGATATATCTATGTAAATGAGTTCATCTAAATGATATTGTAGAAATCCCCATTTATATTTTATCTTCCCACACTAATCACCCAATGCAAGAATTCAAAAAATAATTTTAGATATTTTTTGGATTGATTTTTTTGTATCCTTCATGAAAATAGTTTTTTCAAATAATAAATTATATATAATAGATATGACTTATATGAATGTTATTTGAAACTAATTATTTGAAATATAATTTTTGAATGTTCTTATTTTGGTTTATTAAAAATTTATGTAATTTGATATAGGGGACTTAAATTCGTATCATTAAGGTCCAAAATATTATAATTAAATTTTAATAATCCAAAAGTTCCAATGAAATAACTATAAAAGAAAAAATTAAAAAATTATTTTTTTGATGAAGATGTATCCTAGTATTTTAGTGGGAATAAAAGTGTAAAGTAACATAATGGATACAATTGTTACTATGAAAATTTGTTAAATAAATCATTGATATTAATATAGTGTAGAGAGATAATTTTCCATTGGTGGAATGATATTTAGATAGCCGGAGGTGGTTCTACACTATTAGAAAATGTCATTTCATTTATGAAATGATATAACATTCTTCTTTATGATTTATATTTTAGATTCCAATGGTGAGAATGAAATTTTCAACTTATTATCTGATGTCACAATTCATGGTAGATATAAATGTTTTATGGTTATGTTTGATCCATGTTATAAAAAAAATAAATGAATGGGTTAAGAGGTAAACATATATATAATCACTTAATAAGTGTATGTGGGATCTGTTAAATCCATTTAATGGTCATATTGTTTAATTGATTGACATGTTTTTTATTTTCAATGGTTTTTTTCTCTAAAAGTAATTTTATTCCAATTATATTTAATTTATCGTATAAGATGACAATGTGATGGAGTATGTCTCCCGTTATGGATTGATTAAGAGAATTTTTGTAATACATAAGGAGGATAGTCTCGTAGATAGATAGAATGTACCCTATCCAAAGTCTAATATTTATGTTATTCATAGTGAGAAATGAGGGATACATTCTTGAACTGGGTTTTCAATTTTCTACATGTTTAAGGAAGAAATTTAATTCCTCCTTAGTAATAAATATTCATACTCTAGATTCATGAATCATTATTGAAGAATTTTTATTCACCTATGTAACATCTAATAAAATTTTATTATTCTCTAGTTGTATAAGAAAATTCAATGTGTTATTGTTATTTTCTACAGCCTGCGACCAATTAATTTTATTTTAATTTAGAAATAAATAAATATTGAGGAAGATTAATTGAGATATGTTTTGATACTTGTTAAAACTGTGTAAATGTTCATAAAATTAGCATTTATATATTATTCAAGTTATTTAGAAGTAAGTTTTAGTGATATATTCTATGTATTTGTAATGAATTTTATTTTGATATGTTGGACTTTGGAGAAGTTGGTAATAGAGTTGGCATGGAATTTTGGGTACCATAGAGAATTTTTTTGGTGATATTAAAAATATTATATCGATCCTATATAAGATATTATAAATAATAGAATGACTCCCAAATTTTTTCTTGGATAAGAATTATAATTCCTTCTTTAAATATTTTAATTTTTGTTTTATCCTAGGTGAGACATAAATATGGTTGAGTCTAGAAATTCAATGGAGAGAGTGTATTGAAAAAGGGGGTAATTAATTAAATAAATTATAATAATTAATTAATTAATGTGGGATAAAAAATCCATTCCATTCCCTTTTCTTCTTTTTCATGGTAGGAATAAGGGTGTTCCACCCATGGATGAAAGATTAACCAAGCAATAGAGGATATTCGAATGAACATTATCCTTCATAGTGATTAAAACTGGATCAAAATGAAGTGGTTTCAGTGTGTGGATCTAGAATCGATGCTTTGAAATTTCACCATGGCGTAGGTAGATTTAGAATTTTTATATCTTGATTCCCATATGTAGATTATTTTTTTGAAATTTTAATCCCTATTATGACTCTTAATCATTCCTTATAGATCGATCTATGAGTAATAGGGGAACAGTAGTGGTTTCTTGAGATTTTTATGGATTTTCAATTCTAAGATCCTAATCACAAGGCATGTAGTATCAAATCACATGTAGTTTTTTATTTCCATTCATGGATGAATGAGTTCTGGGAACTACACATTATGTACTAGGAGTACAAAACATGTAGTTGGACTTGGTCATGTTGATGATCACATGCATAGAAACGTCATTTTAAGAGGACATATCTATGTAGTGGTACTCTTATAGACCCTAGGCATATATGGGTATAATCATGTACTTATACATGGATAGATACATGGGAATTGGGATAAATACATAGTCATGGTCTAATTTACATGGGAACTTTATTGATGACATTACCACATTCCTTGGCTGATAGGAAACACAGTGTACTCTATGTACACACCATGTATTTTAACCTGGACACCCAAGCTGTGTGTAGAGGAGGATATACCTGATTGCATAGGCAAGGTTACATTCCCTATAACCACTTGTACGTAAGGAGTACTATGAGGTGTCAAAACTACAGTTTATCATTTTGAGACTCATCTTTTACCTTTGGATTATATTCAATGTAGCACCATTAGAGTCTTTTTCCTCACATTTATCTTTATTTAGGGAGTATATTATGTAACATGAGAAGCCTATCTTTAGTGGATTTTCCCATCAAACATGATAATGGACTTTTTTTGAATCGTAGATGCGATGTGATGTGATACTAGTGGGATGATTTTACAAGTGACACATATCCCAATATTATATAGGTGTGATACCTTGGTCAATACCTATAAGGGTACAATGTTTCATTACATCATGAGAATTGGATTGTGATCCCCTCAATATAGTTGGTTTAGATAGAGTTTTCAGAATCCCTATAGGAGTCCTAGGGTGTAATCATCTACCATATTTTCATAACTAGGTTATCTTTGAGGAATTTTCAAGGTGATATTATGTGAGTGTATGATCCCCTACTAAAAAGGTTATTGTTTATTTGGTATTCTATGTCCCCCAAGTCTCTGGTTGTGATCCCCTATAACTGTATCTATCTATAAGATGTTTTAATGAGTACATATATGGTGAG
Organism: Viscum album; assembly: GCA_963277665.1. Classification (NCBI taxonomy): domain Eukaryota; kingdom Viridiplantae; phylum Streptophyta; class Magnoliopsida; order Santalales; family Viscaceae; genus Viscum; species Viscum album. The sequence goes on from OY728156.1 coordinate 344,352,147, forward strand.
GCATGGTGATCATGATCTCTCAGACGATTTCCATCATTTATAGAATGGATTGTGGAATAAGATATCTTGGAGGAGCGTTACGATGAAACATAGAGTATAATCCTATAGATGAAAGTATGATTGAGATCTCTTGAAGACTTGGTATCTATCTTGAGTATATAAAGTTTTTTTATTGTTAATATATCTCATAACTTGATTAACATACCCTTGATATGATGAGCTTCTTCATCCTTCCTTGTTGAGATATATGGATATATATTCGATTTTATTGTCACTAGAGTTTTCTGTAACCTCTTTCTTATGCATTGAGTTGACTATTTATGTCACACCATGTTTGAGGTTTTAGGGTTCCTAATGGGTAGGTAGATACTCACCCTTGAATGGGATCTTCCAACACATGATGTTTCATATGTATACGGTTGGTCTTTTGATAATGTCCTGATGGGACTTGTAGTAGGTGGAGTATAATGAGCTAGATATACTATGATTAATACTATGTCTTTCATTTGACAACAGTTCCATCATTATAAGCATGTTGGACTTTTTTATGGGTTTCTTGTATTACTACCCCTATGATTTTCAGAAATTGTTTCATACACTATTGAACTATATAGATGTATGCATGAATTATTATCAGTTATATGTTACCTTATAGTATTTTATGGTTATTTGAAGATGTGCCCCTATGTGAAGGTATCATAGTTTAATGCCTCCCATGTAATGACCCTGACCCTAGGTACCTAGATCTAGAGCCTTAGTTCAATACATTGGTATAAGATACAAAGAATCACATCCCATGGGACTAAATAGTTTTGTAGCCCTGGAAAACTAGATTCATTCTCATAATCCACAATAAATTTTAAAACATCAAACACAGAAATAATTGTATTGAGTCTACCAATATTACCCAATTTTTTATCCCTTCATATTAGTTATTATATAATTATCATAATCTAGGGAGAAAAGAATCATTTTAAAGGGGTGAACTAAAATGCTCATTAAGGGTAATAATAGAACATAATCAATTTGTAAAATGTCACAATTATATGGAAAGGTAAATAAATAATACACATTCCATTTAAATAATCATTAGTATGAAAATAAAATGAATCAATATCTTTTTTCATAGTGAAAATCTTATGCCTAATAACTAAAATGAATTCTAAATTACAAATATTCTTTAATATTGGATGTCATGTATCTGGAAATTGAACTACTATACCATCAAGATTTAGTGTCAAGATATTTTAAACCAAAATGAATTGGCCAATAGATTCAACTGATGAGATTATTGCTGCATCAAGGTGCTATTTGTTAACTAGGACCCATCAATGTCTTCTAGTCCAAATCCATCCTCAAATACCAAATAATTAACTTAGTAAGATATTTTTAAATCAAAGTGTCCCATACCATGTTGAAATGTTTGAATAATAAGCCCTATAAGAGTAACAAATTATCATATGAATAATTTAATATAATGAAGATAACTATATAAATGATATGATATATTAAATGTTTTGTAAACCACATATAACTATATGGTGAATATGCAATATCTCCCAGAAATAAAATTGAAATGAGAAAAACCCTTAAATTACACTTTCTTTAAAATAATGGGCATTAACATCCAAAATAATGATTTAAAGAGTGTTATTAAGTTACTACAGAACTATAATAATTATTATTATATCATATATGATCATCTTATAATCATTTATTAATTGTTTGTTAACATTATTTCATTGTTTTCACTATTTTGTGTGTAAATTGCCATGTTTTTCATGTATGGTTTGACTTGTTATTTTATTTTCTTATTAAATAGATGATGGTTTGATAATCTCGTGAATGTAAACCATGATTTAAATATAATATATATTCAATATATTTTTATTTAAAAGAATCCATAAAATTTAGATATATGAAATGAAATACGATGTTCATATAGAAGGTTGGTCGTACGTACACTTGAATACTACTGTAATTTATTTTTCATATTAAAAGAATGAATAATAAATGATATATACATATATTATTTTTCAATTATAACATATATTTCATATATATCATATATTTTTCTTAACACAATCTTTTATATGTTTCATGTATAGTGTGAACAAATCACTTCATTTTGGGGAGGCAGTAGTCCACACTTCCACAAACGATGCTATCATATTTCCAAAAAATGGAAAGTATAAAAGTATGTGTAATGAAATAATTATAGAAGAATGAATAAGTGAATGTCATATATATATATATATATCATATAAAATCATTACCTCTATCATAATACCCAACCATGAATGGTCGTAAAGGAAAAATGTTCAATCATCATTTCAGGAGGCGGTAGTTCGATGTTCACAAAAACAATATATTCATTACCCATTAGATTAAATTGTGTGTAAGGGTTTGTAGAACCATTAATATAAATCATATCAGTATATTTTGGATACATATTTTCTTATATAAAACATTAATAATTATAATTTAAGGAGTGGGGAATGAAATATAACAAAAGTGATCCTTGAAATACAATACATCATCTTCAATTAAATCCATTTTTTACACCAAAAGGGTTCCATGGATGGTTTTTTTGGAAAATAAGCAGACTATAATATGAATATATGGATGTTGGGAGATTATTTCGATAGTTTTAGGTGAATATATAATTCTAAATGTGGTGTCAGAAAGTGAGGGTGGAGGTGTGATTTTATAATTGAGGTGAAGAGTAATTTTTGAAACTCCAGATATATTAAATTAATATATATTCATTTTATAATCTAAAATATTCCGATGTGATTTATTTATAATAGAAGAAAAATATTGGTCAAAACCCTCTCAACCAATAATTTTTAGACATGTTATGTCACATTATTACACCTATCTTTAGGCTTTAGCTCCTAGCTAATCCCTTTAACTATTACCATGACAACGTGGAGTTTTATTATTAAAGGGTTAATATAGTAATAATAAAATGAAAAAATAACCCCAAATAGATAATTTATTATTAACATAACATTATCCAAATAATGATTCAAAATTTTATATTTATATAAATTTTATATCATTTAATAAATTATTATTTATTTTAAAATATCAATAATTTAAATTTTTACACTATTCAATGCATGAATTTTCAAAAATATCATAAAAACTATAAATCATCTACCAACCTAAATAAAAAAATCCATAAAATGTTAAATTCTTCTATAAAATTAGCGGATGACCTCAATTATATGAAATTAATTTTTTTTAATATCATTCATCTGATTCTCCCAATTATTAAACAATTACTACATCATCATAATGTCACCATTTAATTTAATTATTTATTTCAAAAAAATTCAAAAAAATTAAAATTATGTATATAAAAAAAATTTATTTACCATTAATATTTATAGTCTATGATATATTCTTAAAAAAATCAATACAAAATGTAATACTTAGTATAAACATGAGTAAGTCATATTGGACTTTCATTAGAATAGAATACTACAAAAGCCATAAATTCAATAAAGTGGGTAATAGAGGCCATAAAATAGGCCTATGGATTATTTCTAAAGAAAATAACTCAACAAATAAAATTATTAAAAAATTTATGGAATGTTTATAATTTTATTTATACAATTAACTACCCAATTTATCATTAACCATGGTAATTAAAACATAATGAAATTTATTATTCATACATCCAAAAATGGAATGAAAATATTAACATAATTTGGAATCTCTTATTCAAAATATAGAATCCATTTTCTAAAATTCCCAACATAAATGTTTCCGTAAATAATTTAAAATTAATCCCACTGGCGGGTTGGGAAAACATGTTATTAATGTTGAAAACATGCAAAATATTGAAATTTTTTTTAATAAAATTTAATGTGAAATTGATTTAAATGAAAAATATCAGATGAAAGGTAAAAAAAATTTCTAATTGTAATTTAAAATTAGTTAAAATAATAATTTAACACTATGAATTATTTCGATGAAAAATTTTATTTTCAAATAAAATTTAGTATTTTTCACTATTCATCAAAACCAGAAACATGATAGAAAAATACTAAAAATTCAAAAATGAAAATTTTTATAATTTTCTTTAAAATCAAAAGTTTATTTTATAAAATAGAATATATAATACTATCATAAATTTTATTTAAAATAGGTTCTACAACAAAAGGTAGTAAAACAAAATTTAAAAAAATATAGGGGTTTAAATGTTATATTGGGTTTGTTCCTATATTATTCCCATAAAATATATTCTAAAAATATGTAAAATTATTTTTTGTTTATATAGAATATATATTTCATTAATATCATTCGCATATACTAATTTATTTAGTTTATTAGGATAAAATTCATTTATGAGCATAAAAATAGTCTTTATAATGAACATCAAGTTATATTTAATTGGTTCTTATATTCATTGATAAATAATTTAGTATTCAATAAATTAAACCATATATATTCAAAATTTAGTCAATACTATTCATAACTAAAAATTGTATGGATAATATTTGTCTTATAATATTCACTAATAATATTTTAAAAATGTATTGTTGTTTAGTAAAACTCAGCCTCTTGTGTAATGTTATCCAACACTTTGTTCTTTGTAGCGTTAGCTTAGCATGGTGTTTCATATAAAGAATGATAAAAAAATTTAATTTATTCAAAAATGAAAATATTTTAAGGTCTTTGGGTGTTACATTCCCTCCAACATAATTAAATAGCATCCTCACAATTTAAAAATGATCTTGGTAGTCTAAGGTTTGGTTTTGGAAAATAAACTACAAATGAAAACCCCACATCGAAAAAGGGTTCTATATAATATCTTCCTAATAAGAGGGAAATGGAAATACGAAGGTCACAAAACAATAGTAATTTGACAAGGAAAACATTTGCGATAACCTATAAATGAAGGAAAATTATATCAATAATGTTCTGATGGAGAGTGATGGACAACATGTTCATGACAAAGTTTTTGACCAAAAAACCAAAAACTAGTTGTGTCAATAATGGACATTCATATCATCAAATATTGATGATAATAGGATAAATTTTTTATTTCAAGGCCTTTTCTTTGATTTGAGATATTATTTCACTATCTAAGAATATAAGTAATTATAAATTTCTTTAAAAACAATTTTTTCGATTGCTCCATGATTTAATTATACTTAAAATATTCTCACATGATATATCATATAGTAAATTAATAAACTGTCCTCTAAAACCATGTCTAAAGATAAAATGTCTCATAAATGGTTAAATATTAAAAAATATTATTATCCAACACATGGTAATCATTTCCAAGGTTGTTATTTGTACCCAATTTTCTGTATCCATATGAATAATTTATCTATCAAAATGTCATTACCTCATCATTAGAAACAGAATAAGGAATATATTTCCCCCATTCTATATGTTTTTCAAAATGTTTAACTTTCTATTAAATCACATTTCTGGGTTATTTCTACCAATAAATATAACATTTTTAATCCTTGAAGAAAAATTACAACTATAAAATCCTTATACACTCCATAATGATTTTAAATAGGAAATCGTTAATAAAATAAATTTACATCATTATTGAAGGATCCAATTAAAAAAGAAAATTAATCATTCCACATCAGCTATATCAGTCGTATAATCATGACCGTGATCCATTAGATTTTTATGAGGTATATTATATTGATTCTTTTGGAATTTGTTTGCAAAGGGACGCATCTCCTTATATTTTTAATACTGAATATAGCCTATTTTCTCTTCCCTTTTCATTCTTTAGCATGGTTTCCCTTATCGACACAGATTTAACAAGCTCCCTTCCCTTCAAGCATTTACTTGGGCGATTCTTTCCATAGTGATCACAGGTGGGAAAATCATTCTTTCCCTACTTCTATTTATCCATATTTTCCTGTATCTTCCTATTCTTATATTACATAGCTTTAATGACATAGGATATGTAGAATTATATTTTGTCTTGAGAGAACATAAACCTATTTCATCATATGATGAAAAATTTTGAGTCACCAACATCGTTCAGAGACATGGTTTATAACCATCAAAGAAATGGTCAATCATGAATTCCATGTTGCATTTGAAATTTTTAGTATACCTGGATAACCATGTAATGTATGCCTCATACTCCTAATTTTTTTTCCTGAATTTTTCCTTATACTAAGGAATATTCTATCCATATTTGTTTTTTGATCATGAGGTAAATATTCTTCAAATAACGTGTCCTAAAATGTTTTGGATTCATTGAATTATATTTCTTATTCATTTTTAGTGTTCTAGATCGACAACCACAATTTTACATCATCGCCACTAAGACAATACACATCATGTGTAACCTTTTCATTTTCACCACATTTCAATACCAAAAATATATACTACAAAGACATAATCCTTTTCACAAATTCAAATGGATCATTAGTCCCACTAAATTTTGAGGGCCTTGGTTGTCCAAAACAACACAACTTCAAAGAATCTCATTGTTTAATAGGTTTCTCCATCTGAGAATGTATTTTCCATAATCATATTAAGCTTTCTTGTGTAACGCCCTGGCCCCAGTTACCCAAATTTAGTGCATTATTTTAATTCATTGGCATGATTATAAGGAATCAAGTCCGGAAGGACCGATCAGTTTAGTAGTCTTGGAAAATAGATTACATACATGAACGTTACATTACAATATAAAATTAAAAACAACAACAACATTATATCTATTTACCAAAATCTTATCCCATAGATTATCCCTTCCGGACAGTCATAATATACATCTTCGCACCCTGGGAAAAATAAAAAATTGAAATGGGTAAGCTTAGATGCTCAGTATGGATAACAATATAGCATAAAGATTCATAAATAATACTAAACATTTAAGGCAATGTATAAAACTAAAACAAAATCCTTTTAAAGTTAAACATCAGTATAATATGGCAACGATAAATCAAATAATTCCATTTACTTATTCCCATTTTTATTATACTAGTCGAATAATCACATGTAATATTAATAACCAATTTCATGATGATGGAATGCATAATGCCAAACATTATAACCACATAGTCAAGGCCTTACGCCAAGACTAAAAGTTAAATTTTTCAAGGCCTCGTTACAAGACACTAGTTTGTCTCATGAGATCTACTAATGCATCAAGGAGTTATAGCAGGCTCCACACGTCACATACTAAGTCTAATGCATTCCTCATATGAAAAGGTTTAAACATAACATAAACATTCGTATTAAAAATAGCATACGAAATGTCAATAATTTATCTATAAACCATGAATGGTATAAAAATAACGCATCCATGTTCAAACATATCACAAAAAACATGAATATAATATGGAATATTTGTATCATAATAAATCAACCTTGGTCAAGAATAATATACCGTAAAGGATGTTGACATAGTTGAAATTGATCAGTAAAAATATTTGAGAAAAATATCCCTTTTTCATTAAATCGTTTAAAAGTCATATAAAGGAATTAATTTAAAAGATATTTTTGAATCAAAATGCCCCATACCACTTTTAAAATTTTTAATGGAATTAACATTTTAAAATATTCTTGTCCATATAAATAAATCCTTAAAACCATTTTGAAAACATGGACATTAATGAGAAAGGTTTAGAAGAATAAATCGTTAAAACATTTAAAATGCCATTTTAGTAAAAAGTAAATTTAAAATAATCCATTTGAACCCAATTTTATGAAACATGAACATGTATAATAAATATGTCCCAGTAGATACTTACATAAAAATAACCTCAGATAATAAAGAGATTCTGAAATTAACCCTTACCTTGCACTTTCCTTTGGTCTAGGGTATATTTAACCACCTGTATAATGACCATATTATTTTATTAAATTAAACCAGAACCATATTAATATTTATTATATCATACATTATTCATTTATTACTTTATACTACCCATTTGATAAATATTTCCTTGTTAAATTAACATTTTGGTTAATAATCGCTTTCTTTATCGTACCTGTTTTAACTTTTCATTCTTGATCGTATCATTTAGATCATGATTTAAACACTTCGCGAATATAAAACGTGATTTATATATCATATATATTTAGAATATAAATATTTATAATATATAGATATATGAAATGGAAGGCACTGTTTATGGAGACAGTCGACCGTATGTACACATAAACACTGTTTCTGTTTTCATATCGTATTAAATGAAAGTAAGTGAATAAGATATATGTAAGTACATATATATATATCCAGTAGAATTATTATGTAATATATTAAATACTTATTAGTAATATATATTTTTATAATCATTGTTGAATGGTGAATGTGTGAATGAATCTCATCGCATCGTGGAGACGGTAATACAAATGTACGCACGAACGACAATATCATTATATTGATGGTGAAATCGTATGTAATTGGATGATATGTCTTATATAAATAATCATTAACATGTTATATTTATTATTTACATTAGTTATAGTCATTATTATACCCATCATAATAATGAAGTGTTTGAATAACAAACTACCCCACGACGTGGAGACCGTAAGCCGTACGTACGCACGTATGGTGACTTTGTCATTTAGAGGATGGATAGAATAACGAATATAGTTGTACCATATTTATATTAACAACACAGTATTTATGAGGTACTGGAGATATTATATTTCTATATAAACAATAATGAAAGAGGAAGTGGAAGATGAAAAGAACTTGAAAGAGGGTGGTGAAATAAATTTCTCTTCTTAGGGTGTTTCCATTTGAGTTGATCAAAAGGGCTCCTTCGGTTGGTTTTATGATAAAAGTAAGAACTATAGGTTGATCTGCGGGAAGTTTTGGGGATATTTGGTTGGGGGTTGGCTGAGCCAAATGGCGTTGGAGGTGTGAAATTAAGATAAGGTGAAGTACCCGTTTATAAGAGGGGTGAGGGTCACTTTAGGAAAACCATAAAATATTATTTTATAATAAAATCATTTTCGGTTTCTAATGGCTCCAAAATGATTTATTTCGAAGATAAAGTGGGTATGGGTTGAAATAATCTCAACCAAGAGGCTTTATACAAGCTTGGGGTACCATTTCAACCTTATTGAAATACTTTGAAGTGATAACATACTATGAAATATTGGGGTGTTACATTCTCCCATCCTTCAATAAATTGTGTCCTCGTAATTTGAAATTGTTTTTTGAAAATAAAAGTCTAAAATAGAAAAATAATTATGAGGAAAACCCACATCGGAAACTGGGTAAATAATATTTATTTATAATAAGAGGGAAAATAAATGAAAAAGTTACCACTAAATTATGATCTTGATTAAGAGAACATTGGTGGAAATTAGAGACACATAATTGCAGTCAAAATGTAAATATTAATAGGGAGTGATTGGGGTCATTGATAATAGATAAGTGTGAAATTAAGGGCCTCAAAGTCCTCAATCTATGATGATTTAAAATATCATTAGTTAAAAGAATCTTAAGGTATTAGGATAACAAATTTTGGATTTTATGATCCATTCCTTAAAGATTAGGAATTAATTTATTCATAGAATAAGAGGAAAAAAGTATACTTGAAAAGTAGAGTTTGATCCTTCAACTAATTCCGAGCACAAACTCATCTTTTACTCCAAAAGATAATAGAATTCAAAAATATTCTATTTATCCTAATCTTATAGGGTTCAAAAAAATGAATTTATAATTCTTTTGTCCGACTATTTAAAAAAACTATATTATACAAACTAGGAAATCATGTATGCCAGTGGTAAGTAATCCAACCTTATCTCCCTTCAGTTGTGGGTTCATGTCTCGCGGCCCTGCCAGATGTGAGGAGTTGTCACCCACCTCCATGTTTTTTTTACAATAAAAAAATAATCTCCAGAAATAATTTAACCTTAACAATAGTATCCAATGTCAAAATTAATATATTCCAACCATTAGAATTATCAAAAATACTTATGTCCAAACTCATAGTCTATAATTTTTAGGAAGGTAAACACAATAAAGATCATTTTCCCATGTAATAACATGTGAATACCTTCATCATGTTTTCTTTTAAAACACTATAACACCCTAAATTACCATAAAACAATACCGATTACATTCATTCTCCCTTATTCTTTATAGAATAATAGATATACTCCTATCAAAAAATAGTGTAAACTCTAAGAGTGATGGAATATAAAAATCATTAATCGGTTTCAAGGTAATCATGAATATACAATATAATTTATCTAAATAAATCATATATTATTCCAAAATTAGTACTTTGGTTTCAGAATAATATTATGGTTAATCTTTCACCCTATTATATACTTTCCCAAAAACAATTAACCTGCTATTGAATCACTTTTCATAGTTCCACACAATCTCAATTATTTAATTAAATAGTGCGGTAGTACAATCATTTTATAGTCTCACTTTGTTATAACATTTACAACATTAATACAATACTCAAATGACACAATAATGCAATAACAACATAATAAATATAATCATTCCCCTTCATCTTCGGTAGTATCATAACATGATTATTATCCAACAACAGCATTTGGGGTACACTCTGATGATTTATACATTTCATTGTGTAGTGTCCCAACTCCTTGCAGATGAATCATTGAATATTTTAAACGTTTTGCTTACCCTTGCAAACACGTACTTAGTGTCCTTTTTCTCCACACTTATAAGAAACTCCCATTCCCTTCAAGCGTTTACCAAGGTGATTCTTTCCATAGTTATCGCATATGGGAAAAATCCTTATTTCCCATCTTCCCTTTAACCATCTTCCTCTCTTCCATCATTTTCCTCTCTTGCTCCCCATCAAATCCATAGCACTCATATAATTCTTTACATATCTTATCAACACATGATACTATTTCATCATATGATGAGAATACTTGGGAGACTATTTTCATTTTAAATGTTGGATTAATACAATTAAAGATATGATCCTTCTAAATATTTAGATCACGTGTATTGTAGGAATTCTAATTCCTTCTACTAGGCGCTATTTCTAAACAGTGGCATACAATAGGTTTGTTTATGAATCTCATTACAAAATTACAAACATGTAAAATACCTATCATAAATTGAAATGATTTTGAATTTAATCTATAATCATAAAAAAATTTCATTGAGAAAGTGTTTACTTCTAAATCCTTTATAATGGATTCTAATGAAAATGTGAATTATCTTAAGCATATCCCTTGGGAGTGTCATAACCAAAAGTGAAGCAAGGCCCACTGTCGTGTACCAGGATACCTTCAGTCAAGCCTGAAACTCCCTGTCGATGTTTTCGCTCCAATGTACATCTATTCCATAGCCGCCTCTACCTGCTCGTATCCAGACATGGATGTATTACATGGAAAATACAAAAAATATCCCCATTACCAAAATTCTATAAGTTATTCTATACTAATCCTCAAGTTCCATCTTAGGGTAATGTTCTCTAATCATAGTTTATCTAAATCCATTTCCATGGTTGTGGATAAACTTCTTCTGATACAAAATGTAACGCCGTGACCCCAGTTACCTAGATTCGGTGAATTATTTTAATACATCAGAATGATTACAAGGAATCAAGTCATGAAGAACCGATCAGTTTAGCAGTCTTAGAAAATAGATTACATACATGAACATTACATTACATTATAAAATGAAAAAAACAACATTGCCTCCATTGAACACAATCATATCCCATAGATTATCCCTACAGGTCAGTCATAATATACTTCTTCGCACCCTGGGAAAAATAAAACCTATAAATGGGTGAGCTCAGATCCTCAGTAAGGATCAAACTCAAGCATAATCTTTCATAAATAAGCTTAAACATTTAAGGAAATTCATAAAACTAAAACAAAATCCATTTAAACATAAACTTCAGCATAATATGGAAAATATAAATCAAATAATACCATTTACTTATTTACATAGATATTCTATTAGTTGAATAATGACATGTAATATCAATATCCAATTTCATAATAATGGAATGCATAATTCCAGACTTCATAAGAACCTATTCAAGGCCTTCTGCCAAGACAAAAAATAAAATTTTGTCAAGGCCTTGTGAAAAGAATCTATTTTCTCTTATGATACCTACCAATGAATAGAGGAGCTATAGCAGGCTCCACCCGTCACTTACTAAGTCCAATACCTTCATCATATGAAAAGGTTTAAACATATCAAAAACATTCGTATTAAAAATAGTATAGAAAATGTCAATACATTATCCATAAACTATGAATGGTATAAAAATAAAACATCCAAATTAAAACATATAACAAGAACCATCAATACAATATGGAATATTTGTATCATAATAAATCAACCTTGATCAAGAATACTATCCCATAAAGGATGATAAAATATTTGAAATTGATCAGTAAAAATCTTTGGGAGAAGTATCCCTTTTTCATGAAATCATAGAAAATTCAATCCAATGAATTAAATTTAACTTATATAGATAATGTATATCTATTTTTACATAAAATAAATTTAAATAAATCTAATAATTATTTAAATAAAATGTCGATTTTAATTAATAACGCAGTGTTTTTCAATATTTATCAAAAAATTGAATGGTTTCAAAAAAATACAAAAAATTTACTCTAAGATAATTTTGATATTACAAATTAAAAAGTGATGTTTTTTTACCAATTTAAAAACATAGAAGTTGTATTTATTAATTTAAAATTAATTCCCATTGCGAAAACCAAAAAAGCATGTTTTTAAAAAGTAACAACTATCAAAAGATTGACATGTGTTTTTGTAAAATTTAAATGTAAAATTAGGTATAATAACCTACATTACATTAAATGATAAAAATGTAATCTAATTATACTTAAAAACCATTCAAATTCATAATTTAACTCTCTAAATTATTTCAATGAGAAAATTTGTTTTCAATTAAAACATAGTATTTTTCACAATTAATCAAAATATGAAAGTAATCTAATAAGTAGAAAAAATTTATCCAAACTAAATGTTTATGTCCCGATTCTAAATAAATTTTTTTACATTAAATTGAATATATATAAGTTTTAGATATTGGTTTTAAAAATGTTTCTACATTAAAAGGCGATAAAATTGCATTTTTTGAAAAATAATTCTTTTATTAGAAAAAAATGAATTTGTTATTATATTATTTCTAAGAAACAAATAATATGGATGTTAAAATTATATAGATTATATAAGATTAAAAATACAGTTAATACTATTCATAACCACTTTTGAACGGCTAGTTTGGTAAGCTGTGGTGCGCTAGAACTCAATGTTGGGTGTAGTGCAAGATATTAAATTACATTAATGAGATTACATACTATGAAATACTGGGGTGTTACATTCTCCCCTCATTCAATAAATTGTGTCCTCTCAATTTGAAATTGTTCTTCGAAAATAAAAGGTTAAAAATAGAAAAATACCTTTGTGGAAAACACACATCGGAAATTGGGTAAATATAATTTAGTCATAATAAGAGGGAAAGGGAATGAAAAATTTCCACCAAATTATTATATCAATTAGGAGAAAATTACTGGAAATTAGAGATACATAATTGGAGGAAGAATTTAAATATTAATAAGGAGTGATTGGGGTCATCAATCACAAATAAGTGTGAAATTGAGGGCCTCAAAGCTGTCAATCTATGATGATTTAAAACATTATTAGTTGAACAAATCATAAGTTATTTTGATAACATATTTTGGGTTTTAAGGTCCCTTCCAAAAAGATTAAGAATTAATTTATTCATAGAATAAGTGGAAAAATATACCTAATAAGTAGAGTTTCATCCTTCAACTAATTACAACCACAAACTCATCTTTCACTCCAAAAGATAATAGAATTCAAAAATATTCTATTTATCCTAATCGTAAAGGGTTCAAAAAATAATGAATTTATAATTAATTTGTCTGAATATTTAAGAAAACTACATTATACAAACTAGAACATCACATATGCTAGTGGTAGGTCATCCACCCTTGTCACCCTTCGGTTGCAGGTTCATGTCTCGCAGCTTTTCCGGACGCGACGAGTTGTCACCCGACCTCCGGGTTGTCCTTTTTATGAAAATCTAAAAATAATCTCAAGAAACCATTTAACCTTAACAATAGTATTAAATGTCAAAATTAATCGATTCCAACCTTTATACTTATCCAAAATACTTCTGTCCAAACTCACATATTGAAATTTATAAGGAAGGTAACCACAATGAAGATCATTTTTTCCATGTAATAACATGCTAATACCTTCGTCATGTATTATTTTAAAACATTATAACACCCTGAATTACCATAATTCTATATTGATTACATTCATGATCCTTTAATCCTTATGTATCACTGGATATACTCCTTCTATCAGAAAATGTTCTAAATTCTAACAATGATGGAATATAAAAATCATTAATTAGTTTCAAGGTAGTCAAGAATATCCAATATAATTTATCCAAATAAATCCTTTATTATTCCAAAATCACTACCTCAGAATACAATCCATATTATGGTTTATCTTTCTATCAACTATATACTTTCCAAAAAAATATTAACCTGCTATTCAGTCACTTTTATTGCTTCCACAGAATCTCAATTCCTTAATTACAGAGTACTGTAGTACAATCCTTTTATACTCTACCATTTTTAAAACATTTAAATCATTAATACAATACTGAAATTATATAAAACATGAATAAAAACATAATAAATCTAATCATTCCTCTTCATATTTGGTAGTATCATAACATGATTATTATCCAATAGCAGTATTTGGGGTACAATCTGATGATTTATACATTGCTTCGCGTAGTGTCCCAACTCATTACAGATGAATCATTGTACATTTAAAACCTTTTTCTTAAACTAGAAATCACGTACTTGGTGTCTTTTTTCTCCAAACTTATAAAAAACTATCATTCCATTCATGCATTAACCAAGCTGATTCTTTCCACAGTTAGCACATATGGGAAAATCTTTATTTCCCATATTCCCTTTATCCATCTTCCTCTCTTCCATAATTTTCTTCTCTTGATTCCCATCAATTCCATAAGGCTCATAGAATTCTTTACATTTATTATTAACACATGATAATATTTCTTCATATGATGAGAATACGTGGGAGACTATTTCTATTTTAAATGTTTTCTTGATACAATGAAAGATATGATCATTATTAATCTTTTGATCATGCGTATTGATGGAATTCTCATTCCTTCTACTAGGAACTATTTATAAATAATGTCATACACTAGGATAGTTTATCAATCACAATTCATAATTACAAACATTTGAAATACCTAACGTAAATTGAAAATATTATGCATATAATCTATAATCATAAAATGTTTTCTTTGGGAAAGTATTTTCTCCTATGTCCTTTATGATGCATTATAATGAAAATGTGAATTATCCTAAGCATATCCCCTAGGAGTGTCATAACCAAGAGGGAAGCAAAGCCCTTTTTCATGTACCAGGATACCTTGGGTCATGCCCAAAACTCCTTGTTAGAGTTTTCACTCCTAGGTACATATATGCCAGAGACGCCTCTACTAGCTCGTATCTAGACATGGACGTGTTTCATGGAAAATACACAAAATCTCCACATTACCAAAATTCTAGGAATTTATTCTATACTAATCCTCAAACTCTATCTTATAGTAATGGTCTCTAATCATTTTTTATCTAAATATATTTCCAAGGTTGTGGCTATGATTCCTCTGATACCAACTGTAATGCCCAGACCCCAGTTACCCAGAGTTGGTGCATTAATTTAATACATTTGTTTGATTACAAGGAATCAATTCCTGAAGAACCGATCAGTTTAGCACTCTTGGAAAATTGATAACATACATAAACGTTACATTACATTATAAAATGAAAAACAACAAAAACATTGTCTCTATTTACCACAATAATATCCCAAATATTATCCCTGAAGGTCAGTCATAGTATACTTCTTCGCACCCTAGGAAAAATAAATCATAGAAAGTGGTGAGCTCAGATGATCAGTGTGATGAACCAGCCCGGGTACCCTGGTAACCCAATAACCGAGCCAGACCTAAAATAGCCCGAAGGGCATTCCCGATCCCCTTGGGTCGGCGACTAGCTCCTAACATCACACAACATGCAAGTGGGATCTATTTGGCCACAACAATACAGAAGCAAAAGAAACAAGACAATATGAAAAACAAAAAAGAAAATCCACTAAGGGTATTGTACCATAATACAAAGAGGCATAAAAAACACAAAGTACTACAACCCAAGTACTAAAAAGGGAAAAAATAGTCCCAACGTTCATAAGGACACAAATCACACAGAGAAGATCAACAACTGGATCCTCCTCTAAGAGGTTCCTTCCCTTTGCTCGAGCCTGGAAGAAAGAAATCTACAAACACCCAAAGGCAAAAGTAGGGTGTGAGACTAAGCCGAGTATGATAACACAAAAGATTCCATAATAGATCCCAAATATAGATAATCCAATGAAAGTCTTTCAATTTTAAAATAAACAGGTTTGGCAAGTCAAAAGCATATTTTAACAAAACATGCTATACATTTTCAAATGATGGAAAAATTATTTTAATTAAAGGCTTTACAATGATGGAATATTTCAATAACAATGGATTATGTAAAACATTTATATAAAACAGTTTATATAAATTTAAAAGGCATGAAAGGTATTTCAAAAGCATTGGCATAAATTTATATCTCAAATATAAACAAACAAGCGAGCAGCATGGTCATCTTCCAAAATCTATGATAGTATTAACCAGTTATAGGATTCCGAACTCTCTATGTGAACTCAGAAAAATGTGTATACATATTTCCCTATGACACTGGCCAAAGGAGACTCATCCCCAACCCGTCGGGGATGTGACCCGCCGCAAGTATGTTTTAGAACATTGTCATAGCATAATGTGTATCCAAATAACTCAATAACTACCTAAGGCTTCCATGCACTCTTACATGATGGGCGAACTATTTTAAGAATGCTTAAAATATGATCAATCCCATTAATCCATTTTAAAAGTGCCAACTTCATTCCATTTAAAACAATAACAGTTTTTATTCAAAAACACGCCTCTTTCACAAGATTAAACCAATGGGTTTCTATCAAATCATTTTAATCCATTTTCATAAGTTTGAAACACATTCAAAACCAATTCTGTCATTATACATTTCATTTAAAAAATTAAATTCATCAATTTAATTGAAAACATTTCCATTAAATTCTCAATTTAAATTAAACAATTTAAATCAACCAATTTTCCATAAACACACCCAATTCAATAGAATTGGGGTTTTCCCAAATTTCTATGCCAAAACAATTTCAAATATCTCAATTCAATGGAATCTATTTTTTATAAATTTAATTGAATGAAAAATTGAGCAATTGGATTTAAATCAACAAATGAAATAAACCAAGAAAATACAATGTTAATAAATTTGGCAAGTCAGGATGGAACCAACTACCTCGGAGGTTTTGACCAAAACCACAACGGTCGAGAACGCTCAAGAAAACCGGGTTGCTTCTTCAAGAACCCTCCTTAGATCTCTTCTCCTAGCAAGATCAAGACCGAAACTGATCATACATGGTACCACACACTTAGATCTACCCATAATTGACGTATATCTAAGAATCCAAGAGGAGAGGATAAGTATATCAAAGTAGATTTAAGAAAATGATCAAGAATGATGAATAATGATCACTTAACTCAAGAATACAGCTTCGATTCACCAAGAGGAGACTTTGGATCACCTCCAGAACAACGGAAGAACCTTCTCTGACCTTAGGTGAAGAAAAATCCTAAGTTAGAGACGCATTGGAAAAAAACGAGGCACTTAGAGGCAAAACCGAGTGAGATCTACAATTTAAGGATCTCATTTAAGTGGACGCATGGTTTGGATGTGCGGTTAGACAAAACGTGTTCTAGCCATGCGTTAGCCACTGACTTGGTCACCCTTCTCGCATGACTTGGCTGCAAGGTTAGACAAACCATGCATTGCATGTGTGGAAGTTACTGTCCAGGTTTCAAGGTTGGCACGGTTTGGTCGCACGGTCTGTCAAACCGTGCGCAAACCATGCACAACTCACTGCCCTTTAGTTTTTGCTGAAAAGTTCATCTAAACGTTCCCAAAGTATTTACTCCAAAATAGAGGTACTTAGAAACATCAATAGTACATAAAAATGTAACATGATGTTCCAACCTCCCCACCGTAAGATCTTTCTATCCCCAAAAATCCTATAACGAAACCTCCACGTCTTAAAGATGAGGTTACTGATCTCTCATCAGAGCCTCCCTCTCCCACATCTCATGAGAATCAGAAACATGTTTCTATAGTACATGAACTAGAGGTATCGTTCTACCATGAAGCACTTTGGTCTTAGAATCAACAACCCTGACTGGTCGTTCAGTCACAGATAAATCTGGTTCAATCTCAAGATCACTCCATCTCAGAATATGGGATGGATCAGAGAGATACTTTCGCAGCTATGATACATGGAACACATTATGGATCGATGTAATTTTTGGTGGTAGAGTTAGATGGTAATCAACTTTCCCCACAAGACCAATAACCTCAAAAGGTCCCACAAAATGAGGAGAAATCTTCCCTTGACTTTTTGTCCATTGATGACCTAATCGGGGTGAAACATTCAAGAACACCTGGTCATCAACTGTGAACTCTAAAGGTCTATAGCGACGATCAACATAAGACTTGTACCGACTCTGTGCTACCAACATTCTCTGACGAATCAACTAGATCTTAGCTGTCATCTCTAGGAAAAAACTCAGTCCTACCAAGGAACTTTCACCAATCTCCGACCAACATAAAGGATATTTTCAAGGGCGGCGATACAAAGCCTCAAAAGGATCCATTTTTATCTCATACTGATAACTATTATTATAAGAGAACTCTACTAGTCCCAGATGATCATCCTAAGATCCACCAATGTCGAGAGCACATGCGCGGAGCATATCCTCAAGGATCTGAATAGCTCTCTATGTCTGGCCCTTAGACTGTGGATGGTAGGCCGTGCTCAAATGGACCTGAGATCCTGGTGCCTCTTAATGGCCTCTCCAAAAGTGAGAAGTAAACCGAGGATCCCAATCATAGATTATAGCATACGGAACTCCGAAAAAAGGACAAAATCTTCCACATAGATATTTCCCAACTCCTCAACTTTGGTTGTATCTCGAATAGGTATAAAGTGAGATGACTTGGTCAGCCTGTCGATCACAACCCATATCACGTTCTTCTTCCTCTGGGTTTTAGGTAACCCAGCCAAAAAGTCCATAGATATTTCATTTCACTTCCATGTAGGGACTGGAAGTGGTTGTAGAAAACCCAATGGTTTTTGGTGCTCAGCTTTCACCTGCTGGCATGTATAACAACGAGATACGAACATAGCAATGTCTCATATCATACCTGGCCACTTGAACTATCGCCGCATGTCATAGAACATCTTCGTGGTTCCTGAGTGTACATCCCACTGAGAGTTATGGGGACCCCCATCACATCCTTCCTTGCTGCTAATGGCACAACATAACAGTTTCAATAAAACAGAATACCCTCTTTTGAGAACGACCACTCGGTGTCAGTATCCCCACTATAAAGAGAGTCCCTAATGCTATGGAATTCATTATCCGGTTGTTGTTCCTGAAGAATTAACTCAAGGAGAGCATAAGTCAACTAAACGCTGGCTAAAGAAACTTCATTCCCCTTCCACTGAACTCCAATATGAAACTGAGTAAAAAGAGACATCGAACTCCACTCTTCTGAAGATTCTCTCACAGCATGTGATAGAAGTTTCCTACTTAATTCATCTGTAACTACATTTCATTTTCCCAGGGTATAGTCAATATTGAAGTCGAAATATTATAGGTACTCCACCCAATGTATTTGGCAGAGATTCAAATCTTTTTGAGAGAAGATATTACTCAAGATTTTGTGGTCTGAATACACGTAAACCATTCTATATAAAGGTAATGTCTCCAACACTTATGTTTTTGCATTACAACTGCAAGTTCAAGGTCATGGGTGGGATTGTTCTTCTCATGAGGCTTAAGCTGGTGAGACCCATTGGCAACAACATGATTACCCTGCATGAGTACACATCCCAAACCTGAACCCGATGCATCACAGAAGACCACATAACCAATCCCAGCCTCTTGAAGAGTTAACAATAATGCAGTAGTTAAGAGACACTTTATCTCAACAAAAGAACTATGACATTTATCATTCTAGGAAAACATCACTCCATTTCGAGTCAGAGCAGTCATTGGAGAAGCTAACTTTGAGAAGTCTTTAACAGACCAGCGATAATATCCTGCTAAGCCCAAGAAGCTCTGAATCTCGAAAACATTCCATGGTTTCCCCAAGTCATAACATCCTTCATATTTTCAATATCAACTGATATTCCTTTTTCTGACATGACATGTCCCAATAATTTCACTTCCTAAATCCAAAAATCGCACTATGAAATATTTTCATAAAGCCGATGATTCTGTAGAAGACTCAAGAACTATTCTCATTGATACACATGATCCTCCTCAGACATGGAGTAGATAAGAATTTCATCCACAAAGACTACCACGAAAGTATCTAGATACTCACAGAAAACCTTTTCCATCAAATCCATGAAATCTACAGAAGCATTTGTTAGGCCGAAGGGCATAACAAGGTACTCATAATGGCCATACCTACTCTAAAAAGAGGTCTTATGATCTCAGATTCTTTAATCCTCAATTGATGGTAAGCATATCGAAGATCAATTTTTGAAAACCACTTTTCCCCTTTCAATTGATCAAACAAATCATCAATTCGTGGTAACATATATTTTTTCTTTATCGTATCTCGATTGAGATTTCGATAATCAACACATAAGCGAAGAGAACTATCAGCCTTCATGGCGAAGAGAATAGGTGTTTCCCAAGGTGATACACTCGGGGTGTATAAAACCTTATCAAGAAGATTTTCTAACTGAGACATCAGTTCTTTTAGTTCAGATGGAGCCATTCGGTAAGAGGGAATAGAAACCGGTTGAGTACCACGCATTAAGTCAATAGAAAAAACAACATCTATTACTGGTGGAAACCCAGATATGTCAAAAGGAAACACCTCGAGAAACTCAGTGATGACTGGAAGAAGATCACCACACATTGAATCTCTCACCAGATCACAAAAAAATGTTGATATAACATTCCCCAATTCTGGATAGAAGGGTCCAATACTGCTTGACCTTGGGTCCCACTCTCCTTGAAAAACTAGTGGTACACCACTGGGTGTAGTATGGTAAACCCGTAGAAGATAACAATCGATCCAGGCTTTATTGGCAATGAGCCAATCCATCCCAAAAATGAAATCATAAGATTTCATGTCAATAACTAATAAACTCCAAGCATGATCAACATCTGATAGAGGGAAGACACAAGTAGGACTATGGAGACCCTTCTCTCTCATTACACAAAGGGGTGTAGTAATATTCATCGCACAAGATAAATGTTCCATAGGTAGATTAAGAAGATTAACAAGATGGGTTGAAATAAAAGAGTGAGATGCACCAGAATCAAAAAGAGCTATCACTAAAGATGAAGCTATAGTCAGGGTACCTATCACAGTTGCAGGACCTGCATAAGCTACCCATAGAGGCTCTTCCACTGCGCGAAGAAGCATCGTTCTAGATTCCTATGGCTGGAACCCTTTTGTATGTGAAGAATTTGATTGCCCCACAGTATTTGGACATGCTGATGATCCTGTTCCACTACGCTGAGTAGAGAAGTGATAGAAGAATCTCTGTAGATTCCCTAAACATCCGTAGGAGCTACAGTTCTTGGTTGCCTCAGTGAAAACCCTCATATAATGTCTTGTCTTCCCACACTGATAGAAAGTCAAAGAAACCCCTATCGTTGCTGTCGGCGGTCTATAATGACTCTGTTGATGATAATTTCCAAAAGAAACGTCACGCTTCCATTTTCCATTAAATGAACCAATACTTCTACTAGGAGAGAAAAGAGCCTCCTTCAACCCTGACTTCCCTTCCAGGTCCATCTCAGCCACCATGGCCATATCCATCACAACAATAATGTGGGTAGCTTTAGTAGGAAAATATGAGAATGGATATCTGATTGAAGTACCAACTAGAATCGTCGTGCCTTCATCCTCTCATTAGATACAATCTCAGGAGAAAACTGTACCACCTCAGAAAAGAGATTTGAGTACTCAGTCATGGATTTGTTGGCCTGCTCAAGATTGAAAAACGCCACAGCCTTGGCCAACACCATTGATTCTCGATAGAACTATTCAGTGAAAAGATCCCTAATGAATTTCTACTCCAAACCCTCATGTTTCCCAGCCATCACCATTGTCTCCCACCATCTCCTACTTGGTCCCTATAGTACGAAGGTGGAACACTTCACCTTGATCACCCTAGGTGTCTCCAAGAACCCAAAAAGGCATTAAACCTTACTCCATAATTACTCATCATGTTGAGGGTTAGTGGAGACTTTGAAAACTGGTGGCTTCTATTGTAGGAATTCTTGAGAACAACTTCAGACAATATCACTATGAGGATATGTAGTTGGAGTCTGAACAAGAACTAGAGGTGATGCATGTCCCAAATCATGGATAGTGCGAACAATCACCTCAACTAGACTCGGATCCACAGTAGAATTTGCTTACTGAGCAGCCTCTTCTTGGATCTGAGCTCCACGTCTTCTCGGAGGCATGATTCTACACAGCGTAAAAAGACATAGATTAACACCCGAACTGAGTAACAAGGAAAACTATTCCTAAAATAAGGGATGACAAGATTTGGATTCCACTCTATCCAAATCAAAATAGGAAAAATACTAGAACTAACCCACAAGTCATATTTCCCTAACCAACCCTGGTGACTTAGGGTTCATTGTCGTGAGAGTTGGCCAGACACTAAATCACAACTACCTCTTAAGTTCCGACAAGAAAACTTGAATGCATACTGTCATCAAGGTAAGATGCTTAACATGGCTCTGATACCACTTTGTCACGAACAAGCCCGGGTACCCTGGTAACCCGATAACCAAGCCAGACCTAACATATCCCGAAGGGCATTCCTGATCCTCACGGGTCGGCGACTAGCACCTGGCATCACACAACAAGAAAGTGGGAACGATTTTGCCACAATAATGAGGATGAAAAAGAAACAAGACAGTATTCAAAACAAAAAGAAACTCCACTAAGAGTATTGTATCATAATACAAAGAGGCATAAAAACTGAAACTACTACAACCCAAGTACTAAAAAGTGAAAAAATAGTCCCAAAGTCCCTAAGGAAACAAATCACCAAGAGAAGATCAACATCTGGATCCTCCTCTAAGAGGTTCCTTCCCTTTGTTTGAGCATGGAAGAAAAAAATATACAAACACCTGAAGGAAAAAGTAGGGTCTGAGCCTAAGCCCAGTAGGATACCACAAAAGATTCCATAATATATGAAAAATATAGATTATCCAAAGAAAATATTTCAATTTTCAAATAAAAAGGTTTGGAAATTCAAAAGCATATTTTAACAAAACATGCTATACATTTTCAAATGATGGAAAAATTACTTTATAAAAAGGCTTTAAAATGATGGAATATTTCTTAAACAATGACTTAAGTAAAATTTTTATATAAAAAAGTTTATATAAATTCAACAGGCATGAAAGGCAGTTAAAAAGAATTGGCATACATTTATATCTCAAATATAAAAGAACAAGCGAGCAACATGGTCATCTGCCAAAAGGTACGATAGTATTAACTAGATATAGGATTCCTCACACTCTATGTGAACTCAGAAAAATGTGTATACACATGTCCCTATGACACTGTAGAAAGGAGACTCGTCACCAACCCATCGGGGATGTGACCTGCCACAAGTATGTTTTAGAATGTTGTCGTAGCGTAGAGTGTATCCAAATAACTCACTAACTACCAAAGGATTGTATGAGCTCATACATGATGGGAGAACTATTTTAAGAATGCTTAAAATATGATCAATCTCATTCTTCCATTTCAAAAGTGCTAACTTCATTCCATTTAAAACTATATCAAGTTTTATTCCAAAACATGCCTCTTTCACAAGATTAAACTAATGGGTTTCTATCAAATCATTTTAATCAATTTTCATAAGTTTAAAATCCATTAAAAACCAATTCCATCATTACACAATTAATTTCCAAAATTAAATTCAACAATATAATTGAAAAAATTTCCATCAAATACACAATTTAATGTAAACAATTTAAATGAACAAATATTCCATAAACACACCCAATTCAATGAAATTGGGGGTTTTCCCAAATTTCTATGCCAAGTCCATTTCAAATATCTCAATTCAATGGAATCAAGTTTTTATCAATTTAAATTAAATAAAAATTGAACATTTGGATTTAAATAAAAAATTAAAATAAACTAAGAAAATACAATTTTAATCAATTTGGAAAGTCGTGACGGAACAACCTACCTCGACGGTTTTGACCAAAACCACAACTTTTGAGAACGCTCAAGAAAACCGGGTTGCTTTTTCAAGATCCCACCTTATATCTCTTTTCCTAGAAATTTCAAGACCAAAACTCATCATACTTGGTACCACAAACTTATATCTACCCATAACAGATGTAGATATAAGAAAAAGAGAGGAGAGGAGAAGTAGATCTAAGTAGATCTAAGAAACTGATCAAGAATGATGATGAATGATCACTTACATCAAGAATACAGCTTCAATTCACCAAGAGGAGCCTTTAGATCACCTCCAAAATGATGGGAAAACCTTCTCTAACCTTTGGAGAAGAAAAATCCTGAGTTAGGGCCACTTATGATTAAAAACGAGGCACTTTGAGGAAAAACTGAATGAGATCCACAATTTAATGATCTCATTTAAGTGGCTGCACGGTTTGGATGCACGGTTAGACAAACTGTGCGCTAGCCGTGCGTTAGACACTACCTTGATCTCCCTTCTCGCACGATTTGGTTTCATGTTTTGAAAAACTGTGCACTTTTCGTGCAGAAGCTAATATCCAGGTTTGAAGGTTGGAACAGATTGGTCGTACGGACTATCAAACAGTGCACAAACCATGCACAACTCACTGCCCTTTAGTTTTCCTCAAAATTTCTCCTAAAATCTCCCTAATTCATTAATCCAAAATAGAGTTAATTAGAAACATCAAAAGTACATGAAAACTTAACGTGATGTTACAAACAGTAAGGATAATAATAAAACATAATCTTTCATAAATAACCATAAACATTTAAGGCGATGAATAAAACTAAAACTAAATCCTTTTAAACATAATATTTAGCATAATATTGAAAAGATAGATCAAATAAATCCATTTACTTATATACATGGATATTTGACTAGTCGTATAATCACATGTAATATCGATATTCAATTTAATAATGATGGAATTCATAATACGAGACTTCATAAGAACATAGTCAAGGCCTTTTGCCAAGACTAAAAATAAAATTTTGTAAAGGCCTTGTGCCAAGACACTAGTTTGTCTCATGAGATCTACCGATGCATCGAGGATCTATAGCAGGACCCACCTGTCACATACTAAGTCCAATGCCTTCCTCATATGAAATGGTTTAAATATAACATAAACATTCGTATTAAAACTAGTATACGAAATGTCAATACTTTATCCATAAACCATGAATGGTATAAAAATAACACATCCACAATAAAACACATAACAAAAACCTTCAATACAATATGGAATATTTGTTTCATAATAATTCAAACTTGATCAAGAATAATATCCCATCAAGGATGTTTACATAGTTGAAATTGATCATTAATAATCTTTGAGAAAATATCCATTTTTTCATGAAATCATTTAAAAGTCATATAATGGAAGCCATTTAAATGATTTTTTTGAATCAAAGTGTCCCGTACCAATTTGAAACTTTTGAATGGAATTAACATTTTAAAACATTCTTGTCCATATAAATAAATCCTTAAAACCATTTTGAAAACACAGACATTAATAAGAATGGTTTAGAAGAATAAATATTTGAAAAATATAGATGATGTTTTAGTAAAACGTCCCATAAAAAATCCCTTTGAACACACTTTTATGAAACTTGAAAATGGATAATAAATATGTCTTTGTAGATACTTACGTAAAAACAACCTCGGATAATAAAAAGATTGTGAAATCAACCATTACCTTAAACATTCCTTTGGTCAAGGGTACGTTTAACCTCTTATACAATGACCATAGTATGTTATTAAATTATAACAGAACCATATTAATATTTATTATATTATACATGAATCATTTATGACATTATACTATCCATTTAATAATGATTTCCATCTTAAATTAACATTTTGGGTAATAATATCTTTCTTTATCCTATACGTTTCAACATTTTCTTCATGATCGTATCATTTAGATCATGATTTAAATATTTCCAAAATAAAACCATGATTTATATATAATATTTAATAATAATATAAATATCCATAATTTATATATATATTAAATGGAAGACACCATTTATGAAGACGGTAGGCCGTACGTATGTATAAACGCTATTTCTGTTTTCTTATCATATTGAACAGAAGTAAGTGAATAAGATATATCTATGTACATACATAAATATATATATATATATATATATATATCTCCAGTAGAATTATTATATAATATATCACATACTTATTAATAATATGTATTTTTATAATCATCTTTGAATGGTAAACTTGGGAATGAATCTCATCGCGTCGTGAAGAGGATAATCCGTATATACGCACGAGCGACAATATCATTATATTGATGGTGAAATAGTATTTAATTGGATGGTATATCATATATAAATAATAATTAAAATGTCATATTTATTATTTACATCAGTTATACTCATTATTATACCCATGGAAATAATGAAGTGTTTGAATAACAAACTACACCACGACGTGGAGATAGTAAGATGTACATACGCACGTATGGTGGATTTTTCATTTAGAGGATGGATAAAATAACGAAATCATTGTACCATATTTATAATAACATCGCAATATGTAGGAGGTATTGGATTTATTTTTTTGGTATGGAAGCAATAAAGAAACAGGAAGTGGAAGATGAAAAAAACATAAAAGAGGGTGGTGAAATTATTACCTCTTCTTCAGGTGTTTCATTTTGAGTTGATCAAAAGGGATCCTTAAGATGGAATTCGTGATCAAAGTAAGGACTATAGGTTGATTTTAGGGAATTTTGGAGGATATTTGTGCTGTGGTTGGCTGAGCCAAATTGATTTGGACGTGTGAAATTAAGATAATGGGAAGTACCCTTTTATTAGAGAGGTGAGGGTAACATTAGGAGAACCTTGAAATATTATTTTATAATAAAATAATTTTTGGTTTCTAATGGCTAAAAAAATTATTTATTTTAAATATTATAAGGGTATAGGTTTAAATCCTTTCAACTAATAGGTTTTATACAAGTTTAGGTTACCATTGTAACCTTATCTTTTAGATTTAACCCATAGTTAACTAGTTTAACTTTTATAGTGTCTTCTTGTATTATTGCACTATATGGTTAATAAACATTCTCTAAACTTCCAAGAGAACCTAAAGTGGTTCATTAATGAAATATATAATGTTATTTAATCTCTTTGGCCAATAATTATATTTTTAGGAATAATATATGATCAAATAATATAGTATTTGAATAAAAAACTCATTTATGTCAATTTTGACATTATTTAGTATTTTGTTTTTGTGAAAATAATAACAGCATTATTAGTTATAATAAAATTATTTAATCAACATTATAATGTCATAGTAACCATGAATATTATTTTAATTCATCAAAATACTCAAATTACTTTTATTTTAATATTTATAATATCAATTATTTCAATCTTTCATTAATGATATTATTATTTCATCATAATTGTGTCATAAAAAAATTTAATTATTTAAAGTCTAAAAATTATAAATAAAAAACCCTTATGTATGAAATATTTTTAGCTTTCTAATGAATATTTATAGTCGAATTTATATAATTTATAACCCTATATTAAAAATGGTTTAATTATTAAACATTGAATTTAACTCTTTTAACTCTTCTTTAAATAAAATAATAATAAATGTTCTAATCTAATCCAAGTGAACCTAAAGGATAATATTTTATTTAATAGAATTAGGTCATGTCTTAGTGTAATTATAATATCATTTTTACCTTTAATTACAATATTTACTTTTAATCGTGGTAAATTAAAGTCAAAAGTTACTATTCATCAAAAATTATTTTCATCTTATAAAAACACATTTTACATACTAATTTCAACCATATATCTCAAATGTTTGAAATTCAACACACACAAGTGGTAAAATTATGTTTTATGCAAATTCGCTAACGTGCCTTGAAGGTGGGTAAAAGAGGAAGAAATGTTCAATTAAATTTTATAAATCTAATTTTATTATAAAATGACCAAAATGAATTACATTGAATTTACATAGGTATTATATATCTATTTTTACAAAAAATAAATTTAAATAATAGAAATAATTATTTAAATAAAATGTCAATTTTAAATAATAACGTAGTGTTTTTCACTATTCATAAACAATTGAATGTTTTTAAAAAAATACCAAAACTTCACTCTATGATAATTTTAATATTACAAATTAAAAAATGAATCCTTTTTTACCAAATTAGAAACATAGAAGTTGAATTTATTAATTTAAAATTAATTCCCGTTGTCAAAACCAAAAAGTGGGTTTTTTAAAAGTAAAAACTATCAAAAGATTGACATGTGTTTATGTCAAATTTAAATGTGAAATTAGTTATAATGACATAAATTGTATTAAATTATAAAAGTAGAATCTAATTATACCTTAAAACTATTCAAATTCATTAGTTAACACTATAAATTATTTTGATAAAAAAATTTGTTTTTAATTAAAACATAGTATTGTTCACGATTCATCAAAATATGAAACTTATCAGAAAATACCAAAAATTTATCAAAACTAATTTTTTATGTCCCGCTTCTAAAAACTTTTAATTTCATTAAATAGAATATATTAAAGTGTCAAATATTGGTTTTAAAAATGGTTCACCATTAAAAGGTGGTAAAATTTCATTTTTTGAAAAATACTTCTTTTATCTGAAATAATGAGTTTGTTCGTATATTATATCTAAGAAACACATAATATGGGTGCTAGAATTATATTGAGTATATAAGATTCAAAATGCAGTTAATACTATTCATAACCACATTTAAATGGCTAGTTTTGTTTGGTATGGTGCGCTCGAACCCAGTGTTGCGTGTAGCGCAAGCTATTGAATTAGTTTAATGATATAACGTATTGTGTAATCTTGGGGTATTACCCCTAGAATGTTCATAATTATATCTATTCAAAAACAAAATTTATCCAGTTCCTCATAATAGAAATCTACATTTTTTCGAAGAGTATTAATATAATTTGTCCTTCTAGGTTCCATTTCTAAAAAATGGCATACACTAGATTAGATCATATCATTATTAAACATATTGTATAATCAAAAAACTAGAGAAAAACTTAACGTTTATAGAATAATTTATATTCTGTTAATCTCATAACAATAAGCATGGTTTCTTTGTGGATATAGTTACTTTCTAATACTTTATAATGGTTTGTAAATAAAATGTGAATTGTCCTAAGTATATCCCGTAGGAGTGTCAAACCACGTGTGTCGTAAGGCTCGTTTTCATGTACAAGGTTTGGCCGAGTCAGGCCCGGGTACCTTGTTAGAGTTGTTACCCCTATGTATATTCTTCTTAGAACCACGTCCACATGTATTATCCATATAGATAATTATTTCATTGAATACACACATAATTTATTCCTTAGAAAAATTATATGGTGTTCTTCAATGCTTCTTCTCATAATCTATCTTAGGAATATGTTTCCTAATCTATGATTTACAAATCTATTTTCCATGGTTTCAACATACATTTCATTGATAAAAACTATAGGAACCCCTACCCCAGTAACCTAGTTCTGGTGACTTACATTAGTATAATGGAATAATATATAAGGGATCACATCCCAAAAGACCAAATAGTTTAGTATTATTGGTAAACTAGATACATAATTATTATCCACATTAAATTTTCAGAGATAAAATAGACAAATAATTTCATTGAGTCTGCCATTATTCTCCATTTTTTAATATCCCTGCATACCAGTCATAACATACTTCTTGAAATCCTTGAGAAAATTGAAATATTTGAAAGGGGTGAGCCAAAATGCTCAGTAAAAGTAAGTGTACAATGTAATCAATTTATAACATGAAATAAATAATGTGGAAAGGTAAATAAATAACAATAACGCCTATTGAAAAATAAATAGTTTAAAAATAAAATTAATCTATAGATTTTTTAATATTTAAAATCATAAGGATAATAATGAAATGAATTCTAAATGAAGGAAATTCTTTAATAATGGGCTTCATGTGTCTTTCTATTGAATCACTATAACATCAAGATCCTTTCTAAAGATTGTTTAAAATACTATGATTTGGAAAACCGATTCCTCCCATGTGACTATAGATGCATCAATGGGATATATATAGCATATCCCCACCCATGTCGTCTATTCCAAAACATTCCTCATACATTGAATAATCTATTTAATAAGATATTTTTAAATCAAAGTTTCTCCTACAAAATTGAAATGTTTGAATCATGAGCTCTATAAAACTGAAAAATTGTCAAATGAAAGATTGAATAAAATGAAGATAAATAGAATCATGATGTAATATATCAAATGGGAATTATACCATATAAAATGAATAACTTGTGAATAAGTTGTATCTCACATAAATAAAATTGAAATGTGAAATACTCATACAATTGTGCTTCCTTTAGATGAATTTTCTTTAAACATATAAATAATGATATTAACAGTGTTACTAAAATTTTTAAGACCAATATTAATATTTATTATATCATATATGATCATCTTATAATATCTTATTAACTGTTTTCTAACACTAATCTATTATTTTCACCATTTTTGGTGTTAATTGTCTAGTTTCTCGAGTATGTTTTAACTTGTAATTTGTTTTTTCAATTAATTTGATAATTGATTAATCATCTATATAATTTAAATCATTATTTTTAAAATATAATTATTCAATACATATGTATTTAGAATAATCCATAAAATTTGGCTATAATAAATGAAATGCACTATTCATGGAGATGGTAGGCCAAATGTACTTGTTAATGCTACATTCATTACTTTTTTTTGTATTAAAAGATTGTAAATAAAATAATATATATATATATATTATAATTATAGTATAATATATATTTTAAATATATCACAGATTTTTATTAATAGTATCCTTTAGAGGATCCATGTATCGTGTGAACAAATCACGTTGCTTTGAGGATGTAGTAGTCCACACTTCCACAAATGATTATATCGTATTTGAAAAAAATTGAATGTATAAAGGTATGTATTATAAAATAAAAATTAAGAATAAAGAAATAAATATAATATATATATATATAGTATGTAAAAGTTTTTCAATCATAATTCCCAACAATCAATGTTGGTAAAGGAAAAATTAACAATCATCACTTCGTGAGGCGATAGTTCACCATACACAGAAACAATATGTTTGTTACCAATTAGATTGAGTTGGGTGTAATTGTAGGTAAAAAAATTATTATAAAAATATATCAGTATATTTAATATAATTATTTTATTATATAACAAGAAATAATAATAAAATAATTAGTGGGGAAAGAAATAAAACTAACACGATTGCTGAAGAACGTTACCTCATTTTGGGTATCTTCTTTTGTTTTATACGTAAAAGAATCCTTGGATAGATTCATAAGAAAGGTATTATCTCTAGGATGAATATATAAAATTTCGAAGCTTATTTTGGTAGTATTTTTTCAATAAATAAGGCTCAATGTGGTGTGAGGTAGTGAGGGATGATGTTTCATTTTATAATTGAGGTGAGGGTAATTTTTTAGAAACTCTATAAATATTTAATTAATATAAATTAATATTATATTAAAAATGGGTAAAGAGTTATTTATTTATAAGATAATATGTGTATGGGTATAAAATATTTCAACCAATATTTTTAGAGAAGTTATGTCACATTATTACCTTAATCTTTTTTATTTAACCCCTAGTTAAAACATTTAACATTCACCGTGACAACGTGGATTTTTTACTCATTAAGGGTCAATATAGTTACAATATAATGCCAAATAAAAACCCCATATTGAAAATTTATGAAAAAAATATCTATATACCAATCATTTGGATGAATTTTTAGTTTCAAATGAATTTAATATCATTTAATAAAATATTTCTTATTTTGACATATCAATAATGTCAATTTTTTTAGTATTCAATAGATGAATTTTTATAAAAATCATAATAGCTTTATATCTTTGAAAAAAATAAATAAAAACGACCATAACATGTCGAATTCACCTATAAAATTCATTTATGGAATAAATTATACAGAATTATTTTTATTTAAATATTTTTAATATCATTTATTTGATTCTTCTATTAATTAATCAATTTCTATATCATCATTATGTCACCATTGAATTTAATTATTTATATCCTAAAAATTAAAAAACATTAGCATGATGTATATAAAAATGATATATTTCCAATTTATATATATATTCAAATATATACTCTTAAAAACCATACATAAACACTGAAATACTTATTAGAAACCTGAGTAATACATATTGGACCTTCCTTAAAATAAAATACTATAAAAGACTTAAAGTCATCTAAGTTGCTCCAAGAGTCCCTAAAGTCATCCCAAGGATGGTTTGGGTCCAAAATCACTCATAAAATAATATAAGTAAATGTTTTAGGGTAATTTTTTAATTTTTTTTCCCTTAACTACCCAATTTACCATTAACCATGATAATTAAAATATTGATAAATTTACTATTAATATGCCCATAAATAAAGGAAAACTATTTACATAATTTAGAATCCCTAATTCTAAATATTTAATCCATTTTTCAAAATTAATAACCTATATTATTTCGTAATTAATTTAAAATTAATCTCGTTGATAGGGGTGAGAAAATCGGTTATTAAATTTTATATAAGCAAAAGATTGAAAATTTTTTATATCAAAATTCAATGTGATATTGAGTTTCATGACTTACATTGGATTAAATAATAAAAATATTATAATTAAAATTTAAAACCAATTAAAATTATAATTAAATACTTTGAATTCTTTTGATGAAAAAAATTTGTTTTTAGTTTAAATTTATTATTTTTACTATTCATAAAAACATAAAAATTATCAGAAAAATAGAAACAATTCAGAAAAAGTATATTTTTATATTATAATTTAAAATATGAATTTTATTTTGAAAAAAAATAATATATAAAAATTTCAAAACTATATTTAAAATTGGTTCTTTATCAAAAGGCAGTAAAACTACCATAATAAAAATACAGGTTTTATTGTGTAATTTTGGGGTTTTTTCTATCTTATACCTATAAAATATATTCAATATATGTAGAATGTATTTTATGGAATATATAAAATCAATATTTTTTTAATATAATTCAACAATAGTAATTAATTTAATTTTTTATGTTGAAATTCAATTATGAGCACAAATTTTTTTTTATACAAACAATCTCATTATGTTCAATTGGTTCTTATATTAATTTCTAAATAATTTTGAAACCAATTAATTCAAGCATATATTTTCATAAATTAGTCAATACTATTAATAACTACCATCTTAATGGTTAGGATATATCCAATTATATAAAATAGTAATATTTTAATAATATATTGTTGTTCAGTAAAACTCGGCCTTGTATGTATCGAAGGTCAAATAATTGATGGGTGTATTGTAATAATTGTGTGGTGTTTTATATAATTAAATCGTGAAAAAAATTAAATTCATTCAAAAATAAAAATATTCTAAACTCCTGAGATATTATATTCTCCCACCTTAATTAAATTGCAACCACATAATTTAAACATGATCTTTATAGTCTAGGATATGATATTTGAAAATAAACTACTGCTGAAAAACAAAAATTGCAAATAGTGTTAATAAAAATTCCTCTTAATAAGAGGGAAATTGAATTTTGAAGGTCACCAAAGATCTAGTCTTTCAAATAGGAAAAAACTAGTCAAAACCTAGACATGGAAGAGAAATATAGACATCAAGTTCTACTATAGTTTGGCAGGAAACATATTCATGAGATATTTATTGAACACCAAAAATAAACTATTGGTTTTAATAATGGTAATTGAAATCATTAGAAAATGATTATACTAGGATAACATTTTTTGTTTCAAGGTCTTTTCTATTGAGTAGAGAAATTATTTCACTATCTATGAATATAAGTAAATATAAATTTCTATAAAAACTATGTTCTAATTTGATTACACCTTGAATTAGTTCTACTTAATCTTTTAGCCCAATATTTCTTATATAGTAAATTAATATATTATCCTCTAAATCCTAATCTAATGATAAAGTATCACATAAATGGTTAACCATTAAAAATTATTATTATCCAACACTTGAGAATCAATTCAAATGTAGTTAGTAGTACCCAATTTACTCTACCCATATAAATAATTTCATTGTCCAAATGTCATTACCTCATCATGAAAAGTATATTAATGCTTATTTCTCCCTTAACCATGTGTTTTCCAAGAGTCTTAACTTTATACTGATTCACATATATTTGTTATTGGTACAAATCAATACAATATTTTAAATACATGATGAATAATAAATGTAGTAAAATCCTTACACATTATATAATTATTATAACCAGGATATAATTAATAAAATACTTTTATATCATTACTAGAGGATCTAATTATAAGAGAAAATTAATCATTACACTTCAGCTATATCAATATCATAATCTTGACCTTTACCCCTCAGTTATTTATAAGGTATATTCGTTGGATTCTAGTGGAATTTGTCTAAGTAGGACCTCAGATATTTTAAGATGTTACACTAAATAATATCCTTTTTATTCTTCCCTTATTAGTATTTAAAATGGTGACCCTTACCTCCACACTTATAAAAAAACTACCATTCCCTTAAATCATTTACTAAGATGATCCTTTACACGGTTATCACAAGTGAGAAAATACATCTTTGCCTTATTCAATTTATCCATAATTTTCTCTATCTTCCTCTTATTATCTTACTTCCATTCAAAGAAATATGACTTATATAATTATTTTCCTATCTTGATAGCACCTATAACAATTTCATCATATCAAGAAAATGTTTGAGCCACCAGTTCCATTTGGAGACTTGGATTATGTCCTTCAAAAAAATGATCATGCATTCATTCCATGCTACATATGAAATCCATAGAATACCTTGATAACCTTATAAGGTCATCTTCATACTTTACAACAATTTATTACCCATTTTAATTTAAACTAATGAATATTATCTTCAACCTAGTTTTTTGATCAATAGGGAATTTTTTTAAATAATGTGTTCTAAAAGGCACTACATTACATGAATTCAATATCCTTTTCATCCATAGTATTATAGTCCCCAATAACCACCAATGGTCTGCATCTCTATTGAAACATTATTCTTTAAGTTTAACCTTTTACATTTTACCACATCCCAATTCCTTAAATATATTCTCTAAAGACTAAATCAATTTATCAGATTCCATTGGATCAATTTTCCCACTAAATTATAAGGTCTCTATCATATAATGTGATCCAATATCGTAATATCTAATTTTAGAACATGTTTATATATCCTAGAAAAGATATTTTCCATAACATGATTAAGTTACACTAGTAAGAAAATAATTTTTTTCATTAAAGAACCTGTTATATTAGTTATCTAATTTGGGAAATCTATATATTTTCCTTTACTAATGACATCATTCGTCCTTCCAGGTTCCATTTTTAAACAATGGCTTACACTAGATTAGATCATAATAAAATGAAACATAATTTATGATCAAACAACTAGTGAAATTCAAAACATAAATTGAAAATTTTATGTGTCACTATTCTGACAATGATAAACATGGTTTCTTTGGGGATATATTTTATTTCAAATACTACATAATTGATTGTAATGAAAATGTGAGTTATCATATTCATATACAATGGGAGTGTCAAACTGGGTGCTTGGTAAGGGTTGTTGTCGTGTACAAGGTTACACCAAGTAAGGTCTGACGCACATGCTGGGATCTATTACCTCTACTCACACCAGTGTTAGAGCCACCTCGAATTTTAGTATCAAAATATGGATGTATTTAAAAGAATGCCCACATAATATAAACCTTACCAAAATTTTAAAATGTTCTTTTATGCTTCTGGTCATATTCTACTTTATTAATATGTTCTTTAATCTATGTTTTAAATATCTATTTTTATGATTTCTACATAACTTGATCAGGTACCAATTATAACAACCATAACCCTAGTACCCTAGAGCCTTTTCCTTTATTTACTAGATTGGGATAAGATATAAGAAATCACATACTAGGGGATTGAATAGTTTAGTTGAATTGGTTAACTAGAAACATAATTTTAATCCATATTACATTTTGACACATAAAATATAAAAATTATTTGATTAATTCCTCCAATATTAAATTTTTTTGTTACCATGCATATCAATCATAAAATTATTCTCAAAATCCCATAGAAAAATGAAAAATTTGAAATGGGTGATATCAAATGCTTAGTAAGGGTAAGCATATAATGGAATATATGAGTGAAATGGAATAAAAAATGGAATGGTAAATAAATAATACATATTAAATTTAAATAATCAATAATCATAAAATAAAATGAATAAATTTATTTTTTCACAGTAAAAATCCAATAGATAATAATAAAATGAATTTTGATGTAATGAAATGCTTTTATACTAGATGAAAATTATATAGAACATGAACCACTAAAAAGTCATGGTCTATTCTAAATATAGTTTAAAATAGTCTAATTTGTCCAACTAATTCAACCCATGAAACTATCGACGAATCGAGGGATTATCAATTCATCGAGGGGCTATATATATCCCATAGAAATAAAAGTGATATGAGAAAAACCATTACCTTGTGCTTTCTTTATATGGATTAATTGTAGCATAATGTATAATGATTTTAAGGGTATTAATAAATTATTACATATCCATATTAATATATAAAATTTTTATTATGATTAACTTATAATATCTCATTACTCGTTTGTTAACATTCTTTTGTCATTTACACTATTTTGGGTGTCAATTGCCTAGTTTCTCAAGTATGCCTTGAATTGTTATTTGTTATTCCTATTAAATAGATCATGGTTTCATCAGCTGAAGAATTTAAAACATGATTTAAAAATTATATATTTATTATAAATTTATTTATGATAATCTTGAAAATTTGTTGATATGAAATGAAGAGCAGTATTCATTGAGACAGTAGACCGTACATATGCATGAACACAACTTTCAATTCATATCGTATTATAAGAATGAAAAGTAAACAATATATATTTAGATTAAAATTAAATTATAATAAATATTTCATATATATCAAATATTTTTATTAAAATCATTATTTATACGTTCCATTTATAGTGTAAACGAATCATGCCTCTTTGAGGAGGTGGTAGTCCACTCTACCACAAATGATGTTATCTTATTTCAACAAAATGGAAAGTATAAAGGTATATATTATAAATTAATACCAGAAGAATAAAGAAATAACTATCATATATATATATATATATATGTCATATAAAAACACATTTTACCCTATAATTCCCTCCCATTATAGGTGATAAAAATAAAAATTAACAATCATCGTTTCACGAGGCAGTAGTTCGCAATATAAAGAAACAAAATGTTCATTTACCATTAGTTGGAATTTTATGTATGTGAGGGTAGAAAAATTAATATAAGAAACTTTAAGCTTATTTAGTATACATAGGTTATTATAGAAACATGAAATAATATGAAATTAAGGAGTGACGGAAGAAATAAAACTAAAGTGACCATTAAAGAACATTACCTCGTTCTTAGGTAACAGCTTTTGGTGCATACTCAAAGGCTTCCATGGATGGATTTATTACCAATGCAAGGATTCAATAATGAATATTTATAAGTTGGGATATTATTTCTGTAGGGTTTGGGTGAGCTAGAATGATCAATGTGTTGTGAGGATGTGATGGAGGAGGTGTCCTTTTATAATTGAGGTGATGGGTACTTTTGGAAACCCAAAACTACTAAATTAGTATAAATAATTTTTTTATTATAAATGTGTAAAAAGTGAGTAATTTATTATATAATTAGAGGATATGTCTAAATATTCTAAAAAATAATTTTTAGACATGTTATGTAACATTATTAATCATATATTTGGCTGTAACCCTCAGTTGAACCCTTTTACTCTTACCATGGAAACTTGTATTTTTTACTCATTAAGGATTAATATAGTTAATATATAATTTCAAAGGAACCCCAAATGGATCAATGAATAAAATATTAACTATATCCATATCATTTTTCTGAATTTTATATTTTTAATAATTTTATACAATGTAATAATATATTATTTATTTTTAAATATCAATAATATCATTTTTTCATTATTCAAAACATGATTTTTTTTAAAATAGAATAAAAAATTTATAACCTCAAAGATATAAATAATCACAACCACAAAATGTCAAATTTATCTAAAAAATACTTTTATGGAATCAATTATACCATTTAATATATTTTTTAATAATTTTAATATCATTTATTTGATTCTCCCATTAATTATTAAATTACAACATCATCATTGTGTTACCATTTAATTTAAATATTTCCTTCCTAAAAACTGTTAATAAATTACAATTTTTTAGATAAAAATTTTAAGGTTCCAATTAATATTTGTTGTCGAGTATATATTCTTAAAAACCATACATAAAAAATCTAATACTTATTATAATCAAGGGTAAGATATATTTAAATTTCCTTATAATAAAATAATATAAAAGACATAAATTTATAAAATTGGATACAAGAGTCCATAAAATCATCCCAAGGATTATTTGGGTTTAAAATGTTTCTTCCAAAATAATTAGGACAAGCATTAAGGTAAATTTTTAGGTTTAATCTTATCCTTAACTAGAAAATTTTCCCATAAACATGTGAATTAAAATATTTACTAAATTTACAATTCATATTTCCATAAATAAAAAAACTATTTATATAATTATATACGGTTTCAAAATTTAGAATCCATTTTTCAAAAGTAAAATATATAATTTTTATTAATTAGTTTAAAATTAATCCCGTTGATGGGGTGAGACAATGAGTTATTAAAGTTTAAAATATTTAAAACATTGAGACGTTTTTATCTGAAAGTTTAATGTGAAATTGAAATAAAAGACCTAAATTGGATTAAATGATAAAAAATAATTATAATTATAAATGAAAAATAAATAAAATTATAATTTAACACAATGAATTATTTTTCTAATAAATATTTGTTTTTCAATTAAAATTTATTATTTTTCAGAATTCATCAAAACATAAAACATATCAAAAATGTACCAAAAAATAATCCAAATTAAATTTTATATTACTCATAAAATAGGAATTTTCTTTATTTATATTGAATATATAATAATGTCAAAAATTGGATTTAAAATACGATCTTTATCAGAAAGTGCTAAAAATGCCATTATAAAAATATAGGGTTTTATGTGTAATATTAGGTCTGTTTCTATCTAATTCATATAAAATATATATGATGAATTTCAAAAATATTTGATGGAATGTATAAAATATACATTTGATTAATATAATTCACCAATAGTAATTGATTTAATTTATTAGGGTAAAATGCCTTTGTGAGCATAAAAATTGATTTTCTAAAAACACTCTCATTATATTAAATGGATCTTAAATTAATTCTAAAATAATTTTTTAACAAATAAATTCAACCAAATATTTTAATAAATTAGATAATACTATTCATAAGTACCAACTTAATGGCAAGGTTATATAATAATATATTCATAATATATTAATAATATATTAATAATTATAATATATAATTATATTTTATTAATATATTGTTGTTTTGTAAAACATGTCTTCGCACGTAACACAAGCCAACTCATTGATGTGTGTAGAATATGATTAACATGGTGTTGCATATAAACCAAGGTAGAAAAAAATAAAATTAATTAAAAAATGTCAATATTGTAAAATCTTGTGGTGTTACATGCCATGATTATAATATGCCAATTCAGTTGTAGTTACTAGCACATAGCCTATTAGAGGTGTGTTTGAGGGATCACAATTAAATTACTACTGGCCAGGGGGTCCCTAGTGGGTCAGGTCATGAATTACCGGTATTAGTGGAGTGTTTTTATTTGTACTAGAGATTAGAGTTTTCTCTGACTATGATTTTTGGTTGGGAACATGGGAAATAATGTTATATTGTTTAGAAATTATCCCTCGGGGCTTAAATTTTAGTGTTTGTCTTGAAAATGATGTATCTATTCACCAGGACTCTGTTAACATACATTTGGGTTTTATATGTGTGGTGACTGATTAGATGGAAAACATTGGTACATGCATTGTATAGGGTTGGGTTTTGG
Source organism: Viscum album (assembly GCA_963277665.1). NCBI lineage: Eukaryota > Viridiplantae > Streptophyta > Magnoliopsida > Santalales > Viscaceae > Viscum > Viscum album. The sequence continues at coordinate 344,392,772 of OY728156.1, forward strand.
TTTCCATTTCCTTATTATGTCAGCTAACCATATATTCTATTTGACCATAGGACATCTTGAATACTTTTCACACCTCCATAATGGTTTCAAACCTATATTCCATAGGGTAACATGACGATGATCCTATTAGTGGTGAGGATTATTTTCACGTTACTACATAGAAGGTGGAAACACCATGTAGTTTTTTTTTGTCATGACACTACCCATTGAGAAGCTGATTGATGACGGAAATACCTTAGAGGTACATACTTCATAGTTCATGTGTAATTCATACCCCTAGGTAGTTGTAGAAAATCTTGATGCATTTACAAAAAATTTTCATTTTTTTTAAGATCCCTAAAAATTAGATATTGTTCCACTGGGGAGTTATCATTAGGGATCCACATAGAGATGGTGGAGTATAGTGGAATTGAAACATAGTAGGAAAAATATTAGTCACCTCTTTGTGGAGGAGTTATTTATAGCCACATTGCGAGTAATGCACATATATAAGTGTCTGCAGCTTCAGTAGGATAATATGACCATGGGAAATTATTAATCAAGGGTCACTAACATCTCATGATAATATCTAGATATAGTCATATATGCTTTCATCAGAGCAGAAATATTTAATTTCATGAAATTATGAGATACCGTAGTTGGATTGATATCTCTTCACATTCCCATATTTACTAGAATGCTTCATTGAGGTTTGGTAGTAGGGAGATTCTTGACCATGTATATGTTGATTGTTAGTTCTATTAGTGGTAATATAAGAGATGATAAATTAGAATCAATTATTTGTTGAAAAAACAATAAAAGTAGGGCATGTTAGAATCTACATGAGCCAATATCATGCTAAATGTTTTATAGTTAAGGGATCTTAGGATGGTACTAGTCATGCAAGGGAGAGGTATTGTTTCCCCTGTTATAGTCAAGGAAATCTTGTAAGCGATTGTCTTTCCCACTATTTGTTTGATAGGAATATGGTCTATGGATTTCATAGGAAGAGAAAATGGTAATAGTGAGAATATCCTCTGCATGGAATAAGTAACACAGGAGCTTGAAGTGCAGTAGGAGGTGGAATACTATTTGAAATGTTTCCACATTCTAGATTTTCAACAATTTATTTTTTTGATTATATTATATTACATTAAAAAAAATTCAATCATTATAGGTTTATTGGGTTGTAAATAAATGATGTTTTTTAAATTTACCTCAACAACATGAAAATCAAAGAATTCCATATATGTTCCTAAAAAAGGCGAATATCCTAAATTATTTTTCTCAAATTTTATTTCGAGTTTTCACAATTTTTTTGACCATGTCTCTTAATATAATTATTAGAATGAAACACTTTCTAATTCACAATAATGGTCTCATAACACTATTAATTTATTTTTTTGGGGCCAACAAATAATTCTTTCAGTTAGATAGTTTAAAAACTCACTAAATATTGTGTTTCATGCTTTTCTTGAAATGAAGATTCATTATTTATAATCTCTTACCTCCGTATACTCTTTAATTCCATGGATATACCTTCATAATATCATCCATGACTCTATAAAACAACTTAAATATATATTGATCTTCTATTTCTTCTCAATAGTATCATCTCAGCCAGTTATACCAAACATTAGTAATCTTTTGAAAAAACACATTCTGCTATTTGGAACACATCCTCTCCTCTAAAGATAATAATTGATTCCCCTTTAATGATACTGGTAAATCTCCCTTAAAATTCTATGGTAGATATTATTTTAATATAATAATATATCTAGATGCACATGAATAGTAATATATATATATTATCAGAAATGATAGATCACCTATATATAAACAAAAGTATATCACTTAAATATAATAAATGGAAGATCACATACATTTAACTTTTGATAGATCTCCATTTTAGCTAATGGTAGATCATATTCAGACTCAATGGTAGATCAATTTTAAACTAAATAGCATATTAATTTAAAAAAGAATGGTAGATAAATTTTAAACTGAATAGAAGATCAATTTTTAGAATATCAATTATTGATGGTAATTGTACATTTTTCTAATGAAATGGTATTTCACTACTTATAAAAGCACTGGTAAATGCTCTGACTCAATGGTAGATGATCTGCCTATGACCGTAAATCTACAATGGTATCACCACATTTCTTGTAAAGGTAGACCTATAATAGTATAATCATAATTGTATCATATGTTTTCTATATAGAAATATTTTTTATGCTATCAAAAAAACAATTATGGTTATCCAATAAAAAAATGTATCCTATAGCCAGTTAACTGTATTATTCATAAAATTATTCCATTCTATGTTTGAATTTTTTCTTAATTTTAAATATTGTATAAATTGTATAATTATTTCATGTGTTTTAAAAATTTCTAAAATTAAATATATTATATGATAAATCCATAGAAAGTAATTTGAAAATATTTTAAACAGTTATAATGTTTTTTTAAATTACAATTAACTTTTTTATATAATGTTCACAACATTCAGGTAAAATTATTTATATTTCCTATATTAATTATTTTAATTATTTCTTAATTTTTTTGATAATTGTAAATATTTTCCAAACAAATTAATGGAAAATATGTTTTTATATTTATATATTTTATTCTGAATAGTTGATAAAGAGTAAAACTAATTTAATTATTCAAGGAATTATATAACTTTGTTTGAATTGTTGATTTAAAATCACGCTTGACCTATTCTTATAGAAAATATTTGAATGATTTATTGGGTTATTTAAATGAGTTTTAATGGGTCTATTTGTTTTCTAATTAAAACTATCCTTAGTACAATTGTTATAGACATTATTATTATATCTCCACGAAAAATAAATAGTTTGAATTTTATTTCATTCACCTGAAGATTGGTTTCGTTATTTTGGTTTTATAGATCCTATTCAAAGGTTCCAGGATTCACTTAAAGGTGGAAACTTAGTTACATCTTGGATAATATCTTTTTATTAGAGAAAAAATATATGAACTTTCAACATTCTGTACAATATATAATGTTTTACATGATACACTGTTTTAACATCAAGATGATCTCTCATGTGATGGATTATATCTTCATCAACATCAACATCCTTTATGAGAAAAGATGATCCAATACCTAGGAAGTAGTACCTATGATTTTATTCTGATTATATATACTTTATATTTTTTCTTGAGGTGGTATCAAAACTACCCAACTTTCAAGCACACTCTATTTTTCTATTTATGGTTTTACATTAAAAAATTATTCTTCTCTTCCTTGAGTTGTGAATTCTTTATTTTAATGTCAGGATAATTCGGGTGGTGAATCCCATAGTTTCAAGTTATGTGTTTTAATTGTTTTTTTACTCCCCATAAACAAGTAAGTGTGTTATGGTTATCCCTTCAATATAAAGGGATCTTGTAATTGGGTTATGATTCCCCCTCAAAATTCATTTTAGTGCACATGTATCTCCCTCTAAGTGAAGAGGTATTAGACTAGAAAATGTCATTTTTTAGTAAAACTTGTATAAAAATCAAATTTATCATTTCTTTTATTCTAATACTAATTATATATATTAAAAAATTTAAATAAAAAACTTAAATAGATAATTTATTTGAATGATATTTTTAGTTTTGTCTATTCACCTGCTCCAGACAATTTTCCATTACCATATCCAATGTAATAATTGGTTTTAGTGGTTGTTCCTTTCATTGAATTTCCTAATCATTATATACAATCTATTTTTTATATTTAATTTTGATAACCTCTATATAGACCTCATATTATAAGGTCAATATCATTAAAATGGAAGGATTTAAAAATATAATGAATGGATTCCTTTGAATCCACCTCATTTTGATGGAAGAAATTATCTCTACTAAATATCCAGAATAGAGGTATACCTCTTCAAATTATTCATAGAACATTGATCTATCCTTGAAAAATAGTATACTGTAATAGAAGCTGATCGAGATAAAATTATATTAAATAATACTACTAGATATGTTTTAAATTAAAATGTTGTTAATATATTATATTGTTATATTAACATATATTTTTTGACATATTTATTATTGTATGACACCTCATGAAAATTTTAAGAATATACAAGTTACTACCATTCAATTTGAAAAGTTAACTTGAAATAATCTTGGAATGATTTATACTGAGTACCAATACGTCATAATGGGTGAAGATGAAACATTAATTCAATTGTTCAACTGATTCACTGTTAATGTGAATAGAATGAATTTAGTTAATGAAACTATAGAAAACCCAGTATTTGATGAATGATTCCTATGAAAAGTAACTAAGAAAGGGAATTATATTAAAGTCCCCATTTAAGAAATCTTAAACATCAAAGATTACATTATTAATGAATTGATTGGATCACTAATTTAATATGATCCATAACTGAAGAACGTAGCAGAGAAAGAGAGAAAAAATAAAAGGTGTAGCTTTAAAATATGTGATTATTGATTCTAAAGACTCTAATTAATATCGTTTATGGGATAGTGAAAAATAATTCCCAGATCAGATTGTGATAGGGGTTTACATAAAAAATTAAAAGATGGAATTTAAGATATGATTTAGATGAAACTGAGAAAAATAAAAACAAAGGTGATAAAATAAAGGTGGTATGAATTATAATGCTTTATATGTATCTTTATTTGAGTTTATGGAGAAACGAAATATCATTTTTGACAATACTAAACCAATGAATAAAGAAAAATATAAAAAACAATAAAAATGCATTGAACATCAGTATGAGTTCTATACAAAATTCAGATTCTTGAAAACAATCTAGAAATGAGAAAAAATATGTTAACCTATTCTTCATGGAAACTTTTGATGAGGTTAGTGAATATATATTCTACTCTAGATATTAATATTTTGACTAATATTCTAAAAATATAAATATCTCTGAGTTGAATAAAGAAATCGAATGTTTAAGAAAAGATATTTTCAATGCTGAAAATTTATATATTATTTAAAAAGAAAATAATTTGAAACATATTTTTGAAAATAAAATTATTTTACATGGGAGTGAAAAATTATGGAATATTATTCCATCTTCTCATTTAATGGTTTATAACAATTTTAAATCTACACAATATATGAATGAAAAATTGGAAAAGGTAATTGATTGACTTAAAAAAACATTATGTACTTTTATTCAAGGTCATGATAAATTTCAAAAAAAATATGTCTTTTAATAAAATTAAGAAACAAAAGACTCTTTTTTCTATGTTATAATATTAAATCAAATGTTTAAATCTGATTTTTTAATATTAAAAATTTTTCACTTCTATTTTTACTTTTTAAAAATGCGCCATGAAGGGTTACTATGAAAATTTTTATTATCCTACATTAAAATAGTCTTGGGGATTTAAAAAAACTAATATTTCTAAATACTTGTTCTCTTGAGTACCGTACAATACATGTTCAAATTCTATGTGGGTTCCTTAAATTTTTGTTACTAATCCTATTAGACCCAAAGTGTATTGGGTACTAAAATTTTAATGTAATATATTTTTGTGTAAAAAATGAATTGGATGTATCAAGAATGAGTTAGGTTACATGGGTAGTGGATGTTCTACGACCATGAAAAAATACCCATCAAATTTTAACACTTACAACACAAGTGATATTGGAACAATAAAATTTGGGGGAAATTCCAAAGGAAATGTAAAATGTTTTGGTAAATTAGGTTCTTCAAATTATACTTGTATTTATAAAGTTTAATTTTTAAAGTAATAAAATATAATTTAATGAGTGTAACACAAATATGTGATGATGTAATGAAAGAAAAATTTCAAATAGGTAATTTTTTATTTTTTGATGACGAATCATTATTATTTTATTCTAATTGATAGACCAATATTTATATTATTGTTTTTTCTGAACTAAAAATTAAACATTTTAAGTGTTTTAATGATGTGTAGAGTGATAATATCCTTGTCACTAATTTTATTGTCATGTTAATTTTAAAATATAACATAAGCTCTCAAAATAAGAGAATTTGTTACTACTACCTTCTTTAACGAAATAATAGCTCCATGATTTTGATTATTTTATGAAAGTGAAAACACATAATTTTTCTTTTAGACATATTAGTCATATAAGTATTAATAGAAATTTATATTTAATAATTATTTATTTATTTGAACTTTCTCAAATTTCATGCCATGGGGGAATAAAATATAATTGAGTTTTTGTTGATGATAATAGTATATTTACGTTGGTATAATTTCATGATAAAAAATTAAACATGATCATGATTTATTTTTTTGTTTTATATTATATGTCATAGTTTCAATTTATCAATATTTATTATATTTTTTAATTGAGTAAAAAAATGGAATGATTGTTTCTATTCATAGTGATATAGTAGGTGAGTTTAAAAATTTATAATATGAAATTTTTTGGGAAAATAATGTTTACTTTCATAAATTATTTTCTCCAAGGACACCATAAAAAAATTATATTATATAATTAAAAAATATAACTATTATTGAAATGGATCAAAATATATTATGATAATATAATTTTCCTTGATATTTTTGGGCCGAGGCCATTTTTTATTATCATTATATTTGAAATATAATTATTTTTTAAAGAAAATGCAAAATTAGTTATATAAAAATAATGTTCCTAATGTTGGTTACTTTAGAGTTTTTAGTTATAATGATTTTAATTGGAATTCAGAGGATAATTTAGATAAATTATACAAAGAAAGTGATGAATGTATGTTTATTAGTTATTAGAATATTATTAAAGCACTAAATCATTATAATAAAATAACTATAAGTATTGAATAATCATTTATTGTAATGTTTGATAAACATATTGCTAAAATAAATTTTGATTCTAATGTTTTTTATATAGATTTTAGTTATTTTAATTTTTGTGAAGAAAAAATCCATATTAAGATGAATCAATTGAGGGGGATCATAATAATTCATGACATAATCCACAATCATGGATGAATCTTAAATATAATAATGTTGAAAATGTTATGGGTGATTTTGATTCTGGAATGAAAACTAGAAATTCAAGTTTAAATTTTTCTGGTAACTATACTTTTATTTCTGATGAAATTCATAACAATGTTAAAGATTCTTTACAAGATGCAAAATGGATATTTTCAATAAACATTAAACATATTTGTATTGTTATAAATAATGTACGGTTTTTAGTATAATTTATTAAGGATAAGTAGTTAATCAGTACTAAATGGATCTTTAGTAATAAGCTAGATGAATCTAGGCACATTTTGAAAAGAAAAACCAAACTTATTGCTCAACGATACTCTCAAAAAGAAGGTATAGACTTAGAATATTCAATTTCACTTGTTTCTAAGTTAGAGGATATTATAATCTTGTTTAATTTTTCTTACATTCAATTTTTTAATATATATCAAATGAATGTAAAAATTGATTTACTAAATGAGTTTATAATGGAATAATTTTATGTTTCTCAGCCATCATGTTTTGAAAATAATTTTTTTCCATCATATCTTTAAATTATCTAATTATTTGTACAGTTTCAAAAAATAATCTCTTCCTTGTTATGAACAAAAAATTTTATTAAATAATTTTTTTAGTAAAGGTAATGATTATCCAACATTTTTTATTAAAATAATTTCCATTGATATTAAAATTTTAAAAATTAATGTTGATGATATTTTTTTGGTTCTTCAAGTGAAATAATTTCTAATGATTTTCATACTTTTATATCATAAAAGTTGAAGATTTGTTTAATTAGATAATTATATTTATTTCCTGGGATTTAAATTTTTCATAGGAAAGATATTATATTTCTTAATAAATATAATTATTTGAAGGTGTTAGTTAAAAGGTTTGTTATAGATTCCTAAAAATATATAAAAAATAAGAAGAGTAATAGCTTTAAATTAATAGATGATACATCTGGTTAATCTATTGATATTAATGTTTATATTGGTATGACAGGTATTTTTCAATATTTAATATAATGAAGATTTAATGTGTAGTGTTATTTGTGATCGATTTCAGGTTGGTACAAAGTTTATTCAAATTAAATATCTATAGAGAATAATTATATATGTAAAATAAACAATTTAATCTAGTTTATTTTATCATAAATAAAATAGTTTTGATTTAATTTTATATTCTGACACTAATTTTGGTAGGTATAGAAGTGAAAAAAAATCACATTAGGTAAGTGTAATTTTCATGGAGAAAGGGTAATTTCATGGTCACCTATGTAACAACTATCTATTTGTCTATCTACAAAATAAGATGAGTATATCTCTGATACCAATATTTGTGATCAAATATTATAAACTTGAAAAATGATACGCAATTTTGATACTTATCTTGAAAATTTTCCAATATATTTTTATAATGATTCTGAAATTTCTAATTCTAATAATTTGAAACAACATTATTTGAAAAATAATATTTATAATAGATTATATTTTAATATAGTTCTTGTGAATATGTGGGATATTGTTTTAGAATTTATCCCTACTGGAAACCATATTGGAGACATCTTTACTAAAAAATTATACTTGGTTCGGATAGAATAATTAAAATTTGACCTTGGGATGTTGAAAGGTTAATTATTTTATCTTTGTATATGTATAGATGAGTTTTTGATTTAATATTATTCCATTAAAAAATGGGGTAGAAAATTAGTTTCATACATAAATTTTTTTTAATCAAATAAAAAATGTGGAGATTGTTTTTGAATGAGGATATTTTTTTATTTCATTACATATTAGTTTATCTTTTAAAAAAAATCCAAAACCATATTATTATTCAATATGAAAATCATTTTTTACATTCTCTCTCTAATGTTATTATAATATGAGTTGTAGTGATTGAAATTTTACAAATCCTATTTAAAATGAAATATAAGAGGTATATATTAATTTTATAAAAAGAAAAGAAGTATAATTTAATCTCTAGAATGTTTTCATTTGTTCCTGGACATGGTACGTGCTTTTTTATTTTAAAAAATATTTTTAGATCAAAATAAATTATAATTTTATATCATTATTCTATAAAAATATGAGTTATACTGATTATATTATTATGTAAAATATTCTATTTTAGGTACAAATTTTTTTTACATTTCATTATAATAAATGGATGCCTGAATTTTTGTTATGTGGTGATTTTTTTTCAAACATCTTATAACAGTTATGGAACACTAGATTTTCTAGAATTCATTGTTTTTTCTATTTACTGGATATCTAATTCAATTAAAATTTGATTATCATATAGTTTTTTGGTTTGTAAGGATAATAAGTTTTTCTGAATTTAATTAAACTACATGAAAATATAAAAATGTCAATTTGGTTCCTAAAAAATTGGAAGGTGTACTAAAAATTTGTTTTGTAGATTTCAAATTATGGTTTCACAGTTCTTTGATCAAGTATTTTAATTTACATATCATGTTAAAGTTATTTCTGATTCATTAGAATTATATTGAAATTATATGTATTTATGTTATGAAGACCAATATATAATTCTACGATTTTAATGTTTTAAAATTCACCGATGAATATGTACCATGATTTCCATGAAGTGACGAATCATTATTCATCATCTCATGCCTCCAACATCTCCATCCATCCATGTCTTAACCTTCAACATCTCCACCAAGAATATATATACCAGATTATATTTATAGTGATCTTATATTTCTCAGTGGAACATATCTACATGTTCTTAAAAACATCATGAATATTTCTCAAAAACACCATTTATTTTGTGGTTTACATCATCTCCTTTAAAGACACCGGCTGATCTCCTTTAAAATCTAATAGTATATCTCCATTTATAACCAATGGTATATTTCCATATAAAACAATTTTAATTGAAATATTATCATAAATGGTATATCACATACTTATGACTAATTATAGACCACATACATATATCAAACCATGGATCACTTAAATATACGCAATGATAGATATCCATTTTGGCCAAAAATAGATCTATTTTAAACCCACAATATATATATTTTAAAATCAATCGTAGGATAATTTTATACTCAAGAATATATCAATTTTTAAAAAATAGGTAGTTCAGATTTTGTAATAAAAATGGTAGATTTTATTTTTTTCAATGGTATATTTTTTTAAAGCTATGGAAAATCACTACATACAGTAGTAATGATAGATTCTCTTACTTAATGGTAGATTCTATATCTCCAATGTTAGATCTAAAATTTTAGCTCCACTTATCATGAGATGATAGATTAGAAATATAAGCATCTAAGAGGTAGTAGATGTTTTTTACGACAAGATATTACTTTTTATTCTACTACCAGATATTATTTTATGAAATAGGAAGTTAAGAAAATTTATCATACATTTAGTAAATATTATTATCCTAAATTTTTTACAAGATCTTATTTATATTTTTTAATATTTGCAATTAATGTATACATAATATAATAATCTTACGTGTTTAATTTATTTTATAAAATAATATATATTATATAAATTCTATTAAAAGTATGTTTATAATATTTTAATCACTTATATGGTATTTTTTAATTTTTTCTTCAATATTCATAGAATGATAAAAAATTTAGTTAAAGTATTCTTATATTTCCTATATTCCTTGATTTAATTGTTTCTAATATATTTAAAAAATATTTTTAAATATTTTTACAATGTTTTAATGTATTAAATTCTAGAAAAACATGTCTTTATATTTATATTGATTTTACTTTTATGTTTCTCCTGACATTCAATAAAATTGAATTTTTAATTGAATTATTTTACATTGATTGAACTGTTATTTGAAATTATTCTTGAACTGTTATTATTGAAATAATTTGAATGATTTAATATGTTGTTTAATTTTTTTTGGAATTTTTCTTTATGTTTTGAATTGTAATGATTATTTTGTATATTATTATTATCTTTATTAAATAATTCACTAGTTTTAATTTTAATTTATTTACCCAGAGAATGGTTTTCTTGATTTTATTTTATAATTACTATTTAAAAGATCCAAGACTCATTTAAGAGAGGAAAAGTTTATCTTAATTGAAATTATATTTTTTCTCAATAAAAAATTGTGAAATTTAAACCTAATGTACAACATGTAATGTCGTGTATGATACCCTATTTCATCTTCTGGATGATCTATAATGTTTCAGATTACATCTTCAATGACTCATACTACCATGATGAGAATAGATAATATAAAACTCTAGAGACAATAAATGTGTCTTAATTCATTTATAACTATATCATATAGTTTCTGGTGTTTTTAAAACTACTTAATAAATTTCACACAATTTTTTATATATATTATTTTACCAAGAAAACTATTAATTCTTCTCTTCCTTAGTATGTGACTCCAAGATTTTATAGGCAAGATCACTATGGTTGTGACTCTGATATTCTAAATTCATGTGTTGTAATTAGGGTGTGACTCCACATAAAAAAGTTAGTGTGTGATTGTTATACCTCCACTAATTTTTTTATTCTAATCAGGTTATGATTCCCCCTAAAAATATATATTTATAGTACACATATCTATCACTAAGTATGAAATTATGAGACTACAATATAAACATTTTGGATTGAACCAATATTAACATACATGTGTTCTTTGTTTTATTTACACTTCTAATTTCCTATTATAATTTCCATAAATAATTAATCTAAATCATCATTTTTTAATTAATATTTTTATTGTATTCTATTCACTCCTATATACCATATTCAATTATGCTATGTGACCTTATATGGTTAAAGAACACACATTTCAAAATTGTTTGACTTGAATAAAATTGGAGAGAGTTTTTTATTGGATCTCATTATAGTAGCGACGAGGCCTTATAATGTTATCTTAGTTATGAACTATCTCTTTGAATCCCATGAATAATTAATTATTTTTTGTGGAGGGTGAAGTGTGTTCATGGAGAAGGGTTGAGGTTTTTCATTAAAAGTGATTAAAAATATATAGAGAAATAGGAACTCATTCATTAGAGGATACATCTGATTACTCGCCATTTGGAAAGTATTACAGATAGGGTTGGTGTTATGAGCTCTTAGCATCCTTCCATGGTGGGAGAATGTATAGATGTACTTCCCTAGAACATGATAGGTTTGGAACCCCATATGGAGATATACTTTTTCATAGGAAATTATTTTGGGACTACCCTATTATATATTCCATCATATTTAATTGATCCCATAGAACCTTGCAAGATGAATGTTCATTTTGAGGATTTATAGAGAAAAAGATTTTTGAAACCTAATGTGTTCACTTGGGTAGACCTGTGTCGGTCACTTTGGAGGCATATGAGAGATTGATGGTAGGTTTTTATTTACATAAAATAATATTGGTGGTTGTTATGTAAGTGTATACACCCCTGATATTGGATTAATTATTCTATCAGTGGTTAGTGGGGAAGTAGTTCCCAGATTTTTTTCCCAAGACTATTTATCACTACCTCCAGGTTTGAAAGGTGGATGTACCAAAGGTGGATTTCCAAATACACTATGGTTTTTTTGTGATTATGGTGATTCCATTAAGCATGTTGGATTCCCCAATAGTGTTTTTGACTTATAAATCATGTTTTTAACCCTTTTGGGATTATTTAATGTTTGTATTCATGAATGAATAACATTGTTTTATGTCATAGTTGGATCACACAACACACTTAAGGATTGTTTAGGACAAATAGAAATAATACCCAAATTATTGAAATCTCTTGTAGTTTTGTAGTTTATTGAATATAAATAAATCTTGGTATATGTATTCATATAAATTGGGGTGATATTTGACCCAACAAAGGACGATCTAGTGCAAGCTTATGATCTATAAAAGTGTGTGGGTGAGGTAGTAGATGCACGTAGCGAATTTTTTCATCTGTTTTTAGAGAGGTAATATAGAGACCCATCCTTTTCTTAAATTACCATTAAATCATTTTAAAGATAAAATACATAATATTATAACACATAGAGGATCCAACCATGGAAGGATGCTAAGAGCTCATAACACCAACCCTATCTGTAATACTTTCCAAATGGCGGGTAATCAGATGTATCCTCTAAGAGCTCATAACACCAATAATATTAATTTTATAATTTAATCCCGAACCAAGTGGGCTTATATCAGTATGAAATCACACATGAGTTTATAATTAGCTTATTTAGCTTATTTTGGTAAATTACGATATTTCACTATTCATCAAAATTCATGTATTTTAGAAAAATCCAAAAATTTCACCCCAACCATTTTTTGATACGTAGAATCCAAAAATGAAGTCCATTTTTAAAAAATAATTTTTGTTATTATTATTAATTTAATATTTAATTAAAATCATAATTTACTAGAAAAATATTGTTTTTAAAATTAAAACTTATTTTATAATGCATTAAAAAATTATGTATGGTCTTATAAAATTTTATAAAAACCAGAAGACATAAATTTGAAAATTTATTAATGCATTTTAAGAAAATAAATTTTCTTTTAAATTAATTAAATAATTATAATTAATTATATTATGACTTACAAAAATACCAAAACGTTTGCTATGGTCAAATTGTCACTTTCTAAGATGGATAAATTTTATTTAATTATTCATGGGTAAGGTGTCTATTAATTTGGAAAATTTAACATTCATAAGAGTCATATTACTATTTATAAGGGTAGATTACTATTCATAAGGGTATGTTACTATTCACCAAAAAGTATTTTTGTTTAATTAGACTAAAAAATCATCTTGAACACAACCGTGTATGTCAAATTTTCAAAATTCAAAACATAGAAGTGGAAAAATTATGTTTAATGGTCGCATAATATTTTTTATATTTATATGTCGTTGTGATTCCTATGGTTATTATAATATAAGGAATAATTATAATAAGGGAATTCAATTGATAATACTTTGGGTCGTTGCATTCTTCCCCCTTTATGAAATTTCTCCCTAGAAATTTCGTTGTAAAAAATAGGTGAGGGTAATTCTCCTTCATCCCCTCCTCTGGTTCCCATATAGCTTCTTCAAAATCATATATCCTATAAAAACTTTTAAAGGGTGGGTTTTCTTGTTGTGTAGAACCTTATCTCTTCGGTGCAGAATCTATGCTGGCTGCTCCTCATAGGAGAGATCATCATCCAATTGTACCACCTCTTAGTTGAGTAGATTTGAGGGATCAGGTATATACATTCTCAGGAGTGTTATATGAAACAAATCATGAACTTGAGATATATTCAGTAGAGGTGAAAGTTTATAGAACATGGATCCTATGCGTCCTAGGATCTCAAAGGGGCCAATGTACATTGGGCATAACTTCCTTTTATTTCCAAATCGCATGATTCTCTTCCATGGTTATATTCAAAGGAAGGCTTTATCTCCAACGTCGAACTCCATGTCCCTACGATGGTTGTCAGTGTGTCTCTTTTTCTGACTCTCAGAAACTTTGATGTGTTTCTGGATGACTTGAACCTTCTCAATCATCTCTTTCACAAGATCAGGTCCAAGTAGCTTTATTTCTCCAACTTCTTCCCAACAGGTTAGAGTTCTACATCTCTTTCAATACTGAGCATCTATGGAGAAATCTGAATACTTAAGTGGAAGCTATTGTTTTATGAGAACTCAACCAATGGGAGATTCTGATCCCATCCACCTTTGAATTATAGAGATCATGCTCTTAGCATATCTTCAAATATCTGAATAGTCCTTTCATATTGGCCAACGGTTTGGGGGAGATAGGTCATGCTGAAATTTAATTTAGATCTCAAATCATGTTGAAGGCTCCATCGGAATTTAGATGTGATCCTTGGATCACAGTTAGAGACAATTGAGAGTGGAACACCATGAAGTCTCACCACTTCCTTCACAAATACCTTTGTATATTGTTCTACTGAGAGATCCTCCCGAATAGTGATAAAATGGGTAGTCTTGGTGAGTTGATAAACCAGAACCCATATCACATTATTTCCCTTTGACATCTTCGGGATACCCATGACAATGTCTATAGTAACATTTTCCCATTTCCACATGGGTATAGTCAATGATGGCATCATCCCTTTTGACATTTTCTGCTCTGCTTTAACTTTCTGACATACCGAGAACCTTGATATATATTCTTCATTCTCCTTCTTCATGTTATCCCACTAGAATTGTTCTCGAAGATCACGGTATATCTTGGTGCTACCTAGATGGATAGAGAATGTTGTGCTATGTACATTTTCCAATAGATCCTTCTTTATCCCGGGTGATTAAGGCAGAAAAATCCATGTTCCAAACCAAATAACACCATCATCGTCGATATGGAACTCGTGAAACTTCCCTTCCTTTACTACATTCACCTTCTTTTATAACTCATCATTATGCCTTTGTGCTTCCTTAATTTTCTCTTGGATGGATGTATACACAATAATTTGAAAAAGGTAGGATGTATCCCCTACCCTTATGAATTCTAAATTCATCCTTTGAAAATCCATGAAGATAGTGTCTTTCTCAATCCGTAACATGGATAGAGTAGCTGGTTCTTTTTTACTTAGAGAATCAGCTACCTTGTTCGCCTTTCTAGGATGGTACTGAATAGGGTAATAATAATCCTTGATTAGATCTAACGATATCATTTGATGAATGATGAGATTCTTTTGTGTGAATATATACTTTAGGCTATTGTGGTTGGTGTATATGTCACACTTCTCTCCATAAAGGTAGTGCCTCCAGATTTTCAAGGCAAAAATCCCGGCTGTAAGCTCAAGATCCTGTGTCTGGTAGTTATGATCATAGATCATCAACTGTCATGAGGCGTAGGCTATCACATTATCATTTTTTATGAGTACACAACCCAAACCATTCATTGAATCATTAATTTATGTCACAAAACATTATCCACCTTTTGGTAGTGTGAGTATAGGTGCAATGATCAGCCTTCTCTTTAGCTCTTTAATGCTTCCCTCACATTCTTCCATCCAGACATACTTTACCCCTTTCCTTGTTAACATAGTTAGCGAGCTTGACAATCATGAGAATTGTCCCACAAAACGTCATTAGTACCCAAATAATCTAAGAAAACTACATATTTCTACGACACTAGAGGGCCTGGGTCATTCCTCAATCACCATTGTTTTTGAAGGATCCACACAAATTCCCTCACTTAGGATCACATGTCCCAATAATGTTACTTTCATCATCCAAAATTCACACTTTCTGAAATTGGCATACAAATTCTCCATTCTCAATGTCACCAACACAAGTCTTATATGTTCTTTATGATTCTCCTTTATTATGGAGTAGATGAGAATATCATCAATGAACACTACCACAAATATGTCGATATAATGTCTAAAGACTCTATTCATCATATCAATAATGATTATAAGGGAATTATTAAGTCTAAAGGGCATCACCAAAATCTCATAGTGTCATACCTTGTATAGAAGGCAGTCTTCTAAATATCATCCTTCTTGAACCTTTACCTGATGATATCTAGAATGAAGATCCACCCTTGAAAAGTATTGAGGTACTCTTAACTTTCTGAACAAGTCGTCAATACTTTGAAGAGGATACTTTTAATTTATTGTGATCTTGTTGAGTTCCCAATAATATATACAAAGCCCCATTGTTCCATCCTTTCTCTTTACAAAGAGAATTGGAGCGCCCCAAGGTGATTCACTAGTGCGTATGAACCCTTTGTCTAGATGCTCTGGCAGCTGCTTCTTTAACTTCTCCAGTTCAATAGGATCCAACCTATATGGACACATTGAGATTGGAGTAGCTACAAGTATGAGTTCTATTGAGAACTCTACCTCACGATACGTGGGAATTGTAGGTAACTCTTCGGAAAATACATCACGGTATTCCCTCACAAGGGTAATTTCCTCAAGTTTGGAAGTTTCCTTTGACTCAACCATTTGGGCAATGTATGCTCCTTCATTGGGAATCAACCCCCACACCATAGAAGGATTTTTGAAAGGTGATTCTTGATCTTTCTTCCATTTGTAGAGGATCATGGGATGGTTTGGAATATGAAAAGATATTTTCATTTCCCTACAGTTGATATGTGCTCTATATAATGAGAGCCAATCCATTCCAATTATATAATCAAATTCCACCAATGGATGTATTATAAGATTCACTGGGAGAATCTTCCCACATATGCCAATAGGAGAAGAGTCAAACACATAGGTTGAAATGATTTCACCACTCAGTGTTTTTACAGTAATTTACGCTTCAAGGTTTCGAGGCTTTGATTTTGCTATTCTATCCAACTTGCAAGATATAAAGGAATTTTAGAACTAGAAACAAATAATATTTTTATCATTATTGAGAGATTAGGAAGTGCACCTTGTAAAACTTCATTATCATTCTCCTCTTCCACAGTAGTGATGGAATATTCCTTACCTTGTCCTTTTGGATTTGGTGGCTGCTGATGTTAATAACCCTCGAGAACTCAAGGTTTAGTGCATTGTCTTTCATAGTGTCGTAGCTCCCTACAGTTGTAGAATTAAACTAGGATTGGTTCTCTCATTTCATCTGCCACATTCTCCCTCCTTATAATTCTTTTTCGACACTCTTGAGTATGGTTTCCTTATTTCCCACACTTCAATCATTTCCCCATCCCTTTAATATAGTTACCATGGTGCAACCTCCCACATTTTTTGCATGTGTATCGTTGAGTTTTCCTCCCACCTTTTTCATTAGATTCACTAGCTGGAAACTCCATCATTCGTTTCTTATCACCATAGCCAAGGGAAAAATTTCAAAACTCCATATCCACTATGAAAGCACACTTAAAAACTCATTCCAAACTCCCAATGCCTCGCATTTCAAGATCCTTTTGAAGGTGTGGTTTTAATCCACTAATGAATCTATCAATTTTTCTATCATTTTTGATAAAAAACCCTAAGCGTACCTTGAAAGCCTTGTGAAATTTGCTTCGTATGTTGTGACAGATTCTCCTTTTTTCTTGAGCACAATGAATTCTCTATACATCTTCGTGTGGAGAGTTCTTGGGAAATACTTGTTAAGAAACATTATCTTAATGTCTTCCCGTTTTTTCTCTTCAATTTCCTCCCTTGGAGTGGTGTTCTTAATCAAAGCCCACCATTGATCAGCCTCTCTTTATATATGATAAATGGATAGATTCTCCTTCTCTGTATTAGAACAGTGAAGCACAGAAAAGATTTTATCCATGGAGTTGACCCACTGTTCTGTAACTAGTACATCATAAGATCTACAAAACATCGGTGGTCGTTGCCGCATAAATCATTCGATTTCCAGTTTCTCCCTCTTTGGTTAAGGAGGACATTACCCATTATTATGTTTATCGTTCATAACCTAAGATAATGGGTAAGAATCTCCTTGATGTCTTGAACTCCACCTCCCAAATCATTGGGGATGTCATTCGGGAAATCGTTGCATTGGACCTCGTATGAGTTGTTGTTCTGGTTTCTCCTTGTTCCCACTATTTTCTAATATAGAAATGGATAGAACAAAACATAAGTCAACAAGTTGGGAATAACATATTCATTTAAAATTTTTATACTAAAATTATAACATATGGGATCTCTATGTAAATCTTCTTGTGTGCATATTTGTACTTAGTCTCATGCATGAGGTTTTCACTAGGGTTCACTAATCCTAATTCCCAAATTAACTAAACATTTCCTCTAATGCCAACTATAGAGACCCAATATTTTATTACATTACTATTACATAATTTTAATGATAAACAACATAATATTATTACACATAGAGGATCCAACAGTTTAATGTCTTGGTAAAACTATGAGCATACATAACAATTACAACATTGAGAATAATCATTTATTCAATTTCTTCTTCTCTAGATTCTTACTGGCACATGACCTCTCCTTACTACATGTTTCAACCTGAGGATATAACTCAAAAGATCTGAGATATAATCCCAATAAGGGGAAAAATAAGAACAATATATCATGGTTTAGCATAATCATAACATAAGCAATGGATCATGAATATAAGGGGAATCATAAAAAATAAGACTTGAAATGTGGAAATTCATGAAGATGAAACATCATGTCTTAGTGGTTAACTACCATACATACTAGTGAAAAAATCTAGCATCTTTTTCACACATAATTTCTCATTTACTCATGAGATTAATTACTTTACCCAATGCATTGGAGCGATGTATAATTCTGGGCACACTCGTCACATTCAAACATTCATATTGTGCTATATAATTCCGGGTGCACCAATCATATCATAACATTATCATTATCATGCATACCACATAGAAAATATATCAATAATGAACATAAATAACCCATGTAAATGAATGGGTTTAATATAATAAGAAAAAATTCATAAACATTGGGTTTCTAAAAGAAAGAGGGAATAACACACTTGATAGATGAACCATAAACCTTGAATGAGAGATAAAAGTGAGTTCTTCAAAGAAGAGTTCTTTTAGAATTTTTTTTCTGTCATAAACTTCAGTAGAAAATATTTATATCCCAAAATAGGTAAGATAATTATGAAAAAATTATTTTCAATGAGTGACCATAAAAAATTTGCAGTGAAAGAGGGAGAACCCGAAGGAAGAAAATTGGGTTCTATATTTTCCCCTTACCTTATATCCGAATGCTTCCTTCGATTTGTTATACTGTATATTGATATTATATTAATTCATTATAAAATAAAGAACATTTTATACATTAATAGGTGTCATTTTGGTTTCATTACATTAATTTATGGACCTTTTGATATGTTATAGAGTTCAAAAACATTGCTCGGGAATGTTCATTTTTATGGTTTTCTTGAGCGTTTCACATGTATTCAGGAATTGAAGTTTGTGTAGAACATGTATAAACATCCAAAACATATATTCCATTTTATTAATGATATTAAATACTTTAAAATGATATTATAATGAATTACATTGTATTCCATGTGGATGAATCATTAGATAAAAACTATGTGGTGATTGTTTGTGTTTATTTGGGAGGTTTTTATACCCCAACAAACTTACTTTGATTAATCATTTAGTAATATGTACATAATTTAGTTCCAGAACATAAATAGGACATAATAAATATAAAATATTCTGTTTCAACAATAAATATTATTTCATGACCATATCTTAAGGTAGAAATGAAAAAAGAAAACATGTCATTCTTAAAGGTGATATATTAACACTTCACAAACAACATTTTCTTTTATGAAATAAAAGGTGGAGGCGAAGGGGGGTGGATGATATAATATCCAATTAGTATCATAAAATTGTAATATATGTATAATAATAGAGTTACTAAACCATTGGATAAATATAGTTTGGGTGAGAAAAAGAAAAGAACTTGAAATTGCAAGGAATTTAAAGGAAAAGAATGAGAGAAATTATCTCTTGAATCCTCCTATTGAGATCCTTCTTAAAGGGCCTATGCTTGGTCTTTTGATGAGACCAGAAGCTCTTGGATGTGGGAAAGGGGATAGGGAAGATTCATGGGCAGAGTTTAGACATGTACTGAAGCTTGAGAGGTGTGGCAGAATGAGGGAGTAAAGGGTGGTATTTATAGTGGAGGGGAGAGGGGATTTCTTAATATAAAATCCATTAATTTATTATTTCCCCAAAAGACAAGGAATATCGAGTCTTAAATGACCAATAATTGTAATTTTATAATGTAATCCCGAACCAAGCGGGCTTACATAAGTATAAAATCACACATGAGACTATAATTAGCTTATTTAGTTTATTTTGTAAATTATTGTATTTTAGTATTCATCAAAATTCATGTATTTTAGAAAAATCCCAAAATTTCACCCCAACAATTTTTTGACGTGTAGAATCCAAAAATGAATTCAATTTTACAAAACTAATTTTATAAATATTATAAATTTAATATTTAATTAAAATCATAATTTACTAGAAAAATACATTTTTTTAAATTAAAACTTATTTTATAATGCTTTCACAAATTATGTAGGGTTTTATAAAATTATCTAAAAACTAGAGGACATAGAGTTTATAATTTATGAACAAATTTAATGAAAATAAATTTTTTTCAAATTAATTAATTAATTGAAGTTAATTATTTATGACTTACAAAAATACCAAAACATTTACTATGGTCAAATTGTCAATTTCATTGATGCCTAAATTTTATTTAATTATTCATGAGTAAGTTTAATTTTATTTTGAAAATTTAATATTTCTAAGGGTCATATTACTCTTCATAAATATAGGTTTCTATTCATAAGTGTATGTTACTATTCAGTAAAAAATATTTGTGTTTGATTAGACTCCAAAAATCATATTCAACACAATCGTGTATGTCGTATTTTCAAAATTCAAAACATAGAATTAGAAAAATGATGTTTAATGGTAACATAATATTTATTATATTTATATTTCATTGTGATTCCTAATGTGATTATACTATAAGGAATAATTATAAGAAGATAATTCCATTGATAAAACTTTTGTTCGTTATAGGAAATGTAGAATTTTATCTTATTGAAGTTAGAAAAGAAGGGTGAGGATGGTGTAGAGTATCCCCAATTTATGATTTCCACCACTCCACTTCATTATTGGGAAATAGAGACAAAAATTATGGAACTCGAAGTCATTTTCTTATGTGATGAGATATCAATTGGAAATGTTCATGATGTATTTTCATGGTGGTTCTTCTAGGTAACTAATAGGTAAAAATTATATCTGAGCAATCATTGATTGAATCACTGAGATGTCCCACTTCCAAACCATCTAAGAGAAGATCTCAGAGGATTGGTTGTGAAGATTATGTGTTGAGAAGGTAGTTTATCATTATGTAATTTATTTAATGATCACCTCTGACCACGATGCTTGCATCCCAACACACATATAGAGAGGATATATGAGGATATTGTACTTTGTTGTGCTTGAGATTATAGTTTCTACACCCAAATAATAACCCAATAAAAAAGAACAATTAGGTTATGGATAACATGCTCCATCATTGTAGGTTAGTTTCATGTTAATATTTTTAAGTTCACCTACCCTCAACTATGTTTTCCTATCCTTTTTATTTACACTCCACTATAAGTGTAGAACTATTTCTTTCAATGGATGGGATACCCTATAGGTCACCAATATAATGGTTGGATATAGTGAGAAATAACATTGAAGCCTATATGTAGTGCTAGTGATGGTCGTAGGGGGTGTAATTAATCAAGAGGAGGATGTAGACTATCAGAAAAAATTATCAGTCCTTTCAGGACTGATCATGATGGAATTTTGTGTTTGATGAAAAGAACATATGTTCTGAGATACCTCTCATCATCAAGGATTATATTTATTTTTATAGGGGGTTTTCTATCTCCAGGGTAAGTAGGTCCCTTTTATAGTTATTGTGTGGGGTTGGAAAGGTGGTGTACCCCTTGACCCCATGACAACAATTAGACTTGGCATTTGGTGTTTTCTATGTGTCCAAGATGATAGTACATGTGCATAATGTATTACATGATGTCAACCATAATGAGTAGGATGATAAAGGTAATGTTCTCTTTCTAAGGATCCCAATGGAGTTGAAAAACCAACAAGATATAACATTTTTTTGGAATCTGATTCCCTAGGGTGTGTTCCTCTTAACAACATGCAGAACCTAACGAGGGATCATGGGAGTGGGAAACACGATTGAGATCTTTTTATCCCCACTTTTGAGTAGGATATTTTTTTTTGGGAATTATTATTATAGAGGTGGGTAGAATATAACTTCTTTATTTATATTGAGTAATACTTTAGAGGGGTAGACCATGGAGTCGACGTGAAATTCCAGGGCCTTGAGATCCTTGGTGAAGTTATATTAAAAATATTATATGTATAATATCACACTCTAAATAAATTTTTGAAATAATGGAATATTTTCATATCAGATCCTCATATCAGATATTTTATAATTCCATTAAATCATTAATGTAATTTTTACCCTAGGCATGGAAAATATTTGATCAATGGTTATCATTTTGTAGAGGGTGATCATTGGATGACACGATAATTAATTAAAAAATTTATTTTATTTATTTAATTAATAAGGGTAAAATATATATACCCTTCCTTTGGATTGATATGAATGGTAAAAATAATGGGGTTTCTCCCACACACATAATATTAACAAAGATATATATGAGGTGCAGTCAAACATCATCTTTGATGGTGATGATGGCCAAATCATGGGGTGTCTTCATCAGGGAGAAGATCTGGAGTCGATGCTTCATCATATCACCACAAGGATGGAGGATTGATGTGTTCTATGTGTTGATTCACAAATATGAATTTTATATTGATTTTCAAATACCTTTTATGACTAATAAAAATCCCCTAGGGATCGATATGTGAGTAAACATGGAAAACTGAAGTTTCAGGAGGTTTGTAGGGATTTAACATTATCAAATCCCTACCACACTGAGTGTAGTGTAAGAGAATAAATCATGTTTTAAACTCATTTAGGGAAGAATATATTTTTAAAATTACACATCATGTTCTATTAGTAAATGCCTTGGATTTGAATATGTCCATGTGATTGAAAACATAGACAAACATACCATATCTTGAGGTAATGGTCATGCAATAGCACACGACCAAACCCTATGAACACATGGTAGTATTCATTCTTTTGAAAACAATTTGGGTCCCTAGAGTTGGAAAGACACCTGGAAAAAAGAATATATACATGGGAATTAGGCAATATACATGGTCATAGGCAGAAGAACATGAACATACACTTGAGCTGATAGTTCACGTTGTGCACCCTCGGTACATATTGTGTATTTAAACATGCCTAGCTATGTCGTGGGTCGGTGTGGACCCATCAATGTGTTAAAATTTGGTTACAAATCATGTTACATCTTGTATATGCTATGTAAATTCCATACAAATTTTGAGTACCATGATGGGAAATGACCAGAGATCGAAATCATGAGACACACCATGTAACATTGGATGCCACACGTTATACTATCCTTAGAGACTTCTTCCTCACATATACCATTATCGAGTACAAAAAGTTGAGAATAAGTGTATCCTATCCTATGTTTATTTCTATATAGAACATGAAAGTGGCATCTGTTTGGGAATTAGAGATTCCATGAAATTTAATTTTAGTTGGACACTTCTTTTAGTGATATATAGTCTAGTATATTTTTTGTGTGATCCCGTAGTACATCTATATAGGGGTATAGTGTGGAATTACATCCTGATAATTGGATTTTCATACCCTCAATGGGATTTTTTTCAGAAACTATTTTACGAATCAATCCATGAGTCCTAAGATGAGATTCTCAATTGTATCATAATATTTTGGTGATGTTAGGTGAATCATCTTGGCCATATTATATGAGTGCATGATCCCCTACTTAGACTAGTTTCTAGTTTGGATTTGTGGTGTCCTCCAACTTTCCTGTGTGTAACCCTTATCAGTTTATCAATATCATTAATGTAACTATTAGGGCTATTAATTTCCCCCGCTGGTCATGTGTGTGATCCCATATATGTGTATCGTGATCTTTATTGTTTTAGAGGGTTAATATAGTTAGGGTTTTCGATTTCCTCCATGACATTGGGTGTGATCCCCAGTGTATGTACAAATCACATTGGAGTTGGATTGAGTATCAATTTGGTTAGGGATAATGAGAATGACCTCTAGGTTGATTTCCTTCAGTGAAATCATAGCTAATGGAATGAGATATCCTAGATGATAATTACCTTGAATCATCTAGAAGAATCTTGTAGCTTGTAGTAAGAATGGGAACTATTTTAGACCTAGTCTCTATATTGAGTATATATGGGTTTTGATCAACTTTCTATTCCTCGTATTCTGATTAACATACTTTGGAAATGATTATCAGACTCGACATTTATATTTTAGTTGTGGAGATGGATATTTCATTTCTCTCTCGCTTGAGTTTTCTATAACCACGTACTTATGGGTTTAGTTGACTATTTTTGTTATCCCATATTTCGAATTGTTGAAAACATCATAGATATGTATATAGCACACCTATATTGAATATTCTAGAAAAATATATTTTTCTGCAGAAAAAAGGTCTTTTGAAGGTTTCCTATGAGGGCTAGGTATAACGACCTAAAATGTTATAAATGATGTTTCCCTTTGTGATTTAATTAAATTTAATAATTTCTAAAATGGTTATAGAAAACACATACACTTACATGATTCTATCATTTAATTTAAATGAACATTATGAATATTAACATTTTTTATATAGATGTTAAACAATTATCACTTGATTAGTATAAATATAGTGGTTTAATGAATCCAATTGACTCAGACAAAGGAAGTGATGACCTCATCCAGAATGATTGTACTCTTTGAATTACATTTATTAGAGATTATGATATAGATTTCATCATTGGTATTTTCTATTGACCAATACCATGCTGAGATCCAATAACTTAATCATGAGAAAACCTATTTACGGGAGAAGTACAAGATTATCGAGATCACAACCGAAACCATTTTTTTCAAACAACCCCACGAATGCCTCGCCATCAAAAACCATACTCTTAGGATTAAGGCAAGTGTAATAAAAGGATATGTATCAAGACCATAATAATATGAATATGTATTTTGTATAGAATAATGAATTTATCTTCAGTTTTATTGTTACTTTACAAAATAATTAGATTTTTATTCAATTAAACACAAATTTTATTTTTAGGAAATATTCAAATTCAATAAAGAAATTTATTTTGAATAATTAATGTATTTTTGAAATAAATAATATTATTAATTGTGTTATATTAATTATAAGTGGTAATATAAATTTTTATGACGCAAAATGTACTTTTTGTATGGGTTCAAAAACTATTACTGTAAAAAACCCATCATTTTTGAATAAATGTGTAATATTATTTTAAAAAAGAAAATGCATAAATTTAAAAAAATATGTAGATAAAATGAATATTATTTTTGGAATTCTAAAATTGAAATTATCTATTTGTGTATTTTTCATAATTTTCTGAGAGTCGATTTTTTTTGGTGAAAATTAAATACCGTATAAATATATGGTGTGTTTAATGACATCGCAATGACACAAAAATGATGAAATAAATACTATAATGGGTATAAAAAGTCAAATATATGTTTTAAAGTTTAAATAGTGTGATTTTAAGTTTATTTGATTTATTTTATTATGAATTTTGGAATCCTCCAAAACATTTAATATATTTTAGAGTTTTAAATTCATTTATTTAAAAGTGTGACTCAACTCTAAATGAGAATGGGAATTATTTTAATAAGTTCTTAAATTTTCCATATAAAATACTTAAAACATCTACACTTTATAAAAAACATGGGGAAAATTGTTAGAAGGTTGGTGGTTTGAAATATTTTATTTTAAAGATCCAAAATTTAAATATTAAAGAAATCCATCAATTTTACAATATAAACCCACAAAATATACCACACATCTTAAATAAAATTCCTTAAATCAGGACCATAATATTCCCTCCTCTCTCTAGATTCCTCAAAATGTGAACCAAGCACTAAAGAAGCTCCCTTTAAAGATTTTGGTGTCAAACTCTTAAAAAAATGGATCATCTCTTTCTTATTTTTATTGAAGAATCCCTCTAAGTAGTGCCATTTTATTTTAAATTTCTAATGGTGTGGTAGGTTTTATAACCTCCCCCATAATCCAATTATTATTTAAAAATTGTGAGATTCACATTTCTCTCTGATTATTCCCTCATATGAACACCCATTACAAAGCCTTAATTTCATAAGCATCCTTTCCTCTTCCTTTTTCTTCAAGATTATATATTATTGTTTACCTCAATTTTCTAATTCTAAAAGTATAGAAATGTGTATAATTTTCCCTATTACTGTCCAATTCATGTTCAAAATATTAGAGACCCATTTCTCTTTCTTCAACACATTTTATAAACTTTTAAGTGATGTCATTATACTGCTGAATTTTCTCCACAGTTTTCCATGCCAAACCAAATGTGTAGTTAATATCATACCCATTTTCTATAAAGGGTGTTCAATTTTGTGAACATATACCTTTTTATAAGGGAATTACATTTTTTTTATTCCATATTTATTGATTGTGAAATAAATTTTAATGATTAATGGCCATTGGTTTATTATCTTAGTGGCACATTTTAGATTGAGAATAAAATAATAGTGATGGGTGCACCCATAATTAAATGGTGCTTCAATGCATTGAGTAATTTTTTGTATCATTATACATCATAGTGTGATATGGGGTACCTAATTAATTTATGGGAATTTCTCCACAATTAATTCATTCTATTTTATCCTTGACATATCTTTATGATGCTATTTTTTAAGTGGATTTCATATTTCCCATATTTTGATTATCATGCCATGTCAAGCCTTATTGTTCATGATACACTATGATTCATTTTTATGCATTGTATAACATGTATTATTACTCTCATTTTATTCCATTTTTATTCCCTTACTAGGATTTGTGGCTCACCCATTTCTTATGTACTTTCCCGAGGTTATCCAATGTAGTTTTAAGCTCAAGCATGTTGAAGAACTTTTAAAGAATGATGGTGTAATTCATGTTTGAAGATGTAATGAAATGTACCTAATTACAAAAGAAACTAAAATTCCCTATATTTTGGGTAGCATCAAGTATAATATTATGTAATTAAATTTGGTATTAATGTTTAATAAAACTAAGTGTTGTTATACCAGGAGTAGGGGTGCATAGTGAAGAAAAGAGAAAATGGTTTGTAATTGGTGTTACATTAGATTATAGTCCCCTAATTGGTAGAAGGTTATAATAATTTAATAGTTTTATGGTGTTCATATATTTGGACCATTATGTTTTCCATTAATTTTTGTGATATATAAGTTTTCATGAATTAGTACTAATTTTACATTACCTTACGTTATTGTATTTGTATTTGGAAAAGTGTGTTTGTATAGGTATGGTAGACTATGGAATCCCTATTAATTTATATTCTTAATAAGTGATAGTCTTCATCCCGGATCCTATTGGAGGTATGATTGGAGTTTCAAACAAACTAAAATGTTATCCAGGTGGCCCCTATCAGGCCAGGTCATGATAATACTGGACTATATATTTGATGTATAGAGATACATCATGTAATATGAACCTTGTTTTTATATTCAATGTGTATGATATTTTTATAAGAATTGAGACATAAAATACCATTGGATAATATATAAATAACTTTTCTTGTGAGTAATTGATATATAAAAATTTATTTATTTTAAGTCAAGTATGGGATTCATTGGGTGATGTTGATACTTAATACCCTAGTAGTTGATATATGTATGAGATATCTGATGATGTGTCAAGGAATATTTACTTCTGTAATGACCTATGTTTTGGGGTTATAGAAATATAGTGAATTATATGATCTTGATTTTTAAAATATTATTTTAGTCACCATATTGATATATTAAATGACATATAATGCAAAAGGATAATATTTTCTAGGATCTACAATTCCATAAAACTTTATAACTATTCATTCCTTTAAAAGATGATATGATATTGGCTATATAATTTATGATATTGTATTATCCAAATAAGGTTTGTTTAGAGATTTTTGTGTCTTAGTATACCCTTGGTAAACTAATATGTCTATTATTATTGATTCACATTTTGTGATGCAATTCAATATTTGGGTGCACTAATATCTATTACTTCATTTTCCCTCATAACATGAGAACATATATACACATATATATCACTAGGGGTGTTGTGGTTCCTTTATAGGTCTCTAATAAATTATTTTACACACACATTTTATTTATACCTCTGCATCATAAAAATTATATAGGTTTTATCATAGGTATCAGACAAATGAGTTGATATCGAAACATGAAAATATATACCATTTAATTTATTATGGTAGTATAAATCATTAGTATATTTTAAAGGAAGTCAATAGGGTATCTGATGATCACCCCAACTATATTTTTTTACTAAATATATATATTCACGGGTTATTATTTTCTTTTTTCATATGAATATTATATCTATTAATTGAGCTCCATTTCACTCTAAAATAAATTAATGTGATGATGATGTGTGTTTGGTAATGGGTGGGTGATATAATGTTTAGAGGGATAAAACATGGTAACCATTATTTTGTATTTTTATTTATTGACTATTATTTTGAGAGCTGATAGTGTAATAAAATAAATATTTAGACTATCATAGATCTTTGGAAGCCTAGGACATATGTAGAAGTTCACTTGTATCAATTTCTAGATATGTTCTGGGTCATATGATTCGATGGCAGGTTGGATCAATGAATATTGGTATTATAATGGCCTAGGGTTTTCCAATATTTTATAAAATTAGAGACAAAAATGATTATAGAATTGGTAATTAACCTATATAGAGTCATTATCATTATATTTATTGTTAAATATCATGTTTGAAATGTAATAAATAGCAAATAAGATTAAATTGATTTTTCCCATTTGTTTTATTCAAATATTATATGATTTTACTATTGATAATTCATTGTGAGAGTGATTTTGATTTTCATTACTTAGGGATAAGAATATAGGGGACCATGATATATTTTTTATGTTTTCATTTTATTAGTAAAATTTATTGATATATTTTTTTGATGGACATAAAAGGGAAATTCATTCAATGTAACTTATAATGTCACTTAAAATTATTTATAAATTCTCTACTAAATATTAGTAGAGATAAGATTATGTAAAATATTAGATATATTACATTAATATTTACTTACATCACTAATGGATAAATTCAGTCAACTTAAATAAGGTTTTTAGTATTGATTAATGACTTTGGGACAACTTGTATGATGAGATACATAGTACAATGATCAATAGGAGTGTTCTGTGTTATTAGTTTTTAATGAAAAATTATTTTCTCAATTAAATAATTGTTTTTAAAGAATGTATTTACATTAAAAATATGACGCAATTCTACACAATTTTGTATTATAATTGGAAAATAACATGATATTAGGTTGATATATTTTGTGTAGTGTTTATAGTGCCTATAACAAATAGTGAGAGAAGATGATATTTTATGGAAAAAAATGAGCATAAAAAATACACTCCACACACCATGGAAATTAATCCATGATGTGATACTCAACTAGTTGATTGTAATAAACATTCAAAAGATATGAATCTTCATGGTCAATGAATAATAATGTGATATTTTGAAATTCTATATAATATCTCACTTATCAAGGGACGTATATTCATAATTGTTTCCAACATATTGATGTGGTATTCATAACCACCAACTAGGAGTTTGGTGTAAAACTTTATCTATTGCTAAACCAAAGATTACATGACAAAAACTGTTATCGTTAAGGTTCTTATGGAAGTATTTTTTGCCTTATAAAATACTTGACACAAGGAAAATATATCTATTTGGTCATTAATAATTTTAGAGGTTTTTATTGTATTACTCATGGACCCAAAATGGGTACTGAGGTCAAAGGTTATGATTTCTCGAAGATGATTAATCTTTAATAATGTTTAAATATTTGGTTACTCTACATATTCATTGTAGTTTATTCATTCTAGAAATTTCCCATAAACCTAGTTAATGTCTCCTTATTCTCTAAGGGTACGCTCAAGTATCATTCATCTAATTCTGTTTTTCACCTAGCCAATGTAGTACCTCACGTCTCGTATCACTCAAGACATGATGGGTTCCCATGACTTTTTTCACAATTCCATTTATCATGATGCCATTCACCCATGTCCCCATTCTTTGGCTAGCATGACCAATTATTTTTTCCCATGTTCTCTTGGTCTGGATTCATTTCCATGATTTTAAACTTTTCAATGACACTTGCACACCCAAATCTGATTTCATATATAAACTTCATTCATCACCTTTTTGGTGTAGATACATTACACTAAAGTCAAATTATTTTCCTAAAAATAGACCCCTTGGTAGCCATCTTTGACACATATTTTATGAAGGAAATAATAAATTAATATTAACATAGGACTCCATTTATCTCTCTAGGTTTATCATTAAGGTTAAAGTAGAAGAGTATTAAAGAAAGGGATGAGAAATTGAGTCATCCAAAAATAAAATCTTCACAATTGACCACTTCACCCATATTTTATAATTAGTAGATCCTAGTACCCTCATAGTCACCCCACTAAGCTTAAATGAACCAAGCCCATCTGGGGAGAAAAACTTGAGGGAAAAATTTACTACTGCCACTTAGGGGTAATTCAGAATAGTGTGAAATTCATTTCCATAATCCAAACCCAGAGTAAACACATCTCCACACCTTAACCGAGGTGAAATAATTTTCTTTTCTTCATCTTGGGATAACCACTTTTTCCATCCTCAATTAGATTGAAACGCATTAATCAAAATAAATATGGGAAAATCCATTTATGAAAATACTCAAGGGAGAATACCTTCTCACATCCCATACTAGGGAAAATAAATTCTATTATCCCTCACTAGGAAGAGTTAATCACTCAGCACCCTAGAAGGGTGGAACCTCACCAAGGCCCAATAACAAGGTGAACCTTTTTTCCCAAGTAGATATAGGTATGTAACTTCATCTATGCTCACTATATGATTCCTAGTTAACAAAATTTAATTAGTAGTTCATTTTCACAACCAAGTCACATATTTGGGCATCCATTTCTTATGGAATACTCTATAACTTCAAAATTCATAAGATCAAGAAATTCACCAATTAATACACCACTTTTATTTCATACTATTTTGATAAAATTCTTCTCATATTTTCCCTCCAAAAATAATAGGTCACTCAGATTAATAAATAACATGTAGTCACTTCCTAATGAGGGATACTACTATGATGATATCTATGATACATTTCCTAGATTAGGCATCACATCTTTGCAAACAAAATTTCATGTTTTCCAACCTATACTACCCAATGATCCATCCATGCATTTAAATCTTTATATGGTATAATATCTAATAATGTTTTCATTGATGATTCAAAACTGGAAAGTATAAATGATCCCAAGAGAGATAAAGTTCATTTTGGAAGCAGCTATCATAGTTGAACCTAAGAAATGGAGGGGGAAGGATTTTATTCCCAAAAAACAAATATAATGAAAAATATTACTTATGAGTCTCGTAATAATTCTTTATATTATTACCAATAGATAAGAGGTTGGTGATCTTCTTGGACACTAACTATGTATATGATCGAATTATTCATGAAATTTTCATATTATTTATGATAAAGAACAAAAAGGTTATCCCATAAACAATCCCTGAAAAACACTCTTTTGTCATACCTTTTAGAACATATAATTCCTAGTCATACAATGAAAAATTCCTTGACAATGTCTTTAACATTTGATGTTGAACTGCCAGTAAAAAACCAAATCATTAATACATGTTATTTGAGGATTTATTTCACAATTATATAGTTAATACAACCCTTGAATATAAAGAGACATATTTTATTTGGGTAATTAGGTACATGATATAACAACTTAAAAAAATAAAAAAAACATTACTCACTCGAACAAGAAAACATACCCTTATCTTCCTTGAATCATGTAAAAATGTGTGAGATAACCTAAGGACATACTTAAGAAATGAGTAATCTATAATATCTATTATGGGAATAACAAAATAGGTTGAGTAAATTATTTTATGAGATCTAATATTGATTTCAAGGTAATATAAGTTACATGAGAATCATTATATTAAAAAATTAAGCATGATATAATATGATATCATAAAGAAAACAAGGGAATGCAACAACAACAAAATACATAACATAAAATACAATGCTTAAGTATAACCACCATGAAAACATAAAATACAATGATTAGTATAACCTACCTTAAACCATAAATGGATTATCATGAAATTAAAAAGTTTACAAAATGCATTAGATGACTGTATAATTTTAGTACCACATGTCACA
Organism: Viscum album; assembly: GCA_963277665.1. Lineage (NCBI taxonomy): Eukaryota > Viridiplantae > Streptophyta > Magnoliopsida > Santalales > Viscaceae > Viscum > Viscum album. The sequence goes on from OY728156.1 coordinate 344,425,663, forward strand.
TTCATATCATGTACATCTATAAGAGTTCCACATATATCATAATTCAAAATGATATATTTCATCAATTAATAAAATTAAGGAGTGTTGGTAAAATACATGAAAATCAAAATATAAATGATGTATAGGTAAAACTAGGATAATATCCTTATGTGGTAATGGGTATGGGTATTCACTACACAAATGTTTGTCATGGAAAATCAGAGTGAAATTTCTACATCATAAAAGGTGTACATAATGGTTCATAGAAGTGGTGAATGTAAGAAATGGGGGTCTCTCATTACTGTAAAATCATAAGGATAGTAATAGGGATGTATAAAAACATATCATAACTTGAAAATTTGCAAATAAAATATAAATACATAAAGAAGTTTCCTAAATGAAGAGGAGAAGGATATGATCCCTTACCTCAAGAAGAAGCTTATAAAAGCATGGATGGAGATTATTAAGAGATCTGGGGCACCTTGGGAGGAATATGGGGAAGTTATAGTACATTAATTTCATGATAAATGGGTTTTTAGGGAAAATTATTGAGTGTATCAATGTGTTTTAATAGAAAAATATTGGAGAATTCTTTATTAGTGTCTTAACATAGGCTGTGGACTCTATATGATAATGTAATAAAAACCAAAAACCATGCAACTATTTTTGTAAATGTTTTCTAATAAATAAAAGTGTATATAATTATTTTATATATTTTTTAACCAAGCACATTAAAATTATTCCCTTGGTGATGTGGAAGTGACTCCTGTTTATGAAGAATTGAATTTAAAATATAAAAATAAAATGTATGTATCCGAGGAATCATTATGAGTTTATTAAATTAATAAAATAACATCAAAAATAAATTATTTTGATGGAAATGCATAATTTTGTTCAGGTTTACTAGTTATTTTATTTATTATATCACCTATGGGATTGTATGATGTCATAATACATAACATATAATTACAACATATTTAATTTTTTCCAAAAAATTCTAATATCTTATAAAATTATAAAAAACTCCCCAATTGATAATTTTTATGTGGTGATTTAAAAAATAACCCTTATTCTTTTAGGATAATTTTCTTAATATGATATTTTACACTATATAATAAAAAATACCTATTTATTAAATGATGTAAGGGTTTTTGAAAAAAATAGTGAGTTGTGTGAATCTATATTTTTTTCGAAAAAATCAGGTTTTTCATATAAAATTATAATTTTTATGAAACAAATATTTTAATTATTTAAAAATTTATATTTAAAAGAATAAATATAATAATTATTTCATAAAAAATAAAATATAAAAATTCATACTATTAGTGGCCAGATACATATATCATTATTACAGCTATGTATTATCTAAGTGTACATTTTGCAATGGTGACATTTTAATGTGATAGTTCGGCAAATATTTTTTTGGATGTGATATAAATGAGCTTGAACTTCTTTCATATATTTTTTCAATCATTCTTTATTTGTTGAATCTTATCATGAGCTTGTCTAAGGGAAAATCCCAGTGATTATATCTCACTATATGCACTAATGAATGGGTTTCATAGGGAATGATCCTACTAGTAGATACAACAAAATCATTTTTCTATGTCAAATTGATATTATATTAACGATTACAGTAATTATCATAATGGTCAATATACTATAGATATATTATCAATAACTGTAATTAATAATTTTATTTAGAATTTTATAGACTATATAAAGGTCTAATATAATGATATCAGTGTGTGTGGTTTCTATAACATCATTTTGAAATATTGAATTTACTCATTAAAAAAAGGTAATTATCATTTTTAATTGTTCGAGTCATTATATTAGTACCCCTTCATAAATTCCACCCATGAAATTTTCCATTGATGCACTAAAATAAATGAGGGTACTTTTGTTTCATCACCTCTTCAGGTTCCCACATCGCTTCCTAATTCTTGTGTATCCACCAAAACACATTGACCAGGTGAGTCATCTTATTTATTAAATCATTGTCTCTATAATTCAAGATATTAACTGGGTTTTTCACATATGAATGATCATTCTCAAATGATACCACCTCTTTATTATTACATATGAGGGTTGTGGTACGTATTTCCTCATGAGGGATACAAGGAAAACATCACATACTTAAGATAAGATAGGTTGGAGTGCTAGTCGATAGGCTACCACTCTAATGCTAGCATGGATCTAAAAGGTGTTGATGAATCCAATACTAAGATTTCCATTCTTCCAAAAACCTCATTTTTATATTATACAGAGAAGTAGGAAGGAACAATATATCTCTAGAATCAAACACTTTCTCTTAGTGATGATTTTTATCATATCTTTTCTATATAATTTTTTTGATTTTATATGTACCTAAATTGTTTGAACCTTCTCTATCATCTAATGGATAAGATCAGGTCCCATCAGTTTTCTCTGTCAATATTCATCCCATAATGACATAGTATTAATAATCTTCCCATATAGAGCACCATACAGTTCAATTTTAATGATAGAATAGAAATTATTTTTATATGAGGACACCACAAGGCGAAGGTCCTCGTCCCAACGTCCTTGGAAATTTGTTAAACATGATCTCAACATATACACCAGTGTTTGAATTGTCCTTTTAGATGGACCATCTGTATAAGGGTGATAAGAGTCATTGAATCTTGTATCTCTATACAATTTAAGCTGACGTTTTATCGAAAACCTCATGGAAAATATCAAATATCGAATAGATACAATAGAGTGGAACACCATACAGTGAAAGGACATATTTTATTTATATATTTTTTAGTTATTGAAGTGATAAATCCTCCATAATCTCTATGAAATGTGAGGACTTGGTAAAGTAATCAACCACCATCGAAATTATGTTATTTTGTTTAGGTGTCCTGAGGAGTTTTATAATGAAATATATGGTAATTTTTAACCATTTACATTCTAGTATGGGAAATGGTTTCATCATAAAATTATACTTCTATCATTCCTCCTTAAATTGTGGGATTTCTAGGATTCAGGATACATACTCCACAATATTTCACTTTATGTTATCCAAACATAATTTTTTCACAAAATATATAGAAATAATAATGATTTCTTTTTTATTAAAGAAGTATGAGCTATAATAATCATCAAGAAGTTCCCACTTCAGTTATTACATTTATGTGAAATATTTTTCGGTTCGAAACCATTTAACTCAATCATCAGAAAAGTAAAAATCTAGAATATTTTGTACCTTTTACTATAGAAACTCATCATCTTTTAGGGCCTCCTTAATTATCTTATGAAAAGATGGTTGAGTAGTTATTTTACCAATTTAGGATTTATATCATTTTATTATTCATATATCAAAAAATTTCTTGTCCAATAAGATCAGATACATTCAATCCCTATCACATATAGGATTAATAGACCCTTTTTAATCAAATAAACATCCACATCATTAACCACCCTAGGATTAGATTAAACAATAATAATCCTTGATCATCTATAAACACCATTTTTGGTGCATATTATGTCCCTTTTGTGTTCATATGTACATGATAATTTTATGATTCATATATATGTCACACTTTTCTCCGTAGAGATAATGTCACAAAAATTTCAATGTGATGACCACAACTTATAATTATAGATCATGTTTTGGGTAGTTATTCTCATTGATCTTTAATTAGTGGGAGGATAATGAATAAATTTCACCATTCATGAGTACAAAACCCAAGACCTTTATATATATATCACTGTTGATCACAAATCCATCCCAACTGGTGGGTAATGTGAGAACATGTGTAGTGGTTAGCCTCTTCTTTAACACTTTAAAGATATATTTCATTAATAAGTACAAAAAACATGACACAATTATTAGTTATCATGGTCAATGGTCTTGAAAATCATGAGCAGTTTCCCACAGATGAATGATACTACCACCTAATGGATGAAAACTATGGATTTATATCACAGAGGTTTGTATAAGCCATCTTTTAATTTTCTGTGTTTTTGAAGGATCTATATATATATATTCCTTTATTGGTGATAACATTCCTTATTAATGTTACAATGACCATGTGTAAGTTTTATTGATAACTCATCCAGATATCTAGGAGGAAGACCATGATATTTTTTAGAAAACTCATCATGGATTTCTATTTCAATGGATATGTCATCAATGACGATATTATATTTTGTATCAATCATTTGACCTATATAAACTGGAACATAAAGATGAAATATCCATTCATGGGATATTGGTACCAAATAAAATTCACCCCCTCCTTGTATTTGTATATAATTGGAGGATGATTTTCTATATAGATGGTGATTTCATTCTCTTCAAAATGTATATTAGCTATATAATAGGAAATCCAATCCATTATTATAATATCATTCAATTTAACTTAAGTGAGTGTTTCCGTGCGGATGTGCGTCGGGTTTCTGTTCCGACGCTGTTCCGCCAGGACGCGTTCGCGCGTGCACCCGTTGACCTGAGGGGATGGGCGCGCGGCTTGTGGCCCCGCAGTCCCGCTTTCCAAAGGCGGGTGGCATCCGTCCCTTGTTCAGGGGCGTCTGCTCCTTGATCGAAACCAGGATGATGGGATGTCGGCTCCTCCTTCCGTGGACGTCTCCTCGGAACTCGTCGCCTAATCTGGGTCTCCCTCATAGATTTAAGAATGTTCGTGAATCTCGTTCCCGGCGCCATATCTTCATGGACACCGGTTAATTACGCTGCTTCCGCCCGGACGCTCCAAGGGGTCTGGTCGGGGCAGCAACCTGCGGTGAGGAGACCGGGTGGCTCTGGGTGTCGGGGGCGTGTCTTAACACTGCGACTCTACATGTCTGCCTTCCATCCCTAATAGGGCTTCTCGAAGGCGTGATGGCCTGAGGCATCCCGCGCTAGGTGCGGGGAACTGTGTTACCTGAGGTTTTCCTCAGCTTCCCATGTTTAACACGGGGTATGCCGCGAGTTTAACGTCCAGCGGGGACGGCATCGGACTGATCAACACGAGAAGTGGATCAGATGACAGAACCCCTTGCGGGGAACCTCTGACGCTGGGGCCAGCACATGGGCGGCTTCCCGAGTGGAGTGGAGTGGAATGAAGTGGCATGACCCCACCGGGATGTGGCGGCCCGGATAAGGATCAGGATGGATGATGGAGTGAAGAGCTTGGACCCCGTAGGGGCTTCCTACGTACCGCGTGTTGGCGCGGATCAAAGTCAGCGTAGTTCGAATATACAGTTTAACGTCATGCTGGACGTCGGCAAGCCGACTCACGAAGAGGTCGAGGCCGCCGGGCGGAGGATTGAACCGAACCACCTCGCACAGAGGGGGATGGAACGGCCAGGTGGATCACAGTTTCACGACATGCTGGACGCTGAAAGGAGAAATAGGAAAAGGGGCAGTGGGGGAGCACCATGGAGATACACATGTGCAGTCTCCCACAATGGCGGATTCATAGGTGAATCGACGCAAGTGTGAACCCGGGAGGGGTCCACTGATGGACGAACCAACGTGAATACGACCGGGACGACCAGGTGGTGGGATTGAACCTCGGAGAGGCTTCCTACGTACCCTGTTTAGGAGACAGGGATCAAAGTCCACGTAGTTCGTTCGGTTTGTAGCACTCTACCCCCGTGGGCGAAGGCCACTCCAATCCCGACATCCCTGCAGAGACGAGCGGGTGGGGGCCACATCCAAACCAGGAGGACCCTGCGTGCGGGGCACGAGATCGGGTGATGCGGACGGTTTAACACCCTCCCAGACGAAGTACAGTTTAACGTCATGTGTTGAGGACGAAGAGGACGGTTTAACGTCTTGTCGGACGAAGTACAGTTTAACGTCGTGTGTTGAGGACGAAGGTGCTTGGCAGTTTAACGTCTTGTCGCGCGGACGAGGTACAGTTTAACGTCATGTTGGACGAAACACTTGGCAGTTTAACTTCTTGCAGTGCGGACGAAGATGCTTGGCAGTTTAACGTCTTGTCGCGCGGACGAAGATGGTGCCGCCGATGGGTCCGTGTCACTTCGCGCGAGCCTGGAGGGCCGTACGGGAAGACAACGCACGGTGCGGGCACCCGGGATGAAGATCATCGGGCGCCACGTAGGCGGGTACCCTCAGGGGGTCAAAGGGGGCGACCCTGGCGGTTTGCACGCAAAAGAGGAGTTGGCGCGCAATACCGCTGGTCGGTGCACAAATGGGCAGGCTGGCGCGCAATTGGGCCAGCGCTTTGCGCGCAGAAGATAGAGATTGCGCGCACCGGGCTTCGGATAGCGCGCGGGGGCAATGGCTCATTCTTTAACGAATGGCCTCTTTGAAAAAGGGGGGTGCGCGCAATCGGGCTACATTGCGCGCACCCGGGGGCAATTGCGCGCAAGAGGCTTCTTTTGCGCGCGAAGGCTTTTGGGTGAAGAATTATTCAAAAAGAAAGGAGCCAAAGGGATTGTGCGTGAAGGCGAACCCCGAGGCTTTCTTGCGCGAAAGAAAGGAGGTTACCTGAAGATCGGCATTGCGCGCGGAGGGGGTTGGATTGCGCGCACGAGAGACCTTTCGAATTCCGGCAACCTTCAAAACGTCGGGGGTCGCCTTATATTTATAGGCAACCCCGGGCGCGGAATCTGGTTCGCAGGCGCGGAATTCCCTTCGCGGGCGTGGAATCGGGCCCGGCGCGCAAGGGAGTCGCGCGGGCCGCGGGCGCGCAAAATTGCACGCCGGCCCGGCGCATTGCGCGCATCCCGGGAGGATTGCGCGCCGCACTTCCACTTTGCGCGCGGGCCTCCAAAATTCCGCGCAAGGCCTCTGGGCCTTCCGGAACGTGCTTCTGATTCCAAATATGACCTCGCTTCCCGCATCCGGAGCTTCGTTTGGGAACAACGGACTTTTCCGGCATCTAGAAAAGCCCCCCCTTGGAATCTGATCGGCGAGAGGTCGCAACGATCGGGTTCCGAGGGAGACGCCGGAATGCCGAAGTCCTGGGTGGCGCGGGACTGTGGCGCGCAAAAAGGGGCGTCGGGCGCGAATTTCGCTGGTGCGGTCGCGCAAAGCACTTTCCGCGTGGTGCGGACTCCCGGCCTCGCCTATAAATAGGGGCCCTAGGTCCCCCGCACCGTACACCGGCCTTCTGCGTGACAAGCATTTGAGATCTCGTGCGCGAAATTGCCCTTTCCGGCGTGGAATTTACCTGTTCGTCGTGCAAAACTTTCCGGATTTCGGCCTGTCTTTGCGCGAATACCCGGGGTTTTACGCGACAGACTTCCCGATTGCGCGCCGTCCACTAGGATTGCGCGCCAACTCCCAAACTTTTCTACCAGCCTCATCCTATTCCGCACGCTTCTTCCCTTAACCCGCACGACTCCCGGAGCTTCTGAGATGGCCGCGAATCAAGGGAATGAGGGGGATGCCGCCACTCGCAGAGCTGAGATGGCGACGAACGAGGAGGTCTACGGAGCCAAGGATATTGTTTCCAACAATCAATCCTTGTTCGACTTGTTGACGCCGGCCCAGAAGACATATCCGCTGTCGGACAACCTGCCGCTCTGGAACTTTGGCATCCTAGATGAGGTTCCGGTGCTAGGGTTCGAGGTTGATGCGCCATGGACCTGGGTGACTCGGGAGGACGAGCTTCCCCGCTATAACATCACCAACAATGGGCATCCTGCCAGGGAGACCAGGCACTTAGATGTCTATGTCCTGAACCCGAGGACGCGAACCATCGTCGGAAGTGAGCCTACTGCGGAGAACTCTCCAGCCCTCTACTCGAGCACATATCGCCAGAGTGTCACTGACGACACCAAGGGCTGGCTGAAGGACTGGGACTTGCGGTATGGGGGCAATTTCACCAGTGAGTGGGCCTGGGCGTTCTGGGTACGCCACACTTGCGATCACTCCGCGGAGGAGCTGCGGTACATCGGCCTGTTTGAGGCGGTGTGGACGTCGCAGTTCCACTTCTACCAGCAGTCCGAGCTCGGGCCGGAACTGTTCACCCGCTGGTCCTCGGATACCAACACCTTCCATATTCACCATGGGGAGGTTAGCATCGGCCTCTGGGACCTCCACTACATCAGAGGTATCCCGCTGGAGAGTTACCAATACGATGAGTTCCTGCCTCCGAAGAACATCTGGGAAGACAGGTCACGGACTCCCATTCTGACATGGCATCTGCTTGACCTAGCTACGCAGCGGCTCGGGATCAAGGACTTCCACAAGAACATAGCCTACAAGGAGTGGTTCGGCCAGTTCTTGGAGCATGACCCGGCGGTCAAGATTCCAGGCAGGGGGAAGCGGTGACCGACTGCGGCTCAGAGGAGCCGGAACGGGTCGTACTGGCGGGTCCTGGAGACGGGCGACTACCGCTCATGGGGGTACCGCGTCATCGAGGCCCGGGACCCAAATGTCCAGTACGTGGCATTCCTGGCCGCCTTTCTGAGTGGGTGGCTCCTGCCAGTGCGGGACGCGAGAATGGGTGTCCGCCCGGCGACACTGGCGATGGCGGGCACCATGGCTGCCAACAAAAGATACAACCTCGGGGTCCCGGTGCTGGCTAAGCTGTACGCCATCCTGGGACGCATCTCGCGAGGGGGGTCGCCACGAAGGATCTGTGGGCCCTTCCAATTCTTCCACAGCTGGGTGGCTGCTCACCTTGGTGGGTACACGTTTCCAAACGCCGTCATTCCTCCGGGCAACGGCCTGCGACCCTCCCTGCTGAACATCGCGGGGGTCGCTCCGATGACCCTAAATGAGGAGGGCGTGAGGATTGGGATTGGCAATCACGCCAATTTCAACTTCATCACGTTCCCCACTCCCGTTGGCCAAATGATCGACAATGGGCAGGGTCCGCTGGAGCAGCACGAATACTTCCTGAACATGCGGGGATGGGTGCTCGTGGCTCGGATCGACGGGAAGGTGATCTGTGAGCCTTACGTGCCAACCCGGTTCACCAGGCAGTTCGGGTGCCTTCAACGGATGCCGAAGAGGGTATTCACTGCTGTCCGGGAGGAGACGAACCCTGGCGTCCTTCGCCAGATGTGGCTGATGTTCGCCGCCTTTGGCTCTGGCGACGTCATCACTCTCCCTCCTACCGGGGTCGACGCAGGCTTGGCAACCGAGTACGCCGAACACTGGGCCATCACGTACCCCGAGGGGCTTCTACGGAAGCCAGTTCGGCGGCTCGAGGTCACCCGTGCGGAGACCGAGTGTCAAGGAAGGAGGCGAGGCGCCGCCAGACGGGGGAGAACGGAGGCGCGCCAAGCAGCGCCGGCGCGAGCAGGGACTTCGGCGGCAGGCACATCGCAGGCTGCCGCTACGACCTCGGTGCCCAGAGAGGGGGCACGTGCGGTGGTCGAAGAGCGGCCCGGGAAGCAGGTAAGGCGTCTGCTCGAACCCTCCAACGATGCAGTCTTCCCGGCGCTGTGGTCGGCCTGGATGACCCTGCGGCAGTCGCTGGGGACCGAAATCATCTGGCAGAAGATAACCAGCGAAGGAATCCATCTGCCAGAGGTCGGGCGCCTCCAGGTCACCGACAGGGTGAACTTCCATCGGCGGTATGCGTATCTGACGGCCATGGACGAGTATGCGCGCCAACGTGGTCAGCGTGCGGAGCCATCCCTTCTGGTGAAGGTGATGCTCGGTCTAGAGCCTGCTCCAGAACAGATGCCGCCGGAGGAAGATGACAGTAACGACGACTCCGAGGAAGAGGAGGAGACGGGGGAGGATGAAGGCTCGAAGGGAAGATCCCATCAGGGGAGCCCGCGGGAGAGCGGCGAGGTGGCTGGCTCTGGCAATATTGACATCACTGAGCTTCACGAGGTCTGCTTCTATCCCTACTCAACCTGCTTCATCCATTCTCTTATGCAGCTTCTAACCCATTTCTTCACCTTCCTCAGGAGTGCACAGATGTTGGTCAGGCATCCTCAGTAGGAGTAGGAGAGGTGCCAGCAGGACAAGGCGGGGGCCAGACGCCCATCATCGAATTGACAAGAGCTGAGGGGTCCCCTACTGCAATTGCTCCTGCGGCGGCCGGGATAGCGGAAGATGACGCTTTGGATTCCCGTAAGTCTCCTTACCTTACTGTCGGTGCTTGTTGTTGATGATCCGTGGCTAACCACGGCACGCCCTGCGCAGTGATCTCAACACTGGAGGCTCGTCGGGCTGCCGAACCCGGGCCATCCACGAGTGGACCGGTGGCAGACATGCCGCCTGCTCCGGGACAGACTTCTCACACCGAGCCGGCCCCACCAACTGCTGATCAGGGGGCAGCGGACGCCGGCGGTGCTGCCATCGGAGAGAGGTCGGGGGCTGACGAGGGTGTCAACGCCGCTGGGGCGGGAGAAGAAGGTCGCCCAGATGTTGGGGAACCTATCCCCCGTGAGGAAACCCCAGGGGCGGACCCTGCAGTAGACCTGCTGGCTGCCTTCCCTGCCTACCGGCCTGCCGACCCTGAGGAGATGGACGACTCGGATGCGGAGGCGGTCGAGGAGAGCCGGATAACGCGCCGCAGGGGGTGGAAATGCATCCAGCGCTTCCTCAAGCGAGACCCATCAGAGTGGCTGGGGCGCATGGGATCCCTTCAATCCTGGCTGCGCTTCCTGTGTGCCGGGGGAGCTGATGATCAACGCCTCCATCTGACGGTCCGTGATTTCATGGCCGAAAAGATGCGCGAGAGCCGCCGGCGTGCCGACGTCGCACAATGTCGGGACATGTCGGAGAGCACGCGGTCGCTCCTCGTGGCAGAGCAGGAAGTCTGGCGTCTCGAAGGGCAGGCGGCAGAGAAGGAGGCCTTCGTTGCAACGTGCACTGAGCTTGTGGAGCAACTAACGGCCCAGCTGGATGACGCCCAGGTACAGCTGACGGAGGCGGGCCAACAGATGGTCACACTTCAAGTCGAGCGGGAGCGCGCACAGGCCAGGATCGACGAACTGCGTGTTGCGACCGCCGACGAGGAGAGGGCACGCAGAGAGCGAGAAGCAGCTCTGGAGGCCGCCAGCCAAAGGGTAGCGGCGTTAGAGAGACTAATTCAGCACGCTAATCCCCAGGGGCTTTGTTTTTTCCACTCCCAGAACATTTGCTTCCGCTACTCAATATTTCGATCCATTTGTATGAACCAATATATTTATCTGCATCTTCTGGCTTAACATGCTCAACCACAAATTGTCTCGCGGGAGCGTTAACTAAGCTTCAGGCATCCGTAATTGGGCCTGGATTTCTAAAGAAAAGAGGGAGGTCATTCCTAGGAAAGGAGACCTCAGACCTAATCAATGTATCATCCCCCCATCTTGTTCTGACACACGAGCGGGACAACGCTAGGGGCGTTGGGATTTTATCCGATCATAGGGAAATGAGAAAGGGTGAATCACGTGTCCTGAATTCAGAAATCCACAATGGTCGGCCTTCCAGGAAATGGCCAAGACGGTAAGCGGACAATGGATCAATCGACCATACTACTGCAATAGACGGACCGAAGGTCATCATTCATATTGCAGGAGGCGGATCACATGTCATCATCAATGCCGCTTTGGGGGTACCTTCAGGCACAAGGGTGGAAATCCAGATCAACAGGGCATGCGAAGCGTGGGGCAAAGTGACGATTTGTTCGGACAGAATCCAACGCTCTCAAAATTGCTCCACCGTGGGGAAATTGTATTAGGTGGATGCACTAATCTGGCCGTGAATCACCTCAATTCTCAGACAGAACCTCTTTGACGAGGAAACTGTCGCTTCCCATCACTGCAATGGGGCATCCCGAGCTGAATCGGGGAAAATATCATGATCGCACCACTCTACCAGAAGCCAGGCCAGACGGCCGGTGACAAGGAGGGGCGGGACTTAGCGATCCCTGAGGCTGGACCCGAGTCGAGATGCCCGGGCGTTCCTACGTACTCCATCAGGCTGGAGATCAAGCCACACGTAGTTCTGAAAGTGCAGTTTTAACGTCATGCGGGACGTAGAACCCCGTTTGGGGAGATCTTAGTTTAAGGTCGTAGAGCATGGACCAAAGGGGCAGATCTTAGTTTAAGGTCTTAGATCTCGGACCATAAGAACCTCAAAGCACGCCACATCGTGGTCCCATCCCCTGGATATGCAAAGATGCACTGAGGGATAGTGTCAAGAGTGTCGGGGTTTCTCCTGGTCAGAATGGGGGGTGGAAAACATAATGTGAATCATGCGGCCGTTCACTCAAGGACTGGGGCCACCGGCGTAACGATATGGGAGTACTGCCGACCGTGGCGGAAAAGCAGCATCCATATCGCACTGACCGTTGATGGAATGAGGCAGCAAATGAGCATCAACCGCTCAAGCGCAGGATTCATATCGATTTGCTGCCCGAGGCCCTTGGGGGCACCAGCCCGAGTCGGTGGGAGAGCTCTGAGGCATTGTGTCTAGACCGATCACGGGGGCTCCACCTAGGGTGTAGGCGATGGGTCTGAATGAAAGGGAGCACGAAGCCTGAAAAGTGGAAGGAACCTGACCAAGCTGAACCTGACCCTCCTGGAAATAAACCAGAGTACTCTTGACACCGGTGGACTACTGCAAGGGGTCGAGGGACACGCCTTGAGGGTGACCTGAAGGCGGCGGATTCCCCAGAGAAGGGGGAATCTCTAAGAGGTGGGGGGCTGGACCCGAAGTTTCAAACATCCGGGCGTTCCTACATATCCCATAAGGATGGGAATCAAGCCACATGTAGTTCTTGAAGCGTGGCGCAACACAATCGGGCACCAGCGCGGGGAGGGGTGCGGGTCTGGCCCTCGCACCCAGAAGAAGCGGCATTTGATATTTCTTGTTTGTCCTTAAAGATGAATGGTTTTTCTTTGTGCAGCAACATGCCTGTGATTAGGGAATCCCTGGCGTCGCTACAATAATCAAGCCATGAAAGGCATTGATAAATGGTGTGGTTATTAACCAGCGCCCAACGTGAGTGTCCTCTGAGGAGAACATCACGATGCAGTGCCGTTTCTCGTCGGGCGGCCAAGACGATCACAGTTTACGGTCGTGTGGTAGGACCGGACAACACATTTTAAGGTCGTGTGGTTCGGACCATGGAGGAATCCGCTTATTGCGATATGGCGGACTCAGCGGAGGTGGGAACATACCCAGCCCTGCGGTCACGCACGATTCCAGGAGAAGAATCCTGGGATAGGGGCCTGCGTATGTCCATCACCCGAGGGGCAGAGATGATAGCCTCCAGTTATACTGGGCCCAGAACGCGATTGTTCGGGCGACTCCTTCCTCCTTTTGGGGACGAGGGTCCAGCTACACATGGCCCTTAGGGAGGACATCAGCATATATCCTTGGTGCTCAGATCGTGGGAGCCTCGACAGACACCATTACCCTGGTTGGCCTGCCTAACGTGTAAAGGTGTACTGAAGGTCAGTATGAAGAGAGTGTCGAGATTCCACTACAACGCACAAAGGCGGAGTGTGATGAAGACTACGCAACCAATGTTCAGAGCCTGAAAGAGCCGACATGGCGATCAAGGATGTCGCTGACCATATTCGCAACACAACATCCGATCGCGTCAGCCTAGGACGGGGCAAGCAAACGAGCATCAACCGCTCAAGCGCAGGATTCATATCGATTTGCGGCCCAGGACCCGCCGGTAAATCGACCCGGAGCGGTAGGAGAGCACTGAGGCATCGTACCCAAACCGCTAACGAGGATCCCTTTGAGTGAAGGCTCGAACAAGAGGAAGCGCGCGGCCCGACAAGCAACACAGGACTTGTCGGGATTGAATCCGACACCACGGGTCATAGACCGAAGTACCCAAAACATGTTAACAGATCACCGGAAAGGGTCGGAGGACTCATCCTGAGAGCAACCAAAAGACAGAAGATCCCCGTTATCAACCAAGAGACGGGGCTGGACCTGAAACACAAGCGTCCAGGCGGTCCTACGTATCCCATAAGGATGGGAATCAAGCCGCACGTAGTTCTTGAGAGGCATTTTAACGTCATGCAGGACGATGAGGGGTGTGAGGTAGTTCAACACACGGGGGAGGCATACGGCGCGGCCAGTAGGCCAACGTGAATGAGGACATAATCCCCCGCTCACACCATACGCCTCGCACAAAAAGGAGGGGAACTTGGGCCAGAGGCCCAATGTGGGATAGAGATTCCCGGGAAATGGTGCTGGTCCTGAAACATGAATGTTCAGGCGGTCCTACGTATCCCATAAGGATGGGAATCAAGCCGCACGTAGTTCTTGAAGTGTAGTTTAACCTCATGCAGGACGAATGCTGAACAGTTTAACGTCTTGTAGCTCGGGCGTGGTGCAGTTTAGCGTCATGCAGGACGAATGCAGTTTAACGTCGTGCGGGACGAACTGCAGTTTAATGTCGTGCGGGACGAAGTACAGTTTAACGTCGTTTTGGACGAAGATGCTTGGAAGTTTAACGTATTGCCGCGCGGACGAGGTACAGTTTAACGTCATGTTGAACGAAACACTGGGCAGTTTAACGTCTTGCAGCGCGGACGATGTGGACTCAGGCAAAGTACTGCTTGAGGAACCTAGCGTTGGTGGGAGGAGTGACACGCTCACCATCCATAGTTTCTAGGGAGTACGCTCCATTGGGATAGACCTTGTGGACAACAAAAGGTCCCTCCCACTTGGGCTCCAACTTGGGTGGCTTCCTGCCGGGGATCATTGCCGCTCTTAGGGCCAGCACTAGGTCACCCTGCAGGAAGGAGCGGAGGCGAACCTTCTTATTGAAAGCTCGAGCCATTCTTCTTTGATGCCTCTCCAAGTTGTGCAAAGCGCGAAGTCTATTCTCATCCAGTGCTTCCAGATCGACTAGACGGGCTTCAGCAGCTCTCTCCGGCGCTTGCTGGTCGTAGACCGCAGTGCGCAAGGATGGTAATTGGATCTCGATGGGCAGGACGGCCTCAGCTCCATACACCAGGGAATAAGGGGTCATCTGGGTGGAATTGCGAGTCGTCGTACGATAAGCCCAGAGGGCATTGGGGAGCTTGTCCGGCCAACTCTTCTTGTTCTGACCAACCATCTTTTGCAGAATGTTAGAGAGGGTTTTGTTAAATGCCTCAATCTGTCCATTCGCCTGCGCATGATAGCGAGATGTATGGTTCGAGCGAATGTTGTACTTGGCGTACAACTTCTTCAACTCGGCTGCTCGGAAATTGGCTCTGTTATCCGTGAGGATAGCGTGAGGCACTCCAAATCGATAAATGATGTTAGAGGTCACGAAGTCAGCGATCGAACAGGATTTGACCTCTCTGATCAGAATCACCTCTGCCCATTTGGAGAAAAAGTCTGTAGCGGTCAAAATGAACCGGCACTGGCGAGCCGTCGCTGGCGGGTAAGGTCCCACAACGTCCATCCCCCAGACTGCAAAGGGCCAAGAATACCTAGTGGTATGGAGAAACTCCGGCGGCCGATGCACAAAGTTCGCATGAACCTGGCACGCATGGCACCTCCTGGCATACTCAATGCAGTCATGGATCATGGAGGGCCAGAAGTATCCCAACCTCCGAATCTGGTGGGACAGCTTTGGCCCAGTCTGATGGGCACCGCATGAACCAGCATGAACCTCTTGCATGACTCGTGGGATCTCAACTCCATGAAGGCAACGGAGGAGAACACCATCAAATCCGCGTCTATAGAGGATCTGCTCCAGGCCGGGACTGCTCTGGAGGACAAACTGCGATGCACGGCGTCGAACTCGCTCCCGCTCGGCCCGATCCAACGGGATAATGCCATGTTGGAGGTACTCAACCAAAGGCGTCCTCCAATCAGGGGCTGGTTCGACTTCCATATCTGGGGTACTCGGGGCTCCGGGCATAGGGGCAACCGTGGTGAGATTACTTACCGACGGGCCACGATCTCCCTCCGGGATAACGGGAGCGATGAGCCTGCGGTGCGTCACGTGGACGATCAGGTTATCCTGTTCAGGATCTGCAAGTGACGCAGCAAGGCTGGCCAAAGCATCTGCTCGACCGTTCTGCAACCGGGGAATATGGACAATTTCTGGCCGAGAAGGGAACTGGGCCATCAGAAGGAGGGTGCACTCCAGCAACGACACAAGTTCCGGCTTCCTGACAACATAGTCGCCATTGATCTGCTTAACGACCAGCTCAGAGTCCCCTTTCACACACAGATGGGGCACGTCGATCTCGAGAGCTAACTCGAGGCCGGTGATGAGGGCATGGTATTCCGCCTCATTGTTGGTACAGCCCTCTGACAAAAGGAAAGATTATGGCAGCACGGCTTACTCCGGGGTAATGAAGACGATACCCAAGCCCACTCTGTTGAGCTTAGGATTATCAAGCCTTCTACCGATGGGGCTCCGGGAGGCACCGTCAAAGTGCATCTGCCATCACGGATCGGCATGATCGACCGAGAGAATGGCCTCATCAGGAAAGCCTAGATCCAGCGGCTGATCCGCGGAGGTCGGGTGAGCAGCCAGAAAGTCTGCCAATGCTTTCCCTTTGATGGCCTTCTGAGACACATACCTGATGTCGAACTGCTGGAGAATCACATCCCACCGCGCTAGACGGCCAGTCAACATAGGCCGACTCAGGATATATTTCAACGGGTCTACCCGAGAAACCAACTGTACCTCATGGTGCTGCAAGTAGTGCCGTAATTTCTGTACGGAAAATACGAGCACCAGGCAGCTCTTCTCGATGGGGGAATACCTGACTTCCGCATCGAGGAGAATGCGACTGAGGTAATAGAGGCTATTCTCTGTTCCCTCGTTGTTCTTCTGGGCGAGAAGGGCACCCAAGGACCATTCCAGGGCGGTCACATAAAGGACCAGCGGCTTCCCGGATACAGGAGGCATCAGAACCGGAGGTTGAAGCAGGTACTGCTTGATTTCCTCGAAAGCGTTCTGACACTCTTTATCCCATACATAGGTGTCACCTTTCTTCATGAGCCGAGAAAAGGGCTTACACTTGCCGGCCAGATTCGCGATGAATCGGCGTATATAGGCTAAGTGGCCTTGGAACCCTTGCAGTTCCCGGATGTTACCTGCGGGAGGCATCTGGCTAATCACCCTGATCTACTCCGGGTCGATCTCAATACCCCGGTATCTTACCACAAATCCAAGGAACTTTCCGGAGGTGACCCCGAAGGCACACTTCAACGGGTTCATCTTCAGGCAGCGAGACCGGAGGAAGCCGAACACTTTCTCAAGATCTTTGAGATGGTCCTGACGCTGGCGCGATTTGACCACCAAGTCGTCGACGTAGAATTCCACCAGTGTGTCGAGGATTGGCTTGAATATGCGGTACATCGCCCGTTGGTAGGTGGCACCTGCATTCTTCAGGCCGAAGGGCATGACCTGGTAACAAAAGATACCTTGGGGGGCCCTGAAGGCAGTGAACTCCTCATCCTCAGGGGCCATCCGGATTTGGTTGTATCCGGAGTATCCATCCATGAAGGAGAGGGCTTGGAACCCTACCGTGGCGTCAATAAACAGCTCTGTCACCGGAAGGGGAAAATCATCCTTCGAATAGTGGCGGTTGAGATCGTGGAAGTCGATACAGACTCTGATCTTCCCGTTCTTCTTCCTGACCGGCACAATGTTGGCCAGCCATTTGGGGTACTGAACTTCCCTCACAAAGTTGGCTTTGATAAGCTTGTCAACTTCGGCCTCAACAATGGCACCGTGGAATGGGTGCATCTTCCTGGGAGGCTGCTTGAACCCGCGATGGTTCGCCGGGAGACCAAGGCGGTGGACGACTACCTGAGGATCTAGCCCCGACATCTCGTCATAGCCCCAAGCGAACACATCACGGTGCTGTCTGAGGAAGTCCACATACTGCTGCCGCTCTTCAGAGGGCATGGCGGCACTGACCAATGTGGGTCTTGGATCTTCTTCGGTTCCAAGGTTCACCTGTACTAATTCATCGACCGTGGCGGAGACGCCCTCCTCAAAGGCTGGGGGTGCATCTTCCACGTCCTCTCCACTCGGGGAGGGATCGTCCATGGGAGAGACTGCGTTGGAAACTACATCGAGGCTACCAGATCCTGCTGGGCCGCTGGTGGTGGTATGGGCGGTCGCGGTCATCTCATCAGGAGACTCACAGGCCGTCGAGACCACGGATACGTCCAACCGTTGAATCGGGAGGACGTAAGCGTCATCCAAGCTTGCCCAGGGATCACTTCCAACAGCGACAGGCTCAACCTCACCTGCCAGGATCTGCTTGTCCTTGCTCTTTTAATAGTCCTCGTCCAGATAGCGGGCTTCACATGAGGCAAAAGGAGAGGCATCTCCCTGAAGCACTCATACTCGACCATTGAGGGAGTATTTAAGGCATTGGTGGTATGATGAGGGAACCGCCGCATGAAGGTGGAGCCATGGCCTGCCCATCAATGCATTGTACGCAGTGTCTTGAGAGACTACCATGAATTCGGTGTTGGCAACCAAGTCACCGAACTGGGTCTTCAAGCGTATCTTTCCGACCAGGGTTTGCTCAGTGCGTTCGTACCCCTGGATCCTGAGGTCGGAGGGGATCAAGTCATCCTCAGATAACCCCAATCTCCGGAGCGTCCGAGTTGGAATCAGGTTAATCCTGGACCCCATGTCGACAAGACAGCGCCGGACTTCAAGGCCATTGAACTGGCCAGTAACATACAGCGGACGAATGTGCCCCTGTATAGGAGAGTCTTCATCCTTACCAGAGAACGAGATAACTGCCTGACATTCGGTGTCCTCAATCGTTTCGGCGTGAAAGGCCTCTGCAGCCGCAACCTCTGTCTCAAACTGGAGGGGGCTTTTCAGGGCTTCAGCGAGTGACTCACGCATCTCAGATGACATGCGCAGAGCCTCAAGGATGGAGAGACTTGCTGGGATGTCGGCCAAGTGCTTCAGGACATCATACTTTTTGGCCAAGCGCGAGCCCCTGGTTGCAGGAGGTTGCTCTGCAGTTGGAGGCATGACGGGCCTTGCTGATTGGACCGGTGGCCGACTGGTGCTTGGCGCATCCCGCTGTTCATTGGTTGAAGCCCGGGAAGTAGTCACCGTACTGGGGTCAGGAGGCCGGGACGGACTTGCGGCAGGGCGGAGCTGATCACGATGCGGCTGAGGCGGTTCTGCCTGGTCCCACACCACAAACAGTGGCGGAGGCGAATCCGTCATCCCCGGATGGGGGGGCTGTGCGTGCTGAACTCGGTTTTGAGCCTGCTGCCTAGTCTCAGTGGCGTGCACGTCCTGGCTGGAGGTACCAACTGCTGTGCCCCAGCGACTCCTGTTGTTGCGGTTCCTCCGACGGTGGCGACGACCGGGGACACTAGGGAGGTCCACCTGGTGTTCTTCAATGTCGGGAACCGAAAAGGGATTTACCAGCTCGACGGTATTAACCGAAGCTTACCCAATACTGTCATCGGACGAATCATCCATAACCGGGTGGATCCGAGGAGGGATCCCCATCTCCGGGGGCATGAAATCGCCGAGAGTGCGGGATAGTGGCGGAACTCGCGGGGCGCGCTCTTCCTTCTTGCGCCGTCGCCGTTTGCTCTTCTCGGAAGAGGGAGGCTGGGATGACGATGCCGAAGCAGCACCCGCAGATTCTGGGGGCTCAGGCTGATTCAAGCGCGCACGGATGATTCCATGGGCGCGAATGATCGTCTTGCGGGCCATCCAGTTTTTATACTTCTGGGATCCGCGGTCGGAGACCAGCTGCCATTCGTCCTCATTGCCGCTATCATCATATGATCCCACGAACACGCCCGCCACTTGTGCTGGAGCTGGGCCCAACCTGATTACATTGTTGTTAATCTGGTCTTGGAGCCAGTCCTTAAACACGTAGCACTGCCGGATGGTGTGCCCCAGGTCCCGATGGTAAGGGCAGTAGCGGGGGTTATCCGTGAGATGTGCCTCCTCTGGCCTCCAACACTCAGGTAGTCGCACAATCCTCTGCTCCAGGGAGCTTCGGAAATAACCGGGGACCTGATCCTCGTGAAATGAGTAAGTCAGGTATCGCAGGACCCTGGGAGCGTGGTCTTGACAAGGGGCTGGAGGGGCCTGCCGAGGAGGTGGACCCTGATTATCTCACCTGGGTTGTGGCGGTACATTACACGGAGGGGCCGGCCGGTTCTGAGGCTGCCGCTGCTGGGCCGGGAACTGAGCCCATGGAGGCGGATTCCTGTGAGGCTGTGGAGCTGGCCTCACCGGCAGCAGCTCCAACGGCCTGGGGGCCTCTATCTGGGCAACAGCAGCGGGCTCAGCCCTGCTGGCTCTCCTTGCAGGAATCATAGGAGGCAGCGGGTGTGCCTGACTGGCCTGTTGCAGGGCTTCCTCAAGACGTTGAGCTTTGTCTGAGAAGTCCCTGAACCCTCCGGGGTAATTCTGAGTGATCAGGGAAGGGACCAGCTCGGTCTTGACGTTCCCGACACACATTGTCAGCAACTGCTCCTGAATCAATGGCATGTCAAGGGAATATGTGAGACCCTTCCATCGGGCGACGAAATCCACGACTCGCTCATCAGGCCTCTGTTTTCACTTGAAGAGGTCTGCGATACTCGTCTTCCGGGTCGTGGAACTGAACTGGTAGAGGAACTGTCTACGAAGGTCCTCCCAGCTAGTTATCGACCCGATGGGGAGCTGGCAGTACCAGACAAATGATGGCCCTTCCAGTGTCTGGACAAAGAAGCGAAGCTTAGCGGCCTCCTGCTGCGCCGGAGTTCCCAACATAGGCCCGCACCTCGAGTTGAAATGGGCAAAATGATGTGGCGGATCTCTAGTCCCGTTGAAGGGGGCGAAGGTGGGATTCCCGAATCCCGGAGGTGCCGGCATGTCATCCACCCATGCTGGGTATGGCTTGCCGTCCGGTGGGATCGCCACTTGCCGAGTCTCCAAGGCTTCCAAGCGGGCGATGAGTGCCGCCATCGGATCGTCCGGACATGGGTTCCAGTCCTAGAAAGGATCTCTAACCACGAGCGCATTGCATGGCCCTTCAATCGGGTCGTCGACCGGGTCGTCGAACTCGGCAGCTCGTGGGATGGCGGGCGGAGCGGCCCTTGGGGTAGCGGGAGGAATCCGAGCGGGGTCTCTCAGTTAGTCACGCCACTCGGGAGGGTGTGGTGAAACATACCGCGCCCTCTTTCCATAGGCAATGGCCTCTCCCCTGTCGGCAAACACGGCGTAATCACGGTTTCCCGGGAGAGCCTCATCGAGGGGTGGTTGTTCCTGTCCCTGTTGTCCTGGCCTAGGATCACCGTAGTCAGGCCGCTGCTCTGCAGCACGCTCGGCGAGGAGCTGGTCAACTAGCTTCTTCTTCTCGGCGAGCTGTTGACGTAGCATAACCTTCTCGGGATCCTCATCCTCCCTCTGCGTGGAGGCAGATGGGTCGGCGGGCTTCATAGCCCTGCCGTGCTCTTTACCTTTGCTGACGTTTCAGCTCAACGTTAGTGCTTCAGTGGGTGTGGGGAGACCCAGGAGGTTCCTCTAGTGACGAGTAACTCTCGCCGATGGATCCAACAACGGCTTTTCTTCGGGGGGAGAGCCCCCGTCGAGAAGTTCCAAGCCGTTCCCCTCCCCCGACATGTCAGCCATATTGACCGTTTCTGTCCCTAGGGATGTACCCTCAGGGCCACCCAGTGAATCAGGCTGTCGGCGAATCGCACTGAAGCGTAGGGCAGCGTACTGCCCCCATCCACAGATATACACGTGGGGAGTGGCTCCCTCGATAACCTTGCGGAGTACTTGAAAACACTCAATGCATCGTTGTTGGAGGGCCTCGTGGTGCCCAAATGACCCGGGGTGCCGAACCGCGGGGAGCGTGGCCAGGTCAATTTGACGGCACTGCTCACCAATATCCTCCAGGTGTGCTTGAATCCTGGGATATGGCATTTGTAGGCGGTGAAGACGGGAGTGAGTCTCCCGGAGAGTTCGGCGGAAGCATTCGAACTCATCCGGGGTGAGTGATTTGGGTGCATCAATGTCCGGTCCTGCGACTGGCCAAAACTTCTCAGGGAAGTGGCCCTCTGCAAGGACGGTCCAGAAGCTCCACGACTCAAACTCGGGACCTAGGCCTCCTTGGTCCTCTTCAACGACTGGGAATGGACGGGGAACCGGCAGTGGTGCCGAGGCGGGCCGTCGGGCCGACGGGCTGGCCGGCGGTGAATACGGCGAGAAGGCCGATTGGCCTCCATATCCCGGGCCGCCCTATGAGGGTGGCGGTTCCCCAGCTACCACATCACGATAGGACGGGCCGACGAGCGAACATCCTGCCGCAGCGTCGGTGCTCGCCGAGGGTGCACTAGATCGTGGTTCGACCGTCGGTCCCCAGAAAAAGTCTCCGGCTTCTCCGATCGAGGCAGAAGGTGCTTCCGGAGGGGCTGGTACCAATCACAAGCTTGATCCTTGGGGGTCTACCAGGCCCTCGCTACTCCGGATATACCTTCGGAGAGAAGCGGGGATCGTATCGATCTCGCTCTCGGGAAGTACGAGGCTGAAGTGCCACATTCCTACCCCTGCCCCTAACTGGCGGGATCGGGGGGAGGGCTCCGTCGCCGAATCATACTCCGCCTCTGTATCAGAGAAACGAACCGGTCGGATCTCTGTCCGGAATTCTATAACATTCTTCCCTCAGTGTTGACGCCTCGCCTTCCTGCCCCTGGGTGGTTCTTCGGGGCATGGCTGATCTCTATCCTGGCGTCCTCCGGCCGCACTGGTGCTGGGGCCAAGAGGACTGGAAACCAAGGTGCAAGGAGCACCAGGACAGATATCAAAGGGGATGCGGGGAGAGATGATTCCGGGCAGGCCTCCGGGCCGGGATCGAAAGGTGGGGTGACCCATGCCTCTTGGATCGGCCACACAGAGTAGACCCTGTCGATGAATAGCGCTACCGCGAGGTGGTCCGCGGTGGCTATTGCCTGTACCAGCAACCGGGAGAGTCAACCCAACCTGCCTTTGGGGTGGTCGGGGCCTCGATCCAGGTCGGGCATAGATGTTCCCCTGCTCAGGATGCGCAGGGGCCTGGTGGCTGGAGCCAGCAGTGGCTTGATCCAACGCGGCCGATGTTGCTAGGGCCCCAAGGTGGGCATCCTCTTCCGCTCGTGCCCGATGTTGGCGTCGGGACAAACGAGTCGGGATGAGCGGCGCGGGCAGGTGGAGAGCCCGTTCTTCGACTTGAGGGGCCTGGCGGCGGTGTCGCCGTGGCCTGAAAGGAGCACTTATCGCGGATCCCTGGAACGAATCTCGGATAGGGAGGTCTCGGACATCTTCCACCTCATCCGCATAGGGGAAGGAGTTGTCGGAGCGCTCCGGGGATAAGCTCCCGAAGTGGTTGGACGTCGAGGTAGGCAGCGGTGCCTCCCTGCGCGGCCCTCGGGGGCGGCGTTGGTGGCGAGGTGCAGCTTCCTCGAGGTCTAGGCGATCCATGTCCCTGGTGGGGATGACTCCCTCTTCCTCATATCTCCGCACCAAGTTGTTGATCACCCTTCTCTGGATGACCTCCGAGGGGGAGAGAGGGCGTGGTTGCCCCACAGCTGCGGCTGCTGGGATGGCTGTGGAACGGGCGGGACCGCGCGGAGTAGCCGCATCGGTGTTTCCCCTACCCCTGCGCCAGTGGGCGGGTGGCGATCGAGCACTGGATTGGGCGACTTGATTCCTGAAAGCAGGGAGAAAAACCCATTAACACTGATAGGAAAAGGAATCGACAACCAACCATTAGTGCCACAACGCCCTCCGTGGGGGGAACCCAGGCCATCGACGTCGTGAGACGGAGTGCCCGATTTCCCTTCCCCAGCCCCTGGCGGGTTTCGTGCTCCGGTGTTGAATGCTCAGTCGAGCAGCATGCTGGTCTTCCAACACCTCTGAAAGCCATCAGTCTTCGTATTGAGGAGAAGATATTCACGTCGGGTTCACCATTTTTCTGTTTCGGTGCGGATGTGCGTCGGGTTTCTGTTCCGACGCTGTTCCGCCAGGACGCATTCGCGCGTGCACCCGTCGACCCGAGGGGATGGGCGCGCGGCTTGTGGCCCCGCAGTCCTTCTTTCCAATGGCGGGCGGCATCCGTCCCTTGTTCAGGGGCGTCTGCTCCTTGATCGAAACCGGGATGATGGGATGTCGGCTCCTCCTTCCGTGGACGTCTCCTCAGAACTCGTCGCCTAATCTGGGTCTCCCTCATAGATTTAAGAATGTTCGTGAATCTCGTTCCCGGCGCCATATCTTCATGGACACCAGTTAATTACGCTGCTTCCGCCCGGACGCTCCAAGGGGTCTGGTCGGGGCAGCAACCTGCGGTGAGGAGACCGGGTGGCTCTGGGTGTCGGGGGCGTTTCTTAACACTGCGACTCTGCATGTCTGCCTTCCGTCCCTAATAGGGCTTCTCGAAGGCGTGATAGCCTGAGGCATCCCGCGCTAGGTGCGGGGAACTGTGTTACCGGAGGTTTTCCTCAGCTTCCCATGTTTAACACGGGGTATGCCGCGAGTTTAACGTCCAGCGGGGACGGCATCAGACTGATCAACACGAGAAGTGGATCAGATGACAGAACCCCTTGCGGGGAACCTCCGACGTTGGGGCCATCACATGGGTGGCTTCCCGAGTGGAGTGGAGTGGAATGAAGTGGCATGACCCCACTGGGATGTGGCGGCCCGGATAAGGATCAGGATGGATGATGGAGTGAAGAGCTTGGACCCCGTAGGGGCTTCCTACGTACCGCGCGTTGGCGCGGATCAAATTCAGCGTAGTTCGAATATACAGTTTAACGTCATACTGGACGTCGGCAAGCCGGCTCACGAAGAGGTCGAGGCCGCCGGGCGGAGGATTGAACCGAACCACCTCGCACAGAGGGGGATGGAACGGCCGGGTGGATCACAGTTTCACGTCATGCTGGACGCTGAAAGGAGAAATAGGAAAAGGGGCAGTGGGGGAGCATAATGGAGATACACATGTGCAGTCTCCCACAATGGCGGATTCATAGGTGAATCGACGCAAGTGTGAACCCGGGAGGGGTCCACTGTTGGACGAACCGACGTGAATACGACCGGGACGACCAGGTGGTGGGCTTGAACCTCGGAGAGGCTTCCTACGTACCCTGTTTAGGAGACAGGGATCAAAGTCCACGTAGTTCGTTCGGTTTGTAGCACTCTACCCCCGTGGGCGAAGGCCACTCCAATCCCGACATCCCTGCAGAGACGAGCGGGTGGGGGCCACATCCAAACCGGGAGGACCCTGCGTGCGGGGCACGGGATCGGGTGATGCGGACGGTTTAACGTCCTCCCGGACGAAGTACAGTTTAACGTCATGTGTTGAGGACGAAGCGGACAGTTTAATTTCTTGCCGGACGAAGTACAGTTTAACGTCGTGTGTTGAGGACGAAGGTGCTTGGCAGTTTAACGTCTTGTCGCGTGGACGAAGATGCATGGCAGTTTAACGTCTTGTCGCGCGGACGAGGTACAGTTTAACGTCATGTTGGACGAAACACTTGGCAGTTTAACGTCTTGCAGTGCGGACGAAGATGCTTGGCAGTTTAACATCTTGTCGCGCGGACGAAGATGGTGCCGCCGATGGGTCCGTGTCACTTCGCGCGAGCCTGGAGGGCCGCACGGGAAGACAACGCACGGTGCGGGCACCCGGGATGAAGATCATCGGGCGCCACGCAGGCGGGTACCCTCAGGGGGTCAAAGGGGGCGACCCTGGCGGTTTGCGCGCAAAAGAGGAGTTGGCGCGCAATACCGCGGGTCGGCGCGCAAATGGGCAGGCTGGCGCGCAATTGGGCCAGCGCTTTGCGCACAGAAGATAGAGATTGCGCGCACCGGTCTTCGAATAGCGCGCGGGGGCAACGACTCATTCTTTAACGAATGGCCTCTTTGAAAAAGGGGGGTGCGCGCAATCGGGCTGGATTGCGCGCACCCGGGGGCAATTGAGCGCAAGATGCTTCTTTTGCGCGCGAAGGCCTTTGGGTGAAGAATTATTCAAAAAGAAAGGAGCCAAAGGGATTGCGTGCGAAGGCGAACCCCGAGGATTTCTTGCGCGAAAGAAAGGAGGTTACCTGAAGATCGGCATTGCGCGCGGAGGGGGTTGGATTGTGCGCACGAGAGACCTTTCGAATTCCGGCAACCTTCAAAACGTCGGGGGTCGCCTTATATTTATAGGCAACCCCGGGCGCGGAATCTGGTTCGCGGGCGCGGAATCGGGCCCGGGGCGCAAGGGAGTCGCGCGGGCCGCGGGCGCGCAAAATTGCGCGCCGGCCCGGCGCATTGCGCGCATCCCGGGAGGATTGCGTGCCGCACTTCAACTTTGTGCGCGGGCCTCCAAAATTCCGCGCAAGGCCTCCGGGCCTTCCGGAATGTGCTTCTGATTCCAAATATGACCTCGCTTCCCGCATCCGGAGCTTCGTTTGGGAACAACGGACTTTTCCGGCGTCTACAGTGAGTATAAAAAGGTTTTCCTGGAAATTATTCCCACAAATATGGTTAATGAATGAGTTATATTCCTTCGATACAATATTTTACCCATTATCCATCTTTATTAACAGCCTTACTTCATGATTTTAGGTGGTTTCTAAATAGTTCTACTAAACTTGTGTGATATGAAAGAATTATTAGAAAAAATGTCACATAGGACATACGAAGTTAATGAATGGATGATAAACATGAATTTAACAATTTAATTATTCTTTTATTAATTTACTTCATCCAAAATATACATTGGAATGATAATTTTCAATCTATAAAACATATAAAAGGGAAAAAATAAACATTGGAGGGATAACTCATAAATGAAAATATATTATTTAACCGATTAATTTTTTGTTTTAATCAATTTTATATATAATCTATTTATAAATATAAATTTTTATAGAAATTATTATTCCATTAATTATTTTTCATAATGATCTTATGAATTTACCAATGCAAATTCGTATCATGTACATGCACGAGTTTCCACATGGATCATACAAAATCAGGATGAATTCCATAAATTTTAAACCCATTATTAATAAGTGTTGGTAACTTAAATGTAAATCACCAATCAATTATGAATAGATACATTAAGGTGAATATCCTTGAGTGGAAATGGAGATGTGTATTCACTACACAAATGTTGGCAAAGGAACATCACATGATAATTCCTACAGCATAATGAAAGTACATAATCATTTTTAGAAGGAATTAATGAGATAAAAATGTGTATATAATTACTGGGGATTCAGAATGATGGTAAGATGTATTTATAAAACATATACCAACATTAATAAATGGAAATAAAAATTCATGACATAAAGAAGCTTCTTGAATAGTGATGAGAAGTATAGGGTCCCTTACCTTGAAACAAAACATCTAAAATCGTGGGAGGACTTTATTATGATCCTATAGGAATCATAAGAGGACAATAGAGAAGTAAATTTAGAATATTTTCGTTCATCAAGGGAATTTTGTGAAGAGTAACTGGTATTTTTTGGGTTTACATATTAAAGGGAGAATAATTATTTATTAATTTCCAACCATAGGATTCAGAGTCTATAGGTTAACGTAATCAGAACCCAAAAAAATAAATCATGAGTTTTTCCCACGGTTTCAACAAAATATGAGTGGTTTTCATTATTTTATTTTTCTAATAAATGAACATACTAAAATAATTACCTTTGTGATGTGTAAGTGAGTCATTTTTATATGTAATTGATATTAAAACCATTAAATATAATATTGGTTTTGGATGATTCACTAGGGTTTGATAAAATTAATCAAATAACATAAAAAATTATCTTACAAGGGAAATATAATTTTGATTGAGGATAATATTTATTTTATTTATTAAATAATTTTTTTTATTTTATGTTATCATAATAAAAACCATTTAATTATTCCATATTTAATTCTTATGCAAAAATTACACTAACTCAAGAAATTTATGAAAAATTAACTGTTCGATTATTTCAACGATATGATTTCCAAAATATTATTTTTTTGATAAAATCTTCTAAACATTATAACTTAAGATTTTAAAGGTTAAATCCATATTTATTGAAAAATACTGGTTTTGAGAATAATTGTTTTCTTACACCTATAAAAATTACATTTGACTACATCAAATTATATTATAATTTATATTTGATAAATATTATTTTATAATAAAATATTATTATAATGTCATGTATTTCCAAAATTATTTAATTCATAAAATAATAGTGTCTTTATTGAAAATAAATATTTCAAAAATAAATTCTTTATCATATCAAATTCTAATTTTATTCAAAGTTTTCATTTAATCATTTAAAAAGTAATATTAAGAAGGAATAAATATAATCAAGGTTTTATTAATATGAAAATATTTAAATTCACACAATTAGTTTCAAGATACATATCCCTTTACTACCCCAAGGAATTCCTCAAGGGGAAGGTTTCCGATAACGAGTTTTTCATGTGGTAGTTTCACGAACATGGTTTGGGCTATGACTTTGATGAGGATGACATTTTTCATGTAAATATTCATCCTGATGATTCTATTATTCATTCTTGGTTTTAGATTGGTCACTAGAAGCTATGATAAATGGGATTCAAATTTTATAACCCATCTTTTTTTGCCCTCACGTCCTTTTTGTGTGTCAAATATAATTTATTATGACCCAAAAAATACTAATCTTAATGGTTACTATGCAATTGTGATATTATCTGTGGTTATGATTTATAACAATATCTTAAATATTATAGGCCATAAATTGTCTGTAATAACCAAATTAGTGCATCATATTTTCATAACTTGATTTATTAATGTATAATCTTCTCATTTAAAAAAATAAATTTCATTTATAAATGTTCTAGTAATTATAACAAAGACCAGTCCTAACACAAAATTTAAAATTTTACACAGTGAACTATGTGGTCTTTGATTATTGGTTACCAGAATACAAGGGGAACCTATTTGAGTTTTAATTCAAATACATTCAACAATACCTTTAACATTATGTGTTGATAATAGGATGAGCCAAAATTTATTAATAACACTATTTTAGATACACTTCTTGGTTTCCTTACAAAGTTCTCTAAATAGAATTCTCCTTTTTGTTTCAACCTATATACATTGAGCATCGATACTCATCTAGGTCTCCAAATATGTTCCTTGAGTCAAGATACTTCCCTTTTGTCAGTCATTATAACACTGAGTTGATATCAACCAATTAATTTTATAACATACATTATGTTGAGATTGTCCTCCTAGTGTGTAAAATACCATGTCCCATGATACCCCTCTTGGTTACCATATAAAGAAATATTATGAGGTGTAGGCCCAATATTTCTAGAATTACTTCCAAATCATGTTCAAAAAATTAATGGGGTAGAGAATGGTTTTCTTGAATCAAATTCGATGGTTTCCTGAACCTTATTTTTTCTTCCATAGTTACCAAAGGACAAGAGGATCCATAAGATGAATCTCTTATATAGGCCTAGATCAACCTCTTATTGTCACCCATTTTTTGGTATGTGTGTCATGAATGGTTATGATAATATTTCTAAGCCCCAATAATAACATATCCCACTTGGTTACCAACAAACATAGTGAACAATAAAGGGTTTTCAATGTCTAATAGACACACCTACTATTATGAGGAATCATCCACATAGGGGTTCAATCTGAATAAATTTAAACCACATATAATTGGTCATGGATACACAACTTTAATGGTAGAACTTGGTCCTTGTTACATAACCTTAAACATCATGAAATGACACATTAAGAGGAACTAAACCACATGGGTTATGATTTATTTCAAGGAGATAAGTACGTATCCTCTTTCTATGGCCCTATCCCAACTCCACAACACCAACCTCCTCTCTGGAAAGTAACACATTCAAGAGATCCTAACAGTTGAAATAAAGCATAGATTATCTAAGTAATTATAAAATTATAGGGAACCTTTAATGAATATAATAATTTACATTTACCTATTTCTTCTATTAGATCATTGAAACATGGGTGACTAGTCTATTTCTCAGATTTGGGAAACATTCAAAAATTTATCCTAAATCCATAAGAGATTATTTGAGTAGGAAATAATTCATTCTAAAAGGTGTTGTAAGAAAAAAATTCCATCATATAAAAAAATTATATAGTGTCTCTGCAAAAAATCAAATTGACCTATCGCATTTTGAAAGTAGTTCCATGACTGATCAAAGTCAATACGACTAAAGGTACATTGTTATATTTTAATGAAAAAATATACTAAAATTTAATGAGATTAAATATAACAGTTAATTTAAGAGAATTATTTCGAAATATTTTAGTTGATAAGTACCATTTAATGATTTATTCAATCGATATTGTTGGCTTGACTCCCCAAAAATCTAAATTAAGAACCTTATATTCTATAGCATCTATGAAATTCAACATCAAGCACATAAGGTAATATAATATCCAGAAACATTATAAAATACTTAATTTTTAAAAATATATTATATATATAATTCAATGCATGCAACATAGAGTTATATTTCATTATAGGTAAGAGTAACCTCCCTCTATAGCTTTCATTACACGTAAGTGAGACCTTCTTCGATGTATTGTGTTACACACATGACCATGTTTCACCAAGTAAAAATGAGTTTTTCAAAATATTATTATTTAATATAATGATATATAAACTAGCCAAAAAATTAGTAGTTATGAATTTTAATAACTATAATATGAAAATGAAGGTTAATAAAAATATATAATTATATATTTGGTTACAAATAAATTATAAATTAATACAAGAAGCAGTTTAATATGATATGAATATTTTAATAGTAAACTATTTTTTTCAAAAACTATTATTTTATGTTAGTGGATTAAATTAATTATAGTTAGTGATTGATATTAATATCATATATATTATATATTCAATCAACTATTTTTTAAATTCTTCAATTATGTTTGATATACAATAGGTACTAAAAAATCTTATTTTACACATAAAACCTATCTTTTTATAAAGGCATTTTTATCAAATTTTAATGGAATGATCATTTCAAATATAAGTATTGATACGTTAATTTATTTAATATGATGAAATAAAATTCATATTTTAATTCTAAACATAATAATTAAGTTTGGATAAATTTTTGAAATTTTTCTAAAACATTTCATTTTTTAATGAAATGATAAAAATAAATAATTTTAATTCAAAACTTATTTTCATCTAATTTATTATTATTGATAAATTATACAATTATTTTGTTTCAATGTTTTGTTAGGTACAATTTTTTATATATTAAAATAATGTATGTCATTGGTATCATTTCCACTCTTAAATTGACTATTAAAAATATCAAGCATTCAAATGTTCTTACTTTAACCACCCACATTGTTATCCTAGACACGGGATACAAAATAATTTTCTCCACATCAATGATAGTAATTTTAAAATTTTCATTCAATATTTTAAATCAAAACAATTTATAGATTTTTATGATAAATAAATATTTGAAAAAAAAGAATAGATAAAGTATTTAAAATTAATTACAATTATTGAGGAAAAATTAAGATTAATGTAGGACTAAAATATTAAATTAGGGGCCCAAATGAAAGAGCTACTTTTACAAAACCCATTTAATGTACATAAATATGCTGTTAGAATTATATTATAATGATTTTATGGTTTGATATAAATTTTTGTAGGAAGGAACATGTGTACACCTAACTTATTTTAAAAATTCCTAATGAGTCCTTTTCCTTCCCTATAAAAGGCCACCACCTCTCCCCCATACTGACACATCTCAAACCACTTATTTTCATCAAATATCTCCACATATAACTTTAAAAAATCCCTCCCCTAGACCTTGAATCCTCCATTTTTGTAGAAATAATTCTAAGGATGTGTAACACCTCAAGATTTCTTAGTGTGTTATTTCTTCAAAATAATCCAATAACTTGCACTACATGCAACACCGAGTTCAAGCCTACCATGACTTACCAAAAAAGCCGTTCAAAAGAGGTTATGAATAGTATTAACAAAATTTTAAACTTTATATAATCCTTATAATTTTAGAATCCATATTATGAGTTTCTTAGACATAATGTAAGAACAAATTCATATTCAGTATTGCACTTTTACCAAATTTTAATAGGGAACCCTTTTTAAATACAATATTTTAAACTTTTTGACTAAATGAGGACATAAAAAATTTAAAATGAAACATCCCAAGCTTCCACGGTATGCTTTCTTATGAATAATACGGTAGCGTGTGTTGTACGCAACTTCGAGTTCTAACACACACCACAACCAATAAAACTAGTTGTTATGAATAGTAATACCTACTTTTTTAAAATTATATATATTTTATATTTCAAAATGGATTTCATTTTTGGATTCGGAATATTGAATTTAGCCTAGGGTGAAATTTTGGAACTTTTCGGATAAAACTTATATTTTGATGAATAGTGAAAATTACTAAATTTAAATTAAAAACAACTTTTTAAATTGAAATAGTTTAAATTTATAAATTATGAATTTGAGTGGTTTTAAAGTATATTTAGAATATATTTTTACCATTTAATACAATGTTGGTCATTGGACATAATTTCACAATTAAACCCAACATAAACAAGTATTAATATTTTGACAGTTATTATATCTTAAAAACACGCTTTTTGTTTTGACAGCGGGAATTATATTTAAATTAATTTCTGCCACTTAGGTGTTTTGAATTTGGAAAAATGGATTCCATATTTGGAATCAGGATGTTCAAATTGTGTAAATAGGTAACTTTTTTTTAGACATTTTCAATAATTACTTTGGTAAATATTTTATTTACCATGGTTAAGGGTAAATCCGGTAAATAAGGGTAACAAAATAATATTATAATAATACTAAATTACCCTAAAACGTTTCCTAACCTTATTGGTTGATACATGTTCGACCATAGGCATCTTTGGGTCGATTTTGGGACCCCATGGAGCCACTTGTAGGTGATAGGGACACTTAATTTTAATTAAGTTAAAATAAGTACAAAAATGACATAAGCATATATCTTTTAGAAAAACAATTTTTAAATAGGGTTATATATATTAGATTTTCGACTATAAATATCCATCATAAAGATAAAAATATTTTCTACATAATTATAGTTTATTTATAATTTTTAAATATTACATAAGCTAATTTATTTATGACACAATGATGATGGAGAAATTACCATAATAGTGAAAATTTAAATTAATTGATATTATAAATACACAAATAAATATAATTTGAGACTTTTAATGAATTAAAATAATTTTCAAGGATAATATGACATATTAGGATTGATTTAATTAACTTTATTTGTAGTAATAATTCTGTTATGAGTATCACAAAAATCAACTATTTAATAGTGTCAAAATTGACATAAAAGATTTTTTAAAACAAATATTATATTATTAATTGATATTAAATTCCTAAAAATCTAAGGTTCGGCCAAGAGACTTATATAATGATATTTATATCATTAATGGACCACTTGGGGGTCGCTTGGATGTATATAGTATGTTTATTAACTACATAATATAAAAATACAAAGTGACATGGTAAATGTCAAACTAATTAACTTAGAGTTAAAACTAAAAGATAAGGTTAATATTTTAACCCAAACCTGTCTAAATTATATTGGTTGAATGTTTTTCGACCTATAACCAACTTAACTATTGAATAATCAACCATGGAGCCATTATAAACCGAATAAGAATTTATTATAAATTAATATTTCTAGCTTTTCCAAAGGTGCCCCACACCCCTCCTATAAAATGGCACTCCTCCTTCTCATTTATTCACTCCTTCAAAGCCTTTTCGTTCAGCCAAACTCTGCCCAAATACTCTCCCAACTTCCATCACTAAAACCTAGAGGCCTTAGTTTGATCAGAAAGCCATCCTAAGTAGCCGTTTTGATCAAATCAAAAGGAAGAACTCGAAGAAGAGGTAATGTTTTCACCACCCTTTTTCAATTCATTTCTTCTTCCACTTCTTATATCTTTATTATTAAGATTCTAAAATAATAACTCCCGTATCTTATATATACTGTGATGTTATTATAAATATGGTACTACAATATTCAGTATTCTATCCACCGTTTGAATAACATGTCACCATACGTGCGTACGTACGACTTATCGTCTCCACGTCGTGGTGTAATTGTTATTCAATATATTATTATTTGGATGGGTATAATAATGATGTGTAAATCATGTAAATAATAAATATAACATGATAATGATTCAGTATATATTATATACTATCCAATTA
This sequence comes from Viscum album, assembly GCA_963277665.1. Lineage (NCBI taxonomy): Eukaryota > Viridiplantae > Streptophyta > Magnoliopsida > Santalales > Viscaceae > Viscum > Viscum album. Next base: position 344,459,789 of record OY728156.1, read on the forward strand.
TATAGTATTTTAATATCAAAAGAATGATATTTTCGCTCATGCGTACGTTCGGACTACCGTCTCCACGAACGCAATGAGATTCATTCTCTATCGTATCCATTCAAGTATAATTCTCATTTTATGATTAATAATAGTATCTAAGGACTTTATATCATTCTGTATATGTTTATGATACAAACCATCCATTACAAACATGGATTACGTAACAAGACATATAAAAGGAAACGAGTAAGTTAACACTTGAAACAATGATAATACTAAGATATTATTAACAAATCAATGTTAAAAGATCATATATGATATCATATTAATGTATATGATTCTTATATAATTTAATAACAATTATTTCACCATTATAAAAGAGGTTAACCTACCCCAACCAAGAAAAGTACAAGGTAAGAGGTTTTCATCTCACTCCTTATTCCCCTGAGATACATGCCATATTGCCACTATTACCTTTTGTGTGGTGAATGTACTGCCCATAATATATTCTTTTTTTAATACACTTTAATTTACGTGTATTTACATATTCATTGTATGATACCTCTTTCATGGGTTGTGTGTTTCGTAAGTTACCAAACTGGAAAGGGTTAATTTAACAATCTCTTTATTATCCGAGGTTGTTTTTACATAAGTATCTACTAGGACATATTTATTATCCATGTACATGTTTTATGAAATATTTTTAAAAGGGATTATTTTAAGGTACTTTTTACTAAAACATCATTTCAAATGATTTAAATATTTATTCTTCTAAATATTTCTTATTAATGTCCATGTCTTCAAAATGGTTTTTGAGGATTTATTTATATGGACATGAATGTTTTTTTAAATGTTAATTCCTTTCAAAAGATTCAAAGTGGTATGGGACACTTTGATTCAAATATGTCTTTAAATGAGTTCTTTTCTAAATTGTGTGACTTTTAAATTTTTTCATGAAAAAGGGGTATTTATCTCAAAGAGTTTTACAAATCAATCTCTTCTATGTCAAAATCCTTTAATGGATTTTAAACTTGTTTTGAAGTTGATTTATCATGATACAAATCTTCCATATTGTGTTGAAGGTTTTGTGATATATTTGACTGTGGATATGTTATTTTTATACCATTCATGGTTTATGGGTAAAGTATTGACATTTCTCATGCTAGTTTTAATACAAATCTTTATTTTATATTTCATCCTCTTCTTAAGAAGAATGTGTTGGACTAGTATGTTCCGGGTTGGGGACCGGTAAAAGTAAGCCCTCCAGGTTGGTGTCCGGTTATTAGAGGCACTCTGGGTTGGTGTCCGGTTATTAGAGGCACTCCAGGTTGGTGTCCGGTTATTAGAGGCACTCCGGGATGGAGTCCGGTTACAGAGGCTCTCTGGGTTGGGTTCTGGTTACAGTTATCCCTTAGGTCATGGCACGAGGCCTCGACACAGAAATTAAAGTTCGGTATCATTCATTCCATCATTATGAAAGTGGTTATTGATATTGCATGTGATTATTCGATTAGTAGAATATCCATGTGAATAATTAAGTGGAATTATTTCATTTTATTTTTCCCATGCTATGTTGAAGTTCATGTTTAAAAGTATTTTGGTTTAGTTATACGTTGCCTTAAATGTTTATTCTTAATTATGAAAGTTTCCTCTATATTGTTATCCTTACTGGGCATTTGAGCTCACCCCTTTTCTATGTTTTATTTTTCCCAGGAAGTGTAGAAGTAAATTATGAATGACTTTCAAGGATATTATGAGGGGATAATAGTGTGGATGATTGAGACAATATGTTGTTGTATTAGTTTTTCACATCATGATGTAATGTAAAACTTTATGAATATATCTAGTGTTTCCAAGGCTACTAAACCAATCGGTCTTTCGAGATTTGATCTTTTTTGTGATCATGCCAATGTTATGTAATAATGCATTGACTCTGGGTAACTAGGGTCGGGGCGTTACAGTTGGTATCAGAGGAAGTTTAGTACAAACCTTGGAAGCTAGATTTAGAAAACTCTGATTAGAGCACGTAGACCTAAGATGAACTTTGAGGATTAGTATAGAAGAACTTACTAGAAGTTTGGTATTGTAGATATTTTGTTAGTTTTCCAAGAAATACATCCATGTCTGGATACGAGTTGGTAGAGGCGGCTCTGGCATAGATATAACTAGGGGTAAAACATGAAAACACCGCTTTGAGCTAGACTCGAACGGGAACTGGTGCACGACAACAGGCCTTGCTGCACTTTTGGTTACTACACTCCCAGGGGATATGATTAGGATAATTCTCATTTTCTTTACAAACCATTATGAAGGGTTTATGAGTATATACTTCCTCAAAGGAGAAATTTTTATGATTATGGATCATATCCTTAAACTATTTAATTTATGTTATGTGTATTACAAGTTTGAGATTAGGTATTGTTATTCATAAACTAATCTACTGTATGCCATTGTTTAGATATGTTGCCCAGTAGATGGAATGAGAACTCCAGCAATGCACATGATCCAAAGTGAAAGAAGGATCATATATTTCATGTTCTTAAGCCAAAATTTATAAGAGAAATAGTCTCCCATGTATTATCAACATATGAAGAAATAATATCATGTGTTGATAAGATAAGTAAAGAGTTTACTGAGTCTTATGGCATTGAAGGGAAGTAAGAGAAGAAAAGGATGGAAGAGAGAAAGATGGATAAAGGGAAGAGGGAAAGGAATAATTTTCCCATATGTGATAACTGTGGGAAGAAACACCCTGGAACTTGACTGAAAGGAATGGGAGTTTGTTATAAGTGTGAAGGAAAAGGGCACAAAGTACGTGACTGCAAGGGTAAGAAAATGGGTTCAAATGTACAATGCTTCATTTGCAAAGAGTTTGGACACTACGCGAACCTTTGTACTAGTCATCAGACTATGCCGCAAATGATGCCATTGGATAATAATCAAGTTATGATACTACCACAGATGATGAGGAATGATTAGGGTTATTGTGGTTATTATGTCATTTGAGTGTTGTATCAACAATGTACTTGTTATAATAATTATGGAGTATGTAAGGATTGTACTGTAGTACTATTTCATTATGGACTTGAGATTGTGTGGAACAAAGAAAAGTGACTCAATAGCAGGTTGAATTTTTGGAAAATATATGGTTGAGAGAAAGATAAACCATAATATGGTTCTGATACCGAGGTAGTGATTTTAGAATAATATATTATTGTTTTGGATAAATTATATTGGACATTCTTGACTACCTTGAAACTGATTAATGATTTGTATATTCCATCATTGCTAGGGTTTACAATATTTTTGGGATTGAAGGAGTATATCTGTTATTCTTTAAGGAATAAGGGATCATGAATGTAATCAATAAAGTTTTATGGTAATTCAGGATGTTGCAATGTTTTAAAAGAATACATGATGAAGGTGTTCACATGTTATTACGCGGAAAAAAGGATCTTCATTGTGTTTACCTTCATTATAAATTTTGTACTTAGTATTTTGGATAGTTTTAGTTTGGATTATTTTGGATTTCCATAAAAGGCCAACCCGGAGGTCGGGCGACATCTCGTCGCGTCTGGCAAGGCCGCGAGACATGAACCCACAACCGAAGGGCGACAAGGGTGTATCACCTACCACTGACCCACTTGATGTCCGGGATTAAATAATGTAGTTTTTTAAGGATCTGATAGATGAATTATAAATTCATTTTTTTGAACCCTATATGAATAGGATAGATAGAAAATATATTTTTTAATTATCTTTTAGAGTGAAAGATGAGTTTGTGGTAGAAATTAGTTAAAGGATGGAACTATACTTGATAAGAATATATTTTTATTCTTCTCTTATTCTATGAAGAAATTAATTCTAATACTTTATTTAAGGAATCCTAAATCAAAAAATGTGTTATCCTAATACCCTATGTTTTGTTGAACCGATGGTATTTCAAATCATCATAGATTGATGAATTTAAGGACATCAATTTTATACTTGTTTGTGATTGATGACCTCAATAACTACCTATAAATATTTACGTTTTTCCTCTAATTATATGTCTCTAATTTCCACCAATGTTCTCCTAATCGAGATCATAATTTGGTGGTGACCCTTTCATTTCTCTTTTCCTCATATTAAGACTAAATTTCAGTAACCCAATTTCTGATGTGGGTTTTCCCACAAAGATATTTTCTATTTTCAACCTTTTATTTTTTGAAAAAAAAAATCAAATTGTGAGGACGCAATTTATTGAAGGAGGGGAGAATGTAACACCCCAAGATTTCATAGTGTGTTATTTCTTCAAAATAATTCAATAACTTGCACTACACACAACACCGAGTTCAAGCGTACCATAACTTACCAAACAAGCAGTTCAAAATAGGTTATGAATAGTATTAAATAAATTTTAAACTTTATATAATCCTTATAATTTTAGAATCCATATTATGAGTTTTTAGACATAATGTAAGAACAAATTCATTTTCAGGTTTGCACTTTTACCAACTTTTAATAGTGAACCATTTTTAAATACAATATTTTACACTTTTTGACCAAATGAGGACATCAAAAATTTAAAATGAAACATCTCAAGCTTCCACGGTACACTTTCTTTTGAATAATATAGTAGCGTGTGTTGTACGCAACTTCGAGTTCTAATACACACCACAACCAATCAAACTAGCCATTATGAATAGTAATTCCTACTTTTTTTAAATTATATATATTTTATATTTAAAAATGGACTTCATTTTTGGATTCGGAATATCGAATTTAGCCTAGGGTGAAATTTTGGAACTTTTCGGATAACACTTATATTTTGATGAATAGTGAAAATTACTAAATTTTAATTAAAAACAAATTTTTTAATCGAAATAATTTATATTGATAAATTATGAATTTGAGTGGTTTTAAAGTATATTTAGAATATATTTTTACCATTTAATACAATTTTGGTCATTAGACATAATTTCACAATTAAACCGAACATAAACAAGTATCAATCTTTTGACAGTTATTATATCTTAAAAACACGCTTTTTGTTTTGACAGCGGGAATTAATTTTAAATTAATTTCTGCCACTTCTGTGTTTTGAATTTTGAAAAATGGATTCCATATTTGTAATCAGGATGTTCAAATTTTGTAAATAGGTAACTTTTATTTTTAGACATTTTGAATAATTACTTCGGTAAATATTTTATTTACCATGATTAAGGGTAAATCTGGTAAATAAGGGTTAAAAAATAATATTATAATAATACTAAATTGCCCTAAAACGTGTCCTAGACTTATTTGTTGATACATGTACGACCATAGTCATCTTTGGGTCGATTTTGGGACCCCATGGAGCCACTTGTATGTGATAGGGACACTTAATTTTAATTAAGTTAAAATAAGTACAAAAATGACATAAGCATATATCTTTTAGAAAAACAATTTTTAAATAGGGTTATATATATTTTCTTTTAGACTATAAATATTCATTAGAAATATAAAAACATTTAATCCATAATGATATTTTATTTATAATTTTTAGAGATTACATAAGTTATGCTATTTATGACACAATGATGATGCTGTAATTACCATAATAGTGAAAATTTAAAAGAATTGATATTATAAATACCCAAATATATATAATTTGAGACTTTTAATGAATTAAAAAAAATTTCTAGGATAATATGACATATTAGGATTGATTTAATTAACGTTTTTCGAAGTAATCATTCTGTCATGAGTTTCACAAAAATCAACTATTGAATAGTGTGAAAATTGACATAAAAGAGTTTTTAAAACAAATATTATATTATTAATTGATATTACATTCTTAAAAATATAAGGATCAGCCAAGAGAATTATATCATTATATTTATATCATTAATGGACCACTTTGGGGTCGCTTGGATGTATATAGTAAGTTTATTAACTATATAATATAAAAATACAAAGTGACATGGTAAATGTCAAACTAATTAACTTAGAGTTAAAACTAAAATATAAGGTTAATATTGTAACCCAAACCAGTCTAAATTATATTGGTTGAATGGTTTTCGACCTATCACCACCTTAACCATTGAATAATCAACTTTGGAGCCATTATAAACCGAATATGAATTTATTATAAATTAATATTTCTAGATTTTCCAAAGGTTCCCCTCACCCCTCTTATAAAAGGGCACTCCTCCTTCTCATTTCTTCACACCTTCAAAGCCTTTTGGTTCGTCCAAACTCTGCCCACATACTCTCCCAACTTCCCTCACTATGACCAAGAGGCATTATATTGATCATAAAGCCAACCTATGTATCCCTTTTGATCAAATAAAAAGGAAGAAGCCGATGAAGAGGAAATGTTTTCACCACCCTTTTTTCAAATTCATTTCTTCTTCCACTTCTTCTTTCTTTGTTATTACCATTCTAATATAATAACTCCAGTATCTTATATATACCTTGATGTTATTATAAATATGGTACAACCATATTCAGTATTCTATCTACCCTTTGAATAACATGTCACCATACGTGCGTATGTACGGTTTACCGTCTCCACGTCGTGGTGTAATTTGTTATTCAAAATATTGTTATTTGGATGGGTATAATAATGATGTGTAACTCATGTAAATAATAAATATTTCATGATAATGATTCTGTATATATTATATACTATCCAATTATATATTATTTTAATATCAAAAAAATGATATTGTCGCTCGTGCGTACGTTCGGACTACGGTCTCCACGAATGCGATGAGATTCATTCTCTATCGTATCCATTCAAGTATAATTCTCATTTTATGATTAATAATTCTAAGTACTTCATATCATTCTGTATATGATTAAGATACAAACTATCAATTACAAAAATGTCTTACGTAACAAATCATTAAAAGGAAACGAGTAAGTTAACACCCGAAACAATGATAATACTAAGATATTATTAACAAATCAATGTTAAAAGATCATATATGATATCATATTAATGTATATGATTCTTGTATAATTTAATAACAATTATTTCACCATTATACAGTAGGTTAACCTACCCCAACCATGAAAAGTACAAGGTAAGGGGTTTTCATCTCATTCCTTATTCCCGTGAGATCCAGGCCATATTGCCACTATTACCTTTTGTGTGGTGTATGTACTGCCCATAATTATAATCTTTTTGTAATACACATTAACTTACCATGATTTACATATTCATTTTATGATACTCCTTTCATGGGTTGTATGTTTCGTAAGTTACCAAAATGTAAAGGGTTAATTTAACAATCTCTTTATTATCCGATGTTGTTTTTACATAAGTATCTACTAGGACATATTTATTATCCATGTACATGTTTTATGAAAAAGTTTTCAAAGGGATTATTTTAAGGTACTTTTTACTAAAACATCATTTCAAATGTTTTAAATATTTATTCTTATAAATCTTTCTTATTAATCTCCATGTCTTCAAAATGGTTATTAAGGATTTATTTATATGGACATGAATGTTTTTTTAAATGTTAATTCCTTTAAAAAGTTTCAAAGTGGTATGGTACACTTTGATTCAAATATGTCTTTAAGTGACTTATTTTCTAAATTGTGTGACTTTTAAATGTTTTCATGAAAAAGGGGTATTTCTCTCAAAGAGTTTTACAAATCAATCTCCTCTATGTCAAAATCCTTTAATGGATTTTAAACTTGTTTTGAAGTTGATTTATCAGGATACAAATCTTCCATATTGTGTTGAAGGTTTTGTGATATATTTGACTGTGGATATGTTATTTTTATACCATTCATGGTTTATGGGTAAAGTATTGACATTTCTCATGCTAGTTTTAATAAAAATCTTTATGTTATATTTCATCCTCTTCTTAAGATGAATGTGTTGGACTAGTATGTTCCGGGTTGGGGACCGGTAAAAGTAAGCCCTCCAGGTTGGTGTCCAGTTATTAGAGGCACTCCGGGTTGGTGTCCGGTTATTAGAGGAACTTCGGGTTGGTATCCGGTTATTAGAGGCACTCCGGGATGGAGTCTGATTACAGAGGCTCTCCGGGTTGGGTTCCGTTTACAGTTATCCCTTAGGTCTTGGCACGAGGCCTCGACACAGAAATTAATGTTCGGCATCATGCATTCCATCATTGTGAAATTGGTTATTGATATTGCATGTGATTATTCGATTAGTAGAATATCCATGTGAATACGTAAATGGAATTATTTCATTTTATTTTTCCCATGCTATTTGAAGTTCATGTTTAAAAGGATTTTGTTTTAGTTATAAATTGCCTTAAATGTTTATTCTAAATTATGAAAGTTTCCACTATATTGTTATCCTTACTGGGCATTTGAGCTCACCCCTTTTTTATGTTTTATTTTTCCCAGGAAGATAATAAGTAAATTATGAATGACCTTCAGGGATATTATGAGGGAATAATAGTGTGGATTATGGAGACAATATGTTGTTGTAGTAGTTTTTTACTTCATGATGTAATGTAAAACATTATGAATATATATAGTGTAGCCAAGGCTACTAAACCAATCGGTCTTTTGAGATTTGATCTTTCTTGTGATCATTCCAATGTTATGTAATAATGCACTGACTCTGGGTAATTGGGGTCGGGGCATTACAGTTGGTATCAGAGGATGTTTAGTACAAACCTTGGAAGCTATATTTAGATAAACTCTGATTAGAGCACGTAGACCTAAGATGAACTTTGAGGATTAGTATAGAATAACTTCCTAGAATTTTGGTATTGTAGAGATTTTGTGAGTTTTCTGAGCAATACATCCCTGTCTGGATACGAGCAGGTAGAGGCTGCTCTGGCACATATGTACCTAGGAGTAAAACCCGAAAACACCGCTTTGAGCTAGTCTCAAACGGGAACTGGTGCACGACAACGGGCCTTGCTGAACTCTTGGTTACAACACTCCCGAGGGATATGCTTAGGATAATTCTCATTTTCTTTACAAACCATTATGAAGGGTTTATGAGTATATACTTCCTCAAAGGAGAAATTTTTATGATTATGGATTATATCTATAAACTATTTAATTTATGTTATGTGTCTTACAAGTTTGGGATTAGGTATTATTATTCATAAACTAATATAGTGTATGCCATTGTTTAGAAATGGCCCCTAGTAGAAGGAATGAGAACTCCAGCAATGCACATGATCCAAAGAGAAAGAAGGATCATATATTTCATGTTCTTAAGCCAGAATTTATAATAGAAATAGTCTCCCATATATTATCAACATATGAAGAAATAATATCATGTGTTGATAAGATAAGTAAAGAGATTACTAAGTCCTATGGCTTTGAAGGGAAGCAAGAGAAGAAAAGGATGGAAGAGAGAAAGATGGATAAAGGGAATAGGAAAAAGAATAATTTTCCCATATGTGATAACTGTGGGAAGAAACACCCTGGAACTTGCCTGAAAGGAATGGGAGTTTGTTATAAGTGTGGAGGAAAAGGGCACAAAGTACGTGACTGCAAGGGTAAGAAAATGGTTTCAAATGTACAATGCTTTATTTGCAAGGAGTTTGGACACTACGCGAACCTTTGTACTAGTCATCAGACTATGCAGCAAATGATGCTATTGGATAATAATCAAGTTATGATACTACCACAGATGATGAGGAATGATTAGGGTTCTTGTGTTGATTATGTCATTTGAGTATTGTATCAACAATGTACTTGTTATAATAATTATGTAGTATATAAGGATTGTACTGCAGTACTATTTCATTATGGACTTGAGATTGTGTATTAAAAGAAAAGTGACTCAATAGGAGGTTAAATTTTTTGAAAATATATGGTTGAGAGAAAGATAAACCATAATATGGTTCTGATACCGAGGTAGTGATTTTAGAATAATACATTATTTTTTTGGATAAATTATATTGGATATTTTTTACTACCTTGAAACTGATTAATAATTTGTATATTTCATCATTTTTGGGGTTTACAATATTTTTTGGATTGAAGGAGTATATCTGTTATCTTTTAAGGAATAAGGGATCATGAATGTAATCAATAAGTTTTTATGATATTTCAGGATGTTTCAATGTTTTAAAAGAATACATGATGAAGGTGTTCACATGTTATTACACGGAAAAAAGGATCTTCATTGTGTTTACCTTCATTATAAATTTTGGACTTAAGTATTATGGATAGTTCTAGTTTGGATTATTTTGGATTACCATAAAAGGACAACCTGGAGGTCGGGCGACAACTCGTCGCGTCTGGCAAGGCCGCGAGACTTAAACCCATAACCAAAGGGTGACATGGGTGTATCACCTACCACTGACCCACGTGATGTCTGAGATTAAATAATGTAGTTTTTTTTAAGGATCTGGTAGATGAATTATAAATTCGTTTTTTTAACCCCATATGAATAGGATAGATAGAATATTTTTTTCTATTATCTTTTAGAGTGAAAGATGAGTTTGTGGTAGAAATTAGTTAAAGGATGGAACTATACTTGTCAAGAATATATTTTTCTTCTTCTCTTATTCTATGAAGAAATTAATTCTTATACTTTATTTAAGGAATCCTAAAACAAAAAATGTGTTATCCTAATACCCTATATTTTGTTGAACCGATGGTATTTAAAATCATCATAGATTGATGAATTTAAGGACCTCAATTTTACACTTGTTTGTGATTGATGACCTCAATCACTACCTATAAATATTTACATTTTTCCTCTAATTATATGTCTCTAATTGCCACCAATGTTCTCCTAATCGAGATCATAATTTGGTGGTGACCCTTTCATTTCTCTTTTCCTCATATTAAGACTAAATTTTAGTAACCCAATTTCTGATGTGGGTTTTCCCACAATGTTATTTTCTATTTTCAACCTTTTATTTTCGAAGAACAATTTCAAATTGCGAGGACACAATTTATTGAAGGAGGGGAGAATGTAACAACCCAAGATTTCATAGTGTGTTATTTCTTCAAAATAATTCAATAACTTGCACTACATGCAACACCGAGTTCAAGCATACCATGACATACCAAACAAGCCGTTCAAAAGAGGTTATGAATAGTATAAACTAAATTTTAAACCTTATAAAATCCTTATAATTTTAGAATCCATATTATGAGTTTCTTAGACATAATGTAAGAACAAATTCATTTTCAGTATTGCACCTTTACCAACTTTTAATAGTGAACCATTTTTAAATACAATATTGTAAACATTTTGACTAAATGAGTAAATAAAAAATGTAAAATGAAACATCCCAATCTTCCACGGTACGCTTTCTTTTGAATAATATAGTAGCGTGTGTTGTACGCAACTTCGAGTTCTAACACACACTACAACCAATCAAACTAGCAGTTATGAATAGTAATACCTACTTTTTTAAAATTATATATATTTTATATTTCAAAATGGACATCATTTTTGGATTCGGAATATCGAATTTAGCCTAGGGTGAAATTTTGGAACTTTTCGGATAACACTTATATTTTGATGAATAATGAAAATTACTAAATTTTTATTAAAAACAACTTTTTTAATCGAAATAATTTATATTGATAAATTATGAATTTGAGTGTTTTTAAATTATATTTAGAATATATTTTTACTATTTAATACAATGTTGGTAATTGGAAATAATTTCCCAATTAAACCAAACATAAACAAGTATCAATCTTTTGACAGTTATTATATCTTAAAAACACGCTTTTTGTTTTGACAGCGGGAATTAATTTTAAATTAATTTCTTCCACTTCTGTGTTTTGAATGTGGAAAAATGGATTCCATATTTGGAATCATGATGTTCAAATTGTGTAAATAGGTAAATTTTATTTTTAGAAATTTTGAATAATTACTTCGGTAAATATTTTATTTACCATGGTTAAGGGTAAATCCGGTAAATAAGGGTTAAAAAATAATATAATAATAATACTAAATTACCCTAAAACGTGTCCTAGACTTATTGGTTGATACCTGTTCGACCATAGGCATCTTTAGGTCGATTTTGGGACCCCATGGAGCCACTTGTAGGTGATAGGGACACTTAATTTTAATTAAGTTAAAAGAAGTACAAAAATGATATAAGCATATATCTTTTATCAAAACAATTTTAACATAGGGTTATATATATTGTAATTTCGACTATAAATATTCATTAGAAAGATAAAACTATTTCCTACATACTGATATTTTATTTATAATTTTTAGAGATTACATAACTTAATATATTTATGACACAATGATGATGGAGTAATTACCATAATAGTAAAAATTTAAAATAATTGATATTATAAATACCCAAATAAATATAATATGAGACTTTTAATGAATTAAAATAATTTTATAGGAGAATATGACATATTAGGATTGATTTAATTAAATTTTTTTTAAGTAATCATTCTATTATGAGTTTCAAAAAAATCAACTATTGAATAGTGTCAAAATTGACATAAAAGAGTTTTTAAAACAAATATTATATTATTAACTAATATTAAATTCCTAAAAATATAGGGTTAGGCCAAGAGACTTATATAATGATATTTATATCATTAATGGACCACTTGGGGGATCTCTTGGATGTATATACTAAGTTCATTAACTATATAATATAAAAGTACAAAGTGACATGGTAAATGTCAAACTAATTAACTTAGAGTTAAAACTAAAAGATAAGGTTAATATTGTAACCCAAACCTGTCTAAATTATATTGGTTGAATGGTTTTGCGACCTACCCCCACCTTAAACATGGAATAATAAACTTTAAAGACATTAGAAACCGAATATGAATTTATTATAAATTAATATTTCTATCTTTTCCAAAGGTGCCCCTCACCCCTCTTATAAAAGGGAACTCCTCCTTCTCATTTATTCACACCTTCAAAGCCTTTTGGATCGGCCAAACTCTATCAAAATACTCTCCCAACTTCCCTCACTACAACCTATAGTCCTTAGTTTGATCAGAAAGCCGACCTAAGTAGCCCTTTTGATCAAATCAAAATGAAGAACCCGAAGAACAGGTAATGTTTTCACCACCCTTTTTCAAATTCATTTCTTCTTCCACTTCTTCTTTCTTTTTTATTACCATTATAAAATAATAACTCTAGTATATTATATATATTGTGATGTTATTATAAATATGGTACATCCAGATTCAGTATTCTATCCACCCTTTGAATAACATGTCACCATACGTGCGTACGTACGGCTTACCGTCTCCACGCCGTGGTGTAATTGTTATTCAATATATTATTATTTGGATGGGTATAATAATGATGTTTAACTCATGTAAATAATAAATATAACATGATAATGATTATTTATATATTATATACTATCCAATTATATATTATTTTAATATCCAAAGAATGATATTGTCTCTCGTGCGTACGTTCGGACTACCGTCTCCACGAACGCGATGACATTCATTCTCTATCGTATCCATTCAAGTATAATTATAATTTTATGATTAATAATAGTATCTAAGGACTTGATATAATTCTGTATATGATTAAGATACAAACTATCCATTACAAACATGGCTTACGTAACAAAACATATAAAAGGAAACGAGTAAGTTAACACCCGAAACAACGATAATACTAAGATATTATTAACAAATAAATGTTAAAAGATCATATATGATATCATATTAATGTATATAATTCTTTTATAATTTAATAACAATTATTTCACCATTATACATGAGTTTAACCTACCCCAACCAAGAAAAGTACAAGGTAAGGGGTTTTCATCTCACTCCTTATTCCCGTGAGATCCATGCCATATTTCCACTATTACCTTTTGTGTGGTGTATGCACTACCCATAATTATATTCTTTTTGTAATACACTTTAATTTACATGTATTTACATATTCATTGTATGATACCTCTTTCATGGGTTGTATGTTTCGTAAGTTACCAAACTGGAAAGGGTTAATTTAACAATCTCTTTATTATCCGAGGTTGTTTTTACATAAGTATCTACTAGGATATATTTATTATCCATGTACATGTTTTATGAAAGAGTTTTCAAATGGATTATTTTAAGGTAATTTTTACTAAAACATCATTTCAAATGTTTTAAATATTTATTCTTCTAAATATTTCTTATTAATGTCCATGTCTTCAAAATGGTTTTTAAGGATTTATTTATATGGACATGATTTTTTTTAAATGTTAATTCCTTTCAAAAGTTTCAAAGCGGTATGGGACACTTTGATTCAAAAATTTCTTTAAATGACTTCTTTTATAAATTATGTGACTTTTAAATGTTTTCATGAAAAAGGGGTATTTCTCTCAAAGAGTTTTACAAATCAATCTCTTCTATGTCAAAATCCTTAAATGTATTTTAAACTTATTTCGAAGTTTATTTATCATGATACAAATCTTCCATATTGTGTTGAAGGTTTTGTGATATTTTTGACTGTGGATATGTTATTTTTATACCATTCATGGTTTATGGGTAATGTATTGACATTTATCATGCTAGTTTTAATACAAATATTTATGTTATATTTCATCCTCTTCTTAAGATGAATGTGTTGGACTAGTATGTTCTGGGTTGGAGACCAGTCAAAGTAATCCCTCCGGGTTGGTGTCCGGTTATTAGAGGCACTTCGGGTTGGTGTACGGAAATTAGAGGCACTCCGGGTTGGTGTCCGGTTATTAGAGGCACTCCGGGATGGAGTCTGGTTACAGAGGCTCTCCGGGTTGGGTTCCGATTACAGTTATCCCTTAGATCTTGGAACGAGGCCTCGACACAGAAATTAATGTTCGGCATCATGATTTCCATCATTAAGAAAGGGGTTATTGATATTTCCTGTGATTATTCGATTAGTAGAATATCCATGTGAATAAGTAAATGGCATTATTTCATTTTATTTTTCCCATGCTATGTTGAAGATCATGTTTAAAAGGCTTTTGTTTTAGTTATACATTTCCTTAAATGTTTATTCTTAATTATGAAAGATTCCGCTATATTGTTATCCTTACTAGGCATTTGAGCTCACCCATTTTCTATGTTTTATTTTTCCCAGTAAGTGAAGAAGTAAATTATGAATGACCTGCAGGGATATTATGAGGGGATAATAGTGTGGATTATCGAGACAATATGTTGTTGTAGTAGTTTTTCACTTCATGATGTAATGTAAAACTTTATGAATATATCTAGTGTTTCCAAGGCTACTAAACCAATTAGTCTTTCGAGATTTGATCTTTCTTGTGATCATTCCAATGTTATGTAATAATGCACTGACTCTGGGTAACTGGGGTCAGGGCGTTACAGGATTCTTTTTGGTTCAAACCAATAGTAGTTACTCGATTAAGAGGTGACATCCTCTCTCATGATTTTTAATTTCATTTCCATTCTCCAACCACACACATTATTATTATATTCTTGTATAGAAAATTATCCTCAAAATAGAACTATTATTTTATTCTAATTTTTCAACTTAAACTTGCAGAAAATTCCATCTAATGGGAAATGAACATATTGTTTCTATGTACGGATAACTACTTCCTTACCAAATGATGATGGTTCATTTTTTCCATTACCACCTATCATGGTGTCCATTACAGTGGACACACATTATATATATGATATATTTGATATTAATACGTCTTTATTCTTATGTAATACTTTTATAACAAATAACATTAATACTTTCCATTTTTCATTAACACAATGACATTATTTGAGGTTGTGCGAACTACCACCCCCTCAAAGTGATATGATTCGTTAACCTGATACATGGGACGTATAAATGATGGTTTCAATTAACCATATCTGACCTAAAAGACTCTATATTATAATAATTACATAATTACCTTTCTTTATATATATATATATCATTTTCATTAATACCCTTACTTGCTCTAAAAAAGTGATAATGTTTTTCGTGGATATGTGGACTACTACCTCCTCAACACGATGAGCTTCATTTATCTTAAAAATAAATATATAAATATAAGTATATATGATTATATAATATTCTATTTATGATATAATTATCATTTATTAATTATATTTTGTTACTTTCCATCTTTACATAATGATCAAAGAACAATTAAAATGTCACCCATGCGTGTGTACGACCAACCGTCTCCAGGAATGTAATGTTAGTCTAATGATCATAAACATGTTTGATGATTGATATTAAAATTATAATTGATACATGAATATGATAATTAGTTTATGATTATTACTGTAGATATATCATTTAATGAACCCTATGACCATAGATGAAATACCAATGTTATTTTTGACACATAAACCGAATTTGGTCCAAACACCCAACATAAACATAAATGTTTATGTAATTTAATAAAATATAGTAAAAAGTGAAACAAAATTAATGATAAACATGAAAAAAAATTATCAGGTTGAAAATTAACATAATTTTCACATTCAAGAAGTTAAACCATGTTCACCTGAATAGAACATCAAGGTATGGGATTCCGATCACACTTTTTTCATCCATGAGATAAATGTCATGTTCACCACTTACATAATTCATATATTGTCTCTAATTCAAATTTTCAAATTTTATATCACGAATTATGTTATCATTGTGGTATTTATGGATTTAATTTAATATTATTACTTTATGAGCTTTATTGTTAATAATGTTTCAATGTATAATTTTACACTTTTGAATGCTTGAAGATTATTTTCCTTAATGATAACATCAATTATATTTCAATTGTATTTAATTTAAAGTAAATCATATTAAAATTTTTCAATAAAATCTTTCATTTCCTACTACTAAGGTAAATTATGACCATTTTCATGTATTAGTACCATTTCCCACTCTTTGTTAATCAAAAGTTTTTGAAAATTGGTTTTCAGCAACCCAGATTTCTTTTCTCTCTTTACTTAGGGAATCCGTTTTTTTCTAAACATCATTTTTTATTAAAAATATTCAGTTTTTTAAAAAAATTATTTGGTAAATAAATTTATTCCTTTTTGTATTTAGAAAATATAATCAATAGAGTCTTTATGTCTCTTTCTGAATAACGAATTTTTCTAACCTTTTTATATTACAAAATTAATGTTCTTTTATGGAATGCACAGATTTACCAAGCGTCATTCCAAAGAAACATTATTTTCATGTTTAGAAGGTCAATTTTTAATGAAAATGTTTTTAAAATTGTTTTTCAAAGAAAATGTTTTTTCAAACGGTTTTTCAAAACATATGTATGTTTTTCTCAACACTATTTCTAAAACATCATTTTATATTATTTAAATTCATAAAAGTCAAAACCCATTTATTTTACTCCACCTGTGATATGTTGTATTGATACCATAATTATTCTTACTTTAGATGGTTTATTTTTTATTTGGACATGTATCATATTCACATTCACTTCCTTTAATCATTTATTATTACCTTTGTAATATTCAATCTCCATTGATCATTGAATATTCAATTTCCCCCTAATTATTAATTTCATATATCATGGATATTACTATTTCTTGAACCATATACCATTTTATATGTGATGCCTAATTTGATATTAATTGGATTATTTAAGAAATATTTATAAATATTTCTTCTTTATTCAATATAGATACTTAATAAGGCATATTATTTATTTTGGTTATTCGATATGCGGAATGCATTGGACTAGTATTGACCAGTGTATCCCAACCATTATATAACACCCAGATGCATTGACAAGTTATCATGATACAAATTATTTGTGAAAATTAGAATAGTTTAGAGATTATTAAGAAATTCATTTACCATAATAGGCTTTCATGTTCCCGAGACACGATGTCCAGTGATTAAAGATTTACCTCATTTAATTTCATCTATTATTCATCCATGAGATTTTGCGTCGAAATATCTATGGATACAACTTATTTTTAGTTAATTGATAAAATGGAATGTTTTTAGTTTCTTACCTTTGCATAGTTATCTTTCATTATCTTTTTATTTAAATGAATTGTGTTCACATTTTTAACATTCCATATTATTTAAAACCTTCCATTTCATTTTATTTATTACTTGGTATGTGTGTTCAACTATTTAACAAGCCATGTTATTTTATTCCTATTTATTTATTATTGACTCCACTATACTTTTCCCTTTATTGACCATTATAGATCACCCATGCAATGTTTACTTCCCCAGGATTCAAAGAAGAATACCCTGAACGATATTCAAGTATTTACTTGTAAGAATAATGTAATTCTCAATGTTGTTCATTTAGAAAGAAGAAGAAGAAATTATATTATAATTAGTGTATTCATTTTTAATACAAGACTCATTTATGTATATGTTTTTTGAAAACTTATAATCTATTATTCCATTGAGATTTGATTCTTTTAAATCATAAAAATGTTATTAGTAACAGAAACTAGATTTGGTCTATATAGGGTTAGGGTACTATAGTTGGTATGAGAGAAAGTTTTTTAGAATCCTTGGGAACTAGAAGTATGAAAAAATAGGTTAGTGAGAACAAACCTAAGGATGAATTTGATGATAAGTATAGGAGAACATTATAAAATATTTATTGGGTATAGATTATGGGTGTCTTTCTAGAAATACATCCCTGTCTGAATACTATAAGTGGATTTGGTTCCAGAATAAATGTTTTTAAGAGTAATAACTCTGAAAAGGTGTTCCGAGCATAACTCGGGGGAACCTGGTACACTAAAATGGGTCATACTATGCAACTGGTTTAACACAATCAAGGGATATGCTTAAGATAATTCACATTTTATTCACAAAATATTATGATGGATTTTGACTGTGAATGAACTAGGATAAACCTAATGTGTTTTAGATTTATGATACGGTGAAATGATTTAGAAATCCATGTAATGATATGATACATAACACCTAGACCAAGGAAGGAAATTTGTTCAAATAAATGGATGAATTATTTATGTATTGAGGCCATCCAGAAAACCTTTTTTGAAATGTTATTTAGTGATTAACCTTATCTCAAGGATTTCAATCATATTTATTTTAGAAATTATATTAATTTGGTTTTAGAAAATTACAACCTATTAGTCGGGTGAAAACCAATCAAATATGGAAAGGCCACGATTCATGAAGCCATGATCGAAGAAAAATAAGGGTTTCACCCACACCACTAAACTATGAAATGCCTTAAGTATTTTTTCATTATTTTTAGTAAAATAATTTTGTGTAAACATGTTTTTGATGAACCATTAGTATCATTTTTTAGGATTAGATATTATCTAATTAACCATGTTGAGTTTGGGAGATAGTTATAGACAAATAGCTTGACATTTCACACATTTATATGCCTTAGAATCCTGTAAAAATAAATTAGTACTTCAGGAAAGAAAAAATTCATAATTAGTAACTAATTTATCAGAGTAAAGTGATGAATTATAATTTTATGGACGCACAACAGATATTTAGGATTATTCATATGAAATTTAAACCTATAAAGTAATAGTATTTCTCTATATTTTTGTTCAGTAAAATAATTACCCATCATTAGTAAAATAACATAGTTATAAAAAATTATCCTAAAAACTTAATTTATTTTGATCTGATGGTATCTTAATTCCTCAAATATTTTTGAATTTTTGGACCTTAACTTTCTATTAGCCATAAAATTGTTTTTTATTGATGACGTAAATCACTCCTTATACATATTTAAAATTTTCCTTCATTTACTTATTTTCACTTCAAAATGAATTTTTCTACTTAGTGTCATAGTTATTTGGCAGTCAATATAAACATTTTTACTTATCATTATCTCTTTTATAGAAGATCACTTAAGAATTGTTCTCACGATGTAGGATTCCACATATAAGAGTTATCAAATAATCTACCACGATGATTGTGTTTAAATTACAAGGACTCAATTTAAATAATGTGGGCAAACTCTGACAGAACAAAAATCTAATGTAAGATCCTTGTATTCAATATCATGTATGACACGTTACACCAAGCACATAAGCTAAGATAATATCAGGATACATTATAATATATTTACTATTTATAATATATTCTATATATATTTTAATGCACACAACACATATTTATCATTCATTACATGAAAGGTTGACCTTCCAAGATATCTTCTGTTACACACAAGATTGAACTTCTTCTATGATTAGTGTAATATACATTAATAATTTTCACCAAGTAGTAATGTATTACTAAAATATCATTATATAATATAATAAGGTATAAACTAGTCGTTAAATTAGTAGTTATGAAAATTAATAAATAACATATGAAAATTATGGTTTATATAAATATATAATAAATCATTTAATTATAAATTATATATAATTTAATACAATAAGAAATTGAATATAATGTGAATATTTCTATAGAAAACTATTTTTATGAAAAAAAGTTTTTTACATTGAAATATTAAATTAATTGCAATTAGTGAGTGATAATATATATATATATATATATATATATTATATGAAATAAAATATTTTTGATATTCATCCATTTTATTTGATATGCATAAGATAAGAACCAACCATATTTTACACATAAAAACATATATTTTTATAAAGGCGACTTTACGGCCTTTTAATAGTGAACTCATTTTAATTATGATTTTGATATTGTAATTGATTTAATATTTAAAAATTAAATTCATATTTGAATTAGGAACATAAGAATTAGGTTAGGGTGAATTTGATATATTTTTTAAATCATTTCATTTTTAATGAATTGTTAAAAATACTGAATTTTAGTTCAAAACTGCGTTTTCATAAAATTTATTTATGTGGTTAAATTATAATTTTAATGGGATTTAAAATTAAATTAGATAATGACATTAAAATTGACTATAAAAACATAGCATACAATTATTTTTGTTAACTGTAAAAGACCAAATTATTATCCCATTTGCGAGATTAAATTTAAATTATTTTCTGACAATTCAATGATTTCAATTTGGAAGAATGGATTCCATATTTTTAATAATAATAATTTATAATGTCTAATAATACCAAATTCTTATGACCAAAAATATTATTTAAAGTCATTAAAACTAATTACAATTTTAAGGAAAAATTAAGCATAATAAAGGACTAAACCTTTAATTAATGGGTAGAAACATGTAAAAACCCCATTTTCTATCTATTATTCGGCCATTTTCCATCCATTAAATAGTTTTTTTGTTTTATATGAATTTTTTTATGAATTAACATGTGTAAACATAAATTATTTCCAAAAATTCTAAGTGAGTCCTTTTTATTCCCATTAAAAGGACAACACCTCTCACCCTTTCTCACACCGCCCAAACAACATAGTTTCAACCAATAATTGCCCATAGAGCTGACCAAAATCCCTCCCCTAGACATTTAATCCTCTCTTTGTTCATATATACTTTCATGGAATTCTTTTGGTACTATCCCAATGTATTTACCTGATTAATAGGTAATATATTCTATCCAGATTTTTAATTTTACTTCCATTATACAACTCATAATTTATTAATATTGAATTATTGTATTATAACACCAGTATAAAAAAATAAAATAGGATTTTTTATGATAATTTTATAACCTGAAATTAAACACACTTTCATCTAATGGGTAACAAATGTACTATTTTTTTGTATGATGAACTACTGCCTCACGTAATGATAATTGTTAATTTTTTACGTTACAACATATCAAGGTGGAAATTATGATGGAAAATCATTATATATAGGATATATATAATATTTATTAGGAATTTATATTTTTTTATCCTTTTATAACACATAACTTTAATAAATTTTATTTTTCTTTAAAATGATAACATCGTTTGATGAAGTGTGCCCTGCCACCCCCTAAAAAAGACATGATTCATTCACACAATACATAAAACGTATAAAGGGTGGTTTTAATTAAACATATGTTCAATTAAAAGAATAATGTGTTATTCATGACATAATTACCTATATATACATATATATCATTTTCATTATTACCCTTTCACACACTTAAAATGTTATAACATTATTCATTGATTTTTGGACTACCGCATCCTCAACATGATGTCATTCCTTAATTATGAAAACAAATTATATATATAATTATATATGGTCAACTAATATGGTATTTATGATGTAATTATCATTATAGAATGATAATTTGTTACTTACCTTATATCCATAATGATAATTGAAAAATAAGAATGTTACTTATGCGCATGTACAACCTATCATCTCTGTGATTATAACATTGGTTCATTTTTCAAAACCATAATTATTTATTGATCTTAAAATATATTTAATGTATGAATATAATAATTACTTTAGGGTTATTCTTTTTTAGATGTCATTTAATGAAAACTTTGACCATATTTTACCTACCAAAGTTATTTTTGACAGAAAAACCAAATTTGGTCAAAACACCTGACTTTAATAGAATTGTTTATATAGTTGTATAAAATATAGGAATGTGAAGTAAATGTAATTGTAAACCGGAAAAATGTTCTCAAGTAAGTTTAAATTAACATAAGTTTATCATACATTAATTTAAATGATGTTCACCTGAAAATAAAACACATGGTAGGGGATTCTCATCCCACTTTTTATATCCGTGAGATAAATCTCTTGTTCACCACTTACATATTTTGTGTGGTGTATCTAATCCCCATTTAAATATATTATATAATGAATTAAATTATTTTTACGGTTTTTATTTCTCTATTATAATATTATTCCTTCATGAGGTTGATTATTTAAAATGTTTCGTTGTGGTATGGGACACTTTAGAATGTTTAATTATTATTTTCATAAATATTATCTTTAATTATCATTCTATGGTATTTACATTCAATAAAATTATATTAAATTCTTGAAGAAAACCATTAATGTTCCTCACCTATAGAAATTCATGACCATTTCCCAGTATTAGTACCATTTTCTACTCTTTGGTACTCAAAATGTTTTAGAAATTGTTTTTCAAGAAACCCAACTTCATTTCCCACTTTGGTCAGTGAACCTATTTTCTTATAAAAACTATATTTTATTGAATTCTTTTTTTAAAAAAAATTAATTTTTTTTTAAATAAATTTTTAATCTTTTTTTACCAACGGTTTCAATGGAGTCATCTTTTCTCATTCTAAACAAGTCATTTTTCTAACCTTTCTGCATTGAAAGAGTAATATTCTTTTATAGCATATACAGATTTACCCACCGTCATTACTATGAAGCATAATTTTCAGGATTAGAGGGTAATTTTTTAAATAATTTTTTTTAAATTTATTTTCAATGTAATGATTTTTTCTAAATGGATTTTCAAAACAAAAGGATATTTTTTTGAACAATATTTTTAAAAGTCCTTTTTATATTATTTATTTTCAACATAAACAAAAACCATTTCTATTACTTCAAATATGATATGTTTTATTAGTAACATCATTATTCATCCTATAGATGGTTTAATATTTATTGGGCCAAGTATTGTATTAACATTCACTTCCATGAATCATTTTTTATTCCCCTCAAAATATTTAATCTCCATTGATCATTAAATATTAGATTTCTCCCTAATTTGAAATTTCATTTATCATGGACATTACTATTGTCTAAACCATATACCATTTTACATATGGTGTCTAATTTGATAGTTATTTGAAAATTTTATAAATTATTGGTAATTCTGTATTATTTATTCAATACCGATATTTGATCCGGAATATTATTTATTTTTGTAATTCGATATGAGGAATGATTTAGACTGGTATTGATGGGTGGAGCCCAGATTATATATATCTCATTGATGCATGGATAGGTTTAGATAAGACAAATTAAGTACACAAATCACAATAGTTTAAACTTTACTATGAATGGTATTGATCGTAATATGTTTTCATGTGCCTCAGACATGATATCTAATTATTATGAATTTAACTCATTTATTTTCATTTATTATTCATCCATGATATTTTGTGCTGACATATCTATGGATACAATTCATTTTAATTAAATTGATTAAATTTTATGTGTTTTAGTTTTGTACCATGCCATATTTATTTTTCCTTATGTAGTTATTTTAATGGATCTTGTTTCCATTTATTATAATTCCATATTTTTATGCAGTTACCTGTCACTTTATTAATTACTTGGTATGTGTGTTCAGTTATTTACCCTTTAAAGTTAATTTATTTCTATTTATTTATTATATCTTTTACTATACCATTCCCTTATTGTGAAGTGGATCCCACCCTTACTATGTTTCTTTCCCTAGGAATCCAAGAAGCGTACTACGAATGATATGCATGGATTTACTAGTTAGAATAATGTTATCCTCAATTTTTTAATTTGAAATATTATTTATTTTTTAATGAGTGTATTTATTTTTAAGAGAAGACTCATTTATCAATCTGGATTATGAAGACTACTAAACTCTCATTCCATTGACATTTGATTCCTTGTAATCATTCAATGTAATTAGTAGTGGACAATGAATCTGGGCTATAAGGGTTCAGGGTGAAACAGTTGAATGAAAAGGATTGAAAATAAAAAATGTTTGGGAAACTAACATATTTATTATTAAACATGTTTGAAATTTATTTTATAATAATTTAAAATCCCAAAAATATTTTTTTAATAAAATTGTTTATTTTCATATAATATGGTTTTAACAAGGGTTTTGATATGATAGAAAATGATTTAATTATTATGTTGTATTATATAATTAGAACGATTATTAATTTAAAACATTATATTTATGATATTATTATTGATTTATATGGAGAGAAATTCGTATTGGGGTTACACTAAACCATCGTAACACTACTGGATTGAAGTTAATAATGATTCAAGAGACTTGTTAGTGATTATTTAAGTATTTATGACCATGAATGTATAATTTAGAATTATCGATTTCTGTTCTTGATAGACGTGTTACTATTATTATTATTGATATGATAAGGCCTATTTGACTGATTTTTTTTGTATTATAACATATTGAGATTTCATATGGATTCCTTCAGTTTATATTTCTTGATGGAGATATTGATCTATTGTAATGTGTAATCTACTGAATAGGTTCAAATGTCACAAATATTTATTCTATGTTAGTGAAATAGGTAAGGGGTGGTATATATATATTTGGTTGTTTTATTTTTATTTGGATCCTTCATTAACTATAGATATTGATAAAAAGGTAATTTAAGTAGAATATTCATTATTTGTAATGAGAAACAATATTTATGTTTCGGTAAAATATGATAATTGCAATGTAAAATTTGGATTTGGATGAAATAGGTGATGTGATACAAGGTTCACCAATCGAGTATAGTGTATATCATCTATCATTTTATATAAATCAAAATACAAGTGAAATGGTGGGGTAAATGGGTCATGTCCGATATGATTGAATAATTGACTTTTTAAAAAAATTAAGGAATTAGATTTATATATTTGATTAATATTGATATATCATTGAGTATGGTGAAATGGAAAACATCAATACATATTATTTTAGGGATCCAATATACACACTATGATGTGCGGTTTGAGTCAAGAAATGTACAAGTAAAATAAGCTACATAGCACATATATATATATAATGAAATACTTTGTCTCGATAACCAAAATATAGAGATACATTTTAGGAACTCACATGTCTTGAGGCATTATCTCTAATCTCTTGAGGTTTCATATATGTAGGATGGAAAAAATATAAAACTTTTAGGGAATAATCTATCATAAAATACATAAACCAAAAGAATAAGAGTTTAAATAAAATTAAATTATTAAATAATAATTATAAAATATAAATTCATAGTATAAGAAAATATATTTTAATATCATGTAAATAAGTAGGACAAAAAATTAATAAAAAACAATATGTTCAATGGTAATAAACTATAGACCATATATAAAATATTGATCTACTACTCACTACTGAAGAAGTATATTTTAAAATTTATTATATCATGGACAATCGATCTAATATTACAATGGAATAATTTACGAAAGGGATATGTATAATGTAATTAATAATTTTTTAATGACTCTAATAAGTTTCCAAGTATGAGAAGATCTAATAATTTAATGACAATAAATATAGAGAAATAAAACAATTTTTTTCCAATAACATTGATTTATCAAAAACATTCTCTTTTTAATAAAGAAAATATATAATTTAAAATTAATTAAAACTAAATATATTCCTTGAAAAAAATGAAATCATGTAATTAAATAAATTTATATTTTTTGTTTTCTCCCCTAATTCATTATTTTGAAAAAACATACCATCGTCTCAAAATCCTAGAATAATATTCATTTTCCTATAACTAAAGGGAAAAACCCAATTTATACTATACTAATAAAAACATCCCGTTTTGAAAGAAAAATATTTCATGGTAATTCATAACTATGAATAATACAATCAAACAATACTATAAGCTATATCTTAATATATGGACCAAGTCACCATTCCCTCAGTTGGAATATAGTTACAGTTAACATATTCCCCCCCATGTGTTGATTCATCATCTATCAACACTTGTAAATCCTATGACTTATTGTGTACTCTTGTATCCTAGATAAATTTATCACATGTAACCTTTATGAACACTCATTAGCTGTCTATATTACCATTGATGAATCATATAAGTTTTAAAAATAGTTCTCATGGAAAATATCATTTGAACCATTATAAACTACTATAGAATTTCCAAAATAAAATTACATAAAAACTATTTTCATTTATGGTAATTTCCTTGAAAATACAAATATTTAAAAACATATTATAATCTATCCATTTCAACAACAGTTAATGAAAATAAATAAAATCATTTATAATTAAAAAATATAAATCAATTATATTGAAAATAATCATTTTAAATTTTTATCATAAAAGGATTTAAACACTAGGAATTATTGAAATGAACCTAATGAAAACCAAAGGGATGGAAGTGGATTCATGAAATGGGTGGATGTGTTTTAGTTATGGGAATGAAAACTAAATCGTGAAATGATTATTTTCATCTAAAGAAACCGATGAAAACAAGGTCCGCTAGAAGAACTAATGTGATAACTGGGAGAATAACAACAAAAGATCAAGATAGAAATAATTGTTGGACCTCAAAAAAGGGAAAGAGTGGATAATTTAATGTAATAGGGAAGGTTGATATTGCATTAAAGGTATAATTGTATAAAAATAAGGAAAATAAAAAGTTAAAGGAAAGAACATTGAGATTATTCTTCATTCCATTGAAGAAATATAATTAGATTCACTTCAGCTGAAGGCTTCAAAGGAAGAGGTGGATATAATCTTGGAAAAGGGAATTACGAGTCAATGTCAATGAAAACCATAGGGTTTGGATCAAAAAACATGTGAGAATTAGAGAATAAAGCATTAATTAAAGGAATATTAAAGCAGATAAATATATAAAATCATGGAAAATGATGGGAAACCATTTTGAAGACCTTGTGTTAAATAATCTGGATATGAATGTTAAAGGTCATCATTAGGGACTATACAAGGTTAGTGATTCAAGTTATTTTGTCCTATTTTTAATGATTTATTATTTCCTTCAATGTTTAATGGTTATCTTAAATGAACTAGTTTGGTTTTCCATTTTCTCCACACAATTTGTCTTGGAATAAAAATTCATTTTTTATTAAAAAAATATTTTATATAAAAATTAATGTTTCATGAAATCATGATTTCATAAAATTAATGAAATTCCAAAAATAATTTCAATTTAATCAATATTAAACATATAATAAACAATATATTATTACAAAACGTATTAAATTCACCTTTGTATATTACTAATGAAATAATTTCCCAAAATTTGATACGAAATATCTCACTATAGGATCAATCACTCTAATATTTGACATGATGGATGATGAATCACGCTCAATTTACATATATCCTTAAAAATGATATCCATAATACAACATCTAAAAAAATGATAGAATCAAATATATAGAATTTATATTTATATCAAAGTTAAAAACTACTTTCAAAACCTTGACCTATAAAAACAATCCATCAAAGAGATTATTAGAGAACTCTTTCCTCACCCTAATATTTTGAAAGAATTTAACAATTTTTTTAGAGGTAAACATAATTTTTTAGTTATTTTTAATTTTTTTATTGAAAAATATGTAAGAAACCCATTATTTCATTTTCCTAGATCATTGTTACTCAGATTATTTTGTATACCTTGTATTTATCTATACCTAAGAATTCTATAATGTGTGTAAAAAACCATGGTCTTTAGAGCCATGATGTTGATCTTTAAAAACTATTTTCCTCTTCCACCATCATGCATGGTTCGAATTCACCATCTATGTGATCATTATAGAACATATATATATATTTACCAGTATATCCAAACAAATTAATGGTCATATTATACTATATTTGATACAAAACATGTGATGATAAAAAATTTATAATGTCACTACCCAATTTTCCCGAAAATTTATTATCCTACAAAACAATAAAACTGATGTAAAAACCCCATTAATGATTCAATGGTTTTAGAAAAATCATTTTTTACTTCTCTTTCATGAATTCATTGAAAAGAATAGCAATTATTCCTTGAACATATAGGATATATTTACTATTCATAAAAAATAGAAAAATAACACTTGTATGAAGGGAAGGTGTTACCCCTCTCTCCACTATAAGTCATTTATTACTATAATGTTAGTGATAAATAATTTAATTAACCCCTCCCATAAAATATTTTGCAATGAATAGAGTGAAATAATGACCGTAGAGGCCTTCCTATTGTAGGCCCCTGGTTGACTACAAGCACTAAGCGTATAAATATCTCATAATATAGGAGACATTAAACACTACAAATAAAACAATAACTAAAGACAAAATAAAAATCACTAAAAAACTATAATAGGATATATAAAGGAAAATAAAATACCTACCCACAATTCCTAAATTAAATAGAATTGAAACATACAAAATTATACAAGGTAAATACAAAAAGGAAAGTCTACAGAAGTCAATCAAAATCAACTCCAACTAAGATGGTAATTCCAATAGAAGTCCCCAAAGTCCTCTTGAAAACCTAAAAATTGTTTATATACATTAGGTGATTGTAAGATGTATAATTTCTTGGGGAATAACCAAGGCCTCATGTGAACATGTGAAAAAAATATTCTAATTAGTTCATGAACAAACCAAATAACCAACAAGCCCATAAACTATTTATCTAACTAAAACCATCCTAACCATGTCTCATTCACCAAATCACACATCTAATATAATAATATAATGAGAAAATCATAAAAAAAACAAGGCACCCCACTACCTCATTCCGACTAATTTATGCTCTCTTTCCCTAACATCAAACATCCTATGATCTCATCCCTTGCACACATCTCACACAACATCCCTTTAACACAAACCTTTATAACACATTACACCATATCCTGACCACACACACTTGGGCCACACATATCAAATCCCATAATATCTTTTCTCATACCAAAGATACATGGGACTACACATCACAACTGATATGAAAGACACCTTAGACCACACATCACATTTCATCTTGAAGGTTCCCAGGACAACAAGTCACATATCCCATGAAAACTCATGGTCCACACATCACATTTCATAAGAGGACACATGATCCAATATGTAACTGCTAAAGGTAGAGAGAGGGATAGGGGTAGCCATCTATCCGTATTGTTACTATCATGGATATTGTGGAAAACACCCAAAATAAAAACCCTCTGAGTGGTGGTAAGGTTATCTAACTTGGGTGCGGTGCATATAAAATAAAAGAAACATAAATGATATAGATATAATATAGAAAACCTAACATAATGGTTCAAATCAAAAACAATAGCGCACATCACATCACCACCACATAACATACATCTACCACCAAAACTAATTCCACCACTACATTGAACAAACCATACAACTTCAATACTATCCACATAATAATTCCCACATTCTGCTAAGAAGTCCCCCAAAAATTATTCATTTTATCTTTTCATTTAACATTACAACTCTTTTTATTTCATTAAATTAAATTTATGTTGTTAATCAAAAGTTAATTTCAACCAAATTATACTCAATTTACAAATAATTCATTTATTCATTCCATTTGGAATCTTAATTTATTCCACTTCTACCTGGGAAACTAACACTACCACACCACTCAACTATTACCCTGACACCCCACATACACCATATTCATCACAACACATCTCAAAAGACATGTCACAATACAACAACTACATATCTCATCCAACATAAAACCCAAACAACCACACAAATGAAAACCACTACACCACCACCACTGAGCCACACCTACTCTGGTATAACCACTACATGATAACCACTACACCACAACCACAACCCCATATGCACTAAACAAGAACCACTATTCCACAACCAGTTTGTGGAAAAAACATCACCACAACCACAACCACTACACCACAACATCATAACACAACTTCCCATAACACATTCATGCTAACCAACCATCAAATAACTGACCCATTCACCACACATCCCGACATACCACTAACATCACCAAATAAAATATTAGCAACAGAAAGCATAAAAATAAGAACAAACACACACAAAACACACATTACGACATCCATTTTTATTTGTGGGATATATCACAGAAACTAGATATTTGAGGGAGACCAATAATTATTAAAATATATTTTCTTTAAGCAATTATTCAGGGTGAGATATCCCAAAAAATAGTATGTGCCATCACACATATAAACTACAATGCAAATAAGTTTTACAACATCTTAAATTTTTATAATTGGAAATAAGAATTCATAACAACATCAAAAACATATAAAACATTTAAAATCATCTCATAAGTAAAAAAACAATAAATTTGAGACATCCTAATTAATTTTATGATAATGAATATGCATAATAACCACATATGGTATGAAAAATCATGCAAATACTAAAAATAAAATGGAAAAGGGAGAGAGATGATCCCTAAACTCAAAGAATCTTTCCAATATCATTTCACACCACATGAAGAATAATACACCTCCCATCAATCACTTACAATAAATAAACTATTGGGTCAACTGATACCACACCAGATGATCATTAAAACATTGATAAAAATACCCAATCCAATATAAACCAGAACAATGAACTCCGAAGAATAACGGAAATGAAACAAATGAGAATTAGAGGAGAACTCACCATGCATCATGGATTGAAATCCAAGTATAAAATACGGGAATCCACATATCAATCCTTATATAAATTAATTCTATGAACATAAATAGGATAATTAGATCACCTATAAGGATAAGGAGACCAAATTTTTTTACGATTTGAGAAATAATCATTAGTAGTCCAACCATAAAAAACACTGTACTTAGGGGAATTGCACAACATGTAATTTTAAGGGTTTGGTTTTTCTGAAAAATGAATCACCATTTTATTATTTATACCAAAAGATCTCTATATCATGAAACTTCCCTATTCAAATAGAAAAACCAACTTTCACATCATTTAAACATTACACAATGCGTATTTAAACTAATTCTATCTTTTAGAAGTCATGATCCTCTATGATTAATCGAGGTGTCCTCTAGGAACATCCAAAACCTGAAACTAGAAATGTAACATATTGGGAAGGCCCAAACTGTAACATTAAATACCTATAAAACTTTTCTTTCCCTCAAGAATCTAATATAATTCCAATATGATAAGGGTTTCAAACAACCACCCTGTGAAATACCTCTCAAGGATCTCATCATACCTAAAATGCTACCACCATCCGAACATGCCAAAAAATTGACACTAAACACTACACAACCAAACCCCCCACATATCACTAGGAACAACATTGCATCATCTGCTACCATCCAAAAAACACCACTTTTCTACACAACCACTACACACCCATATAACATCCACACAACCCAAATCAACAATCCACACTACCTCGAACATAGTAATAAATAAATATCATTCTCCTTGTCAAGATACACTCCACTCTGTATGGTATAGACTCATTCGCATTGGTTTAATATCATCATCATAAATGATTCCCGATTAGGATTCTGTTCCTCCCCTTCCATAGGTTGGATCTTTATCACCCATCAAAATGTAAAAAAAAAGAAGTAGATACTATAACATAACAAGATCCAAAAATCCACATCATAAGGAAAATGAGGAAAATAAAAAACTCAAAATAGATTTGGCTACTAAGAACACATATCCATATTATGCTGATAAGTTCTCTCCTCCATGAAAATATACATCTATAGAACAAATACTAAGGGGATGGTCCTTTCATATAGCATCTTCTCTCAATTATCCTAGATCTTAGATGGCTACACCATGAATGTTGTATGATCCTCGATATCTAACTCTCCCATGTCAATGACATGGGATTCATTGAAAAGATATCAATGATTATAAGAGACATGGAAGATTTTGTAGATCCGGTCTATCCATGGTGTAAGAACCAATGAATATTCCCCTCTCCAACACATACAAATACCTCAATGGGATGAACAAACATCAGAGAAACCTTACCCATTTTCCAATCCTCTGATGCCCACACCAAGGGGAGACTCTTAAGAGCACATTTTTTCTATCCTCTAACTCCATAGATCTCCACCTATGATCTTAATTGCCCTTAGGATTGTCTGGTGCCACACCCATCCACTATCAAACCAATTGGATCTTCTCGGTCGTATTATGCAGTACATCAAGACCAGGGACTACTGACTCTCTAACTTTTGTCCAAAATAATGGAGAATGCAACAACCACTCGTATGATTCCTCAAATAGATCCATATCATTGGCTAAATGATAAATATTGTATTATAAAAACTCTACCAAATGTAGGTGTCATACCAAAGATACACTAAAGTCAAAGAAACATTCTTACAATATATCCTCTAGTGTCAGGATGTTCTGCTCAGTTTTCCCATTTTTCTACGGGTGTATAACAGTGAAATAATGCAACTGGGATCCAAAAGCAAGATGAAATCCCCTAAAGACTCATGAGGTAAAATGAGTACCCCTATTAGAGATGATGGACCATGTTAACATATGATGCATAACCACTTTATTGAAATAGTTCATTGCCAAAACATAGACGAAACCCGGCTCACAGATCGGTAGAAAGTGAGATGATTTTGTCAGCTAATCCATTGTCACCATATTACATCACATCCTCTATGAGATCAGAGTAACCCAGTGATGAAATTAATTGAAATTTCCTCCCATTTTCACTTGGGAATATACAAGGACTACTAAAAACCGCTTCAAACATGGTGTTTTACATTCACCTACTGAAAAACCATATATGTTTCCATAAACTCTACCAATGATTGTTTCATCCCCTCCCACCAATGTTTTATCCTAAATACATGATTAATATTTTACACACCATAATAAATCACTAAATGAGAGCAGTGAAACTCATAAATAACTAACTCATGCATCACCTTCGGGACAAACAACGACCAGTAGAATAAATCCCTGTTCAGACCATCCATTGATAATCCATTAAGGGCATCCCTCTGGAAAAAACAATTTCACGTCATCTTTACCTATTATTCTCATCACTAATACTCCTCCACCCATTTCATAAAATATTACTCAATGGTCATAAGGCAACTATAACCTCAAAAAAAGAACTCTCTGATATCAATATTAATTTCTTCAAGATCCTCCATTCCTTTACATACATCCAAAGACTCTCGATCCACATCCTCTTGGGACTTTTTATTTAACGCATCAGAAACAACATAACCCTTAATTGGGGTGTAAAAGATCTAAAATTCATAATATTAAATAATCTCTATACACAAATATTGGAATAAATTCATATGTTGTCGGGATAAATCTATTTGAAGGATTTTTTGGTCTTTGAAACCGACAAAGTTCTCACAGATAAGGTAATACCGCAAAAAAATTATTGAGAACACAATTTCAAATAACTAAAGATCATGGGTGGCATAGTTACCCTATTGGGAAAATAAATTATTCACCCCATAATATATTACTACCATTTCCTGAATTATAACTAAACCCAATCCAATACGGTATGCGTTAAATAATTTCATAGAAAACACACCCTTGTTTTGAAACTAATCCATTAGACAACTAAAAAAATTTCCTTCAGGTAATTGAATAATGATTGGAAGTAATTTATCCATGAAAAAGACTCTTTATTCATGTCCAATGCTATTATAAGAGATGAAAATCATGATATATAATGAGAGATCATCTAATAATTTCATAGGAGACCAAAAAAATGGAAAACAACTTCCAAATTCTTCTTTCCTTCCCATGAAAAAACTACTTCAAACATTTTTGTGAAAACTACCTCAATGAGAATAGATGCAACATATCCAAGGAAAGGCTCCCCTCACATCTATAACTTACACATGGAAAACTTCTCATACAGATAGTCATGTCAAAGAAAGTACAAAACAACATTGAGATGCTTGGCATGTTCATCCTATGACTTCATGTTGACCAAAATATCATCATAAAATACAAGGAAGAACAAGTAAAATAAGTAAACTAACATGAATTTTATAATAACATGAACACAAATTGTGATTTCCAAACACTAAATGAAATAACCATGAACCTAAAGTGTTCATACCCAAATTTTAAAGATTCCTTTTGAACATCCTCATATTTCTCCCTCAACTGGTGATATCGCTAATGTGGATTGATCTTTAAGAGGCAACTAACTCCTCTTAACTAGTAAAACATATCATAGATCCTCAGAAGTGGGTAACAATTCATTACCATTACTAGATTCATCCAATGGTAGTGTATACAAAACTTCACAAAACTATCAAAATTCATGGAATGAAACACTAGATCAGACCCCAGTGACAAACTGGGATTGATGAAACCCCCCTACATCAGGTTGTCCACCAGTAGGCTCAACTCACACAACTGCATATGAAACATCTGAAAAGGAGAAATTGGAATCATAGACACAACTCTCATCAAATCTACTCTGAAATCAATGTCCAACTGAAGAGGTACTTCTATAACAACCAATAAAAAAAGATAAATCAAATCATCCAAAACCCCAGGAGCACTCTCATCCTAGGAACATATATAAATATCTACCAACTATAACAAAATATGCACAAATTTCCTACCATCTAGCTGATAATAGTTTTCACAAACAAACACCACTCACAAGACCTCAACATTAGAAAAGAAAACTATCATTAGGGAGAAGTCGATGAGTACCCAAAAAAATACAACCAATCCATACCAAGGATAATTTCATATGAGTGTATCCACAACAAGATGAATTACCCCATGGACGGGTGCTACCACATCACTAGTCTACATTCTAGTCACACATCAAACATGGAATCCCAACTCCCAAATAGTTTAGATAACACCATGGGAAATGGATACCACTTCATATCCATTCCCAACACTTGAACTAACATTGGAGAATCAAAGAAGTGAATGACTCTAGAATCAAACAAATCACACATAATGGTTCAAAACAAACTAATTGTACCTCGAGAAACTCTTGATTATTCTATTGCTACAGCCTCTAACATAGAAATATATCCTCTCCGAACTCCTCTACCTCTCTAATACCAATGTCCACGATATAACTCTAGAATTGGCCTGATGGATAAGGCATATCATGAGGCTTCCCTCATCCAAATTCACCTTTTCTCAACAATTGAAACAAAACTGATGGTCCATAACTCTATAATAGTATCATAGGAAACTAAAACTTTTGAAAAGGGTCTTGAATACTAATATGAAATTATTATCCTTCATATATCAAACATTGATCACGGTGGTGCCCATATCACCCACATATATAGAATACAAACAAAAAACACTATAAAGGATCATTGAAACCACAGGTCCCTAAAGGTCAAGAAAGAAACTCTTTAGGCTAGTTCCTCACAGATCAGATCTCTGACTTCATGAACACCCATGACCTATGATCCCCTACCAGAATCCCTATTCCATGAAAATCCCATCTGGATACTCTACTCAAATTTAAACCCCAAGGAAATCATTCACTCTATAACCTCATCATTTTTTTACCTCAAGATATGTCAAGAGTAAAACTAGAGTGACCACATATTTGATCACTAGGGGAAAAACTCCTCCATACACCATGCTCTGGACTTCCCAGCTAGAAAGTAATTACGATAAAAGTGAAGTATATCCTTGAACCTAATCGCGATCTCCCACACACTTAGAATCAGTAACTAAATAGAGAGAAAATTCTACGTCTTGGGTGCCATCATCGTTGATTAAATGAACTCGTCCTATAACACCCTCTGAATGTCTAGAAATAAAAAATTTTCATCCTTGTAGTAACAATGAAATTGTGTACACTAATGAAACAATGATCTCAAATTTGAATAACTTCTAGAGGAACCCAATACTCATATTTTTCTTAAATCAGATTGAAAGAGATCTGGAGATCCTTTCTCCAGTTCTCCATCCCCAAATTTGAGACATATCCCTCATACGTAGAAAAAATATTCCATGGAATGGAATAAAAATCTTGGAAAAAGTCATTGTCCTCCCCTATCTGTTAATCCCACTAAAGGTCAAAAATATTACATTGTTGAAATTCAACTACTTTAGCTACTCAAAGATGAAGACTGTAACATCCCAGGTAAATAAAGAATTATACATTTTCATATTTATTAAAATTTATGAATTAAAAATTATTTTTAATTTAAAGGGGTTACTATGTTCGATAGTGTACCCGATACGCAACAAAGAGTTTCTTTGAAATCTTACGTTGCACACTAGTAATAAAATAATATTGTTTTAAATTGTAGATAACATGTAGCTGTTGTATTGGCGGGAATGAATAGAAATAACTAAAATTTGATTATATATGTTTGTTAAATGTTTTTAAATTTATCCAATAATTGATAAAGTCTTAAAAGAAGAAAAGAATTCAATTTCAAGTATAGATACTCTAATATTCACTAAAGGTCCACTTATCACCTTTTGATGGCGAACTGTCATTTAATATAGTTTTGGTCACTCTTATACATTCTATTGGACAAATAAAATTTTTCTTTATAATTGGTACATCAAAATTTACTTTGTGTAATTTTTTTGGTATTTTTCCGATAAAGTTCATTTTTAATGAATAGTGAAAAATATTGTATTTTATTTCAAAACCTCTTCTTAATCTAATTTATTTATATGATTATATTATCATTTGAATTGTTTTTAAAGTGAAATTAGAAGATGTTTTTACCATTTAATCCAATAGTGGTTGTTGGAATTAATTTCACTTTGAAATCAGACTTAAACTAGTGTCAATCTTTTGATACTTATTGTTTCATAAAAACACGCTATTTGCTCTGACAACGGGAATTTATTATTAAATTAATTAATTCAGCTTATATGTTTTGAATTTTGTAAAATAGAATTCATTTTTGAATTCGGAATATCAAATATAGCTTAGGGTGAAGTTCTGGTATTTTTCTGAAAAACATCAATTTTTGATGAATAGTGAAACCACTAAGTGGTACTTAAAAAACTGATTTTTCGTTTAAATGAAATTTTACCACCTCTGTGTTTTGAATTTCAAAAATTCAACATACATCATTGTCAATAATAAGTAAAATGAGATTCAATGGGATTAAATTTTTTTTGTTGACTAGTAATTTTTAAGTTTATTAATCGCGATTAGAGGTAGTTAGTGTAGTTTGAGGTTAAAATAATGTTTTAATAATATGAAATGAACTTGACACATGTCCTACCCTTATTGGATGTGTCATGGCCTACCAATACAATCCATGGGTCATCTTGTGGACCCCATGGATCCACATTGGTAAGAAAATGACATTAATATCTTTTTATTTAAAGATAAAATTAAAATGTCACAAACATGAGTTATTTTACTAAAAAAATTTAAATGGGGTTATACAAGTCATATTTTTTACTATAAATATTTATTAGGAAGTTAAAAATATTTCCTACATCATGATATTTTTTTATAAATTTTAGACATTAAATAAATTAAATTATTTATGAAATCCTGATGATGCAACGATTACCTCATTAATGAACGATTTAAATAAAATGAAATGATAATGTAAAATATAAGAAGTAAAATTGTAAAAGTCCTATTGGATGAGTATATTTAGAACCCTTATCACCTTATCCTCGAATTATATCAATATGGGACCTTTAAAATCCGAAAATCATTTTATAATAAAGTAAACGTTTATAACTTTCAAAGAGTGCCCCTCCTCTCCTCTTATAAAAGGACCCCACCTCTACCACCTTACCCACACCACTAAAGCCTTTAGTTCGGACAATATCTGACCATTTTGTCTCTACACATCCCTCTCTTACTCCTAGAAGCCTCACTTTGGGCAGAAGTCTTTCCAAGGAAGCCTTTGATCTCAAATTAAAAAGAGTTACCCGATTTAAAGGTTGTGTCTTCTCTTGTGTTCGTATGTTTTATTTTGCTTCTCCAACCCCCTAAACTATTCTTATTACTTTATTTTGTAACAACAACAGTATCTTAAATATACTAGGATGTTGTTATGAGAAGTATTCAAGCTAAACATACACACACCTTCATCTAATGGTTAAAGAAAATATTGTTTCTATGGATGGCGAATTTCTGCCTCACGAAATGATGATTGTTCAACACTCATATAACACCTTCAAAGGTGGCCATTAAGATAAAACTATATTTATATATGATATATAATATGTTTATGTTTTACTTATGCTTCTGTATTTTTCATTTATGGCATACCTTTATGGTTTCCATTATGGGTAAACGCGATATCTTCATTTTAGGATGTGCGAACTACCGCCCCCTCAAAGTGATTTGATTCGTTAATACCATATGTGGGACGTATAAAGGATGAAGTTAAAGTTATTATATATGATTTTATACTGTAATTATAATATAACTTTATATCATTATAATTTTACTCCATTAAAGTATGAGATAGAAATTAAAGTAGCATCCATGCGTACGTACGGCTTACCGTCTCCATGAACGGTGCATTTCATTTCTTATCCCCAAATGTAATGTACTATTATAAGTAAATATATATAATGAATATATATTATTTATGTTACATATAAGTGATTAATATAATTCTGGAATTAAAATATACATACCTCTCATTTAGTTTTAATTCCATTAATATGACATAGAAATGAAAGTAGTGTTCATGCGTACGTACGGCTTACCGTCTCCATGAACGGCGCATTTTATTTCTTACCTCTAAATTATTATGTAATATTATAAATGCATTTATATACTGGATATATATGATATATATGATATCTACATCATGAATATAATTCTTGATACAATGGATATTTTACCACATGAACAACTTGTAATTATAAAGAGTTTATTTTTTGACTCAAGTACCAAGGATCGACAAAACGACCATTATTAACTTAAATAATTACATAGTGTTCATAACATGGTAATAAGTGATATAAAAGGAATACTGAACTTGGAAAAGGTTTTTAAGAAAGTAGAAATTAACTCAAGTTTATTATTCAGGACGTTAAAGAACGATCGAGTCAAGTCGGACCCGAGGTAAGGGACATCGTCTCAGTCTCCTTTCACTGAGGCATATTTCGTTTTATACAAAACTTTATTTTATACAGTGTATAAACCCCTTTGAATTTTACTTTTATACAAAAGGAATCTTTTTCTATGAAGCGTTTTACTAAACGAAAAAAAGGAATGTTTCTTTTAATGTACGCGGTGACAACGACCTTTTTCGCCGCCACGAGTATTATTTTGTATTTGGCTTCCTCAAAAAGCCGTAATGTTTTCAAAATGAAATAAATACCATATACTCTTTTATGTATTTTTGTGTTGAAAATGGGTTTTATAATGGATTTTTTATGTCAATATATTTATGTGATATATTGTGGTCAAAGTGTGGAAATGTTTTCTTTCCATTATATTTGTTTTATGTTTTATGATTTTATAATGGTAGTTGGACATTTTACGGGTGGTTACATGATAAACCATATGAAGGGTGGTGCCGTGAATACCAGGATGGGTGGTTACGTTATAACCTTCAATCCATTGGGTATGGAAGTCGGTCGTATGGCTATTCCATTAAGTGATATCTATGGAAGTCGACCGTATGGTTATTCAATTTAAGATTTTTTATGTCCCAAGTTACCTATATATCTTATGTGATCTTTATATGGGTTTTATGGTAATATTTTGGTTACAAAAGGGTAAGTAATGATCTTTTATTTCAATGAAGAGTTTTTACTACTTCATAAAGGTGAAAAGTATTACTTTGATAAAGTATACATGGTTTACTTGCAGTTTTGATAAACTAACAGTTTTTATTCTTTGTGTATCCATTACTGAGCTTTTTAGGCTCACCCAAAGTTTTTTGAAAAGGTTTTCACGGGACTTAATGTGGAATAGGGTCAAGTATGGGATCAAGGGAAAGTCATGCTATATAAAACATGGAACTAGACATGTTTCTTTTTAAGAGTTTTTATTCTATGGAAACTTAGTAGAAGTGTCTACTTTTTAATCTTTTGAGATGTAATAGTTATGTCTTAATTCTCTAATAATCTAAACCTGAAAATAGCCTCAATGTGAATTATTCATTTATATTAATATTAAGTAAGTTTTAAGGCTGATGCCTTATAGTTGGTATCGGAGGGAGGTTTAGACAACTTTAGGAGTTAGAAAATTGTAAAAATTATAAATTAGTTTATGGTATTATAGAAATGATATAGCATTTACAGATTACCATGTTGCTTCATCTAAGACATGTTTGTTCAGAATGGTTTTTCATAGAGGAAATAGAATAGCTTTTCTGGGAAGGCATACCGAGGGAAATGACCTTTCAAATCAGTATCCGGAGATGGTCAGAATCAGAACTAAACATTTTGTTGTAGTGATGGCTCAGTTGACTCAGGTGAAAAATGTTGGTTGTGTTTATTGATTATATTTTGGTATTTTCTAAAAGTAAAAAGGAGCATGAAAGTAATTTAAGTGTTATCTTTCAAACCTTAAAAGAAAAGAAACTATATGGATAATTCAGCCACAAATTTCTTTCCTTGGTCACATTGTTTCAGAAAATGGCATAACTGTTGATCCTGCTAAAACAAAAGTTGTTGAAGAATGGACAAGACCCACAAATGTAACCAAGATACGTAGTTTTCTTGGTTTGGCAGGTTACTACCGACGGTTTGTTGAAATTTTTTCCTGGTTATCTAGTCCAATGACTAAGCTAACTCGTAAGGGTGTTAAGTTTATCTAGACAAAAGAATGTGATGATTGTTTTCAGGAGTTGAAAAGATAATTGGTGAATGATCCAGTTTTGGAACTTCCTTCCAAGAATGGTGAGTTTGTTATCTACAGTGATGCTTCGTTGAAGGGACTTGGTTGTTTCCTTATGCAGAATGATCAGGTAATTTCATATTCTTCACGTCAGTTGAAAACTCATGAGGTAAATTACCCTACACATGATTTGGTATTATCTACTGTTGGTTTTTCTATTAAAATTTGGAGGCATCATTTGTATGGAGTAAAGTGTGAAATATATACTGATCAAAAAAGTTTAAAGTATATATTCACTCAGAAAGAATTGAACATGAGACAGAGGAGATGGCTAGAATTAATCAAGGATTATGATTGTACAATTCATTACCATCCAGGAAAAGAAAATAAAGTGGGTGATGCTTTGAGTCAAAAAAAGTAATGCTTCAATAACCATGATATGTTTGGAACGAGATCCTTTGGTTTGTGATTTTATGAACTTTGGCATAGAAGTTGTTAGTGCATGAAGTTCTTCTATTTTGTTTTAGGTATCAGTGAGATCATCCCTATCAGAAAGAATTAAGCAAGCACAGAGGGAAGACAGTGAGTTGCAGAAAAAGGTAGAGCTGGTTCAGAAGGGTAAGTTTCCTAAATTCAACTTTGATAATGATTGTGTTTTGAGGTTTGGGAGGAGATTATGTGTGCTTGGTGATTCACAGTTGAAGAATGAGTTGTTATGTGAGGCTCATAGTTACCCGTTTTCAGTACATCCTGGCAGTACTAAGATGTACAGAGATCTGCGGGAGTATTACTGGTGGGATGGAATAAAAAGAGATATTGCTGATTTTACTATGAAGTGTTTGACTTGTCAGCAGGTTAAAGTAGAGCGGCAGTTACCGAAAGGGATGCTTCAACCTTTACCAGTGCCAGAGTGGAAATGGGAAAATATATCCATGGAAATCGTTGTGGGATTGCTAAAGACACCTCGAGGTAAAAATGCAATCTGGGTTATTATTGATCGCTTGACTAAATCTACTCATTTCCTTGCTATACGAGATAATTTTCCCCTAGATCAACTTTTCCATTTGTATCTTAATGAGATAGTATGGTTACATGGAGCTCCTCTCTCCATTGTATCTGATCGTGATATCAGGTTTACATCTAACTTTTGGAAAGGCCTTCAGATGTCATTGGGTACTGAATTAAATTTTAGTATAGCTTTTCATCCTCAATCAGATGGGCAGTCAGAATGAATAATTCAGACTTTGGAAGATATTCTATGTGCTTGTTCAATGGATTATCAAGGAAGTTGGGACCAATATCTTTCATTGGTTTAATTTTCATATAATAACAGTTTTCATTCCAGTATACATATGGAACCATTTGAGGCGTTATATGGGAAGTGGTGTCGAACTCCATCTTTCTGGGATGAAGTGGGTGAAAAGAAGTTGATGGGGCCAGAATTGGTAGAAGAGATGGTAGAAAAATTTCAGTTGATTCAGAAACACATGAGAACAGCTCAGTGCAGGCAGAAGAGTTATGCGGATAACCGGAGGAAAGATATACCTTTCGAGGTAGGTGATCATGTTTTTCTCAAAGTTTCACCATGGAAAAGTGTGATGCTATTTGGTAAGAAAGGAAAGATGAGTCCAAGGTTCATGAGACCATATGAAATTCTGGAGAGAGTTGGATCAGTTTCATAGAGAGTGGCATTACCTCCGAGTTTATCTCAGGTACAAAATGTTTTTCATGTTTCGATGTTGAGAAAGTATATACCAGATCCATCTCATGTTATGTGCCCAGAGGTAGTTCAGTTGGAAGAGAATCTCTCTTATGAAGAACAACCGGTCCAGATTCTTGACCGAAGAGAGAAAGTGTTGTGAAATATGGTAATTCACCAGGTAAAGGTTTTGTGGAAAAACCATATGGTTGAAAAGGCAACGTGGGAATCTGAAAATGCTATGAGGGATAAATACCCACACTTATTTTGATAAGTGAATAAAATTGCGAGGAAGAAATTCCCAAAAGGGGGGAAGGATGTAACATCCCAAGTAAATAAAGAATAATAAATTTTCACATTTATTAACATTTACGAATTAAAAATTAATTTCACCTTAAAGGGGCTGTTATGTTCGATAGCATACCCGATATGAAACAAAGAGTTTCTTTGTAATCTTACGTTGCACACTAGTAATAAAATAATATTATTTTAAATGGTAGATAACACGTAGCTGTTGTATTGGCGACAATGAATAGAAATAACTAAAATATTATTATATATGTTTGTTAAATGTTTTTACATTTATCCAATAATGGATAAAGGCTTAAAA
Organism: Viscum album; assembly: GCA_963277665.1. Lineage (NCBI taxonomy): Eukaryota > Viridiplantae > Streptophyta > Magnoliopsida > Santalales > Viscaceae > Viscum > Viscum album. The sequence continues at coordinate 344,503,289 of OY728156.1, forward strand.
TAAGAAAATAATTCTATTTTAGGCATAAATACTCTAATATTCAATAAAGGTCCACTTATCATATTTTGATGGAGAACCATCATTAAATATAGTTTTGGTCACTATTATTGATTCTATTGGACCAAATAAAATTATCTTTAGAATCGGGACATCAAAATTTACTTTGTGTAAATTTTTGGTATTTTTCCGATAAAGTTCATTTTTTAATGAATAGTGAAAAATGTTGTATTTTAATTCAAAACCACTTTTTAATATAATTTATCTATATTATTAGATTATTGTTTGAATTAGTTTTAAAGTTAAAATAGAATATGTTGATACTATTTAATCCAATAGTGGTCATTGGAATTAATTTCACTTTGAAATCGGACTTAAACTAGTGTCAATCTTTTGATACTTATTGTTTCATAAAAACACGCTATTTGCTCTAACAGCGGGAATTAATTATTAAATTAATTAATGAAACTTATATGTTTTTAATTTTGTAAAATAGACTTCATTTTTTAATTCAGAATATCAAATATATCTTAGGGTGATGTTTTGGTATTTTTTTGAAAAACATCAATTTTTGATGAATAGTGAAACCACTAAGTGGTACTTAAAAAATGATTTTTCGTTTAAATGAAATTTTACCACATCTGTGTTTTGAATTTAAAAAATCTGACATAAATGGTTTTCATTGAGAAGTAAAATGTGGTTCAATGGGATTAAAATAATTTTTTTGGTGAATAGTAATTTGTAAGCTTATTAATCGCGATTAGAGGTAATTAGTGCAGTTTCTGGTTAAAATAATGTTTTAATAATATGAAATGAACTTGAAACATGTCATAACCTTATTTTATGTGTCATTTCCAACCAGTAAAATCCATGGGTCAACTTGGGGACCCCATGGAGCCACATTGGTAGGAAAATGACATTAATATCTTTTTATTTAAAGTTAAAATTAAAATGTCACAAACATGAGTTGTTTTACTAAAATAATTTTTAAATGGGGGTATACAAGTCATATTTTTTAAAATAAATATTCATTAATAATAAAATAATATTAACTACATCATGATTTTTTTATAATTTTTAGACATTAAATAAATTAAATTATTTATGACATCATGATGATGCAGCAATTACATCATTAAAGAACGATTTAAATAAAATGAAAAGATAATGTAAAATATAAGACTTAAACTTGTCAAAGACCTATTGGATGAGTATATTTCGAACCCTTATCACCTTATCCTAGAATTATATCAATGTGGGACCTTTAAAATCTGAAAATAATTTTATAATAAAGTAAACTTTTTTAACTTTCCAATAGTGCCCCTCCTCTCCTCTTATAAAAGGCCCCCACCTCTACCGCCTTACCCACACCTCTCAAGCCTTCGGTTCGGCCAAGATCTTCCCATTTTGTCTCTACAAATACCTCTATTACTCCTAGAATCCTCACTTTGGGCAGAATTCTTTCCAAGGAAGCCTTTGAGCTCAAATTAAAAAGAGTTACCCAATTTAAAGGTAGTGTCTTCTCTTGTGTTCTTATGTTTTATTTTGCTTCTCCAACCCCCTAAACTCATTTTATTCCATTATTTTGTAACAAAACCAGTATCTTAAATATACTAGGATGTTGTTATGAGATGTATTCGAGCTAATCTTACACACAACTTCATCTAATGGTTAAAGAACATACTGTTTCTGTGGATGGCGGATTTCTGTCTCACGAAACGATGATTGTTCAACACTCATATAACACCTTCAATGGTGGCAATTAAGATTCCAATATATTTCTATATGATATATAATATGTTTATGTTTTACTTAATCTTATGTATTTTTCATTTATGGAATACCTTTATGGTTTCCATTATGGGTAAACGCGATATCTTCATTTTAGGAAGTGAAAACTACTGCCCCCTCAAAGTGATTTGATTCGTTAATGCCATTTGTGGGGCATATAAAGGATGAAGTTAAAGTTATTATATATGATGTTATATTGGAATTATAATATACCTTTATATCATTATGATTTCACTCTATTAAAGTATGAGATTGAAATGAAAGTAGCGCTCATGCGTACGTACAACTTACCGTCTCCAAGAATGGTGCATTTCATTTCTTATCCCCAAATGTAATGTACTATTATATGTACATATATATAATGGATATATATGATTTATTTTACATATAAGTGATGAATATAATTCTGGAATTAAAATATAGATACCTCTCATTTAGTTTTAAATCCATTAATATGGCATAGAAATGAAAGTAGCGTTCATGCGTACGTATAGCTTACCGTCTCCATGAATGGTGCATTTCATTTCTTACCTCTAAATGATTATGTAATATTATAAATGCATGTATATACTGGATATATATGATATATATTATATCTGCATCATGAATATAATTCTTTATATAATGGATATTTTACCACATGAACAACTTGTAATTATAAAGAGTTTATTTTTTACTCAAGTACCATGGATCGACAAAACGACCATTATTAACTTAAATAATTACATAGTGTACATAACATGGCAATAAGTGATATAAAAGGAATAATGAACTTGAAAAAGGTTCTTAATAAAGTAGAAATTAACTCATGTTTATTATTCAGGACGTTAAAGAACGATCGATTCAAGTCGGACCCGAGGTAAGGGACTTCGTCTCAATCTCCTTTCATTGAGGCATATTTCGTTTTATACACAACTTTCTTTTATACGGTGTATGAACCCCTTTGACTTTTACTTTTATACAAAATTAATCTTTTTCTATGAAGCGTTTTACTAAATGACAAAAATGAATGTTTCTTTTAACGTATGCGGTGACAACGACCTTTTTCGCCGCCACGAATATTATTTGGTCTTTGGCTTCCTCAACAAGCCGTAATGTTTTTAAAATGAAATATATACCATATAATATTTTATGTATTTTGGTATTGAAAATGGTTTTTATAATGGATTTTTTTATGTCAATATATTTATGTTATATATTGTGATCAAAGTGTGGAAATATTTTCTTTCCATTATATTTGTTTTATGTTTTATGATTTTATAATGGTACTTGGACATTTGATGGGTGGTTACATGATAAACCATATGAAGGGTGGTGCTATGAATACCCGGATGGGTGGTTACATTATAACCTCCAATGCATTGGGTATGGAAGTCGTCCGTATGGCTATTCCATTAAGTGATATGTGTGGAAGTCGACCGTATGGTTATTCCATATAAGTATGTTTATGTCCCAAGTTACCTATATATGTTGTGTGATCTTTGTATGGGTTATATGGTAATATTTTGGATACAAAAGGGTAAGTAATGATCTTTTATTTCAGTGAAGAGTTTTTACTACTTCATAAAGGTAAAAAGTATTACTTTGATAAATTATACATGGTTTACTTATTGTGTTGATAAACTAACAGTTTTCATTCTTTTTGTATACCTTACTGAGCTTTTTATGCTCACCCCAAGTTTTTTGAAATGTTTTTCACAGGACTTAATGTGGAATAGGGTCAAGGATGGGGTCATGGGAAATTCATGCTACATAAAACATGGAACTAGACTTGTTTCTTTTTAAGAGATTTTATTCTATGGAAACTTATTAGAAGTGTCTACTTTGTAATCTTTTGAGATGTAATAGTTATGTCCTAATTCTCTAAAACTCTAAACCTGAGAAGATCCTCAATGTGAATTATTCATTTAATTCAATATTAAGTAAGGTTTAAGGATGGGGCCTTATAAAGAACATGAGCCATTCCTAAAAACATGGAAAACATGCTAAGCCTGGTAAAATGGAACTTAAACAAATATTATTGAAATTTTATTCATTTTATTGTCTAAAACACCTAATTCAAATATGAACAGAAGTCATCATGATCTATGTACCTCTCCTAGGTATCTACTATCTAGAAAATGTCATCATGACATTGTAAACTGGTTGGCTGAATGTACGTACACTGAATAATGTGGGGTCTTAGAAAGTCTCCTTATCCTATGTCATTCACCAAGGTCAAATGGAACTACTACAATAACAATTCATGTAATCCTGAATATGAATAACTCTAAACTCCATCATATCCATCAACTATAACCATTGACAGAACTCTTTCTTGAAACCCATAAACCAATGATTCCACAATGAAGGGAAGGACATAATGATCACCTTGACCTACCTTTAGTAGGCCCAATGTTGGCGACTATCACCGATGGTATAAAAATATAATAATATGAGAGGCATTATCCTAAAAAAGGATTGGGAGATAGTACAAACAAAAACTATCCAACTCTTGAAAACTATAAAAACATAATCTGAATACCACTCAAAAATGCATGAATAAAATAAAACTGTCTAGGGTTAATACAAAAAATAAATGTTTACGTTATATACTCAACAAAAACACCAACCTAGAAAATAATGTCTATATCAGTCTCAAAAATTCTACTAAAAACCTTAAACATTTTATATATTAAGGGTGAGAAAAAATGTATACTCATTAGGGACATGACCAAGGACACAAGTGTACATGTGAAAATGGAGTACTAATGAACCAGTGGAAAAACAACAGAACCAATAGGCCTATAAACATGTCATCTATCAAAACCTAGCCTCACTATGGCTCACTAACCAATTCACGCATCAAATATAATTATATAATATTGATATCATAATAAATAAAGGTTACTCTCTCCTATTCCAAATTCATTTTCATCACTCATGGCCCAACGTTGAACATCCAACACTACCATATATTCCACAACTCTCACATCACATTATACTAACACACACTTGTGACAGAAATCACAATACGTACAAAACACAAAAACCTGGCCCACACATATCACATTAAATAACATTATATCTCATCTCAAAGATACAAGGAACCTCACATCACAACTCATCCTGAGGACACATGGGACAAAATGTCACAACTCATCTCAAAGACACCTAGCCGCACACATCACATATCACTCGAAAATTCCTAGGCCACATATCACATCTATCCCAAAGACAACTTGGACAACATCTCCCTACTAAAGGAAGAGAGGGGGAGAGGGGTAGACAACCATCAATATTTCTACAATCCTAGATATTGGTAAAACCACTAGGAACCCAAAATACATGCATCTGTAAGGTTATACAATTCAGGTGGGGCACATATAAAATAACATAAACATGCATGACATAGATATAACAGAAAATACCCTACCAAAGGGTTCACATGAACAACACTAGTGAATATCAATTCACTACCACATACCATACCACAACCATCACAACTAATTCCACCAATTTATTCAATAGACCACCAAACTATGACACAAGAAGAAAAACGTTTTTCACTTTCAGCTTACAAGTTCCACAAAATTTATTCATCATCCATTTTTGTTTAACATTAAAGCATTGATTAAATTAATTAAATTAAATTTATTCAACAAATAAAATTTAAATTTCCACCCCATTATACTCAATTTCTAACTCATTCATTTATACATTTAATTTAACATCATAATTTATTCCACTACTATTGAGGAAACTAACATCACCACACCACACAACTATCTCCACAAATCCACACACCGACCTTCATCATTGCATAAAATCACCCAATATGTATCCCAAAAAAACCCACATATATCATATATTATGCAACCCAATTATCCACACACCAAAACCATTGTTCCATAACCACTACACAACAACCACTATTTCACAACCACTACACCACAACCATTATTCCATAACCGATACACCACAACCTCTCTGCCACAACCATTATCCCATAATCTCATCTGACAACTACCCATATCGAATCTCATGATAACCAACAATCACATCACAACCCCACACATTGAAAAACATAACAAGTCACTAACATCACCACACAAACATTACATACCATACAAATCATATCAATGATCACATCCTCCCTCTCACAGACACACAATCTAGCTTCCAAATTTATTTAGGAGCTTTATCACATTACTTACATCCTATAGCATGGGTATTATCACAAAAACTACATTTCCAAGCTAAAAGAATTATTATTCAAATATAAATTCTTTATGTGTTAATTTATGGTCAGATCAAACAATAACATATCAATTGCCATCATACATATGAACTACATGGCACATACGTCTTCCAAAAGTCACTATTTTCCTAATTGACAACAAGAATGCATAAATAAATCTACATCATATAAAAAATATAAAGTCGTGTGATAACTCCCAATACCGATCAATTTTAAACATGCTAATTAATTATTTTATTTTTCTGACACTTAAAATCCAACCCAATATAGGAAATGCATGTCGATCCTACACATATGAACTAAAAGAGTGAAAATGAGTATCTCTTACCTCCAAGAAGATTTCCATTATTGTTATTCACCAAATGGAGAAGAAGAAACTATCCATGAACACCATCCCCACAAGATACTAGTAGGTAACCTCTGCTACCCCTAAAGATCATCAAAACACAGACTAAACACAAAACCCAAACCAAACCACTCAACCAAAAAAATCTCCAAAGAAGAAAATAAGGGAATCATATGAGAATGAGAGGATAAGTTAGAACAGATCAATGAAGGGAAGCCACATATCAAATATCGGAATCCATAGATAAATCCTCATTGAACAGAATTCTAGGAGCATGAAGAGTAAACCTTGGATCGCCTAGAAGGATAGAGAGTTTAAGAAGTGGTAGAGTTTTAGAAATAAACCCAATAACATCAACTATTAAAAATTCACTACTCATGGGACATACATGATGGACAATCACAGTTTACATCATGTAATCCTTGGGGTACAGTTTCACTAAAAATAGATCACATTGTGAAGATTTAACCCCTAAAATCTAAACATCTTTAACCATCGATGTACATGTCAGGAAAACAACATTATAATCATCTAATGTTACAATGTGTGTATTTACTATGATTTTATGTTTTAGTAGTAAAACTACTGTAGGACCGCTCAAGTACTCCTCCAAGTACCTCCAACAACCAAAACCGTCAAATAAATAGGCCAGGAAGGCATGAAACATTACCACACTCTTTATTAAAATCTTTGCTGATAGCCACTCCTTCTTAAATTTTCTCACCCAAGTCTCATCCAGAAATATTTATGAATGAAAAATATCCATAATGAAAATTAATCCATCCTCTAAGGATCTTATATCCCTCATCCATTAGAAGAAAGGGGATTTTCACCTAAAATTCATTATGATAAAAATAAACTATCTCCAAACCTAAGACATGATTCAGACCAATTTGATACATCTTTAATTGAGATATATAATAAATAACTTGAATCACTACATAACTCTATAGTAATAACAAATAGTAATATTAATCACTAACTTGTCTATGATTTTAAAATTCCCCAATAACCGGGAAGTAGTTTAACCTATTTATTATGACAAAATTTTTCCATCCTAGTATTCACTATCAACTACATGATTCCCACCATTAGATTAAAAATTTCATCATTGATGATTTACAAATTAGTTATTTAGACTATAAAATGAAATTTTATGTTTTCAATTAAATTTAACATAATCTATTCTTATATCAATATTTTTTCTACTAGAACACTATAACTAGTTCTATCCAACAAAATATTTAACAACAAAGTAGGCAATACCATGTTTCAAATGGTACTATAATGACAGATGATTCGTAACTATTATTACAAATGGACTTCAATAATTGAAGAAGATCCTCCCACAATCTACTAAAATTGAGCATGTATTGTTGAGAAAAATATTATAATATATTTAGGACACATTTTTTTCCTCAATCAATCTATTGATGATATAACACACACATTTTCAACTTTAATCCATTTTAGAGACCCTAAATAATCAATATGTAAACCAAAATTTAAATATATGATAATAGAGTTTTGATTACCATTTCTATGTTATAAATATACAATTTTTTAAAAAACCTTTTTTGTTAATTATACACTGTTATATATTGGAAAGTAATGTAATGAGAAAAAGGTATAATATATTTCATCAATCTCAATTTCATAAATTTTAATATGATGCAGTGAGAAACATCAATTAACCTAGGAGTCATTGTACAACTTGAGTGAGAATATTATTTCAAAGCATAATCCTGAGTTCCATAAGAATAACCATTCCTACACTATAATTAATTGATGACTTTGGTCTAATATATCATCCATTAGCAGTTTTCTTTCTATTTTTGGAATATTTTAATCCCTTATATTCATCATATGAAATTATTCTTTTTTACTGGATATATTAACATAGACATTAAATTAAGGGTATATAGAAATGCATTATTTATGACATTATTCACCTTAATTCAAATCTATACCATCACTAATATCACATACGACTATTATTAATATTAATTTAATACCATAGTTAGAGATTTCTTAATCAAGTTATCTATAACTGAATTTCCAATTTGTAGTTTATATAAGATCAAAATAAAATAATTAAATATTTTTTTCCCGACTTATGGTTCTTTAGGTTGATATATATTTATAGGAAATTAAACACAAAACTATTATAATTGATATAAAGTAAAAATATTTATCTAACGACATAATACCTCAAACTCGTCAAATCTGGCATAAATGAAGCCAATTCTAGGTTATGTATAGGAAAATTTGTATTATTATGTCTTAGTATACCCGTATTCATTATAATTATAGATTTTCAACTAAACACATCCTACGTAATATCCAGATGTAAAATAGTCTTTATAAAATATTACCCACCCAAGGTGAATAACAACCAGTGCTGATATGTGTTTCTTATATAGTACCTCCATTTTTTTGAAAATTAATATTATAATCAATAATAAGTACTTTATAAGTCAAATATCTCTTATAAGATGACAAGTTTTTGAAAATATCTATTGAATATACATTATAATTTGATTAAACCCATAAAAAAAATATTTCATATATGTTATAGTGTCTCTTCAACTAATCGAACACTTCACCCTTTCAAGATCAATTGATATTTTTTTTTCAAAATATATAATGCTATGAATTATAACTTTTTTAATATATAAATCAATATTAATAAATATGGAGCACATATTATAGTCATAAAAAATATTGTTTGAAATATCATGGTGTCCTCCATATTATTCATATAATCTTGGGTATATAAGAATATAACCAACCAATATAACATGAATTTTTGTTTAGTGTTTTTGAAAATTAGGTCATTAATTTGTAAAAAATCTAAGGGGAATGATTAATCCAAAAGGTCATGAATAGAAATATATATTGTCCATATCTACATCGAAAATAAATTTTAGATTATATTCCTCAATTTCCATAATTATGTTTGATTGAACAACTAGTTGATCCTATTAAACAAATAACCTCCCCTAATCTTATATTATAAATCATTAACTGTATATAAGAGATAATATTTTCACTACAACATATTCTAATTTTTGATAATTTTCTCATAGAAAAAAATTACTATTATCCTCCACATAACATTAAAACGATGATCTATAATATAAATTGTATGGTATAATGTGTAACATCTCTTCATTCCCTACTGATATATTGAACAAGGAGTTAATGATATATAACCTTTAACACGCCCCCTCAAATTATAGAGGTTAAAAAACAATGGGATGGTTTTATAAGTAATGTGGGGAGACAATATCCTCAAGAAATAATAAAACCAAATTATAATGGAAGGGGAATTAATTAACCATTATCATAATATAAATTTTAAATAAGAAAGTTAATAATATAATCCAATTGTGAGGAAAATGAAAACATTCTATAGAAAAATATGGAGCATCCCTAACTCGACGTGAGAAAATTATAAAAAAACAGACCTCATATAAATCCTTAAATACTAGATATCTAGAAGAAGTAAAATAAAGCATATGACTATAAAAATAAATTATATATGAGTCCACACTATATCTTTTTAATTTATTTATTTTGTATCTTATATAAACCATAGATTATTTTTTTTTCCTTTACATGAATCTTATTTTATTGATATCTACATGCACAATGAGTTTCCTATACAAGGTGTGAGTAAAAATCTATAGGCTACCACTAAAGTTTACATAAAATAAAATTTTAATATATATATATATATAAATTTTGATACATTAAAAATCAATAACAATAAAAAAATAGTAAATATAACCTCGTTAGGTATCATACTTTCCACTCAGTGAGTTACAAGACCATCATCGTCCTATGTCAAAATATTTTTTAAAATATCACATGAAAAATATAAATGCTTTTAAAAAAACCAACCTATTAAATTATATAATTCCAATTGGTAATGACATCCCATCAAATAACATGAATCATTATTAATGAGGTTAACACCCCCTGAATTAAATAAAGAAATTTTGGTAACATACCACATAACAAAAATATCCTAGAATTTATTTAACACCCCATGTAATCTGAATATCTAGAAAATGGGAAAAAATTTATATATGACTGTCTCAACAAATTTAAGAAACATAATTCCATTTAATTTATTTATCAAAAGTGGTAATTACACTTATTTCCTTTGAGGACCGCATATTAGTTGGTATAATATCTCAAAAAACAGAGCCCCATAAATTGATTAACAAAAAACAGAAATGACATCCCATTATATGTGAAATTATAGTAAAGTGGTCTTTATGGTTCATGTTAATAATAACCATATTGAATTTAGGTATCATATCCTATACAAAAAAATTATATAAATGGTCATATAATCATAATCCATATTCCATGTTATGTAAATGACTATCATCCTATACATGAGCTAATATCCAATGTTAGTGGAGATATCATTGATCAATATTTAGATTATAAAAATGAACTAATATCCAATAACAATTACATATCATGGAATATCTATAACACAAAAAATATAACTCATAAAATTAAAAATTAACATTTCATAACATATAATGTAATTCATAATAAACATTAAGTTATTTCTCACTCTAAAACATTTCCATATTCAAAATACATGTTCTAATCAATTGAGAACAACACAATCTAGGTGAGGAAGAATTCTCACCCCTTTAACATATTAAAAAATATAAACTAACAAATATCATGTAATAATTTCATTACATCACTATCTCTAGATTTGATTCTAGTGTAATTTCAAATCTTTATATTTAAATAGGATTAGGGGAACCACAAATGATATAATTTTTTATACAGTAACCAATAGACCCCACTTTTTTCCATTTTAATTTTCCATAATTATTTTAATTAGGTTATTTGTTATTAATAACCATGTAATAAAATTATTTTGCTCAGTTGACCACTTCTGACCCTAATAGAACATAATACTCTCTATGCGTTAATGGAATAATATTTGAATTAATTTTAATTAATACACACAAATTAGTCATAACCCAAATATAATGCATCACTTGAAACTCAAATAAATTATGAGAAAGCATATGGACCATATATCTTATTTTATTAGACACCCTATCATCCAAGATCACTATTCAAAATATTCTCAAATGGGCCAAATAAAAAATATTACATAAACCCTTATGTTATGGATTACTAATACAAATGATGAAATATGAGATATATTATGCATATAATGAAGAGTATTGGTATAATTGCCTTTTTTTATCCTTTTTGACAGATGGAATTCATATTGGAGTGTTAATGATGATAATATGAAGACTAGAAGTGGTGATCTAAGAGGAATTAGGCTATGTTTAAAAGAACAAAATCAGAAGTAATTTTCTTAATAAATATTTACATATAAAAATTAATTCAGTATTTTTTTAAAAAATATTACTAAGGGGTAACCATATAATTATTTTACTATCACTATCTACTTGGTACCCAACAAAGGGGAACTGGATAATTGATGGCCCTAGTACCGACCCAAAATTTCATTAATGAAAATTCATTTTGATCTAATTTATTATCTTATTATGGAAAATTGATATATAAAACATATGCAATTCATTGGTTTTATGATTTATGATTTCTAAAATACCATTACAAATTGTTACCATTGCTAATATAATCGTTAAACTGTGATCACATGATCAGTATAAATATAGGGCTTTAACAAATCCAATTTACTCAGGCAAAGGAAGCGATGGCCTGATCCAGTAGACTTGCCCCGTATGAAGCACATTTATTAGAGCTCATAAAGGAGGTGGCTTCACTAGGATTCTCTCTTGACCAATCCCAAATAGAGCTTCAACACCTTAAGCTCAAATGGTACCTCCTATAGGAGAAGCGGAAGTTGATAGAGATTACCACCTGAGCGATGTTATCCAAGCCACCCCAAGAGTCAGTCACCATCGCACAACCCACATGGGTGTTATAAGGGGTTATTTAACATGAAATTAGAACTATTATTATGATGATTATTTTTGTATTTATTAAAGAATATACATTCATTTTATTATTATTACTTTGTAAATAGTTTTTTAAGCCCAAATAGAATATTTTGTTAATATTCAATTAATAATTTTTTTTACAAATTAATGTATTTTAAAATTAAATAATATTTTAATAAAATATTATTACTTATTTATTTTTTATTAAATTTAATTGATCTTATAATTATTATGAATACAATTGTGATTTTTATTAAGGTTTGAAAGTCATTTTTGTTAAAACCCATGATTTTTCGATAAATGTCGGTTTTTATTTTAAAAGTAAAAAATTTATATATTTAGAATATTATTTAAATAAAATGAATACTTATTTTGGAATGAGGATGTCGAAATTATCCCACAGTGATTTTTTCATACATTTATTAGACAATCAATTGTTTGGGTAAAAATTAAATATTATTTCAATATATAATGTGTTTTATGACATCATAATGACCCAATAGAGATGTAATAAATTTTTATAAACATTATATTAGTCCAATATATGGTTTACATTTTCAATAATGTGATTTCAGGTTTATTTTAGTAGTTTTACAAAGCCTTAGAATACCCTCTAAGACATATTAAACATTTTATATTTTAGAAATGATTTTCTTGAGAGTGTAACTCACCTCCACATAAGCAGGACTAATATTTTAAGATGTTCAGCCATTTTTATTTTAAAATGTTGTTTTTATCTCCCCTTTGGAAAAAACATGGGGAAAAATCATGGTATGTTTTTAGGTTTTGATCAGTTTAATTTGCAAGGTCCAGAACCTAAATAATAAAGAATTCCCTCTCTTTTCTTATATAAACCCACCCAAGCTCCCACTTCATCATCAATCAAAGCCCGTGGGGCTCGACCAACCTATTCCCTAATCTCTCTTGAATCATCCCAATGTTACCAAGCTCTCAAGAAACCTCTATCAAGCCTTCCAATGCCTTTGGGATCACACTTCAATGTAAGGGATTTATACCTTACTCATTTTTTACAAAATTTCATTATGTTGTTGTGCCATTTTATTTTCAATTAAAATTGTTGCAGTATGATTTTTCACCTCCTCCATTACTAATTATTTATTTTTGAATGAATATATATCCATTTCCCCCTCATTAATTCCTCCAATGTACACCCTTTACCATGCCAAAATTCATTAAATAATTTCTCACACCTCATTTACATTCAAGTAATTAATTTTTATTACAAATCTAAAATTCCATTACATATGTAGGAAAATTTATATATATGAACCCATTAATGTAAATTTCATTTAGATATTATGATACATAATTTTCTCTCCCATCAACTATTTTAATGAATTCGTATTTCATGTTGTTATGATGCCGAAATTACACCGCTATTTTCCAAGCCATTGTTATTATGTTGTGAATACCATACCCATGTCCCTATCAAGTGTATTCACCTTTATGCACATTTAAATATTGATTATTGATTTTGATGTATGAACTCCACATTCCTTTATCATGTAATAAATGATGATCTTTAATGATTCCATGTTATATGATCCATGTGGCATACTTATGCATTAAATGAAATGTTTAAGAAAGGTGGGACCTGATAGCGCTCCAATACATTGGGTAAAGATTAGTATCAAGATATGTCGAGTGAAATGATAGTTTACTCATTATAATTCAAGTGAAATGAGGGTTTACTCATCCTCCTTGTGCAATGATCCTTGGATCATGATAAAAAAATGATAATTGTTGTTGCCACATTTCCATGTTATAATAATCAGTCTATATCATGCCATTATGTTCATATTTCTTTTATGCCCCATTGATATTCCTACAACCTAACATGTACTGAATTATTCATGTTATTCCTTGTTTAATACCTTAATGGGATTTATATCTCCCCCTTTTCTTATGCACATCTTAAGGCTATCTCATACAATGCTAAGTATGAGGGAATTTAGTGGTCATATAAAAGAAGTTTTCAATAATGTTGTTATGTTTCACATTTTTTGTCATTATGTAATGTTCCTAAGACCCAAAGACACTAGACCTATCAATTATTTATGTTTTATCAAGTAAAGGTTTTATGTATTAAATCATGTTTATGTATGTAATAAAGAGATTGGTTGTAATAGTTAGTATTAGAGGATAATTTTAGTTATTTTTGGGACTAGGATTAGAAAACAATTGTGAAAGACTTAGGGAAAAGAATAATAATAATAAAACCATCCATTTGTTTTGGGGACTATTGGGTAAGTGGTATATCAATAAAATAAATCCCCATCATGATAAAAGTAGGTATAGGTGGCTTTGGAATAGATGTACCTAGGAGTGAAAAAAAACTGACAAGGGGTTTTGGGCTTGACCCGAGGTATCCTGCTACACGATAATGGGCATTCCTGCACTCTTGGTTATGAAACTTCCAAGGGATATGCTTTGGTAAAATCACAAGATTAGTAAGAACCATTGTTATGGGAATAAGAAAATGTCCCTAAGAATATATGTTGGGATGTAGATCATGGATAACATAGATTGAATCCTATAGCTTCATAAGTTAAGGAAATACAAGTTATTTATAAATCATGAATTTTTTTCTTTGCATTACCCATTGTATGTTACCCCTAAATTTTCTTTTATTCTAAACAATGGCCTGTAATTGGAGGACTCATGCTAAAAACCGTTGAAAATATCCATGTGATGACTATTATAATGAGATGCCCAATCCAATGGGAGTGGAAATCAGGAATTTATCAAAATAATCTATAAGTAAACTCAAGATTTCAAGAGAAACATGGTTCAATATGAACATTGAACCCCCTATGAAATAATTAGTCGCAATAGAAATCTTAATGAGACTAATGCCTCATCATTATAATGAATCATTTTATCCCTCGATCATCAAACAATGTATAAACTCTATTGAAAAGATATTCTTTGTCCTTCAATGTCCATAACAAGTGAAGGTTCTTCTGGCTGCTTATATTATGGAAGATGAAGGTGATAAATGTTGGACATTAATAAAAATATGAATCTTGAGGAAGAGATAGAGGCATTTGAATTGAAGGACTTCCATAATATGTTTTTTACAAATATTTTCCTCGCACAATCTGACTTAATATGGAAAGGGACTTCATTGACCTCAAGAAAAATGGGGACGAATACATCAGAGCGTATGAGGAAACCTCACAATGCTTGCATGATATGCCTCTAGATCTTTCATTGGCACATAGTTCAAGGCTTAACACTTCATTAGTGGGATGAAACCTAGCCTATGGAAAGCACTGGTGATCCTTGAATTCGATAGCTATGATGAAATTGTCCAATGTTCCCTCAAGGTCGAAATAGAGATCGGTGTATCTCAAGGGTATCATGGGGATAACAAGAGTAAGGTAGACTTCAATTCTATTGGTATGATGGATAAATACAACATTACTAATAAAATAAAGCACCACACATGCCAATGGTGTAAAAAGAAGAAACCCAAAAATACCCTAAAGGGGATGAGGAAAAGCTTTTGGTGTGGAGGAGAAGGGAACCTAGTCGTTAATTGATCGAAAGAGAAACCTGCGGCTGCGACAGTAGAGAAGAAAACTTCGTTTGAACCTCAACACGTTGTTCATTGCTTCAACTATAAAGAACCAGGGCACCGTGCAAATTAGTTCCCTAATCTAAGGGTTTTTTGAGGCAACCAACAATCTCCAATACAAAAAGGGAGATATTTTTCCATCACTACTACCGAAGTGAACCTTGACAACTAAGTGGTGACAGTTATGATAGTTATTCATTCATGAATAGAGAATTTACATTTTGATTCTTGTTCTACACATTCCTTTATATCCTAAAATTTTAGTAGAAAAATCCCAACAATAACCCAAATCAAAGAAGTAAATATGTCATTGAGGATGGAAAATGGAGAAATCATTGCATCCCATGAATATAATACCTCCCCAATCAAAATTTTTTTATGGAACTTCCTAGTAAAAATCATAATTTTTCATCCGGTTGAATTTGATGCAACTCTCATCATGGATTGGATTTCCTTATATAGAACTAACATAAATTACTGTGTGAGGGAAAACACTCTCTATATAGGGAATTAACCCCTGATTATATACAAGTGCAATGAGGAAAATGGATCTTACTTAGAACCATCATCTCAAGCGTGGATATTACATCCCTATAAGAATGTGTATCAAGCTCAGATGATTGAGTCCAAGGAAGAAACCATCCATGAAGACATGCTTATTGGGAGAGAATTCGTTGAATTTATCCTGAGGAATTGTCTGGTCTTCCTCCAAGATGAGAAGTTGAATTCTTAATTGACTTTATACCTAGGGAACTGCCAATATCAAAGACTCCATATATAATGGTTATTTTAGTGCATGAGGATTTCATGAAAAAACTATAGGAGAATCTAGATAAAGGGTTTATATACCCAAGTGCTTCACCATGGGGTGCACCGATCCTCATTGTCAAGAAGATGGTTTGGTCAATGCACATTTTCATTGATTATCATGAGCTCAACAAAATCATGATAAATAAAAAGTATCCTTTGCCCTGAATTGATGACTTGTTCGATCAGCTACCAGCATGACAACACTTCTCCAAGGTAGATTTGCAGCCAGGATATTACAAAGTAAGGGTTAAGAAGAAGGATATCCCCAATACTTATTTTCATACAATGTACGGGAACTATGAATTCATAGTAATGGCTTTCAGACTCACTAATGCTCTATAAATCATTTTGGACATGATGAATATAATCTTTAGAGATTACCTTGACAAATTTGTGGTAGTATTTATAGACAATATTATAATATAATCCAAAAACAAGGAGGGTCATAAGGAGTATCTAAGAACTGTACCAGAGACCTTGGGAAAGAATTATCTCTATGAAAAGTAAAAATAGTGTGACTTCTGGTTGAATGAGGTCTCATTATTGGTCCATATCCACATAATAAAAGAGATATATGTGGATCTATCCAAGACAATTGTAATTGAGGGATATCCTAGTCCAACATCAGTAATGTATATCCATCACTTCCTGGGGTTAGCTATATATTATCACTGATTTTTGGGAAATTTCTCACGATTTTCCAACCCTCTTACAATGAAAACTCGGAATGGAGTCATGTTTTCTTAGAGTGATGAATGCGAAGAGATCTTTAAGGAGTTGAAAGGAGGCTTATCAATATGCATGTTCTCAATTTACCCACAATTGGATAATGTTTTGATGTATTTAGTGATTCCTTGATGAAGGTTATGGGTTGTGTGTAGATGCACAATGACAATGTCATTTATTATTCTTCAAGTAAATAGAATGTTCATAAGAAAAACTATCCAACACATGATCTGCAGTTGGTAGCAGTGATCTTAACTTTAAAATTTTGGTTAAATTATCTCTTAAGGGAGAAGTGTGAAATATATATGAACCACAATAGCCTCAATTATATATTTACACATAAAGTGTTGAACATGAAACAATGAATATTGTTATAGCTGATCATAGACTATGACTTCCTAATCTATTACCACCTTGCGAAAGCTAATAAAGTGACATATGATCTATGTAGAAAGGACCCATAAATTATATCATTTATGATAATTGAAAAGGATCCAATACTTTTATATTTGATGAAGACAGACATGGGAATAATTGATAAGGTAACATCATCAATCCTTTCCCAAATTATTGCTCAATCGTTAATTTTGGAAAGGTTAATGGATTCTAAAAAGGGTGATGTGGGAATTTGGAATAAGGTGGAAACAAATTGAAAAGGGAAATCCCCAGAGTTAATTTTCAATGAATAAGGAATTGTGATATTTGGATAAATACTATGTGTTCCATTGAATCTGGAGTAAAGGAAGGAACATTTCGAGGATGCACATAGTTCATATTTATCCATTCACTCATGAATCACAAAGACTTATTGAGATTTCCAAGGGCATTATTTGTGGGATAACATGAAGAAGGATATCACTGAGTATAACTCAATGCTCTTGGTACGTCATCTAGTAAAGGCTGAGAGGCATAAGTATAAGGGGATGATGTAACCATTAGCCATACTAGTTCACCATGGAATTTTTCACTAGACATCTGAAGACATCCAAAGGAAACAATTTTATCTAGGTTGTTTTGGATCATCTTACAATTAATTACCACTTCATTGCATTTCGATAGGATTTCTCATTTGATCAACTAGAATGGACATACATTAGAGTCATGATAAGGCTACATGGAGTACCAATATCTATTATATCTGACTAAGATCCAAGATTCACCTCTATGTTTTGGAAGAGTCTTCAACATTTTTTGAATATTGATCTGAACTTCTGTACAACCTATCATCCTCAAACTGATGGCTAATATGAGTAGACTATCCAAACACTTGAAGACATATTGAGATCATGCTCAATGAACTTAAAAGGAGGATTGGATCGACATCTACCTCTAGTTTAGTTCTCTTACAATAACATTTTCAACTAAGCATTAAAATAGATCCTTATGAAGCCTTGTATGGGAATAGGTGAAGAACATCGGCATGTTGGGATGAAGTTGTGGAGTGAAAACAATTAGGTCCAGAAATGGTCGAAGAAATGCTGGAGAAGGTTAAGACCGTCCAACAACACATTAAAGCTGGTAAGAGTCAACAAAATAGATATGACAATAACCATCGACAAGACCAAGAGTTTGATATTAGAGACATGGTATTCCTCCACCTATAACCATGGAAGAGTTATGAGATTTCACTAGAGTGGAATGTTTAGTCAAATGTACATCGTATCTTTTTAGATCCCTGATCGCATTGGATCAGTGGGATATTGACTACCACACTCACCAAACTTATCGTAAGTATATGATGTATTCCATGTATCACACTTGAGGAAGTACATACCTGACCCATCACATGTACTCAATCCAAAGGAGGTACCATTGTAGATTGACGTCTCCTATGAAGACAAGCTAGTTAAGATCATGTATTATTGAGAAAAAGTTCTATGAAATAAGAGAATACCCCTCATCAAGGTATTATTGAGAAACCAAATGTTTGAAGAATGAATGTGGGAATCAGAGGAAGTGATGAAGTAGTGTTACCTGCATCTCATTTAATGCAGGAAAAAGAAGTTTTGAGGGAAAAATTTCTTAAGGCGAAATATTGTCATGACCCAAAAATTCATTAATGAAAATTCCTCTTGAAATAATTCAATATCTTATTATGTAAAATGGTTTTATAAAACATATGAAATTATTTGGTTTTATGATTTTTGATTTGAAAAATACCGTTAAGAATTTTTAACGTTTCAAATATTTCCTTTAAATGGTTATCATTTTAATATTATAAATATAGGGCTTTTACAAATAAAATTTACTTAGAGAAAGGAAGTGATGGCCTCATCTAGTAGACTTGCCCTGTACGAATCCCATTTTTTGGAGCTCACAATAGAGGTCACCTCACTAGGATTTTCTCTTGACCAAGCCTAAGTTAAGATTCAACAATGTTAATCCTAAATATAGCTACCTATGGGGGAAGTGGAAGTTGATAGAGATTACCACTCGAGAGATGTTATCCAAGCCACCCAAAGAGTCTGTCATCATTGCACACATTACCCTTTGGTCCTATGTTTGTGTAATAAGGGGTTATGTTACAAGACCTTATCATGATGATTATGAACATCAATTTTTTATATTATAAATAATATACATTCATTATATTATTATTACCTTTTAAATAGTTTTTAATGAAAAAATAGTTCTTTTAGTTTATATTCTATTATGAAATATATTTTGATGAATTAATTGGTTTTTGAATTGAATAATATTTTAATAAAATATTATTACAAAATTAATTTTTGTTAAATATTAATGATATTTTTTTTATTATGAATACAATTGTGATTTTTATTAAGGATTTCAAGTCGTTTTTGTCAAAACCCATGAATTTTGGATAAATGTCAGTTTTTATTTTAAATGTAAAAATTCACATAATTAAAAAATTATTTAGATAATATTAATATTATTTTTTGAATCTGTACATTGAAATTATCCAAAGGTGAATTTTTCATAATTTTATGAGACAACCTAATTTTTGGGTAAAAATTAAATACTATTTAAATATATAATGTGTTTTATGACATCATAATGACCCAATAATGATTTATTAAAATACTATAAACATTAGTTTCTGAAACTATACGTTTTACCATTAAAAAACATGATTTTAGGATTATTTTATTTATTTTACAAAGCCTTAGTGGACCCTCCAAGACTTATAAAACATTTTATCTTTTTGAAATTATTTTTTAAGAGTGCGACTGACCTCCACATAAGAGAGACTAATATTTTAAGAAGTTCAGCCATTAGACATATAAAATATTGTTTTATTCACTTCCATTTGTAAAAAAATGGGAAAAAACCATGGGATGGTTTTTCATTTTGATTAGTTTGATGATTAGGGTTCAAAACCTAAATAATAAGTAATTCCCTCTTTTTTATTATATAATCACACCCATGCTCTCACTTCCTCTTCACTAAAAGATCTTGGAACTCTAGAAACATCTGCCTCATATATCTAGAATCCTCCTAAGGTTCCCCTTTCTCCCAATAAGTCTCTCTCAAGCCCTCCCAAACCATTGGGATCACAATTCAAAGTAAGGGATTTCTTCTTTTATCATTTTTCTGAAAATGTTTTACGTTTTTGTGACATTTTATTTTCAATTAAAAATGTTTGGGGTGTGCTTTAAAACCTCCACATTCATATCTATTTATCTTTGAATGATTAGAGACGCCTTTATCTCTAATTAACTCCTCCCATGTACACCCATTACAGTGATGAAATTCCGAAGAAAATTCTCTCTCCTCATTTACATACAAGAATTTATTTTTTATTAGGAATCTAAAATTAAATTACCTATGTTGTGACATCTATCTATACAACCAACTTACTTTATATTTCATGTAAATATGAAGATAAACCCTTTTATCCTTCATTAACATTTTTTTTGAATTCTTATGTCACGTCTTTATGATGTCGGAATTGCACCACGATTTTCCAAGCGAAAGTGATTGTGTTGTGAATACGATTCCCATTTATCTATCATGGATATTCTACTTTATGAACGTTTACATAATGATTATAGAGTTTCATTTATGAATTAAAAATTCCATCAACCTAGAATAAATGATGATCATTAATGATTCCATGTTGCAGGATCAATGTGGCACACTTATCATGAAATGAAATTTTTGTGTGTGAACCCTGATAGTGCTCTAATGCATTGGGTTATGATTAGTATCACGATACGTCAAGTGAAATGATATTTTACTATTGTTAATTCATGTGCAATGAGGGTTTACTCATTCTCCATGTGCAATGAGCCTTGGATCATGCTAATACCATGTTAAGTGTTGTTGCCACATTTCTATGTTATGATAATCATGTTGTATCATTCCTTTATGTTCATGTTTCTTTTATGCACTATTGATATGCCTACTGCCTAACATGTATTGTATTCTTAATTTTATGACTTTTTTACTCCCTTAATAATATTTTTAGCTCACCTTTTTTTATGAATGTCCTCAGGATATCCCATGAAATGCTAAGTATAAGGGAATGTAGTGGTCATGTAAAGGATGTTTTCAATAAAGATGTTGTGTTTCATGTTTTCAGTCATTATGCAATGTTTCTGATACCAAAAGACACTAGACATATCAATATTCTATTTCATATCAAGTGATGTTTTTATTTAATAAATCATGATTTATTGTGTAATAAAGAGCAGGGTTGTTATAGCCCTCAAGGTTCGTCCTCACTCAACATGAAGCTAATAAGTACTTTGTGTTTTCTGTCATCAATAAAAAGACTCTACACCAAGTATAATAGCATCAATTAAAACCCCTTTTTCTTACCCACCACCTAAAATTTTAAAAATAAATCTTCGTACATATTTTTTAGAAAAATATTAAATGAAATATTCTTCAAAATACTGGATTTTTTCAAATTATCCACTATATAATAACTCATAATTTATATATATCATTGAGACTAATTATTTAAAATCTATAACTATTATGCTCACTTATAAGTTTCTCACTACTAAATAGTCTCATAGATATTTTCATGAGTCCATAATAAAAATTCTATAGATATTGTATCCCCAAAATAGTTCTTCAAATTTTCTACACTTTTAAAAATTGTCATCCCATTAAAATTGTAAAAATCTATAGCTTTATATCAATGATGTTGATCCCATATGAAGTGTCTGGATGACATCTTTAATCATAGGATATTTCAAATAAATGACACTTAACAGAAAATATCTGAAAAAGTGATAACAATTATGCCACAATACCAATCCTCTCAATGCATTCATTGAACTCCGTGGTGTCAGGTACAACTCTCCCTACCTTTAAAACTATCTATATCATAATTAATGTGAAACTATAAATCATACATGATTTTCAACAAAAATATATAGATAATAGTTTAATTTTATGATATAATATTTCTTTTTGATTTGAGTAGTCACTAAATAGTTCTTAATTATTCAAATTATAAAATGAATATCTTATACAATACATGTACCAAAAATGGATGACTCCAATACAGCTTTCCATCACAATGTTTATTAACATGACCTACCCTACAATGTCTCAAATGTTTCTACCTTAATAAATGAATAATTTATATTTAAATAGTAAAATCACAAAATTGATAGATGAATATTTCATAAACCCAAAAAATAATAAACACATGCCCCCAACATTTCATTCAACACCCGAATATTACTCTCAGACTACTTTATCATATAAGGATGGTTTGTGGTGCTCAATTTCTTGTACGTATTGAGTGGTTTATGTAATCAATTATAGAAGAGAGTCCCAAATTGGGTATTGTAATTATATAAGATACTCTTTGGAAAAATTAGTAACTATACTCTCTCCAAAACATATATCTTATTAATCCCATAGAAAAACTAGGTCTGAGACATCATTATGAATTGTGAATAATTTATCAACTTTTCCGAAATAAATCATACAACATATATACCACATTGTTACCTCAATAACACTATCTTGAGATCAATTATCACACAATAATATATCTAATTAGGGATTTTAAGATAATGAAGACACTCTATTGGTACTTGGTTCTCATTGTTCACATACTGATAGGCGAGACATTGTGAAATGAACCCCACAGTATACTTCTATATCTAACACTTTGAATACTTTATATGGATTTAATGGTACATATTTGTTAATATTTTTTCAAAAACCGATAAGGAGAAACCAAAATACCACTTCATCTCATTATGATTACTTATAAATACCCCATCTTTATGTAACTTGTAGATTATCCCATTAACATGCAGAGTCCAATCAAGTGGTTGAATTTCAGAATATATACAAACCCTTTTAACACTTTAGACTAAATTAAATATTTTATTCTAAATCACATTTTCAAGAAGAAATTAATTACTTCCCAATTATATGAGGGTATATTTTCCCATGATACTATTGTGTTCTATGAAATATATCCTTGAATGGGAACATCAACAGTTACTCGCTACTAAACTTCTGAACAGCCTATGTCAGATTATTTATATGATGTGAATGAACTACAATATTCCAATTAAAAGGAGTGTATATCTTCTCTTTGTGAATGGATTTTAGATACTCAACCTAACATCAACACTAATAGATTAATTTATGCTATAATATGATATAAATGAGGCTAATTTTTTCTTGGTATACTTATTCCCAAATTGATAATTGTTTCCCCATTTAATGCATGAAAAATGACTATGAATTAAAATTGAATAATTGGTTATTTATTGTCATTAAATAAAATATTTTTGGTCCCAAGTGAAAATAAACACATATCCTACATTAACATCACATGAACATCGAGTCTTAATATATGAAAATATATGATGTATTTATTTTTTGGCCGAGCTAAAGTCAAAGGTATAGTATATTTGCTACCCCATGTGTGTAATTCTAGTGTTTTTTTATATTTTTTCTCTCCTTGTTGTTCCATAGTTCTTATAGGAATATTTCTTTGAGGGTGATAAATTTTTGGAAGGCAACTGGGAGGCACACAATGGTCTCTTGGTGAAGAAAAATTATGAACCAACCCCCTATAAAATGTTCAGATTATATAGTTGGTATATCCAAACCACACAGATAGTAATACAACCATGAATCCCTCCCCAATAGCCATGTGGTCCCAAATATACGTGACCACATGGTTAGTGCACAATCTAGAAGACCATGTGAAGAACTATTTTTCCTTCCCATGATTGAAAAAATGTTTTATTACTATTTTTATTATTAGTAAGTTTTCTTTTATCCCTATTATTTACCCTAACCCGATGCAACCCACGCCATCTTCTTCATGTGTGTTATCTTCCTATCATGGAGTAACCCCATTTGTATACCTCCCTCCCCACTAGCTTCTCAAATCCTCATTATTCGTATGTTGCCTAATTAAGTCATTATCTCTAAAAGTTATTTTTCATCCTCCAATATATTCATCTTCCATGTTATTCATATTTTTTATTCTCTTTTAGGATTTCATGTCACCCAATTGAACCCTAACATAAAATTAGGTATTCTATATGTTTGTTATGAGTTTATTGGGTTGATGGAGGTCTATTATGGCCTTTTCTAGCCATGGAAATTGAGGAAAATTAGTTAGAGATCGAGCTCAGGTATGGTTTTGTTTTTTTATTAATATGAATAACTTTAATTAGGGTTTTGTAATTTTTTAGTTTCATATATCTTAATTGTATACCATGGTCATCCATGGTGTATTATTGGACCACCATTCACAAAGGTTTCATAAACGCATACATAGGGTTAAGGGATACATAAATATATATATATATATATATATAAAGTTTTTATGTATTACCTCATTGAGAGGAGAATATCTACATTGAATCTATGTATATATATATATATTGGTGAATATGTGTGTGTGAGTAATGGATGTATTTTTTTCATTAGAGTCATTCTTTGTCACTCTTGCTTATGTGGATCACTTTAAACTGGATTCTGGTTTCCATCGTTAGTGAAAACATTGTTTGTGGTAGGTTCCATATGTCAAACTATTGAATTGAAAACTATAATTTCACACTTGATATATTTTTGTGATTACATTTTATTATAAAGAAAATAAATTATAGTAAAATGGTTTGATGAATGAAATTTTTTGTTACACAATTTCTGGTATTTCACTAACCTTCTAAGATACATTTACATTATTAAATCATTTTTTCGATTTTTTTGAAACAAAAATAACCATGAGTGTTGGACTAGATTTCAAAATGTTTTTAAATGGGATGTTTTGGAATATGAAATAAATGGGTAAGGGTTGTTTTCAAAGTAAATTGTTTCTTTTTTTAAATGGAAAGTCCTAATTAGAACTTTTAAATGTTCTAAGGGAACGAAAAAACATTCTCAAGGAATGCCCATTGAAAAGAAAACATGGCATGTGATTAATGTGTGATAAGTATTTATTTTTCCTACGAATCCTTGGGTAGTTAAATGAAAGACTATGTATATATGTAACACTTGGTTAGATTACACATTTACTAGTGGCCCTGAGTTAGATAACTGAGTTTCTTTTTAGATATTCCATTCATTAAAACTAATTATGGTGTCTATGAGTGTTATGGAAGGTGTATTAGTATCCATACATATGTGATATTGATTATGTGTTAGTTATTATAACATTTTATAAGGTTGTCTTAATCGTCCCCTAGATCCCCTGACTATGGTTGTATATGTTCAATATTTTCCACTTTCTTTTAGTATCATTATAATGTGACATCTATTGTTTATATTCCTACTAAAATGCTTCCTTTTATACATTCACTTTTATGTAAATGGGTTTTTTTAAATACATCATTCTTTGAAATTGTATTGACATAAAAAGGGAATAATGAGATTTAACCGATCTCTCATGTTAATTATTTTGAAATGAATGATATCCGTAATTTCTTTGTATTTATAGTTCCAAACTAGCATTATAGAGGTTTTTTATTTAATGAAAAGGAATAGTGTGTGATTTATATTTTGGCATACTAATTGAGAATTTTTTTATCATTCATATATTATTATTAATTTTTAGTTCTTACTTCTCCCAATTTTGTATTCCTTATGGGGTGATCTTGATTTTGTGGTTTGAGGTGCCCATGAGGTTACATGGAGGTACATAATGCATTTTTGGTTTTCCTTAGGGTACATTTGTGTTATTTTATTTTTTTTAATATTTATTTTATTTATCCACTTTCATATGGGAAAATCATTCTTCATTGAGTTATATTTTATGCCTAACAAAATTTTCAAGCACAGTTGGATCAAGAACGCATCTAGGGAATTGTTGTAGGACAGATTGGGTGCCCAATTCAGGGTCAAAACAGGTTGTTTTGTGCCAAAATGGAATGATAAAAGTCCTTTTTTTACATGTGGTGTCATTTATAAAATATATAAAACATTCATTACTCTAGGTGTTGGTTCAAAAAGAGTTTCAAAAATTAATACTCATTTAGAGCCTCGAGTTACCAGGGATTGTAATACTTTGAGACAATTATTTTGATTTTGGTTTTATATTCATAATGTTTTTCTGGTTCAATCAGTTTATGCATGCTAGGGGATTATAGTATAAGTGATATCCTCTTTTACAATAAGCTTACATGGTGTATATTACCATATGAGGCCCACTTTCATGGATTAGATGATTTAGTGGTTGGTAAAGATGATTCAAATTATCTACTTACATAACTGTCAAATCTATGTGTGGCCACTAGTTACCCATTAACAGGTTTTGGTGTTATTTATGTTTTTCACTAGTTATGTTTTTGTGATTGTATTTTGAATGAAATTGTTTTTATGCACAATAATTATTTTTGGAATTGTAAAACTAATAAAAACCAGCTCTGTTTTAAATTGAATGTTTGGTTTCTAAGGGGAAGTTGAAGTAGAAGTCATATTTTGGATTTGAAATTAGATATTTTTTAAATTTTCTAATCCAAGAATAACTAAAATAGGATAATGAATTGTAAATTGGGTTTTTTTTATTTGGGATGGTTTTTGAAATTGCAAATTTTTTATATTTCAAAAAATGAATTTAATTTAAAAATCAGTGAACTAAAAATCGTGGATTTTAAAAAGGTTTCCTAGATTGATTGGTGATTTATTTTTGTTTTTTTCTTGTTAATATTTGATTCAAATTTTATTTGGGTTTGTGATGTGTTAATTTATGAGCATATTTTTTGGTTTAATATCTTAATTAAATTATTTTTTTGTTCATATTTGGGTTTGATTTGTTATATTGTTTTTTAGATTATACTATAAATAAATTTAAGAATAGTTTATAAGGTGTATTTTTAAATTATTTTCCCTACCCAGACTCTTATTGTGGTGGCAGAGATGATATCTTTTCAATATTTTCCTACTATCCATAGAGATCAAGGACAGTTAGAGGCGATGGAGTGGCTTGACGAAGTTGCATTTGTCTTCAGGGCTATAGGAACAATTGATGTGATGAGGTTGTGATTTGTCGTTATAATTTTGAAGGAAAGATACTTTAGCAGTTCAATGTGATCATTAAGTCCCCAATTTTATTCATGATTTCATGGAATATCTACAATACCTCTTCCATCCAATGGTTTATTCAAGATTAAGTGAATAATATAAATGTGTTAGATCACTTAGACATTCGTAATGGTAAAAATACAATTATGGGGTGTTTTTATTAATTTTATAAGATGCTTTCTTTTTCTTTGGAGGTATTTCTAAGAGATCAGTTGAATGATCCTATTCACTTCTCTCTAGATATCAGTGAATATATTTTTTTATCTAGGATGATATATTTCTTGATGTTCATGGGTGAGGAGTTTCTAGCTGACATGGTTTTTATACATAAGTTCATAGAAGATGGAAATTTAGTTTCTTTTGGCACACATGAAGGATCCACATCTAATGAGAAGTATGGACCTCAGGAACCAATCACAAAAAATATTATTTTTTTAGTTAATGTTTCTTTTTAGAAGGACTAATCACATGTTTTTATCATGTTTTGTTGGTTTAGGAACTCTAATACAATATTCCATATACCTAAAATGTCTTATCATAGATGTGTAAACTTATGACACTTAAATATGTTTTTGATGTTGGGAAACCAAAATAGGAATAATTGTATTGGGGGTTATTAGCTCCAATGTGTGTGGAAGTATATGCTTTAAGACATAAGTTATCCATAAATATAACTCAGGGTAAATATGTTCATGTAGTGGATGAGATTATATGTTTTGGGGAAGTATATCTAATTCATTATTTTCAATGTCAATGAGAAAAAGGCTCAAGTTTATCCTTTTTATAGTTTCTATATTTAAAATATGTTTTTTGATTTTTTGGCCACATTTTCCATAGGGTTACATTTTTCCCTTTTGATTAGGGCATTAAAATGGTAATAATTTCATCGAATCAATTTTAGTAAATTGGGAGTGTCTATTTGGAGAAACAAGCACTTTAGTAATTATGAATTTCATTTTGTTCAAGTGTCCTTCTTGAGTTTATGTTGTGTTGATGGGTGGTTTCATCTCGAGTTCATCTTTATAAAGAACCATGGTATGATTTTTCTTAAATGGTGGGGATACCAACCAAGTATCTTCTGCTTATCAATTTATCTAGAGATGTTTTGGTGTAAATTATCAAGTTGATAGGTCACAATAGATGTCTCTTGTTTTGTTCATTCTGTTTTTAGTTTAGAGGTTTTGGGCCGAGAGTTACACTTTTGGGTTGAGGTTTCAGTTTGGATTTGGTCTTTTAGACCAATATATGATGGTTTTATTTAGTTATATTTTGGGGTTTTATTTCAAGAGTTTTTCTTTTGGGTTGTAATGTTGTATATTTTTTACTTATTTAATCTGGGTGACTTTCTAGTGGAAGAATTAGATTAATAGAAGGGACAAATGTCACAACCAGTGTGTGTTTTTGGTGTAATTATTTAATTTTTGGTCTCCCCTTGGTACCATTATTCTTCCTAGAAATTTTCCACATGGAGAAGATATTGTAGTATGGTTGGTCGGAGGCTCATGGTTCATTTACCTTTAGTATAATGCATTCTCCAATCCATTTTAAACCATATATCCTAGAAAATGGGTCTATCAAGACCACATGACTGGGCACATGTCTGCTCGCCCCACCCTTGAAGTTGGGTGGCCCCATACATTGGTAACATCACTGTTGGTGTATGGTCTAGTAGAGAGTGTGGAAAAACCCTACAACCTACCTACCAATTAAAAAAAATGTTATATTATTATTATAATTATTATCATTACTATTAATTTTGTTAATTTTTATTTTTTCTCTCTTCCCCTACCTATAATTTTCCACCCCTCACCTTTATATGTGTCTTTATCCTAGCCAAGAGAAACCCTATCCATGAACCTCCCCCCTACCCGATTCAATACTTACTAAATTTTAGACCATATTCATATGTAATATTCTCCAGTAGGTATTTATCCTCCTCCAATAGCTTCCTCTTCCAACATATTCATGTTTTTCTCCATTTCAATGGGGTTCGTATGAATCATATCATCCTAACCTAAATTTCGGTATTGTATTTTTTTGGTTCTAGTTTCCAAGGATTTACAAGGATAATTTAAGTTTAGTTATAACCATGTCCATTAAAGGACGTGGAGTTGATATCAATTTTTGTCATGTTTTCATTTTTTCCGTATTTACATTAGAGAATTTATTTATTTATTCAGTTTATTATATTTTTCAAGTATAGATTTTTCATCCTTGTGGTAGATTTGGACCACTATTTGTGAAGTAATATAACACCTATTTCATGGTTAAGTTAAATATATTACCTATTTTTACATATTCACTATATAGAGTAAGGTCTAAATTGTATATAGTGGTAATTATATATATAAATATAGGTGTATATTTTTGCATGTGTAAATGTTGAATGTATTGACCATAGTCCTTCATTGTCACTTATACATTCAGGGATCTATTTAAAAAGGATTTTAGTTTCCATCATCATAGGTAACATGTTTCTTAGAGGGTTTCTTATGTCAATTAATTTTTATTAAAATATATAATTTTCTACATGTTCTACTTTTTTGTTTTTATTATATAATAATGTAAATGAAATATAGAAAAATGTTACAATGAATGAAAATAGTTTATTACAATATTAACTTGATATATTCATCCTTATAAAAAAATTCCATTATTAAATAGTTATTTGGATTTTTCTGAGACACTAATAACCTTGTGTGTTGGACTATCATTCCAAAATTTTCTACATGTGTGGTTTTTGAACAAGAAATCCTTGGGTAATGGTGGTGTTAAAAATAAATGGTTTATTCCTATTTAGAGTGTGATTATTTATTGGAACCTTGAATTGATTTAAGGGAATGAATACCCATCTTGAAAAATGTCCCTTAATTTGAAATTTTTTTGTGTGCTAAATGTGTGATATGTATGTATGATCGTTAAAAGGGATTGTGAATTTTTTCTATCATGAGAAGGGAATGTGGGTGTACTCATGTAGGGATATTATAATTGAGGAGTTAGATGGTTTTTTATAGAGAATATGATATGAATTTATATTATAGTTTTATAAAAATTTAACAACATTTATTTTTTATGGGTAGCCTCGAGTAGTGAGGTTATATTCTAGGTACACATGCTTCACTAGTTTAGATTTTATAATGACTAGTGGAACTATGTAAGATAATCTAAGAACACTTGGAATATTCCCAGAGTTGAATCAGTGGGGGTGTCCCCAAGTTTTAGAAAAGTGATTTTGGTATCAATTTCTAGTAGATATTTATTACTTGAAGAATATTTAATGCTTTCTATACTCTTTCATGACCAACACCATACATCCCATAACACTTGGTTTAGATGTATGATATTTTCCTCCATTTTCTAGTATCTTTATAAAAAGACATATTTATTTTTTATTACTACTGAATTTATTCCATAACTTAATTATCATTTATTCAAATGGGGTTTTGAGAAATACATAATCAAAATGGGTTTTAAAGGATTTAACATGTTACTACTTTTGAAACTAAAAGACACCTCTACTTTTATATATTTATATTTACAAACTAGTATTACATTGTTTTCCTTTTAAAGGAAAGTCATAGGTATTGGATTATATTTTGGAATCCCTATTGTGATTTTTTATGATGAAAAATATATTAATATTTTCATTTTTCAATTCCACGTTCTCCTACTTCTGGATAACTCATCGGATGAGCACAATTTTGTGGATACAGGATACCTATGAGGTTACATGGAGGTACATGTAGTTGTTGGTGATTCGTTCCATAGTCAGTGTGTTCTGTTATTTTATAATAGTTTATTTTCTTATATTTTTTCTTGTGGGAGAAATCATTCCTAATTGAGTTATATTTTATTTCGAACACTAATTTCCTACATGGGATGATCAAGAACACCTCTCAGATAATGTAGCAGGTTGGATCAGTTGCACGGTTCGGAGTGGGCCTTGGTCAGTTCATGATAGTAGAAATCAAAATTCCTTTCAAGACATGAATTTAACTCTCACATGGATAAAATAATTCAAAAAATATTTTTTTATTCAGGGCCACATCTAACAAAACATCACCCAATATATATAACACAAGAATTAATTTTATGTTATAACCTACCAAATCTGTAAAAATATGGATGTAAAAAATGTTCGTCGGACACTTCCATGAAGAAAAAATCTAAAAATTATTAGGTTAAAATAATATTCCTACTTATGATATCATTAGAGTGAAGAATACTAACACCATAATTCATAAATGTATCATTGAGATCATGTAATATTTTTCATGCTCTCTTAGTGTACTCAATAAAATCTTCAGATAAAAAACATGGCTATCATTTCCCTAAGAGTATACACAATGTCATTGGTAAATAAAACATATTATTAATCAAAATATAGGCATAAGAATCATTTCATCATAGAAATAAATACATTCAATGTCTTCTTTAGAATGAACAACATTGTAGGAAACTCATATAAACCAAACCTACTTATTAAGGTTGTATTTTTTGAGTAATATGGACTCACAATGCATGTGATATTATGATTTCAATTAAATCATTAATAACCACTTATATTCTATCATTGGTTGGAATATTTAATCCAAATATGTAATTGGATACTTCTTAAATTTTACTCAGTTTATCCTATGGTAGTCTACACATAACAATAATGAACAGTAAACCTTTTGTATTAATAGAAAATGAGACCCCCAATGATATTTTATGCGATGAATTAATGTATTTTTATTTAGGTCCTCCAGTTGTACCTTAATTACCCTTAGATTTATAGAATTTCTATTATAATATAGAAAATATATGGGATTCATTTGTGGAATCAGATTGGATATGAACATGATATATCTTGAAGGAATAAAACCTAATAATTAATTAGTGAAGGCATATTAAAATTGGTAAATGATGGGAATAAAGTCTAAATAACCCAT
The DNA here is from genome assembly GCA_963277665.1 of Viscum album. NCBI lineage: Eukaryota > Viridiplantae > Streptophyta > Magnoliopsida > Santalales > Viscaceae > Viscum > Viscum album. Next base: position 344,536,197 of record OY728156.1, read on the forward strand.
CTCATCCTCATCACTTACATAAATTCTCATAAATTGGGTTGAAATCATTCCTAGCTATCAATGGTGAGTTTTTGAATGGCCCACCATAAAATTCCACCATCATATGATAGTATAATAGTCACACATAATCTATGTGAATGACACCCATCGATTATATAATTTAATGTGAACATGATTCCATGTCAACCCATCAATTCCCAGGATAATATGAATAAATTACTCACTAATATAGATGATTCTAAGAGAAGATCATAATCACTAATTAAGAAATTGTTTCTTAGAAAACTTCAGTTAACCCAGAATCAAGATCCTATGGGTTAATCGTTTTACATCATATAATATTTATAATTTACCCAAATATCAATATCATATACTAACTGAGTAGATGATATTGAGTGCATTTAAACTATATTTAATAAAATAGAGTCTATGGTTTATGTCACTAAATTTATACAGTGAATATTTGGTGAATCATATCCATGACTAAATCAAGTACACATGATTTCATATAATAGACCATTGAAATTTTTATTACACTTTCTCCCTCTTGAATGGCTTGCCTAAGTAGTAATACTATTTTATCATTTCTTATATGCACCATATATTATTCTATTACGTGAAATTGGAAAATAAATTCAATTATTTTACATTTCTAGTTTACTTGATCAAACTCTATATACATAATCCAAGGAATCACCATTTACACTAAAAATTATATATTCCCATCATTAAAAATGAATCGACCTGTAGAGGTTATTAGTGGAACCATGGTTGAGTATGTACCACTCTATAACACTGATAACACATTATAGGATTCCACCCTTATAGTGAATGAGTTGAGCCAAAAAAATAATACATATCAACAATTTGATGAAATAACTAAAAAAATTATTCCTACTATAAGAAATTATACTAATAATACCAATTTATGAACCATACTACCCATATATAATGATCTAAAATGGGTTCCTATTATAAATAAGTGCATGTATCACTACATTAGTAAACTATGCAAGCAAGAAAACATACCCCTAAAACTATATAAGATGTCTCAATAAATCATTAATATGTATAACCCAAAAAAAAATTGAAAAAGAACAAAACCTATAAAATATGTAATATTCTATGTCTCTCAAATTATGTCCCTCTTTGAATTTTTAATTAAACCAATTTTTGTGGGGTTTCCATTTTCATTGATCTTTGGTGGTCGAGTTCCTTTTATGTTGGAGAAATTTTCTAGCGAACATGATTTAATATAAGAGGATGTATGTTTCTTTTAAATAATTAGAGTCTAGATATAGATGTGTCAAAGGGTATTATGAGGGTTTTCCTTGAATTTGGATGAATTTAAAGGTGTTTATATATTTTATTACAAAATCTATTTCAAGAGATATTTTATAGAGATTTTTATGTTGGGAAAATGATACACAATGAATAAATTTTTCAAACCATATGTCATGAACTAGTTTAGGGTGTGAAAGGAATACCCACCATGAAAATGTTGCAGGACCACTAAAATGGTACATAATGTGTAAATGTTTATCGGTAGACATTGTGAACAAATTTAGGGTGGAAAATTAATATAAATCGTGAACATGAAACATGATATGTAACAATAACTAGGAATATGTGGTGAAGTAGTTCATGATGTGAAATGAATACGTGTCATTAAACTAGTTTACAACATGTAGTGATTGATTGTGGTCATATAAACCCAGAAATATGAATTTTTTAACGTAACTCATAAACTGTGAAATACCTGATTGAAGGGACTACCCACAATATAATTTAAAATATGAATGGTTTTAATGCCCTCTTATGAAATTGATTCATTCTTCATCCTCTATGAAACATTGTCCCTCTGACCCTAGGTGACTCTAGGTGAGTTTAGAGTAATTTATTCCCTATTGAAAGTCCTGATCAAAATTTTGATCCCTATTTGGTTTTATAATTTGTAATCCAATATCTTTTTATTCTTCTCAATTGAATTGGTGAATTATTTTCAATGTAATAGAATAAAGTGTTTATATCGATCTTTTGTGGTTAAGGGTATTCTTGTGATCTTCATACCTTCATTTTTCTTGGAGTTACCTATTAGAATTATTTTTTTATTTCCAAATATAGGTGGGTGTTCTAAGAGATATCCCTTGGGTCAGATTTAATTATTCCTAGTATGTAAAACATGAGAAATCACACTAGTACACCATGTGTGTAACCTAATTAATTATATAATATATATCAAATAAAAGTCCCTTATTTTTATATAGTCTATTGGATCTTGTTGGGTCCATAGATTTGGAATTTGAGAGCTACAACCACCCAATTGGCATACTATCCTTGGAACATATTGATACATGGTCAGCATGAATTTAGATCCATCTAATAAATTGGGAAAATTAATTTACTGTTGTATTAATCTTAATAATTGGAATAAAATGTATATTGTTTGATTTATTTTTGATGAATCCACTCAGATAAATTGGGATTAACGGTTAAGATATGGATTATTGGATTAAATGAAAAAATAAATATGTTTCATATAACTATGATGATAATAAGGATCCTGGTTAAATTAAATAATTTCATTTAGATAGATGAAAATTTTATGAATTGTTTATTGTGTCGTATGAAAATATATACAGTATATTTGATTCATGAATTATTATTTGTTTGTAGATATTTTTAGTTTATTTGGGAATGATTTGATTGATCCCTAAGGGTTGGAGTCATTTTTTCAATTTTATTTCTTATATATATGACTCATAATTGACTACATAGGGCTTGGTTCATGATTTTTGTACCTTATGAGGGCTATGATCATAGGTACTTGTTGCCTAAGAATATAGTGTTTGATTATATTGGATGTCTCAGGACCAGATACACAATCATTGAAGATCGAGTGAGAGATTCTGGAAATTATGTGGACATGTTCTATTTATCCATGATAAGTTAGGACTGATTCATCCTCAAAATAAAAAAATTAAATTAACTCTGTTGATATATCTTATTGTTGAAGGATCCACTATTAGAAAATGATATTGGTAGGGAACTGAATCTTGTTTGCCTAACCCAAGGTGTCAACCCGAAGCATGGGTGATCAACAGGTTACTTTATACATATTATAAATTTATTAAAATAATACCCTGTTTATCATTGTATTTCATTCATTATATTTATTAGAAAGGGTTTTTTTTGGACATGATGGTGTTAACCTATTGAATTTTACACATAGCTGAAATAGGCCACTGTTTTTCACCATGATAGATTTCATATATGTAGTTTGGGACAAGGGTAAGTGGCCTTGATTTGGATTTGTCGCATGATAGATGGGTTGGAGTTTGGAGATGATACTAATATTGGTCTTGGTACTAGGGTATTTTGTATCTTTATTTGCACCTACATATTTTTTAACTATATCACATTAAACAAGTCCATAAGTTACATCCATCCTATCATTACATTATTCCAAGATTCTTTTAATTAGTTCAGTTGTCCCTTACTAGCTTCAGTTTCCTATTCATTTATTCATATAGTATCCACTATTTCATATAATCTATTATAATATTTTTCATTGATACACTAATATGAAGGTTATAGTCCCCCACTATATCCTACACCCTCAATATTAGTTGTCATCCTCTGGATTATGAAGTGGTGCACCTGAGATCAAATTTCTACCCCACTCAGTCACTTGAGGGAGCAACAGCTTGGTTGAATTAAAACGTTTTATTACAGGCATATTGTTTTGTTATTATTGATTAACTATTTTATAATTTTATAAATGATACTAGGATGTGATAGTAATTGGGTATGAGCTTATTCACGGGATTATCTAACCCATGTTTGGGGTAAAATCTATGTTTCCATGGATGTGATTGTTGTTCATGATGTTCTCTTGTTATGGTTTGCAGCTATTTCTCCTTGGGAGATTCACAGGTCGTGTGATGAAATTTTTTATTAAAATTTCCATTCATGGTATTATATATAATGATATGTTTATGAATTAATCATGATAGTAATATAAGGATATATATTGGCATGAACTCTTCCTGATAGAGAAATTTTATTTCATTTGAAATATTTTCCTATACGAATGTTAAATAAGATACATAATATATATGATGAAAAATGGAAGAAAAATTATTATATCAGGAAAATTTATTTATTATGACTTGTTTTAAGAAACCATGTGCAAGTATTTCTCTATTTTCATCACCTATTTCGGTTAATATTTTATGTACCTTCGGTTTTAAGGTGTTTTTTTCATATAGAGAGAATTCCACCTCGTTGTCTTTAAATTGAGCATTAGGAGAGTATAAATCAGCATTCCCCTAATGCACCGGAGCTATATCTTCCTGTTTCTCCTGAGAATTAGGTAGATGTTCAGTTTCACAAAAGATTCCTAAGTGTAATGAGATCCATGGAATGAAACAATGTTCACACATTATCTATGATTACTGAGCTAATGGGAGAGTATCATCTATAACATATAACAATGTTCATTGGCCAGAGATTTACCTTGGTAGATATGTTATGGATCAGGTCAACTCCGAAGATATTCAAGAATCTCAAGACACCTACCGATATGAGGGAGAAGCTTCCAGCATAAATGTTTCAGGGACCTATAGAATATTACTGGGATATTCTGGTGAAATTTGTGTAGTATGTGGAGTTAACCTACAAGGCCTTATTGGAATGGTTTCTGATCCACTTCTATCATGATATATTTAAGGATTATAAGGCCAGGGAGTTCATGCTCTTATCATTGGGGATCATGTTAGAGGGGGAATAAATAGGATGCTTCACCTTATTACAGTTCTTTTCTCTATATTTATCAGATGATTAGATTTCAAAAACAAGTCATTTTTAGGATTAGATTCATAATGAGTTTAGGTCATAGGAGAATGTCTTTTTCCATAGTATCCGTACAGATGTGATTAATCAACATGTCAATAATGGAATTTGATAGAGGCCCTAAGTGATTTTTAGATAGTTTCAGTACGGCTTTCCAAGAACTCGTTTTCTGGTTGAAAGAAACATCACTATAGTAGCTTATATAAGGTATGTTGGTGGATGAGTTTTCAAGGGAGTGTACTTATACCTTCATACCATGGTTTTATGGAGTGCATTTTTATTGGAAAATTGGGACAATAGCACACACAATGTCCTCACACCAATTGTGTAGTGATTTTTTGGTGGAAATTTTTATTTTATTTATATTTTTTAATACATTTTTGTATAATATTAGTGGGAGACTTTCAATATAGGAACTTATTTCAGGGGGATCAGCCTATCCTTAGTAGAATGGTACCTGGAGTTCTACTGGACATTCAGAATGACGTAGGGGTTGTGGTACCCGAGTATAGGAGAAATAGTACCACTCATAGAAAAAAATATGATGGTGTTAGACTGGAGACCATGGGAGAGGGTTGATCTATCTATATACTAGGCATTCTAAATTAATTAGGTTGAATGCATGACCTTCTAACATCAAAGATACGATGCATTTATCATCAACCGTAACAAGAATTTTGATTGATACATCATAAATAAATTTTTTATTCACTTTTTATAATTGGTTTTATCTTGGATATGGAAGGAATATATGTGTACATAAACATAGAAACACCATTTGGATTTCGGCTAGAGGGTATCATGTTCTATAAAGAGTTTTCTATTGATATTAGGGTATATCATTTCCTTTGGGAAATTTTTATTTAGTAAATGATTATATTTGGTATGATTCATGGCATGGGTTGGATAATCCTACACCAAGATACCATGATCATATCATCTATAATTGGAGGAGAGTTAAATTTCTATTCTTATATGGTTGTAACTATACTCATTAGGGTTAGTGTGATATTTAGGATGGTCATGCACTAATAATTCCACAAAGAGTGGATTGTCTCACAAATCAGATGAAAGGGCTTGTTCTGGAAGACGATGGAATGAAATGGGATATTTTATTATAGTGGTGGGTAATTTTTAGGATTTCATTAAAGAATAGCTCATTGTATTAACACTAAAGTGGGAGCTTATTTTCACAATTGAGTTAGTGATGGGATTTAACACAAATTTTACCCCACCTTATAAAATTGTACGAATGGAGTGTCATGAGTTAAAGTATGGTCAGAAGATGTTGAGGTCAAGGGTTTCATATAGACTAGAACAACTTCTGATTTCCTCAACTTATTTTATCTAAGAAGGTTGATGGGGCATTATGATTATGTGTTGAATGTTAGAGATCAAACCATGTAAATAATGTGACTAAACCAGTTGATAGACAAGAATTTGTATCCCATTACTTGTACTGATGGTATCTTTGATCGACTAAGACATTATATAATTTTCTTCTAGATCAAATATATGTAAGGGTACTACAAGTTGAGGGTGATAAAATTAAACATACCTAAAACTATGTTTAGTAGCATGTATGGATTTTATTACATTGTAGTGATGTTGTTCAGTTTAAAGATTCCACCAGAGGTGTTGGTGGATTTGATGAATTGGATATTTCATCCATTCCTAGACCGGTTTTGGATGTTTTTATTGAAGAAATATTTGTGTACTACAAATTTGAAAATTATAATTACCATCATCTTCAAATCATCCTAGGTACACAAAAGGATAATCAGATTTAGGCCAAGCTATCCAAATTAATTTTATAGATTAATAGTGTGCACTTCATTGAATATGTTTTTATTGAGGTTAGAGTTGTAATGGATCTAGAGATGTTTGAAACTATGGTATTTTGAGAAGCGATCAATGTTTTTCTTTGAGATTCAGAGTATTATTGATCAAGAAGGTATTTACTAGTGATTTATCTAGTAATTCATTAATTTTTAAGCACTGATGTCTATGATAATCTAGAAATGAGTCAATATTGTTTGTTTAGATACTTGCGGTAGATATTTTCTAGAGATAAAGATTTGTCTCAAATCATAACCTATCCTCACAATACCTAGTAATGGTAATTAGTATACTTTGTATTATGTTTAATTTAGAGTTAGAATCATCATAGTTCTAAAGTAGGAGGCCCATGTGGTCTCTTATAGATTCATAAAGTTGATACCCCATGAGAGGAATTATCCTAGTCTATATTTGGAACTAGTTAGTGTGGTACACTCTTTGAGATGATGGAGACACATTATTCCTGGCGACAGTTTATTGGTGTAAAAATACCACATGATCCTTGATTACATCTATTCTCATGAGACTTGAACCATCATCAAAGGAGGTGAGTTGAGTATCTATAGTTGTTCAACATTGATCATGCTTATCCACCAGGAAAGGGAAGGTTTTTGATGATTACCTAAGAAGGAATATATAGATTAAGGTAGTGTAGTAATCATACAATGAGTGGTGAATTATTTTAATCATTGGATTATGAATCTTGTTGTTCTTGAGCCTTTTATATGAGTATCTATGAACACGATATATGTTGTATCAATGATTCTTTACTATACCAGGACGAAGTTGTTTATTTTTTCAAATAGATTTTCTCTGAAGGTTGTCATATATTTTGTGGAGAATCTAGATATATGGTATCTAGTAGAAAGAAATGTTCTTATATTTCATGGTCATGTATAGGTTCCTATTGGGTTTTCCATGGAGCTAATGATATAGTTTCATGGTTCTATGAGTGTGGTACATCAATGTTTGAATAAATTTTGTAAGGATTTCCATAGAAAGTACCAGTCATTATGGATGTAGAAGGTTATAGAAGGATTCATGGAGATATGTTTATCATATCATTAGGGAAAGACCATGTTTTAGATGCGACCATGAATGTTAAAGCCTCATAAAATTCTGATGTTGAAGTGGGATTATTTCACTATGGATTTTTTGAGAGTAATACCCAAGAAACCTCATAAGAATTACTTTTTATGGGTGATTGTGGATTTAATGATGAATTATCCGAATTTTTTCAAATCATAAAGTCTGTAACCATTGATTATATATTTATTATTTATATGTTTTGTATAGTTCAAATTCCTAGTGTTTGGAGGATAATGTTTTTTCATCGAGATCCCCATTTCACTTCTTAGTTTGGGTAGGGTCTAAAGAAGGCATTAGGATCAAAGTGAATTCTATGAAGATATTTACATACTCATCATGATATCCAATTTGAGAAGACTATTTAATCTCAAGAGGATATAATATAATCTGATGTTTTGGATTTTGGTTGTTCATAAGAGCAGGATTTTCTAGTCATAGAGTTCTCTTATAAAAATACCCAACAAGAATCAAAATGTATGAAACCTATAGATGATTTTTATTATAGGCCATTCTATTGACCTCTTTTTTAGTTGGATGCTGGTGAGTGAGATCTTATTGGAACCCATCTTTTTCTAGAGACATTTGAGTAGGATTAGTTGATCTATAGGTTGGTGGCGACCATGTAGAGTAGGTATATATCTAATGCGGACCATCATATATTACCTCTATATTTTGAAGTTGGCCATCATGATTTACATCGAGTGTTTCTTAGGTTTGTAAAATGACGTATTATGAAATAGGTAAAGCTATCACTAAGTTCTGTTGGGCCATTTTATATAGTGTGAATGATAGGTCTAGTGGAATAGAAATTTATCTTTCCATAGTTCTACAGTGCCATGAATGGTGTCTTTCACGCATTTCAAATTTAATGATATCATCCATACCCTTCTCATATTGTGTAAATAGATGACATTAAGAATTGTGTAGATGTTTCATTAAAGGATGATATGATTCATATATTAAACCATTCTAAAAAATATCTCAGATTCAATATTATATCTCAAGTTCTAGTGTAGTGGATTCATGGGAGTGTTGAAGAGGATAAATGGGATATGGAATTTGATATGTAATCATACGGGGTATACTTGTTCACTAAACCCCTACAACGATGCTTGGAGAAGCTCATGGATGATCTGTTATTTGGTTTCATGGTTTTAAGTTCATTTATTCCTACAAGTATGTACCTATTTTAGTTATATATTGAAACAATTTTTTTTGTATTATTTATTCATTAAACATTGAAAGTTGAGTAACATTAATTGATAAGAGATTTTTCTTGGGAAAATGGAAAAAAGTTCAATGATTTATTTTTTGGAATTAATAGATTTTGGGAATAATTGATCAATGGGGATCATTAGGGTCTCTATGTATTTGGAAGGCCCCATAGGTGGTTCCTTATTTATCTATAGATTCAATGATGAGAATTTTCTGTTGTACATTTACATTCCATGAACATGTTATATGATATGCAAATGTTTCTCAGAATACATCATGAACATATTGAAGGAACTAAACTAGAACACACTGTGAAAATGATACAAAAAATATAAATGATTCCAGGTAGAAATCATCGATTGGATCTAGACATAAAAATAATACACACCCTGAACATGTTACATGATGTGTAAATGATTCCAGGAAGATGAAATTATCTGGATTAGTGCATGAAATAAATATATGTTGTGAACATGTTTTATGATGTCTAAATATCAAAAAAAATGTCTTAAAATGGTTCATGACATGATATTAATAAATATGGTGAAAGACGTTCATGTCATGTAATCCTTTCTTTGGTTTATTTTAACACATGGTAACATATTTCGCATTAGAACACATAAATTGAGAGATACACGATGTGAAGAAATTACAAGACATGTAATTCTCAAACTCAATGGATTAATATCCATACCATGTGTATGCTCTATTTATCATCCTCTATTCCTCCCTCTCCCTCATACCCTAGGTGACACTACGAGATTTTGGAGTTCTTTATTCCCTTTAATATGTCATAGTCAAGTATCTGGTCTAAAGATAGTTATTTTTATTTTATTTTTCCCAAGAATCCTTCTTTTCTACATTGATGTTGGGAAATATTTTTACTATAGAGTAATTAGTTTTTCATATTGAAATTATACGATCTTAGTTCCTCTGGTGATATTCAACACCTTTATTCATGTTGGTGCTACCTATTGGAAGTTCTTTTTGATATCTAGATAAATGTGGGTGATCTAAAACATATTAGTTGGGTTTTATTTCTCTATCCCATATATGTGTAGTATGTACAATAACACCAGCATGTCAAAAGTGCAAAATTAATGAATTTGGTCATACCTATTAAATAATAATACCTTATTTTAGACCATCTTTTAGACCCTCTTGGGTCCATAGGTATGGAGTCAGAGACTTATGACCTCATTATTGGTGTTCCATCCTTAAAACACATTGAGACTTGGTTAACATGTCTTTTGAACCCTAAAATACATTGAAAAAATTGATTTAATTTTTTCTTAATATTATCAATTAGAATACCATATTTATGGTTTGATTTTGTAGGGTAGAATCACCTCTTTTAAATTGGGATTAACTGTTATGTTAATGACCTAAGGGGTAAACAATCAATTAAATATGTTTGATATAATTTTTGTGATAATTATGAACCTAGATAAATGAGATTAATTGGATTGGGCAGATGAAAATTTTATAAATTGATCATTTTGTCATATGCAAATATATCTGGTATGTTTAATTCCAGAATTTATATTTATTTTCATATATTTTAAGATTACATGACATCAAAATGATTGATACATGAGGGTTGGATTCATATTGACTAGTTGATATAGTATGTATACAACTCATGATTAATGCCTATGTCCTTGGTGCAATATTTTCATTTTCCCTAGTGCTACGTGCATAGGTAGATGATTCTTGAGGGAAAAGTGTATGATTATATTGGATATCTGAGGACCATATGTAGAGTCATTAATTATGGTGGGAGAGAATCTAGATCATATAAAGGTAGATGATATTTTTTTCATTATATATTATGAGTGATTAATACTCAGTAGGAGAGTCTTTCACTAACTTGGGTGATCCAATCTAGTGTAGAGTATCCATCGATAAGAAAACATATTTTGGTTGGGGGAATATGTACGATTGGATGGACATGAGTGTCATCCCAGATCATTGGGGATAATTGTGTTAATTTATAAATATTATTAATTTGATTAATTAATACTCATTTTGTATCTATATTTCATGAAATATATGTAATATAATGTAATTTTTTAGACACAGTGGTATTGAACAACTTAGTTATTATCATAGACTTGATGGTATATCATTTGGAACCTGGACAGATTTCATGGATGTAGTTTTAGACAAGGTAAGTGGGATCAATTGTCGTGTTTTAGCTGGATAGAGGGGTTGGATCATAGAGATGGGATCAATATGATGTTTTCGATAGGTTTCATTAAAGTATTTATTTCATTATATTTAGTATTTTAAAAAAATTCATTTCTACATTTCATTTAATTAAAATCATCATATCATTACAATATTATAATATTCCATTTATTTGATTAGTTTCCCATCATCAAAATGGTTTCTTGTTTATTTATTCATATTTTTCACTATTTTCTATACACTGATATTATTTTTCTTTGTCATTGAAACTCTATTCCAAAGTATATAGTCACTTGAGGGAGCACCAGGTCAGGGTTTTTACAAATAGAGTTCCATAATCCATCACCATCATGATTCCTTTAAATAGTAAAATATATATATTCAATCCCTAGCTGTATACAATTTCATAAAGATACATAAATTGATAAAACAATCATAAAATTCTCTCCATGATAACGCCTCTTGTTGATTTGCCAATAAAAATAAATATCAAAAGAGAATCATTTCCCCAATAACATAAAAACTATAATAATGATTCTCTTTTATTGTGAATTGATATGGTAAATGACAATTTTAAAATAATAAATACAATAATCAATGGTGAGTGGTCCACCCTCACCAATAATGATAGGTGGATGATATTTATTGAACACTATTTTCAAATTTTATAAATAATTCGTAGATCCCAGACATATACATCCCATAGAATAAATTTCCCAAAGTAGAATCCCTGAGATATATTGATAAATATTAATTACAATCACAATAGTGTACTGATGCTCAAAACTGATAGGGTATACACACACCAAACATCCTAGAACTCAATTAGAGTTCAGTGTGATGACATAACAATGAAATAAAAATCCTAAAATCATAAAATTTATATAATAACTCATGATAACATTGTTTAGGATAAATAGTAACATATATTTCATATATTAACCCTATATAGGTTCCATACTGAATAAGGGTCTCACATAACTCATGTTTTCTGGATATCCTGAGTTACCATCTTATAGGAATTAAAATAAGATACACATAATACGCACATAAACATTCATTAAATATCAATAATTATATATACAAAAAATAAATATGATCTTGTAGAATGCCATTAATTTATTATATAGTAATGAATAGATTGAATTATTATTGAATATTTAAATATTAAAATCCCTCTTCGTGATCAGGATATCATTAAAATAGTAGGATACAAATTTCCTATGAATATTACATGACAATAATAATACATGAATTTACTCTACTTTCCAAATCTTGGAATATTTATCAAAAAATATTTCTACCCAAAATAACTATTATTAGATAAATTAACTAATTTCTAATAGTGAAAATAAATCCAATCAATCCCATCCAGAATAACTAGTATATTCAATATATAGTGGTAAATTATGAAATTAAATAAGGACTATCTAATTTTATGAAAATTTGATACCTTAAAATACCAATCCCAAATAGTTATAAAATAAAAAAACCACTAGTACCACTATAAAATCTCATTCAAAGCCTAACTTTATAGTTTTTAGAGATAGTTCCAAACAATAAACTAAATTGTCAATTTATATTACCTCTATATTAATAAATACCTTTTCACGTGATTATTTTTTCTTATGTATAACATTAAGGTGATAACTTCCTTAAATTATTTGTCACGTTGAATAGTGATATCATTTCCCTATTATGATGAGATTAAATAAATGTTAGGAAAACTTTATTAAATATATTTCATACGATTTGGTTTAATTGTTTCTTATAGGATAGAATTTGTGTTTTACATTTAGGTGTTGCAGGATCATGTGGCATTGAGACTTCTTTTCGTGAATATCGAACATCGAAATAGTAATAAAAAGAGGTCATGAGTAAATACCCACTAATAAGAATATCACATGTTTATATATAATTGGTTATTCCTATATATAATTTTATACATTAGTCTATAAGAATGAAATTATTATTATAATATATGATGAATCACCTTCATTCATATATGGTTTAAAAACATGAAGATATATGTTTTTAGAGCCATAGAAAACATCATGTGTATCATAAAAGATAATATTCTATTTGAATAATTCATGAAAGGATTTTCCATTTTGAGTTAAAGTTAGAAGTTATCTCTAGCCAATTGATTGAAATATGACTATTCAATTAAATCCATTTCTAAGGTAGTTCATCAATGATTTCATTTTAGGTATTCAATGAAATGAGAAATGAGAATATAATGTGTTGAAAATTCTATGCAATGTACATGATTTGATACTAAGAAAATGGTATTATATTACAAAATAGATTTCATTTAATGATTGTTGTTATTTATACGGTTACTTCTTTAAGTATAGTTTCCTTTAGATATTGCAAGATTCCAATCTATGTCATCATTAATGTTCACCAAATTCCTCTAATATAGAGTCTATGTAGGTTATAAACCAAGTATACTGAGAATCTCATTTAATTCTATTAAATTTTAATATTAAGAATTAATAATTTTATAGGCTCATGGAATAATGATTATTCATGTATCATTATTCTAATACATATAATCAATAGATATTAAATTTTAGAAAATTTGAGTTTAATTGTATCTATTTTTTTTATTATTCACAAGGAAATAAAACATATATATTAATTCTCTAGTCTATTTAATATATTAATATTAGTATTAATTTATTTACATGAATATTAAAATAAATATTATTTTGAATGATTAGTTAATATAATATTTATTTATTAAATGAATCATATTTAACTATTTGTTTAAATATTTTTATAATTCAATATTCAATAAATAATGACGGGGAAGGATATAAAAATTCAAGGTACCAACAAAAATATTTGATAATGGGACATTTTGTAATTATCAAATATTTTCCAATAGTATATATTTTTACTTATATAATTTTATAGGAAATTTTGGGGTTTCACAACATATAACATTATAATAAAATCTTCCAAGCCTTAGAAAGTATATCCACCTCTATATGTATATCTTAATAATAAGGGAGAACATTCAAATTATCTTGTTTTGGCCAAAATCAATCTAAATGAAGGACTGGGTTATGTCCATGCTAGAACCCAAAATACCAAGTTTCATTTTAAGATTCATATTAATTGTGTTGGTATTACTAGATTAATCCTCATTAAGAATCTCTATGAAAATGTCAACATGTAAAGTAAAACATTTTAATTTATGTTTTTATTATTTATGAGTAGTTTGATTATAATTATTTATGAGTAGTTTGATTGATTCCCTATATAAAATAGTTAGTTTTAATTTTCTATATTTTTTATATATCCAAATGTCATGGAAACACATTCATGTGAATTCTTATAAAAAATAAAAATAAAATACCATATGAAGAATAGATGAGGATATTTTTATGGGGTTTTTATGACACAAATAATATGACACACTATATACACATGGTCAACTACACATGGTTCAGTGTGTGAAAATCATGGTGTTCTATGCCTATAGATATGTGGTTTCATTTTATATTGTATAATTACTTCAATTATAGATTTTTGTTTCATAGTTATTATATGTTTTATAAATAAAATAAATTTAATGTAATGCCACATGTTTTTTACACATTATAAATCAAGGAGTGTTGTGTAGTCATTTATTTAGTGTCATTCGACACGACCTATTAATTTGAAGATGAGTTAAAAGATGTAAATTACATAGAATGTTGAAACATTTACACAAAGATTAATTTGTGATGACCTAGAAAGATATATTCCAGGATATTCGGTATGTATTTTAGGTGGCCATAATTAGATTACACTTTTGTAACATATAAAAACTCATTCATGGTATATGCTGAGATAGGAATGTCCTATTGGTCAATACATGGATAATTAAAATGAGACAACAACTAAAAGACATATCACTATATGAATAGACCATATGATAGGTTCATTTCAACACCTTGTACAAAAAGATTAATTTTATACATGTTATATAAATTTAAATTGTTGTTAATTATTATATCCTTAATTTTGAAACAACATAAATTTTAATGGTCTTCATACATGATGTGTGTTTTACCTGAAGTTTCAGAGGTACATGATTTATATATTTATGGAATTATGTGTTTCTATACACACCATAAAAAATACATGGATTAAAATATGTACAAATAAATTGTGTATATGATGTCTTTTTTGTAGGAATACATGGTATTTATGTATACAGTACATGACAAGGACTATACATAAATTAAGTTACACAATATTTCATGTGGAGGACTTGTTGTGTAATTTTTAAATTCTAGAAACAGATTTAATAATATTTAGAATGGTACTCAACATGTTACCTCAAGAGTATATTCCATGTGTTTATATATACTAAATTACATTATTTCATTTAATTTGACATGAAAAGGTATAATATTTGTCACCTTATCATTACAAATCATGTATTTGGTATTATTAAGTTAAAAAAATTAATTAATTAATAATAAATTTTTGAGGTGAACCTTTTTATTTCTCAAGGATTTTATATAAATAAAAATAATATAATAAAATAACTCGATAATAGATATATTCTTTAAATAAATAAATCTATCCTATAAAGAATGAAATTAATGAAATCTACATGGGCCAAAGGCATAACCATTTCATATTATTATTGATCATTATCACGAATGAGTTATGATTATAGTGGGTTTATTTAATTAAATTATTTATTACATGGGTTTTTATGTGGTTAATTTACTAATATATGGAATTATTTGTTATGTGAATCATACCTTCCATTTTTATTTTTAATAGTCTTTTATTTACAAGGTTTATTTTATGTAATTCTTAGCACGTGGTATCCATCACTTTTGAGTGAGTGAAAATTTACTTAGGATGGACTTCTCAATGAGAGTAAATTGTTAAGGACCCTAAACATGGTTAAGCAATCCAAGTAGATTTAAAAAAGTAATGGAGGAAATTTTCAACTATATCTAGTCATGGGATGATGGTGTTATTTCCCCTAGATCCACGTATTGATTATATCGACTTGATATCCTAGACATTTGGTAAATGTTCATGATAATATCAAATATTTAATTTCTTTCTGAGTTCATGGTTATTTATTTTTGAGATGCATCGATTATTTTTATGATTAAACTTGATCATCCAATGTAAATAAATTAACAAGCATGATAAGATCAAAATAAAATAAAAATTTCATAGTAAAATAATTTTATCAAGAAAGGTTAATTATTTATGTAAAATCCAAATAACATTAAGAAACATGTGAAGAATAAAAAAAATTATATTTACCTACAAGTTAAATAAAATCCTTCCATAGATAATTAATTTAGAAAATTCCATCAATTATATTAGTATAGAAGAAAACAAGGATAAATAATTGTCAAGCAAAAACCTGTGAAAATTTTCAATTTTGAGGGAGTCGTAAAATAGTTAATGATCTAACATAAACTATTTATTATCAAGGTTAATGAACGTAGTCTAAATTATAAAATTTGTAGAAAATAGTTTTGAAAATAAAAGTATAGGTTTACTCCATTATGTGGTTTACACAACTAATCACTAAATTTTTGGTTTAAGTAGTGGACATGGATAATGTATCTGAATTTCTTTGACTAATTTAAATGGCCATATTATGTGTTATGATAAGGTTAATATGGATTATCCTGAATAAAATATCCAACTAATAAGATATCATTAATCATTATCATGGATAGTTGGGATTTTAATAAATTTTTGGAGAAAAAAATATAATTTAGTGTATTATAATCAGTAATAAAGATAAAGTCACAGTAATTAACTCTATCTTTTTTTATAGAAATATAGGAAACAAAGAATAAAAACACTATGGTTAATATTTAAAAATAAAAATTTCCCACCAAAATAAATTTCAATGACTTATATAGTTTTTTTAAAATTCACCACCAAAGGAATGTTTTATATATTTTGGAATAATAAATCCCTAATTATCTACTTCAATGAGAGAGAAATGGTGAAAATGATAAAAATATAAGATAAATGGAGGATGATGTTGATAAATGTTTCATCATGTTATTAGATATTTAATTGGAACTATTTTGAAATCATAATTACATGGATGTATTCACCATAATAAAAAATATCCTAGAACATGAAAAGTTAAAGAGGAGATGAAATATAAATTAGATTATAATTACATTTTACAAGAGTAAAGTAGATGAATAGTTCTTAAATAAAGATATTTCATAATCGTATTTGAATTATATTGATGATTTAGTGAATTTGGTTTTCCATATAGATAAGAGATTTTAAATTAATATCATATTATCATATATACCACCATGATTATCTATATTCATTATGAATTAAAAAATAGAAATGATAGTGAATCCACTCAAGAGTTTTTTCACTACGGATTTCAAATAAGATGCAGATTGTTTTGGACATGGTTCCTCACCACTTAGGGTGAATGGAGTGAGGGAAAATTGTTAAAATCCAATAAAATGTTTATAATGAATTTTTATTTAACACCATCCATCAATGATGGAAAGGATTAAATGACATTGAAATGAATAGAAGGTTGTTTGGAACTATTTTGTAAAGAAAGGACATTGAAAATATTGTGAAAGTAATTTAAGAACTAAAAAGAAACATCTACATAAGGTATATTCATTATTTTATTTAATTTTTCTAATTCACTTCTTAGGTATGGAATATAATATGAATATCATTTTTTTATACAAATATAGGAACTAATTTTTTTGGAATTACTAGAATATGTAAGTACAAAACTTTTAATATATATAAGATGTCGGTTTATAGGTTATCTAAGACAATGACCCAAATTCCCATTTCTATGTTAATTGATTCTTGTAAAACTATTATTTTAAGTCAATGTATTAAAAAAACTCTCAATTTCCAATTCAAGACACAATGTGAAAATTCTTCTTGTTTTGAAGTAATGTTGTGGTAGTATATTGTATGTAATTGTTTAATAATAGTGTAATAATACATGTATAGTATGTGAATTAAAAAGAATATAAAATTTCTTACTGATGTTTATTTTTTTTGAGTTATGATACTTCTTGGTCATGTAAAATATGAAATATTTATTAAGAATATGAACATAACTGTGATTATACTCTTTATAGAATATCTCTTAGGTATATTGATATATTTATAAACATTTATGTAAAATAATCCTCAAAATATTGATGAATATAAATCTACAATGATTCTATGATTAGTTCAGCATGTAAAATGTGAACTATTTTTAAGACATGATAGATGTAAATTCATATACTCCATGAGATTAATTTAATATGTTTTAAGAATTAAAATTATAATTAATGAATATAGTTGGTAAAAGATATAATATCATGCAGGTAGGCTATCCATAAAATATCATAACAGGAAATTAATTCGACATTTAAATATAGAGTGGTGATTATCCTTAACATAAAGTAATGTACATACATGATAGAGATGAATGATGTAAATGGATGGTCTATGAATTGTCTTATAAGTATTTAGTAATGGTAATTTTTTCATCAACGTTATATCAACATACCAATAAATTCATTTCACATAAATATTTTTAATGCAATATAGTATTTTAACAACTGATATATTGATAGGTAATAGTCATGTGATTGACTATATTTTTATTAGAGGTAATAAATTATCTATTGATATAGTGGGAAATGATAGTCTTGAATTATGTCATGACTCTAGATTTACATGTGTTGGAATAGGAAAATAGACACCATATGACATAGTGTTATGATTTTCCTAGATACATATATTACAATGTAAAGTTAAAACCATGAAGTAGTTTTACACCCATTTAGAAATAAGATATATTATTCTATTTGAATAATTAATTTTACAAGGACGTTTTAGTTGAAAACAATTAAAAATTAAAATGTTGATACAAATTGTTAAATGGATTCCATGTACAAAAATCATGTCCCATATTTTGGTGGTTTCCCTATTTTATGTAATTTGTTAATGGTTACTAAATATGAAACTAAACAAGGACGTAAATTTTGTTCCCATAACTCATGGTGAGTTATTGATAGTTTTAAGTGACATCAAGACATAATAAATGATAAAATAGTTTCACCAGTTTGTATGCTAAAATATATTAGAATTATACTTGTCATGGAAACCTTATATATTCATGAAATTTGGGAAATTGATGTCAAGACCAGAAAACTATATTATAACATTGTGGAAGATGTCTATATGACATATCCATAAGGTTTAGTGACCCAAAGAAATTCTAATAAGGTATACATGTTATATATACCATGTTATAGATTAAATTATAAAACATAATCATGGAATATTTATTTTGATGAATCTTTAAATTTTTTCATTTATTATGAATGAATGTGAGTGATAATTTTATATGATGCTAATTGTATTAACATAGTTTTACAAGGCAAATATGTTGATAACAACTGAGAAATATATGTAATGTATTATAATTGTTTAATATGAGACTAAACTATTTTTTCAAGTATAAATTAAAGTAGAAAACCATGATTATGGGAATAAGATCTACTAAGATATATTTATATTGTTTTATAGATCTAGTCACACTATATAATTTTAAAACAAATTTGAAAATAACAAAATGGAATAGTTCAATAATTTATAATTACCTTTTATATACAAAAAATCACCCCAAGATGACATTTTAAGGAATGATATGTAATTAATAAGATTGATATATTTCTATAAGATTTAGTGATTGATATCTATCTCATATTACAATATTTTTACGGAAATTTTATATTTAATATTTTTTAATTATAGTAAAAAAATATCAAACAAGACATGGATAACTATATAATGCAGCTATCAAAGCATTCTAATAGTACTTAATAAAGTAAAATGGATAAGTTCCTCATACATGGAGAAATGGGAATGATAGTTGTTAATGGGGAACTAAAATATTTTTCTTGAACATCAATATGAAATTATATACAATAGTAAGGAAATTTAAATAAGTAATAAAAACGTATTAAATATAATTGATTCCATATCATCAAAAAGAGAGTATATTGTGGATTCTAATGTATCTTATGAAGTAGGTTAATTAATAATTTTATTTAGATTTTGGAGTTTTATAGAGATACTAATGTATTATTGTAATATATATATTTATATACATATATATATATATATTATAAAAATTATTGCTATCATATTATCCAAAAAGTCGTGATTATTACTGATGAAAATGGAAAATTATATTGAATCAATAATTTCATATATAAATATTATATATTTTTAGATGAATATACAATATATATTACAATAATACATACCTAAAGACAATAAAGTTTTATTTTCTTTTGTTGAATAGTTTTATAAAAAATTATTTTCATGAAATATTTTCATCATCTCCCACAACATTATTAAAATATAGAACCCTTATACTCTTATCAAGATTAATATCCTACTTCATAACCTAAGTAATGTGGAAACATAAGATATATCATTCGTTGAACATAACTAAGATATATCTTTTGATGATCTTAACTTATCATATAATAAGAAAAAGGGTTTGAAAACATGATAATGACACATATAAATGATAACCATTAATTCATGATCATAAATCATGAATCATGTAAAAATAATTTTAGTCCATCATTGACTTGTTAATAATGATGAGTTAAAAATCCCAAAACATGTAGCATAACATGATAATATATCATAATAATGTTATAAAGGAATAAACATGGGAAATATTAGCATTGTGAACAAATATAAACACCAAAATTTACATCATTTTAAGAAATTATTGTGTGGTCCCTACATAATTTTTATGGATATGCAACTATGTCCATGAATAAAATTATAGACATTTCAAAATATGAATTGGTTTAAAAAATATTGTGAACATTAAATCAGATTCACACAAAACTTAGTTATATCGGGAGATATATAGGTAAACCCAATGCACTAAATTTATATATAATTCAAGGCCCACCTATAAAAAAATATAAACCGTATACAAGTGTGCCACATTATCATTAAAACATTCATCATAGCATAACTCGGCGGTCCAATAAAGAGTTCATAATTAACTAATTTACTTATGTGTATAAAATTGGATTCATAAAATAATACAAAACAAATCCTCACCATATTTCATCTAGAGAAATAAATTGGATGGAATTATAAGATCATGTGCCTAGTGAAGCATAAAAATACATAAAGTTTGCTAATATAGACTAAAAATACATTTAAAATAAAATTTGGAAATTTCATCAAAACAGATTAATATCATTTTATTTCTATATCTTTAATAACTAAAAATTTCTAGAATATTGAGAATAAAATTTCATTTAAAATAACCATGGAAACAAGTAGTGTAATATTTATAGAAAATATCCGCAGGACCTGTCTTTCCATCTTTATGTTGAAACATCATTAAAAATAAAAATGTATTTATTATATATCTATTCTAGAAACACATTTATATATATAATACTATATATATTTCCCTTTTAATTTCTAAATATGATTTCATTAAAAATTATTCATTTAAATGGATATTCACGTGAAAAAAAGTGTCCATTTTCGATTTCTGTTTCATTTTAACAATTCTAATCCTTGAACCTTGGCCATGGGTTCATTATCTCTAATCTATTAACAATTTCATAAGTAATTTTTTTTATTATATAAATTTATGTATCAATTCAAACAATGTAATGATGAAAAATAAATAACATTACTTATAAAATATGATAGTTTATACAAAAACATGAGTGTTGTTTTATCTTTTCAATTAATGGAATGAAAGAATGGTCTGTAATAATTAACATTTCTCGAATAATAATTACATATTTAATATCACATATATTAATTAAATATATATTTTTTGGTCAACATAAATAATAAATAAAAATAAAATTACATCTATACAGAGAGGTGGAATTTCACACTTACCCATTGGAAAAGTTATCATTTTTCAAAGGACGGGAATGAAATAGAAATTTAACATAACATTTAAATAAAAACATCATATTTTATTAGTGTTAGATATATCATAATTATAACATTGTTAAAAAACATTTTTAGGATTTTTTAGCAGAAAAAAACACCCAAATAATCTTTAGGAATGAATATCTATTATTCAGGTAATCTCCTTTGAAAGGAAAGTAAGGGTAATTGGATGGGTATTTTGGGATAAACATAACTTCATGTTCATGGATAAAGATACTGTAACAATATTTTGGTATAACGTTATCAATATAAATAGATATAGTGTGTTTGATAATAGAGAAGAGGATATTCCATTATATATGTGAGGGGATTGGAACAGTTTTAATTATTAATAAAGTCACACAAAAATGAAAATGGACAAGAATTGGATCATGTTAAAATATAGAACATGAAAATATTAAAATCCATTAATAAAATAGGATTTATCTATTTTCTTAGAAAAAACTAACCCTTATTTATTTTTATTAATCCCTCATTATGCCTACTAACCTTTATCAAAATAATGAATTTTTTATATTTGGTACTATTCATAATTTTGAAAAAATAAATTTCCCTCATAATTTTTTTTTAAAATTTATGATTATAAGAACGCATAAAGTAGATTCAATTTATATATCTGGTAATAATAAAGTTGAAAGATGTACAAAATGGAATGAAAACTATTTTTTGAAAATCAAATTAAGCATAAAAGTCAATTTATTAATTTTCCATTCTCACTAAAAAAATAGAAAAATATTAACATATGCAATTTAATAAAAGATCTATAACTTCTATTAATAATGTTATTCAGTATTGTTTACTTAAAAATATTACGAAAAAATACATTACATTTAATAAATAAAAATTTATAATAAAATAACTCTGAATACATTGAAATGATTTTATCTTCTTTTAAAACCATTTAATAATAAATTTATTAAGTATTATTATTTTTATTTACATTCAATACTGATATATTTCATTAAAATAATAAATTTATTGTGATATTGAAACATTTTATATATAAAAATACTATAAAAGGTTATTATTCAAATCTTTTAAAATAAAGTACTTGTTTCCTTGGAAATAATCTATATAATTTAAATATGAAAAAATCTATATATATAAATTAAATAGTTTGTTAGTCCCATTTGTACATATCAAGCCAATGGCTAGGCATTAACAATAAATTTAAAAAATTATTTCAAAATTATATCTTTATTTATTAATCTTCATTACATAAGAAAAAATATTTCAAAAGTATTTAAATAATTTAAAGAGAAATATATCATAAAATGACAGGGTGTTACTTTATAGAAACTTTTAAGTATTTCCACATTTAAATTTCAACACATTTATATAAAAATAGAAGGATTGGTTTTCCTCAATTCCTCCTCATGTTCCCATATCACACCCTAAAATTTATGATTTCTCCAGTGTACATTATCCAATAATGATGCATTATTCTATCTCACTTTATCTCAAAAATCCATGAATTATATTGGTTTTCCATAAAAAAATCACTATCCATTATTATAACATATTATATTTGTATACGTGATGTATCAAGTATGTACTTCCTCAAAAGTGATTCATGGAATACATCATGAATTTCATTTTTCATTTAATGGAATAACCATGTGATAAACTACCATCTTGATATGATCAAGAATCATAAAGAGTAAAAATATATATGTATTTTCTATCACATAATTCCAAATCATAGAACCTCCTCCTAGGATATATTTATATTATTATCTTATCACATACTTCTATCTATAGACCTTATCAAAAATTGTTTGCGTAACTATTCTGTCAAATATGAGCTATCTAGATTTGATAATGCATAGATCTAACATTTACAATACTAAGCAAGGATTCAATATATTTCTTTCATGAGACTCATCATTCTACGTTAGAGATCTACAATTTGATCCATAAGTAATTTATCAGGATCCATATTAATTATACAATGAAATATATTATAGTAAAATACATGAATATATGAAGGTGTTGATCCCAACCGCCTATCAAATCTATAAAATATATCTTAATATATATGTTGGGGTATGAACAATCCTCTTACAATTACTATCTCTCTATGTTTGATATTCATTATTAACTCCTAACTCCATATTAAATTTTTAGTAATTAATTATCTTTAATTTTGATGTAAGCCTCATGTGTCACGACACATCCTAGGTACCCTCGTAACCTGATAACTAAGCCATCCCTGACATAGATGTAATGGTGTTCCAAATCCCCACTATTCTAAGACTTTCACCTGTAATTATAAAAGATTTAGTTGGGAATAATTTTTTCATAAAAATGTGGAAGTATAATAGAGAATCCCTTATGCATACAAAAGAAGCTCTACTAGGAGATATGTACCCAAACTCAAATAGTTATAAACAAGGAATATTACTTTAAAAAAACTTCAAAAAACAGTGTGAATAACTACCCAATATCAATGGATGAAACTCTCCAAATCCACAGATTAATAGTTAAAAACAACTCCAAGATGTACATTTCCCCTACTCGAACCAGAAAGGTTATAGTTTATAAGCACCCAAAGGAACATGTTGGGTGTGAGCTAAAATTTACAATAGGGTAACATAAAGGATTCCATAACATATTCCAATATAAAAAAACCAAGAAAGTGAATTTAATTTAAAAGAAATTGGTTTGGAATTTCAAAATCATAATCAAAATAATTCAAGCTTTACATTTCAAAATATAAAAATACGTTAAGAAATGGATTTACTTTTCAAGTGATGTAATATTTTAAAAAAATGTAACTTTTTACAATTGTATTAAATAATCAATTTTATATAAAATAGTTCACATAAATTAGAAGGCATGTAAAAAACATTATAAAAATGAAATATATTCCTTTGAAATAAACATAATTTACCAAGATAGTCAAATTTATAAAAAGGTACAATAGTTCTAGTCTATAGGGACTCCACACTCAAGGTGTCACGGTAATATATAAATACACCCCTTTGAAATCTAGCCAATTTGGACTTATCAGCATATCCTAAGGGTTGTGAAATAATTCGATTATGTTTTGGGTTGTTGTAAATCATGAAGTGACATCCAAATAATTCATTAAGTATATAAGTATTTCATGATATCTAGTACAAAACAATGTTGTTAAATTTATTTCAATAAACATTAAAATGCAATTAATCACAATACCTATTTCACATATTCCAATTTTCCATCTAAAAAACATAAATTATTTTCATCAAAAAACGTACATTTTTACTAAGATAAAACTCTATGATTATAATCAAATCCATTTTCATCCATTTTTATTTATAGTTATTTGAAATAAATTCACAATTTAATTTCACAAATATCTTCAACAAATTTAATTTAACAATTTAGTTTTTATAAAATTACATGAATTTCACTAAATCCACGAATTCAATAGAATTGTTGCTTTTCAAAATTTTCAATTGAATGAAAATTTAAAATTTAATTTAAAATTTTAATTGAAGAAATTTCCATCAAATCCATGTTTAAATTAAAAAATATAAATTTCAAAATTTTCAATAAATATACCCCAATTCAATGGAATTGGGTGTTTTTGAATTCCATTCTAAAACCCATTTTAAACCCCTAATTAAAATTAAGAAATCTTTTCCAAAAAACCAGTTGAATTAAATCAATAAATTTAATTTAATTCAAACTATTGAAGTTAAATTAAGTAATAAATTGTTCAAAAAAACTGGGCATCATAATGGAACTACCTAACTTCATATCAATGGATCTCACAACACCAAACCCTAATTGGGATTTTTCAATTATCAAAGATAATCATAAAAAATTTGAATCTAGGATGAAAAATAGGCTTATTAATCCAAAAATGATGGTATATGATTAACAAATCTATAGATGGATCCACAGAAATGTAAGGAAAAATAGCCAGAGAGAGTGGGACAATGAGAACAGGAAGAGGGAACTTAAATGATGAATATACAACGACATTCCTCAAGATTTATTCCCCTTCTGAGAGGGGAATAATAGACTAAAAACTCCTCATGGGAACTCCAAGAATATAAGAAACATATTATGGGTTGTTTTAGTCTATCGAGGACCAAAAAGGGGTGATCAGTAAATATTAATCAAAATCCATATTACTTAAAAAATTGTATGCACCGTTTTTTGGGAAGACCCATAGGGTTAGAAAAATCTATGCAGCCTAGCCATGTTCCTATTTTAAATGAGATTAACTATTTTTCCTAAGAGGGTGTAAAATTTTACTAACCATGTGCCAACTATGAAAACCAACACTTCATAGTTTTTCATGGTTTGGATTGATAGGGCACACAATTGGTAAAACCATGTGCCAACCGTCCATTAGCCTAGAAACATTCAAAATTCTCTAAATTTACCCTAAAACGAAACCAAACAAAACCCAACTAAATCTTGAGTAATAAGAGGGTTTTATTAATACCTAAAAATAGTGATAGTATGTTACAACCTCCCAACCATATAAAATTTATGTCCCCAGAAATCCTACTTAGCAGCTTCCATGCAAAAGAGATAAGGCTATTGCTCTCTCATCAGGGCCTTCCTCTCCCACGTCTCATGAGACTCAGAACCATGCTTGCATAGAACTTAAACCAGTGGTAACATCCTCCCATGATGTACCTTTGTTTCAGAATCAAGTATCCTGACTTGAAATTCAGTCACAATAAATCAGGTTCAACCTTATGATCTCCACATCTCAGAACATGAGATGTTTAAGAAAGATACGTTCACAGCTAAGATACATGAATCAAATTATGTATCAACTTCAGCTGTGGGGTATGTCTTATATGATATGATACATTCCCCACCTTCTCAATAACCATAAAAGGTCCCAAAAAAGTGGATAAAGTGTCTAGTTCCCACCAAGATTTTGATGACCCAAAGGAGTTGAATCCTTCAGGAACACCTAGTCACCAACTGATAATTCCAAAGGTCTATGACGATGATCAACATATGAATTATATCAGATCTATACCATCAACATCCTCTTTTGAGTCATTGAATCATTATTTTAATTACTTGGAAAATGATCTATCCAACTAAGCAACATTCACAAATATCTTACCAACACAATGAAGATACCAAGGACGACCATAAAATTCCCCACAAGGATCCATTATGTTCTCACATTAGAGAATATTTTTATATGAGAACTCAGTCATCCAAAAATGATCAACCCATGCTACACCCGAGTCGAGAACACATGCATGAATCATATTTGATAGAATCTCTATAGTTCTTTCTGTCTGGACATCTAACTGCAGGTGGTATGCCATTCTCAAATGAGATTGAGAACCCAGTGCCTCCTAAAGTCCATCCAAAATTGAGATGTTAACCAAGAATACATATCATAATCTATATCATATTATACTTTATGCATCCAAAAAATATATTTCATGTATTTATCACATACTCAACAGTTTTTTTTATCCCGAATGTGTATAACGTGAGTTGACTTAGTCATCCTATCGATCACAACCCATATAAAATTATTCTTTATCTAGGTACATGAAAATCCAACCAAAATTTCCATAGAGGTATCATCCAACATCTAACTAGGGTGTCACAACCCGTCCCCCGGGGCCCGTATCATGACAACCCCATGCCCACCTTCTATAGGCCAGGTGTTGTCGACTAGCACCAAAGGCGTAATTCCCTAAAACTAGGAAGGCATTGCCTTTATAAATCGTAAACACACACAACCAAGGAACAAGAAAAAGAAAACACTATGTAAAAGTTGTTTCATATGTGTACTGAAAGTATAGGGGGTACAATATACAAGCCCAACTATAAAGTAAAAATAGAACTGAAAACAAGTACAACTGAAAAGGGACAAACAACTGAAAGGTGAAAGCAGCTCCTGGGTCGTCCTTTGGAGTTCCTACCTAAAGGGTAGTTATAGATGGCCTCCATAGCACTCTATGTCCATCAGACTCCACTGTGTACTGATACGTCGTAAAGTACTCCTCCGGGTACCGTCCAGTCCTGGCGCTCTCGGCCTCCGTCTGTGATGTCCGTCATCTGCATCCAACACAATGAGGTGCGGGCATATCCCGCGCAGGGGTGAGTATAATTATACTCAGTAGGGACCCTGAGACCCTCAAGGTCTCACAAAATCCAACAAAGATGAAACAAAAAGTATGAAATCAATGGATAACCATTACTTAGGTATATTCCCATACATATACCTAAGTTATCAAGTAACCCATCTCAGTTATGAGGAAAACAGAAAGGTCATTGACTCAGCTCAAACCAGGATTTTCATTATCGAAACCACGACTACTGGAGAACTTCTACTCTGTTGAGTACAGTGGGCCTGTCGCAATAAGGAGGCGCTTCCCACTAACTTGGGACAGCTGAGGTACTCCTCCAGTCGAGTACTGCGGGTCTGCATCCAACTACTAGGTGCTCCGTCCACTATGGGTCTGCCGCCAAATACCGGGTGCTCCCCCTCATAGCCCATAGAGGATATCCTCCTGTAGAGTACCGCAGGTCTACTGGAAACTACCAGGCGCTCCGTCCATCATGGGTCTTCGGTGAACTACCAGCCACTCCCTATTAGGCTCGTCGATTCACTCCGAGTCGAATCGGTCAAGCAGTCATCAGGTATGTCAGAAACTAGGTCTTCACAAACTGTACGCTCGTCTGTGGGAGGATCTTCTCCACGAGCTACAGGTCGATACTCCAAGTGTCACAATGTTTCACTTAGAAGTATCTCAAAGGACCTCCACATCATAGGGGTGTCAATGCAATAGACGACGCGTTAATCAAACGCCCGGTCTGTGAGTTATTGGCATTTCCTTCCTAGAGGCCATGTTGGTTTTTAGGTTCAAACCAACCCGACTATACTCCAAAAATGGCCACAAATCATGTGGTATATTCCAAAGTAACAATATCCCTCTAAGCGTTCTGACTCCGCAGACGGTTCGTTGATCGGACACTCGTGGCCCATGATACAAGCGAAAAGGTGTAATCGGGCCATAGAGGGTCTGGGTCCCGTCCGACCCGGTCCGAACCGGGGTCTAACCTGGTCCGCGGGTCTAAATCGGTCTAAGGAAGCGGCCAGGAAGGAGTGGGCATAACGAAACTAGGGGCGGCCTGACCCGACCCGAAGGCGCGGCCCAGCCCGAGGGCGGCCCGCTCCAGGCGGCCCGACCCGAGGCGGCTCGGCCCGATGCGGCTCGGCCCGTGGCGGCCCGCTTTGAAGGCGGTCCGGCTGCCTAGTTGGCCCAGCGGCCCAGTCAGCCTGGCGACCTGGTGGCCCATCGGAGGTCCGCCTTACCCACGACCATGGGGGAACCATGCACCCCCAGGCACCAGAATGGCTTAGCAGTTCAGGTAGAACCGAACGGATGTCAGGTGGTGCCAGTCCCACTCACGCGGGACCCGACGGGGTCCCGCACCTCCCAGATAGCCCAAACTATAGCCGATTCGCACCACGGCACAGCGCGACGGCGCTGCGCACCTCCGTCGTGGCTCAGCCAGGCCGCGACCTTCTGCTAGTCTTCACGCGACGCACTAGCGTCGCGCTCCTCGTCTGATCATCGCGGCCCTCATAGCTGCGGCCCTTCTTTCTGGCACAGTGCGACAGCCCAGCACCCCTCTGGCACCGCCGCGGCCCGCCTGGCCCTGACTCAGTTATTTGTGCGGCACGATGGTGCCACGACCATGTGGCGACCCGGCGGCCCTGCGACGCCGACTTTTTCATGGTCGTCTCGTTGCCGCTCTCCCCGTGTACCGCCTTCGTCATCATCAAACCAGAATGAACAAAAGGGGAGGGTTGGGATATGTTTGTGTGGTCCGAACCCCCCCCCCCCCCCCCCACGTTGTGGTGATATCTTTTGGTTCTCATACCAGAAATTAGTACTATGAATAATGAGTACAGGACAATTCAAACCCCCCTACCTCGCTTGTCGATGATCATTGATGATGTCATGGAATAAGGAGGCATCGATTTGTTGACTTCGGGAAGCATTCGAGGTAGGAGAATGAGGAAGAAGCATCGTTGGCCTACTTCTCATTTGGATCCATCTCCTTAGGTTAGGATGAAGATTGAGAAAGATGTTTGTCATTCTTTGTTGGTGATGAAGAGGAGTTCTTCATGTTCTTCGGTGGAAGGAGCGTTATTCGTGTTCTTCGTTGAGAGGATGAAGTTCTCTCTCAAGGTTCCACCCAAATGAATTTCCAACCAACATAATGAGTTTAGCCAACCCATTATTTAATTGTTTGAAAAATAATTAAAAAAAAATTGAATTAAATGAAACCATTAACATTATTAATGAGTAGAGAGTGGGAAATTAAATGAAGGGGGATGGTGAAGAGATTCACCAATTTAATTGGGGGTTTATAGAAGGTTGAAAGCTCGTGTGTGCCCCACCTAATAATTCTCCCCAGGGAGGTTATGTGAGGGTGGCCCCACCACCATAACCTCTCATGGGTGGTTATGGTGTGGTGGCCCCTACCACTAACCTCCCCTTGGAGGTTTTAAACACCAAAATAAAATAATGTTAAAACCTTAGCTTTATAAAATATAATTAAAAACCCCCAAAAACTATCTTCTACTCTTGATAAAAAGAAATTGCGGTGAAGGTCTCAATAAGCAATCACCGACGCTGCAAGTTCAACGGTGCCCTAGGAATTTGATTCCGAGCACCGGTTCAAGAGTTATAAAGTACCACTCACACGTTTACTATACGTACCCGAGTAAAACTTCTGAAATTGATTCCAAGCACACCGGGCCTCAGAATCAAGCGCCATCAGAATCTAAGGACTCGTAAAATTCCCATGTATTTAAAAAATATCCACGGGAAATCCGGGTCTTTACATAGGAACCATAATCTTCTAAAGAGAAATGAAGGTTTCTAGTCTGGATCCTTAACCTGTGGAAATGTATAACAATCAGAGACAAACTCATCAATGACCCAGGTCATACATGGCCATGAAAAATTACATCGCATGTCATAAAAAATATTTTTGGTTCCTAGGTTCATAGACCACTAGTAACTATGAAAATACCCCACAATAGCTTTTTCATCGCTGCTAATGGTACAACGAAGCGCTTATGATAGCATAGAGTACCCTCGGTGGAGAATGACCAGTTAGGAATTGCCTCTCCATCATAAATAGAATCTCAAATTATATTTAAATCATCATCGAGCTATTTTTCATAATTAATCATCTTGAGAAGAAAGGGTGTAAAATGATCAATGGAAAAGGAAACATATACCCCTGATTCCTAGACTCCAATATGAAACTATGGAAATAGAGCCATAATGTTATGCTCTTATGAAGATTCTATCACTACTTGGGATGAATGATTCCTTATCAATGTATTTTCAATGAAATTTCCTTTCCCCATGGTATAAGTGATATCAAACCCAAAAAACTACTGGTATTCCACCCAATAGCTATTTAAGAGATTCAATTGTTTTGTAGAAGATATAACGCAATCACTTATGTTATGAAAACATGGGGAATATATCTCTATAAAGGCAATGAAACCTACTCTTCTCTGCGTACATCAAGTTTGTATGTTCAAGGTCTTGGGAATGATAATTTTTCTCATGTGTCCTAAGATAATGGGATCCATTAGCAATGACATGATCACCTGGCATAAGAATGCATTGGAAGCCTAAAATTGATGCATAAAAAACAACATAGTCCTACCCATCCTCTAGGAGTGTCAAACCCAGTGTAGTATTTAAAATACATCTCATCTCAAAAAAGGAACATTAAAATTTCTCATCAAAAACAAAATTTACTCCTTTTCGAGTTAGAGAAGTTATTTGAGAAGACAACATTGAGAATTCCTTCACGAATTGGAGATAATAACCATTTATACCCAAGAATCTTCAAATCACAAAAACATTCACTGGGTGTTCCCATGTAGTAACTAAATTCACATTATTAAGAACAAGTGATATACCATTTCCTAACACCATGTGTCCTAGGAACTACCCTTTTTGAATCCATAAATCACATTTTTAATGCTTGGTATAAAGTCAGTGATTTCTCAACAAACTAAAACCAATTCTCAAATGATGTACATAATCCTCCTGAGACATAAATTAAATGAGGATTTCATCGACAAATACTAACACTATGGTATAAAGAGACTCACGAAAAATAATTCTCATGAATTTCATGAAAACTACAAGAGAAATGGTTAGGTCAAAGATGATGATAATGTTCTCATAATGACCTCATGTGCTCCTAAATGCGGTTTTCTAAATGTTAGATTCCTTTTATCCTCAACTGATGCTAACGAGATCTATGTTCAAACATTGAGAACCTCTAATCCCATTCAAAGTAATCAAAAATATCATAAATCAATGGAAAAAATATGTATTCAATACCATATCTCAATTGAGATTTCAGTAATCAATGAAATAGTGAAGTTAACCACCCTCTTTCATAGAAATTAGAATCGTCTCCACCCATGGAAAAAAAAAATATTGTGTATAAAAACATTCACTTAAAGATCATCCAACTGGTAATTCTACTCTTTCATTTTAGTTAGTTCTATATAGTAATATGGAATGAAAAATATTTGAGTACTATGAATTATGTAAATATAAAACTCAAACTCCCTTACTGGGGGTAATATATAGGGTTCAGAGAGATACACATCAGGAAACTCGATGAAAACTAGAGGGAGATCACAACTCATTGATATTTTCACCAGATCATAAGAAAACATAGATATACCATTATTCAATTTTCAATAAGAATCCATAACTCATCTTGACCATGGGTCTAATTTTCTTTAAATTACAAGATACACACCTTTAGGTTTACTAAAGGATACCCGTTGAAGATAAAAATAAATATAATCCTTATCTAAAATGTAACAATCAATCTCAAATATGAAGTCAATGGATTTTATGTTGAGAAATAGAAAAATACAATAAATATCTATATTTGATAGAGATAAGACACATGTTTTTCTATAGAGAACCAACCATCTCTTCGTACCATGGTGTTTAGTAACATCCATATCACTAGATAAAATCTTCGATGGAATATTATGATGATTAGAAATATGGGTTGAAAAAAATGAATGAGATGGACCAGTATCAATTAGAGTAGTCACTAATGATAAATCTATAGTAATGGTACGTCTCACAGTCGCTTGAACACTATCTTCTTCCTCTGGAGTCTCTTACACTATGTGATGAATCTTTATTCTAGATGTGTGTGGCTAGAATCCTTTTATACATAAATATTGTAATTTTTCCATAATTTTATAAGGCATTTATTATCCTATGTCACTATATGGATTGGAAAATTTATGGAATAATCTTTTTATGTGAGACAAGTTTTACTTGAGCCAAAAATTTTAGATCCTCGGTTCAATGAATCATTGAATTCCCTATTTTTCATGACTGGTATAAAATCAAATGGACTCTACCAAGAAATAAAATAGGTTTATAAAAACCATTTAATAGAGAAAAATCATGAGAAAAATAAACCCTCCTCATTACCTTAGAAGAGGCAACACTACTGTTAAGAAATAATGAAAATAATGATAGCCCTAACATTACAACCATGTACATTTCCACTATTACTAATCTATCCATTACATCCGAATACGAAAAAAAATTGAGAATGAAAAACTAAGAATGAATACAGAGAAGATGTCCCAACTAAAAAATTTGAGCATTCATCCTGTCATTAGATACTATATTAGGTGTGATGTGAATGAGATTAGAAAAACGGTATAAATACTCTATCACAATCCTTTCAGCCTAACCAATTTTGAAAAACTCTGTATCTTTGGACAATGGAATCGACTCTAATTTGAATAGGTCGATGAAATGACATTTTATGTTTTTCCAATCGAATCAATCATGATTATTCTTCATCACCATTTGGTTCCACCATATCTTACTCAGTCTTTCTATCTTGAAGGTGGAATACATCACATTTATTTTGTTGGGTTTGTGCAAGAACCCAAAAAAACACTCCATCCTTATGAACCCCTCCCAGAACTATTGATAATAATTTTATCTTTTGAATGGTATGACCTACGGGTTAAACAAAACATGAGAACATATCTTGAGAAAATCCCTCTAAAGTTACATATCTGGATCATTAATGGGAACTGGAGGTGGTGGCTATCACAATGCAAGTACAGTGTGCATAATTTCCTCAACTAGGTTCATGTCATCAAAAGGATTTTCTCAATAATATTTATTAGCAACTTCCATATGGATTTGATTCACATATATTCTAAGAGGCATGATTTTACACAACATCATAAGACATCAAAAAATACCCCAATGGAGAAACAAGGAAAATTAATACCAAGAGAGAGACAAAAAGTTCTAGATTTCAATCAATCCGGATAAAATGTAGGGGAAAACACTAGACCCAATCCACATGGTTTTTTCCATACCCACCCCTAGAGACTATAGGTTACTTATGCCCAAATATTTATATGAATGAAATCATACATACCTATTAAATCCCAAAAATATTTCCTAATGAAAACTGACTTCAAGAGAAAAGCTCAACCTAGATCTCAGTTACCAATTTTTCATGACCATCCTAGATACCCAGGTAACTCAATATCTGATCCAGCACTGATATTTCTCAATATGTGTTTTTAATCCCCATGTTTTAGACACTATCACATAGAACCATAAAAATTTTAATGGGAACAATTTTTTGACAGACAATGCTGAAGTAAAAGAGACAAGTATATAGGTATGCAAAAGAAACTCCACTAGGAGATGTGTACCATAAGACAAACAAGCATAAAAACGGTAATAAACTATATAAATATATCGAAAAAATATGAAGAAAAACTACCAATGTACCAAAGGACATAACTCTCCAATTGCACAGATCAATAGCTAGAACCTTCCCCAAGTGTTTCTTTTCCCCTACACAAACCTAGATGTAGAAAGTCTATAAACTCGCGAAGGAACATGTAGGGCGTGACATAAAAATCCATGTAGGGTCTCCCCATGTTTTTTATATAAGATGAAAATGTCCAATTAATCAACAATGTTGATTATATATAAAACAAATAGTTTTTGTATTTCAAATTCATAATTTAATAATTTCTTGAATTACATTTCAAAAGATGGCAATACATTAAAAAAAATGCTTTACATTCCAAGTAATGGAATATTTCGGAAACAATGGAACATTTAAAACAATTATTAAATAAAATATTTTAGATAAAATAATATATATAAATAATAAATCATATAAAATAATCTAAAATAATGGAATATATTCATTTAAAATTCAAAAAAATAGAGGAACATGGTCATATGACTAAGAGGGTGTGATAGTTCTAGGATATAGGGACTCCACACTGAAGGTGACATGGAAATATGTGCATATGTCATATTTAACACAGGATAAAGAGTAGAGATCATCATATATTAAGGGTTGTGACGTGATACATTTCTGTTTTGGAACATTATAAATCATAATGTGTTGTCCAAATAACTCATTAAATATTATGGATTTCATGTGATCTAGTAAAAAATTATTATGGGAAATTTATTTCATATAAACCAAAAAAAATTAATCCCCTTATGCAATTCAAATATTAAAATTTTCCATTTAAACAACATAATGGGGTTATAATAAAAAAACAATCCTTTTTAATAAGATAAAACCCTAAGGTTTTTTTTAAATCCATTTTATGCCATTTTCAAATATATATATTTGAAAATGATTTACAATTTAATTTCACAAATCACTTCCACAAATTAAATTAAATATTTTATTTTCTTAAAAATTCCCTAGATTTAAAAATAAACCCATAATTCAGTGGAATGGGGGGACATCATAATTATTTATCAAACCAGCTTTTCAATATTAAATTCAACAAATTAATTGAAACAATTTCCATGAAATCCAAAATTTGAATTAAAGAATTAAAATTTCAAAATTTTCCATAAATAGACCCCAATTTAATTGAATTGGGTGTTTTTTAATTTCATGAGAAATCCCATTTTTATAACCCCAATTCAATTGAATTAGTATTTTACAACAAAATAATTGAAATAAATTTAATGAAAATAAACCATTTTCATATAATTGAAACTATTAAAATTAAATAATGAAATTTAATGTTAAACAAATCTAGAATTGTAACTCAACCAGCTACCTCGGGATCAATGGATCTCTCAATGCCAAACCCCAATTGGGACTTCCAATGATTAATGAAGATCACAAAAACTAGGAAAAAAGAATCAAAATATGTTTTAATAATCCAAAATAGAGGGTATAAGACCCATAATTCAATATGTGGATCTACAGAACCAACAGAAAAAATAGAGCTACATTAGGGAAAGGAGAATAGGAAGAGGAAACATATCAGGTGAAGATAGAATGACATTCCTTTCATTTTGATATTCTTTTGGGAGGAGTAAGAGGGGAAAACTCTTCCTGTGAGCTCCAAGGATGAGAGAACCCGATATGGGTCATTTCGGTCCATCGAGGACCTAAAAGGGGTTTTGGAAATTTTAAATTGAAATTAAGATTAATTAAAAACACATACACACGGTTTGTTGGGTAGATTCACATGGTTAGACAAAACTATGTGTCTGGTCATGTGCCTATTTTAAATAGGTCATAGAGTTTATCCTAAGAGGACATACGTCATGATGTACCATGTTACAAATATGTAAAACCTCACTAACTAATTTTTCATGGATTAGAATAAGATGAATCACAACATGGAAAAATATTGCACCAATAGTAGTGTAGCCCAGAAAAAAAAGAATTTTTTTAAAAATACACCCAAAGAAACCTGAAAAGAAACCCATTCAATAAATGATTATAAAGAGGGGTTTACAAATTTATGAAAATGGTAAAATGGTGTTACATCATATATTAATCAGATATTATCAAGAGTGGAAATACATGAAATATGACCACTTAAATAATGTATATCCAGAATAACTAATTAAGAGAGAAATCCTTGCTAATAAAAATGATATGATGTGACTTTTTATGGTTTTCAACTATGTCCAAAAAGAACTTTGGATTTCATATTTTTTTGGTAATATGATGATGAAATTAAGGTAGATGTTTTCATATTTATATTATTATATGGGTAATGGATATAACATTCCATTATAATTATATCTCTTGTCCTCAATCTTTTAACATAACATTCATCGATATACATACTGGGAAATATCCATTTCCCTGATGTTTTAACAGAAATACTCTTTTATATATATATACATCTTCATACATAAACGATGATGACCGAATGATTAAATTTGATCTTTTTCCAATATATTCTTATTCTAGTCATGTATTGATGAGAATTATTCTTGGTTCTTGAACCATATCTATCTATAATAATCATTTTTTAACCGATGAAAATTTTTCACGATCACATCTTCATTATGCACCTACTTAATACTCATAATGATGTATGATTGAACAGTCATCTATGAAAGATATGATATATCCCTTTCCCTTTGTGTTCATGACCCATCTTCTAAAAATTGATAATTATTGGATCTCATTAAATTCTCACCCCAGGAAAACATGATTGGTCTTTCCCACTAAGAGTAAATTCCACCTTGTTCATTTTTCCATGGTGGAAATGTTTAGATAAGTTATAATAATTGATCAATTTTGACCATATTCCCAAGAAAATATTCATCATGTTCTATGTAAATATATTTTAAATATTCTTATGATTAGTATATATATATATATCATTTATTTAACTCTATAGATTGTTATGTTATATCATTATTGTAAAAATTATCACTTCCATATTTAAATCATGATTTGGATAGTTTTGTTCATGGATTTGGAATTTTTATATTGTATAATAAAACCATGTTATTATTTATGATAGAAATCCTCATCCCATATTCTATGAATCAAAATATATTTAAAATAATTCTACACATCATAGTAGTGGGATTAGGGGTGCACTAACCAACCTTCCATCCAGTTCCTTGAAATTTTCCATGCAATAATATGTCAATGTAACTTATGTCACATCCAATAAAATTGGTTATTCAATAAGATATATTTGGGAAATTTTTATCTAATTATACATAGTATAGAAATAATTTATGAAACATATGGATTTATGTAACTATGTTTAGTCTGGACAATTTTTCAATAACATCCATCATTGATGTATCTATTGGCATATCATTATATGAATGTATATTTTTTAAGGATGAAATTATATATAAAGAAACTCCATACTTCAAAATGTCTTTGTAAATATTATTATTCCTCAGGGTATACCTAATAATTCTAATATAATATTAATATTCTTCTTTTTTCACTAAATATTTAAAAATATAATCAATAAATATTACAAAAAAAATCTATTGATATTCACTAAATATTATTCATTCTATCTAGGATTATTTGAAGGGTATTGTTAAGTCCAATTGGTAACATGAAAAATAAATAATTTCCATTCCTTATATAAAATGTTATCCTCTGTAGGTACTCCTTCAAAACTATCAATTACGGATATATAGTATGATGGACAATATAAACAAATTATTTAGTTCTTCTTAGTTGATCAAATAATTCATCAATATGATGTAACATATAATTTTTCTTGATAGTGATAATGTTATATTCTTTATAATCAATTAAATGATTAATTTAAAAATCATTCTCATTAATAATAAGAATAGTGAAACCCTTGGAGATCCATTTGGGAATGTGAATCCTTTTACAAGATTATCTTGAAGTTTCTTCATCAATTCCTAAAACTCAGTTCGCGATATCATATATGTTGTTTTTTATAATAGAGTAACACCATTTATGAGTTCTATTGAAAACTAAACTTCTCGATTCATGGGATAGAAAGAAATATTTTTAAGAAATACATAGAAATATTATTAAATTATAGGTTTATCTTTAGTTATGATTTTCTC
The DNA here is from genome assembly GCA_963277665.1 of Viscum album. Classification (NCBI taxonomy): domain Eukaryota; kingdom Viridiplantae; phylum Streptophyta; class Magnoliopsida; order Santalales; family Viscaceae; genus Viscum; species Viscum album. The sequence continues at coordinate 344,575,307 of OY728156.1, forward strand.
CCCAAATGTTTAAAATAAATTATACTCATAAATAGATAGTAATATAGATATAATTACTGTAATTTCAATTGTAAGTTCTTGTTTATCCTCTCATCTATAAATTAGCACAGATTGATTCAGAAAATAAAATGTGATATAATTCCCAAGAGAATAGAAAATTTTCTCAATATAAATACCCCTAATAAATCCATAATATCAAATCTAATTTTAAAATAGGGAGAATAAAAATAGTTAAACGAATCATATTACAACAAAATTATTTCAAAGATGAGCTAAATTCTTGAGATTAGGTCATCAAACTATTTGTATCATTCAGTTTTAAATCAACAAAAAACAATTGATTTGGTGATACGATACTATTAAAAAATTATTTCTGTATATATTTTTGAAAATAAATAAAATAGAACATTTATAGTTCTATAGTTAATGATACATAAAATATTAACCACTTTGTTCCCATACCCACTTCAGTAGTTGTGATTGATTATGTCATCTCTTTGTAAATTAAATTTTGAGTCAAATCAGTCATATTATCTTCATTATCACATGGATTTGGGATTTTATAGACATAACCCCAAAATTATTTCATCTAAATAATTCAGGTTTTTCTGGTGTATTATTTTGAATCATATTAAACTTTATTAAAATTTAGGTCATGTTATTCACTTTTTGATAATAAAAATATCGTTGACCATCCTCCCAAAACATGGAACATATTCCTTTTCATTTCTATAATTTACCTGAGTGCTTCTTGCCACAATTTTGGCATGTTTGTTGTTAAAAGTTTTTCCCTCCGCGTGTTATATAATATGCAATCCAATAAAACTCCATCTTCATTTTAATATCACAATAACAATAAGAATGAGAACTTTTATCTTCAATTACAACAGTGATTTGAGATAAGAAAATCACATCACATCTTCAAGGGATATTAGAGTATATTCCCTATTTTAAAAATAGTTTTAATTTAATAAATAAAAAATCAAATTTTGTATATGGATCAATAATAAAACTAGAATAATGTAGTGTAAGAGATTGAATATTTTCCTCAATAGTGAAGATGGATTTATCCAATTTTACATTAGTTCTCTAATTTACTTCTCTATTTCAGTAATAAAAGTATGTGAAAAATAAATAATAAGAAATACCATTAAAAATATTCACATTTGGTGAAATTTAATGCTTTCAATTTCAATGTTTTCTCAATAAGAGTCATCCATTGAAGAACAATTCATTCTAAGTGGTAGATTGATAAAACAAATTTCCCTTATTTAAAATCATTAGAAAACTAAGAATATCATTTCCATCACATTGATCAATTACTCTCTAATTAGTTTATCAAAATACCCACTAAATGAATATGGATGTTTTAACATAATATTGTTAATGAAATGTTTCTCTTTTAAAGTGTTGTTTAGATGTTCAATAAGATTCACATAATTTTTCATTTCTCAAGAGTGTTGGGAATACATTTCCATATTTTTTATTCTATATTCCATTCCATTTTGTTCCTGATCGGGATATTTATTTTTTTTCCTTAATTTTTTTAAAACAATTTTTTGATAGTTCTATTCATTGATTAAAATAAAAGTGTATAAAATATGTGTTTGAGAGACATTAATCAGTGTGGGTAGTAACATAAAAATAAAATCAATCAGGTCTTGTGATAAATTATGACACCTTATTGAAAACTAAACACACTTGAGTTTCTTCCTTAAGGGTTTCACCACATTTTTAAAATCCTAATATCCAAAATATCTAATCCATTATATAATAAAAACAATATCAACCCATGTATTTATGACAAATATATTCCATTTATAGTTCAATATTAAGTACATATTTGAAAATTAACTTCCTTGGGACTATGCATGTTTAGTGTCTCAGGTAATAGTTATATATAAACATATTTTTATGAACATTCTTCAACATCTTCAACAATATTTTTATCATATTGCGCCCTTCTAGGATTATCATACATAATATAATTATTCACAACCTAGGGAAAGTGGAAACTTATGAATGTGTAAGAATATATGTTCATTAATTTAAAAATGCAGACATAACATTCATTGATCATATATGGCAATAAGAAAAGAAAAATGGCATTTTTACATGATAATGACCTACCAAATTAATAATCAATTATACAAGATAATAAAACATGGGTCATGGAATAATGAGTTCATCCCAATATAACTCATATGTATAATCACAAATCAAACCCCACAAACCATGGATCATAATATGGGAATATATAATAGGAATGTGGCACATGTATAAACAGAGGATATAATAGAACTGTGAACATGTTTAATGATCAATAAGTACACTCATTATATTAAGGAAATATTATTCTATCTAGGTATAAAATTTATGGACATGAATTCATAAACATAAAATAAATTAATATACCATGATATGAATAGGTTCATTCGTAATATTGTAAATGTGAAATCAGTGTAAATGCATAACATATATATTTAGTGATGTGTAATTTGATACCTGATGAATTAGAGGGATATATAATTATAAATCTACCTACTAAATAATCAGTTAAATACATAAGAAATCCATAATATAATAAACAATTCAGCATATTATAACCTATGAGTCTTAACATGATTTCATAATAACAAAGTTAACTATAGGTAATGAAATGGGATTGATAGGATCGTCCATAAAACCTCATCAAAAGAAACCTTTAAAATAATTATAGTTAATGGTATCAAAAAATAATTTCCCTAATGAACCAAAATATTCTTTAATGGTTTTTCATATATATTAATAGAACATTTAAAACATAAATATATTATTTCTTAAAAAACATGGAAAATATCATTTTCTTTCATTATTTTAAACAATAAAAAATTTCGAGAATTTTAATAATAAAAATTTACTAAATATTACCATGGAAACATGTAAATGAACCATGAATATAAATAATATTCATTATTTCAGGAATATATATTTATTATTTATTTGTTATAGTAGACCATTCTCTTCACAATTTTAAAAAAAGTCAAAAATGTGTTGTATGTAAAAAAAAGTAAAAGTTAAATTTAATAATCTATAAAGAAGAATAAATGTAGTAAAATTATTATTTATATATAATTTATTAATGGAAAAAATATTCTAAAAATCATTTTTTTGAACATTGGAATAGATTAAAAAGTTCATCGACCAAAAATTTAGTAAGGCCTAATTTTCATGAAAACATTTTATCGAATATTTTAAGTATCCAAGAGTGAAAAGGTAAAAATACCCTTAAATTATAGTAATAACATTAGCTGAATAAAATTAATTGGGTTTAAATTATAATAATCAAATAAATTCCTTCAATGGAAATTAAATATAGAGAATCAAAAAATTAAATGATATTACATCATTAACCCTAACCTCAGGTGCTTTTCTACTTCATATATGTTGAAGAAATTTATATAAAAAATATTTATTTATTATAAATATTATATAGAAACATAATATTATAAAAAATACTCTTTATAATTCCCTTATAATTTATGATTACACTTTTGTTAACAATTCTATATTAAAATGAACATTTATGTGAAAACTAGAATTGTTTCCATGAATGTTCCAGTTCAACGGTTCCAACAATGCACTTCTGTCATGGATTCCTAATCTAAAGTATAATAATAGGTTAGTAATTATAATATTTTAAAAATATAAAAAATTTTATAATAATTCATATAAATTATTTATTTAAAATGTGTTACATCACTTAGTAATGATGATTGTATATACATACGCTCAAGTGATGCATTAAATTTTCCATGGAATAAAGGAAAGAATGTTACATAATACTTAAAAACTCTGTAATCAAAATTGTAACATGAATATTATAAATATTCATTAATAATTTATTATTTATACCAATGTAAATAGGATTTGAAAAAGTAATCACATTTCATTATGAAGGTCGTTGTTCATTTATATGGATGAGTGATGTTATCATTTATCAAAACAAGGGAAATAGATAAAATATGATAATAAAATTTACATAAAAACATATATTTATTTTAATTATACTGATTCCTCTATGTTAAGATGTTTATAAAAATTTTGGATGAATTTTAAGATGAATGAAATATGAGAAATATCAGTAAGAACATATGCCTGTTTTTTGGGCATCCTCATTTCAAAAAAACTTTATAGATTCATGTATGAGTATTTTGGAAATAAAATCATCTAATGTACAAGATAATTTTGTTGGTGGATTATTCAGGTGGATATTTTATGAGATAAATTTGTCTATTGTAGTACACAAGAGGGGATATGAGGCTCTATTATTTAACTGAGAGGAGTTACACACTTGTAATTATTATGAATATTAAAATATAATAAAGATACTATCATTAGAATTTTTCTCAATTTTTTCTAAAGTTATAATATGGTATTATATAATATAAAAATACCTTCATAAAATAGGATTTGGAAATTTTTTGGGTCATTTATACTCTTATCTCTTTTGTCGAGGCCCTCATAAACCCTTTTATCCATTACCATGATATGGAATTTACAACATAAGTTACTATTGATATAAACCAACAATAAAAATAATAATTAATAAATATTGAATTTATTATTATAAATATACAAACCATTTTATCATAATCAATTTTAAAAAGTAAAAGAGATTCATTTTTTTGAAAAATGTGCAAAATGTACCGAGACACATTTTTTAAAAATGAATTTTTAAGCATAAAATTGAATTTATTTTTATCTAATACCTAGTATAAAACATTAGAAAATATATAATATATTTTTATCTTAATATATTATTAAAATCATAAAAAAATAATCAATAATTAAATTCTTTAAAATAAAACACATAATGCAAAATGAAAATCATTTTATGAAGAAAAAAGCTAACCTTCGACATTCTAATGAATTTGTCATCATTGATAACCAATTTATAATAAATATATGAATGATTATATGAGTTTAATTATTTAATACCAATGTATTTCATTAAAATCCAATTTAATTAGTGATTATTAAACTAAATATATATAAAAATAAAATAAATTGATATATTTTGTAATATATAAAATTGATTAATTATTTTATTGGAAATAATCAATAAATTTTCATTAGATAAAACATTTTAACCTAATTTTAACAATATATTTAGTACTATTAATCCCCAACAATCGAATTTCTATAAGTTAATAATATCCTTCAACCACAATATTTCACTTTTATATCACAGTTTATTTAACATCAATGTTTTCTGTAAGGAAGGCTATCCAAAAATAAAATTCATTTAATGAGAAATATATCATAATATAATAGGGTTTGAGATAAATAAAATATGATATATATTCTTTAGTGATTTACTCAATGTAGTTATATCACAGTATTCATAAAATCCCTATAAGAACATAGAAGGTTCATCGACTATAATGATACCTTAAAAGAAGAAAGTTTATCATTTAAGTGCAAGTGCAATAAAGGTTTCTATTTGATGGATGTAGTGTATTTTGAATTTGGTTTGAGTTGTTTCCGTTGAATATATCAACATTTTAATATTTATTACCATAATATTAATAAATATATTATCATATTTTGGTTCTTCTTATGTACCATTTTTGGTGATATTGTCCTTAAATTATATCCCTCATCATGAGGTCATAATAGTTCCAATCTATATTGATATCCTGGTAATTATTTTTAAATAACCATAAAAATATTACCTATGATCTATATAATATATATTAAATAGAAGAAAATGATGTTTAACAATAATGTATTGGAGGCTCATAAAAAATTGATACTTATTTCTGTCACTATCACACATGGAAATCTTCATGAAAAGAGGTTATGAGGATTTAATCCTTAATTGGAATTCAACCTATTTACATGGAAATAGATATTAATAATTATAAATTTGTATAATTTCAATTATAATGGATATAATTATTAATTTATATCACAAATATCAAACATTGATGTATAGATGAAAAATTTGATGACATAGGTTCATGGAGAGGGAGAATACAATGGGTGTGTCATAAGTGATGTGATGTTAATTAAATAAGACATGAATGGATTGAACCCTAAAAAGATAATGAATAAAGATATATTTTTCCCCTTGATTTTAAATAGAACTATTAGATTAAATCCTTGGACATTATATTTTATTGATGAGTTTATTTCATGAATTCAAAGGAATATAAATCAACCATATAGGAAGATAAAATAAGTATGTTTCCTCCTTCATGAGATATTGAAGAAAATGGATTAAAATATTGAGTTATGTTCGTTGTAAGGTTGTTTTCATTGTGCTTACAAATTATCTCAATATGGGTTCAATGATCTGTTTCTAGACTCTAATATTAGACATTACATATGTTCTCATAATGAAACTGAGAAAGTGTCCTAGAGGATCATACATGAAGTATATCCAAAACATCATTAAATTCATTTATAATTAAATTTCTCCAATAAATATATTTATTAGCTTATAAAGGATAATTATTTAATTATATTTGATTTTATAAATTCAATCACCAAACATTTAGGATTAGAATGTGTATAAGGCCCCAGCCTTAAACCTTACTTAATCTTGAGTTAATACAAGATTACACATTGAGGATCTTTTCAGGTTTAGATTTTTAGAGAATTAGATCATAAAACTTGCATTACATTCCACATTTAAACAAAGTGGTTACATAAAGATAGTATTCATTTTTTCCCATCAACGGAAACATATTTAAAAATAAATCTTGGATTATTTCTTGACACTTCCTTGACACTATCATCATATCATGTACCATTCCCTTGACCTGTGAAAAACATTTCAAAAACATGGGATGAGCATAAAAAGCTCAGTAAGGGTTATAAAAATATGGAAAGGAAACATGAGTTCATATATACATAAGAATGAAATCATACTTTACCCGTAAAACATAGGCACTTTAACATACCTCATCAAATCATGAATAAATCATAGAAATTATAAGACATAAAGGTAACTTGAGGCATTCATAACATTCTTACATAGGGAGTAACCCTCTTGGTTACGTTTGGAATACCCATCACAGTATATTCCCTAAATCTCTTCAGAGAAACCATAACGTTTAACCCCTTCACGTTACCCAATGCATTGGAGAGCTATATCGGGCTCACCCGCCCTTAGTTTATCACGGAACCACCCGTTTTCATAACAATGCCCAAGAACCATAACATAAACTTATCACATAAAACATGCATAAAGGAAACATAACATTTCCACATCACAATATAACATTTTAGGATATTGAAATAATGAATCCATTCAAAAAACCCCATTTTCAAAACCATTTAAAACATTTAATAAATAGATTTTTGAAAAAAAGTGTCACATACCACCTTGAAGATTTTAGCATTTTAAACCACTAATATCCATATAAATAAATCCTTAAAACCATTTTGAAAACATGGATATTAATAAGAACAAATCATTAAAACATTTAAAGCGATATTTTGGTTAAAGGGTTTTTTACCAAAATTAGAGACACTTGAATACAATAATTGAGGAATAACATTCAGTCACAACTTTATAATATCATGAGAATAAATGGATTCATGATATAATATTCCAAAGGACAGTATATACACCATATAATAGTGAATTGGTGCATAACAACAATGAAGTCTCAATAGAAATGTAAAATGTGATGAAATCCCTTATAAAGAAGGTATCCTTAAATTAAGGATAAATCAATCTCAAAATTATGTGTGAAAAATATAAATACACCAAATATAAGTGGATATTAAGTGTAAAACAATAAAAGTTCATTCAAACATATTCAAAAGATTACATATTCAATAACTACATGTTGAACCCAAAGAAATCGAAATTGGGTTTAAAAAGTTCCCTTAGTAAAATTCGACAGCCTAACAGCGTCACTTCATAATTCAGAAAATGAGTTGATGAGAGATAAAAAGGGTATATAATAACTTGGACATAAAATTTACATCAATAAGGATATATAAGATATATCTCAACATAATAGTATGTGAATTAAAAGTCATAACAAAAGATGTCTTTTAAAAAGAGGAGGGTGAAAGGTTCCCTTACCGACTTGGGTATCTTTCAAAACATACACCCCATGAAAGAAGGACAATACATCATTGATGTAAATACTCATAAACTAAAGAATATTACACAAATATTAGAATAATGGGATGTACATACACCACTCCAAAGAAATTGTGGCAAATGTAGCATAAATCTCACAGGAATAAAAGTGAGATGAAAAATCCCTTACGAAAACTCAGCATCCTAACGACGCCACTTAAAACATAAAAAAAATGGATTGATGAGATCAAATTGGTTCCATCATCATATTAAAATAAAGTTTAAATCAATATTAATATAAAATAACATCCCCCAACATAACAAAGTGGATCTTAAAAGAAGTGACATAAAGGAGAGTACTTAAAAAGAAAGAGAGAGGTTGGATCTCTTACGTAAATTTGGCAGCCTAACGGCGCCACTGAAAACATCCAAAATGGATTTATGAGAGAGAATAGGGTCTCTAATCATATGAACATAAAAATTACAGTAAGAGTAATATAAAATAACATCCCAATAACAAGAAAGATGATCTTACAAGGAAGGACATAAAAGAGTGTACTTAAAAAGAAAGAGAGGAGTAGGATCCCTTACCTCGGGTCCGACTTGACTCGATCGTTCTTTAACGTCCTGAATAATAAACTTGAGTTAATTTCTAATTTCTTAAAAACCTTTTTAAATTTCATTATTCCTTTTATATCACTTATTTCCATGTTATAAACATTATGTAATCATTTAAGTTAATAATGTTTATTTTGTCGATATTTGGTTCTTAAGTCAAAAGTGGACTTCTTACAATTACATGTTGTTCGTGTTGTCAAAGGTACATTATATCTAGAATGATATTCGTGATTTGGGTATCATATATATCATATATATCCAGAATATACATGTATTTATAATATTACATAATCATTTAGAGGTAAGAAATGAAATGCACCGTTCATGGAGACGGTAAGCCGTACGTACGCATGAACACTACTTTAATTTCTTTGTCATATTAATGGAATTAAAACCAAATGAGATGTATGTATATTTTAATTCCAGAATTATATTCCTCATTTATATGTAACATACATCATATATAATAACTTTAAATCTATCCTATATACATCCCACATATGACATTAACGAATCAAATCACTTGAGAGGGCGGTAGTCCGCACTTCCTAAAATGAAATTATCGTGTTTACCCATAATGGAAACCATAAAGGTATGCCACAAAAGAAAAATAAATAAGCTTAATTAAAACATAAACATATTATATATCATATATAAAATATAGTGACATCATAATGGCCACCTTTAAAGCTGTTAAAAGAATATTGAACAATCATCGTTTCGTGAGGCAGAAAATCGCCAACCACAGAAACAGTATGTTCTTTAACCATTAGACGAAGGTGTGTGTAAGTGTAGCTCGAATACTTCTTATAACAACATACTAGTATATTTAATATACTGGGGTTGTTACAAAAGAAATGAATAAAAAGATTTTAGGGGGTTGGAGAAGCAAAATAAAACAAAAGGACACAGGTGAAGACATTACCTTAAAATTGCGTAACTCCCTTTGGTTTGAGCTCAAAGGCTTCCTTGGGAAGACTTCTGACCCAATTTAGGCTTCAAGAAGTTAGAGAGGGATGTGTAGAGACAAAATGGGTAGGTTGTTGCCGAGCCAAAGACTTTGGAAGTGTGGGTAAGGAGGTAGAGGTGGGGGCCTTTTATAAGAGGAGAGGAGGGGCACCCTTGGAAAGTAAAGAAATGTACCTTTATTTTAAAATGATTTTCGGATTTAAAAGGTCCCAAATTGATTTGTTTCTAGGATAAGGTTATAAAGGTTCTAAAGACACCAATAAAATAGGTTTTGGACATTTTTAGGTCTTATATTTTACATTATCTTTCCATTTTATTTAAATCGTTAAATAATGAGGTCATTGTTGCATCGTCATAATGTCATAAATAAATTAATTTATTTAATGTATAAAAATTATTAAAAAAATACTATGATGTAGGAAATATTATTATCTTTCCAATGTTTATTTATAGTCAAAAATTTGACTTCTATAACCACATGTAAAAATTGTTTTATTAAAACATCTCATATTTGTGTCATTTTACTTTAACATTAAATAAAAAGGTATTTATGTCATTTCCAACCAAAGTGGCTCCATGGGGTCCCCAAGTTGACCCATGGATTTTTTTGGTCCGCCATGACTCATCCAATGAGGGTAGGACATGTGTATAGGTCATTTCATATTATTAAAACATTATTTTTACCTTAAACTACAATAATTACCTCTAATCGCGATTAAAAACTTAATAAGTTACTATTCACCAAAAAATTATTTTAATCGAATTGAACCACATTTTAATTCTTAATGAAAACCATGTATGTCGGATTTTTGAAATTCAAAACACAATGATGGAAACTTTTCATTTAAATGGAAAATCGGTTTTTATAAGTACCACTTAGTGGTTTCACTATTCATCAAAAATTGAAGTTTTTTAGAAAATTACCAAAAATTCACCCTAAGTTATTTTTGATATTCTGAATTAAAAAATGATGTTTATTTTAAAAAATTCAAAACATATAGGTTGAATTAATTAATTTAATAATTAATTCCCACTGTCAAAACAAATAGCGTGTTTTTATGAAACAAAATGTATCAAAAGATTGACACTAGTTTAAGTCCGATTTCAAAGTGAAATTAATTCCAAAGACTACTATTGGATTAAATGGTAAAAATATATTCTAATTTATCTTTAAAACCAAATAAAAATATAATCTAATCATATAAATAAATTATAATAAAAAGAGGGTTTGAATTAAAATACAACATTTTTCACTATTCATTAAAAATTGAACTTTTTCGGAAAACTAACAAAAATTTACAAAAAGTAAATTTTGTTGTCCCAATTATAAATAAGAGTTTTATTTTTTCAAATATAACACATAATATTTTCAAAAAGTGGATTTAAAAGAGTTTCGCCATCAAAAGGCGGTTAATCGACCATTTAAAGAATATTAGAATGTTTTCGCTTAAAATTGGATTCATTCGCATTTTTAATTCTCTAACATTTATTATAAAAAGTAAAAATATTTGACAAACATTTATAATAATTTTTTAGTTAGTTCTATTCATTCCCTCCATTACAACAACTAGGCAATAACTACTATTTAAAATAATATTATTTTATTTTTAGAGTGCAATTTAAGATTCCCAAGAAAATCGTTGTTGCGTATTGGGTACGCCATCGAGCATAGATTCCCCTTTAAAGTAATATTAATATTTTATTCACAAATATGGATAAATATAAAAATTTCATATTATTTATTTACCTGGGGTGTTACATCCTTCCCCCCTTTTGGGAATTGCGTCCTCACAATTTTAAAATTGAGCTTGGAAACATCCTTGAAAGTCCCACATCGGAACAAGAGTCGGTAAAACAATCACATTAAAATAAAGGACGATAAGTACAGAGCTCACCCGAGTTAACCCATACTAGGATTCCATGTAGGAAAACATGGACATGGAGGAGAAAACATAGGGTCAGGTTCTGATGGAGTGTGATAGAAAACATGTTTAGGCGAAAGTTAACCATAATAAAATCACAAACTTGTGATGGGTTAAATGGTATCCGATTCCCCAGTAGGAAAAGTTAATAGACAACATTTTTGTTTTAAGTTACTTTTTATTGAGGAATTTGTTCATAAGGAAACGTAATCACTTATCATGTTGACTTTCAACTTTTATTAGATTCCTTAAACAAACTCATATTTTCTCCAAAAGACGAGTATTTAAGAAGACTTATTCACATTAATAGTACTATAATAAACTTCTAGAGAATCACCTAATCCACAAAAGAGAACTATATACTTCCCATGTCTTTAGACTTTAACCAAAACCAAAACCAAAAAGGTTAGTACAAGATCAGATAATCCAGAAAAGGATAACCCTTTATAAAAAGAAAATCTATTCTTAATCTCCAAAATTTGTCCAACAAAACCCAAAGTTCAACGTGGACCATTTGATAAACAATTTGTCCATTAAAATTCTTCAAAGTAAACCAAACTAATATTTAAACCCAAATATTTGAAGGATTTAGTCACATAGTCTTCCAAGTTAAATCGTAACATTTATCTCCAAACAACATCAGATGCTCTTAATGTCTTGTATTGAAATGTAATTAACCTAATCACATATCCTCCATGATAGGTTAATAAGTTTCCATAGATAACCCAAAATCAACATACACTTAATTCATAAAATCATCTAACTAAAAAGAATCAGTAAAAGTAACCAGGGACTTCACGTAGTCCAGTTGTAGGCGATAAATACTAGTCGCAATTTGGTTGTGGGTTCGATTCCCACAGCTTTGTCTGACGCGACGGGTTGTCACACGGTCTGCATGTTTTCGTTTTTCCAAAACTATATAATTCTCAAATAATTCCCCCAAAAGAGATAAAATCATCAAAAAATAACCATAACATAATTTAACTTTAATTTTATCTCATGCCTTTCACTTCCATCAAAACATATAGTAACCCATAATTACCTCAAAAGTAAGGATCATATAAACCCAAATGGTTCTTTATAACTATTTCCACAAAAGAACAGAAAACTATTCTTTGAATAAAATTTTCATATATTAAACATCAGGGTTACACATACATTAAAAAGTCTTCTAATGTAACCCCATCATCAAAAGAGAGTTAATACTCTTAAGAATTTCACCATAACTCTTGAAGCCCTTATATGTTGACTTCTTACTCATTCAACATTCTGCATGATCCATTAACCATTCCATTCCTACTTATTCTAGAATACTACTTTCCTACAAACAAAATCATGAATCATATCCTAAGATTCCAGAATAGGCAAACAAAAGTTAAGAAATAATCCATAACTTTGATTGGTCATTGTCAGTTTCTTCATCCTCAATCGGAATGGCATTAGGTATTGGTAAACGAATATTTGTACGATCTTGGTGATCCCATTCAAGAAACTTCTTTATAGAACATGTGTTTGCATAATGACCATGCACACCACATTTAAAACATTGAATTGATCCCTCAGAAAGAACTTCTTTCCCTTTCCTCGAGTCAACTGGATTCTTCCTTTTTCCATGGTAGGTTATTACTTTATGACCTTCATTTACACATCTATAGCATATTTCTTTCCATTTGAAACATTTTCCTAGGTGTTTCTTTCCACATCTTTGACACACAAGTTTTTGAACATACGAACCTTTATGATTATTACTCGTAGTTCCGTAGGGATTTGTTTCTCCCATATATGATGCCTTATAGAAATCACCAAGGTTTAGGAGGTCAATCATGACTCCAGATAGTTGGTTGAGGATAAACACAAGCGTTCTCATTGCAGCTCCCATATCATTCAGTTTCTTGCTCAAAATACTATCACAGTTTCCTTCACATCCACTGTTACTCTGGTTCCTGCTAAATCCAGCCATTTACTAAAACCAAAAAGGTCAAAGTGAGTATATCAACAAAACCATATTGTACTAATGAGGAAGATAAACACTAAGATATACTTACTCATTCAATTTATCTAAAACTACGACACTTTCGGAATTCCTAACCATTATGGTAATGTCACTTATGCTTAAAGAATACCCTAACCTCTAAAGTTATCTAAACCGACCTTTGATACCAACTATAAGGCCCCAGCCTTAAACCATACTTAATCTTGAGTTAATACAAGATTACACATTGAGGATCTTTTCAGGATTAGATTTTTAGAGAATTAGATCATAAAACTTGCATTACATTCCACATTTAAACAAAGTGGTTACATAAAGATAGTATTCATTTTTTTCCCATCAACAGAAACATATTTAAAAATAATGCTTGGATTATTTCTTGACATTTCCTTGACACTATCATCATATCATGTACCTTTACCTTGACCTGTGAAAGACATTTCAAAAACATGGGATGAGCATTAAAAGCTCAGTAAGGGTTATAAAAATATGGAAAGGAAACATGAGATCATATATACATAAGAATGAAATCATACTTTACCCGTAAAACATAGTCACTTTAACATACCTCATCAAATCATGAATAAATCAAAGAAATTATAAGACATAAAGGTAACTTGAGGCATTCATAACATTCTTACATAGGGTGTAACCCTCTTGGTTACGTTTGGAATACCCATCATAGTATATTCCCTAAATCTCTTCAGAGAAACCTTAACGTTTAACCCCTTCACGTTACCCAATGCATTGGAGAGCTATATCGGGCTCACCCGCCCTTAGTTTATCACAGAACCACCCGTTTTCATAACAATTCCCAAGAACCATAACATAAACGTATCACATTAAACATGAATAAAGGAAACATAACATTTCCACATCACAATATAACATTTTAGGATATGGAAATAATGAATCCATTAAAAAAACCATTTTCAAAACCATTTAAAACATTTAATAAAGATATTTTTGAATCAAAGTGTCCCATACCACCTTGAATATTTTAACATTTTAAACCATTAATATCCATATAAATAAATCCTCAAAACCATTTTGAAAACATGGATATTAATAAGAACAAATCATTAAAACATTTAAAGCTATATTTTGGTTAAAGGGGTTTTACCAAAATTAGAGACACTTGAATACAATAATTGAAGAATAACATTTAGTCAAAACTTTATAATATCATGAGAATAAATGGATTCATGATATAATATTCCAAAGGACATTATATACACCATATAAGAGTGAATTGGTGCATAACAACAATTAAGTCTATAGAAATGTAAAATGTGATGAAATCCCTTATAAAGAAGGTATCCTTAAATTAAGGATAAATAAATCTCAAAATTATGAGTGACAAATATAAATACACCCAATATAAGTGGATATTATGTGTAAAACAATAAAATTTCATTCACACATATTCAAAGGATGACATATTCAATAACTACATGTTGAACCCAAAGAAATCGAAATTGGGTTAAAAAGTTCCCTTTGTAAAATTCGACAGCCTAACAACGTCACTTCAAAATTCAGAAAATGAGTTGATGAGAGATAAAAAGGGTATCTAATCACTTGGACATAAAATTTACATCAATAAGGATATAGAAGATAATATCCCAACATAATAGTATGTGAATTAAAAGACATAACAAAATACATCTTTTAAAAAGAAGAGGGTGAAAGGTTCCCTTACCGACTTGGGTATCTTTCAAAACATACACCCCATGGAAGAAAGACAACACATCATTGATATAAATACTCATAAACTAAAGCATATTACACAAATAGTAGAATAATCATCAGTACATACACCACTAAAAGGAAATTGTGGCAAATGTAGCATAAATCTCACGGGAATAAAAGTGAGATGAAAAATCCCTTACAAAAACTCGACATCCTAACAGTGCCACTTAAAACATAAAAAAAATAGATTGATGAGATCAAATAGGGTCTCTAATCATATTAAAATAATTTTTACAGAAATATTAATATAAAATAACATCCCCCAACATAACAAAGATGAGATTAAAAGAAGTGACATAAAGGAGAGTACTTAAAAAGAAAGAGAGAGGTTGGATCTCTTATGTAAATTTGGCAGCTAACGGCGCCACTCAAAACTTCCACAATGGATTTATGAGAAAGAATAGGGTCTCTCATCATATGAACATATAAATTACAGTAATAGTAATATAAAAGAACACCCCAATCACAAGAAAGATGTTCTTAGAAGGAATGACATAAAAGAGTGTACTTAAAAAGAAAGAGAGGAGTAGGATCACTTACCTTGGGTCCGACTTGACACGATCATTCTTTAACGTCCTGAATAATAAACTTGAGTTAATTTCTACTTTCTTAAGAACCTTTTTCAAGTTCATTATTCCTTTTATATCACTTATTTCCATGCTATAAACATTATGTAATCATTTAAGTTAATAAATGTTTGTTTTGTCGATATTTGGTTCTTAAGTCAAAAGTGGACTTCTTACAATTACATGTTGTTCGTGTTGTCAAAGGATCACTATATCCAGAATGATATTCATGATTTTGGTATCATATATATCATATATATACAGAATATACATGTATTTATAATATTAAATAATCATTTAGAGGTAAGAAATGAAATGCACCGTTCATGGAGAAAGTAAGCCGTACGTACGCATGAATGCTACTTTCATTTCTTTGTCATATTAATGGAATTAAAAAAAATGAGGGGTATGTATATTTTAATTCCAGAATTATACTCATCATTTATATTTAACATAAATCATATATAATAACTTTAAATCCATCCTTTATACATCCCACATATGGCATTAACGAATGAAATCACTTGAGGGGGCGGTAGTCCCCGCTTCCTAAAATAAAATTATCGTGCTTACCCACAATGGAAACCATAAAGGTATGCTACAAAAGAAAAATACAGAAGCTTAAGTAAAACATAAACATATTATATATAATATATAAAATACAGTGACATCAAAATGGCCACCTTTAAAGGTGTTAATAGAATATTGAACAATCATCGTTTCGTGAAGCAGAAAATCGCCAACCACAGAAACAGTATGTTATTTAACCATTAGAATAAGGTGTGTGTAAGTGTAGCTCGAATACTTCTTATAAAAACATCCTAGTATATTGAAGATACTGTAGTTGTTACAAAAGAAATGAATAAAAATAGTTTAGGGGGTTGGAGAAGCAAAATAAAACAAAATGACACAAGTGAAGACATTACCTTAAAATCGGGTATCTCCCTTTGGTTTGAGCACAAAGGCTTCCTTGGGAAGACTTCTGACCCATGTGAGGCTTCAAGAAGTTATAGAGGGATGTGGAGAGGCAAAATGGGCAGGGTTTGGCCGAGACAAAGACTTTGTAAGTGTGGGTAAGGAGGTAGAGGTGGGTGCCTTTTATAAGTGGAGAGGAGGGGCACCCTTGGAAAGTAAAGAAATGTTCCTTTATTTTAAAATGAGTTTCGGATTTAAAAGGTCCCACGTTGATTTTTTTCGAGGATAAGGTGATAAGGGTTCTAAATCCACAAATCCAATAGGTTTTGGACATGTGTAGGTCTTATATTTTACATTATCTTTCCATTTTATTTAAATTTTTAAATAATGAGGTCATCGCTGCATCATCATGATGTCATAAACAAATTTATTTATTTAATGTCTAAAAATTATAAAAAAATTACTATGATGTAGGAAATATTTTTATCTTTCCAATGATTATTTATAGTAAAAAATATGACTTGTATAACCCCAAGTAAAAATTGTTTTAGTAAAACATCTCATGTTTGTGTCATTTTTACTTTGACATTAAATAAAAAGGTATTTATGTCATTTTCCAACCAATGTGGCTCCATGGGGTCCCCAAGTTGACCCATGGATTTTTTTGGTCCTCCATGACTCATCTAATTAGGGTAGGACATGTGTCTATGTCATTTCATATTATTAAAACATTATTTTTACCTTAAACTACACTAATTACCTCTAATCGCGATTAAAAACTTAATAAGTTACTATTCACCAAAAAATTATTTTAATCTCATTGAACCACATTTTACTTCTTAATGACAACCATGTATGACGGATTTTTGAAATTCAAAACACAAAGATGGAAAAATTTCATTTAAACGGAAAATCTGTTTTTATAAGTACCACTTAGTGGTTTCACTATTCATCAAGAATTGATGTTTTTCAGAAAATTACCAAAAATTCACACTAAGCTATATTTGATATTCCGAATTCAAAAATGATGTCTATTTTAAAAAATTCATAAAATATAGGTTTCATTAATTAATTTAATAATTAATTCTCACTGTCAAAACAAATAGCGTGTTTTTATGAAACAAAATGTATCAAAAGATTGACACTAGTTTAAGTCTGATTTCAAAGTGAAATTAGTTTCAAAACCACTATTGGATTAAATGGTAAAAATATATTCTAATTTATATTTAAAAACAATTTAAAATATAATCTAATCATATAAATAAATTAGAATAAAAAGAGGTTTTGAATTAAAATACAACATTTTTCACTATTCATTAAAAACTGAACTTTTTCGAAAAACTACCAAAAATTTACACAAAGTAAATTTTGATGTCCCGATTCTAAAGAAGAGTTTTATTTTGTAAAATATAACACATAATATTTTCAATAATTGGATTTAAAAGTGGTTCGCCATCAAAAGGCGGTTAATCGACCTTTTAAAGAATATTAGAATGTTTACGCTTAAAATTGGATTCATTCGCATTTTTAATTCTCTAAAATTTATTATAAAAAGTAAAAATATTTGACAAACATTTATAATCATTTTGTAGTTAGTTCTATTCATACCCGCCATTCCAACGACTAGGCGTTAACTACTATTTAAAATAATAGTATTTTATTATTAGAGTGCAATGTAAGATTCCCAAGAAACATGTTGTTGTGTATTGGGTACGCCATCGAGTATAGCATCCCCTTTAAAGTAATATTAATATTTTATTCACAAATATGGATAAATATAAAAATGTCATATTCTTTATTTACCTGGGGTGTTACAATATGTGACATGAATTTTAGCACTTATTTATTATTTTTTAGGTAATATGGAAATACTTATTTAGTTAATGGTATTGGGAATATATTATAAAAAATTTTAATTTAGTTACATGAATATTAAAATAAATATTTAATCACGAATTTAGTAATTGAAAAGTTTATTCTTTTATTAAGTGAATTTTTTATTCAATTAAATAAATATCTTTGTTATCTAAGATTTGATAGATAATAAGGATGTTTGGTAGGCCTACCCAAGTGAACAGAAAAAATGATTTATTTGAATTAAATATTTTAAATATATATCTATTTTCATATTTCAAAAATAATATTTCAATTGACACGTGTCATTGAATTAATAATATCATTATTAATATATTACTTAGGGAATAATATATTAATAATATTTGATAAAAGGGATATTACAAAATGTTCAAATATTAATCCTATATATATATTCCATATTATATCATTTTAAAGTAATGATTGATTGTGCATAGTGGGGAACTTATAATGAAACTATCTCAATCCCTAGAGATAATATCCACCTACCTCCCTCCCAAGAATAAGAGAGGCCAAGAGAATCCTCTCATTGTTATCAATAGTAAATAATTTGAAGCACCTAATTCATCTTCAATATCACCCATTTATCCAATGACATTATATCAAAGATTCCTAGAGAACGTATTGATTACATTAAAGAAATACTCACTAAATTCTCCACAATAATAAAAACATTAAAAGAGGTGAATAAAAATTGACGAAGTACAGTTATCATAGATGAGGTAATTATTGTTTTGAATGAATTTTAAATTAAGTGTGTAATATCTTCCCTAAGAGATTTTATAGTTTTATTACCATCCTCATTAGATTTTATCTATTGAAACTGATGAAAAAATAGATATACAAATCAACTATATTATTCAGAACCCCATAACCCTTAGTATCTACAAATATAGTGGTGTAACATGACATCATGAATGAATCCTTATGACCTAGTGGCTACCGACAATCAATGAGGGTCTATAAGTAATATGGGGATACAATAACTTGTTGGAAAAATAATTTTAAATAATAGAAAATGCAGAAATAATAATACAACATCCCATTATAAGATCAAAATATGGACATTATATCTCTAGGAAAACTATTTAGAAATATATGGGGTTTTATAAAAAATTATCGAACAACTATAATATATGATGAGTCATGCATAAGAAAAAAGTATAAATATATAGATGAGCATATAAAAGATATCCAGAATCTAAAAAACAATAGAGATAAATCAAGAAAAAAATTGGATATGAGTTATATTGTTCATGTCTCCAACCTTATCCCATATATCAACAGAATAGTAGATTACATGGAACATTCCTTTATATACCACCCTAATATTGAAATATTCACATAACTAAATATTTCCATGAATGCAGTGAGTATAACTTACTCATCCACCACTAACAATTCCCCAAAAAATATAGAAAATAAATTCATATACACAGTGTGATATATTTACAATGAATAAAAAATACTGTTAAAAATAAATTTCACATAATTTCGTCTCATACCTTCCACATGATGAGTGGTTATACCTGAATAAAAAAGTTACAGTATAAGTCTAAACATTTAAAAAATTCAATATAAAGGGTAAAAATTAATAGTGACTACCCACAATATAAAATAATTTTAACTAAATCATATCACATTAATTGAATCATTGGGAATTATAATAACACCATGTGGCATAATCATTTCAAAAAAGGTGTGAATTCAAACAGCATCAAAATATCCATAAGTGGCCATA
This sequence comes from Viscum album, assembly GCA_963277665.1. Lineage (NCBI taxonomy): Eukaryota > Viridiplantae > Streptophyta > Magnoliopsida > Santalales > Viscaceae > Viscum > Viscum album. The sequence continues at coordinate 344,595,738 of OY728156.1, forward strand.
ATATCCCATGCTATATCAAGGATAGGATATTTTAAAACACCAAATTACTATTGTTTAAAAATAATATTATTTTCGATTTCATTTACAACACATAATATAGAGCATAAAAGGTAATGTGCTGAATTATCAAAATTTTATTATTTCAATATGACCACTATAACCTAGATGTTGCGAGGGTGGTTATTAAAAGAAGAAACTGAATTATAAATTATATATTGAAAACCTTCCTTAATAGAAATGATCTGATTAATATATTATAAATAATAACTCAATATTACATAATATCATAAAAAATTAATGATGATATTTTTTACAAAATAGGTTTATGAGAACACTATATTTCTTAACCAAAGTAAAATTTGTTAATCATAATATAGAAATTATTTTAATTTAATGTATAGATTATATTATAACATTTATCTAATGGTGGTTATATGATAATGATTGAGTATAAATTCATTTAATACTATAAAAATACATATTCTTCTAATATTATTATTATAGTATTTTATTCATTTATATTATGATAAATTTATACCACTTTCATAAACAATAATTGATAAAATTGAAAAAATATTGAAAGCTATTTGATGTGATTTTATAAAATTAAAGCGCTATGAATTATTCTTTAATTGAATTATTCACGGATGATGTAATATATTATATTATTTATAAAAAATATAACTATTTTGAAATAAATATTTTGGAGATGGATTGAAAATGGACCATTTGACCATGGCCATCCTACTAAATTTTCATTTGATAATATTAACTGAACTTCCTAGAAACTTCCCACTTGAATATAATTGACTAAATAATCATGTGACACATTTTAATATTTATAAAAGTAATAATATGTAATTAAAGATAAAAAATATTCATTTTTAATTAAATATTAAATACACATTTATTAAATAGGATTAAAATATATATTTTTGTGAGTGGGACTTGACATAAGATCTTTTTTAATAAACAAGATTCTTAAAATGTTCCTTTAAAATAATTTTATTTCATGTTGAGGTTATTTTAATTATTTCAAGAATTATATTATTTATATTTCAAGTAAATTTAATTTAAATTGTTGTTTCCTTTTATATTAATTAATTTTTTAAAAAAATGATTCATTTTAACTTTTCTTTTACAATACACATTTGATTATTTTTAGTAAAGAGAAAAAGAACAGGTTATAATGGATACAGAATGTGTTTAGTTTGTCTCCATCATGAATTTTTTATTATTAATAATGTTACTATAATAGGTTTCATAGATTTTCAAGGAATATTTTATTTCCCAATATTATTTATTTTTAAATTTTAATGAGTATTCAAAGGAAACGTGTTTTTATTATTATTTCTATAAAAAGCCAAAAAGTGGTTATATATCTATGTTAAATATAGAAATTTATGAAATTCTATGATCATAATGAACAAATATATATATATATATATATATATTATTTGTTCTATTTTATGTTTGAATTTTTATGTTGATGAGTGAGCCTAATATAGTTCCTGATGATAGGTGAGCCTGATAAAACTCTCCAATTCATTATGTTAAGTAACAGATTTAATGAGAATTATGTTACTCCTAAGAGATATATTTTAATGAAACATGTTTTTAATTACTTCATAAGGTTTATTGTAAGGATTATTTCTTATGATACCTACATGAATTTTCTATACATTCAAAGGAGTTTTTTAGTATGTATTTGATTTCATTGGTTAATATTATTAGTTTATGTTTTAAGGACATATTTTCTAATCTTATGGGTAAAGAGTTTGTTTTTATTGATTATTTTTCATGAGTTCTCACTCTTTAGAAGAAAAATATATGATTATGATTTATTATGAGATATTTTGTGCACAATTATGTAAATAAGTTGATTTTATTTAATTATAAATAATATGTAAGACAAATGTTTATTATTTAAAATGAAATTTGTCTTATTGGTTTGTATTCTATTATATAAACATTTAAAAGATATTTGTATCCATAACCAATTTACAAATACTTTCTATTGGTTTTAATCATTCCTTGTAAGTATATAATAGTCTATCTTTCTACTACGAATATTCAACATGAATAAAAACCATTTTTTGACTGAAACATGAGTTTAAATTTAAGAATCTTGTTTTTTTTTCCGAAAAATTTATATTGAGTGAATAATTAAATTTAGTTTTACAATAGTATTACATGTAAAAAAATTTCATAATTGTATATTACTATTAAACAAAATATATCCATTAAATTGTAGAAAGTGCATATCATTTTATGAATAATGTGATTGTGGGGTTTTTATATTACATGGCCATATCCAGTGGTCTTAATATCTCATGAATATGAAATTCTAAAAACAAATGGGAAGATAACCCTCTTTTGAAAAATTACCAAAAATTGGTTTTAACATCCCTTTCCATACAAATATAAAATATTTTGAAATATTGTCTTTAGTATCTCACGACCCATGACAGAATATCAAAAAATGGGAATGACATCCTTTATTATGGGAAATGAAAATAATGGATTCATTTTGTTCTATGTCAAGAAGATTGATAAAGTAACTGGGTAGTGAATCCCACTTGATAAATAATGATAATATAAAATTACATATCATATAGAGATATATTATATATAAATTAGGTTGAAATATCATCCCATACTTAATGTAATATTGATAGTGAGTTGGAATTTTATTCCCCAATATTTGGGTAATAAAAATAATAAATCATTATATCTCATTTCAATATCATCCCAAGTAATATCAATACCATATAAAATATTTATCATGTATTGAGAAATAATTAAAAATTACATTCAACTCATTTTATGATCAATATGATGTTTATTGTGACACACATACCCTTTCAATATTTTATATGTAATTAATTATCTATCTTGAACCATGTTATCTAATGGAGGAATATATTTGTCCCATTAAATATTTCAAAAAAATGATACAACTGTATAAAAATATATATTATCATTTCAATGAAAAATCATGTCAAGATTCAAGTATTAATTCACATCCCCTGATCAAAAGGATAAATAGAAGATTTCACGGTCCACTATGTCATAACATAACCAAAGGTACCCATGTAAGATCCCATATTTCTTTTAAGGTATGTTTTGCTTTAGATTCTATATAAGACCTTCCCTTTGGTGAAATAAGTTTTTTCCAAGTTTTTGAGAAGTCTTGGGGTGTTTCGGGGGTTTGGGGCACGAAAAAGGGGAGAAAATGATTTTTTGGGCAATCCACATGGTTTGGAAAACCTTTTGAGGGGATACAATGCATGCGGTAAAAACACCCATTGACTGTGCACAGTCTGGAATACCGTGAAAGAGAAGGGAATGCATAAAGTAGCCTCTTCGCGGTATGGAAAACTATGTGGGGAAACCGTGCAACTTAGAAACTTTAAAAAAATTACAAAAAATGCCATTACAAGATTTTAAGTCCCACTCATGATTTTCCACTATTCTTATTTCGTTAACCCTAGTGACTCCCAAAAAGCTTCAATAGCTTCCATGTATCAATATCCTTCATCTTAGGGGCATTTAGATTGTCATTGGTTGCTTATTAATGATACGAGTAAGGCTAATACCACTCTTGCATCTCTTTTCGGTTTTGGGTTTGTATGTGTTCCTTATCTTCATATGAAGCTATGAAACCATACTTTTTGGTGAGATTTACTATAAATATTCAAGGGTTTTTTGAATCGATATCTAAGGATTCGATTGAGAGGGTGTTCACCAATGGATTTGTGGTAGGTGGCCTACATATTATATCCCTTGGGTTCTATATAGATATGTGCATGTTTTTATTATTTTCCACTTTCGATGTGTTCTTGGTGCCTTTGATATTATGTGATGTATTGGGTGTTTAAAAAACCTAATGAAACCATCATGGTCCCTGTGGGATGCAGAAAATGGCAATGTGACCTATTTTGGATCCACCCATGGGGTGTGCCGATAATCCCAGGACATAGAGTTTGCTAAGTTAGTTTTGGCCATTATGGAAGAACATAGAGCCCATAATGAATATGATAATATGTTTTATGTATGTGAAATTGGGGTTTCAATAATATATTTAGGTTGGGTAATGGCTCATGGGGTTGTTTGGATGGCATGAAAAAGGGATGAATGGATTAATGGGAAAATTCTAGGGGATTAGCTTTATAATTGAATATTTCTAGTGAGATAGGAAAGGTAAATATAAATGGGGCTAAATGGGATAAGTAAAATAAATGGTGAATGTGTTAATGGATAAATGGAAAATGTTAATTTATGATTTTATAGATAATGTTGTGATGTTTTAAATGATATTGGTTATGCTTGTTTTGACATGTTTAGTTGTGGTGAATGATAAATAAGCATGTGCACATGGCTTGGTTGAGTGGGGTACTGACATGAGGTTCTATCCCCACGAGTCGAGTTGGACTGAAGTTCTAGCTCATCCCCTAATGAATGGGTTGGGAAAGAGGACATAGTTCTATTCCCCTAACAGTTTCATACCACCCGGAATAAGGAATCTATGTGATGATTTGGTGGTTTTTATATTGCGATGCCTAGTTAGATTGGACTTGACCTTCATTAACATATGCTCGAGAATATTGAACATGAAAAATCCATTTAAACTATGAAAAAACAGTTTAATCCATGAATTTCTTAAGTAGTGAACCCATACTCAACGGTAGTATAATTAAAAAGGATCATTGTCAAGAATGGAATATTGAACTATTTATCATTACATACCTTTGTTTATCCATTTCATGAACCATCTGGTTTTGCATGATATTTTCTATACACTGTTAGTACTGGCCTACTGAGTTTTGTAATCGCCCCATGCTTCGGCAACCGTTGGGTTCCCAAGAAGATTTCATGCCTGCAGGTGAGGACAAGTTCATGTTCCATATTATAGGGAATTGAGTAGTACATTGGACATGTATGGGTGAGGTTCCAAACCTGGGAGTCCGAACCATTTCGGGGATCCTTATGTTTTCTTTTATTTAGGGATTTTTTTCACTTGGTATTGTATTATGACATGTCATATTTACTATTGCATATAGTTGTCCCATGTTTTGGGAATTAGTTATTTATGCATGTTATCGATTGTTTCATATTGTTTCCATTATTAAATTTTATTTCTATTGTGTCTTCCTCTCGTAATGAGTGTATACTCTCCCCACGTGACCTAGTAGACCCTCCCTACTAATCGATAACCTATGGCGTACGTGGTTGTGTGCTTGAGGTCATTTAGAAACCTGGGTTAGGGCACCATATTAGTGGCTCCCGGGTCGAGGAAATTACAAAGTGGTATCCGAGGAGTTCTTTTCAATTTCATATGATTTGGGGATGGTAGAAAGGATGATAGTAAATTGTCAGGCCTTGGTAATTACATTGTGCTTATGAGAAGATAACCCATGTATAAAGTAAAATCTTTATCACCTTGGGAAGTAATTTTTTTTGTTATTGTGTGTTGTTATATTTGATGACATTTCACTATTGGGAGAAGAGCATATTGTCTGATTTGACAGTTTTTGGATATTTCTCTCATGGATGGAAAGGCACAAGGTGGTGAATTCATGCAACATTCTTGGCACCTATTTGGTTAACTGATATGCATCATGATAGGCACACACATGGGATGGTTGTGCGGGATATAAAGGATAAGATGAATATGTTTTATTAAAAGTAATGAAATTGTTTCTAATGAGATGGAATGAATAGGTAAAAAGGGAAGTGAAAATATCAAGAAGTAATTAGAAATGGCTATTCATAAAAAATTTAAAAGGGATTAATCTATTGTATGAGTAAATTAGAATAGGGAAACTATTTTGAATCAGGTAAAAGATAAGGCTTGTGACCATGTGAGTTTGATACCATGTTAGCCAGAGGCTTTCGGGAGATGGCCAAGGGTTGTGATTTGGTTGTTAGTGGGTTATTTGGAGTAGTGTATCTAAACTGGTTTGGTTGTGGAAATTTATGAACCTACCTATATATCTTTTCTCCTCATAAAATCATTATGGTTGCGTTATAACACTACAAGAAAATGGGTGTTTCATGGTGGTTTTTTCACTGCAGTTTCAAAACCTTTGTGAAATGTGTTCATTTTTTTTTTGAATTTTTTTGAATATTTTTTGAATTTTTTCTAGGATTAGCGGTGGTTTTTTAAAAAATTGCCGTGATATAGTGGCGGTTTGGGTAAAACTGCAACAAATTGAATGGAAAAAAATAAAAAAACATGGGAAACCTCGAAATCACTAAAACGGTGATAATTTTTGATCTCGACATCCGTTGGAGCACCAAGACCAGTCAAATCGAAGCTCATGGAGTGATTTAGATGCACGTGTAATCAAACCCATGATATGGTGTAAGGTGCAGATTATATGAGAGTTATAAGAAAGTTGAGAAAAGTTATCCAACTTCAAACGACCATAACTTTCGCTCCGGGTGTCCGTTTGGGCTCTACCACATATCAAATCAAAGCCAATGAAAAGAGGTATGCACTGGTTTGACATAAGAAAGATTCTGTCATGTATTCGATCCCAAAACCCACTTTGAAGGCCTTTGAAATCCCATTTTCTTCACCGGTGTCCCGTCGAACTTGACTTCAAACGGACCTAACATTTGATCCGCATGTCAGTTCGGACTCCTCCGCCTTCTAGATCGTAGTTCGTTCCATGATCTTTAGTTTGACTATTTGTGGCGCCCACATGGACTCCTAGATCATATGTTATGGCCTTTTTAGAAGGTATCGGTTTTGTTATGTTTTTTGATGCCTCGTTTCTAGCTCCCGTTCCCCGTCAATTTTTTTAAAATTATCTTAACTTCCGATCCGCCAGTCCATTCGGTCTCTTTCACCTATCAGCTCAAAGATCATTTTAGGATCTTTGATTTGATTGGTTGCAGATCTGGAATAGACTCTCGAATAATAAGTTATATTCGTTAATTAGAGTCCAATGTTTTTGTGACTTTATGACTGTTTTGACGTGTTTTAACGGTTGGTCCATATATTAATGTTTATTAGGTTATCCATGACTTGTTATCTTTATCAATGGGTTTTTGTGGGTTATTATGATTATAATATTGAATTATTAAGGGGTTTTCTAGAGTTTTCACGAGCTTTCATGTGTTCTCGTGCTTTCTAATGCTTCCTTCTTCATGCTTCTCCATCCGTTTTCACGCGTTTTCATGATTTTTCATCCCTTATCACGCCTTTTCATACTTTTTCATGTGTTTCATATATTATATATTATATATTATATATTATATATTATATAGTATATATTATATATTATTGTTTATTGTTTATTATTTATTATTTAATATTTATTATATATAATTATTAATTATGTGTTCTTAATTATTATTATTATTATATATTAATTATTAATTATTATTTATTATTTATAATTATTAATTATGTGTTATTAATTATTATTATTATTATTAATTATTAATTATTAATTATTTATTATTTATTATTATTAATTATTAATTATTAATTATTAATAATTTATTATTTTTTATTTTTTATTTTTTATTTATTATATATTTATTATTATCTATTATTAACTTTTGTTTATTATTTTTTATTTATTTTCTATTTCATAATAATTATTAATTGTGTGTTATTTATTATTATTTATTATTTATTATTTATTATTTATTATTATTTATTTAATGTTTATCATTTATTATTACTTATTGTTTATTATTTATTATTTATTATTTATTATTTATTATTTATTATTTATTATTTGTTATTTGTTATTTATTATTATTTATTATTCATTATTTATTATTATTCGTTATTTGTTATTTATTATTTATTATTATTTATTATTTATTATTTATTATTTATTATTATTTATTATTTATTATTTTTTATTATTTTTTATTTTTTATTTATTATTTATTATTTATTATATATTATTTATTATTTATTATATATTATTTGTTTATTATTATTTATTATTTGTTATTATTTATTATTTTTTACTTATTATTTTTTATTTTTTATTATTTATTGTTTATTATTAATTGTTTATTTTTATTTATTGTTTATAATTTACAATTTATTATTATTTATTATTATTTCCTATTTATTTATTTATAATTATTTATTATGTGTTATTTATTATTATTATTTATTTATTATTTATCATTAATTAGTTATTATGTGTTATTTATTATTTATTATTATTTAATGTTTATTATTTATTATTTATTATTTATTATTTCTTTATTATTATTATTATTTTTTATTTCTTATTTACCGTATATTGTTCTTTATTTATTGTTTTATATTTATTATTTATTTTTTATTATATATTATATATTATATATTAATTATTAATTATTATTTTTTATTTATTCTTTTAATTTCATAATTTTATATTTTATTATTTTATTTTCATAATTTTATAATTTATGTAAATATTATTATAATTTATTGGTTATTTATTATAATAAACAATAAATAATAATAAATAATTCAATAAATAACTAATAAATAAATAATTATTAATTATTAATTCTTGGTTATTAATTATTTATTATTGCTTATTATTTAATTATTATTGAGATTATACCTATTAGATATATAATATTTGTTTTTTCAATTAGTATATATAAGTATATTAAATTCTGTTTATTAACCACATGACGAGCTTACTGGAGTGGTAAAGTGTTTGGAAAATATGCATGAGGTTAGGGGTTCAAATTTCACCAAACGCAGCATTTATTTATATTTCACGGGCTTATCATGTACATGGGCATGAGCATGCATGCATGGATAAAGTAAATAAAGTAATACAAATTAAATAAAATAAATATGAATTAAAGAAAATAAAAATGAAATAAATAAATAAAATACGAAATAAATAAAATAAATATAAAATAAATATGAAATAAATAAAATAAATGTGATTTAAATATGAAATAAATAAAATAAATAAAATAAATAAAATAAATAATAAAATAAATAATAAAATTAATAATAAAATTAAAAAAATAACAAAAATAACAAAAAATAACAAAAATAATAAAAAATAATAATACAAAAAACTGCCGCTAAAAGATTTAGCGGCGGTATAAACAGCCTCAAATAGTTTCCTGATGCACAATTAAGCTGCGGTTTAAACCGCCGCGAAATGAAAAAAAACCGTCTCTAAATTCGTATTTTGTCATAGTGTAAATTTCATGTTCGACATTTTAAAGGAATGCCGCATGAAATATGTGTGTTGGTTGGGTGAGCTGAGGATGTTACTGAAAATGCTCATCTAGTGAGTTACAAGAGAACATGGTAATCCATGAAAATATGGAAGAGATGTTATGTGAGAACATCACTTTTTTTATTAAGGTGATGGAATGAGACCCCAGGCGTGTTGCACTGAGTATGTTTGAGATGACCAGAGAGTTTTAGCTATAGAACCCTCTGATAATTACAGAAGATGGTTTTCCAGAGGTAGAAATGTTTTGGATTTAGTCCATTCAATCTATTCTTGACCATCTAGAGAATCCTCTCAAGAAGCGAGTCAAGTTGGAGGCCTCTATGCTGGTAGTTCAATCAAAATGTTGGTGGGACATTATGGTCCAAACAGAACAAGATGATGGAATGAAGTGGAAGGATTTTGAAGAGATGTTTTTTGAAAACATCTAACCAGAAAACATGAGGTAGGAGAAGGCTACCAATTTCATGAGGATGAATCTAGGGGAAATGTCGGTGATGGACTTTGCTAGTCATTTAACTGATTTGAGGTGCTTCATTAGGACATTGACAAGAGATAATGGATTTATGGAGAATCTCATCCAGGATGGAATGAGACACAAGATCCGGTCTTAGGTGAATATTTTTAATCTGAAATGGTTTTCTAAAGTGTTGGATCAAGCCCTTAACCAAGAGGGGCAGCTGAAGGGAGATTCAGGTAGTGAACATGTGGTGTAAGCTGGGTGAGCACGTGGTTCGGCTTTTGATAGTAGGAAAAACCACCTCAGAACCTTTTTAGAAAGGTGGAAGCACACATAAAAATTAGAAGAGGGGTCAGCTTCTCAGGGGGGTGACCATGTCTTTTTAATAACTATGGGAGGTTGGGGAACAAACCTGACTCGTGTCCCCACCCATCAGTCGAGTGCTGCTCATTCGGCAGGTTGGGCCACAAGTAGAGGTTATACATGATCCGGTGATAGTTAGGTAATTATGTGGGTCATATATAGGGGATGAGTGTAGGTAAGAGGTCAGTTACCCCATATCAGGTAGGCAGTTGGAGCTTAAGAAGTCATACTTGTTGAGGCCTTGGATGTGGTACTCTGGGGAGAGATCATCCTTACCAACATAGTAGTGAATTAAAGGGTACTCAGGTTGGAGGCTAGGGTAAAGGGGAAGGTTATCTCCATGCAGTTCAGGATACACATAAAGGTGGTGAGGTTGAACCGTCTACTGTTCGAGGTATGATTCATATAGAATCCATGTTTTCTAGTTTATTATTTGATATAGGTGCAACTAATTCCATTATCTCTACTCGGTTTGTAGTTGTGTAGGGTTTAACCATAGAGACTGCAAGTGGGGTAATGTCACTTGATACCCTACTAGGGGTACGAGTTTAGGACATCAGGCAGTGTAAGGTTTGTGCTATGGAGGTTAGTGGGTATAATTTCATAGGGGAACTGTTTGTCATATAGATTTCAGGTTTTGACCTAATCTATGGGATGGATTTGTTGGCGTTATATCAATCCCATATCGATAGTTACCGAAATTGGGTAACATTCATGTCTCTCTATGGGAGCACTTATGTCCTTCGTTGTGAGTGGGATACTCGAGCGGGCCACACAGTGCTACTATGCTAGCAGTTGGGAGAACTCATAACCCATGTGGCATGCATTATGTTAGATGATGGGGAAAATGACAGGCAGTCATTCCATTGGTTGTGGACCAGTTTCAGTATGTGTTTCCTGAGGACTTCTCAAGGTTACCACATGAAATAGATGTTGATTTTATGATCGAATTTCCACCAGGAGAGGATCCAGTTTCTATTCCACTCCATCGAATAAAGCCAATAGAGCTCCATGAATTGCAGGTTCAGTTATAGTAATTAGAGAATAAGGAAAATATATGTTCCAGTACATCAGTTTGGGTTTCTCCGTTGTTTTTTTCTAATATTTTTGACTGATCACTGAGAAAATGTGTCAATTGTAGGAAGTTGAACTAGATGATATATGTGAAATGATACCCACTTCCTAAAATCGATGACCTATTTGATCAAATTAGAGGTTCCGCAGTTTTTTCTATGATGGATTTGAAATCAGGATACCATGTGTTGAGGGCGATACCTTCTAACATACCCCTGACAACTTTCCAAAGTAGGTAAGGACTATATGAATTTATGGAGATTCCATTTTGACTATTCATTACGCGGTCAATGTTAATCACCTTGATGAACCATATATTCCACCCTTATCTGGATCAATTTGTAGTTGTCTTCATTGTATACATCTTGGTGTACTCTAAAACAAATGACGATCATGCCAAACATCTAAACATTCTATTGAGTACACTAAGAAAGCATAGACTTTACACCAAGCTATAAAAATTTCAATTTCATATTGATGATCTGCACTTTCTAGGAGTCATCATTTCTATTTCAGGTGTGTCAGTTGATCAAAAAATGGTGTAGGTGGTGGTGTCTTGGGATCATCCCAAGAACACCTCTGATATTCCGAGTTTTTTGGGTTTTTTCAATTATTACCAAATTATTATTATAAATTTCACTCATTTGGTAGGACCAATCATTTGCTTAACCATGAAGGGGATTATGTTTGATTTATTAGAGCAATGTCATAATGATATTTAAGAGTTGAAAAATAGGTTGAATACCACAACAATTTTTATCTTACCCAAACCAGGTAAGAAGTACACCTTGTTCTGTGATGCGTCTAGTGTTGGACATGGTGAAGTGTTGAGGCTAGATGATTGGGTTATAGCTTTTGGGTCAATATAGTTGAGACCCTATGAAATGAATTATCCTACTCATGGCATTGTCTTTACATTGTGGTTCATGCCTTAAAGTGTTGGAGGAATTACTTGTTAGGAAAACCCATTATTGTGTTTACTGACTATAAAAGTCTAAAATGCATCTTCTTGCAGTGGTATTTGAATCTTCAATTGTGACAGTGGGTTGATTACATGTAGTTTTTTTATTTTGAGTTATTGTAAACACCAAGGAATAGGAGTAGTGTTGCTAATTCTATGAGCTGGAAGAATTAGAATCAAGTTGTTCTAGAATCATATTTAGATTGGATATTAATAGCCTTGTTAGCAGAGAGGCATTTGGATTTACAGGATGGGAACGATCATATGACCCTTACATTTATGAAAATTGAATCCTCACTTATGATCTGAGATAAAGTGAGTCAATTTGTGGATCACGAGTGTTTGATAACGAAGGAATGTCTTAAAGGTGGGGAGTCACCTTCTGGTGGGACATTCGGTGCTAGTGGTGTTCCATATGTGGATGGTCATGTTGTAGTACATATTGATGTACTAGAATAGTTGTTGTGCATATTTCACACATCAAAATGGGAAGTGGATCCAGGATTGAATAAGCTGTACAATGATCTTAGTAGGACTTTTTGGTGGCCAGGAATGAAGAAAGAATTTGTGAATTTTGAGGCATGATGCCTTACCTGGTAGTAGGTGAAGGCTGAACATCATCATCCTGGTGGGTTGTTGTAGCCATCACCTATTCCAGAGTGGAATAAGAATGATTTCATGATGTAATTCATGTTTGGCATTCCTAAGACACATTATAATAATGATTCATTTTGGGTGGTAGTATATCACCTTACCAAAGTTGCCCATTTTTTGCGGATTTAGGAGCCCTAAGCAGTCGACCACCTAGGGGAATTGTATGATCAAGAAATTTTGAAGTTTCATGGTGTTCTGAGGACCATAGTTTTGGATCATGATCCACGTTTCACCCCATGATTTAGGAGGGGAATACATAACGCACTCAGTACCAAGGTGTTTTTGAGTACGAATTACCACCTGAAGACTGACGGGCAGTTAGTGTGTAAAATTCAGGTATTTTTGGACATTTTCATATCATGTGTTCGATATTTCAGTGGTTTTTGGGAGGCACAATTTTCTCTTTGTGAGTTTATTACAACAACAACTTTCAGTATACAGTTCATATGTATTCTTATGAGGCACCTTATGGAAGACCGTGTAGATCTCCATTGTGCTGGAAAGAGGTTAGAGAGTCTAAGCTGTTAGGACCAAGTCTTGTTCAGGAGACATTGGAGAAGGTTCGTTTGATTCAAAATAGTATGGTAAAAGATTAGTTTATGCATAAGTCATATTCATATCGGCGGCGTAGACCTATTTAGTTCATGGTGGGTGATAGTGTGTTTCTTCGGGTGTCATCATGGTTGGGTCACCATCTATTTTGGAAGCACGACAAGATTTATCCTAGATATGTAAATCCATTTGAAATTGTGGAGTGGATCAGATTAGAGGATTACTGATTGGATATTCCACAATGGTATGGTGGGATGCATGATGATGTCCCCATTTCACAACTTCGATAGTATCACCCTAATCTGTCTCATGTGATAAATTCTGAGGATGTTAATCTTGAATTTGATGCATCCTTTGAGGAGAACCTGATTCATATGGAGGGTCATAGTGAGAAATTTTTGCAGGGAAAAGTGATTCCTTTATTTCATTTTCTATAAATTAATGGAAATGTTTTTGAATAAACATTGGAGAGATAATTTAATATGCATGCCAAGTTTCCCAATCTCATTTCTTTCAAATCTGAATGATACTCGGGAAGAGTGGCTCAGAGACAATCCATTATATGGTGGGGAGGTTGTAAGATCCCATATTTATGTGAAGGTATTTTTTTGCTTATGTTTTAGTGTAAACCTTTAATTTTGGTTAATTAAGTGTTTTCCAAGGTCCTTGACAAGACTCGGGGGTGTTCTGGGGGTTCAAGACCTGAAAAAGGGGGAAAAGGGGGATTTTTATAAAATATGCACAATTTATGCATGGGTTGGGAGACAATGTGATGAGAGACCATATAAGAAGTTACAATATATATGGTTTGTTCATGATCTATAAAATCGTGCTTCCTAGAAACTTTTAAAAAATTACCAAAATTCCATTACGGTATTTTATGTCCCACTCGGGATTTTCCTCCTTTCTTCACCCTTGAACCTTAGTGATGCCCCAAAACCTCCATGAGATTTTAGGAATCAATATACCTCATATTCAAGTGTTTTGGAGTGTCATTGGTTGCGGATTAATGATTTGAGTTAGGCTAATCCCACTCTTTCTGCTATTTTTGAAATAGCATTTTTGTTTCTTCCTTATCTCCATCCAAACCTCTAAATCCCTACATTTTTTTTGATATTTATGGTAAAAATTAAAGGGTTGGTTGAATGTAGATCTAAGGCTTCGATTGAAAGGGTGTTTGCCAATATATTTGAGGTAGGTGGTATAAAAGAAATATCCCTTCGGGATTATGTAGATCTTTGCATATAGGGTTCTTTATAGCCTTATTTTGAAGATTTTTTGGTGACTTTGACATGATGTGATGTATTGGGTGTCCATAAAAACTAATGAAACCCTTATGGACCCCCTGGGTTGCATGGATGATGATGAAACATATTTTGGGGCCACCCATGGGGTGTTCCGATATTCCTCGGACATAGAGTTAGCTATGTAAGTGTAGGTCATGTGGGAGAACATATATCCCATGATGAATATCTTAATATGATTGAAGAATGTTCAATTGGTGATTTATTAATACACTTAGGTTGGTTAATGGCCTAATGTGTTGTTTTTTCAGATTGAAAAAGGGATAAATGGATTAATGGGAAAATTCTAAGGGATTAGCTTTATACTGGAATATTCTAAGTGATATAGGCATAGGAAATGGGAATGTTCCTAATGTGGTTAGGTAATATAAATTATGAATGTGTTAATAGATAGAGTAAAAATGTTAATTTCCCATTTACTGATAATGTTGTGATGTGTTAAAGGATATTGGTTATTCCTGTTGTGATATGGGTAATTGTGTTCAATGATAAATAATCATCTGCACATGGCTTGGTTAAGTTGGGTATGGACATGAGGTTCTACACCCCTGGGTTGAATTAGGCCAAGGTTCTAACTATTCCCGTAAATTTACTGGTTAGGGAAGGGGTTGATGTTCGATTCACCTAACTGTTGTATACTACCTGGATAAAGTATTCATGGTGAGGATTATGTTGTTATATTGTGATGCCTAGTTAGAGAGGAATTGACCTTCATTTCCATATGCTCGAGAATATTGAACATTCCTAATCCATTGAACACAAGAAAAAGGTATATTAAATCATAAAGTGCCTATGTAGTGAACCTGGACTCAATGGTATTATAATTAAAAATGAACATACTCTATAATGGCCCATTGAACTATTTGTCTTTACATTCCGTAATTTATCACCTGCATGCACAATCTACATTTGCTGGATATTTTGATGACACCATTAGTGGTGGCCTACTGAGTTTTGTACTCCCACCCTACTTGGGCCACAATTGTTTACAAGAGATGATTTATTGCTTGTAGGCCAGGACAAGGGAAAGATCCTTATGATAGAGAGTTGAGATTTATATGGGACATGTATGGGTGAGGTTACAGACCCGCAAGTCTGGACCATATTAGGGTTCCTTCTGTTTTCTTTATTTTGGGCGTTTTTCTTCACTTGGAACTATATCATGATATGACATATTTACTATTTCTTATGGTTGTACCAAATTTTTGTAATTGGTTATTTATGCATGTTATAGAATGTTTTCTATTTTTTCTATTCTTTAGTGGGTCCCTGGTTGAGAATGTTACAAAAAATATTGGGTACCTATTACAATTTTAAAAAATAGTATAAATTTTCTATATAGTAATTAGTTTTTAGGGAGTTAAAGCATAATAATTATACAACTGCTCAAAATCCAAATATCTGTAATCATCAATCTAAGAGACAATGAAAGAAAAATTAAATTCATTATAATTTATTTATAAAAAATATCTATAACTAATATATCTTATGTCGCCTAAAACTCAAATAAATCAATCAAAAATAATTCAGAAAAACTTCATTATCTTATTAATTACCCACTAATTAAATAACATCACTAAAAACTACCTTCATCTTGAAAAGAAAATCAATATATAATACAAAACCATATATTATAGATTTATGTATAAGAATAATGAAAATTGTTAAGATATCTACATGTGAAGTAAAGGAATCTTTAGACATACCCACCATTGTCCTTGATGATATGTAAAATTTGAACAGAAGGATGAAAGATGAAAATATTAATTTTCTAGTAGTCAGAATAAGATGAAGCGGGTTTGGTTTGTGTGGCTGGGATGAATAATTTAAGGGTAATATTTTATTAAAACATTTATAAAATTTAAAATAGTTTATATAATTTTTTTAAAAAGTTGTAAAGGATTGAATGAGACTATATTTCTACTATCAACATGAACACAGTACCCATATAGTACCTTCTCTAGGGCCACTAGGTGGCTAGTGGCACTCAATGTCTTTCCCAAATCTTCTTGATCTACGAGGAACTTAGTGTAGGCCACCAGATACCCTTTTCAATATTTCATCAATAAAAGGTCTGGACACTGTGTGAGAATCCTATAATTATGACCCTTAACAAAAATAACATACTATAACAACCTGGAACCATGAAAAATATAAGTATTAGAAAAAATTTAAATAATCTATATATAAAAATATATTGGTTATTGAAAAATTATGATCTTTTTCTAAAATTGATGGAGTTGTACCATTAACTACTATAATTCTACTTATTCCATTTAATAATATTGTAGATAAATCAGGATTATATCAAGATCATGTTCAATGTAAAATTATATATACCTCATTAGTGGTAATATAGAAAAATCCATAATAAAAATAAAGATCTAAATCGTATATCCATAAAATTAGAGACTGATCCCTTCTTTGCATTGATCTATGTACAATATCCAATAACTAGAAAGATATATAAGAAAATATACATACAAATTGACTTATTTTCTAATATAAACATCCCATTATCTCTTGAAAATATAGATAATTCTATTCTATTTCATGAGATGTAATCATTGACAATATGAGTCAATTTGAGATTGAAATTCTCTTAACCAATATATTACAATAATCAAGATAAAATTTCTAACCTCTAGAAATAATATGATCTTCGATATTTCAATATTTTCATTTATAATTAAGAAATATAGTTATAAATTTTTTTTATTCATTTAAAGTAGTGGAGTGTCTATTTATATTGAACAAAAATTAACTCTACTTGTAGATAGAATTGATCAATTAAATATAAAATGGATGAATAAATTCGATAATCTAGTATTAAATAAAGTATAAATAATTTTAAAGGATATAAAATTGGTACCCTAAACCATAAATGGACTGACACTATTTTTAGCATCCTTTGATGCATTCTCACCTACCAATAGTTTTCTATGATTCTTTGATGAGGTAGATCTCTATTCTTATGGAGGTCTCTATAAACATATTATATTCCCTAATTTATTTTATTCATTCCCATAAATCATTATCCCTAAACCCTATCAGGTATTGATTCTCCATAAAAATTAATTATCAATAACTAATAAATATTATTCATTACCTGGCAAATATTTTCATGCTATAAATATATACAAGAATATACAAAATAGTTTTACTTTTAGATATCTCACAAATTAAAATTTAAAAAAATATACCTCTTCCTTTCCTTGGGAGTGATGAAAAGATTAATCCACCATTTTCCCTTAGACTATTGTCTTCCTCATTTTTCCCACTAAAAGAAATTCAACTTAGATCATTATAAAAAAATGATATTTTCATTATATGTGTACACTACATTTTACTATTCAATAACATGGATTCTGGGAATATCCTCATAAGTATGTTTCTTTAACTAGATAATCCATGTTCATATATTTGGTCATAATCACATCATGAATGTCCATGGATTTATGTCATTTTATATTACCAACTATAGTTTATATTTTAAAAGATCTAAATGTTTGGATATATATTCCATAATTAATATATTACCTTTCAGAAATTGTAAAAAGATTGATACCTAGGAAAAATCAACTATTAAAAGAAATATTGATCATTAAATATCTATTGGAATAACTTCTATTCAAATTCTTTTTAAATTGATGATTCCTCCATCAATTCCAAACATATCATAGATGGTCTCAATAAAATTTAAGGAGTACACTACACCCATTATTTTATAAAAATTCATAGAAAATGGGATATAAAATAAATTGTACGTAATAATTTTTCTATAATTTTATTCAGAGATAATATGTAAATGATGGAAGACTATATTTTCAGTTTTCTAATTCTTGATCCAAATACTGTTCTATATCTTTTTAATCATCTATATAAATCACCTAAATAACATATGAAATCATTCCATGTAGGTGAGAATCCAAAAAAAAACTTCACCACTCCTTCCCATATTCATACCATAAAAGTTATATGTATAATAGTTCTATTCTACATAAAAGAACCCGCATAATATTTTATTTTAATCCATTAATTTTTCATAAAAAAATAAACCTAACACATTATATAGACGGATTTTTAACCATTTATTAGGATAATTATATTTACTAAAACATTCATTTAATAATTTAAACATATATTTTCATAGAACATAATTCATAATAAATTGGAAAAAATAATAATCCATTTATTCATAGAAATAAAATTTTCCTATAAGAAAGTATTTTAATTAAAGTCATTTTCAAACGATTTAATCCGGACTCAAAAAAAATAACTATCTCAAATTATGACCCGTCATAGAAAAACATGGCATAAAAATGTTATATGAATTTCTCATCAACCACATCATTTACATTGAAATCGATGTAACTTAATGTGTTCTTTAAATATTTTAGATATGTATTCACATGGTAATATTTTTATTTATAACCATTATAAAATCTACAACTATCTTGAATTTCCGAGACTAAATTCAGAAACCACACTATGATAACACATTACAAAACACAAACCCAAGAACCTAATTTGGGATTCTATATAGCTTCAACAATGATCCTCAATTGAAAATGTATATTAATAGTGGAGAAGGAATATAGTTAATTATTTGGGGATTTATTTACCCTCAAAATATATATCTAAAACAATTCTCGTTCATGTAAAATTAAATTAAAATATTAAAAATAATAATTAAAAAATTTATAGTGTAATGAAATAAATTTATATGTATAATAAATAATTTGAAAAATAGACATAAATAAATAATTTCTCATCCAATAAACCCTCCACAATGTAACCAAGATGGATATATGAATCACTGATGATAATGAATGAGCCCTTCACCTTTCATATATCCTAGATGATGATGTCTACATATCCACTAAAGACCACAAGTATTGGGTAAGTATTTTTCAAAATTTATTTTCAAAGTGAACCTAATAACATTCCTTGAATGAGTATGTATAAATATAAAATTAAATTTAAAATTATAAATAAAATTCATATATATTGAATAACATTAATTTTTCCAAATAATACAAATTTGAAGAACTAAATACAATAGTTCTAATAAAAAACTATGTTATTAATTAAAATAAAAAATACAAAGAAAGAAAAGAAATAAATTTTTAATAAACATTTTATAACAAACTAGGTGAACATATAATAAATCTACCTCATTTTTATTAATGTAGTTTTATTAATTATAAAATTATTATGTAATTTGTTTAATCAAAAAGGAAATAGATTTAATTAGACAGTTTATATAAAACATTTCAATTAAAAGTTAAATTTATAATTTTTATAAATTTAATTTTATAAATATAACATAATTCTTTTAAATTATCATGTGAAAATTATCTTAGGTTATATTTTTTGAATTTTGAAGAAGAGTTTATTTTTTGACGAATAGTGACAAATTCAGAATTTTAATTGAAAACCACATTTTCATTGAATTTATCTATAATGATAAATTATATTTAAAATTTGGTTTAATTTAACATTAATTAAGCTATACTCCCATTAATATAATTTATGTTATTGGAATACATTTAATATTTATTTTTTATATAAAAACATTTTGACCTTTTGAACTTTTTCTCTTTAAAAACTTGTTTTCTCCTCAAATATGTAGGTTTAATTTTAAATTTAAATATTTAAAATATGTGAATTTAATTATATAAAATAGATTTTAAAATTTGAATTCTTAATTATTTATTTTATCTAATAAGTTAAAATTAATTTTTTTCCAATCATAATAACGATTTCTAAAAAAAGCAATTATCGTAGTTAAGGTAAAAATGGGTTCATCGGGGAGTGGGGGGGGGGTGGTAAACTAAATTGATACTGGTAAACATGACATATAAACATGTCTAAAAACTATTTTATGGATTAATTTTGATGATAACACTTATGAGGTTCGATAATGTCTCATTTTGGACCCTTAAGAAATTTGAAAAACATGGGAGAAGTCAATTCATGTCAAAAAATACCGAGTGTGTCCTCTCCTTGATGAATAAAAATCCACCCCTCTCCTCCCATATTAACACATTCAAAGCCAATTAGTTATCCAAATACCTAACCAAATAACTTTTATAATTCCCTACTCTAATCGTAGAAGCTTGATTTTGTAAAGAACTCCTACCAAGGATGGATTTTGTGGAAACCTGGGTAAACCTAAAGAAGAGGTAACCGTCTTCATTGATAATTTTTAATTTATTTTATAATAAAAATCGTTAATTATTATTAATACATATTTATATTATAATATAAATGACTTATATATAATGGGATTATTTTTTTATAAGAGAATGAACTATAACAATCTCCACTACTATAAAATGGGTTATTAAATCATTGTTTATTTTTATGGTGGACATCTGCCTCGTGAATTGATTCTGTTATATCTTCTATTATCACCTTTAATGGTTGGTTGTGATTATGGATATGAAATTTATATATCATATCTATAACATCATCATACTTTTATTGTAATTATATCATATATACCTTTGTAGTAATTCATTCTGTTGGAGATACAATAACATCTCTCGTTCGTATGGTGGACTGTCACCTTCTGAAACTACTCGATTCATCAACACCACAATATTTTTATAATTTTTTATAAAATAATTCATTCTCTCTAATGTCTTCTGTTACACGTAAAACTATGTCTCTATGAATGGTAATTTTTATTATTTAATCAAGACAATTATAATCTATTCATTAGAATAGAGAATATGAATATGAATAACTAAATTATAAAAATATGTTTTCTATATGTATATATAATTATTTAATTTGTGACCAATTTTATTTTGAATGAAAATAAAACAATTTTTAGAATAAAATAAAAAAACTTTATGAAAATTATTTACATGTGCATAAGTGTGTTTAATACCAATAAGTAAACAAACTGTGATCTTTGGGTTATATTAATGAAATACATATTGAATGTAATTTTTAAATTCATTTTATTTTATTTATATACATTATATAAGAACAAATACAATTTTACATAAAAAATTCCCTTTTTAAATTAATTGACCTTCTTCCTTTTAATGGAGAACATGTTTTAAATAAGAATATTAACACTTTTATAAATTCTATTTTGATGAATGAAATTATTATTTTATATATGAATATTAAATTTTACATTGGTTGATTCTTTGTTATTTCATGATAAGTTTCATGTTTTAATGAATAGTAAAGAAATGCTAAATTTTAATTTAAACAATATTTTCATCAAAATAATTCATATTGATAAATTTTATTTTTTTTGGATTTAAAATATAATTAGGTAAATTATATATCATTAAATTTAAATTAATTCATTTTGAATCCATTTTACATTTAAATTTGATATAAAAACTCATTTCAAGCATTTGATCATTTTTACTTTAAAAACCCTTGTTTCGTCCCGTCTGTGCGATAAATATTAAATTAATATTTATAGGTTCGGTACCTTGAATTTTAAAAAATTGAGAAAATATTTGGAATCCTATGGTCCACATTTACTAAATAGGTACCTTTTTTTGAAATATGAATAATAACTTTGGTAAAAACTTTACAACTATTTTGGGTAAATTAGATAATTAAGTGTAAATATAATATTACAAATAAAATAAAATTACCCTAAAACATGATAAATATTTTTGGATGAATTTAATTCCATCCTTAACCCATAAGGTTCTAAATTGAATTATTTAATGGACACTTTCCCCAGAAAAGACTAATATATTGTTAATATCAAAGAGAGTGAAGAAAATGTCACATATTTAATTTTATTTAGTATAATTTTTTAATATGGTGTTAAATAGATGATGCACTCGACAATAAATATTATTCTAAAATATATCCCATTTACACAAATCATGGAAATGTATTTTTAATTTTTATTAAATAAAGTTTTATTATAAATAATTATACAATGATGAAGCAGTAAATCTTTAATTGAAGAAAAAATCAATTATGTGATATTAAAAATTTTAAAATAGATACAATTAGAATTACATAGTGGGATCTAATAATTGTTTTGGTGAATATGAAATATTAATGGTAAATTTATTTAATTTTTTCGAAGTTATCTTGTTGTATTTTTTTCATTAATGTCAATTTAACAAATAGTGTCGAAATGAATAGTAATGATATTTTATGAAAATTATATTATATTAAATTAGTTAAAAATGATTTAAATTATAAATAATAAAAATGCGATAAATAATGGCCTAAAAATCCTAAATTTATCATTTATTGTTCAATTCAAACCTACTATGAAAAAATATCAACATTTTACTATTGAAAATGTCACTGACGTAGTTAAAATTAAAATAGGTTAACAAATGGTTAATCAAAATGATAAGGTTTAAAATTACACCAGAACATATA
This sequence comes from Viscum album, assembly GCA_963277665.1. Classification (NCBI taxonomy): domain Eukaryota; kingdom Viridiplantae; phylum Streptophyta; class Magnoliopsida; order Santalales; family Viscaceae; genus Viscum; species Viscum album. Next base: position 344,618,724 of record OY728156.1, read on the forward strand.
TAAAATCTATTAGTTGATGGTATTTACACCCTATGACACATTATCTTCAAATAAAATGAAATATTTATTTATGTTTATGAGTATTTAATTTTTTATAAATTAATCTATTTAGAAATTCAAAAATTTCTCCTCACATCTCATATAAAAGGGAACCTCTTCTTCTATTTTATTTAAACCTCTAAATCCCTTTTTCACATACACACCCTACCCAAATAACATCCCAAATTCCCTCCCTTCATCCTAGAGTCATTTCATTGCGTAGAAATCTAACTGAGGAAACCATTTGGCGAAAATTTACCGAAGCTACCCAAATAAGAGGAGGTTTGAAGGATTTTAAAGAGAGTTAAGGTAATGAAATTATTAACATAATATAAATTCATTGGATGAAAATAATATTTCATTGATTATTTCATTCTATGACTATATGTGAAACAATTTTTTGTTATCAAATTTTTTATTTAATATTTTTTATGTGGATTTACAAATAATACACATAAAATATTCGTTCGATTAATACATACATTAATTATATGATAATTGTAAGGGGATTCCTAGTCTCACATTTATTTCTCTCTGTATTATTCCATAGTAACAACTAGTCTGTTTTTTGTTTTTATATATTACAATTAAATGAAATCTATGATCGTTATACATAAATTAATTGGTGTTTACAAATCCATTTGATGATATCTCATTTATGGAGGTTAGGTTAAAAAGTTACAAAATTGGTAATGGAATTTTTCATCAACATTGTCTTCTTTGAGAGACATGTTATGTCAGGAACACATATTATTTTACATGGTGTATATACTTAAATTTGAATTTTTTGTGTTGAATCTTTTTATTTTTATGATATTAAAAGTTTCATGTATTTTTATTCTCTCTTTGGTTGAAAATATATGTTCCTTCGAAACAATGATTTCTATAAAAAAATTTAATTTGTATTAAATTATCTTATATTAATTTTGAAATAATAATATTTCAAAGATGTTTAAAATTATTTTAAAATATTCCATGAGAGGATTTATTTTTTATTATAAATGAAATGGTTTTCTATATTGTTTATGACTTAAAATGTGTTTTGCAAATGAAAATTGGTATTTACCCAAAACCTTTTTACATAGTTTTTTCAAAATTATTTTAATCAAAGATTATTTTAATTGTTTTTACTTATGAATTACTGGTATTATTATACAATGATACAATTATTATTATTTTTATGGTTAATCCATGATTATGATGGAGGATTTATGTTCTTGTGGAAAAAATATATATTATTTCATTATGTGATAGGTGGTACCAATATATACCTCAAATTCATTGGGTAAAGATTTATAAACCATGAGATAATGATATAAAACTAATCTAAGGGCTGGATCTAATATGGGATGAATGGGAATCCCATTCCACTATAATGAAAAGTCTATGAATGGGGACAGTGGAGTGTCCATTCTTGTAGGTACAACCCCAATGAATTTCCCTGAAATGTTTTGGAAATTAGACTTGACTTATATGGAATGATTATACATATTTATGTGTATTCCATAAATAACATGTATTATTTTTATGATATTATATAATGGATTATTATTTTGGTTCCCTTTTTGATACATTTCTTATGAAATTAAAATATTTATGCCTTGATTGATGTATATGTTATTTGATATGAAGGTTATGATATTATATTTTTATGATCATGTTCTCATACAATTATTTCCCTAATAATGGTTATGTGTCTTTCTTGGTTACCCATAATGATCATCTAATGTCACCCATTTCTTCTATTTTCATTCCCCATGATATGGAGAAAGGTTTTATGTTTATTATATATAAGATGGTTTCTAAACATGAATAAATTTTGGGAAATAAACAATATTATTCTGGGAGGTTTGTTTATTTTTTAAGGATTTGTAATATTTTTTACTAATTCACTAAAAATATATACATAAATTGTCCATAGGTTTGTATTTGTTTCATTATTTTCATTCAGCGATGTAATTTTTAATGAAAAAAATTGGTTCACATTAATAAATTTTATGTCTATATCACCAAATAAGAATGTGTGGATTCTAGGATATTTCATTTGGTATCAAATAAGGGTGTAGAGAACTTTTGAGTTTGGGATGTTTTCCTAAGAAGTTATATCAATAGTTACAGATACAATAATATGAATATAACATTATATTTTTATAGTATTAGACATATATTTTGAGGTTTTATGTTATAAATTATTAAGACCCAACATGATATTTTTGTAGATATTTATTCTTGAAGTAATTAGGGGTTATTAAATTCATAGATGAAAAATGAAAGGTATGTGATAATCGTTGAGGTCAAAACATTTTTTAATGTTGAAAATGTTAAACATATTTTTGAGCATATTTCTCAAGTTTCATGAATTTTTAAATGATTATATTAATTTATATTTATAAAAAGGAGAACCTATAGGATGAGTGACAACCCATCTCACCCCGAAATACGATGAGTATTGAACCCACAATCAATGTTTGACAAGGGTGAACTACATACCACTAGCCCATATAATGTCCTAATTATTATGATATTCTATTTTATAATGACCATGTTTTATATTAATCCCTATTGATAGTTTGAATAATCTTCCATGTCTATGTTTTTTACTTTTGAATAATTTTATCCTTATTTAAATCCTCATTATGTGGTGATATTGTCCTTCAATATTCCCTATTTTTAAAAGGATGTTTTACTGAACCATTTAATGATATGGTCTTACTTTAAAGAAATTATCAAACATCCACCTTTTATTTTCTGTGGGAAATTTTAAATTTCAATAACATGATATTCTTTTAAAATTTATTATCGTATTGGAAAGTTAGCTTATCGATTGGAACAACAAACAACTATCTCTCATGTCCATGATGTGTTCCATTTATGTATTCTAACAAAGTATATAAATGATCCTTCACATATAGTAAAATTATAGGTCATACGACTGGTGAAATATCTATCTTTTTAAGATAAACCAGTTGAAATCCATGATTGTAGAGATAAATTTTCCCAGGACAATACCACTCACCTAGTTAATGTTTTGTGGAGAAACAAAATTTTTGAATAATCTGCAGAGGAACGTGTGGATATGATGAGGAACAAGTATACTAATTTTTTAGAGTGACTAATATTATGGGATAAATATATTTTAATGGGGTAGAATGTAACAACCATATATTTTTATGAAATATATTTTTTAAAATATTTTGATTTCATTAATTTCATATGTTACACAGAACACTAAGTTTCTAAAAAACATCATTTTAATAATTTATAATGGGAAATTATAACCTATCTATTTTAATTTTTGGTTGTAATATGATTAACTAAATTATGAAAATATGTTTTATTAATGTATATATAAATAAATTTTTGGGGACCCATTTAATTATTAATGAAAATATTTTTTTTTTCAAATAATATTTATTTTTATTAAAACTTATTTAAATGTGAACTATAATATTATATAAAAATAAATAAAAAATAAACTTCTTTGTATTATATAATTTTAATATACATTAAATATAATTTTTAACATTGATCATATATGTTTTATAGACATTATATATGAACAAATCCAATTTTACACATAAAAGATATATTTTTCTAAAAATACAGTTTGGCTCCCTTTTGATGGAGAACATGTTTTAAATATAGTTTTGAATCATTTTGAAATTATATGTTACTATATATAACCCTTTTTTCAAATAGGAATATGAAAATTTAATGTTGTTTTTTTATTTATATGAAAACATTCATGTTTTGATTAATATTGATAAATACTTAATTTTAATTGAAAACTAATTTTTCGTATAAATATTTTTTAGTGTTACATTATGTTACTGATTAGTTTTATTATATAATTTTATCATTTTTATATTAATTTATTTAATTTATGTCATTATGATCAAATTGGATTTGATATTCGACAAAAAAATAGATCTTTTAAATATTTTTGCTATAAAAATACATTTTTTGTATCATCTACCTGATTAATATTAAATTAATTTTAATATATTATGTGAAATTAATATAAAAAATGGAGTCTATAATTTTAATCATATTCAATTAATTTAATAATTAGTTATATTTTATTTTTTGACAATATGAATTGTAACTTTAGTAAATATTTGTTGCCCCAGTTAATGGTAAATCAAGAAATTAACGGAAAAATAATATTATAAATATTTTAAAATTATACGAACACATTCTATAATGTTATTGGATTAGTATTATTCTACCCCAACACACATAAGGATGTAAATTTAATTATTTTATGGACACTTTTCCATGAAAATGACATAGATATTATTAAAATCAATGAGAGTGGAAAAATGTCATAATCTTACTTTTATTTAGTATAATATTTTTAATGTAATGTTAAATTGAATATATTCCAGAATATAAATATTATTATGAATTATAAAATGTTTATCTATATCATTTTATTTTTTCTTATATTTTTTGTTAAATATAATTATATTAAATAATTATACATTGATGGTGTAATATTTATTCAATTAATGAAAAAATAAATTTAGTGATATTAAAAATATTAAAGGAGAAATATTTTATTACATATGGTGGTACATGAATTATCTAGCATAATATTACATATTATGGATGCATTAAATTAATAGGATCAAAGTTATATTTCTTTAATGATTTCCTTAATGTCAATGTAAAGAATAGTGTCAAAATTGACATTAATGATATCTTTTAAAAATAATATTTTATTAAATATTTAAAAATTATATAAATAGTAAATAATGTAAAAAAGACATAATTTATGGTTTAAAATATCATATATTTACCATTTAGGGATCAATTGAAACCTTATAAATAAAAAAATATAATCCTTTTAACTTTGAAAATGTCGTTACCATAGTTAAAATTAATATATGTTAACTAAGGGTTAATCAAAATGACAATGTTTAAAATTACACCAAAACCTATCTAAAATATATTTATTGATGTGATTGCCACCCTATCCGGAATTATATATCAATCCATTCAAATTTTGAGGTATTTAAATGGATATTTAATTTATTATAAAATAATATTTTGAGAAATTCCAAAACTAACCCTCCCATATCTTATAAAAGGTTACCTCTTCATATCTTTTCTTAAAACCTATAAATCCCTTTTTATCTACCAAACCTAACCTAAATATATTCCAAAGTTACCTACCTTAATACTATAGGCCTCACATTGGTCATAAATCCATCCAACAAATCTTTTTGGTGAAAACCAAACGGGGTTACCAAAAGAAGTGGAGGTATGAAGGAGTATGAAGAGAGTGAAGACATAAGGTAAATGAATTATTAACTCAATTTACATTCATTTGTTTAAAATTATATATCACTAGTTATTAAATTCTAACATTTTTTGAAATGAATTTTAATTATGTTATGTCATATTAATGATTTTATGTGGATTTATAGAGAATTCACATAATGGATTCATTCAATTCTCACTTAAATAATATGATACTTATAGGGGGATTTCTATTCTCACTTTTATTTCAGGGATAAGTATTCCATTTTCACAACTAGTTTATTTTTTGTGGTTTATATACTTCCCCTAAAGGTAAAATATGAACATTATCATAATATTTATGGGTATTTACATAACCCATTGATGATCTCTCATTCAGGGATTTACAGTTCAAATGTTACGAAATGGGTAAGGGATTTTTTTCAAAATTTTAATTCTTTGAGAGACAAGTTATGTTATGAAACTATATTATTATAAAAGGTGAATATTGTCCCCTCGGAAATTTTGTTTCATGAATGTTTTTCTTCATGATATTATATGATTCATCTAATGTTATTCTCTATTATGTTAGAAATCTATGTTCTTTCTAAATAATGAATTTTAAAAATATTCTAAATGTATTTTCAATGATCATATATGAATTTTTAAGGATTTTTTTAACAAATTTAATAAATGGGTTTCATATATTCCTTTATATGTTTTATAATGTTTTTTTAAAAAAAATTCTAAATTATTTATTATTTAAAAAATAATCTTCAAATTAGAGATAATATTTTCCTCAAGAAATGTTCTCAATATTTATTCAAAAAAATTCCATCTAAGATGACTTCCATTGATGTTGCTTATGTTTTAAAGGGGTATTGATTCAAAGAAAATATCCTTGTTATTTCTGTGGTTTGTCTATGTTTATAATGAATGAATTATGTTTTCATGGAATACATAAGTATTATTTCATTATGTGATGGGTGGGACCAATATCTCCCTCCAATGAATTGGGTAAATATTTATATCTCATTAGATAATGATGGAAAACATGCCAATGAGATTGATCACATCCCATAAGAATGGGAAACCTGATTCACTATATGGACAAGACTATTACTGTGAATGGTGGTGTTTCCCTCCCAATAGGTAAAACAACTATTATGTACCCTGGTGATTTTTGTAAATGATCCTTGACTTATAAGGAATGATATTACATATTTATGTGTCTGACAAAAATTCAATGCCTTATTCAGATGTCATTATGTAATAGATTATTATTTTGGTTACCTGAAAATTCATGTATTATGATCTATTAATATCAATGTCATGAAGCATATAAATGATATTTGATATGTAGGGTATGATATTCAAATGTTATGATCATGTTCCCATACCCATATTTTCATGATTATTCTTATGTATCTTCCTTTTTACCCATAATGAGCATAAGATCTCACCATTTTCTTATGTTTTCATTCCCATGGTTATGAAGACTGGGTTTATGTAGAATATATCTATGAATTATTCTAGATTTGAAGTACTTTTGGGAGATAATTTATATTTTCATCGGATAATTGTTATTATTTCTATGATGTGTAATATTTTTTGCTAATTATTTTAAAATCTAAACCTTAAAGGACCTTGGGTGTGTATGTGGTCCATTACTTATTTTGATATTTTAATTTTTATGGAATAAATTGGGTCATATTTCTAATGATTATGTGTCTTTCACCAGATCCAGATGTGTAGATTCTGGGATGTTATAGATTGACCATTCCGTAACGCTTTACTTGGAAGGTGATACAGATAAAGTTAATGATTATATAGGTTATATGTGAAATAGTTTTGAAATTAATGGCATATTTATCATTTTAAAAATATAATATATATTTGTATTTATTAAATTTTCACTCACGAAAAATGTTAAAACGTCGTTCGTGTATGTGCAGACTACGATCTTCACAAAGCGATGTGAGACTATTTTCGTCACCACACCACATGGATGACATATATAAGTATACCTAAATAATTAATATTGTCTATATGATGTTATTATCAATATGTGAAGATAAAATATTGCATACCTTTATTCCATAAAAATTATCAAGAAATGGAAACATTACTCATCAATACATACAACCTACTATCTCCATAACCATAAATTAATTAATTTCTCAAAAACAAAATTTATTATTAGTTTTAAAGGAAATATTAATGTATAAATATGATTTATTTTTCCTGATTATTATTCTATTAATGTTTAAATAATAATCTATTTGACCTTATTCTACCTACCGAAGTCATTTTTGACACATAAGACGAATATGGTCAAAATGTCCTATGTAATGTTAATTTGTTATGTAATTGTATATAAAATAATAATATGTGAAATAAAATTAATAATATAAATGAAAAAATGTTCTCAATGATTTATATAATTTAATTATTTTTATTATTTAGCATGATTGAGAAAAACGGGACAATCTTGACTCAATGTAATGGACTTCTTCTCAACATTCTTTCGTTGAGGCATATTTTCATGTTATGATTCTATATCCTTTTACGATGCATATATAAACCCCAATTTACCTATTATATCATGAATTTTACTAGTCTAGTGGTATTTATAGTTTTTAAGGTTATTATATCATGTGGGTTATGATTAAATTTATTCCAAATTCATAAGTGACATTTCATTTTAAAAACCATCTTTTAATGTTTCCAAACAAACTCCCTTTTTATTCCATGTCTACATTTTTAAAATGATATTATATAAATATATATGTGGACTTAATTTAAATTTTATATTAAATTTAAATCATCTTTATAATTAATTTTCAAATATTTTTAAAAGGAATCCTAATATGTTTTTTATAAATAATGTTTTGAAAAAAGAATAAATAATGCTTCTACTCTTAACATAAAGGGAGAAAATAACTTATATACCACCATAGACATTATATTATTTCTGGATTACATTAAAATAATTCATGTGTTCTTAAAATAGAAACCATTTTAATTTTTTTGGTATTTTGATATTTAAAATTAATTTTCAAAAAGAAAAGAGTATTTTGTTATTGGAAATGTATTTTAAAAATATAATGTTGTAAAAGTGAGTTTTTTATAGGTTTAAAAGTGTTTTGGAAATTTTTTATGATGAAAAATTTAAAGCATAAAATTTATTTACTCATTATATGGTACATGAGAATTAAAAATGATAAATGGGTGCACCCAGATAGCTCCAGGTGAGCCTGTTACATCTTATATGATTAGGCGGTCTAGATAGCGCTATGTGATCCAATTATAGATTATACAAAAAGCAGGCTCATATAGTAGTAGGTCATCTAATAATATCTTAAATGATGGGTATATCAAGATATCACTCTAATTAATTGGATAAATTTATTTTCACTAATATGAATGAAGGAAGGATTTACCAAAGGGTTTCTTTATCAGATTTTACTAGGTTCAAATTACTTCTTTCATGTGTTTAAAATAGGATAGGAATGGGATTATCTAAATTCCAAAAAATGTTCATTTAATTATATGTTATAATTTTTTAGGCTTCCATTGAGATTTTTTTTTGTTTTTGTGTGTGAATTTTTTAATTTCATTCACTCAAAGAATATTGATGATATAGATAAAGAGTATATGAGTTTTTTCTTTTATCTTTAGTAATAGTTTTATTTAAATTTATATGACATAAATATATTTTTATGATAATCTCACAAATTAAAAAAATTTCACATGGTTTATATATGGGTAAGCTAAAGAAAGATTTTAAGTTGAATGTTTTGATTAATTTTCAGGAAAATAAATCTTGTTAATTTTAATGGATTAATATTTCAAAAAAATGGATTCTAATTGGATGTGTCCACATATATTATATATTCTTGTTATTAATTAGTTATGTTTTAATTATTTAAAACTCTAATCCTGAAAATATCTTTAAATTCAATTGATACAATTCTTGGATATAATCCCAATATTTTGTAATTTTTACAGCCAGGTCCAAATAGTTGGTATCAGAGTATGGTTTACATAACAATAGAGGTTAGGATTATGATAATATAATACGTTCGGACTACTTTACTTTATGTTTAAGTTGAATTGATGTGGAATTTAAATATTACCATGATTATTAATCTAAAAAAATTTATTTAGAGTTGTTTTCTACCGAAGAAATAAGGGGATTATAATGGGAATGCACTGAGAGGAACATATCGTACGAAATCAAAATCTTTAAATGGATTGAATTTGAAAAAAAAATTAGTTTTTCAAAGTTGTGGATCAATGGATATGAGCTATTAATGTTATAGGTATCCATATATTAAGGGAACCTAGTCTACTATAAAGAAACATGTATTTTTTCAAAACATTCATGATGAAAAAACCACCATCATTTAGTGAATCATCCTACCACATAATAGATTAAGTATGTATTAATAACTAAGGGAAGATAATTAATGGCATGGGTTGTTCAGAATATAAAAGGGTAACCCATTCTATTTACTATTTTGAATTTTAAACTGATATGTGGGGGGTATATGGTTATGAATACAAGAGGTAAATATGATATGGATTCCATGGAATGTGAATCATTTAATTATGTTTTATCTAAGAAATATTTCAAAAATATTGTTGGGATCTAGTAGGAAAAATATTCCCGGAATTATGGAAAATAGATAAAAAATTTATCTTCATATAATTAAAACATCATTGGATTTTCTAGGTATACTTCATATTTTATTTACAGAAATGATAAAAAACATAATAGTTTGTACTTAGGGTTAAATTTTTTTTTCTAAAGACAATTAGATGTATAAGAATTTCAAAATTAAGAGAAAGTGGATTGTTACACTAAGAAAGTTGAGATTGACTTTACTAACTCATATGTTTCTTGAGATGACAGCAGAAAAAAATTAAAGCGGCATGAAAAGGAGAAAAACACGTATATAATTTGAGACTTAATCACTCAAAATCATCCATATGTGCAAAAACTATTTCATAGAATGTTTCATTGGATATGGTAAGTGGTTATGATTTGTTATGTTTGGTCAGAACTCTCATCAATTTAAGGGAAATATTCTTGAACAAACAAAGAATGGGGTAACCAATAACCATCCAATGGTGAGGTGTTTTCATTTAAATGATTTATGTCATTATGATAATGTGTATCTAGAGATAGTTCCACATGATGAAAATAATCATGATCAGAAAAATAATGTTGTTGCAAGGTCATTTTCTACCACTACAATTGATGATGGGCCAATAAATTAAGTGGTTATAGTTATGTTACATGTGTATTTAAATTATTCAAATATAATGTTTTATACTAGATCATCATATTGGTTCATTTCTAAGTAATTTAAATGTAAATTGAAAATATAACTTCTTTAAAGTAACATATAAATATTTTGGTGAAAACTACATGAGGAAATATTAAATCCACCATGATTTATAAGAATCGTCCAACTGTTATTAGTGGGATGGTATTTAATTCAAATATTGTTAAACTAGATATAGTATAGTATGATACCATTCGTGGTATATATTGGTTTTCAGTATATCATGAAAAGATATGTTTCAAATCTAATAATGTTGTGTTCAATGATTTACAACCTTTAATAAATGAATATGAAGATGAGAAAATGACTAGATATTGGAGTGAATGTTACCTAGATCATATTGTTAAAATCTAAAAAGTTATTTAAATTAGTGATGTTATTGTAGGGTACATAGATGAATCTCTTAATGATTTTCATAGTGTTATTCTTAATTTGGAGGTTATGTTTATTGTTGACAAAATATATATTTCAAATCTTATCTTTAAAAACTCTTGTCGAATATCGTAGGTGGAACTTTTAAAATTGAAAATCAAATTGAAGGATTTATCATATATAGTTTTCATCCAATATAGCAGATCACAATGTGGTTATCCTATTTTTTATGTTAAAATGATATTTGTTTCAATTAATCTTTTCCATGATTATGGATCCTTGAATAACATCACTGTTAAAGACATGTATCCATTGCCTGATGAAAATTATTTGTTTGATAAGATCTAAGGTGATAATAATTTTTCAAATGTTGACAAGAGTTTGGGGTACAATCAGTTTATAGTAATGGAAGTGGACACTCTGATGTTCTCAATTCAGAAAAAATATGGTTGCTATGAGTTTTTAGTTACATCATTTTGGTTTTCTAATTAACATTCTATATTTATGGACATTATGAATAGTGATTTTCATCAGTACATGGACAAGTTTTTGTTTATGTTTATTGATGATTTTTTTATATTCTAAAAGTATAGAGGAATATGAAAAATATATATGGATTATTTCTAAATCCATAAAAATATTTTTATTTGAAATTTAGTAATTATGCATTTTTTATTCAAAAAATATATTTCCTTGGTTATACTGCTTCCAATGATGGCATAATTTTTTACCAGATAAAGGAAAAATTGTTGAATAATATCCAATACTCAAAAATTTCACATAGATTTATAGTTTTCATTGATTAATGGTTTACCACAAAATTTTTTAAACACACTACATAGTTTTCTCTCCCACTAACATAGTTAACTAGAAAATGTGTTAAATTCATTTAGGAAAAATAATGTGATGATTATTTATAAGAACTAAAAATAATGTTGATGAATACTTTATTTTCGTCCCTACCTTCACAAAATGTTAATGTTTTTATCTATTTTGATTCTTCATTGAGAATACTTGGTTGTTTACTAATGCAGAATGTTAAGGTAATTTCATTTGATTCACTTCATTTGAAACCTAATTAGTTAAATTAACCTAAAAATTATATTGAGTTGGTTGTTTAGGTTTTTGATATAATGACTTGGAGGAATAATTTTTATAGAGTAATGTTTGAAATATATAAAAATTAGAAAATTTAAAATTTATATTCCCTCAGAAATAATTCAATATGAGACATATAATATGGATAGAACCAATAAAACATTATTATTTCATGCTTCATTACCATCATTAAAGATAAAACAAAGTGGTCAATTCATTATGTTGAATATATAATGAAACATTAACCATGTTATGTTTATAATTTAACCATTTAGATACTAATTTTATAAATTATTTTATGGTAGTTGTGGATTTTGGAACATCCTCTATTTTTTGATTTTGTCATAGTCTACTTTGTCAGAAATAATTACGCATGCTCAGATGGAGGATAAATATTTTTTGGAAAGGTACAATCCTTTAAGAAGGGTATGTTTCTTATATATAAGTGGGATAAATAAGGGTTTTTGGATTTAAAAAAGGATTATGTGTGTGTTAGGATTCCAAATTGAAGAATTATTTTTTGAGGGAAGATCATATTTCTTTTTTTTCCATTCATCCGGGTAGCATAAAGATGTATATAGATCATTATAAGTATTGTTGGTTTAATTGAATAAAAATAGATATTAGTGACTTTACAATGAATTTATTGATTTCCTAGAAGGTTATATAATAATGAAAATTATAGAAGGGGAAGAATCATCATATGTTGTTTCTAAAGTGGAAAAGGGGAAATATATCAATGTATTTTATCGTAGAATTTCCAAATAAATCTCAAGTTAGTAATTCAATTTTACTAATTATTGATATATAAAAAAATCCACCCATTTCATTTAATTTTTAGATAAAATGTCTATTTAATAACTTTCAAGACTTTGTGTAATATATATACTCAGGTTATATATAGTTTCCCTCTCCGTTATATCAGACTATGATCCCAGGTTCACATATAATATTTTGAAAGGACTTCAAAAGCTGTTGAATACCGAATTAAATTTTAGTTCTTATTTTATCATAAATATATTATTATGTTTGATTGGATGATTCATACCATGGAATATATTCTTCAATCAAGATCAATGGATTACTTAGGATATTATGATCAATATTATTCTTTGGTTTTGTTTTCTTATTACAATAGTATTCATTCTAGTATATAGATGAAACTATTTGAGGAAACATATGGACTGTAATGTGGGACAAAATAATTTTGAGTTGAAATAGGGGAAATTTTGTTAATGGGACTAGATTTGGTAGAGTAAATTGGGTATAAGGTTCATTTGATTCAGTAACATATGAGGAAATCTCATATGAATAAGAAACGTTATGCGGATAACAGGGGGAAACTCTTTCTTTCAAGGTATGTGATCATGTGTTTCTCATTGTTTATCATGTGATTTTTTTATTAATTTTTGTATAAAGGGAAAACAGTGTCCATAGTTCATTCAAATATATAAAAGCACAGATAATGTTGGATTACTTTTGAACTGAGTGGTCTAACCTCTGAGATTTTCTCATATACCCTATGTATTTCATGCTTCAATGTTAAGGAAATATATAACGAATTAAACACATGTTTTTATCCCGAAATATATTCATTTAGAAGATAATGATTATTTTGAGGAACAATATATATAATATATATATATTCTTGACATAATAGAGAAGGTGTTTCAGAATAAGGTTTTCCCCAAATTAATGCATTATAGAAAAACCATCTGATTGAAAATGGAACATGGAAATCATCAAATGTTATGAGAGAAAGATATCCTCACTTGTTTAATAAGTTAATTAAATTGAATGTAGATAAGTTATAAATTGGGGAATAATTTAAAATTAAGTTAAAGATATAAATAATCACTCTTATGTTTATTATTATAATTATATTCTTTATAAAAATATTATGTGATTTTTAAAATCTAAAATGGACACATTTTTAATTAAACACTATTCTTATAATTTTCACAATAAATAACTAATTTATAAACATTAGAAAATAATATGTTTAAAAAATAAAAATTGAAATCATATTTTCAAAGTTTTATTAGGTTTATATTTAGGTATTTTTTTAATTTTTTTAATTTTTTTGAATAATGAAAAATACTGAATTTTAATCGAACACTTTCTTTTCATATAATATAATTATAGATAAAAATTATATATTATATTATTTAATATAAAATAAGTTCAATTATAAATATATTAATCTAATATATGTCATTTTAATAAATTTTATTGTGCATTTTTATATAATAGCTTTGTAAAATCTTGCAATTTTTCTCTTTAAAAACCCACTTTATCATTGTGTCTCTGAGATATATTTTAAATTATACATTTCCACATCAGAGAAAGGAATTTTTTTAATTTTTTTAAATATTTGGAATAAGAAAAATATATATCACATAAAAAGGAAAAATTTATTTTTTTTTCAGAAATTTATATTTAATGTAGTAAAAATCGACAACTGTATTTAAATTAAAAATCAGTTTACATGGGGTAAACTAAAAATATAAGGGTAAAAATGAAGTATACACATATTTTAAAAATATTTGATTTCAATATTTCTACCATTTAACATATAATATTCCCTAATGGCCTATTTGGGATACTTTTCTCATATAAAAAGCCTAGGAGTACACAATTCTTTTCAAAATACAAAGTGTGTCCCTTCCCCCACTTATAAATGGGCACCCCTCTCTTCCTCTATTAACACCATAAACCCATTGATTTAGATATAAAATTATAATTTAAAATATGTTACTCTATAATATAATCTAAGAATCATTATTTTTTACCTAAATCTTACCAATTAGGTCTCTAATGAAAACCTAAGGTGGAAACCTGGAGAAGAGGAAACCATATTCAATTTAACTTTTTATTTTATTTATTTTTCCACCTCATTACAATAATATTAAAACATAATGATATAATAAATTTAGTATACTGAATATACATTATTTTTTATTAATATGGTAATGAAATACAAATATCCCAACTTACATCTAATGAGCTGTAAAATCCTCATTGATATGTACGACAGACTACCTCCTCATAAAATGATGTTATTCGTTTTTATGTCACTACCTCCAATGGTTGGATATGACAAAATATATAATTTTTATATATGATAATTATAAAATAATTATACATTTTTAGTCTTTAAATAATATATACATTTTGACCTTCCATTTCGTAGGATATATGAAAATTTTGACCAGTTGTATGGCGAACTAACAGCTTACAAAGTGATGTGATTCCTCTTACAATAATGCATAACACTGATGGTGATAAAAATAATGTTTTTGATTATATGTTATATAAATAAAAAAATTATTATTTTAATGAAATTTTTATCCTTATTAAGATATATTATATTATTTTCATTCTTACCTTTTCACTCACTAAAAATGTGATAACATCGTCCATGTATTGTGGACTATCACCTTCGTGAGGAAATGTGACTCTCATTTTATAACCCCACTACGTATAATATATATATTAGTATATTTTAAAAGTTTATAATTTAAATATTATGTTATTTAAATTATTTAATGATAAAATTTTGCATACCTCATATATGTAATGATTTTTGAGAAATATAAATTCAACTCATGCATACTTACGACCTACCATCTCCGGGATCGCAATGTAAATCATTTCTCAAAAATTAAGTTCATGATTTTCCCTAATTTTATAATTTATGTATAAATATGGTAACTATTTTACGTTTTTTATTTTTTATATGTATTAATTTTGACCTACTATACAATATTAGTCCTACCAAAGTCATTTTTGACACATAATCCTAATATGGTTAGAATAAATGATGTAAATATAATTGATTATGAACATGTATATATAATGGTAATTAGTGGAATAAAATTAATAGTAATAATGATTAATTTTTTCAAGAGAGTAAATAATTTTCAAATGTTTATTATTAAGGAAGATAATTACACCTCTGACATGTCAGACTCAAGGTAAGGGACTTTGTTTCAATTACCATTCATTGAGGTATATCTTAATGTTATAATCTTATATCCTTTTATGAGGTGTATATACGATCACTTTGAATTTTGAAATCACGAATTTACATAATCTCATCAATTTATATTTTTTTATGTTACGAATTCATGATTATTATTATTCATATACATTTAAATTAGTAAATAGATTTTCTTTAAAAAATCCACTTTTAATGATTTAATTCAAACTCTATTTCTCTTCCATGTCTATGTTTTTGAAATGATTTTATGAAAAAAATTGAATATAAAATATTTATAAATTAAATTTTATTTATATTTTTATTCTATTTTATATGGTTTTAAAAGGGATTCCATTTATGTGTTTTATACAGAACATTTTCAAAAATGATAAAAGGAATGTTTTATTATAAAACTATATGGTGATAATGGAATTTTCACCTTCATTACCATTATTTTATTTCCATATTCCTATTCATGATTTCATCTATTCTATAATGGAAAAAACATTTCCCTTTTTTGGGTAATGTGGTATTGAAAATGGGATTTCAAAAGAAAATGGTTTAAAAATGAAAAGTGTATTTAGAAATACAAATGTAATTTTTTTACGAGATTAAATGAGTTTTTCAAAAAAATTATAATGAAAAGGTGTATGAATAATTTTTTTATTGATGATATACTTCTATTGAATTATACATGAGATATGGATGTTCCCAGATAGCACTAGGAGTGATAATTATATCTTATATGATGGGTCATCCCAAAAAGCTCTAGGTGAGCCCGTTACAACATATAGGATATGGTAGCCCATATAGAGTTAGGATAGATCATTATAGATTAAATTATGCGTGTGAAAAAATAGAACTATAATAAATCTGTTAATTTTCATGGTCTTAAAAATCATGAACAAGGAAGTAACAAATGGTTTATCCAATCTATTTAACTAGGATCATGTTACTTTTTTCATGGTATTAAAATGTGGTTTGAATATTATTATTATATATGTTACCAAAACCACAATATAATTTAATGATATTATTTTTGTGTGAAATAATTTTTTTTTAAAAATTTGTGTTTTTTCATGTGAATTTGTTTATTAAATATGTTTAAAGAAAATTTATAATAAATGTAGAAATTATATGAGTTTTATTATTTTCATTGGACTGAAAATTTTCTTTCCCTTTATGATGCTTAATGACATTTTTGTTCTCATAATAAATTTTGAATTTTTTATGAGATCTATGTAAGGGTAATGGAATAGAAGAAGTCAAGTTGAATGTAGTGATGATTTTCATGAAAATAAATATTCCTTATTTTTGAAATTTTATATAATGAAAAATGGATAATAATTTGAAGTGACCACTTGTATAATAAGGTATTGTTATGTATGACATATGGCCTGATTCTATAAAAGTATAAAACATAACAGACACTCACATGTGTTAGAATGAATTCTGGAATTATAACTCAATATATTGTAATGTTTAACGTCGTGTCCTTATATAGTTTTTCCCCAAAAAAATATTTAATTAAAATTTATATTTTCCAACAATCCATGGAGAAGTTAATTTTTTAAATATACAATGGTGACTCTCTATTTTTCCTCAAATATGGAAGTTATCCATTTCTATAATATTAAATTATGTAATGGTGTAAGGACCCCAACATAAATATTACATATTCAATTCATTTTAAAACTATAAATCACATTATATTAAAATGTATAATTTTGGTTTATTTATTTAGCGAATTAGGAAAAAAAATTACTCAGTAAACTCATACATTAACTATAGACACATATACATAGTATCCATTTAAACCATAAAAAATTCTTAAAATGAAAAATGATATCATATACTGATATATCTCCACAATGGTACCTTGATCACATATTTGATAAAAATATACCTTAAACCCTGTGAAAAAATTTTAAAAATTGGAATGAGAGAAAACATATTAGTAGAGTACATAAATTAATGAATGAAACTGTTAGTCCCTAAATGCATATAATATCATGAAAACATGTTTAAAAAGTTATAAATTTAATGTATAAAACAGAAACTCTTTATCTTACCACATGAAATAATAATATTCTTATAGAAGTCCACATAGAACATAAATCCTAAAGGTATGTTATTATATCAATATAATTATTACATTGTAACTTTAACGACTACCTAGTTAGTAACCATCTTAGTAACATTTGGAATAACCACTATAGTGTATTCCTTAAATCTATTTGGATAAATCCAACAAGTTAACTCCATATTATTAAAAAATACATTAGATATAAATCATAGGATCACTCACCCTCGATTTATTATGGAACCACCGATATTCATAAAAAATTACCCAAAACCATAACATAATCATAAAACATAAATCATGAAAAAAAGTAAAAAATAGAAATTCCACGTGGAAATCACATTTTATTTTTTCTAATCCATGTACTCAGAAATGAGAAAACGTTATTTTAAGAAGAAAAAAATTTAAATTTGACATGTAATCATAAAAACATTAATGTGTCCTATATTTAGAAAAATAT
Organism: Viscum album; assembly: GCA_963277665.1. NCBI lineage: Eukaryota > Viridiplantae > Streptophyta > Magnoliopsida > Santalales > Viscaceae > Viscum > Viscum album. The sequence continues at coordinate 344,637,356 of OY728156.1, forward strand.
GTGCATGCCAAATAATTTAAAAAACATTAATTTTCGATTTTGTAAAAATAGATGAAAGAGTATATGTAAATGATGTTTTAAAAAGATAATTCACTTACAAAAAATATTTCAAATGAAAAATACTCATAAAATGGAAAAATGGTTTAATTTTCTTTTAAGACATTTTTTCTTGTAGAGGAAACCAAATATCAGACAATGGTTATGGCCTACGAGAAGTTGTAGTTAGTATATACGTTAAAAACAACATTCCTTTTATCGTTTGTCAAAACATTCCATATAAAACACTTAAAAAGATTCATTTCTAAAACATTTGAATTAAATAAAAAATATTAAAAAAATAATTTAAAATCATTGTGTACCATATAATAAAAATGTAGAATAACGTCAAGATTATTTACATGTATAAAAAGAAGTGATAATTAAATCTTTAATTATTTTATGGTGTCCCATACAACTTTGTACATTTAAATAATAATCTCAACTAAATAATAAATTTAATGATATATTAAATAATATGATTATAGATAAAATATGGACGTGAAATTTCATAGTATCTATATATACATCATATAATAGAATAAAGGTATGTATCATCATGAAATTCCTCAATGAAAGGTGATTGAGAAGAAATCCCTTACCTTGAATCTGACTCATCATATAAAATATTTATATTCCTTAATAATAAATATAGGTTAATTATTTACATTTTTGAGAACTTTTTTCTGAATTTTATTTTTTTATATCACATATTATCATTATATTACAATTAATAAATTTTTATGTTCATATTTTATATTTTGAAGATATTTGATACTTGGGTCCAATGTGAATTTGGTATAATGTTAGTTGTCAATGATTTCATAAGTACATCATCTAGTGGAGAATATTCAGGAAAAATTAATCACTTTTATATAGTAATAATACTTTTCAGTCAAACTATTTATGTATGGTTATGAAAAATAGCCAACTTTATAATCATGGAGATGGTAGGCCATACGTACATATGAGTAACATATCAATTTTTTAATGATGATTATTTAAATAAGGTAATTATAATTTTATAATTTTATAATGATAATAATATATTTAATATCAAATTAATAATTTAAATATAATTATACTTATCATCCATGTAATGTGGTGAATAAAAATTAATTACATCGCATCATTCAAGTGATAGTTCAAACATACGCACAAATGATATTTTAATTTTTATGTGCATAGAAATTAAGAATATAATTGAGATATTAATAAATTTTAATGATAAATATTTTATGAATATTATATATTAACATTTATTAAATGATTATAACTATTTTATAGTTATTGTGATAGAAAAATAATTATTTCAGTTCGTGGGGGTGATAGTTTAGACGTACGCAAGAACGATTAATTATTTTTCCATTTTATAGAACTGGAGATGGAGTTATATTATGATATTACCATAATAACATCTCAATATTATTAGTATTAAATAGTTATTATATCAATTTTTTTAATAAGGTTGAATGCAGTTGGAAGAAAAAATAAAATAAAAATTCTTGATTAAATTTAAGACCACTCTTTTCAATGATCACCTTTTATTAACACCTTCACACCTATGGGGGGTGTTTTACCTAATAAAAGTGATCTAAAATGTGTTAAGGTATTATGGTAATTTATTTTTCTAGATATTGGACAATAAAAATAGGTATTGGGATGGGATTAAATTTAAAGAAGTAATGGCCTTTATAAGAGAGGGGAAGGGAACTCTTGAAAAAACTCAATGTAATAAATTAATTTAAATTTTACTTCTATTAAAAATGGGTCCAAAGTGTTTTATTTTATGTATAAGATTATTATGGGACAAAATACTTTATAAAATAAATTTTATACTCGTTATTATTATTATTTATCCCTTATCTATTTCATGTATCCCTTATTTAACCCTTTTACCTATTACAATGACATCTTGTAATTTAAATTTTTAGGTTTAATATAATTACAATAAAATTCCAAAAATCCACTAATTGAGTCATTAATAAAATTTTAATAATTTTAAAAATATTTTTTACAAATTTTTTTTTTATTTTATGAATTTTATATCTTCTAATAAAATCGTATTTATTTAAAAATATCAATACTATCAATTCTGACACTAATAATTAGCTAACGTTTTAAATATATCATTAAAGCAATATATGTTCTAATAAATTCCATTAAATAATAAATTTAATGTCAAATTAATTCATAAAATTAGTTTATTTCATTTATTACATAAAATTATATTTATTTTAGTTTTGTTGATATCATTTTTTTTATTCTTTGATTATTAAGGTAATTACTGCATCATCATTGTGTCACTGTTTAATTTAATTATTTTATTAATAAACTTTTTAAATAAATTAACATTATATGGAAAATTATTTTAACATTATAGGTACTATCTATAGTCAAACATATAACCTATATAACATCATATTAAAACAATTTACTTGTTAAAAACAAGGATGTGACAAAATTGACATTTCATTGAAAATAATATTATAATTTAATAATAGTCATACAAGTGGATCCTATTTATCATAAAACATACCAACTAATTATATTGGTATGATACTATTCATCCAATTAAATTATTACAAATTTTAGTGTACTTTTATAATATTTGTAATAAAATGTTTACCTTTAATTATATGATTTACCATTAACTGGGGTAACAAAAAATCAAAACTAAAGATACTATTCATAGTGTACCAAATTGAAAGGTACCTATTTAAATAAACATACACCTGTGAATAAAAATTTTGAATCCAATTTTCCAAATTACTATTATATAATTAGAATAAATTAATTGAAAATAAATTCCATTGATGAAACGAGAAAACATGTTTTTATAGTAAAGATATTGAAACTTTCACTAAGATTTTATATCCTGTTTAAATGTGAAATTATTACAATGATCTAGATTGGATTAAATGATTGATAAATTATAATTAATATTTAAAAACAATTAAAATAAAAATATAACTATATAAATAAATTAGTTTGAAATGCTATTTGGAAATAAAATGTAGTATTATTCACTATTTACTAAACTATGAAATTTATCATAACATTTAAAAAAATTAACCAAGATAAAATTTAATGACCCACACCTGAAAAATATTTTTATATGGATAACTATATCTTATAAAAGTGTAATAAACTAGATTGAAAATTTGTTTTCCAACAAAATGTGGTAAAATTGCTTCTTTTGTTTATGAAAAATTGTCATTTTTATCCATTAAACTGATTTGTTTCTTATATCATGACTATAAGACATATAATATTAATTTTAAACATGATAATTAATAATATATATATATTATTAATATAACCCTAAAAGTGTAATTTCATTATTTATTCTTAATAAAACACACTTGTGTACATTTCAATAGTTTTTCAGAAAAACACATCTGTTGTGTATAATTGGTTTTAATTTATATGTATAATTAATTCGGTAACCAATTAATCATTATATAAAATTGTGAAAACCAATGTTTCATTATTTATTTAATACAAGTGATTCCCTCCATTCTAACGGCTAGGTTACAATGATAGAATTTAATTAATAATATCAAGTTTTTCCTTTAAGCTCGATGTGGAATATCATGTACGCTATCAAACATAGTATTTATTTATTTAAAACTCATGATGATAAATTATCCCCCCAACAAATTTCATCCCCAAAATTCGAACTTCGTATAAAAAACTAGGTGTTTGACATTTCAAAATACATTTATTGAAATCCCACATCAGAAAATGGATTAATGAAGCTTACACAGTAAAATAATTTGAAATATGAAGATCACATGTGATAAGACATACTTGGTTTCCATGTATAAAAACATTCATACGGAAGATAAATGTACCATAATGTTTTGATGGATAGTGATAGAAAAAATGGTCAGAATATTGTTAAGAATCACAATATCATAAATCTGTGATGCATTAAAAGAGTAATGATTCCTTAATAAGAAAGGTAGATGGATATCATTTTTCATTTATGATATTTTTCATGGAGTAACGAAATTTTTTTACTTCTTTCACTATTAAAATAAATAAATATAGTTATTTGACATGTTTTGTTTCACCCATTAGTAAAATTCTTCCACCACCACATCTTTTTTTTCAAAAGATGAGTATTTTAGATGATTTTTTCAGGCCTGAATCAACATCAAGAGAATCACATAATGAAAAAAATCATTAACTATATATTTCTCATTTCATTAGACATTAATCAAAACCATATATTTTTTTGGATAAGATAATATAATTATCCAAAATGAATCGACATTTATATGATGAAAAACTACTTTAATCTCCAAAATTCAATAGCTATACACAAAGTTCATCATAGGAAAATTCATAAATATTTGTCTTTAATTTACTAAAAGTAATCCAATCTTGCATTGAAACAAAAAAATCATTTCATCACATAATCATCCAAGATAACTTTTAATAAAAATCTCTAAATGAAATCAATTAATCATTAAGAGTCGCACAATAAAATCCTCACCCTAATAATCATCATGTACGATATCCATTTACATAAATAACCTGAATCACCTTAAGTCTATCGTAAAATAATATATTCTTCCAAAATTATTTCAAATTTTATTCCTCTATTAAAATCCCATAATATACTATTTTCCATATCTTACAAGATTCCAAAAATGGTTAACGTCTTCCAAAATAACTTTAATGAATTAATCGCAAAATCATTTTCCAATACCATGGTTATATTTTAAATAAAATATATGTTTACAAAATGACACTATTATTATTAAAATATATAATTTAAATAAAAATATCATGTCAAAATAATTGATACATCATGTAGTCCAGTGGTGGGTGATGCACCCATATCTCACTTCATTTGTGGGTTCGATTCTCGTGGTATTTTTGGACGTGTCGGTTGTCACCCATCCTACCGATTTTCTTATTTCTAAAACTACAACATTTATATAATTTTTTCAAATTATTATAAAACCCTAAAGAATAAAAATAACATGATTTAACCTCAATTTGCATCTCATAGTTTTATTTTTTATCCCAAAAAAATAAACCATAAATACACTAAAAATGAATATCGCCAAAAATACCAGTAATCGCCTTATAATTTCACAATAAGCACAAAAAAGAATTTTTTATGAAATTAAACATAGGATCAACATGATAACTAAAAAATCATGATGATATCCATATATCTTAATAAAAACATCCAATTCACAAATGATATCTAAACCTTCCACTAATACCATCTATAATGCCTCAACCATAAACATTACATATTCTAGTAATTTTAATACAATAAATAACATTATATTACAGTATATATTATAGGTTTATCATTTTATAGAATTAAAAAAAATTATTACATAGTAAACCCATACATTATAAGACAACACATATACTTAGTATTTATTTCTTCCAAAAACAAAAATATTTAAAATGAAACATGATTTATTATTATCATATATCTTCCCAAATTTTTCATGATAACATCCTTGAACCAAAAATTCATTAACTCCTATGAATTTTTTTAAAAAAAATTGATGATAACATATAATAATTAAATAAACTATTAGTCTATAAAGACTTATAAAATCGTGAAAACATTTCCACAAAGATATACTTTTCACCCATAAAAAATAAACTCTTTATCATTTATGATGAAATCATATGATTCCTATAAAAATATAGAGAAAGAATAAATCTTAATGGAAACTGATTTCATCCATATAAATCTTAGAATGAATTTTTCATGACTACAAATAGAGTAACTTTAATAATTACATTTGAAATACTCGCAATGATATATTTCCAAAATCTAGTAGGAGAAACCCAACTAGTTAACTATGTCTCATTACCCAATACATTAGAGAGAAAAAATGGGATCACCCACCCAGAGTTTTTCATGGAACCACCCACATTCATAAAATATTAAAAAATAACCATAACATAATCATAAAATATAAGACATGAAAAATGAAATAAATAACACTCCAACTTTGAAATCACATTTCATTTTTTTAAAGCAATACACTCCAAAAAAGTCAAATATTTGAAAACAAAACTGAAAAGAAGTTATGGAATCCTAAAAACATCAATGGGTTATAAAATAAGGAGAATTATTTCATTCCATATAAGTTAAAAATCACATTCCTTTTATATTTTTTAAAAATAGTTTAAAAGTAACTTTAAAAGTGGGTTTTTAAAAAAAATACATTACTGAAACCTATTTCAAACAAAAAAGTAAAAAAGGATTAATTTTATTTTAAAAACATGATTTCATATACATTATTCCAAATATAATATAATGGTCATTTTAGTGGATATTTTTGTCACCATATATGTTAAAAAAATTCTTTTTTTCATTTCTCAAAATGCTTCGTATAAAACATGTAAAATGATTCCATTTGAAATATTTTGAATTAAAATAAAATATATAAAAAGTTTCATTTAAAATAATTTTATATCTACAAATTAAATATATTAAATACTATCATGAATATTAACAAGGAGAAAATATGTGATAATTAAATCTATAAAAATTAAAGGTCTCTCATACCACATTGATAATTTAAATCATAATCTCAATGAAATAATACATTTTCCAAAACATTAAATAACATGATTATAGATAAAATATGGATATTAATTGTCATAGTATCTTGTTTATACACCATATAAAATAATAAAGGTTCATATATTCCATAAATGTCTCTTTGAAGTAAAACTGAGAACAAATCACATACATTGAGGTCATCTCCTCACATACAAAATTTACCATTGAGAATACTAAATATGGGTTAATTAGTTATATTCATGATAACTATTTTAATGTTAATTATTTCGTTAATATCACTTATTAAAATGTTATAACTATTAATTAACTATTCACATTCATGTCGAGCAATTTGATAATATTCAAAACGAGAGACCAAAATGAATTTGATATATTGTCAATAGTCAAAGGGGTCATAAGTTCATCATCTATAGGATAATATATGTGAATCAATAATAAAATTTCGGTATAAATTATACTTTAAAATAAAACTATTTAGTTATGGTTATTAAAAATGGAAACTGTAATTGAAGGCTTTTGAAAACACCACAAGGGGATGGAAAATACTCTTCCACATTTGATAAAATAATATGATATAGGTTCGATTTAAATTTTGGAAGGAAGATAAAAAATATATTTTAGTAAAGGATCAAAGTGGTCATCATATTGATTTTAGGAATGGTACACAGATGGTATTTCCAGAAAACTGAACAATATATGGATGGACCAAGAAACATTGGCCCGCGAGGCATTGCCACTGAACCAGGAAGTCTGCAGAATAAATTGGGAACATAGATGATCCCCCATGAACCACATAGTTGGTGATATTGATGTAGAGAAATTCCACCTTCTAACCACAACCTCTTGGACCACATCATTAGAAAAAATATTATGAAAAGGTACACCCCAACACACAGTTCCCCTAAATGCAGTTGGTAGACAAGGTGAGTCTGGTGACGTTCAGTGAATCACATAATTTGTGGGATTGAGGCATTGATTTTTGCTTCCACAAAATGTATCCCCACGTACATTAGCCTCAAAAACCTTGGCTGAAAAATTCATATGTGGGCCATATGATTTCCCTTTGGGCTTCTGCAAAATGTGTCATGTTACCCATAAATACATCTTCCCCAACACTCTAAAAAAAGACCCCAATGAGAGATGAAAAAAGTAGTAAAAAGGGGGAGAAAGAATCTAATTTTTGGAGATATAGGAGTTATTTTATGGAAGACATCGAATGAAAATGATCGATGTAGCATGGAACACATACTACTTACTGCTATGGTATGCGAAAAAAATCTAGGTCTATGTAATACATCAGTATGAAAATAGAATCTAGGTCCACACACAACATTGGTACGTGGGTAGTGTTGAGGTTTTCATACCACATCGATTCATGAATGGCCCCTCCACCAGTATATAAGTACACCATGCAGAGGGTACACTACCTTGGATAGAAAATTGATATGTGCAGTAGGGTACCTTTGGGATTTCCACCATCTGGTACTAATAATGTGCTTCCATTACAATCCTATTTTCTGAATTCCCTTTACGAACTATTCCATCAACATAATGACAAAGCCTCTTCCAAAGCCACCAGACCTATATGAACAAACCATCGGGTGCATCAAAACGCCATTCTGAGTGTACATACCCATTGTAAGCGGAGTCATGCGGGTAATACTAGAAAGGGTGTGGACCCCCAGAATGTTTTTAAGTCTACATTCTCATGATTAACCATGGACCAACCTTAGAATAATCATGTGAACCTCCCCACTCTAGGGATAAAGGGTAATCACTTGATTTTCCATTCAATGAGGGTCAATGATAAGTCAAAGGGATCATGCATGACCTTCCTTTGGATGAGGAGTTATGATTCCCCCCATTCCTATAACTAGATTTAGGTAACCCCTTAAGGTGTGAATGTATAATTTCAATAGGAAGTGACGCTCCTGATCCTCTCAGTCTCGACCCGGTACATGTCCTGATAAACTTCCAAATATGATTTTCCCAGATATAAACATGGGTGAGAGTTGGCACATTCAAATCCTCTCTCTCTCTCCCTCTCTCTATCTCTATCTCTCTCATTGAGCCATCTCCTTGACCTCCTTGACCTTCACCTTTTTTCCATCAGTGGGAAATAAATGGTTTGTGGTCTATCTGATCGACCACTTTGTCTTTTTCCTCACACTGGGCATGACTCGTGTAGGATTATAGGTTAATGATGATCACAATATCCATACCATCATACAATGAACTACAAGAACTCTGATTCCTACTCAAACCAAGAAAAATAGGATTATTTTTTGAATGTTTGAGATCCTGTGGGAAGTTTCCATGCATAATCCCCACCCCAATGAACTACATGAACTTTGAACCCTTATCTAGCCAAGATACGTAGGATTCTTACTGAAGGACCCAGCTAAAGTGGGAAGATTCCACATGTATGACCCTCTGTAATGAACTATGTGAACTCTAATTCATGCTCTAAATAGGATAAATAGGATTCTTTTCTGAAGGCCCAATCTCATGTGGGAATCTTCCACACATATACCCCACCCCAATGAACTATAAGAACTATGATTCCTCCTCTAACCAGGATATGTTTTTCACCCATCTAAAAGCCTGAGCTCAAGTGGGCAGCTTCCATACATATGCCCCACCATAATCAACTATAAGAACTCTGATTCCTACTCTAACCATGATATGTAGTATGCATATCTAATTGCATGAGCTCATGTGGGTATCTTCTATGTGTAATCCCCACCCTAGAGAACTATGAGAACATTGATTCCATCCCTAACCAGGATATGTAGGATTCTTTTCTGGAGGACTGAGATCAAGGTCCAGCTTCCCCTCATAATCCCCATAATGAACGATGAGAACTCTAGTTCATGCTCTAACCAGGATATGTAGGATACCTTTCTAAAGGCCCAGACACAAGTGGACAGCTTCAATGCATTAGCTTCACCTAAATGAACTACATGAACTATGATTTACTCTCTAACCAGGACATGTAAGATGCCTATATGACAGTCTGGGATCAAGTGGGTAGCTTCCATAAGAATGTACCACCAAAATAAAGAATAAGATCTCTGATTTATTCTATAAACATGATATATAGGATTCATGTCTAAAGGTACAAGTTCATGTGGGATGCTTCCACGTGTAAGCCCCTCCCCAATGAACTACAAGATCTATTATTCCTTCTCTAACAAAGATATTTTAGAAACATTTTTAAAGTCTTGAGATCAAGTTGGAATTTTTTAGATGTAAGTCTTACCCAAATGAACTATAATAACTCTTATTCCTACTCTAACTATGATATGTACCATGCCTGTTTGAAGGCATGATATCAAGATACATACTCCTTGAAAAATAGTCACAATATGAATTCCCCCTAACTCCCTAGGGTATCCTCTTTAGGAATAATCCCTATCGTAACTCTATCAAGAAATTCCTTCCTTACGGTGTAAACCCTAACCATGTATTCCCAAACAGGCCTCCTTTATGTTATATGCCCCAACATAAACCAAACTACAAGGTCTTTGATTCCCAACTAACTATGATATGTATGAATACTTCCTAAGGTCCAAACCTAGCACCCAAATCACACTAGTGTTCACCAGGCCATATTCTTGGTAGGTCCAAATCTACCAAGGAGGTCATTCCACTCATGAGTGAATTAGTTCACTTTAGGGTAAGTCCCATATGAAATATTGAATAGGCCTCCTCTTCCTAGACATTTAGCAGCATGATGTTAAACTCAAGGGATGTGTATTTGTTGTATGAAATTAATAGGTGATGTGCCTAGTTACATAGACCCAAAATACATGGGTTTTGATTCCTCTCATGAGGATACATAGAAATAAAATCTAATGGGCTCGATCTCGATATCTATGAAACTTTTATCCTCCAGGGATGATGATAAATTCCAAAGTTCTACATCTTAGGGCTTAAACAAAAATTGTCTTAATAAAATTCCCAACCCATGCATATATATGGTTAATCATGCAATCCAGAGGTAACCTATAGACACATGATTTAGAAAGAACAACAGATTCAAGAACATATAAACCATTCCTAAATTTATAATATAGTATTTTAGAAGGAAATAATTTCCACCCAAAAGGGTGTGATGATTCCAACCTCCCATCCTCTTGAACAATGGAGTCCTTAAGTTTCATTGGCCAAATAATCATCCAAGGAGTGCATGACATTGGAAATATGATCCCTGAATCATGGATACAGGGGTCGTTAGGTGTTTCTAGATCCACTAATTAACCCGTTTGAGACTATCCGAATACATTATATCTAATGTGGAACCCTTCATAATAATGGGAAACTGGTTACATTCCAACATGACATTTTTTAAGCATCCACTAGTACTATGTGAATTGGATAGAAACAAAAATGGTAACTCTAGATGAATCCCTAACCATAGTGGTGGTATTATCCCACAATGATCCACTTTATCCAAATAAATGAAGAGGGAAGAGAAATATAATCAATTATTCATGTGATCGTGACCAACTACTTTTATGGTGTTTTATGGTCTGTTTATGTCATACATATATATTTATGGAATTTCATAGAGTTCTATTAATTCTAGATGGAATCGACACAATTTTTTTAGACACATATGTCAATGACCACACTGGTGGTTGGGTCCCCAACTAAGATCAACATTCCCTCGCCAACCCTGTTTCATTAACGTTGGGTTTAAAATGTACTATTCAAAGAGTACCACAAAAATGGTACTCTCCCTATAGTGGAGGCTGCAATGATAGCCCACCAATAAATGAAATATTGCTAGCCCCCTCTTCCGACATGGTTAAAATTCTTGAACAGGATGGCTCCATAGGCTATTTCAAATAATTTCAAGATCCTATCTCAAGAACACTACAATTAACACCTCCCTTATCATAGGGAGGAAGATGATGTCAACACCAATGAATTCATCCTAGCTTCATAGGAACCCCTCTCAAGGGATCCTGCTGGAGGATGTCTATAGAGACACAGCCTTTTCTTTCATTAATATTACATCATTTCAAAGATAAACAACATAATAGTATTACACATAGAGGATCCAAAGGTTTAGTGTCTTGGGAAAACTAGGACCACACATAACAAATACAACATCAATAATAAACATTTATTTAATTTCTTATTAACTAGCTTCTTAGTGGCACTTGTCCTCTCCTTAGATAATGTAGCCACCTGAGGATATACATCAAAAGGGGTGAGCTAAAAGCCCAGTAAGAGGATAGATAAGAACAATATATCATGGGGTGAGCATAATCATGACATAGGAAAAAGATCATGAACATGAGAGGAACATAAATAAAATACTTGAAATGTGGCAATGCATAAAAACGAAACATCGTGTCTTAGTGGTTAAATACCACACATATTTTTGAACCAAGCCAGCATCTTGTTCACACATCATTTCACATTTACTCATGATATTAATCACTTTACCCAATGCATTGGAGCTCTATATAATTCCGGGCGCACCCGTCACATTTTAACATTCATATTGCGCTTTATAATTCCGGGCGCACCCGTCACATCATAACATTATCATTATCATGCATGCCACATAGAACACCTATAAAACATGTACATAAATAACCCATGGAATGGAATGGGTTTCATTTAATAATAACACATTCATAAGCTTTGGGTTCCCAAAAGAAATAAGGAACAACATACATTATACAAGAACCATCAACCTTGAATGAGAGGTAAAAGGTGAGATCTTGAAAGAATATTTCTTTTGGAAAACATTTTGATGGACATAAAAACCAGTTAAAAAAATTTATATCCCAGAAAAGTAAAGGAAATGATGAAAAAATTATCTTTGGGGAGAAACCATATAAAAAATGGAATGAAAGAGGTAGAACCCGAAGGAAGAAAATTGGGTTCGAGATTTCCCCTTACCTTTTACTCGAATGCCTCCTTCTCTTTAATGTACTGTATAATGACATTATATTCATTAATTAGATATCAAGAACCATGTGTACATTAATAGGGTTCATTGTAGTTTCATTATGTTATATTATGTTCCTTTTGATGACTTATAGTGTTTAAAAACATTGATCGGGGATGTTCATTTTCATGGTTTTCTAGAGCGGTCCACTTGTATTCTTAAATTGATGTTTGGGTAGATCATGGGTAAACATATAGAACTGATATTACATGTTATTAATGATATTACAGAAGCTTGAATGATTTTATAATGAGTTATATTATATCCATGTGGACGAATCATTAGATAATAATTAAATGAAGATTATTTGGGTTAATTTGAGCGGTTTTTGGATCACAACGAACTTGTTTTTACTTTTTACTTAGTAATATGGACATAGTTTATTTCCAGAACATAAAATAGAACATAATACATATAAAATATTCTGGTTCAACCATAAAAATGGTTTCATTACAATATTTGAAGGTAGAAATGGAAGAAGAGAACATGTCGTTTTTGAAGGTGATAAATTTAACACCTCATGAACAACGCTCTCATTAATAAAATAAAAGGAAGAGGGAAAGGGTGTGGGGTGATATAATATACCATTAGAATCATAATATTAAATTATATTTATAATACTGGAGTTACAAAATAATTTGGATGAAGATAGGTAGGGAGAGATCAAGAAAGGAATTTGAACTTGAAAGGAAATTAGAGGGGAGGGAGAGAAATTACCTTTAAAATTCTCATCTTGAGAACCTCCTTAAGGGCCTAAGCTTGGATTTTGATGAGACCAGGAGATCTTGGACGTGGGGGAGAGGCTAGGGAAGGTGTTTGGGCAGAGTTTAGAGAAGGATTTGAGCTTGATAGGTGTGAGGAAAAGAGGGAGTGAAGGGTGGCTTTTATAGTGTAGGGGAGAGGGGTTTCCTTAATATAAAATTGATTAGTTTATTAATTTCACTTAAGAAAAGGAATATAGAGTCTTGGATGACCAAGAATAGTAAATAAGGGATGTGAGTTCGGGATTTGGGTGCTTACATCACTTGTGATGTCAGGAATAGTGGGTTTAAATTAAAATGTATTTATATGGTAAATTAATGTATTCTACTATTCACCAAAAATTCAAGTATCTCAGAAAAATCCCAAAACATTACCCCAACCATTTTTCGACGTGTAGAATCAAAAAATGAATTCAATTTTTCAAAAATAATTTTCTAAATTTTATTAATTTAATATTTAATTAAAATCATAATTTACTTAAAAAAACTGTTTTTAAAATTAAAAATGATTTTGCAGTTCTTTCAAAAATTATGTAGGGTCTTATAAAATTATCTAAAAACTATTAGGCATTGATTCAATAATTTATGAATACATTTCAGGGAAATAAATTTTCTTTTAAATTAATTAATTAATTATAATTAATTACTTATGACTTATAAAATACCAAAAATGTTTACTAAGGTCAAATTGGCACTTTCTAAGATGTCTAAATTTTATTTTATTATTCATAGGTAATGCTACTCTTATTTACTATTCATAAGGGTCATATTACTATTCATAAGGGTAGGTTACTATTCATAAGGGTAGGTTACTATTCACCAAAAATTATTTTTGTTTCATTATACTCAAAAATCAATCTTTAACACAACCGTGTATGTTGGATTTTTAAAATTCCAATCATAGAGGTGACAAAATTATGCCTAAAGGTCACTTATCACTTAGTAGTTCATTATTTTGTGTTTTTATAAATATAAGAAGGTAATTTTTCGTTGAAATACTTTGGGTCGTTACATTCTTCCCCCGTTAAGAAATTTCGCCCCCGAAATTTCACTTTACACATAGAGGTGAGGGTACTTCTCCTTCATTGCCCCTTCTGGTTACCAAGTTGCTTCCAAAAACTTATGGTTCCTCCACAACACTTTGACAAGGAGGGTTGTCTTGTTGCTTAGAACCTTATCACTTCGGTCCAAAATTTTTACCGGCTGCTCCTCATAGGAGAGATCACCTTTCAGCTGAACCACCCTTGAGTTTAGTACATGTGAGGGGTCTAGTATGTACTTCCTCAGTAGTGATACATGAAACACATCATGAACTTGAACCATATTTGGTGGAAGTGCCAGATGATAGGCCACGTCTCTTATACGGTCAAGGATCTCAAAGGGGCCAATGTTCCTTGGGCTTAGCTTCCCTTTCTTCCCAAATCTCATTACTCTCTTCCATGGAGATATTCGAAGGAAGACATTATCTCCAATGTAGAACTCCAAGTCCCTTCGACGGTTGTCAGCATAGCTCTTTTGCTGACTTTGAGCAGCTTTGATGTGTTTCTGGATGACTTGAACCTTCTCTATCATCTCTTGAACAAGATCGGGACCAAGTATCTTTCGTTCTCCAACTTCATCCCAATAGGTTGGAGTTCTACATTGCTTTCCATAAAGAGCTTCATACAGAGCCATCTGAATACTCCAGTGGAAGCTATTGTTGTATGAGAACTCAACCAATTGGAGATATTGATCCCAACCACCATTGAATTCAAGAGAGCAGGCTCTTTGAATATCTTCAAGCGACTGAATAGTCCTTTCAGACTGGCCATCAGTTTGGGGGTGATAGGCCGTGCTGAAATTTAATTCAGTACTCTAAGCATGTTGAAGGCTCCTCCAGAACGTAGATGTGAACCTTGGATCACGGTCAGAGACAATGGAGAGTGGAACACCATGAAATCTCACTAATTCTTTCACATATATCCTTGCACGTTGTTCAAGTGAGTGGTCTTCTCGAATAGCGATAAAATGGGCAGTCTTGGTGAGTCGATCAACCACAACCCATATGGCATTATTTCCCTTTGACGTCTTCAGAGACCCGTGACAAAGTTCATAGTATCATTTTCGCATTTCCACATGGGTATAGGTGATGGCTGCATCATACCTTTGGAATTTTGTCGCTCAACTTTAACTTGCTAACATACCAAGCACCTTGATATATATTCCGCAATCTCCTTCTTCATGTTATCCCACCAGAAGTGCTCTTGGAGATCACGATACATCTTGGTACTTCCAGGATGGATAGAGAAAATTGAGCAATGTGCATTATCCAATAGCTCTTTCTTTATCCCGGGTGATGAAGGCACACAAAGCCGCGTTCCAATCTGAATCACACCATCATCGTCGATATGGAACTCTTGCAGCTTTCCTTCCTTTACTGCATTCACCCTCTTTTGTATCTCCACATCATCCTTTTGTGCTTCCTTAATCTTCTCTTGGATGGATGGTTGCACAATCATTTGGGAAAGGTAGGATGTATCCCATACCCTTATGATTTCCAAATCCATCTTTTTCAAATCCAAGAAGATAGGATCTCAATCCTCAACATGGATAGAGTAGCTGGTTCTTTTCTACTTAGAGCATCAGCTACCTTGTTCACCTTTCCAAGATGATAGTGAATAGTGAAATCGTAATCCTTGATTAGCTCTAACCATCTCCTTCGATGCATGTTGATCTCTTTTTGTGTGAATATATACTTTAGGCTCTTGTGGTCGGTGTATATGTCACACTTCTCGACATAAGGGTAGTGCCACCAAATTTTCAAGGATAAAATCACATCTTCTAGTTCCAGATCATGCGTTGCGTAGTTCTGCTCATGGATCTTCAACTGTCGTGAGGTGTAGTCTATCACATTCTCATTTTTCATTAGTACACAACACAAGCCTTTCTTTGAAGCATCACTGTATATCACAAAACTGTCTCCACTTTTCGGTAGTGTGAGTACAGGTGAAGTGATCAGCCTTCTCTTTATCTCCTTGAATCTTCCCTCACATTCTTCTGTCTATACATACTTTACCCCTTTCCATGTTAACTTAGTTAGCGGGCATGACAATCGTGAGAAGTTTCTCACAAAACATCGGTAGTACCCAGCTAATCCAAGAAAACTACGGATTTCTGTGACACTAGAGGGCCTGGTCCATTACTCAATTGCTTTTGTCTTTGAAGGATCCATGGAAATTCCCTCACATGTGATCACATGTCCCAATAATGTGACTTGACTCATAAAAAAGTCACACTTGATATACTTGGCGTACAACTTCTCCTTAATCAAAGTCGCCAACACAAGTCTTAGATGTTCTTCATGTTCCTCCTTTCTCTTGGAGTATATGAGAATATGATCGATAAACACTACCACAAATTTTTCAAGGTAATGTCTACAGAATATATTCATCAATCCATGAAGATTGTAGGGGCATTAGTAAGTCTGAAGGACATCACCAAAAACTCATAGTGCCCACACCTTGTACGGAAGACAGTCTTCTGAATATCTTCCATCTTCGCCATTACTTGATGATATCCAAAACGAATATCCACCTTTGAAATGTATTGAGCTCCACTTAATTGGTCGAACAAGTCATCAATCCTTGGGAGAGGATACTTGTTCTTTATGGTGATCTTGTTGAGTTCTTGATAATCGATACACAGTCGCATGGTTCCATCCTTCTTATTTACAAAGAGCACTGGAGAACCCCAAGGTGATGCACTAGGGTTTATGAACCCTTTGTCCAGATGCTCTTGCAGCTGCTTCTTTAACTCCTCCAGCTCGATAGGAGCCATCCTAAAGGGGAACTTCGAGATAGGAGTAGCTTCGGGTATGATTTCAATTGAGAACTCTACCTCATGATCCAGGGGAATTCCGGGTAACTCTTCAGGAAATACATCACTGTATTCCCTCACGATGGGCATTTCTTCAAGGTTGGAACTTTCCTTTGACTCAACCATTTGGGCGAGATATGCTTCTTCATAGGGAATCAACACCCACACCATTGAAGGATTTTCTAAAAGAGATTCATGATCTTCCTTGCATTTGTAGAGGAGCATGGGATGGTTCGGAATATGAAAATATATTTCCTTTTCCTGAAAGATGATATGTGCTCTATATAACGAGATCCAATCCATTCCCATTATAGCGTCGAATTCCACCAAGGGAAGTATTACGAGATTTTCCGGAAGAATCTTCCCACATACATCAACAGGAGAAGAGTCAAACACTTGGGTTGCAATGATTGCACCACTTGGTTTTTTTATAGATATCTCTACTTCTATGTTTTGGGGCTTCGATTCTATAGTTCTAGCAAACTTTCATGATATAAAGGAATGCGTAGAACCAGAATCAAATAAGACTTTTTCCATTCTTGAGTGAATTTGAAGTGTACCTTGTATGACTTTATTATCATGTTCCACCTCCACAGTAGTGATGGCATAAGCCTTCCCTTGTTCCTTTGGCTTTGGTGGTTGTTAGCGCTGATTACCCTCGAGTGCTCGAGGTTTAGTGCACTAGTTTGAATAGTGCCCTAGCTCCCTACAGTTGTAGCATTGAACCACGAGTGGTTCCCTCCTTTCATGAGCTACATTATCCTTCCTTTTCATGTCTATTCATCACTCTTGATATTGGTGTCCTTCTTTCCCTCACATAATGCATTTCCCTGTACCTTTGAGGCAGTTCCTATGGTGTAACTTCCCACATTTTTGGCATGTGGGTCGTTGATTTTTCTTCCCACCTTTGTCACTAGATCCACTAGCTTGAAACTCCATATTTCTTTTCTTATCACCATTACCATGGGACCATTCTCCAAACTCCATCTCTACTTTGAGAGAACACCAAACAACTTCTTCATTACTTCCAAAGTCTATAATTGCAAGATCCTTTCGATGATGTGGTTTTAATCCACTAAAGAATCTATCAATTTTGCTATCATTTTTTATAACAAAACCCGAAGCATACCTTTAGAGCCTTGTAAAATTTTCTTCATAGGTTGTGACAGATTCTCCTTCTTTTTTATTGAGCTCTATGAATTCTCTCTCCATCTTCGTGAGAAGAGTTCTTGGGAAGTACTTATTAAGAAACATTATCTTAAAGTCTTCCCATTCCATCTCTTCAATTTCCTCCCTTGGCATGGTGTTCTTAATCAAAGCCCACCGTTGATCAGCTTCTCCATCTAGACAATAAACTGCTAGAGTCACCTTCTCTATCTCAGAACAGGGAAGAACAGAAAAGATCTTCTCCATGGAGTTGACCCGCTGTTCTGTAACTAGTGGATCAGAAGATCAACAAAACTTCGGTGGTTGTTGCCGCATAAAACATTTGATAGCTAGTTGCTCCCTCTTTGGTGAAGGAGGACATTCCCCATTATTATGGTTATTATTCATAACCCGAGACAATTGGGTAAGCATCTCCATGAAGATTTGAACTCCACCTCCAAAATCATTTGGGATGTCATTCAGGCAATCGTTGCATTGTCCCTCGCAAGATTTGTTGGCCTGATTCATCCTGGTTCCCACCATTTTCTAAAATAGAAAAGGTTAGAACAAAAAATAAGTAAACAATTCATGAAGAACTTATTCATTTAAAAAATTATACAAAAAAATAACATATGGGATCTCTAGGTAAATATTCTTGTGTACATATTTGTACTTATTCTCATGCAAGAGGTTTTCTCTAGGGTTTACTAATCTTAATTCCCAAATTAACTAAACCTTTCCCCTGATACCAAATATAGAGACCCGGCATTTTATTTCATTACTATTACATAATTTCAAAGATAAACAACATAATAGTATTACACATAGAGGATCCAAAGGTTTAGTGTCTTGGGCAAACTAGGACCACACATAACAAATACAACATCAACCATAAACATTTATTTAATTTCTTCTTCACTAGCTTCTTAGTGGCACTTTCCCTCTCCTTAGTACATATAGCCACCTGAGGATATACATAAAAATGGGAGAGATAAAAGCCCAGTAAGAGGATAAATAAGAACAATATATCATGGGGTGAGCATAATCATGACATAGGGAAAAGATCATGAACATGAGAGGAGCATAAATAAAATACTTGAAATGTGGCAATGCATAAAAATGAAACATCATGTCTTAGTGGTTAACTTCCACACATATTTGTGAACCAATCTAGAATCTTGTTCACACATCATTTCACATTTACTCATGAGATTAATCACTTTAACCAATGCATTAGAGCGCTATATAATTCTGGGTGCAACTGTCACATTTATACATTCATATTGCGCTATATAATTCCGGGTGCACCCGTCACATCATAACATTATCATTATCATGCTTGCCACATAGAACACCTATAGAAAAAATGTACATAAATAAACCATGGAATGGAATGGGTTTCATTTCATAATAACACATTCATAAGCTTTGGGTTCCCAAAATAAAGAGGGAACAACATACTTGATACAAGAACCATCAACCTGGAATGAGAGGTAAAAGGTGAGATCTTGAAAGAAGAGTTCTTTTGGAAAAAATTTTGATGGAAATAAAAACCAGTGAAAAACATGTATATTCAATAACATTAAATAAGATGATGAAAAAATGATCATTGAGGAGAAACCATATCAAAAATGGAATGAAAGAGGGAGAACCCGAATGAAGAAAATTGGGTTCGA
Source organism: Viscum album (assembly GCA_963277665.1). NCBI lineage: Eukaryota > Viridiplantae > Streptophyta > Magnoliopsida > Santalales > Viscaceae > Viscum > Viscum album. The sequence goes on from OY728156.1 coordinate 344,657,378, forward strand.
GATTTCCCCTTACCTTGTACTCGAATGCCTCCTTCTCTTTAATGACCTTTATAATGACATTATATTAATTAATTAGAAATCCATAACCATGTGTACATTAATAGGGTTAATTCAAGTTTCATTATGTTATATTATCTTCCTTTGTATGACTTATAGAGTTTAAAAACATTGATCGGGGATGTTCATTTTCATGGATTTCTTGAGCGGTCCACTTGTATTCTTAAATTGATGTTTGGGTAGATCATGGGTAAACATCCAGAACTGATATAACATGTTATTAATAATATTAAATAATATTGAATGATTTTATAATGATTTATATTATATCCATGTGGATGAATCATTAGATAAGAATTAAATGAAGATTATTTGGGTTAATTTGAGCGGTTTTTGGATCACAACGAACTTGTTTTAACTTTTTTTACTTTGTAATATGGCCATAGTATATTTCCAGATCTTAAAATAGAACTTAATAAATATAAAATATTCTGTTTAAACTATAAAAATGGTTTCATTACCATATTTGAAGGTAGAAATGGAAGAAGAGAACATGTCGTTTTTGAAGGTGATAAATTTAACACCTCATGAACAACATTTTCTTTATTAAAATAAAATGAAGAGGGAAAGGGTGTGGGGTGATATAATATACCATTATAATCATAAGATTACAGTATATGTATAATACTAGATTTAAAAAACAATTTGGATGAATATAGGTAGGGAGATATCAAGAAAGGAACTTGAACTTGAAAGGAAATTAAAGGAGAAGAGGGACATAAAATACCTTTAGAATCCTCCTCTTGAGAACCTCCTTAAGGGCCTAAGCTTTGTCTTTTGATGAGCGAAATAGCTCTAGGACGTGGGGGAGAGGCTAGGGAAGGTGTTTTGGCAGAGTTTAAAGAAGGATTGGAGCTTGAGAGGTGTGAGGAAAAGAGGGAGTGAAGGGTGGATTTTATAGTGGAGGGGAGAGGGGTTTCCTTAATATAAAATTGATTAGTTTATTAATTTCACCTAAGACAAGGAATAATGAGTCTTGGATGACCCAGAATAGTAAATAAGGCATGTGAGTTAGGTATTTGGGTTCTTACATAACTTGTGATGTTATGAATAGTGGGTTTTAATTAAAATGTATTTATATGGTAAATTAATGTATTCTACTATTCACCAAAAATTCACGTATCTCAGAAAAATCCCAAAACATTACCCCAACCTTTTTTCAATGTGTAGAATCCAAAAATGAAGTCCATTTTTCAAAAATAATTTTATAAATATTATTAATTTAATATTTAATTAAAATCTTTATTTACTAAAAAAAACTGTTTTTAAAATTAAAATTGATTTTGCAGTTCTTTAAAAAATTACGTAGGGTCTTATAAAATTATCTAAAAACTATTAGGCATTGATTCAATAATTTATGAATACATTTCAGGGAAATAAATATTCTTTTAAATTAATTAATTAATTATAATTAATTATTTATGACTTATAAAATACCATAAATGTTTACTAAGGTCAAATTGTCACTTTCTAAGATGTCAAAATTTTATTTTATTATTCATAGGTAATGCTACTCTTATTTACTATTCATAAGGGTAGGTTACTATTCATAATGGTAGGTTACTATTCACCAAAAATTATTTTTGATTCATTAGACTCCAAAAACTGTCTTGAACACAACCATGTCTGTCGGATTTTTAAAATTCCAAACATAGGGGTGACAAAATTAGGTTTAAAGGTCACTTATCACTTATTAGTTCATTATTTTGTGTTTTTATAAATATAAGAAGGGAATGTTTCATTGAAATACTTTGGGTCGTTACAATGTCTCCCCAAATGGCTTACAACATGACATCATCGCATTGAAGATGATTCCATGCTGAGGGAACCTGCTGATGTCCAATGGACATGGGCCCCTTGGGATGCCCAATGAGAGAGGAAAATGTGTAATCTAGTGCATGTTATCACCCTAGTTCATAAATATGAGATCCTCTACACACATTTAGTGACATATAATGGGTATGTATACAATTCTACCCCTCCTGCTGATGCCCACCATGTAAAAATGGCAGCAATGAATAGGCATATGGCTATCCCCACTCACTCCTATAAATCCTACCACAGAAATAGGGTGGCTTAATATGATATAACACACATTCCTACCAGTTTTCACATGTCCTATCATATAGATATAGTAGAATACTATAGGAATATGAAAATCTTGGCCAATGCGTAAGAATCCTGTAATCCAAATAGGATGGAACACAACTATAGGAAGGCACAAATCACTACTGATGCACATTAATCCAACCATCCAAATATGGCGGAAAACCATGGGCAGTAATCTAACACTACAAATGCATATATAGCCACCAGTCAAATATGGTGTCAATCCACGGGTAGCTGGAAATTCCATTTTACAATAATAAATCCAACCAGCCAAATATGGTGGTAAGAAAATATGAGAAAAGTCAAATTCATGTGGATGAAAATCATGATTGTGAGACAAATACAATGGCTATTGAGTATGAACAAATATTTACTCACAAATGCATATCCCTCCAAACAAATTCATTAGTAAACGAATAATTTATCTAGTGGAAGACTCGTTCCTCTTTCCCAGCACAAGAGAACATCCATTACCAATTAGAAACCCATGGAGGACCAGAGTAAGCACAAACTCATTCCCCGACATCAAAATTGGTGTTCGTAACTTTTCCAACCAAAGATGAATCTCAACACGTCATAGCCATAACTTAGGATCATACATTGATCCCATACTATATCCTCTATAGGTGTCAATATTTCATTGTGTTGGTATAAAAATAAAGGAGTCGAGATGAAAATCTCATCTCCTCAGGCGGGGTGATTGACCCACAAAATTAGATAGTCAAATCATAGCAGAACCGCATCCCTACTCTATTCCAGGAGGTTTGATGACCATATTATGCAATTCAAGGACAACCAGATCTTGAAAAAATACCCATTCCAACTGAGGGAGATTGGTCAAATGCGGTGGACACTCCAGGTTTGGAAAATACCCCTGTCATAACTCAAGATTCTCATCGGAATATCTTGGTTACATTGCGGGAACCACTCAAATAGCCCCTATATTTGATGTCTGCTACTAACAAATGGAGGCCCCCGTTTTTCACAAGAGAGAACCCAAACATGAATGGAACCAAATTTAATCGGATAATAAGGATCACATTAATGATTCTCCCCTTCCATAAGCTACGATTTTAGATGCCATAAAACATCTATCAACATAGGATCATGACCCATCAGTCTATTACTATATTATGGAATTGGTAATAGTAGTTTTAAATGTCCTCTCCTCAATGTCACTCTGAGTACCCACAGTGGATTACTTGGTGGTCCAGAACTAATCAATCAAGAGAGCCTATCTATTGATGCATGTTAGGGTATCCCCCCCATCAGAATGTCAGAAAATATAATGGTCATCCCCTCACTATATTTTACCTTGATGGTAATCCTTAGGGTATATGCATCCGTTATGTTTCTCCCTATAGTTGGACATCAAGCTGTGATGGTAGTCCTCGCCATGATAGCGGTCACTAAGAAGGACCTCCATATAGTTACGTTAATAAATGAGATGGACCTATCCTCATTACATTACATCCTGAAGGCCCTCCTTAGAATGTACACAGTAGTTACTCTCCCTGTAGCCAGATCTATGATTGCAGTCTTCACCATGATAACAGTCATTGTGAAAGCCCTCCCCTAATTGATTATAAGTACAAAAAATGCCCTCCCCTTACCATGGTCCACCATAATATACCTCCCCAAGGTATACATTGTATAATTATTATATACAGTAGGACACTGATCTATGATGGTAGTCCATGCCATGATAATAGCCAATGTGGAGGCCCTCCCCTCAAGGATTTCAAGAAGCCAGAAAGTTCATCCCATTCTGCAGTCCACCTAGAAGGTCCTCCCATGGGTCTACATCGCATAATTCCTCTATATGGTCCAAAAATATGATGAAATGATAGTCCTATCCATAATGTAAATGACTATAAAGGTCTTACCCATAGTCAAAATTTACACTAACAAGATGGTCATCCCCTCGTCAGGTCAAATGCAAGAAAGAAATCATTTAATGAAGATCATAGAAAAATAGAGTATGAAATTATGGATACTCTCTCCATGAAAAGAGATATTGTTTCTCAACTATAAGATAGCCTGGGGCCATTATCATCTTCCAGGACATCCTCATACTATTCACTTGTCAAGAGGACTCCAGCTAATCCCACTTCTTGGAATTAAATCAGTAAGGAGGAGTCAAACTCGGTGAATAAAGGAAAAGATTCCATAGTAGAACAACAACAAGATATGTTTATTCGGAGAATATAACTAGGTAGGGTTGGCATACTAGTGATTTATATGCCCAAAAAACATTTCTGTTCAACATACCAATAAATTTATCAAAACAATTATGCATAACATTCACCTAAATATCTAGATAACTCTATTCCAGTTAAAAATGATGTTTTTTCTCTATGATGGGTACGCGGACCATGTTAACATCTTGGGAGTGCTTCACTATCAAATAAACCTAGAATACCTATTATTTTTAATGGTGGCTGAAATTATAAATGCAAAGAAAGGCTATGAGATGGCCTGCCTCCATGCACTACACATGTTGATTTTCCTTATTGGAAATGCCCCATCTAGTGTTCATATATATGGATGTGGAGAACATAGAGATCTACAAATAAACCCACATTATATCCCGTTGAACCCACTAAATGTGACATGTTGTGATGCCATCATCCCTAGATGGTGTCTAAATGAAGTCCATCCTCAGGATAGGTGGAATGTTTGACAATAACCAGCATTGATTAAATCAAATAAGTGTTAGGGATAATGAGTGAAAGCCTTCGATATGATCCTGACCAAGGAAACCAAGAACATAAATCATTCCTCCCATCTAAGGGAATAAAACATAAACGCACTTCTCATGTCTTTGGGAGAAAATAATTCACATAATGACCCGACACCATATCTTCCACACACCCGCATGGGAATGTATGAGATCAAGATGGCGTAAATATTAGCATCATCCACAAAAACATGGTGTCAACCATAAACCATAGGTCTGGGAGAAATTTAAACAAAAAATTTCCCTGTTAGACCATAAAATAAGGACTGAGGGACATCAACAAAATAAAAGCTGCAACTTTAGTCTGCAGGGCTAGGGTATTTTTATGTCAAATTCCCTCCCAATAGAAATATATATTCTACTGACTGGGAAGAACAATTGATAGAGGGGTCACCCATTCCATCTTATCTAGTGACTCACATCCCCCAGAACATAGTCATACTACAAGGTCATATCAGGGATCTCTCCGAGTCTCTCTTCCCCAAGAAACATGAAGATCATCACAAAAATGGAATTAGAATATCCAATAAAGGACAAAAGAATCTCTCCTACAATTTATCACCTAAAATGCTATGTACATTGGTTAATTTAATTTCATATTATCCACAAAAACCTCGCTGCTAATGAGTCAAATGAAGTGGAAATAGGATTAGAGGGTTCCCGCTTGAAGATAGTCCACACTAAACCTAGAGGTATGAACACCAGAAACCAAAGAGTTGTTTTAAATTTCAGATCCCATTCAGTTAATCTACCACCACCTCCCACCTGAATTCTAAAAAGGAGAATAATAAGAACAAGTACTAGGACCCACCTCTATTCCCTTGTGAAAATGATTCCCTCCCCCATATGAGGGGAGATTGGCTCGACAAGGGGAAGAAATGGAAGATATATGGAAACTCAAAACTAAGCGGCTAAGAGAAATCCATCCTATTAGGTATGTTCCTTATTTTAAGTGTCAACACACATGTCCATCAGATGTTCTTCTGCCTCATAGGATCAGTCTAATGGATTTATTAAGGCTGGAAATCTCATTTAGGTTAGTGTTGGGACCATGAATAAACCTAAACCCAATCCCAGGAGGATTAAAAAATTTCCCTCCATTAGATAAGAAACTAGAATAGATTAAAGGTAATCCAAAAAGGATGAACCCCGTCTTGGTATCCCCCTCAAGTTCCAACAACACCAACACATCTAATCTTTCCCCATGCCACACCTGCTCATGATCATGTTCAACATGACATGAATCTATGGATCCTGAATACAGTCGAGTTAGTGACAACTCGAATGGAAGCAATGGAAGAATGACCTTCTCCAATTAAAATGGAATGAATGACCAACCCTGATTGGGTAAACAATGTCCCTCCACCACCAAACATCAGGAAACTCGTATTCCTAGTGTTCAATGGATCAGGGGACCCACACAAACACCTAATGCACTACTCTTATTATTGATATCCCATTATTAGAACCCCAGATAAATAAGAAGTGGTGAAGATTAGATTATTTTTAAAAACCCAACACGGTTAATCCATTATGTGGTACAACATTTTACAAGATAACTAAATAACTAGATGGAAGGATCTTTGGATTCATTTCCTATTCTTATTCGGATCAATGTTGCCAAAAAAATAACATGTGATCGCATGAACTACAAAAAAAGAGAGAATGAGAGAGTTTTAGACATTATTTAAAGATAGAATGGTCTGACTTATATCTTGAACAACCCACTCTAAAAATATGTGATGCATGATATGTACATCAATAATCTCCATGATAATCTATGAACACCACTCTATCCTGTGATGTATAAAATTTTGTTCTAGGAAATCTCCACCATTACTCAAGGGACATAATATTCTATTAAAAAAATAATCTCATGTCATAGGTAGAACCATCAGCCCCAGTAAAATGACCAGGAAGAGTAGAAGCATCTTCAGTAATTATTAAGCCACCCCCACCCCAACTCCAGTTCGAATCCCACCACCAAACTATGTTAGGCCATATGAATGTCAGGAGACACCTCTTACGCATCAAGATGAGCAAACGTGGTCTAAAATAAACCAGTTCAAGGAATTCAGAATTAATGTGTATTCATTCCGGGATGACCATGGCCATGGATACTTCATATACACCATGAATTGAAAATTTCACCAACCTCCAGAGCTGAAGACATCTGATGATGTAGGTCGTGATGTCTAGCCAGATTACTGTTCCTTCCAATAGATATTGGGGAATTACATCCAAGAATGAATTGTCTTCAAAGGCTGCCTATAAAAGATGATAGATTCTTTATTAGTCAAGCTTGGACCACTGAAAGTACAAGGGCCATATGTTTCCACCACTTACTTAGACGAAGTGGGAACAAAATTGGTTACCAAAAAGGATAAAAAGTTAGATATATTTATGACATAGAAATAAATATAATGATTACAATGTATCCTACGGGCCTACTTGATGAAACTGACTGGGCCTTCAATAGCTCCTGATGAAAAATGGGTGATATCCTCAAGCCCACAATCTTCCAATGGTTGACCAAACCAAAAAAATTCCAAATAGAAGGGTGGATAGAAATTGAATGAATATGGAATCGAACCAAATCCAAAGTTGGCTTTGACTCTGTTATATTTCCTGCCCAAAAATTTGATGATACGGGAACTATCCCACCAAATAGAACCGATGAGGGTAGATGATATGTAAAATTCATCATCTGAAGGGGATAATATTTTTGGTTATGTCAATGTTATACACACGATGGATCCCATCTCTGATGAAGAATAAGATTATCAACCATAATTACCCACACCTAATTGGGTTCCTAGATGAAGAAGCCACATGAGCATGGAATATCAAGGGAGATGAAACCACGGAAAAATATCAAGCTTATGGTCGCCCCCACTCAAATCCTCATTGTTGAAGAAAACCATGGAAGGATCATCTAGTTGATCCTATAGGGACATGAAAACTATCATACTCCAAAAAAATGTCACCCTAGTCGGATCCATCAGAAATAAACTTAATAGAAATAATATATGACCATTTTTGCTTAGCATGTGATTAGATCTTCCTGATAAAATCCAAAATAAATGAAATCTACTCTGGCTCTAAACCCAAGGGTCGACCCATATTAATCGAATTCTAAATACCCTAAAGAACCTATGAATGATCACCCCCAAATTTGGAGCACTATCCTTTAGATCAAAAATATTCCATTTTTAAATAGTTAGATTCAGTTCTAGATATTCTCTCAATCATGGATACACAAAATCTATCAACAAATCTCAAAGAAACACTCATCAAAACTTTTTTAGTCCCCATGAGTTTGATAGCGTGGTGGCCACCACTGAAGTCTAATGGACAAAGATAAATCCTACAGAATGAAAAATAGTTATCTCTTTCATGGATCAAGATGATGAATCCATCATGAAACATCAAATAAAACTTTGTTATGTGTCTGGAATAATAAATGACATCGTTATCAAAAAATCCTTCCTCGATAATGGATCTGGGGTAACTCTCCTCCCCCAATGAACACTTCATCAGCTGGTATGTACTGAGGATATTCTGACTCCCTGCACCATGACCCTGTTTGGATACCCAAAAAAAAGAGATCAAAAGCTGTTAGGCCAAATAAAGCTTCAAACACGGTTCGATGAGCTCGTAGCTCAACAAAAATCATTGGTGTACATAAATAATACCTCTTTAAACACCTTGATATAGAGGAAATGATAGTATAAACATGCATAAATCCTATCCTTGTACTAACATTTCCGTAAATATAGCACTAATGGACATATTGGGACAATTCATATCGATAAAGTCCCCATTTTACTTCTGTGAATCACACTATATTACTGCAGGGATCTTTAAACTAAAGTGTTAACAGTGATCAGTTGATAGTATTGATTGGGTCACCACACCAAATGGTTAGGAAATGGTTCACATTGATCGTCTCATGTATATCTAGGAGGAATATATACTTCCCATAAATTTAATTGAAATCCCAAGTCCAAATTCAGATGTTTATTCAATAGTCCTCATGATTTAAATTATGGCTATCGAGACTGATAATGTTGAAATACTCACTGACTCCCAAGATAATGGTTGGTATTTTGATAAAAATTCCCTCAAACTATCATCAAACCACCAAACAATTCCCACATCACCAACTAATTTGGGAGGATTTTTATGGTCACTCAATGAAGATGAAGAAGTACTTTTAACATTCACTTCATTTTATCTACAGAAGTCCCCACCAATGGAAAAGGTAGAAGAGATGAATTCACCTCTCAGACACCAAAATTGAAATGCTTTTTTCATTTAAGCATCAATAAATTCAGGGATTGTTTCCCCATTAGAAGATTAATAGGAATATGGCGTGGATACATTGGTGGATAAGAAAAACATACGATTTTCCCCTCCATCATTTTTAGAATTCTTCTCTACAACCATTGATGTGCTCAAAGAAATAAACATCGGTATGGATAAAGACCCTCAATCCACTCTGGTTAGTGAAGAAGTGATATCTAAAGAGAAAGAGTTATATTCCCCTCTACTGAGGTTTAATTGAGATATTTTCAACTAGAATTATACATAAATGCTAGATCTTAATTCAGATGCGGCCACTCACCACCAGGGCCTTCTAGAGGACCATCGTGGTTACAAGATAGCCACCAGAATGATGCACCTGGAACATGATACCAAAATAGATGTTGAAGTTCACAAGCTCATCAGAGATAACTTCAGTTGGGAGCTCCAATACCCAATCGTTCTAGAAAAAAAAATTTCTATTAATAAGAAAAATGGGTAAATCATGGTCTGTATCAATTTTGGGGACCTCAATCGGCACTTCAAAAAAGATGATTTCCCAATCCCGGTCATTGAATTACTGATCAATGGACCTCCTAGATATGACGATATCTCTTTCATGGAAGTCTACATAGGATATAACTATATCCAAATCACCTAATATGATGAATAATCTACCTCCTTTAGTTCTCCATAAGAAGTGATTTTATATAAGATGAAGACTTTTTGATTAAAAAATGATTGTGCCATATATCAACATGCCATGCACCACATTTTCAAACCCGTTTCGAAAAATTTAGTTAAATTCTATGATGATGATGTAGTGATTAAATCATGACAATTATTAGACCATATTGTAGATATTGAAACCATCTTCAATAAAATATGATAACATAGTTAGAAAATGAATCCCCTGAAATGTGTCTTTGTTGTTACCTCAGGGAAATTTATCAACTTCTTCATATGCCATCATGGCATTGATGCATACCCTTAGAATAAAAATAAAATCCTTGGAATGTCACCTCCTCACAACCTCAATGAGTTGAGAGGACACCAAGAAAAAATGTCATGCATTCAAAGCTTCATAGCCAACCTCAATGTAAAATGTTTTCCCTTCACTAGGTTGATGAAGAATTGTGTGGAATATCAATGGATTGAAGACTGTAAGGAAGAGTTCAATAATCTCAAGAAACATCACCGAAGTACAATAGTGGTAATTGTTCATGTTGAATGAATACCACACATTCAATACATAATTAATGTAGAGAGATCTATAGGTACCTTCCTCACATAGATGAATGGTGACAGTAGCAAGAATAGTCTCTATTACATCATCTGAACCTTGATCGATGCTGAGACTCATTATTCATATATTGAGAAGAGCTACTATGCATTAATATTTGTAGTCCATAAGCTGAGAAAATACTTTGAGAAACAAAAAAACGTTTAGTCTCATGTAGAAACCTTCTTATGTAAATTCTAATCCATCCACGTTTTACTAGACACTTTTCACCATGTGTGGTCATCTTGAAGCAGTTTGATATACGATTTACATCACAGAAACCCATCAAAGGCTTGGAATTAGAAGATTTATTGGATGATAATCCCTTAATATGGGAGGCCCCATAAGTTGTAGGGATACCTGATTATGAAGTGTTAATTATTCAAGAGAACTCCCATATGTGGTAAATGCACTTCGACAGCGTATCCAAAAGCCCGGCAGGAAAAAAATGGAAGACCACATGCTCAAAAAAGTGGTTCTGGGAGTCAAACTCATACCCCTAGAGAAAATAGGTTTTCCAAAATAATTTCTACTATAAAAAACATGAATGAAAAATAAAGAATTGTACTCTACCCTCATTGAAATCCTAGAGCTGGTGCTTCAAGAAGAATCTGAAAACCAAATGACTAAAAGAGATTCCGAAATGGTCATCAAGAAATTCAATGGTGATGATGAAATAAAGAAGGAGGATATGATCCCTTTGATAATCCATGTATGAGAAATAATTTTAAAATTCCCATCAGATATGACATTGACTTATATCCTCCGATCAAAAAATTTCCAATCCAATGCATTGTAAAATGTAGCCATGACTCTGGATGATGTGGATCAGAACAAAAAATTCATCAGTATTGACCACCGATAGAGGGTCTTACCGTTCACTTAGGCCAACATGGAATAAATATGTGAAATTAGTCTTATCCTAGAGACATAAGGTCTAACCACCAGCTGGACGAATCATAATATAGATTACCTTTAAAGGGTAGATCATCCACCATATAGGGAAAGAAGGGAACAAATCCAGAGATGAGCAATCAACTTAATGATGTTTGAGGGAAAATCAACAGAAGATAATGTATAAGAGATGCCTGGATGGAGTCCTTTTCTAGTGAATTGACAGAGAAGAGACCACCACCATCATAAAATATGTACGTGATGGAACTTGTGAAGCACTTCAATCAGTATCCATGCTCTCATAGCAGATTTAATGGATTTGGTACTATTGTCCCCCATGATGCAGGATTGCACCACATTCAATCGTAAGTTTCATTCCTTCCATGTTCATGAAAATTTCATCCACGACCCCCCTGAGTTACATCACATGGAAAAGTACTTCTGGTCCTTTTACATATGGGGAGTGGACATCATGGAACTATACCCACCCACCATAGCCAAAAAATTCAAATATATTTTCACAACAACTTACTTATTTTACAAATTGGTAGAAGTTTTACCTCTCAATGAGTTTGGGGCAAGAAGGATTATCATTTTTGGTAAATCCAACAAAATCACCTGGTTTGGTGTACCTCATACAATTATAACATACAACAACACCAATTTCTGATCTATTGTGTTGTGCAAGCTAGATCAAGTGCATGCCATCATGGTCATCCATTCATCCCACTATCTTGCAGTAACTAACAAACAGATAGACGCCTTAAACAAGACCCTACCTATATACTTCACAAGATGGTAGACCAAGATAAGAAATCATGGCTGGATAAGCTTAACCATACTTTGTGGTCTTACTGGACCATAACCCTCACTGAAAAACACGAAACCCTGAACTCAATAGTATACGAGACATAGGTGGTTTTACCCATTGAAGTTCAATTACCATCGTGTAATGTGGAAATTTTTGATCAACTATCCATATATTAGAATTCCCATAAATGGTTTAATGAACTAGTGTAGTTGGATGAGAAACTATTGCACACTCTGAATCATTTGGATGTTTACCAAAACTGGATTGAAAGAGACAACAATAAGAAGGTTCACCTGTGACCATTCCTCAAATGAGAAATGGTGATGGTACTGATAACCCCGATGATACTCAAAAATAAACCACCAATGTTTAATCCAAAATTTCAAGGACCACATGTTATACCCAAGTTCCACTCTATATTATAATATTCATTAATTTCAATTGATGGGAAGCTCACCATAGCTCCCACTAATGCATGGTTTTTGAAGATGTAATTTTTGAAATTGCCTAAAACTCATTATAGTTTCATGATATTAAACTTCATAGTGACACCTAGAAATGTGATTACATAATGTTAAACTGTACATAAATGGTTGTTATCACATTAAAGTAAACTAAATGACGAACTAGTCTTAGTTTAAAGATTTTAAACTGTATAGAGACATATGTGTCCACACTATGCACTGTTAAACTACCTAAAATTTTCATCCTTACTACATGAAATTTAATAAAATGATGATCACAATGTTATAAACAATGAATTTTTTTACATGAATAAGATCTATGCATGGGAAAGAGAGAAATGATCCCCCTCCTTGTGTCTGGCCCAATATTATGCAGAGAGGCCCTTTTACAGATCTACAGGTGGGCTTGATTCCAACCCTTGCAGGATACATAGTCATGCCCAGATCCTACGTATTTATCCAAGCACCATCATCAAAGAAAAAAACAAAAATAAAACTCTCCCACCATGGATACATAGAGACACCACAACCCTATATCTTGGTCCAACCATCTCATGACATGGAATGACGATATTATAACCTCGTTTTTCCTCTATAATACAAAGGAACTCCAAGTCACTCCTTGTTTCTCACATTGAGTATATCTAACATGAGCTTATGAATGGTGGTAAGGATTTCCCCATAGGGGAAAAGCATAGAAGTGTACAATAAGCTCATAATCTTGAAATCATGGTATAAAATCCCTCCTCTCTAAGAACACATCATAATGGAATGGGGAGTCCCTATTTCTACATATGGATTGATTCCCATTCATCAATGGGATATGTAGTGATACATGTATTCTACACCCTCGTCTAACCATTAGTCATGTTCAACAATGACCCTCTCCCTGCATACATGTCATAAGTGCGCATGGGAATCCTTGGAATGTCTTAACAATATGATGTCTAAATGCTGGGTACCTATAGAAATATGTATGCCTTGACTCTCATTAATTAATAGGATACATAGAGACACCTTGACCCTATTTATTGATCCATAAACCACATGATAAAAGTGAACACTCTTTGCACAGGTCAAACTAGAACAGAAGAGTTTTCAAGAACTATGTGCATCTTGATTCCTTCCCACACATGATACGTAGTATTACCCAGATTCTTCATCTTGGTCTAGAGTCCATTCAAAACCAACTTCTCATTTACGGTACGTGGGACATAACGACATGTGGAACGTGTTTCCAGCACTATTTAGACTTTGATACTTGAATAATTTTGATATGTAGGAAACCTCCAAGAGGATCAAGCCTGACACATCACTCACATAATTATTTCATTTCAGTTTACTCTCATCATTATCGTATGTCGTTAAACTACATAGGATACCAAAACGATGTGTGTCATGATTTCAGCCCAAAAATGGGAGACGTATGGACACCTAGGCCTTCCTGGGTCCAACCTCTATGAAATCAATGCTTTCCTTTGTCTAAAGGATAGAATTTCGCAAAGAAATTCATTATTCCTAACTTCATGACATTATAATTCAAGTCCAATGAAGTCTTAAATAGAAAACATTAAACTATAAGATATTTCATAAACAATGTATGGATTGATTCCTAGTATAATGAGATATTTAGAGACACTTTGACCAGAAATACTAGGGCTAAACATGAAGAATATAAAAAGAAAAATAGTACCCCCAATCCCCTGCATGTGAAATGAAAATAGATATAGGGATTTCAAATTAGCAATCTCACATCCATAAATTTTCAAAATACTATGAATACCTTTACCTATGAATCAGAACAGTGGATAGGATCTCATAACTCATAACTAATCATGGTGTTCATATCTTTTATGTACACAGAAATAGAATTTTCATCCATCAAACTTCATGCACTGGGAAATATTGGATAGCCATAATCACAAAAAAAATGGATGGACAATGTCTTGAGGAAACATTTATTTGATTATGCACACAATGCCCTGGAGGATCTGTATATGATTCCAACAAAAATGGACTATCATCAAAAGAAAAATTCGTCCCCGAGAGTTTTTTTTCGTACTTTCATACACCCATTGTCTCCTAAGACTCACATCATCCCTCCTGAATTGAAGGCTACGGGAATGATTGTCTACACCTTCCTCCCCCACTCATGTCTGCGGTGTATCAAAAATATCTTGGCCTAATTATCTCAAATTTACACATGATCACTTTGATATTTAATCCCAGTAACAAGACATTAATCTGTACTGTCAATGTCCTTTTTGAAAAAAAATAAAACTATATGGACCCAGAATAACTACCTCATTCACATTGAGTCACCCACATGCTCACCACATGACCTTAAATAATACAACCCAAATTCTTAACCATATGATATTAAATTGAAATTTAACCAAAATCTAGAAAAAAGTACCCCACTCCACATACACATACCAAAAAATTATAGGGATCCAGATCAAGGAACACATGTGTCTTCAAAATTGGGCCTCTATCAAACAAGGGAGTCAAAATATCCCACCTCATATACAGTTCAAATCTGTGTAGAGAGAATCCCAATTCCAAGAGTAATCAAGATCTTAGTGTCTATGATATGTCCAAAATAACTATCTCTATTTTTCAAAATACATGATTTGAGTGATCATGTATAATCATAGTCTTTAATGTCCATTGAGAATGGGAGGTCTATATCTTATGGACACCTTTTATTGACTATGAATACAATGCCCCAGTGGCTCTGCATACATTTTCCAAAAAATGGCCATTCAACCAAAGTAAAATTATTCCCCAAATGAGGTATTTCCTATTTTCATGTTCTTAATAGCTTATAAGACACATTTAATTTCTCCTGATGCAAGAGACCTTGAAACCATGGTTTACACTCTCCTCCCTACCCATGTACCAGACTTGTCAGAGAATCCAGACACGATTACACTCCCTTTACTCAGGGATTATATGTCAACATTCTAATCACATGATGTTTAAACTACACGATACTGGATACCTGGTATTCACCCATAGTCCAGGTCACATAAAAGGGAATTTACCATCATCAACCTATACAAGAAAAGAATCTGTGGATGGAATTTCAACACATTCCTCACCTCATTAGTGACTCAGTATCCAAAAAATGCCTCATACATATCTGTGTATCATATCAGCATATGAATGAGCCAAAAAATAACTTTGTACATACTTATTACAATCATCACAGGATACATAGTGACATCTGAATCACATATGTCAGATCCATCCATGAAACAATATTGTTCCATCCCCACCCATGCTAGGGTCAAACCTGAGTATGGAAAACAACTTGCATTGATAGGATAAAAATGCCTCCACCAATTCGTGGTATTCCTTGTAATGTTTGACCTAAAATTCACCTTTTCATGTTTATGTCCCTCTTTTCACATAACATACTCTACATAAAGAAAGGTATAAATCCACATAACATTTCATGGCCATCGGAAATGGATGTCTAGTGTTTTATTAATGCCTTTGTTTGATAATGCACACAATGCCCCAACGACTCTACCTATGTTTCCCATAAAAATGGCATGTCCACCAAGGGAATATTTATTCTCAAGAGAGGAATTTCTTACCTTTGTATGCCCAATGATTTCTATATCTTACCTCATTCTCCGGTTTTAGAAACCCACTGGATTATAGTTTACATATTTCTCATTTTTTAATTCAGGAATATAATAGACATTTCTAGTCATACTAATGTGAAAAATTATGAATTATATACACTTTTATATTCAGTGGAAAATGATTTCACAAAAAAAAATCTAATGTATTAGTTGTACGACATTAAACTACACTATGAACTATCTCTCCTTTGAACTTATCTAATTTGTGATGGAAAAGTTTCTAAACAAAAAAATATATATATTCCCTCATACTTTTATACATTATTCCCTTATCATTCCATTAACCATGGACCTCAATAGTGAAAAAATAAAAAAAAATTATACAAAGTTCCTTCCCATCACAAGTGGATGGTCAGTTTCTTATAGAAACCTTTGTTTTACTTTGCACACAGTGCCCTAGTGGCTCTGTATATGTTTCCCACAATAATGTCCAATCAAACTAGGGAAAATTCATCATCACATGAGACATTTTCCTACTTTAATATGACCCATGGCTTCTAAACCCCATATCAAGTCCCATGACCGTGAATCATAGGTCTGGTTCAAGAAAAATTCTTCATCCATATGTGAAAGTTTATAGGACATTCTCGGTTAATCAATCTTAAATTGGTGTCATTTCCCCATAAGACATGGTCAATGTTGTTCGACCTTAATCAATAGTTATGGTAGTATGGTGGTAAAAATTTTAAACAAAAAATGAAAATAGAAAAAATAATAACTATGATGAAAAACCACAAAGGGAACAATGAAAAAAAGCCGAGTACAACTCCTTAAATCTATAATAAAATTTGTTCAAAGAAACAATGAGTAATAAAAAATTAATCAAAATGAAAAAGGCTTGTTAGGCTGAGAACCCATAGATGGTGTCCTAAGAAAAAGTCAAGCTATACCTTCTAATACCGCACCATTACAGGTTTATGAAAAAAAATAGGGTGATAAAAAAGGCTCAATGTTTGTAGGGTGTTCCATGAGACCTTAGGAATAGTTAAACTATGCTCACTATTCCCCCACCTCACTGAGGATAAATTTAGGGAATGATTTGATAATTTTCATTATCATGGATTATGACTCAAATTGAAATCTGGTTATGATTATGGTTTAAAATGAAGTTGATCATAATTGTTTAATATTATACGAAAAGTTAAAATAGGATAACTAGAATGAAAAATGTTTCATTTTTTATCGAAAGAAGATAGAGTGTGGAGAAATGCACTATCTAGAGTCTCTCCCTGATGTAATAACAAAGGTGGTGTAGGGAATCCCAACAAATTACAACAAGACCCAACTTTATCTTTCTTGAAGGATGATAATTATCTGATGAGGACTATGAAGGGCTTATTCTAAAGCAGCCCTCCATTCTACATCAGCTTCAACCATCGGTCCTAATTTCATTATAACAATCTAGAGGTCTTTACCTTCCTTTTTGAATGCCTCATAATTAGCACATGATGATTCCAGTTATGCTTTTTGTCTATCCCTATAGGCCTCAAAATCACATAGTTCCTCCATTTTAGAAATTTCCAAGTCATGATCACTAGATTCCTTAGCATAGAGATGATACAAACCATTAGTAATATCCCACAATGTCTACACTTGGTGGTGAGAATAATTTAACTGAGTGAGGTTTCCTTCAAACGTAGTGATATCCTCTCAGGAAATAATGATTTGGTACACAAAGAGATGTAGGAGTCAGTAATCCAATCCTCCTAAACCTAGATTGACAAATAGTCATAAAAAGTTATCCTCCTAATTGGAAAAGTCTATCAGGGGTGTTTCAATGTATGTAGTACAGATTGACGCCATGCCCATTTTGGAACAGCTTGATGCCTCTTAACAGAATCAAAATCGTGGTCCTCCTCCCCTGCGGAAGGTATGTAGTGAGGAAGAATCATTATATAATATGGAAGAACCCTGAGATGAGTCAACCAAGCTAAGTGAATTTTCCTACCAATAGATGATTCAGCCTATGAGACTAAATGAGGGGGGATTGAAGCAACTTCAGGAACACCTTGTGATATCCAACTCCCACCATCTTCGGAAGGACCACATACCACATCAACCAAAGACAAGAGACTTGAGTCACATTCCACGTAGAAGGGTTTTTTGGGTGATTCCCCTTCTAAATGCATGGGATGCAGAGTAGAACACCTTTTCACTTTTGGGAGGGGAACAAATAGAACAACTGGAATGGTTGGGACAAGATCAGAAGTAGCCAATGATCTCTCAACCCGTCAAACAAGACTTCCTAATTCTTTATTTGGGTTGCAAGATACACATTTTTAGGGACACACTAATGAAATGTATGTTGATACTACGGTTTACAGAATGAGGACCTCTACATTAGAATCCTCATGTATCATGGTTAGCCAAAATTGGAGAACAATAATTGGATGAGACATCCTCTGTACCAGAATAGTAGGAAGAGGTGGGACTTGTTGAAGGAATCCAAATTTTTGGGAGAACTTAAAAGGATCATAGGGTTTGTAGATTATTACCCTAGTTATACGAGAAGATAAAAATCTACCCCAAAGTGCAATGATATAAGAACACTATTTCAAAGAGCCCTATCAATCACTACTACATAAACGGGATTTATCAGCTCTCAAAACAGACTTTAACAGTGCTCAAAAAGCGTTCTAAAGCTCAGTGCTGCTATAGGGGGTCCCTTTTATCAGTGCTCTGAAACGCAGTGATAAAGGCCCCTTTTATCAGTGCTAAAATAAGTACTAATAAGATACCCCTTTGTCAGCACTTTTTTTAGCGCTGATAAAAGTGACCTTTATCGGTGCTTTTAAAAAGCGCGGATAATAGTAAAAAAAATTAAAAAAATAAAAAGATTTATATAATGTGGGGGTAGATTTTAGCAGCGCTTGACCCCCCCCCCCCCCCATCAGTGCTAGGTGGAACGCCCCTGACACTCTCCCACACGCGCAACCCTTTGCTTCCACCCAAAAATGAACCCACAACCTCCCCCCTTTCGAGGCTTCACCTTTACCAGTAAGCCATTTTGTTTCTTTTTCTATTTAATGTTATATCTATTTATATATATATAGTTATATTTATTTTTATATTGATATAGATTCATATTAATATAAATATATTTTATTCACATGTTATTATATATATATTCATTCGTTTATTAATATATATTTATATATATTTATATATATTATTAGTTATATTTTTTTATTCGTATATTTATTTGTATATTAATATATACATATAAGATTACTTTTAAATACATTTATGAAAAAAATATGTTTTTTATGTGTGTTTATAAATAAATAAATAAATACATACATACATACATATACATATATATATATATACAACACACACACACACAAAAACATATATATTTATGAATAAATACATATACATGTGTCTTTGAAAATTCATAGAATGGTTAAACGACCATAACATATAATATAGAATCCCGTTTTAACTCCAC
The DNA here is from genome assembly GCA_963277665.1 of Viscum album. Classification (NCBI taxonomy): domain Eukaryota; kingdom Viridiplantae; phylum Streptophyta; class Magnoliopsida; order Santalales; family Viscaceae; genus Viscum; species Viscum album. Next base: position 344,677,147 of record OY728156.1, read on the forward strand.
AACTAGTAAATTCAAAGAAAATGAAACAATATTCAATATGATATGTAGTACAGGCCTAACAGACAACCAGATCAGAAGTTATACTTGTTTGAATGTTAACAAATCAGGGTATCCCGACTAAAAACTCAGTTTTCAAAGTGTTCTGGGCCTTTTTGGCCTCAAAAAATGTAAAAAAAAGCATAACTTTGGTCACTAGTGCGTAGACCTCATCGCAGGTTTCGATTTTATATGTTGTAGAGATCAAACGGACACCTGGATCAAAAGTTATGGTTGTTTGAAGGTTGGGATACATTTTCAACTTATTTTGGATCTTTTATTAATTATTTTGATTTTTTGTTCCTTCAAATTGTTATTAAATGATTTTTAATCTATAATAATTAGTAAATTATAAATTATAAATATTTTTTTAAATATTTTAAATCCATTTTCCCTAAATTTCTTATATATTAAATGTAATAGTCTATTTATACATATCTAAAACATATTTTAAAAATATATATTATATTTATTTCAATATAAATATAATTATATATCAATAATTTATTTTTCAGAATTTTTTTGAAACATAAAATTTATCACTAGTAGGAAAAAGCGCCGATAAATCCCCCCTTTAGCAACGCTATTAAAAAAAGAACTGATAAAGGTGTCCCCTTTATTAGTGAAAAAAAAAGTGATGATAATAGGGTAGATCTTCCCTTACCCATTTTTGTAGTATTGAATTATCCATCAAGGATCCATGGGGTGCAATGTATGGTGCAAAAGAATAATGAGAAACATCACTCAACATTTTGATTGTATCTTCAATACCCAGTGATTGGGGATGACCAACATTAATTATGAAAAGATCTGGAAAAAATTCCAAATAAGGAAACCATTGAGAATGCCAATGTACGTACAAGAGGACATTCTCTTCCATCAAGCCATACAAAAATTGAAATGGCCTGCTAAAATGATATGGGTGTTTCCCTCCTTGTTTCTTACCTAATAGTTCATTGATTTAGTAAATTGTAGAAACAACCAATTTAATGGCATCTCCCACTAAAAATGTGGCGACCATGATCATAGTGAAAGCACTAACATTGTTGTATACATCAAAAGAGGTGAAGAGCCATCCACTCAGAAAAATTGAAACGAAACCCGCAATTATTTTCTTGGGTAATACGTCTGACCAGATCTCGTAACCCCATGTTGTGTATCGACCTACCTCGAGGGTGCTCTATTATAAGCCAATGATTTATTGTGATTGTTGAGTTAGGTGAGTCTGGTTGTGGAGAACCCTCGTCCTAGGACCATTATTTTGCAAGAACTTCCCAATTTGATATTCGAATGAAATAAGATAATGATAATGGAGGGTTTTATTGAGTAATCCCTCTTGTAGGAGTAACAAATTCATTTCCAGTTGAGATACTTGTTCGACATTCCCCCATGAATTTTCCATTGGAACAAACTCATCATACATGTTTCCAAGAATGGGAAGCCTCTAAGTTGATCGATTTCCAATAAAATAATCCCCACTTACCCATGAAATCGTTGGAAGGTATTGGTCATTGAACACCAATGATTAAGATGTTTAGAAAAAATAACATCTGGTGAGTAGATAAAAAATTAAGAAACCCATGAAACCTTATACAGGTTCACTACTTCCTATTGTCCAGGGGACACCAAACTAATTTGATGCACCTAGAATGCCCACAATCACTCTTTATAGAACTTTTTTCGAGAAATAAAGACCCATTTGGTACTCCAACCACTATTTGGATTCTCTCTAGAAATATTGACACTGAATGTGTACTCTTGGATGACAATCCTAAAATAGTTTTTATGAAGACCACAATTAATCTGATTCCACAAAGATCATTTCAATGAGAACAAATTCTCGTCAGTAAATAAAAATATGATTTCTCCCATTGAAGAAATATTGTCCCAATCATGCCCTCATGATTCCTTGATGTGTGTAATAGAAGTACATTGATTGGCCAATGGTAGGGGAATGTTGTCTAGGAGGATGAAATTCTAACGAATAAATTGAAAAAATAGCTAATATAACATGATCTTTGGAAAAATAAGGTATCTATAATACCCTCTTCAGGAATGATGATGCAAATAAGGTTGTCCTCAGAATTTTCAACAATAGGTTCCCTCCTCCTGGTAACTTTTATTGAGATAAAATGAAGTGACATTGTCCTATATTAAAAAGACCATAAAAAGGGTCATTTCTGCCAAATGCTTGGGAAAAAGTCCATGAAATGAAAAAGGACTACAAGAAGCCTACATACAAATACTTTGTGTACTAAACACCAATGATAGTTTGTGGAGTGTATTCCCTGCAAACCTATAGTTCGCGAACACTCTGTATGATCCTGGCTTGCCAAATGATGGCGTGTGAAAGAAATAGTTTGTAGACTAGGCAATCTGCATACCAAGCCCCACTATGAAGTCATCCGATGTGATGGAATAAAATTTTGAGGTCTAAATTTAATTTACAATTATATGAATTGAAGTTTAGTTTGTGGAGCAGGCGGACCACATAGTGACTTAATACGTTGTAGTTTAAATTAGTGTTTTAAGTATCACAGTTCTATTCACGAATTTTAAGGTTAGTTCAAGGTTGATAATGATCATGATGAGCTCACAATTCATGGAATACAAAGCATGGTCGCAGATGATGGATTTTGTGAAGGAAATCGTATGCAGAAGTAGGGAAATTTGAGATCACGTTGTAGATCACTTTTCGCCGAGAAGTCTAGTAAATGAAAAATGACATGGGACCCCTATATATAGGTGTGGTCCCCCAATGGTTCCACCTTTAGACTACAAACCCGTTGAGTTCAAGACCACTTTCTACATCAGAATATACTCCTCCAAATCGTTATCAGAACCCATTATGATGGAGGAGATTTTTAGGGTCCTAATAACTATGCAAATGGAAGTTAAATACACCTAGAAATTTGATGTAAGAATAAGATGTTGGTTCAACTGAAAATTTTGAATGATTATTGGAGAAATTGAATTTAGAAAATGACCCATATAGTCTATTTACTGAATTTTAAGAATGGTACATGGATGGTGTTTCCCACAAACTGAACGGTATGTGGGCATCCAAAATAACACTCGCATGCGGGTCATTTTACAACAAACCATTTAGTTTTTCAAATAAATGAGGAATAATGCTAACCATTTGTTAACCAAATCGTTGGTGGAATGGAGGTGTAAAAATTCCACCCATGAACTACGACCCCGAGAACCACGTCACTGGTGAAAAATAGATGTATATGTACACTCACACACAATTTCCCCAAAAATCATTTCAAATAAAAGGCAAGGATTGTAGCGTCTGGTGAACAGTTTCATTTACATAATTATGGCATTGATTTTTGCCACCATGAACCGCATCCCCTAGAACCTCATCCCCAAAAACCTCAGTTGACCATGTCATCCATGGGAGGGATGATTTCGCATTTGGGTTCTGCTAAATGTGTCTTGCGCCCCATAGATATAGCATCCCCGACACTCTATAACAGGACCCCATGGGGAACAAAATATGAGGAATAATGGATAATGGAGGATCAGATTTTTGGAAAGATTGGAGTTTATAGATTAAATATTTTAACAGAAAATGGTTGACGAAGTACAGAACCACAAACATTCCAAACATGTATAAATAAGCCAAGAACCCTAAAAAAATAAGGAAAATAGTATGGGGAAACCTAAAACCAAATTGGAGAACCATGAACCATACACCCTTCATTGATAAAAATCCTATGAACTACAGGGAAAATTCCCTTTTGTCAATATGGTGTGTCATATAACAAATCTCTATGTAAAGGATAACATGCCCTATGTAGCATTCCAAAACATATATGGAATCCAACACTGTATACCACCACATTATGTGGATGGATCATGAGATAGTGTACCACTATGGTACAAGGAATACATCCAGGTCCAGGTAACACATTGTTATATAGATAGTATCCAGATCCACGCACCACATTAGTACTCAAACAATTCTCCAGTCTACACAATACATCCTTGAAATAGATGACCCCTCCACCAGCATAGTAGTATGCCATGAACAAGGTACCCAACCATGCATTAATAAATAATAGGCATATTTGGTTACCTTTTGGATTTCCAACTTCCAATATTGATCATACCCTTCTATTTGCATCCCATCCTTTGAATTCCATCCTTGAACCAGTCCATCAGAATTGGGACAGATCCTCTTTCCAAGCCACTAAAACTATATGAACAGACCATCAGGCTCTTCAGAGTGCCATTATGAGTCTACGTACCCATGGTAAGTAGAGTCAAGTGGGTAATCATATAAAGTGTGTGGTCCCAAAAATGTCATTATGTCTACATTCCCATTTTAACCTAGGGCCCAAATTTTTGAATACTAGTATGAACCTCTCCATTATAGGGATCAAAGTTAGTCATAGTATTTTTACATTCAATGAGGGACAATGATAAGACTAAGGGATCATATCTGCCTTTAATTTTGAAATTAAGTGATGGTTCTCCACTTTCTCAGAATGAGCTTTAGGGAAACCCCCTTAAGGGGACCCCATATCCTCTCTATAGGGGTTGATGATCTTGATCCTATCTGGCTCAGCCTGAGACATGTCCAGATAAAAATCCAAATATTACTATCCTAGATATAAATGTGGGTGAGTGTTGGAACATTCAATGCCCCTGTCTCTCTATCTCTCTCTCTTTTAGGCATTACCCCGACCTCTTCCATCGTCATCCTCCTTTTCCATCATTGGATAAGGAAAGTTTTGTAGTCTTATGGATCGACTTCTTCATATTGTTTCTCAAACTGAGCACAACCCATGTGATATTAGATGTGAACAATGATCAAAAAATCCATCCCATATTACAATGAATTACACAGACTCTAATCCAAACAATTACCAGGATATGTTTGATGTCAATCTGATGTCATGAGCACAAATGGGAATCCTGTATACTTAAACCCCACCGTAATTAACTTTGAAAACTATGATTCCGACTCGAACTAGGATATCTAGGATGTATTTCTGAATGATCGAGCACAATTGGGTAGCTTCCATGCGTATGCGTCACCCAAATGAACATTGAGAAGTCTGATTCCTTCTCTAACCAGGATATGTAGGATGCATGTCTGAATGCTCGAGCTCAAGTGGGAAGCATACACGTGTAATCCCCAACACAATGAAATATGGGAACTCAAATTCTTTCTTAGATCATGATACTTAAGATGTTGGTTTGAAGGCCTGATCTGATGTGGGAAGCTTCCATGTGCAAACCCCATCCTAATGAATTATGAGTACTCTTATTCCTTCTCTAACTATGATATCTAGGATGCTTGTTTGAGGCCCGAGTTCAAGTGTGAATCCTCCACACATAATCCCCACCAAAATTAATTATGTGAACTGTGATTCCTGTGCTAACCAGGATACGTTGGACGCCATTCTGAAGGGCCGATATCAAGTGGGCAACTTCTACATATAAGCCCCACCATAATGAACTACGAGAACTCTAATTCATTCTCTAACCATGATACATTGGATGAAAATATGAATGCCTGGTCTCAAGTGGGAAGATTCAATACATATACCCTACCTGAATGAACTATTAGATCTCTGATTCCTTCTCTAACTAGGATACGTAGGATGCATATTTGAAGGCCTGAACTATGGCAGGAAGCTTCCATGTGTAATCCCCTACCCCAAAGAACTACATGAACTATAAATGATAATCTAACTAGGATATGTAGGATGATATCTTGAATCATTGAGCTCAAATTGGTAGCATCCATGCGTTATACCCACCCAAATGAACTATGAGAACTCTGATTCTTTCTCTTACGTAGATATGTAGGATGCATGTCTGAAGGACCAACCTCAAGTGGGTAGCTTCCACACATAAGCCCCACCTCAATGAATTATGAGAATTCTAATTCATTCTCTAACCAAGACACGCAAGATGATTGTCTGAAGTCAGGTGATCAAGATACATTCCCCTTGAAATTCAGTCCCAATAATAATTCCCACAGGCTCAATAAGTTATTCTCTTCAGAAATATGACTTTATGTGATTCTTTTATGAATGTCCTGCTCTACAGTGTAAGCCCCAACCATGCCTTCCCAAATTGGCCTCGTCTATGGTATTAACCTCAAATTGAATTGAAATATGTGTGATTTAATCGTAAAATAATTGGGATACATATGTAGAATCCATAAGTTCAAAAACCAACACCCAAATCACCCTAGTGTTCACCGGTCCATATCCCCAGTAGGGTAATATCCACCAAGGAGATCATGCCACTCCTGAGCATCCTAGGCCGCTTCGATGTGATTCCTACATGAAATCCTGAATAGTAATATTCCTCCTAGATGTATTATCCCCATGATGTTAATCTACATGGATGGGTCTTTATCATATGAAATTAAATGTTCTTGTGTGTAGTTATGTGGCACCGATCTACATGGGTTCTGATTCCTCTCACTAGGATGAATAGGAATCCCATCTCATGGGTTCACTCATGATATCGAACCAACATCTACCCCCTCGTTGATGATAAACTCTATGAAAACTCATAATAGGGATTAAAATAATGGTGTATCATCATAATTACAACCCATGCATATATATATGGTTATTATTTCAACCTAGGGGTAAGTCGCCGACACATGCATGGGAAAAAACCAAGGGTTCATGAACATATAAACATTAATTAAATCTATAATAAAGTTCCAGAGTAAGAAATAATTTCACCCCAAAATGGTGTAATGAGACCAACCTCTCATCCTCTTGACCAATGGAGTCCTTATGTTTCATTGGCCAAATCATCATCAACTGAGTGCCTTCCTTTAGAATGTTTGTCCATGAATAATGGATACAAGGGTCATTGGGTATTTCTTCCACATTCAAAAACCCCATTGGAGACTATATAATGAGGTCATTCCTAATGTGGAACCTGTCATAATAACAAACAACTATTTACTATCCTTCAACCCATTTTCTCTGCCCCCACTACTGCAATTCTAATCGGATCAAAATAGATATAATCATGGAAATGGTTGTATGTAAACACACATGAATAACATTTCCATTTTCAAAAATTATTATGGAAAGGTGGTAATTATAATTTGATAATAAGATAATGATAATAATATCATTAATATAATATTAATCATTTAAATATAATTATATTTATCATCGATGTGATGTGGTGAAGAAAACTGAATCGCATCACTTTGTAAAGGTGGTAGTTCACACGAACGCCCAAACAACATTATCATTTTTTGTTCATAGAATGTAAGAAATTAAAAAATGTATTAATCACATATAATTATTAATATTTCATTAATATAATATTTATAAATTAATTCCACCATTATAATCAGATGAATGGTAATGGAAAATGAATTATATAAGTTTGTGGATGTGATAGTTCACAACCATGCATGAACGCCAATTTTTTCCCATTTTATGGATGTGCAAAAGGATATTGGTTACAAAATTTATATAATAACATCTATTTATTCTGATTATAGTGAATTTATTATATCAACATGGTTGAAGAAGGTCTGAAGGATGTGGAAGAAGAAATAAAATAGATATACATGATTAAAAATGATACCTTTCATTTGGAAGATCACCTTTGATTTAGACCATAAAACCACTAAGGAAGGTGTTATGACCAATATAAGATATATAGAATGTGGTTTGGGATTCATGGAACGTATTTGGGTAGATATTGGCCAAACCAAAAAAGGATTTGAGGAGTGATTAAATGTCAACAAGTAGATTCCTTTTATAAGAGAGGGGAGGGGAACTTTTGTAAATTTTCAATGTAATAAATTATTATAAATCAATTTTCTATTAAAAATATGTCAAAAGAAGTTTATTTTAAATTTTGGATGAATATGTGTATAAATAAATTCATATAAAGAAAAAATTTAAATGTATTGATAAATTTTTAGTGTTTATCCTTTTTAACCATAATTTTCAACATTTAATTCATTCCATGATATCATGTAGTGTACACTTCAAGGATTAATATAATTACTCTAAAATTGAAAAAAAAAACACTAAGTGAATAATTTATGAAATATTATAATATATCCCATTTATTTGTTATGCTTTTTTATTTTTATGATTATTAAATCATATTATAAAATATTATTTATTTAAAAATATGAATTGTGTCACTTTTGTCACAATTCATTAGTTGAATTTTTCAATATATCATAATAGAAATATATGTTAGAAAAAACTCATTTTAATAATCACTAAAATGTCAATGGAATCCATAAAATTCGTGTTTTTCATTGAATATATCAAAATAAACATATTTTAATATTTTTAATATCATTTATTTTGTAATTTCATTATTAACGAAATTAATGCATCATCATTGTGTCACCATTTTAATTAATTATTTAATTCCAAAAAATTATAAATAAATTACCATGATGTATTTAATTCTCTTAAATTAAAATTTAGTATTTCTCGTCAAACATACCACCTATATAACTCTATATAAATAATATTTTACCTGTTGAAAACAAGGATGTCTGAAAACTAGATTTTCATTGAATATAATATTATAATTACATTAAAGTCATACATATGGGTTCTGGTGGTCCTAAAATAGACCATAGGGATATATGTTTCTGAAAAGACTCATCCAATTAAAATTTTACATGATTTAGGGTTATTTGATAATATTTATAACATATTTGTTACCTTTAATTACCCAGATAACCCGTAACCGTGGTAATAAATATTACTACTAATGTTATTTTTCATAATTTCCAAAAAATTAGAGGGATATATTTACATAATTTGGACATTATTATACCAAATATGTAATTTATTTTCCCAAATAAAAAAAATAAATGGCATAAATTAATTGAAAAATAATCATTTTGAAGAAATTAGAAAACATATTTTTAAAGTAAAAATTCTCAAAAGCTCAACAAGTTTTTATTTCCAATCTCAAAGTGAAATAGATTATAATGACCATAATTAGACTAAATTATAAAATAATAATCTAATTATACATTATAACAGATTAAAAAGTTTATATAACTATAGAAATAATATTGATGAAAATGAAGTTTTGAGTTAAAATGATTTTTTTTAATATTCCTTATAATATAAATTTTATCAGAAAAAACTATAAATTTACCCAAGGAAATTTTTATGTCCCATATATAAAGAAGAAGTTTATTTGTTTCAAATATAAAATATAAATGTTTCAGTTAACTATATTAAAAATGGGTTCACTATCAAATGGTAGTAGAACTACGTTTTTTTTGACAAATACTCTTTATTATGCATAAAAATGAATTTGAGGGTATATCAAGACTAAAAACTAATAGTATGGATTTTAGATGTTATAATGATTATCATATGTATATATTTTATTAATATAACCCAAAAGATTAATTTTATTATTAATTTGTAATAAAACACACTTGTGCACATTTAAATAGTCTGTTAGAAAAATACATCCTTTATATTCAATTTGTTTTTGGTTCCATTTTTATTAATTTGGTGACCAATGAATCCTTATAAAAAAAATTTTAAACCATATTTTAATTATTTAGTTAATAAAATTTATTCTATCCTTTCTAACGGCTATGTTATAATGGTAACATTTAAATAATAACATCTAGTTGTTTGTTTAATCTCGATGTGGTGTATCATTACACTATCGTACATAGTATTTATTTTTTACAATTTTTTTTCTATAAAATTGAATATAACCACTTAATGTAATGAGTTAATATATAAGTAAAAGTCATCTAGAAAACAAAAATAATTATTCACCTAGAAAGAATTATTTAAATTGTCACCAAGTTCCACTATATTTTTCATGTTGTAACCCATCAACATGAAAAAAAGATCAATGGGAAAACCTTTTTGGCTATAGTTAAATTGAACATTGATCACCATGTTTAATTATTACTATTTCACAACCTCAAAAATATATTTATCATAAAGGAATAGAAAATAAATTTTAGATAAATTCATTCTTAAAATATGTAGACCAATGAATGAATTTCAAATTATATTATAAAACAATATTTTATCCAAAAAAATCAATCAATTTCTTTTTGAATTATATTGAAAAACTGTTTTCAAACAAAAAAAATTTAATAAAATTCATCAAAAATAAAAAGATAAAACTATATAAAATATCATTTAATTAATTAAATCATGTTCTGTATTGATTTAAAATGAAATAATTAATGGATGTAAAAAAACCTTTATTAGAAAAAAGGAGCCATTTCATATGAAAAAATATTTTTTTAGAAAATAATGATATTTAGATAGGAATTCCTTTGTGATTCATAGAAATATTTATATAACCATTCTCATATAATGTATCAAATCCACCTAACTAGGAACATAGTGTAAAAAATAACATAAATATAATGCATTTGATACCCTAAAATAATGAATAAGAAAATATATATTAATATAAATGATAAATTTAATGACTTGGACCCCGGTAACCTGGAGACTATGCCTTACGTTTTAAAATTATAATAGTTACAAATAATAAAATCCCAATGTAAAGATCAGTTTAGATGTTTTGGAGAACCATATTCATACATGATACCCATTTCACATTGGGTATAAAAATAAAAAATAATGAGCAATGAAATCTAATAAATTTTATCCTTAAAAACTAATTCAATGATCTCTTATTTATATCCTTGTTAAAGGGAAAAAATAAGGGTGAGAAGAATTACTCAGTAAGAGTTACATATAACATTAGTTATCATGAATCAATAATGAATAACAAATATGGAATTTTAAATTACTCAAAAAACATTCCATTTAAATTATTTGACTTTGAGAATAGATAAGGCCTAATTAATATAGCAAGGTAAATAACTGAACAAACACACCATTTAATAAATAACATGAGATATAAATTCATCCTTAGATAATATCATTGAGAAATAATCATGGATAGTAAAAATAACTGAATTATCAACATATTAATTTATTAATTATGGGACACCGTGATCTCAGGAAACATGCTACCTCTACTATCATGACCTTTGACAGGACAGCTTAATCTACTGGTACGAAGCCTTTTAATTGAGCCAACATATTTTTCTCACGATACCGAACAATGGATCATGATGTTATATTTTATTAGTCCCCACACATCATTGTACATCCAAATCATTCCTCACATATCAAATTATTGATTGATTCCATGAATCAATAAGTCTTTTCATCAAATAACCATATTGACTATAGGATATAGATTTATCAATATTTCTCCAATTAATCAAGTATCATTAAAAAGAAACACAATATGTAAAAATATTATATAGTTTAGTAAATAAACACATCCATCATTAAATAATATTAATTTTTAAAATAAATATATTCTCCAATGAATAATTTTCATAATAAACTAATTGTTTTATTATAATGTTAACAATCACATAAGGAATTGATGTTCTATAGTAAATTATTAACAAAATGTAATTTTCAAATAAAATCCCCTTGGATGATATAATTTAAAATGATAATTAAAATTACTATAATTATTAGGAAATCATGACATTACATGTAAAATGTGATATATGGAAACTATATTTAGGAAACTAGGATCACAATAACAAAATATGCCTTAATGAAGGGAATTTTTGATGAAGTCCCTTAACTCACACAACATTAAGGTCAAAAATTATTTAAATCTGTGTATAGTGGATTGAAACATGTTATTAACTAACAAAAGAACAACAATATTTTTTATAATATCATATTTTTTATTTTCATAATATCATATCATCTATGTATTAGTGATATTACATTATTTTAATTATTTCAGGTGTTGATTACCATGTTTTATAACTTTTTCTTTGTTATGAAAGATAAGGTTCTTGTTCATATTATATATTTAAATAATCTCCAAAATATTTTAATTAACTAAATATCCTATTTATAAATTAATTATAATTCAATGACCAATCATGAAATTTTTTATGTAATAAAGTATGTTATGATCATGTAGACGATAAGCCATTCACAATCATCACTAATATTTATATTTTTCAAAGATATGTATATAAAATGATTAATATTTTACTTTTAAATAATTATAATTATATAATAAATACTATATTATTTATTTAATAATAATTATATATATAGATATATCATTCATGTGGTGAGGAGATGAAAGGAAAGTGACATCACCTTGTGAATGCGATTGTCTACAAGTCCCTGAAGGATCTTATCCAATTTCAGTGTAAGAATGAAAATGATATATTATATTTTTAGAATTAAAAATATTTTATAGATATAATAAATTTTTCATGTATATTTCATATATTTGTTAACTAAATCCTTATTACATTCCTTGTAAATTGATAGTGATAGATGAATCACAATGCTTCCTATGATGGTAGTCCGCCATACAAACGAGTGACGTTGTCATATATAAGATAAAATGAAAGGTAAAAAATATATATGATATATCTATAGGTATAATTATGTTATAAATATCTTATATATACTCTATATCTCTCATCACAACCAACTGTTTGATTTGCCAATTGAAAAACGAATGACATTGGTTCGCAAGGCGGTAGTCCACCAAAGAAATTAATGTTGATTTTCTTAACCTTTTGATGGTAGTGGAGATAGTTTTTGGTCGTTAAATTAACATAAAAAATATATTTATTTGGTTTTCACTAACATTATTATATAATTATGTTTTAAAAATAGAATAATGAGGTGGATGAATAAATTAAATAAAGTCACTCATTGAATAAATTTAACTCTTCTCTGTGTATTTTCGTTAGGATAACACCAATATCCACTCTAGGATGGATTTATAAAAAAAATAAGGATTCTAAGATGAGATTATACAAATTTTTAATTGATTTTTTCATGTACTTCCAGAACCAAAAGTGTTTAATGTTGTGAATAATTGAGGATAAGCGGTGGCCTTTTATAACTGAGTGGCACACTTTAAATTTTCAAGAAGATAAAGGTTTAACCCAAATTTTCACTTGAGAGAATGGTCCTGAATGGAGTATTCTTTCTAATAAGAAATTATTTGTTGTAATAATTATATAATATATTTTCACAAGTTTTAGGACATTTGAACCCTTATGAGTTTAGTCTAACCCATAGTAAATCCATTTTTACCTTAATCGTGCTAAATAATTTTTACCATTTTAACTATAAATTATGGTAAAAAATTAAGTACCAATTATTAGATATTATAAATAATCATTATTTAAAATATTGATTCCATTTATAAAAATTCTATTAAAAAAAGTGAAAAAATATAATTTAACATTAATCACATAAACACAATGAGAAAATATGTTTTTGAAGAGAAAATGTTCAATAGTATATGATGTTTTTATATCAAAATTAAATATTAAAATGATTATAATGATGTATATTGGATTAATATATATATTATTTTACAATATTTTATTCAAATAATGTTAAAATAAAATTTTTAATAAAAAAATTTTTAAATAAAAATATTGTTTTAAATTAAATTTTATTAAATTCGCACACTCATTGAAAAAATAATTTTTTATAAAAATAAAAAAATCACCCTAAGATAATTATTATATTATGGTTTAACAAAATTCAATTTATAAAATAAAATTTCTAAAATTTGTTACAAATAATTTTAAATAGTGTGCGCGAACCATTACTAAACCGTCATTTTAAAAATTTCACACATTTCAAAAAAATATTAATTTCTTCATTAAATGATATTTATTTTATTTATAATCAATATATTACCAATGAATTTTTTTACATGTTTAAAACAAATATTTTTCATAATTTCGTTATTAATATTCATACAAGTCAATTGTACATCTATTTATAATGGTATACTACATTACTGTTAATTTGGACTTGGGGATTCATATTATAAAATCTATCAAAGAAATATATTTTGTGGATCTTTTAAGATTGGTGTTTAATAGAACATATGATGTAAAATGAAATTTTATTATTTTATATGTTTTTGGGTGTCAGATTCTCCCCACCATGTATAAATTTCATCTTCACATTTTCTTCTTATTCTTAGAAATTAAGGGTTTGTTATTTTTACATTCCTTTTATTAAAAACAACCTCTAATAAATTATTACAAAATCCTCTAAATAAGAGATAAATGGAAGTGAAATGTTTATATTAAATAACAAATACATGGCTTCTAAATTTGATAACATAGGTATTAGTTGAAAACATTTACATTGAAGTAAAATTAAATCTCAAATAGTGATGGAGAGTGGTAGAGAACATGGTCATGATGAAGTTAATGAACCCAACTACATAAACCAAAGAGGTGTGAAAAGTTCATTTAAATCATCTAAAAGGGTGACAATTGGACAATATTTTGTTCATGTTACCTTTTTTTGAGATTCATAAGTCTTTTACACTTTATGAATATAATGAAATAATCCAACATGAAATATTTTTATTTCATGGGAACAATTTTATCCTTTTTTGTGCCTTGGTAAATTTCAAATTCATCACATAATCCATGAAATTATTATCCAAAAAATAAATTCTTGATCCTGAAGTAGTAAAAATAAATTTTAATATATTTTAAGATCCATAAAAACATAAAAATCTATTCCTCATGTCTTAATGAAAAAAATTGTTAGAAATAGATAAAAAATATCATAAAAATATAAACTTAATAACTTTTATTAGTAGTATAAATTAATGATCATCCAAAATATATCTGACTATACATAGAAGAAAGGAAACTAATTCAAAATTATATTCCAACAAAATTATTTCATTTCTATAAATTTCACAATTAAAATATGTGAATTCCATTAGCACCATAAAACCTTAATGAAAACATGCATGCTTTGAAAAATGAATTATCATGATGTCATATATATTCCATATATCTAAAAATATTATAAACTCTAACATAGATTACATAAACCATAAAATAACTGACTAATTTCAAGTTTCACCGATAATATCCCATAAACATATGTTTCTATTTATCTTCTCAATATAGATTACATATTAAGAAGTATCTTACATTAATCATTTGTTTTTGAAAAAATATTAACTTACCACAGAATCACATTTCTTTGAACTATTTAACATATGTTTTCAAATTCTATATAAAATAGTATTTTAGTAATGCACTTATTTGTTTTTTGATTATAATAAAAATAATATCATCATTATAATAATTTTATAATGTATTTCATAGATCTAAATACTTTATATAATTAATAATTCAACATTGGATTTATCAATAACATAAACTGACCTTGATCCCTTAACTTATTCTAAGGTATACTCCCTTGACACGTGGGGAATTAATTTTTTGAGTTCTTCATATCCTTACTATGGAAGGACTGGTTATTTTAGAATTATTTGGATTCATTTTAATCCCTAGAATCATGGGATTTCCCTCCACACTTGTAGAAGACTCTAAATCCAATCAAGAATTTTTTATGGAATTTCATTAAAAAATTATCATATGTGAGAATATCCTTCTTTCCCTTCTTACCTTTACCCATTCTTTGGTCTACTATCTCCATTATATTTTACTTCACATCAAAGCCATAAAAATTGGAGAATTAGTTTTATCTTTATAGAACATTTAAATATTCATTAATTGATGAAAAATATAGAGAGACTATCACCCTCAAAGACTTGGTATAATCCCTTCAAAGATATGGTTTATATTTCATTCTGTGTTGGGAATGAAATTAATATCATATCTAGATAACTATGTAACTATATATACATACTCCACAATACTTTATTATTATTTTTTTATTATTTTAATGAACCCTATATTTATCTCATTTTTTTATCACAGGGGATATATATGTTGATGAATGTATATTTAATATAATCATGTTCCATGAGTTCATTTTACTCATCCTCCTTAGTATTATATATCAACAACCACCATTAATCAGAAATACATTTGATAAAATACACTAAATGTGTATCCTTTTTCATTTCACTGCATCTGAAGTCCAAAAATATAATTTTTCAAATACCTAATAATTTTTTTAGCAACCAATGTGTTAGTAGTCCCACCAAATAATGGGGGAATATTTCATATAATTCAATAAAAAATGAAATAATACTCTATGGAAAAGAATCCTATATTCAGGAATTATTATATGTAATAAATTTATTGAGATTCTATAATATATCTATAATTTTTCAGTTACAATAACATCTATTTTGTCTTCATAGACACGGAAATCACTAAAAAGGACATGAATATTGATACCCTTCAACCTTCTATATTACATTTATGAATAATAGAAAATACTAGCTTAACTCATAAAATTAATAACATTAAATAAAAATTTATAATTCTAAATATGGTTTATAACATAGTATAAACTAAAAAATAAATCCATCATAAACTTGGTTTCATTGGGTCATATCTTTCTTTAATCATTTTCATAATGGTTTGTAAAGAAAATTTTAATTATCTAAATCGCATCCCTTGTGAGTGTCAAAAAAGTTTCACATTAAGGCCCATTTTATGCACTAAGTGATGATCAATTCCTGACCAATGAAAACTCTTCAGTATTAATACCCCTAATTACATCTCTCCAAAAATCATTTCCACTTGTAGTATTCATAAATGGTTGTATTTTTAAGAAAAATCACATAATATCTTCTTTAAAAAATTGTAGGATGTCGTTCTATAATTTTAGTCCAATTCTATCCTTTGGATATGTCCATTAATCGTTGTTTTCCAAAATATAGTTCCCATGGTTTATACTAAATATCCTCTAAAACCAAATTTAATGACCCCCACCCGAGTAATTGAGTGTTTGTGCCTTACATTATTAAATAAGCATAGATACAGAGGATCAAATTCCAAAAGATTGACCAGATTAGAAGTTTCCAGAATGAGATACATACATGATAACCATTTTACATTAGTAATATAAAATAAAATAAAATATATAATGAAATTAAATGAACCTGACCCTTTAAAACTCATTCAACGATCAAATATTCATACACTGAGGATGGGATAAAAAATAATGGTCATTTCAAATGATATGTAAGGGTTGTGTATAGCTGAAGAAATATTTATTAAATAAATAATAATCAATGATGATTTTAAATAACTAAAATAAAATTGCATTTAATTAAATTTATTTAATAAATAGATAATTAATTATCAATATGGCATGGTTAATGGCTCGACATATAATCTATTTAATAAATAATTTTAGAAATAATTAAATCTACATATAATATAATTGTAAAAATATCTTATAAAATTGAAATAAATGATTTCTCAATGAAGGTAATTATTAATTATTTGAATTTAGTATCTTAGGAATAACAATACCTCGAATTCAAGGGAAATTCGCTAGATAGTTTAAACTACAGGTAAGAACCAGTTTAAATTTACCAACTTATTTTTCTCATGAGACCTACCAATGCCTTGAGGGGATGTATAATAATAAGACCAACCTATCAATATATGTCCAAAACATTTCTCACGTAACGAATGATCTATATAATCAATTAATCAATATTTTTTATAATCAATTTTCAGTTTTGATAAATTAATATAGATTTATTAATATTTCCATAGTTAATAAAATAAGATTAAATGTAACCATGTCATGTAGAAGTTGTAAAAAATTTATGAAATGGACATATTGATCATTAAAATATATTTATATTTTAGATAAATTTCATTTTAAATTAAAAATATTCCCAAGAAAATTATCGTTTTAATAGAATGTTACCAATCACAGAAGGAAGTGAGATTGTGCATTAACTTTTTACCATGTGGTAATTTTCATTTCAAATCTCCTTAAATAAAATAATTAAAAAAACCTAATATAAAATGATTTTTTAAAAGATAATGAAATTACATGAAAAATAGTCATTATGTGCACTAAATATATGAAATTAGGCAAATAACAATAATAAATGTGTCAATGAGGGGAATTTGAGACGAAGTCCAATACCGGATGCTTCTATTTAGTTGTAGATGAATTAATATTTTTTATATTGGTTTTAATAACTTAAATAAATTATAACATACCCATTTTAATATTTATAATATCATATATGGTCTTTTATAACATCTTATCAAAATTCCATCAATAATATTTCAGTATTTTCATTGTATGGGGTGTTGATTACCTCATTTTCTCATCTGTGCATTACCATGAATGTTTGGATTTTTGTTCCCATTATATAGTCAAATAAAATTCATAAAAATAATAATTCAACAATTATCATATTCATACATTAATTACCATTTTAGGACCAATTATATATTTTGGTTTTTAGAAAAAATTTATGTTATGACTGTGGAGACGGTAGACAGTAATTACGCATTTGTAAAATATCCATTTTTCAAAGATCATTATGAAAAGGAAGTATGCAATATTTTAACATTAAAAAATTATCCTAGGATAATAAATAAAATATTTTATATATATATATATAACTATATATATATCATCCATGATCTTTGGTTATGAAAAGATACTCAAATATCATTGTGATGTGGTCTTCCACACGTACAGGAATGATGATATCATCTTTTATTGTAAGAAAGATAATGAAATATTATATTTTCAGAAATAGAATTACAGCATTAGTATAATAATTATGTCACATATACCACATATTTTTATTTTCTATATCCTTATTACATTCTATGTAATGCATTCAGGAAAGATGAATCACAAAGCCTGGTGAGACGGCGGTCCACCGTAAAAATAAGAAACGTTATCGTATCCTATATGGATGGGAATTTAATATTTGTGTATATATATTATAATGATGAAAAGGTATAATAATTTTAAAAATACCATTTACACACTTCTTATCCATCATCATAACCAACAATGGGAGACTGTAATATAAAAATGAATAACGTGGTTTAGGAGGTGGTAGTCCACCGCACACATGAATAATGATTTCATAACCCATTTGAAGTAATTGAATATTAATTCAGGTAATACTCATAACCTAATAAAACATTAAAATATACTATATTCATTTGTTATAATATCATCATGTTTTAATATAAATTTAACTAGCTGGAGGAAGAAACAAAATAAAAATTCTTGTTGAATAATGTTTCTTTTTCTTATGGTATCCTCTTTCTAATTACACCAATAGACTCCCTAGGTTGGATGTATACCAAATATAAGGATTATTTTATGATTGTAATGAATTTTTTAATTGACTATGGAAGTTATTTTCCGAATCAAATGTGTTTTAATACATAAATAATAGAGAAGAGTGGGTGTTGTTTTATAATTAATGTGAGTTTTCCTATTGTAATGTTTTACAAGAAAATGGTGTTCACAAATTTTTTTAATTTTTAAAAGGGAAAAAATAGTCTATTATATATAATTATAAAATATAGGGTTTAAATATTCCAATATAATATATTTTAGGAATGTTATTAGGTTATTTAAATCATTATCATTTTAGTTTTACCACTGAAAAAATCCATTTTTACCTTAATTGTGCTAAATACTTTTGGTATTTTCACAATTCATTATCAAAATAATTAATTTGAACATATTAGATAATATAAAATAATATTATTAAAAATATATAGTACATTTCTCTAAATCCCATTCACATAAGTGGATAAATATAATTTAAAAATAATTTTATAGATGTGACAAGAAGGCCGATTTTTTAAGATAAAATGTTGCAGTGTTATCAATGATTTTATATCATAATTCAATATGTAAATGATTAGAATAACCTAAATTGGATTAATATATATATAATTAAACTAATATTATATAAAATAAATATAAATTATATATTAAATTCCTAAAAGATTTAAATGAAAAGGATATTTAAAATAAAATATAGTATATTTCAGTATTCATAAAAAATAAAACATTTCAGAAAAATCCCAAATATTCACCATGAGATAGTTATGATATTATTGTTTTTAAAATTATTTTATCATTCTAAAATTATTTTTTCAAAATTATTAATATTAATTTTAAAATTATTTGTGTGAAATGTTACTAACCATCTTTAGAAATTTGTTTTTTCAGAAAACAATGTTATCTCTTTTAAATGATTTTTTATTTTATTTCTAATAAATAGTTAACTAATTAATTTGTTTTTTAATTTTTATACCATATATGTTTTTTAATTTAGTTATTATTATTATTCATACACATCAATTTTATGGCTTTGTTATAACAATATACTATATTTTAGTTCATTTAGACTCAAGGTTATGTTTTTCGTATTCTATCAAAGAAATATATTGTGTTTGTTGTGGAATATCGTTGTTCTAGGTCATATAAAATATCAAATTAAATTTCATTCATCTATAAAATTGTTTTACAATAAATAAAAATTACATCCCATAAATCTTTGTATACAACATATCAAATTTAGGATTTAGGAATGAAAAAGAGATAATATAAGAGAGAGAGAGAAATAAGATGTAAATCATATGTGGAATTTGACAGAAAATAAATAATCTAAAATATTAATCCGCTTAATAGATAATGATAAGCCACTAAAATAATCATAAAATGTCTCTTGAATTGATGATGTAGTTTTGAGATAAAATATATGTTATTTAGGAGAGTTTATTTTGTTTTAAAGTAAAACTACATAACCAACACCCAATTTTTTTATCTGGATTCCGGATATCATGGGACATGAAGTGGACCATGCATTTAAATATTCTAAAAAATCGATAAATATATGAAAACAATCCATGTTATATAAATGTATGGAAATTATTATACAAAAAACTATTATTAAAACTATTTTGCATGATTAAGATATATGGCCTTTTGGACCATTCAGGTGAATGTACATTTATCAATCTCTATAAAATCACAATTCATATATGGAATGAATATAATTTAGGAATATAAAATTGAAAATCAATCCTTGTAAAACCCTATCATGATATAATTCAAAAATTTAGATCCTATGAAAATGTAAACCAAAATTAAACATCCAATTATGGATAAAAAATACATTTAAATTTATATAACTATTATTTTCCTATGTTAAATTTTGAAAAAATCATGATACTTATTTAGAAATCATATTTATGTCCAATTTCCATAAAAATATTAAAAATACACTTTTTTACACTAGATTTTTATATGTAAACAATTATGAGATTTGGATATACTAAAAATGATAGAAAATCAAGGGTATTTGAAGGATTATTTAGTAATGATATATTCTAACAAGATACGATGACACATAATATAATAGTAGGGTGTTTATAATATAATTACTTATGTTAATGAGATATTTTATTAGAGAATACACATTACCAACTCATTGTGAATTAATTTTTATTTTTTGGGATTTTTTGGGAATATAAATTTTTTTTAATAAAGTTGAGGTTATACCTCAGAGCATGGAATGTTATTGGGGGGAAAATTTATATGAATAATTTATAATGTATATATTATATGTTAAGTGGGATGGATTATTTGATTTAGTACATTGAATGTCCAAAAATTAACCTCTTCAATTAGGGAATGAATATGTACCTCATAGAAGTTGTGATAGATATTGGATGTGTGGGGGATTATGTGACTTGACTAAAGAAGATCGATAACTTGGTGATTCACAAGATGGAGTGAATAATTTCATCATGATACTAAAAATATGTATATATTATATCCAGTGAAAGTTATGTATGATTTTTGGAAATCCAATATGGTTCATCCATACTATAATTTAATTAAGTTGTTGATTCCCTAACAATGCCAATCTACATTCCCAAAGATTGGGATTAATGGTGGAGTTTTATTGAATAATATGCGAGACTAATATATTTTGTAAAAATATCCATACAAAACTTCAGAAGAAAGAATTTTCAATTTTCCTCACAGGAAATGAATAGAGTAATGATTAATATCATAGATAAATTCAAAACACAATAATAACTACCCTTTCTACATAAAAATGGTGAGGTACATTGAAAAATATTCAAACCTAAAATGAAAAGGACCACTCATGGGTTTTTCATAGGCAATGAGATCAAAAATAAATAAATCCATCATCATTAACCAAACTAGTCCCATGTCATTATCTTGTCTCATCTCCTAGCTCATATCAACCATAAAAGACCATCCCTTCCAAGTTAGGCCCTTAACAGAAACTGTAACACACCAATTTTTAATATATTTTTACCTCTAAACATGTCAGGTTTCTTATAGATTACTCTACAAGAAAAACTAAACACAAACGAAATCATGGCATATTTAGATTAAAATTAAATATGTAAGTATGAACAATGAAACCCAACTGTAAAATTAGTGGGAATTAATAAGAGTAAGAACATTATAGAATATATGTTTAAATAAATTATTGAAAATTAAAATATTAATGAAATTCAATTAGAATTCTTAAAATTACTAATAAGAAAAATTATTATTTAATAAATTATTTTTCTAAAAAAATTTATGCATTATGATTTTCTATTTCATGAATAATATGATTAATTATGATAGATTATATTATATATTAATAAATAATTAAAATACAAAGTTAGTAAATGATATAAAATAAGAATAAAAAGTTTTCATATTTGGAAATGTCATTTTCTAATAAAAACATGTTTTCAAAATAATTTATTATTTTATTTAAAAATATAATTATAAAATTTTTAAATTCAATTTGAAAAAATTAATAATATTTTTTAATTTATAATAGATTTATTATCTGAAAATAATGTTTTTGAATTTTTCTAAAATATGTTTTTTGATTATAAAAATGTACTTATTTTTCTAAAACTTATACTCTTATGAAATTATTATAACAAAAGAATTAATTAAATTTTTTTGATTTTTTTGGAATAATTGATATATATCTACAACTGAGATAAGTAATTTAAAATTATTTTTTATAAAACCCGTGTATATCATTTCTCGAATCACATGTATTATTTTATTTTATAAATTTCATTTTTAGATTATATTTAATTTTACCTTTTATAAATTATAGGATTCAAATCCACAAAATAGATGTTATCTTTTAGATCAATGTATTAAAATTATAAACCAATTTTAATTTCAAATTTGACTATAGTAGTCTCATTGGTAATAACAGATCCACCACTTTCCTGGTTATTTCATCTATTTGGCCACCCAAAATTCCATGAGGGTTTCCTTCCCTTGTTTTCTACCATCGTCCCGTGTCTAGAAAAAGGATTCAACTCATTTACATGAACCCTACATTCCACCTCATATGCCTTTAATCACATTATAATAGATCCCATCACTACTCTAGATCTAAAATCAGTATAGTATCACTTGAAACCTATATCCATTCATCTTGTTCAAAATTGCCATGAATCTGTGGGTTTGATCACACTCAAACCTAGACTAAAAATCAGGATTGCAACCCTATACACTAATACTGTAGAATGAGATGAATAGAGAGGGAGAAAGAACAAGAACAATAGAAATAAATCATTGGAATGGTGTTTTCACAATGTTCATAGATTGGGGGATTTCTAATGGTTATTTCTTGTGAATCAAGGAGATAAATATTTAATTAAAAATATAATAGACAATATGGACCATGAAAAATAATTGTTATATAACATAACAAGTATAATAGATAATATTAATGGTCAAACATTCAATGAATTATAAAAACCCCAATTGACGAGGTCTATCTTGATTATCGATTAAATGTTGGTGAATAATGAATTTGGCAGTCATGTATAAGACCACTAAATTCCCAACCACTCGATCTAAAATAATATCTTCCTTGTTCATCATTTGATTCTAACTTTCAAAATGATGAATTCAACAATCCTTCTCTATAAGCACCATGGTTTATATAGATTACCATATACACTTTTTATAGAAATAATTATATATAGGAAATTATATTCTACGTATTATATGAATAAATTTAAAAAAAATTAACTAATCTACTTAACATACCTTCCAATGGCTTCTTCATGAGAAAATCAAGTACTGACCCGCATTAGGATGCCCATAGCATAAACCACAGTTCCCAAACTCATCTATGGTCTCATATTTCATAACCAATGCCCAATTTGGAAGTTATTACACTTTTTTATGAAAACATAAATCATGTGACATTATTGTGATAAAGTTTTTTAATAATGTATGTTTTTGTCTCACATGGCCTTATAATATTATGTAGTATCAGTGTCTAACTAAAAAAATATTTCAAAAAATATTTCAAAAAATTTACATGGTAAAAAGGATCACTATAATGAAATGATTAACTCATGTAATGAAATTATGGGATAGATATTTCTGAAAATCTACAGTTGGTATCAATGATAGTGTTTACTATAGGTGTTTATGGTATCTGATCTCATAGTATTAGTATGACTTTATAGTTGGTATCAAAGACGGGTGTAGATAAATTTAGATGTAATGATGTTTTATACTGTAATTTAATGGTTATTAAGGTGGGTCATAATTTCAATGGTATATATATCATTAAATCCTTAGGATTTTATGATATATTGTTTTTCTAATAAATGTATTTTATGTTATATATTTAAATACATGTAACACCGTTTTTAAACGAATATTAATATATTATACCATTATAACATAACCATTAAATATGTTGACTGAATAGGAACATTTTTTTTCAAAATTATGTAGTACTATTTTTTATAAAGAAAATATATTGATAAATAAGAACTCAATTTTTAGTGAAGTATTTATTTTCATAATGGAGATGAAAATAATTTTCTAAAATTGTTGAGGATATCAAAAACTATGAGGTAGAGCTATAAAATAATCAAATCCGTTATGGGATGAAACCTACCCTCTTTAGGGAGGAAATTACATCCCATTATAATATTTATGACCTCTTATTAATAAAGAAAAGATTATTCAAGAATCTATTAAATGTGAGATGGTTAAAATATGGGGATAGAAACATTGTGTTCTTCAATAGATTGCCTATGTAAAAGAGGGTACGTGTAGGGAACAAGGTGATTAGCATTGGTGTCCATCTATACACTGATGAAAATGATATTTTCTTGGATGTTGTTGATAAATTTAACAGAATCTAATCTAATAATAGACACTATTGTACTCCTTGGATGGTGGACAACACACATTCCTGCATTGATGAGAATTCAAATCTACTCCAAATTTCTCCCCCATGCAAGGAGGAGATTCGATCTCCTCTCATTTCTCTCAATCTTAAGAATTCCCCAGGTTCTGATGGATTCAATAACAATTTAATTATGTTTTACTAGTACATTTTTTAGGATGACATTGAGAAGGACATTAAGGACTTCTTCTCTCCCTCATAAATTCCCCATGGAATGAATTTCAGCGTCATTTCTCTCATTCCCAAGAAAGAGAATGCTCTTAACATTAAGTCTTTCAGGTCAATTTCACTTGGGAAATAAATACCCAATCTAATTAGAAAAACTATCATGAGAAAGAGGGGTGGACTTGTTAGTGGAATGATCACTACAAACCAGTTTGGCTTTTTCCTTGGGAGAAACATTCAAAAGATTCTTTTCATGGACCCAGGGAGCATCAATCATATGAGAAAGATGGCCACAAAAGGGAACATTTTCCTTAAAATTGATATTTCTAGGGATTTTTATGCACTCGAATTGATCTTTCTCCTTGATGTTCATCGAATATATGGTTTCTCTAATGGGTTTTTGAATTTGATTCACACTATACAAGGATCATGATGGCTATCAATTCATGTTAATTGTTCCTCTAGAAGAATATATCATTGCCCTATGGGAGAACGACAAGGTGATCCTCTATTTGGGATTTTATTTCCAATTACAGTGGTCTACCTATGTACATGAATCATTTATATTTCTCACATGGTACATTACATATTTATTATGAATAGTGTGAATGAGAATTCAAAACTCACCTTTTGTATGCTAATTACATTTTATTGCATGGTAAAGCTTCAAAGAGAACCATATCCTGCATTAAAGCCCTCTCCAATCTGTATGAGGAGGTGGTTCACCCATACGTCAATTGGGAAAAGGCATTAATTGTTTTGGGGAATGGAATATTAGTTGGGAAAAGGAACAAGATCATTATGTATATTGGGGTAAGGAGGGGATCCTTTCCTTTTGAATATCATGGGGTCCCACTGTTAATGGAAAATGTGAAAAGATTATAAATGTAGGGTGTAAATGCTTGTAACATTCATCAACTACCCAGATGGAAGGGGTAGGCTATGTCCCTAGCTGAGAGGGTTTTCCTCGTGAACTCTGTGATCAAGTCTATGTTTTCCTATTACTACTCCAGCTATAGATGGATAAGAGGTCATATCATGGAGCTTGAAATCATTGTACAGAACATTATATGGATAGGTTCAACACATGAAATAATGTGGATCACAGTTTCATGGAAAGAATTCATCAAGACAATAGAGATGGGGGCATAAGAATCAAGGATCTCCATACCTTTAATGTTGGTTTGATGGGGAAATTCAAATGTAAGTTTATTTAAAATGATACGGATGATGACTTCCTTTCAAATAGATTTACCGAAAGTTTACTCAGTAGTTATAAATACTACCTTTCCCCATCGGTTTGGGAATCCCTCAAACATTTTTATTTGAGGATCATGCGTGATACCAAATGGTTAGAATATAGGGAATCCACTCTTAATTGTTGGAGAAAAATGGCTCGAATATCCCTTGTATGATCTGAATGTTCCACTTGAATCATCCCTTCGGTCAATTTTGGGCTCTCTATTACAGATGCACTCACCTGACTCTATCATTCCTACTCATGTGGTGATTTAAATTAATAGCTATACTTTTATGGACTCTAACACTTTGGTTTGGATACATAGAAGAACTGGAAAATTTAATTGTGAGGACTTTTATAGGCTTCTATGTGGGGGACTTTTTCACCCACATGCATGGATCATTAATTTCAGAACCAGCAATATCCGACCTTCCTAATTATTTTTTATATGGAAAATCTGGAAAAATAGAATTCCCACATCAAATCAACTCAAACAAGTCGATATTAATATTACTTCTATATGTTCTCTATGCGGGTATGCTAATAATTCCATAAAACATGTATTGTAGGAATGTGACCATGCCAAGAGACTCTGGTCCTATATGTGCTCTTGATTCAGGATGGTTTTTCACACATGTAACAAACTTATTAACCTACTATTTAGGCTATCTCATGCTCACGGGAGTGAGAAGATTCATAATTTTTTACTAGTTTCTGTCACTATAGTCATTACATCCCTTTCAGAAGCAATAAATGATGCTCTATTTGGCGGTACACACAACTCTCTCCAGTAAGGAATGTAGGAAATTCATAGGGAAGTGTTTGCTGCTCCACTTTTCCAAGATGGTGATATGTTTAATATTATATATGATTTAAAAACTCTTAGAATGCTTTGAGTTTCGAATCTTCCACCCAAACCTCGAATTATTAATCTTATTTGAATGATAGAACCTATTTTTCCATTCCTCAATGTGATTTTTTATGGAGCTGCATCAGGTGCACTTGGTTCTTCGGGCTGTGGGGGAGTATTCTGCACATACCATGGGGTTGTAAAAAAATTTTCTACCACTTCATTGGAGTTGGAAATTCCTTCAAATATGAAATCAAGGCAATGATATATGTTGTCAGGTCCACTATATAGTTTAATTAGAGATGGATTTGGATTGAATCTGATTCTTAGAGTATGTTTTATGATTTGAGATTACAGACACATATTGTTCCTTGTAGTGTGCAATCATAGTGGGTTTAATATATAAACAAGCTCACTAAATTTCATATAGTATTTTCACATGTCTATCAGGGGGCCAATTAGGTGGTAGATGCCTTGGTGATGAGGGAACGTATTGACCAGGATACTATGTGGTCTTTCAGGGACCCTGGATATTGTGCCCCAATGGTGGAGGAATATAGATGTGGTGTGATGCACCATGGTTTCTATAAAAACCCCTTGTATGAATGACTCTCTATGTGTTTTTAATTAATAATTTATTAGGTTCGGCATTCACGGGTTCTTGGTCTTTTTCGTTTAATTTCTTATGAAATACCTTTTCTATCAAAAATGTTTTTTATGATTTTTTTGAGTGAATAATATATTCACATTTTTTCAATTTTATAAAAAATTAAAAAATTACATCATTTATTTAATCATAATTTCAAAATTATAAAAGTTTTACTCTTTTATTATTTTATGAAATGGTTGACTTTCTGATTGATAGTGAATAATAATGATTTTTATTGAATGAATATTTTTTTATATCATTGTTTTAATAAGGTTTTCATTGTTATTAAATAATTTAAAATAGGTAATTTATTTATTTATTTTTGAAACATTAAATTAAGGTCATTATAATTATTCTCATGTTCTAATATTGTTAAAAAAAATTATGCTATAGAAAACATTTTTTTTATTATAAATTTTTATTTCGTCATGTTTCCCAGTTTTTATTTAAAAATAAATTTCTCTACAATAATGAATTGAATTATGAGAAATGGATTCAACATTTTGAATTAGGAGGGTCAAATTTGGAAATTAGGTACCTTTAATTTTTATTGTTATAAAAAAGTTAGGTTGGGTAATTTTTTCTCCTCATTATGGGATAATTAAGTAAACTATGATTTAAACTTTGGTATAAGGCCTTATAATTTATCCAATACCTCGGTTTATCCTATTGTATTAGATTAACATGAATTGTACAATACATGTTTTGAAAACATAAAAGCATTGAGCCATTTGTCCCAAGTTATAACCTTTATATTATGTTAAGAATATGATTAATACAAAATTTCACTCTCTTTACATTAATAACTCTATTTTTTAATGGATAAAAAGCGGATATATTAAATTATAAATTTTTATATGAAATATGAATTAATTTTTTTTCATGGTAATTTAAATTTAAAATTTTTAAATAAATAATAATTATAAATTCATATACTACATCTATAATGTATTTATTTAATTAATTGAAAAATAAAATAAATGACTTCAAAAATATTAAATGTAATTTTATTAATGTTTTAAAATTTTAAAATATTTTTTAGAAAAATATGACATATTTGTGATGTTACAAATTTTTATACATGAATTAAATAACTATATTTATCACTTTAAAGTGAATGAAATTGAATAGTCCAAAAAATGACTTTAATGATATTTTATTATAAATAAATATATTATTAAATCATCTAAACATTATAAAAATCCTATAATTTTTATGTCTATGGTACATGGTTTAATATATCAACAATAATAAATTTAAGGGTTAATTGAAATATTTTTAGCAAGTTTTACCCATAATGAATAGATAACATTGATATTATAGTGACTATAAAATGGAATAACTTAGGGTTAAAAAATACATAAGGGATAAAAATCAAGTAAAAATAACAAATTATTATAGAATGAGATGACTTTTAAATATAATCATACTATAAATATATCAACTATGATCCACATTGTTTGAAATTTTAATTTATATTAATATAATATTTTATGTAATTCTACGAGTTCCTCTCCCCTCACTTATAAAAGGGAACCTCCCATCCTTCATTAATATTTTTTCTTTTAATCCTTATAGATAAACCAATACCATACTTAATATTATACTCCATTTCGTAAAAATATCACAGATCATATGGATTTTCATAAATACCATCATTTAAAGGCTACAAGCATAGACCAAAACAGGATTCTCAAAGAAGATGTATACCTATTAACCAAAAAAATTCATTTTTATTTTTACTTCTACCACCTCCAAATTCATGGTATACATAATAAATAAATTAATTTAATATATTAAATATAATTAATTTTTAATTATATAATGTAAAACCATTATCAACCACCATTACATCATATAGAATGTAAAAACAATGCTCATGTGTACGTGCAACATACCATCCCCACATAGTGGTGTAAATTGTTTTTCAGCACAACTTTAATTTGATGGGTATAATTATTAATTCAATAAATATATAAATTATTTTTTATATTAATATTATTATTTAATGATTAATTAATATTTACCTTCATTTTGTTTCATCCATCGTGATGTTGAAGAAAAATCCTCATGTATGTATGACCTACCATCTCCATGAAGGGTGTAATTCATTTTTCTATGTCAACATTTTATACATGACTATAATTATATATTTAATGAATATATATATATTTATATAATATATTTCATTAATGGTTAAAATTAATTGGATGATGTATCTATGATTAATATATGGGGATAAGTACTGTATAATTGAACTATCCATAACAATCCAAAAAGTTAATATTTAGAAATAATGATTTTAACCACAAATTATAAATAAATTATTATTGAAATATTATAAGTTGACCATATATGATATTATAAGTATGTAAATTATTCTATTAAATATTTATCGTAAAAATATATATTTTTTATATATGATTTCAGTGAAATTTCAATGAAAGTAAAATTTTAGGTAAATGATATATGATACAATATTATTGTTTATCCAGACTACTTTTGATTATGTAACTTGTAATTAAATTTGTGACTTATCCATCAATAATATAATTATACTTATTCAACTATTTTATATTATAGACATTACATGTTTTTACTTCATTTTCATCTCTATATGAACTCTGGAGTCTGAAATAAATTTTTTAATGAAAACCAACTTTTTTCACTATTCTTGAGAAAATAAATTTTCTTAAATATTAATGATTTCAATAATTATTTCCAATAATTATTTAAATACTGTCATATTATTTTTAAAATTAATTTTTACATGTGATTTAATTCATAAAAAATAGTTTAAAATAAATATTCATCTTATTTTTCCCACAAAGTTAATTTATATTTTTTTTTGAAAAAGTGAAAGTAATATTTTATAATATATACTAAATAAATAGATTTTTTTTAGTCATGCCCACTAAACACATAGAATATTTCTTTACATGTAACTAAGTATATTTTTAATGGAAATTTTATCTTTAATATTTAGAAAATATTTATATTTTTAGATACTAATTTCAATGATAAATAGGTATTTCACACATGAAATGATCCAAGTTATATTTTAATGAATGGTTTCATGTAAGAAGACCGATTTTGATGTTACTAATGCTTTATTAAGGACATGGTTAAATGATTACATACATTGTATTTATTGGGATGGTTTATGATTATGAAAAAAATATTTTTAAATAACTCATTTATTTTCTACTCATTATGCATGAATGAAATGTATAAAAACATATAAAATAAATTTCCATTCCATGGGTCTTGATATGGTGAATGATTTAAAATATTGTTCAATACATTTGTATTTTTTATATTATATGATGGGTGGGGAAATTATTATTTGTCCATCCAATTCATTGGGTAAATATAGATGTATAATGAGATAATAAATACAAGAATAAAGATGGTAACCTGTTCAATACAATGTTTTCCACTTCGATAGTATTGGGAGTGAACCATGACTAAGGATATGTTGGTATAGGAAGTGAAAATAATCTACTATGGTGGTATTGGTAGTGGTAATGTATGAAAGAAATTATTTTTTGTACTTGTGTGTATGTAATAATCCTATACCTTTTACCAATATTATGCCATCATAGATCATGTTTTTTGAATATTTTATGATATATTTCTTATAATCTACATAGATTTATTTCATGATTCAAGATAATGATTTATGATATGATTTTAATGGTTGTAAAATGTTAACATAACTTTTTCATACCCTTGTTCTCCTATTAGTATCAATTAATCATTGATATCACCCCTTTTTACTATTAATGAGAATTAGATCTCATCATTTATTATGATTCCCTTCCCAAAGATATGAAGGAATATTTTTTGTATTATATGAGTAAGAATGTTTATAGTTATAAATACATAGGTGGTATATTATGTAGTTATCTCATGATAAATTTGTTTATGCACCCATAATCCCAATAAGTTACACCTATACGATTCTATAATGAATCGTACTGTTATGTGTTGACCATTTGATATAACAGCTAGTTTAAATTACCTATTTAATGGGTGAACTTGGGTAAGAAGGATTAAAATTAACTCCCCTTTATATCTTGTTTTGTATTTTAAAATTGATCTTATCTCCATTTACCGTTGAGATTTTAGA
Source organism: Viscum album (assembly GCA_963277665.1). Classification (NCBI taxonomy): domain Eukaryota; kingdom Viridiplantae; phylum Streptophyta; class Magnoliopsida; order Santalales; family Viscaceae; genus Viscum; species Viscum album. Next base: position 344,709,311 of record OY728156.1, read on the forward strand.
GAATAAATGAAAGAATGAATGTTACACATCAATTTTACATGGTTCACCATAATTGGGCTACATCCATGGAGTATATAGAGGTATTGTTCCTATGTAAAAAATAAAATAACACAAACAACTGTTATAATGTCCAGAGTGGACTCACTATCCCAGTTGGTTTTAAACCAATCACTTTTTGAAATCTAACTCCTCTCTCAACTAAATTTTGATCAATACTCTTTTAGAGGAATATTTATATTTATGATTTTCCATGGAATTGTTTTATAAATGAGTGTCCCATGATGTCCCTTTTTCACCTATTATATTTAATAAAATTCACCAAAAAGTCTTTTCTTTGAAGATAATAATTTCATAAACTGTTTATTTCCATGGATAAATTCTTTAATCACTTCGTGGAAACCTCTACACTATATAGTGTGAGATCTTCATAGAGCACCTTTTCATCATGGGTACCTTTGATTCCTAGGTTTATAACTCTTGATGAGTTTTATTTCTCAAAAAAACTTACTTCATTAATTTCCATTTTTCATAGCATGCATGATTTCAAGAATTATTTTTCCTCCATAAACCAATTAAAGACTTTGTCAATATGATTCAAAAATTATCTACTCTAATGATGATTTATCATTAAATTATGTGATTAGGGGTCCTTTATATAGGTAACCAAATCCCACAAAACATGTTAATAAAAATTACCATAAATTCTATAGTGGATTATCCATTAACACAAATTGTACCAGATACGTGTCTCACATCATGCAATTATTCATTTTTAGATCCCATTAAATCATCACCTTTCTAAAAAACTGATGTTTTTATCATGAAAAGATCATTATTTGGTTTCCACATATCACATAACCCTTTATGGTAGCCTTAATTCACTTCCTTTTTCAATAGAACATGGCACATCCTCCACAGAGAGTATTTACTACATAAAATCCATGTCTTTTCCAATTTCTCTTTTTGATTCCACTTAATCTATATAATATTCATTAGTTACGATATATAGAAATAATTTCTTTTCCATGAAAAAACCCATAATACTTAGTACTAAAAATATTGAAAACACTGGGAAATTGGGCCGCCTTCAAAACAACTATTTCGACAACACCAACCATACTGTAAGAGGATCAACTGGATTAATCAAGAAAAATCTTTTCAAAAGCACCAATATGAGAATTTGATGGTTTTTTTACTAGAAAAATATGTTTATTATGTGTTAATATATATATTTATGAAATTTATGTGGTGTTATAGTTAGTATCAGAGAAAGGATGAGTTATTTATGGAAACTAGTATGAATAAATATTAGTGAGAATTTGGGGAATAAGTTTATATATAATATAATATCATATATTTTTTAAGGTATAGATGATATGGTATTATAATTAGGATTATTAGTGGAAAATATGATTTTTTTCATTTTTAGTCAATAGATAGAACCCAAATGAACTCTATTAATGTTGAATGTAATGGAAAATGCATTGATTTTCCTCATATAAAACAAAATTTAATGGGAGTTGGATTATAAAATCATATGATTATGATTTTTTAATTTGATCAAGATATAATTCATGTTGAGATTAAAATGAGAAAAATAGGTAACAATGTATTGTTGATTCATTTATGAGTAAATACCCACCTTACATAATTTGGTCTTCTAATCCACTTGTTTTTGTGAAATTGATCCATACCATTGAAAAACAATTATACTCCAATTTTTGGAATATGAAATTATTAATTGAGTTGTTTATATTTTTGAATGTGATGTAGATAAATGGTGGACCCTTATCAGGAACAATATATAACAAGATGAAATTTAATCTATATAGTAGAATGAGTGTAAGAAAATAATTTAATATAATAAATTTTATTATTAAAATGAAAATATTGAAGGAATTAATTGATTTAAAGTTGAAGGATATTGAATCCATGAGTACCAATGAGGAAAATTCAAAAAGAATATTGAGGTAAACATTTGGTATTATCATGAATTCAGAAAGTAATATTTATGTCTTCTTTAGAGGATAAAAACCTAATCTTCAATGGGTTTTCACATAAAGGGCCATTAATAGATATGAAAAAAATAATTATTTGAGCTATCAAGGTGGAAATGTAAATTCAAGTTACCCAAAAATTTCATAGTCATGATTAAAAAAATATTTTATTTAAAATAAATTCTAATAATTTAAACAATTTAGGAACGTGGTAGTTTTCCATTATTTTCAATTTGTGGAAGGAAACATGGAGGAAATTATCTTAAAAGAATATGTAAACGTTACTATGTAGGGAAAGGGGGTAACAAAGAACTAAAATGATGATTTTATGGAATAATTATATCTATATATTTTCATAGATAAAAATCTTTATAGATGACACCACACACACTATAATGTTTTATATCCTTGGAGTATGTTCATTTTTCCTACCTACGCTCAAATCTAGTGGTTGGTGATATTAATCAACATTTGAAACCTCTGAACCCTATATGAAAATATCAATATAATGAATTTACTATTATTGATGTTGGATATATTATTGAAATGTTAATTGTATACAAAAAATCCACTATAGAACTTGTAATGACATATTTGATTATAGATCTTCCCACTCATTTATACTTGAAGGCTATCCTATGGGTATCAAAATACCACCCAAATGATTTTATAATGATTTAAGAGTAAAAAATATTAATGGTATGAAAATAAAATCTTATTTCAAGGATTTTAATCTAATTAATGTTTCATGGAATTAATTTTTTGAAATCTTTTTATTCTCCCTATAGATTAATTCATTGTTATTTTGGGTGGATGAGAAGTCACATTTGACATTCAAAACCAACCAATGGTAATCTATCAGTGTGATGATAAATATGAACTTATATTAGAAATTATATCCACTATATGGGTTTTAACTCCTATTCAAAAGGCTATATTATCTCAATTTATTATGTAGAAACCCAAAATAAGAGATGTGTGTATTATGAAACATGTTTCTGATGTTTTTTGGGATGAGTTTTCTAGTATTTAAATTATATGTGCATTTGAATTTTCAATATAAATCATACCAAGTGATAAAAATTACTCAATGATTTTATAATGAATGGACCAAATTTTTTTGTTGTAAGTATAAAAGAAACACTCGTAGAATATTGAGAAGGGATTCGTTAGGCCCTGTGCATACCTATTTGGTCCACCAATTATATTATTTGAAAATAAATATTGAAAAATGAACCTTATAATTTATTATCTAGAAAATAACAATATAAAAATAAATAATATATGTCCTCATCATATTATTGATGATTTTTTGGATCAATTATGAGGATAAAAATATTTTTACATGATTTATAATTAATCGGTGTATGATAGATTGGGGATCAAATGTTAATACATAGAATAAGTATCCTAAAAATGATTTATGGAGAGAGTGAATTTTTATTGATTATATTTGGTCTTACTACTACCAACAATTTTTATGGATTTAATGAATTGAGTCATTCAAGATCACCTTGATTTGTTTTTGGTTGTATTTATAGATATAATTCCTATATATATTTAAATTAAGGTAGTTAATGAAGATATTTGTAGGATTTTACTTATAACCATACGAAAATATAACTTGTATATAAAATTTAAAAAGTTTGAATTTTAGCTATATAAAGATGAAATACCGTAACTCTAGTAACCCAAAGCTGGGTGTCACATGTTTTTACATTACAACTAGATAGAAGATATCACATATCGAAGGACTAAATAGTTTATTAGTCTTGGTAAACTAGATACATATAGTGATTTAATATTTATTTCAAAATATCAAATACAAACATTAATTTCATTGAGAACGTCATTATTTCACATAGTGTATCCACAGATAACAATCACAAAACACTTCTTATTATCCTAGGGAAAATAATTCATAAGAGATGGGTGGGGTTTGATAATCGGTATGTTTATGTGTTAAGGAGAAAAAAATCATGAATAAATAAGAGTAATAAGTATGATATTGAAAATAAAGGAAATAACATCCATTTAAAACAATTACTTGATAATGATATGGATGGAATAAATGATACCAAAATAAATCCATATAAATAATCAATAAATATTGAAAATTTTCAATGGATATTCTATCTAATAAAACAACTAGATTTAAATATATAAAAGAATCATAATGAGTTAAATCATAATGATAAAAATCTAAAACATACTAAGAATACCATTCACGTGATAGTTTGAATTTGCAGGTAAATTCACAAATAATTTGGCCAACTAATTTGTCTCGTGAGACATATCAATACCTTGAGGGGAAATCTATAATCGATCCCCAACCATCACTATATAAGTTAAAATAATTACTCATATTAAAGGTGTGAAACATTAAATAAATAAACATTAATATTGAAATAAACATATGAAATTTTAATACATACCCCATTAAAATAAAAATAATCCTAAACCATCCAGATTAATACTTTGAATGGTAATAAAATTTAAGAAATTCATTAAAATAGATCGTCAAACATAATAAGTAATTATAATTATGATAAAAATTTATAATATCCCTAGTAGATCATAAATAAAATAATGTGTTGAATTTATTGATCAATATATGTAAAGACCCTTAATACCCATGGGAATTTTTTTAAAATACATTGGAATTTTATGAGTCCGTAGTTTTCTGACGGCGCTTGATTCCGAGTCCCGGTGTGACCGGAGTCAATTACTGAAGTTTTGTTCGGGTACGTTCAGTAAACGTACGAGTATGTTTTTATGACTTTTGAACAGGTGCTCTGAATTAAAATCCGAGGGAACCATTGAACTCGCAGCACCGGTTTTCGCTTAAGAGGACTTTCACCTCGATGGCAGATGATCGGGTATGAGAGTTGGATTTTAGGTTTCACGTGAATTAATAAAATAAAATAAGTGACATATTCTTTTATTTTTGTTGAAACCACACCATGTTGAAAAGTAAGTTAAAAGCTCCACATGGGAGTTGGTGGTGGGACCACCACACCCTAACCTCCCATGAGAGGATAATTGGGGTGGGGACCACCCGAGCAGCATAACCTCCCACGAGAGGTTATGATGTGGGGTCACATGGAGATTAAATCCCCATTTAATGGGTGGGGAGGAAACCTCTCAACTCTCCCTCATTAATGAGGGAGAGCCTCTTGGTCTCTAACTCCCCTCTTAATGGTGGAGGATTAAACCTCCCAAAACCCAATTGAAGGAAACACCCTTACCCTCTTCATGTTTAATTAGGTGGGGACCAGCTCGGCCTCTAATACCCTCGAAACTCCCCAAATTTAATATTCCAACCTCTCGTGCAATTATTTTGGTTGTGGCTCTCCTCTCTTTTTGAATTTTGAATAATTGTGCCAATATCATGAACTTAATTAAGTGGGACCACATAATTAATTCATGCAAATGGGCATAATAGATTAAAATCTATTATTTTGGCACATTTATTCGCTCATTAGTGGAGAACTTGGGAGAATAGAATCCTCCAACGAAGAATGTGAAGACGCCGGTGACGACGCTTCTTCCTCGGCTTCTTCCTCGGAACCCCCTTTCGACGTGGGATCTCTTCGACGACCATTCTTCCTTCCTCTTCATTTTCAATGGACTAACGCATGAGATCGAAAGTGGAAGCGTACGGAAAATGAAGACGACATCTTCTTCCCCCTTGACGAATGAACGCCCGATAATTAAAAAGGTAGTGGTGTCTTCTATGTTGTTTTATGCTTTTTACTCTCATGTTGAATCAACTTCATGAGCTTCTTGCTATCGTTCTAATGTGGAGGGTTCGGGCCGAATGAACACAGCCCGACTGTTCTGCAACCTTTATGGTTTTGGAACCTTGAGTCGACGGCGATGTAATGATGACATGGCAATGAGGCGACGACGATTAAGACAACGAATAAAGGTCACGCTACCCGCGGCCTCTGCGAACCGCGCCGCCAGCCGATTGGCGCCCGACCATCCTACCCCCTCACTGCCAAGCGCGCGCTTCGGCTGAAACTACACCCTGCCCAACCTGTCGGCACCCACCTCGCGCGCCCCGCGCGCTGACGGCACCACCCACGCCCTTCCGGGCGCCCCAGACGCCTTCCCGGCGCCCCCCAGGGACTGACCATGCCTAGGCCGCCTTCCCAGTGCACCCCGCAGCCCTACCCAGCACCGAAGCCGCCTGCCTGGTGCCCGCGTCGGCTGCCAGGTGCCACCGCACCCAGGCCGCCTTGCCCGGCGCATTCTGGCCGGCTGACCGCGCTCCCTGGCACCCTGCCCGCGCGCCCCGGTGCTTTGCCCATTGCCCCTCAGCCATATTAAGCCCTTCCAGGCACACCTGTGGCCTACCCGTGCCCCGTACGGCCTGCCTTTTGCCTCTCGGGCCGAGCTGCCCAAGCTGTACCCCTCGCAGCGCCGACAGAACCTACACTGGCCCTCGGGCTGAGTTGCCCACATGGTGACTTTCGACACGAATTTTCCACGCAGGCCACTAGGCCGGGCCCAGTGGGCGAGGCCGAACTGAGCAGACTGAACTGACCAACGGGCCAGGTCAGACCCATCATGTTAGTCCAGGTAAACCCAGATCAAGTTGACCTAGACAGGTTTGGGCCGAGTTGGTCCGACTAGGTTGGACCAGACCTGGGCCCATACCGTTTCATTTACTTTCTTTGGTCATATCTTTGGCACCAGACATCCGTTTGACGAACCGTCAGCGGTACCAGTATTCATGAAACATAGTCATCCCTTTGAGTATACCCCACTATAGTTTCGGTTGTATTTGATTCACGATCAGGTTGGTTCGTACATGAATCCAACCGGGCCCCTGGGACTAAAATGCTCATAACTAACAGACCGGGAGTCCGATTGACGCACCTTCTATTGCTCTGAGACCCTTATAATGTGGCCGACCTTTGAGATACTTCTTCGTGGGACTTCATTACACTAGGAGTATCATCTTGTAGCTCGTGGAGCACACCCTCCTTAAAAAGATCGAGCAGAGTATGGAGACCTAATATCTGGCTGAGACCAAACGACTACTTGACCGATTTGTTTCGGAGTGACTCGACTAGCCCAGTGGGGAGCGCTACTATGTAAGGTGGCAGACCCATGGGGGAGGAGCGCCACTGTGTGAGGAGGCAGACTCGTGGTACTCGACGGGAGGAGTACCTCTGTAGGCTATTAAAAGGAGCACTACAGTGTGAGGCGGCAGACCCCAGGTGGGAAGAATCTCTATGTGACATATTTGTCCCATGATACTCGATAAGAGGAGTACCTCAGCAGTATAAGGATAGTGAGTAGCACCTCAGAGTCATGATAGGGCCACTGTAATCGACAGGGGAGGAGTTCCCCAGCAGCCGTGGTTTTGTTAATGAAAATCCTGTTTTGATCTGATTCATTAACCTTTGTGTTTTCCTCATGATTGATATGGGTTACTCGATAACTTAGGTATATGTATGGGCATATACCTATGTAATGGATATCAGTTGAAATCATACTTTTTGGTTTATCCTTTTTGGATTTTGTGAGACATTGAGGGTCTCGGGATCCCTACTGGGTATCGTTATACTCACCCCTGCACGGGCTATGCTTGCACCTGGTTGTGTTGGATGCAGATGACGTAAAACACTGACTGAGGGAGAGTGTACGAGTACGGGACGGTACCCGGAGGTGGATCTCATGACGAGTCGGTACCCGGAGGAGTCAGACGGATGTGGAGCACTGAGGAGGCTATCTGTACCTACCCTTTAGGTAGGATCTGTGGTGGATGATACAGGAGCTGATAGACACCTTTCAGGTGTTTGTCATTTTAGTTGTACATGTTTGTCCTTTCCTTTTACATTACTATTGGGATTGTATTCTGGCCCCCTTTACTTTCAGTACACTTTTTATACAACTTTTACTTAGTGTTTTCTACCACTTGTACTCTAGTTTTGTGTGTTTAGGATTTATAAAGGCAATGCCTTCCCAATTTTAGGAAATTACGTGTTTGGTGATAGTCGACAGCTCCTGGCCTATGGAAGGCGGGCTTGGGGTAGTCACGATTCGGGCCCCGGGGGACAGGTCATGACAAATTGGTATCAGAGGAGTCAGTTCTACTGCAGAATATAGGACCCTGATATTTCTTTTCTGTAAAGAAATAGTGTTAGTGGTACTAAGAGTGGTTTTCAGTTCGGGGAGTCCAGTGTTGGTGTGGGCAACCGACGTATCCATACACCAGGACCCTTACTTCTGATTTCCAACATAGTGCACTAAAACACTGATTGCCGGTGTGTTTTAAAAAATTTTTCATTATGTCAGCTAAAACTAGGTTAGCTCACCTGGTATAGTCTTTTGACCATGTCGCATCTGTTTCATTCAGGATGCCTCCCCATGGAAAACCAGCTAGAGCCCCAAGAGTTGTATGTGCTGACATCACGCTGATCAATGAGGCCTCAGTACAGGGCCCTCTTCTAGTTGTGGCACCAACGGAGGCACGAGTGGTACTACTCTCCATTGGGCCACTGATGCCTCCATCCCCAGCAGCAGATGATGCACGCCACTTGATCGCATTTGATGAGTTGTAGGGAAAGGTTCCACCTAGGTTATAGGGAGAGACAGACCGACAGGCAGTTGAGGATTGGCTGGAGGCTACGGTGAGAGTCTTTAGGCTAGTAGGGACACCAACAAACATTATGGTGATCCTTGCTGCCAGCCTCCTTCAGGAAGTAGTAGGAAGATGGTGGAGCCTGATGCTCCAGATGCATGATGAGGAGACACTTCTATGGGCAGAATTTGAGAGCCTGATCTGGGTGGAGTTTGTACGAGCCACCCATCGAGCATTGCAAATACAGGAGGTACTGCATCTACAGTAGGGTAGCATGATGGTGGCACAGTACTCAGCGAGGTTCACCGACCTCTCGCGCTACTCCATGGTTATAGTACGAGACCCATTTTTTAGGGCCCAGACTTTTGAACAGGGACTCAGGTGAGAGATCATAGCTTCAGGTATCTCTCACAGCATCCCGATGTAGATGGGGATGTTGGAACGATCCCACCTAGTAGAGATTTTCTTTGCTGATCAGTCTCCAGCAGCGAGACCCACCACTAGCTGACATGAAGTGGAGTTTTCTACAGCTGGCAGTAGACAAATGATGTAGAGGTCCAAGAGGACCATACCTACAGGTGGTCGACCGCAAGACTCAGGATCGGTAGAGCAGGGCACCCAGAGTGGAGACAGAACCAAACCTGTCAGGCAATGTTACTCATGTGACGGACAGGGTCACATGGCTCGTGACTGTCCGACCCACCGTATGGACGATCAACAGTCAGTTGAGGGACCTCTCAAGCAGAGGTAGAGGTTCAATCGAGGTAGTCTGCAGGGATGAGGAAGACATGGTATAGGATATGGTCATGCATCTGGTGATGGAAGATGTTATGAGGTGTTTCCACCACCACCACCATGAGGTCCACCCCGACCACAGGGAGCAGGTGGACAAGGAAGATCACATCTTCAGGCAACTGAGGCCTACGATCACAGCTCTATGGTGAGGATTCGTGGTACGATTTGTGTCTAGTCCACCTTAGATGCAGTTCTTGTAGACACAGGTGTCAGTCACTCATTCATTTCCACTTCCCTAGTTTAGAGCTCAGAGATTTCGAATGAGTCGTTAGTTCAATCCTTATAGCTAGAGACTCTTATGGGAGATGATTCGACAATCACGCACTAGTTCTACCATTGCGAGTTTACTCTAGGAGGTGAGAGCTTCGGCTGGGATCTCCTTGTAGTGGCGTCATGGCCTTACTATGTCATCTTGGGTATGGACTTGTTATCTATAGTCCATGCTCAGATCGACTTTATTAGGCGAATAGTGTAGTGTGTCCGCACTAATGGGACCACGTTTACCCTCACTAGCGAGAAGGAAACCTTTTCAGTGCATGACATATTTACTCAGAGGAGGGTGCAACCGATCACTCACCTGTTGGCTTGCCTAACCCTCGGAGCAGTAGATGTAGAGATTCCGACTTATCCTGTAGTGGTGGCCCAGTAATCGGATGTATTCCCTGACGATGTTCCAGGACTAACTCCTTATAGAGTGGTGGACTTCTACATTGAACTGTACCCCAAGATGACACTGATATCTACTCCAGCATATCGGATGGCTCCCGCCAAGTTTCGCGAGCTCCAGGTACAACTGGAGGACTTGCAGGGAAATGGATTCATCCGGCCCAGTGTTTCACCCTAGGCAGCTCCAATTCTCTTTGCCAAGATCGAAGATGGGAGCCTAAGGCTCTATGTCGACTACCATCGCCTGAACCAGGTGACTGTGAAGAAGAAGTACCCACTCCCGAGTATTGATGACCTCTTTGACCAGCTCAATGTAGAAAGGTGGTTCTCGAAGATAGACCATAGATTAGGCTATAATCAGCTCGTATTTTGAGACGAGGATGTGCAAAAGACAGACTTCAGGTGTTTTTACAGCTACTACGAGTTATTGGTTATGCCCTTCTGTGTAGCCAATTCTCTAGTAGTGTTCATGAGTCTCATGAAAAGGATCTTCCATCCATACCTCGATCGCTTTGTCGTAGTCTTCATCGACGACATTCTAATATACTCGACTACTAAGGAGGAGCATGCCTACAATTTGCAGGTAGTACTGGACACACTTCGAGAGCACCAGCTTTATGTTAAGCTCTCGAAGTGCCAGTTTTGGATTCGAGAGGTTCACTTTTTGGGACACGTCATCTCAGAGGCTGTAGTTGCAATGGATCCATCAATGATCGTGGCAGTACTTTCATGGGATCCAACCAGGAGTGTGATGGATGTAAGGAGTTTCCTGGGTTTGGCTGGCTACTATCGGAGATTAGTTCCAGATTTCTATAGTGTTGCAGCACCACTTTCATCCTTGAAGAAGAAGGGGAAACCCTTCGTGTGGTCGGAGAGATGCCAACAGATCTTTTAGGAGATGATGCAGATGCTGACTAGTGCCCCCATCTTGAGGCTTCCAGAGGAAGGTATAGGGTACATAGTCTACTACGACGCATCAGGGACCAGACTTGGTTGTGTCCCAATGCAGAAGTGAGCAGTGATTGTATATGGTTCTCGGCAGCTAAGACGACATGAGAATAACTATGCTACCCATGATCTGGAGTTAGAATCAGTGGTCATTTCCATGAAGATGTGGGGGCACTATCTTATCGGAGAAAGTTTTACAATGTACTTTGATCACAAGATTATTAGGTATATCTTCTCTCAGAAGGACCTAAACATGAGACAATGGCGGTGGAATGAGTTCCTATAGGAACATGACTTCGAGATAGTCTATACTCCTGGGACGGGGAATGTAGTAGCAGATGCGCTCAACAAGATATCAGGCATTCATCTGGTAGGAGAGGCGGCAAGGCAGTTAGCCGTGTTGGAGATATATTTTGTGGACAAGGATGGAGTAGCCTGTCTATAGTCTCTTACAGTCACTACCCCACATCATCAGCAAGTTAGGGAGGCATAGCTTAGGGACGCTGACTGCGAGACACGAAGTGCTCGGATATCCACAGGGAAGACACCTGATCGATTTGTGAAGGTGTTGAGCACATCATCATTTTCAGAGTACGTACCATGGTAGCAGTCGCATTTCAAGAGAAGGTGTTGAGGGAGTTCCACAATTCCCCTCTAGTGGTACATCCAGGAGTGGCGAAGATGTACCAGGACCTTCCACGATAGCATTGGTGGTCAGGTATGAAGAAGGCGGTAGCAGAGTTTGTCTCACGGTGCCTCACTTGTCATCATGTTAAGCAGAGCACCAAGTACCAACAGGCTTGGTTCAGCCACTAGAGGTCCCAGAATGGAAGTGGGATGTGATATCCATGGACTTTGTGACGGGTCTCTCACATATATCTAGAGGTCACGACTTGATATGGGTGATCATTGACGGACTCACCAAGTCGGCCCATATCATACCGATCAGAGATCAGGGCTTAGTTGAGAGCTTGGGACGCCTCTATGTGCAGGAGATAGTGCGTTTTCATCGAGTACCTTCTTCTATTGTCTCTGACTGTGACACATGCTTTTCTTCCCTGTTATGGAAGGGGTTGCAGGATGCTTTTGGGACACAGCTTCGCTTGAGCACCAACATCCATCCTCAGACTGATAGTCAGACTGAGAGGACCATCCAGACCCTTGAGGACATGTTTCATGCTTGTGTCCTCATCTTCGGTCATAGCTGGGAGGACCACTTTCCTTTATTGGAGTTTTCCTACAAAAAATAGTTATCAATCCACCATAGGGATGGTACCTTTTGAGGTCGTGTATGGCTGACCATGCAGATCGCCACTGTGCTAGACAGACCCATGAGAGTCAGCACTAATGGGACCAGAGATGGTATGAGCTATCATGGAGATGGTGAAAATCATCCAGCAGCAGATTATGAATGCATAGAGTAGGCATATGTCTTATGCTGACAGGAGAAAGAAACCTATGGAGTTCAAGAATGGAAACCACATCTTTTTATGGGTCTCACCTCGATGAGGTATACAGAGATTTGGCTGAGGTAGCAAGCTATCTCCGAGATTCATCGGACCTTTCCAGGTTCTCAGCAGAGTAGGCGAGGTGGCTTACCGCCTAGCTCTTTCACCTCAGTTTCACTGGGTGTATGACGTCTTCCATGTATCTCAGTTGAGGAGATATCTGCATGACCCTTCCCACATCATCGACCATGGGGAGCTGGACATTGATGAGAGGGGGACATTCACAGAGGATCCAGTAGAGATTGAGGATCAATTGGAGCCGGTCTTGCGTGGACGGTCGATTCCTCTGGTGCGCGTTCATTGGAAGCACGGGAACCTCCATGAAGGCACATGGGAGAGGGAGGCTCAGATGTGTGCTCAGTACCCCCTTTTGTTCCCTTAGTGTGAGTTGTAACTTACAGGGATGTAAATACCTAATGTGGGAGAATGTAAAGACCTTAAATTCCTGTGGGAATTTTTTTTAAATAAATGGGGATTTTACGAGTCTTCAGTTTCTGACGGCACTTGATTCCGCAGCCCGGTGTGCCCGGAATCAATTTCTGAAGTTTTTTTTGGGTACATTCAGCAAATGTATGAGCATGTTTTTATAACTTTTGAACGGGTGCTCAGAATTGAAATACGAGGGCATCATTGAACTCACATCACTAGGTTTAGCTTAAGAAGACTTTCACCTCGATGGCAGATGATCGGGTATGAGAGTTGGTTTTTGGGTTTGACGTGGATTAATAAAATAAAATAAGTGACAACTTATTTTATTTTTGTTGAACCCACGCCATGTGGTAAAGTTAGTTAAAAACTCAAAATTGGAGTTGGTGGTGGGACTGCCACAACCTAACCTCCCATGGGAAGATAATTGTGGTGGGGACCACCCGAGTAGCATAACCTCCTGCGAGAGGTTATGACGTGGGGTCCACATGGGGCTTAACCCCCATTTAATGGGAGGGGAGGAAACATGTCAGCTCTCCCTCATTAATGAGGGAGAACCTCGTGGTCTCTAACTCCCCATTTAATGGTGGAGGATAAAACCTCCCCAAAACCGCTATTTAATTGAAGGAAACCCCCTAGACCCTCTTAATGTTTAATTAGGTGTGGACCACCTGGGCCTCTAACCCCCTAGAAACTCCCCAAATTTAATATTCCAACCTCTCATTCAATTAATTCGGTGGAGCCTCTAATCTCTTTTTGAATTTCGAATAATTGTGTCAACGTCATGAACTTAATTAAGTGGGGCACATATAATTAATTCACGCCAACATGCATAATAGATTAAAATATATTATTTTGGCACGTTTAATTTCCCTTTAGTCGAGTGCTTGGGAGAAAATAATCCTCCAACGAAGAACGCAAAGACACCGGCGACGATGCTTCTTCCATGGCTTCTTCCTCGGAACCCCCCTTCCGACGTGGGATCTCTTCGACGACCCTTCTTCCTTCCTCTTCTTCATCGTCAGACCGACGCACGAGCTTGGAAGTGGAAGCGTAAGGCAAATGACGAAAAAATCGTCTTCCCCCAAGATGAATGAACGCCTGACAATTAAAAAGGTAGGGGTGTGTTCTATGTTGTTTAATGCTTTATCCTCTCACGTTGAATCAACTTCATGAGCCGCTTGCTATCGTTCCAACGTGGAGGGTTCGGGCCGAACGAACATGGATCAAACCCTCTGTAACCCTTATGGTTCTAGATCCTTGAGTCTATGGAAAAGTAACAATAGCATGGCAATGAGGCAACGACGATGAAGATGACGAATAAAGGTCACGCTACCTGCGGCCTCAATGAACCACGCCGCTGGTCGAGCGGTGCCTGACCCGCCTACCCGCACGTTGCCCAGAGTGCGCTATGGCCAAAACCACGACCTTCCCAGCCCGCCGGCACCCTGCCCGCATGCCCCGCGCAATGCCGGCACCCCCGGCAACCTGCATGGTGCCTCGGCCGCCCGCCCGGTCCCATACCGTTTCCTTTACATTTTTGGGCGATATCATTGGCACGGGATGTCCGTTTGACAATCCGTCAGTGGTGCTGGTATTCTTGGAGCATAGCCATCCCTTTGAGTATAACCCACTGGAGTTCGGGGTATAGTAGAGTCACGGTCAGGTTGGTTCGTACATGAATCCAACCGGGCCCCCGGGACTAAAATACTAATAACTAATAGACCGGGCGTCCGATTGACACGCCGTCTATTTCCCTGCGACCCTTATGACGTGGAGAACCATTGAGATAATTATTCATTGGACTTCGTGACACTTTGATTATCGGCTTATAGCTCATGGAGCGGACCCTCCTAGAGATGAGAGAGCAAAGTACAGAGACCTAGTAGCTGGCTGAGACCTGACGATTGCTTGACCGATTCGTTTCAGAGTGACTCGACTAGCCTAGTGGGGAGCTCTACTGTGTGAGGCGGAAGACCCATGGTGGATGAGCACCACTGTGTGAGGCGGTAGTCTCATGGTACTCGATAGGAGGAGTACCTCTATAGGCTATTAGGGGGAGTGCTACTTTGTGAGGCGACAGACCCTAGGTGGGAAGCATCTCTGTGTGACATAGTTGTCCCACAGTACACGACAGGAGTAGTACCTCAACAGTCTTAGGTTAGTGAGTAATGCCTTGGAGTCACGACAGGGCCACTGTACTCGAATGAGGATGAGTTCTCTAGAAGCCGTGGTTTCGTCAATGAAAATCCTGGTTTGAGCTGAGTCATTCACCTTTGTGTTTTCCTCATGATTGTGACGGGTTACTCGATAACTTAGTTATATGTATGGTCATATACCCAAGTAATGGTTATCCATTGAAATCATATTTTTTGGTTTATCCTTGTTGGATTTTGTGAGACCTTGAGGGTCTCATAGTCCTTTATGAGTACCGTTATACTCACCCCTACATGGGTTATGCCCACACCTCATTGTGTTGGATGCAGACAACGAACAACGCTGACTGAGGCAGAGTGTACAAGGACTGGATGGTACCCAGAGGTCGACCTCACGACGAGTTGGTACCCTGAGGAGTCAGACAGACATGGAGCACTGAAGAGGCTATCTGTACCTACCCTTCTGGTAGGATCCATGGTGGATGATCCAAGAGGTTCTAGACACCTTTCAGTTATTTGTTTTTTTAGTTCTACCTGTTTGCCCATTCCTTGTACTTTACTATTGGGCTTGTATTCTGTCCCCCTTTACTTTCAGTACACTTGTTATACGTCTTTTACTTAGTGTTTTCTTCCTCTTGTACTCTTGTTGTGTGTTTTTATGATTTATAAAGGAAATTCCTTCCTAGTTTTAGGTAAATATGCCTTTAGTGCTAGTCCCCAGCTTCTGGCCTATAGAAGGCGGGCTTGGGGTAGTCACGATTTGGGCCCCGGGGGACAAGTCGTGACAATATAAATACAATAAAATTTTCATTAATTTTTTTTTAATGGGACATACCATTTTTACAATTAAATTATTTTTAAAATAAAATATTTAGAAAATATTTGAAACTAATTTTATTAGTAAATGAAAATTTAAATAATGTAAAATAATCACTAAAACATTTATTGGTCATGACTGAAGAGAATTATTTTCATTCCACACACATTAAAATAATGATTCTTATCATATTTTTGGTAAAAATCAAATGGGAATTATTTTTTAAAAAACATGGTTATTAATTCACAAAAATTATAAAAATTAAAAATTGGTAAAAATTAATTTAATGAATCATTTTAAAAATTTTAGAATTTTTTTGAATTTTTTTCTAGAAAACATGGATTATGATGAGAACGGTTTTTGGACCAAAATAAAAAATGAGGTCAGGCTTTCTTAATATAATTTTCTCCATAATAATTTTCATAAAAGAGTGTAAAAATTAATATTACATGAAAATTTTAATATAAAACCAGAATATATATTTTATTGACTATATGTTAGAAAAATCCCATAATTTCTCAATGGGAAACATAAACCAAAACAATCGAAAATAATGATAAAATTATAAAATATACCCTATCCACATTGGTAGCATATGATTCATAATAATAATAAAAGAAATAATAATAAAATTAGACATTAAATTCCATTAATATATATATATATATATTCATGAAATATCTTATCAAAGGGTTAGAATATACCCCTCACAAAGGAATAATTGGTGAATATGATGTATGTCTCATGGAAGTATAAATGTGATCGGAAACACCTACCTCAGGTTTGAATCCCTTCATATGTACCAAAAACTCATTTTAAACAAATATATGTTTAGTGTAAATAAATTACAGAACCATATTAATATAAATCATACCATATATGATCTTATTATACCATTTAACAACCCATTTGTGAATAAAATTTCATTAATTTTATTATTTCTGGTGTAAATTTCCATGTTTTCTCATTTGTGACTTGTCATGAAAGTTTTATTTATTTTAAATTGGATAGATATCTATCATCAAAAGAATTAATTTATTTTTATAAATATTCTGTTCCTCAGATACATCCTTATAACCATTATATAAAATTGAATATATAAAATGAATCACATTACTTCGTGAAAATGGTAGGTTGTACGTACACATTTCAATGATATCATTCACTTAATGGTAGAAAGGATAATGATGTGAAAAATACATTTATTTTAAAAAATTTATATCTTGTCAATTATATCAAATATAATAATTAAATTTATCCAAAATATATTCCATGTCAAGCGTAATTGAAAAACGAATCACATCTCTTCGCAATGTGGCAGTCCGTTGTACAAACAGGCAACATTTTTTTACATGAAAAGGAATTGAAAGTATGTTGATATATGAGATATTATAGCATAATGAGTATAAATATATCATCAATATTATATATATAAATTAAATCAAACTATTTTTTCAATAGTGTGACCTATTTTTGGGAAATGAGTTACCTCTATTTTGGAGGCTGTAATATATTGTACACACAATTTATGATTTCATTTCCCATTTTATAGAAGTTTATATGGATAAATATTATGAAACCAACATCATAAAATATTAGTATAGTTTATTAATTTTTGTAAATATATTTTATTTTTTATTACATTTTTATTGTATTAAAATAATAATGAAAAAGAATGAGCTTACTGAAGACAATTAACTTCTCTAAGAGAACCCTCCTCTGGATCCCTTGTTAAAGGCCATATGGTTGCTATTTTAAGAAAACCATAATATATATAATGTGTAAAGGGATTAATTGGAGGATATTTTGAAAGGTTTTTGTTCAAAAAAATTTCTTTATAGGTGAGTGTAATTGAGGGGAGAGAGTTCCCTTTATAGGTTAGGTGGATTGGAAATTTTGTAAATACTCAAAAATATTGAATAATGTGTGGTAATTCTCACCCAATGTGGATCCATAATTTTTTGTAAAAGGGTTTGAAGGTGATATTTTCATTTATAACTTCTTCTACATAAAATTTCTAAATTTTCAAACATTTTTTCCTTATCATATATGTTTTCTTATGATTACAATTATAGTTTTTCACTTAAATAACTAGTCATATCAACACTTGTAATTTATCATTTCTAAAAAAATTAAATTGATAATTATTTTATATTTTTTACCATCTAATTCATAATATAAAATCCAATTTTTCAAATAAAAATCCACTGTATGTCAAAAATTAATTTTAACACCCGAATGTAGCATGCAAAAACACCACTTTATCCTTAACTGTAGAAACAAACTTGTTACTCTATAAGTGTTAACATAGTAACTATTACAAAGTTACATGAATGGAACATAGTTTAAATTTTTAAAAATTGAAATACGCCACACATTCAGATTCAATTTTTTTGAAATTTTATATATTGTAATAAAATATTTTTTAGTATAAAATAACATTAATGTTAATTTTTACAACATTTGTTTAATTTGAAATTAATTGAATAAAAATAAAATGATTGAATATGAATTAATTTTGTTCACATTAATGTAAAATGATATATATATCAAATTTTTTTTTGAATTGAATAATTAATTCAATTCTATTTTCTTTTAATATTTTTAGTGTACTATATTTTATTTTCTATCAACTAAATAATTATTGTGTTGGAATTTCATAAAATTTTAATTTAATTATATGAAAAATAAAAATAAAAATTAATTTGACCTAATGAAATTAATTTCATTATTCTTAGTATGACCATACCTATTTTTCACATCTTTTGTTTTCCATATATGTGAATGTGGAATTGAAATTTAATTGCAAGACACTAATATTTTCTTTTTTTTTCTTTAACTAAATTATTATATTGGTCAAATTCAATTTAAATTGACCCATTAAATAATAAAAAATACAATATTATTATAATGTAAAAAGTATTCTTTGTAAATATGAATAAGATATGTTCTTAGGTTTTTTAACCCTTATCATCTTAATTTAGCATGCTGATAACCTAATTTTTACCTTTACCGTAATAATTAATTTTTAATATTTTCACTATTCATCATGGTATTAAATTATGTTGAAATTATTATATAATATAAATTAATCTTATTAAAAAATTTAAAATATATTTTTACAAATTTAGTGCATATATGGATTATAAATCAATTGAATATTAAACCGCGGACCCAATGAATGGGTAGTTTTCCAAAAAGAAAATAATCCTAAGTATAGAATGTTTTAACATCACAACTCAATTGAATTTTGACAAAAATTAGCTATATTATTTAAATAGTAATATTATTGACTAATTTTAATTTTAAAACTATTTAAAAAAATTTAATTGAACATATTGTATTTAATAAAAAAATACTATTTTTCCACTATTCATACAAAAAACTAATATATTCAAACAATTCTAAAAAATAACCCAATGATAATATACCATTTTTATTCGAAAACTTTATTTAATTTTTTCAAATTTATTTTATAATTGTATTAAAAATTATAATTAAATTATGTATGCAATGTACGACTAATCCACCTTATAGAAAAATACAATTTTTCATAAAATATTTCTTTCTCATTTAAATGGTTCTTATTTTATTTATAATCAATAGACAACTGTTAAATTTATTTTATACTTATATAAAAAATTATTATGTACTAAATTTTGTTTTTATTATTCATACATTCCATCTTAATAGCTAGTTTTTAATGTTCATGTTTAAATAAAAATATTTTAATATATTATGATATTTCATTCAAACATGGTGTTGGACACATTAAAAGATATCAAAGAGATTTAAATTATATAAAAATAAATATTTCCAAAGGTATTAGTTTTTTTATTCAATTATATGGTTTATGTTTTATTTTATATAGACTATCACAAATTAAATCCTTGTTTTATTGTCTTATGGTGTTTTATTCAAACACCTTAAATAAGTTGCATCATTGTAATTTAAACTTGATATTGGTAATACATGGTTTTACATTTAAAAATAAATTTCTAGAAATTTATCCTCCGGAAAATGGTAAATAAAAAATCATATTCATAGAAGATAAATAGATTGATTATGTTCAACTGAAATAATCACATATCTAGTTTTCAATATAGAAGAATGTTAGTTGGTAGTACATATATTAAAATAGAATAAAAGTGTAATGAAAATAAAAATTTGGATGGAGATAGATGTAAAAAAATCATATTAAATTTAATTATCAATTGAAAGTCAACAGACAAACAACAATAAATCTTCAATGATTCAAAAGATCATTGATTCGTGAGATATGAAGAGGATATGAAATAATTTTAATTTCCAGATCAGTTTGCTAATGTTTTGGGTTTCAACTTTTATATAGACCATGAAAATAATGAAATATAATTAAATAAGAAGTATAATATTATATTTTAATAATAACCATCAAAATATAATATTTTTTTTCTCCAAACGATGAGTATTAAAAATGAATTTTCCATTCAAGAATAAATAAAATTTACATTTAACTGATAGTTGATAAATAGAAGAATTAAAAGTCATCCATATAATCTCCGGATATTTTCAACAAATAAATTTTATAGAATAAGCTATATAATAACATATAATGTTCAACTTACTCCATTCCATAAATAGTAAACTATATGGATTATCCCAATATTTCCCACCAAATTTAGAAGTTCCCTAAATCAACATTATAATCACCTAGAAAATATTAATTGGCTCTTAATGTCACTTTGACTATAAGTTAATAAATTTTTTACTATAAAAACTTATTGAAAACATGCATACATCCAAAAATAAAATCTAAGGTTGTTTTCTGTTTTCCATAAATCTAAACTGGTTGTAAATCACAAAAAGATAACATAAACCGTGAAATCACTAACCAATTTCATGGTCAACATTACTATCCCATATACATATATTTATCATCATTATCTCATCATAGAGAAAATATTAAGGGTTATCTACCATCAATCATATATTTTCAAAAAATTATCAACTTTATACATAATCACATTTCTATGTCATTGATACCATTCAACGGATGCCCTGAAATCATTAAAGAAAACTTATTTTAGTCTAATAATCATACACATAAAAATTATTCTGACCAGGATATCCTTGATAAAAATACTCTTATAAAATACTTATTGGGTCCAAATACACAATCACATTAATCAATCCACTTTGGTTGTAGTATTAACATAATCTTGACCTTAATCCTTTAGCTTTTACAAAGATATATTCTCTTGAATCTTATGAAATTAGTTATTTATTGTTCCCAATCACATTATAGTTAAATCACTAAACAAAAATATTTCTTTCAATCACATTAATTTATGCTCGTGGTGGTATTTTCTCCACACATGAAGAAAAATCCTATTCCCTTCATGAAATTACCAGGATGTTTCTATCCACAATTATCAATTGTGGGGAAAAAAATTCCTTCCCTTCATCCTCTTATCAATTTTTTTGTTTCCACCCCCTTCAAATATTACCTCCCAATGAAACCATATTACATATAGAATTATCAATATGTCATGATGTAACATGATACCATGTCATCATATGATTTTAATTTTTTGGGGACTAGATCCCTTCAGAATATAGGCTTTCACTAGTAAAAAAATGAGCATAATTAGTATTTGGATTATAAGTGTTTATGTAGTTACTATTAATTCCAATAGGTTCGATTTCAAAATAATTGAATACACTATATTAGTATTTGTATTATAAGTGTTTATGTAGTTACTATTTGTGAAGGATTCCAAATCACAAAACCATTTTGTGATCCTTTATAAAAGAATTTAATGAAAATTTAAATTATCTTAATAATATCATCTAGAAGTGTCAAACAAGGTTCACTATAAGGCTCATTGATGTATACAGGGTAAGTTAAGCCTAATGTCCCTTTTTGGAGATATTACCCAAAGGTATATCTATTCCATAAACATGATCAGTTATAGTAACTAAAAATGGATTCATTTCAAAAAAATCAGATAATTTCTATGTTACCAAAACATTAGTATGTTCTTCTATACATATACATATTGTAGGGTTATATTCCCTAGTTTATGTTTTCCATAATCATGTTCCAAAGTTTTCTACTAAACCTTCTCTGATAAAAACTATAAAAATCCCAAATTTAGTAACCTAGAGATGGGATTTACGTTATACAATTGGAATTGGATACAAGTTATCAAATACTTAAGGACTGAATAATGTATTAGTCTTAGTAAACTAGATACATAATTGAATTTGAAATAAATTTGAAAATATAAAATAAAAAACCCCTTCTATATGAGAACTCCATTATTCCACATCATTTTTCCATTTATATTAATCAAAAAATACTTAATAGTATCCTGGAGAAAGATAAAAATAAGAAAGGGGTGGTCTCAGATTCTTAGTAAGGATATGTGTAGAGTAGAAGCTATCATCAATAAATAATCATTATCAAAATGGAATGGTATATAATTGAAACACATTCTATTTAATACAATAACATGAGAATTATATGGTATGAAAAAATGATGTTCAAATAAATCTATATAAATAATCAAATAATATTGAAACATATCCACGTATATTCTATGGGTAGAAAACAATCTAACATGGGAAACTAATTTTTCTCCTGAGACATGTCCATGATTGAGGGTCTCTATATAATGGGACCCACCCGACACTTACTATTTACTCATTCCTAATATAGAGGTGGTGAAACAAAACCAAAATAAACATTAATATTAAAAAACTTGCATATGAAATTTTAATATGTACCCCAATAATATAAACACAATAATAAACCATCTATATAAATATGATGAATATTGATAAAATCACACATACAAGTTCAAATATATCATAATTCATACAAAAAATAATAAGGGTGATATCAATAAAAAATAAAACCTACAGATCATAAGTATGATAAATATTTTAGGGATTTTTGGAATATAAATAAAATAAAAAAAACAATAAATATCTGTTTTAATGAAACAAACTTCTCACATCTATAATATATTTCAAAAAAAATGTTCAGAAAATATTTTGAAAAAAAATAATTAAAAATAATATTTTAAAACATTAAAAAGTAACATTAAAAATTTAATTGGTCTTGAAGGTGGAAAATTATATTCTTGCTGCCAATGATAAGACATTTAATTAGGTAGTTTATCTAATAAATACCACCATAATTTAGGAAACTAATTTCCTTCATTCAATCATCACGTTCTAGAATAAGTATCCCATTTATAAGGTAAATAATTAAATACATTTGATTCTATCCAACTGATATCATAATCAATGATATGTGGGAATTATATTCAATGGCATGTTTTTAATAATATCCCACTATAATGGGAATATATTTTATGGTGATGAAGAATTTATTCAATGGGAATATATTATATAACCATGACATGATATGGTAATTGGAAAAAGCATTCCATACCAAATTCCATGATATCACAATGTACATGTAATCCGAGGCCTTATGTCGCATTATCAGAAGTGGGAATGTCATGCCATGTCATATGTATAATAAAGGGAAAGGGTATGCAATCCCACACATGGAAAACATATAAATAAATTTCTCTCTCATCCGTCTTAAAATCGAATAATATAACTTTCCATAAAACCCCATAAAATAATCACAACACCAAATGGAATATACAATAGATTTATAAAGGATAAATGGAAAAACACCCTCAATGTAGGTATAACATGACACACCATATAATTATAACCAAAAAAAATTTTCACCTACCCTACCTATATCCATATCAAAAAACAATTTATAATCCCATTGGATACCTCATACATAGAGGAGGAAGAACACGTACCCCATTCATTACACACATAAGCCAAAAAGAATAACATGGAAAATAATAATGTTTCATTTTGATCAAAATTCACACTTAACTAAACCAATTTGGATACCTATATCTCAATGGGACTAAGGGAACCTATTCCATGTCCTCTACATCATTACCAACAAAGAATACATCATTATTAGTTCTAAAGGATATAATTACCAACAATTTACATCCACCATTTAGTCATCATTAGAGCCAAAAAAAAGGAAGGCCAAACAAATCCCTAATTGAATATATTCTATCATAAATAGTTATAGAAAATTTTTACATTTAATGGATAAAATCCATATATCAGGAATATGAAACTCTTCAATATCTAAGGAGTCTGAATTCTTGTTGTAGAGGTCCAATTACTCATAGATTGTCATAATGAAATATTTATTGGATAATGAGTATAATATAGCTACACATTAAAAAATTAATTCATCCATTAATGATCATAACATCCAAAATAGAATTTATAGTGTCACTTACAGATCAAAACATACATAAAAAACAATATTTATGTAATCAATTTAGTTATATTTTGATAAAAAATGCAATAAGACTTCATACAACACATCATGTTGAAAATTCATATTCCAAAGAAATTTTTTTATTTACGACCTAACTCATATTGGAGTTAACCAATTAATAAAATCTCACCCCATTTTGTAGTATCATCCAAGCCAAATGTGGATCTATCAACTTTCATATAACAACACTGGGCCATGAATACATATAAAACACATTAAAATAAATCATTAAAACTATATATTAATTACTCAAATTGATTAAAATTATTTCACATAGTCATATTAAATGGATGTATCATCAGGTTTCATAAAAATTAAAAAACCTTTGGTAGTGGGGTTGGATTTATCTCAATACACTTACAAGTCTACCACTGAATAAATCACTGCCACACCATATCGATCCATCAATATATTATACATCAACTCAACATGAAAATAATAATTATTGGATGTGGGTTAACATAAAATAAATGACACAACACCTGTACAATTCAACCCCACAAATCATTTTATAACTGATAATAAATACATCCCATTCATCCTATACTGATTTCAGTATGATCTAATGGGATGAACATCAAATCCCCAATTCCAATCCATGATATTTTGAGAAAATTATATAAAATAAATATGATAGAGTAATAGGGAGAAAAATTCAAAAACATCAATGTAATTCATTCAAATCATTCACAAACCAAGGGGATAAAAGAAATATAAGACAAAGAAAGGGTTGTGGCCTCCTCATTTATTGGAAAATAGATGATTTAAACCCTAGAGTGTGGTGTACAAAAAATGATATTAGAATTTCAATTTTTTCCTCTTTAAAAACAAATATAGAATAAAATAATAGACTTGGTTTACTAACAAAATCCACCTGGTACAAAGAACTAGTGAACTAGTAGCTTTTTGAAAGGAGATGGTCCCATTGGACTATCACCAGATACCTAGTTACACTAAAACATGTACCTAGTGCCTTGAATTAGCCATTTTCATACACCATCCAAATATTAAAACCTTATGAACACATTATGAGTATCATATACCCTCAATAATTTCTTAAAAACATAAATTTATACATTCAATATGTTCAAACATGTTATAACTCTTGATTTAAATCCTAAAATTTAAAACATCCCCCAATTGTACATCTATTAAATCCTTGTTTTCACTGAATCCACGAACATGAACAGATGAAATACATTGAAACCTCACAATTATAATACATAAAATTACCTATAAGTATCTACATACTTATATCAAGAACAACATCTGTCACAAAACCTGATGTATGGACCAAATCTATTTCGTTCATTACCTATTATTGTGCTGAAAACACATCAGAACTAGTGGAATTGAATAACACAATGTACACATAATTCTATGACCGATTATAATTTTTTAATTTATATAAAATGCTTCACATTTATCCTTAATGGATCCATAACTCTCCATCAACATTAAAATGTGATAATTGGTACCATACAAAATATATAAATCCAAAAAAAATAAAATATTAATATCATAGAATCATCTAATTATATAACTCCAATAATATTCCATACCTCCAATAGCAATAGTGGATTAAAAATTAACTGAATTATCATAATCATAATTAACACCACCAAACTAAACAAATACATCAACCAACTTGTGGTAAACGTTTTCTCCTCAAAGACTTGTGGGCCTCATACATATCAAGTCACTCTTGTGATATGATAAAAAAAATAATCACAATGTTATATATGGTTCCATACATGATGTGAGTGTTGAAATTAATTTAACAAGTCCTATAACCTACCAACTTTGAATCATTCAGCGATTAGTCATTGAATTCATTGTCTATATACATCACTAAGATCTTCTTGTCGAACATGGATCTCACCTATTAGGATGATATAATTTCATGTTTGGTTTTATTTATGCAATAAAACTAATTCTCACCACACTCCACCTGAATAATAAATTGAATAAAACCTATATCAATGGTGGAACCTCTCTATATTATTTTATATCAGTTTAATTTGATATAATGATATAATCATGACCAAAAATCACATGAACACTAACACACATGATACCCATGTTATCACACCCATACAATCTTACCCCACTAGCCTCACCCAAGGTTATATGACTTCACAATGATCAATGAAACAATTATTCAATATTATAAATAATCCATGCACACGTACAAAGTCTCAATTTTCATAACACTAAGAAAATTTATCCCTATCACCTCTATATGGATTTTAGGTTACAACTAATAATCAAAGTACTCTATATTAGTTATCATTTTATTTATTTAATTGGTTCCCTACTACCATATAAATATGATGTTCCTCCAAATTTTTCAATAATTTTTTCGAGATTATAAAAAATTAATTGTGTTTCTAAATACATCATCAACCTTAATAGATCCCATATATTATTAGAATCTATATGTAATAAACATACTTTTGTTAAATATTGATACATTGTTAAGGGTGAACATCCCAAGAAAATAAAATATTACTCACACCGTCCCTCTTTGATCTTTAATCCAATCATACTCCATGGGTGATCATTAATTATGATTGATAAAATCATTCACCTAGATACTAGTTTTCATGAATTCTATGGTTGGTTATAACCCATACCAATATACAATAACCTTATAAGGTCAAATTCCCCATAAAGGTGTCAAAGGGGAAATAAATTCCTATTAGGACTAATGATATACATGAAAGATATCATACGGAGTCATGACACCAGCACATACAGACACTCTCCCAAATCTAGAGAGTTTACAAAAAATATATTTCAGTATCCCCCTCATGGAATCTGAGGTCAAGAAGTCCTTAACAAAAACTAAGCTAACCATTAAAAGGGCTATATTAAATCACACACATGAAAAAAAAATAAACATGTTTATCATTGAAGAGTAACCTCCTAACAAAATGGGAGGGGAATCTATAATGATTTATCTAAAAAATTTACATTTCTACCATTGCTAGTGGAAATGAAAAACCAAATAGGGACACACCTACGTTTTTCCCTTTGAAACACCCAAGTCACATGATTAAGAGTTACAACCCAACAATCATAGGTTAAACCACTAAATTGAAAACCAACCATTCCTCCCATGCATATTGGTTATGTAATCATATGGAATATTCCATGTTCATATATATAAATATACATCAAGGAATACCTTATGCCAATATAATATAATATCACATGTTATTGAAATTTCATTTGTATCATATATATAACATAAATCAACTTCACAAACTATTAATCCAAAATGAATCCATATACCTTCATTTTATGCCTATATTAGACTACCCTCACAACATCACAATTGATCATTGTTAGAATTTGTAAAATCAACTTGACACATGGATAATACTTATCTTGCAACATTATAAAGTTAAAATCATCATTACAAGTCCCTATAACATATTATATTTTCTTTTTTCTAGGACAGTCT
Source organism: Viscum album (assembly GCA_963277665.1). Classification (NCBI taxonomy): domain Eukaryota; kingdom Viridiplantae; phylum Streptophyta; class Magnoliopsida; order Santalales; family Viscaceae; genus Viscum; species Viscum album. The sequence goes on from OY728156.1 coordinate 344,737,074, forward strand.
ACACCTAAAAGCACCCTTTATGCTTCTTTATCAATTATATAGGGTAATTCATTTTTTATAACCCCATACTAGGCCTTAATCAATAATAACATCTATATTTGCATACCTTTACACCCACTCTATAGTGTCGATCCATATGTGTCACCTGCATAAAAAAATACCCCCTCAATCATCTGTACCATATCCATAAGATCATCGATGATGATACACATTTGAAATGTGTGCCATCATACCCTAATAGAAAACAAAAATTGAAATTGAATGAAATTGGTCCCACTAATCCATACACATAAGAAAATATATGTGACCCAAATCTCTTGGTAATAACTATACACCTACCAAAACACCATTAGTGTTGGTTTTACAAAAATAAAGGATTTACCTCATCTATTACTTAAGGAAATATCATGGTAAAAATAAAACCATTAGTAAGAAGAAAAATATCCTTATGTTATATATGAAAGAACTATATTTGTTTTTTTGACACATTAAATACATATACAACATAAAATAATCAATTTTCTCCACCAAAAGGAAGAACTAAATTTCATCATAATAATATTTTCTGAAATGATTGATAAATACATGAATCTTACCACCCTAGGCCAAAATAAAAACAAATAAATCAACGGTCCAAAATCAAAATACAAAGAATAAGTCTAACAACTCAAATATAACAATAAATTTCAAAAGAAATATCCAACTCTCATGTAATAAAGATATAAAAAATGGGGATATTAGATTTGAACAATATATAAAATATATTAAAAGTTATCACCAGTCCTATTGTTATCTAAAATTTTAAAATAGGAGAATAAAAATACTCTAATACCATATTATAGTGTCCCCAATTAGGTTCACCACTACTGCGACCAAACTATGTGAATATATATCAACAATTCCTCCCCATAAAATAGTGTCTACAACTAATGTCATGGGTGTATATAAAAATAGATAAACTATACATTTTTTATATATATCCATAAAACATAAAATAAGTGATAAAAATAATCTATTATCACTATAAAAAAATATTATACAGATAGAAATCATAATAAAATTATAAATATACTAATAATATCAACAGTATTATATCAAAATGAGATGTTACAAATCCCACAAATGAAATATAAAATGAAGAATTTATCTCATGGAAATATCATAGATAATGAAATCTAAAATAAATAAAATCCATGATCACCCAATAAACTAATATTGATTCACTCCTTGACCCTATCACCTTACTCAAGTTTAAAATTATATCTCAACCATCTATAGTCGGACATGTTCCCTTAAAATATACTACAACTAAGAAGTATTCTCTGGTTTGAAGGCTCCCATGTAGTGTTTGAATACAACTCAAGAGGCCACCATATATGATGTCTCTATGACTGTAAAAAATAACCAAATTCATATAATTTGTGGCATACATGTGTATGAAATTAATCAATAAATAATAATTACATAAAATATTTATTAGACATGTGTATTATAGATCCACTCGAGTGTGATCATACATAATTCGTCTCGTGTTGGTGTGTCACTAAACATATCAAATAAAAACTAACTAGTAATCACATCCCATGTCGACACCACTGAGCATCATGTACCAACATAGTGTGAGGACCTATATATAGGGAAAGTTTCTCCATGAGAATAACCACAATAATGGGTATAATGAACCTAAGACAATATAATTACCAATACATAGGATTTGTGACCAAATAAAATTAAAAAAATATTGAGTAAATTAACCTAAATTAATCACATATAAGTGTGAATTTTGTCTTAATTGTAATGTCATGGGAGGGACTATAATACCCAGAAAAATTATACAAGTATCATCACATATGAACAACATCAACAATGAGATGGAATAATGTCCCAATAAATGGATTTAAACAAAAGATAAAAAAATAATCCCCTTTATTTGGAAACATTATAATATTTGTAATTACGTCCCATAATATCTATTAAAAATGGGAATCCCATCCACTACCTTGAAATTATCCAATAATTGATAGTATATACTTCTTCTAAGGGTATTATCAATTAAAAAATTTGATCATCTCACACCATTTGAATCATTTGTTAAATTGATAATTTAATCCCATAGTGACTATCAACATACAATCAAATTAACCCATATTTGTAATTATCACTTAATGGTAAGAGCATGTCACTTATAATGGAGTAATAATTTTCTTTGTAGTTTATCCCACTTCCATTATAATCAAGTCCATGCGGAAATTATGTTCGATGAATTTATTTTAATAATATCCCACTATAATAATTATAACACCACATTTCATAATCACATTGAAAAAATAATATAATATCAATAACTATATCATCATATTGTCAGTGGGTAACAAGTCCCATTACACTTGCCAAAATTTGACATTGGGTATTTCATCACATGCCTTAATCTGCATCAACAAGCACGAGCATGCTATATGAATACATTATTATAATAATGAAATGAGTAGTTAATCCCATACTTGAAAAAAAATAAAATAAGGGGAATCTCTTCCACCTCACAATAGAATAATACAACCGGGAACAACATGACATAACATAATCACAACAAGTATTGGCATACATAACAGTTTAAACAAATCCATATAAGAAAATAAAAATTAGTTACAAATAATTATTAACTTCATATTATTTTATGTTAGGTTGATCAATAGGTTCAAAACCTACATCCATATCCAAAACCAAGGAATAAGATAGTTGGTTAACATATACTGAGGGGGGTAGTATGTCACGACCCGTCCTCGGGGCCCGTGTCGTGACTACCCCAAGCCCGCCTTCCATAGGCCAGGGGCTGGCGACTAGCACCAAAGGCGTAAATCCCGATATGTGGGAAGGCATTGCCTTTATAAGAGTAAACAAACACCACCGAGTACAAGCGAAAGAAGTAAACACTAAGTAAAACTGTACAACAGTAGGTGCAGAAAGTAAAGGGGGCCGGAAATACAAGACCAACTGTAAAGTACAACTGAAATGGAAAACAACAACTGAAAAGTAAAACTGCAGCCTCGAGGCATCCACTAGAAGTCCCTCATGAAGGGTGTGTACAGATAGCCTCCGCAGCTCCTTGGGTCCCGCCGTCTACTCCGAGTACGTCCGCCCAGTGGTCCACCTCCGGGTACCGTCCTACTCTGAAAGCCTCGACCGTGATCAGCGTTGTCCGTCGTCTGCAAACAACACAACGTAGTGCGGGCATAGCCCGTGCAGGGGTGAGTATAAGCTACTCACTAGGGACCCCGAGACCCCCGAAGGTCTTCCAAAATCCTCAAAGGATAAACCACAAAGGAAGGATAAATCACGAATTAACATCCAACATTGCTTAGGTATATGCCCATACATATACCTAAGTCATCAATTCCAACACGCTCCAACCACAAATCCTAAGTACATCCCAGTCCACACAGGAAAGCAAATCGTATTCCACATAAGAAAGAAAAACGTAATCCACACAGGATAGCACAACTCAATCCACAAAGGAAGCAAAATAGGTTTCAGCTCGCACAGGTATACATCATCGAAAAGGTGAAAGAGATGATCAGACATAGATACTGAATCATCTAAGCTGGGACCCACATAAGATACAAGACCAGCACTGAATCATCAAAGCTGGGACCCACATAGTATACAAGACCAGCATAGTTAGGAACCACGTAGGATACAAGACCAGCTATCTTTATTGATTCATCTATACTGGGACCCACATAGGATACAAGACCAGTACTGAATCATCTAAGCTGGGACCCACATAGGATACAAGACCAGCTGTCTTCATTGATTCATCTATGATGGGACCCACATAGGATACAAGACCAGTTCTAAATAATCTAAGCTGGGACCCACATAGGATACAAGACCAGCACAGCTAGGACCCACATAGGATACAAGACCAGCTGTCTTCATTGATTCATCTATACTGGGACCCACATAAGATACAAGACCAGTACGGAATCATCTAAGCTGGGACCCACATAGGATACAAGACCAGCACAGCTAGGACCCACATAGGATACAAGACTAGTTGTCTTCATTGATTCATCTATACTGGGACCCACATAGGATACAAGACCAGTACTGAATCATCTAAGCTGGGACCCACATAGGATACAAGACCAGCACTAGGGTTCCCGCACACAGCAAGCTCGTTCGGGAGGGTCCGCTCCACGAGCCGAGAGGCTGATACATCAACTAAAACACAGTCCGAAGTTGATGTATCCAAAAGTTCCGTATCGTAAACTGGAACTCAACGCAACAGACGGCGCGTCAATCGGACGCCCGGTCTGAGAGTTATTGGCCTTTTCGTTCCAGGGGCCCGGTTGGTTTTAAGGCAAAACCAACCCGACCATACTCCACCTGCGTCCAAACCTCAGGCAGAGTATGCCAAAATATCCGTCTCACTAAGAGGAACTCAACCAAGTCAACGACACGTCAATCGGACGCCCGTAGTTCAAGATATGAGTGTTTCCGTTTCGAGGGACCGGTTGGTTTCGTGTACGAACCAACCCGGCCGAGCTCAAAGTATTCTGAAACCTTGTGTGTGATATACTGAATCTACCGTCTCAATCCAAGGTTCGCGTTGCCGCTGACGGCGCGTCAATCAGACGCCCGTAGCCCATGATATGGGCATTTGACCGAAAGTAGTTCGAAAATAGGGGGTTTGGGCCCGGGTCGACCCGGCCCGACCCCCCTGGGTCGGCCCGCACCGGGTCGACCCGAACCGTGTCCGACCCAGCTGGGCCCGGCCCGACTCGGTCCGGCTCGGTCCGGCTCGGCCAGCGTGGCCGAGCCGAATCGCGGAGCGGGGTGCGCGACTCCCCCGCCCAACGCTAATTGAGGCCGGTAGCGGATCCGCTGGCCGCCAACCCTCCGGCGACGCGACGCCGCCGCCTTTCGCGGACCACCGGATGCGCTCCGGTGGTCCATTTCTCCTGCCGTCTTCAACTATGGTCCCCCCGGGACCCCACCTTCACTGCGAAGGGATTCAAACGCCATAAAAGCCTACTTTTTCGTCGCCCGTCAATCCGCACATCAAAACGAATAGCGTTGTCTTTGTGGTTTTCCAGCGCGACCCGATGGCGCCGCGCCCCTTCACCGTGGCCCGACTCCGACCGCGGTTCTTTTGCGGTTTTTTTTTCGGCGCGACGCGTCGGCGCCGCGGAATTGATTCAAAAAATTAATTGATTCTGTGGTGTGATGACGTCGCACATTCTTGCCACACGATTCCCCGTGGTGCGACGGAACTGTGTCACTTCCATTCCATCTGCAACAACAAGAAATAAATAATATGGGAGGGGGGCGGCCATATTTGTGCGGTCCGACCTCCTCCCGTTAATCGATATCAAGCGGTCCGAAAATACGCGGATAAAAGACGGAAGAGAAATCACGTAATGAAACACATAAACCACCTACAACCTCATAAATAAAAAGAAACAAAACAATAATCCCAACCCGCAAATTAATTTATGCGGATCAACATAATATTTAGTTGATCCACATTATTAGATTTAGAAGGGAGTAAACGTGGGTTCGCCAGCAATCACAATTTAAATTCCCTACCTCAATTTCGTTGATGAATGTCGACGAGTTTCGGAAGTTGGTCATTGCGGTTGATGGAGGTCGTTCCATCAATGTCGGAGGAATTGACGTTGTCATTGGCGATGTTCTTCACGGGTGGCGCCTTCCCTTTCCTGCTTCGGTTGGAAGGAAAGAGACGTGTCGTCGTTCTTCGGTGGAAGCGGCGTTCTTCGTCGAGAAGATATCATTCCTCCAAGCGTTCTTCCAAAACACCACTCTTTCTCCCAAAAAAAAAAGTTTAGCCAAAATAATAGAGACAGCCCTCTATTATTTTTATGGCACAACAACTCAAGAGTAGTCCTTCATTAATTGCGACAACACACTTGATTAAATGCGGAGATATGGATTCAAAATTCAAACAAGGGAGGTGGAGAGTTTCAACATTAAATTGGGAGAGTTAGAATATTAAGAGACTCCACAATTAAATGTGAGTTACATGGGGGATTAAGAAAAATGAAGGGGTGGGGTTCATGTGGGCCCCACCACCCTCATATCTTCCAAAGGGAAGTTGGGTAGTTACGGAACTTCCACCCAATGGATAAAAACACTAAAGGAAGAATAAAAATTGGTGTTAAATTTATATTTTAACTTTCACAATTTTTAACAACTTCCCTCGTGTAAATTCAACTCCGGAATAGGTGTTCCTAAGCAAATACCGGCGCTGCGGTTCCATCGGTGCCCTCAGAAATCGATTCCGAGCACCGGTTGAAAAGATAGAAATTCCTACTCGTTCGTTCACTGAACGTACCCGAGCCAAACTTCAGAAATTAATTCCGAGCACACCGGGCCTCAGAATCAGGCGCCGTCAGAAACTGCGTTCTTGTAAAATTCCAAAGAAAATTAAGACAAAAATTTCCTTGAAATTTCTGGGTCTTTACATTACTCCCAACTCAGGGCTTTACGTCCCCGTAAATCTTCAACACAACCCAGGGTCACAAAAGCGGTACAGAGCACGCATCTTGAGCCTTCCGCTCCCATGTGCTCACCTGGAGGTTTCTGTGCTGCCTATGAAAACGCACAAGAGGAATCGACCTTCCTTGTAGGACCTTGTCCCGTCGATCCTCAATCCCCACTGGAACCTCCGTGCATGATGCCCTGTCATCGACGTTCAACTCCCTGAGGTCGATGATGTGTGAAGGATCAAGCACGTATCTCCTCAGTTGAGATACGTGGAAGACGTCATTCACCTAGTGCAACTGAGGTGGATGGGTCAACCGGTAAACCACCTCTCATACCTAGCTGAGGACCTAGAAAGGTTCGTTGAACCTCGAAGATAACTTGCCGCCTTGGCCACATCTCTGTAAACCTCGTCAAGGTGAGACCCGTATAAGGACGTGATCATCATCCTCAAACTCCAGAGGTTTTCAATTCCTGTTAGAACTAGAACTCAAACGACTTCTGCCACAAGGGTAAGGTTGGCTGACTCAAGAGTGATCGGTCGCACCCTCTCGTGCATGAGTTTAACTTGTGCTGCCCATGGTTTCCTTTTCTCCGACCAAGGAAAAACCCATCCTGACGCTGGCCTAATACCGTCAATTTGAGTATGAACAGTGATTTCCAAATCCATACTCAAACTAACGTCATAAGGCCTCGACGCTTCCACCAAGAGGTCTCAACCGAGACTCTCGCCTCAAGGGTAAGGTCACACCGTCGGCGTAAGTGTGACTATCGAGTCTCCTCCCAAAGGTATCTCCAAACGTGAGGGTCAAGTCAACGGCTTAACCAGAAACTCTAGGTCAGGGACTAGATTCATGGAAGGAAGGGATGATTCGTATCGATGTATGTGGCTACGTCAGCTAGTAGAAGACAAAGTCCGAACTTCGAATCATCCTTAGAGCCCTTTTGGTCGCACTCCATGACCGCAAGAAGCTAATCTCTTCCCCTGCTCTCCAACTCCCTGAGTCTAGTGGGGACTACAAAGGCGGGTGATGGTAACATGTTGAAATGTATACCACCACAAGCTTCTCTCCTAGCTCTGCCTCAATGTCTGCTGCTCTGCAGATTCATCTATCCTTAACATTTCCTCTTCTTGAAACATTTTACACGCCCAAGTCCCCGAGACAGGCGCCAATTTCCTGCTTTCCAAACTTCTATCATTCTCTGGCTGTATTTGTTCAGCAAATAATTCTCAACCACAAAGGTTCCTTCTACCACCCTAGCCTAAGTAGGAATGCATAGAGAAAAGGTGATGGCTTGGAATCCCTTAAACATACCATGCTCAGAGGTCCGACCTCTATTGCACTGATCGAAACACATCAATAGAGTACCTGGTATGTTCGGTATGCCTCGATGAATTCTCATCTATCAACATGTCGTTCCACCGAAACTGTATAATCTCTAGAAAACTCTCTGCCACCCCCTCAAGCCAGTCCTCAGCCGCATGTGACTCAGGTTCACCTCGGAACTTGAGGGTATCTGATGTTAGAACACATGTAAGGCAGTAAGCTTACATGTGTTACCTACCGGTACCACCGGTTGTAACTGCTGACCAACAGGTAGTGATGTATAGCTGACACACTAACCAAAGGTACTATCTCAGGCATCGGTCCATGTACCAAAGCCTCGTCACTATGCGGACCATCCTCATGGTCATTCACTGGAAAACACTAGTGGATAAGTCCACCATCCACTCTACTGATGTCTCAGCAAGGCGGAAAACTCTAGCAATCGCCTCCAGCCACTGCTCTGCTGTCTGGGAATCTATCTCGCCTCGTAACCTCAGAGGCCGCTGCTGCTGGAACTCGTGAAACGTGCTCTTCCAGCGTGCATAGTTTGCTAGTAAAGCTGTTGGCATCTGCTTCCCAACAGGTGGTGGTGCTGCTGGTACACCACCTGAGGGTGCCAACATAGTAAAAAGGCCCTACACCAGAGCCTCGTCGCTCGGTGAGCCGTTATCGAGTACTCTCTCGGAACTCCAACTGACTGTCTGCGTGGAGACATCCTGAACAGATGCGACATGGTCAATGTTTATACCTGGTGAGCTGATACAAAGTAATCACAAAGAAAACTTGAAACATACATGCAATCAATGTTTTCGTGCATTAAGTCAGAAATCAGACGTCAGGGTCCTGGTGTACGGATACGTCGGCCGCCACACCAAAACTGGACTCCCTGGACTAATAACCACACTCAATACGCTAAACACTATTGCTTCACATAGAAAAAGAACAGAGTCCAAAGTTCTATGGTAGAACCAAACTCCTATGATACCAATTTGTCACGACCCGTCCTCGGGGCCCATGTCGTGACTACCCCAAGCCCGCCTTCCATAGGCCAGGGGCTAGCGACTAGCACCAAAGGCGTAAATCTCGATATCTGGGAAGGAATTGCCTTTATAAGTGTAAACAAACACCACAGAGTACAGGCGGAAGAAGTAAACACTAAGTAAAGCTGTACAACAGTAGGTGCAGAAAGTAAAGGGGGCCGGAAATAAAAGCCCAACTGTAAAGTACAACTGAAAGGGAAAACAACAACTGAAAAGTAAAATTGCAGCCTTGAGGCGTCCACTAGAAGTCCCTCATGAAGGGTGTGTACAGATAGCCTCCGCAGCTCCTTGGGTCCCGCCGTCTACTCCGAGTACGTCCGCCCAGTGGTCCACCTCCGGGTACCGTCCTGCTCCGAAAGCCTCGACCGTGATCAGCGCTGTCCATCGTCTGCAACCAACACAACGTAGTGCGGGCATAGCCTATGCAGGGGTGAGTATAAGCTACTCAGTAGGGACCCTGTGACCCCTGAAGGTCTCCCAAAATCTTCAAAGGACAAACCACAAAGGAAGGATAAATCACGAATTAACATCCGACATTGCTTAGGTATATTCCCATACATATACCTAAGTAATCAATTCCAACACGCTCCAACCACAAAGACCAAGTACATCCCAGTCCACACAAGAAAGAAAATCATATTCCACATAGGAAAGCAAAACGTAATCCACACAGGATAGCACAACTAAATCCACAAAGGAAGAAAAACAGGTTTCAGCTCACACATGTATACATCATCGAAAAGGTGAAAGAGATGATCAGATATAGATACTGAATCATCTAATCTGGGACCCACATAGGATACAAGACCAGCTGTCTTCATTGTTTCATCTATGCTGGGACCCACATAGGATGCAAGACCAGCACAGAATCATCAAAGCTGGGACCCACATAGGATACAAGACCAGCACAGCTAGGACCCACATAGGATACAAGACCAGCTGTCTTTATTGATTCATCTATACTGGGACCCACATAGGATACAAGACCAGTACTGAATCATCTAAGCTGGGACCCACATAGGATACAAGACCAGTTGTCTTCATTGATTCATCTATGCTGGGACCCATATAGGATAAAAGACCAGTTCTGAATCATCTAAGCTGGGACCCACATAGGATACAAGATCAGCACAGCTAGAACCCACATAGGATACAAGACCAGCTGTCTTCATTGATTCATCTATACTGGGACCCACATAGGATACAAGACCAGTACTGAATCATCTAAGCTGGGACCCACATAGGATACAAGACCAGCACAGCTAGGACCCACATAGGATACAAGACCAGTTGTCTTCATTGATTCATCTATACTGGTACCCACATAGGATACAAGACCAGTACTGAATCATCTAAGCTGGGACCCACATAGGATACAAGACCAGCACTAGGGTTCCCACACACAGCAAGCTCGTTCGAGAGGGTCCGCTCCATGAGCCGAGAGGCTCATACATCAACTGACACATAGTCCGAAGTTGATGTATCCAAATGTTCTGTATCGTCAACAGGAACTTAACGCAACAGACATCGCGTCAATCGGATGCCCGGTCTGAGAGTTATTGGACTTTTCGTTCCAGGGGCCCGATTGGTTTTTAAGGAAAAACCAACCCGACTGTACTCCACCTATGTACAAACCTTGGGCGTAGTATGCCAAAAGATCCGTCTCACTAAGAGGAACTCAACCAAGTTGACGACACGTCAATCAGACGCCCGTAGTTCAAGATATGATCGTTTCCGCTCCGAGGGCCCAGTTGGTTTCATGTACGAACCAACCCAGCCAAACTCAAAGTATTCTGAAACCTTGAGTGCGATATACCGAATCGACCGTCTCGATCCAAGTTTCGCGTTTCCACTGACATCACGTCAATCGGACGGTTGTAGCCCAAGATATGGGCATTTGACCAAAAGTAGTACGAAAACAGGGCGTATGGGCCCGGGCCGACCCTGCCCGACCCCCCCTGGGTCGGCCCGAACCGGGTCGACCCGACCTTGGTCCGACCTGGATGGGTACGGCCCGGCCCGGCCCGGCTCGGTCCGGATCAGTCCGGCCCGACCGGCCGGCCACGGCTCGGCCATCGTGGCCGAGCCGAATCGCAGAGCGGGGTGCGCGACTCCCCAGCCCACCGCTAATTGAGGCCGGCGGCAGATCCGTCGGCCGCCAAGCCTCCGGCGGTGCGCCGCCGCCGTCTTTTGTGGACAACCGGACGTGCTCCGGTGGTCCGTTTCTCCTACCGTATTCGCCTATGGTCCCCCCGGAACCCCACCTTCACTGCGAAGGGATTCAAACGCCATAACGGCCTGCTTCGTCGTCACCCGTGAATCCGCACGTCAAAACGAATAGCGTTGTCTTTTTATTTTTCCAGCGTGACCCGATGGCGTCGCACCCCTTCGCCGCGGCCCGACTCCGACCACGGTTCTTTTGCAGTTTTTTTCGGCGCGACGCGTCAGCGCCGCAAAATTGATTCAAAAAATTGATTGATTGCGTGGTGTGACGACGTCGCACATTCTTGCCACACGATTCCGCGCGGTGCGACGACACCACGTCACTTCCATTCCATCTGCAATAACAATAAATAAATAATAAGGGAGGGGGGAGGCCGTGTTTGTGCGGTCCGGCCTCCTCCCGTTAATCGATATCAAGCGGTCCGAAAATACGCGGATAAAAGACGGAAGACAAATCACATAAAGAAACACATAAACCCCCTACAACCTTATAAATAAAAAGAAACATAACAATAATCCCAACCCGCAAATTAATCTTCGCAGATCAACATAATATTTAGTTGATCCACGTTCTTAGATTAAGAAGGGAGTAAACGAGGGTTCACCAACAATCACAATTTAAATTCCCTACCTCAATTTCGTCGATGAATATCGACGAGTTGCAGAAGTTGGTCGTTGCGGTCGACGGACGTCATTCCGTCAACATCGGAGGAATTGACGTTGTCGTTGGCGACATTCTTCATGGGTGGTGCCTTCCCTTTCCTGCTTTGGTTGGAAGGAAAGAGACGCGTCGTTGTTCTTCGGTGGAAGTGGCATTCTTCGTCGAGAAGATATCGTTCCTCCAAGCATTCTTCCAAAACTCCACTCTTTCTCCCAACAAAAAGCTTAGCCAAAATAATAGAGACAACCCTCTATTATTTTTATGGCACAACAACTCAAGAGTTGTCCTTCATTAATTGTGACAACACACGTGATTAAATGCGGAGATATGGATTCAAAATTCAAACAAGGGAGGTGGAGAGTTTCAACATTAAATTGAGAGAGTTAGAATATTAAGAGACTCCACAATTAAATGTGAGTTACATGGGGGATTAAAAAAAATGAAGGGGTGGGGTTCGTGTGGGCCCCACCACCCTCATAACCTCCAAAGAGAAGTTGGGTAGTTACCAAACTTCCACCCAAAGGATAAAAACACTAAAGGAAGAATAAAAATTGGTGTTAAATTTATATTTTATCTTTCAGAATTTTTAACAACTTCCCTCTTATAAATGCAACTCCGGAATAGGCGTTCCTAAGAAAATACCGGCTCTACGGTTTCATCGGTTCCCTCGGAATTTGATTCCGAGCACCGGTTGAAAAGATAGAAATTCCTGCTCGTTTGTTCACTGAACGTACCCGAGCCAAACTTCATAAATTAATTTTGTGCACACCGGGGCTCGGAATCAGGCGCCGTCAGAAACTACGTTCTTGTAAAATTCAAAAGAAAATTAAGAAAAAAATTTCCTTGAAATTTCCGGGTCTTTACATAGTAAGACTAAACTCATTCAACACTAAAAAAATACAAAAAACATAAATAATTCAACACTAATTTTTTATTTTTGTTATGCCTAAAAAGTAAATAACATTATATAAAAACATAAAACTCCATGGATACTAAGTAAACGAATTCTAGTTCCCCTACACCTAGGCCAACTAATGAAATATTACAATTATTTCTAAAGGACATAATTCTGAACACTTTACATCCTCTTCATGGCCTTCGGTGAGGCTAGAGTCAAGATATAAAAAATTATAATACAATTATATCAGTATTAACACATACACATTCATAAATAGTGAAGGGAAATAATAAATTTAATTGATCACACCCATTTCTACAAAAAAAAATCCTATTATTCTAAAGGATTCAAAATTTAACTATTTAATATTTCAAAAATCATAAAATTACTCATGGGTAGAAATATTGGGTTTGTATTATAAAATAACATCGTATTAATAAAGGCTCATGGACTTAAATGGACATAAAATCAAACATATAATTTTCAATTTCCCTCAAGATCATATACAAACCTCCCAAACTCATACGGGTTAATGGAAAAAATATTATTTTATAAGTAAATCAAACACAGGTTTAGAGAATGAACGTCAAATTTCCCATTGACAATATATAAATCCCAAGATATTTGGTTAGTAGATTACCATAATGAAAACCAAATTAAAATAGATCATTAATTATATTAAAACAACCTTAATCAATTCAAAAAATAAATCCCCTATAACATGTTATTATTAGATGATGTTTTGGAGAATTTTTTAAAAATATTTGATTCCATTCATTAAGAATTAGACAAAAGATGAGGAAGTCAATAAGGTATAGGAAGTGGAGAGACCTACCTCCATCTATCAATGAAATTTTAATTAATATATACCTGCATAAATAGAAAAAAATTGCATAATAAACGATGAGGGGTGTGTCATACCCATTTCTTGAACAATACAAAAAATGAATATCCATGTTGGGAGATAAAATAAATGAAATAGAATGACCATTAAACACCCTCTTTCAAAATTGATAGAATGAAAATCCTTGGGTACCTGTTATAAAAATTATTTCCAATAGGTAATCCTCCTAGTAAAAAGTGATATTCATTGGCCATTAGATAACACCACAAATGGATTAGGTCCCCAAAAACAAAAAGTTCTTTTTTGGGCCAACCTAATAATGTAATAGGTGGCATACTTTGGAGATCATGCAACACTATCTGACCTCCCAACCCATCAATTCATTTTTCAAGACTCATCAATCATAGATACTAACTCATGAACATCCACTTAAACATTTATAAATATTTTATAAGAATTTATTATATCTTATAAATAATTAATAACCGACAAAAATTCCACATAAAATAAAACCAGTTTTTCTTATCTCCACCAACATGAACTACAAAATGAAAGTGTAGTTATTGATCATAAAAATATGATCATTGTGAATGATTGTAGAATTACATGTAGTTTTGAGGATTATTCTGATGTGGCAACATATTCTTTGTTTTACACATGTTTATATATCTATTTATGGTTAGTTTTGAGCTAAGAATATATTTTTCAGAATATTTCGTCGTGTTTTGTTAATTTTTTAAAATTTTAAAATAGTTTGAAATAATAGAAAACTGTTTTATTTGTATTATTATTTTATTGTTTCCATTCACAAAATAAAATGGTATTTTATTCAGTTATTTAATTTTTTATTATATATTAATATCATATTATTTAAATGTATTTTCAAAATGAATGGGTTTTCATAAATAAATAATTTTTTAATATTAATATAACTTATTTTTAATGTATTTAGGATGAAAATTTATTTTTTTTAAATCCACATATAAATAAAAAAACAAAATTTAGTTTTATATTTTCTTCTATGAAATTCAATATTAATTTTGTGTATTATAATTCAAACAATTAATTTTTTACAGTGGATTCAAGATATGTAAAATTTTAAAATATCATGAAAATTTTAATTTATTTTTATTATTATATTATGTTTAAATGATTATATATATAAATTTTAAAATAGTTAGACACATTACAAAAATGAGTTCGATTTATATTGGATATGAGGTTAATTAAAATATAAATTAGTTGGTGGATAGACCATCTAGGCCCTAGGTGACTAAAAAACATTATTTTTTATTATATTTAATTCTTATGTGGTTGATTTATGACCATTTCATCCTCATTCATATCCATTCACTACATGATATGATTAGGTTATATTCACTATCTCGTCAAATAACATTCATCCTGAATCCACTATTGTATACTTGGTTTTCAAATACCATCAGGTTTAATGGATTCAACATTTTAAATATAGTATTTTTAATTATTAAAAAATATTTATGTATTTATCAGTTTGAAAATTTTATGAAATACTTTTTTCCTTGGTGAACGTGAATAACCATAATGCATGATAGTAAAAATATCATAAAAAATAATTTTTTGGAATATGTGTAGACCATATGGACATGGCGATGTGGTTGGAGTCAAATTTAACCTAGAAAATAATGGACAATGGTCCAATGTAGAAAAGTATATGATGATTTGAATATATTCATGAGTTTGAGTTTTAAATTATTTGGTAACATATTTTTGGTGTTTTAGATATATTGTTTAGCTTGTTCACATGTATGTTGATTTAGTTCTATCTGAATGATGAAGGTAAAATTTTATCATTTTACCTCTTCCTCTAATAATGATTCTTTATATCAAATCAATTCACATAATTTTTTATATTTTATATATATTCATATATCTCTGGATGTATTAAATTCATTGAATGTATTTTTTGTAGGGGTATCCATCTTTCATTGATTGGACAGTCTTCCATAATTTACCTAAAAGAATTTATTTGTTGTGTGTTGGAGTATATTGGGAAATATCTGATTGTTAATATAGATAGTGGGGAAATATCTTAATGTGGTTTTAATGAAATGGATGTGTTCAATTTCATTTATAACCGAATGAATCTCAACCTATATAATAATTCACAGCTGTTATGGAGGTATAGAGAGGAGTGCAGGTACCATATAATAGAGAACCATAGAGAGAAAATAAGGAATAAAATTATAGATTTTTATTATACATTATGATTAGTTACTTGAATAGATTAATTCTAAAGTAAGAAATCATGATCATGATTCTGTAGTAGAGTCATGCATTAGTAAAGATAGGAATTTTTGTCGAACAATCCTTGATCCATCTCAAGAGTCCAATCCTTTTGAAAATTTTACATTGACTAACATCACAGGGATTCATACTTTCCAATTTTCATTGAAATAATTAATGTATTTACATGTTTCATTGGGGAATATGATTAATGAAGATTTATTTATTAAACATATTACAAATGGAATATCTCCATTGACGATGAATGTGAGCCTTGAATTACGCCTCAAGTAGGCAATGAGTTAACAACAAGCATTGAGTATAGAAAAAAAACAATGGGAGACATTGACCTCATATTATCATGAATGTGTAAGAAAAACCTCTAAAAACATAATATAAGATAAAATCCAATATTTCATTATTAATATATATATATATATATATATCATATAGACAATTTTGTAGAATACAATATCAAGAGAAAATCAAATAAAAGGGACTCTGATATCTTGTCCAAGCCTCAAGCTTGTAATGTTTTGATTTTTGACAAAGTATATCATTGAAATATGAAAAAATATATCTATATTAGTGTGATTATATATTTATACACAATAGAATCCTTATCAATACTTCCCATATAATGGGAAAGAATTATAGTATTGTCTCAGTGAATAAATTGTTTATCCAACACACACCCGAGCTAGGATAACTATCAACCCACCTCATTAATACTCACTCACAAAATATCACATCAATGTATAGTAATAATGTATCAAAAGAATATAGTTTTTAGGTACCATAAACCACTAACCTTCTAGTTTTTTTCTCCCACACCCCTATATTGAATTCCTCTTTTTTCCACACCTTTCATATTTGTTCTGTCACACATCATATATAATATCACACCCTCGCGATACATAATAATTCAAAACCGTGAATCACATAACCCCAAATATAATCACAAAAGAACAAAAATATATCCCATATATATATGAACACATTTAACATTTCAATCATATTATAATTTCATGAATATGATGTAATTCAACCTCATTCCAGCCTCCAACCATGAACGATCCCACCATTTATATTCATTATAATTAAATAGTCATGTAAGGAAATATATTATATAATCAATACTTAATACATGAAATCCTATATGAATATTTCCACTGTAAGACAAAAAATCCCATTCTACACTTGAAGTAGAGAGTAGGGTAGAGGTAGTAGTTAGGCTTATGTTTCCTTGTTAACTAGATGTTGGGGAAAAAACAAAAAAACAAATCATTAAGGAATTGGTTTTATCGTTTGACAAAGGTGGGGGTGTGTATGACATGAAAAGAGAAAGCGAAAATGTATTATACCCTCTCACATTCAAAAATTGATGGTTCATAAAAATATAACACAACTAAATCACATAATATTTATTAAATTAACAATACCACAAGTAAAAACATCTCCCAACACTATACGATAAAATAAACTAAAATTCTTATATAAAAAAATAATATAATTATTAAATTCCCAATTTAGCATTTTTTTAATAATTTTTAGATTTTTTGTTCTATCAGTCACATTGAATTTATTTTTTCCATTAATTAGTATATATTTAATTTCAAATCATTCACTGTGAACCACTCATGATTATCTCTAAAATTAAACATTCGCTTCTAAAATTAAGAGCTCATTAATATAAAAATATCTATTAAATTTCATCACAAAAAAAATTTATTATAATAATTTCTACCATCCATATTTAAAACCACCATTTATTTATAAAACTAACTCAATGATGAAAAATAATTGTTATAAATACCATGTGACTCGATTCCAATTTCCCCACATAATCCCATAAAAATACATATCACCCATTAACCAAATGGCCCAAGCCTTACTTTTATTTTTATTTTTCATAATCGCCCTTTCAAGGGATAGGGGGGACCCATACAAAGACTGTATGTTTAACGATTACATGACCTAATGGTCATGGATATTACATGACCCTAAGGTATTAGAGGAATTCATCTAGAGTATAACTACTTGGAAATGCTCCACCAAAGCTTCTACAACTTGATATCAGATCTCCACCTTAACATTGATGTTCATATAGGCTTATCATGCTTGTAAATTCCAGTCTCGATGGAAATATCATACCCTATATGTCTTACAAATATGTTAGATTATGCTATTAGTGAATGTTGCTTTTCTGAGTCCTCATCTATAGTATACCCTTTATAGACTCTCTCTGGTCCATTATGCATAACTTTATGTGGCATGAAGGCCTTAAGGTGGACTAAAGGACTTGGGTGACCAAAAGTCATTTAAATACCTGAGGACCGAACCAATGGACCGAAATCCCAAACGAATGAATAGTTATGGTTTTTGTAGTACCGAACAACACTTGAAATAGTGCCTTCAAAAGTGACTACTACAGTACCTGCTACAGTACTTCTCCAGTACCCCAGGAATTATGTCTCCACATGAATTTGAACTTGGGTCACATGGATTCACTTGATGAGTCCTCACTAACCAGGAAACTTCTCCTATGAATAATGTGGGTTGTTAACACCAACACCTAGTGGGGGGCCCGACCAACCCCAAGAAATAACTACATTCCCCAACTAATCAATGGATTTAGATCTCCTTTTTCATAATATGCAAAGGGTCTGAGTCTATAGGGACTCAATCATATGCATGTTTCTATGGAGATAGAGTGGGTAACATCCATTGACCTATTCTATTATTAATCTCATAAACACATCAACCAAAACTATGTCAATTATTTCCTATAATTTCTACTAATGCTCCACAACTATAAAAAACGCCAAAATTCCTTCAAACAAACATTGTACCATTAATACAACAATTATAAATATATTAAAAAGAATTTTATTTTAAAATAGCTACAAATTTATGACAACACTTAAATAATTTCCCTTTTAAAATATTTCCTTGTCAACATATCTTGTGTGAGCATCATAACCTCAAATCCAAATTTTACATAACTGATTAATTGACATCTTAATGTTATTAAAAATTAATTAATGGTGATTAATTAACTCAAATAAATCAATTTGATTAAAAATATTTGAAAAAATAATCAAATTATAACAATAAAATTGATTGTGATAAACATCATGTGATCCAAATTTTCAAACTCCATCAATTATATATTTCTAAGTAGTATATATTATTTGGATAAATCAGACCATCGAACCAATTAAAAATAAGAGCATGAGAATTCCTTGAATGTAAAAAGATGAAAAGGATTAAAAAATCCCATACCTAAAACTACTATTCAACAATTCATTATTTAAGAACAGTGGGAGGAAGATGTCCAAAATGTCAAGAACTCATATGAAAATCCCAAAATACTATGGATCAAAGTTTTAGACATATTGAATCGCATGGGTAAATTGAAATGAATGGAAGTCAATGGTTTAAAAATAAAAATCATTAGTTGTATATGGCCCTAGAGTAATTATATATATTAAACACACAAGAGTGAAAACAAGAATACTAAAATATAGAATGTTGAATCACATCACAATTATCTTAAGTATTCCCTCATTTAAATCTTTTTAAACCTGTGTAATTTTTTTAGATGGAGGTCATTATTCAAAGAATATTAATACATACTGATATTTGAATATCCTAAATCATGAAATATGACATTTAGTGTTGAATATATTTTCTATTACATATTTTGGTTTTCCAAATTCAGTCTCTCGTGATTTATAATAACATTATTAGACATAAAATATTATTCATGTAAAATAAGAATATGTTTACTTCCTTATTATATCGATTTAATCTTATATAAAAGTAAATTACTCGTTTGTAGGATGTAATTACTATTATATATGAAGAAATTACTCATAAATATGAAAATATTATATAATTAATAAGTAAATTACTATTATGTATAGGTAAATTACATTTATGGGGAAATTACTCATACACATCACCACTATAAAACTAATTTAATATATTTTTTACATTTGCATATTAAAAATTCACAAATAGGCATCCTCTTGATGAAATATATGATTAAATACAATCTAAAAATGGTGATATATAATAGTCACATCCAATATATAGGGTTATGTGATTGGGTCCCTAAATTGAAAAACATGGCATACATGTGGGTAACATCATCAGGGAGGTTATGTATGGACATTGTTAAAAATTTAGTTCTATGAAATGACTCCTTAGACTATTGAATTACTCTTTACCATCTAAAATATCATCATTAAAAAAAATTACTTTCTAAAACCTTTCCCAAACACATATAACACTTTAAAGACTATATGTAAAATTATGAGATTATATATGTTATTACAATTTAAATCCATATTTATTTTTTTGTTCTTCAATACTGGTATGTCAGACACTTTTTATATATAATTTATAAATTAAATAAAATGAAATTAGCATATATATGTTAATGTTAAATAGTTTTTATAGTATTTTATATTTCAATTTCAAAATATTTCTGTCTATTTATATTAAATAATATTATTGAATTTAAATGAATTATTAAAACCAATGTCACTAGCATAACATGAGAATGTTATTTAATGGATATCTAATTTTTTCATGTAAAATTGATTTTTATTTTTCATTTGTTTTAGAATTTTTCAAAATTTTTAATTAATAAAAATTCCCCAATTATTATCATTGAATAATTGGTTCCTCTACCTACCTTTTTATCCTATAAATTATAATTTGGTGTGTTTTTTGTTCATTACAAAATATATTTTTATATATTTATTTAATTACAGAACATCCCTAATCCATTATCCATTTTTTATTTTTTAATATAAACACTAAAATAATCACAATATAAATGAATTTTGGTATGGCATGGGGGTGTATGAACCCTTTGTTCTACAAATTCATTATGGCTTAAACTTTCACCACTATAATACTATGTATTATAGTGTTGTTATGAAATTATAAATTTTATAACCTGTAATGAGATGGGATGATAAAAATGGGGTGTCATTTACATGTAATGAAATTACCATTTTCATGAAATTCTTTCAATATTCATTGAAAAGGTGATTTATTGTTTTTTAGATTTTTCTTTATATACTAAATGATTTTAAAAAACATTCTTATGTTTTCTTTTTATGGTTGAATAAATAATATTTCTCGTACTTAATTTTTTTTCTAGAATATTAATGTGTGTGTAAACTATTATTTTCTTCCAATTATTAAAACACATTCCAATGAACTGGTATATTTCATATGAAAATATAAAAAAAATATCTATAGAAAAGATAAAAGGAAGTGAAGTTTAAGTTAGAAAATTATTTTTAAATACCATAAACAAATTAAAATATCCTAATATTAGGAAGTAAATGATTTATAGGCGCATTCTTTGGGAGTTTCCACTCCCAACTATTTTTTGTAACCCACAACGTATATGAAACTTAAAAAGGAAATAAAATATAAATTATAGTAATGTTATAAGTATTTTTGATGAATAAAATTTTCAAAGACATGTTTATCATTAATTTCACTAATATATTGGTAATTCTATTAGTATTTTTATTTTTTTAGTATTGAAATTATTAATATGAAATGTGAATGTATTTTTTTGATTTTTATAGTAATTATAGAGAGTGTTCCGAGAAGAAATATTTGTTGAGATGGTAAATACAATTAAAAAAGGTCCCTATAAAATTATGCTAGTCATTAATCTAGAACTCATAAGAGTAGTTAAGAACATCGAGGTATCCAACAATGATAAATAGTTTGAAGTATCTTAAGTGGTACGGAGGATTAGTGAAAAAACTAAGGGGGTATGTTGGGAAGTTATAGGTAGTGATCGGGGGAGGGTAACATTACTGGGGGTTAGGTGGTGTAATGGGGGGGAACACCCTGAAAGGGAATGATATGAATTTAGATGAGACAAATAATATGTCATCAAACTTCCATATTAATTTCTAAAATGGAATCATGGAAATAAGAGGAACGTTTTACCTAATTAATGAAAGTATAGAATATAAAAAATTACATTTAGTATAATTATATTCTTTACTCATAATATAGTGTTCAAAAAAAAAGTTGTGTCATGGTTAATTTTTTCACACCATTATCTAACGTTTTAATTTGATACCAAAAATACCAATGTGTGTGGGGTGATCATTTAAATTCACGAGATAAGGAGGCTACATATAATGTTTCATCTTTTTGAAGTTCAACCCCTTCTCGCATAATGAATTCTTGAATCCCGAATTCAGAATAAACAAAATAAGAAGGATTATAAATTTTATACTCATAAGAAGAAATGAATTAGTTAGGGAAACATGGATATTATTCCTTTGTAAAAATTTTATTTTACCAAATTTATGAAGAAGGAAAAAAGAAGATTCATATGTGCAAAGAAGATAACTTCTTCAAAGTAATTATCTATGAAGTAGATTTCGAAAATGGGTTTAATGAAAATATATCAAGATTTTTAGGATAACATTATACACGATTTTTTAATCATTAATGGCTAGGGTTAAATTTGAAATACCTTAATTTTGTGATGTTAGGTTATATAAAGATGAATAATATCATGATGGATTTTTCAAAAATATAATTAGGTTTGAAGGTGGTGATCTTGGTTGTATGACAAATGATGAAAGGTCATCAAGAATAATAATTTTTAAATTAAATCATAAAATAAATTAAAACATGATTTCTATTTGTGATGGTTGAATTATAATTTCAAGACATAGTGGATGATTTTATTCATAAAAAATGATATATATAAATAAGGGAGGAGGTATATGGGGATCAGGGAATATGAATGACATCCTCCACTAGGTATTAGTTTACATTTTGAAATTATTTTCACTTTTTAACATTTTATGATACAGTAAATGATTCATATGTTTTTTTAATACCAATATAATTAATTCTTTTTAATTTCTTACATCATTTTTTTGTTAATCGAATTACCTTATGTATTATTTTTTATTAAATTATAACCAATGAACATTCAGCTATGAGTGGATAGACTCATGGATAGGGGTGGAATTGAAGGATTAAGGAGTATAAAATATGTTTTAAATTCTTCATCTCTAAATATTTTTTCATATTAAAAAGTATTAAATTATTAATAAATAATATCAGATCCCCTAGTAATAAGAAAATATGATGGTGATTAAGGTATTTACCTTAATTGGATATAGGGTAGTGAGGAGTGAGATCTTACAATAAATATTTATTTAAATTTTATGATAGAAAAAATTATACATATGTTTTGATAGGGTACCTTGACCAAATGAATTAATTTACTTACGTAGATTAATTTTTTTCAAACCAGTTAGAATTAATCTCCTCAAGATTTCTCAGAACTATTAGATTCATTAATCACAAGAGTTGAGTTGTGAGTCATTTTGAATAATGAAAAAAGTCATTTAATATTAGTCACACTATGTTTGAAATATATTTCATTAAATCATTAATTTATTCTGTAAATTATCAAGTCTTTCTTAGTTTATCTTTTTTTTAATGATGTCGTCCCATGTATCCTGAAGCTATTGTTAACATTATTATGTTGGAATAGATATAAGGAATAAAACCAAAAATGGATGATCAATATTGTATATTTGGAGAACTAGATATTTAAATGATACTCTTTTGACATTAGGAGTAAAAATAATAAAAATACATAACAATAGATATTTATTGGTATAATTGAAATCACATTCAAATATTTATTTTTCTTATCATAGGAAAAGGAAACTAAATAAGGGTGAGATAAAATGATCATTATGTTTTAAGTAAAATAAAAGATATCACAAATCAGTAATGAAAAATAAATATAAAAAAGATAAATAACTGAATATTCATGAAATTTAAATAACTTGATTGCATGAATAGATAAATCATAATCAGTATGGAATTGTTTTTAATTATTAATACATGCCATTTAATAAATTAAATCTAAAACAAATGCATCCTAAAATAATATATATGCGAAAATATCATGGATAATAATATCTATATTATTAATAATGTAAATTTATAATTATTGGATGTAATTTATCAGTAACAAAATAACTTTACCATCATGACCTTTGACAATATGGTATAAACTAATGGTAGAAAGCCGTTTAATTTGGCCAACATATTTGTCTCATGAGACACACAGATTCAATAGGGGGATGTGTAATATAGATACATGACAATAAATATAGGAAAAATTAATTCCAAAAATATAATAATATATTTAATTAATGAATAAATCTTATTTTTCATTAGATATCTGTATTGAGTAAAGGATACAGGTTTATCAACATTTACCCAGTTATTTAAATGACATTCAATGTAAACACAATTTGAAAAAATTACTATATTTTAGGAAATAATAATATTCATCAAAAATAAATATGGCTAATTAATATAAATGTAACATAAGATGATAAATAATTACATAAAAGTGATTGTTTTAAGATGATGTTAGCAGTCATAATAGAATGTGATATTTTTGAACAACTTTTTACAAATTGTAATTTTCAATTCATATCTCATTATATTAAATAATTAAAATAAAATCATAAAATATGATGAATTATGAATGAATCATGATATTACATAACAAAAGGGATTTATTTATATCCCATAAAACCAAATTGGTGCAGAAAATCCATTTTGTCTTAGTGGAATGTAAATTGAGATAAAACCCCTTACCGTAAAATTCCCATCAGTCAAACTTGATATAAAATACCATATATTAATTTTATACATTTAATTTAATTATTAAATAACTATTTTAATATTTCTAATATCACTTATGATTTTTTAATGATATCTTAGAGCCCGTTCATTAATAATATTTCAGTTTTTCATTGTTTCGAGTCTCAATTGACTTTTTTTCTTATTTTTGTTTTTTTATTAATTATACAGCTATTATAAATATTAAAAAGTTTCATAATATATAGAATAAAAATCATTAATTAATTTTAATATTTTTATATCTATTTTACTTTCAATAATAATCATTAAATATGTTTATGAAAAAATATGTACGTAATGATCATTGATATGGTGGGTCGTACTTATTCACGAGTAACATGTCCATTTTCCAATGATAATTATGGAAAGATGGTATGAAATATATTATAATTACATAATTATAATAATATAATATATAAAATATTATGTACTAATATATATATTCAAGTGGTATGGTGATGGAAAAAGAGTCTTATTAATTTGTGAATGCAATTGTCCAAACACACAAGAATGATGTTCTAATCATAAGGTGAGGGAAATAGAAATAAATAAAATGATATATTATCTTTAAAAAATGATAAATGTATTATTAAAATCACATTAATTTAATTTATATATCATATAATCATTAAATTTATTTATATCACCTTCCTTGTGAAGCATTAGTTAAAGACAAATAACATCGCTTAGGGAGGCGATAGTCTGTCATACCCACCATCGACATTATTGTATCAACTAAGGAATTTTAGGTATATATATATATGATATAAATATTCCATAGGTAATATTATGATATTAATATCATATATAAACTTTATATTTATTGTTATACCCAATTTCTATAGGTGTTAAATGAAAAATAAATCACATCGGTTCGTGAGACAGTAGTCCTCCGTACACAAGAATGATGATTTCATAATCAAAATGATACAATTAGAGAAGATTTTAGGAACTGAACGTATTATTAAAATATTATTTTATATGGGTGATTCTTATTTTTTTAATATAATATTTGTTTAATAATAATTTAATAATGTGGATAAAAAAAATAAGACGCTTGTGGAAGAACATTTCCTCTTCCATGGCTATCCTCCTTAAGATTGCACTAAATCCATCCTACGCTGGATTCATACACAAAATAAAGATTCTAAGATTAGATAATAAAATTTTATAAGTTATTTCTTAAATATATTCCATAAAAAATGGTTTGTAGGTGTGAAGTGTAGATTAGATAGAGAAACCATTTATAAGTGATGTGAGTAGAACACTTTTAATGTTTTTGAAAATATTCAATAATACCCCCATTTGTATCCTGAAAAAGCCTAATAAATTTTCAATTATCTGTAATAGATTATATGATGACTAAATATTGCCATCCAATGTGTGTTTTAAAATTTATTAGGTCACCATTAAGCCTTATCCTATAATTTTAAACCTTAGTAAATCTTCTTATATTAACTTCAGTAAATATTTTTTACAGTTTTGACTATTCGTTTTGATACAAAAACTCTATTGACCTAATTATAGATTATAAATTATGATTATTCAAAATATGGAATCTATTTTTGGTAAATTAAATTCCATGAATGGGAAATTTTAAATTTAAAATAAATCTTACAGGCATTTTGAGTAAACATGTTTACAAAGAGAAAATGTTCAAAGGTTCACAATGTTTTTATATCAAAATTCAACATTAAAATGACAAAAATGAAATATTATATAGTAATTGATATATATTTTATGTATTTCACAATAAAACTAATTAATTAAATAATATATAATTATCAATTATTTAAAAAATGTAGATTCTAATTAAAAATAAGTATTTTTACTATTTGTCAAAAAATGAAACTTTACTAAAAACTCACAAAACATTCACCCTTAGATAATTATTGTATTTAGATTTAAAAAATGAAAATATTTTTCAAATAAATATTAAATAAGTGGTGCATACTAATTTTAAATTATGTTCTCAAACCACAATTATCAATACTAATAGAAAAAAAAATTCCGCAAACATTTATTTTTTCTTTCATATTTTTATTATTAAACTAATAATATATATATATATATAATGAACCTATTTAAACTAAATATATTCATTATTTATTTAATTATATTCATACACACCATTCTAATGACTATGTGATGACTATAACATTAACTAATATTATTTTAAAAAAATTCACTTTTGGTTTAAACTTGGTGTTTTGTGTATCCAAAACAATAAAGAAATTAAATTTATTCCAAAGGAAATATATTGTAAAATTATTGGGTTTTACATTATCTTATAATATTTGGGTCTATTTCCAAATGTTCTATCAAATATGATATTCATATTTAAAAATAATCGGGTGTTACATTTTTCTCACCGAAAATAAATTACTTCATCACAATTTAAGAATGATCTATGAAATAAAGGGATTGATATTTGAAAATATCATTGTTGAAAAAACCACATTGTAATACTGTTACTAAAAGAATATTTTGATTATAGATAAAGGTGAGCACAATGGACGTGAGGAATAATCACATATATAGGTTACCAAGTTGGATTGCCTAAGTGGAAAATGAAATCAGGGACTTGGAAGAGAATATTAACACCCAAGGATTAAAGGAGAGTGATAGTGGTCAATAATAAAAAAGATTGTGGGTGACCTAGATACTGTTAATAAACAAAAATCAATAAACCATAAGTGTAAATATAGTAATTGATATCATAAAAAATTATGATAATAAAAAAAATCATTTAGGACACTTTTCCTAGAGTCAATGAATTCTTTAAATCTCTATAAATATAATGAAATATATTTAATTGATATATATTTATTTCATAGGAAAATTTTAATTATTTGGTTATGCTTTGATAAATTTCCCCTTCATCTCTTACTCATAGAAATAAATATCCAAAAATGATCTTTTTTATACCAAGATTACTGAAATTATATTTTAATGGATCGTAAGATCCATAATTAAATGAAAATTAGTTATTTTAATAACTTGTTATTATTAAACAAAATGTTCAATATAGGTTATCCCAAATTCCTGAAACTTCATATTGTGAAGTAATAAAATATTCTCAAAAAACCCAACCAAAGTTAAATATAAACCATTCTATAAATGGTTAATATTATTACCATTCCAAATATTAATATAAAAAATTTAGATATAAGTTTATTAAATAACAAAAATGATCATATCATTTTTCCCATGGTCAAATTTTATGTTTCTCTTAATTATCTCATTACAAACATTTGAATAACAACTTTATGTACCATATTTAAAAATTTAAGTATTTATAATTACCATAAAAACATATTGAAAACATTAATGATTATTTATACATTATATAAATAACTTATTATTGGATATATTCCTTAAATATAAAATTTGTTACCTCCATCAATTATAGAATAACCCACATCGTCAACAAATCATTGACCAGTTCCAAGTTATTTATCACTATAAAATTTATTTTATCTATATAAATCATCTCTTTACCCCTAGTATCATTATCTCTAGATCAAGAACATATTAATAAACATTTTTTCCTTAATAATATGTTATACAGGATTTTAAAAGTGCCACTAAATCTTATTTCTTTGTACATTTCATCAAATGATCTCAAATTCATCAAGAAATAGTGCACTATTAAAATCCTTATAATTTCCATAATTTCATAACTAAAATTTCATCAATAAAATACTTTTACAACATATATTATGGATATAAATACTCAAGAACCTTAATCATTCCACTTCAACTATATCAATAGCATAAACAAGACCTTGATCACAAATCTTTTTATGTGGTATATTCTGATGGTTTTTGGGAAACTGATTTCCATAATAGAATGATGCATTGAACATTATATAATTATTTAATCCCATGAAATAATGATCATGAGGTAATTTATCTCAAAAATTATAGAAAACAAAAATTCTAATCAAGAATGTACCAGGGTGGTTCTTTCCAAAATTTTCTATTTTATGGATACCCTTTTTCCCTTCTTCTATTTATCACATTTTTTTATCTTCCATCATATTACTCCCTTTCTTCCCATTGAATTTATAAAATATGGATAATTATTTCTCCATATTAATATAACAGAAATTTATTTCATCATATGAAGAAAATGATTTAGAGACCTACACCCTTTGGAAACTTTTCTTAAGACCTTCAAAGAAATGGTCAATATTTCACTACATATTATGTGTGTAATATATATAATACCAAGATTAAATTTTATGGGTTGAATCATACCCCAAAAAACATTCTTCTTCCTTTTTTATATAATAAAAATTTGATTCATATTATTGTTTTCGCACAAGGGTAATATTTCCCATAGAATATCATCGAAAAATACTTATATTCCATGAGTTTTATTTTATCTTCCTCCCAACTATTATGTATAAAAAGAACCATGGATCAATTAAAAACTAGTGATAATAATTTTATTGTGTAACCATTTCCATTTCAGCAAATTCCAACACAATAAATGTAACACCCTAAAATTCTAAATTAATAACCTTATATTCGATAGCGTGCATGACACACAAAACGTAGAACGTAAGGTGATATAATACCATGTAGTTTAAACTAAAATTAATATTTTTAATATATTATATATGTTTTAGGTTCTTCAAATTCATGAAACCCATATTTAATATGTGTTACACTCAAGAAAATCCGTATTTGATGGTTTTCATTTCATGCAAGATGGAGTTTTAACGAACAATAATTTATTATTAAAATATTAGAATTTTGAATAATAAGATATTAAACATTCATGATGAATATTGTTGACTATATTATGAATATATATTGGTTATATAAATATAAAATTATTTCACATGTTATCAATTGATGAGAAACGAAAATAAGATCCAATTGGATATAAAAAGAAAAATCAAAATTTTAAGTCTTTGAAACACATTTTGCATTTATAACCATATTTATTTAAAATTAATTAATTATTTTAATGAAATATATATCATATATATTCAATCGAATATTTTTTTAAAATTTATTTTAGTTTTTATATGTATATGAGAAAAACAAACCATATTTTACACATTAAAAACCTATATTTTTATAAAGGCAATTTACGACCTTTTAATTGAAAATCCATTTTATATTTTAATTTTGACACATTAAATGATTTAATATGTAAAAATAATATAGATATTTTATAAATAAGAAAATTACTAATGTTATTGTTATTTTTTAACATTTTAACGATACATTTCATTATTTAATGAATTGATACAAATACTGAATTTCAATTCAAAACTGATTTTTCATAAAATATATATACAAGGGTAAATTAAGTTCGAAATTGGTTTTAATGTTTATGTAGGTAATAATTTTAAAAATTAATTAAATATAGGTAATTGGGATCAACTTAAACTATAAAATGGAAATATAAACATAGATAACTTTTGGAAATTTTTATTTTAAAAACCTGTGTTGTCGTCCTGATTATGAGATAAATTTTTATTTAATTTCAACCAATTATCTTATATTAATTTTGAAAAATATAATAAATATTTTAAATCATCATAATTTTTAGTTTTTGATATGTTCAACTTAGTTTGTGACCAAAAATATTAGTAAAAGTAATAGAAAATAATTACAATTATTAAGGAAAAATGAATCGTACTGAAGAACTAAACCTTTATCTTAAGGGCCCAAATGACTTATAAAATTGTTAAAAATAAATTTAATGAAAATAAATAGGATATAAAATTTATCTTCGTGTTTTTTTTTATGACTTTTTATTGGTAAGAACATGTGCACACATAATTTTTTCCCAAAGATTCTATGTGAGTCCTATTTATTCCATATAAACGGCCACCACCACTCCACATTCCTCACACCCCTAAAAATACTTATGGTAGGCCAATATCATTAAAAATAGAATCTCTAAACATTTAACCTTGACCTTGAGGCATCCCTTATGCTAGTATGAATTTCATGCAAGCCTTTTTCTACAAACAAATGGAAATTACCCAATTAAGAGGTAACATTATCTCTCAAGATCTCTAGACTAATTTCGATTATGCACCCACCCTTTAATATATTTATTCCCTTATTAAAAAAAACATCAGTATCATAAATAATTTATGACATTTTTATGTAAATATATTGACCTACATTTACACACACAACCATATATTGGATAACGAACATCCAGTTTCTATGTATGGTGAACTACTTCATTGAAAAATGATGATAGTTCATTTTTCCATTACCACCTACCATAGTGGGAATTATGTTGGAAAATATATTTATAAATTTATTATATGATACTTATAATGTATTTATTATTTTTAATTTTTATTTAGACCATACCTTTTATACTACCATCTTGTGTAAATATGATAATTTTCTTTGAGGAAGTGTGAACAACCACCACCCCTCAAAGTAATATGACTCATTCATTCCGTATATGGAACAAATAAAGTATAATTATAATAAACCTATGTAAAATATATAACATAGATATGAAAACATAATCATAATATACATGTTTATTTTTTATTTTTTATTTTTTTATACAACAATGAAATTGATGTAACGATCATGCATACGTTCAACCGACCATCTCCAAAATGACGCACATCATTTATAATATCCAGATATAATGGAATACTATAAATACATATATAATTATTATATATAATAAATAATAAATTAATTAAATTCATGAGATGATGAGCCATGATCTATTTATTTATTACAACAAAATACAAGTTAAACATACTTGAGGAAACATTGAAATTAACACCTGAAATAGTGAAATTAATGAAAGAGTGTTCACAAATGGGTAATAAAAAATAATAAGGAATAAATATATCATATTATAAACATTATTTTGTTTTTTGAATAATTTATTAACATATTTTAGAGTACTATACATGAGGATAAATACTACTAAACAAATGGAAGTCTAGGGTATGTTAATTTCATCTCAATTTACATTTTATTGAGGCTTATTTGTTATTATTCACCAATTCACATATATTTGGTCCATATAATTAATTATTTATGTCATATCATGAATCCTATTACTTTAATAATTTTATATGTTTTGTTTAATTTCATAATATTATGTAGATTATGATTCAAATGTTTCAAAGTGGTAATGGACACATTAGAATGTTTTCTTATTATTCGCCTCAAGAACATTCTTAATGATTATCATTTCAATCTGATATCCTTTTGAGATTTTTAAAATCGTATAGAAACAATAAAAATATTGTAATCATTTTTTTATTTACTTGAATATCCATATTCTTATCCAATTTATATTATTATTTACTAAACCTTATAACATTTTACATATGGTTATACTTTGAAAATTATTCAATTATTTGGGGAGTCATTAATCGTTTCATATTATTAATGAAATACATATATTTGATAGTGTGTATTATTTATTTTGATTATTATATATGATTAATTCTTTGGAATAAAAATGACCAGTTGGTCCTGGACAATATATCGCTCTTTGATGCATCGACAAGCTATAACGAGCTATATAAGTTGGCCAAATTAAATGAGGTTTTATCTGTAGATTTAAACCATATTGTGAAAGGTCTTGAATGTATTTGTTTTCATGTGCCCTAGACATTACATCCTTTAATAAAGTTTTTCCCTCATTTAGTTTCAATTATTATTTATCAATGAAATTTTATGTCAACATATCTATGGATGTAATTCATTCACATTTTGTTGATTTATGGAATGAATTTAAGTTTTTTACCTTGCCATGTTGATTTCTCCTTATCTAGTTATTTGAATGGAATGTGTTATCAATTATTTAACTATCCATGGTAATTTATTCTCATTGATTCATTATTTCTTCAAATTTACATACCCTTACTGATTATTTTGTCTCACCGATATTATGTTTCATATATACAGGTTTTGAAGAAAAAAATATTTTATTAGTATTTCAAGGATATATTTTATTTCATTTTATTAAGTATCACGTTTGTAATTTATATTTCCCATTTTATTATGGGTATCATTCATGCAATAATTGTTTACATGATTGCTAAACTAATCTACCTATCAGGATTTGATTCTTGGTAATCATGACAATGTAATAAAACAATGCACCAGATCTGGGATTTTGTGGTAATGGAATTATAGTTTGTATCAATATATGTTTATCAAAAACCATGGAAACTAGATTTAGAAAACATATATTAGAGATTATTTACCTATGTTATAAAATGAGGAGAAGTATACAATAACATTCTATAATTTGGGTAAGGTATTGATTATGTGGGTATTTCTGGAAATACAACCCTATCTGCATAATACAAGGGAATGTGGTTTTTGAACAGATGTACCTAGGAGTAATAACTCCAACAAGGTGTTCTGAGCTTGAATTAGGGTAACCTAAAACATGACAAGAGGCCTTAAAATTCACCTATTTTGACACTCTCAGAAGATACGCTTAGGATGATTCAAATTTTCAATGAAAACCATTATGATAGGCATTAAATAAATGATATCCCAAAAAACATAGTTTAAAATTATGAGATTATATATGAATTGATTTTTTAATTTATCATAAGTTTTACACTAGTTTTTTATTATTCATTATTTTATGATTTCATATAGTGTATTCCATTTTTTTTAAATAGAGCCTAGTAGAATGAATATGAACACCACCAATGATTTGGATCCAATGACCTAGAACGATCCTCTATTTCATGGTATTAATCCAAAATTTATAAGGAAAATAGTCTACTAACTATTAACATCATATGAATAAATAATATCGTATGCTAAAGAGATTATAAATGAATAATCCAAGTCCTAAGTATTCGAATAAATCCAAGAAAATAAGAGGTCATATGGGTACCATAAAAAAGGGAATGACTCAAAGAAAATAAAGGGAATGAAGGATTTTCTAAAATGTGAAAATTATGGATGGATATATTGTTATAATTTCTTAAAGGAAATGTGATTTTGTTATAAGGGAAGATAAAAATGACACCAATTTCATGATTTTAAGGGAAAAAAAAAGTTTTCCAATGTATTATGCTTTAATTACAAGGGTATAGTACATTATGTGAATCAATGTTCCAATCGTCAGAGTATAATTCCCAAAATGATTCTATAGGATAATTGTCAAGTTATAATACTTTCCTAGATGAATATGAATGATTAATATTACTATTCAATAATTTTTTATTTTTTTATTTTATCATTAATGTACTGATTATAAGAATTATTTAATATAGGAGGATTGTACAAAAATACCTATTTGTTAAGGATTTGCAATCTTATGGTAAATGGTATAATGAAATGTGATTAAATAGAATTTAAAATATTCAAAAAAACACATAATTTAGGGACATAAAACCCTTAAGATGTTCCTAATGTTGAGATAATGATGAAGCAATGATTGATTTTGATAAGAGATGGATAAATTGGAATTATTTAATGGCTCATTCACATATCGTCTATTCCATCACTAAGGGAGTTTAAAAATGATTGGATTTCAATATTATATCTAATAATACATAAGGAATAAGTATGAATGCATGTTTCAAATATTTTTATATTGTGATATGAGTTGTTACCATATTTGAAGAGGTTTCATGGTGAGGTTATTCACATATTTGGAATGTGAGAACATAGAAATTCTTTATGTTCACTAATGGATAATGATATGTTCATTTTGTAAAATTAGTGAAATTATTTATAAATTATTTTGTTATAATATTTTGGAAAATTTAACCATTTATGAAATGTTTTATGTTGACCATTGAATGATATTTTTGAGGGTAATGTATTACATCACCATAAGATGCATCCTATTTTAATAGATAATGTAGAAATTGTTCATAGAATGAAAAAAATTAATAATTTTTCTTATATAAACGTATCAAGTAAGTATATTTATGAATATTCATAGAGAGATAATGAATTACTCAACTCCAAAAAAAATCTTGAAACAACAAATATAGTCCTAGTATATTCTTTTCTAATGAATCAAACAACACATAGATTATCACAGAGTTTGGGATTTCTTATTTTTATCATTCTTATAACCACATTCTCTAGAACTCTCCATCAGTACTTTATTATTAGATTTTTCCTATGTATCCAGGTTTATATTTCCTTCCTATGTTCTCCTATTAGGGAACCTAGTTATGTGATCATTGAACTTTCCTTTTTCTCTTATTAATAATATTTTATATTAACATTTTTTATGACATTTTTCCCTCTAAAATAGTTTATTTTCAATCTATGTATCATGAATAACATTTTTAAATTGTGAGTATTCAATTTAATTAATGTAACGATAATATAACACCCCTAAATTCTAAAGTAAAAACCATATATTTCATAGCGTGCATGACACTTGAAACAAACAATGTTAGGGGATACAATATTGTGATCATTTAATATATAAGTATTATTTTAAATAGATTTTATATTTTTTAATTAACACAACACCCAATTAGTGTGTGTTACATTCATGAGGGACCTTCTTTGATGGCTTGCGTTACACGCAAGACCGAGTTTTACCGAACAACAGTATATTACTAAAATATTATTATTTATATATTAAGATATAAAATTGATATTAATAATAGTATAAAATAAATTATGGAGTTGTAATGTTTATATTAATATATAATTAATTCACGGGTTACCGATTGTTGAGAAATGAAAATAAGAACCAATTTCTTATAAAAAGAAATAATATTATTATTATGCTTCCAAAAGAGCTTTTTTCATAAAAAACATAATTAACTAAAATTAATTAATGATTTTGAAGAAATATTAAAATTATATATTTTATCAAATATATTTGATATTCAACAGTTACGATGAGTGTGTATAAAATATAATCAAACCCTATTTTACAAATTAAAAACCAATATTTTTATGAAGGAAATTTTACGATCTATTAATAGTTCACCCATTTTAAATCTTAATTTTGAAACATTAATAGATTTAATATGTAATAATAATATTAATATTTAATATAAAAATAATAATAAATTGGTTATGGTGAATTTTTATATTTTTTTTTGAAACATTTCACTTTTTAACAAATAGTTAAAAATACAAAATTTTAGTTCAAAAAAACATTTTCATATAATTTTTTTATAAGGATATATTATGTTTTATATTGGGTTTACTATTTAATTAGTTAATATGTTTAGAAATGAATTCAATATAATTCATCAGGATCAATTTAAATTTGAAAATGACTATTAAAATATAGCAAACTTTTCGAAGTTTTTACTTTTAAAACCCGCATTGTCATCCCTATTATAGGATGAATTTTAATTTAATCTCTTCCACTTATGTGACTGAAGTATGAAAAAACAGATTAAATATTTTGAATAATCATTATTTATAATGTATAATATGGTACAAAATGTTTTTAGAGAGAAATATTAAGGAATTTAATTAAAATTAATTATAATTATTAAGGAACAAATAATCTAAATAAATGACTAGACCGCCAACTTATGGTCACAAATAACCTATACCCTAGTCCATAAACCATTATATGGAAATAATCCATCCATAAACATTAAAATTTTGTTTTTTTGGTCTTTTTTGGGTAAAAACATGTGCACAACTAATTTGTTTCCAAAAATTCCATGGGAGTCATTTTCATTGCATATAAAATGACACCACCACTTCACATTTCTCACACCTCAAAAACTAATTATGGTTGGAAAATATCATTAAAAATAGATTCCCAAAACCCCTAATCTAGTCCTTGATTTCTTCCGTATGTTAGTAACTATTTCAAGGAATCCTTTTTCTACAATCAAAAAGAAATTACACAATTAAGTGGTAACATCTTATCTCAAGATCTAAAGAGTAATTTATATTTAACTCTCCCATTTAATATATTTATTCATTTATTACATAAAAAAGTATCATAAATAACGCATGACATTTTTATGTATTGATATCAACCTAAATTTACATGTACATCTATATAATGGATAATGAACATCTTTTTTCTTTGTATGATGGACTATTACCTCGCAAAATGAGGATATTTCATTTTTTCCATTACCAACAACCATTGCTTCCATTATGTTAGAAAATACATTTATATATTTATTATATTATATTTATAATATCTTTATTTTTTAATTTTTATTTAGAACATACCTTTTATGATACAATCTTGTTTAAATATTATAATTTCGTTTGAGGAAGTGTAGACTGTCCCCCCAAGCTATATGAATCTTTCATTCCATACGTGTAACATATAATTTATAATTTTAATAAACCTATGTAACTTATATAACATTTATATGAAAATTGAATTATAATATACATATTTGTCATTTATTTTTATCATGTTTTTAACTTATATTTCCCATTATATTATGGTTATCATGTATGTATTCATTATTTCCAATACTACTAAACTAATCAGTTATTTAGGATTTTATTCCTATTAATCATGATAATGTAATAAAACAACGCACCAGATCTGGGCATTTGGGGTCCGGAAATTATATTTAGTATTAATGTATGTTTAAGAGAAACCTTGGAAACTAGATTTAGAAAAAATAGATTAGGGAGAACAACCTAAAGTTCTAATATGAGGATAAGTATACAAGAACATCCTAGTATTTTGGTAAGGTAGTGATTATGTGGGTATTACCGGAAATACATCTTTTTCTAGAGACTATAAGTGGATGTGGTTTTTGAATAGATGTATCTAGGAGTAATAACTCCAACAAGGTGTTCTGAGCCTGACTTGGGGTAACCTGACACATGAAAACATGCCTTATAATGCACATATTGTGACACTCTCAGAGGATATTCTTATGAAGATTCAAATTTTCATTCAGACCCATTATGATGGACTATAATGTAATGATGTCCCTAAAAAATCCACGTTTAAAATTTTGAGATTAACTATGAATAGTTTTTTCAATTTATCATTATTTTTCAATTAGTTTTGGGATTAAACAATATTTTATGATTTCATATCATGTATTCCATTATTTTGAAATAGTTCCTTGAAGAAAAAAATTTGAACACCACTAATGATCGTGATCCAAAGAGTTAGAAGGATTATATCATTCATGGTATTAATTCAAAATTTATAAGGAAAATAGTCTCTCAATTATTCCCATCATATGAGGAAATAATATCACATACTAACGAGATTCGAAATGAATTCTCGATATCCTATGTCTTCTAATGAATCCATGACAAGAAAAGTTCATATGAGAACCATGCAGAAGGGAATGATTCAAAGAAAATGACAAGAAAGATGGATTTTCTAGCATGTGATAATTATGTATATAAATATTCCTATAATTTCTGAAGGGAATGTAAGTTTTTTATATGTATGGAGAAGAAACACCAAGTTCATGATTTGATGGGAAAGAAAAAGTTTTCCAATGTATAATGCATTAATTACAAGGATAAAAGATATATTGTGAATCAATATCCCAATCATCCAAGGATAATATCTCAAATGATTTTATAGGATAATGATCAAATTATGATAATTACATAGATGAATATTAATGATCAATATGACCATTCATGAATTATGTAATTTTAGTATTTTATCATCGATGTATTGATTATAAGAATTATGTAATATATGAGGATTGTACCATAGTACCTCTTTGTTACGGATTTAAGATCTTATGATAAATGGTACCAAAAAAATAATTCAATTGAAGTTGATCTATTCAAAATAAACATAATTGAGGGAAATACCACCCTTACGATGTTCATGATGTTGAGATAATGATGAAAAAATGATTGATTTTGATAAGTGATTGATAAATTGGAATTAATTAATGACTTGTTGACATGTCTTTTATTCTATCACTAAGAGAGTTTATAAAATGTTTGTATTTAAAGATTATATCCAATAATACGTAAGGAATAAGTATGAATGTATGTTTCAAAAATATTTAAACGGTGATATGAGTAATTACCATATTTGAAGAGGATGCATGGTGAGTATATAAAAATATTTGGAATGTGAAAACACAAAGATGATTCATATTGACTAAAGGATAAGGATAAGTTCATTTTGAAAAATCAGTAAAATTATTTCTAAATTATTTGATTATATTATTTCAGAAAATTTAACCATTTATGAAATGGTTTATTTTGATTATTGAATGCTATTTTTGATATTAATGTATTACATCACCATACAATGCATCCCATTCTAATAGATGATGTTGAAATAGTTCAAGGACTGAAAAAAATAATTGTTCTTATATAAACGTATCATGTAAGTATATTTAGGAATATTCTTTATACAGTGAAAGAATTACTCAACTCCAAGAAACATTATCTTGAAACAAAAAATATTATCCTAGTAACGTTGTTTTTAATGAATCAAAGGACCCTTAGATCATCATAGAGTTAGGGATTTCTTATTTTTAGCATTTTCATGACTATGTTCTCTCGAACTCTCCATCAGTGCACAATTTTTATATTTTTCCTATGTATCCATGTTTCCATTTCCTTCATTTGTTCTCCTACTAGAGAGCCTATTTATGTGATCATTTCATTTTCCTTTTTCTCTTATAAATAATATTTTATATTAACATTTTTTATGATGTGGGTCTCTCTACAATAGTTTATTTTCAATCCATGTATCATGATGAAGATTTTTAAATTGGGAGTGTTCAATTTAATTAATGTTAGGATTATATAACACCCCAAAATTATAAACTAAGAACCTTATATTCGATAGCATGAATGAAACTCAAAACAAACCATGTTAAGGGATATAATACAGTGATATTTTAAAATATAAGTAATTTTTTAAATAGATTTTATATATTTAATATTTTTCAATTAACAAAATTCTCGGTTAGTGTGTGTTACACTCATGAGCGACCTTATTCAATGGTTTTTGTTACACACAAGATCATGTTTTAAAATATAAACATAATAAATAGGTTTCTGTGATTTTTTTTATATTTTCTAGAAACATTTCATTTTTTATGAATAGTTAAATATAATGAATTTTAGTTCAAAACTACATTTTCATCTAATTTTTCTAGTATAAAAAATTATGTTCAATATTTTGATTAATTTTTAATTAGGTGATATTTTTACCAATTTATTAAATATAATTCATTAAGATCAATTTCACTTTGAAATTAACTACAAAAAAATAGCAAACTTTTTGAGGTTTTTTACTTTTAAAACCCGCATTGTCATCCCTATTATAGGATGAATTTTAAATTAATTTATTCCAAATATTTTACTGAAATAAGAAAAAATTTATCATATATTTTAAATAATCATTATTTGTAATTTATAATATGGTAAAAAAAAATTCGATACAAATATTTGTGAATGTAATTAAAATTAATTATAATTATTAAGGAAAAAGTAATCTGAATAAAGGACTTAACCGTCAACTTATGGTCCCAAATGACCTATACAATAGTCCATCAAAACTTTTATAGAAATAAAAATTCCTTAAACTTCCAAATATTTATTTTTTTTTGTTTTTAATGGATTTTGTTTTGGTAAGATCATGTGCACACCTAATTTGTTTCTAAAAAATTTCAGGTGGGTCATTTTCTTTCCATATAAAAGGCCACCACCACCCCACATTCCTAACCACTATAAAAACATATTATCATCCATTAAATTCAAAAATGTTTTACCAAAAACACACCCCTAGTCCATGACTCCTATCTTATGATAATAACCCTTTTATGTATGCCTTTTGGTACAAACCGTAGGAAGTTACCTGATTAAGGGTAAATGTCTTCTCTTAAGCTCTCTAGTTCCACTTTCATTCTCTACCCCCTAATATATCTATATTCCATTGTTATATAAAAAAAATATTTTCCAAAATATACTATGATGATTGTATTTAAATTTTTATACCTACACTTACGCAAACCTCAATCTAATCGATAACAAACACATTGTTTCTGTGTACGGTGAACTACTATATCACGAAACGATTATTTTTCATTTTTCCTTTACCGCCTATCATAATGGAAATTTTAATGGAAAAAATTTATATAGATGTATTATATGATATTAATAATGTATTTATTATTATTTAAATTTTCTTGATATCCTTATTTTTTCCATCTTGTGTAAATATAATAATTTCGTTTGATGAACTGTGGACTACTGCCCCCTCAATGCGATATGAATCATTCATGACATAGATAGAACATATAAATAATTGATTTAATAAACCTATAAGAATTATATAAAATATATATTATACTGTATATAAAATAAATATGTATCACTAGGTTTTCATTCTATTATTGCAATAACGAAATGGAAATAACGTTCACGAATATATACCAATTATCGTCTCTATGAACGATATACTTCATTTCTAATATCAAAATATAATGGAATAATATAAATAAATGTATAATTTTTATATATATTAATTGACCCATGTTTAACATTTCTTATATTATGAAATAATTATCAAATTAATGATAACAAAAAATATCAAGTTAAAACTTACCCGAGTAAACTAAGTAATTAACACCAGAAATTGTTATACTAATGAAAGAGTGTTCGCAATCATGTAATAAAATATTATAAGGAATTAATATATGATATTATAAGAATTATTATAGTTTTATTTATAAGTTTTTAACATATTTATAACTAATATACTCGAGGATAAAGACCACACAACAAATGGAAGGTTAATGTAAGGTAATTTCATCTCAATTTAAATTTCATTGAGACTTATTTGTTATTATAAAAAAAATCAATTTTATTGGGTGTATATACTTATTTTTCTTGTTATATCATGAATCATACTATTCCAATGATTTAATAAGTTTAATTTAATGTCATACATTTCTATATATTATGATTCAATGGTTTCAAAGTGGTATGGGACACATTATAATGTTTAATGATTATTCTCATTAAGATTGTTCCTAATGATTATCTCTACAATGTAATTTACATTTGTGATTGTTAACGTTCACTTGAAATAATCAATTTAATGTAAAAATATTTATTTTAAATTTACATGAAAATTTATATTATCATATGATGAATATTAGTAATTTCTAAACCATTTATAATTTTACAAACAGTGAATACTTTGAAAAGTGTTCAATTATTTGGGGAGTAATTAATAATTCCATTTTCCTATTTCTATATAGATATTTGATTATTCTTGTTATTTATTTAGATTATTTGATAAAATTAATATTGTAAACTAGAAATTATGGGTGGATCCCTTACATTATATATCTCCCAGATGTGTTGATACGTTCTCAAAAAACAAATAAGCTAACCAAATTAAATGGGTATCTATACATAGTTTTGAACTATCTTGTGGAAGGTCTTAAAGGTACATGTTTTCATCTTCCTCAGACATGAAAACCATTAAAAAATATTTATGATCATTTACTTTCAATTATTAATTATCCCTGAGATTTTGTGTCTATATATCTATGTATGTAATTAATTATTAGTTTATTGATTTATGGCTTGAATTTCAGTTTCATACATTTCCATATATCTTTTGACTTATCAAGTTATTTTGATGGAATGTTTTAGATGTTATTTAACATTCCATTTTAATTTAATCTCATTGATTCATTATTTCATTTATATTTACATAACATAACTGATAATTTTATCTAAACCTTATTATGTTACATTTCTCTTGGTTTTAAAGAAAAAATATTTCATTAAGCTTTCAAGGATACAATTTGGTTAATTTTGTTATATATCATGTCTTTAATTTATATTTCCAAATGTATTATGGGTATAGATTATGTAATCTGGTTTTCTGAGACTAATAAGATGATATGTCTTTTAGGGTTTGATTCTATGTAGTCATGTCAATATAATAAAATAATGCATCCGCTTTTGGTTTTTGGGGTCGAGGTGGTATAATAAATAACTATTCTGGAGAACTAATTGATTTTTACATTCTATTGGATTATTAGTCCACCCAAATTATGGGTGTTTCTATCAGATAATATGATGCATTATAGACAAATGTCATAAGGGAACAAGTTTCTCTATCTGGGAAAGGTTTTTTGCATCAAATTATTAATATCTCTTAATATTGCCATAATTTTCTCAAATATAATACCATCTGTATAGGAATTCTTTGTATGGAAATATCTACACCTTCCATGAGTATTGATACCCTTCATCATTCTAGGTTATATTTCTATAAAATGGTGTTTTCCATATTATGTTATAAAATTAT
The DNA here is from genome assembly GCA_963277665.1 of Viscum album. NCBI lineage: Eukaryota > Viridiplantae > Streptophyta > Magnoliopsida > Santalales > Viscaceae > Viscum > Viscum album. The sequence continues at coordinate 344,779,811 of OY728156.1, forward strand.
GATCTTTAAATCACAAAGTATTATTATCAATAGGGTGTAAAACATAAAATAAATTAAAATTTATGCGTCGGTAATCTCAGAATTATAAACATGGTTTTGTTAGGGAAATAATTACTTTCAAATCCTTCATAATCATTAGTATATAATATGTGAGTTATTTTTAATAATATCTTCCATTAGTGTCAATCAAGGTATGTGGTAAGAATATTTTTCATCCACTAGGTGATGGTCGGGTTTATCCTAATGTGACATTTTCATTGTTATTACATCTATGAACCAGTTTTCCAAAACCGCATCCACTTTTTGTATCTATACACGAAAATATTGCTAGGAAAACCCACACAATATATTAGTTACCAAAACATTATGATGTTATTATATATTATCCCGAAATTCTATCACAAGGTTATGTTTTGTTATATATTTTTTCTATAATCTAGTTTCCTGGTTTTGTACTAAACTTACTTCGATAACATATTTAACGACACCGACCCCAATAACGCAGTGCCAATGTCTTCTTTATTACATGGGAATAAATAAAATGAATGAAATCCCAAAGCACAGATCATTATATTAAATTTTGAGAACCATATATATATATATATATGACACCAATTATTCATTGGGAGTAAATAATAAAACATGATACAAAACATCAAAAAATGAAAATCATATCTGAAAAATCATTCAAAGTTTTATTCTTTATATACCGAGGAATTGTAAAAAATTAATCATAAGCTCAATTTATTTGTAATGGTTAATTACTACTGAATCTATCATGGGTAAATATATAATAGTCGATTTGTAAATTTAAATAATTTTACTCATATTTTATCTAAATAACATGACTGCATAAATTGAAATTTCATAATCAATAATGCAATGTTAAAAAATAAAAACATATTCCATTTGATCAATAATATTTGCAAAAAAATTCTTACATATATAATACCATTGTTAAAAATATCATAGATAATAAAAATTGAATTCATTGTGAAAAATATTCTTAACAATAGGACATGATATCTCAGATATATGATACCTCAACTATCTAAACCATTCACAAGTTGGTTTGAACTATTGGAAGAAACCTGTTCGATTTGGCCATCAAATTAGTATCATGACACAATCTCATGCATCAAGAGGATATATAATTTTTATCCCCACGCATCAATACAGGTCTATGTAATTCCACATATATTTAATAGTATATTTAATTCGATAAATCAATATCCCTTATAACAACTATTAGGATTGATGAAAGGATACAAATTTATCAATATTTCCCCTATCACTCAAAAAAATCAAAATAAACCCCATACGTAAAAAATATTATAACGATCATGAAATAATAATTTAAATCATGAAATAATATTGATATTTAATGTAATTAAATTTCTAATGAAAATTATTACCTGAAAGTGATTATTCCAAGAGAATGTTAACAATCGCGACTGAAAGTATGATTGTTCATTGAATTTTACAAAAAGTTGATTTTCAATTTAAATAACCTTGGAATGAATAATTTAAAGAGAAATGTAAAATAATACCAGGTATTAATAAATAATGATATCCTATTTAAATGGTCAGTATATATGCCACATAAAAGATAATTTGTGGATAATAACAAACAAGTCTTATTGGAATGTAAATTGAGCGGAAATCCCGTATCTCACACTTATATTTGGTGGAAATTGATTCAATCTCTTGAATAGTTGTTTTAATGATGCTATTTGATAATACTAGAACAATATTAAAATTTATAATATACTAGATGATCAATTTATAACAACTTATCACCCATTCATTAAAATAGTTTTATTATTTTCATGGTTTGGTGTGTTAATAGCATTGTTTTCTTATACATGTTTTCTCATTATAGATATAGATCATAATAATATTATATAATTTAATGATCACCAGAACAATAACTTTGGAATAATTTTAAATTTTTTACATCAATTTTACTTTTAAAAACCATCATTAAATCTGGTTATAAAAATGAAGTTATGATCTTAGATATGGTAGTTCATACATACGATGAGTATCATTTACATTCACCAATGATCATTGTGGAAAGAAGGTAATAAATTTATTATGATTAAATAATGTTAATAAGGTCATATATATCATTTTATATACTTATATATTTCATTCTTGTGGTCTGGTGATGAAAAGGGAGTCACATCGCTTTGTGAATACAGTAGTCCACATAGACATGAATGATGTTTTCATCTTTATGTTGGTGAAAAGATAATAAATAAAGTGAAATCATATCATTCCATAATGACAAATATTTAAATAATATTATAATATTTATATTTATATTATTTATAATAATTAAAATTTATCTTATCATCTTCTATTAGAAGAATTTCTGAAGTACGAATCACAAGTTTTCGCAAGGAGGTAGTCTACTGGACACATGAAAGATGTTATCATATCACCTATTAAATTGAAGTTAAAAAGGAATATACTATATAATTACTATAGATGTATAAAAATTATAGATATATATATATCATATAAAAACATTATATCTATTATAATTAGAAATAGTGGGAGGTGGTAATTGAAAAATGAATACCATCGGTTCGCAAGGCTGTAGTTTTCCGAACAAACAAATGATGATTTTATAAAAAATTGATGAAATTAGAGAAGTATGTGGTTTATAAATATATTATAATAAAATAAAATTTTATTTAAAATAGATATTTTATTATAAAATGATGTTTTATTAATAATTTAATAACAATGATAATGAATAAAAAATAAAGATACTTGTTTAAGAACATTATATTTTCTTCGAGTATCCTCTATAGATTTTCACTATATCCATCCTATAATGAATTTATATAAAAAAATTAGTCTTATAAGAATAGGGTATAGAATTTTGGATGTTATTTTTTCATATATTGGATGAACCAAGGTGGTTTGAATATTTCATAATTGGATAAGTGGGGGTATCCTTTTATATTGGATTTGAGGGAAAAACATAATTTTTTAAATGATTCAATCATCACCACAATTATATATTTAATAACTCCTAAATGTTTTTCCATTAATGACAATATAATGAAATATTGCTCATTATTTCCTTAAAATTTATATTGGAATATTGGGTAGGTCATTTGTAACCCTTATCCTTTTAGTTTATCCCCCAGAATATCCATTATTACCATAACTTTAGTAATTAATTTTAACTGTTTTCGATATTTATTTTGGTAAAAAAATTTAAAAAAATTATAAATTATAAATTATTCTAAATAAAATTATGTTATATAGGTTTCCATATGTCATTCCTATATTTGAAAAATTTTAATTCTAAATTAGTCTGGTATGTGTGTTAAGACAGCAGTTTTTTATTGAAAAAATGATCCAAAGTTCACAATGTTTTTATATAAACATTTACTATGAAATTTATTAAAATTAAAGAAATTGGATTAATTGATATATAATTTGACTATTTTTATGTTAAAATAAATTTAAAATATAAAATAACATTACAAATTTTTTAAACGATACGGTTGTTTTCAATTAAAATTCATTATTTTTCACTTTTCCCATCTCCACATCAACTGGTTGGGTGGGGGATCAGGTAGAATCAGATGCACCTTTGGTTTCCCATAATTAGATTAAATCCCTTGGGTATGAAACTCAGTCGATACGAAGGCCAAAAATGTGAGGATAAGTAATATATTTTTCTAAACATGGTGTTTCCACAATGGTCTTCGGTAGTCAGGCCTGTTGGGTAGGATGCACACTCGCTCCAAAAGCGGCCAATATAGTCTCATGCCTAAGGATTGTAATCACATCTCATAGAGTGATCAAGGTTTTTTTGATGGTATGTATGAGGATTCTTTTTTAGTGAAACTTCTATTGGTTTCTCATTTTTTCCTTAAAAGTTTTTTTGAAAAAAAAGTATATTTTTAGTCAATTATAATTCATTATTTTTCAGTATTCCTAAAACGTTAATATTTTCAAAAAAAACCCACACATTATACCTAACATACTTTTGGAATTTCATTTTCAAATCATAAATTTTTTTTATAATAATATATGTTATATTGTTTAAAATTAATTTAAAATTTTCGTCACAAATATTGACTAAAAATTATTTTAAAAATTATTTTAAAAAAGCATTTCTTATTATTTTAAATGATTATTATTATATTTATAATCAATAAATAAAATATTTTCATGTGTAAAATATATATTTTCATAGTTTACATTTTCATATTCATACCTACCATTCAAAAAGATAGGTTAAAACTATTACTTTAAATAGTAATATTTTTTTAATACATCATGTTTTCCTCACCCTCGTGGTTGGATGCACAAAAAGATATTAATGAAATTAAGTATTTTCTAATCCAAATATATATTTTTTTAGGGTGTTAAATTTTAATCTATTTTTTTGACATATATTATATCTAATATGATGATCATTTTTTAACATCTCAGTGTGTTAAAAGTTTGGTTAACTAACCTAATAATTTTGTGAACACCTTACATTGTGATTGAAGATTCTAATTGAGATTAATTATTTTTTATGGGATCAACCCCAAATATTTATATTAATACAATTTATGGGTAATTAATTTAATGGGTAAAACATAAAATTTAAAAACTATATACCATTGGGAAATAATAATTATTCATAGTTGGTCTTGTATTTTAGAAAACATTTAGGGAACAAAAAATAATATCTTGAATGAAATTAATTCCTTATATCTAGGATTGTATTTCCACATTTATATTTTATATTTTTTAGTATATGATTATTTTTATTTGAAATTATTGGGTATTATATTTTTTTTGTTTTAGAGTTTGATTTTGTAGATTTACTTTCCCTTAGAAATATTACTAGATCTCCATGGTAAAAAATTTATACGACCAAGAGGATAATTTGACATTAATATTGGGGAACCCATTTGTACATTGATGATATTAAGGATTACTAAACATATATCAAAGAAGAATCCATCTATTTCCTAGATGATAGATTTCGAGAAGAGTGTACACTCTTAGAAAAAAATAGTGTTGGTTAAACCAAAGGGATCACCAAAATATAAAGCTAGATTTGAGGCTCAAGAGGAAGAGAGATCATGTAGAGATACCATGTTTAGTGATTTATTTGAGGATTCATCCTATTATATAGTTTATTTTGATATTTAATCATGGGATATTGACATGAATTCATCTATTTAAGCTAAGTAATATGTAGTTATGGAGGAATAATTTGAAAAATATAAGAGAACAATGAATGAGTGAGCTATGTAATTGAATAAATTTTTTAGTGAATTAATATAGATAATATTGGAATATTATAAAAATAGGTTTTTTATATCCATAAAATATTTGATCATTCAAATATACTTATCATACATTCATTTTCATTCCTAAAATTATCCATGACACCATAATGGATATATAAGAGTAAAATAATTCCGGATGACTATAAATTCAAGTCATTCATAAATTGATACTGGGTAGCATTTTTTGATACTCCTATAACATATTATTTAGGTAAGTTCGAGAATGGAAACCATTCAAAAATTTAATCTTGTGGAAGTAATATTTTATTCATAATTTAATTGGAATCTATTTATGTTTTAGTTTAGAATTTATCTTCAATGATTCCAAACCCCTAATGTGTTTGTATTTCAGTGAAAATACCTCATATTTTTCTTACTTATTATAATTTTATTGGTATATAGAAGTAATGATCAATATATAAAAAATAATGGAGAATGTACCTCAATATCCATCACATTTAATGAATTTAAATGTAAAATCAATTCATTTTAGGGATCTAAGAGATGATGTTACTTTAAATAGTTAGTAATTTTTGTTTTCTTTTATTCCTTTTGTATGATACTTGTGTTTTACATAAAGATTTAATTTAATGAAATACCCTCACTCAGGTAGAAAAATGTCAATAATATTCTTCTTAATAAAGGGGATGGAATCCATAGAACAAATATTTATATTTTTTACATTTTAGATAGCCTAGGGGACATCATTATTTATGAGATATCGTTTATCATTCTAGGAAATTTTGGATTTAACACGTTCATTAATGTTATAGATATAAGTGGATATTTGAAAATTTTAATTTTTTTTTATTTTAAATTGTTTTAAAATAATTTTTGAAAATAATACCAATTCATGATTTTGATTCTTTGAAATTTTTATTAGCTATACCAATTATTTCTAATTTATTACATAACCTAATTGATTGACATATTTTGATTCCGATTCATGATAGATTTTTGAGATGCTTTTAAATGCTCTTTTTTATTCCATATTTCGTGAAAGAACATATAATTTTCAATAATACTAAATATCAAATATTTTACTTTTTAAAGTATTATGACTTTAAAAAACATTAAAATTATTAAGTCCGTTAATTTATTTTCTTTTATCCTATTTGATATTGATACATTCCATATATCTAATCATTTATAAAACCATGAGAGGCTAGAAAATACATGATATGAAGCTTCATTTGATTCCTATTAATCCTTCCTACTAATATTATTTTTTATTATTTCATTATTATTATTTATCATCTCTAAATATTTTGTTTTGTGTATCATGGAACCGTAGGGTGGGATTATGATGAATTAAGTATGGGGAAAACATATATTTTTAATTTGTGATAAAATATTAAAAAATATGTTTCGCTATTCTTATATGGTGGTTCCTCAATTTTATATAATGAGAAACTTGTATAAAATTTAAAAAAAACAAAATGAAAAAAATAGTTCTATTAAATAGTTCAAACAATACAAATTGAGGAACTAAATTACTTAAATTAACAGAAATTAGTTTTCAAACCAATACTAATGGATAAATAAGAAAATATGTAATATTTATGTTTTATGTTATAGGATGATGAATATGTATTTTATATTTATGTATAATATCTTTATTTTTTACTTAATGATAATTTTCCTACTATTGTATCCTTGCAATTAAAATATTTAGATCATTATCCCCCACTAATTACTCTTATAAATATTTGAACCTAAAGGAAAATTCTTCATACCAAATATAAATTTTTATTATAATGAAACTTTAAGGGAAAGTGGGAAACCATTGTCCACAAAACAAGAACCGCAACGTGCTAAAAGAGCTCAGAAAATTATTAAACACCAGGCTTAGATTATTTGAGTTATAAAATCAATATAATTCCTAGTGTAGAGTTCTAATCGAGATGTCTAGATCCTCCCTGATAAGTTCTTCAAGGTGAGTAACCATTATGTCTATTGTGTGAATGAATTCTTCTAAGGTGATTTTCCCTTGATTAAATCCCCGAGCGACGATTCGGTCTTGCTTGTATATCCAAGATTCATGCTATTTAGAGGCCTTTACTTGCAACCTTCTTTCATATATTCTTAAAATCTCATCATTTAAGGCATTTGGATGAAGAACATCCTCTATCATTTCATCCTTGGAGTGGAATATGATCCTTAGACACTCCTATACCTCTTCTTCCATCACTATTGGTTCTCTGCTTGGATCACCCGTTTCCCCGGCTTGTAGACATTTTCATTCCTTTCACCCACCTTTCGTGGATGACCTGGTTTCCATCGGTTTATGCATGTAAGAATAGTCTTTTTGTCCCTTGGGGTTTCCACTTGTCCATAATGCATTTCCCTGAGTCATGCTTTCCTTTTTTCCCCTTCGTCCTTCTTGGGATGTGGGGACCATTTCCTTGGAAAAGGTCCTAACATTCCACTGATAGATTCCTATATCGTTCATCACCAGAATAATCTTTCTCATGCATAAATGTTTGTTCTTGGACCGCCAGACCTTCGAATCAATTTTTAAACTCAAATCCCGGGGCTTCATTGAAAGGATTCAGCTTCCACATAAATTCCACCTTGCCTTTTTTAGCCTCCATGCCATTCTTCATTCCCTCACATCCAAATATCTGGATGGAAGAGGACTGGGGAATGTGAATGTGTGGGTCCAAGGGACTGAAGACACTAACCTCATCATGCCTTCCTAGTCTATGAGACCCTGTAAAATAATGCAAAGAGGATTTCCCCTAAAATATCAATACAGAAGGATCGGCCTACTGTCTTTATCCACTCACCAGAACAATAATATATTGCATGTATGAAGCTGTGGGAAGCTTGTTTCCTCAGTCCATCAATTGCAGTTTCATGTAGGAGTCCTCCTAGCCCCATCATTGAGGGCCCCCAAGGCTGTGGACATCACTGGAAGAAAAATTCTCCACTCCATCATCAATAGTTCTGGATGGGGCTGGGTGTTCCACCAGATCCAGATTCAAGGAGACCTCCTAATCCAATACATCCACTGGACCTAATTTTACTCTACCCACTTGTATGGGGCTGATCCCTAGATCATGCTTTAAGGGGCATAGGACATCCACAAATTGTGGCTCGGGCACCTTTTCCTGAACATCCTTCACTGCAGTTGGTGGCCTCGAAGAGGGGTACTGCATAAGCTGACCCTCTTGAGAACTGCCTTCAGGAAACATTTTGGTTGTTCCTAAATGAATTTTATAGGAAAAAATTGATCAATTACATGGATGGGGTGTAGATTTTATGTGTTGTAGACCTATTTTTTCCCCAAACCCCCTTCTTAAAATAAGGGTTCTAAAATCCTGCATTTATAGTGAGTGTATCATGGATTTCAATGCAATCCATTAGCACATAAATAAATAAATTTGTAGAGTATTTCCTGTAACCCACTTCAACACATGTATTTGGTTCTATATCATATATCAAAAGGGAATAATTGTATGTATTTTGGAAGGGAAATGGGTTGTATTATAGGGTTTTTATATTCCCTAATTATTGGAAAACCAATATCAACCTGAGATTTGGGTTTTTGGATTTCAATTCTTCAATACTTTTTTTGAAGATATAGATAGTTTAATAGAGTGTTAAATGGAATTAAAAACCCTAGTCAAGATTCATGGGGATAATGGTGATGATTTATATTTTTTAGGAGAACATTATCCCTTTTTTTAATTTATATTTCCTAGGTAGGCATGGCACAACCCTTATTCTTATTCAATATGAGAAAGAAGGTAAGAAGAATATTGAGATTTAAATTTACAAATATTAAGTTTATAAAATATGGGGAAAAATATTTTCCCAAAATAGATAGAAAGTAAGATATAATGATAAATACAATTTTTTATCTTTATGGAATCAACCACCAAGGAGATACATATATTAAAAAAATGTATTTTTATTTTTTTCTCATTTTTATATTTTAAATTTATATACATGATTTAAATTGAAATTTAATTACGAATGAAAAAATTTCACAATATAAACTTAGATGATAATGTTTTATTAATCAATGATTTTTTTCACTTTTAATTAATGGATCCTCAATCACTAATGAATAAACAATCATAGTATTATGGAATCGATGGAAGATTGTTCCTACAACATGTTTTACATTATAATTTTCTTATATGTTTTGTTATTAATCTATATTAAATTGTGAAAAAATAATATCCTATCACCTAGTTTCCTAGAAAGAGCTATTTATATTAGTTAACAAACAACAATAATGTTTATGGGAGTGAAAGATTAAGAGATGACCTTATATTCATGTTTTAATAGTGAGATGGAACTTAATGCATCATGTTTTATATAGGTTACCTTGATTGTTTGAATCAATGAAAATATGAAATCTATTTATTAATTATCAATTATTACTAATCACATAAATAAGTCTCACAAAAAAATTTTATTAATCTCATTACTATAATAGAGTGATTTTGAATAAGGTAAAAATAACCTTGGTCATTAATTAAACTTTCTTATTTAAAAACTAATTTATCAACACATTATTTTATTAACGTAGTAACCCAGTTTAATTTAGTTAGGCTTTGATTATTTCTCCTTATGGACAATTCTATGAGAATATAACTATTTTATTTAATATCATAATTTTTATTCCTAGTTCCAAGATGGATTAACCACTCATGTTCAGTTTACTATTATGTAAGGGTATGTGAATATTTTGTGAAAAAATAAATTGTAATTTTTTCCACCATCGATATTTAACATTGTGTCTTGGTTTATAAAATTGCTACAATTTTCTTATTTAATACCTAATAAATACACTGAACACCTTCATTAGATATTTATATAGAGATTGTAAACAATTAAAATTAAAATGGGACACTTATTATAATCATACGATGAGAGTATTTTAATTATTCTTAATGAATATGAATAATAACTAAAAACTATAGGAGAATAAATTTTTACATATGGTACCATATTTATAATTATATTAAGTTGAAATATTATCTTAAAATTTTGAATATAAAGCTGAAGAATAAAATTACTAGTTTTACTTAGGTTGAGGGATATATTTCTCATAGAGTAAAAATGGATTTTTTGGAAGAAAAAAGTAAATTCCATGATTCCTAGATTCTATGAAATTGTGTGATGGATTAATTTAATGATGGAATTATAGGTTATATTTTAAATTTTATTGACTAGTTATCTTAGGGAAACTATATTGGCGAGAAATTTGAGAAAATATGAAAAATCTATAACACCCATTCCCAGAATATTAAATAATATAATTTTAGTAATAAGAGGGTTGATATAAATATAAAACATTATAGGGATATGTTAATTCACTGTGTTGTGTATGGGAAATAAAAACCATTTATCAGAAAATTAAATTCCATTAATGGCCATAACAAAGGAATATTATGTTTTATTGGGTGTAGATATTGAATTAACATTGAATAAATTTCAGGAAAATATTTAAATGATATAAAAACCATAATATTTCTTATAAAATGATCATGTGTTTTTATTCATAATTCAATACAACCTATTTGTTTTTCAAACCAAAAAATTACCAAATACCAAAACAAAGATAGACCATATAGATCTGAATAAAATTTAATAGGATTGACCAATGAAACTTTGAACAAAATGGATTCTCGAATGGGTCATATTGAATATAAAATAAATAATGTAAATTGAAATAGTAAAAAAAGTATTAATAATCTTGAGTTATAATTTTGTAAAAATGTTAAAACATTCAACGAAAGGGGGAATATAAATTAAACACTACCATTAAAGAAATCATACAAAAATATTATGTGGATATGAACTCTAAATTAATCTAAAAACTCATGATTTATTTTATAAAAAAACTTGTATGAATAAAAATAAAATAAATGGTAATTTTATAGATAAAATAATAATTTTTTTCTACTACGCACTGTTGATATTATCCAATCTGAATTGAATTTGTTAGAAAAAAATAAGGGAAATATAATTTTGATAAACTCAATAACCTCAGGCTTCATACAATGTATAAAATTATAAAAAAGATGAAAGATCATTTTAAAAAATATATATAAATGAAAAAACACTTATTATTTGGAAAGTATTTATTAATGAAAATTAGAAAATATAAAAAAAACAAGTGTAGGAATCATGTCATAAAAACATAATTATTCATTGATGTATATTTCGTCATCTAAAGAATGAAAAAAAACATTTATAAATGAAAAATAAATAAAATAAAAAATGCTAATATGAGAGTGGGAAGACTAAAAATGTGTTTTATATATTATACTAAACAAATACCATTTCCATAATGAGTGAGAAAAGTAAATAATTAACGAAGAATTAAATAAATTGATGAGTTGGCCAGAAAAGCTCTAATTAATATTATATTTGATATGTATTAAATAAAATTCCTTCATATTCAACATTTTTTAAATGAATTATCAAAAAAATGGAATATTTTTCTATATTACCTCTCATATGGTATGGTATCATTGTATCATATTCATAAGAGATAAATAGATTGATTATGTTCAACAGGAATAATCACATAACTAGGTTTCCATATAGAAGAATGTTGTATGGAAGTACAGATATTAAAATAGAAGAAAAGTGTAATGAAAAAATAAATTTGAATGGAGATAGTGGTAAAAAAATCACATGAAAATTAATTATCAATTTAAAGTCAACAAAAAACAACAATAAATCTTCAATGATTCCAAAGATCATTGATTCATGAGATATGAAGAGGATATGACATAATTTTCATTTCAAGATCAGTTTGCTAATGTTTAGGATTTTATCTTCTATATAGACCATGAAAATAATGTAATATAATTAAATAAAATGTATTTTATTATATTTTACTAATATCCATCAAAATATAATATTTTTTTTCCAAATGATGAGTGTTAAAAATGAAATTTGCAATCAAGAAGAACTTAAATTAACATTTAACCTATAGTTGAAAAATAAAATAATTAAAAGTCATCCCTATAATATCTAGATATTTTCAACAAAAAAATTGTATAGAACAAGATATCTAATGACACAGAAAGTTCAACTTACTCCATTCCATAAATATTAAACTAAATGGATTATCCCAATATTTCCCACCAAATTTAGATTTTCACTAAATCAACATTATAATCTCCTAGAAAATTTTAATTCACCATAATTTCACATTTAATAGATTTTAATAAATTTATTACTATAAAAACATATTGAAAACAAGCATACATCCAAAAATAAAATCTAAGGTTGTTTTCTGTTTTCCATAAATCCAAACTGGTTGTAAATTCCAGAATAGATAACATAAACTGTGAAATCACTAACCAATTTCAAGGTAAGAATTACTATCCCATATACATATATTTATCATCATTATCTCAGCATAGAGAAAATATTATGGGTTATCTACCCTCAATCATGTGTTTCCAAAAAATATAAACTTTCTACTTAATCGCATTTCTAGGTTATTGATACCATTCAAGGGATGCCCTGAAATCATTAGAGAAAACGTATTATTGTCTAATAATAATAATGAAAAAAATTATTATGACCAGAATATCTTTGATAAAAATACTTCTATATCATACTTATTGGGTCAAAATATACAATCACATCAATCAATTCCCTTTGGTTGTAGTATTAACATAATCTTGACATTAATCCTTTATCTTTTTCAAAGATATATTCACTTGAAGCTTATGGAATTAGTTTTTTATAGATCACAATCAAATTATAGTTGAATCACTAAAAAAATATTTCTTTCATTAATATTAATTTATGCTCATGGTTTTATTTTTCTCTATACATGAAAAAAAATCCCATTCACTTCATGAAATTACCAGGATGGTTCTATCTATAATTATCAATTGTGAGGAAAAAATTCCTTCCTTTTATCCTATTACCAAATTTTTTCTTTTTCACCCCCTTCATATCTTGCTTCCCAATGAAACCATATTATATATAGAATTATATCTATGTCATGATGGAACATGATACCATGTTCTCATATGATTTTAATTTTTTGGGTACTAGATCCCTTCAGAATACAGGCTTACACAAGTCAAAAAATGATCAAAATTAGTATTTGGATTATAAGCATTGATGTAGTTAACATTACTTCTAATAGGATTAATTTTAAAATAATTGAATACACTATATTAGATCATAACATTATGTATCATAATGTATAATATCAATACTACTGAAACACCAAGAAAAAATTTAAAAAATTTATTACGGGATAATCCAATAATCATAAAGATGTTTTTAATGAAGGATTCACAATCACAAAACCATTATCTGATCCTTTATAATGAAATTTAATGAAAATTTAAATTATCTTAATAATATCACCTAGAAGTGTCAAACAAGGTTCACTATAAGGCCCATTGATGTATACATGGTAATAATCGAGTTATGCCTAATGTCCCTTTTTAGAGATATTAACCAAAAGGTATATCAATTCTATAAACAAGTTCAGTTATAGTCCCTAAAAATGGATTCATTTATAAAAATATTCACATAATTTCTACATGACCAAAACATTAGTATGTTCTTCAATACATATACATATTGTAGGGTTATATTCCCTAGTCGATGTTTTCTATAATCTAGTTCCCATGTTTTCTATTAAACCTCCTCTAATAAAAACTATAAAATCCCAAATCGAGTAACCCAGAGCTGGGATTTACGTTATAAAATTGGGACTGCATACAAGTTATCAAATCTTTAAGGAATGAATAATGTATTAGTCTTAGTAAACTGGATACATACTTTAATTTGATATAAATTTGAAAATAGAAAATAAAAAACCCATTATATATGAGAAATCCACTATTCCACATAATTTATCCATTCATATTAATAAAAAAACACGTACTAGTATCCTAGGGAAAGTTAAAAATAAGAAAGGGTTGATCTTAGATTCTCAGTAAGGCTATGTATAGAGTGGAATATATCATCAATAAATAATAATTATCAAAATGGAATGGTATATAACTGAAACACATTCCATTTAACACAATAACATGAAAAATATATGGTAGGAAACAATGATGTTCAAATAAATCCATATAAATAATAAAATAATCATGAAACATATCCATGTATATTTTATGGGTAGAAAACCATATAACATGGGAATATAATTTTTCTCCTGAGACATGTACATGCTTGAGGGTCTCTATATAATAGTGACCCACTCAACACTTACTATTTACTCATTCCTCAAATAGAAGTGGTCAAACATAACCAAAATAAACATTACTATTCAAAAATAGAATATGAAATTTTAGTATATACCCCAATAATATAAAAATAATCATAAAACATCAATATAAATATGATTAATATTGATAAAATCACATATAATCATTCATATTTATCATAATTCACAAAAAGATAAGGATGATACCAATATAAAATAAAACTTATGGATCATAAGTAAATATTTTCGGGATTTTGGAATATAAATAACATAAAAATACAATCAATATAATTTTTTAGGAAACATACTTATCATGTTTAAAAGATATTTCAAACAAAATTTTCACAAAATATTTTCAAAAAAATCATTAAAAATAACATTTTAAAACATTAAAAATGAACTTTTAAATTTTCATTGGTCAGAAAGGTGGAAAATTATATTCATGTTGCAAATGATAAAACATTTAATTCGGTAGTATATCTTATAAATATCACCATAATTTGGGAAACTAATTCCCTTCATTAGAATCATCACATTCTAGAATAAGTATCCCATTTATAAAGGAAATAATTAAATACATTTGATTCTGTCCAACTGATATCATTATTAAGGCTATGTGGGAATTATATTCAATGGCATGTTGTTAATAATATCCCACTATAATGGGAATATATTTTATGGAGATGAAGAATTTATTTAATGGGAACATATTATAGAAACATGAAATTATGTGGTAATTGGAAAATGCATCCCATACCAAATTCCATGATATCACAATGTACATGTCATCCGAGCCCTTATGTCATATCATCAGAAGTAGGAATGTAATCCCATGTCATATGTATAATAAATAGAAAGGGTGTGAATTTCCACACATGGAAAAAATATAAAGAAAGGCATATCTCATCCTTCTTATAATAGAATAATATAACTTGTCAAAGAACCCCATAAAATTATCACAACACTAATTAGAATATACAATATATTTATAAATGATAAATGTAAAAACAGCCTCGATGTAGGTATAACCTAACACACCATATAATTATAACAAATGAAAATTTTCACCTTCCCTAACTATATACATATAAAAAAACAATTTATAATCCCATTGGATACCTCATACATAGAGGGGGAAGAACACTTACCCCATTTATCACTCATATAAGCCAAAAAGAATAACATGGAAAATAATAATTTTTCATTTTGATCAAAATTCCTGCTTACCTAAACCAATTTGGATACCTATATCTCAATGGGACTAAGGGAACATATTCCATGTCCTCTACATCATTACCAACAAAGAATACATCATTCTTAGTTCTAAAATATATACTTCCTAACACTTTAAATCCACCATATAGTCATCATTAGATCCACACAAAAAAGGAAGGCCAAACAAATCCCTAATTGAATATAATATCTCTCAAATATTTGGATGAAAATATTACATTTAATGGATAGAACCCATATATAAGGAATGTAAACCTCTTAAACATCTAAGGAGTCTGAATTCACATTGTAAAGGTCCAATTAATCAAATATTTTCATAAAGAAATATTTATTGGATAATGATTATAATATACCTATACATTAAAAAAGGCATTCAACCATTAATGATCATAACATCCAAAATATAATTTATATTGTCCGTTAAAGATCAATAAATACATAAGAAACAAACACTAGTTATGTAATTAATTTAGTTATAGTTCGATAAAACAAAAGCAATAAGACTCCAGAACACACATCATTTGGAAAATTCATATTCCAAAGAAAATTTTTATTTATGACCTACCTCATATTAAAGTTAACCAATTATTAAAAGATCACCCAATCTTCTAGTATCATCCATTCTTGATGTGGATCTATCAACTTTCATCTAACCACACAGGGCCATGAATACAAAGAAAACACATTAAAATTAATGATTAAAACTATAAATTAATTACTCAAATTGATTAAAATTATTTCATATAGTCATAATCAATGGATGTCTCATCAGGTTTCATAAAAATTCAATAACCTCTGGTAGTGGGGTTAGGATTTATCTCAATACACTCGCAATTCTATCCCTGAATAAATCTCTACCACACCATATTGATCCATCAATATATTATACATCAACTCAACTTGAAAAAAATAAATATTGGATGTGGGTTAACATAAATGAAATGACACAACACTTAGACAATTCTTCCCCACATATCATTCTATAAATGAGAATAAATACATCCCCTTCATCCTATTCTGATTCTAGTATGATCTATTGGGCTCAACATCAAATCCCCAATTCCAATACATGTAAATTTTAGAAACTTTTATAGATTAAATATGATAGTGAAATAGAGAGAAAAATTAAAAAAAATCAAAGTAATTCCTTCAAATCAGTCACAAACCAAGGGGACAAAGGACAGATAAGACAAAGAAAGGATTGTGTCCTCCTCATCTATTGGAAAACAGATGATTTAAACCCTAGAGTGGGGTGTAAAAAATGAGAGTAGAATTTAAAATTTTTCCCTCTTTAAAAAAAATATAGAATAAAATAATAGACTTGGTTTACAAACAAAATACACCTGGTACAAAGAACTAGTGAACCAGTAGCTTTATGAAAGGAGATGGTCCCATTGGACTATCACCAGGAACCCAGTTACACCAATCCTTGTACCTAGTGCCTTGAATTAGCCATTTTCATACACCATATAACTATTCAAACTTTATGAACACATCATGGGTATCTTATACCCTCAATACTTACTTAGAAACTTCATTTTATACATTCAATATGTTCAAAAAAGTTATAATTCTTGATTCAAATCCAAAAATTTAAAACATCCCCCAATTGTACATCTATTAAAACCTAGTTTTCACTGAATCCACAAACATGAACTGAGGAAATACATTGAAACATCCAAATTATAATACATATCATTACCTAGACGTTTCTGTATACTTATATCAAAAACCACATCAGTCACAAAATCTGATGTGTGGACAAAATCTATTTCGTTCATTACCAATTATTATGTTGAAAACACATCAGAACTAGTGGAATTGAATAAAAAAATGTACACAAAATTCAATGACCCGTTATAATTTTTTTGTATATAAAATTCTTCACATTGATCCTTAATGAATATATAACTCTCCATCAATATTAAAATTTGATAATTGGTACCTTACAAAAAATATTAACTCTAAAAAAATATAATATTAATATCATAGAATTATCTAATTCCATAACTCCAAAAATATTCCATACCTCCAATTACACTAGTGGTTTATAAATTAACTGGATTATCATCATCATAATTAACATCACCAAAATAAACCAATACATCAGTTAGTTTGTGGTAACCTTTTTCACCTCAAAGACCTGTGGGCCTCATAAATATAAAGTCACTCCTAAGATATGATAAAAAAAGACTCACCCTATTACATATGGTTCGATATATGATGTGAGTGTTGAAATTAATTTAACAAGTCCTATAACTTACCAACTTTGAATCATTCACTGATTAATAATTGACTTCATTGACCATCTACATAACTAAGATCTTCTAGTCAAACATGGATTTCACCTAATAGGATGATATCATTTCATGTTTTGTTTTATTTATGCATTAAAACCGATTCTCACAACACATCGCCTGAATAATCAATTGAATAAAACCTAAATCAATGGTGGAACCTCTCTATATTATTTTATATCATTTTAATTTGATCTACTGATATAAACATGTCACGCAATCAGGTAAACACTAACACACATGATACCCAAGTTATCACATCCATACAATCTTACCCCACTAGCCTCACCCTAGGTTCTATGACTTCAAAATGATCAATGAAACAACTATTCATTATTATAAATAATCCATGGCTACAAGCAGATTCTCAATTTTCATAACCCTGAGAAAATATTTCCCTATCACTTCTATATGGATTTGAGGTTCCAACTAATAATCAACGTACTCTAGATTAGTTATTAGCTTAGTAATTTAATTTGTTCCCTACTACCATATAAAATGATGTTCCACCAAATGTTTCACTAATTTTGTCGAGATTATAAAAACATCATTGTGTTTATAAATCCATCAAAAACCTCACTAAATCCCAAATATTTTTAGAATCAATATGTAATAGACATACTTATGTTTAATATTGATACATCGTCAAGGGTGAACACCACAAGAAAATAAAATATTACTTACACCTTCCCACATTGATCATTAATCCAATCATACTCCATCGGTGATCATTAATTATTATTGATAAAATAATTCACCTAGCTACTATTTATCATGAATTTTATGGATGGTTATACCCCATCCCAATATAAAATAACATTATAAGGTCAAATTCCCCATAAAGGTGTCAAAGGAGGAAAAAAATACCTATCAGGACTCATGATATTCATGAAATAAATCATATGGAGTCATGAAACCATCACACATAGACACTCTCCTTAATCTAGAGAGTTTCCAAAAAATATATTTCAGTATTCCCTACATGGGATCTGAGGTTAAGAAGTCCTTAATAAAAACTAATCTAACAATTAAAAAGGCTATATTAATTCAAACCCATGAAAAAATAAACATGTTTATCATGGAAGAGTAGCTTTCTAACAAAATGGGAGGGGAATATATGATGATTTATTTACAAAAATTAACATTTCTACCATTTCTAGTGGAAATGAAAAACTAAATAGGGAAACACATATGTTTTTTCCCTTTCAATAACCCAAGTTACATCATTAAGAGTTACAAGCGAATAATCATATGTTAAATAACTAAATTGAAAACCAACCATTCCTGCCATGCATATTGGTTATGTCATAATATGGAATATTCCATGTTCATATATATAAATATACATCAAGGAATGCCTTATGCCAATATGATTTCATATCACATGTTATTGAAATTTTATTTGTATTGTGTATATAACATAAATCAACTTCACACACTATTAATCAAAAATGAATCCATATACCATCATTTTATACCTATCTTAGACTACCCTCACAACATCACAATTGATCATGGTTAGAATCTTCAAAATTACCCTAGCACATGGATGATAGTTATCTTTCAACTTTATGAAGTTAAAATCATCATTAAAATACCCTATAACATATTATATTTTCCTTTTTCTAGGACAGCCCGCACCTAAAAGTACCCTTTATGATTCCTTCTCAATTATATAGGGTAATTCATAGTCTATCACCCCCTACAAGGCCTTCATCAATAATAACATCTCAATTATCATAAATTTACACCCACTCTAGAGTGTCGATCTATATGTGGCACCTGCATAAAAAATACCCCCTTGATGATCTGTACCATATCCATAAGATCATAGTTAATGATACACATATGAAATGTGTCCCATCATACCCTAATAGAAAACAAAAATTGAAATAGAATGAAATTGGTCCCACTAATCCATACACATAAGAAAATATATGTGACGTAAATCTCTTGGTAATAACTATACACCTACCAAAATACCATTAGTCTAGGTTTTACAAAAATAAAGGATTTACCTCATCCATTACTTAAGGTAATATAATGGTAAAAATCAAATTATTAGTAAGAAGAATGATACCCTTATGTTATATATAAAAGAACTATATTAGTTTTTTCGATACATTAAATAACTATACAGAATAAAATAATCAATGTGCTCCCCCAATTGGGATAACTGAATTTCATCTTAATCATATTTTCCAAAATGATTGATAAATACATTCCTCTTACCACCGTGGGCCAAGAGGAAAACAAATAAATCAATTATCCAAAATCAACATACATATAATAAATCTAACAAATCAACTATAATAATAAATTTCAAAAAAAAAATCTAATTCTCATGTAATTAATATATAGAAAATGTGGATATTGGATTTGAATAATATAAACAATATATTACAATTTTTCACCAATAATATTTTTATCTAAAAAAATTAAAAATAGGAGCATAAAAATACTCTAATTCCATATTATAGTGTCTCTGATTAGGTTCACCACCACTGTGACCAAACTATTTGAACATATATCAATAATTCCCCACCATAAAATAGTGTCTACCATCTAATGTCATGGGTTTCTATAAAAATAGATAAACTATACAATATTTTTTTTATATATCCCTTAAACATAAAATAAGTGATAAAAATAATCTATTATCACTATAAAAAACATTATACAAATATAAATCATAATAAAATTATAAATATACTAATAATATCAACCATAAAATATCAAAATGAGATGTTACAAATCCCACAAATGAAATATAAAATGAAGAATTTCCCTCATGGGAATATCATAGATAATGAAATCTAAAATAAATAAAATCCATGATCACCCACTAATATAATCGTGATTCACTCCGTGACATTATCACCTAACTATAGTTGAAAATTATATCTCAACCATCCATAGTAGTATTTGTTCCCTTAACATACACTACAACTAAGAATTACTCTCAGGTTAAAAGGCTCCCAAGTACTGTTTGAATACAACTCAGCAGGCCACCATATATGCTGTCTCTATGACTGTAAAAAATAACCAAATTCATATACTTTGTGACATACATGTGTATGAAATAAATCAATAAAAAACAATTACATCAAATATTTATTAGAAATGGGTAATATAGATCTACTCTAGTGTGATCATACCTACTTCATCTTGTGTTGGTGTGTCACTAAACATATCAAATAAAAACTAACTAGTAATCACATCCCATGTCGACACCACTGAGATTCATGTACCAACATAGTGTAAGGAACTATATAAATGGAATGTTTCTCCAATAACATAACCACAATAATGGGTATAATGAACCTAAGACAATATAATTACCATTACATAAGATCTATGACCAAATAAAATACAAAAATATTGGGCACATTAACCCGAAGTAATCACATTCAAGTGTGCATTTTGTCTTAATTGTAATGTCATGGGAGGGATTATAATACCCACAAAATGTATACAAGTATCATCACATAAAAACAACATCAAAAATGAGATGGAATAATGTCCCAATCGATGGTTTTGAAAAAAAAGGTAAATGAAAATTATCCACTTTATTTGTAAACATTATAATATTTGTAATTATGTCCCATAATATCCATTAAAAATGGGAATCCAATATACTAACTTGAAAATATCCCATAATTGATAGTATATAGTTCTTCTAAGGGTATTATCAATTAAAATTTGAACATCTCATGCCATTTGAATCATTATTTAAATTGATAATTTAATCCCATAGTGACTATCAACATACAATCAAATTTTCCCATATTTGTAATTATCACTTAATAGAAAGATCATGTCACTTATAATGGAGTAATAAGTTTCTTTGTAGTTTATACCACTTCCATCATCATCATGTCCTTGTGGGAATTATTTTTGATTAATTTATTTTAATAATATCCCACTATAATAATTATAACACCCCTGTTCATAATCTAATCGAAAAAATGATATAATATATGTAACTATATCATCATATTGTTGGTGGGTATCATGTCCCATTACACTTGTCAAAATGTGACATTGGGTATTTCATCACAGGCCTTAATCTGGATCAACAAGCATGAGAATTATATATGAATACATTATTATAATAATTAAATGAGTAGTTAATCCCATTCTTGAACAAAAAATAAAATAAGGGGAATCTCTTCCACATCACAATAGAGTAATACAATCGAGAAGAACATGACATTATATAATCACAACGTATATTGGCATACATAACAGTTTAAACAAATCCAGATATAAAAATAAAAATTAGTTACAAATAATTATTAACGTTATATTATATTATGTTAGGTTTATCAAGAGTTTCAAAACCTACATCCATATCCAAAACCAAGGCATAACATAGTTGGTTAACATATACTGAGGGGGATAGTAAGTCTAAACTAATTCAACACTAAAAAAACAAAAAGTTTAATAATTCAAAAATAGTTTTTTATTTGTGTTATGACTGAACATTAAATCACATTATAAAAAAAATTTATAGACAAATATTATGGAATTTAATTAAAATTAATTATAATTATTAAGGAACAAATAATCTGAATAAATGACTAGACTTCAAACTTATAGTCTCAAATGACCTATACCCTTTTCCATAAACCATTTTCTAGAAATAATCCTTCCATAAACATTAAAATATATTTTTTTGTCTTTTTTGGGTAAGAACATGTGCACAACTAATTTGTTTCCAAAAATTCCAAGGGGGTTCTTTTCATTCCATATAAAATGACACCACCACTCCACATTACTCACACCTAAAAAAATACATATAGTTGTAAAATATAATTAAAAATAGATTGCCAAAAACCCTAACCTATTCCACTATTCCTTTCTTATTTTAGTAACTATTTCAAGGAATATTTTTTCTACAATCAAAAATAAATTACACAATTAAGAGGTAACATCTTCTCTCAAGATCTCGAGATTAATTTCCATTTAACACCCCAATTTATTATATTTAGTCCTTTATTACATAAAAAAGTATCATAAATAATGTATGACATTTTTATGTAAGGATATCGACCCAAATTTACTCATACATCCATATAATGGATAATGAACATCTTGTTTCTATGTATGGTGGACTACTACCTCGCAAAATGATGATATTTCATTTTTCCATTACCACCTACCATTTTTTCCATTATGTTGGAAATCTATTTATATATTTATTTTATGATATTTATAATATCTTCATTTTTTTAATTTTTTTTAGAACATACATTTTATGCTATAATCTTGTGTAAATACGATAATTTCGTTTGAGGAAGTGTGGACTGTCCCACCCCCAAAGCAATATGACTCTTTCATTCCATACATGTAACATATAATTGATAATTTTTATAAACCTATGTAACATATATAACATTTATAGGAAAATTTAATTATAATATACATATTTATCATTTATTTTTTTATTTTTTTATTTTTTTATACATCAATTAAATTGATGTAACGTTCATGCATACGTACCACCCACCGTCTCCAAAATATCAAACTTCATTTATAATCTCCAAATATAATTGACTACTATAAATACATATATAATGATTATATATGATAAGTAATAAATTAATAAAATTCATGAGATGATGAACCCTAGTCTATTTATTTAGTACAATAAAATACAAGTTAAACTTACTTGAGAAAACAAGGCAATTTACACCTGAAATAGTGTAATTAATGTAATGGTGTTCACAAATGGGTAATAAAATATTATAAAGAATTAATATATGATATTATAAACATTATTATAGTTCAGGAATAATTTATTAAGATATTTTATACCACTATACAGGAGGATAAAGACTACTAAATAAAAGGAGGTCTAGGGTGTGGGAAGTTCATCTCAATTTACATTTTATTTAGACTTCTTTGTTATTATGCACCCATTCACTTTTATTTGGTTCATCTACTTATTTTTTTTATTCCGTATCATGAATCCTATTATTTTTATGATTTTATAAGTTTCATTTTATTTAATACCATTTTGTAGATTATATTCAAATGTTTCAAAGTGGTAAGGGACACATTGGAATGTTTTCATATTATTGTCCTCAAGATCGTTCTTAAATATTATCTTTGCAATATCATATACTTTTGAGATTTTTAAACTCATATAGAAACAATAAAATTATTGTAATCATTTTTCGTATATTTACTTGAATATATATATTCTCATCCAATTATTATTATTATTTACTAGACCATATACCATTTTACAGATGGTGTCTACTTTGACAATTATTCAATTATTTGGGGAGTCCTTAATAGTTTCATATTATTTATTAAATACATATATATGATAGTTTGTATTATTATTTTATATATATGAGTAATTGTTTGAATAAAAATTACCAATGGATCACAAACATTATATATCTCCTCGATGCCTTGACAATCTCTCACGAGATAAATAAGTTGGCCAAATTAAATGAGGTTTTATCTGTAGTTTTAAATAATCTTGTGAATGGTCTTGAAGGTATTGGTATTCATGTGCATCATTAATGATATCATTTAATAATGTGTTTCCCTTATTTATTTTCAATTATTATTTATCAATGAAATTTTCCATTAACATATCTGTGGATGTAATCCATTCACATTTTCTGGATTTACGGAATGCATTTCGATTTTTTACCTTTCCACATTGATTTTTACTTATATATTTATTATAATGGAATGTGTTATCAATTATTTTACTATACAAGGTAATTTTTTATCATTGATTCATTATCTCTTTGAATTTACATACCCTTACTGAGCATTTTGTCTCACCTTTATTATGTTTCAAATCTACAGGTTTTGAAGAAAAAATCTTTTATTTGGCTTTCAATGATATAGTTTATTTTATTTTACTAAGTATCATGTTTTTAACTTCTTTTTCCCATTGTATTATGGGTATCATTTATGTATTAATTATTTTCAAGATCACTAAACTAATCAGTCCTTTAGGATTTGATTCCTAGTAATCATGACAATGTAATAAAACAATGCACCAGATCTGGGATTTTGGGGTCGGAAATTTATGGTTAGTATCAATGTATGTTTAGAAGAAACCATGGAATCTAGATTTAGAAAATAAAAATTAGGGATAGAGTCCATAAGTTATAAAATAAGGATAACTGTACAAGAATATCTTATTATTTTGGTAAGGTAGTGATTATGTGGGTATTACCGGAAATACAGCCTTCTCTACATACTACATGTCGACTTGGTTTTTGAATATATGTACCTTGGATTAATAACTCTAGCATGGTGTTCTGAGCCTGACTCATGGTAACCTGACACATGAAAACAAGCCTTATAATGCACCTATTTTGACACTCTCAGGGGATATGCTTACGATGATTCCAATTTTCATTAAAAACCATTATTATGGACATTAATGTATTGATATCCCAAAAAACAACATTTACAATTATGGGGTTAGATATGAATATATTTTTCAATTTATTATTAGTTTTTAACTAGTTTTTGGATTAAACATTATTTTATGATTTCATATCATGTATGCCATTGTTTTGAAATAGATCCTTGTAGAAAAATTGTGAACACTTCCAATGATCATGATCCAAAGAGTTACAATGATTATATCTTTGACAGTATTAAAACAAAATTTATAAAGAAAATAGTCTCCTGATTATTCGCATCATATGAGAAAATAATTTCACATGCCAACAAGATTGGAAAGGAATTCTCTATGTCCTATTTCTTCGAATTAATCCATGAAAATAAGAGGTTATATGAGAACCATGAAGAAGGGAATGATTCAAAGAAAAATATGGGAAAGGAAGATTTTTTATCATGTGAAAATTATGGCTAGAAATATTCCTATAATTTTCTGAAGGGAATGTGAGTCTATTATAAGTGTGGAGAAAAATGACACCAAGTTCATGATTTGAAGGGAAATAAAAAGTTTTCTAATGTATAATACTTTAATTACAATTATATAGGTTATTTTGTGAATCAATGTCCCAATTATCAAAGGATAATACCTCAAATGATTATATAGGATAATGATCAATTCATGATACTTCAATAGATGAATATGAATTATTAATATCACCATTCAAGAATTATGTCATTTTAGTATTTTACCATCAATGTATTTATTATAAGAATTATGTAATACATGAGGATTGTACCGTAGTACCTCTTTGTTAAGGATTTGAGATATTATGATAAATGGTACCAAGAAATAATATTCAATAGATGTTAAACTTTTCAAAATACACATAATTGTGGGAAATACAACCCTTAAGATGTTCCTGATGATGAGATAATGATGATGAAATGATTGATTTTGATAAGTGATTGATAAATTGGAATTAATTAATGACTTGTTGACATTTCATCTATTCCATCACTAAGGGAGTTTATAAAATGTTTGTATTTAAATATTATATCCAATAATACGTAAGGTATAATTATGAATGCATGTTTTAAATATATTTATATGGTGATATGAGTAATTACCATATTTGAAGAGGATGCATGGTGGGGTTATAAAAATATTTGGAATGTAAAAACATAAATATGATTCATGTTGACTAAAGGATAAGTAAAATTTCATTTTGGAAAATCAGTGAAATCATTTCTTAATAATTGGATTGTATTATTTTGGAAAAGTAAACCATCTATGTAATGGTTTATGTTGATTATTAAATTAAATCATTGATGTTAATGAATTACATCACCATACGATGCATCCCATTCTAATAGATGATATTGAAATAGTTCAAGGAATGAAAAAAAAAATTATTCTTATATAAACATATCAACTAAGTATATTTAGGAATATTCATTTTAGAGTGAAAGAGTTACTCAACTCTAAGAAAACTGATCTTGAAACAAAAAATGTTGTCCTAGTACCCTTGTTTCTAATGAATCAAATAACCCTTAGATCATCACAGAGTTAGAGATTTCTTATTTTTAGCACTCTCATGACCATGTTCTCTTGAACTCTCCATCAGTACACAATTTCTATATTTTTCCAATGTATCCATGTTTCCATTTCCTTCATTTTTTCTCATACTAGGGAACCTAGTTATGTGATCATTTCACATTCCTTTTTCTTTTATTAATAATATTTTATATTAACATTTTTATGATGTGGGTATCTCTACAATAGTTTATTTTCAATCCATGTATCATAAAGAAAATTTTTAATTTTGGAGTATTCAATTTAATTAATGTGGGGATAATATAACACCCCAAAATTCTAAACTAAGAATATTATATTTGATAGCGTGAAGGACACTCAAAACCAACCATGTTAAGGGATATTATTTTGTGATAATTTAAAATATAAGTAATTTTTTAAATATATTTGTTATATTTAATATTTTTCAATTAACAAAACACCATGTTAGTGTGTGTTACACTCACGAGCAACCTTCTTCGATGGCTTTCATTACACACAAGATCTGGTTTTACCGATCACTAGTATATTAATGAAATATTATTTTTTATATAATAAGATATAAACTAGATTTTAAGAATAATTTTTACTAACCTATGAAATTATAATGTTTATATTATTATATAATTAATTCATGGGTTTCAAATTAATGAGAATTGAAAATAATAACCAATTTGTTAAAAAAATAAATATTATTAGTTTTCTGCTTCTAAAAGAGTTTTATCTTAATAATCATAATTAATTAAAATTAATTAAATATTTTTAATAAATATAAAATTTATATATTTTATCAAATATTTTTTATATTAAACCATTAGGATTTGTGTGCATAAGATAAGTAAAAACCCTATTTTAGACATTAAAAACCTATATTTTTATAAAGGCAATTTTACCACCTATTAATATTGAACCCTTTTTAAATATGATTTTTGAAACATTAATAGATATAATATGTAAAAATAATAATAATATTAAAAAAACATAATAAATAGTTTTTTGTGAATTTTTTATATTTTCAGGTAACATTTCATTTTTTAACGAATAGTTAAATATAAAGAATTGTAGTTCAAAACTACTTTTACATCTAATTTATTTATTAGAATAAAATATTTTTTATATTGGGAATAACGTTTAATTAGGTGAAATTTTTAACAATTAATTAAATATTATTCATTTAGACCAATTTATCTTTGAAAATGACTATAAAAATATAGCAAAATTTCCACGTTTTTACTTTTAAAACCTGCATTTTAATCCCTATTATATGATGAATTTTAAATTAATTTATTCCAAACATGTTAATGGAATATGAAAAAATGGATTATATATTTTTAATAATCATTATTTCTTAAATTAGAATATGGTAAAAAAATGTTTTTAGAGACAAATATTTTTGAATTTAATTAAAATTAATTATAATTATTCAGGAAAAACTAATATGAATAAAGGATTGGACCATCAACTTATTGTCCCAAATGACCTATAAAATAGTCCATCAAAAATTTTATAGAAATAAAACTTCCATAAACTTCCAAATATTTATTTGTTTTTTTATTTCTTTTGTTTTAGTAAGAACAAGTGCACACCTAATTTGTTTCTGAAAATTCCATGTGAGTCATTTTATTTCCATATAAAAGGCAACCACCACTCCACATTACTCACCACTCTAAAAAAATATTATCATCCATTATCTTCCAAAATTTATTACCAACACCATGCCCTTAATCCATGACTGCTATCTTATGATATGAACCCTAATATGTATGCCTTTTCGTACAAACTGTAAGAAGTTACCTGATTAAGGGGAAACGTCTTCTCTTAATATCTCTAGTACCACTTTCATTCTCCTCCCCCTAAAATATATATATTCTATTATTGTATAAAAAACAATATTATCCAAAATATAATATGATGTTTTTATTTAAATTTTTATACCTACACTTACACACACCTCAATTTAATCGATAATAAACACATTGTTTCGGTGTACGGTGAACTACTGTATCACGAAACGATGATTTTTCATTTTTCCTTTACCACCTATCATGGTGTAAATTATGATGGAAATAATGTTTATTTATGTATTATATGATATTAATAATGTATTTAATCTTATTTAATTTTTCTTCAGATCCTTTATTTTTTCCATCTTATGTAAATATAATAATTTCGTTTGATGAAGTGTGAACTACTTCCCCCTCAACGCGATATGAATCATTCATGACATAGATGGAACATATAAATAATTGATTTAATAAACCTATGAGACTTATATAAAATAGATATTACACAATATATATAATATAAATATGTATCACTATGTTTTCATTCTATTAATACAACAATGAAATGGAAATAATGTTCACGAATATATAACCACTATCGTCTCCATGAATGATTCACTTAATTTCTAATATCAATATATAATGGACTACTATAAATAAATATATACTATTTAAATATAATAATTGAACCATGTTTTACATTTCTTAGATTATTAAATAATGATCAAATTAATGATAACAACGAATATCAAGTTAAAACTTGCCCGAGTAAACTAGGAAATTAACACCAGAAATAGTGATATTAATGAAAGAGTGTTCAAAATCATGTAATAAAATATTATAAGTAATTAATATATGATAGTATAAGCGTTATTATAGTTTTTTATATGTTTTTAGTTTATTTTTAACTAAAATACTAGAGGATAAAGACCACACAACAAATGGAAGTTTAAGGTGTGGGAATTTCATCTCAATTTAAATTTCATTGAGACTTATTTGTTATTATGCACCAATTCAATTTTATTGAGTGTATATAATTATTTTTATTGTTATATCATTAATAATATTATTCTAATGATATAATAAGTTTAATTTAATTTTATACCTTTCTAGATATTATGATTCAATGGTTTCAAAGTGGTATGGGACACATTGGAATGTTTAATGAATATTCTCATCAACAATGTTCTTAATGGTTATCTCTATAATGTCATTTACAATTGTGTTTTTAACCTTCACTTGAAACAATAAATTTAATGTAAAAATTTTTATTTTAAATTTACATGAATATCTATATTCTAATATGATTGATATTAGTAATTTCTATAGGGTTTACAAATTTACAAACAGTAAATACTTTGAAAATTATTCAATTATTTGGGGAGTAATTAATATTTCCATTTTCATATTTCTATATAAATATTTGATAAGTCTTGTTATTTATTTAGATTATTTTATATAAGTAATATAGTAAACTATAAATAATTGGTGGATCCCATACATTATATATCTTCTCGATGCGATGATACGTTCTTAAGAGAAAAATAAGTTAACCAAATTAAATGGGTATCTATACATAGTTTTAAACTATCATGTGGAAGGTCTTGATGGTATAGGTTTTCATGTTCCTCAATCATGAATACCATTAAGAAATATTTATGATAATTTAGTTTGAGTTGTTATTTATCTATGAGATTTTGTGACTACATATCTATATATGTAATTATTTATTAGTTTATTGATTTATGGCTTGAATTTCAGTTTCATACATTTCCTATTTTTCTTTCAACCTATCAAGTTATTTGAATGGAATGTTTTAACTGTTATTTAACTTTCCATTTTAATTTATTCTCACTGATTCATTATTTCTTTCTATATACTTACCATTACTGAGAATTTTATCTAAAACTTTTTATGTTCCATTTCTCTATGTTTTAAAGAACAAATATTTGATTAAGCTTTCAAGGATACTATTTGTTTAATATTTTTATATATAATGTCTTCAATTTCTATTTCCCAATGTATTATGCGTATATTTTATGTAATATAGTTTTCCAAGACTACTAAACTGATATTTTCTTTAGGGTTTGATTCTATGTAATCATGTCAATATAATAAAATAATGCATCTGCTTTGGGTTTTTGGGGTCGAGGTGTTATAATAAATAACTATTCTAGAGAACTAATCCATTTTTACATTCTATCGGATTATTATTCCACCACAATTATGGGTGTTTCTATCACATAATATGATCCAGTATAGAAGAATATAATAACGGAATAGGTTTCTCCATCTGGGAAATGTTTTTTTGCATCAAATTATTAATATCTCTTAATATTGCCATTATTTTCTCAATTCTAATACCATTTGTATAGGAATCCTTAGTAGGGAAATCTCTACACTTTCCATGAGTATCGATACCCTTCATCATTCTAGGTTCTATTTATATAAAATAGAATTTTCTAGATTAGGATACAAAATAGTGATCTTTAAATAATAAAGTATTATTATCTATAGGGTGTAAAACATACCACAAGTTACAATTTATTCATTGGTAATCTCATAATTATAAACATGGTTTTGTTGAGGATATCTTTACTTTAAAATCCTTCATAATCATTTGTAAATAAAATGTAAATTATTCTAATAATATCTTTCATTAGTGTCAATCAAGGTATGTGATGAGAATATTTTTTATGCACTAGGTGATGATCAGGTTTATCCAATTGTGACATTTTAATTGTTATTACATCTAGATAACACTTTTACAAAACCACATCCACTTTTTGTATCTATACATGAAAATATTGCTAGGAAAACCCACAGAATATTTTAATTACCAAAACATTATGATGTTCTTATATATTATCCTGAAATTCTATCATAAGTTTATGTTCTATTATATTTTTTTCATAATATTTTTTCCTGGTTTTGTACTAAACATACTTTGATAACAAATTTAACAACACCAACCCCAGTAACGCAGAGCTGGTGTCTATTTTATTACATTGGAATAAATACAAGGAATCAAATCCCGAAGGACAGATCATTATATTACATTTGGAGAACCATATATATATATATATATATGACACCAATTAATCATTGGGATTAAATAATAAAACCTGATACAAAACATCAAAAAATGAAAAGCATATTTGAAAAATAATTTGAAGATTTATTATTTATATACTGATGAATTGTAAAAAACTAATCATAAGATAAATTTCTCAGTAATGGTTGATTACTAATAAAGCTTTCATGAGTAAATATATAATAATCAATGTGTAAATTTTAATAATTTAACTCATAATCTATATAAATAACATGACTGCATAAATTGATATGTCATAATCAATAATGAAAGGTTAAAAAAATGAAAACACATGCCATTTGATCAATACTCTATGAAAACATTTTTCTTACATATGTAATATCATTGTGAAAAATATCATATATAATAAAAAATCTATTCTTAGTGAAGGAAATTCTTAATAATATGACATGATATCTCAGACATATGATACCTCAACTATCTAAACCATTCACAAGACGGTTTGAACTATTGAAAGAAACCTGTTTAATTTGGCCATTGAATTCGTCTCATGACACAATCTCATGCATCAAGGGGCTATATAATTTTTACCCCCACACATCAGTATAGGTCCAAGTAATTCCACATATATTGAATAGTATATTTAATTTGTGAAATCAATATTCCTTATCATCAAATATTAGTATTGATGAAAGGATACCAATTTATCAATATTTCCCCAGTCACTAAAAAAATTGAAAATTAACACCATACATAAAAAATATTACAACGATCAAGATATAAAAATATAAATCATTAAATAATATAGATATTTAAGATTACTAAAATTTTTAAGGAAAATTATTACCAAAAACTGATTGTTTCAAGAGAAAGTTAAAAATCACGACTGAAAGTGTGATTGTTCCTAGAATTTTACAACAAGATTATTTTCAATTTAAATACCCTTAGATGAAATAATTTAAATAGAAAAGTAAAACAATATTAGGTATTAATAAATCATGATATTTTTTAAAATGGTTAGTATATACACCACATAAAAGATAATTTATGGATAATAACAAACAAGTCTTATTGGAATGTAAATTGAGAAGAAATCCATTATCTCAGACGTACATTTGGTGGAAATTGATTCATACTCTTGTATAGTTGTTTTAATGATGCTATTAGATAATACTAGAACAATATTAAAATTTATAATATAATATATGATCCCTTTATAACATCTTATCACCCATTTTTTAATATAGTTTTATTATTTACATGGTTTGGTGTGTTAATAGCATTATTTTCTTATACATGTTTTCTCATTGTAGATACGGATCATCAAAATATTAAATAATTTAATGATCACCAGAACAATAATTTTGGAATAATTTAAATTGTTTTACATAGATTTTACTTTTAAAATCAATCATTAAATCAAGTTATAAAAATAAAGTTATGATCTTATAGACGATAGGTCATACATATAATGAGTATCATTTCTATTCACCAATGATCACAATAAAAATAAGGTGATTAATTTATTATAATTAAATAATGCTAATAAGGTCATATATACCATTTTATGTACTTATATATTTCATTATTGTTGTCTAGTGATGAAAAGAGAGTCACATATCTTTGTTAATACGGTAGTTCACACAGACACAAATGACGTTTTCATCTTTATGTTAGTGAAAAGATAAGACATAAATTGAAATAATATCATTCCATAATGACAAATATTTGATTAATATTATAATATTTATATTTATATTATTTATAATCATTAAAATTAATCTTATCATCTTCTATCAGAAGCGTTTCTGAAGTACAGATCACAAGGCTTCGCAAGGAGGCAGTCTACTGGTCACATGAAAGATGTTATCATATCACCTATTAAAATGAAGTTAAAAAAATATATTATATGATTACTATATAGGTATAAAAATTATATATATATATATATCATATAAAAAATTTATCTATTATAATAATAAATATTGATAGGTGTTAATGGAAAAATGAATGCCATGGGTTCACAAGACGGTAGTTTTCTGAAAAAAACTAAGGATGATTTCATAAAAAATGATGAAATTAGAGATGGATGTAGTTTATAGATATATTATAAAAAAATAAAATTCTATTTAATATTCATGTTTTATTATATAATGATGTTTTATTAATAATTTAATTAAAATGAAATTGAATAAAAAATAAAATACTTGTTTAAGAACATTACATTTTCTTCGAGTATCCTTATAGATTTTCTCTATATCCATCCTAAGATGAATTTACGTAAAAAATTATGCTTCTAAGATTAGGGTATGAAATTTTGGATGGTATTTTTTCTTATATTGGATGAACCAAGGTGGTTTGAATATTTCATAAATGGATAAGTGGGGGTATCCTTTTATATTGGATTTGAGTGAAAACCATGTAATTTTTTAAATGATTCAAACATTCCCACAATTACATAATGAAAAACTCCTAAAACATTTTCCATTAATGACAATAAAATTTATAATGTCTCATTATTTCCTTAAAATTTATGTTGGAAAAATTGGTAGGTCATTTTTAATCCTAATCCTCTTAGTTTATCCCCCAATATATCCATTATTACCATAACTTCAGTAATTAATTTTAACTATGTTCGATATTTATTTTGTTCAAAAAATTTAACCATATTATAAATTATAAATTATTCTCAATCAAATTATTTAATCCATGTTTCTATATGACATTGCCATATGTGGGAAATTTTAATTCTAAATTAGTCTCGTATGTGTGTCTAGATATCCGGTTTTTAAAGAGAAAATGATCCAAAGTTCATAGTGTTTTTATATAAAAATTTAATCTAAAAATTATTTAAATTAAATGAAATGGATTAATTGATATATAATTTGACTATTTTTACGTTAAAATAAATTTAAACTATAAAATAACATCAATAATTATTTAAACGATAAGGTAGTTTTCAATTAAAATTCATTAGTTTTCACTTTTCCCCTCTCCACATCAACTAGTTTCATGGGGTCTCAGGTTGAATCAGATGCACCTTCGGTTTCCCATAATTAGATTGAAGCACTTGGGGATGAAACTCAGATGATACAAAGGCCAAAAATGTGAGGACAAGTAAGATATTTTTTCAAACATGGTGTTTCCTAAAAGGTCTTCAGTAGGCAGGAGGTGAATTCTGGTTGGGTAGGATGCAGACTCGCTCCAATATCGGCCAATATAGTCTCATTCTTGAGGATTTTAATCACATCTCAGAGAGAGAGAGAGAAGGATTTTTCTGCAGGTATGTATGAGGATGATTATTTGGTGTAACATTTATTGGTTTCTCACTTTTTTTGTTAAAAGTGTTTCTTTATGAAAAAATTTATTTTTAGTCAATTACAATTCATTATTTTTCACTATTCTTAAAAAATTAATGTTTTTAAAAAATCCCCAATAATTCAACCTTATAAAATATTAGAATTTCATTTTCAAATCATCTATTTATTTTTTATAATAATGTTTTTATATTATTTAAAATTAGTTTTAAATTATTTTCACAAATATTGACTAAATAATATTTTGATTTTTTTTTAAACATTTATGTTTCTTTTAAAAGAATCTTATTTTATTTATAATCATTAAATAAAATATTATAATTTGTAAAATATATACTGTCATAGTCAACATTTTAATATTTATACCTACCATTCAAATAGATAGGTGAGAACTATTACTTTAAATAGTAATATTTTTGTAACACATCATGTTTTCCTCAACCTCAATGTTGCATGCTTAAAAAGATATTTATGAAATTAAGTATTTTCAAATGTAGATATATATTTTTTTAGGGTGTAAAATTTTCATTAAATTTTTTTACATATAATCTATCTAATATGATGTACATTATTTAACATCTTACTGTGTTATAAGTTTGGTTAACTAACCTAATAATTTTGTGAACACCTTACAATGTGATTGAAGATTGTAATTGAGATTCATT
This sequence comes from Viscum album, assembly GCA_963277665.1. NCBI lineage: Eukaryota > Viridiplantae > Streptophyta > Magnoliopsida > Santalales > Viscaceae > Viscum > Viscum album. The sequence continues at coordinate 344,815,653 of OY728156.1, forward strand.
ATTTGAATGAAAAATTTTTCTTATATGGAGGATTGTGTTTCAACATTTATAATTTATATTTTTTAGAATATGATTATTTTTATTTTAAATTATTGGGTATTTTGTTTTTTTGTTTTAGAGTTGGATGTTTTAGATTCACTTTACCTTAGAAAGATTACTAGATCTCATTGGTAAACAAATTTATACAACCAAGAGGATAATTTAACATTAATATTGGGGAACCCATTCGTACATTGATGATATTACTGATTACTGAACAACTATCAAAGAAGAATCCATCTATTTCATAGATGATAGATTTTGAGAAGAGTGTGCACTCTTAGAAAAAAATAGTGTTGGTTGAACCAAATGGATCCCCAAAATTTAAAGCTATATTTGAGGCACAAGAAGAAGAGAGATCATGTGGAGATACAAAGTTTAGTAATTTATTTGTGTATTCATCCTACTATGTAGTTTATTTTGATATTGAATCATGGGATAGTGACATGCCTTCCTCTATTTACGCTAAGTAATATGGAGTTATGGAGGATAATCTAAAAAATAAAAGATAAAAATGAATTAGAGATCTATATAATTGAAAAAATTTGTTAGTGAATTATTATAGATAATATTGGAATAATATACAAATATGTTTTTTATATCCATAAAATATCTGATCATTCTAATATACTTATCATACATTCATTTTCATTTTATAAATTATTCATGACTCCATAATGGATATATAAGAGTAAAAAAATTCTGGATGTGTATAAATTCAGGTCACTCATAAATCGAGATTGGGTAGATTTTTTTAATACCCCGATAACATATTATTTAGCTAAGTTCTAGAATGGAAACCATTAAAAAATTTCATCTAGGTGAAAATAATATATTTTTAATAATTTAATTGAAATATATTTATGTTTTAGTTTAGGATTTATCTTCAGTGATTCCATCCCCCTAATGTTTTTGTGTTTCAGTAAACATACCTCACGTTTTACAGAATTATTTTAATTTTATTGGTATATATATGTAATGATCAATATAGAAAACAATTATGGAGAATGTACCAAAATATCCAACACATTTAATGAATTAAAATATCAAATCAAATAATTTTAGGGATCTAGTACATTATGTTTCATTAAATAGTGAGTAATTTCTATTTTCTTTCATTCCTTTTGTATGATACTTGTGTTTTACATAACGATATAATATCATGAAATACCCTCACCCTGGTAGAAAAATGTTGATAATATTCTTCTTAAGGAAGGGGATATAATCCATAGAACACATATTTATATTTTTTTACTTTTTAGATAACCCAATGGACATCATTATTTATGATATATCATTTATCATTCTTGGAAATTTTGGATTTAACGCGTTTATTAATGTTAAGGAAATAAGTGTATATTTTGAAAAAAAAATATTTTAAATATTTTTTAATGAATTTTTGAAAATAATATCAATTCAGGATTCTAATTCGTTGAAATTTTTATTTAGTATACCAATTCTTTCTAATTTATTACATAACCTAATTGATTGACATATTTTGATTCCGATTCTTGATAGGCATTTGAGATTTTTTAAAATTATCTTTTTTTATTTCTTATTTCATGATAGAACTTATAATTTTCTTTAATAATAAATATCAACTATTTTACTTTTTAAATTATTATAATTTTGAAAAACATTAAAATTATTAAGACCTTTAATTTTTTTTACATTTATCATATTCGATATTGATACATTCTATATATCTGATCATTTCAAAAAGATTGAGAGGCCAGTAAATACATGATATGAAGCATTATTTGATTTCTCTTAATCCTTCTTCTTATTATTATTTTTTATTGTTTCATTATTATTATTTTTCTTCTCTAATTATATGGTTTTGTGTATCATGGAACCTTAGGGTGGGATTATGATGAATTAAGTGTGGGGGAATACATCTCTTTTTAATTTGTGATAAAATATTAATAAAAAAATTTCATTGTGCTTATATGGTGGTTCCTCAATTTTATATAATGAGAAAATTGTATAAAATCAAAATTAAAAAAACACAATAAAAACACTTGTTCAATTAAATAGTTCTAAAAAACAAATTTAGGAACTAAATTCTTTAAATTAACGGAAAATAGTTTTCAAACTAATAATAAAGGAGAAATAAGAACATATGTAATATTTATGTTGTATGTTATAGGATGATGAATATGTATTTGATATTTTTTTATAATATCATTATTTTTTACATAATGATAATTTTCCTACTATTGAATAATTTCAATTTAAATATTTAGATCATTATCCCCCACCAATTACTCATAGAAACATTTTAACTTAAAGGAAAATGCCTCATACCAAATATAAATTTTTTATTATAAATCCACTTTATGTGAAAGTGGGAAACCATATTCCACAAAACAAGAACCGCTACGTGATAAAAGAGCTCACAAAATTATTAAACACCGGACTATGATTATTTGAGTTTGAAACTCTATATAATTCCCAGTGTAGAGTACTAACCTGGATTTCAGGTTCCTACCTAATAAGTACATCAAGGTGAGTAACCATTCTGTCCATTGTTTGAATGAATTCCTCTAAGTTGATTTACCCTTGATTAAAGCCTCGGGCGATGATTCGGTCTTTCTTGTCTATCCTAGATTCTTGCTCTTCATAGGACTCTACTTGCAACCTTAATACATAGATTCTTAAGATCACTTCATTTTAGGCATTGGTCCAAATAACTTCCTCTATAATTTCTTCCTTGGAGTGCAATAAGAGCCTTATACATTCCTCTACCTCTTCTTCCATCACTTTTGGTTCACTGCTAGGATCACCCCTTTCCCTGACATGTAGGCCTTTGCTTTCCTTGCACCCACCTTTCGTGGATGACATGGTTTCCATTGGTTTAATCATGTAAGAATATTCTTTGAGTCCCTTGGGTTTTTCCCTTGGGCCACAATGCATTTCCCTGAGTCACGCGTTCCTTTTTTCCCCTTCTTCCTTCTTGGGTTGTGGGGACAATTTCGTTGGAAATGGTCTTAATAGTCCACTGAGAGTTGGATATAACTTTCATCGCTGGAATCATCTTCCTCATGCATCAATGATTGTTCTTGGATCACAAGACCTTTGAAATTATTTTTCAACTCAAACCTCGGGGCTTCTTTGAAAGGCCTCGGCTTGAACAAAAATTCCACCTTGCATTTTTATCCTCCATGAAATTATTCATTCCCTCACCTCCAGACATCTGGATGGAAGAGGACTAGGTAATAGGAATTTTTGGTTTCAAGGGACCCAAGACACTAACCACATCATGCCTTACTTGTCCATAAGACCATGTAGCAGCAAGCAATAAGGACTTCCCCTACAATGGCAATACAGATGGCTCGACCTCCTGTCTGTATCACCTCTCATGAACAGTACTACATTTCATGTTTGAAGCTGTGGGAAGCTCGTTCCCTCAGCCCATCAATTGCATTTGCATGAAGGAGTCCTCCCAGCCCCGATCATCAAGGCCCCTAGGTCTGTGGACAACACTGGCAGACAAATTCGCCACTCCATCATCAATAGTGATGGATGAGGCTGGGTGTTTCATTATATCCACATTCAAAGAGAACACCTTATCCAATCCATCCACTGGCCCTACCTCCACTCTACCCACCTATATGGGGATGATCCCCAGATTGTGCCATAAGATGCTTAGGACATCCACGAATCGCGGCTCGGGCACGTTTTCCTTAACATCCTTCACTGCAGCTGGTGGCACTGAAGAAGGGTACTGCATATGCTGACCCTCCCATAAACTGCCTTCTGGAAACAATTTGGGTGTTCTTAAATGAATGTTATAGGAAACATTGGATCAATTACATGGATGAGGTTTAGATTTTATGTGTTTTAGAATGATTTTTTTCACCACAACCCCTTACTAAAATAAGGGTGCCAAAATCATTCATTTATAGTGAGTGTATCTTGGATTTCAATTCATTCCATTAGAACCTAAATAATTGAATATGTTAAGGATTTTATATAACCTACTTCAACACATGTATTTGGTTATATGTCATATATCAAAAAGGAATTAGTGGATGGATTTGGGAAGTGAAAGGGGTCGTATTGTAGGGTTTCTATATTCTCTAATTATTGGAAAACCAACATCAACATGAGATTTGGGTTTTTTGGATTTCTATTCTACAATAATTGTTCTGAAGATATAGTTAGTTTAACATAATGTTAAATGGAATTAAAAACCCTAGTCAGGATTTGTGGGGATAATGTTGATGATTTATATTGTTTTGGAGAACATTATCAATGAATTGTTAATCAATATTTCCATGGTAGGCATGGCATAACCCTTTTTCCTTTTCAATATGGGAAACAAGGTAATACGAATATTGAGATTAAAATTTAAAAAAATTATATTGATAAAATGTGGTGAAAAATATTTTCCCAAAATTAATAGAAAGTATTATATAGTGATTAATACAATTTTTTATCTTTAAGGAATCAACCACCAAATAAATACATATATTAAAAAATGTATATTTATTTTTTTCTCATTTTTTAATTTTAATTTGATATAAATGATTTTAATTGAAATATAATTAGGAATAAAAGAAATTATAATATCAACATTGATGATAATGTTTTATTAATCAATGATTTTCTTTCACTTGTAAATAATGAATCCTCAATCACTAGTGAATAAACTATCATAGTATTATGGAATCGATGGAAGAGTGTTCCTAGATCATGTTTTACATTATAATTTTATTATATGTTTTTATTATTAATCTATATTCAATTATGGTAAAATAATATCATATCACCTTGTATCCTAGAATTAGCTATGTATATTAGGTAACGAGTACCAATGATATTGATGGGGGTGCAGGAGTAAGATATGACCTTATTTTAATGTTTTAATTGTGAGATGGAACTTAATGCATCTTGTTTTATGTAGGTTACCTTGATTGTTGGAATAAAGGAAAATATGAAATTATATTTATTAGTTATCAACTATTACTAATCACCTAAACATGTCTCACATAAATTTTATTTATTAATCTCATTACTGTAATAGAGTTATTTTGAATAAGGGAAAATATCATTGGTCATTAATTATTCATTCTTCTTTAAAAACTAATTCATCAACACATTATTTTATTAACATAGTAATCCAGTTTAATTTAGTTTGGCATTGATTATTTCACCTTATAGAAAATTTTTTGAGAATAGTAATTTCTTATTTAATATCATAATTTTTATTCCTAGCTTCATGATGGACTAACCACTCATATTCGCAATTACTATTATGTAAGGGTATGTGAATATTTAGTGAAAAAATAAATTTTAATTTTTTCCACCATCAATATTTAACTATGTGTCTTGGTTTATCACATTGCATTAATTTCCCTATTTAATACCTAATAAATAAACTTAAAACCATCATTAGATATTTATATAGAGATTTTAAACAATTACAATTAAAATGGGACACTGATTATAATCTTACAATGAGAGTATTTCCATTATTCATAATGAATATGACTAATAACTAGAAATAATAAGAGAATATATTTTGACATATGGGACTATATTTCTAATTATATTAAGTTGAAATATTATCTTAAAATTTTGAATATATAGCTGAGGAATAAAATTTGTAGTTTTACTTAGGTTGAGGGATATATTTCTCATAGGGAAAATGGATTTTTGGAAGAAAAAAGTAAATTCCATGATTCCTAGATTCTATGAAATTGTGTGATGGATTAATTTATTGATGGAATTATAGCTTATAATTAAAATTTTATTGACTAGTAATCTTATGGAAACTATATTGGTGAAAATTTTGAGAAAATATAAAATATTATAACACCCATTCCAAAAATATTAAATAATATAATTGTAGTAATAAGAGGGTTGATAAAAATATAAAACATTATAGTGAGATATTAATCCACTATGTTGTGTATGGGAAATAAAAACTATTGATAAAAAAAATAAAATTCCATTAAATGCCATAACAAAGGAATATTATGTTTTTTGGGGTGTAGGTATTGAAATAACAATCAATAAATGTCTAGTAAATATTTAAATGATATGAAACCATAATATTTGTTATAAATTAATCCAAGTGTTTTTATTCACAATTCAACATAACCTAATTGTTTTTCAAACCAAAAAATTACCAAATACCAAAACAAAGATATACCATATAGATCTAAAAAAAAATTTAATAGGATTAACCAATGAAATTATAAAAAAAATTGATTCTTGAATGGGTCGAATAGAATCTAAAATAAATAATTTAAATTGAAATATTAAAAGAATTATTAATAATCTAGATTTATAATTTGGTAAAAATTATAAAACATTCAATTAAAGGGGGGATATAAATTACACATTACAACTATAGAAATAATATAAGAAAATTATGTGGATATGAATTCTTTAATTCGTCTAAAAACTAATTATTTATTTTATAAAACAACTTCTATGAATAAAAATAAAATAAATACTAATTCTATAGATAATATAATTAAGGTTTTTCTACTGAGCTCTATTCATATTATCTAATCTGAATTGAATTTGTTATCAAAAATTATGGTAAATATAATATCGATGAACTGAAAAGCCTGACGGTTCATACAATGTATAAAATTTAATAAAAGATGAAACACCATTTTTAAAAAAATATTAAAATGAAAAAAAACACTTTGTAGTTTGAAAATATTTATTAATGTGAATTAGAAAATATGAAAAAACTAGTTGGAATACTAAAAAATGGGTTTATATGTTACACTAAACAAATAATTTTTCCACAATGAGTGAGAAAAATAATTAATTAATTAAAAACAAGAAATTTCATCAGTTGGCTAGAAAAGCATCAGTTAATATTATATTTGATATGTATTAAATAAAATTCCTTCATATTCTATATTTTTTAAATTAATCATCGGAAAATGGAATATTTTTCTATACTACCTTTCATATGGTATGGTATCATTATATTATAATTGAAAATACATTCTAATATTGATGAAAATGTGGTTTTATCATTTCATGTCAAATAGGTCACATTGTAAAAAAAAATTGTGCTATAATGGTTCTAGAATAAATTTAATTCCATTATAATTATTCTAAAAATTGGACTAGGAAAACATAATCCTATTGAGGTGAATTATTACTAGATGGAGATACATAATCTATTATTTATAAAAGTTTGATGAATTATAAATGAATGTTGGTAATCTATTTCTCCGTGATCAGTTTATAATGCTTGATATTATGTATGAGAAAGAGGTAACAATTAGCCTTGTATATCCATTTTTAATAGTGGGGGGGGATTAACTAAAACCACTAAAAGTACATTAATGATTTAAATTATTGATGTAATTATGAAATTCGATATATTCAAAATAGTAATATATTCCATACGTAACGATAACTATTTAATGGATGAGACTTTTAAGGAAATGTATATTAATAATATTTAGAAAGAAACATGTGATTTCAAAAAATATTTTAACTTGATGTAATAAACAATAAGATTTTGAAAATAATTGCCTAATTAACATGGAATAAATTTGTGGAAATAGTTTCTAATTAAGAATTTACATGGAATTTTATTTAAATAAGAAAGAAAAACGTTTTCCCTATTTTTTGATTTCCATTAATAGATTATCATTGAATATAATTGTCCACTAAATCTCCAGAGTCTTCTTAACTATTTAAAAACATATATTATTTTGATAACAACTTTTTTATACCATATTAAGTATATATATTATGGAGAATGTATCACCATACTAGTGATATTTTTGATCTACTTGAGGAAATCATGAAAATATATTAGTGGAACTCTGGTATTATTATTATAATTACCATTGGTTAGATAATTATTGATATTAAAGGGGAATACCCTCGTTTTTAAATGAAAAAATACCCATATAACATTGACACAATCAATGAGTGGATATGTAGAGAAAACCTTTCTAAAATATAAAATAAATTTTTAGGGAAAAGTATATTAATCTTATAGATGAATAGATAATTTTATGCATTTAATTACTTTGTTGGGTATAGTATATGCAGTGAAAGGATGGTACTGATTGGAATTTCTACTGAAAAAGATTAGATAATCGAAACAAGGAAGGATAACTTATTGACATTGTATATAAATGGTAAAAAAAACCCAATTTAGTAACATGAAATGATAACATTCCTATTTTAAGTATAAGACACATTTCATTCATAATCAAAGTGATGGAATGTGTATTTAGAAAATACTATTTTACCTTTTTATATGGATATTCTTGTAATGACTATAATCCAAAATCTCTTAATGATAATGAAAAATCAACATTTACTTTTCCATTTTGGAAATTTTTTAATTATATAATTCCCTTTAGATTATGTTCAGCTCCATATGATTTGCAAATATTTATGGTAGACTTATTTTTTATATTTTTGAATGAATTATTGAAGTCATTATAAGTGTTTTCCATTCATAGGAGCACTTTTCTTTTTTTTATTTTAATATGAGGTTTGTTTTAAAAAGGGATTAAGAAAAATATAAAATTCTTGGAAAATAAAAGTGTTAATTCATGATAAATGAATAAATATTTTTAGACTGGAACCACTAAGAAATCTATAATTGGTCAGTTCCAATATGAAGTTCAATAAAAATTATCTTCTGGTTTTAGTAATGTTTTTTATATATTCATTAGTCTTTGTTTCCTTTATAAATTTTTTATTATTATTTTGTTAAATAATATGAAAAATATATTATTTTTTTACACAAGTATGTCTATTACAACATTAATGAGTTGTCTTTGAAATATTTCAATCGGTTAAAATAAAATTTAATTATAGCAATAATTATAAGTACAATAGATTGTAAACAACTCTTTGAAGTGATGTGTTAGTCTTTTTATGTGGAAGTTGGGGTTATTTTAGAAAAATATAAGTACAAAAAACATCATGTGGTGTATTATGTTAGAAAAATTGTGAAATAATTATTAGGTAACCACTTACATACAATGGCATGAAGGCCTTCAATTATTATTGATTTTGATAATCCACCATTCAATGGGTGAGGTGGAACCCTTACAATGCATGTTGGCGCAAGTATTACATGGGCTATAGGCCTTTAGTGGAATTCATTGCCCATGGAATTCAAACATTACACACAACCCAGACTAGCTAAATGGAACTCCACCTCACCATCAACTTCATTGTGATATCAGCTCTCCACCATCGTATGGTTGTTCATCTCGGCTATCTTGTGCATGCATAGGCTTGTCCCGATGGAAGGTGCCATACTCTATCATTTATTCAATCCGTGTAGCTTCTGATGTGGTGAAGGATCCTTGATCATCCTCTATAGACCTTGTTCTTTGTAGGTTTTCTAGTTTGTATCTGCACTTAAGGTGGACAGAAGGACTTGAGGTGCCTTGAAGGCCTTACTGGCTTGAAGGAATGGGTGGTCCGAAGGCCTTAATGGACTCGGGGACCAAATCATTGGCCCGAAGGTCCAAACGGGGGAAAATTCTCGCCTGCTACAGTACCAGATACAGTACTACTATAGTTCCTACTATAGTACCTTCTATAGTGCTTTTACAGTACCCATAAATTGTTCATCGGCCTGGATATGATCTCGAGTCACCTGGTTGCACATTAGAGTCATCACCAACTGGGCTGAGGCTCATGTGAATAAGGTAACCACTTGAGAAACAATTAATGAGATATTATCTTTCATTTTTTATATATAAAAATTTATATAACATTTTTTAATTCAAATGTTTTATATAGACCGTCCTCTTAATAAGACATTTTTTCCTTAAAATGAAAAATAAATGATAGTATTATCGAAATTTATCCTAATAAAGTTTGATATATTCGTTAGGTAAAAGGGGATTAAAACATTTTGGTCATCAATCATTCAAGTTTTTCATATTCTAGAGACTCCAAATAAATACATTGTATCATTCTAAATGAAATTATTTTAGTTGATTCAACAAATAAAACCCATATTTTAATATATTTTGATATGATTTTTAAATAAAATTATTGATTTTTCAATAATTAAAAATATACTTTTCGATGGATAAACACTATTTTGGGGGATCCATTTATATTTTTAAGTTTTCATAATATAATATTGATTTGGTGTGCACCGTATAAAGAATCAATGTCTTATCATTATATTTATTACTATAAACACTGGGATATAATTGTGGTGGATAAAAAATATCTCAAATTTCCTATAGATTTGTTTATTCTAAAAAACCTTAAATACAATCCTTGATTTTTTTTAGAAATTTATATATTATAATGGATGGTTATTGTAGGTAGGAAATAATAAATTCCAAAAAAATTAGAGAGTTTTAATTTTTAATTCTTATAATTCATTGGGATATTCTCACACTCTCATGGGAATGTCAATAGTACTAATTTTATTGATTATGTACCAAAATGGGTTATATTAGTTCATTATTCAACAAATTTGGGTTCTTGTATTGGATAATTCATTAATCCAAATCTTTTTTTTATTTTATAGTTATATGATATTTCATAATGAAAATGGGATTCTACTTAGAGAACAATATATTAACAAATTTGATGGATAAATACTATATTTTTTTACCAAAAATGAAGAAGATATATAGTGGTTATTTTAAAATTTCAAATACATATTTAAAATATTTTTTTTGAAAAATATTAATATTTATAGGAATGATAGGGCACAGAAATTGGTTATAGAAATTTTTGGCATATTGAATAGTCATTAAAACACCTATTGAAATGTTTCTTTTTATGGTTATTCATTTAAAATAGTATTATCATCCTATTAAATATGAAGAAATGTATTTTTGAGTCATAAAGCCACTAAATCATGATCTCAAATATATAATTGAAAGACAGATTCAAAAATTACTGGAGTAAGATGAAATCATCAGATAATTTTTAAAATTACAAGAAATATAAAAATAATGGGAAATTTTTTCCATCAAAACCAGAATCAAATGAGATAATTTAATTAATGATGAAATATTTTACTATTTAAATCCATTTTTATGAAATTACTACATGTCATTAAAATAAAAATAGTTTTTAGAAGACCATTGGAAAACTAGAGAAAGGTGATGCCTGAATAACAATATAATTAAAAAAATCCACCATAAATTAGAGTTGTATTTACCAAGTTATTCTACCTGTAGACAGATCAAGAAGCTATGAATAAATATTATAGAGATAATCATAGACATTCCTCTTTGTTCTAATACAAAAATCATGTTTTCATGATGTTTGGATCCCAATCACCACAACAAAAAATGGAATGAATTCTAAAGAATTATTATAATGTGACACAATGAATTGTCCTTTTCAAATATACAACATCTATGATTCTACTAGATTATCACACTATTGTTATTAGGGTGATTTTAGCACACAACAACATCCACATGGTCCCTTCTGAGAATCTAATGGTATTCCACCCATGAAACTGATGAATTTTATATATATAATCATCTAACCAACTATTTCAGATAATAATTTAATCCAAACTCTTCAATAATTACAAAAACTATGATAATATGTACTACTCCCAATGAGAATAATTGACAAAAAATTAAACTTCCTCTTCTAAAAAAACTTGATCTGACTATGGGATAAACCAAATGAAAACTAGAATCAATGCCATAAAAAAACTAAAATATCCATATTTTAGAAGTTTTGATATATAAATTATCATAAAAATTGATAACCATGGATTATTATCTATATAAAAAGGTGCCCTTTTGTTTATTAATCTTAGTGAGTTTAACATTCATAGTGTAATGAAGCTTATCCAATATTCAATTTTCATCAAGGGCCTCATTATTCCAAGATATCTAGAATAGGTATGATGCAATTTCAGTCTTAGTTTTACACAAGTAATGAAAATTCCATATTTAACACAAGTGATTCCTATTAAACTGAATGAAATAATTCCAACCATATAATGTTAAATGAATAGTTCTAATTATTTTTTATAACACATAATAGAAAACATCACATTCAATGAATAAGTGTTCTCTTAATTCTAGAACTAGATTACCAAAAGGTCACAATATAGTATAAATATAATAATAATTAAAACCTATTTACTATGAAAATTTACATTTTAAATCTAATAAAATATTATGAATCAATATTTTTGCATAAAAATTACCCCAACATACCTTATTCTATTCAGGGTTATCAATATTTTTAATGGGAAAATAATTTCCACTATTGTAATCATTGTTAAATGATCACGTTTACCATACCATGTTATAATATCATCTTAAACATCTAAAAATATAAAGTTGATCACAATTTTTTGAAATACCATAAATGATAGAGGAATGAATGTTTTATCATGGAGCCTATAAATTAATAAATAAATAATATAACAGTGAAAAGCCCAATTAATCCAGATGGATTTATATAGAAATAAAAATATCTACATTTTATAAGTCATAAAAAAAATTTGTTTTGAGGGAAAATTTATTTCCCCAGCCTTTAATTTTCTTAATAATAACCATTTTGTTCCATATAATTTTATGGACTAGTCCTTCATCAAAAAAATGATTGACCTATAAAATAAACTATTAATTTTATGGATTGTTTTGTGAAGAGTGGTGATAAAACCCTAGTAAAATAATAACTCAAAAAATAATCTTTAAAAAAGACACAATACATATAGAGCCCCAAAGTGTAAAATATCAAAAATTCATTCCATTGAATTTAATATATATTAGGGGTAAAATATCAATGATTTAAAAAAATAAGAGGGAGAAAAACTTAAAAATTTAAATAATATATGAGCTTAAAATTGGTTTAGGTCTTTATAAATATTCACATCTCGGTAACAACCAACAGAGGACGAATTTCATTTCAAAATATTCTATAAACACTAAAAAACACATTCAAAGTACTATCCCATGTTTTCATTAATCACAAGGTACCTCTAGTAAAAAGAAAAATATTTCTAGTAGACATAACATGAGACATTTTTAAACTATAAAACATATATTTATATCTAAAACACCACATTGAAATAAATTTATTTTTAATTTTTTAAATTATTTCCATAATTAAGATAAACATAAATATATATAGTTGATCAGCCTATCCCAACCATTTTCTCCATAAAAAGTTTCCACAAAATGCACTATTTAACATCACCAAATAATAACTTGGGAAGACAAAAACATTATCCAAATAATAATGTTTTTGAGAAATTTTAAATCCATAAAAACTTTATCTAATAAAGAATATGAAACCAAATCATAGAACAAAAAAAAGAATCTTAAGAGCATATATAGAACAAATTTCAATTAAATAAAAATTATAATAAGCTTTTGAACTGATATGATATTTCTATAAATATCACGACAATATACAAAGGCCAATTTCTAATTTTAAATAAGGAAATGAAGAACTAATTATATTTGAGGATCAATGATCCTAGACACACAAATATATATATTTTTTTTAAAACCCATTATTTTATTATTGGGGTTGTGTTTTTTGAAAAAAATATTTAATACAACAGAATGACTTTTCTAAGGATTTAATTATTTTTTGAAAAAGGCTATAATTGTTCTTTATGTAGTCTAGATAAGTAAAAATAGTTATAATTTCTATAATAGAATCCCTAAAAAGACACCTATAATATCATAATGGATATGGTTTTTTAGAAAATAACAAATAAAGGATTTATAGGTATATATATGATTCTAATCAAAATTATCTGTGTATTTAAGGTTATGTGTAAGGTTTTAAAAATTTTATCCGCATTAGTATTATAATTTTATCTAAAAAATATAGATGCATCATTACACATCTATGGGAGTTGATCCGATTTTTAAAGTTTGGCATCATGTTAATATTTAAAAAATAACATGAGTCGGTGAGGATAATAATTCGATTAAATTTAGTGGTCGTTCCCTACAAGCATGCATTGTGTTTTGAATAGATTTTTAAATGGAAATATTGTATAGTCCATTAGAATTTATGATGTTTTATAATAACTGGGGATAACAAAAAAAGATTATTCTATTTTGTAATTTTTGGAGAAGTTGTTCACACCTCATGTGGATATGGCCACATTGTGATGGAATTGAGGTTGAATTAAGTGGTACTTTCATTTATATGGTGTTCATTCCATGGTATAGAATTATTCCATAGTTGTATTGGAATGAATAATTTAATGTATCTATTTTTGGTTATGCCATAGAAAATCATTTCCTTCCCTATTTTGTAATTAATTGGAGAGTCTTGAATTTATTTCTACAACTATTTGTAAAATAGAATCTATGAAATAATAATATAAATAATTACATGTCTTGATATGAAGTTAAACTCCTTGTAGATACATGGGATAATGTTTAAACATTCAAATGAAACTAATGGTCACCCATAGGTGGTAATGTTTTTTAATGACAGTTTGGATTCATCCGATTAATAGGTTTATATTTTCAATCGTTTAGAAAGGAATAATGGGAATTGAAAGGGGGATAATGAATATGATATTGATAGGGCCTTTGTATTAACTTTCCCAACTTTTTAAAGGGGGATTTATTAATAATATATAAGGAAACATAAATATTATATAAATATATAAGAAATGATATTATAGTTTTAAATCAAAAAGGAAGAATCATGATGGCATGAGAGAATTATAGTGAAATTAGAGAAGATATAATAGAGGTAGGTAATTTCAGAATGGTTTTGGAAGTTAAGGAAAGAGATCTATGATGTATTATTAAAGGTGGTTATGGATATAATCAATGTATAAATGTAGAGAATAAATGATTCACCACTATAGTGTAAACTCCATTATTAGTCCTAATGAATATGGTGATAACACTCATGGAAGTAATGACCTATTTTAGTGATTTATATTTGTGGGTTGCTTACTTATTTTGAAGTTTTTAAACCATGGTGGTCAGTGGAGACACACTAAATTACAACCATTGAGTGGTGAACAAAATATTTATAGAGGACAACACATTTCTATTGTACTCCCCTTGGACTATAATTATTTGGGTGATCTGATTAAAATGTCTAAATAACTTCTCTAATTTATTTACAACTTCAGATAATTTTTTTAGGAATGGAGGGTTTATAATAATTGTTGAAAAAAAAATCATTGGATAAGGTCCATTTTTGAATGACTAACATACCCAGATTCTCCCATATTAGAGTGTTTAAAAACAATGATAGTTTAAATTATTATCATAAGAAATGGTTCATGGTGTATTTTTATCTTTCATAATTAATGTTAGTGGTTATATAACATAAGGTTATTCTAATCATTAATGATAACAATTTTCTACAATATAAGAATCAGATGATATAATATTTTTTAAAATTAATAATTTATGATTACATTAATTTTATTACTGGTGTTTTGTACAACATAGATAGTTTTCATTGATCTGAGAAATATAGAAGGAAGCTCAATATTGATGCTAAATTATTTAATATGTTAGGTGGTTAATTTCCCAATTCCATATACATGATGGTGATATCTTTTAAATCCTGACATGCCATGTCTGAAAAACTATTAAATTTAAATTAATGTTGTTTCAAGGTATTTTAATGAATATTTTTTGTTTAATAGAAATTTTTTTGGGATATAATGATGGAATTTAATGATTCCATAAAAACCTTAAATTATTTTTTGATAATGATTTTAAAAGATATACACTATCTTATAGAAAACATTGAGGGTATCCAAATTAAAAATTTGGTGAAAAAATTATGTAACTACATTTAAATATGTAGGTATGAGTAATCATTGAGAAATTCCCAATATAAATGATGTTGGAGATTAATCAGAATACTGTCATTTTAAAATAGACGAGGAACCATTGAAATGTGTCCTCATAGAAATAATTATTCAAGGGGATGATGAATCATTCATTTTTAGATGATCCTGAATGAGGAAAATTGTATTTTTTGTTGTATTTTTTTCCTCAAACCCCAAATGTGGAAAATAAATATTCCAATAACATTATTTCAATATGTAATGGTTTGTAATCTCACTAAAAGGGGGAAAATTAAATTATGAGATAACAATGAATATAAATAACCCAAAAAAATTATTTTGTAGTCTAATAGGTAATAGAAAATCATAGGGATAATTCTTCAAAATGCGTAAATTTCATACAAATTTAACTATCATTATAGTAGAGATAATTTAATATGTTTTTGAAAAATCCAACAACCTCTTTGGGGAAGAACATGAGGTTTTCATTGATAAGAAATTATTGAAGGACATTAATAATTAATGGACTGGTGTTATGGGAAACTTATACTTCATAGATGAATAGTAAGCTTCCTTGGAGGAAATAACTGTTTGGAGGGAAAATATAATCAAAATAGGGAGTTATGTGATATAAAAAAATGTTGGAGTTGAAAAATGTTGATTCATACGAGTTTAATTTTGATATGGAGTGACATAAATATATAATATATAGGGACATAGAGAAATATATTGAGAAAAATATTAAAATGAAAGAGTTTGACCAAAATATTTATGTCATGAAAAATTATATAATTAATATTTTGATAAAACGATAAAGGATAGTAAAGTAGAAGTTATTTCTATTTGTTGAAATCTTGAGGATCAAGAATGACTTATTACACTATGAATGTGATCAGTAATCTGGAATAAATTATATATGAAAATTTTATAAGGAGATTCATGAGGTGTTGATGGAAAATATAAACACATTACATTAATTTTCGTAGGATCAATGAATAATGAAATTATATTTAGTGGAATGATTGAAAACAAAATATAATGAAATTTTAAGTGAATCCTAAAGTCCTAAAATATATTAAAAATTTTATTTTTATGATTCAATAAGTAGTCCCAAAATTTCAAAAATTGTTAAATTGTAGAAAATAAATATTAAATCTAAAATTTTAAGTTATATTTTTTGGAACTTTCATGAAAACACACAATGGGTGTTCATTAGCATAAAATAAATTTGGGGAAAATGGTAAATTAAAAAATATGATCATCATTTTCCTCACATATTATGTTTTTAATAAATAATTCTTGTAGTGTGATGATTATGGGAAAAATTTTATTGAAAGGATTATTAGGAGAACAACGAGGAGTACGAACGATGTTTATAATATGTGATGTTAGCTGCTATATGATTAATTAAGTGGGAAAAAGAAATAATCAATTTTTATCCCTATAATAGGTGATAATTCTTTAGATACATAGGTGGAGCAGTCTCATTTACCACCAATGAAATAGAATATGTTTATAGGAATAATGAAGCAAATATATTAGAAGGTGAATAATGTAGATAATTCTTTAAAATAAATGGAATATTCTAGATTATTAATCCATTATAGTTAATTCACATCACATATGATGGTAACCAAAATATTTTTATATATATAAAATATGAAAAAGGTATTTTCACTTGTTTTTATAATAATGAATGCATAAAGATGGTTTTATCTGAGAAATCCAAGATAGGAGTTAAATATTTGAGGTACAATAATTCATCAGGGTTAATGATTACAGATAAAATTTACTATATGTATGTCAATTATGTGACTCAATACATGCATTAAACTTTCAAATGAAGGGATGAGATATCAAATGAAGAGATTTCTTAATTATGATGAATGGTATGCACACAAAGGGATATCTCTATCTCATTATAGGATAATAAGACTTGTTCTTTATATATAATAAAAAATAAAATAATCTATATAACACTTTTCTTGTCCACATGAGATAATAATTATGGGATTATTTGGTGAATAATGAAGTATGTTTCCATATACCAAAAATTTCACATGATCACATTCACACGTGTGATACACATAAAATAGAGATATTTATTCGGAACACTTTCAAGGAGAAGAAAAACAACTAAATGTTATTTTATTGTGATGGATATTTTCAATGTGTATAGAATAATATCTCTAAAATCCATGAATTACAAAAATTCATTACACTATAATTAAACTTGATTATAGATGGATATAATGGATAATGATTATATCTCACAAATACATTGATTTCATGTTAATTAAATGATATTATAAATTAGGGAAATAGATTTTGATAATGAAAATTAAAAAAAATAGATATTAAATAGTAATTATTTTACTAATTTTTATTTGGATGAGTACATCAATAATAAAATGATAAGACACAAAATGAATATAGAAATGAATCCTCAACAAAATAGATTCATTAAGAGGATAAAATATGTTATTAGAAACTGGTATTTTTAAATTCTTATTTATAATGTTATACTAGAGAAATATTGAAAGGAATTAGTGACTATATTGGTTTATATTACCTATATATATTTATTACAACCAAATAAATAATATAAAACAATATATATGTGTAAATAGAAGAATACATACTTTATATACACCTGAATTTGTTGAAGTAAATGATTTATTATAAATTTTTAGGCTATATGAATGTTTAAAACTATTGGGTATGAATTTAATTTACATGGATAAATATTTAAAATAATGTAATATAAATAACGTTAAAAAAGGATTTGAGTTTTTATTATAGTGAGGATATAAATTTTTTTTAAATAGAGATTAATATAAAATCATGTGGGTATTTTTTCTAATAAAAAAGTGGTTAGGTCCTATAAGAGATCTATATTTATGAATAAGTGTAGGGTAGGAAATGAGGATGTTAAAAAAATTAAAGGAAACTTGTGATAAATAAATCATAACAGGTTAAGAAAATTTTGATAATGAAATGAGCATGGAAAATACTAGTAAAGAAAATATTATTAGTGACCAGAAAAAAACTTGTGAAAACAACGAGAATTGAGAATCAAATAGAACATCATTCATATATCCAAAAGATCCACAATTAATGAATTTGATTATAAGGGAAAATTTTTTGTAAAAAATATTCATGAAGAGCTTGAATGATTTTAGAATAATAAATTAATGGAAATTGTGTTGATTCCAGAGGACCATATTTTCAGAACACTATGGGTGTTCTATAATAATATTAATAAACATTAAATGATGAATTATAAAATAAATTTATGATGACAAAGGGGTATTACAAAATTAGATAATTGACATTGATTAGATAACTTTATCGACTTCTTTAATAGATCATATTCAAATATTCATTGAAATATCACTTAAAAGGATTTATATGGTATCAAATGAATATTAAATTAACACTCTTTAATTGAGTTCTATAATTTATATAAAAACTAATAAACCTAATATATTTCATATAAATGAAGATAAGATCAATATTTCTTACTTGATGATGGAGTTTTAAGGGTTGATGCATGCACTCTGAACATTATACTCTAGCATTGATTAATACATGATAAAAAATGAATTTTATTGACATGAAGTTATTATTAATCTATTTATAAATATGGGGAATGATCAAATGATGTTTATTCACATATTTTTAGTTGAAATAATTTTCAATTATTGGATTAATCAAAATGAAATATATTTGAAAAACTATTTGAGGTGAAGTTTAAAAATGTCCATGATTAGAGAGTTAACATTTTCCTTTGTTTAAAGGTGACATGGAAGGAATTAAATTTTTTTACAAATAAAAATGTGTTCATGCGGTTCTAATGTTATTTGTAATTGATGAATCCATGTAAATGAGAAATATAATTTCCAGTATACCAAATTATTAAATCGGTGATGATGGGGGAAAGGATGATGTAAATAATAATTGATCAATCATTGCAAGTTTATTATAATGAAAATTAATAGGAAAATAATTTCTTTACACTTTTCATGACACATGGTTCCAATTGATTCCCTAGAAAATAGAAACACCATCAGTGGAATTAATTATTTATTATATCGCTAAGATGGTGTAATTTGGGATGTTAAATCATAAAAAAATCATGTAAGGTGATGTTAGTATATATAGATGATTATTAGGTAACCTCAAAGGACGATCAAAATCTAACAATACATAGTGATTTATATATAGTAGGTTTATGAATATCATGGTTGATAAAGATGGAGTAAAATACCTAACTTGTCATGATATTAGTTGAATACATATAATCAAAAAGATCATTGAAAAATATACTTTATTTGTAGAAAAAAAAATGGGGATGTAAGAGATGATGTTAAAATACTATCCTTAAATATAGGGATAATAACATCATGAAAAACTATATTTTTACCATGTGTATGGAAAATATATCTAATATAATAGGATTATGTGTGAACACATTATCAGATAATCAAAATCATGACTACGGCACTACCCAATGTTTAGTGTGGGAAGAATAAATTATCTCTTAGTGTATATATATCTCTATCCTACAATATGATTTGGAAAACATACCCCATCTACCTATGGGAATTATTATTAATAGTGATGGATGTAAATATTTTTTTATTAAATAATTCGATTTATAACCCTCCTTTATGAACATCTAGAGGAATTCACATTGAGTTCATTTACAAAGGGGGATGTTCTATAAATGTTACGTTAAATAATTTTTCTATAGTAAGAAAAGAATAATTATTTTCATTGTTCATTCAGTTCAGAAAACGTAGAGAAATCTAATTCTACTGTTTTAGAATATTGGAGAGTTCTTTATGGTTTATTCAAGGGGATAATTATCTTGAATAAGTGTTAGACAGAACATGCATCAAGTGTGTCTTTTCTTGAGAAATATTTCATTTAATTATTCTCATGATGATCATGGATCATCTGGTTCTATTCAATTATAATATTCTCATATTTGAAGGTTTTTAATTTTTTGTGCAATGGATGTGTTTTTAGCAAACCCACATGGGTAAATTGTTAGAAAAAATACCCTTTTATTGATTTTTAGTTTTTATTTATTTGAAAAATAATTTTAATACATAAAAACTTATAACGAAGTCTATTAATTAGTATGAAAAGATATTTGAGTTAGGAAAGTATTATAATTATTTTACAATAGTTTAATATATATGATGTAATCCACACCTTAAAATATTTAGTTATTCTATAAAATTTGATACTGATGAAATAAAAAAGGAATTGGCTTCCATATATATGTCATATTATTCAATATGTTTTTAGGAGTCTATGGAGCAGTGTCTATGGTTTTTAATTTTTTCATTATGAGGAGTAAAATCCACTCTATGAATTTGCTAGTTTCTCCATTACATGAATAAAGTAATGAATCTAGTTTATAAAGGTTGGTATCTTAGTGAGATTAATTCCATGAAATAATTCCATGATATATTGAATTTTAACTAGTTTTTTATAACAAAATGGGTTCCTTAATTTAACAATTATTTTGTTTACATATTTACATATAGATGTTTCCATAAATTGATAAGATATTTATTAAACATGTGAGGATGACATGTAGTATTATTTTCATTTATTATTAAATGAGAATAGGAAATCTGAAAGTGGATCATATGGAAACATGAAGAAGGGGTTGGGGAAGATTACAATGGATCAACCCTTTTTAAGGTGTTCATACCATGGTGGAGATCCATTTCTTAGAGGAATTTATATAAAATTATTAATTAATATAGGTTATAAAATTCCCCCTTTTAGTGAAGTAGGTTATGTTCTCTTGTGTGAGTAGTAGAAAAACTGTGAATATATTTCCATGAATTTTTTTTGACTGTGAGTCCCAAAATTCCAAATAAATTAATTAATAATTTTAATGAAGAGATTCACATAATTGATAGAATATACCTCATGATAATTCATCAAAATGGAAGATAAAGTCACATTGTGATGGTAATTATTGATCTATAACAGTTTCTTGTTATAAAATAAGAAAGTTTTTATTTCATATCAATTATAAGAGAATTCAGGGATTGAAATGGGTGATTATAATTTGGGGTTGAATATGGTTTTGGGAAAATTTTACCATGTTAGTAAAAATTCATTATTGATCCATCTAGGTATAGTTATTATGATTCTCCAAATATGTGGGAGAGATCTATTCTTTTCAAATGAAAAAAGGATAAATAATGGAATTGTGATTGTTGTAGAGGGAATGTAGGTAGTAAGAAATGTGGGAATGTAATTCTAAAATGGTGTTGGAATGTGAGTTTTTCAAACAAAATAACAATGTTATTCATTTCAAGTTAGTGTATACTACCATTCTAAAGGTAGGTAATTTCTAGGACAATATCTAGGATTCCATGTATTTTACATTGGTCGAGAGTGTGAGAGGTTGAGTATATATCACTATTTTTTGGGGAATGATTTCCCAGTCGGGGACTCTCTTAAAGTGTAAAAATAAGTTGATGAATACTTAATTCTAAAAACATTATTACAAGTTACTTTTTTCATGTAATAAATAAAATTCATTTATTTATTTTAACATATGTGTGTATTATAGGTTCTATGTTCTTCTTTTTCTTGTTGATTATACTATGGGATAATGAAAAATAACTAGGTATTCTGGAACTTTCATCATGTTAGAAGGTTTTTCACATTGTACAATAAGGATCAGACCATATAAAGAGAATTTTTACTTATAAATATGGATTTAATTATGGCTTGTGTATTTAGGTATGATTTAATGGCTCACACTATACCATTAATTTTCATATAAAAAGGAATAATGAAATGATTTTAAATTTCATGAAACCATGACTATGTTAAGCTCATTTTTTTGCCATGTTTTTTTAAAAGGATGTAGTAATTAAACCATAATGATGTTTTCTATATATATTGGATAAAAATAATCAGTTACCTCGTTATTTTGGTTTCACTATTTATGGTTGTATGACAAGAATGGCCCATTCAGTTTATTTTTGTGTTATAAGGACATGATTATTTGAATTCTAAAGTCATGATGTGCGGACTTTGAGTAAAGGGTTCCTAAAAATATTTTTTTTATTTTTGTTTGAATGAATCTTCCTAGTTCACCTTTATTTTTTGTCACTAAACATGAGTGGGGATTTTTTGTCAGACTAAGAATATTTCCCATTAAAGAAGATTATATCATAGTGAATATGACCAATGTAGTAATACTAGATAATAGTTCATATGGACCACTTAGAATGACTTGGGGCATACACATGGGTGGCCCTTAATTTATCTATGGCCCCCATATGGGTTTTTGGGAGAGGTCATTAATGATGGAATTTTTGGGGATTACACATTGAATAGAGTCTTCCATACTTCCTTGGAAAACGAGTGATACATGTGGAAATTATATATATGTTACTCAAAGGTGCTAAACCTTTTTTGTGACACATGTGAAGGATAGTTCTAAGGATTACACCTAAATGAGTCATATGACATGTTCATGGATTATTGATTGGAAAAAAGAGGTCTACTGGATTTGTGAGCTCATAGGATAAAGGTTATGGGATATTTATGTATAATAGAATATTCTGGGTGAGGATTCACCGATATCCTAAATATAGTTACCCCCACTATATTAGGAATACATTATTTTACAACCTTGAGTTTCCTATCAATCAGGTTAGAAATCAAAATATGAAACCATTTTCAAAGGAATACAGGATCTGAATGGTTTTATACTTTTAATCATAACCAAGTATTACATATCATTAGGTTAATATGGGGCATTATTTTAATGGGAATTTTAGGGTGTTGAATATAAGAAAAGGAATCCTATGAGGTCATTTAGATTAATCCAGCCTATATAGATTTTCCAAGTAGAAACCAGTATGTTTTGGAGTCCTAGATACCCATAACATAATTCCTCCATGAGGGAAAAAATAGGCCTAATATTTTGATCCATAGGGGTATTAAAAAGGTATATAGTTTTCACTTATGAACACAAAATTTATTATAGGATTAGAATGTTATTCAAGTTCATAATGATTGTTAATTTGAGGATTTAATGTACCTACTTAGAAATATAATTAGACGAGAGGCCCTCTTAGAATGTGTCTAATCGGAGTTAATTATTAATTTTTTTTATATATATCCCTCTATGAAGATATTATGAGGAACCATAGTGTAATTGTTTATGAAGAAGAACATTCATGAACATATTTTTAAATAAATCATATATCTATCATAGGATTATAGTTCCTGTTTTATCTTATATCTCATTAATGTTTTTCATACAGGGAATGATTATTGAATAATGAAATGTTATTCTTTCAATGACTTTATCATATAATTAATGGTCACTCTGAGTGTCGATGCAATATCTCATGCCCTCTCAATGATTGTGTTAGGTAATTATAGGTTATTCCTTATATCCAACATTTTGAAATATATGAATTCATAAAAAACAAGTAGTTACCAATTGAATGATACCTTGAAATATTATCACCACCCTTTTTAAAATGACATTTCATCCTGAAAGAGGTTCATGATCATAAGAAATAACCATAACTTCACCAAAAGAGATAACTATTCATTAAGATTCGATGTGATCCAAAGTAATCACCTTGTTATGGTGAAAAAAAAAAGACCTTGAATGAATGGTATTCCATTCAGGACTGAGGATACACTATAATTAATGGTTTCATTTTGAATTATTTATTTATTTTAAAAACCATTGTGAATGGTTTTCCATTCATTTTTTGGTTTAAATTCTCCCATTAAATTCAAAAATCAAAAATCTTACATTTTTCTAGAAATTACATTGTAATATAATTCTTAATATTCCTCTATGGTGAGGATAAAATTTATTGAGAATTTTGAAGCTATTTAAAATATAGTATCCATATAAGACGCCATATTCTCTTATAACCCATTATTGTGGTATTTAAAGGCTACTTAAATGATAGATTTTACCCATATATAGGTTTGGTATACTGAGTGTCATTACCATTCCCAAACAATGTCCCATTAATCAACTAATAAGTTGGATCAACCACTATCATGTATTATCCTAGTCTAATATTTTTTTTTGGATGGACACTTCATCAAGGAAGATAACAGCATAGAAGACTATATTCTCAGATATACAAATATATGTCTAGATGAATAGTGACGTAATCTAGAACCATAAGTATATAATTATTTGAATAAAATAATTCATTAATAATTAGAGAGTGGTATGGTTTAAATAATGGTTATTTTTTTTATAGGATCACTCAATATGGATTTAAGTAGATATTTCTTGGTGACATCGTGTTACAAAAAGATCATATATGAGCTTAATGGAGTGGGAATGTTTGATGCAGTCTATGTATCATAGTCATTCAGTTTACATAATTAAAAGATCATCATATATATGATTATTAGGTAGATCATATACAATAAAACATTCCAATAAATTCATATAGAGGTTAGGATAAGACACTATGACATTCAAATGATCTACGAGGCTCTAATTTTGGGAGATATGTATGATAAAATCATTAAACCAAAAATTTTATTGGAAAATAATGCAGACCCTCAAACACATACATGGGAGATAGTTAAATTATACATAGGTGTTAAGGGTGGGGACCTTCACCCATAAATTAATATCCATTTCTATATTTCGTTTCATCTCTTAATCCTAAATAACTAAAATGATTTTCATTTAAGAAGGTCTTTGACATGAATATCATATAAGACCCACTTGCTTCCTAATTATTTCTATTAAATATTGGAGGTCTTATAATATACTATTTGTGGTTATGAGGTTACCACCAAATTGATTAGTTCATCCACCTATATGTGTTTATTAGAATATTAATCAGTTGGTACCACATCCTGGTATATGTGTCTCCCTTAAATGTATGAATTTAGATACTTGTAATGGTAAAAAAATTGTACAGTGGTATATATATCAATCGAGTATTACCTCTATTTTGCATTGGATATCAGGAAACGAAACATATTTATAGAGTGATAACCATTTACCCCCCCCCCCCCCATTAAGACATTTTTTATATGATTTGATTAAAACATCTTAATTTTATACAATATAGGAAATAAATTTGGTTTATAAAAACTTATTTACCTTTTTTTATACAAGAGAATGGATTATTAGAAGGATAAATTTTATAAATAAAGGTTCAATGAATATTTTGATAGAATTTTAATATAGATATCATCCTAGGGGTGTCTAGAAAACAGCAACTAGCTTGTGTGTGGCACTCATTAGGCAGTCATTGATTTTTTAGAATGTCTTTTAGATTGATAACACCCAACTTTCTTGATAATGGAAAAGGAATAATTCTTGGATCTATTCAAAGAACATCAACCTTCTGGTCTTCCCAATCTTGTTTTATACTAACTGAACTGTATGAGATTTTCATTCCATGATTTTTTGACCCAATTTAATTCCTTAATCAGTACCCCATAGATATAATTTGAATCATAAATATCAAATGATAAATCATGGAACTCTTATCAGATATTTTTCAATGGAATAATCCATTGATAATTAATTAATTATATTTTATTTAGTTCTATGAACAAATATCATTCTTTATTTGGTGTTGAGTATTGATAGATATTGGATATGTGTTTTATATACTGATCCAATGTTGAATACTCCCTTTATTCATATATCGATTTTAGATCTATCAAGTGGAATAAATTTATATATCAAAGCAGAATTACCCTTCATCAATGAATGATATGATATTTATGTGTTATTAAATCATAATTGTAGAACTCTTCTTGATAGGGGATCAATCAAGTGGCATTAATACATTGAAAATACCTTATTAAATTGGTGTAGGATTTGATATTTCAATGATAAACCCTCTAACTAGAGTTAGAATTTTTGAAAATGGTAATGTAAAAAGGTAATTATTTGAAGACCTATTAGCATGGTATGTTATCCTTATTGAATGAAATATAGATTCTCTTTTCCAATGATGGATTGATTAATGAACAATGATTTTTGGAAAACCTAATGCTCAATTCTAGAATCGATATTCAATTCATGATTTTTTCTTTTTTTGTAGAAATGATCCTGGTGAATTTTCATTAATTTTTTTGACATAAATCAGAATTGATTCCATTGATAGAATCCTAAATGTATGTAATTCTATAATGACCATAATGTTTTTTAAATCTCTAAAAACACTATGATATTAATTTTTTAGGTAAATCAGTACCTGAGATATATATCCTTGATTCATAATCTATTCTCTATGGGTGTTTGATGTGGTCATTTCTTCAATTATTCACTAACATTGGATTTATCCATCAAAAACCACGAGGTTATAAGTTCTTTACCTTTTTGTATCTTTTACACACTTTATTACATGGTGTGATTCTTTTATGGGATTTTTGTTTTCCCTTAATGAGTGTTATCATATGGGGGTGTGTGAAACCCAATATATTTGTGTATCATGTTTGATGACATGATATTTATTTTAGCTTTTTTTCCATTATGATTATTATTACATGTGTTTTTATTTGTACTTTTTTCTCATGATTAGTTGATATACATCACTTGAATTCTTTATCTAGTCTTACATATAACCTACCTTGGAATGTAATATACTTTGTCTTATTAATTAGTTTACCATTTTGGTATGATAAACCCATAGAGGGGGACTTTGCTGGATATGTTGTGTCTGCATTGATGGACACATACATAGGGTAAATGAATGATAGTCATTTGTTCCAAATATAACACAATTACATCAAAATAATGAGTATAAATACTAAATCTTATTTCCCTGAAGATACCATGTACGTTCTCATTAGTCATCCTTATTGATTGACCTGAGACTCAGTGACTTTAGGATACTAAGTGACATGTCTACAAGCATAGGGGTAGTTGTTTTTACAAAATTTTGATCATTATTCTTACATAAATATAAATAAGGTTTAATTAGGGCTCATGGTTTATTGGTTATCACAAAAGAAATGAATATATTATTGTTATTTTTTCTTTTACTTTTACGATATTCATTAATTCAATTCTAATACATGTGAATTATTTTTATGGACACAATGGTTGTGTTCTACTAGATTTTATTACTCACAACATATATAGTATGTTTAATGCACATATAGAAATCATGTATAGAGACACAAAAAAATATTAAAGGGATTGATAGATGGTTGAGGTGAGGAACATTGAGCTGGGAGTGGTACCAGGATATACTCTATTGAATACTACTATTTATTTAACTATTTACTTATATACACATATAAATAGGTGTTTCTTGACACACTGTGAGCCTTGTTTACATAAATATATTAATGATATGAAATCTACATAGTTTATGCATGTTTACACTGATAATAATATTTTATTATGTTGTGTTATATTATAATATGTGAAATCCCAGAAGAATAAAGGTAGATTCTTCCCAATAGAAGAAATTAACCCATGTTTATTGAGGGAACACTCTTGTATATGGGGAGGAACACAAGAAGTCATGTAAAACTTTAGCATATTCCTGGTGGTTTGGATCGGGGTGTTAAAAAATTGTATCAAATCAAGAGATTCATCATTTAATTTACACTAACCTTGGACATGTCATAAAGGAGAGAGGCTACGGGAGACTTGAGAAGGGTGTTTCCTAGTTCATAGATACCTCATCTCTAATAGACCTTCAAGTTAGAATTTTCATGATTATTATTACATTTTTATATATATTTGGTGAGTTTATGTGTCATTATTTGGGACAAAGAATCCCATTCCATATATATACCTATTTTTTGTGATGTATATTAGTTCTTCAGTTTAATTCCACGATTTGTTCTATAGTTATGCGATAGATTTGAACATTATTGTGTGATATATCTATGTTTTAATTAATTAATGGATTCAAAAAATGAAATTATTTGTGTATATATATGATTGTGACAAACATGAATATAGTAGAACTTTGTTATTACATGTAGGATTATAAATTTGATTATTTTCGAATGCCTATGGAGGATCGGTAGCAGAACCATAGTATTTTCAAATAGTCTTAGGTCTCAATTAGAACATTTTTCAAGATGACTTCATGGGACTTCATACTAATAGAGGAGTTGAATTTGAAATTTGTATCATGAATGGTTCTCATATAATTTTGATATTCCCTTATAATATGGATATTTTTTATTTTAGGAACAAAAATTGCAACCGGAGGACTTAGATATGAATGGATTTATCTAGTCGAGTACTTCACCATACGATGAAACTATTTTCATCTCCATAAAGTTGGATAATAGAAATAAAATATATATATTACTAAAATATAAATCTAGTGATTTTAAAGAATAGAAATCCCCTCCAATGATCTGTATTTTGATCGATCAATTATAGAGATATTAGTGGTTAACCAAGACTAATCATTAACTAGACAATTAAAATTTATAGGTTTATGAATATTACATCCTGAATATGGGTTTTTTATTAGGTATGGGATATATGTCTTTTTTTTCAATTGGGTTGAGAAATTCTATATTTTTGTCAATGGATCCCTTAAATAAGATCTTCCCCCCATATATGGAATTTTTTTCATGGACTTCTTATATGAAATCCTCATATACTCATTGACACCCAAGTAAGATTACAAACAACTTCATATAGTCTTATGTATAGTTTGATCACATCATCATTATATTAAACTAATGAAGTGCATCTTTTAAATTTATGAGGCTGTGTTCTTATGGAATGTGGTTTCTTTGTTAGTTATATCAATGGATCCACATAATTTCGAGGAAGTTATGTCCACGAAACATTCTCTAGATAAGATCAAGATTAGGATAATTCTTAATATAGAATGATATTGTATTCTTTTTATCCATGAATTCTATCATTTATCTAAAATCATGAATGCACTGATAACTAAGGGATTGGATTTATAGTTGTTAAACCAGTATCAGAAGGTTTTACATGAGTTCAAGAAGAGGATGAATATAGCTAGAGAATTTATTATTCTAGATTCTGGGATCATATATATAATATAATTTTCTTCAATATGTGTATGTTTAAGAATAATATATATGTTGTTGTAGATGGTATTAGATAATGAGTCACATCATCCATGACCCCATTGTATAAACTATCCTACCATGGAATTGGATCTCACAACTATGGTTTTCAGTTTTTAGGATTGGAAGTATTATCTCAACAATGATTGGTTTTTATCTAAAATGTGCATAAGAGAATCTATTATATCATAACTCAAATGGAAATAAACTCAATAAAGGGTTACTGGTTAGTGCATTAATAGAGGCTTGAAATTTATATGGATTACTCACCATTAAATAGAAGTATTATAGATTATTCTATTGGTTGTAGGATGTTGGTAGCTCTTGAGTTTTGTGAACATACTTCTAAGGAATAATGGTGGCTAATGAGCTTGTTAGAACACTAGAGCATGGAATATTCTGAGGAACAGAGATTGGTGAACTTTTCCCAATTGGTGGTCACAATATCCTTGGTGTATTTGGTAAGGGATAGATAAGATACTAGTCTAGAGTGTGGTATGATACATGTATATCTAGATAAATGTTACCCAATACCTGGGTGATTTTTTACTGAAAAGGATTTCATCCTAATTTTTGGGAGATTTGTAGTCTTTTTTTCCATCATTGGGGTTTTAATGAAGGACTTCCATACCTCAAGAAGAGAGGTAATTTATAGTTTGAAAATGAAAAGCCTTGTCTCCAGGTCGTTGTTATGGTATCTAAGGATGAAGAGGGATATTTCTAGATTTATTAATAGATTCATTACATTCTAAATAATAAAGGTAAAACCTTGTTATCCTGGTGGATTAATCTAGACTCTTCCAATGACCATGTAGAAGTGGTATGATTTTATACTGGAGTTTTTGATGGGGTTACCTAT
Source organism: Viscum album (assembly GCA_963277665.1). Taxonomy (NCBI): domain Eukaryota; kingdom Viridiplantae; phylum Streptophyta; class Magnoliopsida; order Santalales; family Viscaceae; genus Viscum; species Viscum album. Next base: position 344,846,393 of record OY728156.1, read on the forward strand.
GACCTTGAAGAACCGTCATGCTATCTGGGTGATTGCTGATTGGATGGTGAAATTTACTCATTTATTATTGTGTCTAAATACAATATTATTATAAAAATAAAGACATATATATTTCCCCAATAAAGTATTCTTACATGGAGTTCCCTTGTGATTTGAGTCTGATAATTACACACATATTACATCATGTTTTTAGTAGGAATTGAAGAAGTCCATAAGGAATAATATGGAATTTATCATGGCATACCAACCCAAGAGTGATAGACATTCTAAACATATGAATATTAAAATAGAGGTTATGATGATCGAACACCAAATTTGTTGTTGAATCTTGGTACGATGACCTGGTATTTTTTAAAATTCTAAAATAAATTTTGGTCTTCAATTCAAATAGACCATTAAGATGATCTTTACGAAATGCCATGTAATTCATTAATATATTTGAATGAGGTTTTTGTGGTTGTAGTGGTGGGGCCCAGTATGGTATATGAGTCTTTTAAAGTATTTTGATTGATTTAGATGATTTTTATAACATCTTAGAGTTGGATGATATCATATTATAAATATAGGTGGAGACCATATGTGTTAATTATGGATGGTCATGTCTTTATGAGAGTGAATCTTCGGTTAGGCTACAGATGTTTGATGGTGTAGGGGAAGATCCATCCAAGCTATATTATACCGTTCAAGATAACCGAGTTGTTTAAAAATATGGAATACTCTCTAGTTACTTATTCTTACTACCATGCTATGTAAGACGTTTTTCATGTGTCTCAACTCTAGAGTTACAAGCCCTATCCTACAGTTGTTACTAAATACGAGTATGTTGACCTAGTGTATAACACATCATATATGGAGCTCTACATGAAAATCATACAATATGGAATGAAATTACTTCATGGAAATAAAATACCACCAGTACACATTCTATGTCATCATAGAGTAATCCTATAGGAGACCATTGATAGATATAATAATGCAAAATCTCAATGTCATGTGTTTTTTAAGTAGCTCCTTTGAAGGTTATTCCCAAAAATGAGAAGACATTATGGAACTATAGTTTTAGATTCCATGTTTTACTTTTATATATGATATATTTAGAGTTTATAAAAATTTCATTCCACGTTTTTTGTCTCTAATATGGATAGTTATGATGGCGTGCGCTCGGGAGCTAGGGCTTGGGAAGCGATGGCCGCCGTAGGCGACGATGAATTCCGAGCAGGGTCCTCCTCCATCGGCGGAGGGTGGATCTCCATCTGATGAGCGATGTTTCGTGCCTCTCTCGAAACCTAATATCTTGACTTCGTTCCCCAAAATCTCACTCTCCCCCAAGGTCCCGGAGCTTTATGGAGGGTTTCCGCAGCTCTCGGTCACGGCTCGCGAGTTCAATGATGCATCGTCTCTTCTGAATCTGACTCTGATTTCCCGCTTCAAGCAACGGCGTCCACCGGTGGATTGCTTTGATAGTTTCGTTTCTAGTTCGTGGAATCTACAGGAGCGTCCCACGATGGGTCTTCTAGATCCAAGGCATATAATGATTCGTTTCAAATCGGAGGAAGATTTCATCATGGCCTGGTCTTCGGCACCGCGCACCTGTGATGGATGCCGATTCCTTCTTTTCCGATGGTCGTATGATCACTATTTGAAGCGCGATGCCTCGACTATGGCAATTTGGGTAAGATTTCCAGAATTACCGCTTCCTTTTCAAAATCCTGCTATTATCTGTATGCTTGGAAACCTAGTAGGTCGTTTCTTATGCTCGGACAACAGAACTAAGGCTGTATGTCACCCGATCTCTCTGAGAATCTGTTTTGAAGTTGACTTATTGAAACCACCGGTTGAGTTTGTCTACATTGCGGCATGTGAGGAGTTTAGGTGTAAACAAACTGTGGTATTTGAAGCCTGGTTTAATTACTGCTCTCTGTGTCTTAAGCTTGGTCATTTGAGGGACGATTGTAGAGGCAGGAAGGTGAGGCCGCCCTTGGCAGTGGGTCCTGAGAGTGCAGTGGATCTTTTTCCACAGCATAGGGTGCTAAATCTGGATGATGTTCGGACAGACTCTCGGCATACTTTTTCACAGTCTGTAGAGGGTAGTAAAGGGAAGGAATTGCAGGGGATTTTTAACCCCAAAGTTGGTGAGGTGTTTGGAAGGCTTAGAAATGATCTGCGATTATCATCTACAGGAGGTCAGAGCAGTGACATGAGGCAGGTCGGTCAAGCTGCTGGGGTGAGCAGTGGTACAGAGCAGGCTGCAGTGGGAGGGGAGCGGGCTGGGAATGGACTTGTTGGGACTGCGGTGGATGAAGCTGCTGGCAAGGAGGAGCTGTCGAGACCTGATGATTATGTGCAGGCAGAGGATGCTGTGAACGTTGCAGATGTTCGGGTGGGGGCCTCTCCGGGGCGTGCGGCTGTGGAGGATGCTTTTCAGACAAATGAGAACTCCATGAATATGGATAGTATAAAGGAGAAAGAAGCAATGGAGAAGTACAGAGTGGATGTGGCTATACCTTGCTCCTCAAACCGGTTTGCTGCTCTGGATGAGGTTGGAGCGGCTCACTCGAGGGAAGATGTACAAGCCCCTTGCCCTCATTTTATAGAAGGTGACATACCAAATAGTGGTGGCTACCCCAATATGATAGGTGGACAGCCTAGAGATGGAGAGACCAACCCGGAGGGAGTCAGCATGATCTCTTTGGATCAGATGATTGAAGAGGTTCCAACTCAAATGAATACTGGCAGGAGATACGCTGTGATGCTGGATAGCTCTAAGCCTATGGAATTGGTGTCTGAACAGAAGAGCAAAAATGATGTCCAGCTGCAGGTAAATTCTCAGGAACTGATTAATTGTTCTGCAAATAAATTTTCAGTGCTGGCTGATGTTGGATCAAATGAGGAAGGTACTGAAGTGGCAGAGGAAATTTCAGAGAAGGAAGGTAATGCTGGTCTGGACAGATTGAGTGGCGAAGGTAAAAGTCTCTGCGCTGATGACACAATCAGGATATCTTAAATGGAAGGTGGGAAGGATGTAAATGTCAACCCTCCTTTGTCCCATAAGAAGCAGTGGGGGGATAGATCTGATTGTGAAGAAGAGCTCCATAGTCATCAAATATCTTATAGTGATGCTGTCAAGAATGGAAATCATGAGAATATTATCAAGGAGGTGGGAGAAAAAACTCAAAGGAGGAAGACAAGGAGAGATTACTCGGATCTACCTAAACCAATGGTGACAAGGTCTGCACACAAGATTGTAGGGTCACAAGAAAATGATATTGCAAATGGGTACAATGGAAAACGAAGATGAGGGTCCCCAAAGAGGGACAAAGGATTCAGTGGGAAACGGCTGGTCAAGGAAAAGTTGTCTGAGGAAATGCTTCGGAAGAAAAATATGTATCTTGAGTTGATGCGCAAATACGAATCCTCTGAATGGGAGTCAGCTGATCCTGGTGATGATTTATCTGATGATGGGGAGAAGGATTCATATGGATTTGATGTAATGTAAAGTTTTTATTTTCTTTGACTTTACTTGCACTTTTCTTTTAATAAATTTGGGGGACCAGGCTTACGTCTGGTTCAAACTTTCCTGGTATGGATAGTTATGAATACATATTATAGAGACTATGTGTTTGGGAAATAGTGGTTGAAATTTTAGTGAATGTATCAACCATAGGGATGGTGGAAAATAGAAACTAGTTATTTTTTTAATATCACCATCATCTTTTTGGGTTATAATAGTTGTTTTCTCTATATTATAACACACAGTCGAGCTGGTGTCCTGTTATCATCCCAACGGTTGTCCCAAAAGCTCAACGGTGTACCCAATCTAGTGGTGAACTAAATTCACCCCTTGTGATTTTAATGTCACATGTTTTTATCAACATTTAAACAAAAATATATCCCCACGGAATTAATTCAAATCATAAATCCCCTCTCATTGATATCTACACTCCCATTTATACCCCCTTCACTTCCCATCATGAAACTATCTTAGAACTCTTAATCGATGTGTTTTCATTATAACAATACAAAAGTATTAATTTTCTTGTGAGATAAGAATTAATACATTTTGAATCAATTTTATCTATATTGGTCTAATGGTGGATCATCCATTCTATTATTTATTGGGGGATGATCTAGCGATTTATTTCACTTCATGATCAAATCAAGATACTCTTTAAACAATGAATGTTCAATGAAAAGGGTTAATTAAATCATAATCTAAGACATATTCTTGATAGAATATTTATAATTGTTATTTATTAAATTAATGATATCATGGTATATTAGTAGAGAATTCAATATGTAAATTAAAACCCCTTTTTCCATGGTCATAATACTCATGAAAATGGTCATTTCATGGTATGAAATTACAGAAATATCAACACGATACCTTCTCCTTCATGAATATCATATTGAATCAATTTTTTGTTGATGAAATGATGTTGGGTAAATGATCACTGGCTAGACCTGATGATATATTCTAGAAACTAAAATTAATTCAGGATCTATTTTTAATATGAGAATAGGCATCCATAATTTGTGAGATGTTTTCTTTGGGTGTTTAGTGTGGTTCCTTTTTCAATGCTTTATGATAATTGAAATATTTTTCAATAACATTGAAGTAGTATGTTTCTTAACGTATTGAGAAATCATATACACTTTTTTCCATGTTATAATTATTTTTTTACCTTTTATTTTCAATGATTCAGTGTGATCACTTGTGTGTGTGCATGTCTAGACCATGATAACTTTTTGTGTTGTTTGATTTGTTGACTTTTCCTATATCAAATTGACTATGTTGATTAGGATTACACTTATGGTTGCTGATACTATATTTAACAACATAAAATGGTATTCATAACAATTATTCTTTATCTATTTATTCTTATTCCATGACATTTTTGTTAGGATTATTGGATTTCATAACTAGTGGACAATCGGGGTATGATTACTCCTTAATGGGGGAACATACTAAACATGTGGTGACAAAAAAGGTGGGATAATACTTAGGGCTATAAGAAGATAGCCTTATGGAATAGATGTAACTCTTGTCTATAAAAAAACTAAGTAGACATGATAATACTTAGTTTCTTGAGGATACCTTGTGTAAAAAGAGTGACATATTGATATCCATATAAATATTTAGTGTTATTTTTTGACATATTGATCATAATTCTACAATTGATGTAATGTAGGTATGTATAGGTATCTTGGTGGCCTTGTTAGAATAAGAGTACATGGTAGATTATTGTTATAGTTGCTCAATAATTTAATAATATCAAGGAATAATCATATTATATGTATTCACACTTGCCAAGGAAGAATTTTTGGCGTCTCACAATGTATCATTAATAAAACCCAATTCGGGAGTTTTTATACTCCTAGAGACTTCATCTATAGTGATTTTTGAAATATTTGGGGCCCATGGAATAATTTTATACTTAATAGAATGCATCAGGGATGGAATTAGGGCCTACTCCAGTGAATACTGTTATTTAATTGTTTATTTACCTACTTGAATGGGTAATTGCACTTGTTTTTGGATTTCCACACTTGGAACCCTATTTATATCTTGTATGAATTTTATTAAATTATAATAGTTTCTGTATGTTTACTCTGATTATAATATATAATTAGTTTTTTATATTAATATTTTTTTAATAAAATGATAGTTATGGTATAGTATCCCAATAAGAAGAATTATACCCCCATTGATAGTATGGATCCTCTTACATAGGGTGTGTAAAGAAATGGAAATTATGTGGAATTTTTTTAAAATACATTGGATTTTTAAGAGTCCACAGTTTCTGACGGCGCCAGATTCCAGGGCCCAGTGTGCCTAGAATCAATTTCTGATGTTTTTTATTCGGGTACGATCAGTAAACATACATGCAGGATTTTATATCATTTGAACCGGTGCTCGGAATTGAAATCCAAGGACACCGACAAACTCACAGCGCTGGTATTCACTTAAAGAGACTGTTACCGCAGTTGCGTTTTGTCGAGAACGGAAGTTAATTTTAGGGGTTTTCTAAATAAGTTAAATAAAAATATGACCAACATATTTTTATGTTCGTGGTGTTTTAATCCTCCAATGGGATGTTGGATGTGCCCCCCCCCCCCCACATAACCTCCCATGGGAGGATATTATGTGGTGGGGGCCACAGGAGCTCAACCCCCTTAAACCCCCATTTGAACCCCTTGAGCTCCCCATTAATAGGGGACAATCTGGGACATCCCCTTAATGGTGCCAACACAATTACTTAATGACTTAATGAATTAATTTAAGTGATTGAATTATTTTGAATTAATTATGCCAACATAAAAAAATGAGAGATTATATTCTTTTATTTTGGTTGCCATAAGCTTTCTTGGGAGAACGAAGGAGAGGATGAGATCTTGGTAGAGCTTGGAGAACTCTTGGAAGAACATCAACCACTCGATGAAGAACTCTACTCATCTCCAAAGAACGATGATACGATCTTCGATCTTCATCCAAGACATAAGAGAAGGAGACACCCACGAGGAACTTCGATGAAACTTCATCCTTGGACGTTTCTCGATGTCAATGAAGTTGACGTCCACCCTCTTTACACCAATTTTGACAGTGTACTTCGAATAAATGTAGGGGAAATATGATTATTTTTTACGTATGAAATATATCCACGTACTTCAACTTTTAATTTTGGATTGATGGTGGCCAAATTGTTATCACCTAACACAGAGGGCGCGTGCCGAACAAACACGGCCCGACATCCCTCCATTGAATCGTGTTTCGTTGACGTCAGAGGCGGAGCCGAAAGGGCGAGGTGCCGTCGCACCACACCAGAGAAGAACCGCGGCGGACGAAAGAGGAACCGCGGCAGGGAGGGCCGTGGCGGATGAAGAAGCACTATGCCGTCACGCCATGTAGTGGAGCCGAAGGCCGCGGCCAGGTCAGGCTGGGGCGATGGGGGCATGGCTCCGTTGCACCGTCGCGCCCCGCAGAGGGCAGGAGGACCTTGGCATTGTCCTGCCGTGGAGGAGGTGTGGAGGCGGCCCGCTGAGCCGGCCGCCGTGGAGCCAGACCACGGGACGACCCGCCGGACGACCGGCCGGCAAGCTGGAGAACCGCGGTGCCCGTAGGTTCCATGCGGAAGAGGACGCGGCCCACATCCATGGGCCGCTCTGCTGGGAGAACTGGTCGTCCATGTGCTGACCGAGCTGGAGAACCACAGTGTCCACAGGCACCACGTGGGAAGAACTGAGGCACATAGTGTGGGCCGCCTGCGCTGGACTGATCTGGTCGGCTACGGCCTGCCGGACAAAGAAAGAGGCTGCGCCGCCGGGAAAGTTGGACTATCCCACAGTGCGGGTCGGGTCCGCAGGTGGGTTGTTCCCCACTAGGTCGTTCCATCCCTCAGTCGGGTCGGACCCGCCGAGCAGGGTCGGACCAACCCGCCAGCCCACTGGGCTTTGTTGGCCGGGCCTATCATCGCTTAAATGCGTATAACTCCCGGACGGCGCATCGATCAGATGTTCCGTCTGTGGCACTATGACCCTCGCGACAAGTAGGTACTATTGGAATTATCTATGTGAGTTTTGCACAAATTTAGAAAACAACTGAGTTGGATCGAGCGTAAAATCCGACCGGGCGTCCGATTGACGCGTCGTCTGTCGCGTTGGGTTCCTTATGATGAGATAGAACTACGGGATACATCAACTCATGACTTCGTGATAGTTGAGGTATAAAAACTTGGCTTGAGGAGTGGGCCCTCCCAGAATTGAGTGTTCTGTGTGAGGGAACCCTAGGGCTTGCTGCAATGATACTATACCAGAATCCTTCATGGGTTCGAGAACGATGACTACTGTATAGGAATGCTCTGTGGGTTCGAAAGAGATGACAACTAAATCAGGATCCTCCATGGGTCCGACAATTCTGACTTCTATTCCTGTATCTTGTGTGGGTTTGACAGAATATCTGGTCTTGTATCCTATGTGGGTTCGACATCTTAGTTGGTCATGCATCCTATGAGGGTCAGACAGCTTAGATAAATCCATTACTACATCTGATCATCTCTATCACTCTACTAAATCTGAATACTTGTGTGAGCTGAGTCATGTCTTTCAACCATTATCATCTTGGTGATTGACTTTAATTCCTTTCTGGAATGGTTTTCGCTTTGGCTCGTGAGTTGGAGTCGGACTGTGTTTGATAACATAGGTATATGTATGTGGATATACCTTATTAGGTTTGGTTGATACCTCGTGATTGTATCTTTCTATTGTAGATTATCCTTTGTGGATTATTGGAGTCTTTTGGGGGTCTCGGGGTCCCCTACTGGGTATTATTATTCTCACCCATGCACGGGCATCGCCCGCACCTTGTTGTGTTCTGTGCAGATGACAGACGGCAGTGATCGAGGCTGAGGGTGATAGACGGGAGACTGCTCGGAGCTGGACTAGACGGGACGTACCGCAGGGACGAGTTGTTCGAGTTCAGTACCTACCCTTCAGGTAAGATTCCCGAGCAGACGATCCAGGAGCTGTTTTCCCTTTTTACTTGTACTTGTACTTGTTGTTCAGTTGGGTTTGTATACTTTCCCACTTACTTTCAGCACACCATAGATTTCTATTTTAGTACTTATTTCCTCTACTTCTTGTGTTCAGACTATGTTTGTTTCAGGTTAAAAGGAAATGTCTTCCCTTTTTATCAAGGATTCGCCTTTGGTGCTAGTCACCAGCCCCTGGCCTATGGAAGTCATGCTTGGGGTATTCACGGCACGGGCCCCAAGGACAGGTCGTGAAAAATTAGTATCAGAGGAGTCAATTCTACCGTAGAACATGGACTCTGATTATTTTAATAGCAATACTATTAATTGTTTTGGGTGTGTTTATCTGTTTAGGGAAACCGGTTTTGGTGTGGTGGCCGACGTATCCATACACTAGGAATCTGAAGTCTGATCTCCAACTCGGTTCACGAAAACACTGATTGCATGTGTGTTTTCTTTGAAAAAGTTTTCTTTGTGATTACTTTTTTTCATCTCACCAGGTATACAATTTTAACCTTGGCACGCCTATTTCTTTTCAGGATGGCCCCACGAAGGTATCCATCTAGGGTTCCGAGTATCGTACGTGATGGTAGCCCATCGAGGGATGAGGCCTCGGTGTAGGGCCCCATCACAGCGGAGGTACCAGCAGTACCCCTACCCACTGGGACATCGATACCACCATCTCCAGCAGCAGAGAGTGCACACCGCTTGAGTGCATTGCATGAGTTCTAGAGCCAGAGGCCGCCCAGGTTCTGGGGAGAGATGGACCCATAGGCAGTTAAGGATTGGCTGGAGGCTGTCGTGAGAGTTTTTCATATTGTTATGGACACCAGCTGGCCTCATGGTAATCTTTTCTATGAGTCTCCTGCATGCAGCAGTAGGAATATGGTGGAGCCTAATGGTCTAGGTGCATGATGAGGCATCACTACTCTGGACAGACTTTGAGTGTCTCTCCCTCTCATAGTTTGTTCCATCCACCCTTCGTGTGGTGAAGATTCCGAAGTTACAACATCTGCAGTAGGGAAGCATGATAGTAGCTCAGTACTCAGGGAGGTTCACCGACCTCTCGCACTACTCCATGGATGTGGTGCGGGACCCATTATTCAGGGACTGGACCTTCGAGCAGGGACTCAAGAATGAGATCAGGGCTTCGATGATACCCATCAGTATCCCGACGTAGGTGGGGGTGCTGGAGCGAGCCCTTCTAGTGGAGAGTTTTCTTGGTGAGCAGTCACTAGTAGTGAGACCTACCTCAGGGGGACACGTAGCGGGGTCTTCTCCAGCATGCAGTAGTGAGATGACATAGAGGTCCAAGCGGACCAGGACATCAGGTCGGCGACCCAGGGATATAGGTTATGTTATGCGGGGAACAGAAGACAGAGCTAACTGTAAGAGGAGAGAACATTTCTATGCATGCGGTGGGCAGGGGCACATGTCTCGTGACTTCCCGGGCTACCATGAAGATGTGCAATAGAAAGTAGAGGGACCTCCCAGGAAAAGACAGAGATTCGATGGTGGTGGTCCTCTAGGAGCAGGAGAACGTAGAAGAGGAGATGGCCGAGCAGTGGGTGGTGGACGACATTTTGAGGCTCTACCACCACCACAACCAGGAGGTCCACCCCGACCAAAAGAAGATGGAGGACAGAGGAGGGCTCAGCTTCTGGAAATTGATTCCTATGACCACGGCGCACCTGAGATTATTCGAGGTAATATCTGTGTCTACTCCACCCTTTTTGCAGTACTTATTGACACAGGTGTGAGTCATTATTTTATTTCCACTACCCTCGTTCGGAGCTTGGAGATTCTGATGGAGACTTTGGATCGATCCTTATGGCTAGAGACTCTTATGGACGTAGACTCGACAATTACGCACTACTTCCAGCAATGTGACTTACTCTAGGACACGAGAGCTTCGACTGGGATCTTCTGGTAGCGGTGTCGAGTCCTTACGATGTCATCTTGGGTTTGGACTCTTTATCCATAGTTCATGCCCAGATTGACTATATTAGGTGCAAAGTGCAGTGTATCCGCACGGATGGGAGCAGGTTCACCTTCACCAGTGAGAAAGGATCCTTTGTAGTATGGGATGGACTTACATAGAGGATGGGAGAACCAATCACACATTAGTTGGCTAGTCTCATCCTCAGAGCAGTTGATGTGCGGAGTCCGAGTTTTCCTGTTGTGGTGGATCAGTACACGGATGTTTTCCCTGAAGAAGTTCCAGGAATACATCCTCATAGAGAGGTATAATTTTACATTTACTTGTACCCCAAGACTACACCGATATCTACTCCAGTATATCGGATGGCTCCCGCCGAGGATCGTGAGCTGCGGGTACAACTAGAGAACTTTGAGGGGAAGTGATTTATCCGACCCATTGTTTCACCATGGGAATCCCCGATTTTGTTTTCCAAGAAGGCAGATGGGAGCTTGCAACTTTGTGTTGACTACCGTCTCCTGAATCAGATGACCATGAAGAACAAGTACCCACTTCTAAGGATTGAAGGCCTCTTTGATTAGCTCAAGGGATCATGATGGTTCTCAAAGATAGACCTTAGGTCAGGCTATCACCAGCTCAGATTTCGAGACGATGATGTGCAGAAGATGGCCTTCAGGTGTCGATATGGCCACTACGAGTTCTTGATTATGACCTTCCGTGTAACCAATGCTCCAGCAGTGTTCATGAGTCTCATGAACAGGATCGTCCAGACATACCTCGATCGCTTTGTCGTAGTCTTCATCAAAAATATTCTGATCTACTCGACTACTGAGGAGGAGCATGCCTACCATTTGCAGGTGTTACTGGACACACTACGAGAGCACCTGGTTTATGGTAAGCTCTCGAAGATCCAATTCTGGATTTGAGAGGATCACTTATTAGGAAACGTCATCTCGAAGGACGGAGTTGCAGTGGATCCAGCGAAGATCGAGGCAGTAAGTTCTTGGGATCCTCCTGGGAGTGTGACATAGGTGTGGATTTTTCTTGGACTGGTTGGGTACTATCGGATATTTGATCTAGACTTCTCCAAATTTGCAGCACCACTTTAAGCATTGACGAAGAAGGGGAAACCCTTCGTGTGGTCCGATAGATGCCATCAGAGCTTTCAGGATCTGAGGTAGAGGTTGACTAGTGAGCCCATCCTAAGGCTATGGGAGAAGTGCGTAGGGTATGTAGTTTATTGTGACGCATCAGGCACCAGACTCGGGTGTGTCCAGATGCAGGAGCGAGCAGTGATCGCATATGGTTCACGTCATTTGAAATAACATTATTAGTTCTATGCTACCCATGACCTGGAGTTAGCGGCAGTGGGTTTAGCCTTGAAGATGTGGAAGCACTATCTTAGGGGTGAACGTTTTATGGTCTACTCTGAACACCAAAGTCGTAGGTACATCTTTCACAGAAGGACTTGAACCTAAGACAGAGACGATGGATCGAGTTCATCCAGGACTATGAATTCGATATAGTCTATACTTATGGGATGGGGAAAGTTGTAGCAGATGCTCTCAGCATGAGATCAGGCATTCAGCTTCTAGGAGAGGTGATAGAGAAGTTGGACACATTGCAGATATCCTTTGTGGATAGAGATGGAGAAGCCTTTATGAAGTCTCTCACATTCACTCATCCACTTCTTCAGCGAGTCAGGGAGGCATAGCGTGGGGATGATGACTGTGAGATACGACATGCTCTGATATCCTCAGGGCAAGAACCTGATGGGTTTTCTGAGGGTGGGGAGCACGTCATCCTCTTTAGAGGACGTACCATGGTACTAGTTGCACTACAGGAGGAACTGTTGAGGGATTTCCACACATCCCCTCTACTGGTATATCCAAGAGTGGCGAAGATGTATCAGGACCGTAGATGAAAGCACTGGTGTCTGGGTATGAAGAAGGTGGTTGCAAAGATTGTCTCGCGATGTCTCACTTGTCAGCAAGTGAAGGCAGAGCACTAGGTTCCAGCAGGCTTGGTTCGGCCCTTAGAGGTTTCATAGTAGATATGGGATGGGATATCCATGGATTTCGTGATAGGACTTCCATGTACATCCAGAGGACACGACTCTATCTGGGTGATTGTTGAACGACTCACCAAGTCGTCCCACTTCCTACCGATCAGAGAGCAGGGCTCAGTAGAGAGCTTGGGACACCTCTACGTTTAGGATATTGTACAGCTTCGTGGTGTTCCATCGACGATCGTCTCCTATTGAGATTCTAGTTTCACTTCCCGGATATGGAAAGGGGTTTCAGGAGGCTTTTGGGATGCATGTTTTCTTGAGCACCACCTTCCATCCTGAGAAGGATGGTCAGACTGAAAGAACCATTCATACTCTCGAGGACATGCTCCGTGCATGTTTCCATGACTTTTTTCGTAGCTCGGAGGATCACTTACCCTTGGTAGAGTTTGCGTATAACAAGGGATACCACTCCGCCATCGGGATGGAACCTTACGAGGCACTTTACGACTGACCTTGCAGATCGCCTCTGTGCTGGACTGACCCAGAGGAGTCAGCATTTGTAGGATCAGAGATGGTGCGGGCTATGATAGGGAAGGTGAAGATCATCCAGGAGCGGATGAAGACTGCACAGAGTAGACAGAAGTCCTATGCTGATAGGAGGCGGAGACCACTGGTGTTCGAGGATGCGACCACGTCTTACTATGGGTCTCACCTAGATGAGGTCTATGATGATATGGACAAGGTGGAAAGTTATATCTGCAATTCATCAGACCTTTTCAGGTCCTCGACAATGTAGGTGAGGTGGCATACCTCTTGGCTTTTCCACCTCAGTTACATCGGGTGCAAGACGTCTTCCATGTTTCTCAGCTGAAGAGATACGTGCACGAACTGTGCCACATTATCGACCACGGGGAGATGGACATCGATGACGGGATGACATTCACGTAAGTTCTAGTGGAGTTGTGGATCAATAAGAGTGGGTACTTCTTGGATGGTTGATTCCTCTAGTGCACGTTCTCTGGCAGCATGGGAACCTCCAGGAGAGCACATGGGAGCAGAAGGCTCAGATGCGTGCTCAGTACCCCTATTGGTTCCCTTAGTGTGTGTTGTATCTTACGGGGATGTAAATCCTTGATGTGAGGATAATGTAAATACTCGGAGATTCAGTGGGGTTTTTTTTAAAATACATCAGAATTTTACGAGTCTGCAGTTTCTAACGGCGCCTGATTTCGAGGCCCGGTGTGCCTAGAATCAATTTCAGAAGATTTGTTCAGGTATGTTCAGTAAACATACTTGCGGGATTCTATATCTTTCGAACCAGTTCTTGGGATTGAAATCCAAGGACACCGATTAACTCGTACCACCGGTATTTGCTTAAGAAGACCTTTACCGCAGTTGCGTTTTGTCGAGAGTAGATGTTAATTTTGGGGGTTTTCTAAATAAATTAAATAAAAATATGACTAACATATTTTTATTTAGGTAATGGTTTAATCCTCCAAAGAGAAGTTGGAGGTGGGGCCCACCCCCACATAACCTCTCATGGGAGGATATTATGTGGTGGGTCCCACACAACCTCAACCCCCTTAAACCCCCCCTTTGAACCCCTTGAGCTCCCCATTAAAAGATGAATCTCTTGGACTTCCTCTTAATGGTGCCAACACAATTAATTACTGACATAATTAATTATTTTGAGTGTTTGAATTCTTTTGAATTCATTATGCCAACATAAAAAAATGGGAGATTATATTCATTTATTTTGGTTGGAATATGATTTGTTGGGAGAACGAAGGAGAGGAGTAGATCTTGGTAGAGCTTGGAGAACTCTTGGAAGAACATCAACCTCTCAACGAAGAACGCTCCCCATCTCCGAAGAACGATGATACCATCTTCAATCTTTTTCCAAGCCACAGGAGAATGAGTCGCCCGCAAGGAACGTCGACGAAACTTCATCCTCGGACGTTTCCCGATGTCAACGTAGTCGACGTCCTCCCTCTTTCCATGACTTTGACAACGTACTTTGAATTGAGGTAGGGGGAAATTGGATTATTTTTTACGTATTAAATATATCCACATACTTCGACGTTTAATTTTGTATTGATGGTGGCCAAATTGTTATCACCTAAAGTGGAGGGCGCGGGAAGAACAATCACAACCCGACATCCCTTTGTTGAATCCTGTTTGGTTGATATCGGAGGTGGAGCCGAAAGGGCGCGAAGCCATCACACCACGCTGGAGAAGAACCATGGAAGACAAAAGAGGAACTACGACCGGGAGGGCCGCGGCGGTTGAAGAAGCGGGGTGCCTTCGTGTCGCGTGGTGGAGCCGAAGGCCGCGGCAGGGTCGTGCCGCAGCAGTGGAGGCGTGGTGTCGTCGTGCCGCGTGGAGGGCAGCAGGACCTCGGTGCCGTCGCACCATAGTGGAGGTTCCAAGGCGGTCAGCTGAGCTGGCCACCATTGAGTCGGACCACGGGATGACTGGTTGGCCGACCGGCCGGCCTGCAGGAGAACCGCGGTGCTCGTAGGCGTCAGGCGGAGGAGGACGCGGCCTGCTTGTGCGGCCCGCTCGGTTGGGAGAACCGGCCAACCACGTGCAAGCTGGGCTGGAGAACCGCGGTGCCCACAGGCGCCATGTGGGAAGAACTGTGGCCCACAACACAGGCCACGTGCGCTCTACCGAACCGGCTGGCTACGGCAGGCCGGGCAAAGGAGGAGGCAGCGCCGATTGGCACTGCCAGGCGAACCGGACCGGCCTGCAGCACAGGCCAAGTGCGCTCTACCGAACCGGCTGGCTACGGCTGGCCGGGAAAAGGAGGAGGCGGTGCCGATTGGCACTGTCGGGCGAACCGGACCGGCCCGCAGCGCGAGGCGGGTTCGCAGGTGGGCCACACCCCACTGGGCCGGGCTGACCCCAAGCCGGGTCAGACCCACCAAGCCGAGTCGGGCCGACCCGCCAGCCCACTAGGCTTGACGAGTCGGGACCGTCTTTTCTTAAATGAGAATAACTCTTAGACCGCGTGTCTGATCGATGCGCCAGCTACGACACTGGGACCCTCGCAAAGAAGTTGTTCTTTTGGAATACTCTATGTGAGTTTTGGAAAAAATTGGAAAACGGTCGAGTTGGATCGAGCTTAAATTCCAACCGGGCCCCTAGAACGGAAATGCCAATAACTCTCAGACCAGGAGTCTGATTGACGCGCCGTCTGTCGCGTTGGGTTTCTTATTATGAGATGGAACTATGAGATACATCAACTCAGGTGTTTGTGATAGTTTTTGTATCGACACTTGGATTGAGGAGCGGACCCTCCCAGAATCGAGCGTTTTGTGTGCGGGAACCCTAGGCCTAGCTGCGACGATGCTGTACCGGAATCCTCTGTGGGTTCGACAACGATGACAAATGTACTGGAATCCTCTATGGATTCGACATCGATGAATACTGAAATGGGATTCTCCATGGGTATGACAGTAATGAATCTGATTCATGTATCCTGTGTGGGTCCGACAGAATAGTTGGTCTTGTATCCTTTGTGGGTCCGACAGTTTAGCTGGTCCTGTCTCTTGTGTGGGTCCAACAGCTTAGATGAATCAGTGACTACATCTGATAATCTTTATCCCTCTACTAAAGTTTTATACATGTGTGAGCTGAGTATTGTCTTTAAACCATTATAATTATGGTGATTGACTTTACTTCCTTTATGGAACAGTTTGTGCTTGGTCTCGAGAGTTGGAGATGTACTGTGTTTGATAACTTAGGTATATGTGTGGGCATATAAATAATTATGGTTGGTTGATACTTCGTGATTGTATCTTTTTACTGTGGATTATACTTTAGGGATTCTGGGAGACCTTCGGGGGTCTTGGGGTCCCCTACAGAGTATTGTTATACTCACCCTTGCACGGGGTTCTCCCGCATCTTGTTGTGTTCTGTGCAGACGACGGATTATAGTGATCGAGGCTGAGGGTGATGGACGGGAGACTGCTTGGAGCTGGATGAGACGGGATGTACCGTAGGGATGAGTTGTTCGTGTTCTGTACCTACCCTTTATGTAGGATTCCCGAGAAGATGATCCAGGAGTTGTTTTCCCTTTTTACTTGTACGTGTACTTGTTGTTCGGTTGGGTTTGTATACTAGCCCACTTACTTTCAGAACAGCTTACTTTTATATTTTAGTACATATTGCCACTACTACTTTTCTTTAGACTGTGTGTGTTATATGTTTAAAGGAAATCCATTCCCTTTCTATCAGGGATTCGCCTTTGGTTCTAGTCGCCAGCCCCATACCAATGTAAGGTGGGCTTGGGGTAGTCATGGAACGGGCCCCGAGGACGGGTCGTGATAGGGTGAGGAGCACATAATGTCATATGGAAATCCAAAATAGACATGTTGTTTCATTTCGAGGAAAAACATCATTGAATCCCATATAGGATCTATGATATCATCAATGATTATATAATCCTATATTCTCAGTTAATTCATTTTCTCTAAATAACTGGTGTAGTTAGGCCTCTACCACTTGATGATTGACAAATGGGATACCTGATAAACTAATAAAAAAATTATTTCATCAATTTGTAAAAATTAACATATATTGAAATCATTAAAAACAACAAATATCACTCATAACTAATTCTTTTTAAAGAAGGTGTTTTTCTAACCAAGATTTTCTGAGATATTATCTATAAGGGGCATACTCCATTTGTATTTTTTGTGAAAAGTTGGTTATATTCAGATGAAGTTACCCACCCTTACTCATGTAATGTGATTTTAATGACACACCATGGCGGAAAACCAATTTTGGATGATTCTTATTTGGATTTACATGAAAAAATGAATAATTATCCCACTTACTTGTTCTTTCATCAATATTTTGTCTAACTATGTTGAGAACTAAATTTTGGCCTCAAACCAATGGGTAGTTGTTTGAGCCATTTTTGTAGTTAAAAAAACTAATATAATATAAAGGTAAATGAGAATAATATTAATATATAGTGGTGGGGAGATCTTATAATATTCTGTATCCAGGGTAAACATCAGTGCTCCAATTCTGAAGATATGGTTTAGGAACCTATATACTTCCACCTCAATGAGAGGGGTATCTCATACACTATTATTCCTCATTTATTCTATATTCATATATTATTAGAGGGATTGAAGATATTTGTGTACTTAATTATATTCCAAGATATTATGGGTGGTTATCCACATGGAGACAATTTTCTATACAAGGATTTGGACAATGAATACGTGCTCCCCAATCTTCTATGACAGTCTACATGAATGGGTGGTATCATATATTCAAGAGCACGAGTATAGAATCATATATCATGTCATTTTAGTATTCTAAAAGGAGCGGTTATTCATTCTATTTAATCATATAAAAACCCTTTTATATGAAGGTAACTTTGAAGGTCACATAGAAGCAAGGGACACTGCAAATGAGGAGAAGGTTAACGAAATATCTCACTCGGAGGATGTAAGATACGTTCTAAATTATCCTTATACTATTTTATTTGATGATATTATATGTCATATTTCCAATATTTTTTATTATTATTAATGGTATAATTTTGCCATAAGAACTATATATTATTTTACTAGATGAAAAACAATTGGAATATACAATCACTCAGATGATAGGGCAGAACAAGAGGGTTATCCTACCATGACGATTGAGCTCTAAGTGGTTGCCTCCAGTACTTTGATAGTGTTCATAGGGTCACAATAATTTTTTATCCCATAAATATATAATTATAAAAAATCAATATCCATGAGTGGATAGTTTGATGATAATTTTTCAATAACTAAAACCATTAAGTGAGATTTATATTTGAATATTTGAGTTGTTTTTATATCTTCAAACTAATCATTTGGTTTGTATAGAAGAAGATCCAAAATAAAATATCGAATAGATATTTATGAAATAAGATATATAAAAACTATATTCCCTTTAGAGACTCCAATAATGATATTAAATGGTGAATTCCAAGAGATATTAGAACAAAATTTCAACACAGATGCATCGACAAGTGTCCCTATTGATTCTACGATAGTGGAAGTCAATATAGATGTTGGGATTAATGTGATTTTTTTCAATAAATACCCAATGAATTAATTAAATCTTTTTAGGATGTTGAATTATCATAATACTTCTAATTCCCTTCATATTTATGCTTATTAATGATAGTATCCATGCATAGTCCTCTACAATGAACTTCAAGATGTTGTTGAGGAAAAATTTCACTCTAAAACAATAGTTCAATAAGAGGGTATAGTTGAATCATATGTGGACCAAGAATCCAAAAACCCCATGTGAGTGGCACAATAAAAATACCCCTTTTTTCATTTCATTGGGTTTTCAAATATAAAATAATCTAGATCTCTAATGAATGAAGGTCATTATCCATATCCATCAATATCTGGTTAATTTTCATGTCATATGATGAAATATTATGGATTTTAATTTTAATATCTCAGTTGTAGACCCTATATAATTAATAAGTTTATTTTTAGTGTCTTAATTAGAATAAATCATAGAGGAGTATACATGTGTATTGATAGATCACATGGTAATTTTTGTTAGTAGACCATAATTATGTAATTTTTTCTCAAACTATGTGTCTATCACTATGACTGAATATGATTCATACATGATGTATGATATAATACAATGACTACTTCTTAATATAATTTATAGTAACATGTTATATATATTTTTAAAGAATAATCATGGAGATATTTATAGTATATTCTGTCACCTCAAACATTTTCTTGTCATTATAGGCTTCGGTGGGAATGGTTACCATGCAGTCCGTACAAGGTTAAAGGAGGTTATTATCTATAATGAGTGAATAAGTTCACTCCTTTCATATATCTAAAATTAATAATCCTTATCTGTTTTCATATATCATTGAATTTCTGCACATAATGTTGTTTCCCAATACTTGGTGATTGAAGAAATTTGGAAAGGTAGAGTCCTAAAAACAAAGGCCAAAATGTCTTGACTCTATTAAAAGATAGATTGTACTTACTATGAAGTTTGGAAGATAAATCAAATAGTTAATAAATCAAATTTATAATTAATTTATTATCTTTCAATGGTATGTGAATTATGGTATGCTGTGGACGAAACTGACACAGTTTAATTCAAGATGCACCAAGAGATCAGTTATATTTAATATGAAATGATTCATTATTAGGAGTCATTTGATTTTTACCATTATAAGAATTTTAGACAAATATTTTCGTTGTATTTAATTATATAGATTGTATATTTTTTTTCATTTCTTTTGATCCATGAATATATATAATTATTTAAATTCATTATTAATTCATTAATTTTTTCCATGGTTTGGTTCATGACCATTTAAAGAATATGAAATAGTAAAAAATGAAAACTAAATAGAAATGGATGTTTTATAGAAATGGAATAATTTAATCATAATTTCCAATTTCTAGTTCCAATTATGATTTACATGAGTAAATCCATTATATTTTTAATATATACCCTCATACAGATTTTAGTAGGATAAAAATGGTGGCACATATAACATTATCATAACCGAGTGCAAGTTCTTGTGATAGATGACCATGGTACATGTGTTTCATTATAATAATATGTAAATAGAGAGATATTAGTAGCCCAATGTTGACAAAATATGTACTGTCACTATATTATATAGTTAGTCTATTTGAATATGATGTATGGATGAATGACAAAACATGATGAAAGTCATGATGGATGATTTTGGAATTTTGATTCGAATGTTTAAAAGGGCTCATGAATTTTTATATTTAACCATCGTGAATTTTTCCAAAAAAAATTAATCAAGTTATGTGGAATGTATGTATTCTTCAATTCATACCTCTGTTTAGGTACGTAGATTTAATAAACTCATTTTTGTATTAGGTTATATAGTTTAACTTTCATGATTTTTATATTTTTCATTTATTATCTAATGATTTCATAATACAAGGATGTGGATAGTATTAGAGGGATGGAACATAAATTTTTATTAGGATGATATTTGAGTGTTTTAAACCAAAATATTTTTATAACTTTTCTGATTTCAAATGACGAAAATTTTGGATATAACATGTGAGGATTGTGGCATGTATGAAGAAATTAAACTTTTTTCCGAGACAATCAATATAGGTTTTACCTTGTAGAGTTATATGTATTTTATCTTAGATATTTTATAGAATTTAAGGTCAGTATAGTGAGTATATTATTTGTCGTAACATATATTGGAACATAAGATGAGGTAGTTTACCCAATACCAAGGGATAGATAGAGATTATATGAATGATTACCCAATTCCATGAAAGTATAAAACCTTAGTGAAGTGTATGTACAATTTTTTTGTAATGATGTTGTGTAAATTATGTAATGTATATTAGGGTCAAATGGAAAGGGTAATAATGTGTACAAATATTTGATTACAAATACTTTATTTAATAAATAGTATGATGTAGAAATTTATAACATCAACTGTATTCATATCCACTTGAATGTATGGGTCATATATTGTGTAAATCATAACATGATAAATTTGTATCACAAAATAATGGATTGAAATAAGTATTTGGTGGATAACCATTTTGTAACACACCAAGCATCCACGAGACGCTTCTCTTTGAATATTACAGTAGTGTGTCTTGTATGCGACTTCGAGTTCTAACATAGACCACAACCAATCAAACTAGTTGTTATGAATATTAATACCCACTTTTTGAAATTTTTTAAATTTTATCTTTAAATATGGACTTCATTTTTGGATTCATAATATCGAAATTAGCTTCGGGTGTATTTTTGGTTTTTTTCTGAAAACATTCAATTTTTGATGAATAGTGAAAAACACTGAGATATAGTTTAAAACCGAATTTTTATTTAGATAATTATATATTTTATTTAAATTTATTTTAGGTCAAAATAGATACATAATATCTATATAAGTTAAAATTAATTCATTGGAGTTAATTTAAAAAAAATTAGATATATAAAAAAATTTATTGAACTTTTCACCATCTTTTACCCATCTCCTAGGAGAATTTGCAAATTCACATAAAACATAATTTTACCACTTCTGTGAGTGGAATTTAGAAAATCTGAGATACATGGTTAATATAAATTAGTAAAATGTGGTTCAATAAGCTAAATTTTTTTTTGGTGAATAGAAACTTTTTACATTTATTTACCATGGTAAAAAAATAAATAGTGTAATTAAGGATAAAAATGATATTAATATTACCCTAAAACATGTCCTAATTCTATTGGACAAGTTTATCTCGACCAAAAACAACATTAGGAAAAAACTATTATCATTTAGGTCCACTTGGATTAGATTAGGACATTTATTATTATTTAATACAAAAAGAGTTAAAATAGTTAAAATCAATGTTTAATAACTAATGTTTTTTTAATATAGGGTTATACATAAGATAATTTCGATTATAAAAATTCATTAGAAAGAAAAAAATATTTCCTAAATAATGGTATTTTATTTATAAATTTTAGACATTAAATAATTTAATTTATTTATGACAAAATGATGATTTAGTAATTACCGTATTAATGAATGATTAAGGTAATTGATATTACAAATACCAAAATAAATGTAATTTGAAACGTTTTATTAATTAAAATAATTTTATAGTTTAATATTACATATTAGTATTCGTTATATGAATATTTTTCAAAGTTATAATGCTGTTATGAATTTATCAAAAACAAAATACCCAATAGTGTCAAAATTGACATTAAAGTGATTTTAAAAAAAATATTATTTTATTAATTTATATTATATTTCTAAAAATCTAAGGTTTGGCCAAAGGACTTATATCATGATAGTTTTATCATTAATTGACCACTTATGGGTCTATTGGTAGTTTATTGAATGTTTATTAACCATATAATATAAAAATACAAAGAGACATGGTAAATGTCAAACTAATTAACTAAGAGATAAAACTAAAAGATAAGGTTAGTAAAGTGACACAAACCTGTATAAACCCTATTGGTTGAGTTTATTTCGACCCATACCAACCTTAGACGAGAAATAAATCAATTTTCAACCATTATAAACCGAATATGAATTTATTATAAAATAATATTTTAAGATTTTCCTAAGGTGCCCCTCACCCCTCTTATAAAAGAGCACTCCCCCTTCACTCTAATTCACACCTTCTATTCCATTTGGCTAGGCCAACCCCTGCCCAAATACCCTCTCAACTATCCTACCTTAAACATAGTTGACTTATTTAGATCATCAAGACAACCTAAGGAGTAATTTTTATCAAATCAAAAGGAAGAACCTGAAGAAGAGGTAATAATTTCACCACCCTCTTTCATGTTCTTTTCTTGTTCCACTTCTTTTCTCTTTGTTGTTTACATTCTAAAATAATGACTAGAGTATCTTATATATAATTTTTTGTTATTATAAATATGTAAAAACTATATTTATTATTCTTTGAAAGACATGTCACCATACGTGCGTACGTACGGCTTACCGTCTCCACGTCGTGGTGTAATTGTTATTCAATACATTATTATTTGGATGGGTATAATAATGATGTGTATTTGATGTAAATAAAAAATATAACATGATAACGATTTGGTATATATGATATACCATCCAATTATAGATTATTTTAATATCAAAAGAGTGATATTTTCGCTCTTGTGTACGTACGGATTGCCGTCTCCACAACACGATGAGATTCATTTCCAAGTTCACCATTCATCGACGATTATAAAAATATATATTTTGAATAAGTATGTAATATTTGAAATATTAATTATACTTGAGATATATATATTTATACATATAAGTATTTATGTATTTACATATATCTTATTCACTTACTTCCGTTCAATGCTATATGAAAACGGAAACTGCGTTTATGCATACGTACAGACTACCGTCTCCATAAATGGTGTTTTCCATTTAATATATATGTATATTATACATATTTATATTCTAAATATATATGATATGTAAATAATTTTTTATATTCTGGAAGTATTTAAATCATGATCATAGTGATACAATCAAGAGTAACAAGTTAAAACACGTACGATAAAGAAACCGATTATTACCCGAAATATTAATATAACATGAAAATTATTATTAAATTGGTAGTATAAAGTCATAAATGAATAATTTATGATATCATGAATATTAATATGGTTCTGGTATAATTTAATAACATACTTTAGTCTTTACAAAAGTGGTTAAACATACCCTCTACTAAAGGAAAGTGCAAGGTAAGGGGTTTTTATCTCACTCTTTATTTCCGTGAGATTCATGCCACAATGCCACTATTCCTTTTGTGTGGTGTATTTACTTCCAATAATTGTATTCATTGTGTAATAAACATTAATTTATGTGTATTTACATATTAATTTTATGATACATCTTTCATGGGGTGTATGTTTCGTAAGTTACCAAATTGGTAAGGGTTAATTCCTCAATCTCATTATTATCTGAGATTGTTTATACGTAAGTATTTACTGGGACATTTTTATCATCCAAGTCCATTTTTCATAAAAATGATTTCAAATGAATATTTTAAGGATTTTTGAAAGGTAATATTTATCAAGATCATAATTTTAAATTATTTAAAGATTTATGTTTCTAAATCTTTTTAATTAATGTCCTTGTTTTCAAAATGATTTTAAGTATTTATTTATACGGACATGAATGTTTTGAAATGATAATAATTTTCAAAAGTTTCAAAGTGGTATGGGAAAAATTAATTAAGAAATCTCTTTTAAATAACTTCCTTTATAAATGTATGACTTTTAAATGATTTTACAAAAAGTGTATTTTTCTCAAAATGTTTTACTCATCATTTTCAACTATGTCAGCATCCTTTACTGGATAATATTATTGATTGAGGTTGAATTATTATAATACAATATTCCATATTGTATTGAATGAGTTATGATATGTTTGACTGTGGATGTTCTATTTTTTTACCATTCATGATTTATAGTTAATGTAATTACATTTCTAATGATAGTTTTAATAGGAATGTTTATGTTATGTTTCAACTTTTTCGAATGAGGAATGCAGTGGAATTAGTAAGTGATGGGTGGACCCCGCTATAGCTCCTCGATGCATCGGTAGGTCCCATGAGACAAACTAGTGTCTTGGAAAAAGGCCTTGACAAAAAAATTATTTGTAGTCTTGGCATGAGGCCTTGACTATGTGGTAATGATGTCCGGCGTTATGCATTATCTCATTTTGAAATTAGTTACTACATGTGATTATTCGATAAGTAGAATATCCATGTGCATGATTATATGGTAATGTTTAATTTATTTTTTCCATATTATGTCCATGTTTATGTTTAAAAAGGTTGTTGTTTTTATTAAAAATCCTGCCTTAAATGTTTATAGATTCTGCTAAATTATTTACCCTTTTTGAGAATCTGAGCTCACCCCTTTCTTATATTTTATTTTCCCAGGATTCCAAGAAGTGTATTATGATTTCTAAGCAAGGTTAATCTTGGGGATTAATGGTGTTCTCAAAGGATCATTTATGTTGTGTTTTATTTTTTAATGTGTAATGTAACGATCATGTATTTAATCTATTTTCCAAGACTGCTAAACAGATTGGTCCTTCAGGACTTGATTCCTATAATAATGCCACTGTATTAAAATAATGTACCGACTCTATGTAACTGGGGTCCGGGCGTTGCACATTTATCAAATCATAATGAATTCTTTTACTGATATGTTTTAGGATGTATAGAGTAATTTGAATTTCTATTTGGGATGTAAAAATTCATCTAATTGGATTTCACAAATCTGGAAGAAGAAAAAACATTACCATGTATAGGTGTAACTAAAATCCAAAATTTCACATCATTGACTGCCTTGAATGTTTTTTTAATATTCAATCAATTGTGGAATGATGTTTTTTTATCAGAGAAATTGAAAATAAAAAAGGCTTTTATCACACTAATGGTTACCAAGGTGTTTATTGAACAGAATATTTGTTTGAAGGGATATGATATGAAATTTATTAAATATGAGAGTATGTGATGAGTTAAATGTTCCAATTTAAAATATTTACTAGATCGTTAGGTTAGGTAAGAATAGATTTAAATTTTTAGGTCCATATAATTGGCCCACACCCCTTTTTACATTTTCATCAGCTAATCAATCATTTTCATAAGAATAAAAATATAATGTATATGAATGAAGATAATTATCTCTTTCATAAAACACTATTTAGGTGGATTCAACTAAAAAAGCCTTTAATTCTATTTTATTTAAGGATTAAGGGTCTTTAAATTTAGACTATTAATGTGACGACCTGGAAAATTTTATACTTTTTTAATTGATATATTTACTCCCAATAATAATTTTGTGTGTTTTACATTAGGATAACACATAAAATTGTTTTTTATTTCATGATATCTTTTTATATTCTAGGTTTATATGATCTTTTTCATCCAAAAGTATCACAATTACGGAAAATTAGAAATAATTTCTTCCTTTATTTGAGATCATTAAATCTAGTTTCATACAATTACTTTTATTAATCCTAATATTACAATGGTTAGAATAAAATAGAATATATAATATTAAAAATATGGTCACCTCGATCCCCTAAAATCATCCAACCCATGAACAACACTATATCAATGAAAAAGAGAGTTTGTAATACAAAATTGATTGTTGGAGTAATATTGAGCATTGATTCCAATATAAGTAAACAATGTAAAATTATATATATGGTGTATATATAGTTAAATTTGAACATAATAATTTATGTTTTTCAATGAAAAAATTTGATTGATATTATGATATTTATTCTATAAAGTAGTTAGTCATTATTACTATTGGTTAAGAATAAGTATTGATATGACAGTCAGTTTTATTAAATGTTGTAATTAAATATATATTATTATAGAATAAAATAATAAAAATTATATTAAAATACTTTTTATGTGGGATTATAAAATAAAAATTTATTTTATTAAATAAACTTATGATAATGTATTGTAATCCCCATGTAATATTTATAATAGTCTGAATGATTATCTTTCTATTAAGTTATTAGTTTTCATTGTACTAAAAATTTATTTTTAAATTACTAATTTCAAAAATATTGAATCATTTTTATGAAATAAATATTATTTTTGGACTCAGCACATCAAAATATGCTTGAGGTGATTTTAGGGTAATTATCCATGAAAGTTGATTTCTAGGTGGACAACTAAAATGTAAATTTTTTATGAAATTTGATGAATATTATGATAGAATACGGATATTCCCTAGATATAAATTACTTTAACACCTATTATTAATGAAGACTTATTTATTAAACAATTTGGTACACAATTTTTTATATTTATCAATACAGGTTGGAATTTTTGAAACCCGTGAATTTTACATTCAAAACACCAATTTTTTTAAATTATATGCCTATCAAATTAGAATTATTTTTAATACATTTTAAAATTTTCTTATTTAAAATTTTATTTAATATTTAAAATTATAATGATGAAAATGGTTAAAAAGTTTAATTTTATTTTTTAACATAAAAATCATCCATGGAAAAAATAGTTACCATCGTATAGGAAAAATAATTTAGAAAGTTAATATTAAAAAGTAAAAGTTTAAAGTACATAAAAATAAATGATTAAACAGTTGTGTACTGATTTTACATCCTAAAAAATATTTTGATACATTAATTTACAACCATAATAATTTTAATTAATTCCAAAAAATAATGGTTAGAATTAAATGGAAAGTAATCAATTTTTATTCACTTTGAACCACCCCTCTATAAGTTTAAATAACTCCTTCTGACAGCCACTCTCCACAAAAAATTAAAAATCCATGTATTTATTCTCTTTAAACCTCAATAATATTCACTCCATGGATCTTCAATGTTTCTCCAAAATCATAGGGTTTCCCCTACATGAATTAGTATGAAATTCTTTAAGGTAAGGGAATCATCCTCATCTATTTTTTCATTAAAGTACATCCTTTTCATGTGACTTATATTTTTACATCTGATTTATTCTCATTCATTTCTTATTTTAATCCCTCTACATCCAAAATTATGTTTTACCAATAGAATAGATCAAATATATCTCATTATGTTTTTCCTTAATCTATTTTCGGTACTGTTATGCCGTCGAAATCATTTCACGATTTTTTTTCTATTTTTCATGATTTTTTCATATTGTGAATATGAAAACCTATTACCTTTCCATGTAAATTGAAATAAATGTAAAATTACATTATTTATTTTTGTATTTAGATAAATGAATCCCATATTCTCTTTTTATTGGTTATAAATGATATTTATAAATACGTTAATCACTTTGTACATTATGAATTTTACCTGAAAGCTATTATTTATATCCACAGGTTATCGATGAAATGATATCCTTTATGTTCAATGTGGATAAAATGATTTATGATATATGAATAATGATCCCTAATATAAATATATTTCATTAAGTAATTATTAAATCTTTAGATATGACATGTTTATAAAACATTGTTGAATAACCTTAATAATTTTGTTTTATGACACCCTGGTCTTAAACCATGGTCACATGCTTAAGAATGTGCTAGTTTTCTGATGAAGAAACATTTATCTATTATGATAAATGTCCTTTATTTTATGATATGACTCATATTCAAGTGATAATTCATTATTTATAAGCCTCTTTCTCATATTCTTTGTGTTTCTGTTGTTTATAATATTACTCAGCTTTATGATCGCCCCTTTTGATCATGTATTTCCTTACGATTTGATATGAAACATGAGTAACATAAGATGAACTTAAAAATATTCTAATAGTGTGTATTAGAAAAATATTCATGTTTATGCCATTTTCTGGTAATATGTTTATAATTTCAAATACACTAGACCTAAAAATATCTTTTGACTACATTAATGTAATATTTCATTATGGATTTATATAAATGTTTTGTAATAATAGGAGGGTTTCCATAGTTTGTGTAAAATTATTTTTTAGTTATGTGTGTAAATTAAAAATATTAATCTTCAGTAAAAACCCAATGGATATGTCTAAATATCAGAAAAAACATATAGGTATTTCAGTATGTATTAATTAAGTGGTTTATGAGAAATAACATCCCTGTATTGATATGAACAATTGGATGTGGCTCTAGAATAGATGTAAGTAGGGGAAATCCCAAAAACACTACATCAAACTGGACTCAAATGGGAACTCGTTCATGAAAATAGGCTTTATTGAACACTAAGTTTGACACTCTTGGGGTATATACCTTAGTTAATCACAATACATTACAAACCATTATGAAGGATATAAAGATAATGAAAAAAATTCTAATATTAATGTATATCATCATCGAAGTAAGATATTAAATAATTTAAGATTATACATACCTTTTGAATTGTTATTTTCGATTCCCAATAGTAAGTAATTTCATACATAGGTTTTAACCTTGTAGAAAAAAATTAGGAAATAAAATAACACATACAAAAAATGTAAGCTAAAGTCATTGTGAATAACTCTTTCCCAATATTAGGGGATATGGAGTAGAAATATTCATAGTGATAATGAATTAATTATCTTATGTCATGAACAAAAACTAAAATATGGTCATGTGTCCTTCATCACCATAGATAGAAGAACAAGCAGTCGAATCCTTTGGGAATCAATATACATTCTAATTTAATTGAACTACTAGTCAATTGATTGCTGAAAAATAGATTACATCCATAAAAACTATATTTTTAGTACATTGACATTTATATCTAGAGAATTTC
Organism: Viscum album; assembly: GCA_963277665.1. Lineage (NCBI taxonomy): Eukaryota > Viridiplantae > Streptophyta > Magnoliopsida > Santalales > Viscaceae > Viscum > Viscum album. Next base: position 344,875,651 of record OY728156.1, read on the forward strand.
ATCCATGTAGTATACCAATAAACAAGATAATACAATCAGTGGGGGAACTGATTAAAAAACCTGAATCAAAGATGGGAAATTGATTATTTGGAGTGGGAAGAGTTCAAGGGAATCATTTTCAACATATTCTTTCCATTTCAATAACAAAAAAAATGGAAAAGTAATTCACTGATACAAAGAATAATTAAAATGAATTATTGGGAAGCTATGGAATGAACAAGAAAAAACACTCTTCATACACCAATTTAATCGTTATGTATCCTAAGGGAAAGGATGATAGATTCATTTATTTACTGGGAACCCATCTATGGTGAAATATTGATAATTGTGACTATAAAAGCTATAATGGGTTAGTTGTGTGGTGCTATGAAGGTCAAATTGGTGTTTTGAGATCCAAAGTGGTCACATAATTCAAATGAAAAGAAGAGTGAAATTAATCCAAACTCAAGGAATAGTTTTGATCACAAAATAGAATGAAGGAAAGTGAAACTTTCCCAATGAAAAAAATGTGGGAAGAAGATTTAATGGAACTTCTTTATTTTAAGTGAAATGTTCCAAATGTTTAGTAGAGATGTCTACATAGAACTAAATTATTGTAGTGAGGTGAATACTCAACATCTCAAGGCTAATACCATGGAAAATAATGTGAAGGTCTGTCTTCATGTTCAATGATTCAAGTATAGATAGCTTGGGTATATTTCCAAAAATTTTACAAAATGGAATATATTATATCGAAACTGCCACCAGCCTTATCATAGGTGAATGGAGAATACTTGGGAATTTTCATTTATTATGTCTAAAGTAGATGCTATAATGATGTGGTGTAAATTACAATAATATTTCTATGAAATCTACAATGTATATTGTGTTATATTGGTTCTATTCATTCCGTTATTTCATCCATATTTTAATAGAATATAGAAATATTCATTGAGCTTATAAAAGTATATTTATCTACCAATTCTCTTATATGGATTATCTTAAAAGAAATAGAGTATGAAAACACTAGTATTAACTTTGGTGAGTACAATTTCCTCAAAAATATAGTATCCATTTCCATGTTAAAATTTTGCAATATATTATGGATGGACAAACTATATAATAACAATGATTATGTAAACTACATAAAAATGGAAATATTAGTAGTATTTATTTGATATCCTATAGTTTTATTCAAAGGAGAGATATCTTGAACCTATCTTTGTCTAGAAAAATCTCATATATTCTTCTTTTCAGAGATGATTGTTGGAGATAGAGAAGGGACTAGAAGTATAAGGATAGAAAAAATTCCCATCATTCAAGAACACATTTATGAATTTCCAGAAGATTTACCTAGACCATCCTTAGAAATAGAGGTATAGTTATCCATTAAACACATACCTGGATCAAACCTAATATTAGTGTCCCAATATAGAATGTAAAATGTGGAGTTATAGGAATTAATGAAATAACTTCAAGATATTTTGGATAATTATTTAGTCTAACTATGTGTGTATACTTTGGTATAATATCTACTCTTATTAAATAATAAATATGGATAAATTTTTCTATTAATTGATTATATGTAACTTAATAAAATCCCATTTAACATAAATTTACTTCCCCTATGTAGTGATGCTATATTTGACTAGCTTCAAGGGGCTTGATTCTTCTCCAATATTGACCTATGATTTGGGGGTCATGAATTGAGGTTAAGGAAAGAATATATCACAAATATTTCCTTTGGAATGATATATTGTAATTATGAGTCTGTTTTTGAGACCTTCATCTTGAAAATCAATCCTTCCATATTTAGGGATTTGATTAAAAGAGGTTTTAATGATTACCTTGATAATTTCACTATAGTCTTTATTGATGATATTATGATTTAATATATAAATCATGAGGAACATAAATATCATCAATGGTTTATCTTATAAACTCAAAGAAAAAAAGGAGTTGTATGGTATGGCCATAAAATGTGAGTTATAGTTATGAAAATTTTATTTCTCAGGATATATCATATTCAATGAAGGAATACCAGTGATCCATCAAATAAAAATTCTGTAGAGGAGTGTCCACATCATACAACTATAACTAATATTCCAAATTTACTTAGTGTTTAAGAATACAATTGAATTTTTGTTGAAAACATATCAAAGCATCCTAATATACTATCTAAGTTAACAAAAAAATAGTTAATGTCTTATGGGAGAAGGAGTGTAAATAATTCCTATATGAATTAAAGAGGAAGATTATTAGTGAAACAATAACAACATTACCCACTAATGGTGAAGTATTTTCCATTTCTAGTGATTCAAACATAAATGTACATTGATTTGTACTAATAAAAAATGAAAATTTGATTTCCTAAGCATCACAATAGTTAAAGATTCACAAATAGAATTACCATACCAAAGATGTTGAGTTATCCACAATAATTTTTTATGAATATAAAAAGATATTATCTTTATAGGGAAATATGATATATATACCCAAAAAAATAAATATTGAAGTATATAATCCCACTAAAATAATTAGGCAAGAGACAATTTATATTGTTCGAGCTTCTTAAAGCCTATTTTTTTTAAAATCAGTATCACCTTTGAAGAGAGAAAATAGTTACATATGTATTGAGGAGAAAATATCCTCATGTTCTTACAATAATGGGAATTTAACAAGATCCACTAATCATAGAACAAGTAAGTTTAGAAATGGAAATCATAAGGTAATGGTCATCATTATTCATATATAAAAATATTTTTGTACTGATATTAATATAAAATATCAATACATCTTAAGGTGATTATCCTCTATTACCAAGATTATATAGGATTTGAATGATGAGATGTTTCTTAGTTTCAATGATGATCAAGAAGGTGTATTGATATTTTGTACAAGGTAATTCACATAATATGTTCCAAAGATAAAGAAGGAGATGATGGATGAAGCTCATAAATCTACATTCTTGAAACTCCATCACAGAATTTAAATGAATAAGAACATTCATGATTACTATTGGTGAGAAAATAAGAAAATTGAAATTTTTGATTAAATTTCATGGTGATTGGTAAGTCAACATGTAAAGGTAGAAAAACTAAATCCTAAAGGGATATTAAAAACAGTACCCATACCTATTTGATAAGTGGGATAACATCACTATAGACTTAGGCATAATAATTTTAATGATATCCAAGGGTATAAATTTTATTTCAGTGATCATCAGTATATTGAAAATATTGTCTCATTTAAAATAAAAAGAGATGATTTCTTCTTGAAGTTCATGGCTCAAGTCTATATTTTTGACGTATTGAAGCTCCATGGAGTAATGTACTTAAAATTTTTAGATTAACCTATATTATTTTGTTTTAAATTCAAGAGGATCATTCAAAACTATATGAATATATAAGTAAACATTAGCAGAACCTACCATACTTAAACTGATAGGCACTCAAAAATGACTATTCAATCATTAGAAGATGTGTTATGGGATACGTAACATTATTTTCAAGGGAGTTACTATTGACATATTCCACTAGAATAATTATCCTACAAAAATAGCTTCCACTCAATAAGTCTAAGGGAACATGTGTAAAATATTAATAGAAAATGGTGTATAACTACAACATGTTGGGATGATGTCAGATATAAGAAAATTGATCGGTATTAATTATGATAAAAACAATAGAAAACATTCATGTTTTTCAAAAACACGTCAAGGATTATAAATGATGAAAATATTATGCTAAATAACAAATGACATAGAGTTTCATGTTTGGGGTCAGTTATTTCTTATGATATAACCATCTAATGGAGTTATCAGACTTGCTAAGAAGGAAAAACGGATTCCATGTTACATTAGACCATTCATGATTCTAGATCATGTGGGAGAGGTTTCCAATATTTTAGAACTTCCTCCAGTTCAATACAATATTGATGATGTATTTGATTTTCCCCTATATAGAAATTATATGTTAGACCCATCACATATACTTGATACTAATGGTGTACATTTTAAATCATACTTTCCATAGAAATAAGAACACATCTAGATCATTAACATTCGGGAACTAGTGCTGAGTAATAAGAAAACATTGCTTATAAAGTTATAATGGAGAAATAAAATGTTTTAAGAGGATACCTGGAAACTAGAGGAATCCATGAAATAAATATACCCTCACTTATTTTCCATTTAGTATGTTAAATGTAATTTTGAGGTTGAATTTTATTTAATTGGGGAAGAATGTAATAAACTGTAAAATGTTATAAATTTATTAATCGATCTATTTTCAAACCTATAATTTATTATTTTTATTTTTGTTTGACGTACATAATACATTTTTTAATTTATGATAAAATTTTATATCACTGATTGACATGATATTTTACATACAAAAATTGTAAAAGTGTAGAAATGGATTACTTGAAAACTAACAGAAATTTATTCTATTATTTAAAAACATTAAATTAAATCCACAAAAAAATATTATTAATATAAATATTATACTAGGAAGAATAAAATATAACTAATAAAGTAAAATATAAATATTTTTGGTCACCTAAATATGTTATTATTATCCAACCCACGAACAACACAATAGAAAATAAATAGAGAGTTAGTAATACAATAGTCATTGTTCATACGATATTGAACATTGAATAAAATAGAAATGAAAAATGAAGTGTAAAAATGATGGTGTTTTAATAAGGAAATATAATCATCTTCATTTATGTTTTATAAACGAATACAAATGATCAACATTGTGCACTTTTGTCAAAAAAACAATTGTTCAATATTATTGTTGGTTAAGTACATGCATTTAAATAATCTTCGATGTTATTTAATTATATAACTGAAAATTTGTTATTTTCAAAGACTATAAAACAAATTATATTAAAATATTTTTACTATTTATTTATACAATAAATATTCATTTCAAAAAATAATATAATGAAAATATATTTTAATCCTAAAGATGTTTTTATAATATATTGAATGTTTATTTTACATTCAAAGTGTGATGTTTCATTAAAATAATGGTTTATTTAAAATTTTGTTATTATAATACATATATGTATTATTATGATAAAATAAAACTCATTTTTTAACTCAATAACTCAAAATTTTCTTAGGGTGAAATTATGATAATTATCTAAAAAAAATGATTTTTTTAAAAAAGTGTGAATATTGTTTTTTATGAAATATGATGAAAATTATGATGTACTTAGAATATATAAAATATTTTAAAAAATAGTCTCTATTTTTAATAACAAAATTATTTAAGGATCAACACGGTAAATAAATTCTTATAATCAGAATCCTGTGATTATCATTTTTTGAGAATCATAACTTTTTTCCTTTAAAAACTATTTTTATGAGTTATACACATATCAAATAAGAATTTATTTTTTCAACAATAATAAATTAAAATATGAAAATGAATTTTTTAATTGTAATTATAATGAAAAAATTAGTTAATATGTTCAATTTCATTTTTATGAAATAAAATACATTATCATGGTAAAAAAGAGTTATCGAGGTATTTGAAAAATAATGTATCAACTTAATGTTTAAAGTAAAATGCTTAAAATACTTATACACTACATCATTAAATGGTTTTTTGATGTATTTATAAACCTATAAAATCAATGAACATGTTAATTGATATCCAAAATATTTGTAATTAATTCCACTCAATAATGCTTATCCTTAGATAAAACATAATCATTTTTATTCACATAATTCCATCCCTCCTCAAGTATAAATGCACCCCTCCCAACCCAATCTCTAAACCAAATTAAAATTCCAAAATTTAATTATATTTTAACCTAAAAATGATCCATACACTTTTCCCCATGATTTCTCAAATACCCTAGGTTTTCTCCCCTGATGATTTAAGAAGCAATTCTTCGTGGTAAGGGAATCTTCCTCTACTTTTCATTCAAGATCTCCATTTTAATGTGTATTCTATGTTTCTAGTATAATTTATTTTATTCATCGTATTTTTTATTACATATAATTCAAAAATAGTGTTGTACCAATGGTATACCTCAAATATCAGTCATTACTATTTTTCATTATCCCAATTTTATACTGTTATGTTTCCAAAATCATTTCATAATTTTTTTGTCTTTTTATGAAATATTTTCATATTGATAACTCAAAAACCTCTTACATTTCCATGATAATTAACAAATATGTAAAATTATATTATAGATTATATGATTTAAATACATGAAACCCTTATTCACTTATTATGGGACATGAATTTTCTTTTATTTAAGTCGTTAAGCACGTTATTGGAAATTAATTTTATTTGAAACATATTATTTATATCCATTGGTTATTGATAGAATGATCTAATTTATGTCAAATTTGTATCACATGATTTAAGACATATAATGGATGATCCCTGATATCAGTCAAATTAATTGGGTAAATAACTAATATATATATATATATGAAATAATTATAATACCTAGTAGAATAACTTTGGAAATTATGATTTATGATTCCATGGTGATAAACTTTTGTGATATGCTTTTTAAAGTCTTATTATAATGTTTTATTGACATTTAAATGTTGTGATTAAATTTATATCATTACTAATATACCTAATATTAATATATTCGAGACTTATTTATATGCCTCATACTGATATTCTATGGTTTCCTTTGTTTATTCCCTTTCTAGGATTTACATTCACCACTTCCATTGATGTTTACCCCCCAAGATATGACATTAAATAACTGTAAAATAGGAAGAAAGTAAGAAAATGTATAGTTTGTCTATAATAATAATTACTATGTGTATGTATTTTCTATGTAATATGTTATTAATTTCTAAGACATTATTCCAATAAGGACCCTTAGAGTTCATTAAAATAATATTTCTTTATGAATTTCTGTAAAAATCCTAAAATAAAAAAGGTGGGTCACCATAATCAAGGGATGTATTTAAAATTTATAATGAATTAGTAAAATATTTTTGGTGGTTTATGGTTGAAAATTCCTCATAAAAATATGTGTTGGCCTATATACATTTGGGGAATAATGTTAGATGTTAATATAGAGTCTAATGATATCATATAATACCTCACATATAACTTCACATAGTTTACGGTCATAACACATTGGTCGGGGCTGGGGATATGATATTATAAACCAAAATGAGATTAATAGATAAGATCTCCCTTAATAATTTGAGAAAATAATTAATATGATGTAAATAATATCCTATGCTATTTTAAATATGAAGTGATGTAATGGAAAAACAATGTACAAGATCACTATTGATAGATATTTAAATGATTTATTTAATGAGAAATTTTTTAAGGGAATTTTGGGTAAGTGGATCTTCTCCTTTTGATGTAAAAACCCCTCGACATTTTATTACTAAATATGGAGTCATAGATATCATTACCAACTAGGGGTGTTCCTTAGAGATGAATACAGATGATAACAGAAGCATTATATTGAGTTTTATAACTAAAAACACTCATTGTATATATTTTGGTTTTTGGGAAAGTGATATTCAAAAATATATGATGAAATTTAAGAAAAAATATTGAAATTGATAGTGTTTTATGTACCATTCAAAATGAATGTAAATTTATTATGATTTCTATTGTGACAAAAAAAAATATTCTTCATTCATCACTACATATCTCGAAATAATTGAAATCCAAAAAAAATATTTATTGTGAGGTTTATACACACGTAAAACAAATCTATAGTGGAAAATTGTGTTGTTGGACACCGGTGCATGACTTTTATGAGAATACTAATTTCAAGGACTATGACTTCGGTCAACAATATTTATTCTAGTAGAACAGTTTTCTAGGCCTGAAATAAGTTTTTTTCAGTTACTAAATGTCCTTAAAAGTTACGAATACAGTCAAAAATTGTTCTTAATAAATAATATTTTTATATATCTATTATATAATAAGGAATATAGTGTTTTTATTGTGGTATGGAATCAAAATGTGAAGAAGTTTCATGGGTCATACCCATGTTGGGTGATCTGGTTTTTTTCTTTTGAATAGAAGAATTTACCACTATCATATAATTATGGATATGAATCATATTACATATACTCATACATTGATCTTGATTTCATAGACATCGGAGTACTCCATGTAGTTTAAGGTTATATAGGGTAGATCATTTTTCCTATATTTTAACATATTGGGACAAGGACTGAATTTTCCTGCATTTTAGGTTTAAAAAACAATAACCATTATATCGGGACCTTTTATAGATATTTATCATGCACAATGTATAATTTAATTGTCTTAGTAATGAATCATTTAATGAGTGAGGGCATAGATATTAAGATAAATCATGGTCTTAACATGGATGAGGTTTATTTCTAGGTTCAATAATCTAAATGATTCTAGGAATCACAAAATAATAGTTATAAAGATAAAATTATTTGTTATTATATCCATGTATTGGTCCATTAGAGAAACACTACATGATGGAAATATCCCATATTTGGATGAAAATGGGATGAAATCAATGGGACAGGTATCTTGGACCATGATTCGAGAGCCGACATCACAGAATATCTTGTGCTAATAAGAATAAATCCTAACATTTTTTGGGATATCCAATCACATAGTACATATATATATCATGTATAAGAGAGGATGAGATAAATTAATGGTATATCTAGTGAGAAGGAAGGATAAAAATATGATGTTAATTAGGTAAGGCCTCATTCCCAATTCATGCACATATATATGAATAGAAGATGTGGATAAGCCTAGTATAAGAGAAACAAGACTTACAACATATCATGTGTTAACATGAATAATGATTCATGTATTTCTCAAGTGGGTGAAATGATATCCGTTATTTAGGAAAACCATGATATTAGGGTTTGATAGTATATCCATAACTATTGAATTCACCAGTAAAAAATATGGACCCCTATTTATATCACTCTCTTACATTTGAGAGTGAAATTTTTTATTTGGGATATATGGAATATACCACCACAAATAGAATATGGTCACATGTGATGGGCCGCTCCATACAATTTAAAGGTATGTGGAATGGGATATATTTTATATAATTTAAAATCATGTGATAAGGATAATATTATATGATATTTATAGTCATACATCTAGGACTTGGATGTGATATAATTCATGTTTGTAAGATAATGATATTTTGCATGAAATTACAATTCATGCATAATTGAATTCTAAAACAAGTGTGAAATTATTAAAAATGCTCTGCGAGAAACCACAAATTAGTGATAGGCATTAGGGGATATCCATCCATTGTATTTAGGTAGTAAAGACCATTGGAGTATAACTTGGGTATGGTGTAGGTCCATCATCTGTTTAGTGAAACAAGTATTGTTCAATTAGTAGTTCAAATATACACCTCATATCATGAATCATTTTTGAATATACTTAGTTCTTCCAATTGGATATATAGTTTTATATATATGATCACCATGATATATATAGAACTAAATTTTTAGAAATGTGACTATTGCAATCTATAATTAAGGCACCTGAAGCCTATCACTTCTTATTTATCTAAGGGTTTTGTTTTCATATATTTAACCAATTTTTTCTTTAATCATTATCTTGATCATTCTTCTCTTATTCGTTTAAAGTATAGTTGACTATGATTTAGAATTATTCTATGGAAAATTCATATTTACCATCATCTTTGTTAATATGAGAAGTAATTTTTTTCATTCTTCTTGTTTTTATCAACTTATGCAGTCATATTCTAAAGAATTGGGAGAGTATAATTTCTGTTGTTCAAAATAATTAATTTAATAAATTGATAATATTTGAGGTGATGAGGTAAATGGGATGCCAGTATAAATTTTTTTTAGTATCCTACATCCCAAAATCTCAAAAAAAAATCAATATATCTAAGAATCATTACTATATGAGGTCTAACCAGTGTACCTTCTCTAATGATACCTGTGAATAGTACCGTAGAGTTGTCATACTTCAATTGTACAAGCTTCTCCTGATAAATATAATAGATATGGGACACCATATTGTATACATCCATGTTCTCATTAATCTTAGGTACACCACTAGGCATGGATAATATCATGATGCATTGTCCATATAATAAATCTTCGACATGTTTCTAAAATAATGTATGATCTTCTTTACTAGCCTCCCACGATGGATCATTATCTAAAACTAGGGACTCAAGAATATATACCCTCCCCTCCTAGAATAGTGAAATCCACAATTTCAAGTACAAATGTTGTATGATAAAATCATTTAGTATATTATCTTTCTCCATTATTTATTATATGGATAATTTCATGGTCATGTGACTTGAATTTTTTCTTAATAATGATAATAATATTTTTAATACTATATAGGTACTAAAAAAATTTGACCTAATAAATTAGATTTTTAGTCTCAATGCATTATTACTAGATTAAAACACCCTATCTTTTTGATAAATACTGTCATATCATGTGTAATTTCTATTGTAAAGGATTTTTATTACAAATAATATAACCAAGATGACGATCTAGTCAAATTACATTATGGTAATTAGGTAAATGATGTGGAAAATAAAAAATTTGGGTATTACTTGATCATTTTAGTGGAATCCCATATCATAATATCATAGACATGGATTCACTAAAAACTAGATTCAAAATGAAAAATTTTATTATGAGTGATACTTCAATTGATGCCAATTTTCACAAGTCAACCAAAAACAGTCATCAGAACATCCAAATTAATTGAAGTTTCCTAACAACGGACAAAATAAAACATAGATCTATAGTTTTATTCTAATTAATTTAATGGAGTTAATTTATAAATTTATATTCCCTTGATGGATTTCACTTATGTGGTGAAAAAATACTCTTAATTATATACTTTAAAGTTATTAATATTATTTTTAATTTTTAATTTTAATTAACTGGGACTTGGTAAAATAATTTATCAACATTTGATTTGTTTTATTTTTTTCATAGTATGATTTTTATTTATTTACATTATATTTATACATTTAATAAAAAAAATGAAAAAAATAATGAAAAAAACCATGAAATAGAAAATTAAAATAAAGAAGTTCCATGATTACGAGTATTCAATACTGGATAGTTTATTGGGTGGATGATAAAACAACCCTTGATCGTCGGTGCATAAATAATTAAGTTGATTCTATCTTGATATGTATAATTTAACATTAAACCATAGTTTCTAGTTAGATGGATTCACATCGAATCAATCAACAACCATATTCTAGTTTTTGGGATTTCTATCCACTATTCTTACTCACAAACATGTGAGAGGAATCAAGGGTCTGCAGTTAGCAATGATAACCCATCGAAGCTTAGTTCCAAACACAATAAAGATATACGTATAATAAATTATTCATAATATTATATTAATTTAATTTGTTTTCGTAAAACATATTTAAAAAATAACTAAATTAAATATAAATTCAACACATACATTGGTTAATCAATTTAATGATCATCCCCACATTGTACAACAATACATTCAAAATGATTATGAATTTTTTTATGAATTTCTTATTAAGATAAAATTATAAAAAATTTAGTTAATCATTTTATTAATTACCAAATTCCCACAACATAACTATCTATTAAAAAATTACTTTAGATTCTCATCTACTATAATTTTAATTTAATTAAATAGATTTATTTTAATTAAAAATATTTATGGTCATGGCGGGTTTTGAAGTTGAATGATGTGTTTCTTTATACTAATTCATAAAATTAATTTTTTATGGTATATTATTACATACCATATTCCATTTCATGAAATGAATATTCACTGACAATAAGTACAATACTTCTCTTATGCTAAGTACCAAAAAGGAATGTATTCATATATGGTGTGTCATGGTTTACATAGTGTATTGTTTTGGAGTGAAAGGAAAAAATTAACTGCAATGTTTATGATAGTAGGAATTCCTTGAATTTAACACCCTAAAATTATTAAATAAAAAAACTTCCATAGTGTATTCGATACGTAGTATAGCGTTTAAGGAACCCTTAATATATATTTCTATAAATTTTATGTATTTAATAGTTTGCAGAACATGAATCCCTGAGTCTAAATGAAATGAAAAATAGTATATCATTATCACCTAACCATTAAATTTGAATGTATTAATGGTATTAAATATACTATCAAAATTATCATTATCTATTGATTATAATTAAAATGTGAATCCTTTAAAAAAAGATTTTTTTGAAAAGTGTATTTTTTCAAAAAGAAAGTTTAGTCAAACTTTGGGAATATAATTTAAAACAAAATTTTTATAATTTATAGAATGATTATTTGATAAAATGAACATATATTATTATTTAATATTTTCAAAATCATATTATGGTTAATTGTTTTCTATTTTTTTGAAATCATTCTTTGTTTGATGAATAGTGAATAATACTTATTTTTATTGAGATATTTATTTTCGTTTGAATATTTCAAAAGGTTAAATTATATTTTTAATTAATATTAAAGTAAATATAATTGAAATTTATTAATATTTATTTATTTTATTTAAATTTTATACTTTTCATTTTGAATTTGGATTTTAAAATATTCAATACTGATGGAAATTTTCTTTTTGAAATTTTTTTTTTTCATTGCATCTATATATATTATTTTAAATATCATTATTGAAATTCTTGAATTTAATTATGAGAAATGGATTTAATATTTTTTATTTTTATAATTTATATTATCTAAAAATTATAACATAATTTATGATGATTTTTAATTGTAAAATCAATAAAAATTATTTACCCCAATTAAGGTAAAAACTTATTTACTGAGGTTTATATTTAGAAGAAAAGGGATATAAATGACCAACGAACATTTAAAACTACAATTGGATATAAAAAGTTCATCCTTATGGCCTATAATGTTTGATTATTACCCATAATAAAGGTATTTTTGTGATAGAATGTCAGTATATATCAAATTATTAAAAAATTCCATGTCTTTCCTCTCCCCCACTTATAAAAGGCAACCCCTATCCTCCCCTTTTCTCACAGGAAACACCTTTTGGATCATAAAAATACCATACCAAATAAAATCTTTAATCCCATTGAAACATACTAGAAATAATATTTTTGATCATAAAGCTATCATATGAATGATTTTGGTGAAATCTAGAAGTAGTTCCCTAGATAATAGAAAACTTTCCTGAATGAGAGTTTTAAATTTATTTCTACTTAAACCACCCTAAAATAATTTTTAATCATGATAATATAATAAAATCAGTATATAACATAAACTGAGATGTTATTATGTAAATTTAATAACTTATATTCACTTTTTGTTCAACAAAATTTAAAATAAACTCATCTATCGTGTGTACGATTGACTATGGCCTCACAAATAGATGAAATTCATTTTCCATCAGCACATTTCAAGGATCATAAAAATGATTTATTTTACATATTTTTATGATATTTTTGATATTATTACACCTATTTAATTATAATTTAACATATAAATTATTACTTTCCATTCTATATGAAGTATGATAATGTCACTTGGGTGTACATCGGACTACCACCTTGAGAAGCAATATAATTCATTTATCACGTACACATTACATGGTATGTAGTAAATATTAATTTAATAAATATATAAATTATTTATCATATGATATTTATTATATAATATTAATATACCTCTTAATTCCTTGCACTTAAGCATGTTCAGAGAATGATAACATTGCTCATGCGTACATACGACCTATTATTTCCATGAATTGATGTGATATATTCTCCTTGTTAAAATATCAATAATGATTACAAAAATGTAGCTAATGAAAATTGATATATATATATATATATATATAATTAATATAATTATAAAGATGATGTTTTTTTCTATATCCATGAGATGTAACATTAATGACAAAACATGAATTATAAAAAAGGCATTTAACACTCAGAATAATGAAAATAATGAAATATTATAAACAAAATACTGTTCAGATGTCATAAGAGAATAATATATGATATTATATATATATCTCTATGTGTGAGTTTTATAAATAAATTGTTAACATTATAAAAACAATTATACAATATTTTAAAGAATGTTCAACCAAAATGAAGTGTGAGGTAAGGGATTTTATATCATGTTCCCTTCATTGAGGAATATTGTATAGCAATGTGACAATATATTTTATATGGTGTATATAACTCCACTTTTACATGTAATTTCACGATCAAATAATAATTCATTGTGTATTATGTTTCAATTTTAATTATTTCATTAAGTATATTTTGACAGAAATTTCACATAGGGGTAACTAATTTTAGAATTCATTTTATTTTCATTGTGAAATATTAATATTTCATTGCCTTTAATATTTTATGATTATTGGTTTCATGAAATTTGAAATGTATTTACACTTTTTTTTGGTGAATTTAAATTTGATACAAATAAAATATTCATCGATTAATTATCATCATTGTGTGAGGATATTTGTAATGGATTTTATCTTTATTTCCATTTTATAAAGACATATTTGTAAATATGAAACTATTAACATTAATGAGGTGTAAATATTTCTCCGTTGATGTATTAAAAATTAATAACTATTTCATTATGATTTATTTTAAGAAAATATATTCCTAATGAATCAATGGATATTTATCATTTTTTATTAATATTGTGATTGTTAGCTTCCTCTTAATACAATCACTTTCTTGTGATCATATTTCATAGGAAATTACATTTCTATTAAATATAAATTTTATTTATAATTTGTATTGTTATTTCATAAACCAAATATAATTTCTATATTCAATTTTTACAATGAAATTTATTTTATTGACTGGGGAAATAATGATAAATCCACATCCATTACTCAATACAAATATTTGATGATAAGGAATATTTTTCAAAAATAAAATATATTTTTTGATAAATGGGTAATGATTTAGACATGAAAATAATGGTGGTGGTGGTAATAGATAGACCAATGAATCATCGCTAGTTTCATGAGATGAATAATTTTCTGTGCCATAGATAAATGATTTTTAGTTGTATACCTACACATTAGTTTTATACAATACTGATAAATGTCATGAAAATAAAGGTATCATGATGTCTGAGATCATGAATTAAAATAATTAAGCATTCCCATCATCAAGAATTCAGTAATTATTATCCATAATATTTTGTTAATGATACTATATTTTCATATGGGTGATGGTAGGGTTGAATCCTATTTATTGTGTGGTTCCCACTAAACCTTAAAGTGGATTTTCATAATTATAAGTGTATTTTTGAGGGTATTATCTTTATAATCATTTCATTATTAGTTTACTCATTAAATAGAATGTTTTCTTCAGTTATTTAACTATAAATATGGATTATTTATTATCTTTTTTTTATATTCATTTTATTGGTTTAATGGTATGTATTTTCAGTAATTTACATGGAAACATTCATTATTCCTTTTAAAGTTATGGTATCCATGTTACTCATTAAATGGAATGTTTTTTCTATTATTTACCTTTCAATATTGATTATGAAATTAAAATTATTTAAATGAAACTTGTTTTCAGTTATTTACCATTCCATTATTTTATTTATTGACTTGTGAAATATTTCAATATACTTAACCCATACTGAGAATTTCTTGTCAACCATATTTTAGTTCCTTTCATAGGAGTCCAGGAAAAGTATTAAAAATTATATGCAAGTACATTCTAGAGGGAATAATTATGTTCTAAAAAATGATGAAATTTTTTCGTTCAAATTTAATGTTACATTCATGTATGTATCTTGTTAACCAAGACTACTAAAGTATTTGGTTCTTCTAGATGTGATTCCTTGAATCTAACTCCAACTTAATAATGTATTATTTTGGATATAGATTACTAGATTCAGGGTCATTATATTTGATATCATATAAATTTAAGTATATCCTTTTGAAATAGATTTATGATAACCTAGATTTGGGTTCATAACAGTATAATAGACATTGAGGATATGCACAGATGAAAATAATAGAGTATTGGTAAGGTAGATATTTTATTCTTTTCTTCAGAAATACATCCCTATATTTATGTTAAAAGTCGATTTGTTTCTTCAATAGATGTACCTAAGGGTATTAACTCTCTAATAGGTACATTGGGTGTCACTTGATCG
Organism: Viscum album; assembly: GCA_963277665.1. Lineage (NCBI taxonomy): Eukaryota > Viridiplantae > Streptophyta > Magnoliopsida > Santalales > Viscaceae > Viscum > Viscum album. The sequence goes on from OY728156.1 coordinate 344,891,793, forward strand.
CAACATAGTGCACGAAAACAGGTCTTACTGTACACTTGGTTTGACACACGCGGGGATATTATTAGTATAATTTATATTTTTATTAAAAATGAATATAATGTTTATGAATTGATGATTAAAATGAAAGGCCTAAATTAAACCAAAGGATTATTATATTGAAAATAATGTTTTGTGATTTCAATATCCTATCAATGATTATATAATTTTCCATCTATTATTAGTCTTTCTCGCACTATATTTTCTCATTTTATTATATGGATAGAACACAAAGGAATATTGTTAATGATGGATATGAAGGACATTGTGGTGATTTTGAGAAACCAAATGGGAAAATTATAGGATTGAATGATATCATGATTATTTCTATTCAATTATCCTAAAATACGATTAACAACTTATATCATAACTAACTACCAGACTCACCAAATATGATATGGGTGGATTTTTTAAGATCTAATGTGATGGTTACCATTGATGAAACAATTCAAAAAGATTTTTTATATTATAAAGGTGGAATGATAAACCTAGTAAAGTGTATGAATGTAATATAAAATTTTTTTTGTGTGGAAAATTCAGTCATAGATGAATTAATTTCAAAGGGAAATTGAAGAGTAAGATGTTAGGAAATAAATTTAATTCTTTGGGATAAATTTATAGAACATTGTATTAAATTATGGGAACATGGCCATTATCTGAGTCAATAAACTATTCAAAAGGTTATCCCATTAACTACAGATTGACTTATTTTAAATAAAATAGATGGAGTATTTATGTATTCGGATTCAAAAACTAAATTGAAGAATAATTTTTACCAATAGTATTTTGTTAATGATAATTATGAAAAATCTATGGATTTTAATAAAATTTAGAGAATGAAATGTATTAATTCACATAATATTCATGAATAACATCATGGGTTTATGAGATTATGGTTGATCATAATATTGAATTCATAATAACCCATTTTAATACTTTTTGTTGTAGATATGTCACATAATAAATGATATTTTTTAAAAACATTTATGAGAATAAAACATGTTTTATTAGTATTTTAAATTCTTATTTTAGGAACAATCAGTTCAAATTTTTTTAAACATAAGATTCAAGGTTTTGGAAACCATTAATTTTTATTTTATCCTTGATTTTGCAATAATTAGTGGTCATCATAAATTTGGAACATTATGGGAATTATATTAATAATGTTTTTTAAAAGGACATAATCCATTTCATGTAACAACCCTTCATTTCTAGCAAGGTAATTGGGATAAAACCCATAATCGAAGGAATATAATAGATTAATGATTACCACATGCCTCTATAATATCTGGATAATTTGACATTATTTTTTTCTAAATATTTGACACATAAATATTAATATTTGAGGGGTGGTGTTACTATTAGGAATTATTGATTAATATATTATATTAGAATATATATTATAAAAATTTGGTCTTGGAAAATAGTACAAAGTGGAAATAAGGACTTGTCACTTTTTTAATGAATGATCTACTAAAAGTCAATTTTAGCACTTCAAGCATAAAAAAATAATTTATGGATATTAATTAATTAGATAAATGATTAAAAGGAAATCTATCTAAGAAAAACTAAAAAATAAAACTTTTCATATAAAATAAAAATATAGCATGTATGTATATTGTATTATATTTGTAGAAACTAAAATAATTCCTAAAAATTAGGGGAAAAAATCTATAAATTTTTTTTATCATATTATCTTAAAGTTTTATGAATCAAATTATCATTTAAATCATTATAGATTTATGGTTTTTATGCAATTTACTTTCTATTGATCTTTTACTTTCTTATGATCAATGGACTCTTTAACTGTCCAGAATTATTTATACTTTTCTTCCATTTCTATATTCTGAATGTACCCCAATATTATCCAACATATAATCCCAGTTCTGTGTTATTAAATATGAACTATTTTACATCCCTTTCTACTGGTATGAATATCTTTTATTAACACTTTTTCGGATTTGTGATTTCAATAAAGTATTTTTCAAATACAAGACCCTTGATTTCTGATCCCAAGATCAACTTGTTATGGTGATGTTTATTTAATATAGATAGGATATAACATACTTAGATTATAAAATAGTAACATTGTAATCAATTTGGTATGCGACATGCCACATTGAGATTTGAAAACCAATAAAGTAAATTTTCTAAAATTTAATCTCTTCGAAAGATTATGAAACACACAACCTCTAGTATTAATGAACTATAATATAGTATACCATTATAAAATAGACATTAAATTGTTCGATATTAATATTATTTTCTTAATTTTGAATATTATGGTTTATCTATTTATTAAAAAAATATTCATCTAAAAGATTAAACTTTTTTAAAAAGAATTGTATTTTTTCTAAAATATGATTTAATCGTGCATTTTGAATGTATTATAATATTACATTTTAATACTTTTAGAAAATTTATTTGATAATGTAATATTAAATTTTTAAATAAGGATATCAAAATTATATTATGATGAATTTAGGTGATTTTCTAGAAATGTTTCAATTTTTAATTAGTAGCCAAAATACTAACTATTATTAATAACATATTTTTTCTAAACAATTAACATTGTTAAATTTCAGTTTAAATTGATTTAAAGTAGAAAATAGTTCAATTATATTTTTTTATTTATTTAAATTCATAGTAATCTGTTTTATTTATAATTTTAAAATTAAAACCTTTTATACTTATGAGAATTTTCATTTTCAAAACCCACATTTTCATCATGTATTCATGTATAATTTTAAATTAAATTATGAAATTTGTATAAATTTAATTTGGATAAATTTATTCCTCATATTTAATCAACATAATTTATATTATCTAGTAATTTCAACTTAATTTTATTACCATAATTAATATTAAAGGAATGAAAAAATTAATTACCATACTTAATTTAAAAAATAATTTATCGGGGGATAAATTACGAAGATAAAAGTTAAAATGACTAAAAATATTTTAAAAACACAATTTAATGATATATTTATACCTAATAACCTATAATGATCTGAAATATCTAATTATGGTGGCATTTTTCTTGATAAAAATGTCTGGGTAATTGAACATTTTAGAAAATTCTATGTGTTTCCTCCCCCCACTAATAAAATGATTCCCCAAATATTACACTATTTAAAACATCCAAATCCATTTTGTTAAGCCCTGACATTACAAAATATATTCCTTTCTCCTATCATAATTTTTTAGAACCCTTGGTTTGGTCATACTTTCATCTTAGGAAGGATTTTTGTGCAAACCCAATAAAGTTCCCCAAAAAAGAGGTAACGTTATTAAATAAGAGTTTTTTTATTCTTACACCTAACTCAAATATAATTGAATATTTATTATTTAAAAACACATATAATATCCTCATTTTTTAAATGTAAAAATATACACTTTTTTTAACAAAATAAAATAATTTTTTGTTTCAAAATTTAATTTTTCAATACTTGGGTTTTTTACGACTTTTCAAAATGGTAAAAGTAATGTCAAAACTTTTGAATATTCTATGGAATATTTTTTTAGTTATGAATAAAACTAATGCCAAATTATATGGAATGTATAGTTTTGATGTTGATAATATAATAATATTAATTATATTTTATTTAAGCTTGATTTATTTTTCCAAAAAAATGAAATATATCCCAAAGATTATTCTGAATGAGACATTTGAAATCACAATATGATCTTGGATAGAGGTTTTACCCTAAAGGTGATATAACACTTGTGCATGTCAAATTTTTGGTTTGATCGCATGTAAATATAATGTATTTAATATTTATATATATATTTTCTGCAAATAATTTTATATCTCCCAAACATTTTATTGGTTGAAAAATCTATGACATCTATTCGGTCTAGAATATGGGTTTTAATATAGGTTTGGCATAACATTATTTCATGTTGGGAGTTTATTTACATCCCATGTATGGGTAATAATACTTCGTATATAAACATTTTTTCGAACAGTTACAAATGATGATATTAGTTTATTTAAATTATGATTTTTTTAGAAGAAAAGAATAAAATATAATTATGCAATTAATAAATGTTTTTGTGGTGTAAATAATATGATTCCAAAGTAATTAATGTGATATTATTATTTTTTATAATTAAATCAATATGTGTAGTATATATTAATGTATTAACTACAATCATTAATTTATGTTTTCTGTTTTTAAAGTGTTAATAGTGGATATGATGGGTTATATTTTCTAAAAATAATTTTAATTTTTGTTATTATTAATATTAAATTGGGAGGAAAATATTTGATCGTTGTATTTATATATTGTGTATATATATTTGTGGGATTAGTTTATGTTTATGTATATATATACATTATTGGGTGTATATGTGTATATACATATGTGTATATATACTACATGTATATATATGGGATATATATGTGTGTGTGGGTGTATATATATAAATATATATATAGATACATATTTGGGTGTATATCTCTCTCTGTGTTCATATATATATATATATATATATATATATATATATATATATATTTAAAACATCGAAATTTTATTTAAATTAATTATTAAATGGGTTTATGTAGAATAATTTAATGACGGTAGGGGGCCATGGGTCGTTAAACATAAAAATAGGGAAATATTATTCCATGTGTAACACATGGATAGAGGTAAAAATAATAATTAATTATTTAAAAATAATTAATAATAAATAATTTAAAAATATATATTATAAAGGAGATGGGTGAGGCACACAACAAAAAATAATATGAGGGATTTTATTATCCCATCTCACTTATATTCCTCTTTTATGTCCCTTTAATATTTATATCCTAATTATTTTTGTTATAATCAAAATTATCCCATCGATTTCTCTTGTATTATTTTTGTTATACATTCGTGTCATTGGGTTTATCTTGATGGAAATAATTTTAAACCTAGTTTTATTTCTATAGTTACTGATGATATAATGTCACAATTAAACTCAGACATCGACTGTTTTTGTCAATCACTATTATTCTTAATGTAGTGTGTACTTGACATTAGAACATGTTTCAATACATGTTATTGACTAGATATTTTGGAAAATCTATGAATACCATGAAACCTATTTTTGATGCGTGAACACAAGAGTTGTGTTTGTGTTCCCCTTGACCAATTCTTGTATCTATTTTATATGGATTATTATGATTCTATTTTATATTTAAATTGAAATGATATTGATCTCTCATTTGAATTATGTATAGTGGTTGAAATATTTCTTTCTACTATAGTTCAGCATTCTGGTTTGGCCTATTTGGTCTGCAAGTGAGATGTGAGACATCTACTAGTCTCTAATTAGATGGCATGGTGTATTTGAATCATGATTTACAAAATGTGATATTTGATTCATGTTTTAGGCTTTTTTTCTTAGAAGGATGTTATAGTCTTGGGTCAGCATGTACATAGAAGATTCCTATTTGTGGGATGTGTCACAAGATTTTGGATATCCATATAGGAGTTATGTGATTAGACTGTGATTTCCATGTGAGATTTGATTTATGATTTTGGATATCCACTCATGATGGATGTGATAATACTATAGTGTCGAACATGTTATTAGATCCCAATCGGAAGATGTGTAATGTACATGGAGAAATCCACTTGAGGAGGATGTCTTTGGATGGTTACCAATGTTCCATATAACATGGGTCAAAAGTATTATGTTTCTTATTGCATGTAACGTCCCGGTTCCAGGTGCCACATGACCTCAAGCGCATTTCCCCAAACGCCAGAGGCTGGCGACTAGCAGCGAGGGCCCCGGTCTGATAGTGGGGAAACTATGCCCTCATTTGTCAAAGTGTAGAGTATCAGAATATAGTTTAAACATACAACAACAGCGGAAGCAGCAACAGTATATATAACTGAATTGAAGAACTGATAACAAAAAGGGAAACTAGCAGTCATATATATATAAAGATGCAGTATGTCACTATTCTATAAAACAGCCATAACATGTTACACTACAATACAATACAATACAACTGAAGTACAAGTACAGAAAAGTAAAACAGAATAACTAGAGGCATCGTGAGCCAATAATCGGTCCCATTCTCTTCTACACCCCAGCAGAAATCAGGTACCTATATAGGGACTCTTGCCATTATCCACACCTGCAGAAACATAATCTGTTTAGGCCAAAAAGCGTGACCCAAAAAGGGTGTGAGAAATAAATTCCTAGTAGGCACCCACCAAAGGGTCATGCCCAACTGTGTGAAATCATGCAACAACAGTGTGCAATAATAAAATGCAATAAAGTAAGAAGTACTGAAAGTAACTAACTTAACCAGTTATATTTCCATTTTAATTTCCATTCAATCATTTATTTCAAATATAACCACAGTGAATATTCTAAGTAAACAGCCAATGTCCTCAGAAACATAAACTCCTACCCTCGGGTAAAGAGAAACAAACATAAGAATCTTCCCATAGGCATACGGATATTTCCCACAGAGTAAGAAGTGTCACCCACAGGCACAGAAACAAATGCCCATAGGCACGGAAGAAGTTACCCACATGCTAAATAGTACAGCACCCACAGCCTAATCACAACACTGCCTCATGCTAAATAGGTAACCGAGTCATGCCCAATATGAAAACAAGAAGTAAAAAATAAATTCCTCTCTAGGAAATTCTACAATCATCACTTTAAAGGCATACCCTTGGGTATCCTGGCCAAACGGCTAAATAGAGGAACACACACACGGGGTGGTCCTAGATCCAAGCAACAATCCCAAAAAGAATTTTAATATCACATTTAATTACCTATACAATTATAGGTATTTAATATTGTCATAGCATCAGCCACATGACACCCCAAATATGGGTTTGTAACTCAAAAACGCAAAAAAAAACGCACGATAGTTGGAAAATAAACACCAAGACACCTACCTTAAACGCCCCTGATCAGTATACTCGAACGACATTCCAAGAATCATCCTAGAACGATGTATATCTGAGGTGAAAGAAAACTCGATTAAACGCAAAAAGAAACCATTAGAGGAAGAATTTGTAAGAAATACACAAAGAGGAGGAAGCCCTTACCCGTGTGGTTCCAACAAGATTGTCCGAGGCAGAAACAGATTCCTGACGTGTGCTCAGTGGATCTCTGAAGCACTCGCCTTCTTATCCCGAGCTCTCTTCCCGTTCTAAGCCTTCCCTGTGAACAGGGGAGGCTACTGGCCATTTTATGCTAAAAAAACAAAGTACATTGCGTGTACTTCCAAGTACACTGCGTGTACTTCCCATTTTTTAATTGTTCCTCTGGCAGATTCCGACCAACATGGCACTGTTCACCTACCGACATGACTACACGGTGTGTCTCCTTGAGTACATGGCGTGTTCTGTTGCACAGTTGGCTATCGTCATACTATTTTCCTGCCGACTGACTACATGGCGTGTAAGGGACCACTACACGGCGTGTAGTCGGTTTCTACACCCTTTCTCGCCGACATGGCCACACGCCCCATGTACTCATCCCACAAGGCCAAAAGTACATGGCGTGTGGAAAAGTACACAGCGTGTAGTTCCAAAATTTAGGATTTTTCCCCATTTCCCTTATTTTCTCAAAAACACTTAAGGAAAGGAGAAATGAAGAAACATGTACCTCAAAAATAAGAACCGGGTTCTTACAAACTACCCCCTTAAAGCAATTCATCCTCAAATTTCCCATCCAAGGGTGGCGAAGATATAGCTGAGAATAACTCTGGGAACTAAGCACGTATATCGGTCTCCCGCTCCCAGGTTTTGTCCTGCACTCAGCCATGCTTCCATAACACCTGTATGAGAGGAACTGACTGGCCTCGGAGAACCTTCATGCTCTTGTCAACGATACGAATCGGATGCTCCTCAGTGGACGCATCAAAGTGAATCTCAACCTCCTCGGGCTGAAAGATGTGAGATGGGTCTGAATGATAGCGGTACAACTGAGATACATGGAATACGTCGTGCATGGCCTGGTACCTTTGAGGTAACTTCAACCGATATGCAACCGGCCTGACTCTCTCCAGAATCTCAAATTGCCCAACATACCTTGGTGAATGTTTACCCTGTCTCATGATCCGCCTGTGTCCCAGCCTCGGCGAAACACGCAATAAATCCTGATCCCCGACCACGAACTCCAAAGGTCTTCTGTATCGATCAGCATAAGACTTCTGACGAGACTGCGCAGTAGCCATATGCTTCTGAGTCAATTGGACCTTCTCTGAAGTATCCTACACTAGCTGTGCTCCCAGTAAAGCTTCCTCACCTGCCTCTAACTAGCACAAAGGTTATCGGCATGGCCTACCATATAAATCCTCGTAAGGTGCCATCTCAATATTTTCCTGGAAACTGTTATTATAGTTAAACTCAACAAGGGGTATGTGCTTCTCCCAAGATCCCCCAAAGTCTAGGACGCATGCATGAAGCATGTCCTCTAGAACATGTATAGTACACTCTGACTGGCCATCAGTCTAAGGGTGGTATGCCGTGCTCAGAATCACCTGTGTACCCAGTGCCCTCTGAAATATCTGCCAGAAACTAGACATAAAATGGGCGTCCCTATCTGAAATGATAGAATGAGGGACCCTCTGAAGACTTACGATATCTCAGATATAAAACTTCCCGAGATCATCAACACTGAAGGTCACCTTGATCGGCAAAAAGTGATCTACCTTTGTGAGTCTATCTACAACAACCCACATGGAATCATTGCCTCGAGGTGACCGTGGCAAACCAGTCACGAAATCCATCGCGACATCATACCATTTCCACTCGAGGATGGGTAACTGTTGTAGCAGTCTTGTTGGCCTCTGATGCTTCGCCTTCACCTACTGACAGTTGGAATACCTCGTAACAAAACCACGTACATCACTCTTTATACCCGGCCACCAGTACTGACCTCTCAAGTCTCGGTACATTTTGGTAACCCCAGGATGAACTGCCCAATATGAAGCATGAAACTCACACATCAGCTCCTCGTGTATATCCCCTGGAACCTACAATCGTCCATGGGAACGCAATACCTAATCATCCACTATCGTCAAACCAGGAGGAGGGTCCTCACTTTCCACTGACTCCCGTAGAACTAGGCCTTCTGAATCAGATATATTTCTCATATTACCTCTATCAAGGAGGGTATAAGTCACAGCTAAAGACAAAATATTAGTCTGCCCCTGACTTTCCTGCACCTCCAAATGCATCTCAGATAACAAAGCCATGAGGTGCCACTCATCACTGGCCTCCTACAGAGCCTTTATCTGATTCTTAATGCTCAGTGCATCAGCTACTGCATTACCTTTACCAGGTGTATAGGCAAGCTCAAAATCAAAGGACTGAAGGTATTCAACCCACTTTCTCTGCCTCATATTCAAGTCATGCTGAGTAAAGATATACTTGAGCCTTTTGTGGTCGGTGAAAACCACAAAATGCTCTCCTAGTAGATAATGTCTCCAACAGCACAACGCATTAAAAAATGCATCTAACTCGAGATCATGCATCTAGTAATACCTCTTATGTGGCCTCAACTACCGAGACCCGTACGCAACAACTCAATCACCCTGCATCAACACTGCTCCCAGCCCAATAGTTGATGCATCAGAGTAAACTATATATCTCTTCCCCTGCTCTGGGAGTATCAGGATCAGCGCTGATGTCAACCTTCCTTTCAGGTCCTGAAAGGCTGTCTCACAAGATTATGACCAAACGAACTTCACACCCTTTTTAGTCAAACCCTTCAATGGTGATGCTAAGCGGGAGAAGTCCTATATGAACCGTCTGTAGTAACAAGCTAGCCCTAAGAAACTCCATATATCAAACACATTCTTAGGCTGCTCCCAGGAAACTACGTCCCTCACCTTCTCTGGGTCTACTGCAACTCCTACCTCTGAGTTGATATGACCCAGGATGTGAATTTGGTCCATCCAAAAGTGGCACTTCGAGATCTTAGCATATATTTGATGCTCTCTTAGTGTACTCCATATGATATCAATATGGGTGGAATGGTCGTTTAGAGTGTGAGATTACACCAAGATGTCGTCCACGAATACTACCACAAAAGAATCCAGATAAGGATGGAACGCACGATTCATCATAGCCATGAAAACTGTTGGCGCGTTCGTGAGTTCGAACCACATAACAAAGTACTCGTACAGACCATACCTACTCATGAAAGCTGTGATAGGTATATCAGATGGTCAAACATGCAGCTGATGATATCCTGATCTCAATTCAATCTTCTAGAACACTCATGCTCCACAAAGTTGATCAAAAACATCATTAATCCTTGGAAAAGGATATCAGTTCTTAACCATAAACTGGTTCAACTTCCGATAATCCACAGAGAGTCTGAAAGTACTGTCCGCCTTCTTCGAAAAAAGGACCGGAGAACCCCCCATAGAAGTACTGGGTTGGATAAAACCATTTTCCTGTAACTCCTCTAACTATCTCTTGAGCTCCTGTAACTCAGGTGTAGCCATCCTATAAGGAGGAATGGACACCGATGCTGCTCCTGGCACAAGCTCAATAGAGAAATCCACCTCTCACTCTAGAGGAAGAACTAAAAAGTCGTCTGGGAAGACATCCCTGAAACGATCAACCAGTGGAGGAAAATCCTTCTGACAAGTCCCCTGATCATCCAGATATAAACTCGCAATCTGGGTTGTGACTCCACCTCGCCCATGATTCTCTAGTCCTGTTCGACTCGCCTAAACATCCCACTCACCCATGTATAGAAACTCTCTGCCCTCTAGTGACGTGAAATGAACCCTATAATGATAGAAGTATACAAAGGCTAGAAAGGGAACCAACTAGTCCATCCCAAAAATGACATCATAGGTTTTCATCTCAAAGACATAGAGGTCCCAAAGGAAGTGACACCCACCAACCTCAAGAGAGCACTCCTTGCACTAACGCACACATGTCGTTCTATTCCCCAACGGAGTGTCTAGCGTCATGATATCTGAAGAAGAAGAAACACAGACCCCAAGGATCTCCACATCAGTTACAGATATGAAACTATGTGTATCACCTGTATTGAAAAGTACCGAAGATAAGATTGAAGCTACTAGAATAGTACCTCCGACTATAGAAGGTCTGGGATCCTGCTCCTACTGGGTCTGTTGCACTGCATATGCCTGCCCAGTGCCATGGCCCTACAACACATCTTGGATACCCTAAGCTGTCCCGCCCTACTACCTCTGAGATCCTGGTGTATGGCTACCACAGTCATGACCACCATCCTTGTCTGCACGCCCTGAAGTATTCAAGTTCCCTGACTGATATGAACCTACTGGTCCTTCTCCCACACGCGGAGCCTGTATAGAACCCCACTCACTAGCCACTGGTGGAAACTCCCTACAAAATCACCGCAGATGACCCATCCTGCCACAATCTCGGCACTCCACTGGGTCTCGTGAACATTATGGGTTCTTGTGCCCCTCTCTACCACACTGGTAGCACGTGACCTGGCCACCTGAATTATTCTTCTGACTGGTAATGCCACCCTGAGATAAGTCCATCTATTTATTCCTCTTCCTAGCAGAAATAGTACCAGTAACTGGTGCTGAACCGCCCTGGCCCACACCACTAGATTCTTGTAGGTTCCTCTCTGTAATCAGTGCCTGATTCACAATAGCAAGTACTGAAGGAAACCTAAAAACATTCACCAGCGCTCAGATGACATAACGAAGACCATATTCAAAACGCCTAGCCCTCAACGTCTCATCACCCACCATAACTGGTGCAAAATGCTGAAGCTCGATAAAGCGAGCAGAATATTCCATCACCGACATAGCGACCTGTTGTAGATTCATGAACTCTTGAGCTCTATCTGCCCATATCGTCTCTAGAAAGATAAATTCATAGAAGAGTGCCTAAAATTCTTCCCACGCCATGCCTCTGTGATGCTCTAACTGGGTGTTAACATCCCACCACCTCTTTGCTGAATCACGCAGTATATAGGTCGGGATCTTGACCCTCCGCCCTAGAGGCATCTCAAGGTGCTCGAAAATAGTCTACATCGACCCCAACCAAGACTCTGCAGCCTGTGGTCCCCCATCCCCTGAAAAAGTAGGCGGATTCTACTATTGGAAGATCTGAGTCAGCTCGGCCATATATGTAGCAGACTGCGGTGCTCCCTGAAAGGTCTGCATGAACTGCATAAAGCCATCAAAGAACTATGCCTTCGTGCTTGTGTTCGGTATAACGACTCGTGCCGCATCTGGCTCTGCTGAAGGATCAATTGGTATCCCATGGCCCACCATCTCTAGAGTATACATGTTGCCGCTATCTTGGAGAACAACGTGCGTTCACCTAGGCGGCATGACACTACAAGGTCAAAAACACGCCTTCGATCAAGATTTATCAAAGATTGAAAGTGAAGGAACCATAAAGGGAACAAGAGGGAGAAAGCATTTCAAGATTTGAAAAGGAATACTACACGGCGTGTACAATTACTACATGGCATGTACTTGACTTCCCTTCCCCTACCCGAGTCCTTCGACATGGCTAAGCCACATGGCTCCCGTCGAACAAAAACTACACGGCGTGTATGGTGTAATTTCCAACTGTCAATGTCGTTTGTGACACGGCCGACTACTCGGCATGACACTACATGACGTATGACATCTGAACATGGCGTGTACATCACCCCATTTCCTAGCCACACGGATAAGTCCACCAGGTCTGTCCTCAGACAAGACTACACGACGTGTCCCATAGGTACACGGCGTGTTCAAGAGAGGTGACACCGACCCGTGTTGTTAGTTACATGGCTGAGTCCCCAGGTCACACTACATGGTGTGTCCATCATTGACATGGCATGTTCAAGAAAAGATTTCACCAACCAGTGTTGTTAGTTACATGGCCGGACTCCGGGTCAACACTACACAGCGTCTACATGAGGTACACAGCGTGTTTTTCCCAAGCCTTTCCCTACCGCGTGTCACTTCCCACATGGTTTGTGACACGGGAAGTGACTACATGGTGTGTAAAGAAGATATAGGGCATGTTCACCCCATGATCTTCCCTTCCCCATGTCGCCGCCAACACAGTTTGTGACACGGGAAAGACTACACGGCATGTACAGATGCTACACGACGTGTACTCAAAAAGTTCTGTTTTCTTCCCAAACAGAAGGCCATACACTGCGTGTTTAAAGTACTACACGGTGTGTATACTGGTTTTCCTGACAGTATGCCTCAGAAACTTCCCCGAAACCCAGTAAATACTGAAAAACAATTCCTAAGTGTCAAATTCAGACCTGTGAGGGCCCATACTCCCCACGAATCAATGGTTGACATCTTATTTGTGTTATAACTAAATAAACAGCTAATGATCCACCAAATTTCGGTCAATGGGGGCCCATACTCCCCAAAACCCAAAGTTTGGTGTCCATTCTACTAACTAGATCACACAAGAAAATACCCTATCACAAAGTAGTTATTTGTCAAGCAGCTCTCATAATAGCATGCTTTACTAGAACAACAACTTTCACACCAACATGCAATTTCTAATGCACCTACATGGCATGGAAACTATTCATGGCATGTGATTTATATCATGTGACTAAATGATGCATGAGATGGAATACCCTCATCTCATCGGGTTGCAACTAAATAAAACCCATAGATAAAATATAACAGCACAATTCCAAGTGTGTAACCCAACGGTGAAATCAAATCAACTGTAAATTGAAAAATCAATAAAATTGAAATGCGAGGTAAATTGGATTTTCCCTGTACACGGGTTAGCTACGCCCGGGCATAGAATATTACCAACTACTATTCCGTCCTATCCCGGACTAAGGCTCCAAATAGTACATTAAATAAAATAACCCCTCTGATACCACTTTGTAACGTCCCGGTTCCGGGTGCCACATGACCTGAAGCGCATTTCCCCAAACTCTAGAGGCTGTCGACTAGCAGTGAGGGCCCAGGTCTAATAATGGGGAAACTATTCCCTCAGTTTTCAAAGTGTAGAATAGCAGAATATTGTTTAAACATAAAAAAATAGTGGAAGAAGAAATAGTATATATAACTGAAATGAATAACTGATAACAATAAGGGAAACCAACAGTCATATATATATAAAGATGCAGCATCTCACTATTCTATAAAACAGCTAGAACATATTACATTGCAATAAAATACAATACAATTGATGTACAAGTATAGAAAATAAAAATAGAACAGGCAGTGGCATCATGAGCCAATGATTGGTCCCATGCTCTCCTACACCCCAGCAGCAATCAAGTACCTGTATAGGGACTCTTTCCCCTATCCACACCTGCAGAAACATAATCTGTTTGGGCTGAAAAGCGTGACCCAAATAGGGTGTGAGAAATAAATTCCCAGTAGACACCCACCAAAGGCACGTGCCCAACTATGTAAAATCATGAAACAACAGTTTGCAGTAATAAAATGAAATAAAGTAAGAAGTACTGAAAGTAACTAACTTAACCAGTTATATTTCTATTTTAATATCCATTCAACCATTTTTTTTCAAATATCAACACAGTGATTATTCTTAATAAAAAACCAATGTCCTCAGACACGTAAACTCCTACCCTCGGGTAAAGAGAAACCAACACAAGAATCATCCCACAGGCATACGGATATTGCCCATCGGCGTATGAAGTGTCGGCCACAGGCACAGAATCAACTTCCCAAAGGCACGGAAGAAGTTGCCCACATGCGAAATAGTACAGCGCCCACAGGGTAATCACAACACTTCCCTCAGGCTAAACAGGTAACCAGGACATGCCCAATACGAAAGCAAGCAGTACACAAGAAATTCCTCTCAATGAAATTCTACAATCATCACTTTAATGGCATACCCTCAGGTATCATTTCTAAATGGCTAAACAAAGGAACGCACCCCCCCCCCCCCCCGGGGTGGTCCTGGATCCAAGAAACGATCCCAAACGTCATTTTAATATCACATTTGATTACCTATACAATTATAGGTATTTAAAATTTCCACGGCCTCAGCCACAAGACACCCCAAATATGGGTTCGTAGCTCAAAAATTAACAAAAACGCACGACAGTTGGAAAATAAACACCAATCCCCCTACATTAAACGCCCCTGATCAGTATACTTGAACGACGTTCCACGGATCATCCTAGAACGAGGTAGATCTGAGGTGAAAGAAAACTCTCTTAAATGAAAATAACTGCCCTTAGAGGAATAATTGGTAAGAAATACACAAATAGAAGGAATACCATACCCGTGCGGTTCCAACGAGATCGTCTGTGGCGGAAACAGATTCCTGATGTGTGCTCAGAAGATCTCCAAAGCTCTGGCCTTCTTCTCTCGAGCTCTCTTCCCGTTCTAAGCCTTCCCTGTAAACAGGGGAGGCTGCTGCCCATTTTATGCGAAAAAAAACAAAGTACACGGGATGTACTTCCGATTTTTTTATTGTTCCACTGGCGGCTTCCTATAGGCATGGCACTATTCACCTGCCGACATGACTACACGGCGTGTCCCCTTGAGTACACGGCGTGTTCTGTCGCACAGCTGGCCACCGTCATACTATTTTCCTACTGACTAACTACACAGCGTGTAAGGGACCACTACATGACGTGTAGTTGGTTTCTATACCCTTTCCCGCCGATATGGCCACATGCCCCGTGTACTCATCCCACACGACCAAAAGTACATGGAGTGTGGAAATGTACATGGCGTGCACTTCAAAAATTTAGGATTTTTCCCCATTTCCCTTATTTTCTCAAAAACGCTTAAGGAAATGAGAAAAGAAGAAACTCGTACCTCAAAAATAAGAACCGAGTTCTTACATTGCACTGGGTTAAAAAAGGTATAGTTAGTCCACTAGGACATAGAATATTATTGTTACTCATGTGATATATTTTTGTTATATATGTGCCATTTAATATTCATGGATTTCACTTATATATTTTATGAATTGATGTTATGTTTCATTTTTGGTGTCATAATGAGTCTGGTACTCACACCCCACTCTGGAATTTCTCTATGCCTTTATATTACATTCTTAGGGATATAAAGAAGGGTGAGGAATCTATGGTGGATGGAAGAGTGGGTGGAGTGGGATGATGTTAACATTATAAAATATATTTTGATCCTAATTTTTTTTTTAATTTTACGGGCCTAACTCATACCCTGGATCCGAGTTTAGTGTGGTTAGTATAACATTTTTTCTAATATTTCAGTTTCCAAAATTATTAATCTTATTATTAATTTATATTGTATTTTTAATTTATTTATTCCAATAAATCTGATGGAGGTTATATTCTACCCATGGTTTTACTCGAGACAGTCACTCCTAGTCAGTTGCCTCTTGCATACAGGACACATGCATGTGGTCCCGTCGCATCTTGAACTAACTAGATGGTTAAGGTCTGGATGTTACAACACAAGAATATCCCATATACTGATCTTTTAATATCTTAAGTGAATATCATATATCAATATATTCTTTCCTCGCATATTATACCAAACTTTCAATAGTGTGCTCAAGGGACTACAATAAATACCAGAGCATAAAGATTACATTATCTAGAAAATTATTTTAGAATTAACATTCTTACATTCCGAGATATATTTTTGGTTTATAGTTTTAGATAATTATAACATAATTCATAAATATCAACCAAAAATTATACAATGTTTGTAATAATAAATAGTATCCATTTCTTTCCAAATACAACATTTTTAACAAAATATTAAATCTTTAGAAACACTCAGATTTACTTCCTCTTTTATCTTACCCATCTTTAAAACCTATCAAAAAAAATTTAAACATGAGATAAGTGAAAAAATATTTGTATCATTGATTAAAAAAAGGAACGAAACCATTATTCCATGAATATATATAAACATATGAAAACATTTTCACAAAGCCAAACATCTCACCCATAAATATCATATAGTTAATTTGTGAAAAACTAGAGATTTTTATAAAACATAGAAAACATAAATAATACCATAAAGGTATCTTTTTGAATTACTTACTTATGATTTTTAACCCCCATGGATACCATATGATTTGTAAACCTCATAGATACCTTATAATATAACCCTCACGGCTATCTTATGATGTTACCCTCAAAGTTATCTTATGGTGTAAGCATCACAGTCACACATGAAGCAACCATAATATCGACCACCAACATCAACACAGTGAATTAAAGTGTGGAAGATATTCCTATCACACAACATCATAAAGAATTCCCAAAATCTGTAACAAAATTATAAAACATGAACACTTTCATAAAAAAACATTATTTTTGAATTTTATAAAAATGGAATTTTAAAATAGGATTTTTAAAGAATATTTCCTTACATATACCATATCAATGAAGAGAGAACTAACAAAATGAAATGAATATTTATATTCAATATAAATACACATAATAAATATTCATTTAAAAAATAATCATATCATGAAAAAATCAATGAATTACTAGGTTAACCAAAAGTATTAAAATTGGGATAAGAATTCCATTACGTCAGGTTTTTCATACATAAAATTTGTTTGAAAACTATTATATATTGGTAAATATAGTGTTATTAATGTTTTATTGAAACTTAATAATTTTTATAACAAATTATATGTTCATTTTATAACATCATTTCTCCAATTTTTTATTTATATTTTGTTATTTCCATTGTTTTGGGTGCGTTCACTACATAGTTTCCGTGGTATGTTCCAAATGTATATTTTGTCGAATGGAGGAGAAAATAAAGAAGTGGAATAAAATAGTATTAATAAATTTAAATATTACTAAATTTTACTATAAATCATTGTGTTTTCTAGTATTATTGTAATCATTAGGTAAATCATTAATGATATTCGTTAAGATCATTTTGGCGGTTCTTCGATAATCACGATGTAGATTCATTTTATACTTTATTATTATGTATATATGTTAAATACAAAACATAAAAGTGGTTATATCATACATTATATAATTTTTTCAACTGTTAATGTCGTTTTATGACCATCCATTAATTCAGTAATAGAAAAATTAAAACACATTATCCATGATGTTAGTAAATCGACACATCACGTATGATATTTTCATTTTAAGAGTAAAAAAAGAGAGAAAATTGATTTGATGATGATTTTTTATATAAACATGATAAAATTACATTATACATTAGATAATGGATATTTCATTCCACATGGATATGGTGAACTATGGATAAAATAAGAGATTAAATGAAATTGAAAAGAAAATAAATGAAAAATAATGTGGATTTTTACCTCTTGAATTATCCTCCATGAGAAACTCCTTAAACAGCATGGTTTTTAGAATTTTGGTGATACCAGAAGGTCTTGTAAACTGGTAAGAGAATTATGAAGAGAATTGGGATTAAATTTATCATGCTACAAGTCATTGAATTTTGAGGATAAGAGGTGGTGAGGGGCGGTATTTATTGTGTCGGAGAGGAGTGGTGTACGATTATTTTAACCTTCAGTTTATTATTTGGATCATGATTGTGAATAGTTTAGGAATTATTACATAATATATTAAAATAATGAAGAATATTTTTATATTTTTGTTTTACATCTTCCATAAATCATCTATGACTCAATAATACATTTATTTAGCATTTATCGAATGATATAGTATATTACTATTCACGACAAATTCAACTATTTTAGAAAGAAATACACAAAATTACCATACCCATTTTGTGTCATTTAGAATTAATAAGTGAACACCATATTTTTAAATAATATTATACATTTTAGAACTTGAAATTTTAATTTAAATAATCATTAATTCGAAAAATACCAATTGTAATTGTATAACTAGTTTTATAAAACCTTTAAATTTTAATCAAGGTCTCATAAAATTTGATTATAATCACGAGAAAATAAAATATTAATTTATGAATCTATGTTATGAAAATAAATTTTCTTTTAAATAATTAAATAGATTTTAAAATTATAAATAAATATTTTTGATACACAAAAATACCAACACTTAATTTATCACTTTTACAACATTTATTTACTTATTCCACGATATTAATATATCATGTTTTCACTATTAAGATACATGAATTTAATTTGTAGTTTCATAGGTGAGGTTACTATTTTATTATCCAAATTAATATTCATCAATGCCATGTTACCATTCCTAATGTCCAGTTAATATTTTTTTAGTATAAATTCATTAATTTATATAAATATTAATTATTTTATTATAAATATAAAATAAATTTAAAATATTTAATTCTAGAATGAAAAATATATATTCCAAAAGAACAATGGTATTTATATTCACCCAACCTTTTGTAAATCGTGTCCCCTCAATTTTTATTCACTTATTAACTATGTGAGGATACATTTCCCTCATTGCATTTTCATCTTACCCTATTCTTTCTTCAACCATGGAGTTCCTCGACGAAGCCACAACCATGTGAATTGAAATGTTATATAATAGTTCCTCTCTATGAGAATGGATATGAATAGGTTTTTATTCATTGGAGAAGTTCTCTTCTAGAAGAACTACTTCTGGGCTCAAAACATGAGATGAATATGGTACATCATTTCTCAAAATAAACACATAAAAAATATTGTGTACATTAGATAAACATATAGGAATATCTACTCATTAGGAAATTTATCCAACTTTATTCATGATTTTAAAAGTTTTAACGAGTAGTGAACTTTCCATTACATTCATAAAAAAATATATAACACTTTTCCAAGGAGAGATTATAAGGAAAACATGATCACCTACCTCAAATTAAAAAAAAAATCCTTCTGTTATCTCCATAAATTTGAAATCTGCTCTAAGCATTCCACATGTCCTTATCTGCCACCTTTTATAATAATTATTTTCCCATCCAATTTATTTCCATGAATTCATCCAAAATACAAGAGTTTAAAACAAATTTATATATAGTGCTTCAAAAGGGTCCATCTATATACTGGAATAAAAACTGTTATTATTTGAAAATTCATCTATAAAAATGTTGATCCTGAATTCCCTAGTAATCCATTGAATAAGTACGAAGCATATCATACAATGTCTGAATTGTTTATTCTGATTTCCTAATTGATTGATGATTAAAGGCTTTGATGAAATTTAATTCATTTCTCAATGACTTCTGATGGACTTTCCAAAGTATAGAACTTAACCTGGGATACTGATCAGATATAATATAGATAGTAACTCCTTGTAACCTGAAAATGTCCATGAGATATAGTTGAGTAAGTTGATCTATATAAACTATTTCTCAAATATGAATTAAATGTTAAGATTTAGTCAGCCAATCAACAATTGCCCAAATCGCATTGTTTCCTCGAGATGTCATCGGTAGTCCCACCATGAAGTCCATGGGTAGATTTTCTCGTATCCACTCTAGCATTGGAAAATAATAATCTCCTTTGACTGTTTTCTCTTGTATTTAACCTATTTACAAGTCAAAAATTTCATTATAATATCAGCAATATCTTAATTCATTCCATCCCACCACTAATACTCCCGATGGCCTCTATAAATCATAGTACTGCTCACATGAACTAAAAATATAAAACTATAATCTTCACATAGTAATTATTTCATCAAATGGGGATCAAAAGTCACACATAATCTCTTTACATATCTCAAAACCCAATATTTATTAAAGTCAAATGTTGGAAAATATCCATTTTAAACCAATTATACCTTTTTTCAACTCATGTTCTTTCATTTGTGCTTGCTTAATTTTTTGTGAAAGGGATTAATACATTGACACCAAAAACCAAATAGATAAATTTTCTACACCACCAAATTCCAAGACAAATTTTTTGAAATTTTCAATCAAGTAGTATTATTACAAATGTATCATTTTTAATGTAGAATGATGTATTTTGATCCAGGAATCCAACACTTTTTAAATTTTCCTTGATGGAAATTGACTATGAAATCATAATACTTTATCAGTTCAACTCATATTCTCTACCTCTAGTTTAATTCCTTCTGAGTAAATATAAATATTAAACTTTTATGGTTAGTATATATTTCATATATGGCTATGTATAAATGATGTATCCGAGTTTTCAAAGAAAAAACCATAGAATCTCATTCTAGATTATGTGTTGAGTAATTTAAATCCCTAGGTTTCAGATTTATTGAATCATAATCAATTAATCAATCATTCTGCATAAGAATATATTATATTCCCTTTAAAGAAACATTAGTATTGATGAAAAAACATATCATTTTTGGAAGGAATATCCAAAACTAGAGCATTCTCAAATCATATTTTTAGTTACCGAAAACAAAAATCACAATATTGAGTCCAAATAAATTTCACCACTTTTCATCATAAAATAATTTTCAAGATATATGGCCAGGTTAATTTTTTAACAAACCGTCTATAGTAGCCTGCTAATCCAAAAAAAACTTTGAATAAAAGTATCATTTTTAGGTCTTGATAATTCATCAACCAATTTTTTTTGTATGATCTACTATTATTCCATATTTATTGACATTATTCTGAAGAAAATAAACCTATTGTAACCAAAAATCACATATTCTAAATATCACACATAACTTCTCTTATTTGAGAGATTCCCAGACAATCCTTAGATATTTCTCATGATCTTAATATCTTTTTTTAAAATATCAAAATATCATCAATAAAATAATAACAAACATATCCAAAAATTCACAGAATATTGTATTCATAAAATCTTTTAATACAATAGGGTCATTTTGTAAACCAAAAGTAAAAAAAAAAACTCATAATGCCCATATCTAGTATGAAAAGATATTTTTTAATGTTATACTCCATTACCTTATGTTTATGGTACCCGAATCTCAAGTCAACCATTTAAAAATAATTATCTCCCTAAATTAGATCAAACAAGTCATTGATATGAAGAAATGGATTCTTATTATTAATATTAATGTTATTCAAATCTCTATAATCAATGAAAAGCCTCAAGAAACCATATTAATTTTTAACAAACAAAACAGAAGCACTCATGGTGATATGCTAGGATAAAGTAATCCTTTATCAAGAAATTATTGTAACTCATTTTTCATTTAAATAATTTTCAATTGACCAAAACGATTCGAGGGTTTATAAATTATCTTAGCATCAAAAACTAATTCAATAATAATTTCAACTTCTCGATCATCTATTATAGAAGGAAAATCATCAGGAATACATACATGAATTCATTTACCATAGGAACATCATTAATATGACAAGATCCTTTGTATTAAAAAATATATGCAAGATAACTATCATTTCAATATTTTAACAGTTTCATAGCTTCTTGATATGTTATAAATGTTACAGGTTTATTCATGTATAAAAATTTAAAATATTTCTAAAATAATTCTTTGTCTCTACAATCAATCATATTATGGTAAACAGATAGACAATCCATATCATGAATAACATCAACCTCTACTAGGGTTAAATCAATAAGGTTTTTATTTAATGACCTTCCATAGACAACAATAGATAGATTCTTATAATTTCATTTTGAATTAATATTTCCCCTTGTTTTTGAACAAAAATATCTTATTTCATTTCTTGAGGTGAAATTTTCAATTTACTATAAAATTATTCAAAAATAAAGAAATATACAGAACATATACCAAATAATACATTAGAAATATTTTATTAGACAAACAATATGCCTGATACCACTTCATTAGATAGCCCAACATCTTTTGATGTATTCATAAAGGCTCTCACTACACCTCTCTGCTTATAATCTAGTTGCTTCCAACCATTCAGCTCTTTCTTTGGGTATGTTTTTTCATAATTAATCTTCTCAAGACATTTGACCCACTTTATAGTTTTGTTATCATAATTAATATTAAGATTATTTCATTACAATCTTGGTCCATATGTTTAAACCTACCACATCAAAAACAATTCTTAGATTGGTTATGTAATTCCCCGTGTTTTTTTCATTATTCCCACAAAATATAAACATGAATTTCTTACATTCATATTTCTTTGATTGATTCTAACCCATTTCTTGCAATTTGGACATTTTCATCATATTTACTTCAAAGTGAACACAATTATAATAATATTCCATTTCTACCCTTTCATCACATCTGACACAATTTTCATAACAATTGATTTTTTGAGAGGCCAAATTACCTTCAATATCTTGGCTTCAATCTTGAGTAAGAATCATTGATTTTTCTATCAAGATACTGAATAAGATTTAGAGAATACCATGAAAAACAAGTGAAGAATACTTCATACCCTGCCACTGAATCCTCCACCTTTGGTATCAATTAATGTAATTTATTTTCCATCGTACGTCGAACCATCATAATAAAAATATTTTTCAAGGAAAATATTCTTAAATTTGTATGATTACAAGGCATCAGTCTCATATCTATCCCTGGTATTCTTTACTATTTACCACCACTAATCAGTTTCACCTTAAAAATTATAAATTAAAAGAATAATATTTTTATTTTATGAACACCCCATGACATCAAATATATTTTCAATAGATTTAATAAACCCTTCATCCATCAATGGGTCATAAGATCCACTGAAAGTAGAAGAGTGTTGGGTCATGAAATGTTTCTATATCATCATATTCCATAGTGGTTGTTCTGGTTTTTCTCTTTCATGAATTCCATCTACATTTATTTCCTACACATTATAATATATTAATTTCAAAAACAACTTTTTCGTAATACCTACAATTCTTGGTTGAGGATTCTGAATGATATCAGCATCTTGGTTCCCTCTAACTTATACTACCATTTTTCTTCTATGGAAACCCTTTCTACACAGACATATCATAGATGAAGTAACTTTTTAATCTTAAAATTATATTACATATCAATATAAACATAAGGTAAAAATAATTTATGGTATTCTATTAACATTATCCTAACCCCCAATGTTATATAATCCATTCTTCGACACCAACTATAAGGACTGAAACTAAAACACTACATAATCTAGTAAATTCTTTTAGAATTTACTTTATTACATTCACAAATATTGTTTTCGTTTATATTTTTAGAGAATTAGAATTTAATTTATACATTTCATTGCACAAGTATGCAAAGATGGTACTACTAAAACATTATCCATTTCTTTCTTATTACAGATGTTTCTAACAAAACATGAATTATTGAAAAAAATTAAGCTTTCGTTATTTTGTTTTCTTACCCATTCATAAAAACTATTAAAAAAATAAAAACATGGGATGAGTGAGAAAATATCAATAAGATATGTAAAAAAATTAAATAAACCATTAGTCCATGAATAATTATAAACATATGAAAACATTTTCCCAAAGACATACTTCTCACCCATAATGTATCATATACTTAAAAAAAATATATTTACATAAAACATATAAAACATAAATAAAACCATAATAGTATCAGGGGACATTAATTAATTAGGTTTTTTATCCTTTAGGGATATAAAATTATTTTTACCCCTCGTAGATACCTTACAATATAACCCTCAGGACTACCTTATGATGTAACCCTCGCGATGACCTTGTGGTGTAACCATTATAGTCATACTTTGATTAAACATACCATCGTCCTCCAACATAAAAATACCCAATAAATTGGAGGTAGAAATCGGTCCCACCCATCATCATAAATAATTACCATAATCCAGAAAAAATCATTAAACATGAACACTGTCATGAAAAAAAAAATTATACATTTTATAATATTGAAATTTAAAAATTCTTTTTAAGGAAGAGTCCTTTATAAATTCATTATCCTAGATACAAGAATTAAAAAAATTATAGGAATATTTCTACTCATTAAAAATACACATAATAAAAATTTATTTAAAAAATAATCTTAGAGCAAAAAAATAAATGATGTAGATGGTTAACATAGATAATGGAAACTAGGTTAAGAATTCCCTTACCTCAGGTTCTTCTAATATAAAATGTGTTTAACTCTCATGTATAATGTCTAAAATAGATTTATTAATATTATAAATAATTATATTAATTTTTATAACACCTTATATGATCATTTTATAACCTCATTCCACCAATTTATTAATAATATTTTTTTATTTCAATTGTTTCTGGTGTGTTATTTTCATGGTTTTCATGGTGGGTTTGTAATGTATTTTCTTGACGAATGGAAGTGAATTTTCAAATGTGGAAACAAATGGTATCAATGTATTTAATGAATAATAAAGTATTCCATAAATAGTTTATTTTTTTAGATTTTATGATGAATCATTGGACAAAACAATAATGATATTTGTTTAGATCATTTTGTTGTTTCATCGATAATCGCAAATGAGTTTCATTTTAAATTTTAATACTATGTATATATTTAAATTATAAAACATAAAAGAGGTTATATAATACACATTATAATCTGTTAGAACCATTAAAATGGTTTTATCCCCATCCTTCAAGGGATTATTAGAAAAATAAAAACACATCATCTACTTTGTTGGTAAATTGACACATCATAAAAGATGTTTCAATTTTTAGAATAAAAGAAAGAAGAGAATCATTTGATGTTTAATAATTACATAAACATTGTAATATTAATGTATATTAATGATTTTTGAGATTTTATTTCACATAGATAAGGGTATTTAAGGATATTATAATAAAATTAAATTAATTTAAAATAAAGAAAATAAAAAATAGGATTTTTACCTCTTGATTTATCCCCCTTGAGAACCTTCATAAATAACTTGGTTTTGGACTTTTTGCTGAGACTAGTAGGTTATAGATGTGGGGAAGAGTCTTAAGAAGGTAATTGGGTATAAATTGAACAATATTATATTATTTGTGTTGTGATGAGAAAGGTTGTGATGGGTGGTATTTATAGTGGAGTGGTGGGGTTTTGATTATATTATTCATAAGTTCTTTATTTTGGCTCAAGACTATGAATAGTATGAGAGTTATCACTAAATATATTAAAATTATGATGGTGATTTTATATTTTGTTCTTACATCATACTTACATCATATATGACTCAATTATTCATGTATTTTACTTCTATCTTAAATTATCGTATTTTACTATTCACCAACTATATAAAAAATTCAAAAAAATCACTCTAACCATTTTTCAATGTTTATAATTGAAAAATTATCTCCGTTTTTTTAAAATAAATTTTAATATATGATAAATTTATATTTTAATTAAAATCATAATTTATTCAAAAAATAAAAATTTTCAAACTATATATAATTTTATAACACCTTGAAAATTTAATCAAGGTATCAAAATGTTATATTATAATAATAATACAATAAAATATTAATTTAAAAATATATTTTATAAAAATAAATTTGTTTTTAAGTCATTATATTTGTTATAAAATTATAAATTTACATTTTTGGTTAACAAAAATACCAACACAAAATTTATCACTTTGAAAACAATTATTTACTTATTCCATGATTTAAATGTACCTTATTTTCTATTTTAAGATAAATTAATTTTATTTATAGATTCGTAGGTGAGGTTACTATTCTATTTGAAGAATTAAAATTTTTAATGGTCACGTTACTATTTTTAAGGTCAAGTAACTATTTTATCAGTATAAATTCCTTTAATTCATTACATATCAATTATTTAAATATAAATTTCTAATGTATTTAAAATATTTAATTCTATAATGAAAACGAATTATTCTATAAGTACATTCGTTGTTATAACTACCACATTACAAATTGTGGTAATTCGTTTTCCATCACCACCCTTTATGGATGGATATACTGATGGATTTGAAACATGTATAGGAAATTTATTGAATTATTATACATATATATTATAATATAACTCTTATCTTCTAACATATTGTTTTGATTAAAATAAGATAATGTCGCTCTCCTGTTTGGTGGATTACCACCTAGCGAAGTGATCTAATTTGGTTTCACGTATACATTACATGGAAAGTAATATTGTTAGATTTACTGAATATATTTTATATATATTAAATTATATTTATTATAGATGAATAATATATATCACTATATTTATTAAACTTTCGCCTATTATGGGATTGATAACATTGTTCGTCCGTATGTATGACCTACTGTCTCCATGAAGCGATGTGAGCCATTTTCCATGATCAAATTTCAAAAATGAATCTAAAAATGTATCCAATGAAAAAATTATATTTATAACTTTAACATAATTCTAGACAAGTTGAATTTATATCATATACCAAATAAATGGATCTTTCATGACAAAACACCCTTGAGAAAATAAGGCAATTAACACCTAAAACAATGAAAATAATGAAATATTAATAACGAATAGGTGATAAGATGTTATAACAGGATCTTATTTTATGTTATAAATATTAATAATTCTCTTATATAAATTTATATCAAGATTAAAACCATTCAATAGGATGAATAAATAATGTTAATCAAAAAATGAGGGTGAATAAAGTGATTTTAGTTTAATTTACGTTCCTTTATGCATATTGTCTTGGTATGTACCTAATTTATTTTTATATGGTGTATATAATACCCATTTAAATATAATAAAATTATTCCTAAATAACTCTCATATTTTATGATTAAATTTTAATTATTTCATTAAAATTATTTTGACTTAATAGGTACAAAATGGTAAGGAATTTCATAACTCAACTTATTTTCATTGGCTTATATTAATTATTTATTACCCTTCATATTTTTGTATTATATGTATGATAATTTTTGAATATAAATTTTTATATTTACAATTTTTTATATTGATATACATTTGTTAAGCATAATTGATTCATTTATTAGTACTCACTTCAACATTTTGATCTTGGTAAGTTTTTTCATCCCAATTTCCATTTCATTGAGACCAATTTGTTAATATGAAAATATTCAATTTCATGAGGTGTATATAGTAAAACTAGGATTTATATACCATGAATAATTATTTATTAGTATTATTATGGTAAAAAACCATATTCCTGGTCAATTGATTCCCATCTCTCATTTGTTGAATAATTTTTTGATTGTTAACATCCTCTTGAGATAATCAAATTCCTATGAAAAAAATTATTTGGCATTACATCTAAATTCAATATAAAAATTATTTAACATGTAAATTCTTATTTATTAAATCATATATCATTTCTAAATATTATATTATACATTTAATGTTATTTTATTGAATATTTAAATATTGATAAATTTATATCCTTTACAAAAAATTATTATGTTATGATAGTGGATTGTGTTCATGAATTAAATAAAATATTTGATACATGATTAATTATTTGGTAATGAAGATATTGGAGGGGGAATGTTATATATATTTCCTCAATTCATCATAGGATCATGAGAATTATTAGTTTTCTAGTATATGTAAAATGGGATTCTGGTGTATACATACACATAAGTTATAAACCCTCTTGAAAAATGGATTTATCATAATGGTATTATGATTCATGAGATCATGTCATCTAAAAATTAATAATCTTAATAATCAAGAATTAATTATTATTATTCATGACATTTTACCACTAATATTATATTGGGATCTATTGAATTTTCATTTTATTTTTTAAATTATATTTTATTTTTCAATTTTTTATATTTCTATATTAATTATTTTTTATCTAGTTCAGAAAGTCATATTATTGATTAAATGTTAGTATTTTTTATTTATCTACCTTTCCATAATTTTTATGCCCTATCATGTTATGATAGTCACGTTAATAATTGAATGACATATATTTCCAGTTATTTACTTTGTTATATTGATTGTGCTAGTCAAATTGTTATGTAGAATGTATGTTTTGTTATGTATCACACTGTCCTTATACAAATTAATTCATGATATCTTCTTATGTACTTAACCATTAATTATCGATTATACTCACCATTTTTTTCATTCTCATGAATCCTTTATGTGTACTAATAATGGTATATAAGGATCATCTAGAAGGAGTAATGATATTCTAAAAAATGATGTAATTTCTATTTTTGAAATTTAATATTGGAATATTATATGTATATAGACAACCAATACTACTAAACTGTTTGGTCCTTTGGGAAGTTATTCTGTGAATTTTATTCTAATTTATTAAAGTAATATATCAGCTACGTGTTTTTGGAGTCAGATTCATTACACTGAATTTATGTGGTGTTTAGCATTAGAAATGTCTTTAAAGTACATGACGTGTATGATGATTGTGCACGTCATGTGTAGAAATTAGTAAATTATACTTTAATATAACACACTGATTTTCCTAAATATCATCGTGTATAAACCATGTTACATGGATTTTAAGTAATTACAAACCATGTAGTTTGGTTTTTATTTTAATTAATTCAATTGTGTTTTGATCCAAACAACATGCATAGGGGATTTAATTGTTTTATAAATGGGTTATTAATTTTACATTATGTGTTTAACCTATTAAAAAATCTTCAATTCATGAATTTCTATAGTGATTGGATTTATGAAAACACATTATATATATTGATTATATATTTTTATACTTTCACCGCATGACTTTTTTTATCTCCATGGGGTAAAACTACATGGGGTTACACAATGTGTACTTCTAATATATATTAGTTACACCCTATGAAAGTACATGGAGTCATGTGGTCAATATATGGTCTGTATAGATTTCATTTACTATTTAAATGCATGAAATTCCCTGATTTTCACATATCATCCCAATTTGGTTGACCATCGGTAGAAGATATGTACATTTCCATTACATGGAATATATCTCTTTAATATGACCAGAATCTTGGGCACATTTTAATAGGATTTTTAAGAATTATTTATATTTTCATTGAATGTTCTAGGTCTTATAAATTTAAAATATCACGATTTCCCAAATTTTTCATTAAAATTTAGAAATAGAATGAAAAGGTAATAAATGAATAATTAATTAATGTTTGAAAAATAATTATCAATAGATGTGTGAATTCTGTGAAATTAAATATAGGTTCTTTGGTACATCAGAAGCTACTATGACCATTTCCCAAAAATGGTTTTCAACATTATATCTCAATGAATTCTCAATAATGGATGATAATAACTCCAAAATAAAAAAAAAGATAGGTTCTTCTAAAATGAAATTTAAAAATAAATTTAAAAAAATAATTACTGTTATTTTTTATTATTTTATCATTAATGAATCTAGTTAACCATTTTGTTATAAAATTATTGGTATAATGGATGAAAAGTAAAATACATTACGAGGTATCCACACATGCTGCATGTATCTCAAAATTCCATACATAGATATTTTAGTGAAAGCTGGAATTTACCAATCATATTTTATAATTCATAATCAATCAAAAAAATACATTCATAATTTAGTTATTCTTCCTCTTTCTATAATTCATGAGAGTTACGTGAAAAATATTAGTCACTCCTTTATGAAATAATTATTAAGTGAATTCTTATCAATATTATGAGAGATCTCTAGAGGGAACTTTTTTTGGAAAATAATTCAGATAATCCTCTATATGATATAAAATAAATTATATACATATGTTTTGAAATTTAGTTTCTATACAACTTCATTAAATAATATGAATATTATAAGTAAACCCAAGGCCCAATAATAAAAATAAAATATTTCCTTCACAAGTGTTAACTAATGTATTATTTACATATCTTTGTCCTAAAAATATAAAATAATATATATTTAAATGACATTAAATAAAATATATAATTGTGATTGAGGATATATACATTTAATATCAATCTTATTAAACATTTGACAAACGTTTATAAATAAAAACACATTTCATAAAAATATCATGACATTTATTTTTCAATAAATATGTAAATAAATATTAAATTCACTAAACAGCAGAAATATAATTATTTATCTTTAACTAAAATATATTTAAAACATAAATTACTGTTGAATCAACATATGTGATCAATATAGCCTAAATACTTATTATACCTTGATTATTAGAATAATATTTAATCTAATTTTAAATTTGAATATAAGTTGTCTATAATTTTGGATAAACATAATGTGTAACCCTATAGGCCCCTTTCCAGGTCTCCTTTAGGGATATATCATATAAATAACTATTAGTATCTAGAATCATTTCTAGGAACCAATAGATAAAATTGATAATTTTATAATAAAAATAACCACATACGAATACTTTCTGTGTAATATAGTCACTTTATCTTGATATCAAATAATGTAGTTTTCATACATGTTTCAACAATCAAATGTGTGTTAATATCACTCTTTGACTCTCTGAAACGTGATTAATGATAAAAATCATGTCCATAGACTTAATTAAACAATTATATATCAATAAAAGGGCTTATGATAATATCTCATGATCAATGAAGGGATAAATCATTTCTTAATTTATTCAATCAATGGAATATAACATATGTCACACCTAATGTATCATAATTAAAAACATGAATACATTGCCCCCATTTTTAACATTACTTAAATTATGTGATTCATGACATATTTTAATATTATATCAAGTCTGAAGAAGAATACACATATATATAGGTAATAATATCAAATGAAACATATATCATATGAATATACTAATGATTGGTATGTCCACATAACATCCAATCTTAGAGAGTACTTATTTTCAATTAACTTGAGTAAAATCATCATCCTCTCATGAGAATCCAAAAAATAATAGTTTAAAACATTATATTTTTCTTTATTAGATGTTTTCTTCAAAACTACAAGATGAAAAGTTTCAAATACAATCCTATCTCTATAAGGTTCTCATCATATATAGAAGCTTATATAACCGTTTAATTTGAAAAATACTCTGAGTATATTTTTATTTTGATGTTATACTAAAGAAAATTTATCATTTTACCAAATTTTTAATAATATTTAGGTCATTTAATACACATAAAATTGAATGTATAATTTAATTTGGTTATATATCCCTAGTTATACCACCATTATATCTGATTTAATGGTCTTCCAGTTAAATAATTTTTTTATATTCATATCTAAGACTATATTCCAATGATCCTCTACCATTGGTGGATTAGTAGGGAAATATTCTACATGTTATGTGGGTCAATTATGACCATGAATTATCATTTTTCTAATATAAATCCTTGAATGTGATTTTAATTTAGTAATTTTTCCTTATCAGTCAATGGTGTTGGTATTCATCTAGATGATCCTTTTTTCAACCATCATTAATTGTAATGGTCTCTAGATGTGTGAGTGGGATTTTCTCCATGGAAATTGAAAAATACCATATAAGCTAATATCTCTAGATATAATAACATTCATCCCTATAGTTGTCAATATTTGTAAAAAATTACCATTTCTTCTCATCCAAATGATGGATTTATGGATATTTATTTTATTCATAGAGAGGCACCAATTAATACTATTTAGGATTGGGAGCATTCACAAGAATAAAAGAATTTTTTTTAGATAGTTTTAATATATCAATTTCTATTTTTTTACTCTTATGAAGATAGTTTCAAACTTGAAAAATATATTGTCACGCCCATGACTTTTTTTTAAATTCATTATTCATTTAATTTCCATTCCTGATTTGTTTTGGGGGTTTACCACTCATTTTAGTGAAAATGGTGGGTTTGGAAAATTTGGCCCAAACCGTGAGCCCAATTACATATTTAAAAACAAATTTAGTTTCTTCTATAACTCCTTAAATTTTTACTATTTCATACCCATTCTAATTCCCAATTGGCATACCCTGATATATTAAAATCACCATATCCCTTTGATATCATTTTTGTCACGAACCGAATCTGGTCGATGCCAAAACCGGCACCCGACCTGAATTGTTTCAAGTCCCGAAGGGCGTTCCTGATACCCATGGGTTGGCACAAGTGCCTGGGTATAAAAAACTAAAATTGAGAACGATTTACCTAAGTTTGTATACTTAAAACAACAAATGACTCCAAGAAATCAAATCTGGATTTTTCAAACCATAACATGTTTTACTAAAATTCAGAATTGAATTACACAATTTTAAACAATGTTTGAATACCATTACAAAGGTACCAACTCATGAAATGACAGCCCAGTAACCTCCACATGGAAAGAGGCACCACCCTCAAGCCATATCCACGACATTACATCACGATGGACCGCTAAAAACCAGTACCAAGGCATAAAATCTATACCCAAACCTGTGACACAAAATAAAAAAGTCTACTTACACCCAGTGGTGTAAGTAGGGTGTGATCCAAATCCCAGTAGGATACCACCACTAAGATATTCTATATGTCAAACATTTAATGATGAAAAGAATCCAAGTTTTCAAAAACATGAAAAGCTGGTTACAATTTCTAAAAGATGTAACTTTGAATAAGAACAGTTTTCAAGTGGGATATTTTAAAGGATTAACACTTTTAAAATAACACTAAAGCTACTGAATTCTCCAGACAAATGTATCTTATAATGATGGTAAGTATAAATTATCTAATGAGCACAATTAATAGGAAATAACCCCTAGGCACTAGCTAGTTGTGGGTCCCAGGTACATCGTATCTCGGTGAGAGTAACCATCACAAATATTCATTCTCGTGCAAGAGCCACTTGTAGAAAACATACCCGTAACCTAGTGGTCCCCAATCATCATCATCATAGTTTAGTTAGAGTTGTAATCATGAATCTTGTCACCTGAAACTGAGGCCAAACCCCATGGATTCACTAGCATACTAGTACACGTTCACCCACAAAAATACCCAGGTTTTCCCCTTGTGCTCAAACAAGTTCAACAAGTCATGAAATATACATTGAACATGAAAATCTCATTTCCACATCACAAATTCACCCAATATCCCATATGTATACCACAAAAGACACAATAGTCCATTTTTCATTCAAAATGATTTTGAAATCTAACTCACACCAAAATAACCCACAACACATTTCACATTTCTTCAACACTTCCACAGAACCATTAAATAATTTTATAAGACAATTATAACCTATTGAAACTCATATAACATCCCACACACATGGCACATAACACTCATTTCATAATAAAAATTTCAATTTTTCACATCACACTCACACAAAATAGTCTACAACACATTCACATCACTTTAACACCTCAATATCTCCTTCAAACAATTTAATAAAATATTTCCAAGATGATACATATGACATAACAGCCTTTTCAAAAATGTAATGGACCTTTTAAAAATATACTCCTACCAAAATAGTTTGCTGATATAGTTTCAACACTTACACAACTCAATAATCCATTCAAAACATTCATAAAACAATTATAAGGAGTTGACCCAAGCTTTCCACATAAAACCCATTTCAAAAACCACTTTTTAATCCAAAAGCACACCAATACCCTACCAAAATAGAATTGGAATCCCAATAAATATGTAATAATCTACTTTCAAATGTTATATAATCACCTTGAACAATATCACAAAAGATACCCAAGAGAACACACAAATCCATAAAACACTTTCAAGGAGTATAACTAGGTTATACACATAATACCCATTCAAAGACCCCTATTTTTAGGCCCACATGACACCATATCATTACTCAACCAAAAATGGCTGCCCTTTTCAGAAACTAATAATTCACTTCCACATTTCAAAAAACTACCACAAGAGATAACACATGAAATACATTTGAAAAATACACCCTTCAAACAAAAATGTAACTTTAATACCATATGCTTTACTATTGCTATGAAAAATGGTTTTCGCATAATTCACAACATATAAAGAACATGAAAAATTATTTAATCATGCAAACTAACTCATCATTAAATGGTTACCCACAGAATCACCTACCGAAATTTCCTTTGGGAATGGTTACTACTAAATGTTCACTCAATAAGTCTAGAAAAATCTAAAACCTTTCCCCGGAACTCATAGGAAACCAAAGGGGAAAATAAAGTCATTGGGAGATAACATGGGGATGAGGCCCTCCACCTCCTTCCACCAAACGGGAACAAAATAAGCAAGATGAAAACACCAAATGTTTAAACTATTCCCATATCTCATACTGAGAATTGTTCTTTGTACAAGGTTAAAAAATACACTGGTATTTCCTCTCACTACTTGCCAGCTTCTCTCTGGGACCTATGGCTAGAGCTGGAATTATTGAAGCATCTTCGGCCTCGCAGTTAGGATTTGGAAACACCCTCATAGAATTTCCTATTTTGATACTACAAACAACTACATGCAATCCCATATGGGTTCACCAAGACAAAACACACTCCAGAACTCACTTACCCTAAAATGGAATTTCACTGAAATAAGGGTTTAAAGGATGCACTCACATCACACCTTGTTTATTCGGTTGAGAAACAACAGAAATAAAAGACACATATAAACACCTTCTTCTAAAACAGAGGATGTCGAGATATCCCAAAAGGAGAAACACTTCTAAAAAAGGACTCACAAAATATTGTACAATTAAACCTTTAAAATCGAATGAGCACGCGACACCACAACTCATCACCAAACATGACCAAAGAGACTCATAGAAATAATACAAGGAGGGGGCCTTATACAACATCCCCAAATATCACAGCATTCCAGAAAGTGTCCATAACAGCCTCTCGTGGCCAGATTTCCCTCATGAGTGGTCTAACATAAACTCCTTCTTCTAAGAGACTACAAAGGACTCATAGGCCCTCTTAGACACTATCCATACTAATAACCCCATACAACTTCCACCTTTGACTAATCAGGTAGCTTAAAAAACTAAGGTCTATTTCCACCATCCACGAGCACTCTTCGCAACAAGAGGATCCAAAAAAAACCAAGAATGTAAATGGTCTAGACACATTCTACAAATCTCATGAAAATATTCCTTACACTGATCAACTGGAGGATTTTTCAACGGCGAAACAATCGTGGTTTCACTTCAGTTGTGCACTAACCCTTAATGGGGGCGTACCCTATCCAACGAGAGAACCCAAGGACCCAACCAAGTTGGTCCATTGGTAAAAACATTCCACAAAATAGATCAAAACACATTAATGGAACCACTATAAAGGTGTTTGGAAACATATCTCATAGGATACTACTAACGATCCTTCTACCCAGCTTACCAACTAAACACAAACTCAAAACACAGTTTGAACAGGAGGGGTTCTTGGACTCAAAACATCCCACAACATGAACATTTTCCAAAAACACACAATATACACCATTCAAAACAATTTATTTAGACATAATATTTTTCTTTAAAAACATTTCTTTGGAAACCAACGGTTCAGCGGTTAGTGTATCCACCAATGGTACCCCATGGGCCTCACACATGCATGTTTTTGTGCCACATCGGGCACCCTCCTCATATTCATCCTGACACTCATCCAGTCATGACATCAACCATCCATATTCCCATATAACCCCATGAATGTGGTCTATCATTGAAATACCAAAGGATAAAACTAAAATTCTTTTCACTTTTCAAAAACAATATGGCCAACCAACCCATCCTTTTTCTCAAAACTCCATACAATGAGATAAAAATCCCAATTCACATCTTACAAAACTTTTCATAAGGAAAAAACCATTTAGAAAAGAACTCACTTTCATGTTATTCCCATCAATTTGAATACATCTCATCCCATTAAAACACCCTTTAATTATTTAGAAAACTATATTAGAAACATTTTTGAAAACCAACTTCAATATGGTTCCTGATTTCAAAAGAGGTGTAAGCACACTATTTTCCATTTCAAAACAATTATGAAAATACAGTTCCACCATTTCATAAATCAAACCATTCCCTCTTTATTTGAAAATAATTTCACAAAAAATTTACTCTTTGTAAAACCAAGTCACTTTAAAACCAATGTTCCATGATTTCAAAACTAAAGCACAAAACAATGCGAGAGGAGACTATTTTCAGAGAGTGTTCTAGAGAATATCCCCATCTCCACATGGATGATAAATCTAGCCCTAAACAACAAATTTCACCAAAAATACTAATGGTTAAACCCTAGGTACGAACCCTGGGTTCTAGACACTTTAGAACACCAAGAAAGACGGATGAAACCCTAATAAAAGAGGAGAAATCAAATAGAGAAATACTTGCAGAAATATTGAAGAGATTGCCCTAAATCAACAAAAATATGAATCTCCAAATACCCCAAACTGGTATGTAGGTTCTATGGAGTAATATTAGGTCATGTGGGGACTGAAATGGTGGAAAATGATGAAAATTGAAGGAGTTATGAAAGATTCATTTTACCTCATCAAATATTGTTGATTTTAGAAAGGGTATGAAATATCTCCCTAATTCGCGGTCACCTGAGCTCCAAAATTGAGAAAACAATAATGGGGGTGATCCTCGGGATATTGGCTTTGAGAGGGAGGTGGAATCACAAGAAAACAGAAATAAATGAATGAGATATTGAAAATTTAAAAAAACTAATTTAAATCAGGAAATGGGATTATGGGCAATCCCATTAACTTAATCAAAAACCCAAATCATCATGATGCTCACTGAGATCATTAACCCAACTCTCTTTTTATTTACCCTAATCATCATCAGATAAATAAAACAAAAAGACATAGATAAATTCTGACTTCCCCTGGCGACTTTAATCCCGACATGAGGTGTGGTGATCAAGCACACTACCCATAACCATAATTTCATGTCCCAAAAATCTTAACTCCAGACTATCCTGAAAATTTTCCAAATAACCTGAATCAAATAGAGTGAACCTCCCTCTGATACAATTTGTGTATACTTGTACCAGTAACTCACTTTTGTACTTGGTCTTGGATTGGATGTGGATAGAATCATTCATAGCTATATAACCACCTACATCTTCCTTGGGTAAATGTCGGGATTGGAGAGTTCCCAATGGTTTAGTTATATCAAGGTACGTGTAACCTTGTTCGATGTTCTTGTTTGTTTTGGTAAATTTCTTGAGCCTTGTTCAGATAGAGTTTGAGGAGTTTTATTTTAGGATAAATCTTGAATGTGCTTGACCATTTTAGTAAAGAGGTGTATGTTTTGTTTGTGAAGTATTACTTCCTTAATTGATTATTGGAGGTGTTTTGGCCTTTGGGATGAAGTTTAGCAAATGAGTCCATTTCCACCTTTCGGTTGGGTTTGGTTTTTTGCTTTGTCCTTGATGTAGAATTCCAAGGGTGGAAAGTTTTATGGTGGGGAGAATGTTCACACCCATGACTTTTTTTTAAAATTCATTATTCATTTAATTTCCATTCCTGATTTGTTTTGGGAGTTTACCACTCATTTTGGTGAAAATGGTGGGTTTTGAAAATTTGGGCCCAACCGTGAGCCCAATTACAGATTTGAAAACAAATTTTGTTTCTTCTATAACTCCTTCAATT
This sequence comes from Viscum album, assembly GCA_963277665.1. Classification (NCBI taxonomy): domain Eukaryota; kingdom Viridiplantae; phylum Streptophyta; class Magnoliopsida; order Santalales; family Viscaceae; genus Viscum; species Viscum album. Next base: position 344,930,085 of record OY728156.1, read on the forward strand.
TTTTATATTTTATACCCATTCCATATCCCAATTGACATACCCTGATATATTAAAATCACCATATCCCTTTGGAAAACATACAAATCCAAAATCACGATGGATTTGGGTTTTTGATTAAGGTAATGGGCCTACCCGTAAGTCCATTTCCTTCTTTAAATTAGTTTTTTAAAAATTTTAATATCTCATTAATTTTTTACTATTTTCTCATGATTTCACCTCCTTCTAAAATCCAATATCCCGAGGATCACCCCCATTATCATTTTCACAATTTTGGAGCTCAGGTGAACCACGAATTAGGGAGATCTTTCATACCCTTTCTCAAATCGACCAGATTTGACGAGGTAAAATGAATCTTTCATAAATCATTCAATTTTCATAATTTTACCCCATTTATGTCCCCACATGACCTAATATGACTCCATAAAACATCAATTCCATTTTTGGGTAATTGTAGATTCATATTTTGGTGGATTTAGGGCGATCTATTCAATATTTATGCAATTAAGTATTTCTCTATTTGATTTCTCCTCTTTTATTAGGGTTTCATCCCTAGGTCTTGGTGTTCCAAAGTGTCTTGAACCTTGGGTTAGTACCCAGGGTTTATCCATGAGTCTTTTTGGAGAAACATTGTGATTTAGGGATGGATTTATCATCCTTGTGGTGTCGGGTTGGTGCGGTTGATGTTCTGCATCGTGTTTTGAGGGATTCGACAATTTCAGTAGGTGATTCCGTGCGTAACCATTTAATGATGAGTTAGTTTGATTGATTAAATAATTTTTCATCTTCCTTATATGTTGTAAATTATGTGAAAACCATTTTTGGTAGAAATAGTAAATCATTTTGTATTAAAGTTACATTTTTGTTTGAAGTGTGTATTTTTCAAATGTATTTCATGTTTTATCTCTTGTTTTAGTTTTGTAAAATGTGGAAGTGAATTATTAGTTGTTGAGAGGGGCTACCAATTTTGGTTGGGTAATGATATAGTGTCATGTGGGCTTAAAAAGGGGGGGTCTTTTAATGGGTTTTATGTGTATAACCTTGTTATACTCTTTGAAAGTGTTTTATGGATTTGTGTGTTCTAATGGGTATCTTTTGTGATATTGTTCAAGGTGATTATATAACATTTGAAAGTAGATTATTATAGTTTTATTGGCCTGAAAATTATGTTTTGGTAGTGTCTTGGTGTGCTTTTGGCTTAAAAAGATGTTTTTGAAGTGGGTTTTATGTGCAAAGATTGGGTATACTCCTTATAATTATTTTATGATTGTTTCGAATGGTTTATTGAGTTGTGTAAGTGGTGAAACAATATCAGCAAACTATTTTGGTAGGAGTATATTTTTTAACGGTCCATTTAATTTTTGAAAAGTCTATTATGTCATATGTATCATCTTGGAAATATTTTATTAAATTGTTTTAAACAGATATTGAGGTGTTAAAGTGATATGAATGTGATGTGGACTGTTTTGTGTGACTGTGATGTGAAAAATTGAAATTTTTATTATGAAAGGAGTGTTATGTTCCATGTTTGTGGGCTGTTATATGAGTTTGAATATCTTATAATTGTTTTATAAAATTTTTTAATGGTTTTGAGGAAGTGTTGGAGAAATGTGAAATGTGTTGTGGGTTATTTTGGTGTGAGTCAGATCTCAAAATCATTTTGAATGAAAAATGGAATTTTGTGAATTTTTTGGTATACAAATGGGATATTGGTAGAATTTGTGATGTGGAAATGATATTTTCATGTTCAATGTATATTTCTTGACTTGTTGAACTTGTTTGAGCACAAGGGGAAAACCTGGGTATCTAGGTGGGTGGACGTGTACTAGTATGCTAGTGAATCCGTGGGGTTTGGCCTCAGTTTCACTTTGCATGGTTGGAACTTACAACTCTAACTAAACTATGATGATGATGATTAGGGACCACTAGTTTATGGGCATGTTCCCTACTAGTGGCTCGTGAATGGGAATGGATATTTTTTATGGTTACTCTCACTTAGATACAAGGTACCTGGGACCCACAACTAGCTAGTGCCTAGGGGTTATTTCCTATTTCTTGTGCTCATTAGTTACTTTATACTTACCGTCGTCATACGGTACATTTTTCAAGATAATTCAGTATCTTTGGTGTTATTTTAAAAGTGTTAATCCTTTAAAATAGACCACTTAAAAACTGTTCTTATTCAAAGTCGCATCTTCTATAACTTGTGACTAGCTTTTCATGTTTTTGAAAACATGAATTATTTTTGTCATTAAATGTTTAATATATGTAATATCTTAGTGGTGGTATCCTACTGGGCTCTGTCTCACACCCTACTTACACCACTAGGTGTAAGTAGACTTTCTTATTTTGTGTCATATGTTTGGGTACAGGTTTTATACCTTGGTTTGGGTTTTTAGCGGTCCATCGTGACGCAATGTTGTGGAGATGGCTTGAGGGTGGTGCCTCTTTCCATGTGGAGGTTCTTGGGATTTCATTTCATGAGTTGGTACCTTTTTAATGGTCTTCAAACATTGTATAAAATTTTATAATTCAATTATGAATTTTAGTAAAAGATGTTTTGGTTTGAAAAATCCAGATTTGATTTCTTGGACTCATTTGTTTGTTTTAAGTATACAAACTCAGGTAAATCATTCTCAATTTTCAGTTTTTGATACCCAGGAACTTGTCCCAGCCCATCGTGATTAGAAACGCCCTTCGGGACTTGCCATGGGTCGGGTCGGGTGCCGGTTTTGGCGGTGACCAGATTCGGTTCGTGACATCTATAGACCATCCTATGGTATCCTCTATGCAATGTAACATGAATGTAAACTCCCAATATGCTTTATCATATTACAAAGGTATTAATGTTGTCTAAAACGCATCATGGAGTTAATCTATAAAAATAGTATATATATTTTGTAAGGATATTATTATTAGTGAATCAGTCAAGATTTTTCTTCTAATGATGAATTATAAGAACCTTTTGTTTTTATTAGGGTTATAGTTTGATATATCAATGTTTTTTATTTTCCTTAATGTGAAGATTAATTGTTAGATTAAATATCATCATAGATATTCAGTGGAGGAAATAGATATCAATGAGATGATACTATACTATAAAATCTCTAGTAATTTGGGTGTATATACAAAGAAATTAATATTCTCCACTTAAGGAAATATTAATTTTTATACCATAGGGTGTTATTGATTCATGAATTATAAGAGATACTACTCAGGATCAACCATTACATTGAAGAAATGGGATGTAGTAATACCAATGTTCAGTCGAATGGGAGTCACATACACTCACTTGGGACATTTCAATCATTCTATCTTATCTAGGGCGTGTGTGTCCATTTCATAGAATCTTTATAAGTTTTAAGGAACCAAATTTAGTCAAAAATATCTATTTGTTACTCTTTGTATATATATTCTCGATTGTAGGTATAATGAATAACCTAAAAATATATTGATTAATATTCATAATTATTATATTGTGTTTGAGATACCCTAGGGAAGCCTACATTATGTGATGGTAATTTTATTTATGTGGATGAAATTAAAGATATTCCCCAAAAATTAGAGTAATATAAAACAATTGAATGGATTTAGAGTCGATCAGATGAATGTAATATTTTTTTATTTGATTTGTAGGTTCTTTTTATTAGATATGTACTATATGAGTCAAATTATCCTCTTCCTAAGAGTTTTATTCATTAATAGTATTTAATATTAGTATTTAAATGTTGAGTCACCACAATCTATCCAAATCAACTTAATATTGAGATAAAGTATTCTCAACGTAAAGGGGATGTGTTGTGGGTGGTTTATAGATGTATGATATCCCAGTCCTTGATCATTGAATATAATATTTTAGACTATCATACAACTAAATATTTTTTGGATCTCATAGATTATGATCGTTTCACTTATATAGGGTACACACAGCTTCTTTATAGATTTTTTTAAATAAATATTTCAAAAAAATTACACCTCATCATGTTTGTCTAGGTTAGTGTCATGATCTAGATTATCCCCACGACTAACATCAATAATATTCACAGATGAATATTTTAATGTATGAATCAAATCAATGTCTTCCTTAGGTTAGTAAGTGTATTATTTTTCCTTTAAATATGCGTTGAGTGAAAATTTCAAATATGATTTGATATTATCCTAATTAATGTAAAAAAATTTTAAACTTATAAGGATTCACATGATCTACAAGATAATACAGAAAAATTGGTTTATAGATGATGATATAAAGGTATTACCCATTATTATTAACATATCAGAATACCAATGAAAGAAATATATTATAGAAATAGATAAACTCTAAGAAAACCTTATATGAGGTTGATACAAATCTGGGAAAAAACATCATATTTGGAGGAGGGGGGTTAATAATAAATATATTACTTTGGGGTAATGTACTTTATGTTATTATATGAATACATAACGGAATCTTTTTGAATTTATTTACCCCATGGTTAGTGGTACTGGTAAAAATGACCCCATTATAGCATGTTGGGTCTAATCTATTGATTTTAGTGGGAGAAGATATATACCAAACTTATTATATTTTTAGACCTCTACACCGACATCAATTAGATACAAAACACATTTGTGATGATAAATAGAACTCATGAATTCCTACACAATAATTTCATGTGTCATATACCTCAATCAGCATTCCTATTGTACATTCTTATCAACAATGAAATAGTGTATATCAAGGTCTCACTCATTTCGAGTATTCTACTTGTAGGATTTTTGAACTGGAAAATTTCAATCGATAACCCAAATAAAATATATAGAATTGGGGCCTAAGAATTGTCCTAAAGAAATTATGTTACATGAATCTCTGCCAAACGATACTAACAGTTTGTTAGTGGTGTGAATGTGATATTTTTTTGTTCTCCCCACCCTCTCATATTCATGTGAGGTGGCTTATAATGAATTAATTTTTAGGAATCCTTATCTTTTGTTAGGTAATACCATTATTATAAAATTTATATTCATTATTTCCATCGGGTTTTATGGATATCACAATGCAACTAAATAATCATTGCAACATAGTTGACTCAGTATGTCAATGTGGATAGTGCAATCCTTGTAAGACAAATGAATATATTCTAAATTTCCTAGAGTCTCCCCTAAATTTTTGTGGATATCAGGAATGTACTTATCCTTAATTTCAACAAGATATTTTTTCCAAAAATGAAAATGGGATATACCAGGACAAGTATTCATTCTAATTTTGGTTAGTTCCACGTGACCATGGAATCATCCTCATTATTGATGATGGATCCTCTAAACTAATATTAATATGAAGATGATTTCCCAACAACGTTATCAGGAGGAATGAGATCATTATAAACACTCTAAATTAATTTCGTCTTTGTAATGTTCAGGGTAGGCATGAATGGTGAACCTCACCCCATAGCACTAATTTATAGGGATGAAATTTTATAATTTATGATAAAAAAATTAGTCTTGATTGAATTTATTTCAACCATTCTTATTGATATGATGGAAATATTTGAGTTCTTTTAACATGGGGAGGACATTTATTCCATGATGAAATACAATTATAGAGAGTATGTTCATAATAACTACCATTCGGAGTACCTCACTGATAATTGGAAGGTATTCCAAGTGGGGGACCTATATGTTTACAAAAATTGGATTAGTTGGTAGGTTTATCACTTTATTGAGTATTGACAATTCTTCCATGAGAAGGAACATTATAGTCTATACATTAGGGAGTAATTCTATGGTTAATGGTCACATTTTTAAGGAGAGGACAAATATTTTGGGAAATATTGGGAGGGATTCAATAGAATGTAATCATTGAAACATAAGAAGTACTACCACAACCATTGATACCATCTCCTATAGATAAAGAGTCATAAAATTTCTTGTCATTTATTAAAATATATCAGGGAACCCTAAGAAAATCAGTATCAATATAACTATACATGTGACAATGTTTCTTGATTGTATGATTCCAAAAATGATATTTTATTTTAGATAATGTAATAAGGGATATCATGGAAATAACCTTGTTCAAATTTTTGGTCACATACTTTGGTCAATGACCATCATGATGAGGATCCCTGTTAGGAGGCTCCTAATCTATCAATAGTATATGATGTAAATATTTTTTGATGTGAGATTGAATATTATTCATCAAAATAATTTCTATAATGTGATAATTATGAATCTAAAATTATGTGTAAAAAAGGATATTAAATTTATCCTATGCATATAGTGTAAAATTATATAAAATCTCTTGAACCAGAGTAGATATATGAGATAACCCACATAAATTCAAAGGAATATGTTGATGATCCTCCTAGATGGGGGTAAGAATATAATATATATATATATATTATCATAACCAAGAGATTCCAGTTTTACTATGTCGTTATAAAAGATATGAGCCAATCCATGAGCTATTATTTAGATATTCCTTTATCCATCATTGTTGGGAGTTAGAATATAACCCCTCTCCTGAATTCCATCCAATATATTTTTATATAATCTGGTAGGAACCAAGAAAGTATCTCACACCTAATAATTATTCAACTCTAGGGCATGATTAAAAATTAATCAAATTACGACAAAATACTTTTCTTGGGTAGCTATTAGGATATTTCATCATAATTTCTCTATAGATGAAAAGATATATTGGGAGTATTTGTGGGTGTGAGTATAGATATGTTATTATTATTATTTATTGATAGAATCAGAAAATAGGATTTTTTGAGTGGGAACAAAAATACTAGTATCTTAAAAGTATTTTCTCCATTAAACCTCAAAATACCTTCTCTTATTGTCCAGGATTTGGTAACCAAGTCCAAAAAACTCTTCTGAATCCTCCCCAGTGTAATCATGTGGGGATGCTATTGTACTATGGTACTATCAACATTGGATATTGTAATCATTCATAAGATGTTCTTTAGTAGAATTTAGGATCTAAATATCATCCTTATCCACATAAATATGTTAAGGCCATTATTATTTTCCAAACTCAGGATGTGTGGTCCCAATGTGGTTGGATGTGGCCATTAGTACCACCTATATCTTCAAAGTATACCTCTAATTGGGAAAACTGTTGGGTTTCATCACCATGGGGATTTTACGAGCTTACACTAGTGTTGTGATGGATTTAATTTGATAATACTCATTGATTATCAAATTTGTAAATTTTAATTTGAGGGGTATTTAAGGAAAAAATCATTTGGGGTGTGTGTTCACATCATTCATTGTAATTGAGGTGTATGTCTAGCTAGTGAAGAAGATGTTTTTTGAATCACACTATGATATATATATATTTTCTTAAAGTTAACTCAAAGGGGTTTCCCCAAATTCTATAATAGATGAATAATCAAAAATAATAAACCCAAAAGTGATGTATATAATGAATGGTTATGGTCAATCTATCACTATAAGTAGTAAACAAATTTTAATGGTGCACCGTTTTGTTTCCAATTCACCACCAAAACCATGCTTTTTGATTCATTATAGACATACATTACAAATTCATGTGGTCAGAGGAACAATTATAGGTATTCTTTAGGTTAAACATTGATCTGAAGATGGGATTTCATCATTCTCTATCCCTTTTAGATGGAATTACTTCCAACAATATGACCCTCTCAAATATTTAATATTTGATATTTAATAAATAATAATAATTATACTAATAATTTTTACCTTGGTGAAATTAATTAATCAAACCCATATGTTGATCTAAACATCCATATATATCAATGTTTCTCAATTTTTTATTTAATTGTAATATATGCTATTTTTTAAATCCAGTACACTTTGAAAATTATAATTTATTACTATAGTGGGATGAAGAAGGAGTTTTGGCATTGGGATCAAGTATGTAAAAGAGATTCTTCTATATACTTATAAAGGGAATGAAAATCCTTATTGTTAATTGATTCCTAATGTTAAATGACCAACCTTTTGAGATCACAAGTATAAGACCAATATGGTGCCTTTTATTCTCATACAACCATGACCAGGTAATGATACTTGAAATGTATTGAATCCCAGACCAATGCGATGATGGGATTGAACATAATATATGAATATTATGTATCATAGTATATAAGAATAAAAATTCTTTATTATTCAGGTCACAAAATTTAATGTCATGTGATATGAAAAGAATATTAAATTTAATATTACATGAGAGGGATGTTATTCTATGTTGTTTAAATTCATATAGCTAATAATACTACGATAAGGGTGATTATAAATTGTTGGTGTGGGTATTATACATGGTTGGACGTCTCTGGTTCATTTTTTTATGGGAACCGAAATAAGAGAGTGTATAGTTATGGTTATTATGAATATGACCCATTGAGTAAAAATGGATGATAGGGAATATGGCCCATTTGAAAATGATATCACATTGGGAATAAAAACCATTGAGAAATTATTGGTTCATAATGAGTATATCCCATTGATGAAAAATTTATTTCCTCGAATATGTATGGTTGAGAAGAAGTTAGATATTACACATTGACAGATAATGATATTTATATGGACCGCTAATGGGTCATGGCGGTGATAATACTAATGAGGGATTGATTAATGATTGTAACTAATATGAGGCCAACTTCCTACCTAGGAATAGAAAGATACATATAAGGATTTTTCATATACTACATAGATGAATAAAACCTTGTCAGTGACTCCAAAGGATTGTCTTAGAGATTTCTCCTAGTTGGATTTTCATGATATATTAATATATCATTGAGGGGAAGATGTAGTCCATTGGATTCTGGGGATGATCAGATACTAGATATGGGTGGTGACCAAGAAAAGAAAACAAAATCCAAAAGAGGTTTAACTACTATTGACATGATAAATAACCTCACTATTAAGGGAATACATGCTTTTTATTACCATGAGGGCCTTATCAGTTTGGGAGGAATACCTTATAAGATAAATCTACATGGGAATACATGATCAAAATGGGTGCATGTGTTATTTTATTTTCTGATCTAGAATCTAAGGAGGTTATGGTTATGACCAAGATAAAATGGGATATTTTTTGTATAGACTTTATTGAATAGAAGAACAAGATTTCACCTGTGAAAATTAAACAAACATAGAAAAAAAGTGGTATAATTATTTGGGATTCCTGACTACCCATAATTGATATCCTTCATGAGGTTCCAAAAAAGAGAAAAATAATTATTTATTAATATTCATTGAAAAATTACTCAATATATACTTTATAACTTCTTATATTTAACTAGGTTTTATACTTACATGATTACATGTGGTTTATGAAATTATTATTTAAAGCCCTTTCTTGAAATATTCCTTATGAAAATAAACCAACTAGATGGGGTCTCTTCAGAGTCAACATGAAGGGATAAGATGTATTCCCCTATATGAAGGTCTTATACAGATTGATGATGAAATATATTTTTACATTGGATAATATTTTTTATTTTATTTCAAAAATATCCTTCCTCCAATCTCATGATTAATTTTCATGTTTTATTTTATTTCAATTAAATGTTTTTTGAAATGTAAATGGATAAGTAACAATGTGGTTTTCTTTCATGACCCATCCACTAGGGCCCATGTTCTGACGACCCCAAGCCCATCGTCCATAGGCCAAGGGCTGGTGACTAGCACCGAAGGCGTATTCCCTATAACTGGGAAGGCATTTCCTTTATAACCTATAAGCACACACAACCAAGAACACTACAAGATACGAACTCAAGTAAACCAAACAACAAACAGAGTGAGTACAATAAGTTAAAAGGGTCCAGAATACAATCCCAACTGGAAAGTACAGGGAAAACTAGAAAATACAAGATGACTAATAGATGAAAATTAGGTCTGGGATCATCCACCACGAATCCTACCTGAAGGGTAAGTACATCTCACGAATGGCTGTCTCTGTGGTTCGCCTCATCTAATGTCCACCTCCGAGTCACCTCCAGTCTTGTTACTCTCATTCTCAGTCAACGCTATCCATCATCAGCACCAAACACAACATCGTGCGGGCATAGCCTATGCAGGGGTGAGTATAATGATACTCAGTAGGGTCCCCGAGACCCTCAAGGTCTCAAAAAATCCACCAAGGATTAACCACACATCATTAAATCCACTCACAACCCAACTTAGGTATATTCCAATATATATGCCTAATTTATCAAATAAACCCATCTCAATCATGAGGAAACAAAGGGTCCAACCCAAAATCCCAAATCTCAACTATTCCAAAAAGGAAGGAAACCCACAAAGGAAAGTACGACACAGGTACGCCACATAGACGAAAACCACCAAGGTGTAACCACAATGGAATGTACCACATAGGTACAAACACATCTCACATCAGGTATAACATAAGTATAGTAGTAAAGATGAATATATGTAACTATTGAATCATTTTACTCTGTAAAGAAGCTGAACCACAAAGGATCACTAGGAGATGACCCACACATGATTTCTAGGAGCTGACCCACACATGATCGCTAGGTGTTGACCCACACAGGATCTCTATGAGCTGACCCACACAGGATCGCTAGGAGCTGACCCACAAAGTATCGCAAAGAGCTAACCAACAATGGATCGCTAGGAGCTGGCCCACAAATGTTTGCATGGAGGTGACCCACATTGAATCTCTAGGAGCTGACCCACACAGGATCTCTACGTGCTGACCCACACAGAATTGCTCTTCATTCTTCTCATCATAGCCAGCTAGTGGGTTCCTACACTACGCTCGCTCGTCTCCGGGGGGATCAGTTACACAAGCTACTGGTCGATACTCCAACTTCCACAAAATCCCATGAATAAGTATCTCAAAGATTATCCAAGTCATAGCAGTATCAATGCAATAGACCATCCGTCAATCAAACACCCAGTCTGTGAGTTATTAGCCTTTTAGTCCTAGGGGCCAGGTTTGATTCGTGCTTGATCAAACCCAACCGTACCTCAAATTTTCCCAAAACATCTATGGGTTATACCAAAGGGACTGTATCGCTCCCAAAGTTTCTGGAACCACTAACGCTTCATTAAATAGATGTCTGGTTCCAAAGTTATGGCCCCGATAAAGTAAAGGTTCGTATCAGGTTTGAGTCCAATCCAACCCGGTCGGACCTACTCGACCTGACCTGGCTTGGTTCTACCCGGTTCGGGTTGACCCAGACTGTGGTACAGCCCGGCACGCTGGTCAACCCGGACCGCTGGGTGGTTTGGCAGGCCGAAAGGGACGCGAGGGGCCACGGAGGTCACGGGGCAGCAGAGGCTGCGGGTCAGCGTGGCCGCCGACGGCGGCTCATCCGCTGGGGTGCCTCGAAGGAGCGGGACGGCTCGACCCAGCCTGTGGCGGCTCAACCAGGATGGTGGAGGGCATAGGGTGGCTTGGACAGGGGGGTTCTGTGAGGGCGTGGGATGGCTCATCCACGAAGTGGATTGGCCGGGGTGAGGCGGTCCAGCCATGGGGCGGTGGCGGCTCGGTCGTGGGGTGGGGGCCTGGCTGTGGGCAGCGGCTCAGCTACGGAGGGTGGAGCCAAAGCCACAGGGTGCCGGCCTAGCCGCGTGGTGGTGGTGGCTCAGCCGCGGGACGACAGTCCGACCACGGGGATGCCACGAGGGCATGGGACGGCTCAGTAGGGAGGCGTCAGCATGACCGTGGGTTGCGGCTCGGCTGCAGAGAAGGGTGGATCGGCCGCGGGGCGGAGCCCGGTCGTGGGGTGGCAGACAGGCCATGGGGAAGTGGTGGCTAGGTCGTGGGGCGGCGGCTCGGCCACGGGCGGTGGTGCCACGGGGGGTGAAGGCCATGGGGCGAAGGTGGCCGCGGGGCGACGCCGTCGCCTACGTCGCAGCCGGCGTTGGTGCCCGCCTTTATTCTCATGCCCAACCATGGTTCTTATCCATTCCCCCATCGTGTTCAATAATTAACCAGAAGTTTTTCGGAGAGGACGGGCCATATTTGTTTGGCCTGCACTCTCCACGTTAGAGTGGAAGCAAGCCTCTCTAATTAATTCTTGAATTACGAAGAATTATCAAGAACCTAAAGAGAGAAGAATTTAAAAAAAACCACTCTACAACATCTGGAAAATAATCATACACAAATAAACCCCATCCTTGTATTGTTCATTAACATTGGCAAGAGAAAGAATTTGAAGAAGTCAAAGTGAGTGCCAACGATCATCGCTTCTGAAACCACGCTTAGATGTTTGGGATTGCTTGTCGTTTTATTCCTTGATTTTCAAAGAACATTCTTTGATGGAATTATTTGTTGGACAAGTGAAATCCTCCCAATATTTCTCCTCTCCCCAAATCCACCAAAAACCAAGTAGCCAAAAAGATATGTTTCCCCAATTTAATTGTTGGCACAATTTCAAATTAGGATAATTAATTACATAGGTTAGCATAAATTCAAATTGTAATAATTAATTAATTTAGTTGGTGGGTTGTCTTAATTGATTATGGAAAGGGGGTTAGAAAAATTAAGTTGAGAAGCTCAAGAGTTTTCTCCCCACTTAATAGGGAGTTCAAGAGGTTTCAACCCTCAGGTGGTCCCCATCACCATAACATCTCATGGGAGGTTAGTTCAGGGGGTCCCCAATACCATAACCTCACATGTGTGGTTTAGTTCAGGAGGTCCTCACCTATGAAACATCCACATGGAATCTCAAACAAATAACATAAAAATGTTACAATTTGTAATTTATTTTATTCCTTCACAAAAAACTGAAAATTTAACTTTCACCCTCGACCAACTGTCATCATGGAAAAAGACTACTTAAGAAAATATTGATGCTGCATGTTCAATAGGGTCCTCATATTTTAATTCTAAGCACTAGTTAAAATGTTAGAGAAACTTACTCCCACATTTACTAAACGTACTTGAAATAAAATTCGGAAATTCATTCTGGAAACTAAGGGCCTCGGAATCACGCACCTTCAATTTTCACAGACTCATAAAATTCTCATATATTAAAAAAATTACATGGAAATTCCAGGTCTTTACATTCTCCTCACTCAAGGATTTACGTCCCCATAAGCCACATCACAAAACTAGAAAAACAAGTGGGGGTACTAAGCATACATCTGATCCTTCCACTCTCATTTTCTTTCCTGGACGCTCTAGTGCTGCCACCGAACGCACACCAGAGGTATCGACCACCCACGAAGGACCCGCTCTTGTAGATCCTCAATCTCAACTGGAACCTCTATAAAAGTCGCCCAATTGTCGACGTCCAGCATGACGAGGTTGATGATGTGGGAAGGGTTGTGCACATATCTACTCAGCTGGGACACGTGGAAGATGTCGTGCACTGAGTGCAACTGAGGTGGAAGAGCTAATCGGCATGCCACCTCGCCAAATCTACTGAGGACCTGAAAGGATCCGATAAACCTCCGAGATAACTTTCCGCCTCGGCCAAATAACTGTATTCCTCATCGAGGTGAGACTCGTAGAAAGATGTGGTCACCATCCTCGAACTCCAGGGGGATCCATCTCTTGTTGGCATACAACTTATGCTTTCTCTATGTAGTCTTCAGCCACTCTTGGACGGTCTGCACCTTCTATGTGGTAGCACGTACCATCTCTAGTCGCACGAGTGATGACTCCCCTAGGTTAGTCCAGCACAAAGTTTATCTTCTAGGTCACTCGTATAACGCCTCAAAAGGTTCCATCCCTATGGTGGAGTGACAACTTTGTCATATGAAAACACCACCAAAGTCATGTGATCTTCCCAAAAATAACTGAAGTCAATGACACAAGCACACAACATTTCCTTGAGGGTCTGAATGGTCTACTTAGTTTGGCCATCCGTTTGAGGATGGAAGGCAGTGCTCAAATGAAGTTGCATACCAAAAGCCTCCTGCAACCCCATCCATAGCCGGGAAGTGAAACATGTATCCCGATCGGAGACAATCATCGAGGGTACTCCATATAGCCTCAAAATATTTTTCATATAGAGGTGTCTCAAGCTCTATACTAATCCATGCTCTCTGATTAGTAGGAAGTGGGACGACTTGGTGAGTCTGTCGACGATCAACCAAATCGAGTCATGTCCCCTGGATGTATGTGGAAGTCATGTCATGAAGCCCATGGATATCCTATCCCACTTCCACATGGGGACCTCTAAAGGCTCAAATAAGCTTGCTGGTACCTGATGCTCCGCCTTCACTTGCTGACAAGTGAGGCACCGAGAGACCAACTCTGCTACTGTTATCTTCATTCTCTACCACCTGTGTTGTCGTTAAGGATCCTTGTACATCTTTTCCACTCCTCGTTGTACTGCTAGAGGGAATGTGTGGAACTCCCTCCACACTTCCTCCTGAAGCGACACTGTTACCATGGTACGTCTTCTAAAGAGGATGATGTGATCCCCACCATCTGAAATCCATCAGGTGCATGTCATGTGGATATCTGGGCACGCCATGTCTATCATTTACCATCTGCATGTTGTGCCTCCCTGACTCGCTGAAGAATTGGGTGAGTGACTGTAAGAGACAGAAGAAAAGTAGCTTCATCCCGATCCACAAAGGATATCTGCAAAGCAGCCAGCTGCTCTGTCACCTCACCAAGCAGTTGTATACTAGACCTCCGGCTCAGTGAATCTGCTACAATGTTCCCCTTCCCAAGATTATAGACTATCTCAAAGTCATAGTCCTTGAGGAACTCAAACCAACGTTGCTATCTTAGGTTCAGGTCCTTCTGAGAGAAGATATAAATGAGACTCTTGTGATCAGAGTACACTGTAAAATGCTCACCCCTCATGTAATGTCACCACATCTTCAAGGAGAAGACCACTACTGTTAACTCTAGGTCATGGGTAGCATAGTTCTAATAATGTTGTCTCAGCTGTCGAGAACCATAGGCGATCACTGCATTCTCCTGCATCAGTACACATCCATGCTTGGTCCCTGATGTGTCACAGTAAACTATGTACCCTACACCCTCCTATGGAAGCCTCAAGATGGGAGGGGCACTAGTCAGCCTCTGCCTTAGCTCCTGAAAACACTACTGGAATCTCTCCGACCACACGAAGGGTTGCCCATTCTTCATTAATGCTGATAGTGGTGCTGCAACTCTGGAGGAATCTGGCACAAATCTCTAGTAGTATCTGACCATACCCTGAAAACTCAGTATCTCCATCACACTCCTAGGTGGATCCCAAGAAAATACCACCTCAATATTCACTAGATCAACTAAAACTCCATCCTCCGATATGACATGTACCATAAAGTGAACCTCTCGGATTAAAAACTGGCACTTCGATAGCTTACCATAAAGCTGGTACTCTCGGAGTGTGTCCAGTACTACATGAAAATGATAGGCATACTCCTCCTCAGTAGTCTAGTAGATCCAAATGTTCTTGATGAAGACTAATACAAAGTGATCAAGGTAAGGCTGAAATATCCTATTCATTAGTCCCATGAACACTACTGGAGCATTGGTTACACTGAATGGCATAACCAAGAACTCGTGATGGACGTACCGACATCTGAAAGTCATCTTCTGCACATCCTTGTCCCGCACTCTGAGCTGGTGATAACTTGATCTGAGTTCTATCTTCAAGAACCCCTGTCATCCCTTCAGCTGATCAAAGTGGTCGTTAATCCTTGAAAGTGGGTACTTGTTCTTCACGGTCACCTAGTTCAGACACCGATAGTCGACACAAATTCTCAAGCTCCCATCCACCTTCCTGGTGAACAAAATTGGGGATACACAAGGGGAAACGGTGGCCCAAATGAATCCCTTCCCAAGAAAGTCCTCTAATTTTACCCGCAGCTCACAATGCTCTGCGAGAGCCATCCAATACACTGGTGTAGATATCAGCGTTGTCCCGGGGGGTACAAGTCAATGTCAAAGTCCACCTCTCTATAATGAGGAAGACCTAAAACATCATCGGGGAAGACATCCACATACTGGTCCACCACTACATGATTTCTCAGACTCTCCACATCAACCTCTCTAAGGGTAAGGCTAGCCAACTGATGAGTGATCTGCTGCACACTCCTCCAGGTAAGTCCATCCTGTGCTGAAAAGGCTCCCTTCTCACCGGTTATGGTAAACTTGGTCCAATACACCCAGACACATTGCACTATTCCCCTAATACAGTCAATATGAGCATGGAATGTTGAAAACAAGTCCATACCCATGATGATGTGGTAAGGCCTCGAGGATGCTACTAGGAGATCCTATTCGAAGCTCTCGCCTCCTAGAGTAACATCACACTACCGGCACCAGTGAGTAATCATCAAATCCACTCCCATAGGTGTCTTTAGCAGTAAGGATTGAGCCAACGACTACTTTGGAATATCCAAGCTCCAAACGAGGGACGTGGCAATAAAAGAATGACTGAAACCTGTGTCTATAAGTATTGTAGATATGGTGTATTAGACACAAATCATACCTCGAATCATCTCTAAAGCATTGTGATTGTAGGCCTCAGCTACCTGGAGATGAGCTCGCCCCTGCCTCCTTCTCCCTCTGGTCGGGGTGGACCGCCTGGTGGTAGTGGCGGTAACATATCGAATCGTCGCCCACCGCCAGCTGCACGGCCAGCTCCTCTGCCACATCCGCCTACTTCCTACTGACCTCCTTGGTCGAATCTCTATCTCTGGTTGGGTGTTCCTTTGACCATATGATGATCATCTATATGGAGGATTAGACCATCCCGATCCATGTGACCCTGTCCGCCACATGCATAACATTGCCCGCTCCTGGTATGACCAGCTCTGCCTCAGGTAACCCGCACAACCGAATCTGAATCCTGTAATCGTCCACCTATAGGTCTGGTCCTCTTGGACCTCTGCGACATCTATATGATGCCAACTGCTGAAGATTTTGCGATGTGATGACTGGTTGTGGATCTCTCCGCTGGTGACTGCTCAACATAAAAACACTCCACTATGAGGTCTCTCTCTAACACACCCGCTTGCGTTGCGATGCTGAGTGAGATCATCGAAGCTCTGATCTTCTGCCTGAGTCCCTGGTCGAAGGTCCAGGCCCTACAGAATAGATCATTCACCATATCTGTGGAGTAGCATGAGAGGTCAGTGAACCTCACTGAGTAATGATCCACAATCATGCTTCCATACTGCAGATGATTTATCTCCTGAATGTGCACTGCATGAAGAGTTTCTAGGACAAAGTCTTCCCGAAAAAGGCTCTAGAAGTATGCCCATCGAAGCATCACCTAGTTGTGAACATAGAGCATCTAGCTCCACCATCTACCTACTGGTTCTAGTAGAAGGATGGCATCAAGGATCACCATGAGATCAGTTGGTGTCCCTACCAGTTGAAAGACTCTCACTACAGCCTTCAAAAAATCCACAGCCGCCTGTGGGTCCATATCTCCCATGAACCATGGTGGCCTCTGGCATTAGAAATCGTGAATGACGCTCAAGTGGTGTGCACTCTATTCTGCTGGGGCTGGTGGCAACAGTGGCCCACCAGGTAATGGTACCACTGGTTCCTCTACTAGATGAGGGCCCTACACCAAGGCCATGTTTCTCAGTGGGATATCAGTGTGTACTATATCAAGAACCCTAGATAGTTGTTTGCATGGAGGCATCTTGGAAAAAAAACATGTGCTCCACAGTCAATAAGTAATACTTGGTGACCTGACTAAAATTATCAAAAATAAACTTTCAAAAACACACACGCAATCAGTTTTTTTGTGCACAAAGTCAGAAATCAGAATTTAGGGTCCTGGTGTATGGATACGTCGGCCGCCGCACCAACACTGGATTCCCTAAATTGATAAACACACTCCATACACTTAACAATATTGATGTTCAAAAAAGATCAAAGTCTTATGTTCTACAATAGAACTGACTCCTCTAATACCAATTTCTCATGACCCATCCCTCGGGGCCCGTGTCGTAACTACCCCAAGCCCACCTTCATTAGGACAGAGGCTAGCGACTAGCCCCGAAGGCATATTCCCTATAACTGGGAAGGCATTTCCTTTATAACCTGTAAGCACATATAACTAAGAACACATAAAGATACGAACTCAAGTAAACTGAACAGTAAATCGAGTGAGTACAGTAATTAAAAAGGGGACAGAATACAAGCACAACTAGAAAGTACAGGGAAAACTAGAAAATACAAGGAGACTGATAGATGAAAAGAATCTCCTGGATCGTCCACCACGAATCCTACCAGAAGGGTAGGTACAACACATGAACAACTGTCTCTGCGGTTTGCCTCATCTAATATCCACCTCCATGCAACCTCCAGTCCAGGTACTCTCTTCCTCAGTCATAGATGTCCATCGTCTACACCAAACACAACAGGGTTTGAGCATATCATGTGTAGGGGTGACTATAACAATACTCAGTAGTGACTCCAAGACCCTCATGGTCACACAAAATCCACTAACGATTAACCACACTGCAATAAATCAACTGTTATCCCTACTTAGGTATATGCCCATACATACACCTAATTTATCAAATAAACCCATATCAATCATGAAGAAACACAGGTTCCAAACCAAAAGCCCAAATCTCAACTGTTCTACAAAGGAAGGAAACCCACAAAGGCTAGTACCACACAGTTAATCCACATAGAAGAATACAACCAAGTTAATACCACAAAGGAAAGTACCACACTGGTAAAAACTCATCTCACATCAGGTATAACTTAAGTATAGTAGTAGAGATGATTAGATGTAACTACTAAATCATCTTAATTTGTAAGGAAGCTGAATCACATAGGATATCTAGGAGCCAACCCACACAGGATCACTAGGAGTTGACCAAAACAGGATCGCTAGGTGATGACCCACAGAGGATCACTAGGAGCTGACCCACACAGGATCGTGAGGAGATAACCCACACAGGATCCCTAGGAGCTGACCCACACTGGGTCACTAGAAGCTGACCCACACAGGCTTGCTAGGATCTGACCTACAAAGGGTCATCAGTAGCTGACCCGCATAGGATTGCTGGGTGCAGACCCACACAGGATCGCTCTTCATTCTTCTCGTCACAACCAGCTACTGGGTTCATGCATTATGCTTTCTCATCTCCAGGAGGATCTGTTCCAAAAGCTACTAGTTGATACTACAACTATCACAAATTCTCATGAATAAGTATCTCAATGTTCAGCCACATCATAGGGGTCTCAACGCAATAGAATACATGTCAATCAGACGCCCGGTCTATGAGATATTAGCCTTTTAGTCACGGGCCCCAGTTGGATTCGTGCTTGATCCAACCTGAATGTAACTCAACATTACCCAAAACTCTAGTGGGGTTTTCTAAATGAACTATCTCGCTCCATGGTTTTCGGATCCGCTGACGGTTCGTCAAACAGACATCTGAGGCCAAAGTTATGGCCAAAGTAATGTAAAGGTTCATATCAAGTCTGGGTCTAGTCCGACCCAGTCGGACCAACCCAATCCGACCTGCCCTGGGTCGACCTAGTTCAGGTTGACCATGCCCGTGGTTCATCCCAGCCCACGGGTGGGCCGCCCTGTTGGGCAGTCCGACAGGCCGCGAGGTGTGGCGGAGGCTGTGGGTTTTGCGAGACGGCAGAGGCCATGGGTCGGCTTGTCCACGGGGGTGCCGCGAGGGAGTGGGATGGCTCATCCCGGCCTAGGGAAGATCATCCGGGAGGTAGGAGGTGATGGGGCAGGTTGGCCATGGGGTTCTGCGAGGGCGCGGAACGGTGCAGCCGGGAGTAAGCGGCCTAGCCGTGGGCGCCGGCTTGGCCACGGAGCGGCTTGGTCGCGGGGTGGTGGCCCGGCCGAGGGGTGGTTGTGGCTTGGCCATGGAGCGGCGGCCTGGCAGCGGGCAGCGGATCGGCCATGGGGGGGTGGGGGCTCAGCCGTGGGGCGGCGGCCCGGATGCGGGGTGGTGGTGGCTCGGCCTCGGTGCGGCGGACCGACTGCGGGAATGCCGTGAGGGCACGGGACGACTCGACCGGGCGGCGATGGCCCAACCCTGGGGTGGTGGATGCTCGGTCGTGGGGTGGCGTTGCAGTGGGGCGCAACGGCCATGGGTCAGTGGAAGTCGCGGGGCAGTGCGATTGCGTCGTCGCCTTTGGCGCGGCTGGCGGTGGGGCCAACCACCATTTTCGTTTCCCATCGTGGTTCGTTGCAGTTCCTCTATCACGATCAACAATTAACACAAGGTTTGCAGAGAGGACGGGCCATGTTTTTTTCGGCCACACTCACCACGTTTGATTGGTATCAAGCAGCTATAATTCCTTCTTTAATTATGAAGAATTATCAAGAACGGAAAGGGAGAAGAATTTCAAACAACCGCCCTAAAACTTCCTTCAAATAATCATCCAAAAATAAACACCTATATTGGATTGTTCGTTGACGTTGGAGTGAGAAGGATGTCAAAGAATGCAAAGAGAGTGCCAATGATCGTCGCTTCTGAAACCACACTTTGATGTTGGGCTTGCTCGTCATCCTCTTCCTTGATTTCTGAACAACTTTCTTCGATGGCATTCTTCATTGGAGAATTGAAATATTCCCAATATATCTCCTCTATCCAAATTGACCAAAAAACCAAATATCCAAAAAGATATGTTTCCCTAATTTAGTTGTTGGCACAATTTCAAATTAGGTTAATTAATTACATAGGTTGGCATAAATTTAAATTGGAATAATTAATTAATTGATTTTGTGGGTTGGCATAATTAATTAAGGAAAGGGGTTGTCACAATTATGTGTGGAAGCTTAAGAGGTTTCTCCCCACTTAATAGGGAGTTCAAGTTGTTTCATGCCTTGGGTGGTCCCCACCACCGTAACCTCTCATGGGAGGTTAGTTAAGATGGTCCCCACCACCATAACCTATCATGGGATGTTTATTTCTCGTGATCCCCACCATTTAAACATCCACATGGACGCTCAAAAAAATTAAATAAAAATGTTACAAGTTTTTTATTTATTTTACTCTTTCACAAAAAACCAAAATTGAACTTTCACCCTCGACCAAATTCCATAGAGGTAAAAGTATCCTTAAGCAAATACCAGCACTGCAAGTTCAATATTGTCCTCGGATTTCAATTCCATGCACCGGTTCAAAATATAGAAAAATCCACTCGCACATTTACTAAACGTACCCGAAATAGAATTCAATAATTCATTCCGGGCACTACAGGCCTCGTAATCACACACCGTCAATTTTCGCGGACGCATAAAATTGTCATATATTAAAAAATTATGTGGAAATTCCTGGTCTTAACATTTTCATTCCAAAATTCATTTTTTTAAACATATATCTGTTATATTTTCTTAGTTGGATATGCTTGAAATCATGAATTTTCTTCCTGTTATATGGAGGTAATGTCCTTTAATCACCTTATGTGATCACATTGTAATCTTGAATCTACCAAGAGAACACAATAATGAATGATCGGTATGACCCCCAATAAAGAATGTAACGACCCATAATTTACATACATTGCTAATACTTCAAAATTAAAGCACACTTATTTCAACATATAACAAAACCAGTAAAGGACCGTATAGGTATAGTGTCTTTAGAAACTGGGAAACATAAACAATTGGTTCATAAATCATCTACATTGTCTCCCATTTATTTCATCATATCTAGAGTCCCTTTTGGCATATCTAACTTAATAACCTTCTTCCTGGCCTGGGGAAATAAAACATACAAAAGGGTGATCTCAAATGCTCAGTAAGGGTAAACAAAAGAAATATCAATCACATCATATTCATGAGAACATAACATTTTGGAAATCTTAACCTGAAAAAGAGATCATAATTTCATAACATGGGATAAATCATAGTAGTGAAATGTAATCCCAATAATCATAACTTAAAACATGAAACTTTGTGGCATCCACACATAATCATAGAGAATCATTCCTCAGTAGTCAAGACTCATAGCCAAGATTATCTTAGCGGAAAAGTCCATTTCTGAACCGAGTTCACTCCTCGTTTCAGTCCTATTTCACTGAACCGGTTTAACCTTTCATTCTATCCATGTCTATCTCATGAGATATAAATCTTTATCCAATGCATTGGAGGGATATATAGGTCCCACCCATTTCATAATGATACAATTCTTATGTGTGCCACAAAATTATAAACCATACATCATAGCATAACCCATGTAATAAAAATGGGATTCTTAAACATCGTGACATCATAAAACAATTCATATAAGACAAAGGAATTCATAAAAATAATTACATCACAACATAATCAAATCAATGTAATAACAGGGATAGAAACAGAACCCTATATTATCTTAGATGGAAAATAATTTTGATAAAACACTTGAATTCCATTCTTGAGAAAAATATCCTTTCTACTTCAAAAACATTTTCCTTTCTTAACATGACATATAATTTTGAACTAAAAGTAGTTAATTAAAAATAAACTTGAGAACTTGTAATGTAAGATTCATGGAAATAATGTTCTAAAAATCCATTCATGCCGTATAAGTTAAAAAAACATTATTCACGTACTTTTTTCGGAAAAGTCAAAAAGTACCTCATATGAAAAACGATAAAAGATTCCTTTCATATATTTTACTAAAAACTCACCGAAGGGTAAAATTCGATTTAAACAATTTTATGAGGATATAGATAATATGACATATTGAGGAAACATGGATTTGGATGATAAATATTCCCCAGTAAATTCTGAAGTATCAACAATCTCGGATAAAAATTGAGATTGCGAGATTCTCCCTTACCTTAGGTCCGATTTGCATCGTAAGTGTCTGATCCTCCTATATAATGATTTAAATAATGTTATTGACTTATTCCAGAATCATACTCATTGTTATGATATCATATATGGTCATATTCTTAGCTTCTTACTAGTAATATTTCATTGCAACTTCTTATTCATGTGTTTATTACTTTTTGTTCTTAGGCGTGTTTTGTCGAATAAATTCTTATTCTTCTCTTTAGATTATAGATACAACATTTTCAGAATGGTATTAGTGTAATATATATCATATTAATTCATTCAATTCATTTATATAATCATTATGCAATGAAGATCATGTATAACGAGTCACATCACATCATGCAGAAGGTATTCCGTACGTACGCACGAGTGATGATACCGTTCTCATGATCATGGAATTGTATTGTAGTGTATGAATACTATTTCAGAATCAATAACACTTTACAATAATCATATATAGTTATTTATTTTCACCATTATACCCATCCAAGTAAGGTGGTGGTGGAAAATAGATTACACCACCGCGTGGAGACGGTATTCTGTACGTACGCACACGCGGTGATTTCATTTTCCGTAGGATGGATAGATGGTGAAATAGGGTTGATTCATACTTATAATAACATATCATTATATGAGTGATACTTATGTTATTACTTCATAATGAAACAACTAAATAAGAATAAGTGGAAGAAGAAATAAAGTTGAAAGAATCGGTAACAGACATTACCTCTTCTTTGAAGCGCTTCTTTGAGACCTCCTTTTAGGGAACTAAAATTGGTCTTTGAAGAAGACCAGGACCTCTAGGATGTTTATAGGGAATTGGAGAAGATAATTTTTCAGGGTTTGGGAAAGCTTTAATTCTCAAAGTGGTGTGAGGAAGAGAGGGAGGAGGTGCCCTTTTATAAGGGAGGAGAGGGGCACCTTTGGAAAAACTAAAAATATTATTTTATTATAATGTCATATTCGGTTTTTAATAGTTCCAAATTGATTAATTTCGAAGCTAAGGTGGGGATGGGTCGAAATACTCTCATCAAATAGAATTTAGAAAAGTTTAGGTATCTATTTTAACCCTATCATTTATATTTAACATTAAGTTAAATAATTTTACTTTTATTGTGTCTTCTTGTTTTCTTACACCATAAGGTTAATAAACTTACTATAATAAGCCAAACGAACCCTATGTTATTTATTGTTAATATATATAACATTATCTAAGTCATTTGTCCTAACCATAGATTTTTAGGAATAAAATACCAATTAATAATATAATATTTGTTTTAAAAACAATTTTTTGTCAATTTTGACACTATTTGGTAATTGATTTTTCTGAAAATCATAACAGAAATATTAGTTCGAAAAAAGTTAATTAAATCAGTAATAATATGTAATATTTACCTCGAAAATTATTGTAATTCATAAAAATTCTCAAAGTTCACATATTTGTGTCTTTATAACATCAATTATGTCAATCTTTCATTAATAAGATAATTACTGCATCATCATTGTGTCATAAATAAATTAAATTATTTAAGTTCTACAAATTACAAATAAAATACCATTATGTAGGAAATATGTTTAGCTTTATAATTAATATTTATAGTCGAATGTATCTTATGTATAACCCTATATTAAAAATGATTTAGTTATTAAACATTGATTTTAACTATTTTAACCCTTCTTTAAATAAATTAATAATAAATGTCCTAATCTAATCCAAGTGGACCTAAATGTTCATATTTTATTCCTAAGGTTGGTTTGGTAAAATTACACTTATCCAATAGAATTATGACATGTTTTAGGGTAATAATAATAACATTTTTACCCTTAATTACAGTATTTACTTTTAACCGTGGTAAAAAAGTAAAAAGTTACTATTCACCAAAAACTATTTTAATCTCATTGAACCACATTTTAGTCCTTGATATTAACCATGTCTCTTGAATTTTCAAAATTCCACTCACAGAAGTGGTAAAATTATGTTTTATGTAAATTTGAAAATTCTCCTAGGAGGTGGGTAAAAGACGGTGAAAAGTTCAATAAAATTTTTCTATATCTAAAATTTTTATAAAATGACTCAAATGAATTGAATTGAACTTATATAGTTATTATGTATAAATTTTGACCTAAATTAAATTTAAATAATATATATAATTATTTAAATAAAAAGTTGGTTTTTAAATAGTAACCCAATGTTTTCACTATTCATCAATAATTGAATGTTTTCAGAAAAATTCCAAAATTTTACCCTAGGCTAATTTCGATATTACGAATCCAAAAATGAAGTCAATTTTTAAAAATAAAATTAAAAAAAAAATCAAAAAGTGGTTATTACTATTCATAATGGTTAGTTTTAATAATATTTTAATAACATATCATTGTTTAGTGAAACTCGATATTGCGTATGACGCAAGCTATCGAGGAAGGCCGCGGTTGCGTGTAAAGCAATCCAAGATATTGTTGTGTGTAGTGAAAGATTCCTTTGATGATTTATATAACATAAAAACAAAATATTTCTCATTAAAGTCTCGGGTGTTACATTCTACCCCCCTTAAAATGAATTTCCCCCTCGAAATTCATCACTTTGTAACAAATAGATGAGGATACCTTTCCCTTATCATATCCTCAAGCTCCCATGTAGCTTATTATAATTGGTGGTTCCTTCATAAAACTTTCACCAAGCTAGTGGTATTTTTCCGTAGGACTTTTTTACTCCGATCAAGATTCTCTATCGACTGTTCTTCATAAGAAAGATCTTGTTCCAGCGGTATCACTTCTGAGCTGAGTATATGTGAAGGATCAGGTATGTACTTTCTCAAGAGAGATACATGGAACACATCATGAACTTGGGAGAGATTCGGTGGAAGCGCCAATTGGTAATCTACCTTCCCAACATGATCCATAATTTCAAAAGGACCGATATATCTCGGGCTCAACTTTCCCTTCTTTCCAAATCTCATGACCCTCTTCCAGGGCGATATTCATAAGAACACTTTATCACCCACTTAAAACTCTAGGTCTTTTCTTCGGTTGTTGGCATAACTTTTTTGTCGACTCTGAGATGCTCTTATGTGTTGTTGAATAGATCTGACATTTTCTGTCATCTCATCAACAACATCAGGTCCTAATAGCTTTCTTTCCCCAACTTCATCCCAGCAAGTTGGAGTCCTGCATTTCTTTCCATAGAGAGCTTCATAAGGAGCCATCTGAATACTGGATTAAAAGCTATTACTATATGAAAATTCCACCAAAGGTAGGTGTTGATCCCAACAACCTTTGAAATCCATAGAGAAAGCTCTCAACATATCTTCTAGAGTATGAATTGTTCTCTCAGACTGACCGTCTTTCTGAGGATGATAAGCAGTGCTAAAACTCAACTCTGTATCCAGAGTATGATGAAGACTTCGCCAGAACTTTGAGGTAAACCTCGGATCCCGATCAGATATAATGGAATGTGGTAATCCATGCAATCTTACCACTTCCTTCACATATATCTTGGCAAGCTGATCCAGAGAGAAATCCTCTATAATAGCAATGAAGTGTGCAGACTTTGTAAGACGATCAACTATGACCCAGATAGCATTATTGCCTTTGGATGTTTTAGGATGTCCAGTGACAAAGTCCATAGTGATGTTTTCCCGTTTCCATTCGGGTATGGGTAATGGTTGTAACATCCCATTAGACTTCTATCTCTCAGCTTTAACTTGCTGACAAACCAAGCATCGAGATACATATTAGGCAACATCTCTTTTCATTCCATCCCACCAGAAGTACTCTTTCAGGTCCCTACACATCTTCGTGCTTCCAGGATGAATAGAGAATGAAGAACTATGATCCTCATCCAGCAACTCCTTCTTTAATTCTGGGATGGGAGGAACACAAACCAGATTCTTGAACTTTATTATCCCATCACAATCAAGGTTGAATTCAGGAATATTTATCACCTTCTTTTGTAAATCTACATCTTCTTTCTACGCCTCTTTAATCTTCACATGTATAGATGGTTGAACATTTAATTGAGAAAGATACGATTTTTCCCCTTCCATTATAATTCCAAGATCCATCCTCTATAAATCAATAAATATTAGATCTTTTGTAATCCTGATCATGGATAATCCATCATGGTCTTGTCGACTTAATGCATCTACCACCTTGTTTTCTTTCCAGGGGTGGTAATGAATTGATCAGTCACAATCCTTAATCAGCTCCAACCATCTTCTTTGGCGCATATTCATCTCCTTTTGTGTGAAAATATACTTTAAACTTTTATGATCAGTATATATATCACACCTTTCTCCATAAAGATAATGCCTCTAAATCTTTAATGCAAAGATTACCACAGCTAACTCCGAATCATGAGTTGGGTAGTTTTTCTCATGGAATTTCAACTGTCGTGAGGCATAAGCTATCACCATATCATTTTGCATAAGAAAACACCCCAATCCCTTCTTGGATGCATCACTGTAGATCACAAACCTTTCTCCACTACAAGGAAGTGTGAGCACAGGTGCACTGGATAACCTTCTTTTCAAGTCCTTGAATTTATCTTCACATTCCTCTGTCCACACGAACTTAATCTTTTTCAAGTCAACCTGGTGAGTGGATTAGATTATGGTGAAAAATCCTTCACAAAACGTCGATAATATCCAGCCAAACCAAGAAAACTTCGGATCTCAGTTACTGTTGTTGGTCTCGACCATCTTTCGATAACCTCTGTTTTTGCTGGATCCACAGATATCACATCTTTTGAGATTATGTGACCCAAAAATGAAACATTTTGAATCCAAAATTCACACTTCGTAAATTTGGCATAAAGCATCTCCTTTCTCAGGGTCTTCAATATAATTCTCAAGTGATCTTCATGTTCTTCCTTGCTCTTTGAATAGACAAGAATATCGTCTATAAAGACAACCACAAACTGATCAAGATAGTTTCTAAAGACTCTATTCATCAGATCCATGAAGATAGCAGCGGCATTAGTAAGACCAAATGGGATCACTATAAATTCATAGTTTCTATTCCTTGTACGGAAAGTCGTCTTTGGTATATCCTCTCTTTTGACCCTTAATTGATGACACCCTGAACGATGATCAATCTTGGAAAATTATTGAGCTCCACATAGTTGGTCAAATAAGTCATCAATGCGTGGGAGATGATATTTGTTCTTGATAGTGATCTTGTTAAGTTCTAAATAATCAATGCAGAGTCTCATTGATCCATATTTCTTCTTAACAAACAAAACAGGTGCTCCCCAAGGTGACGCACTAGGGTGTATGAATATTTTATCAAGATTCTGTTGGAGTTTCTTCTTCAATTCCTGCAACTCAATCGGGGACATTCTATAAGGTGTCTTTGAAATAGGCGAAGAACCCGGTATGAGTTCTATTGAAAACTCAACTTCACAATTTGGTGGAAGACCCGGTAATTCCTCCGAAAAGACATCGTCAAACTCCCGTACAATGGGAATATTCTTAATCGTGAGTTTCTCACCAACCATTTGAGATAAATAACCTTCATTTAGTGGAATCAAGACCCATAAGATGGATGAAATTTCCACTGGAAGGTTATGTTCATCCTTGAATTGATAGACGATCATAGATTGATTTGGAATATGAAATGTGACTTCCCTTCTTTGGCAATTGATTTGAGCTCCATATAAAGAAATCCAATCCATGCCAAGAATCACATCAAATTCCACTATAGGAATGATAAAATGATTTTCATGAAGCACTTTCCCACAAAATTCAATCGGAGAAGAATTATAAACTTTTGATGCGACTGTTGTGCCACTAAGAGTTGTCACAGCTAACTCAACATCTAATTGTTGAGGTAATACAGTGACACCCTTAGAAAATTCTTCAGAAATAAAAGAGTGGGTGGATCCAGAACCAAATAAAACATTTATTACATTTGGATAGATGGTAAGTGTACCTTTCACCACTTCGTTATCATACTCCCCATCGCTGATAGAAATTGCATGTGACTTTCCTTTGTCTTTGGCCTTAAGAGTTTTTTGACGTCGATCATCATCATCAACCCTTGGATTTGGGAATTGATTGGCATAATTCCTCATCTCCTTGCACTTGAATCATTGAAGGGTAGTAGGTTCATTCTGCATATCCCTTCCTTTGTCTGCATCATTAGACATCTTCTTCCCATTATGTCGACATTCAATTGCCCGATGACCTTCTTTTCCACACTTATAACATTTTCTTGTCCCCTTAGGAAAATTTCCTCCATGTTTCTTTCCACACATTGATCATAAGGGAAAAATCATCTTCTTTTCAGCGTTCTCTTTAGATTTTCTTTTGAATTCCATTTTCCTCTTCTTATCAAACCCATATGACTAATGGGTTACTCCAATCTCCATTTCAACTTTGAGATCACATCGAACGATTTCCTCGTAGCTATTGAAGTCCCTTATGGATAACGCCCTTTGAAGACTTGGTTTTAAGCCACTAAAGAATCGATCGATCTTACTCTCAGGTTGGATGATAATACCAGAAGCGTACCTTGAAAGTCTTGTAAAATTTTCTTCGTAGGTACCAACAGATTCATCATCCTTTTGCTTTAGTTCAAGAAACTCTTTCTCCATCTTTGTTCGGGGAATACGAGGGAAGTACTTATTGAAAAATAAGTTCTTGAACTCCTCCCATTCCATGGACTCAATTTCATCGCTTTTCCTCGTATTATTAATAAGATTCCACCATTGATTAGCATCACCTTCCAAACGATAAAATGCTAAGATGAATTTATCATGTTCAGAACATTGAAGAACTGAAAATATATTTTCAGTGGTACTAATCCATTGTTCAGCCACTAATGGATCAGAAGACCCGCTGAATGAAGGTGGACGCTGCCTCGTGAAGGATTCAACAGAATTTTTCTCCTTCCTTTGCTCGTTTGGAAGTCTTGCATGATTCATAGCTTGGGAAAGTTGTGTGAGCAAGGCTACAAGATTTTGCATTCCAGCTCCCATAACGTTTGGTTGCTTAGGGGGACAATCATTGCATTGCCTGTCGCATTCCGCATTAACACGGTTCCTTCAGGTTCCATCCATGGACTAAAACCAAGAAGAATAGTGTGAGAAACACTATTTACAATAGGAAAACCACATAATCCAGAATAAAATTTTACACTTAAGGTCTTATCAAAGGTTATTTATGACCATTTCTAAAACACTAAGATTGTTTTCTATGCTTAGTCTTATCCTTAGGGTTCTTACTAAGGCTTTCACATCCTAGTTTCTAAAGGTTGACTATACCTTTCCCTTGATACTAACTATAACGACCCATACTTGACATACATTGTTAATACTTCAAAATTGAAGAAAACTTATTAAAACATATAACAACACCAGGAAAGGACCGTATAGGTATAGTGTCTTTAGAAACTGGGAAACATAAACAACTAGTTCATAAATCATCTACATTGTCTCCCATTTATTTCATCATATCTATAGTCCCTTTTGGCATATCCTACTTAATAACCTTCTTCCTAACCTGGGGAAAGGAAACATACAAAAGGGTGAGCTCAAATGCTCAGTAAGGATAAACAAAAGAAATATCAATCACATCATATTCATGAGAACATAACATTTTGGAAATCTTAACCTGCAAAAGAGATCATAATTTCATAACATGGGATCACTACTACAAACACAGCCTTTATCAGTGCTAAAAATGGCCTTTATCAGTGCTAGAAAAGCGCTGATAAAGCCAGCGTAGATAAAGGGGGGTCCCCTTTATCAGCGCTCCGAAAAGCGCTGATATAGGACCCCTTTATCAGCGCTAAAAAAAGAGCTGATAAAGGGGTCCTATATCAGCACTTACTTTATCAGCACTTTCGTTTTAGCGCTGATAAAAGTTAAAAAAATTAAAAAAAATTAAAAAAAATTAAATTTTTTTTTAAAAAAAAATTAAAAAATACTGTGAATCAGGTGGGCTTTTATAGATCTTGAGCCCCCCATTTTACAGTGTTTTTCTTCCCCTGTACAGCACCCCACACACCCCACACACCCCCTTCACCCCTTTAACAGTGCTTGCTGCTATATTCCCCCATGCGCGCACTCCCCTGCCTCCCACAGGATTTGAACTTGAGACCTCCCCCCTGCGCGCCTAAGCCTTTACCGCTACTCTATTTTGATTTGTCTTACAATTCATGATATATATATATATATATAGTTATATTTATTCGTATAGTAATATATATTTATATGAATATATATATAGTTATTAGATTATAATATATATATATAGTTATATTAGAATATATATATATATATAGTTATATTAATATATATATATATAGTAATATAAATATATATATAGTGATATTAATATATATCTATATATATATATATATTTAGTTATATTTATTCGTATAGTAATATATATTTATATTAATATATATATATAGTTATATTAACATAGATAGTTATATAAATATATATATAGTTATATTAATATATATATTTATAGTAATACTAATATATATATATGTAGTTATATTAATATATATGTAGTTATTAGATTAATATATATATATATATATATATCGTTAGATTAATATATATATATAGTTAGATTAATATATATATATAGTTAGATTAATATATAGGTATATAAATATTAATATATTGGTATTTTAAATAAAATGGATATTAGTTATTATTTAGATAAAGCTAATATATTTTATATGTAAATATGTTTAATTGTTTATTTAAAAAATTTAATTTTTAGGTGCGAATATATAAAAAATATGTACATATAGTTATATATTTGATTATAAATAGAAGTTCATTATAAAAAAGGATGAAATTTCAAAGAAATAATATCAATATGAAAGTAATACCTTGGAATAAATTCATTCCCCGCCAAAAAAAACCAATAATACCCCCTTAAACGAGTTTGAAAATCCACAAAATGTTAAAAAATCTGGGTACCCCGACACAAAACTCAGTTTTGGAGGCCTTCTGGGACTCATTTGGCCTCGAAAAACGCTTGACCGGGGCTCCCACTGGTCACAACGACGTAGAGCTCATCACAGGCTTCGATTTGATATGTGGTAGAGCTCAAACGGACACCCAGATCAAAAGTTATGGCCGTTTGAAGTTTGAGTTGCGTTTTCAACATATTTTGGATCTTTTTTTTAATTTTTTTAATTTTTTTAGTCCTCAAATTGTTATTAAATGACTATTACTCCATAATTATTATCAAATTATTAATTAAAAATATTTTTTTAATTTTTTAAGAAGTCATTTTCACTAAATATCTTATATATTAAGTATAATAAGTGTAAATGTACATTTATACTAATCTAAAATATATTTAAAAATTATATATTATATTTATATAACAATATAACTATATTTATATATTAATATATTAATATATTAATATATTTTTTAAATTTTTTTTGAAGCCAACCCTTTATCAGCGCTACTAAACAAGCGCTGATAAAGGGGGGCGCTGCGAAAAACTGTTTTTGTGGTAGTGGATAAATCATAGTAGTGAAATGTAATCCCAATAATCCTAACTTAAAACATGAAACTTTGTGTCATATACACATAATCATATAGAATCATTCATTAGTAATCAAGACTCATAGCCAAGACTATCTTAGCGAACAATGTCCATTTCTGAACCGATTTCACTCCTCGTTTCAGTCCTATTTCACTGAATTGGTTTAACTTGTCGTTCCAGCCATGTCTATCTCATGAGATATAAATCTTTACCCAATGCATTGGATGGAGATATAGGTCCCACCCATCTCATAATGATACCATTTTTATGTGTGCCACAAAATTATAAACCATACATCATAGCATAACCTATGTAATAAAAGTGGGATTCTTAAACATCGTGACATCATAAAAAAATTCATATAAGATAAATGAATTCATAAAAATAATTCCATCACAACATAATCAAATCAATGTAATAATAGGGATAGAAACAGAACCCTATATTATCTTATATGGAAAATAATTTTGATAAAACACTTGAATTTCATTCTTGAGGAAAATATCCTTTCTACTTCAAAAACATTTTCCTTTCTTAACATGTCATATAATTTTGAACTAAAAGAAGTTGATTAAAAATAAACATGAAAACTTTTAATGGAAGCTTCATGGAAATAATGTTCTAAAACTCCATTCATGCCATATATGTTAAAAAAAACATTCTTCTCGTACTTTTGTCGGAAAAGTCAAAAAGTACCTCGTACGAAAAACGACAAATGATTCCTTTCATATATTTTACTAAAAACTCACTGAAGGGTAAAATTGGATTTAAAAAATTGTAGGAGGATATAAATAATATGACATATTGAGGAAACATGGTTGTGGATGATAAATATTCCCCAGTAAATTCTGAAATATAAACAATCTCGGATAAAAATTGAGATTGCGAGATTGTCCCTTACCTTAGGTCCGATTTTCTTCATAAGTGTCCGAACCTCCTGTATAATGATTTAAATAATGTTATCGACTTATTAAAGAAGCATAATCATTTTAATGATATCATATATGGTCATATTCTTAGCTTATTATTAGTAATAGTTCATTGTTACTTGTTATTCTGGAGTTTATGACTTTTTGTTCTTATGCGTGTTTTTTCGAATAAATTCTTATTTTTCTCTTTGGGTTATAGATACCTCATTTACGGAATGGTATTAGTGTAATATATATCATATAAATTCATTCAATTAATTTATATAATCATTATGCAATGAAGATCATGTATAACGAGTCGCATCACATCGTGGAGATGGTATTCCGTACGTACGCACGAGCAATGATATCGTTCTCATGATCGTGGAATTGTATTGGAGTGTATGTATAATATTTCAGAATCAATACCACTTTAGAATAATTATATTTATTTATTTATTTGCACCGTTATACCCATCCAAGTAAGGTGGTGGTGGAAAATAGATTACACCATGGCGTGGAGACGGTATTCTGTACGTACGCACGCGCGGTGATTTCATGTGGAACATTCCATTGATTCTCAAACATGGAAATCTATTCCTTTTTGAGAAATCACATCCAATATGTGGTGGCATGATGCTGAGATAATTAAAAGAAGTGATTAGATGGTTATACTATTGATTGATTATCATGGTCGTCATTTGATGTAAATCATCCTAATTTTTTAGATGTGATGTGTAAAAACATGTTTGGTTAATCCTATGATGGTTTTAATATGATTGGTTAGATGCTTACTGATCATAGACCGTTGACAATTTTTATATACATTTATAATATTCCTCCAAATATGTGTATATAAAAATAATTCATCATATTGAATGTTCTAATATATTTACCTTTTGATCCTATAACTGATATATATACTCACTTTCAATCTTTAATTATATAGTTGAAACATGTTTTGTATATGAGTGTGTGCACATTCAATGATTCATCAGAAAAAATATGTTAGAAGCGTGTTTCCCTTTTATGGAGTATAACTGATTCCTCTACTAATGTAATGCTATCTATTAGGTGCACAAAGGAAAAAAAATTATGTCATATTGTTATGATTAATACTTGATCTATAAGTCTTAAATAACATCTTAGTTTCTATTTCATAGTGTATAGAAATTTTTTTCCAATGGATCATCTATATAAGAATAATCATCAGAGGAATGATAATACCATGGACACTAAATATCCCCCTCATCATATGGAAAGAACAAATATTTTTAGTGAATTTAAATATTTTACTTTTTCATTATGGAGAGGTCAAATGAAATCATAAAAGAGGAATAATGTTGACAATGAAGCCACTTACAATTGGAAAAAAAAGAAGTATGTTTTTTTTGGTTTTTGTATTCATGTAACAATGATTCAAATAATTGTTTTTTGAAATAATGAACATTTAGAAAATTATATGTCATATTTTTCATTATATTATTAAAAATATCAATGGAAGACTAAATATGACATCTGATCTCATCAAGACTTATCGGATTGAGGTATTAGAACATAACCGTGTCAAGTGTGTGTCGGTGAAAACAAATGGAAAATTACCTATGTTGGTTATGTGATGACACATTTAGAGAAAATAAATTACTGAAATTATTGACGAATATCAAGGTTCCTGGTGGCTATTCCAGTAACAAATGTATATGAGTCAACATACGGGATTTAAAACTAAAATCATTAAAAAAATATAGATTTTCACTTTTTTCATCATGAATTGACTCCAATTGAAAATTGGAATTTTCAATCCAATAATGTAAGGGTGATAGTGACTTTTTGATCCATTTTTTAGATAATTTTTTTAAAATGATATCTAATTAAAAATTTATAAAAATTCTACAAGAGGCGACATTAATTTTTTTGAGTTGGAAAACAGTTTTCCTATATCAGTTTCAAATTACATGATAAATTTAATAGTTTATCTTTCCACTGAAACAATTCTTATGGATTTATCCTACTGAAATTAATTTTTGAATAATGAAATAATATGTTGAAAACAAGAATCATATTGAATGTTCCATTGTGAGATGTTTTCCTTTTCAAGAATGTATGGATTTTTGTTCAATGTATATTTTTAATGTGAGCACAAGACAGAAATAGAAAATGAGAAATGAAGATGATAGGAATGAATAAATTTATCCTACATTTCAATCTGTTCCTAAAAAATAGAAATTTTTTGGTCATATACATTTGCTAAATTTAGCCTTGAAGAGTAAGATATGGCACGTTGAAAAATCTATTTATACCATGGTTTTTTTAGTGACAATATCAAGTATGTAATTTGAATATTTATATGATATCTCATACAATTTCATTTCAAATATACTGTAAACTTTTTTATAATTTTATGTGGGGAACATAAATAAATAAAATTTAGATTTAATCAGTCATTTCCATTGATTTGAAGAGATTATTTTCATAGAAAACAGTTTCCTTTGTTAAAATAAAATATATGAACATTAAATTAATAAAGTTAAAATATTGATATTCATTTAATTGTATTTTTAATATATATTTCAGGTATCGATTTTACCTATTGACTCTATTTATTAATAGTCGAGATCATTGGATTTTAGTCCCAATTATTTGGTTTGGGATTGAAAATATTTTTTAATCAACTGGTATGAGTATTTTATAACTAATTGAATGGTAAAAATGAGAACAGCGCATTTTAGTGTTATGGTAACTACTAAAATGGACTAATATTCTAGAGCATATGATAGTAAGACTTGAATTTAAAATGTGACTGACTAAAAATTATATTTTTATTTAATTATATAAACCATAGAAACGAACTAGATCAAGGTGGTTGAAAATCCTTAAGGCATTAGTAATCTCCACTCAAAATGTGATTTTAATCATTTGGGAGAGAACCAGTACATGATTATTCAATTCTGGGCATTCAAGGATTCCTTTTTCTAGATAATAAATCCGTTAAAAAATTTCCCTCCATCCATTAGTGGCCAATCTAAATCCTTTGATCAATGATCCTTCCATATATTTTAACAATGTTAATCAGATCCCATAGAGAGAAATCATTACATCCAAAAAATAAACCATCACTTTGTAATTATATTTCACCTCTATAACAAAAATGTTATTTAATTTTCAAAACCTTATATCCTTCTCCATCAAACATTATTCTACACCAATTGAATACCTAGACTATAGTTGGAGATGAAACAAAAAATGGCATACCCCACGCTATCACATACAATTCCACCTCCTACTATAAACCCAATTGAACATGATCCATCCACGTTGAGCTTCAACCTTGGAAATTTCAAAGTTAAGAAGATCCATAAACTTATGTTGTTCCCCCATGTCCCATCCATTTAATTAACCTATCATGAGATTACACACTGATATAAGAATGAAGACTGCCCTCTAGGTATGAGTCTTGTGGGTTCTTCCACTAGATTGTTCAAACAGAGATGGATAAAAAAGAGAGTATATCATACCTTCTATGGTCTTATTATGAGAATACCATATAATCTATCACACATCATTGAAAATAATATAATGAGATTTTACTTTCAACTTGTTCAGATCCATATTATAAAACCAATTATCGAGAAATTCCATCATGTATTCCCTTTTTAACTCAATGCCAATGTAGATTCCATGGATTTACCATATATAGAGCACCCATTCCCCATTAAATAATATAACCAACCTTGATTATTTATTTGGAAATGAACATAACCATCATATGAAATCCAAACATGCACATATCTTATGGACATTTTTGTTAGTGGGAAACTCAGGGTTTTGCAGCATCCATAAAAAAATATTTTCTGGGGGATCATTTATTACCACATCATTTATACCCACTCATCAGTATTTTCACTGATATGAACCATTTCTCTGATGTTCCAACTATTAAAATGACCCTACGATTATTTAGTGAACATGAATTTATTAGGCTCTTGTGACAGGATAACATAATCTAATATACTTATTTGAAGTAGATTTGTATCAGTGTTCATGAATCCAGCAAACATGATAGATTATTCCAAAATAATATTCAAAACATGAAAAAAATATCTTCAGACCATTTCTCAATTCCAAAATCTAATATCACTACTTCCAACAATGCATCATTCCCTCCCTTCCACAGTCTCTAGGTTATCAGTCATACACCTTATGAAACTTGTATTCCACTTTTTAACCAAATTCCATTATCTCCATTCTTATATATACCTATTATGAATGAACCACTCCTACATTGTTTTCCCTTAAATTATCTCCCAATCTATTTTTCCTACATGGCTTCAATAGCCAGTGACACATCATGTATGTTAATACCTCCTTCCCCAATTTTCCTTTCTATACTCTCCCATAATTCCTAGTGGAATCTTTTAGAATACTTTACATCCCAAATAAAACTGGTCATGATCATTTTATCACATTCGACTATCACTTTTAGTGCTTTCATCAATACCAATTTGAGAATCCTAATCAAAGATTGTAATCTTTTCACCCGATTTACACATCCCCGAAATGAAATAAATCTTTTTTTATTGTTTCTAATGTGAACATTGATCCAAAAAAGTATTCTATGAAACTGATATTTCACGATTCCTATATTCAAGAGTGGTGAACCAATATAATCAACGAAAAAAATAACCTATATGCATTCCCATATTGTTCTCAATTAATATAATGCATCTCCCTAGAAAATTTCCAGATATATAATCTAATATCTTACCTTGGTTGATACTTTGACCGCTATTATTTTTGTACACCTCCATAATTTTTTTTATTCCATTAATATATCTTTGTGAACCATTTATGAGATGGAGGATGTCATATGAAAAAATTATATGGGAGACTGTGAAGTTCCGACATATATTTCCTATGAGGAATAATAGATCCCATTTCTAGACCAGATTTTGCATTCCATGAAACTGTATCCTGGGTCACGATAAAGAAGCCATGGGAGGCTGGTTCACCAATACTTAAGTTTATTGTTTTCTTTAGAAAACTAATACATTTCCACATAATGTAAATGTAAATCCATGGGGAGAAGTATCACCTAATGAATAGATCATTCAATCATTCATTGAAAACAAAAAACCTCATTCTTATGATAATAATACTCCACTCAAATCTTTTAAATGACTTATCCATGACCATT
Source organism: Viscum album (assembly GCA_963277665.1). NCBI lineage: Eukaryota > Viridiplantae > Streptophyta > Magnoliopsida > Santalales > Viscaceae > Viscum > Viscum album. Next base: position 344,968,387 of record OY728156.1, read on the forward strand.
TTTATAATAATGATTGAAACCTAGGTATTATTTTTAATTTTATTAACTATTTGATTTGAAATACCATCTTCTCCTTTAATGGACCTTACATGTATAAATATATGTTGTTCCTCTGATACCATTCTTCGTATCAAGATTTTGAGTCATCTATTCAATAGGGTATCCAAAATATTATATTTAAAATTGCATTGGAAAATTGGCATTAATTGGTTGATCATCATAAGTTGATGGATATTTTGAACAAAACCCACTTTGGAGGTAGAAACCACCCTTAGTAAAGATCCACCTCTAATGAAATAAAGCATTTCTTCATTATCCCACACATTGATTACAACCCTTGATTTCACAAGAAAATATACCAGAAACACATCCAGCCCTGAGGTACTATTCAGATTTAAGATCATCACCACCTATATGATATCATCTTCATTAAATAGGGCTTTATGGTTTCAATTATCCTCATCTTAAACAAATCTAGTAATTCACTCCATAAATCTCACAACATCCGATGATTTTACAACCCTACCACCACTAATTTTCATTACTTCCACTAAAATCACATCAATTTGTTTCTCGTCCAACCTTCCTGCTATATCGATATTCCCCATGTAAGAAATTTATGCTAAGTATTGATTTATCCTTTTAGTAACTGTATTTTATTTAATATATCCCTTAATGAAATCCATATTGTATCCCCCTCCCTCATTTAAAGGTCCCTAGATATCTCAATATAGTTCTTTTCAATCTAGTAAATTTTCCATGGAATATCACTTTTTTTAACATTTAATATGGAAGAAAGAATCATCCCATCTTTGAAGGTAACCCTAATAAGAATTATCCATCTCCTTTTTAATTTTCATGAAACTAGTGTAATTACATGTCTTTCTATTCACACATAGCATCAACACCCTTCTAAACTATTTTAGCTATGACATTTAACCTACCCATGGGTTCCCTATAATGGGGCAGTTACAGGAGTTGATAATGGTTGCTATAAAACAATCTATCCTTTTAAAATTTATTTAAAATGATAAGAACTCCACACTATTGTGATTCTTCTTAAAATCTAGAACTAGTTGTGATTGATCAGATAATGTCTCAGTGAGGTGGGTAACAGAAGATAAATAAAAATACTCAATACCTTGAATTATGGAATGAAATTTATCCATTCTAAACTATATTCACCTTATCCCTTATGTTATTGTTACACCATGTAAATTTGATTCATGAGAAACGAAGGTCCTAAAACTCATTCAAAGCCATGAATGATATGTAGTCCTACATCGGATTTCTGGAGTATGTCATACCGTCTTTCATATTTGTTCCATCTGGAATTGTCTTAATATATCAACTTTAAAACCATGATTTACCTCCAATATTGAATTTGGAGATATTTTCCCATAACATTTTCATATCATACAATTCAAAATTTAAATTAACAAACAACAAAAAAACATTCATACCCTGAAAAAATAAGGTGGTGATATGTCACTAGGATGAATCTTGGAACCCCTCTATTACTTCTTGTTTCAAAAAAACCCATATATTTTTTTTCATTTATATCCATTCATATAATCTAAGAACCAAATATAGTTTTAAAAATGAGAGACATGTACAGATCCTTGTTTTAGATATATTATAGATAAAATGGATACTTTCCAACTATGAGCTTAATTATATATAAAGGAACTCTCATCCCTCACACCCAAACCTATAACATTCCATTTCATGAACAAATTCATTGAATATATGAAATAATGTATTTTAATTCCAAAAAGTATCCCTTCCCTATCCCCCTCTGAGTTACATAAAAAAAAGGAATAATTATATTTAGAGAAGGTGATGCTCCCACTGGATATGGGTGTTGACACGAACTTTGGAATCACATGACATTTAGAATAAATTCCACCCCCATATTATAAAATGGCCTCCAATATTTTTAGCAACTCAAAGCTATTTAGAGAGAACACTTTTGATTCCCAAAGAACCTACATGTAATTTAATGGTACCTTGTTTCCTGATAATTATTTCTATTTACCTTCAAAACAATGACTAGCCATCCCTTATAAATTCCCCTCACCTACTGAATCCAACGCAACAAGTTCTTAAGAGATGTTTGATAAAAATTTCTCTAATGAATGAGGATAATGATCAGATAATGGGACATGGTATCCATGGGCCAATGGTTCCCCATGAAAATCCGATATATTTTTCTAAAAATATGTAACATATAACTTATTTAACATCTTCAGACTGAGAAAAGGAAAGGCATGACGGTCTTCTTTATAATTTTAATTTGGAGTTACTTTTACAAACACGTGTTCTCGAAGCAAGGAATGTGATGTCGAATCTGGTTTTCCTACCTCTAGTGATACTAAATCTCCAGACATGGATAAGAGAAAAATTCTATTCAAGACACTAGAATACTCATTCTATTCCTCTAATGTAGGATACTTTAGTTTAGGTTGCATCCACCTTATATAATAATTGGATGAATGGCCATGATGGAAACACCTACAACAGAAATGCTGAATCACTTGGTAAAATTCTTTTTTCCACCAAACAAACCCATATTCCCCCTATTCAAAACACATGAATGTAGTATAGAGGCCATGTATAATTCCAAAAAAATACATGGAACAATATCATCCTATAAAAAATCAGTGTCTTCATCCATACATACAAATGTTTCTTATCATTTAAAAACACATTGAATAAAGAGGTGGTTTCTATAATTGTAATGGTAGCCTGGGAAACATGACCTATATCACCGCTCTACATGAATCTGTCCCAAGGTGATTATACTATGACTTGTTTAATAGGGATAATTTACACATACTTCACCTGAAACCTTCTCTGAAACACACACTAATGAATTAATCCCATGAGTAAAAGTGGAATCAAAATTCCAAACTAGTTAATATTAATACAAAGGCCTTGTTTGGAACCCCCCACAAACCAAAAAAGCATCAACAGAACTTGAAGGCTGTTTTATCTAAACCAATGGAAGAAACTAAAGACCCGTTATAGAAATTATCTACCACAATTAATTCCTTATAAAAAATTCCACTGGTGAAAATATATCCCCTTGATCCACACAACTAGGCGCCACAACTATTACGGTAATTCTTAGTAGTCTCAACTGAGCCCGCTCCTCTCCTCCTGAGAGTGCCTCCTTGAATGATCTTGTACATGACACTTCCATATGAACATAGATACTATACATAAATAGAGACAACCCCAGTTTTTATACAGCGACTCCTGGTACATTATTTAAAAGAGAAACCAGATCTGATTCCACTTCTGATGGAGCCTTTAGAATAGGAAGTGAATTCAGCAGAGCAAGAAGTGTGTCCTTCCATATGACCGATCAGAAAAAATAAAAATGATTCATATTTTTGACTTTTTTAGAATATATTGTTATTCGATTTATACTCTCATGGTTTAGTTTCTATGATGAAACTTATATGGTTTTATTCAATGATGTAACATGGTGTATGTTTTATGATTGTAGGTTCAAACTTGTTGATATCATTCAATTACTAGCTACTGAGGGACCACATATTTTTGTATTAATAGAAAAATAAGTTTTTTATGTGAAAGATCATTTGAGACTAGATTATAGTATAATTGATATATTAATCCAAATATATATTTTTAATTACGGTGGGAAAAATGACACATTTGATTTCCCCTTTGGTGTTCACAAAAATAATGCATTAAGTGACTCAAATTTTCCCTTTGTGAGAGTTGATGTTTAACCTGAACAAGTGGTCGGTAATATACAGAATCAAACATATATTTTCAGAGTTCATTAATTTTACCTTGATATGGGTTTCTTAAGTTTGTATTTCTATAATTAATTTAATTTAATTTCAATTTGGAATGATATGTTTATTTTAGTATTTTCTGGGTTTAAGTTCACTTAATATTATTTATTTCAATTAAGAAAAATTATTTTATAGTGGGGTTTTTTTAAATGTATAACATGATTTAAAATTATTGTCACTAAAACAAGATACAAATTTTTTCATGTGTTCTTTTACTTATATGTTTTATGCATGATTTTTTAAACATTCTTTTAAAAACCTACATTTAATTATTATGTAGATTATTAAAAATATTGAAGATGTTTAATGGAAGCAATTATTTGACACTTATCGAAAACAATGTGAGAGCGGGTTTCCTCCTATGGTTTCCTAAGTGAGAATAATAATTTTAATATTTTTATTCTACATTATATGTAATACCATGCTCTTATTATTTATGTAATTTATTTGGTGACATTTATAAGAAATAGAGTTGACTCCTTCTTATCCTAATAGAATGGGTCTGAGTAGGGTTTCTCCTAGAGATAAACGGAGCACCCATTTTGCGTGTCCCCACCCTCCCCAACTAGTGGACACTCATCTACCACACTTTTTCATCCATCTCTTTAGCCTTTAGATATTTTCCCACCCAAACCTCAACTATCATATTCTTTAGACACTTATTCCCATACCCTATTCAGACTTCCCCCAATGATGTTCATATCTCAACCATATATATATCCATTGATGTATCTCCAATGTTACAACCCATATCCTTCCATGTCTATGCCATATATATTTACCACTATCCATCTGGGATATGACGATTTTATTCCATTAGCATCCACTATAGTGCATGGAGATCACCCCAATCATGCATTGGAATAGGAACATACATTAGAGGATACTAATTAAGGACAACCCATAGATCCATCAGAGCATAATGAGAATCCAACATCATGTTTTTTAAAATGTGTTTCAAATTATATAACATAATTTCATTTTCTATTATACTCTGACATAATTACTCTTTTTTCCATTGATTTTATTTAGTGGTATCTTCTAATAAGAAACATGGGTGCACCCTCATGTGCTCCTAGAATATCCAAACACAAATAATGGTAAATTAAAATGAAGATAATTTGATTATTGTTAAAAATTTCTTGAAGTGTAGAAGTTTCATGGGAACATTATCTAATTAATACGATATCATTCTAGTGAAAATAGTCTCTTAGAGTAATATTGATAGTAAAATCAAGGATAAATCATGGGTGGAGATATGGTGAAGAAAATTTGTTAAATTTATATCTATATAATTTTTTTATTTATAGGAATTAAATTTTTCATTATTGCACTGCTTTAAAATTCACATCAGTGATGTAGTTATGGATGAAATTTTGGTTGATCATATGGGTTTCTAGTGATTATATAAGTATGAGTTATCTGTTGTTTTTAAGAATAGATTTGGTTATTATTTAAAGGGTGTTCCAATATTCACTAATGGGACAACAACATAATAATAATAAATGAAAACATATTTGATGAGTTGTGAGTTTATGATATTTCAAATCCTTAATGGTTTTCATAAAAAAATTAATTCTAATTACATGCATTGATTTTTTTCTAGATTTCTCAGAAAAAAAAACAAAAAAACAATGATTCAATGAACTATTTTCATACCTTGGGATGTACTACAATTCCTATGTATTGGAAACACCATGTGATTTAATATGAATCAATATAATATTTAGATTTATATTTTCAATTATTTTTATTTTTTTCATAAATTTAAGGATTATTTTCACTAATGATTTTAATATAAGGCTAGAAATACCCCCATTACAATGGCCTAATACCATAACATTCAAATTGACTAATGGATTAATGGCCAAATGGATAATTTCCTTAACAACAAAATTATCCTAATGGACTAATGACCAATTGGCCTAATGGAATGATATAAAACTGGACCAATGGCCTAATGTGCTAATTAGACTAATGGAATAATGGTATAATGGATAATTGGGAAAATGGGCAAATGGCCTAATGTATGAATTCCCAATTTCCCTGATGGGATAATGGCCTAATGTGTTATTTGATAATTTTACAATTATCCAATTATACTAATTTCTTAATGGGAAATTTCTCTAATGAACTTATTGGACAATCTACCTAATGTCCAATTGGAAAATTGGACTACTAGCCCAATATCATAATTTCCAATTTGAAAAAAGGAATAACGGACTAATGAATAATTTACCTAATTGGATAATGAAATATTGTACTAATGTACAAATTGAATAATGGTATAATTACCAATTTGATTAATGGACTAATGTTATAATGTCCAATTGTCTAAATGGCCTAATGACCAATTGGACTAATAGACCAACGACCTAATGTTCAATTGGCCTAATAGCCAATTCTCTTAAATTTCGAATATATTTATATAAAATTGGACTCTTTGTGTAAGGTCCAATTTTCCAATTTTCCAATTGGCCTAATATTCATAATAAAAAATGTCCATGTGGCCTATTCTCTTAGGGTTTTAATGTCTAATTGTCCAAATGTCCTAATTTCTAACTGGCCAATTAGCCTAATTTTATAATTACCATATGTCCTAATGGAATAATGTCCCATTGGCATAACTACATAGTTCCCTAATGTCCAATTGGCCAAATGGACTAATTTACTAATGGAAAATTAGCCAAATGTCCAAAAATCCTATTGTCCCAATGGAAATTTTTCTAATTGGCCTAATTTTGTAATGGACTAATGGAAAATTGGCCTAATGTCCTAACGACCAATTTTCCAATTGGCCAAATGGCCTAATAGACTAATTTTACAATTTTCCAAATTTCATAATGTTCATTTGTCATAATGACCTAATGTAAAATTGGCCAATTGGCCTAATAGCCTAATAGACTAACATAATTTTACAATAACTGTATAATGAAAAATTGTCCTAATTTCGGAATTTTAAAATTTACCTAATCTTCTAGTGGAATAATGACCAATTGGATGAATATTCAAATGGCCTAATGGGAAAGTGCCCAATTGGCCAAAAGGCTAACATGACAGTTGGCCTAATAGAATAAGGACCAATTTGCCATTATGCCTAATGGACCAAATGGCTAATTAGCCAGTTGAACTAATGGACTACGGTCCAATTAGCATGTTACCCTAATGGACTAATGTCAAATTAGCTAGTTTAAAAAAATTCTATTAACCTAATGGAATAATGTGAAATTGGCCAAATTTCATAATGGCCAATTATACTCGTTGCTTTATGGCCAACTGGCCTAATGTCAAAATTTTCAATTGGCCTAATGGCCTAATGAAGAATTGGCCTATTGGCCTAATGTTTAATTGAGAAAATATAAATACTTTTATATTCCTAATTAAAAAAAGGCAAATTGGGATAATGGTATAAAGGTCGATTGTCCAGTTGGCCTAATGTCTGAAGGGCTAATGGCCAATTGTAAAACTAGCCTATTGGACAAATGAAAAAATTCCTTTATTAGATAATTTTCATAATGACCTAATGACTAATTTTCTTAATGGACTATTTGATAGTTTCCCTAGTGCCCTAATGGAAAATGTTCATAATGGATAATTATCCAAATGGCCTAATGGCTGATTGGCTTAATGGCCTAATGTCTAATTGGAATTATGGACTAATGGCCCGATGAACAATTGACCAAATAACCTAACAACTGATTTGCCTAAAGTCCAATATTTATAATGACTGGATGTCTAATTATCATTATTTTCCAATTTTACTAATGGACTAATGGACTAATGGGGTAATTGAAAATTGATCAATTGGGCTAATGACATATTGGCCAATTGGTTTAATTTGCATAATGTCCTAATTTCCTGAAGGAAAATAGGTGTAATTGTCTTAATGTCCTAATGGAAAATTCTCTTAATATTTTAATGGAATAATTAACCAATGTCCAATTTTCATAATGGACAATTGGCATAATGGACTAATGGAATATTTGTTGAATGGACAACTGGCCAAATGGCCTAATGGACTAATAGCAATTTTTCCAATTGGCCTTATCTCCTAATTTTATAATATCCTAATCACCTAATGGACTAATGGCCTAATGGGATAAATTTTCTAAACGACATAAATAGCCTAATATAGATAATTGGAATAATTGACCTAATTATCCTAATTGGCCTTGTTAGACTAATTGAATTAAATGGCCAATACTTCCTAAATCAATTAATTAGCCTAAATAGAATAATTTTACTATATGGAATAATTATCATAAACGGAATAATTGTCTTCTATGGCTGAAAGTTTCCTAAATTGTCCTAATTTTTCTAGTTTGCCAAAATTGGGAAAATAAATGGCTTAATAGGTTTTATTGGCCTAAATTGGATAAAATTCCATAAATGGACTAATCGGATAGACTAGCATAAATGAACTAAATATCCTAATTTGTATGAATTGGCATAACTTATCTAATTCTCCTAAATTGTCTTAATTGGATAAAATAACCTAAATTTTTCTAAATGGCCAAATTATCCAAAATGGCCTAATTGGCCAAAATTTCCTAATTATCCTATAAGGTCTAAATAGAAAAAAATGGTCCAATTGGCCAAAATGGTCTAATTAGAAAAATTACCCTATGTAGCCAAATTCGCCAAATTGGGATACTTTTCCTAATTTTCCCAAATAGACTAATTTGCCTAATGGGCCTATATAATCTTATTGGCCTAATTAGCATAGTTATCCTAATTTGCCTATATAAATTAATTGAATAATTTTAATAAATGGACTAATTAGCATAATTTTCCTATATGGACATAAGGCCCATTAGACAATTTAACAAAAAATCTAACCTAAAAATGAACCTAATGACCAAATGATCAAAATTTCTAGGTGAACAAATAACCAAATAAAATAACACATATACAATTGGACCGAAATGAAAATACATGAGTATTACATATCAAACCCTTATATTGAATTCTAATTACTATTTATTATTTATGTTATTGTACTAGTATCAAATTTCTAATCAGATGCACATTTATATGCTTCTTATTTAATGGAATTCATAAATAGCTAAAATTTAATTCATTCTACCTTTACGACATTCATAGTATTAAATTATATATTAATATACAAATAAATTTCATTTTTTGTAAGAGGAATTGAGCATCAAAGGTCATTTACCAAAACAAAAATTATTTTTATCTAGAAAATGAGAAAGGATTGAAGTTTAGAAAAAGAAAAACACAATAAAAGATTGCTAAATATTAATATTTAAAATATTTATAAAAATTTCATAATTAAATTTCTTGTTTTTAATTTCAATACTGTTCTCAAGAGACCATATATGAGAAATAATATTACACCATTAGGATAAATGGTCAATTTAGTCAGGTATTATGTGAGGATTCCTCGGATAGAGTCTCATCTTGAGTAGGAAAAAATAATCCCCAAATTTTATTGGACCTCATAGGGCACCAATCAAACATCTCATACCACCTAGATGAAAAAAATCATCGGAACGTAGTTGAGGCCAAAAATGGATTTAAAAAGCATGAAAGATATAAACTGATCTCTAAACAATTCCTAAAATATCTGTTAGTTATAAGTCTATCTCTTACATCAGAGGCTACTACTACATTTGATTCATGTATGGAATCAATTCCAAAATTATTTAATGACATTAGTGATGTTAATAATTTTCCTTTAGGTGTTCTAGCTGATTTTGGTGGTGGTGGTGGTGGTGGTGGTGATGATGATTATTATTATTCTCTAGATTATTCTATTGGTGATGAGAATTATTATATATAGTGATGTGGATTAGGATGTTGGTGGTGGTGGAGATATTGATCCCCGCCATCATTGACTTAGTTGTAAAGATATATGTTGATGATTTTTAAATAATTGAGTTCATTTGTTTTGTGGAATCATATGTATGTTATAGTATTGTAAATGGTTTGAAAATTATAATAAGATATTGTTATAATTACCGATATACAATATATATTTATTTCATTGAATTTTTAATATGGTTTATAATTTATTTATAGGTTCATGATGGGTTGGAAAAGATAGTCTAGAAAATGGGTACATGTGGATATACTCATGGTTTAATGAACTGTGTGTATATGGTTTCTTTTGTAAAATGATATACACATGGTTTAACCAAACCTTTGGGTGTAAAACAATCTCTTAGTCTATACCCACAGGTTCTACATAAACCATCAGAATAGATATATAACCATGGATCAATCATCTATGGTTCATAAATACATGGGTACAACCTATTCCCATAGTTTTATGGGATATAACCATGGTTATAAAAATTATATATTGGATATGTTTCCAGTAGTTTCATCGACCCATTCTGAAGCTTGTATAAAAAAATAGCTACCATTACTCCATCGATAGCACAACATTTGAGCCCTTGTCTGGGAGACCTTATAGGTTACCTATATATTGGAAGGTTATAGGTGATACAATACTCATGGAACACATTTTTTGTGATATATAATAGAAAATTTTTATATCTTCTTGGAGCATATGAGTACTACATATATCCTTCATATGTCCTATAAAAGATTATTTTGGAGGCCATTGGGATTTGAGGAGGGATAACATGCATTCTTGAGGGAATCACCTCGACCAAAATTATGGATATTTTGATAGGGTGGAAAGTTGTATGCGATATTCATTAGCTCATTTAAGGCAATGTGTTCTTTTGGTGAGGTGCCATGCCTCTTGTCTCTAACACTAGAGTTAGACTGGGTACAAAATTCCTTCCATGTGTTGTTGTTGCAGATGTTTGGGCATTACCAATTTCAAGGTATATACATGGGTTAGATATACATTGTTGATGGATCTACCATTGATGAATACCTTCTAGAGTTCTAGGATCGATAGTATGAGATCATTCATGGTTAATAAATTACCTTATTGTGTGTTCGGTGGAAGCATGAGAGTCTTCAGAGAAACACCCGAGAGAATGAGAATCAAAATCAATCCTAGTGTCCACATCTTTTTTAGTAAAATTTTTCATTTAGTGATATTTTTTCTTGAGGTGTTTATAATGTAAGGAAAATTTTTTCCCTAGAAATTATTTTCATTATATCTATTAAAATTTTTGAACATTGGGGTTGAGTAGAGAATTTGTTTCAAGTCTTATAGTGTCTTAGTGTTACTATCGTATATATATATAAAATATTAATATGAAACATCCACAGAATCTAAGTCTGTTGTTGAATCCAAAACATGGTCTTTTCTATAGGTGTTTAATTACCTTTTCAAGCATTGGATGATTTGGGAAAATAAACCAATGGTAAAATTGTAATTTATTAAAATAAATAAATAATTTATTTTTAATTATATCTCAATGACCTAATATCATTTATAAATAATTATTTTATAAAATACCTAGGGTTAACCACATAACCCTAGATATTGAGATAACAATCATCAATGGATAATTAGAAGGCATTGGGATCAAGTATCAATGAACAATGTATCACAAGAAATTCCAAAGACTGTAGAATTTGAAGATCTCGCCAATGTTGAAAAAATGGATTCATTCATCATTAGAAATTGATCCTAATCTATGATAGGATCTTTAATGTTTATTTATCTCGGTTTATTTATCCCATGATATGGGGAATCAATTATTCTAACAAATTGATTCATGGGTCAATGGTGTTGTGTACATATGGCTTTATCTTCCAAGAAATATGAATTTGATATTTATTTATTTGTTCTTATTTTTTTCATTCCTATAACAATGAATCAAGTCCAACAGAATCATTAGACAAGGATCATTTCACATGTTTATGTTTTATAAATTTTTATCCCACTTCATCTTGTGCTCATAAATGGTATTCCATTTTTTTGGAAATTCGATTAATACTCACAAATGATTGTTGCACAATCGAACATTGTCACAATGGATAATTACTTCATGTTCCTAATTGAGATAGACAATGTATTGTCAATGTGTAGAAATTAAAATGGATAAGGTTTGAATATGGAGATCCCATGTTATGGGGTTATAGATTCTATTCATAGAGGTGTGATGGGAGAGTCATCATGATAATAATGAAGCCAAAATTATAGGCATCGATTATGGCTCAAGCATAGATGACTATAGATCCTAGATCTATGGGTGTAATAGAAAATGTGAGAATTATAAATAGATGTGTAGGTAATCACTATGTGAAAGTTCGTAATTTCTATTAAATACCGCATTACACAGAGTGCACTCCAAAGAACACAATCTGTGTGGACAATAATGAGGGGGCCTAGGTTTATGTAGGAATTAAAATATCAAATGCTATGTGAAATATGTCACACACAATGTGACACATAGATACATACTCAGTGTGTATCCTAGGGGAATATGGGAACATACATGAATAAGCACGTGAATATCAGTGGAGTACACAAGCACGACCTGGTACACAAACTCATCCAGGTAGACGGGCAAATCCTGAAGTACAACGACATCGCCCAATGTACATGGGAATGAGAATATGTACATGGAAATAGGCTAATGTAATTCCAACTACCATAACAAACCCTGCATGTATGTACCCCCAAAAGTACATCGTTTTCCTAGGGAATTTTATAATCCATGTGATACAGTGATAGTTAGGAATACCCAAAGCAGGAATGAAAATTGGTGTACCCATTAATACATGACATGAACTTTTATAGTGATCATAGAGGCCCTTGGCCATTTTAGTTTAGAACAATATATTTGAGAGTGAACACATAATATGTCTTTATAAGGGTACAATGTGGCATTACCTCTTAATCATAATATTGTGATCACCTCTATGGATTTTGAATCAAGTAGAGTTCTTGGTATCCCGATGTGAGACCCGAGGTGGGATCCTCTATCATATCTTCTTTCTTATGTATGGTTTGTGGAATCACTGTGACAAATATGCAAAAGGAAATGGTCCCCTATGTATCATATTTATCTCATATTTTTTTCTATGTCCCCCAATGGTCTTGGATGTGTTCCCTTATATGGGTGTAAAACTTTTAATAGTTTTAGTCAGAACTAATTTGGTGAGACTCGATAAGGAAAACATCTGGGATGACCACCAATAGTGAGAGCATGGCTTGGGGAGTGATTTCTCCAAAATGATAATTACCATGATGCCTCACGTATAATGTTATAGCATGATGTGGATGATGATTATTTGATACATGGATCTGTTATGAGTGTATTTGAGTCTTTTGGTTAACCTTATTACTTTTTCTCATATCCTATTTAACATTCCATTGAGTTGACAATCTGAATACTCATAATGTTTTATGTTTTGTGATTTTGAGGTATCCAACTTGGTATTTTTATAATCACCTCTACATGGGATATTCCTATATGTATCATGCCTTATTATTAAGGAATACCTTTTGATTGATTCATGAGAGGAATAGGATGAATAATTTCATACTTTTGACTCGATAGATCATGGTTTAACCATGATTTCCATTTGAAAACTATTTCATACACCTTAGGGGGTAGGAATCCGTTTCATTTTTGGGTGGGCTTTCATTTTGGACTTTAGTTCCACTAATTTTTTTTCATACATTGTTTGGGTATATATGTTCTTCAACCATTATGTAATCAGATGTGTTTACAATTCATCATGTAATGGGTTTCTGGAGATGTTTTCATTTTTATAAGTACATTAGTTTAATATCCCTTGTTTGAGTGATTGGCCAACACGGTGTGGGTTTCCATCCCCTATCCTATTGTAGGTGGGTTATACTGTCACACATAGATTATCTTATAATAGGTGGGACCTGATGGGTTAGATCATTACATTATCTCCCCAATGTAATTAAGGTATACATTAGTATCAAATAAATTGTTTTTATTAAAGGCTAAGAACATTAAATGTCTTAAAATAATATAAAGTTTTTTTGGTTTTTCAATATTTCAAAAATGGAACCATAAATCTTAATAAATAATTATTTTATTAAAAAATAAATGAAGGAGACTAAAAAATCCTTTCACACCTAATTTAATAATCATATATTTGAGAAGACATGTACACCCCCTCTATAAAGATATATTTCATATTTAAAAAGACCAAAATCCTTACATTCCTACAATGAATATGTTTTTTAACATAAAACCTATATAAATACATAAAAAATATACTAAGGACCACAATATTATACATAGAAAAATTATTCACTATGATTACTAAATGATCTAATAAATAAGAATAAATTAATTCCATATGGTCATGTAATTTTAAGGTGTTATTTAAATTAATGATATTATAACTTCTTAAAATTATTAAAACATGAATATTGAGTTATTTCAAAAATTATCTAATCACCTGACATCTTGAATGATTTGTAAAACACACAATAAATAAATTTGGTTTTTCAACTAATATATATTGATTTTTGTATAAAACACATCATAATGGATCAATTCAGGAAACATTTTAGTGGCCTAATTTTTTATCACGGTTATAATAATATTAGATTCTTTTTGGCACCCCACGATAGGATAAGGAATAAGCTTTCCTATCTAGGGAAAATGAAATATAAAATCTTTATATAATTTTAAATAGGGTTAGGTGGGTTCATATAATGTATAGTTCTCAAGTTAAACATTATATTTGGGATACCTAATTAAGGATAAGAAACTATTTCCACTCATCATCTTGAGCTATAACCATACTGACATTCCTATAAAAAAATTCATTTTTTTTAGAAAACACTGACTGAGAATATTAACTAAACCCATTTATCGAAAATAGGTCTTAGTTTTATTATGGAGTTCCAAAAATAATTAATTTATAAGCATAATGGAATTTTTTTTGATAGGGTGTTTTAGTTGAATCCCAATGGGTGATCTAGTGAACAGATAATCTGTAGTTTGGGAGCACTTATACCCTCATCATATACATCAAATATTATTGATTAACAAGTATTTAATAATACTTAAGATATTTTCATTTAGTAGGTAATTCTCTGAGTATATTTCAATATATATTTATGTTTGTGTTAGTTGACTTTTAGAGGTAATTAATCCATTAGGTAAAATTTCATTAACAATACATCATGAAATTTGATTTAGGGATCCAGTTTTTGGAAGTTATAGATTGAGGAATACGAACATGACTCAAAAAATGATAGATATCAGGTAACAATATTCACAATTAGAATCTATATACTAAAAATTCAAAATAACAAGCTTACTATTAAAGGACCAAATACCAACACACAAGGTACCATTTAGGGAAAAAATTAAACAAAAATAAGAATAAACAATATTCAAGAATAGACACCTAAATAATATCTTATTATCCCCAAATAAAATATATAAACCATTATATAATCACTAGGTTTATTAAATATCTTATAAAAAGTATATATGAGTGTTTAAATAATTATTATTCCGACTATCCCACTCCGAAAAAACAAAAACTAAATCTATATCCACAAGTTTCTATGGGAAAAAATATTAAAATAAAGTGGATCGACTATATTCAGTTTCACTTTCCACATTAATATATTATCAAACATATCATAGAACTATTAACACAATATAGAGGCTAAACCAAATACACCAATAAATAGAAATTGACAATAATAGTTAGATTATGGAATGATACCAAATTACTTCATGAGTTTATAAGAGGAGATAATTTAATAATTTATGTTACATTTTAACTCTGATTAAAAAATATTTCATTGAAAATTATTTTCTAAATGGCCTTTCCCATTTTCTATTTCTCGATTGTTAACTAATGGGTTTTTGAATGTATTTTTGCGAAACTAAATTTATGAAAATTTATTTCTAAAGAATAAAAATAAATGTAGATAGGTGGCCCTATTATTATGCTTATACCATAACATTTTAGGTTTAAAACATTTATCCTGATTCGAAACATTACAGTCAATGATTAATGTGATAAAATTCATGTTTTAAATATTTTATGTTGTTTGTTACATTTCATATTAATTATTTAAAGAATAATCAATCCCTACCATTTTATGGAATATTTGTAGTAAATTTTTAATATTATAATATTTAAATTGATTATCACATGACTCTTTTAAAGAAGGAAGTTTTTCAACTAATTATATTAAGATATTTATAAAAGTTTCTTTATGGAATTCATTCCATAAATTTTATTTTCTTTAATATTTTTTTGTATATTATTGAGTCGTATTAATAGTGTTATTTTAGAAATTTCATATTTTTTCATTAGAAATAGAAGAACTCGGGATAATATAAAGAGATACATATTTTTTCATACAATGGGAGTTATATTTTTTTCTTCATTTATTAGTTAAAAAAAGAAATTTCATGATGAAATTCCATCATTTTCATACTGATTATTATTTTTAAAACATATAAAAAAAATTTGGGTGGAAATTGAAAAATGAAAGCTTTTTCTACAATTTTTTGTAAACTAAATATTCAATTCTTTGATCACTCAATTTTGAACTATTTTTTTAACATCGTATTATATCTAAAATTATTTGTTTTTGAGATGCAAAAAATAAAATCAAATAAGTTTTTTTCATGATATATTTTATAATTAGTAGTAATTTATTATTAGAATACATTGTTAAAAATGAATTATACCTTTTAAATCTAATATTAGTTAGTTCATGATCTTTCTATTTATGACTAAAAATTATTAATCATACTTCTAATTTTGATTATTTTGAAATAAACTACATTATATAACTCATTTAATTGAGAATCATTATACATCATAATTTTTAATATCTTATACACCATATGATAAAATATTATGGAAAATGTTGGATTTTTTGTGAAGGATAAATCATCCATATGTATGAGACATTTTATTATTAGATTATTACTCTAGTATTAATTTTTATGAAAATTGATTTATTCATTCCTTCTTTCTCACAGGGTATGTAATATCACCTTCATTAAAAATCCATTATGATGGTATCAATGTTTTAGATGATAAATTTACAATCCATGAAATCTATTTACTCTATTTTTAACATGTTTTTTAAAAAAATGGATTTAATTTGAATGTATTTTACAATTTTCAATGAATTTTTGGGGTTTAATAGGAAACAAGGTTCTTAAAGTGTTTCTTCATAAATCTTTAAGTTTTACTCTTATTACATGGGTGCGAAAAGTTATTGTTTTTATGATGACAAATTAGTATGATTAATTTATAATGAACTATTTATTTATCTATAAATAACTCATCCACCATTCCTTCATAGTTTTATTTTTTCATTATATGGATAATTGTTTTAGGGTTAATTATTTTGACACATGAGTATTCAACAATGTCTTAGATGTTTTTTTTTTGAAAATTATTCTTATGAAATAAGAATTAGTTCTATTTCATTCAAATTATCCACTATTGTATTTTATAATTATTTATAAAATGAAATTATTTAAAATATTATATATTATTGACTATATTTATAATAAATTATTAGTTCAAAATATCTCAATATTTGTACCACCCCCCGATTTTAGTTATTTTTATTCTTTTTGTGTTGTATTAATATTTTTAGCAGTTTTGTTTGGGTTCGGAAGGGTGGTAGTGGTGGTTTATGTCTTATGTGGGTTATGGTGTTTTATGGAGTACCATAGGTAGTGATATTCCCATCATTATTACTATTTTACCCCTTTATTTCCACTCTGGGATATGGGGAGTGCCGACATGTCAAAGTGTTGGGAATGGTTCCCATGTGGTAGGGTAAGTATCTAGTGAAACTAGGGTTATGGGAAATGGATCGATGGACCTCAACAGACATTGGTACAAGGTATGGTGTGTGTATAATGGAAAATAATTTTCTATTTATCTAATGTGGGTCCCTATGGTTTTCTCCTATGACAAGTTTCTATCAAGGGAAGCACAATTTTGGTTTTCACCAATATGTCATGGTTTCAGTCGAATGGATATTTAATAAGACCTATTTTTCGTTCGATTATTTAGTGGAGACATGTGTGTCAAATGAGAAATTATTATGATAATTTTTTTGGAGATAATAACATATTTTTTATGGATTAAATATATCATTCCTTATATCTTAAGTAACTCTATCATACTAGAAGATTCGAAAGGTTGTTTGGAGATGGTTCTAATCAAGCTGATTATTTTATTTTTTTCTCTTCTCAGTAGATTGGAGATTGAGGTAGGTGGAATCACTATTCCTACACATTCTTTAGAACTTATAGTTATGGATTTCTATATTAAATTAATATATTATTCAAGGGAAAACATGTTTAATCTGTTTTTGAAAACACATTTTTTAGTATTAAGGATTTAAATTGGATGTTATGGGTGACACCCACAATGTGTTTTAATAATTTCTAAAAATAAAAATTATTTTCTATATGATATATCAAGAGTGATACTTTTTCATACGAATGGTTGACATGAGTTAATTATAAATATAAAAGGGTCTTTTTGGATTATAATTGTATATTTGTGCCAAGGGGGAACATTTTTACACATAAATTTGTTCACATGAGTCTAAAAGGTTGGGGTTTTAGCTCCGGAGTTAGGGTTATTCAAATGAAAGTTTCATGCATGGGTGTATGGAATCCTAAATGGGTATTCCATATGGAATTAAATATTTATACTGATTTTTAAAATAATTATTAATATAAATGCCTTCTTATTCATTCTTCTTTTTTATATATAAAATTTTGAGATAAATTTTTCTGGTCCTTGTGGCATGAATGGGAATTCATGTGGATTTAAAACTAATTTGATGAACCCACTACCTTATTATTCTCTATGGTTCAAATGCATACACAATATATCCAAATATAGGTAATGAGGATCATTTTTACTTCTCTAGTAAAGTGCCATGATGTTCTGACCTTGATTGATTAATATAAATCCTTGGAGTTGGTTGAGTCATATTGTTAATTATTATAAGAATGTGTGCTTTCCTATTTGTGTCATATTGTTATAATACTCTCATATTCCTTAGTTATTTAAGAAAATTATTTGAATTGGGATACATTAATGAATTATATCACATATCTTCCTTATTATTTGTCATTGTTTTTTTACAAAAGGGGTATTGTACCCTAGGATTTATTATGACCCATGGAATTAATTTTTAAACATTGGTTTATGGGATATTTCAACTATAGTTAGTGGGACCTACAATCATCACAAGAAAATGGTCCACAATTAAGATGTTAAAAATGTTATCAGTTTATCCAGTTCATCAATCGAGATGGTATACTTAAAGTTAGGATGTTATAGATTATGAAATATAGATAATCAAAAGGATTAAATGAGAATGTTTTGTTTAAATTCAAGTTTCTATTGTTTTTAGGATATAATAGATACTCATAGAACACTTGTTGATGTTTTTCCAACTCACTATAGTGCGTTTATCCAATGAGATGAAATTATCATGAATTTTTATATAGATATCCCAATAAGAATGCATATTCCTTAATGACTTTACCTATTTTTGGTAATTTGTTCTCATGATTTTTCTTCTTATGATTAAATTAGCCAAGGCCTTATATTGTTAGTTATTTAATGAATATATGGAAATTTTATGAAGGCATGTAGATTTTCCATAAGTTAGATGGAAGGAAAATATCAAATAGAAGGCTGCAGGTAATGGGGTTCAACCTAATTCAGTAGTGAATCAGTGTATTTTTCAATGCACTTTATAAAAATTATATGTGATAGATAAAGGGAATGAAACTAAACAATATCACTAGGTAAACTATTTGAGGTAATCAAAAGGTATAACCCACTAATTTTTAGGGGATTTGAAACTAAAAGATGCGTTGGCATGAGTTGGTTTAATGGATATAGTGTTTGATTTCATTGTAAAATCTGTGGAAATCCTGGTGACTCTAATAAAATACATGGTATAGGATCTAGAAAGGATATAGTGGGATTTTTTTGTTATGAAAAAATATATATAAGGTCTCGATAGGTAGGAAACTAAGTAATCATTTAATAAATTCATATATACACATGAATACAGATTAAAAAAATATTTGATTTATTTATTTTGAAGAATGATAATCTATAAATGGTAGATTTGGTAACTATGTCTACAAACATAATTCATTTCATCCAAGAAATTTCTTCAAGTACGTAACTGAATTTTCAAATATTCTAAACATTATAATAATAATAAATGTTTTGTTTAATGGTCATGTAATGTATTGATGATTACATATAAAGGGTTAATAGGGTGATTGTTGTGGAAATATACATCCTTTAGAATGATGGAGGTGGAGAATTATTTTACTATATAAAAACATGTGGGTTTCTATTATTATAAGAAAGAGTTAGTGGGATACTTAATCCCAGGGAAGCTATGAAATAGATAATTAGTCTATAGGATAATTTTATTTTCATAAACAATTATTATAAAGATATAATACATATAATATAGTTTACTGGAATACATGGAGAGAAAATATATTATAATTCCTCAGCACTATCATAGTTGTGGTAAAAATGGGACATCACTAATGTTATTATACCAATGAATCTGAGAAATCTGATGGAAATAATTCCACTACTTGTTATTCCTCTCATGCACCAACATGAATATCAGGTAATAATAGTTCTCATCCCCAGAAGTAAGTAATATAGAGGGATTCAAGAATCACCTATATACCCCAATCAATGCATCCTAATCATTGAATAATATATTATTGATTATGATACCAGGAATTGTTGTATGGAATGTGTTAAGGATTAATAAGTCGGTCCGTCAATAGTATGATTTACCATCTATCCAATATTTAATATTATGGAATTATTTTTTGATGCAGGTGTATCTCATTAACTTGTTACTTTATTCCTATTAAACAAATGTGGTCAAATGGGGGAATGATTCCACATATGACTATAATTTTGACACCTTATAGGATGTATGAGTTTATGGGATTAATGTGTGAATATTTTTCAATAGAAAATGAAAAATTATATTTTTTTGGGAAATTTTGGTTCTACAAATGGATGTCATTAATTTAATATAGTTAATATGATAGTTATTATCTTTTAAATCCCATATCAATTATTATAATTATCATTTATGTGTTATAAATAATGATGGATCCACACATATTTTAATGTGGGATTAGAATCTGAATTATATAATAGTAGGACCCTTGTAAGTAATGGTTAGTTCTATCAATTATCAGTTTGAACTAGTAAAATAAGTGACTATAATTGAAACATTGTATATAGATTTTCTAACATTTTTGATAAGTATTGTGATGTGTTTCTCGAAAACCTCAATGGTCTCTGACCTGAAAGGGAATGTGAATTTTCAATTAATCTCTTATTTGGGAGAAATTGTATTTCCCTTCCATTATATAGAATAAATACAATGGGATTATAAGAATTACCAGTTTAACTAGTGATTTATAATTGCGGGGCTTCATTAGAACAATAATATCGCTATATGACATTTCAGTTTTGTTCATAAAGTTTGAGAATGGTTTTATTTGGTTATCTCAACAATGTAATAAACTGAATCAAGTTATGATACAGAATTAATATAAATTTCAGAAATTTTTTGATATATAATCTAAATTTAATGTAGCTATGTTCTTCTCAAAAATTGATCTATTATTAGAATATCACTAACCCTAAGTTAGGAATGATAAAATTCCCTAGGAAAATTTTCAAATATTATACAATCGCTATGAATACATGGTCATTCCATTTAGTCTCTTGAAATATCATTTAGTTTTTCTATGGTGAACCTTATCTAACATAGGAAGTTTTACTCATTTTTAATCATATTTTTATCATATATTTGTTTATTATAGAAATATTAATAGAAATTATAAACACATGGAGATTGTATTGATAACATATCATGTTCACTAATATTATTATAATTTATTTATGTGTGGATAATAGATTTAATAAGATTGTTTCCCCATGCATGTCATCTATGAGAAATATATATTGTATAATCCCAAGGTAATCCAAATTAATAATTTCATGGAAAAACATTTTAATATCATTAATATACTAATTTTTGCAGACTAGAAGGTTAGTATCATCACTTTTTTGGATTTCGCAATGATCTTGTATAATATGACTAAATTGAAAATAAATGACATTCCATTTACATGGAATAAATTTTTTTGATGAACTTTTAGGATCGTAAGGGTTAAATCACATTTTCACTTATATTTATCATTCTAGAATTATAATATAGTAATATTTTATTTTTTTTATGCAATTGGATATGAGTTTGGTTGTGTTATTATGCAAGTACACCATGTAGTATCTTCTGGATTGGTGAAATTTTGAATACAAGTATTGAAATTACAAGATCTAAACCTTTTCTAGATATCTATCATTAATTCTTATAGGTACTATTTTGCCCATATTTTGTTACAACTTGTATTTTTTTGTTTCTGGTTTTTTGGTGTGAAAAATAGAGAATTTTGGAATAATAGGAGTAGTGCATGGTCAGCCCATGGTATTCCCAAACAATGCATCTACCACCTACAAACTATGAAAACTGATAGAGTGGGAGATTTATTGGTTGGCATGGGGTTTTTGAAAATGTGTTCCCTTTTAAGATAACATGTTCTCCCCTAATAAGAGGTGCATAATTAAGGAACATTGTTTGGAATATTGTGAACCCCTGCTGGGAAAACCATGTGCATGGGTTTTATTATTCTGAAATGTTTTTCTATAACCCCCTATTAATACTGCTAAAAAGCATAATTTTACCTAACTAATTCTCATATATTATAGGTAATCTCGGAGAGGATACCAAGGCTCCAAGAACATGTTTTCCATGAATTGATGATCATGTTAATGAATATGAATCTTTTCTAGTGTCTTATATCATCCCAATTGCTTTCATCCCTCTCTCTCATGTTACTATCATATTTTGAAATGATTATTTCCTCTATTAGAAATTTTTAGATCTAGGATCTATTAGATCATAATCAATATGATATTGGATCTAGGTTTTGGATTTAAATCTCTTTTACCGTTGTTAAATTTATTATTCCACATCATTTTGAGAGATTTTAATTTGGTGAATATCTACCAAAGATCTTGAGGTTTGTGGTCTAAATTTCAATTAATGTAGTCATGGTTTTAATTAAACATATGTAAATAGGAAATTTTAATTTCCACATTAGGAAATATCTTCTTGAATTGGATTAATTAATTGGTTAATTAATTAATGGGATCGTGGAATTGATGGAATAAAATGATAATGAAATTGGTGGAAATTGTGATTATGAAATTAGTGAATAATGGGATGTTTAATTGATTAATTTATGGGTATTAATATTTAATGTAGATAAATGGCTAATGGTGATTCATTAAAATTGTTCCATGTGTTTAAATTGAATATCCATGAATAAATTGATAATTGAAATCTGACACAGTGTTGACATATTTTGAGAATAATTTTAGTGACGATTAACCTTGATGTGTATAAAATATGTGATATATGCAATGTTTGTGATTTATGAGTAAATGTGTGTATGTTAAGACCTAATTCATTACGAGGCCTTACATGATAACTAAGAGTGTGGTACATGGATTGATGTTTCAAAATCCCATATGTGATAACAATGAGGTTTGGGATAGGGAAAATGCTTTAAAATAAAATGGGGTGCCACACATGAAGTTCTAGGGCCAAAATGTTGTTAGTGGAATATTGATTCAAGTTGCTATTATATCAATTGAAATTAAATAGTTAATAAAATCCCATGTTATAATTAATTTTGATTCTTTATGTGATATGGTTCAAACTCTGACATGGGCCAAAGAAGTTATTGGTGGTTCAAGATTCATCATGATCCCAGGTAATTTATGTGGTTATTTAAAGAAGACTGAAATAGGATAATTGTTTTTTTATTGTAATATATTCTTTGTAATATGAATACACTTTTATAGACTCAGTATTGTTTTAGATGTTTTTGGTAGTGGCCCACTATGTTTACTCATACCATACTCTTGCTGACAGATTGGTATCAGAATATAATTAATGATTATAAGATTGATAATGGAAAGAGCCCTATGATAGATATTTGAGCTATTATAAAGAAAGAATGATGGAAATAGACATAATTTATGGAACAACTTGGGAGTTGTCAGTGTGAATTTATTTTGGGTTTTTCATATTCACACAAGGCATATATATGGCATGAATGGTGTACCATTTGGGTTTGAATATTTTATTCATACATTTCACATCATGTGATACTGGTATTTTTATGGTTATGGTTATTTTTATTTAGTTATTTTCTACTTATTTCAACTATTTTTATACTTTGATAATGTGGGAATAGTATCCATATGTTGTATATTTTACCCTCATTGCTATTAGATATCCTTTAGCTTACATGGAGGTGTTCATGATGTCATGTAGAAAACATGATCGGGGAACAAGCCGGTGGCACCTGATTCAAGATGTTACCAAGTGGTATCAGATGGGTTTTCTTTTCTTTTCATTTGTCTTACTATTTAGGTAAGGGAGATAAAAGACTAGGATAAGTGAGACATTTGTTATGAGATAATGCATGGGAGTAACTAACCTATGTATGGGGGAAAACCCAAGTACCCAGGGTGGCATTTTTATAATTGATGTTTGTTCTTACAGATGGATGTTTTTTCACCTTATATGATGAAATTTTTTTGTGAGGTTGTTATTTTATCATATTTCTTAATTTTGGACTATAATGGTATCATATTTGAGTAAGTAGGCATCATTTTAGTCACTAATGATTTTTCTTTGACAAGAATGATTTTAGGAAAGCATGGAAAAGCATGTTTTCATTATGATGCTTAAAATAAAAAATAAAATTATCGATGAGTGTAAGTTAAATTAAAATGTTGCATAGTATGATATTGATAAATTAAAAATGATGGAAATGTGATAATTTGAAATTGGTAAATGGGTGTCAAATGGGAAACTACGATTATGAAAATGTGTTTACTGTTTATTAGCCATGGCCTAGATGAGGGATAAAAGATGGTAGTGTGAGTGCCATGGTTTTGACCATATGGGGGTATTAGGGGAATGAATTGTTATGGATATATGTGAATCCCTCTTACATTTATGTATCATAATATTTTTGTTTGGAATATCATAGGTATTCCTCCATGATGATTCTGGTTGATAGGATGACATCAAGACATGGCTAGAAATGTTCCTTCACTGGTGGGACCTGAGGCTTTGGTAGCCCCTAGCGAGGATATTGGAGAGTAGTTATGTGAGAACATTGACATGTTTTTGTAGTTTGTAGAGAGATACCTAGGGAGGGTTGTGGGGAGTATGTCTGACTACACACACAAGTTTCTGTTGCATCTCCCCAATCATTCACTAGAGAAGGTGATCGTGAGGTAGCAAAGTTATGGAATGAGTCTATCTAGAATATACATGACAATTTGGAGACTAGTTTTTAGAAGAGAGTAGACCTAGATGCTTCGATGTTACGTGGTCAAGAAAAAAAATGGTGATACATCCAGACATGGGATGTATAGTTGGAGAATATGGAGTGGAAGGACTTCCAAGAGATATTCTTGGAGTACTTTTACACTAAGAGACTCAAGAATGAATGTAATGAAATGTTCATGAGTCTGAACTTGTGGAAAATGTATGTGATGTACTATACTAGATGATTTAATGATTTTTATATTTTTTTAAAGCATTGGTAGGGGATGTGGATACATCAAAAAAAGGATTTCTATATGGAATTAAATGAGGAATTTTGTCCTGAGTTATCATCTTTTAGCATAAAATGTGTTTAGAAGTTATGAATTCGGATCCCAAATTTGAGGGGTACCTTTATAAGGAATCCAAGGGAATTTAGTGGTTTTCATAGGATGACTTGCTTATACATCTTCCATGAATAAGAATTGTCACTAGAAGAATATAAACCATAGTTTTTGAAATTAGAGTTTCATGGGTGAAGGGTTTGTTACATAGGACATTAACATATTGATCTACCACTAGTTTGGTAGGACATGTGATATTCATTGATAATTTCCCCAATCACCAGAATAATTTGTATCTTATCTAATGATTGTTCATCTAAAATGGTTCTACAAGAACCCATGACCATCAGGTAATTAAAAAGGATCTTGGAAGAATCAGAGTTCTAGAAAGGGTTCTTCTACCCCATATTATTATAGTAGTTGTAGTTATACCGGCAGTGGTGGTAGAGGTAGTGAAAATGGTACTTATGGGAAATAACACCCATATTAGTAGAATGTTTTATCTTAGGGGACTCAAACTACATCATATGGAAGATAGGTATAATTGTTTTTGTATTTTATCCACTAGTTATGGATAGAAAGGTTGTACTATCAACAATTAGATGTACAATTCATGTTGTTTCTACTCGTTCAAGTGCCTTATTTTATACTGTTACCGCTCATTTTTCATAATTTCACAACTTGTGAATGGGTTGAGTCTAAATGTGGAATTCCTGAGTGGTGTTATGATGATCAATTCACCATTTGGAGTACGATCAAGATATATCTTTTTAATCTAGGGGTGTCTTCTCATGTTCTTGGAGTATCATTTTAGTTGGGATACTTACATCCTTGTTATGTTAGGCATCAACATGATTTTGTTTATAGAATGGTTAGTAGCATACTAAGGCCAAATTGATTTTTACTATACAATAGTGACCTTTACATCTCCAAAGATTAATAGTTATATTCCTCATGGATTGTGGGATATTCAGGCATGCCATGAATGGCCAATAAATCAGTAATTAAGGGAGCTCACCACCCATGTTCCAAGTATGTTACTGAAAGAATGGGGTATAAATAATTATTCATTTCCACTAGTAGTAGTGAAATTACAGGATATGTTTAATGTTTAATTCTTAGGGCTGCAACTTGAGAGAGATGTGGAATTTACAATTGATCTCATTCTTGCAGTGAATCCAATTTATATCCCACCTTAAATAATGACACCAAAAGAGCATTTGTAGCTTAATACTCAAAATAATGAGTTAATGGATAAAGGTTTTATCCATCCAAGTACATTGTCTCCATGTCCTCTAGTTTTGTTTAAAAATAAGGCTGAAATGATGTAGGTCTAATTTTTTTATTTCTGGAATTGGAACCAGATTATATTGATGAGAAAATATCATCTTCCACATATTGATGATCTCTTTGTCCCTTTGAGAGGATAATGTGTGTTATCTATGATTGATTGAGAATAGGGTAACATATAATGAGT
Source organism: Viscum album (assembly GCA_963277665.1). NCBI lineage: Eukaryota > Viridiplantae > Streptophyta > Magnoliopsida > Santalales > Viscaceae > Viscum > Viscum album. The sequence continues at coordinate 344,995,423 of OY728156.1, forward strand.
GTTCGACCTTCATATATATCATCGATATATTTTAGAAGCAGGTATAGCCAATATGAGTTCTTCATGATTTATTTTAGGCTAATGAATGCTCTAACCATGTTTATGGCCCTAATGAACCGAATCATTCACCTACACCTGTATCAGTTTTTTGTAGTTTTGTGGATGAAATCACGGTTTACTTGAAGACTCTAGAAGATCATTCCCAACCTATTGACATCATCTTGAGTAAACTGGGAGATAATAGAATATACATCAATATAAATAAGATTATATTCTAGACTAACATGGTACATTTGATGGTTTACATAATCTCAAAGGAAGGTATGTTAGTGGACTGATAAAAGGTTCATACAGTTGTTTGTTGGGATCAGAATAATAATCTTTATATATCTGTAGATTTCTAAGAAAAGATGGGTATTATAGAACATTTTTCTAAGACTATTTCCAATTTCTAGTATTACATTAAATCTTTTATAAGAATGGAGTTATGTTTTAATGGTCTTGATCTTGTGAGAATGGTTTTTATGAGTTGATGAAGTGTTTTTCAAGAGTATCAATTTTGATCTTAACTGAGAATAGTAATGAGTACAATGTGTTTTGTGAACATGGATTATTGATGATGAAGGGAGATCTATTTCTCATGTATGGGTCAAAATTGTTGAGGACACATGAAAAAAAATATCGAATACACAGCCTCGAGTTTTCTATAGTGGTTTATTCCTTGATGTGTAGGCAGTGTTAATTGTTGGGAAAAATGTTTAATGTGTATACCAATAAATGTATCCAACATTATATCTTCTAAATGTGATATTGGAATCTTAATATGATGATATAGGTTGAGTATATGCTACAATTCAACATTGATCTAGAATATATAGATTGAAAGGAAAAGACTATGGGTTAATGTTTGACCAGGAAAACATAGACTCAAGCAATTCAAAATTCTAGTTCTGAGTGGAAAATGATGACCTTCCAGGAACATATTCATGTTGTCGTTTAGGAGGTCCATGAGAAGATGACCCTCATATTAGTATAAATGTATTCCATACATTGATCTTGATCATGGAGATGTAGTATAAGGATTTGAAATGTTTATCCTTGAGGGAAAGCCATGATGTTGGGGAGTCACCTTCCCATTGGAAAATAGATGAGGATGATATAAACTATTTCAGGAAAAAAATTTGTTCCTATGTGCATTTGAGATGATTTCATGTCTAAATTTCATTCCTCAATGTGGGCGGTGTATCCTGATTTTATCAAAATATACCATGAACTATTTCAACAATATTAGTGTTCGGGAATAAAAGTAGATAATTCAGGGTTCGTGACATGACGATAGACCATTGAATTGGTGATGTATGAGAATCAGTGACATGGTGGTTTGCTACATCCATTCCATATTCTATAATGTAATTGCGATGATTTATACAAAGATTTATTGGTTGTTCTCCCATGGCCCACTTTAAAAAATAATGCAATTTTGGTGTTTGTGTATCGATTAAATAAATTAAAACATTTCTTTCATATCTAGGAGACATTCTCAGTAGATAATTCAGGGGACCTATATGCTAGTGTGACATTCCATCTACTTGAGGTGATTAAGAGTATAGTTATTGACCATGAATCATGTTCTACATCGTGATTCTGGAAGGTCTTAGAGAAGGCACTTGGTACACAATTATTTATAATAATGGATTTCCATCCACAGACAAATGAGCATCCAGAATGTACTATTTCAGTACATGAGGACATTCTATTAGAATTAATTCTATTCTTTAGGGGGTCTTCAGACAAGCAATTGATAAAAATAGTTATCAGGTGAATGTTCAGATTACACCAATTAAGGATCTTGATGTTTAGCCATATATAACACCTCAATTTTGGATGAATATAGGTGAGTCAGAGTTGTTGTGAATCAGTCTCATGTTTGAGAAATTAGAATAGGTTCTCCTAATTTTGAAATGTATATCTATTTATCATATTATGGAGATGTCATATGTTGATAGACTTTAACGATCCCTTGACTTTATAGTGGTGGATCAGGTGTTCTTTTGAGTTTCATCTAGATTGGGTCACCATAGGATTAGGATGTAGGGAATGATGGAACCCATGTTTATTAGACCTTTTGGGGATATGGATATAATTGGGATGTTGGGATTCTAATTATCTCTTTTGTGTAAATATATGGTTATGAATTGTTTTTCATGTGTCACGGTTTTTGTGGTATCACACAAAGCCTTATCATGTGATTGGTGTGGATGGTGTTGATATTTAGATGAAAACTCCCTTTTAGGAGCATATGATATTTGTTTTGGATCACAGCGATAATATTTTTCGGGGAATTACCATGTTTATAGATCAATAATTTTAAAAAAATGGTCTTATTTAGTAGGTAAAATGGGAGAGATAAAAAGATATGTTGTTTCTATGGGAAAATATTTTATTTTGGGGTCATAGAGTTGATTTAGAGTATAGCTCAAGGACAAGTTGTTATAAGGCCAATACATGAAATTAGAATATATGTGATGAGGCACTTCCAACGGGGTCCCATCGAAAAATGTCATTTGCGACAAGACCCCGTTGTAATTTCCATGTTGCTGAAAAGGGTGTTGTAAAAAACCATTATGTCATGAGACCTAGACCCATTAGAAATAGTTCCCCCATAATTATTTAAAAAATAGTATTTGCGATGGTTCTTTGTTATAGGGCCCATCACAAATAGCATAAAAAAATAAAATTAACATTAAATAAAATAATATTATTAATAAAAACAAAATAATATTATAAAATAACAACCAAATAATATTAAAAAATAAAAAAAAATACTAATATTAATAATGTAAATAATATTAATATGATGATAATAATTATAATAAAATATTATTAATATTATTAATATTCATTAAAAAATATTAAGATTAATAAAATAAAATAAAATTATAAAACATTAAAATATTATTACTAAAAATATTATTAATATACTAATAATAATAAAATTATATTAATAATATAATAATACTATTATTATTAATTTTAATGAAATATTCCTATTAATATTAGTAAAAAAAAATTATATAATATAATAAAATCATCATATTCATAAAAATATAAATAAATAATAATAATAAAAAAATAATTAGAATCAATAAAATAATAAAATAATTCACAATTAAAAAAAGTAATAAAATAATAAATAATTAAATAAATAATAAAAATAAAGTATTCACAACAAAGTTAAAAAAATCACTATATAGAAATGTATATAGTTATTGTGACAAAAATAATTTCATTCAAATGTTTTATCACAAAAAAAACTAATATATAACTGAGGAGAAGTGTCCTCTATAGGAGCTGGAGGAGATGGTTGAGGGAACTCCATCCCTAAACCACCTGTCAGACATCGTATGTACTCCATCTACTTGTGTTGCTGCTGTTGAAATCGACTTATTCCCTACTCATGCAGCTACTAGTATCTTTTATGCTCTTCCTTCTACTGCTACTACTACTGACACATATCCTTCATCAACCATTGACGCATCTCCTCATGATCCCTATGCATACTCTCTAGAAGCTTATTCAGAGCTCATAACTGCTCCTCATAATGTGCAGAAGATGATGGTGACTCAATAAAACATCCTCTCTGGTTGGATGTCACCATAGCAGGTGTACCATACTAACTCAGAGAAATCAATCGAGAGCTGATAACAACAACTCGACATTTTTTGAAGACATAATGTCTCCTGCATCCATGCTGCCTCATTAAATCAGTGGGCACTAGTCTGATCCTCGGTCTCATCCTGAATCTCAGTCAATTTCTGATACATCACGGCCTTATTTGACTCCTTCAATAGAAATTTAAAATTAAAATAGTTAAATATTATTTTTAGTTAATTTTAATACCCAAAAATCAATTACAATGACCATAATCTGACGCTGGTAATCACCTCTAATCTCTCTAGTGACCGAATCACTATACATCCTCCTATAAATGACGAAATCTGTAACATCGGGCTATTTGACTTCATATTTGAATATAAAATAATCCATTACATTTAATGTAATATAATTTTTTAAAAAAATTAATTACCATATGTTTCTTGTGCATATTGAATGTACGATAACCAGCTCGATGGGTCCCCTCCTATCTCATCCGATTTTGTTGAATTACCGATGTTCTCCTCTGAAAATGTCCACCCAACTAATGTGAATATAATCTTTCCCAAACCTGAGATGAAATGTAATCAGGTTGGTGGACGTGACAAGACTCATCAAACTCTATCACTCCTCCTTTCATCATTGGTTTCCCTCTCAAATTGTGCAAAAATTGATGGCATTACACACACATAACCCCCCAAATTCAATCTTGATAGCATCACACATGCTATGATGGATGGGATACCGTAACCCATATAAAATAATTTATAATATTAAGTTATTAATTAAATAAATTTGACAATAAATAATATTTATTTACATACTATACATCGCTCAAACATGTGGTGCAGAACATCAATAGGTTTATCATCACATGTGACCAATGATGCAAGAAAATAATTTTGTAATATAGTGATTCACATTCCAACAACTTTATGTGATCATCTATGATAAAAAGAAAAAATAATCAAATGATTCATATATAAATAATTTAATTAAATATAACCAAAATAAACAGGTAATCATACCTCCACATGTGTGGAAGAAAACCATGAAGTGGACATCACTTAGAGATAGGGTCAGGAATCATCAATCATGCATGACCATTACCCCTATGAGAACTCTCTAAAATACTAGTAATTTGATGGTTTTATGATCCAACATCATGGTCATCTAAAGATAGACCATCCTTCTACAACTGACAAAACAGATCCTCAACCATCTGACACACGAAATGATTATTGTTTGAAGCACTTGAAAACAACTATTATATATAGATATATATTATATAATATTAGAAACTATATTTAACTATGTCAGTATTTATCTTCATCCTAAAATTATTATCTTATGGTGTTAATGTATTCATATTCCTCCTCAACATCATCAATTCCCATATGAGTTTCAGTTTCATTATCTTTTATCATTTCAAATTCATTTGTAACATCATAAACATCATCGTCACCATCGAACCATAATAGTGGGATGTCATCATCGATATTCATGTCTCTTCATTAAAAATATATATTTAGATTAGTCTCTTGAGAAATTCCAATTCTTTTCAATTCAACGGAACCATATTCATAATGAAAAAAATGATTTTTCCAATGTTTAATTTTTATTATGCTTCACTAATCACCTAACTCATTTTATATTGCACAATAATTTCAATAATACATTTGATATGCCTAATGAGATAATAAAAATAGTATATTTACTCAACGAAGACTTTTATATTTAATATCAATGATTACATAATAAGGATGAACACAAAAGAACCTCTCAGTATCCAACCACTGATATTTAAACAATGTTTTTTAATTCTGTCATAGATAACACAATTCAATAATTTCTTCCAGGATGCTATAAAAGTAAAATTTAGTTTCTCTATGATGATATCCACTCAAGCAAAAACCACTATTCATTTTCATATGCATGATAATAGAGATCAGGGAGGCCTCACAATGCTGCTCTTTATTCTCATGCATACAAAGATTAATATTCATACATTAGAGCAGATTATTCATAGTGATTTATGTATGAAAAATCTGCAATAAGATGAGTCGTTAGATAAAAGAGACTCTCCTACATGACTTCTAATCTCATTATAACATTCTCTTAGTGAAATTTGTATGAAAATAATACTCTGACATACACATATCTATTCTCATGAATAAAAAATGGATATCTGTACATTGGAGCATATTTTGCATAGTGATTTTAGTGAGGGAACGTTTTAAGGAGATGAGTCTTCAAGAAAACAGAATTCCACCTATTGACTGGAAATTGGACCAATTTATTATGAATAATTATTATTTATTTCTAATTATTTATGATTATTCCTAATTATATCTAATTATTTTTAACTGCTGCTAATTATTGATAATTATTTCTAATTATTGTTGTTTATTACAAATTATTGATAATTATTGCTAATTATTCATAATTATTGGGAATCGTTCAAAATTATTCTTAATTATTCTTAATTATTAGTAAATATTCCTAATTAATAATAATTATTCATAATTATTAGTAATTATTCATAATTATTCATATTTATCCATTATTACTCCTTATTATTCCTAATTATTTCTAATTGTTCTTAATAATTTTTAATTATTCCTAACTATTTCAAATTATTAATTATTTTTCCAAATTATTCCTAATTAATCGTAATTATTCCTAATTAATCATAATTATTCCTATTGATTCTTAACTATTCCTAATTATTCCAAATTATACCTATTTATAACTATTTATTACTATTCATTACAATTTAATACTATTTATTAATATTTATTACTATTTATTTCAATTAATTACTATTAATTACTAATTATCACTAATTATCACTATTTATTACAATATATTTCTATTTATTACAATTTAATACTATTTAATAACATTTATTACTATTTATTACTATTTATAACTAATTATTACTAATTATTACTAATTATTTCTAATTATATCTAATAATTACTATTTATTACTAATTATTACTAATTATTACTAATTATTTCTAATTATTTCTAATTATTACAATTTTTTATTATTTTTGACCATTCATTAATAATTATTTCCAATTATTACTAATTATTACTAATTATTACAAATTATTACTAATTCTTACTAATTCTTACTATTTAATACTAATTGTGACTAATTATTACTGATGATTTCTAGTTATTACTAATCATTACTAATTATTACTATTTATTACGAATAATTACGAATAATTACTTATTATTATTATTTATTTCTATTTATTACTATTTTTTACAATTTATTACTATTTATTAAAAATTATTACTAATTATAAATATTTAGTACTATTTATTAGTAATTATTACTAATTATTAGTAATTATTACAAATTATAAATAATTATTACAAATTATATTTAATTATTTGTAATTATTACTAATTATTACTAATTATTATTAATTAAACCTAATTATAAATTTTTTTCCCTAATTGTAACAAATTAATCCAAATTATTAATAATTAATACTAATTATTACAAATTATTAATTATTATTATTATTAATTATTATTAATTATTTTTAATTGTTAATAAATATTTCAAATTGTTACCAATGATTGTTAATTATTAATAATTAATCCTAATTATTACCAATTAATCTTAATTATTACTTATTATTCCTAATTATTTCTAATTAATCCTAATTAGTACTAATTAATCCTTATTATTACTAATTATTAATAAATTTAACTAATTACAACTACTTATTACTAATTATTAGTAATTATTACTAATTGTTACTAATTATTTTTAATTATTACTGATTATTACTAATTGTTACTAATTATAACTAATTAATCCTAATTATTTCTAATTAATACTAATTATTAATAATTAATCATAATTATTACTAATTATAACTATTTATTACTAATTATTAATAATAAATCCAAATTATTTCTAATTATTACTAATTATTCATCATTATTAATAATTATTCTTAATTACTGCAAAATACTGCCAATAAATGCTATTTATTCCAAACTGTTACTAATTAATCATATTTAATCATAATTGTTACTAATTAATTCTTATTATTATTAAATAATATGAATAGTTACAAATTGATCCTAATTATTACAAATTAATCAAAAATATTACTAATTAATCGTAATAGTTAGTAATTAATCTATATTATTTCTAATTAATTCTAATTATTACTAATTATTCTGAATTATTATTTTTTATTACTAATGATTCCTCATTATTACTATGTATTCGTATTTATTCATATTTATTCCAAACTATTACTAATTATTACTAATTACTCCAAATTATTCATAATTATTAACAATTATTCCTAATTACAACAAATTATACATATTTATTACTAATTATTACTAATTATAACTAATTTTGAATAATTAATATTCATTATTATTAATTATCACTAATTATTACCTGTTATGAAAAATTATTACTTTTATTATTATTTATAAATTTATATTTCATTTTACTACTTATTAACGTTAATTTTTTCTAATTATAGACAATTGTTACAAATTATGACTTATTGTTAATAATTATTAGCAATTTTTCTAATTAATACTAATGAGTACTAATTAATAATAATTAATATAACTATCAAATAATTCTTATTAATGCTAAACACGCGTATTTGTATAAAAAAATGATAAATAATATGACCTATTTCTAATTTAATTTAATAAATGCTAATTATCAAAAATTATAACAAATATCAAATAAAATGAATTCCCTAAAAATTAAATGAAATATATAAATACCATAAAACGGAATCATTCGGAGGACTTATGCTGCGAATAATGCTCTGATTTAGAATTTATAACATAGAAAAATTGATGTGAGAGAAAATGGAAGTAGAGACGGAGAGAGGAGTAGACCAAGGAGGGGAATGAGAGAAAAACGGATGGAGTATATATATGTTAGACTAGTTGCGATGGGACCAATCATGAATATTAACCCCTATTAATTATGGACGATGGTTAAAAAGTTATGTGACGGGTCACGCCGTAAATATCATCCTGCCGACAAGTTATTTTCAACGAGAGATAAATTTCATCTCCAATACAAAAAAAATGCTGTCGGGTATTTGCAATGGGCTTTTATACCGATCGAAAACACCCTTACCATTTTTTGGCGTGTAACTTACGACAAGCCTTTTGCGACGTGTACCTTCTTCCAATCACAGATACATATTTTTTTGGTAGTGAGTGGAGAGATTTTAAGATCTTAATATTTTTGGGAGATGTCATATGGCCTCTTACAAGTACTCTATTACCCTTATTTTGTAACACCTTGGGTGGGTTTTGTTTAGGGGGTTTCAGGTGGTGGATAATAAATTTTGGAAGAAAATGGAGGGTGCATGATTGGCACACAATTTTCTACAACTATACACCTCCCCTAGTAAACTGTGATACCCCTTATAGAGGAGGACCACATGGTTGGTCCTCAGTTATTCAACCCATGTTCCCACTTATTAGGAATCATGCACCCCTAAGTAGATGTACATGGTTAAGGTTAAAGGTTTAGAAAAACATTTCTACCCTTCCCAAGAAATAGTTCATGCTAGTTTAAATATTAAAAAAAATATAATTCAAGAACCGCTAGAAATTATCCTTAAATTCCTTATTAGTCCTGACTGATTCTAATTTTTTTTCGAGTTATAGAAGAAAACTCAATGTCTCTATATACTCCATTTCTGATGAATCAAATATTCGATTGAAGGATCAACATCTCTTCCAAGGTGTAATGTCATCTTAATTGGTTTCCTCCCCCTCTACCCTCTTTCTCTCACCATTTTAAAAGTTGATTTACTGCATTAGAATGGTTTTGATATAGGTTTTCTTATATATTAATATGTTTGATCAAGTACCTATTTTTTTGATCTAAATTTCCTATGTTGTTGTGAAATTGGTCATACCACATCAATTTGCGGGATTTAGATTTGGTGAACATCTTTCAATGATCATGAGTTAGGTGGAATATATGCCAACATCTTTTGTATTAATATTAATTAAAGGTATTTAATTGTGAAATTTGAAAATTTTCTTTTTGAAATATCTTCTTAAATTGGATTAATTAATTTTTAAGTTAATTATTCGGATCATGGAATTGATGGAATGTGGTGATAATGAAATTGGTTGAAATTGTAACTGTTTAATTATTTAATAATGGGATGTTGAGTTGATTAATTTATTGGAATTATGATTTAATGTTGATAAATTTTTAATGGTTAATCATTCATATTGTTACTTTTTATTAAATAAAATAACCATGGTTAAATTGAAAATTGAAATTGGACACTTTGTTTATAATGTTTGATTAGATGGTTGATACCCCTTAACCATGATGTATATGAAATATGTGATATATGTGATGTTTTTTATTTATGTGATAAATTTTTATGGGAAAAATATTAATGATTCAAAAAACCATATGTGATTACTATGAGTGCAAGATAAGAACTAATGCTTCAAAATACCAAATGTGATAATAATGAGGTGTGGGCCTGATACTGATGATTAAAAATCCCATGTGCTCCTAGAAAAAATATTATAAAACCAAAATTATGGAATTAGACTGTGGTTCAATGTATACATAAATAAAACTTAAATTATATAGACAATGAAATCCCATATTATAACGAACTATGACACCCTATGAGACATGGTTCAGACTCTGACACAGGTTGATGCAGGTATTGGTTGTTCATGTGTCATCATGAACCCAAGTAATTGATGTGGTTAATTAAGGAATAATGCAGTGGAATAGCTATTTACTGTATTGTACATTATTATTTATAAAAATATATAAACTGTTATTGATTGGACATTATTTTAGATGTCGTTAGTGGTTTCCTACTAAGTTGTACTCGCACCAAACATAGTATTCTTGATCGGTACCCGAATAGACCTCATGTTTTCAAATAAGGATAAGGGAAAGATCCATATGTTAGATAGATGAGACAGATAGATCATGTGTGATGGAAACATACAAGATTTCAGGTCCCCCTTCGGAGATTCCAGTGTGACTTTATTTTTGGTATTTCAAAGCGACACTTGACACACATATGAAATTAAATACCTACTTTTTTGGAATGGTAATTTTATATTTTCTTGGGTCATAATGAGATACTTCTATAATTCATGTTATGGTTATTTTCAATTGGAAATTTTTTATTTATTTCATTTGTTTTTCTGATTTGATACTGTGGTTATAGTCTCTCTATGTTGCATATTTTACTATCCCTACTAGTTGGTAGCCTCTTACATACTAGTTGGGGCGTTGGAGGACAAACAAAGAACCATCTTGGGGCACCGAAATGTTGCACCTGGGTCGTGCTGTTACAGAACTACCTGATGCATGACCTATCATTTGATATAGTGGTCCTCATATTTATGGCATGGTACCCGAATTTGTTCAATAAAAATTTCCCTGAAATCCCTAGTCATAAGAGATTAAATATTGTCTTCTATTAAAGTGTCATAAATATGATTAAATTATAACACCTTGATATCTTAATATATTACTTTAATTAAATAAGTCAATTTTCATGAAAACATTCTCCACATTCAACACGAACTATAAATAAAACCACACTTTATTTAGATAAAATTTATATTATATTGTATAACCATGAAAATGATTCCATTGAATTAGAAATAATGAATAAAAGTAACAGTTTTATAAAAAATAATTATAAATTAAAAAATAAAAAAATTAATATGAATGAAACTATATTTTATTATATAAAATTAAAAAGAAATTCTTTATTTTTAAGAACAATAATTTTATTAATATAATCATTTTATATTATATACCTTTTTATTTTTTGAAACATATTATTAATAATGATAAACTATATTTGATAATAATTATTATTTGACTTTTCATTAGGTAAATGATACAACATATGACTGATAATTGTTAACATTTGAGAGAAACTATTTTCCTCCAAAAAGTAGTTTTTTTTTATTTCATGATTTTATTAAAAAAACTGAATTTATTATTTTTTAAATTTGAATTTTACAAAAAAAAATTATTTATAATAATATTGTTAACATCAAATTAAGCTTTGGTATTTTTTTTGAAATTGTTGGGTTTTAGGTGAACAATGATAATATTTGGATTTTTCTCAATGTTAACTTTTATGAAATTTTCATAAAAGAATAAGGAATTAAATATAATGATAAAAAATTTCTTAAAAAATATATTTATAAAAAATATATATAATTTAATATTATGATGTAGTTTTTATAAAACCCATGTATATCATTTTGGAAACATAACAAATATCTTACTCTTAAAAACTATTTTTATTCTCTTATTTTAAAACATAATTTTCACCATTTTTTGCAAATAAATCTATCTAAATGGATTTCATATTTTAGATCTACATGATAATATTAACTAAAAATTTAAATTATAATTTTTCTTATAAAATTTTGATTATCATTATTTAATGTACTGAACATGTTAAGGGCTAGACTGCTCTTTTCAATGAGTTTCTTTCTTAAAATTGAGTAATTTTTAACTAATAAATTAAATTAGTATATATTATGTGATGCATCAAATATTATTTATAAAAAAATATATAAATATATTAACATAAATTTAATTGGTAATTAATGCTAAATTATTTTAAGTACATACAATGGTCAAAACAATATTTTCCAATTAAAAACACTTTTTAATATAAAATGTATTAATTTAATAATTAATTTTCTATTACATATTAATTGAGTTAGATAATAGTGATATAAAATTTTGTTTGATAATATAAAAATTTCATAAGAATGGTTATTTTATATTTTTTCATAAAATATTAATTACTTATTTAAAAATAGATTTTACCAAGGAAGAAAAATATTAAAGGCAAAAGTAAAAAAACATTGAAAAAATTGATAAAAAATTGTTTAAAACATGTGTGGAAATATGGGGTTGATGATTTAGCTTCCTAATATATCTCCAAAATCCATTATTTCTATCATTTTTAGTCTCTTACTGTTGAATATTGTAATTATATCACTGAAAATTAAAGGGTGTGTTCAAAGAACCATTTTCAATACACATAAAAGGGTACACTTCCATCCATTTATTACACAACTATTCCATTGAATTAAATACATAAACTATGAAATACTTCTCCTCTTATAATTATCTCTCAATTTAATAATCCACTACTAACAATTGGTTATCAAAATTCCATCATTTCAAGGGAGATATTCCATAAAAATTTCCAAATTGAGTATTACCTATTCCTTTCCATTTCATCATAATAATTATCTTCCAAACATACACTAAACATGGAAATATTATATCCTCAATATCATTGTTATTCCATTTTGTTATAATATTAATGAAAAATATATATTTATTCATTTCCATCCACCTTGACCAGCAAACAAACAGTAATCATACATTGTTCAGACTACTGCCTCCACGATGTAACTTTTTTTCATTTTTCATATTCTTTTTATTTCATTAACCAAACAACATAAAATATGATTTGAAAAAATAAAATAATAAAATTCATATAATTACTATTGTACTATAACATTATTATATAGTTCCCTATATATACTCATATATCATGATATAGTGTGTAGATGTTTGGATAGGTTTAACAGCATACATGAATAATGTTACAAAACACTGTCATAGATTTCTAGGGAAATATAAATACTAATATTATTATAAGTTGATAATAATATTTTTTCTAGAATTTTAATATTATGTATTTAACTTAATATTAATTTTTGATTAGTGATCTCTAAAATATCAAAAATAAGTCGACATTGAATCAATTTTCATGAAAACATGTTGGGAAAAAATATAAAAAAAATAAAAAAATAGGTTAAAGAATGGTTCATAATAATTTAAATAACTAATAATATAATTACTGATAATTTAACTAATATAATTATTTTAACTATTCAATATGATAAGCACTTTTGCAGAATGTCTATAGAACAAAGTAATGATATTTCGTCTTCAATTTCTCTCTTCAGTAATCATCTGTAATATGTACCTAATTTATTTTATGTGGATTATATAGTTACTAATTGATATGTTATATTATAAAATACCACTTTCTATTTTAATTAATGTACTATTTTTATCTCTCTCTATTTCAACATGTTTCCAATAAAATTTTCCTCAAATCGTAAGGGTTTTTTTGTCTTATTTTCTAATCCAAGATACATGATTGATATTACAGAAAAAAATATATTTTTTGTGTCTCAATAATAACCTTATTTCAATTAATATTAATTATTTTTTCTCCTTTCATGATACATAAATTTAATTTTCATGGTTACTATATTATACTTATGTTACCATTAGCGTACCTATTTTTTTGAAATGAAATTATCATTCCTTGAGTTATTATTACTACCCTTAAACTTATTTCCTATATAATGGGTATATTATAAAATTTTGTTTTATTATGTGGTAATTTTACTATTTTATTCATATGTAAATTTCTAACTCATATTCCCTAATAAATGTCTCTAACTTCATGAATTGTTACTACCGTTAGTGATTTGGTTAACCAAAATTTCCATTTATTGAGATAAAATTGTATTCCATGATTGTAATTATTCTACGCCTGATAAATTATTCAATTTATAAGTCCATACATTGTTTTTAATTTTTTAATGATCGAAAATAATTTTATACAGAAATATGATCTATTGATGAATTTTATTAACAAAAAAGAAACTTTTTTACGAAAGAATATCAACTACTATAAGATTTGTTTTCTCTCCATTTACATGTTTATTATTCAAACAAAGGCTTTTTATTTGTTATTTGAAACCAAAATATGTGTTTTATTAATGTGACCTATGCATTTCCTATATTCTGTAAACAAATTAATGTTTTATTACCAAATTTACTACTTTGGATTTCAACAAAATAATTTTAGTATATCAATTTTTTTTTTTCATATTCTTCAAAATTAATTGGTTTATCTTCCTCGCCAATTTTTCGATAACAATTATGTAATTTCAATGATTTTTTATTTGGTTATTTTTATATTAATGTTTTCAAATTTTTTACCATTTTATTCATGACTTTTTAAAAATTCATTTATATATCAATGTTATAATTGTTTTTGTGAGATCATTTGTATTTTCACTTCCATTTAACCACCATGGTCTATATTCCATTATCTGATGTTTTGGTAAAAAATTATTTTTTATTATGATATGATTCCTTTTGGAAAATGTTTTTTCTGATATCCTATACTTTTATCAAGTTCATGTTTTGTGATGATTTAGAACGGTTTATGAAACCCATTCCTTTTCCATGGGTTCTTTATCATATAAATACTTTTGATTTTAATATGGAACACACATATATGAATTATTAATGTGTGTTGTATAATATAAAACCCCAATGAATTTGTTAATTTTTTTATATGACATAATAAGATGCAATTTTTACTAAATTATATTTGGGAATCATTATTCAAAATTTTATTGTGTGAATGAGATACAAGAATATTTCTCCATGTTTGTTATGTAAATGAGATTTTAGAATATTAATTCTCATATTATTGAGTGAAATCAATGTGAAAATATTATTTATATGATTTTTTATGATTTTTATGCCATACATTTTTTTAAACTATGATTCAAGGGAAAAACATATTTATAAATGTATATGATTATTCTATATGACTCATTTTAATGTCTTTGTATTCCACACACTTCTTCTATGGTATATTTTTTAAATTTTAAATTACATGTCTATGTATCATAAATTATTTAAAAATCATATTTTTATATATTCAATTTAATCATGAATTTATAACCTACCTAATTTCATTCATATGCTTATGATCTATCCTTTGATGATATATTTATAGGGATTCCCTTAATGGGTGTTTTTTCTCATCCTGTTCTTATGATTTCGCCTTCTAATGTTATAAATAGGGTTATAACCATGATGATTTATTATAGAGAATCTAGGGTGGATTAGAACATGGATAAATGGACACATGTATTGTTAAATACATTTCATATGTAGATGGACCTCAATGACCCAAAACAATCCATTATTTGAATTGTCAAATGTTTTATGAATTTTAATGTCATTCCTATAGTAATGTCCTAAAATTAAGATAGGTTATTCTTGATTTGTATCAAATCATGTTTTTGATAATATTTTTTTTATGAATCATCTTTGGGTGTTCAGTTTTAGGGCTTCTTAGTTGGTATCAAATTATGGTGTACTTATTTTGAGTACTAGTTTCGTTATTTTTTTGAGGAATACAATAAGACAAATTTAGTGTAAACACTAGGGATAAGACTTTTTACATAATTATATATCGAATGCTTTGGTAAATTAGTGATAATATGGTTATCCATGTAATTACATCACTATTAGGATACTACATGTTGATATAGGCTCTATTATAGATATACTTAGGGTTAATAACCCTAAAAACTACATGTGAAATTTTAACAAAATTGTCACCTGGTACAAAAAAAGAGGCATAATTTCACACCTAATTCTAATATATTGTGATATGTGACTTGTTTAATCATATTATCTTTATAAATTATTTTATATTAATTAAGGTATGTTGTTATATAATTATGTTAGAAAACCTAATAGAAAGATGACAATGGATACCAATGGATTGAATAAAAAGATCATATTTTTAGAAGGAAGTATCAAATGATTAAATAAAGGAGTTATTAGAAAAGAAAAACTAAGATTGATTTATCATATAGATATTATCATTTACACTTATTTTATTAATAACAATTATTAATTTTAATTGATTTTTAAAAAAATATCATATAAATTCAGATGATAACGATATGCATCTAGAAGACATAATGTCTTAAAAGAGAATAAGGGGACATACATAAATAGTTTAGAATCATTTTATATGATTGTTATTATAAAAAATTCATTTTTATATCATAGTTAATGTAGTGAGGTAGATATAATAATAGAAATTAATTTTTCATACTTTTAGATTTTTTAGTGTCTGATATTAATAAATGATAGTATTGTATATTTTAAAAGCTATGAGAGATATGCGAAACATATACGGGTTTTTTTCATGGATTATTATTAATTGTTTTGGAAAATATATAAAATAATATCAACAACCATGAACTGTAGTTTTTGGATACTATTAAATTTTAGGGACACCCGTTGGTGAATGGATGATTGAGTTATGAATAACCCTTTGGTTTAACAAATTCATGATTATGTGGTAATAAATGGTCTATTGATTTTGAAAAAATTGTATTAGATTTGATTAGTATATTTGGGATTTACTAAAAATTCCATTTAAAATTAATCAATTTTATTGCTAAGTAATTTATCCTATTATTTATATTATTATATATATTTACCAGTGTGTGATTTTATGATCTAGTAGTGAGCATATGAGTTTATTTTTAGAAAAATATATAACATTATTGTGGTTTCTCAAATTCAAAATTCAAATAGTTTTCTATAAGGTATTTTTTGCATAATTTTTTAATAGGTTCTAGACATACTTATTTATATGATTGTATGATTGGATAATGTTTTTTTATTAAATATAAATAACTTAATATATCCTAAAAATTAATTTTAGATGATAGATTAGAGGCCTCATTCAAATGATAAATATGGTAGGAATACCCTCACATACATTTTTCATTCTGTAATAATAAAAATTACGAGGAACAAAATTATTTACATGGGGGAGAGAAAGTAGCCCTTGAAGAATTTAATATATGACATTCTGTAAATAATTAATTGTGTTTAATATATTTTTCTATGAAACAGCATACATAAATAAAACTAAATTATATTTTAATAAAATTATAAATATTATGTTTCAACATAAGATCCTAATCTATTGAATTAATATAAATTAATTTACTAATCTCATTATGTAATATATGTATATATAAAATAATTTCAACATTTAACATGTATAAAATTAAATTTGTTTTCCTTTAATGACAAGTAATATCACTATTTATTTATAATAGTATTTTCTTATAATAACCATTTTAAGAGATGTGTATTTATATTTTAATAAATATATGATTAACGATGATAAATTATTTTTTATATTAATATTTTTTTTTTCAAATTTAATTGGTAAATGTTATGCAATATGAGTTAGATTAGTTAAAATTCTAAAAACCCCATTTTCATAAAAAAATGTTCTTCATTTTATTATTTTATTCAAAAATTTAATTTATAGTTTTTTATGTTTTAATTTTTTTCAATGAATATAACTTTTTGAATTATAATAATAATATTATCTTAATAAATCATGTTTTTTAAAAATAATGGGTGTTTTGGTGAATAGTTAATTTTTTAATTTTACTATGAAACTTCATTTTTACAATATCATTAGAAAAAAATATGATATAAATGACTCCTAGGTGTTTTAATATTTAATAATTTTTTAATTAAAATAAATAATTTTAAATTCTTATTTCTGTATAAATCAATTTTTATTATTTAGGAAAAATAATTAATATTTTACTCCAATAAAATCATTCTCTTATACTAGGAATAAGTTTCAATAATAAAATATATAAAGTCTTTAAAAATAGTATACATATATTTTATAATAATTATCATATTACCTTATAAGTTCAATTTAAATTTCTTCGAAGAAATGTATGATTACTCATGTTAAGGTTAATAAACATGATAATGGTTGAGCTATTATTTTAAAAAAAATCATAATATTTTGTATCTTTTATCTAAATAAGTAAATTAATATATTTTTAATTTGTAATTAAATATTATTTAAAAAACTAATATTATTATTTTCACACTCAATTAATTTGTAAATAATGCTAAATAAGATGGTGGGTACAAAGTGGTTAAAACAACATTTTTCTACCAAATATTGATTATATATATATAATGTATAAATTTAAAAGTTAATTTTCTCCTTTTTAATTTATTTAGATTAAATGAATATTAAATTAATTTCATGACACCAAAGTATAGAAAATAGTGCCACAGATCTATGCAATCTCACTCTAGTGGTTCAGTTTCGTCTTCAACATCCTTTGGTTAATGAGTTTGACTGGTTTGTTTTCAATTCATGGGAATATCAAGACTATGCGGTAGTCGGCTTAATCGATAGGAGTCACATTATTATTCAGTTTTAGTCAAAACCTGATTCGATTACCGCCTGGTCTAGAGCCCCTCGAAGATGCAATAGAGATCCTTTTTATATATTTCGATGGAGTCTCGATTTCCACAAGAGGTTCGACCCTTTGATGATGGAAACATGGGTGTGTATCCCTGGTCTTCCAATTTACATTCAAAATCAATCCATTTTTTATGCTATTGGGAATATGATAGGAAAGTGTCATGACCCGTCCCCCGGGGTCCTTATAGTGACTACCCCAAGCCCGCCTTCCAAAGTTCAGGGGCTGGTGACTAGCACCAAAGGGGTAAATCCCTAAAACTGGGAAGGAATCGCCGTTATAAAACATAAACACACACAACCAAAGTACAAGTGAAAAAACACTATGTAAAAGATGTATAACAAGTGTAGTGAATCTAAAGGGGGTCAGAATACAAGACCAACAGTAAAGTACAAATACCACTAGAAACAAGTACAACTGAAAAAGGGAAAAACAGTTGAAAGGTGAAAGCTGCTCCTGGATCATCATTTGGGGTTCCTACCTAAAGGGTAGGTATAGATGGCCTCCACAGCACTCCACGTCTGTCGGACTCCACCGTGCACCGATACATCATAAGGTCCTCCTCCGGGTACCATCTAGTCCTGACGCTCTCGGCCTCCGTCAGCGTTGTCCATCATCTGCATCCCACACAACGAGGTGTGGGCATAGCCCATGCAGGGGTGAGTATAACGATACTTGGTAGGGACGCCGAGACCCTCAAGGTCTTACAAAATTCAAAAAGGAAAAACCAGAAAGTATGAATCAACGGATAACCATTACATAGTTATATGCGCATACATATACCTATGTTATCAAGTAACCCATCTCAATCATGAAGAAAACACAAACGTCATTGACTCAGCTCAAATTGGGATTTTAATTATCGAAACCACCACTACTGGAGAACTCCTCCTCTCTAGAGTATAGTGGGCCTATTGCGACACTGAGGTGCTTCTCACTAACCTTGTACTACTGAGGTACTCCTCCGGTCGAGTACGGGGGGTCTGCTACCAACTACAAGGCACTCCGTCTGTTGTGGGTCTACTGCCAAATACCAGGCGCTCCCCCTAATAGCCTACAGAGGTACTTCTCCTGTCAATTATCGTGGGTCTACTACCGACTACCAGGCTCTCCATACTCCATGGGTCTACCGTCAAATACCGGATGCTCCCCACTGGGCTAGTCGAGTCACTCCGAGTCGAGTTGGTCAAGCGGTCATCATGTCTACAACTACTAGGTCTCTTCACTCTGTCAGCTCATCACTAGAAGTATATGCTACATGATCTACTATTCGATACTCCAATTGTCACAAAGTCTCAAATAGAAGTATCTCAAAGGACCGCCACATCATTGGGGTCTCAACTCAACAGATGACGCGTCAATCGAACGCCCGATCTGTGAGTTATTAGCATTTTAGTCATGGGGACCCAGTTGGATTTGTGTACGAAATAACCTGTATGTGAATCAACTATACCCCGATCTCTAGTGGGGTATACTAAAAAGGATGGCTATGCCCCAAGAATACTGGTGCTGCTGACTGTTTATTAAACGAACGTCCGGTGCCAAAGATATGGGCCAAGAAGGTAATGAGTTAAAAATGGGACCGGGTCCGGTCCGACCTGATGGGACCGACTCGGCCCAACCCAGTCTAGGCCGACCCGGTCTGGGTCGACCCAGTCAGACTCGCTGGGTTTGACCCGACCCATTGGGAAGGTCATCCCTTATGTTTTGACCCGGTCTGCTGGGCCCGGCCCAGCGGACCGTGAGGGCGGTTCGGCCTGATAGTTGCCACGTAGGCGGCTTGGTAACTCAGCCCGGAAGGCCGGGCCGGTTCGGCCAGTGACACCACAGGGGACGTTGCGGGTCGGCTCGAGAGGTCAGTGGCCGGGAGGCAACCAGGCATGTCGGGCGGAGCGTGGGCAAGCCGGCTGGTCGCTGGCTGGCCGCGGGTGCACCGGGAAGGGCGCCGGGGTGGCGGGTAGGCTTCCAGCAAAGGTCGGGCAGGCCGCCGGCAGGGGTCGGGGCCACCGGGCAGGGCCCCGGTGGGGCGTGAGGGTGCTGGGCATGCCGCCGGTGGGGCGTGATGTTGCCGTGAAGCGCATCGGTCGGGCATCGGGCAGCGCAAGGGGCACGCGGGTAGTGCGTCGGGTCGTCTTGGGGGTGGCACGGTTCACGGAGACCATGGCGAGTGCGGCCCTAGTTCACTGTCTTCGTCGCCGTCTCCTCTTTGTCAAGCCATCGTCATCAAACAAGAACAAACAAGGGGAGGGTCGGACCGTGTTCGTGCGGCCCGATTCCTCCTCGTTATGCTGATAGAAATTGGCGATGCTCATACCATATCTTTTTTCGACAAAGAACGAGGTTTATATACAAATATAAAATAACACGAAACTCCCTACCTTTGATTTTCCGGTAGTCATTTGTTGACGTCGCAGAACGATGGTCGTCAATCCGTGGTAGACGATCAAGTCACGTGTCGAAGGGGGTCCGTGGAAGAAGGTCGGAGAAGAATAGTGTCACCGGCATTCTTCGCATTCTTTGTTGGGAGAACGATTCATCATTGGTAGAATTTTCCAACAATCCCACCAGAAGAGAATTCTAACCCAAATAAAATAATAATTTACCTATTAGTTTAAGTTTTGGCATGTAATTCATAAAGGAGAATTAAAATCTCGGCTCCCCCAAATTTATTGCATCAGTGTAGTCTCATTAATTTGGAGGATTCCAAGAGGATCTCCTTATTAAAACAAAAACGTTGGCACAATTAATTGTGAAGGGAGGTCAAAACCTCTCCCTCTTTAATGAGAGAGAGTAAAGAGGTTTCATCCTCCACCATCAATAAGGGTCAGGTCATCCCCACCCCTATCATTAATTGGTAGGTTTTGCGACTCGGGTGGTCCTCACCTCAAATATCCTCCCATGGGAGGTTATGCTTGGGTGGGCCCCACCACCATAACCTCTCATGGGAGGTTAGGGTGTTGTGGTCCCACCACCAACCTCCAAGTGGAGGTTTTAAACAACACACTCAACACATGTCATCTTAAAAATAAAATAAAGTGTTGTACTTTATTTGATTGTTTTTTTATAAAAATCCAAAAACTAACTTTTATTCCCGACTATCCGCCGTCGAGGTGAAAGTCTTCTTAAGATAAAACTTGCGCTGCGAGTTCAACAGTGCCCTCAGATTTCAATTCCGAGCACCGGTTCAAAATATATAAAAACCCACTCATCCATTTACTGAACTTACCCAAACAAAACTTCAGAAATTGATTCTGGACACACTAGGCCTCAGAATCAAGTTCCGTCAAAAACTACAGACTCGTGACATTCCCATGTATTTAAAAAAATGTCCACAGGTATTATGGGTCATTACATCCTCCCCACCTCAGGGATTTACGTCCCCGAAAGCTACAACTCGAACTAAAGGAACAAATGGGGGTACTGAGCACGCATCTGAGCCTCCCGCTCCCATGTGATCTCCTAGAGGTTCCCGTACTGCCAACATACGTGCACCAGAGGTATCCACCGTCCACATAGGACCTACTCTTGTCGATCCTCAATCTCCACTGGAACATCCGTGAATGTCGCCCCGTCATCAATTTCCAGCTCCCCGTGGTCGATGATGTGGGATGGGTCATGCACGTATCTCCTCAACTCAGATATGTGGAAGATTTCGTGCAACCGATGTAGCTGAGGTGGAAGATCCAAGCGGTAAGCCACCTCACCTACTCTGCGAAGGACCAGGAAAGGTCTCATGAACCTCAGAGATAGCTTGCTGACTCAACCAAATCTCCATAGACCTCATCGAGGTGAAACCAGTAAGAAGACGTGGTTGCCATCCTCGAACTCCAGATTCATCCATCTCCTGTCATCATACGACTCCTGTCCGCTCTGTGCAGTCCTCATCCACTCCAGGATGATCTGCACTTTCTCCATGGTAGCTCTTACCATCTCTGGTTCCTCTAGTGCTAACTCCCCTAGATCTATCCAGCACAGTGGCAATTTGCAAGGCCGACCATACAAGACCTCAAAAGGTTCCATATCTATGGTGGAGTGATAGCTGTTTTTGTAGGAAAACTCCACCATAGGCAAGTTGTCCTCTCAGCTGCGACTGAAGTCGAGGAAACATGCACAGAACATGTCCTCGAGGGTCTGAATGGTCCTCTCGGTCTGACCATCTGCCTGAGGATGGAAGGCGGTGCTCAGACGTAGTTGTGTCCTGAAAGCCTCCTGCAACCCCTTCCAAAGTTGGGAAGTAAACTATGCTTCATAGTTAGATACAACAGTAGAAGGTACTCCATGTAACGGCACAATCTCCTGCACATAGAGGGGCCCCAAGATCTCTACTGGGCCATTCTCTCTGATTGGTAGGATATGGGCCGACTTGGTGAGTCGGTCAACAATCACCAAAATAGTGTAGTGACCCTTGTATGTACGTGGAAGACTCATCAAGAAGTCCATGTATATCCCATCCTACTTCCACTTCGGGGCCTCTAAGGGCTGAACCAAGCCTACGGGTACCTGGTTCTCTACCTTCACTTGCTAGAAAGTGAGGAACTATGAGACAAACTCTGGTACTACCTTTTTCATACATGGAAACCAGTGTGGTCGTAGAAGGTCCTGGTACATCTTCGCCACTATTGGATGTACCGCTAGAGGGGAAGTGTGGAACTCCCTCAACACTTCCTCCTGAAGTGCAACTAGTACCATGGTACGTCCTCTGAAAAGGATGAAATTCTCTCCGCCTTCAGAAAATCCATCAGGTGCATACTCTGTGGATATGTTATCCCATCGCGTCTCGCAGTCAGCGTCCCCATTCTGTGCCTCCCTAACTCGCTGACGAAGTTGGGGAGTGACTGTAAAAGACTATAGATAGGCTGCTCCATCTCTATCCACAAAGGATATCTACAAGGCAGCCAAGTTCTCTTCCGCCTCTCCTAGTAGCTGAATACCAATCCTCCTGTTGAGCACATTTGCAACAATGTTCCCCTTCACAATAGTATAGACTATCTCGAAGTCATAGTCCTGGAGGAACTCAATCCATCGCCACTATCTCAGGTTCAGGTCCTTATGAGAGAGGATATACCAGAGAATTTTGTGATCAGATTAGATGGTAAAACATTCATCAATTAGATAGTTTCGCCACAACTTCAAGGTGAAGACCAATGCTACTAAATCCAGGTCATGGGTAGCGTAGTTTTACTCATGCTGTCTTAGCTTCCATTTCACACCCTGAACTCAGATGCCTGTTTATCTTATTTTATTTTTTCTGTTTACTCAATCCCGCGTCATATGGACGAGGTTTAGTTGGCACCTAGTTTGAAATTTTTGATGTTTGATGTATTGGGGGGCCTTGGGCTGGTGTACGGTCATCGCACCATTAGCCACAACCGTGCGTTTGGACCTAGTGAATGCGTGGTGGCCCGGAAATTCAAATAAATAAAAAATTAAATAAACAAATTATGTAAATTGAAATAGGAAGCTAAATAAAAAAAATTAGACCGATAAAACAGGGTTAATGTTTAGATTATAATAATGAGAAGATGTTCACTTAAATGGTAAGTTATTATTATTTAATCTGGTAATAATACTATTATTATTATATTGTTAAAAAAATAATTATTAATGAAACTTAATAAAATTATCACTTTAATTATCATTAAGTTTGTTATTAATTTCACTTTTTGTTATTAATAATTTTATCAACATTTTTTTATCAATATTATTACTAATATTATTATTGTAACATTGATATTATTATTATTATTGTTATTATTACTCAAAATAAAATGGATAAGAAATGACAATAATAAGTATTTGTTTTATTAATATCTATTAGTTTTATTATTATTATTATTATTATTATCATATTTTAATTAATGTTTTATTTAATATTATTACTATTTTTTTAACCCTAATCCTACCCGTATCCCCCTCCCCATTCTTCCTCCCTTGCGCAGGCGATGCTCCCCCTGGCCCTGCTTCCTTTTGCGTGCGGCCGCTAAGGCAAGAGGCCTCCACTCTGATCGAAACTCCACCTCGCATCGGCCCCCCCTACACAACCCCATCTGGCAGCTCCCCTCCCTTCTCGCGTGACGCCTTCTGTCTTTCCCCCATCTATTTTTTTCTTTTTTTCTTCTTCCTCCTTTTTTCCTCCCTTCTCTCTTATCCCACATGATTTCTTCCTCCCCTCTTGTGTGTTCCATCCTGAGACTGCCCCACCCCACCTTCCCTCACCGGTGCACCGCCCTTGGACAGTCGCCCTCCCGTCGTCGCACCTCCCGGACACAACCCCCTTCCCCATCGGTCCCTCCCTATGCGCAGTAAGTGGAGCCGCAACCCCCTCCATTTTCGTGGCCAACCCGCACGCACCCTCACCCTTCGTCCATCCCTCTCACCGTCGAAACCTCCTCACCGGCAACACCCTCCTCCAGTAGCGACCCCCTCCAGTGATTGTTCATATGGATTTATGTTTTTTTCCTCAATTTTCCCCAAACCCTAGTTTTTAGGATTTTAATTTTTTTACTGTCTATATTAAAATTGATGGTCTGATATGGTTGTTTAGGTTCGATTTAATCTCCCTTGGGTTTGATTGAGGTTAAAATGGTGTTTGGCCCCAATTTTTATAATTTCATCGTCAATTGGGGATGGAATCCTTTGCGCATAATCTCTAAATTTAGATTTCTTTGATTGCTTGATGTCTGGACCTTTCTGGATTGTTAATTAGACCCTCGATATTTTTTGACTAAAATTTATCTTGAGAAATAAGATGCATTTTGATGGAAATAAATTATATACTGTTTAATAGTTTTATTAAATTGTGCAATTTGTGATTTTAATCATGAAAATAGTATGTTTCCTGCTTTGATTTGTTGCGGCTGTGCGTTTGACTGTAAAAGGGGTTTCTGAATGAGTTTGGTGCAAAATTGTTCTTTTTTTTATTTAGTTGTGTTCACTATATTGTAGTGCTTTATAAACCATGTTGTTGGTTTATTAAAATGTGCAAGGTTTGCATTTGTGTTTTGGTGGGACGTCAATGTGCTTTTAGTTATAAAAGAATTTTTGAGCGAGTTTTTGATATTTTGAGTCATGCAACACATTTTGAAATTATTTGATAATTTTTTCTTAGTGGTTTGTTTTTTTTAAATGGTTTATTATATTATATGACTGGTGCAAAGGTATTTTATAAATGATGTTCAGGTTATATAAAACGGTTTATGTGGTTTTGAGTTGGTTTTGTCTGGGGAAGCCATGGTATACAACTCAAAATAGTTTTATGAATTTTGAGATAATTTATTAAATAAATTTGATGTTTTGAGCTCGGTATTTAAAATTTGTTGTAGTGAACGTGATTTTAAATTTGGATTTCAATATATCGTGCACTTTTGTCTAGTTTTTCACACTACTGTTTTCTTGAAATGGCCATATGGCTCATGAAAATGATCTGTGAGTTTTTATGGTGTGGTGTGGTTTTTGTAAACGTGTTTTAGATTTTAATGTGGTTAAATAATGTTGAGGTTGTGGTTTGTGTTTTGAGAACTTGTTGAGGTGGTTCTTTTGTGCTATTAAATTGTTTGAATTGTTTCAGGTCTGTGTTTATGAGTTTTTAGTTGTGCGGTTGTTGCAGTGTGTCGGCAAGGAAGACCGGCAATACTGCGGTTGTCGGCGTGCGTGTGTCTGTGCGTCTATGTGAGGCGTGATGTGCCATTGTGTTTGGACATTGAGTCGAGGTAAATTCCCCACTTCCCTCGCTTTTAAATTCATAATTTATTAATTTATTGATATTTTATTAATTTTAATAAATGAGAAATAATATAAGATAATTAATTTTAAAATGATTATTTGGTGTAAAAATAGCTATTTATTTTAAACAGGACACTTGAAATATTTTCTTGATGAGCGGACACCCAGTAGTGAATGAATTCTCATTTGGCTTTTAAACATAATTCATGGAATTTCAAATTTAGTTCTTGTTTATTGATAAATGATCTCGTTTGAAGCATGAGAAAGAGTTTTGGATCTCTTGAAAAAATGAGGATTTTATTTAAAATTGGTAAAGGCCCATTTGGGACTTTAATAAAATAAATTATTTTGGAAAACTCTCTTTGTGGTGACTAAGAGGTGATATTGTGTGTACGTTTACTGCATGATTTGTGT
The DNA here is from genome assembly GCA_963277665.1 of Viscum album. Classification (NCBI taxonomy): domain Eukaryota; kingdom Viridiplantae; phylum Streptophyta; class Magnoliopsida; order Santalales; family Viscaceae; genus Viscum; species Viscum album. Next base: position 345,022,437 of record OY728156.1, read on the forward strand.
ATGATTTTGTACTACATGATTGACTTTTTTGAATCACCCCATTCTTGTTTATTATACGTGTTGACATGGGAACATGTCATAGTTAGTAAATCTTCTGAGAACGATTGTTAAACTAGTTTAGATTACACACTGGCTAGTAGCCCCTAGTATGGATGACACTCTGCTAGGTGATTGAGACCCTCAGTTAGGTCATTTAGGGTAACACAGGGTGTTAGGGAGTTATGATGTCATCGATAGTAGGCATGCCTTCATGATGAGTCAAATGTATAGTACGTTCTGGATTGTTCATGAGATCCTAGTTTCGACCCATGTTCTCTTTTAGTGTTTAATTTTATGTGGAGGACGATAGGCCTAGTTCGGTTGCTGGCCCCGTGTGCCACTTTTCCCATTTCCCTTAGTGTGTGTTGTGTGTTTTGTGTGGTTTTCCATTTGACCAAACACTAAAATTTGGATTTCTAAATTGTTCTCAAAAGGAAATTTTTTAAAATGAAATGCATCTGTTTCTTTCAAACACTAACTTGTTTTTAAATTAAGAAGGGAAATGGAGTGTTACTTGTCTTAGAAATGAAAGTGTGTATGGAAACCCATATTTTGTATAATTTAGTTCAAACCTGGAAGTAGTAAATTTCTTTTCTTAATGTTAGTGCATTGGGAATCTTTTTTTGGGAACGCATACTGAGTTTTAATACTCATGACTATAGTGTTTTCTTATTTTTAGTTTTGTTGAAGATTTGATTTGAGCTCTCTTGCTGTGGGCGGTAGTTGGTTGTGGACTGGTGAGAGACTCTCGAAGTCACGAGTAGTTTTGGTTGTGGCTAGGTTAGTTATCTTTTATTATTTGTTCTTCCTTTTTCGTGTCATTTATTTACCTTGCATCATTCTACTTTTTCCGCTGCTTTATTTAGTTTCACTGGGCCAAATCATTCCCCCTTGTTTGGTTTTGATGCCCAGCACTAGTTGCCAGCCCGTGGGGATCAGGAACGCCCCTCGGGCCATGTCGCGGGCCAGCTCGGGTGACTGGTTCTCGGTCAACTTTGGTGGGTTCATGATAAAATGGTATCAGAGGAGGCCCTTTTTATTTGGGGTGTCTGGTAGAAGGAGATTAGGACTGTCAGGGCTCAGGAGGCAGGTTATGGGTTGGTTCCTGATCACCACCGCTTGTGACGAGACCCGACTTACCTGGGTTAGTCCAAGATTTTAGTCTTTTTCCTTTGGTTTCTTTTGATTGAGGGATGACAATGGGGGTGAATCAGTTCATGTTGCGGCCTCACGTGGGGTGGTGACCCATGTGGAGTCCAAGTTCCCAATTTAAGGTCCTCTTATTTTTATGTCTTACTTGGGGCATGTTTCACCACCATGTCACCGGGTTAGGCACAAAAACTAGTTCCTCATTCTGATGGTTTATAGTTTGTTGTGTTTTTTTTTGAACTCAGTTGATGTGAGAATGTGTTAAAAACGGAAGTGTTTTCAAAATGAAAAAAGTGGTTTCTTCCAATTTGTTTTTGAAATTAGTAAAGTGGGGTTTTAAAGAGAAAGTGGATCGGTTTGGAACAACATGGTATGTGTTTGTATTTGGTAAGGAAAGAAGTGTTTGAACCTGGGAACTCCTTATAGAGGGTCACACATGCGTGGGTATGTACGAAAAGTGTGTAGGTGCACTTGTTTGCAGATGATGTGAGAGAGATTGAATGAATGCACATGTGATGGTTCATAAGGTGCCATAGGTGAGTTTTAAATTTTAAAGGAATAAAGGTTTTGAAAAAGTGTTTTTTGCTTGTGGTTGTATATGTTTGGCTTATGGGACCATTTCCCTTGGATTTTGTGTTTCTTTGATTTATTTTTGGCTTGATGCCGGTTTCATTGGTGTTTTTCTTGTTGTTATGAGTACACCACCCATAGAGCCTCCCAAATTTTTTAATAAGTTATTCCCAGTTCCCAATTCTTGTCATGTGTTGCCTGCTTATTGAGGTAATCGAAGTCTTTTAGAGGCAGTTGTATAGTTTGGAAAGAAAGTGTGGCTTCGGGTTGTTGGGAACTCCAAAGGTAGTTATGGTTCGTACCATCCCAAAGTTATTAGAGGGTTCAGTTCTGGACTAGTAAAGGTGTTATGTCTCACCTTCATGAGAGCCTCAGGTGTAGTTGGTGGGGGTTGAATTTTTTAAAGGTTAACCTTCTGGAAAGGATCTTCTTCTGTACTGACTCCTAGGTTGTCGGATCGTTCTCTCGCATGCGACTAGTATAGTCGGTTTAGAAATTCTAAGCCGCCTTGTTGCATCCCTCTGTAGCCTTTCTACCGTGTGACTATTTGGGCCACCAGGAAGAGTCCTGAAAGAAGCTTTATTTTGGAGGAAGGAGTTGGGGACTGGAGGACGCAAATTCATGACTGTGAGGAAGGAGATGATTCATCCATCTGGGCCCTAGCCATAGGTCTCGAGGTGAAGCTCACGCACTGTCAGGATTTGTCGAGGGTGTGGAACCTCGGTCCGGATAATGTTTCTAGCTTTGAGATGGAAATATCGGAAATTTCCTTATTCTATTATTGTCGTTGTCGTAAGCTCATCCTCGTTACTGTGGAGTTATGAGTCCATTTCACACAATCTGGGCGGTTTTATCTGCTATTAGTGTTGTTTCTAAATCGTCACTGTCCTTGAAGGGTGTTAGGCTCGTGAATAAAATAACCCATTCTGATTTCGATCTGGTCACAGCTATACCTGTTAGGTGAGTGTTTGGTATCATGAAATTTAGGGGAATTGTTGAGACCATTCCTCATCCTCAGGTTTTTGGGTTGTTTCATAGCGAGCTTTCTCCTATGTTTTAGGAGTGTAGTTCAGTCCATGTGGAGAGATTGAATGAGTTCAGTTTGGGAGTCCCCGTGTTAGCCCCTCCCTAGGGGGTGGTTTGTTTATATTTCAAGGGTTTTTGAATTAGTGAATTTATGTGGTGGGGAGAACCATATCTTTTTCTCCCCTCAATCTCCAGTCGTGGTACTCCTTGAGTTGGTTGGGTGTGACTTTTGTTGTGAATAATTACTCTAAGGCTCTCATTTCCTTTGGTTTTGTCTAGGCATGGAATTTAGTCATGTCAACTGTTGGAGTAATGACTTTCTGGGGGCATAAAGTGTCTTTGGTGGGGATAATTGTCACACCCTGACCTCGGATGCCTGTTTATTTTACTCGGTCCCTCGTCATTTGTATGAGGTTTAGTTGGGACCCAGTTTGAAATTTTTGATGTTTGATGTTTTGGTGGGCCTTGGGCTGGTGTACGGTCACAACACTGTTAGCCGCGACTGTGCGTTTGGGCCAAGTGAATGCGCGGTGGTGCGACACCTCAAATAAGTAATAAATTAAACCAACAAATTAAGTAAATTGAAAGAGTAAGCTAAATAAAAAAATAGATCGATAAAACAAGGTTACTGTTTAGATTATAATAATGATAAGATGTTCACGTAAATGGTAAGTTATTATTATTTAATCTGGTAATAATACTATTATTATTAAATTGTTATTAAAATAATTATTAATGAAACCTAATAAAATTATCACATTTACTATCATTACGTTTGTTATTCATTTCATTTGTTGTTATTAATATTTTTATTATCATTTTACTATTAATATTATTAATAATATTATTATTGTAACATTGAAATTATTATTATTTTTATTATTACACAAAATAAAAGGGATAATAAATGATAATAATCAGTATTTTTTTATTAATATCTATTAGTTTTTTTATTATTAGTATTATTATAATATTTTAATTATTGTTTTATTTGTTATTATTATTATTATTATTATTATTAACCATAATCCTACCTGTATCCCCCATTCTTCCTCCCTTGCGTATGCGACACTCTCCCTGGCATGGATTCCTCTTGCGCGCGGCCGCCAAGGCAAGAGGCCTCCACTCCAGCAATACCTCCACCTCGCGTCGCCCCCCTGGACAACCTCTTCTGGCGGCACCCCTCCCTCCTCGCGTGACACCCTCTGTCTTTCCCCCTCTATTTTTTTCTCTTTTTTCTTCCTCCTTTTTTCCTCCCTTCTCTCCTCTCCCATCGTGATTTCTTCCTCCTCTCTTGTGCGCTGCATCTTGAAGCTGCCCCACCCCACCTTCCCTTACCGGTGCGCCGCCCTTGGACACTCGCCTTCCCGTCACCGCACCTCCCGGACAGAACCCCCTTCCCCAGCGGTCCTCCCTATGCGTAGTAAGCATAGCCGTAACCCCCTCCCCTTTCATGTCTAACCTGCGCATGCCCTCACCCTTTTTCCAGCCCTCTCTCCGGCGACGCCTCCTCATCGGTGATACCCTCCTCCAGTAGCGACCCCCCCTCCAGGGATTGTTCATACGGATTTATGTTTTTTTCTTAAATTTTCCCCAAACCCTAGTTTTTAGGATTTTAATTTTTTAGTGTCTATCTTAAAATTGATGGTCCGATATTTCTGTTTAGGTTCGATTTAATCTCTCTTCGGTGCGATTGAGGGGAAAACGGTGTTTAGCACCAATTTATGGAATTTCATCGTCAATTGAGGTAAGTATACTTTGCGCATATTCACTAAATTTATATTTCTTTGATTTCGTGATGTCTGCACCTTTCTTGATTGTTAATTAGACACTCAATATTTTTTTTGAATAAATTTTATCCTGCGAAATAAGATGCGTTTTTTTGGAAATCAATTATATTTTGTTTAATAGTTTTATTAAATTGTTCAATTTTTGATTTTAATCATAAAAATGGTTTTTTTCCTGCTTTTATATGTTGTGGGTGTGCGTTTGACTGTAAAAGGGGGTTTTGAATGAGTTTGGTGCAAAATAGTTCTTTTTCATTTAGTTGTGTTCACTATTTTGTTGTGCTTTATAAACTGGGTTGTTGGTTTATTAAAATATACAAGGGTTGCAGTTCTGTTTTTGTGTGACGTCAATATGAATTTAGTTATAAAAGATGTTTTTAATGATTTTTTTATATTTTCAGTCATGCGACACATTTTGAAATTGTTTGATAAATTTTTCTTAGTGGTTTGTTTAATTGTGAAAATGGTTTATTATATTATTGTAATGGTGAAAAGGTGTTTTATAAATGATGTAAGGGTTATATAAAACTATTTCTGTGATTTTGAGTTGGTTTTGTCTGGGGAAAACCGCGGTATACTACTCAAAATAGTTTTATGAATTTTTTAGATAATTTATTAAATAATTATGATGTTGCATGTAACAGCCCAAGATTTTATAAAAAAATATTCTTTTTAATTTTATTAATGTCTTGTGTTGTACGCTACACCAAAAGGAGCTTGCACAACACACATCCTTGACTTGACTTGTATTACACGCAATCGCGACCTTCCTCGATAGCGTGTGTAGTACGCAATACCGAGTTTCACTAAACAACGATATGCTATAAAAATATTATTAAAACTAGCCGTTATGAATAGTAATAACCACTTTTTGAAATCCAGTAAATCTTATTTTTCAAAATGAACTTTATTTTTGGATTCGGAGTATCGAATTTAGCCTAAGGTGAAATTTTGGTACTTTTCGGATAACTTTCATATTTTGATGAATAGTGAAAATGACTAAATTTTAATTAAAAACAACTTTTTTTAATCGAAATAATTAATAATGATAAATTATTAATTTGAGTGATTTTAAAGTATATTTAGAATATATTTTTACAATTTAATACAATTTTGGTCATTGAATGTAATTTCACATTTAAACCAGACATAATCAAGTGTCAATCTTTTGATAGATATTGTTTCTTAAAAACACGCTATTTGTTTTAACAGCGGGATTTAATTATAAAATTAATTAATGCAACTTCTATGTTATGAATTTGGTTAAATAGATTTCATTTTTGAATTCGGAATATGAAATATAGCTTAGGATGAAATTTTGGCATTTTTCTGAAAACCTTCAATTTTTTATGAATAGTGAAACCACTAAGTGGTAGGTTAAAAACTGAATTTTGCATAAAACTTAATTTTACCGCTTCTGTGAATGGAATTTCAAAAATCCGAGAGACACGGTTAATATCAAGGACTAAAATGTGGTTCAATGAGATGAAAATAATTTTTTGGTGAATAGTAACTTTTTACTTTTTTTACCACGGTTAATAGTAAATAGGGTAACTAAGGGTAAATATGATATTAATATTACCCTAACACATGTCCTAATTCTATTGGACAAGTGTAATTCGACCAAAAACAATCTTAGGAATAAAATATGACCATTTAGGCCCACTTGGATTAGATTAGGACATTTATTATTAATTTATTTAAAGAAGGGTTAAAATAGTTAAAATCAAAGTTTAATAAGTAAATCATTTATAATATGGGGTTATACATAAGATAAATTCGATTGTAAATATTCATTAGAAAGCTAAAAAGATTTCCTACATGATGGTATTTTATTTGTAATTTGTAGACATCAAATAATTTAATTTATTTATGACACAACGATGATGCAGTAATTATCTTATTAATGAAATATTGACATAATTGATGTTATAAACACCAAAATAAATGTAATTTGAAAATGTTTATGAATTCCACTAATTTTCTAGGTTACTATGATATATTAATGTTGATTTAATCAACTTGGTTCGAACATTTAATTCTGTTATGACTTTCACAAAAATCATATATCAAATAGTGTCAAAATTGACACAAAATAGTTTTTAAATCAAATATTATATTATTAATTGTTATTTTATTCCTAAAAATATAAGGTTCGGCAAAATGACTTAGATAAGGATATATATATTAATAATAAACAATTTGGGGTTCGTTTGGCATGTTATAGTAAGTGTATGAACCATATAGTGAAAGAAAACAAAAAGACACGGTAAATGTTAAATTATTTAACTTAGAGTTAAATTTAATTGATAAGGTTAAAATAATATCCTAAACTTGTCTAAATTCTATTTGTTGATAGGATTTCTACCCATCCCTACTTTAGCTTCGAAATAAGACCCTTTGGAACCATTATAAACGGATTTTGACTTTAATATAAAATAATATTTTGAGATATTCCTAAGGTGCCCCTCTCCTCCCCTATAAAAGGACACCTCCTCCCCCTCCTCCTCACACCAATTTGAGCACTCAAGCTCGGCCAACCCCTGCCAAAATCTCTTCTCCACTTCCCTAGAAACATCCTAGAGGTTCTGGTCTTACTCAAAGACCAATTTTAGTTCCCTAAGAGGAGGTCTCCAAAAGGCGCTTCAAAGAAGAGGTAATTACCGTTACCAATTCTTTCATCTTTATTTCTTCTTCCACTTCTTCTTCTTAGGTTGTTTCATTATGAAGTAATAAAATCAGTATCACTCATATACTGATATGTTATTATAAGTATGAAACAACCCTATTTCACCATCTATCCATCCTACGGAAAAAGAAATCACCGCGCGTGCGTACGTACGGAATACCGTCTCCACGCCGTGGTGTAATCTATTTTCCACCACCACCTTACATGGATGGGTATAATGGTGTAAAGAATAACTATACATAGTTATTAAAACATCATATTTATTCTGATATATTGTATAATCCACTCCAATTCAATTCAATATTTATAGAAATGATATCATCGCTCGTGCGTACGTACGGACTACCGTCTCCACGACGCGATGAGATTCATTCTCCATGTTAACCATTTAAGAATGATTATAATGTATATATAAGAAATAATAATGAAATATATGACATTATAAAGCTACTGGATTTATGTATATATATACATATGTATGTCATCTACTTACTTCCATTTCAAGACAATAAGGAAAGGAAAACAGCGTTCATGCGTACGTACGGACTACCGTCTCCATGAACGGTGTTTTTCATTTTATTTATCTACCTATTATATATTTATATATACTGAATATATATGATATATAAATCATATTTTATATTCTGGAAGTAAGTAAATAATGATATAAGTAATAATGATGTCAAGAAACAACAAGTCAAAACACCTACGATAAATGAAACGATTTTACCCAAAACGCTTCTTTAACATGGAGTTTACAAAAGAACGGGTAATATAATGTCATAAGTGAACCATATATGATATCATAACAATGAATATGATTCTGTAATAAGTCAATAACATGATTTAAATCATTATACAGGAGGTTCGGACACTTACAAAGCAAGTCGGACCTAAGGTAAGGGAAATATCACAATCTCATTTTTATCCGAGATTGTTTATTCGTAAGTATTTACTGGGGTGTATTTTATCATCCACATCCATGTTCCCTCAATATGTAATATTATTTCCATCCACCTACAATTGTTTAAATCCAATTTTACCCTTCTATGAGTTTTTAGTAAAGGATATGAAAGGAATCTTTTTTCGTTTTTCGTACGAGGTACTTTTTGACTTTTCCGACAAAAGTACGAAGAATGTTTTTTTAACTTATACGGCACGAACGGATTTATACTGTTTTATAAAGCCTTATTTTCATGAAGATTCCTCTAAAAGATTTCATGACTATTTTCAATAAAATCTCTTTCTTTTAAAATTGCATGATGTTTTGTGAAAAGAAATTGATTTTGAAGAAGAAAGGATATTTTCCTCAAGAATTCAATTCAAGTGTTTTATCAAAATTATTTTCCATATAAGATAATAAAGGGTTATGTTTCTATCCATATTTTTACATTGATTTGACTATGTTGTGATGGAATTATGTTTATGAATTCCTTTATCTTATATGAATGGTTTTATGATGTCATGTTGTTTAAGAATCCCATTTTTATTACATGGGTTATGCAATGATGTATGATTTATGATTTTGTGGCACACATAAGAAAGGATTCATTAAGAGATGGGTGGGACCTATATCTCCCTCCAATGCATTGGGTAAAGATTTTATATCTCATGAGATAGACATGGCTGGAATGGTAGGTTATACCGGTTCAGTGAAACATGACTGAAACGAGGATTACTCGATTCAGAAAGGGACTTTGTCCACTAAGATAGTCTTGGCAATGAGTCTTGACTAACAAGAAATGATTCTCTATGATTATGTGTGTATGCCACAATGAGTAATGTTTAACGTTATGATTTCATTTCACTACTATGATTTATCCCATGTTATGAAATTATGCTCTCTTTTGCAGGTTAAGATTTCCAAAAATGTTATGTTCTTATGAAAATTATGTGATTGATATTTCCTTTGTTTACCCTTACTGAGCATTTGAGCTCACCCTTTTATGTTTTCTTTTCCCTAGGATATAAAGAAAGGTTTTAGGTAAAAAAAAGGAAGATCTTTATGGGAGATGTTGAAGATCTTTCCCCACGATTAGAAGATTATACTCCGAGTTTCCAAAGACACTAAACTATTACGATCCTTGTGTGTGTATTTTTTATGTATTAAGTATTCCGCAAAAGTAATGTAATGTCCATGTACGTCAGGCTTCGGGTCTCTACAGTTGGTATCAGAGGCAAAGGAGGTAGGAATGTATCCGATCCTTGGGAACTCTCACATGTGAGCGTTGGACGAAGCATGGCTCTCCGCCCAAGGGCTTCATGAGGAAATGGCTGCCACTGGGGATGGTGGTGTGTCCCGCCCAGGGGGTGTAGCCGCCCATGGAGTGCCCTGATAGGTATCAATTATAGTCCACTGGAAGTAATTCCAGACCGCTACAGTTGGTATCAGAGGAAAGGTTTAGTCAAACTTTGGAAACTAGGATGCGAAAACGTTAGTGAGATCCCTAGAGGTATTTCTAAGGTATGTCTAGGGATGTCCCTAAGGTTAAGTATACGTATAGGTTATAGTACTAGAACTACGCTAACGATCATTGAATTAAACCTAAGATGTTAGATGTTCAAGGTACTCCCCCTTTATTATGTTGTTTTCCCTAGCATGATTTTTGCCTCTCACGCTATTCTTTTTGGGTTTTAGAAAATGGCTGGAAACAAGGTGATTCACGATAATGGAGGAAATGATGGACAATGGAATGATATTCTTTATGAGCAACCAAATGAAATGGGATTTGGAAGTCCAAAAATCATTATTATGCCGAATCAGCAATCTCATAATATGATCAATAAAGTAAAATTTGGTAAGTTTCCTGACTCGGCTAATAAGAGAAAGATGGAGTTTCATGATGATCATAGAGGAAAGAAAGTTCAATTTCCCCTATGTAAATCATGTGGGAAGAGGCATCAAGGAGAATGTTTCAAGGGAACTGGAAGATGCTTTGGGTGTGGAAAAGAAGGACACAAAGCAAGTAAGTGCAAAGGAAAAGGGTCGGTTAACACCATGGATGAGGATAATGGTATTGCTACGACATCAAAAATGGTTAAGTGTTTTAAATGTGGAATGTATGGGCATTATGCAAACAAATGCTCTAAGGGAAAGACTCATGAAGAGAATCAGTATGGTCATATGGGTAGTATTTATGTGGATGATGATGAAGAGACTACAAATGATATGTGAGATGAAAGAATTTTTGAAGCTCGGTCAATGGTTTTAGAATGTAGTGGAATGATTACATGTTTATCATGTGTAATTTTGGAATAAAGAGACATCTATGGATTGTTACACTGTTGTCTTTCCTTGTGTTTTGAAAGTGTATGATTAATGTTACTAGTATCCATGAAAGGTTATTCAGATATTTTTGGAATTTAGATGATATGCGCATAATAAAGGGATAAGGAGAAAATTAAATGTTTGATAGTATTCATGAGCTCATGATTGATATAAGGACTAAGTGATATCATGGTTTGAGTATATAGAATTTTGAGGATTTCGGTATGTAAAAAGTGTTAACTTTTAACTGCATTCAAGTTTTCACTAAGGTTCAATGGGTATTCAAGAGAGTACAAGATTAAGGCCTTTAAATGTTTGGAATGTGACCAACAAGATATATCTTATGATATATGGGGATCAACGATGGTATTAAATCTCTGGTAATCGTTTTCACTATGTTATGAGAATGGACTGCAGTATTATGAGCCTAATGATTGGAATGAATTATGTTGGACATAAGTTAGTATTGTTTAAGGATAGAAGTTTTTTTTTGATATTATTGATGGGATGTTATAGTAATATAGTTTTATAAAAAGGACAACCTGCAGGACGGGCGACAGCCCATCGCTTCGGACAAGGCTGTGGGAATCGAACCCACAACCGAAGTGCGACTGGCCTTTATCGCCTACCACTGACCTACAGGAAGTCCCTGTTTAGTAGAAACTAGTTTTATTATATTAAGCAGTATGATATGTGATGTATAAGTTCATTTTAGGAACCATATGTGATTAATCTCACTATAGAATGACTTATGTATATTTAATAACTTTTTCTAACCTTTTGTTTGAGACAGATGGAATGACCCATCATTCTATCACATGATCTGCTAACACTTCACGAATAACAAATTCAACTTCATTTATTTAAGAGATGAAGTAGAAATTGTTCAAGGCACGAACAACAGTGAGATTGTACCAAAATAAAGTAAGTATTCTAATTCAAATTCTTTAACTTTAGGGAAATGATCTTGAAAACCAAAAATGTTGTCCTAGTGATCTTATACCTGATGAATCAGATGGTACCTTAGATCATCACGAATTTATGGATTTGTGATTACTGGCTTTTCCATAGCCATGTTCTCTACCACTCTCCATCAGAACATGATGGTTAGATTTCTCTTCCATATCCATATTTTCACCTATGTGGAAACCCAGTGATTAGTTTATTTGGGTAATCGTTACATTTCATACTTTAGCCAAGTTTTGGTATTCCCTTTTACGATGTGGGTTTCTATTAAAGAAACTTTCAAATAGTAAACCATTTATAACCCCGACGAATTTCGAGGGCGAAATTCATTTTAAGGGGGGTAGAATGTAACAGCCCAAGATTTTATAAAAAAATATTCTTTTTAATTTTATTAATGTCTTGTGTTGTACGCTACACCAAAAGGAGCTTGCACAACACACATCCTTGACTTGACTTGTATTACACGCAATCGCGACCTTCCTCGATAGCGTGTGTAGTACGCAATACCGAGTTTCACTAAACAACGATATGCTATAAAAATATTATTAAAACTAGCCGTTATGAATAGTAATAACCACTTTTTGAAATCCAGTAAATCTTATTTTTCAAAATGAACTTTATTTTTGGATTCGGAGTATCGAATTTAGCCTAAGGTGAAATTTTGGTACTTTTCGGATAACTTTCATATTTTGATGAATAGTGAAAATGACTAAATTTTAATTAAAAACAACTTTTTTTAATCGAAATAATTAATAATGATAAATTATTAATTTGAGTGATTTTAAAGTATATTTAGAATATATTTTTACAATTTAATACAATTTTGGTCATTGAATGTAATTTCACATTTAAACCAGACATAATCAAGTGTCAATCTTTTGATAGATATTGTTTCTTAAAAACACGCTATTTGTTTTAACAGCGGGATTTAATTATAAAATTAATTAATGCAACTTCTATGTTATGAATTTGGTTAAATAGATTTCATTTTTGAATTCGGAATATGAAATATAGCTTAGGATGAAATTTTGGCATTTTTCTGAAAACCTTCAATTTTTTATGAATAGTGAAACCACTAAGTGGTAGGTTAAAAACTGAATTTTGCATAAAACTTAATTTTACCGCTTCTGTGAATGGAATTTCAAAAATCCGAGAGACACGGTTAATATCAAGGACTAAAATGTGGTTCAATGAGATGAAAATAATTTTTTGGTGAATAGTAACTTTTTACTTTTTTTACCACGGTTAATAGTAAATAGGGTAACTAAGGGTAAATATGATATTAATATTACCCTAACACATGTCCTAATTCTATTGGACAAGTGTAATTCGACCAAAAACAATATTAGGAATAAAATATGACCATTTAGGCCCACTTGGATTAGATTAGGACATTTATTATTAATTTATTTAAAGAAGGGTTAAAATAGTTAAAATAAAAGTTTAATAAGTAAATCATTTATAATATGGGGTTATACATAAGATAAATTCGATTGTAAATATTCATTAGAAAGCTAAAAAGATTTCCTACATGATGGTATTTTATTTGTAATTTTTAGACATCAAATAATTTAATTTATTTATGACACAACGATGATGCAGTAATTATCTTATTAATGAAATATTGACATAATTGATGTTATAAACACCAAAATAAATGTAATTTGAAAATTTTTATGAATTCCACTAATTTTCTAGGTTACTATGATATATTAATGTTGATTTAATCAACTTGGTTCGAACATTTAATTCTGTTATGACTTTCACAAAAATCATATATCAAATAGTGTCAAAATTGACACAAAATAGTTTTTAAATCAAATATTATATTATTAATTGTTATTTTATTCCTAAAAATCTAAGGTTCGGCCAAATGACTTAGATAAGGATATATATATTAATAATAAACAATTTGGGGTTCGTTTGGCATGTTATAGTAAGTGTATTAACCATATAGTGAAAGAAAACAAAAAGACACGGTAAATGTTAAATTATTTAACTTAGAGTTAAATCTAATTGATAAGGTTAAAATAATATCCTAAACTTGTCTAAATTCTATTTGTTGATAGGATTTCTACCCATCCCCACTTTAGCTTCGAAATAAGACCCTTTGGAACCATTATAAACCGATTTTGACTTTAATATAAAATAATATTTTGAGATATTCCTAAGGTGCCCCTCTCCTCCCCTATAAAAGGACACCTCCTCCCCCTCCTCCTCACACCAATTTGAGCACTCAAGCTCGGCCAACCCCTGCCAAAATCTCTTCTCCACTTCCCTAGAAACATCCTAGAGGTTCTGGTCTTACTCAAAGACCAATTTTAGTTCCCTAAGAGGAGGTCTCCAAAAGGCGCTTCAAAGAAGAGGTAATTACCGTTACCAATTCTTTCATCTTTATTTCTTCTTCCACTTCTTCTTCTTAGGTTGTTTCATTATGAAGTAATAAAATCAGTATCACTCATATACTGATATGTTATTATAAGTATGAAACAACCCTATTTCACCATCTATCGATCCTACGGAAAAAGAAATCACCGCGCGTGCGTACGTACGGAATACCGTCTCCACGCCGTGGTGTAATCTATTTTCCACCACCACCTTACATGGATGGGTATAATGGTGTAAAGAATAACTATACATAGTTATTAAAACATCATATTTATTCTGATATATTGTATAATCCACTCCAATTCAATTCAATATTTATAGAAATGATATCATCGCTCGTGCGTACGTACGGACTACCGTCTCCACGACGCGATGAGATTCATTCTCCATGTTAACCATTTAAGAATGATTATAATGTATATATAAGAAATAATAATGAAATATATGACATTATAAAGCTACTGGATTTATGTATATATATACATATGTATGTCATCTACTTACTTCCATTTCAAGACAATAAGGAAAGGAAAACAGCGTTCATGCGTACGTACGGACTACCGTCTCCATGAACGGTGTTTTTCATTTTATTTATCTACCTATTATATATTTATATATACTGAATATATATGATATATAAATCATATTTTATATTCTGGAAGTAAGTAAATAATGATATAAGTAATAATGATGTCAAGAAACAACAAGTCAAAACACCTACGATAAATGAAACGATTTTACCCAAAACGCTTCTTTAACATGGAGTTTACAAAAGAACGGGTAATATAATGTCATAAGTGAACCATATATGATATCATAACAATGAATATGATTCTGTAATAAGTCAATAACATGATTTAAATCATTATATAGGAGGTTCGGACACTTACAAAGCAAGTCGGACCTAAGGTAAGGGAAATATCACAATCTCATTTTTATCCGAGATTGTTTATTCGTAAGTATTTACTGGGGTGTATTTTATCATCCACATCCATGTTCCCTCAATATGTAATATTATTTCCATCCACCTACAATTGTTTAAATCCAATTTTACCCTTCTATGAGTTTTTAGTAAAGGATATGAAAGGAATCTTTTTTCGTTTTTCGTACGAGGTACTTTTTGACTTTTCCGACAAAAGTACGAAGAATGTTTTTTTAACTTATACGGCACGAACGGATTTATACTGTTTTATAAAGCCTTATTTTCATGAAGATTCCTCTAAAAGATTTCATGACTATTTTCAATAAAATCTCTTTCTTTTAAAATTGCATGATGTTTTGTGAAAAGAAATTGATTTTGAAGAAGAAAGGATATTTTCCTCAAGAATTCAATTCAAGTGTTTTATCAAAATTATTTTCCATATAAGATAATAAAGGGTTCTGTTTCTATCCATATTTTTACATTGATTTGACTATGTTGTGATGGAATTATGTTTATGAATTCCTTTATCTTATATGAATGGTTTTATGATGTCATGTTGTTTAAGAATCCCATTTTTATTACATGGGTTATGCAATGATGTATGATTTATGATTTTGTGGCACACATAAGAAAGGATTCATTAAGAGATGGGTGGGACCTATATCTCCCTCCAATGCATTGGGTAAAGATTTTATATCTCATGAGATAGACATGGCTGGAATGGTAGGTTATACCGGTTCAGTGAAACAGGACTGAAACGAGGATTACTCGATTCAGAAAGGGACTTTGTCCACTAAGATAGTCTTGGCAATGAGTCTTGACTAACAAGAAATGATTCTCTATGATTATGTGTGTATGCCACAATGAGTAATGTTTAACGTTATGATTTCATTTCACTACTATGATTTATCCCATGTTATGAAATTATGCTCTCTTTTGCAGGTTAAGATTTCCAAAAATGTTATGTTCTTATGAAAATTATGTGATTGATATTTCCTTTGTTTACCCTTACTGAGCATTTGAGATCACCCTTTTATGTTTTCTTTTCCCCAGGATATAAAGAAAGGTTTTAGGTAAAAAAAAAGGAAGATCTTTATGGGAGATGTTGAAGATCTTTCCCCACGATTAGAAGATTATACTCCGAGTTTCCAAAGACACTAAACTATTACGATCCTTGTGTGTGTATTTTTTATGTATTAAGTATTCCGTAAAAGTAATGTAATGTCCATGTACGTCAGGCTTCGGGTCTCTACAGTTGGTATCAGAGGCAAAGGAGGTAGGAATGTATCCGATCCTTGGGAACTCTCACATGTGAGCGTTGGACGAAGCATGGCTCTCCGCCCAAGGGCTTCATGAGGAAATGGCTGCCACTGGGGATGGTGGTGTGTCCCGCCCAGGGGGTGTAGCCGCCCATGGAGTGCCCTGATAGGTATCAATTATAGTCCACTGGAAGTAATTCCAGACCGCTACATTGCAAGATTGGTTCTTAAAATGTGTTATGTCACACATGCTTTTAAATTTATAATTCAACGTATAGTGCACTTTTTTTGGTTGTTCACTCTACTATTTTCTTGAAATGGCCCTATGGCTCTTTAAAATGATCAGTTAATTTTTAGGGCATGATGTGGTTTTTGTAAATGCATTGCGGATTTTAATGTGGTTAAATAATGTTGAGGTTGTAGTTTGTGTTTTGAGAACCTGTCGAGGTGGTTATTTTGTTCTATTTATTCATCTGAATTGTTTCACGCCCATGTTTATGCATTTTTAGTTGTGCGGTTCTTGTAGTGTGTCGTCAAGGAAGACCTGCAATACTGCGGTTGTCGGTGTGCGTGTGTTTGTGCATCTGTGCGAGGCGTGACGTGCCATTGTGTTTTGACAGCTAGTCAAGGTAGGTTCCCCACTACACTCGCCTTTAAATTTAAAATTTATTAATTGATTTATATTTTATCAATTTTAATAAATGAGAAATAATATAAGATAATTAATTTTAAAATGATTATTTGTTGTAAAAATAGCCCTTTATTTTATACACGACACTTGAAATATTTTTTTGATGAGAAGACACTGAGTAGTGAAAGAATGCATGTTTGGAATTTAAACATAATTCATGGAATTTCAAATGTAGTTCTGTTTTATTGATAAATGATTTATTTTGAAGCATGAGAAAGCATTTTGGTTCTCTTGGGAAATGAGGATTTTCTTTAAAATTGTTAAAGGCCCGTTTGGCACTATAATGAAATAAATAATTTTGGAAAACTCTCTTTGGGGTGACTTAGAGGATTTATTTGGTTTATGTTGACTGCATGATTTGTGTGTGATTGTGTACTACTTGATTGACTTTGTTGACTCACCCCTTTCTTGTTTATTATACGAGTTGACATGGGAACTTGGCATAGTAAGGGAATCCTCTGAGAATGATTACTGCACTAGTTTAGATTACGCCCTAGATAGTGGCCCCTCATACGGATGACACTCTTCTAGGGGATTGGTCCCTTCAGTTAGGCCATGTAGGGCAACACCGGGCATAAGAGAATTATGACATCATCAAGAGTATGCATGCCTTTAGGACGAGTCACATGTATAAGACGTTCTGGATTGTTCATGAGATCCTAGGTTCGACCCATGTTCTCTTTTAGTGTTAATTTTTATGGGGCAGACGATAGGTCTAGATCGGTTGCTGGCCCTGTGTGCCACTTTTTCCATTTCCCTTAGTGTGTGTCATTTGTTGTGTGTGGTTTTCCATTTGACCGACAACTAAAATTTAGATTTCTAAATTGTTCACAAAAAAGAAATGTTTTAAAATGAAATGCATCTCTTTCTTTCAAACACTAACCTTGTTTTTAAATTAAGAAGGGAAATGGACTATTACTTGTCTTAGAAATGAAAGTGTGTGTGTGGAAACCCATATTTTGTATAATTTAGTTCAAACTTGGAATTAGTAAATTTCCTTGTTTAAAGGTAGTGCGTTAGGAATAGATTGTTGGGCATGCCTACTGAGTTTTAATACTCACTCCTATAGTGTTTTCTTGTTTTTAGTTTTATTTTAGGTTTGAATTGAGCTCTCTTGTCGTGGGAGGGAGTTGGTTGTGGACTAGTTAGAGACTCTCGGAGTCGCAAGGAGTTTTGGTTGTCGCCAGGTTAGTTTGATGTTGTTGGTTGTTATTCATTTTTTCTTTTAATTTATTTACCTTGCTTCATTTTAGTTTCTCCGCTGCTTTATTTATTTTCACTAGGCCACATCGTCCCCCCTTGTTTGGTTTTTGATTTCTGGAACTAGTTGTCAGCCCGTGGGGATCGGGAACACCCCTCGGGCCATGTCGTGGGCCGGCTCGGGTGACTGGTTCTGGGTCAACCCAGGTTGGTTCATGAAAAAATGGTATCAGAGGAGGCCCTTATTATTTGGGGTGTCTGGTAGAAGGAGATTAGGATTGTCAGGGCGCAGGAGGTAGGTTACAGTTCGGTGCCTGATCACCAGCGCTTGTGATGAGACCTGAGTTACCAGGGTTAGTCCATGATTTGAGTCTTTTGCCTTTGGTTGCTTTGGATTGAGGGATGACAATGGGGGGTGAATCGGTTCACGTTGCGGCCTCACGAGGGTTGTGACCCATGTGGAGTCCAAGTGCCCGATTTAAGGTCCTCTTTGTGTTATGTCTTACTTGGGCCATGGCTCACCACCATGTCATCGGTTTAGGCACAAACACTAGTTCCTCATTACGATGGTTTATAGTTGGTTGTGTTTTGTTTTGAACTCGGTTGATGTGACCGTGTGTTAAAACTGTATGTGTTTTCGAAATGAAAGAAAGGGGTTTTTTCCAAATTGTTTTTGAAATTAATAAAGTTGGATTTTAAAGAGAATGTGTATCTGTTTGGAACAACATGGTATATGTTTGGATTTGGTAAGAAAAGACGTGTTTGAACCTTGGCACTCCTTATGGAGGGTCACACATGCGTGGGTATGTACAGAGAGCACATAGGGGCACTTGTTTGTAGATGATGTGAGCGAGATTGAATGAATGCACATGTGATGGTTCATAAGGTTCCATATGTTAGTTTTAAATTTTAAAGGAATAATAGTTTTGGAAAAGTGATTTTTTCTTGTGGTTTTATATGTTTAGCTTATGGGCCTATTCCCCTTGTCTTTGGTGTTTCTTTGATTGAGTTTTGGATTGATGCCGATTTTCGGTGGTGTTTTTCTTGTTGTTATGAGTATACCGCCCATAGGGCCTCAAAAAGTTGTTAATGAGTTATGCTCGGTACCCTGTTCTTGTTGCATGTTTCCTTCTTATAGAGGTAATCCAAATCTAGTAGAGGTAGTTTTATAGTTTGGAAAGATAGCGTGTCTTTGGGTTGTTGGGAACCCCAAAGGTAGTTAGGGTTCGTACCATCCCATAGTTATTAGAGGGTTCAGTTCTGGACTAGTAAAGGTGGGATGTCTCACCGTCGTTAGAGCCTCAGGTGTAGTTGGTGGGGTCGAATTTTGTGAAGGTTCCCCGTCTGGAAAGGGTCTTCGTCTATACCTACTCCCATGTTGTCGGATCGTTCTATCGCATGCGACTAGTCTGGTCAGTTTAGGCATTCTAAGACGCCTTGTCACATTCCTTCGAAGTATTGCTACCGTGTGACTGTTCGGGACACTAGGAAGAGTCCTGAAAGAAGTGTCGTTCTGGAGGAAGGAGTAGGGGACTGGAGGATGCAAATACTTGACTATGAGGCAGGAGACACTTCAGCTATCAGGGCCCCAGCCATAGGTCTCGGGGTGAAGCTCGCGCATAGTCAGGAGTTGTCGATGGTGTGGAACCTCGGTCCGGATAATGTTTCCAACATTGGGATGGAAATATCCGAAATTTCCTTATTCTATTATCATCACTGTCATAAGATGATCCTTGTTATTGTGGATTTATGAGTCCATTCCACCACAATCCAATCGGTTTTATCTGCTCTTAGCGTGGTTTCTAAATCATCACTGTCCTTGAAGGGTGTTAGGCTCATGAATAAACTGACCCATTCTGATTTTGAGCTGGTCAAAGCTATACCAATTAGGGGAATGATTGGTATCATGAAATTGAGGGGAAATGTTGAGTCCATTCCTCATCCTTAGGTTTCTAGGTTGTTTCATAGCGAGCTTTCTCCTATGTTTTAGGAGTGTAGTTCGGTCCATGTGGAGAGATTGAATGAGTTCAGTTTGGGAGTTTCTGTGTTGGCCCCTCCCTTGGGGGTGGTTTGTTTGGGTTTTAAGGGTTTATTTATTAGTGAATTATTGTGGTGGGGAGAACCATATCTTGTTCTCCCCTCAATCTCAGGTCGTGGTCCTCCTTGAGTTTGTCGGGAGTGACGCTTGTTGGGAATAATTACTTGGAGGCTTTCGTTTTCCTTTGGTTTTGTCTGGGCATTGAATTTAGCCATGTCAACTATTGGCTGGATGACTTTCTGTGGCAGAAAGTGTCTCTGGTGGCGAGAATTGTCACACCTTGACACCGGACACTTGTTTATCTTATTTTATTTTTATAGTTTACTCGGTCCAGCGTCATTTGGACGAGGTTTAGTTGGGATCCAGTTTTAAATTTTTTATGTTTGATGTTTTGGTGGGCCTTGGGCTGGTGTACGGTCACCGCACCGTTAGCCGCGACCGTGCATTTGGACCTAGTGAATGTGCGGTGGCGCGACACATCAAATAAATAATAAATTAAATAAAAAAATTAAGTAAATTAAATGAGGAAGCTAAATAAAAAAATAGATCGATAAAACAAGGTTAATGTTTAGATTATAATAATGAGAATATGTTCACGTAAATGGTAAGTTATTATTATTAAATCTAGTAATAATACTATTATTAGAAAATTGTTATAAAAATAATTATTAATGAAATGTAATAAAATTATCAATTTAATTATCATTAAGTATGATATTAATTTCATTTGCTCTTATTAATATTTTTATTATCATTTTTCTATTAATATTATTACTAATATTATTATTGTAACATTGATATTATTATCATTGTTATTATTACTCATAACTAAAGGGATAAGAAATGATAATAATTAGTATTTGTTTTATTAATATCTATTAGTTTTATTACAATTAGTATTATTATCATATTTTAGTTATTGTTTTATTTATTATTATTATTATTATCCCTAATCCAACCTGTATCCCCCCCCCCACATTCTTCCTCCCTCGCGCAGGCGACGCTCCCCCTGGCCCTGTTTCATCTCGTGCGCGGCCCCCAAAGTAAAAGGCATGCACTCCCCCGGACCTCCACCTCACGTCGCACCCCCTGCACAACACCGTCTGGTGGCTCCCCTCCCTGCTTGTGCGATGCCCTCTGTCTTTCCTCCCTCTATTTTTTTTCTTTTTTTCTTCTTCCTCCTTTTTTACTCCCTTATCTCTTCTCCCACGTGATTTCTTCCTCCCCTATTGTGTGCTGCATCCTGGACTGCCTCGCCCCACCTTCCTGTGCGCAGAAAGCGGAGCTACAACCCACTTCCCTTTCCTTGCCAACCCGTGTGCGCCCTCACCCTTTGTCCAATCCTCTCACCGGCGACGCTCCCTCCCCGGCGGTACCCTCCTCCGGTAGCGACCCCCCTCCAGTGATTGTTTATCTAGATTTAAGTTTTTTTCTTCAATTTACCGCAAACCCTAGTTTTTAGGATTTTAATTTTTTAGTGTCTATCTTAAAATTGATGGTCTGATATGCTTGTCTAGGTTCGGTTTAATCTCCCTTCGGTGCGATTGAGGTTCAAGTAGTGTTTGGCACCAATTTCTAGAATTTCATCGTCAATTGAGTAGGAATCCTTTGTGCATATTCTATAAATTTAGATTTCTTTGATTGCATGATGTCTGCGCCTTTCTTGGATGTTAATTAGACACTCGTTATTTTTTTTTGAATAAGTTTTATCTTGTGAAAAAAACATGTGTTTTGATGGAAATCAATTATATACTGTTTAATATTTTAATTAAATTGTGTAATTTTTTATTTTAATCATGAAAATGGTATGTTTCCTACTTTGATATGTTGCGGGTGTGCGTTTGACTGTAAAAGGGATTTTTGAATGAGTTTGGTGAAAAATAGATATTTTTGTATTTAGTTTTGTTCACTGTTTTGTAGTGCTTTATAAAAAGTGTAGTTGGTTTATTAAAATTTGCAAGGGTTGCAGTTGTGTTTTGGTGTGATGTCAATATGTGTTTAGTTATAAAAGATGTTTTGAGCGAGTTTTTGATAATTTCAGTTATGTGACACATTTTGAAAGTGTTTGATAAATTTTTCTTAGTGGTTTGTTTGATTGGAAAATGGATTATTATATTATCTGAATGGTGAAAAGGTGTTTTATAAATGGTATAATGGTTATATAAAACTGTTTATGTGTTTTTGAGTTGGTTTTGTCTGAGGAAAACCGTGGTATACTACTCAAAATAGTTTTATAGATTTTGAGATAATTTATTAAATAATTTTTATGTTGCGAGATTGGTTTTGAAAATGTGTTGTGGTGCACGTGCTTTTAAATTTTGATTTCAATGTATCATGCACTTTTGTCTATTTTTTCACTCTACTGTTTTCTTGAAATGGCCCTATGGCTCTTGAAAATGATCATTAAATTTTTAGGGGCGTGGTGTGGTTTTTGTAAACATGTTGTGGATTTTAATGTGGTTTAATAATGTTGAGTTTGCAGTTTTTGTTTTGAGAAATTGTCGAGGTGGTTATTTTGTGCTATTTATTTGTCTCAATTGTTTCAAATCTTTGCTTATGCGTTTTTAGTTGTCCAGTTATTGCAGCATTTCGGAAAGAAAGACCTGCAATACTGTGGTTGTCGCCATGCGTGTGTTTGTGCGCCAGTGCGAGGAGTGACATTCCATTGTGTTTGGGCAGCGAGTCGAGGTAGGTTCCCCACTGAAATCGCCTTTAAATTCAAAATTTATTAATTTCTTGATATTTTATTAATTTTAATAAATGAGAAATAATATAAGATAATTAATTTTAAAATTATTATTTGGTGTAAAAAGATCCATTTATTTTATACACGACACTTGAAAAAAATTCTTGATGACCAGACACCAAGTAGAGAAAGAATGCCCATTTGGATTTTAAACATAATTCATAGAATTTCAAATGTAGTTCTAGTTTATTGATAAATGATTTCTTTTGATGCATGAGAAAGTTTTTTGGTTCTCTTGAGAAATGAAGATTTTCATTAAAATTGGTAAAGGCCCATTTGGCACTTTAATAAAATAAATTATTTTTGAAAACTCTCTTTAGGGTGACTCAGAGGTGATATTTGGTATATGTTGACTGGATTGTTTGTGTGTGATTTTGTACTACATTATTGACTTTTTTGACTCACCCATTTTATGTTTATTATACTTGTCGACATGGGAACTTGGCATAGTAAGTTAATCTTCCGAAAATGATTGCTGCACTAGTTTTGATTACGCACAGGCTAGTGGCCCCTAGTATAGATGACACTCTTCTAGGGGATTGGGCCCCTTGGTTTGGCCATGTAGGGAAACACCGGTCATTAGGGTGTTATGAAATCATCGAGAGTAGTCATTCTTTCAGTATGAGTCAAATGTATAGTACGTTCTGGATTGTTCACGAGCTTCTAGGTTCAACCCATGTTCTCTTTTAGTGTTTGTTTTTATTTGGCGGACGATAGGTCTAGTTTGGTTGTTGGCCCCATGTTCCACTTTTTCCATTGCCCTTAGTGTGTGCCGTGTGTTGTGTGTGGTTTTCCATTTGACCAACAACTAAAATTTTGATTTCTAAATTGTTCACAAAAAGAAATGTTTTAAAATGCAATGCATCTATTTTTTTCAAACACTAAACTTTTTTTTAAATTAAGAAGGGAAATGGACTGTTAGTTGTCTTAGAAATGAAAGTGTGTGTGTGAAAACCCATATTTTGTATAATTTAGTTCAAACATGGAATTAGAAAATTTCTTTGTTTAAAGTTAGTCCATTGGGAATAGTTTGTTGGGCACGCCAACTAAGTTTTAATACTCATACCTATTGTGTTTTGCTATTTTTAGTTTTGTTGTAGTTTTGACTTGAGCTCTCTCGCTGTGGGTGAGAGTTGGTTGTGAACTAGTGAGAGACTCTCAGAGTCGCGAGGAGTTTTGGTTGTGGCAAGGTTAGTTTTCTGTTGTTGGTTGTTCTTCCTTTTTTGTGTCATTTATTTTCCTTGCGTCATTCTACTTTTCCCGCTGCTTTATTTATTTTCACTAGGCCAAACCGTTCCCCCTTGTTTGGTTTTAGTGCTCGACACTAGTTCCCATCCTATGGGGATTGGGAACGCCCCTCAGGCCATGTCGCGGGCTAGCTCAGGTGACTGGTTCTCGGTTGACCCGGGTTGGTTAATGACATGCCAAGAACCATATGCGATCACAGCTCACTCCTGCATCAGGACACACCCAAGTCTGGTCCCTGATTCATCGCAGTAGACTATGTACCCTATTCCTTCCTCTGGAAGCCTAAAGATGGGGGCACTAGTCAGCCTCTGCCTCATCTCCTGAAAGCTCTACTAGCATCTCTCCGACCACACGAAGGGTTTCCTCTTCTTCGTCAAGGCTGAAAGTGGTGCTGCGACTCTAGAGAAGTTTGGAACGAATCTCCAATAGTATCCAGCCAAGCCCTAGAAACTTCGTACCTCTGTCACACTCCTGGGTGGCTCCCACGCAAGTACCGCCTCGATCTTTGTTGGATCCACTGCAAATCCAGCCTCCGAGATGACATGTCCCAAAAAGTGAACCACTGGAATCCAAATCGGGCACTTTGAGAGCTTACCACAACGCTGGTGCTCTCGGAGTGTGTCCAGTACTACCTGTAAATGGTAGGCATGCTCCCCCTCAGTAGTTGAGTAGATCTGTATGTCGTCGATGAAGACTATGACAAAGCGATTGAGGTATGGCTAGATGATCATGTTCATGAGACTCATGAAAACTGCTGGAGCATTGGTTACGCCGAAGGGAATAACCAAGAACTCGTAGTGGCCGTAACGACACTTGAAGGTTGTCATCTGCACATCCTCATCTCGAACTCTAAGTTGGTGATAGTCTCAAATGAGGTCTATCTTTGAGAACGATCGTGCTCCCTTGAGCTGGTCAAAGACGACATCAATCCTCGAGAGTGGGTACTTGTTCTTCACAGTCACCTGGTTCAGGTGACGATAGTCGACACAGAGCCTCAAGCTCCCTTCCGCCTTATTGGAAAAAAGAATTGGGTCTGCCCAGGGAGAAACACTGGGCCAGATGAATCCCTTTCCCTTCAAGTCCTCTAGCTGTACCCGTAGCTCACGAAGCTCCGTGGGAGCCATCCGATACGCTGGAGTAGATATCAGTGTTATCCTAGGGTACATGTCAATGTTGAACTCCACCTTTCTGCAAGGAGGTAGTCCTGGAAGATCATCTGGGAGAACATCCGAGTAACGGTCCACCACTATAGGATATGTTGGACTCTCCAAATCAACTACTCCAAGGGTAATGCAATCCACCTTGTTAGTGATCAGATGCACCCTCCTCCTAGTAAGTCTGTCCTATGCTGCAAAGGTTCCCTTCTCTCCGGTGAAGGTGAACCCGATCTCATCCGTGTAGAAACACCGCACATTTTTCCTAATACAATCGATCTGAGCATGGACTGTAGATAACTAGTCTATACCCAAGATGACGTTGTAAGGCCTCGACGCCGCTACTAAGAGATCTCAGCCGAAGTTATCGCCTCCTAGAGTAAGCTCGCACTGCCGACACTAGTGCGTAATCGTTGAATCAACTCCTGTAGGAGTCTCTAGCCGTAAGGATCAAACCAACGACTCCTTCAGAATCTCTAAGCTTTGAATGAGGGTAGTGGCAATGAAATAATGATTGGCACCCTTGTCTATAAGAACTGCAGCTAAGGTGGAATAGACACAGATCGTACCTCGAATCATCTCCGGAGCATCGTGATTATAGGACTCAGCTACCTGAAGCTGTGCTCTGCCCCTTCCACCAACTCCCTGTGGTCTCGGTGGACCTCCTGGTGGTGGTTGTGGCCGCACCTCATAACGTCATCCACTGCCAGATGCATGACCATATCCTCTGCCACGTCTTCCTGCGCCCTAAGGACCGCCTCGATCGAACCCCTGCCTCTATCTAGGAGGACCCTCAACTGTCTATTGATCATAAGAACGGCGGGTCGGACAGTCACAAGCCATGTGACCAAGCCCGCCATAGGAGAAACATTGTCCACTCTTAGCCTGACTGGCTCTGTCTCCACTTTGGGTGCCCCGCACAACTGATCCGGACTCATGCGGTCAACCATCTGTGGGTCTAGTCCCCTTGGACCTCTGCATGATATATCTACTGGTAGCTATAGAAGACTCCGCTTCAAGTCAACTAGTGGTGGGCCTTGCTGCTGGAGGCGGATCAGCAAGGAAACTCCCCACTATGAGGGCTCACTGCAACACTCCCATCTGCGTCGAGATGCTGTGGGAGATAACTAAATCTCTAATCTCTCGCCTGAGTACCTGCTAAAAGGCTCGGGCCCTAAATAACGGGTCTCATACCATATCAGTGGAGTATCGCAAGAGGTCGGTGAACCTCGCTGAGTACTTTACAACCATCATGGTACCCTGCTGCAGATGAAGTAGCTCTTGTATCTGCACTGCTTGATGGGACGCTGGGACAAACTCCGCCCGAAACAGGCTCTCGAAGTCTTCCCAAAGAAGTGATGCTTCATCATGCATCTGGAGCATCAGGATCGACTATCTGCCTGCTGCTTCCTGAATGAAGATGGCATCAAGGATCACCATGAAGTCTGCTGGTGTCCCTACCATTCTGAAGACTCTCACCACAGCCTCCAGCCAATCCTCAGCCTCCTGCAGGTCCGTCCCTCCCCTGAACCTAGGTGGCCTCTGGCACTGGATCTCGTGCAGCCCGCTCAAGTGGCGTGTGCACTATGCTACTAGGGATGGTGGCATCGGTGGCCCAACGGGGAGTAGTAATGCTGGTGCCTCAACTCGAAGAGGGCCATGTACTGAGGCCTCAGCACTCAGCGGGATATCAGTACGTACAACTCTCGGGGATCTAGTTGGTCTTCCACAAGGAGGCATCCTGAAAGAAACAGATGTGACATGGTCAGAAGACTATACTTGGTGAGCTAGCCTGGTTGAGCTAACATAAAGAAAATATTTTTAAAACACACACGCAGTTAGTGTTTTCATACACTGAGTCGAAAATCCAAAGTCAGTGTATTGGTGTATGGATACGTCGGCCGCCCGCACCAACACTGGATACCCAGAACTGAAAACCACACTTAGTACCCCTAACACTATTTATTCACAGAAAAGAAATATCAAAGTCCTAATTTATGTGGTAGATCAAACTCCTCTGATACCAATTGTCATGACCCGTCCCCCGGGGTCTATATCGTGACTACCCCAAGCCCGCCTTCCATAGGCCAGGGGCTGGCGACAAGCACCAAAGGCTAAATCCCTAAAACTGGGAAGGCATTGATTTTATAAAATGTAAGCACACACAACCTGAGTACAAGAGGAATAAAACACTATGTAAAAGCTATATAACAATTGTATTGAATGTAAAGGGGGCCCTGAATACAAGCCCAACTATAAAGTACAAATACAACTGAAAACAAGTACAACTGAAAAAGGAACAAACAACTAAAAGGTGAAAGTAGCTTCTGGGTCATCCTCTGGGGTTCCTACCTGAAGGGTAGGTACAGATGGCCTCCACATCACTCCACGTCTGTCGGACTCCACCATGTACCGATATGTCGTAAGGTCCTCCTCTAGGTACTGTCATGTCCAGGCGCTCACGGCCTCCGTCAGCGATGTCCTTCTTCTGCATCCAATACAACGATGTGTGGGCATAACCTGTGTAGGGGTGAGTATAATGATACTCAGTAGAGATCCTGAGACCCTCAAGGTCTCAAAAAAATCAACCAGAATAAACTAAAAATTATGAAATCAATGGATAACCATTACTTAGGTATATGCCCATACATATACCTATGTTATCAAGTAACTCATCTCAATCAGGAAGAAAAACACAAATTTCATTGACTCATCTCAAACTAGGATTTTCATTATCAAAACCACAGCTGCAAGAGAACTCCTCCTCTATCGAGTACAGTGGGCCTGTCACGACACTAAGGCACTTCTCACTAACCTTCGACTGCTGAGGTACTCCTCTTGTTGAGTATCGTGGGTCTGCTGCCAACTACCAGGCGCTCTGTCTGCTGTGGGTCTGCCGTCAAATACCGGGCGCTCCCCCTAATAGCCTACAGAGGTACTCCTCCTATCAAGTATTGTGGGTCTGCTGCCGACTACCAGGTGCTCCATCCTTCATGGGTCTTCCGCAAGATACCGGTTGCTCCCCACTGGGCTAGTTGAGTCACACCAAGTTGAAACGATCAAGAAATAGTTAGGTCTACAGCTACTAGGTCTCTGCACTCTGTCTGCTCGTCACCAGAAGGATCCGCTCCATGAGCTACTAGTTGATACTCCATGTGTCACAAAGTCTCACGTAGAAATATTTCAAAGGACCGTCATGTCATAGGGGTCTCAACGCAACTGACGACGCGTCATTCAAACTCCCAGTATGTGAGTGATTAGAATTTTAGTCCCAGGGGCCCGATTGGATTCGTGTACGAACCAACCTGACCATGAATCAACTATACCCTGAACTCTGGTGGGGTATACTCAAAGGGACAAATATGCTCCATGAATACTGGCGCCGCTGACGGTTCATCAAACGGACATCTGGTGCCAAATATATGCCCCAAAAAGTTAATGGGTCAAAAATTTGCCCAGGTCCGGTCCGACCCGGTCAGACTCGTTGGGTCTGACCCAACCCATTGGGCGCGTCAGCCCACTACTTTTTGACCCGGTCCCTAGGGAGCGGCCCAGCGGACCGCGATGGCAGTTCGGCCTGATAGTCGGCACGTAAGGGGTTCAGTAACTCGTTCTGGGATACCAGTCTGATTCGACCAGCGACACCATGGGGGATGCCGCGGGGCGGCTCGGGAGGCCGGTGGCTATGAGGCCACCAGGCTGGCAGTGCGGGGTGCGGGTAGGCCAGCTGGCCGCGTGTGCACCGGGCAGGGCACCGGGGCGCCGTGCAGGCTGTCAGAAGGGGACGAGCAGGCCGCCGGCAGGGCGCGGGAGCGACGGGAAGGCAGCCGGCGGGGCGCGGGGGTACGGGTCAGCGTGCCGGGGGGACGGGGGGGGGGGGGGGGGGGGGGCAGCGCACCGGCGGTGCTCTGGTGCGTCGGGCAGTGCACTAGCGGGGCATGGGGGGACCGTGCAGCGTGTCGGCGGGGTACCGGCGGAGCCAGGTAGTGTGCGGGGAATGTGGACAGTGCGCCAGGGTAGCACGCTAGGGCACGTGATGCGCGAAGGGGCATCACAGGGGGGGGGGTGCAGTTCGCAGAGGCCGTGGGAGGCGCGACCCTTGTTTTCCTTCTTCATCGACATCTCCTCTTTGGAAAGCCATCGTCATCGAACAGGAATAAACAAGGGGAGGGTCGGACCGTGTTCATGCAGCCCGAGCCCTCCTCATTCAGGTGATTGAAATTGGGGATTCTCATACCATATCTTTGTTCGATGAAGAACGAGGTTTATATACAAATATAAAATAATAAAAAACTCCCTACCTTTGATTTTATGTTAGTCGTTCGTTGACATCGTAGAAGGATGGTCGTCAACATGTGGTAGAAGAACATGTCCCACGTAAAATGGGGTCCGTGGAAGAAGGTCTGAGAAGAAGAGTGTCACCGGCGTTCTTCGCGTCTTTCACATTCTTCGTTGGGAGAACGGTTCTTCATTGGGAGCTTTCTCCAACAATCCCACTAGAAGAGAATGCCAACCCAAATAAAATAATAGTTTGCCTATTATTTTAAGTGTTGTAACTTAATTCAAAAATAAGAATTAAAATCCCGGCTCCTCCAAATTAATTGCACGATTGTTGTCACATTAACTTGGAGGATGCCAAGAATATCTCCTTATTAAAACACAAGCATTGGCGCAATTAATTGCCCAGGGAGGTCAAAGTCTCTCCCTCTTTAATGAGGGAGAGTGGAGAGGTTTCATTCTCCACCACCAATAGGGGTCGGGTGGTCCCCACCCCTATCATTAATAGGGTGGTTTTGCGACTCGGGTGGTCCCCACCTCAAATATACTCCCATGGGAGGTTATGCTCAGGTAGGCCCCACCACCATAACCTTTCGTGGGAGGTTTGGGTGTGGCGGTCCCACCACCAACCACCAATGGGAGGTTTTAACCAACACACTCAACACATGGAAGCTTAAAAATAAAATAATGTGTTGTATTTTATTTTATAATTTTTAATAAAAAGCCAAAAACTAACTTTTATTCACGACCATCTGTCTTTGAGGTGAAAGTCTTTCTAAGTGAAAACCGGCGTTACGAGTTCAACGGTGCCGTCGAATTTCAATTCTGAGCACTGGTTCAAATGATATAAAAACCCACTCATACGTTTACTGAACATACCCAAAAAAATTTTCAAATATTGATTCTGGACACACCGGGCCTCGGAATCAAGCGTCGTCAGAAACTACAGACTCATAAAATTTCCATGTATTTAAAAAAAATCCACAGGAATTACAGGTCATTAAATCAAGTATCATTGATCTGATCGTCTAATAGAGTTAGTATGTCACCCCATCTGTCCACATATTTGTGTTGAGATTGATGTTGTGAGGTCACCTGTGAATTGGGTTTGCATCATGAATAGGAAGGAGTTTCGAATGAAATAGGACGTCAGATTTGAATAATAGATTCACTACTTTGTTGTCTTTGGCCGATTTGGACATGTGGAAATGGTATGTCACACCAAAGGCTTGACTGGGGTTTCACAGGGGTGATGAAGATGGGTAATGGTGGTTTAGGTGCATCTGTTTCAGCTTTTCTGTTGTTGAGGGATCCACCTAGGAGTATTCCACCAAGGCATGTCTATTTGGAAGTCTCTCAAAAATAGGGAGTGTGTGTGGAGCAGATTTTCCATGGGAATGAAGTGGCTGAGGAGAAATATCAAGAAAATGTGGTGTGGGCAACGAAGCATATTTGTCTTGTAGAGGTCAAAGCGCATGGTAATGTTCAGAAGGAGGTGCAATAGAGGACACTGGATATGATAGTTAGGAATGGTTTTACCACTTAAAGCGTGATCTTATTATTGATAAGGTACTTACGATGGAAAATAATATGGAATACTATTCCCTGCGGCCAGAGTCTATGACTGAGGACAATATGGACTCTATGGTTTCTAAGGATGGTGTAATCTTGGGGACTTCGGATGTGTGTGCAGAAGAGTTGCAAGGGTGAGAATATGGTGATGGAGGTGTGATAATCACATTTTCCACTATTAATTTCTTTCAAGAATAGGAGCATCAAAAGAACTCTCATGTAGAGGAGGGTACACAAATAAATTAAATAGGAAGTATAAAGAAATATTTCTCTTCTCAAGATGTTATAACTCTAGAATGTGTAATGAAGAAGATGATACATTATGGTCATGTGTTTGTGGAACACCCACACTATTTAGTAATGATTGATTCTAAAAATCAATTTCAGTAGGAAGAGGGAGTTAATGATGGTTACCAAGAGGTTCATATCCCTAGAAAATGGGGGGACATCTCTGATAGTGAAAAGGAAAATTATAGTAGCACATTCCGGACATCCTATAGTGACATTGTTCAGGGTGGGAAGAAGAGGGTGTCCAGCAATGGGGAAGTTATGACTAGACCACCATGAATAAGGATGAGGAAAGACTATTCATATCTCCCAAAGCTTGTGTCTACTAGCTCATCTATCGGGAAGAAAGGTGGATGAGTCTCTAGTTTGAAAAATGGTATGCATATTTCTAAGGAGTTTCAATTTTTGGAGACGTTGAATCATAGAATGAAGTATTCCATGATTCAGAAGCACTATGAAAGCTCAGAGTGAGAATCAACTACTATAGAGGAAGTAATCTATCATGGAAGTGTCGATGGTTATGATTTTTTTGATATGTAGTTGTCTTTTCTACCTTCTGGTACTTTCTTGATGTACATTTCCTTTATTTTAATAAATGGCCAGAGGCTTGCCTCTGACTAATCATTTTAGGTAATGGGTTTTATCAAATGTACTAATTTCTTCTCTTATAAAAGGGGACACTTCCACCCATTCATGCTACTCCAATTCCTTTTAAGTACATCATGACCATATTACATTTTTTACAATCCATAATTTTATATCAATTTCATAATCTTATGGCTTAAATTATGTAACATAATGCCATTATTTCCAAGGAAATTTTCAAGAGGAATTTCATGTTATCAAAGTGAAAATCACCTACTCATTAGTGTTTATTCTTAATATTTCTCTAAAAAACCTACCGTAATCATGGAAAACTGATAACCTTAGTTTCCTAATAATAATTATTTATTGTTATATTAATTTAAAATTATTTTGTATTAATTTCCATCAATATATATGAACTAAAAAAATATTAATTGTGCATTGTGAAGACTGTCACCTCTAGAATGTAACTTTTTTTCATTTTTAAATTTATTTTCATCAATTTGAAAAAGAAATAAAAATATGATTCACCAAAATAATAAATTTAACTAATATAATTATTCTAATATTATAATTATATTTTATACTTCCTTAACCATAACCCTCCCATTGAGATATAGTTTGTTCTTGTGTGGGTTTGTTTGAAACCATACTAAAATATTTTCTTAAACTACCATATTGGATGACCATAGGAATATAAATACTGATATTATTATATTTTTATAAGATATTATTGAATTTTTTATTTAATGGTTATATAATGTATTTAAATTATTATTTTAATATCATATTTGGTTACTAAAATTACCAAAATAAGCCAACTCAAATTCAGTTTTCATTCTGACATTAGATAATAATATAAAATAAATAAATAAAAAATGATAGTAAATTGTCCATATTAAATTATATATATAATAATTAGGTTCATAAGAATGTGTATCATGATATTAATTTGATTATTTAAATAGTTAATAACATTAATATAACTAATCCAGGCCTCATTGAGGGTTTTTCATATATAATTTATCTCTTTGAGTCATGTCTTCTATTGATCACATAATTTATGTTAGTTAGTAAATATGATTCCTAATTGAGATTAAATATCATTAAACACCCTTTATTCATGATAACTGACATTAAATTTAAATCTCTCTCTCAATCAACATGTTCTGAGTAAATTGATCTATAAATCATAAGGGTTTCATTCTCACATTTTCAACTCTTTATGAAATGTTAGATATTTCACACCATAATTTATTTCAAATAATTTATTCAATAGCTTATTGAATTTAATTATAATGAATATCTATAATTTTATGATAAATAAATTTCAATTTCATGGTAAAAATCTTGTTAAAATCTTTTTTTTACACTATCTTGGAATTACATTCACATAATATTTTAACTTTTTCCAAAAAAACAGTATCCCCTATAATTTTTTTTGCCAAAATTTCAATGTTCATTATTCATGAATTTGTTTTCCCAATCTTATTGTGAAACCAAAATATGTGTTTTCTCATGTGAGATCAATATTTCATTTCTCAATTTTAGGAATGAAATTTTTATTACCAATATTATAATGTGGGTTATTAATAATGTAATTTTAATATTTTTTTAAAAAAATTAATCATTTAAAAATAAAATGTTTTGTTATATAATCCTCATTTTTATAATAATTATTTTCATATGATTATCTTTTAATTATAACTCATTGTAATAATATTTTAAAAATAGTTCTCTTTCCCATTATAAAAATCTATTTAAAGGTATTTTGTATTTGAATGTTTTAAATTTTTTTGTGAAATATTTTGTATATTTTATTCTTTTTACACTCTAAAGTTAATCTTTTTTGAATTTATATTACGATCATGATATTTTTTTTATGATATGAATCCTTTTGGAAAATTATATTTTTAATATCATATGATTTTTTTGTGTTCTTGGCACTTTATTTTTATGAAATTTCTATGATACCTAATAAAATTTCTATAGGTTATTTATGATGTGATTTTTTAATATGATATACATATGTATAAATTATTAATAGGTGTGATCCTATAATAACCCAAAATTTATTGATTAATTTTTCATATCACATGGGATGATGAAATTTTTTGTGAATGTTACACCATAATCATTATACGGATGATTAATGTGTGGATGAGATTTATAAATCATTATTTACATTTTTTTTGAATGATATGTGGGAGGATTTGTTCATAGGTCGTTATGGTAACATGATTAATAAATAATTATTCATATTATTTTCTACAATTATGTGTTTTCTATAATTTGTTTTATACTATTATTCAAATAAATTCGATATTTTAATATTCCTTTGATTATGGTCCATGACTAATTTTTATTGTCTCATGATTCTATAAACTTATTCCATGCTATATTTTTATTCATATGAGATTTTGTATCATTTTTTATGACTTATGGATAACTTATATTGTTTAATTCTCTTTTTATTATTGAATTTATCCCTTACTGATGTTTTCTCAATTACTTATAATCTAACCATTATTGACATGGTATTTTTCTTTACATTTATAAACATTTTATCTCAACTCATTATTTTGTTTTCCTTTCCCAATGTTATAAATATATGTATAACCTAGTATTTTTAAAGCAGTGGATATATTGAGGATTGTAATGTAAGGATATTTTAACAAGTATCATAAAATTAGTTTCTTATATAGTTGATATTGAAAGAAACTAAACACTATATTCTTGGGAATGTGTCTTGATTTAAAAGTTTTATTTCATTTCCCATGGAAATGTTGTAAAATAAATAATGGTTCATCTAACATTATATCAAATCAAGTGTTTCATGAAAGAGTTTATAGAACCATAACTAGTTCTTTGGGACTAGGAATTCTTTAAAATAATTTTAGATTGAGTATTTATAGTTACTTGACTTTGAGTTGGTGTATACAACCAAGAAAGTAAAAAAAATTGATTTTTTTTTGAGTTAAAAGACCTATAAAAAATATTTATATGATTCTAATTACCTATGATAGGTGATAAGAATAATTAAGGATAAAAATATAGTATTTCGAAAACATAATGGTGATGTTATTTTCTTCCATACCATACTTTTTCATAACTTGATTAACCAGTTGTAGAAGGCTCAACAAACAAATACTAGATTATTTCAAATGGATTTCCACCTTAATGGTGGGGATACCATTAAAATATGTATATTTGATGAAAACTCTGTTTTCTTCTTTAAAGATCTATTTTTGAATTTCATTTCATTCCAAGAGAATATTATTTCTATATTATACCACTAAAAGTAGTATTTTTATCTTAGTATTCAAAAAATATAAAATTAAATGAAGCAGTATTTTTTTGTAGTATCAAATTAAGATGAAGATAACAAAAAATATTATATTTTGTATCACCTTCGAATCGGTAAATAATAGATACCAACAACCAATTGGTATGTTAAAATTGATTCCCATATATTCATAAAAATATAAAAATATTTCTATTTAAATTTTCTCCAGTGTACCCTATAAAATTTTGAAGCACAATGTTGTTAGGGAGATCATGAAATAAGTCACGATGTTACCTAACATCATTATAATATGATAATATAATAGAGTGAATTAATTATTTAAACTCTATATCATTTATGTTCTAACAATACATTGAGTACATATTTACATTTCCCCTTATTAGTATCCTATATTTGAATCATGGTTTTGGTAGTCCTTAAAACAATCCATTGTACATAATTTACTATGATAATGTAATATACTCACAATATATAAAGATAATTAAAACGTACTATATTGACCTTAGTAGAAATTATCAAAGCATTTGGAGCATATTTTCATAGTGATTTTATTGAGAGAAACTTTTAAGGAGCTGATTTTTCAAGCAAAATCAATTCCCCATATCAACTAGAAATTATACTAATTTATTAAGAATAATTATTTTTTATTCCAATTATTCCAAATTATTGATAATTATTTCTAATTACTTCAAATTATTGATATTTATTTCTAATTGTTATTGATTATTACAAATTATTTCTTATTATTGATAATTATTCGTAATTATTTAGAATTATTAACAATAATTCAAAATTATTCTAAATTAATAGTAAATAATACTAATTAACCCTAATTATTCCCAATTATTCATAACTAATCATATTTATCCCTTATTATTCCTATTTGTCCCTTATTTTCCCTTAATATTCCTAATTGTTCCTTGTTATTCTTAATTATTTCTAATTATTTAGAATTATTCCTAATTATTCCAAATTATTAAAAATTATTCCTAATTATTCCAAATTAATCCTAATAATTCCTAAATAATCATAATTATTCATAATAGATTCTATCTATTCCTAATTGTTCCTAATTATTCATATTTATAACTATTTATTAATATTTCTTAAAATTTATTACTATTTATTAGTATTTATTACTAATTCTTAAAATTAATTACTATTTATTACTATTTATTACTATTTAATACAATATAATAATTTTTATTACAATTTAATACAATTTAACACAATTTATTACTATTTATTAGAAATTAATACTAATTATTACTAATTATATCTAATTATTACTATTTATTAAAAATTATTATTATTTATCACAAATTATTACAAATTATTACAAATTTTTACAAATTATTAAAAATTATTACTAATCATTACTAATTATTACTAATTATTACTAATGATTACTAGTTATTACAAATCATTAGTAATTATTACTATTTATTACGAATTACTATGAATTATTACTTATTAATAATATTTATTTCTTTTATTATTATTTATTACAATTTACTACTATTTATTAAAAATTATTACTAATTATAAAAATTTGGTACTATTTATTAGTAATTATTAGTAATTATTACTAATTATTACTAATTATCACTAATTATTACAAATTATTACAAATTATTTTTACTTATTCATAATTATTACTAATTATTTTTAATTAATATTAATTAATCCTAATTATTAAAAATTTATCCTAAGTATGACTAATTAATCCTAATTATTAATAATTAATTCTAGTTATCTATAATTATTACTCGTTAATAATAATTATTATTAATTTTTACTAATGAGTTTTAATTATTAATAATTATTTCTAATCATTACTAATGATTGCTAATTATTACAAATTAATCCTAATTATTACTAATTAATACTAATTATTACTAACTTCTCTTAATTAGTAATAATTAATCCTAATTAGCCCTAATTAGTTTTTATTATTACTAATTATTACAAAATATATCTAATTACTACTAAGTATTACTAATTATTACTAATTGTTACTAATTATTACTAATTGTTACTAATTATATTTAATTATTAATGATTATTACAAATTGTTACTAATTATTTTTAATTAATCTTAATCATTTCTAATTAATCCAAATTATTACTAATTAATCATAATTATTACTAGTTATTACTAATTATAACTAATTATTACAAATTAATACAAATTATTTCTAATTATTACTAATTATTCATCATTATTAAAAATTATTCTGAATTATTGCAAAATAATGGTAATTAATTCTATTTATTCAAAATTATTAATAATTAATCATATTTATTCTCAATTACTACCAATTAATCCGAATAATTACATAATGATCCTAATTATTACAAATTAATCAAAAATATAACTAATTAATCGTAACTGTTAGTAATTAATCGACATTATTACAAAATAATTATAATTAGTACTAATTATTCTGAATTATTATTTTTTATTACTAATTATTCCTCATTATTACTATTTATTCGTATTTATTCTTATTTTTTCCAAAATACTACAAATTATTACTAATTACTCCTAATTATTCTTAATTATTAACAATTATTCCTAATTACGACAAATTAAACATGTTTATTACTAATTATTACAAATTATTACAAATTATTACAAATTATAACTAATTTTGAATAATAATTATTAATTATCACTAATTATTACCTATTATGAAAAATTATTACTTGTATTATTATTTATAAATATATATTTCAATTTACTACTTATTAAAGACAATTTTTCTAATTATAGACAATTATTGCTAATTATGACTAATTGTTAATAATTATTAGCATTTTTCAAATTAATACTAATGAGTACTAATTAATAATAATTAATATAACTATCAAATAATACTAATTAATACTAAACACACGTATTTGTAAAAAAAATAATGCTAAATAATATGATATATTTCTAATTTAATTTAATTAATGCTAATTATAAAAA
The DNA here is from genome assembly GCA_963277665.1 of Viscum album. Classification (NCBI taxonomy): domain Eukaryota; kingdom Viridiplantae; phylum Streptophyta; class Magnoliopsida; order Santalales; family Viscaceae; genus Viscum; species Viscum album. The sequence continues at coordinate 345,060,581 of OY728156.1, forward strand.
ATTATAACAAAATAAAATAAAATGAATTAACTATGAAATAAAAGATATAGATAAAGACCTTAAAACAAAATCATTCGGAGGACTTATGCTGCGAATAATGCTCTGATTTAGAATTTTTAACATAGAAAAATATTGAGAGAGAAAATGGAAGTAGAGAGGGAGAGAGGAGTAGACCAAGGAGAAGAATGAGAGAAAAAATAGATGGGTATATATATGTTAGATTAGTTGCGATGGGACCCATCATGAATACTAACCCCTCTTAATTATGGATGATGGTTAAATAGTTATGTGACGGGTCGTGTCGTAAATATCATCCTGCCGACATATTATTTGCAATGAGAGATAAATCTCGTCACAAATACATAAAAATGTCATTTAGTATTTCTGAAGGGCTTTTATACCCATTGCTAACACCCTTACCACAGTTTGGCGTGTAACTTAAGCCAAGCCTTTTGCGACGGGTACCTTTTTCCCATCACAGATACTTATATTTTCGGTAGTGGGTGGAGAGATTGTAAGATCATAATATTTTTGGGAGATGTCGGATTGCCTCTTGCAAGTACTCTATTACCTTTATTTTGTTACACCTTGGGAGGGTTTTGTTCAGGGAGTTTTGGTGGTGGATTATAAATTTTGGAATAAAATGGAGAGTGCATGATTGGCACACAATTTTCCCAAACTATGCGCATGCCCCCAATAAACTGTGAAACCCCTTAAAGAGGAGGATTACATGGTTGGTCCACAGTTTTTCAACCCTTGTTCCCACTTATTTGAAATCATGCACCCCTAAGTAGATATACATGGTTAAGGTGAAGGGTTTGGAAAATCATTTCTGCCCTTCCAAGGAAATAGTGCACGCTAGTTTATTTATTAAAAAATATATTTCAAGAACCCCTAGATATTATCCCTAAATTCCTAATTAGTCTTAACTAATTCAAAAATATTTTTTGAGGTATCGAAGAAGACTCATACTCTTTATGAACTCTGTTTGTGTTGAATCAAATATTCGATTGAAGGATCTACATCTCTTTCAAGGTGTAATATCATCATAATTGGTTTCCTCCCTCTCTAAGAACTTTCTCACACCATTTTAAAAGATGATTTACTACATTGGAAAGGATTAGATCTATGTTTTATTATATCTTAATATGTTTGATCGAGTACCAATTTTTTGGTTCTAAATTTCCTCTGTTACTGTGAAATTGTTCATACCACATCAATTTGGGGGATTTTGATTTACTGAACATCTATCAAAGATCATGAGGTAGGTGGCATATATGCCAACACGTTTAGTATTAATATTAATTAAAGGTATGTAATTGTGAAATTTGAAATTTTTCTTTTGGAAATATTTTCTTGAATTGGATTAATTAATTTTTTAAGTTAATTATTGGGATCATGGAATTGATGGAATGTGGTGATAATGAAGTTGGTTGACATTGTAACTATTTAATTTTTGAATAATGGGATGTTGAGTTGATTAATTTTTCGGCATTATGAATCAATGTTGATAATTTTTTAATGGTTAATCATTCATATTGTTGCTTATTATTAATGAAAAGAACCATGATTAAATTGAAAATTGAAATGGGACAATTTTTTTTATAATGTTTGATTAGATGGTTAATACTGCTTAACTATGATGTATTTGAAATATGTGATATATGTGATGTTTGTGATTTATGTGATAAATGATTATGAAAAAAAGATTGATGATTCAAAAAACCATATGTGATTACTATTATTGTGAGATAGAAACTAATGCTTCAAAATACCAAATGTGATAATAATGAGGTGTGGGCCTGATAATGATGATTACAAATCCCAGGTGCTCCTGGAAAAGACATTATAGGACCAAAATTATGGAATTTGAGTATGGTTTAATGTATACATAATTTGAATTTAAATTAAATAGACAATGAAATCCCACATTATAATGAATTATGACTCCCTATGAGACATGGTTCAGACTCTAGCACGGGCTGAAGAAGGTATTGGTTGTTCATGTGTTATCATGAACCCATGTAATTTATGTGGTTAACTAAAGAATAATTCGATGGAATACCTATTTACTTTATTGTACTTTATTATTGTCATGACCCTACCCTACCCAGGCTCGAGCCGTAACTACCCCAAGCTTGCCTCCATAGGCCAAGGGCTAGCGAAAAGCACCGAAGGCTAAACAACTCGGGGAGGCCTTTGCTTGAGTACCTGTACACACACACACACACATTACACTCAATGCAGAAGTGCAGAGTAAATGAAAAGACAAGAAAAGAAAAGGGAAAATGCTATATATAAACCATAATTGTGCATCAACCTATAAATAGTACACAGTAAAAGCTGAAGGTACACTGAAAAGAAAAGGGGAAAAACATGCGCCCAAGCAGAAAAGTGCCAAAACCCGACAATAGGTGAAAAAAAGTAAATAGATGGAAGGGTCCCCTACCTGGAACCTGACTACGACCACCGCACGCGGTCCAAGCTCCCGAAATCCTAAGCTCCACTGATGTCACGACCAACCTGTCCATCGTCATCAAGGGCACACCAAGTGCGGGAAAAGCCCAAGAAGAGGTGAGTATAAAAATACTCAGTAGGATACCCCGAAAGATCGAGGGAGCGAAAAAGGAGGTACCGATGGGTGAGCAGTAGATCGAACATGAAAAGTAAAGGAGTACAACTGAGAGTGCAGTAAAGAGTACAGTATAGAGTCCAGCTCAACCCAACAAGAGGAAGAAGGTATACTTGTCCAAACCCAAGGAGCTGGAAATGGTGAGAAGATGAACATCCTGTTGAGTCTTCACTACCTATAGCAGGAGAGTAGACTCGTCCAAACACGATAATCTAGTCACGGAAAGCACGTGGCATACCCCGCGTGTCTTCGCCTCTCTTGGAAGGAAAGTAACCAAACCCAAGAAGTGGGTTCTAGATCGAGGTATACAAAAATACATATGCTCAACAAGAAGCCCGAACAAGGTCGTAAGGGGATCTCCATCCTGTAGCTCAGCCCAAAAAAATGAGTCGCCAACAGTCCCAGAAGTAAACACCATCGATGCCCATCATCCCGCAAGTCTTCCCAGAACTACAAGTTAAGGGATCAATCACAGCACCTCGACACTATCCACTTTGGGCGGCACTGACTCGCCCACACAGTTTTAGATCACGTCACAAGGACACGTCTCAGTGGGGAAAGCGCTCCTCGTACTAGAGAGTTCTGGGGGAACGTTAACCACAACTCGTCACTACCCCGCAGTCGAGAGGTCTCCTCAATGTCGACAGGAGGCCCCCTGCCCATCCCCGTTGGAGGGTCCCTGGAAGTCGTCGGGTTCCCACTATAGGGAGACCCGGCAAGAGTCGACAGGTGCCACACTGCCCAGTCCCGTAACAGCGTAATCCACTGGAGGGTGACCCGGCTAATGTCGGCAATGGGACCACTGCCCAGCCCAGCTGGAGGTAAGCCCAACATCGGGGACCACCGTCCAGCCCAACTGGAGGTAATCCCGGCATCGGGGACCACTGCCCAGCCCCGCTGGAGGTAAGCCCAGCATCGAGGACCACTGCCCAGCCCCGCTGGAGGTAAGCCCGACATCGGGGACCACTGCCTAGCCCCACTGGAGGTAGACCCGGCACTACTCTGGCCATCCCTACTGGATGGTACTACTCAGTGAACAATGCTGTACTTGCCATCCCTGCTGGATGGTACAACTAGAGAGCCCTGCTCGAAACAACCTCAGCCCCGCTAGTAACAACATCAGACCTGCTGGAAACTACCTCAGCCCTGCTGGAAACAGCCTCAACCCTGCTGGAAACAACCTCCTCGGTAAAGGTTCGGTTCCCGCATAAAGTGTTGGTCACACCAAATCCACAATAACTCTACCAGGAAACACAAAGCAAATGGATAAACTCCCCAGGCCTCTCAAGGCGATCATGCTCCAAGCCGCTGAGTCACTATCAAAGCGGACTGAGACAACTCATCCCAGAATGTGGGGAAAACACCCACACTGTACGAACACCCATAGTCCCAAACGATTCCATAGTCCAGTAGAAGGGGCACGGTACTGAAACCCCTCACAGATGAAGAAATAGAGGAACCAAACCATCTATGTTAGCCAAATGAGAAAGTAACTAGGGGAAAACACAACCCTGCTAGTCAACGAACAAGAACAGGACCAGGGGAAAACTCAACCCTGCTGGTCAACGAACAAGAACATGACCAGGGGAAAAATCAACCCTACTGGTCAACAAACAAGAATAGAGGAACCCTCTACGTCCCGAGAGGTCAAAAGTATGTAAAGCAGAACACGACACGAACATGGGTCCCACACGATGTGTGGCCCCAAGTCAACCCCGACCAAGCGCAAAAACATTCTCAGGTCCCAACAACCACATGTACCTCCAAGAGTTCTCGTATACTCCTAGAGTATACTGCATTCCAGCCCAAAGGCTATCATGCACATGAAACCCAACGTCAATGCAAAGGTGTAACGTAACAACTCCAACATTCCACCTCATCGGCCCAGGCACAACCGACTACTTCTCGTTATGCATAACTTCACTCACATGAGAGTTCATGCGATCACATGCTGAGGGTTCTCTGCAAACACTGCAGGAAGAACCACCACCAGGGCACCTTCACATTCCACATTTAATAAGATCGTGTAAGAGGCTTTGCTCGCCTGAATAGATTACACGGTTGAAATCCACGCGAAAAAACATGCAAGATAGACTACTTACTCGCCTCAAATGGGTATCCAATGGAAAAGTCTCCAACACCGTCTCACGCCCGAATGGCATCCCGCAATCCCGAGCCTCGGCCCCGAAAATAGTCGGGCGCATCGCATCATTGCGATCCCCTCGGGAAAACACGTAAAAAAGACTGCTCACTTGAGCGCAATAGATATCCGGGGAAAAAGATGCATTCCTGCCCACCACACACGAGCGGCGCTTCGTGGTACCCACATCCCAGTCTCGAAACACAACGAACGTATTGCACCATTGCGATCCTCTCAAAAAAGTACACAAGATGTAATATTCAGTTGTCCAAAATGGTCGCCCGGTGATAGAGATGGAAAATCACCGTCAAAGCCCAAACTTCCCTCGTGGGGACCACACCATCGTACCGAATTAGAGAGGGTGGATTTCACCATTTCAATCCCCTTAGAAAATCATCCAGAATCGACTGCTCGCACGCCCCGAACGGATGCCCGATGAGGACATCACTAAACGATGCTCGCAGCTCAAAAGACGGGTCATGGGACCACACCTCAACTCCGGCTACAATACCCGAAACCACCTTGGAATGCTTTGCCCCAGTGCCAGGGTCCCAACGCCACTAACGGTGCTCAAAACGGACATCAAACGCATCTGCACCGTCCAAAACAAGATCTTCCGGAAAAATGTCAAACCACTTAAAGACGCGTTGCGCCTCTGAAGAACCTCGTTTTGGGAATTAAAAATTCACAAAACCATCTCACAATGCTTGGTTTAACTCAAGGAATGCGTCGTCGCTGACGGAACATGAATCCGACACTCGAGCCACCTTTTAGAGTCGATTTAAAGTCTTATCAGACTGAAATAGGGGGCCGGGCCGGTTCGGCCGGCCCCGCCCCACCCTGGACTCGCGGTCCGTGGTCCGCTACGCGGACCGCCCAGAACCGCCCAGACCGGCTCGGCCGGTCACACTCATCCAACACGGACCTGCAATCCCAGGTCCAGTCTGTCAGCCGGGGTCCAAAGACCCCGGTCTTCTCCAACAGCGACCGACCAAAATCTGACCCTTTCCCCGCGTCGCACCTCGCTGGAGCCAGCTACCGACGACCACCGCGACCGGCGCACGAAGCCCCTGCCACCCTGCCTGACGCCCTCCGCGCTCGCCTCAGCTGCCAATTGCCCCCGCCGCCGTGACCTTCGACCGCCCTAGCCCCCACCGCCGCGACCGCCGCCCCGGAACGCCGCGCCGCCGCCTGGACATCGTCGGACCGCCGGAAAACCCCCAAGATCTCCTGAAATTTCTGTAACATTCTCCGGACTTCTTCGGTCACCTCCAAACTCGGATTCCAATTCCGAAAGAAGAAATTGAAAGAACAAAACATATACTACCCGACCATGGGATTTGTTTGAAGATTTAACAGGAAATAGATGTATAAAATTGGATTGAAAGGAAGGTTCATAAATGAAACGTAAACCAAAACCTCCTACATGTTGGGGCTTCTCTTGACGCTTCACATTGATCCACCGGACTGCCGCGCCTCGACAGAGAGGGGGAGGAGAGGGGAGGATCTCATCATTCTTTGTTTGGAGCTCCTTGCACCAGGGAAGAAGAAAAAAGAGAGGGTGAGGGGGGTTAAGTGTTTAAATAAAAAACACATAAACTCCCAGCCTGTAGGCCCCGTATCCGAACCCTCAGCGGGGTCGAGGTTAGGCCTCCCTGGGGTAAACTCTACCTCCCGAGCACAACGGTGGTCTCAGAATTTCAATCCGAGGCCCCATTCAAAATTTATAAAACTGAACGCCCAAAGCCGCCAAATTACGAAAATACCCCTTGGGCTATTTTTCACAGACGACCCTCGCCCACGAAAATTACACCCCTCCTAGAGTAAATGGTACACTAAGAACTCAACGGTGCCCTCAGTTTTTTAATCTGAGCCGCCGTTTAAGGGATACTTGAGTTTAACCATTAAAATAATTAATTAATTAATTTAATTATCAGTTTAACGTTCCGAAAGCGGGCGAGGGGTCCAAACGTCCTGCGCCGACATGTTTTATGTTGTTCCTAGGGTAAACACCCCATTCCGAACCAATCTGTACACTTGGATATATGATATGAAGCACTGTTTAGGAGTTATCCCATTTATTTGGTGTTCACAGTGTGAACACACTGAAAATTTAATTCCGGCCACTCTGGGGCTCGGAATCGCATTCCCTATGAAGGCGCTGCTCTGGAATATCATCAAGAATATTCCAAAGTCTTTCGCAGAAAAAACCGGGTTCCTACATAATTCTATCATTCATGCTTTTCGCACCTGAAAAGCAAAATCAGGGAACAACTCAGGCTACTAAGCCCACACATGGCTCTCTCGTACCCAGAAGAACTCTTGCACAGCTCTGCGCCACCGCACACAGACCAAAGGATTGATATGTTCATGCGAGTTCGGACCTTGCCGATGTCGTGCATAGGAGCATGAACACTTCTTCTCAGGTGAGTCACGTGGGAGACGTCGTGTACCCACTCAAGATTTTGGGGTCAGGGAAAGGCGGTAGACAACCTCACCATCCCTTCGCATGGTCTCAAACGACCCGACGGCTCTCGGGGGTAACTCACCTCCCCGATCGAACCTCTACGTCGCACGTCGTGACTAGAATCACTGCCCACACCTTGAACAAGGCTCGATGATTCCCTCCTTCAACAAATCCATATGGTGAAACACCCAAGGATATCTGGTCATGCAAGATTTCACAATTGATTTCTCACAACCAAGACTCTCTTACACACTCTGAGAGCAAAGGAGTCAACACCATCAACTAAAGGAAAAGGTCTCACGCATTTTAATCTACCAACCCAGGGTTACACCGATGCCCTGCGCCACCCTCGTAACAACCCAAGCAAGGAGCAGGGAGAAAAGAATTTCACATACAGAGTCTATCAATTCTACTGAAAAATGTAGAAGAGCTGTAGAGCGTACCTCTTATCACCTCATACTCCGCAGGATCATAGACATCGAAAGCTCTCAGTTGTCTGCGGTCCCAACTAGTAGCTTCCGGAGCCTAATGTGGACCACCTAGTGGTATTGGGAAGACCTCGTAAAGCCTTCCCCCACTACCAGATCCTCCCGCTCCTCTACTAGAACCACCTCTCTGGGTACTACTCCGATCACGGCACTACCTCCATCGTGGTGGTGCACCTGCTGCCTGCCTGAAGCTCTCTACATACCTGGTTGGGCAGTCTCGTGCCAGGTGACCTTGCACATCACAAGCATAACACCGACTCTCTTCGGGACGCACTGGTGCCCTCCGGTGCCACTGTGGTGTACGGCCATACCCCTGAGTTCGGTTGTTAGAAATCCACCTGCGTCGAGGTTCATCTTACCGACGACCGCTAGATGCGGCAGACGTCTCAGCTCCGACGTGTCTACTGCCACCACCAACTCTAGAACGTGACAGGAAGCTCTCTATCACTAGTGCCTGATCTAGCACCCCAGAATATGTGGAAATTCCCAAGGGTACTATCATAGCACGAATCTCTCGGTGGAGACCCTGCTCAAACTTCCACGCTTGGGTGTTGTCGTCATGAACCATGTCCGGGTAAAAGCGTGCACGGTCTGCGAAACTGGCCGCATAATCGGCCACCATCATCCCTCCCTAATGAAACTGCAGGAGCTCCGGAATCCGAACGGAGTGCAAGAAGGAGGGGAAAAACTCCTCATGGAACAAAAACTGAAATTCTCCCCATGAAAGCGATGACTCGTCATGAAACTAAGTCACCAGACTCCACCAAAGCCAAGCTGCTCCACGAAAAGGGTTGGCTGCCAAAGCCACTCTATGATTTGTCGGCGTCTCCAAAAGCCTGGATAGGTGAACCACTATCTCTAGCCAAACCTCTACTAACTGAGGGTCTGGATCACCACTAAACCTCAGCGGTCTCTGCCGCTCGAACTCACGGAGCGCGCTCAACCTGTGCTCAAGATAAGCTTACTCTGATGAAGCTGTCTGCTGCTCAACAGGTGGGGGTATTGCTACCGGCCCACCCGGAGAAAGGTTCTCGCATGATGGGTCCTAGACTGAGGCCTCATAGCTCACAAGGTCTTCGTCAAGCACCAAATCTGGTATCTTGGCTTGCTGTCTTCGCGGAGACATCCGGAATATTATCAAGGTGTGCCGCGGTCAGATGAGCATATATGTATATACCAATAACAACGATGGGGAGATGACTCAAGAAGGACAATAAAAGACTCAATCTTATGTGATGCAGAAACCAATTTTCCCTGCAACTAGTGTCTCAGAATGCCGAGACGACAAGCAGATTATCAAGGTCCTGGTGAATGGAGACGTCGGCTGCCGCACCACCACTGGACTCCCTGGCCTGATACCCACTCTCGAGACACATCAACACTGTTGCCGTATATCCCAACCAATTCCTTTTATTTTAGGGACGTCTGAACAGCGTCCCAAGGAACGAACCACCTCTGATACCACTTTGTGACAACCCGACCCTACCCGGGCTCAAGCCACAACTACCCCAAGCCCGCCTCCATAGGCCAGGGGTAGGAAACAAATGCTGAAGGCTAAACAACTTGGGGAGGCCTTTGCCTGAGTACCTGTACACACACATATGCAGCACACTCAATGCAGAAGTGCATAGTAAAAGAAAAGACATGCAATGAAAAGGGAAACTACTATATATAAATCACAATAGTGCATCGACCTCTAAACAGTACAAATTAAAAGCTAGAGGTGCACTAAAAAGAAATGGGGCAAAACACGCACCGAAGCAGAAAAGTGCCACAACCCGGAAACAGGTGAACAAAAGTAAACAGCTGGAAGGGTCCCCCACCTGGAACCCGACTACGATCACCGCACGCGGTCCATTCTCCCAAACTCCTAAGCTACACAGAAGTCACGACCAATATATCCGTCATCTGCAAGGGCACACCAAGTGTGGGCAAAGCCGAAGTAGGGGTGAGTATAAAAATACTCAGTAGGATACCCCGAAAGCTCGAGGGAGCTACAAAGGAGGTACTGACAGGTGAGCAGTAGATCAAACATGAAAATTAAAGGAGTACAACCGAGAGTGCAGTAAGAAGTACAATAAAGAGTCCAGCTCAACCCAACAAGAGGAAGAAGGTAGACTCATCTAGACACAAGGAGATAGAAACAGTGAGTAGATAGACTTCCCATTGAGTCTTCTCTACCTATATCAGGAGAGTAGACTCATCCAACCATGAGAATATAGACACGGAAAGCACGTGGCATACCCCGCGCGTCTTCGCCTCTCCTGGAAGGAGAGTAACCAAACCCAAGAAGTGTGTTCTAGATCGAGGTATACACAAATACATATGCTCAACAAGAATCCTGAACACGGTCATAAGGGGATCTCCATCCCGTATCTTATCCAATGAAAATGAGTCCCCAACAGTCCCAGAAGTAAACACCATCGATGCCCAGTATCCCGCACGTCTGCCCCGAACTACAAGTCAACGGTTCAATCACCGCACCTCGACACTATCCGCTTTGGGCGGAACTGACTAACCCACATAGTTTTAGGTCGTGTCACAAGGACGTGTCTCAGTGAGGAAAGCACTCCTCGTACTTGAGAGTTCTGCGGGAACGTCAACCACAACTCCTCACTGCCCTGCAGTCGAGAGGTCTCCTCAAAGTCGACAGGCGACCCCCTGCCCAGCCCCGTTGGAGGGTCCCTGAAAGTCGATGGGATCCCACTATAGGGAGACCCGACAAGAGTTGACGGGTTCCACACTGCCTAGTCCCGTAATAGGGTAATCCACTGGAGGGAGACCCAGCTAAAGTCGGTGACGGGACCACTGCCCAGCCCAACTAGAGGTAACCCGGCATCGGGGAACACTGCCCAACCTAGCTGGAGGTAAGCCCGACATCGGGGACCACTGCCCAGCCCAGCTGGAGGTAAGCACGACATCGGGGACCACTGCCCAGCCCCGCTAGAGGTAAGATCGGCATCGGGGACCACTGCTCAGCCCCGCTGGAGGTAAGCCCGGCATCGGGGACCACTGCCCAGCCCCGCTGAAGGTAAACCCGGTACTGCTCTAGCCATCCCTACTGGATGGTACTGCTCGGTGAACACCGTTGTACTAGCCATCCCTGCTGGATGGTACAACTGGCAAGCCCTGCTTGAAACAACCTTAGCCCTGCTGGAAACAACCTCAGCCCTGCTGGAAACAACCTCCTGGGTAGAGGATCAGTGCCCTCGTAAAGTGTTGGTCACATCGAATCCATAATAACTTTACCAGGGAACAAAAAGAAACGAGAGAAACTCCCCAGGCCTCTCAAGGCGATCAAGATCCAAGCCGTTGAGTCACTATCGAAGTGGAATGAGACAAATCATCCTAGAAAGTGAGGAAAACACCCACACTGTATGAACACCCGTAGTTGGAAATGGTATCGCAGTCCGGTGGAAGGGGCACGGTACTGAAACGCCTCACATCTAAAGAAACAGAGGAACAAACCATATCATCGAGCCAAACGAGAATGGAACAAGGGGAAAACTCAACCCTTATGGTCAACAAACATGAGCAGGACCAGGAAAAACTCAACCATGCTGGTCAACAAACAAGAACAGAGGAACCCTCTACGTCGCGAGAGGTTAAAATTACGTAAAGAAGAACATGACACACACATGGGGCCCACACGACATGTAGCCCCAAGTCAACCCCGACCAAAAGCACAAACATTCTCAGGTCCCAACAACCACATGTACCTCCAAGCGTTCCCGTATACTCCCAGAGTATACCGCGTTCCAGCCCAAAGGCTATCGTGCACACGAAACCCAACGTAAACGTGAATGCGTAATGTAACGACTCTAACTTGCCACCTCATCGGCCTAGGCATGGCCGACTACATCTCTTTAAGTATAACATCACTCACACGAGAGTGCATGCGATCACACGCCAAGGGTTCTCTGCAAACACCGCAGGATGAACCACCACTGAAGCACCATCACATTCAACATTTAATAATATCGCATAAGAGGCTCCGCTCGCCTGAAAAGATTACACCGTTGTAATCCTCACAGAATAACATGAGATATAGAATACATACTCACCTCAAATGGATATCCGATGGAAAATTCCCCAACATCACCTCACGCCCGAACGACGTCCCGCGATCCCGAGCCTTGGCCCCAAAAACAGTCAGGCGCGTCGCACCATTGCGACCCCCTCGGGAAAACATGTCAAAAAGACTACTCACTTGAGCACAACAGATATCCGGGGAAAAAGATGCATTCTGGCGCACCGTACACGAGAGGCGCTTTGTGGGACACTCATCCCGGTCTCAAAACACAACGAAAGGATCGCACCATTGCGATCCTCTCGAAAAAGTACACAAGATGCACTATTCACTTGTCTAAAACGGTCACCCGGTGATAGAGATGGAAAATCATTGTCAACGCCCAAACGAACCTCCTGGGGCCCACACCATCATGCTGAATTAGAGTGGGCGGATTTCACCATTTTAATCCCCTCAGAAAAACATCCAGAATCGACTGCTCGCACACCCCAAACGGACGCCCGATGAGGAAGTCGTTAAACGCTCCTCACAGCTCAAAAGACGGGACGTGGGCCCACACCTCAACTCCGGCAACAACGCCCAAAACCACTCTGGAAATCTTCGACCTGGCGCCTGGGTCCCAACGCCACTGGCGGTGCTCAAAACGGACGTCAGACGCGTTTGCGTCGTCCAAAACAAGATCTCCCGGAAAAAAGTTAAACCACTTAAAGACGTGTCGCACCTCCGAGTCCCCTCGTTTCGGGAATTAAAAATTTCTGAAACCATATAACAATGCTCGGATTAACTCAAGGAATGTGTCGCAGCTGACTGCGCGCGAATTCGACACTCGAGTCGCCTTTTAGAGGTGATTTAAAGTCTTATCGGACCGAAACAGGGGGCTGGGCCGGTTCGACCGACCCTCCCCCACCCTGGACCGACGGTCCACGGTCCACCACGCAAATTGTCCCGAACCGCCCAGACCGGCTCGACCAGTCCGGCTCATCCAAAACAGACCCGAAATTGCGGGTCCTGTCTTCCATCCTAGGTCCAAATACCCCGGTCTTCTCCAACAGCGACCGACCAAAGGCCGGTCCCTCCCCCGCGTCGTGCCCCGCTGGCGCCAGCTACTGACGACCGCCACGACCGGCACACGAAGCACCTGCCGCCCCACCTGACGCCCGCCACGCCGGCCACCGCCGCCAAGGGCCCCGACCACCGCGACCTTCGACCGCCCTAGCCCGCGCCGCCGCGACCGCCGCCTCGGAACGCTGCTCCGCCGCCTGGACCTCGCCGGACCGCCGGAAAACCCCCCAGAACTTTTGAAATTCCCGCAACCTTCACCAGACTGATTTGGGCTCCTCCAAACTCGGATTCCAATTATAAAAGATGTGATAGGAAGAACAAAAAGTATACTCCTCAACCATGGAATTTTTTTGAAGATTTAACAGCAAATCGATGTATAAAATTGGATTGAAAGGAAGGTTCAGAAATGAAACATAAACCAAAACCTTTTACCTGTTGGGGCTTCGCCTGACGCTTCATCTCGATCCGCCGGACTGCAGCACCTCACCGGAGAGGGGAAGGAGAGTGGAAGAGCTCATCTTTCTTTGTTGGGAGTTTTTTGCGCCAGGGATGAAGAACAAAGAGAGGGTGAGGGGGGGGGGGGGGGTTAAGTGTTTAAATAGAAAACACTTAAACTCCCCGCCCGTAGGCCCTATATCCGAACCCTCAGCGGGGATGAGTTTATGCCTCCCCGGGGGTAAACACCACCTCCCGTGCACAACGGTGGTCTTGGAATTTCAATCCGAGGTCCCGTTCAAAAGTTATAAAACTGAACGCCCAAAGCCGCCAAATTATGAAAACGCCCCTAGGGCTATTTTTCACAGACGACCCGCGCCCGCGAAACATACACCCTCCTAGGGTAAACGGTACGCTCCGAACTCAATAGTTCCCTTGGTTTTCCAATCCGAGCCACCGTTTAGAGGATAATTGAGTTTAACGATTAAATTAATTAATTAATTAATTTAATTATCCGTTTAACGTTCCGAAAGCAGGCGAGGGGTCCAAATGTCCTGCACCAACAAGTTTTATGTCATTCCTACGGTAAACACCCAATTCTGGACCCATCCGTACACTCGGATCTCTGATATGAAGCACTGTTTAGGAGTTATCCCATTTATTTGGTGTTCTTAGTGTGAACGCACTGAAAATTTAATTCCGTCCACTCCGGGGCTCGGAATCGCACACCGTCTGAAGGCGCTGTTCTGGAATATCATCAAGAATATTCCGATGTCTTTCGCAGCAAAAACCGGATTCTTACAATTATTTATAAAAATATATAAACTGTAATATATTAGATATTATTTTAGACATCGTTGGTGGTAGCCAACTAAATTGTACTCACACCAAACATAGTATTCCTAATCGGTACCCAAATAGAAAAAATGTTTTCAAATAAGGTTAAGGGAAAGATCCCTATGTTCGATAGAAGGGTTGGGATAGATAATGTATGAGGGAAAAATAAAGTATTTTGGGGCCCTCTTGAGAGTTTCTAGTGTGTCTTAATTTTTTCATTTTCAAATAGAGACTTGACACATATAAGGAATTAAATATATAATATTTTGTTTTGGACATTTTATTCTTTCTTTCGTCACTATGTGATACTTCTATAATTAATGTTATTGTTGTTTTCAATTGTTAATTTTATTATTTATTTCATATCTTTTTTCTAGTTTGATATTGAGGGTATAGTCTCACCATGTTATATATTTCACTCTCCATACTATTCAGCAGCCTCTAGCATACATGTTGGTGCGCCTGAGGAAAAACAACGAACCGATATGGGGCACCATAATGTTGCACCTAGGTCATGGAGTTATAGAACTACGTGACCTAGGACCCAGAGTTTGATATAGTGGTCCTCATGTTAATGGCATGGTTCCCTAATCTCTTGAATAAAAAATAACCTACCTTCACTAATCATAAAAGATTAAATCTTATCTTATATTAAATGGGCATTAATATGAGTAAATTATAACACCCTAAGATGTTTATATATTACTTTCTTTAAATAAGTCAATTTTCATGAAAATATTCTCCACATTCAACTCCAAATTTAAATAAAACCACACTTTATTTAGATGAAAATTAAATTATTTTGAATAAATGTGAAAACCATTCCACTGATTTAGAAATAATGAATAAGAGAAACTGTTTTATGAAAAAACAGTACAAATAAAAAAAACATTTAATATGATGGAACCTATATTTTATAACATAAAATGAAATAGAAGTTCAATTATTTGTAAAAATAATAATTTTATTGATATAATCACTTTATATTGTATACGTTTCTATTTTTTGAAACTTATTATTTATCATGAGAAACTATATTTTATAATAATAATTTTCTGACTATTTATTTGGAAAAAGATATAAAATATGAATGATAAAGGTAAAAATTTGAAAGTAACTATTTTCCTACAAAAAGAAGCTTTTTAATTTCATGATTATATAAAAATATAGAATTTTTTATTTTTAGAATTTGTATTTTACAAGCGTATTATTATTTAATTTATAATATTATTAT
This sequence comes from Viscum album, assembly GCA_963277665.1. Taxonomy (NCBI): domain Eukaryota; kingdom Viridiplantae; phylum Streptophyta; class Magnoliopsida; order Santalales; family Viscaceae; genus Viscum; species Viscum album. The sequence goes on from OY728156.1 coordinate 345,075,906, forward strand.
TTTCTTCAAATGAAGTAATGGTATTTTTATGAAATTATTGGGTTTTATGTGAATGGTGGTAAAATTTGGATTTTTCTCAAAGTTAACTTTTATAAAATTTTCATAATAGAATAAAGAATTAAATATAATTTAAAAAAATTTCTTAAAAAATATATTTATAAATAAAATATATAATTTATTATTATGAAGTAGTTTTTATAAAACGCATGTATATCATTTTGGAAACATAACAAATATTTTACTCTTAAAAACACTATTTATTCTCTTATTTGAAAAATTAATTTTCCTCACATTTTGAAATTAAATCTATCAAAATGGATTTCGAATTTTAGTTCTATATGATAATATTATATAATAATTTCAACTATAATTTTACTTATAAAATTATGATTATCAAGATTTAATTTAATGACCTTATTAAAGGCTACACTTCTCTTTTCAATGAGTTTCTATATTTATATTGAGTAATCATTAACAAATTAATTAAATTATTATATATTATATGATGAATCTAAAATTTTGTAGAAACCAATATATAATTATATTAACTTAAATTTAATTTTTAATTAACAGTAAATAATTATAAAGACATACAATGGTCAAATCAAAAAATTTCAATTAAAAAAACATTTTAATATAAAAGGTATTAATTAAATAGTTAATCTTCTATGACAAATAAATTGAGATAGATAATAGTGATAAAACATTTAGTTTTATCATATTAAAATTTTATAAGAAGGGTAATTTTATATTGTTCATAAAATAAAAATTACTTATTTAAAAATACATGTTACTAAGGAAAATAGTATAAAGGTAAAAGTAAAAAAACAAAATTGAACAAATGGATCCAAAAATGTTTAAAACTTGTTTGGTAATACGGGGTTGATGATTTATCTTCCTAATATCTCTCCAAAATTCATTATTGTTATCATTTGGAGTCTTTTACTATTGAATAGTGTAATGATATCACTAAAAATTAAAGTGTGTTCTCAAAGTACAATTTTCCATACATTTAAAAGGGGATACTTCCACCCCTTCATTACACTACTATTCCTTTGAATTAAATGCATAAAATATGAACTATTTCTCCTCTTATAATTATGTCTCAATTTAATAATCCACTACTAAATAATGGTAAGCCTAATTCCCTCATTTCAAGGGAGACATTCCATAAAATTTCAAGGTTCCAAATTGAGTATTACCTGCTCCTTTCCGTTTCATCTTAATAATTATATTCAAAACATACACTAACCAAAGAAATATGATATAATCAATATCATTATTATTCCACTATGTTATAATATTAATGTGGGAAATATGTTTACTCATTTCTATCCACCTTGACCAACACAAAAACAATATTCTTACATTGTTCAGACTAATGCCTCCACGAAGTAATATTTTTTTAATTTTCATGTTAGTTTTATTTCATTACCCAAACAATATAACATATGATTTGAAAATATAAAAAATAATATAATTCATATAATTACTATTGTATTATAATTATATTATATATATCCTTATCCCTACTCATACATCAGGATATTGTGTGTTGATGTTTCGGTCGGTTTGACAGCATACTTAAATAATGTTATAAAGCACATTCATCGATGTCTATGGAAATATAAATACTGATATTATTATAGGTTGATAATAATTTTTTTCTAGATTAGTAATATTATGTATTTAACTTATTATTAATTTATCATCAGTGATCTCTAAAATATAAAAAATAAGTCTATATTGAATAAATTTTAATGAAAATGTAGGGAAAAAATATAAAACAATTATTATAAAGAATGGTTCAAGATAATTTAAATAAATAATAATATAATTACTAATAGTTTAACTAATATAATTATTTTAATTCTTCAGTATGATAAGCACATGTTCTAAATTTCTATGGAACAAAGTAAGGATACTTCATCTCCAATTCCTCTCTTTCAGTAATCTTTGGTAATATGTACCTAATTTATTTTTAGTGAATTATATAATTACTAATTGATATGTTATATCATGAAATACCATTTTATATGCTAATTTATGTTATATTTTTATTTTTCTCTATTTCAACATGTTTTTAATAAAATGATCCTCAAATCGTAAGGGTTCATTAGTTTGTTTTCAAATCCATGAGTTATTTTTTATATTACACACGATAACATATTTTGTGAGGTACAATGATAACCTTATTTTCATTAAGATTAATGAATTTTTCTCATTTCATGATACATAAATTTCATTTTCATGGTTACTTTTTTTTTGAAATGAAATTATCATTCCTTGAGTTAGTATTGTTTCTCTTGAAATTATTTCATATATGATTGGTATAATCTACAATTTCGTTTTATTATGTGGTAATTTCACAATTTTATTCATATGTAAATTTCAACATCATAATCCCTAATAAATGTCTCTAACTTCAAGAATTATTACTATTGAAAGTGATTTGGTTTACACAAATTTTCCTTTATTGAGATAAAATTGTATTCCATGTGTGTTATTTTTCTACATATTATAATTTCCTCAATTTATTATTTCATACTTTGTTTCTAATATTTTCACAAACAAAAATGATTTTATACTAAAATATTATTTATTAAAGAATTTTATTAACAAAATAATGAACTGTTTGTACAAAAAAATATCAACTTCTATAAGATTCATTTTCCCTTTATTTATATGTTTATTATTCAAAAAAAAATTATTTCATATTTGAAACAAAAATATGTGTTTATTAATGTGATCTATGAATTAAATGTATCCTATTTACATATTAATTTTTTATTACCACATTTATAATTTTTGAACTCAAAAAATGAATTTTAGGATATCCAAAAGTTTTTCCATCTTTTTCAAAATTAATTGTTTTATCTTTCACCCCAATTTTTTTCTTACCATTATGAGATTTCACTGATCTTTTATTTGGATATTTTTATATTTATGTGTTCAAATTTCATACCATTATCTTCATGAATTTTTTTAAATTAATTTATATATCAATGTTATAAATATATTTGTCAAAACATTTTTATTTTCACTTCAATTTACCCACCATGGTTTATATTCCATTATGTGATGTTTTGATAAACAATTATTTTTTATTATGATATGATTCCTTTTGGAAAATGTTATTTTTGATATCCTATAATATTATCATGTTCGTGTTATGTTATGTTTTTTAATGGTTTAAGAAACCACTTCCTTTTCCATGGGTTCGTTATTATATAAATACTTTTGAATTTAATGTGTAACAAATATATATAAATTGTTGATGCATGGGGTATAATATTAAACCCAAATAAATTTGTTAATTATTTATATAACAAGAGAAGATGTTATGTTTACTATATTATATTTGTGAATCATTGTTCATTTTTTTCTATGAATGAGATAGAAGAAAATTTTCCCATTTTTTGTTATGTAAATAATATTTTGGAATTTTAATTCTCAATTTTTTGAGTGAAATAAATATGAAAATATTTTTTATATGCGTTTCTATGAATTTTATGACATAATTTTTTTTTTAAAATATGATTAAATGAACAACCATATTTATAAATTAAAATTATTATTTCGTATGAATCATTTTAATGTCTCTGTATTCAACACACTTCTTCAATAGTATAGGTTTTTAAATTTTAAATTAAATCTCCATGTATCATAAATTATTTAAAAATCTTATTGTTATACATTCAGTTTAATCATGAATTTATCACCTACCTAATTGTTTTCATATGCTTATGATCTTTCCCTTGATGACATATTGATATATTTTCCCTTAATGGGTAATTCCACTCACATGGTTCTCAGGATTTCTCCTTCGAATATTATAAATACTATTATAACAATGGATATTTATTATGGAGAGTCTATGGTGGATTAGAACATGGATAAATAGAAACATGTATTCTTAAATAAATTTCATATACATATGGCTCTCAGAGACCTAAAACCATCCATCATATGGATTGTCAAATGTTTTATTATTTTTAATTTTTTTCCTATGGTAATGTCATTAAATTAAGATAAGTTATTCATGATTTGTATCAAATCATGTTTTGAAAAATATTTTTTTATTAAAAATCTTTGGGTGTTCAGTTTTAGGGATTCTTATTTGGTGTCAATGTATTGATTATATAATAGAATAAATAAAATAAATATACTAAAATATTATCATATTAATGGTAATACTAACACTTTCCAACACATCCATCAAATGGGAAACAAAACCATCGTTCGTGTGTATAATGAACTATATCCTTACAAAGGGTAGTAATTTGTTATTCAATTACCACATTTACAGGTTTTAATAATGAAGGATTTGTAGATAATTTGTGATATATTTTCTATTTATGATATCTTTATACTTCAATAATATTTATATAACATATTCTTTCATGCATTCCATATTGTGGTAATATGATAAATTTGTTTGGGGATGTGTGGACTACCACCTCATCAAAGCAATGTGATTCATTCATGCATGACCTGGAATGTACTAGGGTTGGTTCTAATTAAAATACGTTATAAATAAGTAGTTAATATCCCAATATAAGTATAATATACATAAATATAATATAATTTTCTTAATTTTATTTTGATAAAAAATTGAAGCAAAGTTCAAGAATATGTATGACATATCATCTCCAATAATGATGTATTTTATATACTATATCAAAACATTATAGATTACTCTAAAAACATATATAATGAATTTATATAATATTTACATAATTTTTTACATTTTTGAGAATATTAAATCAATGTCCATGTAAAATGAATGAAAAATAACAGATCAAGACATACGTGGAAAATAAAGAAATGAACACCCGAAATAATCAAAATAATTAAAGACTATTAACAAATGGGAAATAATATTTTAGTACGGGATAATATATGATATCAGAAATATTAATATGGTTCTTTTATAAGTTTATAACATTATTAAATCCATTTTTTATGATGTTAAATATCTTTCAAAAAAAATTGAAAGTAATGTAGGGATTTTTCATCACACTTTTTATCATTTGTGAGATAAATGTCATATTAACTGATTACTTATTTTTTCTCTATATACTTAAGACTATTATATATAATATCATTAATCCTCTTATATTAATTTAATTTATGGTTTTACATTGAATTATCTTATCAAATTGTATTTTTCAAAATTAAAATGTGGTAAAATTTATTTTGAAATCTTATATTCTTCAGTGATTGTTAACATTATATTGAAAAAATAACATTTTTTTAATAATTTTTCATTATAAATTACATTTCTGTTAAATATAGAAGTTATTTTATGAAGGATGTGATTATTTCCTAAATCATATTACGTTTTTTCATACAGTGTCTGACATGAATGTAATTTGACTAACTTGGGAATTATTGATAAATCTGAATTATTTATTCAATATAGATATTTAACGACAAGCCATGTTATTTATTCATATGTTTATTATTTTATAAATGATGAATTATTCGGACTTTTATGTAATACTTGGGGCCCAATTATAGATAGCTCCTTGATTCATCAATAGGTTCTCATGAGATGAATCAGTTGGCCAAATCAGAGTATTTTAAACAATATGGACAACAGATATTAATGGTAAAGGTAACATTTACCCTGGAGACATGGTGTCCAAAAATCAAGAAATAAATTAATTTATATTAATTTATTATTTATTGTGGATATTTTTTATTTTACTTCATTTATGGATGAATTTAATTAACATTTTAGTGATTAAATGGAATCTGTTTCTTTTATATACCTTTCTATATTGATTATGCTTTATGTGATTATTTAAATGGAAAGTGTGTTTAGTAATTTACCTTTCCATATTGATTATGATAATTGATTCATGATTTCATTATCTATATGTCTATCCTTTATAGAGTACTATATCTCACCCTTTTTTTCATTTCCCCTTGATATGAAGATGAATACTTAGAATTTGTTTCAAGGATGTAGTTTATTTGTCATTGTCATGTATTATGTTTTACTATATTTTACCAATGTAAACTAGGTATAGTGTATGTAATATGGTTTTCCCAAACTACTATACTGATCAGTCCTTCGGGATTTGAGTCTTTATAATCAAGCCAATGTAATAAATTAAGGAACTATTTCTATGTTTCATGGGATGGGGTGTTGCAGTTGGTTTCAAAGAATGTATAGTAGAACCCTTATAAATAATATTAATGAAAACATATATTTGATAACATGATCCTAATCAAGAAATTGAGGACATGTATAAGAGAACACCCCCAAAATCATTTTCATTATTATGAGATTATCAACGCATAAATATTTCAATGTATAATAATTATTTCACTTGATTAAATATTATACATTATGATCCATAATTATATTACCTGATCTTGTGTACATCATCATTTAGAAATGTATTTTAGAAGAAAGAATGGGAACCACACCAATTAATTTGACGTAATGAGTAAGAAGGATAATATATATTTTTGGTATTGATCCAATTATTCTAAGGGATGTAGTGTCCAAATAATTATTGACTTATGAGGACATAATATCATGTTTTAACTAAATAGGGAAATAATTATCTAATTATTAGGGATTTTGAGGGATGAAAAAAATAATATCACGTCTAAGAATAATATTGATAAAGGGAATAAGGGAAATATATATTTTCACACATATAATAATTTTGAAAATAATCACCATGGTATATTCAAAAAAGGAATGAAATTTTTATAAAAGGGTAGAGAGAAATTACATTGTTCTTGTGATTTAAAGGATAAGAAAAATGTTTCAAATTTCAAATTCTTAAAATTCATGGATATTGGAAAATACAAAAATAAGTGTTTCAGTTGTCAATGGAATACACCCTAAACGATGATAATTCATCATACTCATGCTTTTTATACAACCATAAAAAAGACGAACGGGTAAAATGCCAAGGATTTGATTAAAAAATAATCTCATTTGAGAAATCTACTGGTCACATGAATTATAAAATACACACTAATTTTTTTTAGTAATATTCATTAATGATTTTAAATTGAATGATGATTGGTACCTAGAAAATTGATTCAGTATGAAGTAATATTTTATGAAAACACATGGTTGATGAAAGGATAACCACTAATGAGTTATTTATGGTAAGAAAATTATTTTTATATAAAGAGATTATTGATATGGATAATGTATATTAGATATTAGAGACTACCATGGATCTTATTAATTATTATTTTTAAATGTGGTTTATGATATTATTGATGGAGTTTACACCACTTTTGGATTTCAGCAATATATACAATAACATGTAGTTTCCTTAGAGAATAATTAATATTGCATGTTTCCAATATTTTTTTATTTCTGTTATAATAATGTTTTAAGAGAACATATGGTGAAGTTATTTAAATGTTAGGTACTTTCTGATTGAGACCTACATATTATTGTTTTAAGACATTATTTTTGATATTCAGTGATCTTATTTCCAAAGTGTTGGATAATATTATTTTTGAAAATTTAACCATTTATGAAATTTTATATGTTTTTCTTTTTATGAGGTTTTAGATGCTAATGTATTACCTAACCATATAATACAAACAATGATATAAAATTAAAATTAAATTTATTAAAGCACAATAAAATAATATGATTATGTTTATGAAATAAAAACATATATTCACTTACATTTATAAAGAGTGAATGAATTCGTAGAATCTAGGGAAAACGTTGTTGACATCCAAATGTTTTCATATTATCATTATTTTTTGTGATATTAATGACCATTTTAAAAAATGTGGTTTAAGGAATTATGGTCATCAACATTTATCTAAACATGTTATCTATCACTCACTAGTAGAATATAATAGATAGATTTATCTATCGTGTCATGTTTTTTTACGAATTTTATCATATTAGAAAACTAAATTTTTTGGGGACCTTCACATTTTGATTTCACTATTCTTAAAAATATTTACTATTAATAGTATTTATTATGTGAGGTTTTTAATAATAATATCCTCAAATATCAAACACTCAATTACCGAGATCAAATTTAAATTATGAGGATGAAATTTAATAAATGTGGGGAAAATGTAACACCACAAGTTCTTATAATTTTTTTATTTTAGAAACAACATAATTTTTTCAAGATTTATTTATAATCAACTCTATGTTATGATTATGAAACACACAACATTGAGTCAGATTGTGTTACATGGAAGGCCGAGTTTTAACAATAATAATATTAATTTAACTTTTATTTTCAAGTTGTTATATTTAATGTTTTAAATAGTATTAAAAAAATAACTAAATTTATATATTATATAGTCAATATAGTGTTCTAAAATTCATCTAATAAATTTGATATACATATGATAATAAAAAATATAGTTTATCCATAATATATAGTATTTTTCTAATATAAATGTTTCCTTATTATAATGGTTCAAATATTTTAAACAATATTTTTTCCATTTTATAATTTTTTTGGACAAAATAAACTTCATTTTATAAATTTATAATGTCAAAATTATCTTATGGTGTTTTTTTATTTTTATGAGAAGTTTTTTTGATGAATAGTAAAAAATACAGCATTTTCATTAAAAATTTCCCTTTCATTTAAATAATTATTATTGTTAAATTATATTTTAATTTAATGTTAATGTAAACAATAGAATGACTATAAAACTCTTAATACAATTTGTTTCAATGGTAAAATTTTTATATTAAATTTAGATATACAAACATAATGAACATGTGATCCTTTTCGCTTTAAAACCCGTGTTCTCACCACATCTATGGGATTAGCATTAATTTAAATTATTCCATTTATATTAATTTAATTTGAATATATATATGTAGTTGTAAATAGTATCATATTTATTATATAATAAGAAATATTTACTTTTTGAACAAAAATATTAGTAAAAGTAATTGAAATTAATTATAGCGATTATGGTCAAAACGATCTTACTTAATTATTAAAATTATATTCTATGATTTTTAAATGACCCAAAACATGTCCAAAAACCATTTTATGGACATATTGTGACCTATATGACCATGGGATAGAATTTTATGAGTTATTGGAACTCATTTTCTTGAATGTGACCCATATAGTATGTTATGTAAGGAAAAAATAGAAAAAATGAACCTTCCTTAACTTTATCATTTATAAAGGCTTGAGATTTGAAAAAAAAAACATCATAGTTTCATTTAAACATATACATTGGATATTTAAATGAGTTATTTTTATCATAAATATTTATCATTATTTTGTTGAGATGAATTATTTACATAAAATGCTTATGAAACACCAATACATTTTTTATTTAGTTGATAATTAAATAAAATAAATGATGGAAAAAATTAAAGGTAAGGTAACATTAATTAATTATCTTATTCCATTGATTTTTATATGAATATAGAAGGTTAAATAGTTGTGAAATTAAAATATTTTAATTCCAATAGGTGTTTCATAATTTTAGAATAAAATAAAATAAAATTTCCAAAATGAAATTGGTGTTATTTAAAAATAAATGATATATTATTAATTAATTTAAAATTATTAAATAACCTATATTTATAAAATTTATTTTTAATTTTTAATAAATATTAATCATGGTCCATTAATGTAAAAATTATATTTTTATAATTATCATATTGACCCATAAATAGTAAAAACATTGTTATCATGGTTCAGGTTAAAGTAATGTTTTGCGCGTTACATGCGCTTCTATTAAAATGAATTTCTAATATACATGAATTTTTTAGTTTGTAAATTATATATAATTTTTATATTTTAGTGGTTTTTTATTTTATAACAAATCTAACATTAATTTAATCTCAATGGCCAAATGACTTAGGTTAGAAAAAGAGTTATCTTAATAAAAACTAAAATAAAAAATTGTGGAAACCTAAAAGTTGATAAATAATATAAAAAGTAAATATATTTCTTATTTTTTATGTTTTAATATAAAATTGTTTTAATTTAATCCGTTTTTTAATTATTTTGGAGGCATATGAGGCAACAGAGACCTTCCAATACTGTTTACCTTTAATATTTAAAATAAATCCACTCCCCCCCACTATAAAAATGTATTCACTCCCACCACATCTTAACATTATCTAATCCATTTGAATCATCAAAACCTACACCCATAACTTACCAAAATCCATAACCTAATATTATAAACCTCAATTTGGGACGAACTCAAAACATGGATGTCTTTTGGTATAAACCAGGAGTTACGTGAAAAAAGAGGTGATGTTATTCAACTATCACATTACCTTTATTTCTTTATCCAATCCTTAAATTCATCTTATAAATTTTTTAGATAATAAAATTATTATCCTAAATAAAATTATAATTTTACATCTTAATTTTAATTCCAAAACTTTCACACACATCAATTAAATGGGATACACAATAATCATTCGTGTGTATGGCAGGGTACCGTCTCGGGAACCAATGTCGTTCATTCTTCCCTTCCCACCTTTAAAGGTCATCATAACAATGGATTTATAGTTTTTCAATGATATATATGATATTTATTATGAATTTATGATTAATAAAATTTTATATGACATGTACAGTCATGATTTCCATTTGTTGGGAATACAATAACCTTGTTTGTGGATGTGTGAAAAATATCCTCCTCAAAGTGATATGATTTATTCACATGCTACATGGAATGTATTAATGTTGGTTTTAATTAAAAAATTTCATAAATAAGAAATTATTTTTATAATATAATATAAAAAAATATAATTTAATTTTATTTCTTTTAATATGTTAAGAAAATGGAAGCAGTGTTCATGCGTACATATGGCCTACCATCCTCAAGAATGGTGTATTTATGTTTTTATCTCCAAACCTTGTGGATTAATATAACGAAATATTCCAAGAATATATATAATAAATTCCTCATGTTTTACATTCTGAGATGAAAAAATTATGATCTAAGTAATAGGAATTAAAATTAACAAACCGTGACAAACACATAATATTAGGCAATTAACACATGAAACAATAAAAATAATGATAAACTATTAAAAAATGGTAATAATATATAATTAGGGATTATATATCATATAATAAATATTATTATGGTTCTATTATAAGTTAATAACCTGAATAAAACCATAATATTTTGGTTTAACTTGATTTCAACCAAAAGAATGTGTGAGGTAAGCGTATTTCATCTCACTTTTTTACATTAGTGAGATAAATTTCATATTCACCACGTACTTATTTTTTCGTGGTGTATCTACTACCCATTTTGAAATATTATATCATTAGTCCACGTAAATTCATAGTATTTAATATTTTACTATTAATTATCTCACCTAATAGTTTTTTGATAATTACCAAGTTGTTAAAGTTAATTTGAAATATCACTTCCTTTTTGATTGTTAAAATTCTTTTAAAATAATCACTTTATTATAATAATTATTCATTTATAACTAAATTTATATTATGTGTCCACATTATTTAATTATGTATATGATTATTTCTTAAAACATATTCCATTTTACACATGGTGTCTTCTATGAATGTTATCCAATTAAATGGTGAATTATTGATAAATAAATATTATTTATTCAATACTGATATTTGATGATAAGGAACATTTTTTTGTGATTAAATAAATTATTATAAATATGAGTAATTATTTGTATTGGTATGAAATGTGTGGGTCCTAGTTATTAATATCCCTACAATTCATCGATATGTTTTAATGAGATGAATCATTTGGCCTTATCAGAGAAGTTTAAAATATCATGAAAATGGATCATGAATAGAATGGTATCATAACAAATGTAAATATGAAATTAGATAATTAAGAATTTCCATCATTCATATTTATTTATTATTTACCCAAAAAATTTCTTTTACATGTTATATGGATGAATTTCATTCTCATTTTATTGAATAAATGATTTTTTCTTTAGTTATTTATCATCCTATACTTATTATGCCTTATCAGATGTTTAATTGAAAATTGTGTTCAGTTATTTACCTTTAAATATTGATTATAATCATTAATTAATTAATAATTACATGATTTTATAACCCTTACTATGAATTTTATCTCAAAATTATTTTTTCTATTAAATAAGATATAAATTTTAATTCTTGGAATGAATTTAAAGGATATAGTTTATTTGTATTTATTATGTATTAGGATTTATTTAATTTTCCCAATGTTAAATGGGTAACATTTATGTAATATAGTTTATCAAAACTACTAAAATGGTCGATTATTCATTATTTAAATCCATCAAATCATGATAATATAATAAATTAAGGCACCAACATTGGGATTCTATGGTCAGGGTGTTAAAACTAGCCTTTACAAATTTAATGAACTTCCAGTATTCATTCAAACAATTTCCATCATGTTTATTCAAAACATTTATGGAATGTAGTCGATTAAAATTTAATTCAAACATGATATTTATTTTATTTTTGTAGAGGATCCATCTTCTTTTTCTTATATAAACCATGGAAATGATGTGAATATATGCTGTCGATGTCTAAATTAAGTGCACATAGAATGATTTATTCAGGGATAAAAATTTATATCATAATTAATACCTTTAGGAGAGTTGGTTTTTAGCCACTAAATAATGGATAAATTATTCATTCACAAGAGATTATTAAACTATAATAATAACGTTCATTCCATTTAATTTTTTTCTCATATTTACCACTCATTCGTTGTAAATCTGCATAAAATCAAAGAATACATTCTCAATTTCTACAAATAATAAGAGGTAAGTAGTTTCTGAAAAATATATTCTTAATCTTATCCTACTATAAGGATTTAAATTCATTATATTCCTTCATATTCAATATAATATTCAACCATTGATCTTCTTAATCTATAAATGATAAATATACAAGATAAATTTTCCATGTCATGAGAATTGGTGAACTAATATTATTTTCTCAATGGTACTGATCCATCAATCCACCACCAGGGTATCAAAATACCCACTAAAAGATTGTGGTTGTTTCTTATTGATAGATTAAATAGTATGTGGTTCCATCCTTTGATAATTTTGATACTCAACATGATTCATGGAAAAAAAATATTTTTCGAGAATTGAAATATGAAATTTTATTCCATATCCTATATAATTAAATTCCTCAGGAAGAAATTTATTTCAATATCTATAATAATATTTGTTATTATTATTTCTTCTAGTTACATCCATTTACTAAAACCAAAAATTAAATAGTATGTTTTATGATATAATAACTAGATTAATCATTTATATAGTCCTAAAATATAATTCACATGATGTCAAAGTCGTGATGCCTTATATTAAATCAATGCCACCTTCTGTTTAATATAATTCATACATATTAAAATCATTTATATTTGTTCATAATAAAAATATTAATTAACTCAAGAATATATAATGGGAGTGCCAAACCATGTGTGTACTAAAGGCCCATTATCCATGAACTTTAACAATGGTCTATATATAATTGACCTACTCTTTTTAGGTTTATTATATCAAGATGAATTTGTGTGAAAAACAACTCCACATGTAGTATCCAAAAAGGATATATTTCCAGAAAAACGTTATACTCTCCACCTTACCAAAATATTATGGTGATAAACCATACATTTACTTATACACAGGGTTTTCACAAAATACCTTTAAACCTAATACCCAAATATTAATTTTAAAATACTTTGATACAAACTAATGCAACCCAGAGTTTTCATACAAAAATATTAAGTATTTATATATGAATATTAAATAAATATCATTACGATTCACCCCATAATTGTAAATATTTAGTTTATTTGGATATTTGTTACATAATAATTATATTTATTCACATTCATAATTGTATTTAATAATTTTCTTCTCACTTTATACCCTTCATGACATACTACAATTTTAACCATTCTTTATAACTTTGGGAAATGAAAAATAAGAAATAGTAATATTATATGATCAATAAGGTTAAACATGAGAAACATGAATCCATGATCCTATATAAGATTCATATAAGAATAAATGTGTGAGGTCACTATCATGACTTAAAAAATTTATACCCAATATATCATATATCATAATTATGATTCATGGAAGAAAACAACAGAATTTTAAAATACATGAATCATAGCTATGATAAAGCGTCAAAATTTAATCATGAACCACGAGTTCAAATCATAAGCCTAAAAAGATGTCCTAATAGGGAAGAACCATCATATTTGTAAAAACAATATCATACGTCCAGATTATTTAATGAGACCATAAAACCATAGTAAATTAAGAATCCAAACATTTTTCATATATTATAATGAATTAGGTATCAGTTTGCGTTTCTCATATCATAGTGGATAAGAAATCACTAAATATTTCTTATTGTGGATTAGTAATCCCTTCCATTTTCACATTTTATAGAGAGAGCATCAAATCATTTCACATAATTACATCATTAGATATTAGGATTCCCCAATTCACTAGAGGGGTATATAGTTATGATCCCACATATCAAATAATTTAAAACATACATCTGTGTGTGATAGGATCACAAAATGGTATTTATATATTGATATCATAAACCCTCTAATAGAAATATGTTTCATAAAAAATTCGTCATAATTTTCATACAACATTGAGAGTAGTAAAAAATGGTGATTTATTAGGATCATATCCCTTGTAAATAACATGTAGCATCAATTTATGTAATCATATATTAAAAGTTCCTTTAAAATATAAATGGAAAATTTCTTAAGAAAAATACCTGTTTCATTTTGAAATTATTTATTTAAAGTATAATATTTATAAAATGTAAAGGAAATAAATTTAATTAAAAATAACCATTTAAACATAAATGGATGTTTCAAACAATTTAGTTTTCATAGTGGTGTTAATTTCTATTCATTCCATGTATGTTGAAGTAAAAATTCAATTCTCATTATTAATAAAAAGCTAAAAGTACCTCCTTTGAAAAAATACAAAAATATAGTATAGAAAATATTTTATAAAAATTAAATAATAGTTAAAAATTACTTTAACCATTCATATTATAAATGAAAAATCATTTGTCGATGAATTTTAATGAAAAAATTGATAGGGAATAAAAAAAACCATACTGAAGGGGAAATAAATTTTATTTTATTAAAAATAGTTTCCCTAAAATTTTATGTTACAAATATCAGAAAATTGTACAATTAATTTAAAATTTACATAATAAATATAAGAGAATAAAATTTAATTTTTTTGTATTAGATAGGGATCATATAATTTCCACAATGAATATTTAAGATCAAACGGTCAACATTAAAATAGTATTGAAATAAATATCTCTTACCTTATGCATCATGTCGCTTTTTCAGGGTTAAAACCACATCTATAAAAGAGTTGGATTTATTATAAACCTATTTCATAACCATAAAATTTTATATCATAACAAATATTTATTATATAAAACATATTATCTTCCTTTTATTAAAAACTTTATTAAAATCAATATTCATTGTGATAAGTGCTTCATTTTAATGCGTTTTTGGATTTTGAAGTTATGTAACATGTATAATAATCATGGTTACATAATACCCAAAACATATATCATAATTAAAATATCAAATATATTTATTATAGAAATATTTATAATCATCCTATAAATTTAGCCTAAGAAAATTTATTTACACTGTTCATAGTGATGATAAACCCTACAATCTCATAAAAAATGTTTTCATTTTATAATGAAAATAATGAAAGAATAATAATTAATTTCATATCATTATAAATTTAATTTATCTGAAATATAAAATGTAAAATGTTAATAAAACATAGAAACCATCAATGGGAAATGGTGATGAAAAATGAATCTATTCGCTTCGTATAGGAGGTAGTCCGCATGTATGCATGAGTGATGTTTTCCTTCTTACATAGGATATAAATGAGGTGGGTTATGATTATTAAATAATTTTAATAAGAGCTACTAATATATAATATAAATAATTCATTATTTTATAATGGATACTATAGATTTATATAAATAATAATAAGTAAAAATTGAAATTATATAGTTGATAGTTCTACATCTTTGTTGAATAACCTCTTTTGGATTACACATTATAACTTGAAATTATAGTATTTTTGAAAAAACGGATCTCTTACACATGGGGAAGGAATTAGAGATGCTATATAGATGTTATTTTAAAATTTAGGATTCTTATGGAGTGTAAAGAAGAGATGAAAAGTGGAAACCATTTATAATGGAGGGAAATGACACACTAGGAAATATTAATAAGGTTAAATAATATAAACGTCATAACCATTTAACATGGATAGAAGGAACCCCAAATTCTAGAATAATATGTCATAGTGTCTCAAAAAAATAAACCAATCACATTTGGTAAACTGGGGGTAACTTTTTATGCCTTATCTCATTGTTACACAATTTTAAAACTATTTTAATCTTAGCCTTGATAACATAAATTTTTTACTATGATAAGATTATTATATTATAAAATATAAAAAAAGAATTAAAACCAAATTAAAAAATTATAATTCCAAATTAGTAATACATATTATAATTTTAAATTCTTATTTGTCGTGGAAAATAATTTTAACATACAAACCAAAAAATGTATAAGAAATAGTCATTAGAAAAATACACGGTTTTAAGAGTAAAATTCATTTAAACATGGAATATATTAATTCAATCAATTAAAAGAATTTTTTAGTTAGATATAAAAGAAAAAACGTTTTTATAATTTCATGTAAATACCAAACATAATGAAATATTCAAACCATTGAATTAAATGAAAAGACATGAAATTGGTTTTTAATTTGAATAAAATAAATCATATCATCAAAAATGAAAATATTGGGTTATCCATTTTAAATTAATATTTTATAATAAATTATTTATCTATATAAACATATAATTTTTTAAACACAACTAATCCAATATAAGTATGTAATTTATTATATAGATGATAACTATTTTACCCATAGTTTTAACCTAGTTTTACCTATTTTAACAAGGTTAAAAATAATCAGAATTATTACTATTCATAATGAACAAAAATTAAGTAAATATAAATATATTACATTATTAATGATGAAAAAAATATTGGATTAATTTTAAAAAGGTTAATTTAGTCGATTAGAAAAAATTCATTACATTATAAGTATGAAAAAATCAATAAAACCATTCTTATAAAAATTCATATTTGAATATAAAAATTGATCTTTATTTTGTAAATTCTTAGAAAAAACATTAGATAAAAATTTAAACCATTTTTCAACATAATATATCATTATATTAGTAAAGAAATTCTTATATACATATTAATAAAATTTATTTAAATAAAAAAATTTATTTTTAACCAATTTTTTTTAGAAAAACGTCTCTATTTTACTTCAATTTTTTTGAAACCATTTTATAACAAATGATTTTTTATACATATTTAAATTATAATTTTTTCATTTATTTATAATTTTCATATATATCAATCCAATGCCTAGGAATTTATTATCTCATTAGATAATCACATTTCAATTGTATAGCGTGGTTTTCTTAAGGTCAGTTTCGCATTTAAACCAAGCTATCAAAGATATAATGTTTATTTAAAGGAAATTATTTCATAAAATATTATGTAATAAAATACAATTGTTGAGAAAAAATCAATAAATTTCTAATCTGACTTATTGGTTGACAATAATGTAACATTTTACTCGATTTACAAGTTATTTTCCATATATCAATTGAGGAAGAACAATCTATATACTAAACATGTGATTTAATGTGTTCTTGAAATTTTTTATAAATATAATATTTTTATCCATTCATTGATCTATATATTGGGTGAATAAGTTAAATTATTTTTTTATAAAAAATATTCCTTCGGCCCAGGTATTAAACAAATATAGTGACGTTCAGGAGAAGCCATTAAAGAAATAAAAACATATTTTATATCAAGGGAAAAAATCTACCAAATAATGAACTAGAATCTTATTTCTTAGAATATAAATCCCAATGGAAATGACAATGTAACACACCTTATTTAAGGTAGATTTATGTTTTTTGGTGGTTTATTCTTTATAAAGGGATTGTTAGGTTTTTAGATGGGTTGATAAGATATCTAGTGCCTTAAGTGGAGTTTTGGTATTTCAAGTATCACTATGGGTTGTGGCTTTCACATTATTGTATGAGTAGTTCTTGTGATAACATGATATTTTAAAAAATAAAACTAAGTTCGTTAACATATACAACATGCAACACCAATCCTAAAGGAACCATGTAGTATTATTATTTAAATATGGAAGAAATAAACTAGCCATTAAATTAGAGGGTATGAATATAATTAATTAATTCATAATATATATATATATATGTCATACTAAATATAAATGTATTATTTAAATAAAATTAAATTATCACTCAATTTTTTGGGAAGACATTATATTCTTCAAAAAAATATTTTCTTTAAAATTTATTTTTTAGATAATATATTACAAATAATTTCTATAAAATTTCGAAATTTTAATTTCTAAAATGGATTTATATTTTTAAAAAATTTCATCAAAAGTAATTATTGTTAAAAGGTTGGAATTTTTTTGAATTGATTTATTTTTAGTGAATGATGAAAATTAACAATTTATAAAATATTGTGTGTTCATTAAATTAAATGGTGTAATTTAGACGTAAAAATATATTTTATATTTTTTTATCAAAGTAAAATATTAACCATTTAATTTTAATTAGTATAATTTAATTCATTTGAATGATAATATTTTTTTGATTTTGGAATAAATTTATTTTTATGCATAAAAACCCAGTTTTTCGAAAATTATTTTTATGTACATAAAGTCTATCCATTTTAATTAATTAAATTATCCCATGATAATTATTGAATTAAAATAAATATATATATTATGTATCTTTTTATATTATTATAAAATCATATAATAATGATTTCTAGTCATAATGATTATATAAGGTCAAAGGTTTCATGAAAAATGCATTTTTCTGAAAAAATAATTTTCATCTGCTTTTTTTGATTTAATATTAAATTAAATTATACCACATAAATGTTTTTAATTGTGATATATGGATTAAATATTTTTAATTAGGAGGTAAATTTTTGTTAATAAGTCATATTTGGTCGTTATGAACAGTGACCATGTTAAATATTTGATACCACGATAATGGTAAAATAACCTAAGTGAGGATAAAAATAATTGAATAAGAAATAGTAATTAAAGATAAAACAAAACTTATTTCAATATAATTATTATATATCTTCCATAGCAATAATTAATTATAATATATGACGTTTTTTCAATGTGGTTCTCATTTTTACCTTTATAAAATTTTATGTAATGAAAAAATGTAAATTTATTGATTTTAATAAACATTGTATTTTTTAGTAGAAAAGATATACAATTTTTTTCTTATAAATATCCATTTAAAATATAACTAATTTTATTCATTGTAATTTATAACTAAATTTAGTCATGAAATCATTATCTTAAATTCTTAGGCAATACCGGTGCCATAATTATTTAGATAAAAAGATTATAAATTAAATGATTTTAAAATATTAAAATTAATATTATTGTAATGATATAATGTTTTCAAGAAGATTAATTGATAAATATAAATTATTATGAAATGTTTATGGCTAAATATTTTCATTTTAACTTTGTCTTGATGTTTTTTATGTCAAATTAATTGTATAGTGTCAAATTGACATTAATGAAATTTTAGGATAAATAATGATTCCATAAAATATTAAAAATTCAAAAAAATACTATATTATTCCAATTTATTAATATATTTTATAAAATTTCATATATTTTACATATATTGAATAGTATTTTTTATATTAAATATATTGACTCATAAAAATTAAAAACATTGTTACTATACAAAATATTAAAATGGGTTTTGTGTTTTATAAGAACTTGTATAAAAATCAATTTAACACACACATATGATTTTTATTTAATAAATATAATTTAATATTTATGATAATTGGGCCCAAATTATCTAACAAGGACCATTTTTTATTCATAAAAGATAATTTAACACGGTTAAAACTAGTTGACATGGTGAAAACTAAAATAGTAAAATTGAGTAACCATAAAGGTAAATGGAATTAGAAGTTTAAAAGTGTTTGTTTTTTAATACTGGGTGATTTAATCCACATTATATTCCCTAAAATACATAATTTCTCAATTTTTGCAAGAAAGTTTCTTGAGAGTGACTTCCCATTTTTGATTAGTTTTTCATATTTCAAAAAATCTCACTCTCTTATAAAATGGATCATTTTCTCTTCTTTTCATCGCACCCAAAAATAATTTTTGATATTCCAAAAAAAACAAAATATAATTCTTCCTATTATTATAATTTCTAATAGGACTTTTTTATTTTAAAACCCTCTTTCGAAGAATTTTGGTGAAATCCATGACAGGTTGTCTGAAGAAGAGGTATTGTTCTTAACCAATCATTTTTTTATTTCTTCTTCCACATCCGTGAAAATATTATTCAGCCATGTTGATATAATAAAATAAGTATTTAGAATATATTTTATGTTTTAATTTTAATTTAATTACCTACTTGTATATCCTCTTTAATCAAATGTGATATTAAACCATCAATCGTCTGTATGGTGGCCAACCATCTCGCAAACCAATGTAATTATTTTTCCATCACCATGTATCACATCTGGTTAGGATTATGTATTTAATATATATATAATATTAATGACCAATTTTTCAATCTATTAAATGCTTATATAATATATTTTCTTACTTTACTATTCACTAAGAAATGATAACATCGTTTCGGTGTATTTTTGGGCTAACACCTTAATGAAGCATTGTGATTTTCTTTTCATCACCACATGACATGAACAATATATAAAATTTTATTTTAATATTAATATATAATATTTATATGTAATAATTATTTTTTATAAGATAATATAATAATTTTCTTCTTTATATAATGATCATCATAAAATGCAAGCATTAATCATTTATAAAGATGTTCTACCATTCCTATGACTCTAAAACAATTCATTTTTCAAAATTATATTTATTTTTTGGTTTTAAAGTTATAATTTATTTATAATAATAATTAATTTTTCATTATTATTAATCTATATATGTTGTGATAATGAATTATTTTACCATAGTAAACCTTTTGAATTCATTTTGAAAAAATGAACCAAATATCGTCAAAATGTATGACATAGAGTTAATTTAAAGGAATAATAACCCAGAATATATTTATTATGAAAGTAGATTACTTCCATAAGTTTATTTTTCATCAATATAAAGTACATATGTGACGTTTCGAACTCAAGGATAGGGATTTCATCCCAATTTCCCATCACTGAGACATGAATTTAATTTTATACATGTTTATATAGAATATATATATCCTTGTTAATATATTATATCAAGAATCATGTGAACTTAATTGAATTTAATGTTATAGTTTTTTTAACATCATCCAAGATGATTTGATTGGAATTTTTCTAAAGTGGTAAAGGAATTAAATTTCAATCTATTTTCTTTTGAAGATTTTTAGGTTCAGGGATCATTTGGGGGAATTATAAAAAATTACTTTATTAAAACACATCTTTTATTATCATCAATAAAGTTGTTTGTATGTAATATCAATCGTGTATCTTATTTTAGATATAGATTCACTCTCTTACATGTCAATATTTTCCATAAAATATTTTAATAAATTTTTTTACTATACTATAATGATTTATTAGAAATAATTTAAAAATGTTTGAGTTCTTTTTAAAAAAATTGTCTAAAAGTTTCATTTTTTTCATTTAAAAAAAAATGTACAATTGAATTTTTTTTATTAAAATGTGAAATGATCGATTTCTTCTAACTTATATGGAATTAACGGTATTTAGAATATTCATGAATAAATAATTAATTGAAACTTACTTTACAGGTTTTGTTGGTCATAGTGGAATCTCAAGAGGGGGTGAATTGAGTTCATACTTAAAATTTATGTTAAAAACATTGTTATAAGTATCTCCATAAATTTTCAAATGGCCCAGTTAATTAAGGAAGTAGAGATATAGATGTCTAATTGGTCAATAGGTTTCTCAAATAGTGATTAGTCCTTAGTTGAATTAATTAAAAACACTTCTTCAACTTTTGAAATAAGTTTACTGAATAAACACATACACACACTCTCCGAAACTAACTATCAATGTGAATTCAAAATAGTTGTATGTTTTATCATTTATAAGTAGAAAAAAATATATAAAATAGAGTACAACAATGAATATAGAACATAGAAAAGTTAAAAAAAAGGTTCAGTCTGAATTTGTGACTTAATCCTCTCCACTTAGTGATCACCAGCCACCAACCTGTTTATATTAACAATAAACATGGTACATATCATGTATCGAGATTTAAAACAGTTTTCAGAAACTATCCAAGGATCACCCCCTCTACCATATTTCATCATGGGAATGAAAAACAACACAGACCACATATGGTCTCTTCTACTATTACACGTGGTAAAACAAGGAGTAAGAAAATTTTTATGTGAGGATTTTTATATCCTCTAGTTCGAGCACTGGAGATAGTATGTATGACACAAACACACCCCTCAAAAAATATATGATAAAATAATAGAGTAGAGAAAATATGATGATATTAAGTATAGAAGGATCTATGTGTTTTCAGTTCAACTCATGACTCTTTAATGTAATGAATTTGATGTTCGAGTCTTTCTCTGGAAGTTGTCTCCAAAACAGAGTGTCACAACTTCAGGTTATGGTTTTCAGGAATTGAGTTTTATGCTTCTTGTGTTTATCTTTAATTGATTTATCATAAGAGTAAGAAGTGATTTTTCCCCAAGATGATCATTATGATTCTTGAGGGTTCACAGTATAAGTGTTGGATGGATCTTCTTTGATCTAGCATGTTTGTCTTTTTTATATGCTCAAACATGCTTCTCATCATCAAGTCCTCACTCTATGTTTTTTTCATTCTTCTTTCATCTCTTTTATATTTGATTCCTGATAATAGGTAAATTTAATCACATGTGGTCTTTCTCGTACATTTTATTTTCCCCAGATACAGTCTCTCGATATGTCTAGAATTAGCATTAATTAATATTATATGCATTAATGTTAGAAAATATGACCTTTAGAATAATCATAAAAACTTGACCATGTATGGAGTAGGAGTGTTTGGTAGACTGGTAATGGTAGCCTTCACAATGGTAGGCTTCAATAGTATGTGCACATCAGAAGGATTCATCCATTACCATTCCAATGGTAACCTTCTATCACTAACTCTCCATCGATAGCCTTTCATTGATGACATTTGATTAATAACTCTCTATCGGTAACCTTCAATTGATAACTATATATCGGTAACCTTCCAACAGTAGTCTTGAATCAGTGAACTTGCATCGGTAACCTTTCATTATTGAAATTTTCATTAAATACCTTTGCATCGGTGTCCTTTGCATCGGTGACCTTTGCATCAGTGACCTTTGCATATGTGAACTTTGCATTGGTGACCTTTGCATCGGTGACCATTGAATTGGTGACCTTTCCATCGGTAACCTTTTCACTTGGAGAAATTTTTTCCTATGATCTTTAAATAGGATAACAATGAGATTAAATGCACATAGTAATCCTTTTGATATAAACATGATTTTCACATAAATGATTATCATTTAAGAGAAACATAATTATAAAATAAATAAAACACGATTTGGGATTATCGAAACCTGATTGAGGATTATCAGAACATGATTTGGGATTATCAAAACAGATGAGTCCAACAATCTCCCCGTTTTTGATAATCACAAATTCTGTCAGTATTTTCTGAATTAGGGTTAGACACATTTTATAATATCTACAGATGTGTGTATAAGAACATTTCAATCATATTTATTATAAAAAAATATAGATAGTATATATATGCACAAAGAGTTCAGCCAACGTAAAGAAAATTTCTCCTTCTTTAAGTTTAGGAAACATAAAACATAAACTGGACTTGTTTCTCCTTCTCCACCTTTGGGTAACATTGAGATTCAATCATAAATAGTTATCCAATTTGTGATTAACAAAATGGCAGGAGGATAAAAATAAACAAAAGTTGATGTTACATTAATGAATCAAAAGTACAATATAAAAAAATGTTACGAAGATCACTATCTACTAAGACTTCACACATTCAATCCACATCAAGGATGTCCAAAAGATCTTTGTCATTGGAAGTGGAGGAATCAGGTTCAGAAGATGGATGGATAGTCTAAGAAATGGCAGTCAATAGAGTAGGAGGATCTCCAACAGAAGCATCACTAGACCTGTAGTGAGTAGATCTCTGAGGAATGGTGGGGGTCATGCTTCTGATGGCCTAGGCAGAAGTCATCATAGGTTCAGTACTGAAAGATCCTGTGGAACCTGAGGTAGATGGAAAGTCTGGAGGAATACTTATGGGAGTGTAATCCATAAGGAGGAATGAAAAAAATATGATTTTTTGAAATCCATAATAATACTTCCTCTTCTTTACATGGATGAAATAAAATCATCCTTATTCTCACTAAATTTCTCCAAAGCAGGAGTCTACTCTCTAAGCCTACTAACCTGATCTTTAAAGGCTTCAGTGATTGGTGCAATCCTCAAGTTCTACAAAAAAATCTTGAAGTGACCATCCATCTAATGCTTAGTGTATACCATTTTGTAGTATAAATGAACTTGTTCCTTGATGGCCTTCTGATATTGAGCTGGTTCCCTTAGATAATTTCCCACAAGATTATGAATTTCTCTGGTAGTGTAAATAACTCGAGTCATAGACTTGGGATCTGAGGTACTGGTACTAGATAACATCTCAAATTCTTCTCTAATAACTAACCTGAAGGCTTCTAGTTCAACAGGAGGTGAGGCTGAAGATGAAGCAGATGCACGCAGATGTACCATAGTGAAATCTACTATCTCCTTAAATAAATTAGTCAGCCCACTGATCAGTCTCTTCACATAATCATCATGGCCACCCACATGTGTGTCTATGGACTTCTAAAAGACCTCAAACGTAGTGTCCATTTTCCGAACCACACTTTTAATATATCGAATATCTTCTTCCACCTGAACTCTTGAGGTCATATAGAAGTATATTCAAGCAATAGACTACTTCATAGATTCCATAGAATCTTCTAAGGTTCTGATATGATTCTTATGGTCCTTCACCACCTTTAGCAGGATTAAGTGAGAGGCAGGAACAAGCATTTCCATAGTATAAGTGATAGCTTCTTGATAATGAGTTATAAATTACTCTAACCCAACAAACATTTCATCAATGTGGCTCTTCAGATCGGATTTCATTGATTCCAAATAATCCTTCATCACATAGTCATGAGGAAAATGAACCACTGGCTGCACAATAGTGGTTTCTAAAACAAAAGGAATGGGAGGACTTATGCTTGGATGGTTATCATCAGATTCTCCATAATCTAAGCCTAAGACCACAAATCCAAGGTCTTCTGAACAATCTTATTTTCCAAGTGCTATGGAAACTGAACCTATGGCAACAGGTTCCTCCCACTCACTTAAAGCGTTATCCTGATCAACTATATCCATCTTTTCCATACCTCCTTGAGAAACATCATCAACAGTACTGTCTACTGTCACTTCCTCTACTGAATCTTTAACTACTTCCTAAGCAATTGCAGCTTCAACTGAATTAGAAACTTCTTCATCTACATATTCAAACATTTCTCTATTTCCTATTAGAGGACTGAGACATAGAAATTATTCTTCACTTACATCAGCAGCAGTCTCAAAGTCAGAATGAATAGATTCAATTTCCTCAACCTCATCTGAGGTCCCTCTAATGTCTCTCAAGACATTTTCTTCCCCTTCTTCCTCACTAGTCTCTTCATCATCGATTTCCCTTAGAAGAGTCTCCCTTCTAGGAAATATCTTGGGTGGGCCTGTCTCACCAAAGGATAAAGTATTAGCACGAGGATTAAAGGGAAGGTTAGGATCACTTCTGTCATCTATAGGAGAGTCTTCTCTTTTTGGCACAATAGTTGATTATCCTTCTTCATCTGAATATATTGGCTCTACTTCACCAAGCTTTATTCCAGGATATCTCTTATCCTTAGGCCTAGTATGATGAGTGGAAGGGTTTCATTACTCATATAACTTACCTCATCATGTACCTATATTCTTTTCCAGGGGTTCCAATTTATCTTCATAAATTTTCAAATTACCTTTGTAATTAAGAAATTGTCACTCACTACAACTATTTACTTCTTTTCTCTAGCACCTCCTTTCAACTTCAGAATCAAGGATATCATTTTAGCATAAAATAAGGCATTGAATTTTGAACTAGTCTTTCTCATATCCTCTAATTGAATCAACATCATCCTGAATAAATTTATCTCTCCATAATTAAATAGGTACAAAAGAAATACATTCTGAAATTACAATGTAGCAAAGTCCCTCCTCCTGTGACTCAGGAAATGCTGAAAAAATATAAACAACAACTTTTCTTCTCCTTTTGTATCAGCCGAAATGGATTTACTAGGGATCCCACTCCCTGTTAGTTCGGCTACAGATTCTTCATAATGGAAGAACTCAGTCCTAGGAGGCACCACTCTTGAGTAGTAATCATAAATCCCTTCATGTGGTACTCTTATACACTCAACCCATTCCACAGATGAGAAACATATAATTACTCCATTTACTCTTGAAGTCATTATGTTCTCATCCTCAGTCTTTACAAATTTCAAAAACTCATAAAACTCCTTAACTAACTTTGAGAAATAAGGTCCATTGTTTTTTGTAAAGCATTCAACCCAGCCTTGAGCTTCAAGTGCCTTTAGCACTAAAGATATGCTCGTTAGCAACCACTCGGAACTGATATCTTTTTCAACTATGATTTCCATCTTCGACAGATAAGGGTTGATCGTCCTTTCCAATTCCTTTCTTCCACT
Organism: Viscum album; assembly: GCA_963277665.1. Taxonomy (NCBI): domain Eukaryota; kingdom Viridiplantae; phylum Streptophyta; class Magnoliopsida; order Santalales; family Viscaceae; genus Viscum; species Viscum album. The sequence goes on from OY728156.1 coordinate 345,102,887, forward strand.
ACTCGACACATCTCAAGGTTTATTTGGATTTGGCGCATCCCCTTCATCACCAAAAAACGGTCTCTTCACTCTTTCCATGCAATCTAAAGTGGTTCAAGGGTTTTAGAAGAGGGTTAGGTTCTGAGGAAAGGAGAAAAGAGATTCGGAAGAGAATTTGAGTTGGATCGAAATGCGGTATGATTTTTAAAATTTTATCATTTAGGGATTGAAAAGCAAATCAAGTAAAAGAAATAAATAAAACATAAAATTTTTCAACTTCTGGCAGAAAGAAAACACAAAGTCCCAGAAAACATTGTCTATCATTAAGATGACAACAGTGAGATTTTTAACAGTGAGGTCTCTAATTGTGAGGTTCCTAATAGTGAGGTCCTACCGGTGAGGTTCCTATTAGTGAGGTTCATAATGGTGAGATCCAACGGTGAGGTTTCAATGGTGATATTCCTATCAGTGAGGTTCTAATAGAGAGGTTCCTATTAGTGAGGTTGGTAATGGTGAGGTTCCTATCGGTGAGGTTACAATGGTGATGTTCCTATCGGTGAGGATCCAAACAGTGAGTTTCCTATTGGTGAGGTTCCTAATGGTGAGGTTCCTATCGGTGAGGTTCAAACTATGAGGTTCTTAACGGTGAGGTTCCAATCGATGAGGTTCCAACTGTGAGGTTTTTATCAGTGAGGATACTAACAGTGAGGTTCCTATCTGTGTGGTTTCTAATGGTGAGGTCCCTATTGGTGAGGTTCTAATGATGAGGTTCCTATTGGTGAGGTTCCTAACGGTGACGTCCAACGGTGAGGTTTCTAACCCTTATATTTTATCATACCTAACACATGTTTGATTTAATTTAATATCTTATAATTAAAAGGCTTTGTGAACATATCCGCCAATTGGTTTTCAGTACCAATGAATTCAAAAGTGATATCGTCTCTTTGATAGTGATATCTTAGGAAGTGATGTATTACATCAATGTGTGTTGTACTAGCATGAGATACTATATTTTCATAGTTGTTAATATCACTTGTATTATCACACTTTATAGAGACATGTTTGAATTGATATGTGTTGTCCAGTAAAGTGTGTTTCATCCATAGAATTTGAGCACAACAAATCCTAGCAGGTATATATTTAGCTTCGGTTGTAGATAATGAAACAGAATTTTGTTTCTTACTACACCATGACACTAGAGACTTTCCTAAAATGTGACATGTCTTAGAGTTTCTCTTTCTATCTAACTTCAAACCAGAAAAATCAGAATCCAAATAACTTATTAACTAATATTTTTGTACTCTTGGATAAAATAGTCCAAAGTTTGTAGTAAACATGAGATATTTGAAAATCCTTTTAACAACAGTTAGATGCGACTCTTTAGGATTGGATTAAAAGAGAGCACACATGTATACACTGAAAATAATATCAGGTCTTCTAGCAATAAGATATAGTAGACATCATATCATTCCTCTATAATTGGTTTGATCTACTGGTTTACCAGTTTGATCTGCATCCAACTTACAGGTTGTACTCATAGGTGTATCACTACTTTTATTATAGTCCAAACCAAAATGTTTCAAAAGAACCCTGGTATATTTTTTCTGATTTAAAACAATACCATTTTTATTTTGAAAAATTTGATATTCAAGGAAAAATTTATGTTCCCCCATTAAACTCATTTCAAATTCATCTTTCATCATTTTTGAAAAATCAGTACATAAAGAATTTTTAGAGGGTCAAAAAATAATGTCATATACATAAATAAGTACTATTAAAACATCTTTGTAAATCTTTGTAATAAAATGTGTTGGATCATATATTCATTTTGTAAAACTTTTTGAAATAAGGAACGAACTAAGTCTATCATACCATGCTCTTGGAGCTTGTTTCAGACCATATAGGGCTTTTGAATGTTTGAAGACATGAATTGAAAAAATGGGTATTTGTAAAACCATGGGGTTATTCAACAAATACATATTCAACTATGTACCCATTTAAAAATGCACTTTTAAAATCCTTTTGATAAATATTGATATTCAGATGAGCTTCATAAGAAAGTAGCATCCTAATGGATTCTAGTATAGATAAATTTGAAAAGGTTTCATCATAGTCTATTCCTTCTTCTTGTCTATACCTTTGTGCAACTAGTCTAGCCTTTTTTCTAAATATGTTTCTGAATTCATCAACTTTATTTCAAAACACCCATTTAGTGTCTGTGGTCGACGTGTCTTTAGGTCTTTCTACTAATTCCAAAATTTTGTTTCTTTCAAACTGATTAAATTCTTCTTTCATAGCTATCACCGAGAATTCATCATTGATTGCATCATCAAAAATTTTAGTTTAATGTTATGAAATAACATCTTGATGTTCAACCTGGTTTCTCAGAGAAGCTTTAGTTTGTGTTCCTATATTTAGATCACCCACTACAACATCTAAAGGATGATTCTTGAGAGTTATAATACCTCTATAAAGAGTTGAACTAGACACCTCATGAATTTCTATAGGTACAGATTCATCATGCAAAGATTCTAGAAAAATTATAGAAGTGATTGTTTTCATTAAGGTCTCACTGTCTTTATCCTTATGGTCCAGAATTTACATATCTTTTTCAAGGAGTTCAACAGAGGTTTTGGGTTCATGTGGATCATTGTCATCAAATTTTACATGAACTGATTCTTCCACACATTTTGTTCTCTTATTTAATATCCTATAAGCTTTACTAGTAATTGAGTAACCTATGAAAATTCCTTCATCACTTTTGGAGGTAAATTTGTCAATATTTTCCTTAGTGTTTAGGATGAAGAAATTGAAACCAAAAAATCTAAAGTAATTAACCTTAGGCTTCCTATTATTCCAGAGCTCATATGGGGTCTTCTTATGAACAAGTCTAATTACGACTCTATTGAAAATGTAACAGGCTGTATTAACATATTCCTCCCAAAAATTGATATGTAGATTATACTCATTAATTATAGTCTAGGAAATCTCTTGAAGAGTCATATTTATTATTTCTACAACTCCATTTTTTTTGAGGTGTTCTAGGAGAAAATAAATTGTGAGTATAGCAATTATGTGAGAAAAAGGATTCAAATACCAGATTTTCAAACTGACATCCATGATCACTTCTCAAGGTCTTAATTATTAGTCCATTAAGATTTTCTACAGACATGGAATATTTAATTAAGTATGAACATGCTTCAATTTTGTGAGATAGAAAGTAAACCCATGTATATCTAGAAAAATAATCTACAAGAACATAAACATAGTGCTTCCCATTTAAGCATGAAACTCTATATGGTCCAAAAAAATCCATGTGAACCAACTCAAGCGGTTGAGAAGTAGAAACTTTTTCATTAGTTTGTAATAAAATGTGTGTTTTTTCCCTTTTGACAAGGATTACAATCATTGTTAAGTGGGAATTCCAATTTAGGTAGGTATCTAACTAAACATTTTCTAGTTAGTTTCCTAAGCGAGTGCACATTATAGTTCCCAAATATTCTGTTCCATAACCAAGATTCATTATGAAAAGAATTTAAATATTAAACATTTTTCTTAGCTAAAAAATTTAAATCAACATCATATACATTTTTATTTCTAAGAGAAGTGAATATTAAATAATTTTTTATAATGAAAAAATTTTTATGAGCCATTTTAAACTTTAACCTTAAAATCATCATCACATAACTGATAGATACATAGTAAATTTTATTTTAACCCATCAAAAAAAGTACATTTGAAATTAATACAATATTTGGGTTACCAATTAAGCCTAAGACGATGATCTTACCTTTTTCATTATCACCAAACATGACATGTCCACCACCAACATTAATAAGGCCCATGAAGAATGAGTAGTCTCATGTCATGTGTCTGGAACATCCACTTTCCAAGTACCCTAGAGTTTTATAGGAGCTCCTTAAATAGTTTTCCTGCAAAACGGATTATGTGCAGGGTAACTTTGGTACCCATAATTTTTTCAGTCTAGAGAGGCTAGAAAGTAAAACTTTGAGAACCCATACTTGTATCACTGATTTACTATAATCAACAGATATATTTTGAAACCCAAACACTTTTTTTGGTCCTTTAGAGAATTTTTTTCAAAAGATGGTCCAGAACATGAACTAGTAGTGAACTATGCAGATTTAGGAACAAATATATTCTAAATAATATTTCTCTGTCCTGGCTGATATCCTAGACCAGTTCTGTATTTTGGAGAAAACTATTTTCCTAGTAACTGAGTCAAGATATCTCTACTAATAGTAAACTTCTCAAGATCTCTCTTTAATTTATCATTGGATAATTTACGTTCAATATTTTTTTAACAGTAGATAGCATTTATATTTTTTAATATCTTGATCAGACTTATAATTGGAAATTAAAATCATGTTTTCTTTTCAATAATTTATATTTATCCTTGAGTTCATTAACGGTGTCCTCAATAATTCCACAATATTCAAATAGTTCATCGTTATTCATATTTTTATCATTTTTTTATTCACTTTCATTCTCATAATTGTAATCATTATGTATAAGAGAATTGGGTATTAACTCGGATGAGTCTGTCATGAAACAAAAGTTTTCGTATTTTTATTTTTCAATACCAGAAGTTTCAGATCCACTAGAGCTATCTTATGAGGAACTCCACATACCTTTCATAGCCTTTTTATATCCTTTTCCCTTGTCTTCATATTTCTTCTTAAATTTCAGCTTGGGTCAATCAGTTTTCACATGACATTTTCGTTTAGACTCATAACAGACTATCTCATTTGTGTTATCATTCCATTTTCTTTCCTTTTTCCACTGTCCCTTACTATCATACCTTCCTTTATAGTTCTAATTTCTAAAGAACTTTTTATTACGGTATAACTTCTTGAATCTCCTAACAAGATGAGCCATCTCACCATCACTGTCAGAATCTGTGTCTTCACTGGTGGAAGTGTCTATAGGATCTTGATCTTTTTCATTATCTATGTTCTTTGAGGTATAATTCATTAATTCTATAGATTTAATTCTTGGTTCTTCATCAACTTCTTGATTTACTATAATATCTTCCTAGTACATCATAAGCTTTCCAATTAGTTCCTTCACCGATAGATTTCCTATGTCACAAGATTCTTAGATAGAAACAGAAATTCATCTCCATTTGTCCAGTGGGCATAGAAGTAATATCATAATCTAATCCTTGATATCCATTGGTTCTCCAAGAAGACTCATGGTATTCACTATTTCATTGAACCTCAGATACATTTCATAGATTGGTTCGTTAGGCTTCATCTTAAAATTATCATATTTATTAGTGTTAGTATTTAATCTCATTTATTTTACATCGGTTGTTCCCTAATGAGAAATAGAAAATGTATCCCAAATTTCATATTCAGTTTTACAAGAAGATATTATATTGAATTCTTCATCACCTATAGAACATTACAATGCATTCATTTCTTTATAGTTATTGGAATATGTATCTTTAGACAACTGAGACCATATGTCCCTAACTGTAATAGGCAATACATGTTATTCTTAAATATGTCCCAGATTTTTGTACCCATGATTTTTAGATAAATTTTCATTTTTAATATCCTCTTATCATATTTATTACTGACTAAAAATCATTTTTTCCATTTTCCAATGTCGGTTTATGGGTTCCCGATACCCGTACAAACAATCCCCAAATTCCATTTTTCAGTAAATATAGAAATCATCCAAATTCAAAATTCAAAATCTGATCCAACTGTGATCCACCTTACACCACGAGATGCACCTCGAGCCGTAAGCACATCATCACACATCACCATCCTTGCAGGACATCAACATCCTTGCAGGTACATCACCATCCTTCCAGGTCTCCAGAGAGATCATCGTGAATAGTCTTCAGAATGCCCACAGTAGACTAAACCCCCCTCCAGTAGCACCACCGCAGATCAAACAATGCCAACGAGAGCCCATAACATCTTCCTTGCGAAAAATGTCACCAACAAAAAATAAATCAAACACCATTACGGTAGAATCAAGCAGAAGCATAACATCGAAACAAAAGCATCAACCTTGAAAGAAACACTAATAGTTTAGGTAGTAGTAAAACAAACTATAGTAAATCCTCTGATAAAAAATGTTTGGAGGAGTGGAATATCAAGAGGGGGGTTAATTGAGTTCCTAATTAAAATTTCTATTAATAAATTTGTTTTAAAGATCCCCCAAAATTTTGAAACAGCCTAGTTAATTAAGGAAGTATTGGTTTAGATGTCTAATTGGTAAACATGTTTCTCAAAGGGTGATTAGTCCTCAGTTGAATTTATGAAAAACACTTCTTCAACTTTTGAAACAAGTTTGCAACATTAATCCCATACAAACACTAACCAAATCTAACTATCATAGTGAATGAAAAAAAAATTATGTTTTAGAAATTTTAAGTAGCAGAAAACAGATAAAATAGAATAAAACAAGGAATATAGATCACAGAAAAGTTAAAAAAGAGGTTCAGTCTCAAGCTGAGACTTAATCCTCTCTACTTGGTGTTCACCTGCCACCATGTAGTTTATATTAACAATAAACATGATACATATCTTGTATCAGGATTTACAATATTTTTCAAAAACTGTCCAGTGTTCACACCCTTTACCAAAGTTCTTCATGGGAATGAAAAACAACACAGACCACACACTGTCTCTTCCAATGTTATATGTGGGAAAAAAATAAGTAAGAAAAGTTTGATGTGAAATTTTGTATATCCTCCAATTCAAGCCCAGGAGACAGTGTGTGTGAAACAAACACACCCTTCACAAAAATGTAAGATAAAAGAACACAGTAGAGAAAATATGATGAGATTGAGTTTAAAAGGCTCTATGTGTTTGCAGTTCAACTCTTGACTCTTTGAAGTAATGAATTTGATGTTCGAGTCTTTATCTAGAAGTTGTCTCCAAAACAATGTGTCACAACTCTAGGTCCTGTATTTCAAGAATTGTGCGTTCTGCTTCTTGTGTTGATCTAGAGTTGATGAAGCACATAAGGGAGATTTGAATTTGTCCCCAAGATAATATTTGTGATGATTGAGGGTTCACAGTATAAGCGCTGGATGGATTTTCATTAATCTAAAGAGTATTTATTTTTCATATGCTCAGAAGCATTTATCATCATCAAATCGACACTCTGTGTTTTTATCATTCATCTTTCTTATCTTTTATATTTGAGGTCCAACAATAGGTAAAATTACATCACATGCGGTCTTTCTCGTACCTCGTACTGTCCCCAAATACAGACTCACAATATGTCTAAAATTAATATTAATTAATGTTAGAAGCATTAAAGTTAACAAATATGACCATTAGAATAATCTTAATAATTTGACAAAGTATGCAGTAGAAGTGTATGGTAGACTGGTAATGGTATCCTTCACAACGTTAGGTTTTAATAGTAAGCGCACATCGACATCATTCATTTGCAACCTTTCCAATGGTAACCTTCCATCACTAACTCCCCATCAGTAGCCTTTAATTGATGTCCTTTGACTGATAAATCTCCATCAGTAACCTTCAATTAAAAACTCTATATCAGTAACCTTCAAACAGTAGACTTGCATTGGTAACCTTACATCTGTAACCTTGCATCAGTGACCTTTGAATCAGTGACCATTGCTTCAATGACCTTTGCACCAGTGACCTTTGCTTCGGTGACCTTTGCTTCGATGACCTTTGCATCGGTGACATTTGCATCAGTGACCTTTGAATCGGTGAACTTTTCATCCATGACTTTTGCATATGTGACCATTACATCAGTGACCTTTGCATTGGTGACCTTTGCATCTGTGACCTTTGCACTGGTAACCTTTTCACTTGGGGAAATTTTCCACTGTGAGCATTAAAAAGAGAGCAATGAGATTAAATGCACATAGTTATCATTTTGATATAAACATGATTATCAAAATAATGATTATCTTGTAAGAGAAACAAAATTATCACATAAATAAAACATGACTTTGGATTATCGAAACATGATTTGGGATTATCAAAACATGATTTGGGATTATCAAAACAAGCGATTCCAACAGGTTTCCTTGGTTATTTTTTTTAAAAATAATTTATATATTATTTTATAAATATTCAGATTTTAAAGATGTGATTTCAGTTTTTAATGTGTATTATCCACATGAAATATTGCATATGATGTTTTAAAGTTATTCTCATCAAGAATGACAAAAATTAATAGTACATATTGATTCCGAATTTTGTATATGTGACTCTTATATATATATATATATATTCATAGATAATTCTCCCTTCCTTTGATTGGGTAATACTTTTCATACTTTCTTCTCTGGAATTGTACTCATAACATTCCAAAGGTATTTTATTTGTTTATACATAAATATTGATTTTCTTTTCTTTCACACATAATAATGAAAATATAATGTTGGGTGCGTCTAGATAGAAATTCATTACATTTTGTAATTCTTTTGTCTCATGAGATGTTCTTTATGAGATTAGGAAATAATCATTCTACATTATAAGACTTTGTCCACCATGTGATGTTGACATGAAAATTAACCTTCACATATTTTTTATGTCATTTAATATGTTTCATCCTTATTCTTATATTGTTATCATATTATGATAACATGTTATTTATCTTTTCCCTCAATATTATTAATCAAGATCCTTCACTTTTTTTATCATCTTATAACATTGAGGGAAACTATAAAGACCCGGTTCTTTCTTTTAAAGACATTTAAATATTTATATAAATATATTTCCAAAGTTAGGTGATGAGATCGCATGTGATTCCAAGGCACAATGTTTCCAGAATTAATTTTATAAAAATATTATTAATATTTTATATTATGTGTGCGCTATACCAAAATGAAAATGGGATAAATATTGAATAGTAGATCATATAAAACATTTGAGGACACTGTTGAGTCTATAAGGTAGTGTTTACCCTGGGTGTGACATAAAATGGTTCATCACGGGACGTTCACTGCCCTCACTCATTGTTGGTTTATTTAATGAGTTAATTAATTATGAAAATAATTAATTATTTTTATTTTAGCCTTAATGGATAACTCAATAAGAGTATCACATGATAGATTTCACTATGGATATATGCATAAACCCTATGAGTAATCTAGAGATCTTACCCCTCCTCTATTTGAGAATTACCTCGAATGACGATGGATCAGTTGATTCAAATGGATGAGGATGTAGTATATGCAATTAATCAGATCAAATAATTTATGAATTCATTCTTCAGCAATGGTTGATCCATAATCAAGGTATGACTCTTCAATTAGTGTTGTACTCCCTTTTGAATAAATATTTGAACAGATCCACCCTTGTTATTTGGTCTGCGCCAATTATGGTTTGAGCATGATAATATTTACCCATTTTTAATTGGATTTTGAATTTTTTTATAACCTTAGTATCAAAATTTTGAATTATTGGACGATAAATCTTGGACAAATATGTTTAAATCTTATTTTTAGTTCTTTCCCCCATTTTTTCTTCACGTTCATCAGCGGTTGGACCCCGAGGTCCCAATTTGATAATTGGTGGGAGGTATAGAGCCTGATCAGACCCCCGAATTTGTATATTCCTCTTAAACTATGAATGAAAAAAATAGATCAAGCTTAGATCTGGGATCTTTGTGAGATGTGGGTGATCATTTCATTTTTTTGGGATCAATGAATCATGATCTGAATTAAACCAGGCACATAAAAAACATGACAGATCATTGAATCTTCCCCGGAGCCATTTTCCAATGAATGTCGGTTGAGATCCATGATGTTTTTTATATCCATCGTTTTCATATAGAGTAGAGGCCATAAACAAAGAAGATCTATAGATTTTAGGTTATAAGATCAGATCTGGGATTTTTTGAAAAATATTTGACTATAACCATGTAGTAGGATGAATGCACAGTGTGTAGCCACCTCAGTGACAGAGGCTAGGGTTTTAGAATTGTTAATAATGACACGACATGTAGTCCTACATCACATTTTTTGTATCCCTTTATCGATTATACAACGTATCTGTTGGGTCACATGGGTGGTGACTCTATGTCAGAGTACATTAATATAGCTTGATCTCATGAGCGGAAACCCATGCTCATCCACACACTATGTACTAATGTACACAAACATTAGATGACATTACACGAACACATGGACAGTACATGACCATGACTAGTGAGACACGACTTATTCCCTATTATCTTAAACATTCTATATAGTCCACCTGCATGGTGTTTTGGACAAAATAGAAAGGGAATAATGTAATAGCCAGGAAAATTTCTAGGATTCAGAGTAGAAATACAAATAATGTGGGTCACCTCAATTTCGGTGTATCCCTTGGTTCCTTTTTTAGTAAACTTCAAATTTCTAAATCTCCATTGATTGAATTCTGATGTTGGCCGATGAGTATCATATGCTGAGTTCTTTTACACATAGAAAATGATGGATCCTACAAGTGTGGATTTGAATTTATTACATTAAATTTTCGTGGAAATGAACATTCTTAGGTGATGCTTGATTATAGGAGTGATAAAACAACATATTCGGAGACATATTGTGTGGAACCATCCTTCTATATCAGGTAATGGGTCCTCGATGACCTATAGTGGAATATTCTAGCTGGGATGGACATGGTTCCCTGAATTTCTGTCATTCACCCTCATGGGGGTAGGGAATGGGTCCTCGACAATTAGAGTGGCACCCTATGGATGGGAAGGGAATGGTTCCTCAATAAATCGAGTGGAAACCTCCGAAAGGATAGGAAATGGGTCATCGACGATTAGAGTGAAATCCTCCATCCATACATTGAAGTGATCATATCACATATGAGAATCAACCACTTGTTTTATAAGGTCATGTGTCCTCTACCTAGGGATTATTACCCTATACTGTGTGGCATAGTGACAAGGAATGACATGACTTAGACGGTTATTTTGAGGCAAAATTGTGGGGCTGTGGGCATCATTGATGGACTGCTAGAAATATTTGTGAATCTTTTTCTTGGAATGAGATGTCATATGGATATCCAATTACTCTCTCATTTGGGATTCATTGACTAATAATATATATATTATTCTGTATCCAGTCCTTTGATTTGGTTACAGTCCTTCCACGAGAGGAAAATACACTTAGCATATTCCACATGCTTTCTGTGTCTAGTTTCTCATGGTTAGATGAGTCTACTCCCTTTATATAGGTGTGGATGCTCAATGGGTTTATCATCTACCAACAGTATTTATCCACATGTGCTTGTACAACAATACTATCACTCTTTATTTGTTTGAGTTATTATATTTCACTATATGATGCATCTAGAATCATTCTCTTCATATTGATTCTTTTACTAATCCACCATCATAATTTGTGTTTTTCTACATGGTAGGTATATACTAACCACTTCATGGGATTTACCAGTAGTTTTCATGTCTTATGCATAAAATGGATATGATGAACATGACTATAGAGGAGCTAAGGGATAAATGGTTCTTGGACTACGTACGGTGGGTGTAGTTGGGAATTCAAGATTATGCCTCTCTTTTAGTTGAATAATTTTTCAACTTTGTCATGTTGGTAAATATTTCTTATTGGGTGAGTATTTTTTAAAATTATCTTCAACTTATATGAAAAATACTTTTGTACTGTATAGAGGTATATGCATTCTTGGTTTATTTTATATCAGTGGTGTATCTTTTACTATTTCTCTCTCTAATTTTTCATCAAGATGGCTGCATGTTTATAGACAGGTACTTATAGAAATGAAATCCATAAGTTAGTTAAACCTTTGGAACTTTTCTCCACCTCTTGAACTATGAAGGTGGGCTCGGGGTAGTTTCATCTCGATCCCTGAATTGGTTCAGATCATGAAATATTGGTATCAATGAAAATCCATTCCTTAGGATGTTGTTCAGATGTATCCCCAATAAAGGACTTTTTTTGGATTATGGAAATATTGTGAAAGTATATCGAGTTTTTCTATTAGGATAGGGAATCCAGTTATGGTGTGGTGGCTGAATTATCCATTAACCAAGACCATGAATACCTACTAGCTGACTCCATATATCGAGACATTGATTACAGGGATCAATTTAATATGAAACATATATGATTGAGTATTTTACTGTCATTATTGTGAAATATTCCCATTATTGTTGATATATATAAATATATATGCTCATATAACATTGGTATATCTTGAAAAACCTTAGGATTCCTCTATAACAACATGCATCTAGGATACCAGATCTGGTTCATGTTGAAGACTTAATGATTGATGAGGCCTCGGTTCTAGTTCTATCCTAAAATTCCCATTCACTAGGTATATAGGTAGAAACACCTCCACCTATCGAATAGAATATCATTCTAGAAGGGTATGATTATGATGTGTGAATGATTATCTCACTCCACAAGTTCCATCCCTATAGGCCACTAAGGATCCACGAAGAGGAAGATCCTTAGTAAGTAGAGGATTAGAGATAGTTGGTGGTCTATATCATCAATCTTATTTAGACCCCTGTGGATTAGGTGGTTTCACTGGTTGCTAGAATTTTCCAAAAATTCGGTGGTCTTTATGGGATCATCATTACACATATGCATTATGAGTCGATACACTCATAGACTGACTTCCTACAGCTGTTCCGTATTGAATAATACACCACTTTCATGCACTCATTCCAAATCCATGAGCTTTGGGAGATTTAGAAGGGATGGATTATAGTGGCTTTGTATGCAATGAGGTTCACATAATTTACACGTTACTCTGTTGACATGATTAGGGATTCTTATTTCCATATAAATTTTTTTTATCTAGGACATTATAGAGAGAGTGAATCCAGTAGTGTGCCCTTGTGTATCCCCACCAATGCTAAGGTGTTGGAACAGGAGCGAGGGAGTTTTCTATCATAGTGATTCTAGACCGTATGATCTAGTAGTGGGTACCACATATTTGAGTAATCTGCAACATATAGTATTGACCAAGATCCTGGATCAAGGTTCAAAATATCAACCCATGATCATGATCGTGCACATATTTATATGTAGTGCAGAGGACTAGGGATGTTTGGAGAGGATTAGTGCTTCACTTGTGATGGGTGAGGCCACATGGACTGAGACATCCTAACCATACATGAAGTGTATCCTAGGGAGATAACTGACGAACCACCATGGAATATACAACACTATTATCTAGGCTCTCCGAGGTGAACATAGGGTGGTCCCCATGAAGGTGGATCTAGAAGTGATACAATAGGAGCTCTGGGTGGTGGACGATTTTATGAGATCCTTCACCACCACCACCAAGCATCCCACATGAGTCTTAGGAAGATGGCAACATGGGCCATGGATAGCTGTTAGATTTCTAGGTCTGTGAACCCGTAGTGCATGAAATGATAATATGTATGATGTATGTGTTTTCAAATCAAGAATCTATGTTTGTATGTAGAGTTTCCTAGAATTCCCTTATCTCTATAATCATAGTGAGAAACATAGGTCTCTGAAATGAGGCACTAGCCGAACAACATCTTAATGAGGTTTTTACTGGGAGAAATTATTCTATATCTCTCATCAGTCGATAGTGTGAGCTTTTTCTTGGTGGAGAGTGTTTCATGTGGTTAATTTCGGTCCTCATGATGGAATCATATGACTTTATCTTGGTTATGGATTGGTTTTCTGAGGACCAAGACTATATTGAATTTCAACACAAATAAGTCAGATGCCAAATTACCGATGAGATGATATTCTTCGTTCCAGCAAGAGAGGTATCATTGTAGGGCATGTGTGTTGTTGAGTAGTAGGATACAACCCATCACCCATCAGTTAGAAAGTATAGAGATTGGTGAAGCAAGCCCTTAGGCATCTTGATTCCTTAATTTTTTGAGTATTACATAGATGTCTTATAGAAGAATTTCTAAGACAACCACTCCAGTGAGAGAGGGAGTATTGCATTGACATGAATCCATGAACCACTACAATATCTTCTACAGAATATCATATGGCCACTACCGATCACTAGGTGTTGTAGTTACACTTTCAGGACCTTTGAGAGAAGGGTTTCCATAGACCTAGTGCATCCCCCTATGAGTGAACATTTTTATCATGAAAATGATTAGGGGAGTTCACGACATTGCATAAATTATTGTTGACTGAACCATGAGACGATAAAGAATAAGATCCCCCTTTTTGAGGATTGATTATCTCTTCAACTAGTTTTAAGGTGAAACTTGGTTCTCGATGATCGATATCATGTATGGATACTACAAGTTGAGGGTTCGCGAGGATGATATTCAAAACCTGTCATTCTGATGTCTCTATAGAAAATGTACTTCCATAGTGATTACCTTTGGTGTGATGAATCCCCCACCATATTTATCGATTTGATGAACCATGTTTTCTAGCCATTCATGAATGAGATTTTTATTTTCATCATATAAGACATACTCATCAACATATCATATGAGGATGATCATGGATATTAATTAATGATGGTTCCCCATCATTATGGAAAACTCTTGAAGTGCCAATTCTGGATTCATGAGGTGCACATTCGTGGGAATTCCATATCTGATAATTGATTAGAAATGGATCCATCAAAGATCAATGTAGTGATTTCTTGGGACCCACAAATTATAATCTTATTGGTATATATCTTTTTTTGTTTGGAGGGGCATTATATGAGTTTTTTGGAAGAATCTTATATAATTGCAACCCCTTTGAATACACTGATGTAAAAATGGTATCTATTCACCTGGTCTTTGTAGTTCAAGAGTGACTTTGTGGAGTTTATACTTAATCTGAAGTGCCCTCCATTTTGGTGACTACCAAAGGAAGTCTTTGATTTCATAGAGTATTTTGATGCGTTACGAGGTGGGATTGATTTCATGTTGATGCATCGATAGGATGTTATTGGGTACTGGTCTAGGAATTTGGGACCCCATGAGAATAATAATACGATTCATGACCTTGAGATATAAATAATAGTATTTTCATTGAGTATGTGTAGGTAATGCATTCTGTGGGAGCACTTTGGGGTCCACTCAACCCACCAGAGTCTAAGGTTCATATTCACGTAGAGAGACATAAACCTAAGAAAATGGAACTAGTTGGAGTTCTTGTATGACTATTACTTTGTGATATTCAATAATATAAGAAGGGGAAGCATTATTACAGATTCTGTTAGAATGAAATCTCACAATTTCTTGGTGAAGGAGTCTCTAGAGTAGTTTTCCTCATTATAACTTACCATGGTAGAGCTAGAGGGTACAACTTTTATACCATCGATGGTGTTGAATCCTTCACTTGTCAAGCATGTGAGAGGATACCTTCTTGGAGAAATCAACTGTAAGGTCCTACATGATTTCATATCCATAGGTGACCCATAAAATTTGTATTGTGAATGAGGTAATCACATCATCTTGTTCCAGTGGAGAACATTGGTTCTAGTCAAATTGTGGGAGGAGGTGATGTGAGTGTTCTTGAAATCTCTAATTGCTATACATCCTGGTGTGGGGAAGATTTATAGAGACCATAAGTGATAGTTTTAATTATATGGAATGATAAAAATCATAGATAATTTATTCTATTGCTACCTCACCTATTAGTGTGTTGAGGATGACAACCATATCCTAGCCAATTTTTTGCATCCCCTTGAGATATTGGAGTGTAATTGGGATAGAAAATCCACAGACTTTTTCACTTGTCTACCATGTATGGTTAAGATCCCTGAATCCATCTAGGTGACAGTTGACTGACTCATGATGTATTCACACTATATTTTTATTAGGGTGAATAGTTTGGTGGAGTGTTTAAGGATGTTGTACGTGAAGGGGATAGTTCAGCTTCATTGGGGACCCTTGACAATTGTCTTCGATCATGATGTATAGTTTATGTTACAATTTTAGATAGGATTACAAGAAGCATTTAACACCCGAATGAGGATTAGTATAGGAATTCACCCACATACCAATGGGATGATCAAGTGCACTATCACGATGTTTAAGGATATAATGATGGCTTCCATGATAGAATTTAGTAGGAGCTAATAGAATCCCCTACCCTTGGTTATGTTTGCATAAAACAATAGCTTTCACTCTATAATTGGAATTGTAATGTTTCAGACAATGTATTAGACACCCTTTAGGTCACCCTTGTACTAGATAGTGTTTGGATTGTTATCTCATGTAGTCCCAATGATGGTGTTGGTATCGATGGAAAATGTTCGAGTCATCTGTGAGAGGATGAGGATGGATCAGAGTAAAAGAAATATTTCACAGCTCATTGTTATAGGGCATTGGAGTTCCTGTAGGGAGACCACATTCTACATAGAGTCTCCCCATGATAAGGAATGGGGTTTTTTTTTCTAGGAAGGTATGGTATCTCGGAGGTTCATCAAATCATTCAAGATGGTGCAGAAGGTTAGCGATGTTTCTTACCACCTCTATGTAACCCCAAAGTAAGAGTGGGTGAAAAATTTCTTCCACGTGTCATAGCTAAGGTATAATGTTCATGATCCCTTTAACATAATTGACTAGGGTGAGAAGAACATTGAGTATGGAGGCACCCCTATAGAGCACCTAGTTTTCATCAAGGATCAACAAGAGTGGAATCTGTATGGTTGTAAAATCAACTGAGTTCTCATGTTTTGGAAGCAAGGGAGTGTTCAGGAGAGTTCCTAGGAGTGGGAGAACCAAGTGAAGGCTCATTATCC
Source organism: Viscum album (assembly GCA_963277665.1). Lineage (NCBI taxonomy): Eukaryota > Viridiplantae > Streptophyta > Magnoliopsida > Santalales > Viscaceae > Viscum > Viscum album. Next base: position 345,119,569 of record OY728156.1, read on the forward strand.
TTATTTTTTTTTATAGCTCTAGATTTTTGAAGATGAAAATATTTAAGGAAGGAATTATGCAGAGACCTAGTATTTTTTTGGTATGAATTTGAAATATTTAAACATATATTTCCATATCAAAGCACTGAGATGAGGTCCAATGATATGGACTAGTGTTCTTAGAATTTATTTGATAATAATATTAAATATATTTCACATTGTTCATGCATGATACCTCAAGTAGAATAGGGTACCTATCAAACAGTAGCTCTAATTATAAATATGAGTCCACAATTGAGTCACAATCGTAGTTTTTACCCTAGGCATGACATAAAATGGGTCGACACAGGACATTCATACCCCTCGCTCATTGGAAATGCATTTATTGAGTTAATTAATTATTAAATTAATTAATTAATTTGTTTAAATAACAAAATATAAATCTAAAATAATATCTCTAGGATGATTTCTCAAGGGTTTTTTTGCATTAAACCTAGGATAAATCTATAGCTCTTCTTCCCCCCTCTATTGGTAAATCACCTCGAATGATAATGAAACTCCAGATTAGAGGATATTAGGATGCAGTTGATGTACTGACTCCTATAAAATCATTTGTGTACTCATTATTCATTAAATATTGATCCATATTTTAGGAAAGACTCATAAATTGGTGTTTTACTCCCTTTTGATTAATTGTTTTTGTAGATCCACCATTGTTCATAGGACTGAACTAATGGTGGTTTGACCTGAGCCTATATACTTGTTTTAACTTGCTATTGAATGTTTTTCTAACCCTGGTATCACTATTCTTTATCATTGGAAAAAAAATATTTTTCAAATTATGAATAATCTTTTTTTTGGTGATTCTTAGTCCATGTTTATTTCCATTCATCACCAGTTGGACCTCGAGGTCCCGTTTCGATAATTGCCTGGAATTACGAAGCCTGATGTAACCCAATGGATTATAGTGGAATCACAATAAAGGAATATAGTTACTAACTGACTATATATATGGGAATACTATAAGATTTGGGTTACCATTTTGTTATTATGGGATCATGGAATCAAGATTTGAATGAACTGATGCATTCAGAATGCTCGAAAAATCACTGAATCTTCACCAGAGCCATTTTTTCGGCAAATGACAACTGAGATCCATTATTTTTTGATAGATCCAAAATTTTCAGATGGATTTGGGGGCAAAACAGAATTAAATTAACATATTTCAAGTCCTATGATTAAATTAGTGATTTCTGGAAAAATCCTGACTACACACTATGTATAAGATGAACATGTGGTGTATATCCCCATTAGTGGCGACAACTAGGGTTTCAGAAAATTAAATGATGACACAATGTTTAGTCATCCCTAACATGTCATGTATTCTTTACTCAGTTGGAAAACTTGTGTGGTATGTCACACTAGTCGGGGGTCCATGCAGAAGTATATAGACACATCTTTAGGAAAAAAGGAAACAACTCGTGTAAATCCACACTCTGTGTAAGAATTTGTATAAATCACGGATGAAAGAACATGGATACAAGTTTTGGTACACGAACATGGAAACCAAGAAACAGACTGAGTCCTGGATAACATCAATATGCTATGTAGTCCACTAGAATTACGTGTACTGCTACATGGAAAGGGATCTATGTACAGGCCAGGGACATGGAGAGGATGTGGAGTAGCACCACATTCTGTGAGGGTCCCCTCACATTTCATATATCCCTAAGATAATTTGTTATTAATATTCTATCATATGTATCAACTTTGTTTGAAATCAGATTTTTTCCAGTGAGAAGGTTATCTAGAGTGATTTTAAATGTATAATGTGGCAGTTACCTTGGGAGTGGCTTTGGAGTTATGAGGTGAAATGATCTACGAACGAGTATTACTTGGGCGATGTTCGATGAAAATAGTGATAACAAAGGATCATTGGGGACATTCTGAGTTTCACCATACTGTGGAATTTAGGCATGAATATTTGATAACATAGAGTTTCTCCCTCCATCTTGGAAGGTCGAGGGTCCTCAACATTCCAAGTGTCACCCTCCTTCTGGGCAGAGCATGATTCCTAGAAAATTATAGTGGAACCCTCTGTGTATGTTGGACATGGGTCCTTGGACTTTCAAGCATCACACTCCTACAGGCAGGGCATGGGTCCTCAACGATTAGAGGGCCACTCTTCAACTAGACCAGTCATGATTCATCTACCATCTTAATGGATCCCTCTTATTTTATATTGGAAAGGATACTCTACCTAGTGTGTGTTCCATTAACAATGTGGCATAGAGACTATGCATGGATTGACATGAATTATTACATTGAGGCATACATGTGAGATTCTATGAACCATTGATGGACTATTGTAACTATCAGTTACTCTGATTCATGGGAGGAACTATGAGATGGAGATCCACAACTATCTCATTTGGGATTCTTTGAATTAGAATATATATATATATATATATATATATATATATATCCACACATAGTATTTGGGTACACTCTTTCCAGTAGAGGTAAAGAAGAACGTGGTATGCCACATGTTTTATGTTTCTAACATCTCATGGCCAGATGAGCCTACTCTTCTACTATAGGTGGTGAAGGCTCGATAGGTAGTTCATATACTCATGGTGTTTATCCCATTATTCTTGGATGATTTTAAATTCACTCTTTTTTGGATTGATATTTTCTCATTGACAATATCTTTCATCTACTATATTTATCTTCCTACAATATCTCTATCAGTTACCCCTTCATCTTTCATGTTTTCCTACATGGTATGTATGTACTCAACCCTATATGGTATTTTTTCACATGTCTCATGTCTTATGCAGAAAATATAGGTTAACCGTAACTATATTGGTTCTTAGAGATACCGGGTGCTTGGACCGCATACGGTGGTCATATCTTAGCATTCAAGAGCTGGGCTCTCTATCAGCTATTTACATTTCTGATTTTTTGAGGTTGAGACATATTTCTAGTAGGGTGATTATTTTTATCATAATAGTTCTTCTTACACTACTATACATTTCTATTGTATTGAGGTTCATGCATTCTTGACATACTTTATATAAGTGTTGCATATTTTACTCTTTCCCTCCGCACTTTTACATTGAGATGATCGTGTGTTTGCATACAGGTAATTAGGAAAATGCCTCCTCGAGTTAGTTATTCCTTCAGCGCTTGTCTCTATAGCTGGATTATGGAGGTGGGGTAGGAGTAGTTGTGCCCTGAGCCATGGCATTGGTTGGGTCATGACAGACACATTTCTTTTCTTTATCTTGTTTATTCCCTAAACTCACCCCATTATTTTTTATTACCCCAGTTATCCTATGTAGTTTTATAAGAACAAAGAGATTTAGAAACTCAATAAGGAGAATAAGGATACATATTTTATATTTTAGTTTATTTTGACGTATTATTTACCTAGTCTATCAAAGACACTCGGCTTAACAATCATTAATTGTAATTAATGGATGTTTATGTTTAAAAATATTGAAAAATTTGTCTAAAAGACTTACGTCGCAGAAGTTATTATTAAAAAGTCTTAGTTATTTTTGCTTAATAGTATTGTAGAACTAGTGTAAAAGCTAAATTGAAATAAGTCTAATTATATAATAACATCCAAATATTTTTTTAAGAGATTATGTGGTTTTCATAGAAATATATCTCGGTCTAGATACTACGAGAATATATGGTTTAGGTTCCACTACATATAGGGTTATTAATCAATAAATTAGATGGATTATTTTACCTCATCTGTCATTCTAATGAATTTTTATTTTACCCTTACTATGCACCTGGTTTGACACACCCTAGGGATATTATTGGGTTATTTTTCATTTTCATTTTAAACTGTTCTGATGAATTATGAAATAAAACCTATGGAAACTTGTGATATTCTATAGTGTTATGGGGAATGTATGGAAATATAACCATTGGTTTTAGTGTGTGTTTCTGTAAAAAAAATATTTGTGGGGAAATAATTTTCCATTTTGTAGATAATAGTTTAATACAATTTATAATTTTTAAGGTTCATATTATATTTAATTTTATTAGGGGATAAATAATAAATTTATATTTGAAGAATATCTTATGAAAGAATGATATTAATTTGGATTCAGTTTTAGTCTAAAATATTTTGACTCATTTTAATTTTAATTATTTATGAAATGATCTAAGTTGGACTTTTGGTATTATTATTGGGGATTTTGAAATTAATTATAAGAAGTTTAATTTATTTTGGGAATTATCTTTACTAGTTCTAAAAATTTTGGTTTTTTTAATGTATAATAACAAGAGGAATATATTTTTATCATATTTTTGGAATTATGTGATCTATTAAAATTTTATTTTATTGATCCAAATGTAAAAAAAATTCCATGAATACTCATCATTTAGAGAAAAAATCTGACTATAGTGAAATTGAATAAATGATGACATAATAATTTTAAAGTATATTTTCATTTTTTTCTCTCTGTATTTGGTATGGAATTCCATAACTCATGTAAAAGGGTATTCAAATGAAAATGTTAATATATTATCTTAATTTTTGATGAATTTATGGAATTTTTCACACCTCTTCCATTTATTTTTTTTTGTCATTAACAGTCCCATAGTAATTCAATTTCATTGGATTAATTATATCTTCTTGTATACATCATTATTTAGTATCTATTATTTTGTTCCATGTACATATTTTTACTCCCCACCAATGATATTATATTTTTCAGACTTGTTATGTGTTATACTGCATGAAATTATTTTTTTCTTTTCTCTCTTATGACATAGAAATTTTGTTCACTTTTTTTACAACGTGGGATATCATGAAAATTATTTTCAAAATATCAAATAATTGATTACCTATAACCAAGTTCAAATTATGTGGTCAGAATTTTTTATAGGGGGAAAATGTAAAACCTAATATTTTAAAAACAGAAAACATTTATTTATAGAATAAACAACACGCAACAAAGAGCCTAAATTAACCATAAATCTTTATTTTTTAAATTTCACCATTATAACATGGACAATAAATTATTTTTTAAGATAAGGAATTAAGTGATTTATAAAAAATATATATATTTTTGACTTAATATATTTTTATTTATAAATTAATGGTAAATAGTCTCATAATATTTAGTAATGTCATTTTATTCTTTAAAAATGTGTTCCCTTTAATATGACTTGTTTTATATCTATTAGAAAATATTATAATTAATTTTTGGATATTATAAATATTTTATTTCATAAAATTAAAATAAATTTTGGAATCATAAATAAAAAATAAATTTTGTAAATTTTTTGATATCTTTTTTAAATGATATGTTTTTTTACTCAATATAAGAAATTATCAATTTTCTAAATACTCTCATTTCATTCTATTAAATAAAGTAATTTTAAAATTTCCATTATATTTTGGATTTTATTTTATTGTGAAATATAAATCTAATTATTTAATATAATCAAATTAATATCACATTAATTAATAAAATTTATGCTTTTTTATATGTTTATTTTTAGTCTTAGAAAACCATTTTTTAAAAAAAAAATTTAAGTGACTAATGTTTGTCTATTTTAATTAATTAAATTAACCACTAAATAAGTATATTTTAATTAAATATATATGCAATATATATTTTTATATAAAATTTAATTCATATAATTATTATTTCTTATCGTAAAATTAATATAAGATCATTTGTTTCTTGAGAAATGAATTTTTCTTAAAAACGTTTTTTTTAGGTTTTTCTAGTTTAATATTAAATTTAATTTCACCACTACTATGTTTTTAATCGTAGAAAATTTATTGATTATTTATAATTAGTGGATACAAATTTATTAAATAATTCTCTTATTTTTTATCATTATGAATTCCAACTATAGTAAATATTTATTACCTTAATAAATGTATGATTGGTTAATTGATGGTAAAAATATTTTTAAAAGGACAAAAATGTAGCCATAACACTTGATATTTTTATTTTAGGAGTACATTCTATCCATGACCATAAAGAATTATTATATATGAACTTTTTTCCATATGGAGTTTATTGTGATCATTATACTACTTTATGTAATGATAGGCCAAAAATGTCACTTTATTCCATTTACGGACTATAATATTTTATGAATGGGAAAAAAATAACCAATATTAATTTATAAATATTCAATTGAGAGATATATGTTTTAATTCACCAATGTTATTTATTTTTATTTTTAGCAATAAAGTAATTACATTAAATTCTTATGATATTTTGACAATGTAATTATTTAATTAAATGAAAAATTAAATTATTTTTTGTTTTAAAAAATAAAAGTAAAATAATATGAATTAATTATTATCATAAAAAATAATTTCCACTAATTATATGTTTTTAGGGTATTTTTAATGGTTCATATTATATTTCAATCTTCATCTTAATGTTTTTAAAGTAAAATTAATTGAATAGTTTAAAATTTTAAATTAGAGGTAATTTATAATAAATAATGTTGCATTAAATGAATAAAAATTCTAAAAAAACCAATATTAATCCATATACATTTATTTATGTCTAAATATCATATATGTTTCATTTCTTGTGTAATTTTTTTAGTAATTATTTTGAACCCTAAATAGTAATAATGTTTATAGTGTGGTTGATGTAAAAAATGAGGCATTTCTTTTTAAATGTGATTTTGTAAAAATTAATTGTCCACACACATTGTATTTATATTTAAAATAATTTGTTTCATATTTACATTTTCTGGGTATAAATTATATAATATTTCTAATTTTATTTTATTTTTTTAAATTAAAAAATTCATTGGTAAAATAAAGTTACCATTGTGAAAACTAAAATGGTAAAAGTGATTAACCAAAATTATAACAGTAATAACATGATTAAAAAAAGTTTATTTTTAAATTATAGAGGTTTGGAATATAAATATATTCCATTCACTAGATTTTTTATCAATTATGGATGAACATGGATTGAGTGAGACATCACATTATTGAATAGTTTTTGTTATATATAAAAAATTTACACATTATCAATTGTAAAATGGAACCAATTTTCCACATTTATTCAACCTTAAGAAGACTTTTGGATAAAAAAATCCCTTCCCAAATCCATTACTTAATCCCCTTATCACTATATATGGTCCTCTTTTATTATAAACTCATCCATGGATGTATTTTGTGGAAAACCTAAATAAGATGTTTAAATAATCAGTATGTTTTCTAACTGATATTTTTGTTTTATTTCTTCGTCCACCTCCTTAAAATTTTTTTTAAAACAAAATGATATACTAACATAATTATCTCCCATATTAACTGATGTTATTTTTTATTTTTTATAACCTATATCCAATCCACTTCCATATAATGAGATATGATCCCATCATTTTATGTACAGTGGATGACCACCTCGTGAAATGATGTAATTTATTTTCCAATATCACCTCTCATTTATTTTAATGATTATGGATTTTACATATATATAAAATATTAATCAAATATAAATAATTCTATTACATTAATATATCATATATTAAATATCCTTTCCATTTACTATAAATTGATAACATTGTTTGTGTGTATGTGTGGACTACCACCTCCAAAATGCAATGTGATTCGTTTATTAATCACCACATTGAAAAAAAGTATTTACAGAAATAATATTCTATTTATGATATAATTATAATTATTAAATGAAAAAATAATAATTTCCTTTTTTATCAATATTTTTGAATAATAGAAATTTTACTCACACATACGTACGGACTACCATCTTCATGATCATAAAGTAGTTTAGGTTTTATAACAACTAATCATGGATATTTTTAAAAGAATAATTTATGTATAAAAAATATAATTAGTTCTAGATTACTATTATGGATATGTTGGGACAATGAATTCCTTTAACATAGTCATTCTATTGAATTCATTTTGAAGAAATGAAATGAATATCTTCAAAACATCTAATGTTAATATAATTTATTATATAAATAAATGTAATATTGTAATAAAAAATATATTGAATAATAAAAATTTTAATGGTTCAACTGAATGTATATAACTAAAAATTATTATTATTTTTCAATATAATGTACATATGTGATTATTTAAAATTTAGGTAAGGTGTTCATCTACATTTCCCTTTTTTAAAGAATATTTTAATGTTATACCCCTTATTTACTTTTTACAGTTTATTCGATTCCCCTTCTACATATTGTATCATTTATCATTAAAAATTCATGTTATTGTATGATAAAATTCATTTTACCTAATCTAATGGGATTTGATTCAAAAGTTATAAAGCGATAAAGACATTACAATAAAATCAACATTTTTTTAGATTATTTATGTTCAAGAATCGATTAGTGGTGATCCTATAAAATAATTTTATTGATCCAAACCTACTTAATAATTTTTTTTCCTTGATTTGGTTTTACATGTTTGGTTTCTATTTCCACCCATATAGAACAAAGAAACATCAATAAAGTTGTTTGTTTGTAATAATGTTCTTGTATCTACTTTTATATCGTGAATATTTCTCTTCATTTTCTATATTTTTAATAATATATTTTTAGGAATTATTTAACTATTATATAATTATTTATTAATTAAAATTTATCCCATTTAATAATTATTTTTTAATGATTGATTAAAATGATTATTTCGGTCCTTTTATAAGCATGGTACAAGCTTACATTTTTAAAAAAATTGTGAAAGAAATGTTTTCTTTTTTACAAATATAGTATGAACAATATTTCATACCATAAGGACCAAATAATTTATTAATTATTCCTTTATAAATTTCCATATTTCTATTCATTGAAAATATTTTCTATAAAAATTTTCATTTTTTTGAATTTGAAGAAGTCAACTCACTGTGAAAACAATATTTTCTACAAGAAATATTCAATGTTATTTTCAATAAACATCTCATTATTGGTAAAAATATTGGATTTTAAATATTAATTATAAATTCTGTATATATATCTCTTAAATGTATTGAAGTCTTATATTCCCTTGATTTTATGGGGTAATACATGACATAATTTCTTTCCTCAAATGAAACCCATTCCATTACATGGGAAATTTTTATATTTATTCCACAAGAGTTATTTACTTCTGTGGAATGCAGAATCTTTTTCATTTTAAGATTGGTTTTCACAGATAGAACTCTAATTAATTGGGTAAATATTTTTTCATGAAATGTTATGTACGAGATTTATGACAAAAGAAAATCTTTTATTGAATTTGGGAACCATGTGTTTTTGTCTTAGGAATTAGCCTTAACTAATGTTGAATTCATGTTATATATTTATTTTAATTTTCTATTTTTCTATGATCATAGGATAACATTTTATTTAACTTATTCTTCCATGTTATGACTCATGATCCTTATCTTCTATAATGTTATGTTATACCATTAAAAAACTTATTATATTTCTTTATCTTATTTATTCCATTACTAAGATTTGTATGTCACACCATTATTTTATATATTCCAGAGGTTATGTAGTGCATTTTTAATACCTAAATTAAATTTAGGAACACACCAAAAAGAATTGAAATAATAATATTATGTTATTTCCCTTGAATTTTTATGTATGTATTAATCTAAAGAATCTATTCCTCACAGTCTATGCGTTTTAATTAATGTTTGTTTTTTTCAAAAAACAATTAATAATCTGTGTTAAAGGATTATGTATTTAAATGTATTTTCAGTTCCCTATGAAAATTGGAAGGGATAAAATGAATTATATTTTGGAGTAGTTTCCCTACCGTTGAGGGATTTGTTTGTAGAACTAGCACTATGGGAAATATCTTGGGATACATCCATAAGTTGTGGTCTAAGTAATGATTCATTTAAAAAAGAAAATGATTTATTCCTTCACCATGGGATTTGTTTTGGTGGGTCTCCATTTTTGATTTGAAATCAATGGAACCATTACTGGAGTGTGAATTTCAATGTCATAGTGCTATTTGATGGTATTTTTAAATAGTCAACATGGCCAACAATTCATTGAGAGAGTTACACACACTAAATGAGGAAAAATTATAATAGTTTTTTTATAATTTATTAACATGTTTTTCACTATAATAAATCCCTCATTCCTTCAATACTCACTATGTATCTGAAATGTTATGATTCTAGAGAAGCTTTTGGGAGAACTATCTCATAATTAATCTTTTCTTCTTTTCTTATGTTGTACGATAAAACATATAGGTGAGTGGATTATCCAATTATCCACAGTCTATATATCTTTTTGTCTTATATATTTAATTTATTATTTCAATATGGAAAATATTATTGAATCTATTATTGAAAAAAAATCTATGGATTCATGTATTTAAATTCGATGTTTTGGGAAATTCACACACCATATTTGATAAATCACGAAAAATGAAAATGATTTATTTATTACATGTAATGTGTGAGATGCTGGAATTAAAATTTTTGGCCTTAGTTTATGTTGTATATATGTGGGGAATTGTTGGTTATAACTTTTCTATCATGACCCATCCCCCGGGGCCCGTTCCATGACAACCCCATGCCTTCCTCCCAAAGGCTAGTTCCCGGCGATTAGCATTGAGGGCATAAACCTGCAGGTGGGAGGCATATGCCCAGATACCTGTATATAGAAGAAAACTCAACCAAGTTACAACACAAAAGAATATAAATAACATACCACTGGGAGGAAACTGAGTACAGACACAGCTGAAAGTAAAATATCCAGAATACAAACCCCAAAAGAAAGTACCGAAAGAAGTAAAATACAAGAGTTATTTAATGTCCATCTACATAAATCCCCTCCTGATCATAAGATCCATGTAGCTACTAGAATCTAAGTGAGAACGTCTCATCTATCGGATATCATTGTGGTATGCCACATCCAAAGCTACCTAGTCCAGCATTGAAGCGTCGATTGTCTTCAGGGGACACGACACACACATGGGCAGGGCCCGTGCAGGGGGTGAGTAACAACAATGAAATACCACAAAAAATGTGAATTGTATCAAAAATAAAAATTACACAACATTTGTCATATCACCCCAGGTATCACATTAGGTCAAGGATAGAAGGATCATCAAAACGTCGAAATCCTCAGCATATTGAGAAATACTCCCCAATGGAGTACGGTTGGCATGCTGAGTCACACAGATCTGCTTCCCACTAACCATGAAATGATGTGGTACTAATCCCTGATGGGAATCGTGGGTATGTCGGGTCACACATAGCAGCTTCCCATCGTGGGTATGCCGGGTCATATAGAGCTGCATACCACCTTGTCCGACTGAGGTACTCCTCCTCTAGAGTACCATGGGTCTGCTAGGTCATAGAGAGTGGCTCCCCTCAGTGGGCCTGCTAGGTCACATAGAGCCGCTTCCCACTGGGCAATCGTAAAGCAGTCTTCAGGTCTCAGCCAATCGTAGGATCCGTACATGGTCTTTTTGGGAAGACCACTCCTCAAGACACTCTCCACATATTGATATCTATGATAGTCACCTAAAAAGTATTAAAAAAGATTCTTCTCATAAAGTGAGTCCCAAATCAGCAAACAACTCATCAATTAGACGCACGGTTTTGAAGATATGATCATTTTATTAGTGAGGGCTCGGGTTGGATTCGTGTTTGATCCAACTTGAACATACCCCAACATTCACCAAAACTCAGTTGGAGGGTCCCGAAAGGACATCCTTGTCCTAAGGATCTCGACTTCATAGAAGTTTCATCGAATGGACATCTAGTTTAGAATTTATGGCCTATTTTGTGTAAATGGTCTGTACTAGGTCAGGGTTCGGTCCACCTCGGTCAGACTGGACTAACCCAGATTGACCTAGGCTGACAAGGATCAACCTGGGTTGACCGAGGTCAACTCGGACGACTGGGACCGACCCGACCCTGCTTGGATACTATGTCATGGGTCACTCCGCTAGGCAGGCCCGGTGGTGCCCCCCTCTTGGTAGCACATACGAGTATGGCTGATGTGGCGTAGAGCCACGTTAGTGGGTCAACCAGCAGGCGTTGACCCAACAGAGTGACACATGACATCGCGAGTCCTTCGTGTAGCGGCCGACGGGTCGTGTCTTTGCCGCTGGTGCCTTCTCTATCCCTCAGTCGCCGGTCGATTCTAGGGCCCCTCCTCCCACTGCACCCAATGTCGGTCATGGCCCTGCTACCGCATGGGTGGGCCGCTAAGGGTGCCCCCACCCCTACTTTACTGCTGCACGGGGCAGTGGCATGTCCTTCCATTGGGAACGGGGAAGGCATTACCGCGTTCTACCATTGCACCTTTGTGTGCCGTCATCATGCCTTTGTGTGCCACCGCTGTCACCAGTGTCAGTGGTAGGGTACTCGTCGAGTCGCCGATTGCGCACTAGTGTCCCACTTCTTTCATTGTCAGAGCCAGTGGTCTCCTGGGATCACGTTCTTCTCTGTGGTAGTCCCTAATTTGTCTTGTCACCATCTAGAAAAAGGGCGATCAAAATCAACGCACAAGTAGAGGTGCTCGGGCATTGTTTGTGTCTGGCCAAGCCCTCATTGTTATAAAAATACATCCAGTGTTTTGAAAAAAGTTCAATGGAATTTTATGCCTTGATTTCAATCCTGATCTCAACGATAATACACACCTACCCACATATAAAAAAAAGAATAATGGGTCAAATTGTTTATTAGTATATCTATTCTTATCATTTTAGAATGAAAGACGGGGAAAAATCAATCAACACAACCCCTACCTCGAAACGTTGGAGAGCGCTCATGATTGAGGAGATTTCATTATTCCCCATTCTCACAACAAGACACCCCAATCACTGTTCGAACGTCAAAATCTAGTTCGGGGTTTTGGCATCGCACGTAAACTTCCACTAGGATCAGCTCCATCCTCTAAAGGTCCAGCGTCACGGTGCTCTTTCCGCACATTATTGCTTAGTGAATCTCTATCAATACCTTCCCCCAAGATCCATATATATAAGAGAGGGAGAGGGTAAGTAATGATGTAGGAATTTAATGGGGATCATTAATTAAGAAGATTCCTAATTCCCCAACGACATCGTTATTTAGGGATGGAAGGTCAAGCCATTTATTGGCTTAATACATCACTGGCCCTACCCCATGGCTTTTTAGTTGGATGGAATGAAATAAAATAATAAAATAATATTATTTCATTTCTTTTAAAACTCACAAAACACAAATTTTTATCCAGACCTACTACGGTCAAAGTAAATCTACCCTTAAGAGAATCCTGGTGCTGCTGATTCAACGGTGCCCTCATATTTTTTATCCAAGCAATGGTTCAAAATTTAGAAAATGTTGTTCATACGTTTACTGAATGTACCCTAAATAAAAAGTTTATAATTTCATTCCTGGAACTCCTTTCCTTGGAATCATGCACCTTCAATTTTCACAGATTCATAATAATTACATATAATTAAAAACATTAAATAGAAAATAGGGGTCTTTACATTCTCCCCACCTTAAAGATTTTCATCCTTGAAAGACACAACATAAATTGAGGAAACAAATGGGGGTACTGAGCATGAATATGAGCCTCCTCCTCCCAAGAGCTCTCCTGGAGGTTCTCGTGCTTCCAGCGAACATGCACCCGAGGTATCGACCACCCATGAAGGACCCTCTCCTGTCATTCCTCAATCTCAACTAAAACCTCCATAAATGACGGCCTATCGTCCTAGTCGAGCTCACCATTGATGATGAAATGGGATGGGTCATGGACGTATCTTCTGAGATGGGATATGTTATAGATTTCATGCACTCTCTCAAACTGCAGTGGAAGTTCCAAGTTGTATGCCACCTCACCAATCCTCCAAAGTATCAGAAACGGTCAAATAATCCTCAATGATAACTAGCTGCCTCTACCAAATATATGAAGTCCCATAAAGTAGATACTAACAAAAATATGTGGCCCCCATAATGGAATTCCAAAGGTCTTCTTCTATTTTCATCATAAGACTTATTTTTTCTTTGTGCAGTCTTAATCCGCTCTTGGATAATGTACACCTTATCAATGGTAGCCCGTACCAACTCTAGACCCAAAAGTGCGGACTATTGGGTAATTCTATCATAGATTTGATCTGCACGGTCGGTCATACAAGGCCTCTAATTGTACCATACCGATGGTGGAGTGATATTTGTTGTTCTATGTGAACTATACCAAGGAAAAGTGATCCTCCCAACTCAACTGAAATATAAGATGCATGCACGAAGCATGTCCTCCAGTGTCTGAATGGTCGGCTTTGTCTGACCATCAATTTAAGGATGAAAGTCAGTGATCAAATGTAGCTGGGTCCCGAATGCCTCCTACAATCCCTTCCACATCCGGGATGTGAAACGTGCGACATGGTCAGAGACTGTCATCGATGTAACCCCATGAAGTTGTACAATCTTATATATGTAGAGGCATCTCGATCACTCTATGGATCCCTACTCTCAGAATGGTAGGAAGTAGACTGATGTGGTTATTCAGTCAATAATCACCCATATAGAATCATGTCCACTAGACATATGTGGAAGCCCTATCACAAAGTCCATGGAGATTTTATCCCACTTCCACTCTGGCACCTCTTGTGGTTGTGTTATGCCTGCTGGAACCTGAGGTTGGGTATTCACTCGTTGACAAGTGAGCCATCATGAAACCAAATCCGCTACAGCCTTCTTCATCCCTGGCCACCACTGATAATGCTGGAGGTCCTGGTACATCTTCACCACACCAGGATGTACCGGTAGAGGGGAAGTATGGAACTCCCTCAACCCCTCCTCCCATAGCACCACTAATACCATTTTATGTCCTCTGAAGAGGATGATGTGCTCTCCCCCTTCAGAAAATCCATCAGGTGCATGTCCTAAGGATATATGAGAACGTCAAGCCTCGTAGTCAATTTCCCCACGATGTGCCTCCTTGAATCTATAATGAAGAGGGGTAGTGATAGTCATATAATAGAGGTAAATTTCTCTATATCTATCGACGAATGATATTTTCAACACGGATAGCTTCTCTGTCGCCTCACTCAGCAACTGTAGACCAGACCTCCTACTGAGTGAAAATTCTACCATGTTCCCTTTCCCAGGAGTATAGACTATCTCAAAGTCATAGTCCTGGAGAATCTATAGTCATCACTACTGTCTCAGGTTCAGGTCCTTTTATGATAAGATATAACTTAGACTCTTGTGATCAGAGTAGACTGTAAAATGTTCACCCATCAGATAATTTCGCCACATCTTTAAGGCAAAGACCACTAATGCTAACTCCAGGTCATGGGTAGCATAGTTCTGCTCATGCTATCTTAGGTGTCATGAGCCATAAGTGATCACTGGTCGCTCCTATATCAGGACACACCCAAGTATAGTCCTTAATGTGTCACAGTAGACTACATACCCAATGCCCTCTTCTGGTAGCCTCAAGATGGGGGCACTCTTCAGTCTCTACTTCAGCTCCTAAAAACTCTGCTGGTATCTCTCCATCCACATGAAGGGATGCCCCTTATTATTCAATACTAACAAGGGTGCCACAACTCTATAAAATTCAATCACGAATCTCTGTTAGTATCCAGCCAACGCCAGGAAACTCCACACCTCAGTCACACTCCTTGGTGGCTCACAAGCAAGCACATACTCTATCTTTTCTAGATCCACAGCAACTCAATCCTCCGAGATTACATGTCCTCGAAAGTGGACCTCTCGTATCCAGAACTAGAACTTCGAGATCTTACCATAATGTTGGTGCTCTCATAGTGTATCTAGAAATATCTGCAGGTTATGGGCATGCTTTTCCTCTGTCACTGACTATATCAAGATTTCATCGATGAACACCACCACAAATCTACCAAGGTATGGATGAAAGATCCTGTTCATGAGTCACATGTACACTGCTAGGGAATTGGTCATGATGAATGGCATAACCAAGAACTCATAGTGGCCATACTGATAGCTGAATTTCGTCTTCTACACATCCTCATCTCGTATCCAGAGCCGATGATAGCCTGACCTGAGGTCTATCATTAAAAACCAAAGAGCTCCCTTCAGCTGATCTAAAATATCATCCATCCTTGGAAGTGGATACTTGTTATTAACGATCATTTAGTTCAGGCACCGATAGTCCACATAGAGTCTCAAACTCCAATCTTCCTTCATGGTGAACAAAATCGGGTCTTCCCATAGAGAAACACTGGATATTATGAACCCCTTTCCATGAAAGTCCTCCAACTGTACCCATATCTAAAGAAGCACCGTGGGAGCCATCTGATATGCTGGTGTAGATATCAGTGTTGTCCCAGGGAATAGGTCGATGTAAAATTATACCTCTCTACATGGAGGTATTCCCAGAACATCATCACAAAAAACATCAGCATACTAGTCCACCACAACAGGATAGCTCAGACTGTCAACATCAACTACTCTGAGGGTAAGTCTAGCCATCTGATGTTTAATCAGCTTCACCCTTCTCTTGGTATGTCCATCCTGCATTGTAAAGGTTCACTTATCACCGTTGAAGGTAACCCCAGTCCTATCCATGAAGAAACACCACACTTTGTGCCTAATACGATCGATCTGAGCATGGACTATGGATATCCAGTCCATACCCAAGATGATTTTGTAAGGCCTCGATGTCCAACTAAGAGATCATAGCAGAAGCTCTCTCCTCTTATAGTATGGTCAAACTGTTGGCACCAGTTTTTAATCATTTAATCTGCTCCCATAGAAGTCCCTAGACGTAAATATTAAGTCAATGACTCCATTATAATTTTCGATATCCAAATGAGGGTCATGGAAATAAAAGAGTGATTGGTACCTGTGTCTATAATTACTGAAGATAAGGTGGAATATTCCCAAATCATACATATAATCATCTCCGGATCATCGTGGTCATAGGTCTTAGCTTCCTGGCGATGAGCTCATCCCTGTCCTCCTTCTCTATGTGGTTGGGGTGGACCACCTGGTGGTGGTGGTGGTAGAACCTTGAATCACCGCCTACTCTTGCTCCACGACCATCTCCAATGACACATCCACCACCCTACATTTAACATCCCCAGTAAATAAAGAATATGAAATTTTGAAATTTATCAATATTTGTGAATAAAATTTTAATATTACTTTAAAGGTAATGCTATGCTCGATGGAGTACCCAATACACAACAACAAGTTTCTTTGAAATCTTACGTTGCACACTAATAACAAAATAATATTTTTCCAAATGGTAGTTAACTCCTTGCCATTATAACTGTGGGAATGAACAGAACTAACTACAAAATGAGTATATATGTTTGTTAAATATTTTTACTATTATCCAATAAATTTTAGAGCCTTGAAATGCTAATGAATCTAATTTTAAGGGTAAATATTCTAATATTCTTGAAAAGGTCGATTAACCGCCTTTTGAGGGCGAACCCTTTTTGAATCCACTTTTTGACAATTTTATATGATATATTTGAAAAAATAAAATCCTTCTTTAAAATCGGGACATCAAAATTTACTTTCTGTATGTTTTTGGTATATTTCCGATAAAGTTCATTTTTTAATGAATAGTGAATGTTGTTGTATTTTAATTCAAAACCTCTTTTTAATATAATTTATTTATATGGTTATATTATATTTTTAATTGGTTTTTAAGTGCAATTATAATATATTTTTACCATTTAAACCATTGGTGGACATTAGAATTAATTTCACTTTGAAATTGGACATAAACAAGTGTCAATCTTTTAATAGATATTGTTTCATAAAGACACGCTATTTGTTTTAACAACGGGAAATAATTATAAAATTAATTAATGAAACTTCTATTTTTTGAATTAGGTAAAATTTAAATCATTTTTGAATTTGGAATATCAAATTTACTTTGGATAAATTTTAGGTATTTTTATGACAAATGTTCATTTCTAATGAATAGTGAAAAATACTGCATTTTACTTCAAAACTACTTTTTCGTCTAATTTAATTATATAGTTAGATTGTCCTTTTAATTAGTTTTAATGTTTTATTGAAATATATTTTTATAATTTAATACAATGTTTTTCATTGGATGTAATTTCAATTTTAAATTGGATATAAAAACAAATCAATCTTTTGATATATTTTACTTCTTAAACTCGTCTTTGGTTTTGGCAAAAAGGAATTATATTTAAAATAATTACTGAAATTTATGTGTTTGGAATTTGATAAAATGGATTCCATATTTGGAATCAGAAGTTCCAAATTATGTAATTAACACTCTTTTGTTTTTGTACATTATGGATAGTAACGACGTCAATTATCTCTAATTATCTTGATTAATTAGTAATCGGGTAGTGAAGGGATCTAAAATAATATCAAAATAATATAAAATTCCCACAACTTGTGTCCAAATCCTTTTTTTGAGTCATTTCAGAACATGGGATGCCTTGTGCCAAACTTTTGGACCCCATGGATTCACATTAGTGTGATAGTGACCTTTTATTATTTTTTTAATGGAAAGTATAACCAAACTATGTATAACCTATGTAAAAAAATAATTAGTTTTGTTTATATAAATGATCTCTTAGACTATAAATAGTCTTTGGAAAGATAAAAATATTTCCTATATCATGGAATTTTTTTATAATTTTTATAAATTAAATAAATAAATTTATTTATGACACTATGATGATGCAGTCATTACCTCATTAATGAACGATTAAAATAAAATGAAAAGATAAGGTAAAATCTAAGAAATAAACTTGTCTAAAACCTCTTTTATGGGTGGATTTAGAACCCTTATCACCTTATATTCAAAATATACCATTTTGGGAACTTTAAAATAATAGAATCATTTCATAATAAAGTAACATTTTATGACCTTCCAAGAGTGCCCCTCCTCCCTCTTATAAAAGGCCACCACCTCTACCCCTTACACACACCTCTCAAGCCCTTGTATCGTCCAAACCCTACTCATATTATCTCTCAACATACCTATCTTTATCCTAGAATCCTTACCTTAGGCAGAAATCTCTTCGAGAAACCCTTTTGGTTCAAAACATGGGGAGTTACCCTATTTAAAGGTATTGTCTTCTCTTATGTCCTTTTGTTTTATTTTTCTTATAAAACCCCATAAAATATTCTTATTCCTTTAATTTTTAACAACACCAGTATCTTAAATATACTATTATGTTTTTATGAGAATTTTTTGAGCTACACTTACACACACCTCCTTCTAATTGGTGAAGAACATACTATTTCTGTGGACGATGAACTTCTGCCTCACGAAACGATGATTGTTCAATTATCTCCTACCACCACTCATCGTGGCCATTATGATGTCACTGTATTTCATATATGATATATATGGTATTTAGTTTTTCTATATTCTTCTGTATTTTATATTTAAAATATACCTTTATGCTTTGCATGTTGTGAAAATGCGATAATTTCATACAAGTGTAGACTACCGCCCCTCAAGTGATGGGACTCGTTCATTCAATACATGGAATGTATAAAGAATGAAATAAATGAACTTATGTGACCTATATAAAATATATAATATACTGGAATTATAATATATATCTGTCTCATTTAGTTTTAATTCCATTAATATGACAATGAAATGAAAGTAGCATTCATGCGTACGTACAGCCTACCGTCTCCATGAACGGTGTATTTCATTTTTTTACATCCAAATGTTATGGAATAGTAGAAAATGAATTTATACTGTATATATAGGATATTTAAATCATTAATACTATTCTGGAGATGATGTAATTATAACTACATGGACGATTCTTTTCAAACAAGTTCATTTTTTACTCATGTACCAAACATCGACCATAAACGTCTGATATGAACTCACACAATTAACTAATTATTATAACATTATAATATGTTATATGAATTTAATAACAATATTTAATGTAGTTCCTTAAGAAATTATGAATTGACCAAAGTTTATTATTCATGAATATAAAGAAACGAACAAGACAAGTCAGACTTTAGTTAAGGGATCCAACCCCTCTCTTTCTTTTCAAGTACTATATTTTATGTAATTTATTTTATGATCCATGTTATTATGTTGTAGGATGTTCTTATATATTCACCATACTTTAATTTTTATTTTCATATCATGAGAGACCTCCTCTTAATCTCATCAATTCATTTTATGAATTTTTAAGTGGCGCCGTTAGGCTGCCGAATTTTCGCAAGAGATTTCTTATCTCACTTTTAATTCTGTGATATTTCCATTGGTCACCACTTATTTATGAAATGTGGTGTATTGTGTACTTACAATTGATATATATTATCATTATTCTATTAATATTATTGTTGTTCTGAAATTAATTTGGTGGTTATTATCTTTTGGTCATACGACTCGATTGATTACAACAAGGTAATGGGTTTTGATCTCACTTTTTATTCCCGTGAGATTCATGATACATTTACCTCTATTTTTTAGGTGGTGTATGTAATGCCCATTATTCTACTATTTGTGTAATATACTCTCTTTTATTTGTATTTACATCTTCATTGTAATAACCCTTCTTTGATGGGGTGTACGTTTAAAAAGATACCCAAACCGGTAAGGAAACCTTTCACCCTATTTTTAAAAAGTATTATTTTTGTTAGGTCTTTTAATTTACATATTCTTATGTTGGGATATGTTATTATATATCCGTATTGCTGTAAATGTTATGTCCAAGTGATGAGATACCCTTTTTATCTCTCATAAAATCATTTTCAGAATTCTAAAGTGACGTCGTTAGGCTGTCGAATTTCTGTAAGGGAACTTCTTATCCCAATTTTAATTCTTTGGGTTAAACCTCTACTATTTGATTATGTCATGCTATGAATATGTTTGGATGACCTCTAATTGTTTTACATTTAACATCCTCTTATATTGGGTGTATTTATATTTTTCACACATAATTATGTAATGGATTTATCCTTAATCTAATGATACCTACTTTGTAAGGGACTTCGTCTCAATCTCTTTTTGTTAAGGAATATTTTGTTTTATACATAACATTCTTTTATACGGTGTATAAACCACTTTGTATTTTACTTTTATTCAAAAGGAATATTTTATCTATGAAGAATTTTACTAAACGACAAAAAGTATGTTTCTTTTTAACATACGCGGTGACAAAGATCTTTCCGCCGCAGCGAGTGTTATTTGATCTTTGGCTTCCAAAACAAGCTGTAATGATTTTTAAAAGAAAATAAATACAGTATACTCTTTTATGTATTTTGGTATTGAAAATGGTTTTGATAATGGATTTATTATGTCAATATATTTAAGTGATATATTGTGATTGAAATCTTGAAATGTTTTCTTTTTTTTATATTTGTTTTATGATTTTATAATGGTACTTGGACATTTGACAGGTGGTTACGTGATAAACCAAATGGCGGGTGGTTACGTTATAACCTCCAATGCATTGGGTATGGAAGTAGGCCGTATGGCTATTCTATTTAGTGATATGTGTGGAAGTAGACCGTATTGTTATTCAATTTAATTATGTTTATGTCCCAAGTGACCTTTATATGTTATGTGTTATTTATATGGGTTTTGTGGTAATCTATTGGTTACAAAAGGGTAAGAAATTATCTTTTATTCATTGGAGAGTATTTAATACTTCATAAAGGTGAAAATTTTACTTATGACAGAGTATTCATGATTTACGTGTTTTTTTGAAAAATTTAATAGTTCTCCTTCTTTGTGTATCCTTTACTGGGTTTTTATGCTCATCCCAAGTTTTTGAATTTTTTTTACAGGACTTAAAGATGAATAGGGTCAAGGATGGGATCAAGGAAAGACATGCTATCTAAAACATGGAACTAGACATGTTTCTTTTTAAGTGTTTTTATTTTATGGAAACTTAGTAGAAGTGTCTACTTTGTAATCTTTTGATATGTAATAGTTATGTCCTAATTCACTAAAACTATACACCTAAAAAGATCCTCTATGTGAATTATTCATTTAATTCATGATTATGTAATGTTTTAAGGCCGGGTCCTTATAGTTTGTATCAAGGGTCGATTTAGATAACTTTAGAGGTTAGAGTGTTGTTTAAGCATAAGTGACATGTTGTTTACAACCCCAATGGTTATTATATTAGATGGAGTCATGGTTATGAATGTTTATCTTCCTCTTTAGTACATGATGACATTGTTGATATACTCAAACTGACATTTTGGTTTTTGTAAATGGAATGATCTTGTAGGAACCAAAGTAATATAGGATGTATAGAAAACTGTGATAGTTTTCTGAAAGAAAAACTGAAATATATGGGAGCTATAGTGAGAACTCTTGTGGTTATTCTCAACTAACTATCAGGAGTCATGACTAACCACTTGAACCTTGGTGGGTTCTCTAATGCATCATGTATAAGAGAACCAACTCGATGTGGAAGTTCAAGTAATAATTATAAATGTAACCATTAGTGTTTATATGATCCTTACTTATGAGGTAATTATGGGTTACTATATGTTATGATGGAAAATGAAAGTCAAGTGATAAACGTGAGGTTAATTATGTTATGGTTATTTTTAAATATTGTATCTCTTTTTGGGGAATTTTTTATAAATTATATAGTTTTTGGAAAAAGGAAAACATGTAGACCATGTGACAACCCGTCGCGTCGGATGAAGCTGTGGGAATCGATCCCACAACCAAATTGTGAGGGAGATTTATCGCCAACCACTGGACTACATGAAGTCCCTGATTAGTATTAATAATTATATTTAGTTAGATGATCTTATGAATCAAAAATAAGTTGATTTTGGGTTATCTATGGAAATTATTATCCTATCATTGAGGATATGTGATTAGGTTTACTACTTTTTAGTATGATACATTAATAGTAACTAATTTTATTTGGAGATAAATGTTAATATTTACCTTGGTAGACAATGTGATTGAATCCTTCAAAGATTTGGGTTTCAATCATAGTTTAGAGTATGTTGAGGAATTTTATATATAGCTGTTTATTGAATGGTATTTGATGACCTTTGGGTTTTGTGGGACATTTTATTGAGATTAAGAGTAGTTTTTCTTTTTGTAAAAGATTTTCCTTTTGGGGGATTATCTAATCTCATACTAAAATTTTGGTCTTGGTTACGGTCTAAAGACATGGGAAAGATGTAGTTCATCTTTTTTGGAATAGGTGATTCTCTTGAAGTTGATTGTAGCACTCTTAATGTGAACAAGTCATCCTAAATACTCACCTTTTGGAGAAAATATGAGTTTCTATAGGAAATCTAGTAAGAGATGAAAGTCTACATGACAAGTACTTATGTTTCCTTATGTTTTAGTTAATCCCATAAATAAATTACTTAATGAAATGTAACTTAAAACAAAAAACGTTGTCTGTTAACTTTTCCTATTGGGGAATCAAATATCGTTTAACCCATCACAAGATTATGATTTTCTGGTGGTTAACATTCTCCTAG
This sequence comes from Viscum album, assembly GCA_963277665.1. Lineage (NCBI taxonomy): Eukaryota > Viridiplantae > Streptophyta > Magnoliopsida > Santalales > Viscaceae > Viscum > Viscum album. The sequence goes on from OY728156.1 coordinate 345,142,959, forward strand.
ACATATTTTCCCATCACTCTCCATCAGAAAATGATGGATTGATTTCTCCTCCATATCCATGTTTTCATGAAATCCACGTATCTGTTGTCTCGGGTGACCATTGTACTTTTCTTTCTTTCTTTTAAAGTGATAGTTTAATTTACTCCTTTTCTGATGTGGGGATTTCAATGAAGTTTTCGAGCCCAATTTTAAAATTGCGAGGACGCAATTCCCAAAAGGGGAGAAGGATGTAACATCCCGAGTAAATAAAGAATATGACGTTTTCATATTTATCAATATTTGTGAATAAAATTTTAATATTACTTTAATGGTAATTCTATGCTTGATGGCGTACCCAATACGCAACAACGTGTTTCTTTGAAATCTTACGTCGCACACTAATAACAAAATAATGTTATTTTAAATGGTAGTTAACACCTAGCCATTTTAATGGAGGGAATGAACAGATCTAACTAAAAAATGATTATATATGTTTTTTAAATATTTTTACTTTTATCCAATAAATGTTAGAGGTTTAAATGCGAATGAATCCAATTTTAAGCGTAAATATTCTAATATTCTTTAAAAGGTAGATTAACCAACTTTTGATGGCGAACCCTTTTTAAATCCACTTTTGACAATTTTTTATGTTATATTGGACAAAATAAAATCTTTATTTAGAATTAGGACATCAAAATTTACTTTCTGTATGTTTTTTGTATTTTTCCGATAAAGTTCATTTTTTTAATGAATAGTGAATGATGTTGTATTTTAATTGAAAACGTCCTTTTAATCTAATTTATTTACATGGTTAGATTATCTTTTTAATTTATTTTAATGTTAAATTAGAAAATATTTTTACCATTTAATCCAATGGTGGACATTAGAATTAATTTCATTTTGAAATTGGACATAAACAAGTGTCAATATTTAGATGGATATTGTTTAATAAAAACAAGCTATTTGTTTTGATAGTGGGAATTAATTATAAATTAATTAATGCAACTTCTATGTTTTTAATTTCATAAAATTGAAATCATTTTTCAATTATTAATATCAAATTTACTTTGGATAAATTTTTGGTTTTTTTCTAACAATTGTTCATTTTTAATGAATAGTGAAAAATGCTGCATTTTACTTCAAAACTGCTTTTTCATCTAATTTAATTTTATAGTTAGATTATCCTTTTAATTGGTTTTAAAGTTTTATTGAATTATATTTTTATAATTTCATACAATTTTGGTCATTGGATGTAATTTCACTTTTAAATTGGATATAAAAACAAATCAATATTTTGATAGATTTTACTTCTTAAACTCGTCTTTGGTTATGGAAAATGGGAATTATTTTTAAAATAATTACTGCAATTTCTGTGTTTTTAATTTTATAAAATGGATTCCATATTTTTAATTAGAAGTTCCAAATTATGTAATTAAGACTCTTTTGTTTTTCTACATTATGAATTGTAACGATGTCAATAATCTTTCATTATCGTGATTAATTAGTAATCGGGTAGTTAAGGGTAATAAAATAACATCAAAATAATATAAAATGACCACAACTTGTGTCCAAATCCTTTTTTTGAGTCATGGACGACCATGGGATGCCTTGTGTCAAACTTTGGGACCCCATGGAATCACTTTAGTGTGATAGTGACCTTTTATTATTTTTTTAAGGAAAGTATAACCAAAGTATGTATCACCTGAGTAAAACAATTTTAGTTTTTTAATATAAACAAAATATTATACTAAAAATAGTCAATGGAAAGATAAAATTATTTCCTACATCATGGTATTTGTTTTATAATTTTTAGACATTATATAAATAAATATATTTATGACACCATGATGATGCAGTGATTACCTCATTAATAAACGATTTAAATAAAATGAAAATATTAGATAATATATAAGACATACACTTGTCTAAAAACTATTGAATGGGTTGATTTTGAACCATTATCACCTTATCCTAAAAATATATCATTTTGGGACCTTTAAAATCTGAAAATATTTTCATAATAAAGTAACATTTCATGACCTTCGAAGAGTGCCCCACCTCCCTCTTATAAAAGGCCCCTAACTCTACCCCCTTACACACACCTCTAAAGCCCTTGGATCTTCCATACCCTGGTAATAATATCTCTACACATCATTCTTTTAATCCTATAAGCCTTACCTTAGGCAGAAATCTCTTCAAGAAACCTTTTTGGGTCATAACAAGGAGAGTTACCTGATTTAAGGGTAATGTCTTCTCTTATGTCCTTTTGTTTTATTTTGCTTTTCCAACCCCCTAAAATCGTTTTATTACTTTCATTTGTAACAAAACCAATATATTCAATATACTAGGATGTTGTTATGGTAATTATTCGAGCTAAATTTACACACACCTCCATCTAATGGGTGAAGAACATACTGTTTCTGTGGATGACAAACTACTGCATCACGAAACAATGATTGTTCAGTTATCTCCTACCACCACTCATGGTGGGCATTGTGATGTCACTGTATTTTATATATGATATATATTGTATTTATGTTTTATATATTCTTCTTTATTTTATATTAAAAACACACCTTTATGCTTTGCATGTTGTGCAAATGCGATGATTTCATACGAGGAAGTGTGGACTACCGCCCCCTGAAGTGATGTGACTCGTTCATGCAATACATGTAATGTATAAAGAATGAAATTAGTGAACTTATGTTACCTATATAACATATATATTATACTGGAATGATAATATATTTATCTCTCATTTTGTTTTAATTTCATTAATATGGAAAAGAAATGAATGTAGCGTTCATGCGTATGTACGACCTACCGTCTCCATGAACGGTGCATTTCATTTTTTTTATCTCCAAATGTTATGGAATAGTATAAAATGAATTTATACTGGATATATAGTATATTTAAATCATTAATACTATTTTGGAGATGATGTACATATAACAACATGGACAATTCTTTTCAAACAAGTTCACTTTTGACTCATGTACCGAACATCAACCAAAAACGTCTGATATGAACTCACATAATTAACAAATTATTATAACATTATAATATGTGATATGAATTGAATAATAATATTTTAATTAGTTCCTTAAGAAATTATAAATTGACCAATGTTTATTATTCAATAATATAAAGAAACGAACAAGACAAGTCGGACTTGAGGTAAGGGATCCTACCTCTCTCCTTTCAAGTACTCTCTTTTATGCCATTTATTTTATGCTCCATGTTATAATGTTGGAGGATGTTATTTTATATTCTACATACTATAATTTGTATTTTCATATGATGAAAGACCCCCTCTCACTCTCATCGATTCATTTGAAGAATTTTTAAGTAGCGCCGTTAGGCTGTAGAATTTTCGTAAGGGATTTCTTATCTCAATTTTAATTCCGTGAGATTTCCATTGGTCACCACTTATTTATGGAATGTGGTGTATTGTGTACTGAAAATTAATATATATTATCATGATTCTATTTATATTCATGTTGTTCTGAAATTTATTTTGTGGTTATTACATTTTGTTCATACGACTCGATTAATTACAACGAGGTAAGGGGTTTTTATCTCACTTTTTATTCCTGTGAGATTCACACTACATTTGCCAACATTTCATTTTGTGTGGTATATGTAATTCCCATTATTATAATATTTGTGTAATATAATCTCATTTATGGGTATTTACATCTTCATTGTATGACCCTTCTTTCATGGGGTGTACGTTTCGAAAGTTACCCAAATCAGTAAGGGAACCATTTACCCTCCTTTTTAAAAAGAGTTCTTTTGTTAGGTATTTTAGTTTACAAATTCTTATGTTGGGATATGTTCTTATATATACTTATAACTTTAAATGTTAAGTCCAAGTGATGTGATACCCTTTTTATCTCTCATCAACTCAGTTTATGAATTTTAAAGTGACGTTGTTAGGCTGTCAAATTTCTGTAAGGGAACTTCTTAACCCAATTTCAATTCTTTGGGTTAAACCTCTACTTATTTATTATATCGTGCTATGAATATGTGTGGATGAAATCTTATTTTTTTACACTTAACATCCTCTTATATTGGGTGAATTCATATTTTTCACACATAATTCTGTAATGTATTTATCCTTAATCTAAGGATACCAACTTTGTAAGGGACTTCGTCTCAATCTCTTTTCGTTGAGGCATATTTTGTGTTATACACAACATCCTTTTTTATGGGGTATAAACCACTTTTACTTTTACTTTTATTCAAAAGGAATTATTTCTCTACAAATCATTTTACTAAATGACAAAAATAATGTTTCTTTTTAACGTACGTGGTGACAACGACCTTTCCGCCACCATGAGTATTATTTGATATTTGGCTTCCTCAAAAAGATGTAATGATTTTTAAAACAAAATAAATACCATATACTCTTTTATGTATTTTGGTATTGAAAATGGTTTTGATAATGGATTTGTTATGTCAATATATTTAAGTGATATATTGTGATTGAAATGTGGAAATGATTTCTTTCCATTATATTTGTTTTATGATTTTATAATGGTACTTGGACATTTGACGGGTGGTTACGTGATAAACCAAATGAATGGTGGTACCGTGAATACCAGGACGGGTGGTTACGTTATAACCTCCAATGCATTGGGTATTGAAGTCGACCGTATGGCAATTCCATTTTGTGATATGTGTGGAAGTCGACCGTATGGTTATTCCATTTAAGTATGTTTATGTCTGAAGTTACCTTTATATGATATGTGTTCATTATATGGGTTTTATGGTAATATTTTGGTTACAAAAGGGTAAGAAATTATATTTTATTCAGTGGATATTATTTACTACTTCATAAAGGTGAAAAGTATTACTTATGATGAAGTATTCATGATATAATTGTTGTTTTGAAAAAACTAATAGTTTTCCTTCTTTGTGTATCCTTTACTGGGCTTTTTATGCTCATCCCATGTTTTTGATTTGTTTTCCACAGGACATAAAGATGAATAGGGTCAAGGATAGGATCAAGGAAAGACATGCTATCTAAAACAAGTAACTAGACATGTTTCTTTTTAAGAGTTTTTATTTTATGGAAACTTAGTAGAAGTGTCTACATTGTAATCTTTTGAGATGTAATAGTTATTTCCTAATTCTCTAAAACTCTAAACCTGAAAATATCCTCTATGTGAGTTATTCATTTAATTCATGATTATGTAATTTTTTAAGGCCAGGTCCTTATACCAAGGACCTCATCACTCGAACCTCTACCTCTGTCTCGGTGGTCCCTCAACATTCTGCTGATTGTTGGTACAACGGGTCGAGCAGTCGCGAGCCATGTGGTCCTGCCCACTGAACGTATAACACTTTTTGGATCCCTACTGACTCCCTCTGGACTGCGAAACTCATACTGCTGACCTAGTGTCTTGGTGTAACCCTCTGGAAGACTTGTCCCACTTGGCCTCATGCGCCTGATTCCTACTACCTTCCGAAGACTATTCTTCCTGGGGTTAGCGGGCAATTATAGCTATCGGGGCCTTCTCCACAAGTAAGATCTATGTAAGATGGGCCTACTCTAGCACCCCAGCCTAGGTGGGGATGTTGAGGGTCACCACATAAGCCCTGCTCTCCCTCATGATCCCCTACTCGATGACTCGAGCCTTGAAGAAATGGTCTCACACCATATCCATACCGTAGCAGGAAAACTCTGTGAACCATACCGAGTACTCAGACACTGTCATGCTACCCTTCTGAATGTGAAGCTGCTACTGAATGTCCATAGAGCGCATTGTCGCAGTGGAAAAACTCCTCCCAAAAAAGCCTCTCGATGTCAACCCGGGTGAGGGTCATTTCATCGTGAACCTGGAATTTAAATCTCCACCATCTTAAAGCTGATCCCTGCTGAAGGCTCGCCACCAAGATCATCATCTGGTCGGGTGGTGTCCTCACTAAGCAGAATATAAGCTTCACAACCTCTAGCTAGTCCTCAACAACATGAGGACCTGTCTCTCCCCTGAACATGGGAGGTCTCTACCTCTGAATCTCATGTATGGCACTAAGACTATGAATTCCATATACCAGGACCACTGGTAGAAGGGGATTACCATCGGGTGGTGGTAGCACTAGGTCACCACCTCATTGGAGCCCTCAAAAACAGGTCCCTGTATGGATGCCTTGTCAGTGTGGGGGTTTCCCTCACACATCTGGATCCTCGCTGGTCGTCATTGTGGAGGCATCCTTAGATAAATCAAGTTGTTCCATAGTTATAAAATTATACCTGGTGAGAATAATTTCATTTGAAGTCACAAATCAAAAATGCTACCAGTATTCTCATGCATTGAGCTGAAAAGCTGGACATAAGGTTCCAGTGTATGGATACGTTGACCGCCGCACCAACCCTGGACTCCCCAATCCTGATGGTAGGACTCACAACACTTAACACTATTCCTCTAAAACGAAATCATAATCTCTTGGTATCTGAGGTAGAACCAACCACCTCTGATAGCACTTTTTCACAATCCGTCCCCCGGGGCCCGTGCAGTGACTAACCCAAGCCCGCCTATAGAATGCTATGGGTTGGAGACTAGTGTCGAGGTTGTAAACCTACAAGTGGGAGGTATTTTCCCAGATAACTTTACGCACATGAAAACCCAACCAAGTATCAACTCACAAGAATAGAGATAGTATAGCACTGTGAGGTGACAAAGTATGGTCACAACTGAATGTTAAAGGGCCAGAATAAAAAACCCAAAAGAAAGTACTGAAAGAAGTAAAGTACTAGAGTGCTCCAATGGCCATCTGCAGAAATCCACCGCTGATCAAAGGAGTAGTGTAGATACAGGAATCTAAGGGAGTACATCTCATCTGTTAGATCTCACTATGGTCTTCCTAGTCCAATTCCACCAAGTCCATCGTCAAAGCGTTTATCATCTACACGAGACACAACACACACATGGGAAGGGCCCATGAAGGGGGGGTGAGTAACACTAAATTAAGTAGGGACCCCCAAACCGACAAGGAAAGACCACATAACAAACAAGAATTTTAGTACAACGAAAAAGTACCCAACACAAGTCATGTCAGACCTAGTATCACTATAGGTAAAGGATAAATGGATCATCAAAACGTCGAAATCCTCGACTACTAGAGAACTCATGCTCTATCAGGTACAATGTGCCTACTCGGTCACACAAATCTACATCCCAATAACCTTGAACTATTGTGGTTCTCATCCCTGATGGGTACAATGGGCATGCCAGGTCACACAGAGCCGCTTCCCACCGTGGGTCTGTCAGGTCACACATAACTGCTTCCCACCTTGGCCAAACTGAGGTAATCCTCTTATCGAGTGACATGGGTCTACCAGGACACACCGAAATGCTCCCCACCATGGGCCTGCTAGGTCACACATAGCCGCTTCCAATAGGACCTTCGTCAAGAAGTCTTTAGATATTAGACAGCTGCAGGGTTCTGTACATAGTTTGCTTGGGAGGAATGCTCCTCAAGCCACTCGCCTCATCTTGATATCAATGGAAGTCACCAAAAAGTAATCCAAAATATCCTTCTCCTCAAGGGATTCCCAAATCCACAAATGTCTCATCAATCAGATGCAAGGTTTGCATGATACGTGCATTTTAGTGTCGAGGGCCCAGTTGGATTCCTGTTCGATCCAACCCGGCCATACACCAAATTTCTCCAAAACTTAGGTGGAGTCTCCCAAAAGAACCACCATGTCCTAAGGATCCTGAAACTGTATACAGTTCGTCAAATGTACATCCAGTATAGATGTTAGGGCCTGATTTGTGTAACTTGTCGGTACTGGGTCCGGGTCCGGTCCGCCTCGGTCGGACCGACCCGACCCGGTTCTGCATGGGCCGACCCGAATCAACTTGGGTTGACCCTAAAAGTCATGAGTCCAACCCAACCCGGGTCAACATGAACCGTTGGGCCTGGCCCGAACTTGCTGGGCCACGGGTCAGCCAACTAGGCTGCAGGTCGGCCTGCTGGGTCGCGGGTCGGGCCGCTGGGTCGACCCGGTGATGCCACCCGCCTGGCCGCATGGGCCGCCAGGGATACCCGTCCGTAGTGCGTCCGGGTAGGGATAACATGGCACATAGCCACATTATCAACTAAACCAACTGTGGTTGACCCAACAAGGAACCACTTGGCATCACGGGTCCTCTGTGCCATGGATGATGAGCCGCAACTTTACTGCCGGCATCACTGTTGGTGCGTGCCCCATCCACATGCCACTGGTCGATCTGGCAGCCTCTACTTCCACTGTTTCCAACGCAGGTCACGACCCAACTACCATGTGGGAATTCCATCGGGGGCGCACCCCACCCCTGCTTCATCGCTGCTAGGGGTCGCGTCTGATCCTTATGCCGGGCACACAGCCGGCGCCGCTGAGTGCTGTCGCTAGCGCCGGTCTCGGTGGTAGGGGCTAGTCGGGCCACTAGGCACACACCGATGGCCTCCTTCTAGTGTCTTATGAGCCTGTGGCCTTCGGGTATCACATTATTCACTTTGGTATGCCCTGATTCAGCTTTTCACCATCTCCCAAATGGTCGATCACAACCAATCCAAAAGTATAGGTGTTCGGCCCTTGTTCATATCGGCCTGCACCCTCTACGTTAGAAAAATAAATCTTCAGTTTCAAAAAAAGTTCAACAGAATTTCATGCATTGATATTAATCCCAATCCTAATGATAATACACAGCCACAAGCATATAAAAAAAATAATGGATCAACTTTTTTATGAGTTGATCCATTCTTATCATTTTAGAATAAAACGTAGGGAATACAAAATCAATCAACACAAACCTTACCTCTAAATGTTGGAGATCACTCGCGATTAAGGAGATTTCGTTGTTCGCCATCCCCGCAACATTCTTCCCCCATCGCTGCTCGAACGTCAAAATTTGATTCGGGGTTTCGACGTCGCAAATCAACTTCTGCTTAAATTGGCTCTGCCCTCTAAGGGTCCGTCATCGTGATGGTCCTTCAATACTTTGTTTCTTGGAGATTCTGTGTTGATACCTTCCTCCAAGCTCTATATATGTAGGAGAAGGGATAGTAAGTAATGATGTTGGAATATAATGGGGATTATTAATTTCGAAGCATCTTAATTCCCCAACGATATCGCTACTTAGGGATGCCACATCAAGCCATTTGTCGGCTTGAAACATCACAGGCCCCACCCCTTGTCTTGTCCATTGGAGGGTATGAAATAAAATAATAAAATTATTTCATTTCATTCCTTTTAAAATTTATAAAATTTAACTTTTTTTGTACCTACTGCGGTCAATGTAAAGCCTCCCATAAGTGAATCTGGGGGCTGCGGATTCAACAGTGCCCTCCGATTTTTAATCCGACCGATGATTCAAAAGTTAGAAAACCCCACTCACACGTTTTCTGAACGTACCTGAAAAAAAGTTTAGAAATTAATTCTAGGCACACCGGGCCTCGGAATCACAGGCTGTCAATTTTTATAGACTTGTAATAATTCCGTATAATTAAAAAATTAAAAATTTACATGGAAAATACGAGTCTTTACATTTTATCTTTATGCCAAGGGAAACATTGTTATATATCCTTGTGATGACTTGATTATGGAATGATGATTTTTCTACTCATGATTTAAGACTATTTAAAGGAGTTTTGTATTCATGGGTGGGATATTGATATATTAGTTATTCCATATGAAAATAGTTATATATCTTAATTATATAGATGATAGAATGAAAAAAATAGATTGATATTCTTTCGTCCAGTCATTGTATGGCATGAGTGGGATGTCATGGGGATTTTTTACTTAGTCAATATACTCACCCATTAAATATTAACATTATTGAATGTTAAATAATTTTATATCATTATAGTAGTAAAGGTATGATCGCATAACTCACTAGGGGAGAACCATGACATTATTGTCAGGGTTTATTGGGATATAGGTTAGTAGTTAGTAGAGTCATGGTGTTTTGGTGTTTTGTAACATTCATACCCTTATTCATTCATTGCCTTCAATATATTATTTACTATTTTGTACTGAAAAATTTATATTGTTTAGTTATTTTAGATAATTAGTTCTATTGGGTTACCATCATGAATCTTATACAATCATCTATTGGTTGTTTAATATTTTTTTATGAATGGTAAAATTTCAGGAAATGATTTATTAATGCCCCATGCCTTTATTTCTAGCCTTTACTATAAGGGAGATGTCAATTATGGTTATTGGAACCTTGTATCTACCCAATTTAGTGGGACTAGTTCGGGATGATAAATGTTTTCATGTCAATATCAATATTTATTTTTGTTAAATTTTCATATATAATTATTTTAAGGATATGAAACAAATTATTATTGGATGAATATGATATAAAATATTTTTATATGTCTTCTACATGATGTTTATTTCAAATCATGGTTACGTTAAAGTTAACACTATACCATTATATTATAATTCATTATGATTAATTATTTTTCATTAAAACTTTATAATACTTTAAAATATTAGGAGAATTATATGTTTTAATGAATAATTTCACATATATATTTTTTTATTTATTAAATTGTTTAATTTATGGGAATAAATTATTTTTGAATTGATTTTGATGATGAAATGATTATTTCAAAAAAATCACTTAATTAAACTTTTTTGGTTTATTTTTTTTAATGAAAATGAATCTTTTAAAATTCTATTTATAAAAGATAAAAGAGAATTTTTATTCAAATTTATTTTATAGAATTCAATATTAGTTTTGAATATTAATATTAAAAATAACACTTTATATTTTAATTTTTTATTAATTTACCAAATTTTGAAGTATATTTTTTATATAATATTTGTAATTATCAAGTAATTGCATTTTAGTTTTTTATGAATTTTTCTATTGGGGATGTTTTTCTATGAATATTTAATTTTGTAATTATCAAGTTGTGAATTGGTACTATTTAGAGAAAACTATACAATGCATAACTATATAATTACTTTTTTATCATACCTACCAAATTTATTATTTTTAGAAAGATTGGAGTGGTTTACTCAAAATGAAGAAAAATTATTTTCATAGATAACCAATTATTTTTTTAAGAATACTCTACATTTTTTGAACTAAATATATGCATGATTGAAGCTAGATTCCATTCATTCAATGTAATTATTCCACAACAATTTTTAAGGTTAATAAAATTTATTTCTCCCCTGATTTCATACATTGTGGAATTTAATTATTTATTTATATTCGTATGTGTTTTTATAGCCTTTTCTGTCTGGGATTAGTTATGGGTCATGAATTAGTTTTTAGTTTAAGATAATATGAGTTGATTTGTTAAGCTCATTCATGATTTCATTATTAGAGAATTTAGTTGATGATGAATTTTAAATGAGTTTCTAATTCAAATGTATTTAATTGAGAGATATTATAACTAATCAGTAAAAGATCATAAAAAATATAATATTAGATGAATATTTTCAAGATAAAAATTCTCTAGTAAAGTTAGTAGAATTTATGTTTTCATGGTGGCTATTATATTGGATGATTATTATTAAAACTAAGAGGATGCATTTTTATTTTCTGAGGGGGATCCATTAGATACATAGAGATTAAGATGGGAGGATTAGAGTAATTATATTCCAAAGGGAATTTATATGTAGTTATTCGATGGATTCTATGATACCAATGATTCTAGGGTAAATATAGGATTAATTGAATATGATTTTTTCATTTGGCAGGGAAGTCTCATGGAATAGCTTGGTTTTTTCTAAACTATATGTGCGATAATGCAGACTCAATTGAGTAGTGTGTTATAGGTTTAAAACCCAAAGTCCTTTCTACCATATTGAATGATCAATTGAATTTTGAAGGTTCATTTGGGATGTAAAAATGATGATATATTTTTTTATAGTTGTAAACAAATTAATAATGAAGAGGTAATTATTCACCCCATATTTCCTTTAATTTGGAAAACAATATTTATTTTTAATATCTATGTCATGGATAATAGTTTATTTCTACCTGAACATATATACAAGGTATATATTTGAATTATTAATGGATTTCAAATGAAACTTTTTTTACTTAATTTTCATTAATTCTAAAAAATTTATTTTGGGATTAACCCTTCAATATTGTACTCTCTAGTATTTATTATTGAATTATGAACTTGTTTTTTAATTCCAATATTTATGAGGATGATCATATTTTCAGTAAAAGATGGATTTTTTTTCTATTGGTGGGGAGAAAATTCCATATCAATTATGATATTCAAAAATCTATAATTGTTATAAAATATTTGATTGAGTGTGTGAAGTGGTGTGAAATGATTTTTCCTAAAGAAATTTTATAGGAAAATCATGAGAATATATGGGTACATCATGTGTAATTCATTTCAAACATTCAGTTAAATTGTTAACATTTGAATTAAATTTTGAAGAAAAAAATATATAATGAGTACCATGGTCCATATGATGGAATTATATACTTGGAAGAATCTATAATATTTGATGATATTTGGAGAAATAGATGTGATATTTATTGATAAAAAATTGAGGAGTGTTTGGTATGATTAAAGAGATATTAGATTTTGAGGATGTTGATGAGTTTTTAAAATTAAAGAAATCTAATGAATTTAGGAGATAGTGATGGAAAAATAGGTTATTTTTAAATAAAAAATGGTCAATATAGTGTTGTTATCTAAAAAAAGTGGATAAAGAACTCACAAAAACACCATTATATTCTATAGTGTGCTTTTGAGATAATATTTTCATTACTAGAATTCTATAGTCTATAACCTAGGGAAATTCATTCATGAAATTGAATTTTCATCATGTTGTATTTATTGAAAACATTCTCATGGATGTGTTATAGGTTTATTGATACTTAGTAGTGCTGAAAGTTAATGAATAAATTCTGAAAAATAGTAAATTATAACACATACATTTAGTGGGAAAATTTCATTTTGAAGAAGAATATATGGATTGTGAAGAATTAAAGGGTTATGGAGAATTTTAATGGTATTTTTCACTTTTTGATTTTCTATTATTCCATGAGGAGCCCCACAATGGATGGTTCAAATTTCTTTTTCATGCACAAAAAAAATGATACATACATGGTAATAAATAATTTTTTCGACAAGAGGAGCATGAATTAATATATGATGATTCAACAAGAAACCCATGATTAATATAGGCATGGGGAATCTTTTTGTTGAAGGGGAAAATGAATGTATTATTTTGAAATTTCAATTATAAGTCAATTCTACTACAAAAGTACATGTAATAAATTACTGTAATAGATAACTGATAGGGGAAAAGGATGAAAATAATTGTTTTGAATATTTTTTCTAGTTAAATTTATATCCAAGGATTCTAAATGGCTGGTAATAATGGGTGTATTGTATTCAACTGATTAAATGAAATTGAGATATGGGAATCATAGGGATAACTAGGCTGTGGTGGTGTTCTATCATTAAATAATTATAGTTCTCACAAAAATAATGATTATTGATTTTCAATAAACATTTTGTTAGACCAGCATTAATTCCAAGGATATTTATAAGGAGTTTTCGGAAGTGGTACATGTGTATTATTAAGGGTCTACACATAATCAAAAATTCAGAGTCACTCAAGGTCGAGTAAGTGGACATTAATTTGATTGTTTATTCATGAAAATTTGTGATGTACTGGGATCTTAGTTCCATTTCTTTACCCGTTTCCTTGGTATTTTTTATATCAATATATAAACATGTTTAGAAAGATCCCAACCAATACCCACATGTGATTAACAAAATCAAAACAATATTCCCTAAACTAAATTTTCTCAGTTATGTTATGTGTGTTATTAATATCTATTTATTTATTCAACTTATAATCACCCTAAATATCATATCATAGTAATAATAAATTATAAATAACAGTGTGTGTAGAAACTATATGATATATTATTGGAATTAATGTCAACTATAAGTTAACTGGATGCCATTCAATGATGTTTATAGAACGCTATGATATGTCTTATGAGGATTTGTTTACAATATATAATTAAAAATAAATACACAATTGATATGTATTAATCAATTTTTTTCCCAAATTAATGTTAATTTAAATATTTTGTAAGGAAAATTTATAATCACAAAAATATCTATAAATTTATGATATAATTTATTTTTCTCTTTTAATAATATATTGCATAGATTTTGAATTCCTGTGTCATCTTAATTTCAATACATTATTTCATTAATACATATGGAATGTAGTGTTATGGGATATTAATATAAAGTTATCTCATATCATTTATGACTAAATCAAATTAAAATAAGCATTAATTTTTATGGAATAATATATACCAGGGTACATTAAATCACATTGGTAGTAGAGAGCCATATAATAATTGGAAAACGCTCACCTTTGATTTTAGTGAATAATTATACAAAATTTTGGAGAAAATATAGAATTTTAAATATAATAAAATACATTTTAAATTGTTTTTTAAAGACCATAGTTGAAAAATATAATATTAAAATTAAGGGTGGATGTGGACCACACCATAGAAGAAGTTGTATATAGATTGAAAAATACTTATGAAAAACATGGAGGCCCATAATGAGAATTGAGGAATCCATAATCAGATTACTGAGTCCCTATCATAAATGGGTTCCTATAAAATATCCATACAATAATGTAATGTTTTTCATGTATTATGTTATCTATAGTTGAAGAAAACATTTTATAAAAGGGTCGAGAATTCCATTTCGGACTGATTGTTTTAGAATAGAAATATTTCATAGTGATTGGAGTAACATTCCATGTTATTTTTTTGGGGTGATTTACATGTGAATTTAAATTAGAGCGGATGAAGTGGAGTTTAACAAACTAGAAGTTACAACAAGATTTTAAGATTTTACACTCATTGTAGAATTTTTTGGTTATGTAATTACCATCAATAACTCAAAATCAAGTCAATGGTGTATATATAATTGAACATAAATATACATATATATTTTATGTAGAAGAATTTGGATATTGATTTATGTTTGAATTTTTAATTTTAATTTAGAAATTCATTTTTTATATAAGATACTTCAAAATATAAGAAAAATACATAGAAAATTTATAAATATTATTGATCATGGAGAAGGGAATTGTAGTTAATGGTTTGTGGGATTCATTGAATATATTTAATTGGAAAATTTTGTTGACATTGAATTATGTTCCAATAGATATTAACTTACGATGTTTTGAATAATTATTCTGATCATTGATGATCATAAAGATGAGATTAAAGCTTCATTGAGAACACCCATTGTGGTTTCTTATCGTATATTTATTTGATATCATCTTTTTTTCTACATGTTTGTTGAAATAATATTTTATAACCATCACAGAATAAATAGGGTAGAAGAGGGGTAATGGTTTTGGTCCTTTAGTATGCTGTTATCTTGTCCTAAAAAATTGTGAAAAAACCTATAGGGTAGTGATTAATTAGTATATAAACAAATCATTTACATCTTCCCCATGGATATACCTCAGTGCATATGAAACATGAAAAAAAATTATACCCATGATTAACTATTTAAATGCATTTTTCCTTTATTGGATATTATTAATGTTATAGATTCAATGTTTTTTACCAATGATATTGAAGGATAAAATTTAACATAATATAAGAATAAATTTCAAGTATCCTTAATTAAACCCAATATTATAGTGTGATGTTGGACCTCATGATACAACAACAACTAACTGAGTC
The DNA here is from genome assembly GCA_963277665.1 of Viscum album. Classification (NCBI taxonomy): domain Eukaryota; kingdom Viridiplantae; phylum Streptophyta; class Magnoliopsida; order Santalales; family Viscaceae; genus Viscum; species Viscum album. The sequence continues at coordinate 345,158,672 of OY728156.1, forward strand.
CCTAGTTATTTCTTGTTGAATATTTCAAAATAGGTTATAATCATGATGAATAAGTTAAATGAAAAGTGAGTACCCACTATTTATGGAATAAATTACAATGCATGTAAGAAAAAATTATATCACCTTTATAATAACCTATTTTTTATTTTTATTTTTAAACAATTCATGGAATTATTGTGAGTGATTCAACTGTAACATCAATGATAGTATAAGACATGTAATTATTGAATAATAATGTACATTCTTAAAATTACATCTTCAAAGACTTATATAATCTATTATTCCAAAAATATATGAATTTTCAATCAAAAAAGGAACTACAGAAAGAAATATTAATATTTATTTAGTTGATAATAAATTTAAAGTGTAAAATAAAAAGTTTATTTATAATATATTTGATTAAATTAAGAAGATATTAAGAGAAAATTTGAATATTTTATTCAAAATTCAAATTAAAAATTTTAAAATATTTGTGGACTCCGTTATTCAATAAAATATTATGATACAATAACGAATATAATATAGATATTACCATCATTTTATAATCCATCGGTTTTTATACTCAACGAAGTAAATATTTAGTATATTTCTCTTAATTATTTACATAAAAATAAGGTTTCATATTAAATGTGAGTTTATCTAGATAGTTATAAAGATCATTCATAAAAGGGATGTAATTTAATTCTATGAAGAAATAAGTGTTTAAGAGACTAAAATTCAATAAGATGTATGTTTTAATTTGTTATTTATAGTAGAAAGATATCTTAATTGAGGTAATGTAATAATTTAGGATAATAATTTTATATATATTTTTATTTCTGTAATGTATAGTTACATCACTATGATTTTCCTAAAAATATTTTATTGAGAGGATACTATGTTAAAATTATCTCATAAATAAGGAATGATGTTTCATTATAAGGAAAAATATTTTAAGAAATGTTTATGGGAAGGAATTTTAGAATTTTTTTTGTATGAATAGAGGAATATGATATTACGGAATGTCGATTATAAGGAATTTAAAATGAGTTTTTATCACACATAGAAACTATATGATATCCTTATAGGATAAATTTAATTCCAATCTAGAGGAGGATGATCAACCATAGGGTGTTCTTGATTTCATGGAAGATTTAGAAATGGATATTGACGATTATTATCTATAAATAGTTATATTGATATACATTTTAGGATTTTTGAACATGATCAAAATTTGTATTGATGATCTTGAATATTAATATGACAATGTTGGGAAAATCAGGAGTATAAAATTGATCATGTAAGACTAAAATATTTATTTAACTATATGTTGAAGGGTGTAGGCTATAAAAAGACTAGTGGTGATCTTATTATGTTCATTGAGGAGGAAGTAAGTTATATAAAAATGATTAAAGATTTAATCATATCATTAATAAAGAAGATATAACATGAAATAAACATAGATATCTCGAAGAATATTGAATATTTTCAGATATTTTCATGAGTTGTTTTTACAGATATAATTAAACATGACTAAGAAAATTAAAGGAAGTGATATGTTCTCAAATACAAAATTACATGGGTAAAATTTTTCTTGGATATACTTTTGTAACATCTAAACTAGAATATGTATGTTTTGATGGAAATGTTAAATATATTAATAGATAATTTTTTCAATCAACGAGAATATAATAATAGTTGATGAGTTCTTCAGAATAATGGCATAAACAAGAGGGGTGTAAGTAAGAGAATTTTTTATAGTGATTTTCTAATTATTATATATGTAGGCCTTAAAATATCTTATTTTTGTGATATTGATTTCTTACTTTATGGGTGAATCAATTAGATGAGATTCCCTAGATGCGCACTCTGGGTCTGCTGCTAAATATGATTTCTCTTAATAGTTGCTCTTATACAAAGTTATATGAAAATATATTTATTTTACATCATTACCGAATAGTGAAAATTATAACTCATAAATAGTCTCCCATGAAAATAAGTTGTATATTAATTGATGATTAGCTACATAATAATCTTATTTTAATATTCAAGTTATCATTTCCCTATAATTGAGTCCCACTAGAATAACTTCTAGTTTTCTCCAAAGATATAATAATCTTTCTAACCAATGGAATGGAATCTTAAGAAAGGATTGATATTAAACACTCATTTAGTAAAAAAATCATTAACATATATCAAAGGGTAATATCATAATAAAATGAGAAATCATTAGAAGAGGAAGAATATTTTATTAAATGAACATAGAACAATAAGAGATATCAAAACGTCATAAAAATATGGAAATGTAATCCCAAGTGAAAAATAAAATATAATACAATAATTGTGATATATGGTAAAAATTATGTATGAAACAAATTCATAGGCATATGACATAGAATGTGGAAAATATTATAACAAATCATGATCTTTTGGACATCAAAAAATGTTATCATTTCCATGCTCATTCTTAGGAACAAAATTATATGTGAACATATCTACACAATATCATCTAAATAGAACATATACAATATTGTTTTTGTAAATTCATTTAAAAAATTGATATGTGATGATTTATAAACACAGTTGTGTAAAAAATATTATTCAAGATCTTCTGCATGGAACAACATGTCGTCAAAACTGTACATGATCATGTCCAAGAAGAATTTATGTGATCAATGTTATATCTGATCATGTCCATGAACAGTCATGTGAGTAATGATATTCATGATCATTTATATGAACAAATTTTATCAAAAAATATATACATGATCATTCCCACATACAAAATTCTTATCTCATGAGATATAAAAATTTAACCAATTCATTAGAAAGCTATGTCACATCCATATCTTTCTATTATGTTACTTTTTTTCTCTTCTATTTTGGGCCTAACATCCTGTAATTAGATTCCCCTATACCTCCTTGAATTTGGAATATTTTGGACAAGTTTTAGTGGATAGAACTTGGTGCGTTGTTTGGTCATAGAATTTACTAAACCATGCTGGAAAACAATGCATAGTAGTCCAGCTCATAAAATATGTTACATAATTCTAATTCTTCCCTTCATAGCTTAATCATAATGCACCCCTATCTTCCCCCATTTCTTCCTCCCAGCCATTGAATGTTTCCAAGCATCCTCATGCTCTCTTAAATGTCATTTTTAAGGGGGTTTTGTAAAGAACACTTGATGATAGTTTAAATATGTGATTTTATTCGTTTTTTCCATTTCATTATGTTTTATTCCCCCATTCTTAATTTTCCAAATTTTGAACAACTAGGGCTTTGTGCCTAGGATTTAATTTGCTGTTTCTTGGTCCATTGTTGTGGTTTAGGCTTCGTTTTCGTTCCCTTGTGGTGAAGAGGTGGTGTGGTTGAAGTTCACACATGGATTTGGGGTTTTCAATATATAAGGTATGTGTTTCCCCAGATAAAAATTCATAGATTAAATTATCCTTATTTTTTAAATTTTATATAATGTTTTTCCCCATTTTAGTGTGCTTTGAAAATCATCTTTTGTAGCTTTTTTGATCTATTAATTTTAAAGTATCATTTTGGAACTAAATTTGGTGTTTTTAATGTGTTTTCTATATTGTATCATTTTGGGTTGTTTTATGATCCATGAAACAATTTTATTAAATGTTTTTTGGGATTAACAATCTAGTTGGGTATGGTATTGATGTGTAATTGGCCCTGAAAGAGGGGTTTTGGGAGGATTTTGGTCTGGATCAAAATTGTTTTAATACATGGAATTGATTTATAAATTTTTTGAATGGTTTAGTGAGTTACACAAGGAGTGAAAAGGATGTTCAGGTACAGTTTGGTGAGTGTATGTTTCATAAGTTCTGTTTTTATATGAAAATGTTATTTTTAACATGTGGAATTGGATTAAGAACAATGAGGAAATCCCGGGTATCAAGGTTGGTAGACTGAGACTATTATGCTATTGATTCGGTAGTGGTATCATCCTTGTTTAACTAAGAATGTTTGAAGGTGACAAGAGTAACTAAAACTTGAGAATGTTTGGGGACTACTAGGTCATTGGGGTTTACCCTCCAAGTGGATCGTGCATGATAAGTTTGTTGATTATGGATATGTTTACCCCAAGATAAGATGTACCTAGGTCCCCACAACATGATAGTTCCTAGTGGTGTTCCCATTACTTGTTATCAATGACTATATAGTACTCACCATTGTTATATGGTGTTTCTGGATCGAAAATTCCATATCATGTGTGTTTTATTCAAATGTTCCCATTCTTCAGTGATACTTCCTTAAGAAGTCATTTGTTTGAAGTTGCATCATTTTTAAAAGTGAAACGAGTTTTTCTTTTTTATAGAATCTTTCCAGCATTTTGTATTAACATGTTTATCATAGGGAATATATTAGGTGGAATCCTACTAGGTTTAGGATCACACACTACACTCACATTTGGGTGTAAGTATACTTCATTATGTTTGACACAAATAAGGGAGTGGTATTTGTAGATGATTGTTTTGTTTGTTAGCTTCCAAAAATGGTGTGGTATTGTGGAGAAGGCATGGTGATGATGAAACCTTTCCATGTGGTGGTTCATGATTTGTATATTCTATTAAATTGGAGTTGTGTCCCTCTTGAGGTTTTTCTAAAACCATGTATTTAAATTCTGAATTTTATTACATGTTTGTTGTAATGAATTTTTAGATTCAGGTTATTTATTTTTTTGGTTGTTTTATGAGTCCAAAATCAATTAAATCATTTCCAACCCATTATATTTGATACCCAGTCAATTGTTCTATCCCATGGGAATAGGTAACGCCCTTTGGGGCTTACCGTGGACCGGGTCGGGTTCCGGTTTTCATGGTAACCCGATATGGTTAATCAAAAAATGGTATCAGAGAATAGATGAGCTTCTAGTGATATATTATTATATGAGATGTGTCTAGTATTACATGAGATAGGATTTTCAAGGCTCAAATTTCTAGTTTCATGTAGGGTGTCTTTCATTTACCTCTCGTGATAGACCTTGAGTCGCCAAGGGATGTTGGGATTTTTTTTGAATTCACTTCCTGGTGAGATGTGTAGGATAAAGATTTCACATGGACATTGAGAGGGCATTAAGAAGTTGTTCATTAAATTATTGAGATGAGTTTTATTTATTTAAATCATATTTTCTTGTTGAAATTTATCATAATTTTTATACTAATGTTTTCTCTGGTGTTTGTTTCCTTTTGTAGAAACATGCCTCTTCAGAAATCTCCCATGCACCCATGGGAGGATGGTAGAGAGAGTTACCACTCACCGCTTTATCAAAGAATGGTGAAAGATGTGGTCTAAACTATTCATGATCTAGGAAAGGGAGTGGCTTTAGCTCCTACTCCTGCTAGATAATATTAGTCTTCTCTTAGGAAGCACAAAGCCTAGTTGTTTCTGTAGAACATGCCTTCTACCTTTTGAGGTAGCACGAAACCCCAAGAAGTAGAGGAATGGTTTCAGAAGATTGAGTGCATTTTAAAGTTCCATGACACACCTGAGGATTTTAGGGTAAACCTTGTGTCATTTATGTCAGAGGTTCTAAGATAAAGGATATGGGAATTAGTGCTTAATGTTGGGAAGCTTGACCAAATGATCTAGATGGACATCAAGGTTACCTTAAATGACTAGTACTGTCTAGAAGTCTTGGCTTATTCCAGATCCTGGGATTTTATGGAACTCATATAGGGGGGTCATCTAGTGATGGAGTATGACATCTAGTTAACTGATCTAGTCTGATATTCACCTTAAATGGTCTCCAATGAGGATATTAAGGCCCATATTTTCGAGATGGGTCTTCGGTTGGAGATCTATTCTTAGGTAATAATGTTGAAGATGAAGACAAATACATAAGTGGTTTATTGGGATTGTATATTAGATATTGTTCACAATGGAAGGCTTGAATTCTCTAGGATGGTATCAGTAATGGGAAGTGGTAGTTCCCCTAGAAGAAAAGGAAGTGTGGGGATAAGGGGAAGAAGGGAGGTGGTAGTTATGGCCATCCTCCTAGGTAGTTTTAATTTGTGAATTCTGATATGTGGTCTATCATCTGCCACCAGTGTGGGAGGCCAGAGAACATCCAAACTACATGTAGATATATTTCTAGGCCTTGATATTAGTGTGAATTTATATGGAATATATATATCTTTTTCATGTTGGCACGTTCAATCGATTTTAGGCCGGATTTTTGGAATCCAGGGGAGTTCCAGTTCAATCAGATCCATCAAGGATGGTGGGTTCTTTGTCTGGTGGCTATGGTTCCAAGGCCATATCATATTTTAGGATGGGTAAGTACATATTAGAGACATAGAAGAGTGGTTGTTCTTAGTCATAGACATGGAATATCAAAGTTATTGATCATGCATTATTGGGATCTGATGAAGGGGATTCAATATTTTGAGGTAGCATTTTGATTTTATCTTCTTTATCTTTTGTTATCTTTGAAACAGGTTCTACTGTTTCTTTTATCTTTGTCTGTATTTTCAACCTGATGAATTTACTAACCAATTTTCATTCTTTTGTAATGTATTTGGTGACTTCATTGGGTAAAATGAAGGAAACAGGTCTCTGGTTTCCATCGTGTCAACTTAATATGTCTGGGGTTGAGATGGAGTAGGACCTCCAAGTCGTAGATATGGAATTTTTCATTGTAATCCATAGCATGGACTGGTTAGTTCATTTTCAAGCATATATCGATTGTTACAGGTGGTGGGTGAGTATCATGGAACCTGATCGAAGTCCTCAAGATTTTCTTGGGTAATGGGATCCTCAGTCGGGTCATGTGAGACCTCCACTCCCAGAGTTAGGGAATATTTTCTTCCCCTTTACTTCACTCATTCTAGAGGAAGATGGTCATGATCTAGAGGGTGGATTACCTCATATAGTGTATGAGTTCCCAAAGGTGTTTCTAGATGATTTTTCAGGATTTCCACGAGAGTGGAACGTGAAGATCTTGATTTATTTGGAACTAGGAAAATAGGTGATATCTCATCCTTCATATTGTATGGCCCCCAACTCATGGATGGAATTAGAGGTACAACTGGATGATTTGGAATCTGAAGTATTCATTCTTATGATTGTCTCTCCTTGGGTTTCTCCTGTGCTTTTAGTGAAGATGGTCGATGGATCCCTATGGTTGTGCATTTATTACGAGAAGCTAAATAAAGTAACCATAAATAAAAAATATCCATTACCAAGAATAAATAACAAGTTTGATCGATTAAAGAATGAAAAGTGTTTTTCCAAGATAGACTAGTGTTTGGTTTACCACAAATTTAGGGTGAGAGAGGTGAATATCCTGAAGACATATTTTTGATGTAGGTACTGCCTCATTGAGTACATGGTCATGACATTCGGATTGACAAATGCTCCAGAGGTATTTATGACACTCATGAATAATGGGTTTCAATAATATCTTGACTCATTTGTTGTGGTATTTGTGGACTACATATAGGTTTACTCTCGATATGAATAAGAGCATGAGAATCATTTCTGATCTTGTTGGGAACTTTTTGGGATCCTCACCTTTATGAAATGTTTTCTAAGTTCCCTTAGTTGATTATGGATGTGAAGTTTCTAGGTCATTTAATCATAGAACAGGGGATTTCAGTGGACCCAAATAAGATTAGTGCAGTTATGTCTTGGGAGCAGCTGAAGAATGTGTTTGAGATTAGAAGTTTCCTCAACCTAGAAGGTTATTATAGGCTATTTTTTCCAGATGTCTCTTAACATTATTCACTGATGATCTCTCTCTTCTATAAAGGTGAAAAGTTTGAATGTGTCCAAGAATTTTAGAAATCCAATGATGAGTAGAAGAGGTAGTTGAATACCTCCCCCATATTGACATTTCCAGAATCTTAAAAAGGGATATGTGGTGTATTATGATCCTTTGTTTATGGGTCCCGATGTGTTCTTATCCAAGATTATCATGTGATAGAGTATGGCTCTTTCCAACTCAGACCACATGAATAGAATACTACCCAATACATGACTTGGAGTTAGTGGAAGTGATTCATGCAATGAATAATTGTAGTCAGTACCTATTTGGAGAGAAGTTTGTGGTATAATATGATCATAAGAGCCTAGCCTATATTTTCTCGTAGAAGGATCATACATAGGACATTTCCATTGGATCACGTACATGTAGGGGATCGATTCTAACATCATATATAGCCTAGGAATGGTTAATGTGGTGGTTAATTTCGTGAGTAGAAATGTTCCAGTTCATGATTTGAGGAAGTCCAGTGATGAGTGGACTTTAATGGTAATATTTGCTCAGATGAATGTGGAGAGAAAGGAGCACAATATAGGTGTGTTCTTGTGGAAAATTTAGTTAATCCCTTCACTTCACGAGTTGATTCATCAAGATTATCCTGATGAAAATCTATGTTAGCAGTCAATGAAGCTTCATCATTGTGGGGATGTGTATTTAGATTGGTCTTTTTCTCTTGAGGACATCATGTATGAGGTGAGATATCATTGATATTGTATCGAGGTGTTATACTTGTCAGCAGGTGAAAGAAGACCATTAGAGGCCCTCTGGGTTTCTTCAGTGGTTACCCATTCCTACCTAGAAGTGGGATGAGTTCACCATTGACATTATTGTTCTATTACCCCATACACCTCCTTTTTATAACTCTATTTTGGTGGTGATTGATTATTTTTCCAAATCAACCCAGATTATTTGGATCATAGATATAGCTAAATTGGATGAGTTGGGCAGATTTTATATTCAGTAGGTGGTTAGTTTTCATAGTGTTTCATCAGAAGTTGTTCAAGATTGAGACCCATACTTCACCTCGTGGTTTTGGGAAGGACTTCAGAAGGATTTTGGGTCACAAACTAAGATGAACGCGACATACCATCCTTAGATTGATGGCCAGACAGAGTGAGAAAATCAGATTCTGGAAGACATGCTCTGTTCATCATTCTTGGACATTATTGGATCATGGGATAACAATTTTGGATTGATTGAGTTTCCATATAATAATAGTTAACAGTCCTTGATTAGAATAGCTCCTTTCTAGGCACTCTATGGTCTGCCTTGACTCCCCCTATGTTGTGTTGATGAAATGACCCACTAATTCCCATTGTCTTGAGAGTAGAACGATTCATTACTGGGAATTAGGTGACATCCTTGAGATGAAAAAGGCTGGAAATAAATGCTGAATGGTTTCATAGAGAGTGGGGAATGACTTAGCCTTTGATGTATAAAAAACCAGACAAAGTATTCACAATTATCTCACTATATGATTCTTGAAATAGCCTAAGACATTTCAAATCATTCTCTTTAAATCAATCATCCATGGTAATCTCAACAGAAGATAAACCAACATCAAAGTAAATAGAAGAAAGAAAGTAAATAAACTCCAAGAAAAAAACAAGAATCCATGCCCCATAAGATCTATGCTCAAATATTACCAAGAATCCCAAAGTATCACGACATAGTGCAAAAGAATTTGGATACTTAACCTTTTCCCATGTCCAAGAAGGTAACATATTCAAAAGAACCCAAGTTTCAATGAAGCGGTGCATATAAAACTCAGTAGGTTTTCCCAATGGCCACCCTACTCGCATAACTATGATATAATAGTTAAAAAATTATATAAAATAGTTTATATAAAAAATTACCAAAACTGTTTATAACCAAATATAAACAAGTTCCAAAACCAACTAAAAAAATATAAAAAAAAATTAAATTAAACCTTTTATCAGAAATATGGTTTTCAAAAAATAACTTATCATTGCTTATAATGAAATTGTGATTATTATTTTGGAATACCCATTCCCCAGTCCACAACACACCCAGACATGTATGCTACATTCAACAATTCTATTCTCATGAGAGGTCTCTTGTCCAATCAATTTTTTCCCATAGATACCTACCCCTAATCAAGGGTTATGTACCTTATACCATTGTGTTACTCATCCCTTATTCAAAACTTGTTAAGCATAAACTCACACCAACACTTTGTATTACAAATATGTCCATTACAAAAATAAACCACTTCAATAAAACTAAAATTTTATTGAATACCAAATCCCAACAAATTTCAAAAGAAACATTTTATTTAAAAAAATAACCTTTTTTAAAAATATGTAATTCAATTCTTTTTCTGATAATCCAAAAAAATACCCCTTTTAAAATATCTTTTTAAAAAGTACAAATAAATTAAATTCCCACATTAACAAAATTTTCCAGATTCAACAAATCACCACTCATGAAGGTTTCCAACAAGTTTTTAATAATAAATTCACAATGAATTCAGCACAATACATTCAATTGAAAGAATTAAAATCAATTATATTAAGAAAATTCAAGAGTTAATCTACCTACCTCAATGGTTTTGATGAATTTCCACAAAGGACGAAGAATGATCACAAAACCTGGGTCGATTGTTCAATGAAATGGCCTTATATACCTTCTCATATCAACAAAAAATCCAAATCTAATCTTATTGGGAAACAAAAACACATATCTACCCATAACTGGAATAGATCATAGAACCCAGAGAATAGAATAAGTATATCTAATAGAAAACTTACTTGATGGGATGTACCACAGATGCAATGAAGATTCAAAGTAGATCGGATCGATCTAGAAGGAGTGCCTCTGAAAATCACCAAGAGAGAGATTAGGGTCAAGAGCCATGAAGAGTCAACCAAAAGAATGAGAGGGAACAACCACAATAGTGATTTCAATCTGGGCATGTTACGAGTCACAATGTGTACCCCTTGGTCACATCGTGTTGGCCACGCTGGATAAGTACACCAAAAAACCCGTTTCCTTGGGTTAAAAAATCAATATTTAAACACTACATGATGTGTAACATAGGTTCACGATGGGTACCAGCACACAGTGTGACCCCCACTTCATGAATTGAATTTGTCCCCAATTACACATCTTGTACTCTTGGTACACGCTGTGGGACAGTCTTGAAATCAACAGTAAACCCCACCAAATAGATTTTAAGTATTTTTTTTATCACAAGGTACCTTAGAGAAAGGGAAATATTACCCGATCTAGGTTTCAAGATTCTACAAATTAGAAACCTGGGGTAATATATTCTCCCCCCAATTGGACTTTCTATCTTTTGAAAGTAGAAAACCCTCACTTCCCAAAAAGATTTTCAACCATTGTTCATTAATTTCCTTCTCGCGTTCACAATTTTATTCCTAGAATAGACCATGAGGCGATAATAACCACACTAGACTGATACTTTTTACATTGAATACGTTATCTTCCCTATCCACAATCTATACTGGGATATGTATCAACAAAGCATCTAACTCTAGGTCAATGTGATCCAATATGATCACATAGTCAGAATCAGGTGGATACTTTTTCAAGTGGTATACATGGACCAAATTGTGCACTAAACTGAACTATAGAGGTAAATAAAACCAATATTCCACCTCTCTGACCCATTCCAATATCTTAAAGGGGCATATGTATCAAGGAGGTAACTTTCCCTATTTCCTAAAATGATAATTTTCAAGCCATAGAAATATCCTCAAGAAAACATGATCACCCATGTCAAAGGACAATGGTCTTCGATGGTGATCTGTATATTATTATTGACGACTCTTAGCCACATACATCCTCTTTTTGATCAAATAGATCTTCTCAATTTTTTCATGGACAATGTTCATACCAACTAGTAATGTCTTTCCCGTTACTACCCAACATAGTGGATAATGATAAGGATTCCCATACTTTTATTTAAACAAAGCCATGTGTATCGAGGCATGATAGATATTATTGTATGAGAACTCCACAAAGGGTATATGATCTTTCCATGAGCCACCAAAATACAATACACAAGCCCAAAACATGTCTTATAACACTCCTTTCATCCTCTATGATTGGCCATCTATCTGAGGATGATATGTTCTGCTCATATTCAAATGAGTCCCAGGGGAATTTGGTAAGGATTTCCAAAAACGAGATGTAAACATTGGATCTCTATCTAAAATGATTGAAATGTGTATGTTATGCCACTTCACCACAAATTTGATATAAATTTTGGACAAATCCTCTCTTATATGAGTTTAACAAATTGAGATGAAATGAGACAACTTGGTAATCCAATCCACTATCACCAAGATGGAATTTTCTTTTTGAACCATTATAGGAAGTCCTGTAACAAAATCCGTCTCTACAGTCTCCCATTTCCACACTCGAATAGGTAAAGGCTACAATATACCTACAAGTCTCTAATTCTAAGATTCATCTTACGGAAATGACAAGAATCACGAGACTAACTATGACACCTTTCTTTTCATGCCACTCCGCCAAAACAACACCTTCAATGACTTATACATCTTTTGTATGCCTGGATGTACATCCCATCTCAAATAGTGGTAAGCATGAAGGATTTGTTCCTGAAAATTCATAGGTACAACCATATTAACTCCAAAACACAAAAATGAACTCCTATCAAGATTTCATCCCTCAATGGTCTACCAACCACAGAGTTCTGATTTCATAACCTGACATTCAGCATTAGATTTTTTAACCTATTTGACCATATTTTCCAAATAAAGAACATGCGTAGCTAAAATAACAGCATCACCTCAGTCTTCACATTCCACATGCATGCCAGCTAGGACCAACATCAACTACCAGTTAACTGAAGCTTCACTCTCCACATGATTAAATTACTTTCCTCTCAATACATTCACCATTGAATTACCTTTTCCATGTGTATATATCAAGTCAAAGACAAACATTTGGAGACACTCCATCCATATCCTTTTCATCATATTGAAATCATGCTATGATAAAATTTATTTCAAGATTTTATGATTTGTAAACACAATTAATTTCTCACCGAAGAGATAATGTATCCATGTTTTCAAAGAATGGACAACTATAGCTTACTCTGAATCATGTGTTGGGTAATTCTTCTCATGAACCCTCAAATAAATTTAACCATAAGAAACCACATGGTCTCCCCTACAATAGAACACACCCCAACTCTGATCTTGAAGCATCACATTACACCACATAACCCATTCCTTATTCTGGAAAATTCATTATAGGTGATGATATAAGATTAACCTTCATCACCTGGAATGATTTCTAGCATTCATATGTCCATTATAATGGAGCATTATTCTTTTTCAAAGCTATCATAAGTGAATCTAGACTTAATAAATCACACCCAATGTGTCGGTAATATCCATCTAGACTAAGACCACATAGTATCTTGAATAAATTATTCGATGGTTTCTACAAGATACTAGCTTTTATATTTTCAGGATCAACAAAAATGCATTTATAAGAATTGGAATGGCTATGAAAACGTACTTCTTATATACAAAAATCACACTTTGATAATTTCACATAAAAATGGTGATATCTCAAAATCTTTAAGACTATTTCCAGGGGTCCCTCATGGTTGTACCTTGTCTTTGAATACACCAAAATATCAACCAAAAACACTAAAAAAAAGAATCCAGATATCGCTGAAATATCTGATTCATCAAATCCATGAAGACCACTAGTGCATTTATCATACTGAAAGGCATGACTACATATTCTTTGTGAAAATATTTTCTACTAAAATTTATATTTGGAATATTTTCCATCCAAAATCGAAATTAGTAATATTCTGATAACAATTCAATTTTATAGAAGCACTGGGAACCCCTTAATCGATCAAATAGATCATCAATGAATAGAAGTGGATATGTTATCTTTATTGTAACATTGTTCATATTACAGTAATCAACACACAAAAAGAATATTTTAATCCTATTTCTTCATAAACAATACCGGTGCTACCCATAGAGACATATTTGGACGAATTAAAACCCTGATTTCTAGCTCCTCCTAGTGAACTTTCAATTATCGTAACTCTTTTGGTACCATCTTATAGGACAAAAGGGAAATATGACTAGTTCCCAGAAGATGATCAATTGTAAACACTGATTCAGTTATAGGTGGTGACCCTAAGAATTTCTTGTGAAATAAATTTAGATATTGATCCACAATTGCTAGAAAAATATTTTCCTTGATCTCTTCTATGGATTCCAAACTCAAAACATCCAAATGATAGGAGATCATTCCCACTGTTGGTTCCAACAACCTATTTTCACCTGTCTTTACAACCTGTTCTCCTCTAAAGAGATTCCCACTCCATTGTTGGTGGTGAAAATAAAAGTTTTTCCATAGTAATCGATGTGATACGTGAACGTGGTAAAAAAATACAATCCCAAGATTACATCAAAGATGTCCTTGTGCAACTTAGAGAAGTCTCATTTTATCTCAACTTCATAAACAGTTATAGCACATGCTCTACAAAGTCTTGACATTCTCTTTCCCTAAGAGAAGTTTTAAATTTTAAAATATAAGACATCATTTAAATCATTAAACATAGAAAATAAAGAGCATGATATGAAATGAAATAATTTGATGCACCCGTATTAAAGAGAACTTGCACAAGGGTAGAATTCAAAAGAATTATACCTCTCATCCTAGATTGTACTTCCAGATCATTGACAATCATCTTATTGGATCTATATAATTTTTTCTTGGTTTCACTGTTCTCCTTATTTACTTGCTAATATTTCTCTAGCTGAGGAGTCATGGTATTTCTAGAATCACCCTAGCTAGCTCTACTCTACTGAAGAGACTGATTCTACTGTCCTCTCTCGGTCGAAGAAAAAAATGATTGCAATGCCTAAGAAGTGTCTTGAGCTCATAGCCTTATGGAAATTTGAAAATAGAACTGAAGATTCCCCATCAGGTTTCGGTAAAATAATTCTCTAGTTTGTTCCAAACACTCTCTCTATGCATGGTCAAATGAACAACATTGAAAACAGTCTGCTTTCATCTTGGTTTGTTGATAAAGGTTCATTGATCCAGTCGTCTGATTCATATTTACACTTCCACATTGAAAATATGTGTCCCTTTTTTTATTTCTCCTAGAGTTTGAGTTCCCTCCATTCCCTATTGGTATCATCATACCTCCTCCCATAGGTCTCAAGATATCATATTTAGCCACAGTTGTTTTATTCCCTATCTCTATATAATCAGTAATACTGAGCACTCCAAATCATTGATTGAATCTCCTGCCTTATCCCCGATTCAATGATGTGTGCCTCTAAGTATGCACTTTCCACAACTTCTATTACATTGCATACTAAATTCATGAATTTAGCCGCATACTATTTGATAAAGACAATATCTTTTTTTCAGGATGAAGAAGTCTGTCATTTTTCTTGATCAAGAAGTTTGTCATTTTCTTGATCTTTATAGTGTGCTAGATCCTCTAGAATATAATTTTCTAGATTGAATTTGAGAAACAGTGGTGTGACAATGAAATTGAAGATACGATTCATCGTACTCATCCACACCATCATTTTTTCAAGTTCAGCATCACCCAAGATGTTAGGTGGATTCTTCATCGTGAACTAGATGGTATGATCCACATGCCTTGGATCATTCCCCCAGTTCCCTGTTTCCACAACATGAAATGTATGGATAATACTCTAAACTAGTTCTTGGTTCACCTTTGGTTATGTGAAACGACATTCTCTGTTTTGTCTTTGGGTTGGTTTTGACAATTCCTATCTGGTGAAAGTTTCTAAACCAACAACAAATGATATCAATATTGCTCTCTAGAAACTGATGGCTTTTAATTTCAAATTTTATCACATCAATTATCACATAACTTTTTTCAAAAAACAAATTTTTCCTTGTTCAACCATTTTGGAAAAATATCATTCTTCTTTTTTGAAAGTCAAACCATTTTCAAAATATATCAACCATTCCTTTTCAAAAACTTTTATTTGAAATCAGTTTCACACTTTTTCAAAATAAACACTTTTTAAACAAACATGAATCACTAAGAGAAGTGATGTATATACTCCTAGTGGTAAGTCATTCTTCTGTAATGAATGTTATTTTAATCTTATTGAATAAACCCGTGAAAATGAGATTTCCAACATTCTATATGTTTCTCCAAAACACTTAAGTACCCAACACACTAGTAAATTGAATTTCAGCATAAATGGGTTAGATATGTCTATTTATGATATACATTTCATGTTCTGATAATCCTACTCATTTCTGAGACTCCAACCCAATGAATAGACAATAATTAATTCCAACTCCAAGACCAAGAACACTGATGACTACTTGTTAGGAAAGGATCGAACAAGCTGATACTATTTGTAATGACACACTACTTCCCATTAGCATGAGAGTTCAATGAGTCATTACCGGTCCCTAAGAGACTTCCCTAAGACAAAAAAGTAATGAAATAAATTCTAAAGGGTTTCAATTCATGTGGGGGATGATTTGTAAGTTAATTTATAAAAACAAAAACCCAAAAAACCATCCACATGTAACTCATTATATGATGCATGAAATATACTAAGACATTTCAAATCATTCTCGTTAAAACAACAAACCAAGATATTCAACAGTGGAAGAAAAACCACCATCAATGTAAGCAGTAGAAAGACTACGAATAAACTCTAAGATGAAAACAATACTCCATGATCCAAAATTTACATGCTCCAACATCACCATGTAGTCCAATGTATCATGACATGGTGCTATGGAAGTGTGATAATGTACCTTTTCCAATGTCCTGGAAGGTATCATTGGAAAAACCATCAAAGTGCCAATGTAGGAGTGAGTATAAAACGTAGTATGTTTCCCCAATGACCTCCCTACTCACACCACTATGATATAAAGATTTTCACAATATATAAAATTGTTTATATAAACTTGTTTACCAAAAATATTTATAAACAAATATAAACAGGTTTGAAAACAAATTATAACCACGTGTAAACTTAAGAAAAAGAAACCAATTTTCACCAAGATTATTTCCAGAAAATAAGTAATCAAATATTATTAACAAATTCCCATTTTTATTTTGGCATGCACATTCCATAGTCCACAACACACCAAAAAATACATGCTTTTTTAAATAGATCCATACTCATGAGGTCCCTTGTCCAATCACTTTGTGTCCCACTAACACTATCCCTTGATCTAGGGTCACATACCTTGTACCCCAAGGGAACACATCACTTATTTAGGTCCTTATAAGCATAAAATCGCACTAACACCATGTATGAAAAATATTTCCATTACCAAAAAAACCACTTTAATAAAACTGAGATTTTATTGAAAACCAAACCACAACCAATTTCAAAGAAACATTTCATTTCAATAAAAGTTTCCCTTTTATTGAAAACATAAAATTCAATTCATGTGCCAACAATCCAGAAAAATCCCGATTTTAAAATCTCTTTTTAAAAAAGTATAAACAAAAGAACATTCCACATTTACCATATTTTATTGATTTTTCAAACCGTCACTCAAGAATGTTTCCATAATGTTTTAACCAATCAAGTCATAACCAATAAATCACAATACATTCAATTGAAAGAGTGTCAATAAGTTCTATTCAGAGGAGTTGAGAGTGTAGAAACCTACCTCGAAGGTTTTGAATAAATCCAACAATGGATGTAGAATGTTCCCAAAATAGGGATGATTCTTCAATGAAATGTCCTTACATCCATTCTCCTATAAAAAAATACAACTCTCAACATATTTGAACAAAAACCAATATATACACATAAAAGGCATAAATCGTAGAACCAAGAGTATATGAGATGTAATTATAATAGAACACTTACATGGTGAGATGTACCGCAGATGCGATGATGATACAAAGCTGATCAAATCGAGCTGGAAGAAGGTGTGCCTATGAAAACCACCTAGGCAGAGTCTAGGGTCAATATCCATAAATATCCAACAAAAATAATGAAATGGAACATCTACATGCATGATTTTTATTTGGGTTCTTTCCTATTCAATATGTTTACCCCTTGGTCAAGTCTCATAGGCCATGCTGGATATGTATGGTGAAAAATTAGTTTCCTCATGTTAAAAAACAAAATTTAAACACTAAAAGACATGTACCATATGTTCATAATGTGTTCCTTCTTACACTATGACCCCCACTTCAAGACATTAATCTATACCCAAGTAAAAGTGGTGTACTTCCAATATAATATCTGTAACTATTCTGAAACATACAGTAAACCAATAAAAATTACTTTTCAATATTTTTAAATAAAAGGGGGATCAGAGTATGGGGAATCTTTCCCGATTTAGGTAACACAATGATACAAATCAGAAACTAGGGGTACTACAAATGAATTTGGTGAGAACTCACTATTGGGGATGAGCCTTGTGTAAGATAAATATGAGAAGGGCAAGTTGATCATGTACTGCTTATTGACATATTAGAGTTTCCAAAAATCTTTTGCATACCATATGTATCATGAAATATATATTTTTGTCGGTGATTATGTATTCTTGAAGTTGGACCCTTTCTTGGGTCATCTACATTTGGGAAAGCAGGGAAAGCTAATGTCAATGTATATTGGAACTTTTGAGATCACTGAGCTCCTTGTAAAGGTGCGATACTGATTAAAATTTATGTACTAGTTTATATCTATTCAAAAAAATATTCCATTTATCATGGCTGAATATGTACAATCCAGATATGTCCAATGTATAGAATTACCAAGAGTTAGAGATAGAACCTGATTTACCAGGGTATGAGCTGCCAGTGTGAATAGTGGATTCTTAAGAGAAGGTGCTTTGAGAGAAGTATATTCCACTATTAGAGGTCCTTTGGTAGCATGGATGTGATTTTCAAAAGATGTGGGATTAGAAGTCCTGGGTTAAGAAATAGTACCCATTCTTATTTTCCGATCATGTTTCGGGTTGACATTCCGAGCGGAATGTTTTCATGGTTTGGAGAATTTTCGCATCCATATCCTTCTTTTAAGGTATTTGTTTCTCTTGTAGTATTTTCCTAACTTCCCTTCATATGTTTCCACAAGTACCACTTCAATTTGATTGATTTTGGACATATTTATAGGGGAATGTACTCGGTGTATGGTTTGGTCACACGGTTTACTAAACCGTGCATGAAAACATGGCACAATTGTCCATATCATAGAAAATGTTCTGTAATTACAATATTTCCCTTCCACGATTAACACCAATTCAGCCCTTTCTTACCGCATTCATGACTCTCATCCATATAAGGCTTGCATTATTCCTCAATCTCCCTTGGAAGAAATTTTGAGGGGTTCTTGGGGGTAAACATCAAGATTATCCATAGAAAGTATTTCCTTCATTTCTTCTTCCATTTCTATAGGGTTTCATCCACATTATTTGACATTCCAAATTTCTAAAAGATATGACTTATTAACTAGGGATTGATTTTGTGTTTCTTGGTGTAATATTGTGTTTTAGGGTTCGTTTTCACCATCTTGTGGTGCGTTGGTGGTGCGGTTGAATTTTCCACAAGTATTTGGGGTTTTTGACATAATAGGTAGGTGTTTCCATGGATAAACATTATTTGATGAATTTATCTTGCTTATTTAAACTATTTATAATGTTATCCACCCTTTGAGTGTGCTTTCAAAATCATCTTTGGTAGTTTCTATAGAGTGTTTAATTTTAAAGTTGAATTTTGGCATGAAATTGGGTTTTTATGTGTTTTTAGGTCGTATAATTTGGAATTATTTAATGATCCTTGAAATGGTCTTATTAAAAGTTTTAATGGATTCCAAAATCTGGTTGGGTATGGTATTTATGTGAAGATGGCCTTGAAAGAGGGGTTTTAAAGGTATTTTGTTGGGAAACCCCTTGTTTTACTACTTGGAATTATTTTATAAATGTTTTTGAATGGTTTATTGAGTTATTCAAGGGGTGAAAATAAATGTCATGTACTATTTGGAAACGATATGTTTCAAATGTGGTGTTTTTATATGAAAATGGTACTCTTAACATGTGAATATTGATTGAGCACAAAGAGGTACACTCGAGTTTCTTGGTGGGAGGGCTAGGACTAGTATGCTAGTGATCCGGTGGTGGTATCATCCCTATTTAACTATGCATGTTTAATGATACAACACTAAATAAACTATGTGGATGTTTGGGAACCACTAGAACATTGGGTTTTATCATATTATAGGATCATTCATAACATTGTTATTGATTATGGATATGTTTAAACCAAGATATGAGTTACCTAGGGCCCCAAAACTAGCTAGTTCCTAGGGGCCTTCCCCTGACTAGTGCTCATTGACTATATGGTACGCACTACCAACATAAGGTATGTTTTGCTGGGAAATTTAGTATCCTATGTGTTTTATTCAAATTCTCCCATTATTCAAATATTCTCCCTTAAAAACTATTTTGTTTGAAGTTTCATCCTTTTTAAAATTTTCTCTAGCATTTTTTTCTTATAAAAACTTGTTTGATTTTTTGCTTAAAATGTTTATCACATGGAATCTATTAGGTGGAATACTATTGGTATTAGTCTCACACACTACGTACACCATTGGGGGTAATTATACATGATTATTCTTGACATAGGTAAGGGAATGGTCTTTGGAGATGGTGGTTTGGGTTGTTAGCTTTCATCCTTGGTGTACTATTTTGGAGAAGGCTTGGGGATGATGACTCATTTCTGTGAGGTGCTTATTGGGTTGTATTTTCTTCTAATTTTGAGTATTGGATCTATTGGAATTTTTCTAAGACCATGTATTTCAATTCTTATTTTTATATAAAGATTTTTTGGAGTTAATTTTTAGATTTAGTTTATTTTTGTTGGTTGTTTTATGATTCCAAAATTAGTTAAATCGTTTCCAAACCATTATTTGTGATATCTTGCCACGTGTGGCAGTTCGTGGCGATAGGGACCTCCCGTCGGTCCTTACCATGGACTAGGTCAGATGCCGGTGATGATGGCGACCAGATCTTGTTCATGAGAGTATATATAAGACCATACCCATCATTTTTCCATACATATGTATCCCACTTGAAATAAATCATTAAATGAATCATAAAGAACCAATGGAAATAAAAAATTGTTTTAATACATTTCTAGAAGGTACCACTAAAATTAAATTCATGAATTTAAATACTTTATCATCAAAATATAGAGACCCATTTATTTCATGGATATATATTACATACTTTTATTAATACCCAATACATAACATTATGATCCATGCTAGAATTATATAGGATTAGTTTCATTAGAAACAAGGATATATAAATTGAATTTTCATAAGATATCTACATCATCACCCATTTTTTTCTTCATGACTATCACCATTCTTAGAAATATCATACTTAGAACCTTTCATCATAATCATGTGAATGGAAAAATAAAAAGGACGAGATCCTATTCCCGGTAAGCCAAAAAATGGGGATATCAATGATTACTTAAGAAAAATAAGATAATTGGGGTATAAGAACATGACCATAATAATTTATAACCATACCCAGTATATCATTGATTATAATCATAACTCATGGAATATGTCATGATTTTTTATAAGGTAGTAATTGTAAAGGAATAAAAAAACATTAGCTATTAGAGCATAGCATTTTCATAAGAACTCATTTTCTATTATACCCATAATAATTGAAATTCCTATCCTTATTTAAGGATCATTACCAATACTATTATAGTGGGTTGGATTCACTACCCATTACATCATATCATTATCTATGGATCAGCCCAATACAATCATAGGAGAGTTCGTAAACTCCCCATTCAATCATATCCACATTCATGATCGACTAATAAGGCTATAATTTTTGGTATTCTCCTTTACTGAATTAGTTTCACTCCACATTATAGTCATTATTATCTCATGAGATACCCTAATTTAACTAATAAACTAGAGCGATATATATTTTATGGACTACCCATTTCATAATTAAAATAAATGAGATAGGTTATATATTATTATAAAAAAATCATCATAGTAAAACATGTGGAAAGAAAATGGGTTTTATAAACATATCAAAATTTCATCACAGAATAATCCAAGGAATATAAAAGAGTTTCATAGTAATATTGTCGTCATAATCACTTACTATACATAGAATGAAAAAGTATGATATCATTAGATCGTATCTCTAGGATTGATTAAATAACATTAAAATATATTATCATAGATGAAAAATGACTTTAAAAGATCAGTTGGAACATTTATTGACGAAAATTCCCATTTCACATTGGTTTTACTAATTCTAAAACAAAACGTTACCAAAAAATATAGAAAAAATTATTTTCAAAGAAACATGGATATTTTTTAATGATTATTCAAATTATTAATTATTTATGAGAGTGGTAAATTTCATTAATGTTGTTCACATTAAAATAAAATTTCTATTCACATATTTGATAAAAAAATTAAAAATTACCTTGTTCAAAAGATTACAGGAATGTTAATTTTTTTCAATTTTATAAAAATATTATTTTGATATATTGTGAAAATAAAGAGAGGGAAATGAATGTAAAATATCAAATATCAATAAATATAAATATGAGAAAAAATAATTAAATTATTTATAAGTATATAAAGTAATTTATTCCATATAATCATAATCATAAATAATCCTAGTAATCAATAATATTGCAACATAATACCCCAAACACATTGATAGATTTTGAATAAAAACCTAATGGAAGTGAGAACCTTGTATTAATATGACAATAAAAAAAAATTTAATTTTCATATTCATAAAATATTTTGATGTTCAGTAAATACACCACATAAAATAAACAATTGGAGAATATGGCATGTGTCTCACAGAAATAAAATTGAGGTGAAAGTCTATTACCTGAAGTTTGAATTCATTACAACGTGATCTAACCACCTGTAAGAAAAATGAAATTTATTATAATTATATAAAAAATAATTTAAATAAATGTAGTATTATATATTGTAAATTAAAACATTTCAACTTCCATTTATTTATAAGTCATTATTAAATTAAACATTTCCCATTGTTATCTATTTTGTTTTTTATTACAGTTTTGGTTTATTAGTTTTTAGACTATTGATTTGATAATGGGTCCCTCGTGTCTATAATATTAACCATTATATGAATATCATATCCATTCTATATATATAATTATAGATTCTTCCACAAAATAAAAATATTGAAAAATATAATACGAAATTCATGGAGATGATAGTGAAAAATTAATTGCATCACTTTGTGAAGGTTTCAGTCCACACATACACACGAGAATGTTTTTTTTCAACTGATAGGAAGAAGGTGGATAATTTTTGTTCCATAATTAGAATAAAAATATACTATATTTATTATTCTGGAGTATTTTTTAGAATGAATTATATATATATAAAAGTTATAGAAGAGGAAATAAAATTGAAAACACTATAGTAATAGTTATATGTCTTCGTTGAGAAACCACATTAGGCTTACACAATAATTATTGAAAGGATGGTATTTTGGAAGATAATGAATCAATTAAGGTATTATGGTTCATTTGGGCATATATATAAGTCTTAAAATGTGTTAAAATATGAGTAGAGAAGGTTTCCTTTTCAATTTGTGGGGGGGGGGGACTCTAAGAATTACTTAAAGTATTAAAATAATATGAAATAATTTTAAGTGAAAATTTACCCAAATTGATTTGATTGTAATATAATATGTGTATGAGTTAAAATCCTTTAATAAAATAAAATTTATACATGTTTTTGTTAAGTATTCTCCCTTATATGATAGTTTTAACCTCCTAGTTAGCCCTTTTGACAATTATTTTGATATCAATTTTTTACAATTTTGTGGTTAAGAATGTTACTGTTAAATAGAATCAACTTATAAATGGACTGTTTATAATATTATAAACTATATCCCATCCAAATGTCCCAATAAAATATATTTATTAATTTTAAATCATTTATTTGAATACTATTTTTATCATAAAATATCATCAATATATTTTTATGGAAATACATGAATTATTATAATGTAATCTTTGTCTATGTAACATCCATTGAAATGATTAATTTTTTCATGTCTATTAATATTTTACAATTAAATAGATAAATTCATTTTAAACATATTATTCACTTCTTAAGAGAAATTATTTAATTAAACTAATTTCATACAAGGTTATATTTAAAAGATTAATTTTAAAATTATAAAACGTTAATTTTTAAAAATTAATATCATTATATATTTTATTATTTATAAATATTATTAGTATTATTTTTTATAACTTTATGAAAATATTTATCTTTGTATGGAATAGTGAAAAGTACTACTTTTTATTAAAAAAATGTATTTTATTTTAAGGTGTTTACGATGTAAAATTATATATTTGAATATTTATAAATTATAATTTGTTAAATTTTAATTATATAAATCAAATTATGGTTTTTAATATATTTTATACTTTAATATATAATAGTATAATTTATATTTAAAAGGGTTATATTTTCTGAAAAAAATGATTTTAATTAAAATTTTAACTTAATTTGAAATCAAATTAGTTAAGATGTATGTTTTAAATTTTAAAATGTGGGGTAAAGAGTTAGAATCAGTTATTCAAAATTTATTAAATAAGTCCCTTTTATTTTTTTACAATAGGAATACTAAATATATTAAAACATTTTTCCATGGTAAAGTGTTAATCATGAAATTAAAAGTAAAAAATAAAATAATATGGAATATAAAATTAATGTAACCTTTCATTAAATTTTATTTTATTTATATATGTTTTCTATAATAATACATTTGATTTTATTTATGACCATTTGGGGGCACTTCTATGAGATTATTACATTTAGAATATTTATTTTAATGTTACACTCTTGTGTTTAAAAAGTGTAATATATTAAATATGGTTTTATACATAAGATATGTTCAACTATATATTGTATATATAAATATATAAGATTTATATTAAACATGGTATTTTATATTTAAAATTTTGGACATAAATAATCACGTAAATTATTACACAATACTAATGTATTTATTTTTAAATTATTGGAAAAATATATTAAATGATATTAACAATGAAAAAAATAAAAAAATATTAAATAAAAATAATTTCATCAAATATTTCTCAAAATAAAATTTAATTGTTTTAAATTTTTTAAATTTTTTCATTCAAATGATATGTTTTATCGTGATATTATTAATTTCAATGTAATAAATAGTTTTAAAAATCGAAATTATTGATATTTCTAAAATAAATATTGATTTATTTAGTGATATAAAATAACAAAAAACATTAAAATTAGAAATTTTATTATTAATATGTTTAAAATATCATTAAGGTTATATTTATGGATCTTTATTTATTTAATAGTAACTATATTAACCCTTAATGTTTAAAAAAGACATGTTGTCACGGTAAGAGCTAATGGCATTAAATAAGGGATAAAACCAAATGAAAAGGGTATACATCTTATCAAAACTTTTGTTATTTTTATTTTACAAGTGTATTTATACCCATAATAATCTTATATTTTAAATTACTCACTTTCAATCCATTTGTAATTTAAAATTAATTTATATTGATTAAATGTTTTTATAAACGCTAAGAGTCCCCCTCCCATCTCTTTTAAAATAAAACCATTTATTATCATTTATTCACAATTAAAAACCATTTTATATTATAAAAAATCATGGAAATTTCATTGTTTTAATTCCTAAATGTATTTAAGTGGGGTTTTAGGTGTGAATAATATCAAACATAGAGGGATTATGGTGTTAACGAAAGGAGGTTTTCCAAATAAGAGGTATAGATTTTACATACATATTTTAGTATTCATTCTTATTCCTCATACTTAAAATAATATTAATCCATGATATAATAAAAAATAATGTATTCTCAATATTATGATATTTTATTATGTTTGTGAAATTACCTATAACCCTATCATATTCCATCAAATGGAAAAGTAATTCATCGTCTGTGTGAACGGCGGGATAACGCCACACAGACTGATGTAATTATTTTTCCATTAATATATCTCAATAAATTTTTTAATGATTAAATTAATATTTATATATTATATAAATTAAATACTTATCATTTTAAAAATTTAATATATTACTTAAATTCTAACTTTTCAATCAACAAGAAAATGCTAACATCGTTCATGCGTAGGTGTGGTATACCGCATCCACAAAACGATCTGATTTTTTCATCACTAAATCACATCAACAATATAATTAAATATAATTAAAGAAATTCTCAGATATATTTTATATAATTATAATTCTTGAAAGAAAAAATAATACTTACCTTCTTTCAATAATGATCGCTAAACAATGATAATTTTACTATTGTGTACGTATGGGATACTATTTACATGATTGAAAAATAGTTCATTTTTTGTAAACATGTATAATATATGATTTTGAAAGGATAATTGATGTATAAAAATGATAATTATGATCTGATTATTATTCTGGTGATGTTGTAATAAAGACCATTTTGACAGTAGTTAACCAACTGAAGCCACTTCAGACATAAGTACCGAATTACATCAAAACATCTAATGAGAACCTAACCAATTATATATAACATGATATAAAGTGACATAAAATGAATATTAAACTTGAAAATATTTATTAATGAAGTATAAAATTAATATAAAATTATTATTTTATAATATAAAGAACATACGTGACATGTTATACATGATGTAAGGTACATACTTTTAATAATCCGTTTTTAATGTTCATCATTCAAATTTTGACAAAAAAATTCAAAAAGGTATGTTTTTTAACAAATAAATAATGAAATAATTTTCATAATTTATAACTAATATTTTATATGAATCTTCCATTACAATTTTAATGGCTATTTTCAAACAATGATTTTTCCTATTTATGTGCCTGATTTTCTTTTAAAATAAGTAATTTTCCTCAAAAAAATGTTTTTATGATGGAAGCATTAATGTTTTTTGGTTATTTTATGGTTCATGATAATTTTTTATAATTAAGGTTGGTTATGTTATAAACTAAATATGATATTTTACATGATATCCCACAAATTTATTGGGTATGATTATGTTGGATGTTGACAGCGATGGTTATTCTAAATGTAACAAAGATGGTAATTCTGTGTATAAATGTGAGTGTTATTTCAAGTATAACCATGGAATTTAATTCATTTGTATCCATAAGGATTACTCCACAATTAATTACTATAAAAATGATTCCCCAAGTTTCCTATATTATTTATTTATTATTGATATGTTTTTACAAAATATCTTTATTTTCACACGGAATGTTATTGAGTTCATGCTATATTTTATGAGTGAAATGTATAACTTTTTGATAAAGTTCTCATAATTTTATATATTTTTAAAATTAAAAAATTATTCAGTTTATTTTTTCCAAAAAAAAAATCTTATGAAATACTGTATAGAATCTTTTGGGATGAAAAGGTGATATCTTGAATAGGAAAATTTTTATTCTAAGCTCAAATATTATTTAAAAAAAATATTTTTTATCATTATCATGCACAAATGGTTTATTTTATTCCTTTGAGCCCCCTTACTAATAATTTTGTTCTCATCCTATGTTTTAAAATGTTTCTGAAAGGGTTTATGGATGGGTAAAGGATATGAAGAGGTCCATAAATTTTTTTATATATTTCCCAGGAAAAGAAACCATTTTTGGTTTTAAAAGTTTTATATGATGAAATTTTTTTAACAAAGTGGAAGAATAAAATTTATATATTATTGTTTTTTAGGTATTATCTATGACCTAAATCTATAAAACTATAAACCTGAAATGATCCTTGAATGTAAGAGAATTAATTATTTAATTAAGACTCAAAATTACATAATGTATAATTCAGGTTCTTTATGTATTTTTATAGTGATATTATTCCATGAAAATAGGAGGTATAAAATGGTAAGGCACCGAGAGGAAAATATCATTCCAAATCAGTAACCCAAAATGGTTATTATTCGAACTGAATAGTTTGTGTTAGTAAAGTCTCTGATGGTAATGGCTATAAATAGTGGAGGAATCCATGAAGGATTTCGGCCAGATCAACTACATATGAACATGATTATAGTAGAATAATTTATGAGGTAATAACCTCCTATATTTGGTGGATATTTTGAACTTGTGGTGTCCAAGTGGTGGATTAATGCCCAATAAAATACATTTTATTTCATAAATTTATCATATAATCAAAAGGTATGTGTTTCTATTTTTTGTTTTTTACATGAACATTCTCAATGATGGGGATTCTTTGAGAATACTAATGAAAGTGAAGAGATTTATTCCTTCGAATGAGATGAATTTAGTAATATTTTCATGTGGAAATATTTTACTAAGGTGGTATGACACCATATGAAAAGTAAATTCATTGAATTATAATAAAAATATAATAAATCTGTGGCATCATATAAAGAAACTATTACTCGATTAGAAAGGTACACTCTAAATTTTATCTGAGATATTGATTGTATAATCAATAATTTCTAATCAATATTATATCTAATATATCAAAGGGAATAGAATTCGCTAAATCCAATAGTTCTAATAATTTTTTTGATGTGATGAGAGGGTAGAAATGAAGTTTATCTATGATAATTTATTTCATTAGAAAAAATGAGAAGAAAAGTTCTACATGGAAGTAATTTGGTGAGATTTAATAAAATAAATCTGAAGTTAAGAAAATATGGTTTCTTATTTGAGGAATGTGTGGTAAAAAGAACCATGGAGAATTATTTATCAAATCTATAAATTTATTCAAATGCTGTATGTATGGACATATGGATCATGAATGAATTTAAAAATATTTTAGTAGTGGTATATTCAATTCAGATAAGAATACAGTAATGTGTTTTCAAGGTGGTGAGATGGGGAATTATGAACATAATTTCTATAATAAGGACTCAAATGATGGGAATCTTCATTATTATGAGAATAAAGGTATGGTGAAATACTTTGAAACTAAATTACCATACATTGATCTATCCAAAAATGTGGTATCCCCAATATATTGTTTATTAAAATTATTTTAATGTATTTTATTATTTAGGTTATAAATATTATTTCATATCTGATAAATATTCTGGTTAATTGGAAATTCCAGCTCAAAAAATGAAACTATAACTTATATTACTAACACAATGGGTAATTATTACAATAGAAAGAAATTATAATAATAACAATTTCATTGTGTGTGGAAGGACTCTACTGTCCATCCTTTTCAACCTTCCTCTCGTAGAGTATGCTGTTATTCTAGGAACGTATTTTTTTTTCTATTTATCATAATAAGATATATTTTAGTGATTAAACAAATTTATTTTAAGAAATTGATTCAGTTTTTATAGAAAAACGAACCCATAAAATTGATGAAATATCATTAAGGGGAGAAATAGATAAAATATGTTAATGAATGTTATCCTGAACATATTTTCTAAAAAAAGGGAACTTAATAGATTAATGATGTTCTAATGGTAAAGGGTTACCTGGATGTTTTTCTATATGAATTAACTAGTTTTATACTTGATCGGGAAGTTTAATTTACTTTTGACTATGTTCTAGTTGTTATGAAAATTTTAAGCCCGCCCATATCAAATGGATGAAGTAGAACTTGAAGAATTTAAAAGAAAATTACATGAGTTTATAGATAAAGGTTTAATTGGTCATAATACTTCTCAATTTTGTGTTCTAATATTATTTGTTAAAATTAATTATGGTTCAAGAAGGATTTGCATTGAAAATTGCATAACATAACTATTAAGAATAAGTATCTATTTCCTTGTATCAATGACATGTTTAAACAACTCCAGGGAGCTTAGTATTTTTTTGAAGTTTGAAATTAGATTCTAGTACCATTAAATGATAGTTAAGGAAGGTTAAATTCCAAAAACATCATTCCAGACCTCATATGGGCATTATGAGTTCATAGTTATGAACATTGGTATGAAAATTTCACCCACTGTATTTATGGATACTATGAATATTTGTATATATTTTTTTATTTTGTATCAATGATGTAATGGAATATTCAAAAATTTATGGGGATCATGGAAAACATCTAAGTGTTGTTCCTCAAACAGTAAAATAAAATAATCTACACACAAATTTTAGAAAATATGATATTTGGTTATAATTTATTTTTTTACATGGGATCATTATATATACCCAAGGAATTATATTTTATCCCACCAAACACAAAAGTGGATTATAAATGGACAATACTTACCAATGATATTGAGATTTTAGGTTTCCATGGATTAGTAGGATATTACCAAGGGTTTGTTGAAAAAATTTCATGATTATCCAGTGAATTAACCAATGTAAGATGAATTGGAGTTAAATTTATCTGGGGAAAAGAAAGTGATGATTATTTTCATGAATTACGAAGTATATTTTTCAATGCACCTATTTTTGAATTACCATAAAAATGGGAATTTTTAAATATATAGTGATGCATCATTGATATGAAATGGTTGAGTTCTGATAGATAATGATCAGGTAATTTCATATGATTTGTGAAAACTAAAACCTCATGAGTTAAATTATCTTATACATGATTTTTTATTAACTACTGTATTTTTTCTATAAAAATGTGTATACATCATTTATATGTAATCGAGTTTGAAATAAATACATTTAATATTATATTGACGATTGTATTCACATAGAAATAGTTGAATACTAGGCATTGAATATGGCTAGAGAAAGATAAATATTAATATTTCATGATATATTACCATCTTGGAAAAGAAAATAATGTTTTTGATTATTTTAGTCAAAAATATAATTCTAAATTAACCGTGTTACATTTTAGATAATACCCTTACATTAATATTTTGATGAATTTTTACCTAGAAGCTGTGGGTAAAAGAAATTACACTTTTTTATTATATGTGTTAGAGTAATCATATCTGTTGGATAGAATTATGAAATTTTAGGAGGAAAATGAGTTATATACAATGGTAGAACTGGTTAGGAAGGGTAATATGTCCAAATTTAATATTGATAAAGAATGCATTTTCAGATGTGGAAATAGATTATGTATTCCTTGTTATTCTTAATTGAATAGGGATTTGTTAATCAATTTTAATAGTTCTTTATTTTTTATTTATTTGATATACATTAAGATATACTAATACATTTATGAGTATTACTAGACTAATGGAATGAAAATATAAATTTCTAAATTTACCATGAAATGTTTCATTATTCAATAAATTAATAAAGAAATGAAATTATCAAAAATGATGCTCATCCTTTTTTATTTCTAGGGTGGAAATGGGAAAATATATACTTATATTTTAATGGGGGTCTATAACATACTTACTGAAGTAATAATTTATATTAGTTTATTGTTGATCGACTCAATAAATATACACATTTCCTTTCCATTAAAGATATATTACCTTTATATAAACTTTTATAACTATTTATTAATGGGATAGTTACATTGAGTTCCTATCTCTACTGTATCTAACTATGATATGAGGTTCACTTATACCATTTGAAAAGTCCTTCATAAATTCTTATATATGAAAATAAATATCTAGAAATCAATTCTTCCTCATCCTAATGGATAGTCAGAATGAAAAATTTAGACCATAGAATACATGATTCATTCATTTTCTAGGATTTTAAAGGATGTTGTCCTTAGCATCATTATATTGTATAGTTTTCATATAATAATAGTTACCATTCCTGTATACAGATGTCACCTTTGAGGAATTATATGGAAATAAGCGTCAAACTCCATAATTTTGGGATAATGTAGGTGAAAAGATGTTAATGGTACTATTATTGGTATTGTATGTGTCTGAGAAGGTGAAAATGATTCAGCAATATATGAGGACAACTCAGAGAATGAAGAAAATTTATTCAGATAATAGGAGGAAAGGTCTTTCAATCAGGTTAGGTGGTCATGTTTTTCATAACATATATTTTTGGAAAAAAATTATGTGATTTTGTAAAAATATAATGTTAATTCATTGGATAATTAGACCATATGAAATCCTATAAAATGTTTTATCATATTTATACAGAGTGGTTTTGCCTCTGATTTTATCCAAATCGCACAATGTTTTTCCTGTTTTGATGTCAAGAAACTATTTTCTAAACAATTCTCATGTTTTGGTCCCTATGATTTTCTATTGTGTGATAAGTATTATTCTATGGATAATTATATTTATAGTATTAACTATAGAGATAATGTTTTGTGAAAAAGGGAAATTCATGAGGATATGGTTTTTTGGAGAAACCACATGGTAGATGAAGTAACATGGGAATATAAAAATACTATTATAGAATGGAATCCACACTTGTATAATATGTGAATAAAATAGAAATGACATATTTTTAATAATAGTAGGGGGTTATGATAACCTAGGTCATGATTAATTTTTTCATGATGATTAGTATTCATAAATTAAAATTTAATATTAATTATAAAAATATAATGTAATTTAAAATAGTTTTGATAAACTCATTTCTAAAATAGTTATATTTAAAATATAAATTTTAATATTATATAATATTAATAATTAGATATTAATTTTCATTTCTAATTTGTAATTTACAAATAATTATACAATGAATTTTTGAGAATTTTTTAAAAATATTGAATTTTACATGGAATAATAACAAAAATTATTATTTTTTACTTTATTTAGTTTTGATGTATTTAGAAGGATAAAATATGTTTAATATTAGTTTTCAATATTAATTAGATCATTTTTATAAAAATTAATACAATTGTGGTTTTTTAATTGTACTTTATGGTTGAATTTATTATAAAAACAATTTCTTTTTAAAAGAGAATTTTTTTTAAAAAATGTTTTTCATTGCGGTTCTAAAATTTGATGTTAAATTACATTATGATAATTTTGTGTTTTGAATATTTAAAAATGGATTAAATATTTATATTAATTTCTTCCAATTAAGTAAATAGGTCACATTTAGTTTTTGGTCAATGTAATTAGTAATATTTTTTGTTTTTTTCCATAGTAAATGGTAATTCGATTAATTAAATGATAATAATAAAATTATAATGAATATAAAATTACAATAAAACATGATTATATATTATATAATGATTATATATAATCCAAATATTTTAAAGGGAAAATTTAGTACCTTTTAGGCCACTTTAATGAGGTTATTTCGTTTATAATATTTTCTTCAATTGAATAATGAATATGTCACACTATTGTGTTTATTAAGTTTAATATTGCAAATATGATGTTATACAGAGAATATGTAAACCTATAATTAATTTTTTAAAATATAATATCATAATATTCGACAAGATAATTTATTTTTTATTTTATTGGAGAAATAATTACCATAAATGCTTAAAAAATGCTGGAGTAATAATTATTCAAAAGTTGATTGAATTAAATAAATGATATTTAAAATATAAAAATAAATATAATTTAAAATAAATAATGTGGTAAAATAATTTTATAGATGATAATGATATCATTTGGATATTATAAAATAGTTTTTATAAATTATAAGTGTTCTCATGATATTATTAATGTCAATGTAATGAATAGTTTTAATAATTTACAATAATGATATTTTTTAATAAATATTGTTATATTTAAATATATAAATTTTTTGAAACAATTAATTCTAGAAAGGAATAATTATATATTTAAAATATCAACCATGGTCAATTTTTTTCTTTTTCTATTTTCTAGAAACTATATTAACACTCATTATGTAAAAATAAACACTATCACAATAATAGTTAAAGGGGTATAATAAGGATTATTTCCAAAAGATAAGTGTATAAATATAATATTTTCATATATAATTTATAATTTATGAATTAATATAAACCCAGAATCATATTAAATTTTAAATAAATTACTTTGGAATTATTTTTAGTGGAAAAATAATTTATATTAATTTAATATTTTTAAAAATTCCAAGAGGGCCCTTCCCATATATTATAAAAGGAGACCTCTTATTATCATTTATTCACACATAATAACCCTTTTTAATAACCCATAATATTCTCTAATAACATAATATAATCCCTACCCATACATTGGAGGTATTTTTTTAGTCGTTACCATTCTTATAAGTAATA
Organism: Viscum album; assembly: GCA_963277665.1. Lineage (NCBI taxonomy): Eukaryota > Viridiplantae > Streptophyta > Magnoliopsida > Santalales > Viscaceae > Viscum > Viscum album. The sequence continues at coordinate 345,192,604 of OY728156.1, forward strand.
AGTTCATAAGAAAGAGAGGTTTTCCTACTTAGGGGTATAGTTTTCAACTGCAGGTTTTAGTATTGTTTCTTCTTCCACTTCATTATAACATTCATAAACAACGATAAAATAATATATATTTTATAATAGATATACTTATACTTTATTACTTTTTTCAGAATGACCCATATCCATCACCTCTTCAATTAGAATAGAATGAAATTTTTCATTCATGTGTTTGACGAACTACCACCTCACAAACCAATGTAATTTGTTTTCCATCATTATATCTCAATAATCATTATAATTATGGAATTAATGTTTCTGTAAGATATCCATGAAATATTTTTCATTATGAACTGCTAATATGTAACTTAAATTCTTATGCATCCATGCATAGAAAAATTACAACATTGTATGAGCGTGTGTGTGGACTACCACCTCTACAAAGAAATATAATTCATTTTCCATCACCACATAAGATGGATACTATATATAAGAATATTTAAATTATATATATGATTTTATGATTATTATTGAAAAATAAAATAATACTTTCTTTCTTTATGTAATTATCATTGAAAAAATAAAATTTTACTTAGGTGTACGTCCGACCTACCATCTCAAAGATTGTAACAGACAACATTTTTCATAACCTTATGTAATTGTAGAATTTGAATGTATAATTGATGTATTAAACGTAAAGTTATTTTATGATTATTATTCTATAGAATATGGAATAATGGTCTTTTTGACCATAATTCATAGACCAAAGTCATTTTGGACTTAAGAACCAAATATCGTGAAAACCTAGGATGTGAACAAAATTGATTATATATAACTTTTTAATAAGTTATATAAAATGGATTATAAACATTAAAATAGTTATTAATTGCATATAAAATTATCATGTATTTATTATTTAGGAATACAAAGAGTATACATGATGTTTCAGACTCAAGGAAAATGATTTTGTTTAAAATCATATTTCAATGTTCTTCTTCCAATTTTTTTTCAAAAGAAAATTTTAATGTATTTTTTAACCTACATATAATGAATAGGTTTTCTTGCCTTTATGACTATGATTTTCTACGAATCTTCATTTATAGTCATACAAGGTTATCTTCAAATAATTGTTTGTTCTTTCTATTTGCATGATTTTCCTTTTAAATAAGTTATTATTCTCAATGAATGTTTTTACAATGAAGGAATTCATGTTTTATAATAATATTAAGGTAATTTGGAATTTTTTTGAGACAAGAGGTTCAAATATAAACAGAATATAGGTGGGTCAATTATATATATCTAATTAATTGAGTATGTTTATGTTTGAAGATGGTGGTGATGGTTAATCCAACTGTAAATGTGATGGTTTGTCTATGTATAACTATGAAATATATTACAGGTATAACTAGGAGGGTTATTTGAATTCTATCTGTGAAGGATACACCATAAGTAATTATGATAAGAATGTTATGACCTTGATCACCTATATGATTTATTTTTCTTTTCTATGTTTTTTACAGAATATTCATATTTTAACAAACTATGTTATTAATATCATGTCACTTTTTAAGGGTTAAAAGTATATCTTCGTGAAATTTTTCACTTTTTTATGATGTTTCCAATGAAACCTTTATGGTATATATTTCAAATTTATATTTTTTTAATAAATTATTTATTGAAACATTTTGAAAAAAAAATTGGTTTCATGAGTAAGAATATAATTTTTTTGTCCCAATATTTATTATTGGAAAACTAAAATTTTGATATATGTCATTGACTATTAGTTTCATTCTTTATTTTAACCCCCCTTATGGATTTTTTTCTCTCATAACTTTTTTAAATGTTTCATTGGGTTTAAAGATATTTAAGAGAAATGTTTAATTTATGATGAATTGTTTAATGATTTTTCATGAAGAGAAACCACTTTTTGTTTTAAAAGTTTTATATTTTGGAAAAATGATACTAATTGGAATCATGCACTTTGAATTGTATGGTTTTATATGTATGATTTTTGAAATAAATTTATAAAAATCTAAAACTAAAATGATGATGAAATATAAGAGAATGAATTCTTGACGTAAAACACAAGATTATGTAATTTTTTAGGATGGGTCCTTATAGTCTAACTCATGTCAAATGGTTATAAAAAATGTATTTGATGATAATGAAGATATAGTTATAATATAATTGCCTTATAAATTTTTTATAGGATTATATATTATTTTAAAAAACATCCTTTTGAATAAAACCTTGGTTTCAAATTTCAATCTTCACCATGATAATTCATTTTTTTATATTAACATATTATAATTTTACATATAAGGTAAAATTTTTATCATAAATGGAAAATGGTTTACATTTTAAAACATTTATCATCTTAAGTATCCTATAAAACTATTTCATTAATTTTTATTTCATTTAATAAAATATATTTATCATAAAATTCTATTAATGTGATTTCATAAACTATTCAGATAATTATACTTTTAAAATAACCTTAAAGAAATGGAATTCAAATATGAACCTATTAGTAACCATAATATTTCATTTTGTATCATAAAAAATCAATTGAAACATTAAATAACACCTAAAATATAAATTTTAGAGTTTTTAAAATCATTTAATTGATTTCTTTACTATTTGAACAAGTACAGTGCCAACATAACGTAGGAATTTTGGGTAATGATTGAATAAAAAATATTAAAAACAATTAAAACCATAAAAACTCATTATTATTTAAAAACACATTGAAAAATGAATATATGTTTATTTATTACATTTCACTAAATACTATAGATTTTAAATGAATGGATCTTCCATTTTTTACGTTATCTTTTACATTAATATTATAAAGTAAAAAATAAAAGACAAATAGAAACCAAATGCCATATTTTATAATTTTAGTTGATTATAGATTATATAAGATCATAAAATAAAATAAATTAAAATGTTTAAGGGTATTTTACTATTATCACATTATTTTTATCCCAAATTAACACATTTTACCTTAACCATTGTAACAAAATTTTAGTGTCGTCACTATTCATATTCATCAAATCTAAAAGGTCCCTATTTAAAAATAATTATCTCTCACGATTGAAAAAATTTAATCCATATTTAAATATAAAATTTCAAAAAGTGGATGAAATCAATTTCATATTACAACACACAACTTAATGATAAATTTTTTTTCTAAAAAATGTCTTCTTACGAAAAAAATGTGTTTATACCAAATTCAACCATAAAATTGTTTAAAATAATATTAATTAAATTATAAAAAGTATAATAGATATTATTTAAATTTTATTCTGTTTTAAACAATAATGAACTTTTTATATTCTTCAGAAAATATAGTTCTCAATAAAAATCAGTATTTCTCACTGTTAATTGAAAAATAAAAAATTGCATAAAAATATAAAATATTTCTCGAAACTAGTTTTAATTTAAAAATTAATTCAATTATTATAAATTAATATTGAAAAAGTTTATATAAATTAATTATATTATTATATAAAAAATCCATGAAAATTATTTATTATGAAAAGATATTATGAATAATAGAATAATTTTACTAATAATTGGGATTAAATTTCCAAAAAGACTTATCAATAAATTTTAACAGATGAGGAAATTTATTTATATTTAATAATTATGTTACTTTTATTCCAACCTTATAATTCAATATTTATATTATAAAATTAATATAATAATAATATTTTTTGGTTTGTTTAAACTCGGTGTTGTGTGTTTTATATGATATCAAACAAAATTTTCCTTTAAATTATTAGTGTTTTTCATTATATCAAATATAATCAATTGAATAACTTGAATTTATAATTTTTTTTGTTTTTTATGGTGTTGATATTTGATAATTATTTTTTTGAAAACTCAAATCATAAAATGGTTAATGAAACAACTTCTAGAAAAGATGGAAAGGGAAATACTATGTTCATATGTAATAACACATAAATAGGTTTCCAAATAAGAAAAAACTAGTGGGATGTGAAAATATAGAAATTAAGGTAAAATTTAATATCCAAATGATGGTGTATAGTGATAGAGAAATTTTATAACAAGATAGTGAATGATCACGAGATAATGAATGAAAAAAACATAAATCAGTGGGCATCTCAAAAAGATAATTGATTCATCAGAAATAATTGTTATAGGATAATATTTTTGTTTCAAGATAATTTTTATATATTTGAGGAATTACATCCATATATATGGTAAAAAAAATAAAGAAATATAATTACTTGACATGAATAATTTCATCCCTTAATCAGTTTTCAACTGAAAATAATATTTTTCTTTGAATGATAAGTATTCAAGAATAATTTTTCATGCTTGATGAACTAATATCAACATCATAATTCCAGAAATGATATAGTTTTATTCGTCATTTATTTATATATAAAGCAAAACTAGATGACTATCTCAAGGTAAGATATTATACCCAAATTTATAAACTATCTTATGATGAAATAATATATTTGACTTTGAAATTTCCATAATAATTACAATGGTTAAACCAAGATCATTTCATAAGTAAACCAAAATCACTAATAATCTCAATAACCTCAACATTAAATAATTTTTTAAAATCAAAGGGGATCACATAACTTTCATATTTTATACCAAATATATTAATTATATTCTTCTCAGAAAATCATTCATCTTAAATTATATGTTAAACCTAAATGTTACATATACCTCAACGCAATGTATAATATCAAAAATTTCATTAATCGTCCTAATAAATCACTATATAATATTATAATATATCAAAAATCACCAAAATATCATGAATAAAATTTTAATAAAAACAAAAATGTTAATCCATTTCCTGACCCAAAATATCTCCATAAATATCACATTTTGAACGAAAAACTTTTCAAACTTCACGATTATATATATCCAATCATCCAATAGACCATAATTAACAAAAAAATGAAATAATATAAAAAAATGTTTATTAAACCTCAATAGTGTATTCCTTTTAACACCCATTAAATATTTCAAATCTTCTCAAAATTACCTTACCTAAAAACTCAATAGTTTTATCTATTCCATTTAACATATGATAGACCTTAAACATATAAAACCATGATATTATACATAACAATTACGTTATACCAAATTGATAATAGATATTCTAGACAAATTAATTTAATAAATTTTCATCAAAATAAATCACATACTATAATTTTTATTATATAAAATAGAAAATGTAACTAACATTATAAAATGTGATCAAAATAATGAACAATTTTCAAGGTTTCTAACACTATACCATTTAATTTAGGAATTTTAATAAAAAATTTATATTGAATAAAAATTATAAACTTACTAATAATAACATTTCTTAATAAAATGTTTGTTTTAAAATATTTTTTCAGACCCATAAAGAAATAATTCTATGGAAATATCCTAACCTTTTCATGAGTCTTACACTCAGAATGTCATCAATATATGACCTGTGCAACATTATTATTCATCTGAAATATATATATACACTTAAATATCTTAACATTAAGTATTTAAATAGCATAGTTACTTCCTTAGACTATGAGTTAACCATTATATAAGGGAATTGGATCAGGTAATTCCCATATTCACCACATAGAATAAATTGAACTAAAAATGTTACACAATTATTAAATTCCTTTCCCTCTATAAAAAATATAATTTTCCCTCATAAATTACTTTCTATATTCCAAAATATTTCATACATAAGACATATTTTTATTCTTCTAAGACATTTCCCCCAGTTTTCCTTTCCACGTACTTGACTGGTTGTAAGATAAATCTTCCTCTATCCCCGATCTTCATAAAAATCCATTTTTCTATTATTAGGTATGTTTGGAAACTATGGCACATTGAGATTATTAATGACATAATTATATAGATTAATAGAAATAATCATAATTTTCACCTTGAATATCTTATTTAATTTAGTTTATCATCAAATAAATCAATCCATTTCCAGTCATATTCTTTATTGACATGAATTCTCATAATTATAACCTTTAACTAAAACCAAAATGTATATTGTGAGAAATAAAAATCATATAGAAGAAACATATAATAATGAAATAACATTCATTTTATTTATATATCATGAAAACATCAATAAAATTTAAAACATCATAGTATTAAAATAATCCATCCATGGAAATAATTTATTCAAATACTTCATAGTTGATCAAAAGGAAGATATTATTTAACCTGAGAAAATACCATTATAGTGAAAAAATAGGTGCCTAGTAACAACACACTAAACATGACCCAAAATGATGGTTGGGATATACTATACAAACTATTATTAGGGTAATTACCCATAGATAAATTTATGACAAAACTACATCCATTTGTAGTATACATACATGGATGTTATGGTATGAAAAGAACACTCATTTCATTACCCTCACCTAGGATGGTCACCTATACTAGTTACACTCCAATGGGTTCTGAATAATGTTTCCTCAATCTATTTTCAAATGGTAAATACACTATGGTCTGATATTAAATTTAGTAACCCATACTTTCCCAAAATATAAATTACATATATTTATATGAATATTCAATTTATAAAATTATGACAAATCCCATAATCATATAGAATTAATGTATTTGGAATAATCAATACATAAAAAATCTGTTCATATTATATAAACATCATCTACCACTATGTTCTATAAAACATGAATACTTATTGAAAATTTTCTTAAAAACATTCATTATTGCATGGGAAAAAGAAACATAAAAAATGTAAGTTCAAATGATATAATGGAAAATATGTGAGATATCAATGATAGAATATGAATAACATAAACACAATGGTAATGTAAAATGAGAATAACTTTTTAAAACCCCAACCAGTATATTAGAGGTCATAATCAGGATTAATGACATATAACAAGGTATTTTATAAAGAATGAATCATAAAGAAATCAAAGAACCTATGCCATGAGATAATAATTTTGGAAGATGATAAAAGTTTTTTGAATACACATATGTATTTTTAAATTATTTCCTAAGTCAAGGATTATTTACAAGACTGCCATTTTTGATTGAGGTCGCCCTATGTTACATCAAATCATATGTCAAGGTTCACTACCAAGACTATAATAGTGGATAGTGTCCCTTACAGAACCTGGTTCCTCCCCATTCCTTTAATTATTATCTATTTAGATATCCATATTTAGGAAATTCAATATATGGTTATATAATTTAATTCCAACATATCATATAGTGAAATTAAAACATATGGGTGCACCAAGATCATAGAAAATTCATTTAACATAACTCGTAGAAATAAAATTATTTTATAAAAATTTAAAAAGGTCATCAAAGAATAACCCATGTCAAATGGATGTTTTCATAATCTTCTAGTAATAATAACAAAAAACCATGGATTATGCATATGGATGTTATTATTGTTGTAAGAGGGTACCCTAGACCCAACTCCTTTATATACATTGGTTTCCATTAGATGGATATAGTTTGATATATAAAACTATTTATTATTGGGACCCAATCATTTCATAAATAGATATCACAAATTAATAGATGAATATTAATTACATTATATAACTATACATGATAAAATCATATAGATATAGTTTCATTTGACACATAGACACATAAGATAATTGTTCATAATAAATCTACACGTTCTCTCATTAAGTTCTTCAAAATTATCACCATTCTTATAAATATCATACGTAAAACCCTCTTTCATAGTTATATCAGATACTCAGTAATATTAAAAAGTTGATATATTTATGACATGTTAAACATAACAAGACCATAAGGGTGTGAGAAAAATAACATTATATTTCTAAACCATATTTCGTATATTATAGAACATAATCTCAAGTCATGTCATAATTATTGGAAATTAATAATGTAAAATCTAAAAATTATAAAATATGATCCTTATATTCAATATCATATGTTACACGAATCCTCAAGAATAAACAAAAGACAAAATATCTCTCTCTAAATTTAATCTATTTGATTGATTGAGGAACACATATCATTGAGTCTAAATGAACTATAATATAGTATATCATTAAAAAATTGATGTTAATTTAACGATTATAATTATTTATAAATAAATTAATAAAATTATTATAATCTAATTATTATAAATATAATAATAATAATTTTTTTTAAAAAATAATTGTTTCTTGAAAAACTGTAATATTTTAAAGTCGGTTTAGTCATGTATTGGGAACATAATTTAGAATCTTTTTTCATAAAATTAAGAAAATTTTTTGATAAATTTTTTTTCCTTTTATATCAACAAACCAAAATTATCTTACGGTGATTTTTTGGGATTTTAATGAAATGTTTCAATTTTTTTGAGTAGTTAAAAATATTTCTATTTTGAAAACTACATTTTTGTTTAGAAAATAAATAATGATAAATTAATAATTTTATTGTTTTTAAAGAATAATTATTTCAATTATGTTACATTATAAATATTTTATTTCATTTGAATCAATTTAATAATTAATTTTGTTATTAAAATCATTTATACTTATGATAATTTTCTCTCTAACACCCCACTTTTTCATCTCATCTGTGGGTATAATTTTAAATTTGATTTTACCAGTTTTGTGAAATTAATTTTGGAAAATAAATTTAATATTTAAAATAATAATAATTAATATTTTTTTAAAATTTCCACATAATTTTTCGACATTATGAATTGTAAAAGTAGTAAACCTTAATTACATTGATTATAATAAAAATAGATTTACCATGGGGGGTTAAACTAAAATGTTATTGGTTAAAATGAAATAAAAATATCCAATACCAATTTTATAGATATATTTGAACAATAAAACCTATAAGGGTCTATAATGTACCATTTTCGATGCTATTCACATTAAAAAATCATCGGTGTAATTGATTATTTAAAAAATCCAAATGTGTCGTCTCCCTCACTCAAAAATAGCCACCCCATCTCCCAAATTATTCACACTTCCAAATATATTTATCACAACCATTAAATTCTAAAATAACATTTTAAATATCCTTAAAACATCCACAATAACTATATTATCATAATTTAATCCTTGGAAATAGTTTTTAACAATCAAAAAGTGGTCATATGAAGAGTGGTAACATTCTTAAATGGTTGTTTTTATATTTTTTATTCGACCACATATTTAAAGTCTTTTTAAAAAATTACTGTAATGGAAAAAACTATCTTTACTATAATGATATGTTATTATGTTATTTTAAGGATCTGTATCCAACCCCAATTCCATCAAATGTGAAATGAATCCTCTGATCATGTGTAAGGTGAAAAAACACCCCACGAACCGATGTAATTAATTTTTCTTAAACACCATTCAAGGATGGAAATCATGATGGGATTAACACATTTATATAATATTAATGATATTATTATACTTTTTAAATTATAATATCACATATACCTTATTAGATTCCATTTTGTTTAAAATACAATAACATTTCTCGTGTGTATGACAGACAACCATCTTGTGAAGTGATGTGATTAGTTTTTCAGTTACTATTTACATGAAATGTAACGAGGACAAATTTAAGGAATATATATGATATAAATATAATATGGTATTAATTTTTTAATAATAATATATCAACCAATAACATACCATTTAACTCTTTAGATGAATGATATTTTCATGTATGTGTGATTCCATGGCCTGCTGTCTCCACGTTGTGATACGATTCATTTTTCATTCCCCACACATAGAATAATTATAAAAATAAAAATATTGTTAGACTATTATATTTATATCGTTAATATAACTATGTAGCTAATGGATCTATATCATACCCCCATAAACCAAATCTATCACAAAAAACATGGAATGAGAAAACATGGAAATTAACACCTGAAACTATGAAAATAACGAAATATTATTAGAAACATGTGGAAAAATGTCATAATTGGATAATATATGATAATATAATTTTGAAAATGTCTCTTTGTTAAATTAATAAAAATTTATATAACATTCAATTGAATATTAAATCACGTTCAACAAGAACGAATCCTAGGGTATTGGACTTTATCTCAATTTATTTTTATTGGGTTATATTATAATATTATGATCCCAATTTATTTCATATGGTGTATATAATTCCACTTTTCAATATAATTTCATTAATACTCCATACATAATTGAATTTTGATTTTCAATTTCATTTATTTATTTCAACTATATTTTCCTTTAAAATTACCATGTGGTAAAGAATTTCATAATTCAATTTATTTTCATTGGATTATATTACTTAAACATTGTCTTTGATATTCATATATTAATTGTATAATGCATATTTAATATCATAATTTTTATTTCCACTATTTTTATGTGGATCTAATTTTCATTCTCCTAATTGATTCATTTATAAATTCTCACTTCAACATTATGATCTTGGTGAGGGTTAATTTAAAATAATATTTTTAACTGAGATAGTTTGTAATTGAATTTAAATTTTAGAAAATCATTTAAAAATTGGATAATGAGCTAATGTAATTTTATTATCCTCTTTTTATTGATTATGTTTTTATTTAAATTTACTATTTTTTAATCTTTCGTAAATAAAATTATTGTGAAATTTTTTATCATAAAATATAACATCATTTCTCTCTTTGTAGAAAATACCTTTTCTTCCATATTCATGATTTCAAAAAATATTTTAATATTCTCCAAATAATTTATTAATAAAATATATATCCATGTATTACATTTTAAAAAATGGTTTGAATGAAATATTTTTATCACTTTCTAAATGGGTATCATTTTATCATTTTACAATAGCGTGAAAGGAAAATTTTAAAATGGGTATCATTTTATCCTTTATAAGTTTTAAAATTTATTTTCAAAATAAACTTATTTCTTAATATTTTGTAATTTTTTAGTTTTAAATAGTTATTGTCAAGGTTAATTGGATATTTTTCTCCAGAATGTTTTTAATGATATTTTTATGTTATATATATTCTTCAAAGATAGAAAACCAATATTTTACTTATAATCCATTAAGGATATGTTGTACTGATACCATAATTATTCATTTTATTGATGAATTATGATTTTTTAACCAAATAATTTATTGAAATCCACTTTCTTTATTCTTTTTTTATTAATTAACTTTCTCATGAAATATCTACTTTATAGTGATAATTATACATTAAATTTACCCAAAATATCAATATTATTCATCATAATTATAGTTATTTGTTAAAATTTGTATCATTTCTATGAAGTATTCTTTACATTGAATGGTATTTTATTGACTAGGAAAATATTTATAAATCCATTTCATTTTCCAAATAAATATATTTATTGATAAGAAATATTATTCATGAATTAAAAAAATTATTTAATATATAAATAATACCTTAGACATGAAGATATGAGTGAGGAATGGATATATATAGATCATGAATGCACTATTTATCTCATGAGAAAAATTAGTTGGATTTCTTTAGTGAAATGGGTATTTGGTGTATACCTTCCTATTAGTTTTAAATTTCCTTATGAAATGTCTTGAAAATAGAGTTATCATGATACCTGAGATCATGACATCAAATTACTAACAATTTCATACACCAAGAATTTAGTTTTTATCATTACTTATGTGATTTTACCAAGTATATTATCACTAGATGAATTTTTTCTATGTTTATTGGTTAAATGTCATGTGCTTTCAGTTATTTATATTACCATGTTTATTATGCCTTATCCAGTTATTTTCCATTTTATATTCACTATTTAATTCCAAATTTTTAAATGGAATATATGTTCTGTTATTTAACTTTTTATATTGATTGTTTTAGTTAAATTATTTAAATGGCATGTATGTTCAATTATTTTACTTAACATGATTATCCTTATTGATTCATGATAGTTTCTTCCGTAATTAACCATTACTGGGCATTTGAGCTCAACCTTATTTTGGTTCCTTTCCCATGAATCCATGAACTGTAATATGAATGATATCCAAGGATATTCTATAAGGAATAATGGTATTTTAAAAAAAATATTGATGTTTTTGTTTTCAAATTTTATATAGGAATAATGTATGTGAAAAGTTTACCAAGTTTATTAAACTATTTTGTCCTTTAGGATGTGATTCCTTATCTCTTAGGCTAATTTAATAATATAAGTCACTATATCTAGGTTATTGATGTCTGGTTTATTATATATAATTCATGAATTTTAAAGTAAATGAAATATTTAATCCTTGATAAAAAACATTAGCATAAGACATAGATTTATAGAATGAACAAAAGCATTGAAAATCATTTAATTTGTAGTCAATGATCATTTACAAGACTATCAAAGTGGATTTATATCACTCCCCAAACCATCATGGTAGTGATGATTCACTCCCAATAATATCGTAATGGGAAATCCCCTTAACAGAATAGGGTTCACTACCTTTTCCAGTCATGTTAATCTCTTCAGATGACCATCTTTACCTAATGTGTTGGAGAGAAATATAATTTCAGTCCCACCCTTAACATAATAAAAATAATAAATATTTATTAATTAATATAAAAAAAATTATCATATAATAACCCATAATAATAAATTTATTTTATAAAAATTTCATTAAGGCATAACCCATAGAAAACAAACGGGTTTCATAAACATTTCATTAATTTTTCGTATCAAAAACCTCTGGAAATAAAAATGTTTCATCAATATCTTTTCTTCCTAATAATAAAACATATATATAAATAATAACGATGGTATCATTAGATCATATTTGATATAATTTTTTTATACATCATAGGATGTCATCTTAGATGGGAAATTCTGTTAAAAGACGATTTGGAACATTTTATCAGGAAAATACCAATTTCAATTTGGAAATCAATTATTTAAATTATAAAAATGTAAAAAATTTAAAATAGAATATTTTTATGCAAATAATAATAATAAACTTAAAGTTAATGTTCAAGTCATTTAGCGGCCATGATAGAAAGAATTTCATTTCACTCTCAATATATTAAAACAATGATTTATTTTATATTTTCAGTAAACAGTCAAAAGTGAGTCATTTGGAAAAAGAAGAAGATTCGTTTTCAAATATTTTGAAGACAAATTCAATTATTAAAAATTTCTTTAAAAAATATTTTATAATAAAAAAAAATTTGTAGAACACAAAGACAAGGATGAAAAAAAAATTCATTTGAAGCGAGAAATAATATCAGTTTACTATAAAACTATTATTTCAGTATTTTGAGTAAATGATGAAATGAAAATTAATGGAAAACATTTTTTATCAATAAATAACCTCTGTAGAAAAAAAAATGTAATTAATGAAAGTTATATCATGAAATTTCATCACCATAAACATCATCATAATCCATCCTGATAAACGACTAGATTGCAACATAAAACTGTTACATTGTTAGTAGATTTTAATTCAAAAGCCCAATGAAATATAAAACCATATTTTGATATGTAAATAATAAAATAATTATAAATAATTATCATAAAATAAATTAATTAGTATTATATACACCATACAAAAGAACAAATGGGTGAATGTGGAATTGTCTCATAGAAAAAAAGTTAGATGAAAAGCCAATTCCTCTGGTCCAACTTCCTTCATACATATAAAAAATTCTTTAATAATAAATATATATTTATTTTATATATATTTAATATCCATAATTTTATATAATTTGATATATGATCTACTTATAACCATTTATCAACTATTTATTAACATTTTTTTATCGCAATCAACATTCTGATTGATAACTACTTATTTTTTCTTATATTTTATTGAATGGTAGTTTTCGTCCTTGTACATTGATTATGGTAATATCACCTCAAAAAAGTTAAAAATTATATTAATATCCTATATTTTTATTATATACATATATAGATTCATCATTTAAAGTTGTATATATATAAATGTATTAAACCATTCAAAGAGATTGTAGGTTATACATATGTATGAACATTGTTTCCATTTTTTATAAAGATGGAAAAAAATATTTGAAAAAAATATTTCAGATTAAAATAATATTTTTTATTTTATAGATCTTATAAATATATATATATTGAAAATATAGTTTTAATATCTATATAAAAATAAAATTAAAAACATATCACATTTCTTCGTAGAGGTGGTAGTCCACATATACACTCGAGAGACATTATCATTTCCAACAGATTAGAAGGTAAGAAGAAAGTAGTGAAATTATATTTATAGAAGTATAATTATTCAATAAATTTTATATATTTGCATTAAATATATCATTGTATCAATCCATTGTAGGTAGTGATTGAAAATTAATAACACCAGTTTGGTTGATGGTGGTCAACTGAACACACGATCAACGATTTTTTTTGCCACTTCATGAAAAGGAGTTGAATATAGGTTATACCATTAAAATATTAAAAAATATGTATACAGAATATATTGGATTTATTATTTTATCATTATTTAAGATGATTTTAAGGGGGTATAAGAAGAAATAAAAAACACATGGTTAAAGAAAATACATCTTCTTCGGACACCCTCTTAAGGTATTCACAAAAAAGATCCCTGTGAAGGTTTTCTAATCAAAACAGGGCCTCTAAGACATGGTTAGGGAAGTATGAAATAGATATGTGTAGGATTGTTTTGAACCAAAAGGTTTTTTATGTGTTAATAAAAGAGAATAGAAGTTTCCCATATATAATTAAGGGGATGGGTGCTTTAGTAATTTTATATTGTATTAAAAAGTAAGAAGTTCATTCGAAAGAAAAATTATTCTACATTGATATATATTCAATGATAAGGGATTATGTGGTTGAAATAACATCCTATAATAACATTTGGACACATTTAATTAGAGTTTTAAACTTCAACGAATCGGAAATACCATGGAAATTTCTTTTAATACATAGGAATTTTGCGAGTCCGTGAAAATTTACGACGCTTAATTCTGAGGCCTGGTGTGCCCGGAATCAATTTATGAATATTTGATCGGGTACGTTCTGTAAAAGTACGAGCGAGTTTTTATAACTTTTGAATCTGTGCTCGAAATTGAAATGTAAAGGCATAGTTGAACTCACAGTGCTGGTATTCTCTTAAAAAGACTTTCACTTCAATGATCGAGAGTCGAGGATAGAAGTTAGTTTTTGGGATTTCATTAAATAAAATAATAAAATAATGTGAGCTACACTTTATTTTATTGAGCCTCCATGTGAGTGTGGGTGGTTAAAATCTCCTCATGGGAGTTGGAGGTGGGGCCACCACACCTTAACCTCTCATGTGAGGATAAATGAGGTGGGGACCACCCATGCACTTAACCCCTTAAAATCCCCATTAAAGTGGACAAAACTCTTAAGCTTCACATTAATTTAGGGGAGGCTCTTCACCTCCCCTAGCATTTAATTTTTCCAATCCTCTTCAATTAAGGGAGAGCGTACCTGGTTAATTACTCCATTTTGAATAGCTGTAAACTCCCCAATTAATAGGCACCAACACACGTGAATTAATGAGGAGGATCCTTTTTACTTTAATCCCCCCCTTTGAATTTGTGCCAATGAAATAATAGATTAAGAAATATATTATTTGGCACATCTAATTCACTTGGGTGATTGAAGGTAAAGCTATCAACGAGGAACCTCATCCTCCAATTAATAACTCCTCCCTACAAAGAATGAAGAACACCGATGACGATCCTTCTTCGACTTCTTCCCTGGACACCTACCTGCATGGAGCGACTTCCACGAGACGACGCAACTCAGAATTGGAAGCATGAAGTAGATGCGGCGAATGAAGATTCTCATCGTCTACTTTCCTCAACACCGTTAACAAATGACGAATCAAAGGTAGGGGGAATAAATTCATTTGAGTGGATTATTCTTTTATCCTTTTTGGATAAAGAAAGTTCTTGATCTTCATTCTTATGAACCATTTTCTATCACCATAAACACGAAGGATATGGGAAAACCTAACATGGACCGACATCCTCTATCAATTTTCCTTCTTGTGGCATTCTTCATCATGGTTATATAACAACAATGAGGAGACGAAGGTGGCGACGACAAAGGTTTCACTACCCATGACCTCCACGAACCGCACATCCCCCACGACAAACCGGTTCTCCAAGATGAACACCGTCGTCTCGCACCGGCGCGAGCCGCACCGAACCGACCCGCCTGGCCCACTCCCGGCCGCCGACCCACATGGCCGCACCCCACCGACCTACCCACGGCCTGCCCGCGTGGCCCGCCGGCCTGCCGGCGGCCTACCTGCCTGCCCCGATCGGCATTCCCACGGCCTCTCGTGCACCCCGCCGGCCTACCCACGGCCTTCCGGTGTTCCTGGTAGGCCTGATGGAACCCAGCCTGCAGCCTACCTGCGCCCCGCGCGCCCTGCCCGCGGCCTACCCGGTGCCCTACCGGCCTGCCCATGCCCCGCCTCTCCTGCCTGCGGTCTACCCTCAGCCTCCCGCATGCCCTTTCGAGCTGTCGTTGGCCTCCCGGACTCCCAAGTTGGCCCGTAGCATCCTTAGTGGTGTCGCTAACCGAACCGGCTTGACCTTCCAGAATGAGTCGTGCCCAGCGCGATGCTGGCTAAACTGCCCCCGGCCTCCAGACCAATCTTTCTACAGGGAGACCTCCGTGGCGAACCGCCCCAGCAGTTCGCTGGGCCGAGCCCAACGGACTGAGCCGAACCTAGCGGGCTGACCAGGCTGACCCAGACAGTAGAGACCCGAAGCATGACGTACATGGACATTACATTACTTTTGCGAAATACTTAATACATAACAAAAACAGACACACAAATACCGTAATAGTTTAGTGTCTTTGGAAACTCAGAAAATAAACATCTAATCATGTTGTAAGATCTTTAACATCTCCCATAATGATCTTCTCCTTTTTGTTTCCTTATCTAAAACTTTTCTTTATTTCCTGGGGAAAATAAAACATAAAAAGGGTGAGCTCAAATGCTCAGTAAGGGAAAACATAGAGAACATAAAATAATCCATAAACATTTGAAAGAAAAAAACTTGAACATGAAATATAAACATTAAAACCTTGAGCAAAGACATAAATATTGAAAGTACGTAACGCATTTATCATAAAGGGACATCAATCATGATAAAATAGCATGGGAATAAAACATGTAATTGTGGAAACCATTCAGAACTTGTTATGATTTCCATAGTATCCAAGGCATTGCTGCCAAGACCATCTTAGTGGACAAAGTCCCTTTCTGAATCGAGTTCACTCCTTGTTCCAGTCCTGTAACATTGAACCAGATTAACTTACCATTCCAGCCATGTCTATCTCATGAGATATAAATCTTTACCCAATGCATTGGAGGGATATATAGGTCTCACCCATCTCTTAATGAAATCATTCTTACTTGTGACACAAAATAAACATACATCATTCATAATAACCCAACAAATAAAATGAGTTTCATAAACATCATCCCATCATCGCATAATCCATATAAAAGAAAAGGATATCATTTCATAATAAGAAAATTGAAACCATGTAAATCATATATACTTTATACTGGAAACATACACATATGAAATAATGTCATCTTAGATGGAAAATGGTTTAAATAAAACACTTGAAATGAATTCTTGAGGAAAATATCCTTTTTTCTTCAAAATAATTTTCTTTTCACAAAATGTCATGAAATTTTAAAAGAAAAGGATTTTTTTTTGAAAATAGTCATTAAGTCTTTTGGAGGAAACTTAATAAAAATAAGTATTTATAAAACCATAAAAACCCTTTCATTCTGTATAAGTTAAAAGAAACATTCTTCTCGTACTTTTGCTGGAAAGGTCAAAAAAGTACCATGTAACATAAACAAAAGAAATATTCCATACATACCATGTAGTAAAAGTCAAAAATGGGTAAAAAGGACTTTAAACATACATGAAAACATTTCTAGAAAACATGGACATGGATGATAACAATAACCCCAGTAAATACATACGAATAAACAATCTCGGATAAAAATGAGATTAGAAAAGTTATCCCTTACCTTAGGTCTGATATGCTTCGTACGTATCCGAACCTCCTGTATAATGATTTAAATAATGTCATTAACTTATCACAGAATCATATTCATTGTTATGATATCATATATGTTTCACTTATGACTTTATATTACCCATTCTTTTGTAAATTCCATGTTAAAAAATCGTTTTGGGTAAAATAATTTCATTTATCGTATGTGTTTCGACTTGTCGTTCTTGATATTATTACTTATATGCTGATTTAAATAATTATAGAATATAAAACAAGATTTATATATAATATATATTCATCATATACATATATATATTATAGATCGATAAAAGGA
Source organism: Viscum album (assembly GCA_963277665.1). NCBI lineage: Eukaryota > Viridiplantae > Streptophyta > Magnoliopsida > Santalales > Viscaceae > Viscum > Viscum album. The sequence continues at coordinate 345,210,940 of OY728156.1, forward strand.
ATGAAATACATCGTTCATGGAGATGGTAGGCCGTACGTACGCATGAACGTTGTTTTCGTTTCCTTATTGAATTTAATGAAACTAAATAGATGACATAAATATATATATATATATACACATAAGTCTAGTAGAATTATTATTTCATATATTTCATTATTATTCATTATATAAACTTTATGATCATTCATGTATGGTTAACAAGAAGAATGAATCTCATTACGTCGTGGAGACGGTAGTCCGTACGTACGCACGAGCGATTATATCATTCCCATAATTATTGAATAGAATTGGAGTGGATGGTATAATATATCAGAATAATTATGATGTTATAATAACCATATATTGTTCTTATTTACACCGTTATACCCATCAATGAATGGTGTTGGTGGAAAAACAGATTTCACCACGGTGTGGAGACGGTATTTCGTACGTACACACGAATGGTGATTTCGTTTTCCGTAGGATGGATAGATGGTGAAATAGTTTTGTTTGATATATATAATAACATATCATTATATGATTTATAATGATGTTATTACTTCATAATGAAACAACTAAATAAGAAGAAGTGGAAGAAGAAATAAAGTTGAAAGAATCGGTAACGGACATTACCTCTTCTTTGAAGCGCCTCTTTGAGACCTCCTATTAAGTCACTAAAATTGGTCTTTTAAGAAGACCAGAACCTCTAGGATGTTTCTATGGAAGTAGAGAAGATAATTTTTCAGGGTTTGGCCGAGCTTGAATGCTAAAAGTGGTGTGAGAAAGAGAGGGATGAGGTGCCCTTTTATAAGGGAAGAGAGAGGCACCTTTGGAAAAACTAAAAATATTATTTTATTATAAAGTTATATTCTGTTTTTAATAGCTCCAAATTGATTTATTTAAAATCTAATGTGGGGATGGGTCGAAATCATCTCATCCAATTGAATTTAGACAAGTTTAGGTTTCTATTTTAACCTTATCATTTAGATTTAACCTTAAGTTAAATAATTTTACTTTTACTGTGTCTTCTTGTTTTATTACACCATAAGGTTAATAAACATACTATAACAATCCAGAAGAACCCCAAGTTGTTTATTATTAATATATATAACCTTATTTAAGTCAATTGGCCAATACTTAGATTTTTAGGAATAAAATAACAATTAATAATATAATATTTGTTTTAAAAACTATTTTATGTCAATTTTGACACTATTTGGTAATTGATTTTTGTGAAAATCATTACAGAAATATTTGTTCGAAAAAAGTTAATTATATCACTACTAACATGTCATGTTAACATATAAATTTATTGGAATTCATAAAAAGTCTCAAATTACATTTATTTGGGTATTTATACATCAATTATGCCAATATTTCATTAATATGATAATTTCTGCATCATCATTTTGTCATAAATAAATTAAATTATTTAATGTCTAAAAACTACAAATAAAATAAAATTATGTAATAAATCTTTTTTGGTTTCTAATGAATATTTATAGTCGAATTTATCTTATGTATAATCCTATATTAAAAATGATTTAGTTATTAAACATTGATTTTAACTATTTTAACCCTTCTATAAATAAATTAATAATAAATGTCCTAATCTAATCCAAGTGGGCCTAAATGGTCATATTTTATTCCAGAGGTTGTTTTTGTCCGAATTACACTTATCAAATAGAATTTGGACATGTGTTAATGTAATAATAATATCATTTTCCCTTAATTATTTTGTTTACTTTTAACCGTGATAAATAAAAGTAAAAAGTTACTATTCAGCAAAAATTATTTTCATCTCATTGAACCAAATTTTAGTCCTTTACATTAACCGCGTCTCTCGGATTTTTTAAATTCAATTCACAGAAGTGGTAAAATTTAATTTAAAAAAATTCAGTTTTTTAACTACCACTAAGTGGTTTCACTATTCATCGAAAATTGAAGTTTTTCAGAAAAATACCAAAAATTCAGCCTAAGAATTATTTGATATTCTGAATTAAAAATTGATGTGTATTTTTCCAAATTCAAAACATAGAAGTGTAATTAATTAATTTTAAAAGTAATTTCCGCTATCAAAACAAATATCATGTTTTTAAGAAACAAAAACTATCAAAAGATTGATACTTGTTTTTGTCCAATTTCAAAGTGACATTAATTCCAATGATCAAAATTGGATTAAATGGTAAAAATATATTCTAATTACACTTTAAAACCAATTAAAAATATAATCTAACCATATAAATAATTGCGATGAAAAAAGATGTTTTTAACGAAAATATAGCATGATTTTACTATTCATTAAAAAATGAAAGTTATCAGAATAATATGATAATTTTATCCAAAGTAAAATTTTAAATCCTGATTCCAATGAAGAATTTTATTTTGTCAAATTGAACATATATACATCTCAAAAACAAGATTTAAGGTGGGTGCACCATTAAAAGGCGGGAAAACTACATTTTTTGAAATATACTTATTTTACTCGAAAAATTGATTTTGTTCTCATACCATGTTCTAGAAAATGTGTAAGATGAATAATAATGATATAAAATTAAAAATATAGTTTATACTATTCATAATTTCTACTTCATAATAATATTATTACAATATATCGTTGTTTAGTAAAACCTGGTATTGCGTACAACACACGCTATAGAGGAAGGTCACGATTGCGTGTAATGCAAGCCAAGTCAGGGTTGAGTGTTGTGAAAGACTCCTCCATTGTTTCATGTAACAGAATCTAACCATATTTCATTTATACATTGAATATATATATATTTATATATATACACTCAATGTTTCGTAGAATAACTACTTTCATAATTCCGTGTAACATAATCCAAGAATAGTGTTGTGTATACTGCAAGCTCATACGGTGTTGCGTATAGCGCAAGGTAATATTTTTGTAGCTTACAAGACAAGACATCAATGAAATTAAACGAATATTTTTCATAAAATCTTGGGGTGTTACACCGACCGAGTCGGCCAAGACTGCGTTGGGCCGAGTCAGTCTGACCTGGTCGGACCGGACCCGGGCCCACTACTAACCCTTTATATCCATTGGCCATATCATTGGCACCATATATCCATTTGACGAACTGTCAGTGACGCTGTTAATCTTGGAGCATGAAAACCCCTTGAGTATACCCAATTAGAGTTTGGGGTAAAGTTGAGATACGGTCAGGTTGGATCATACACGAATCCAACCATGCCCCTGTGACTAAAAAGCTAATAATTCACAGACCGAGAATCCGATTAATGCTCCGTCTATTGAGATGAGACCTCTATGACGTGTCGGAAATTTGAGATACTTCTACGTTGGACTTTAGGACAGTTGGATTATCGACCAGTAGATCGTGGAGCGGATCCTCCTGGAGACAAGCGAGCATATTTCAGAGACCTAGTAGCTGGCCGAGACCAGACGACTGCTGACCGATTCGACTCGGAGTGATTAAACTTTCCCAGTGGGGAGCACCATGGTGTCGCAGAAGACCCACAGTGGGGAGATCCTCTGTGTGAGCATGGCAGGCCCATGGTACTCGACATGTGGAGTACCTCAGTAGGCTACTACGGGGAGAGCCTTAGTGTGACGCGGTAAACCCATGATGGAGATCACCTCTAGGTGATGCGGAAAACCTATAGTACTCGACAGGAGGAGTACCTCAGTACTCCAAGGATATTGGGAAGTGCCTCTGTGTGACACAGCATGCCCACAGTACACGATATAGAAGGAGTACTCCAGTAGCTGGGATTTCAACAGTGTGTATGAGGATGTTAATTGATACTACCAATAGAATAAAATCCTGGTTTGAGCTGAGTCAGTAAATTTTGTGTTTACCTCATGATTGAGATGGATTACTTGATAACTTAAGAATATGCGAGGGAATATATCTAAGTAAGGTTATCTGTTGATTTCATTCGTTGTGGTTTATCCTTGTTGGATTTTGTGAGACCTTGTGGGTCTCGGGGTCCCTACTGAGTATCATTACACTCACCCCTGCACGGGAAATGCCTGCACATCGTAGTGTTGGTTGCGGACAACGAATAGCCTTGACTGAGGATCAGAGTAGCAGGATTGGATAGTACCCGGGGGTGGACCTTACGACGACTTAGTACATGGAGGAGACTGAAGGACATGAAGTCCTGAGAAGGATATTTGTACCTACACTCCAGGTAGGAACACCTCGAGGACAACCCAGTAGATACTTCACCATTTCTTCAGTTCTAATTGTATTTCAATTGTACTTGTACTTTCTTATTGGCCTTGTATTTCTGGCCCCTTTTAATTTTCAGCACTCTTTCGTATACAGTTTTTCTTAGTATTTTACTTCCAGATTGTACTCTGTTGTGTGTGTTTACACTTTAAAAAGGTAATTCCTTAATATTTTTATGGATTTAAGCCATTGGTGCCAGTCGCCAGACCCTGGCCTATGGAAGGCGGGCTTGGGGTAGTCACGGCACGGGCCCCGGGGAATGGGTCGTGAAACATTGGTATCAGAGGAGTCGGTTCTACCATAAAACATTGGACTCTGATCATTCTTTTCTATGAAGAAATAGTGTTAAGGGTACCGAGTGTGGTTTTCAGTTCCGGGAGTCCATTGTTGGTGCAGCAGCTGACGTATCCATACACCAGGACCCTAACATCTGGTTTTTGACTTAGTGCACGAAATCAATGATTGCGTGTGTGTTTTCAAATGTTTTCTTTAAATCAGCTCAACCAAGTTAGCTCATCAGGTATAAACTTTTGATATTTTCTCCTTTGTTTTATTTAGGATTCCTCCATGCAGATTACTAGTTAGAGCCCTGAGAGTTGTACGCACAGATAGCCCACCGAGTGACGAGTCCTCGGTGCAGGGCCCTTTTCAAGCGGAGGCACCAGCGGTACCACTGCCCATTGGGACACTTATTCCACCAGCCCCAATAGCAGACGATGAACGCCGCTGGAGTACGTTGCATGAGTACCAGTGGTAGAGGACACCCAGGTTTAGGTGAGAGAGGTACCCACAGGCGGCTGAGGATAGGCTGGAGGCAGTGGTGAGAGTCTTCAGACTGGTAGGGACACTAGCAGAGCTTATGGTGATCCTTGCTGCGAGTCTCCTTCTGGCAGTAGCTTGTAGATGGTGGAGCTTGATGCTCCAGGTGCATGACGAGATGATGCTACTATGGACAGACTTCAAGTGCCTATTTCGGGTGGAGTTTGTCCCATCCACCCTTCGTACGGTGCAGATATGGGAGCTTCTACATCTATATCAGGGTAGCATGATGGTATCTTAGTACTCAGTGAGGTTCACCGACCTCTCTCTCTACTCCACAGATATGGTGTGTGACCCATTCGTCAGGGGATAGACCTTCGAGCATGGGATCAGGCGAGAGATCAGGGCTTTGATGATCTCACTCAGCACCTCGACGTAGGTTGTGGTGCTAGAGAGAGCCCTTATGATTGAGAGTTTCCTTACTAAGCAGTCTCTGACAGCGAGACCCCCCACTAGTCGACATGCAGTGGATTCTTCTGCAGCTGGCAGTAGATAGATGATGTAGAGGTCCAAGAGGACCATACCCATGGGTGGATGACCGCATTACTCATGATCAGTTGTGCGGGGCACCATGGGCAGTGACATACATGCCAGGAGCAGATAGTGTTACACATGCAGTGGGTAAGGTCACATGGCTCTTGACTGTCTAACATGCCGTTCGGATGATCAAAAGACAGTTGAGGGACCTCCCAGGAAGAGGGAGAGATTCGATCAAGGCGGACTTCAGGGAGCAGGCGGACGTGGCAGAGGAGCTGGTCGTGCAGGTGGTGGTGGGCGACGTTTCGAGGTATTACCACCACCACCACCATGAGGTCCACCCCAACCGTAGGGAGCATGTGGATAGGGGAGATATCATCTCTATGAAGTTGAGGCATATAATCTTGGCGCTTAGGAGTTGATTTGAGGTACGATCTATATCTACTCCACCTTAGATACAGTTCTTATAGACACAGGTGTGAGTCACTCTTTCATTTCCACTACCCTCATTCAGATATTGTAGATTCCGACGGAGCCTTTGGATTGATCCTTACGGATAGAGACTCCTAAGAGAGCATACTCGACGATTACGCACTAGTGCCGGTAGTGTGAACTTACTCTTGGAGGTGAGAGCTTTGGCTAGGAACTCCTCGTAGCAGTGTCGAGGCCTTATGATGTCATCTTGGGAATGGAATGGTTATCTACAATCCATGCTCAGATCGATTGTATTAGGTTCAAAGTGTGGTGTGTCCGCACGGATGGGACCGGGTTCACCTTCACTGGTGAGAAGGGAGCCTTTGTATTATTGGACGGACTTACTCGGAGGAGGGTGCAGCTGATCACTCGTCAGTTTTCCTACTATACCCTCAAAGCAGTTGATGTGAAGAGTCTAAGCTATCCTATAGTGGTAGACCAGTACATGGATGTTTTCCCTAATGACGTTCTATAACTACCTCCTCACAGAGAGGTGGACTAATACATTGACATGTACCTTGAGACGACACCGAAATCTACACCAGCATAACAGATGGCTCCCGCTGAGCTTCGTGAGATGCGGGTACAGCTGGAGTACTTGTAGGGTAAGGGATTCATCTGGCCCAGTGTTTCTCTCTAGGCAGTCCTGATTCTATTCGCCAAGAAGGCGGATGGAAGATTGAGGCTTTGTGTCGACTACCGTCTCCTGAATTAGGTGACCCTAAAGAACAAGTACCCACTTCCAAGGATTGAGGACCTCTTTGATTAGCTGAAAGGAGAAAAATTGTCCTCGAAGATAGACCTGAGACCAGGCTATCACCAGCTCATAGTTCGAGACGAGGATGTGCATAGGACGGCTTTCAGGTGTCGGTACGGCCACTACGTGTTCGTGGTTATTCCCTTCAGCATAACTAACGCTCCAGTAGTGTTCATGGGTCTCATGAATAGTATATTCCTGCTATACCTCAATTGCATTGTCATAGTCTTCCTCGACGACATTCTAATCTACTCGACTACTGAGGAGGATCATGCCTACCATTTTCAGGTAGTACTGGACACACTCTGAGAGCACCATCTTTATGGTAAGATTTCGAAGTACCAGTTTGGGATTCAAGATATTCACATTCAGGGTCATGTCTTCATGGAGGCTGGACTTTCAGTGGATCCAGTAAAGATTGAGGCGGTACTTTCTTAGGAGCCACCTAGGAGTGTGAAGGAGGTACGGAGTTTCCTGGGTTTGGCTAGTTACTACCGAAGGTTTGTACTAGACTTCTCCAGAGTTGCAGCACCACTATTAGCCTTAACAAAGAAGGGGAAACCCTTCGTGTGGTTGGAGAGATGCCAGTAGAGCTTTCATGAGCTGTGGCAGAGGATGAAAAGTTCCCCCATCTTGAGGATTCCAGAGGAAGGCGTAGGGTACGTAGTCTACTGTGACTCATCAGGGACCATACTCGGGTGTGTCCTGATGCAGGAGCGAGTAGTGATCACGTATGGTTCTCGGTAGCTGAGACATCATGAGTAGAAATATGCTACCGCTGACCTAGAGTTAGAAGCAGTGGTCTTCTCCTTGAATATGTGGGGACACTATCTGATGGGAGAAAAATTTACCATGTACTCTAATTACAAGAGTCTCAGGTATATCTTCTCTCATAAGGACTTGAACCTAAGACAGCGACATTGTCGTGAGTTCCTCCAAGACTATGAGTTTGTCATAGTCTATACTCCTGGGATGGGGAATGTTGTTACAGATGCACTGACCAGGAGAACTGGTATATTGATGCTAAGAGAGGTGACATAGCAGCTGGCTACTTTATAGATTTCTTATGTGGACCGAGATGGAGAAGCTTTCCTTCAGTCTCTTACAATCACGCCTCTACTTCTTCAGTGAGTCAGGGAGGCATAATGTAGAGACGCAGACTATGAGACACGATGTGCTTAGATTTCCACAGGGTAGGAACTTGATGGATTTTCTGAAGGTGGGGAGTATGTCATCCTCTTCAGAAGACATACTATGGTGCTAGTATCAATTCAGGAGGATGTTTTGATGGAGTTCCACACATCCGCTTTAGCGGTATATTAAATAGTGGCGATGATGTACCAAGACCTTTGATGACTGCACTGGTGGCTAGGTATGAAGAAGGTAGTAGCTGTGTTTGTCTCTCGATGCCTCACTTGTTAGTAAGTGAAGGAAGAGCATCAGGTACCATCAAGCTTGGTTCAAACTTTAGAGGTCCCAGAGTGGAAGTGGGATGGGATATTCATGGGCTTAGTGACTAGTTTTCCATGTATGTCCATTGTACATGACTCTATCTGGGTGATCATCGACCGACTCACCAAGTCGGCCCCATTCCTACCAATCAGAGAGCAGGGTTCAGTAGAGATCTTGGGATGCCTCTACGTATAGAAGATTGTGCGGCTACATGGAGTACCTTCTTCTTTTTTCTCTGATTTTGAGATAAGATTTACATCTCGGCTATGGAAGGGGTTGCAGGAGGATTATAGGATGCATCTTCGTCTGAGCACCGCCTTCCATCCTCAGACGAATGGTAGGACTAAGCGGGCCATTCAGACCCTCAAGGAAATGTTATGTGCATGTGTCCTCAACTTCAGTCATAGCTGGGAGGATCACTTACCTTTGGTGGAGTTTGCATACAAAAATAGATATCACTTCACCATCGGGATGGAACCTTTTGAGGCCTTGTATGGTCGACCTTGCAGATCACCACTGTGCTGGACAGACCTAGGGGAGTCAGTACTAGTGGGACCAAAGATGGTACGGGCTTCCACAGAGAAGGTGCAGATCATCCAGGAGCGTCTGAAGACTGCACATAGTAGGAATAAGTTATATGCTGATATGAGATGGAGACCTCTGGAGTTCGAGGATGGCGACCACATCTTTCTATGGGTCTCACCTCAATGAGGTTTATAGAGATTTTTCCGAGGAGGAAAGTTATCTCCAAGATTCATCGGACCTTTCCAGGGCCTCAGCAGAGTAGGCGAGGTGGATTACCTTTTAGCTCTTCCACCTCCGTTGCACCGGGTGCACGTCGTCTTCCACGTATGCCAACTGAGGAGATACGTGCATGACCCTTCTCACATCATCGACCATGGAGAGCTGGACGTCGATGATGAGGAAAATATCATGGAGTTTCCAGTGGAGATTGAGGATCGACAGGAGCCAGCCCTTTGTGGATGGTCGATACCCCTAGTGCGCATTTTCTGGTAGCACGAGAACCTCTAGGAGTGAACATGAGAGCGGGAGGCTCAGATGCGTGCTCAGTACCCCCACATGATCCCTTAGTTCGAGTTGTAGATTATGGGGACGTAAAGCCCTGAGGTGTGGAGAATGTAATGACCTAGAAATCCCGTGGATTTTTTTAATACATGGGAATTTTCCAAGTCCACGAAAATTTACGGCGATTGATTCCACAGACCGGTGTGCCTGGAATCAATTTCTGATGTTTTGTTTGGGTATGTTCAGTAAACATACGAGTGGGTTTTTATAACTTTTGAGCCGGTGCTCAGAACTAAAATCCAAGGGAATCGTTGATCTCACAGCACCAGTATTCGCTTATAAAGACTTTCACTTCGACGATAGTGAGTCGAGGATAGAAGTTAGTTTTCTAGTTTTCATTAAAAATAAGAATAAAATAAAGGAAGATACACATTATTTTATTGAGCCACCATGTGAGTGTGGGCGGTTAAAATCACCTCATGGGAGTTGGAGGGGGCGCCACCACACCATAACCTCCCATGTGAGGATAAATGTGGTGGGGATGGGCTCTTAACCCCTTAAACTCCCCTTTAAAGTGTAGAAAACTCTTATGCTTCATATAAATTTAAAGGAGCCTCTTCAACTCCCCTAGAATTTAATTTTTCCAATCCTCCAAAATTAAGGGGGAGCCTACCAAGTTAATTACTCCATTTTGAATTTGTGCCAACTCCCCAATTAATATATACAAACACACATGAATTAATGAGGAGGAGCATTTTTAATTTAATTCCCCCTTTTGAATTTGTGCCAATTAAATAATAGATTATGTAATCTATTATTTGGCACAACAAATTCACTTGGGTGATTGAAGGGGAATCTCTAAATGAGGAACCGTATCCTCTAACGAAGAACTCCTCCCAATGATGAACGAAGAATTCCATCAACGATCTTTCTTAGACTTCTTCCCCGGAAACCTACTAACGTGGAGCAACATCAATGAGCTGACGCAGCTCGGAATTGGAAGCGTGCAACAGACACGACGTACAACAATTCTCATCGTCTACTTTCTTCAACACCATTAATGAATGACGAATAATAGATAGGGGGATTAAATTCATTTGAGTGCCTTGTTCTTCCCTCTTTTTTTGATAATGAAGGTTATTGAGCTTAATTCTAATGAATCGTTTTCTATCACCAAAAACGCTGGGGATACGGGCCAACCTAACATGGCCTGATATCCTCCATCGATTTTCCTTCTTGTGGTGTTCTTCGGCATGGAGAAGTAACAACGATGAGGTGAAAAAGTCGGTGACGACAAAGGTCGCGCTACCTGCGGCCTCTATGAACCGCATCGCCCCCGCGGTGTACCGATGCTCCCGGCCGAAAACCGTCGGCCATGCCGGCCCGAACCACACCGAACCGGCCCGTCTGGCTGCCTCTCGGCCGTCAGACCACCTAACTGCGCCCCACCGGCCAGCGCACGGCCTGCTTGCATGACCCGCCGGCCTGCCCGCGGCCTACCCGCTCCCCCTACCGGCCTGCCCGCGGCCTCCAGCGTGCCCTTCTGGCCTGTCTGTGTGCCCCGTCAGCCTGCCTGCGTCCTTCCTAGAGCAACGCCGGCCTGCCCCCAGCCTGTCGCACCCCGCGCAGTCCACCCATGGCCTGCTACACTCTGACCGGCTTCCACCAGCCTCCAGAGCTGGCCCGCAGCTTTCCTCACGGCGTCGCTGGCTGAACCGTCTTGGACTTCCGGACCGAGTCACGTGAGCCGCACCCCACGCGGTGATGGCTGAACTGACTCCGGCCTCCAGACCGAGACACCTACGCGGTGACCTCCGGGCCGAACCACCCCCATAGTCTGTTGGGCCGGGCCCAGCGGACCTGGCTGAACCTAGCAAGTGTGACCAGGTCGACCCGGACCGGGTCGGCCCAGACTGGGTTGGGCCGAGTCAGTCTGATCGGGTCGGACCAGACCCGGGCCCACTACCGACCCTTTACATCCTTTGGCCATATCATTGGCACGGGACGTCCGTTTGACGAACTATTAGCGACGCTGGTAATCTTGGAGCATGGAGGTCCTTTGAGTATACCCCATTGGAGTGTGAGGTAAAGTAGAGATACAGTCAGGTTGTATCGTACACGAATCCAACCAGACCCCTGAACTCATAGACCGAGCGTCCGATTGATGCACCTTCAGTTGCGTTGAGACCTCTATATCGTGTCAGACCTTTGAGATACTTCTACGTGGGACTTCATGATAGTTGATGTATTGTCCTGCAGATCATGGTGCTGATCTGCTCGAAGGAAAGTGAGCATAGTGTAGACACCAAGTAGTTGGATGAGACCTGACGACTACTAAACAATTCATCTCGGAGTGATTTGACTAGGCTAGTGGGGAGCGCCTTGGTGTCGTGGCAGACCCATGGTTTGGAGCGCCTCTGTGTGAGCACAACAGACCCACAGTTCTCGACACGTGGAGTACCTCAGCAGGATACGACGGGGAGCACCTCTTTGTGACGTGGAAGACCCATGGTGAGGAGCGCCTCTCTGTGATGTGGCAGAACCATGGTACTTGATAGGAGGAGTACCTCAGTAGTCCAAGGATAGTGGGAAGCTTCTCTATGTGACGCGGCATGCCCACAATACTAGATAGAGGAGGAGTACTCCAGAAGTTGGGGTTTCGACAGTGTGTTTGGGGATGTTACTTGATACTACCCGTAGAATAAAATCCTGGTTTGAGCTGAGTCAGTAACTTATGTGTTTACCTCATGATTGAGATGGATTACTTGATAACTTGGGTAGATGTATGGGCATATACCTAAGTAAGGTTATCTATTGATTTCATTTTTTGTGGTTTATCCTTGTTGGATTTTGTGAGACCTTGAGGGTCTCTAGGTCCCTACTGAGTATCATTATACTCACCATAATATGGGCTATGCCCGTACCTCGTTGTGTTGATTGCAGGCGACAGATAGTGTTGAATGAGGATCAGAGTAATAGGACTGGACTGTACCCGAAGGTGGACCTTACGACGAGTCGGTACATGGAGGATACTGACAGTCATGAAGTGCTGAGAAGGATATCTATACCTATCCTTCAGGTAGGAACCCCCGGAAAATGACCCCATAGATTCTTTACCTTTTCATCAGTTGTAATTATATTTCAGTAGTTCTTGTACTTTCCTGTTGGACTCGTATTTCCGACCCATTTTAATTTTCAGCACTCCTTCGTATACAGTTTTTCATGGTGTTTTACTTCCATATCGTACACTATTATGTGTGTTTACACTTTATAAAGGAAATACCTTCCCAGTTTTAGGGATTTACGCCTTTGGTGCTAGTCCCCAGCCCTTGGCCTATGGAAGTCAGGCTTGGGGTAGTCACAACACTGGCCCCGGGGAACAGGTCGTGACATAAAACATTTCATTTAGTTTACCCCTTAGTTAATTTTTTTTAACATTAACAATGTTAACAACTGTTATCATATTAAATTATTAATAATTTTATTATAAAATAAAAGATTAGTAATAAATAAACCATGTATGATATGTTCAAAAAAATTCCATTCACTTGGCATAAGATAATATTTTTATTGATTTGAAATCATTTTATAGAATTTTATTTATTATAAAATATTATTAATGTTAATTGTGACACAATTCCTTTAATTTAACTTTGAAAATAGTGCCAAAACAAATGAATTCAAAAACATTGCATTATATCCTCTACAACATGGCATTATTTTCTATAAAATTCTTATAACATAGTAATTATTCTTAATTAAATTGTTTTTATTATTTTGAAAATCATTTATCTTACTTTTATATTAATTTAATAAATATTATTTTTGAATTTCATAAGAATTTAAGGTAGTTATATAATTTTTAAAAAATATAAATGAATTTTAATCCTGAAAATAATTTACCAAGGGGATGAATTTAGACTGTTTTTACTATTTATTATAACCAAAATTTATGTTATAGTTTTTAAAATATATATATTATTCTAATACAAAATTTGGAACCTATTTTACCAAATTCATACCACAAGTGGAATAAATCTATTTTCTAAGTATCCTAAAAATTTGTAATAAAAAGAAGTTTATGTAGAAATTGTATTTTTCATGCAATAGATAACCTATTAACCCTATTACTAGCAGTCATCGTTATATTAATTTCCATTGATATTAATAAAAATAAAATCTATAAATTTCATTTAAATAATTCCTTATTTTTGGATAATTAATTTAATTAAAATGGAGCAACATTATCCACCTATATATAGATTTTTGAGAAGTTTGTTTTTATGCATAGAAAAAAACTTATTCTGAAACCAAGAAAATTCGTAATTCAAAAGTAAATAATTAATTTATTATAAATAATAATATACATACATAAAATTAATAACAAAATCCAAAGAATAACAGTATATTTAAATTTCAAGATTTTACAAAATGAAATGACACTTATAAAAAAAATTGTAATTTTCATTATTCACTAAAGAGATCGATCAATTCAAATGAATCCCAAAATTTCAACCAAGTTAATTTTGATATGATGATTTAAAAAATTAATTCAATTATATAAAATAAGTTTTCTAAATTTTCTTGAAATTAATTATTATATTTTGTCTCAAAAATAAATCAAAATCATTTTTAAAGAAAATGTGTTTTTATGAAAAATAAAATGTATTCCTTAAGAATTTTGTTATTATTCATTATGAATTAATCTTTAAAATTATATTTAATAGAAGTTTTATATTTATTTAATAAATAATTTAATATTATTCATACCTTTTACTTTAACAGCTATGTTATAATAGTCATATTTAAATAATAATACCCCGTGGTTTGTTTTGGATCAGTGTTACTCATCTAATAATCTATCAACCATAATCTTATTTTTAAAAATGTTATGGTGTTACATTATTCCATTTAGTAAATTTTATCCCCGTAATTTTAACATGATCTCATAAATAAATGTATTTTTATTAGAAAACTCCATGGTTATAATTTGACATTGTAAAAAGGGTTAATAAAACATCCACTAGATAAGAGAAAAAGAGAAATATAAATTTCATCTATAATAATAGATAAATATGATTCCAATTAATATATATTTATTGGGAATTGAAAATAAATAAATGAAAGAAAATAGTAGTTCCCAAATAATGATGGAGAGTGATAGATATCAATGACCCCAATAAAGTGAATGACCAAGAGAATGTTAATAGCAACAAAACTTTAAAATAAAATGGTGTGAGAAAGAGTATAGATTCATCAAAAAATTAATTTAATAGATAACATTTTAATATGATAATTCATTTCGTAAAATTTAGGGATTATTTTATTATCTAGATTGAGAGGACAATAATATATAATTATTATATGTATTTTTATTTCAAAAGGGCAATTTCATTGTATCTTTGTTCTTAGATTCATCTCCAATTCATTTTTTATGAAATGAAATGAATATCCATGGTGAATTTTTTATTCTTGAATCAATACAATTAACTTTTGATGTAAAAGAATACCTATAAAATAAATAAAATTATTTTTTATGTATCTTACTATTTACCAAAACCAAAATGGTTAGAAAAATTTATCTAATATAATATTCCTCATTAAAACCTCAGTACTAACACCAAAAGTTCAAATAAATCAACTCCATGTGTGATTATCCTTATAACCCTTTGAAAATAAATCAGAACAAAGTAAATATTCATAAATTTAGAAATAATATCACTAAATATCAGAAATAAACTAAGCATTAATCCCATAAACATTATATCATTTCTCTTAATTCGATATATTTTTTTGAATTCCATAATAACCATAAAACCTAAATGAAAATAAAAATTATTCCAAAATTAACATTATCCTCATTCCATAAATCAAATTATAGATTATAATATATATTCAATGAATCCAATATGTAGTAAACTCCATAAATTATATTATCACTAAATCACAAAATCATTTTCAAGGTCACCAATACCACATGAATTACTTTATCAATGGAAAAAATATCTTTTACCAAAGAAGGATCATTAATTCAATATGAGGCATATATATAGGGTTATATTTCAACCATAATAGAGTTTTCAATAAAATCACCTTACCTTCAAGGAACATTTATAGTTCATCAATACTATTTAATAAACTCTTTAAAATCTTTAAATAAATATAATTTGGGGAAATCCTTAGATTTTTTGTGATCCTTATAACCAAAATATCATTGATGTAAAACTTTTTCAAATTTTTTGACTAATAGAAATACAAAAATAATTCAATATACCCACATACATTATTGTTATTAAATAGGTACTTAATTCATATAGGATTTTACCCTTCGATTAACGAATTAACTCTGATAATTCCCTTTTCCCAAATATAGAATACATTAAACTCTTCACATTTATTTGTTCTATTATTTGTATTTCCTTATTAAAAACATCTTCCCTTTGATTGAATCATTCTCATCAATTCTCATTCTACAATTATTGATAGTGATAGAATTAAATTTTTATTCCTCTATGTTCATTACCACATGACATTTTATAGAAGTCCATCTTCCTATTATTTTATTTGTTTGGAATCAAACAAATTTTTTAAATGTCAATCATAAATCATAATAGTTAATTATGAATAATCAAAAGGTTTCTCCTTCTAGTTAATATTTCATTCAGTTACTCATGAGTAAAATGACACAATTATCCATAATAGTCATTATTAACCTTAATTTAACTAGTTCTAACCATTTCATATACCAAAAAAAATATTGTGAGAAAAAATAATCATAGCAGGAAAATAGAAAATAATTTATATTTTGTCTAAATAATTACAACATAATTACATTATATGGAGACTTAGTATTTTTATATGTCATTAATGATCACTATCTATTCAAATACACTTGGACAGTTCCTAACAAAAATGTGAATTAATCTATGAATATCCTATAGGAGTTTGAAACCTAGTGCACAATAAGGGAACACTCACTAAACATTGGAATTGTAGATGAGATAAATATTTTTGAGGCTATTAACCCAAGATAAATTTGTTACAAACCCAAATCCACTTGTAGTTTCTAGACAATGTTATTTTTCTAGGAAATACCCAATCCTCATTTAAAATAACATTAGATAGTCTGCAATAATTTGGATTACCCTATGGGTTCTTAAATATATTTTCTCAATATAGTATTTTAAGGTTAAATAATCCATTCCTTGATACGAATTATTGAGACCCATATTATTTATACAATTATATCACATCTTAAAGGATTAATTTTCATTACATTACATAATAATCCACATCGAAATTTTATATATCTGGCGCCTTTGGTGACTTGGATGCATAAGAAACCTTTTCTTAAGATACCAAATTCATCTTCCATTAAGTTCATAATAACCAGTACCCTTACTTAACATCTCATACATAATACCTTTTCTAATAACTTTTGGATATCAAACATTAAAAATGGTGATCACAGATGCTCTATAAGGGTAAACAAGGGATATATCTATGATAACATAATCATAACACGGTAAAAGTGGAATGAAACCTGATAATAAAATATTAATACCATACCATTAATATCATAGATAATAATATTGGTTAATGGGGTAATTAATTGTAGATTATAATAAACTAATTGTAAAATAATCAAATCACATAAGTTAAGAGAGAATAATATTAGAATAAGACATAGATTTATAGTATAGAAATAATCATACAAAATAATTTCCTTCATTATAAAGGGTAATTTATTAGAATATAATAGTTTATTGGGTTTAATATGCAAACCATCATAGTAGTAAAGGTTCAGTAACAAAAAAACACAATGGAAAGAGTCCCTTACTGATCGTTGTTTACTACCCATTTATGTCATGTTAATATAATGGGATATCCAACATTACCCAGTGCATTGAAGGGATATATAAGTTTTTTACTTATAAACCAATAATTAAAATCATAAAAAATGTACCATAAGATAATAAAACAACCAACTTATCATAACCTATAAAATTAAATGGGTTTCATAAACATTTTATCATGGAATAAGCTATGAAAAACTGGTATCATAAAAATTTTATCATTTCTTTATAGCATAAAAAGTAGAAATTTACTAGTTTAATAAATATCTCATAATGATAATCATAAATCATATAATGAAAGAATAATATGGTATCATTAGATTATTTCCCCTCTAATGGTTATGAATCCCAAAATAATGTATACTTATATGTAATGTGATTTTAAAATCTCACTTCAATCATTTCATGAAAAAATACCCATCTTACCTGGAAATGACATAATTAAAATAAAAAATCCCAAATATTAAATAAAAAGATTTTCATTTAAAAGAAACATGGAAACATATAAGTGAATATTTAATGCATTGAGTGGTTATGACTATAGTAAATTCATTTCATTCTATACATGTTAGAAGAAATATTTCTTCCATATTTTAATAAAAAGTAAAATGCAACTCATTAAAAAAATAAAAAAAATTCCTTTTAAAACATGTTTTAAAATTCATAAATGGGTAAAAATTTATTTAAAAATACAATGTACTATATGAAAAAATTAGTTGAGATATTGTTAGAAAAACGGGACATGAAATAAAAATTATTTTCAATTGATGAGAGAAATAATTTTGGATTTTTGTAGAAATGTTTATTATGTATACTTAGTAGTTAAAGAGAGGAAAAAGAAAGGATGACATGAATTATACATAAATAACGAAATTATATGATATATTCTTGATATTATTGAGAATTATAACATGAAACTTTATCATCGTAAACATTGTCGTAAAAAATTCTCTTAAACAATTAGATTTTGAAAATAAACCATGAAACGATTGGTAAGATTTGAATAACAAGATCCACGAAAGAAAGAATATCATAGGGATATTTAAATCTAAAAAAAATAGTATTATGAATTATAATAGAAATTCATTGATAGTATATACACCAGGTAAAGGAAAAAATTGGGGAATATGGAATGTGTTTACAGAAATAAAACTAAGATGAAAATCCATTAATTAAAGTAAATATTACTTTATAATTATTCAAACATCTGATATAATAATTATAAATTTACTATATATAAATTAAATAAAATATTTTGTACCAAAAATTATATAATTATAACCATTTATCACCCATTTATTAACAATAAATTACTAAAATCAATGCTCTGGATGATTACTACGGCGTCTTTCATTTATGTCATGATTTATTTTTTTTGGTCCTTGTACATTGATTATTGTTACTTCATATCCATAATTTTAATAAGTATATAAGTATAATATATATTAATTGTGTATATATTTAGTGTCACCTAAAAATCTTATAGATTATAAAATGAATTACACCATCGAGGGAAATGGTGGGCGGTACATACACATGAATGTTCATTCCATTTTTTGACGAATGAGACAAAAGAAATGTAAATAATAATTATCCTTTCTAGGATCAATTTTATATCATATATATTCATTAAATAATTCCTTATTACTATTCATTTCAAAATAAAATGAAAAATATATCACATCGCTTTTTGACTATGGTAGTCCACATGGACACCCAAGTGATGTTACTAATTTCAAATAGGAAGGTAAGAAGGTTGATGTGATATTATATTTCAAAAATTATAATTATGGAATATATAACATGTATATAAATTATATACATAATTTTATCCATCCATGGGATTATTTGATGGAAAACGATATATATCAGGTAATAATGTTGTTGTCTGTCATACACACGAACGAAGGTTTTGTTTCCCATATAATGGAAGAAAAGATAAATAAATGTTATTCAATTTAAAAAAAACATATAAGTTTATTAAAAATATTTTCGTTATAATTTCATCATATTTTATGAATATTTTATGGATTTACAAAAATAAATATATAAAATTCTTAGTTAAAAATGTTACCTCTTCTAAAGATAACCTATTTTGGTTTGCGCAAAAATAATTCTTTTGAGGTTTATATAACAAATAAATTTCCTATATAAAATGGTAATGGAATTAATTTTGTTATTTGGGTTTTTATATTTTGACCTCAAAGGCTATTTAAATGTGAAAAAAATATAATAGGATGAGCCCTTTTATATGGGGATGTAAGATTTTGGAATGTCTTAATATATTCAAATATAAGAAATTAATATTCTGCATAAATGATCTAAATGTATAGTGATTCAAATATAATGTATTATTTAGTTTGAATCACCTTATAAAATAAAACATTTACAATTTTATGTTTTCTTTCAGAACTAGTATTATGACTTAACCCCTAAGTTAACCTATTTTATCATAAACCACAGTAAAAAATATATCAGTTTTAAATGGATATGAATGTTATCATAAATGGAAACATGTGTCATAGATTAAAAATGTTTTATATTTTCAACCATGTTTAATTCATTCTCTAAATTATAATATTTTTATGTATTTTAAATCATATAATGAAACTTTTTTTTATAAAATATCAGTAAGGCCAATTTTATAATATTCATTTAATATGTCTTTTAAAACAACCAAAAATAAAATAAATTTAACTAAATTAAAATAAACCTAATATGAAATGTTATATTTTTCCAAAAAAATTAATATAAATCAATATTTAATTTATTTTATATTAATTTTATTTTTTTAAATCAGGTATTTTTTCCTATTTATTGAATAAATATTATGTCATGTTTTCATAGAAATTTAAGATAATTATTTAGATTATAAAAATTATCAATAAATAAATATTATGAAAATAATTTCATTATAATAAATATAATAATTAATATTAATTAAGAACATTCTATGTTAATATGTGAACTCATAAGAGATATTCAAAAGGTATTAATTTATTTTCATTTCATTACTTATAATATTATATTGGTCATTTTCAGTGACAATTGTCTAAGAAATAATTAAATATATAATATAAGATGATAAGTGTAAAAATAACTTCATCCAACAATAATTATTATGAAAATTGGTTGCATTATCACTTACCTCTAGCCTTAGTAAGCATGAGGTACCGTTTTACAATGGTGAAAAATGTAAAAAATTACTATTCATTATAAAAAAATGATAGAGTTAATAAATAATATAAATTATTATGATTATAAATATGGAATCCATTTTACCAACTTCAATTTTTATAATTGGAAGAAATTAATTTTATAAGTATCCTACAAATCACAATAAAAGGCATTTTTTTTCAAAAACATGCATTTGTAAGGAAATAATGATCATATATTACCACTACGACTAGAAATCACAATAATGTGATTTACAATTTATTAAAATTGACATATAATCTCAATATTTAATTTAAATATTTTCTTATGAAGATTAATTTTAATTAATTATAATTGATAAACATTAAGCACATAAAAATAGTTTTCAAAATAATGCATTATAAGAAGAAAAATAAACATATAATAAAATCATGAAAATTTAATATTAATATGAAATTAACTATACTATTGTAAATAAATAGGTTCATATTTAACTTTTAGATCAAATTAAAAATATAAATAGACATTAAAGTTAAATTACTTAGTGAAAATAAATGATACTCTTGGAAGAAATCATGAATTATCACTATTCGCTGAAAAATTAATCATTTCAAAGAAAACATAGTCATTCACCACACATTAATTTTGATATTATGTTTCCCTATTTCATAAAACGACAATGTCCAGGCCTTAGAAATATCCTCAAGTACACATCATCACCCATAACGAAGGAAAATGGTCTTCGATGGTGATATGCATAATATTTCTGACGACTCTTAGCCATCTCCACATCATTCTGATCAACTAGATCTTATTCGTTGTTTCATGGATAATGTTAATCCAAACTAGCAAAGTCATTCCCATTTCCACCCAAAATAGTGGATAAAGATAAGGATTCTGATACAGTGCTTCAAACAGAGCCATATGTATCGAGGCATGAAAGATATTATTGTATGAGAACTCCACAATGGGTATATTCTCTTTCTATGAGCCACCAAAATCCAATATAGAAGCTAGAAACATGTCTTATATATAAGTAACCCGCCTTAAAACATTACATAATCTTGAATTAAATTAATAATTCACATTTAGGATCTTTTCAGGATTAGAGTTTTAGAGAATTAGGCCATAACTATTACATCTCAAAAGTTACAAAGTATACACTTCTACTCAGTTTCGATTTTTTTACATAAAATAAAATCTCCTGAAAAAATTTTCATGTTCAGTTCCATGTTTTAGAAAGCATGAATTTCCTTGATCCCATACATGACCCTATTCCACTTCATGTCTTGTGAAAAAACATTTCAAAAACTTGGGATGAACATAAAAAGCTCAGTAAGGAATACACAAAGAAGGAAAATGTTAGTTTTTTAAAACAACAAGTAAACCATGAATACCTAATAATAAGTAATACATATCACATATTTGAATTAGTAATTACTCTTCACTGAATAAAATATCATTGCTTACCCTTCTGTAACCAAAAGATCACCATAAAACCCATATAAATAACACATAACATATAAAGGTACCTTGGAACATAAACATACTTAAATGGAATAACCATACGGTTGAATTACACACATGTCAATAAATGGAATATCCATACGGCTGACTTCCATACCCAATGCATTAGAGGTTATAACATAACCACTCGTCCTGGTATCCACAACACCACCCGTCATTTGGTTTATCACGTAACCACCCGTCAAAGGTCCAAGTACCATTACAAAATCATAAGACATAAAACAAATATAAAAGAAAGAAAACATTTTCACATTTCAATCACAATATATCACTTAAATATATTGACAAAACAAATCCATTATCAAAAACATTTTCAATACCAAAATACATAAAATAGTATATAGTATTTATTTTATTTTAAAAAATTTACAGCTTATTGAGGAAGCCAAAGATCAAATAATACTCATGTCAGCGGAATTAGACGTTTTCACCTCTTATGATAAAATAAAAATTCCTTTTTTTGTTTAGTAAAATTATTTGTAGAAAAATATTCCCTTTGAAAAGTCAAGGGTGTTTATATAGCGTATAAAAGAAAGTCATGTATTAAAAAAAAATATGCCTTAATGAAAGGAGATTGAGATGAAGTCCCTTACCTTGTGTCTAACTTGACTCGATCGTTCTTTAATATCCTGAATAATAAACTAAAGTTAATTTCTACTTGCGTAAGAACCTTTTTCAAGTTCATTATCCCTTTTATATCACTTATTACCATGTTATGAACATTATGTAATTATTTAAGTTAATAACGGTTGTTTTGTCGATATTTGGTACTTGAGTCAAAAATAAACTTCTTATAATTACAAGTTGTTCATGTGGTAAAATATCCATTATCTCCAGAATTAAATTCATGATGTAGATATCATATATATAATATATATCAAGTATAATATGTATTTATAACTATACATAACATTTGAAGAAAAGAAATGAAATGCACCGTTCATGGAGATGTTAAACCATACGTACGCATGAATGCTACTTTCATTTCTATTTAAAATTTAATGGAATGAAAAAATTATGATATAGAGGTACATTATAATTACAGTATAATATCATATATAATATTATTAACTCCATCCTTTATACGTCCAACATATGGCATTAACGATTCAAATCACATTGAGGGGGCGGTAGTCCACACTTCCTAAAATGAAATTATCGCGTTTACCCATTATGCAAACCATAAAGGTATGACAAAAATGAGAAATACAGAAGAATAAGGAATAAATAAACATAATATATATCATATATAAATACAGTGACATCTTAATGGCCACTATGAGAGGTGGTAGGAGAAAATTGAACAATCATCGTTTCGTGAGGCAGTAGTTCTCCATCCACAGAAACAATATGTTCTTCACCAATTATATGGAATTTTGTCTAAGTGTAGCTCGAAAAATTCTCATAACAACATACTAGTATATTTATGATATTTTTTTGTTACAAAATAAATTAATAAAAAGAGTTTAGGGGGTTGGAGAAGCAAAATAAAACAAAAGAACATAAGAGAAGACGTTACCTTTAAATCGGGTAACTCCCCTTGGTTTGAACCAAAAGGGTTTCTTGAAGTGATTTATGACTAAGGTAAGGATTCTATGATTAAGGTATGGATATTGGGAGCTTATTTGAGTAGATTTTTGACAAGACAAAGTGCTCGAGAAGTGTGTGAAATGGGTAGAAAGTGGGGTCTTTTATAAGGGATAGGAGGGGCTCTCTTGGAACGCTTGAAAATATTATTTTATTATATAATTCTTTTTCAGTTTCCAAAGGTCCAAATATAATTAAATTAAAATATATGGTGGCCCATGTTCTAAATAAAATCTTTAAATAATAATTGGACCAGTGTTGAATATTGTTTTAAACATTATCTTCTTAATTATTAAAATTATTCAATAATGACGTAAACACTACATCATCATTGTGTCATAAATAATTTTATTTTTTTGATATCTAACAATTATATAAAAATTACCATGATGTAGGAAATCGTTTTATCTTTCTAATGAATATTTATAGTCAAATATATCAATTATATAACCCCATGTAGTTTTTTTTAGTAAAACAATACATGTTTGTGACATTTTTATTTTTACTTTAAATAAAAAGGTATTAATGTCATTATCTTACCCAAGTGGCTACATGGGGTCCCAAAATTGACCCATCATTTTTTTTGGCCAGCCAAGACTCATCCAATAAGAGTAGAAAATGTGTAAAAGTAATTTCATATTATTATAACATTATTTTTACCTTAAATTACACTAATTACCTTTAATCGTGGTTAATAAAAGTCAAAAGTTATTATTCACAGAAAAACATTTTCATCCCATTGAACCATAGTTTACTTACGATTGACAACCATGTATGTTGTATTTTCGAAATTCAATTCAAATAAGTGGTAAAATTTCATTTAAACAAAAAAATAGTTTTTTTAACTACCACTTAGTGGTTTCCCTATTCATCAAAAATTGATGTTTTTTTAGAAAAATACCAAATAATCACCCTAAGATATATTTTATATTCAAAATTAAAAAATTATGTCTATTTTACAAAATTCAAAAAATATAAGTTTCAGTAATGAATTTTATAATTAATTCCCGTTGTCAAAACAAATAACGTGATTTTAAGAAACAATATCTATCAAAAGATTGACACTTGTTTAAGTCCAATTTCAAAGTGAAATTAATTCCAATGACCACCAATGGATTAAATGGAAAAAATATATTCTAATTAAACTATAAAAAAATTAAAAAGATTATCTAACCATATATATAAATTATATTAAGAATGAGGTTTTGAATTAAAATACTACATTTCACACTATTCATTTTAAAAATGAACTTCATTGGAAAAATAACAAAAACATACACAAAGTAAATTTTGATGTCCCGATTCTAAATAATAATATTATTTGGTGTAATAGAACGTATAAGAGTGACAAAAACTATATTTAAATATGGTTCACTATCAAAAGGTGATAAATCGACCTTTTAGTAAATATTAGAGTATTTATGCTTAAAATTGGATTCATTCACAGTTTAGGCCTCTAACATTTATTGGATAAATGTAAAAACATTTAACAAACATATATAATCATATTTTAGTTATTTCTATTCATTACCTCCAATAAAACGTCTAGGTGTTAACTACCATTTAAAATAATATTACTATATTGTTAGTGTGCAACGTATGATTTCAAATAAATCTGTTGTTGCATATCGGGTGCGCCATCGAACATAGAAACCCCATTAAAGTAGAATTAATATTTAATTTAGAAATATTAATAAATAATAAAATGTATTATTCTTTATTTACCTAGGATGTTACATCCTTCCCCCCTTTTGGGAATTGCGTCTTCACAATGTTATTCACTTATAAAATAAATGAGGGTATTTATCCCTCATAGAATTTTTAGATTCACACGATGCCTCTTCAACCATATGGTTTTTCCAAATAAAACCTTCACCTAATGAATTACCTTATTCCGAAACACTTTCTCTCTATGGTCAAGAATCTGGACTGTTCGTTCCTCATTAGAGAGATTCTCTTCCAACTAAACTACGTCTGGGCTCAAAATATGAGATGGATCTGGCATATACATTCTCAACATTAAAACATGAAAAAAAACTGTGTACCTGGGACAAAATTGGAGGTAATTCCACTCTGTATGAAACTGATCAAACTTTCTCCAAGATTTCATAACGTCCAATGAACATCGGACTCATCTTTCCTTTTTTGTTAAAACGTATCACACTTTTCCATGGAGAAACTTTGAGAAAAACATGATCACCTACCTCAAAAGAAAGTCCTTCCTCCAATTATCCGCCTAATTTTCTGCCGTCTCTGTGCTGTTCTCATGTGATTTTGAATCAGCTGAACTTTTTCTGCCATCTATTCTACCAATTCTGGTCCCATCAGCTTCATTTCCCCTACTTCATCCCAAAAAGCTGAAGTTCGACAGCATTTACCATATTGTGCCTCAAACATTGCCATGTGTATACTAGAATGAAAACTGTTATTATAAGAAAATTTAACCAAAGAAAGATGTTAGTCCCATCTTCCCTGGTAATCCATCATGCAAGCACGTAAAATATCCTTTAAGGTGTAAATTTTATATTCTGACTGCCCATCTGATTACAGATGAAAAGCTGTACTAAAATTTAATTCAGTACCCAACACCTTTTGAAGGCCTTTCCAAAAGTTACAAGTAAACCTGGGATCATGATCAGAAACAATGGAGAGGGGAACTCCATGTAACTTGACTATATCTTTAACATACATCCAATAATGTTGATCTAGAGAGAATGTATCTCGAATAGGAAGGAAATGAGCATATTTATTCAATCGATCAACAATAACCAAGATTGCATTATTACCTCGAGATGTCTTTGGTAATCCCACAACAAAGTCCATGGATATATTTTCCCATTTCCTCTCTGGCACCAGTAAAGACTGATGCATCCTTTTTGGTAACTGCCGCTCTGCTTTAATCTGTTGAAAAGTCAAACACTTCACAGTAAAATCAGCAATATATCTTTTCGTTCTATCCCACCAGTAATACTCCCGCAGATTTATATACATCTTAGTACTGCCAGGATGAACTGTAAATGGGGAACTATGAGCCTCACATTACAACTCATTATTCAACTGTGAATCACAAGGCACACAAAATCTCTTCCCAAACCTCAAAACACAATCATTATCAATTATAAATTTAGGAATCTTACCCTTCTGAACCATCTCTACATTTTTCTGCAACTCACTGACTTTCTTCTGTTCTTGATTAATTCTGTCTGATAGAGATGATCTTTTTGACACCTGAAAAAACCCGAAGAACTTCCTACACCAAAAACATGTATGCCAAAGTTCATCAAATCAAAATCCAAAGGATCTCGTTCTAAACATAGAATGGTTAATGAAGCATTACTTTTTCGACTCAAAGCATCAGCCACTTTATTTGATTTTCCCAGATGGTAATGAATTGTACAATAGTAATCCTTGATTAATTCTGGCCATCTCCTCTGTCTCTAGTTTAATTCATTATGAGTGAATATATACTTTAAACTTGTGTGATCGGTATATATTTCACACGTTACTCTATACAAATAATGCCTCCAAATTTTTGAAGAGAAAAAAGCAGCTAATTCCGAATCATGTGTAGGGTAATTTAACTCATGAGTTTTCAACAGACATGAAGCATAAGAAATTACCTGATCATTCTGCATAAGGACACAACCAAGTCCTTTCAACGAAGAATCACTGTAGATAAGAAAATCACCATTTCTGGAAGGCAGTTCCAAAACTAGAGCATTCACCAATATTATTTTCAATTCTTGAAAACAATCATCACATTCTTTTGTCCAAATGAACATAACACCTTTTCGAGTTAACTTATTCCTTGGGCTAGATAACCGTGAAAAATTTTCAACAAACCTCTGGTAATAACCTTGCAAACCAAGGAAACTATGGATCTCAGTTATATTTTTGGGTCTTGTCCATTCTTCAACAACTTTTGTTTTAGCAAGATCAATAATTATGATCTTTTTGCAACAATGTTACCAAGGAAAGAAATTTGTTGTAACCAAAACTCACACTTGCTGAATTTTCCATACAGTTTCATCTCATTTATGGTTTGAAAGATAACCCTTAAATGACTATCATGTTCCTATTTACTTTTAGAATAAACCAAAATATCATCAATGAACATAACCAAATTCTTATCCAAGAACTCTTGGAAAATTCTATTTATTATAACCATGAATACATTAGGTGCATTGGTTAACCCAAATGGGATAACTACAGATTCATAATGGCTATTTCTAGTACGAAATGCATTCTTCGGAATGTCTGCTTCTTTTACTTTAAACTGATGATACCCCGACCTCAAGAAAATATTTGAATAATACTGATCTCCCTGGAGCTGATAAAAAAATTCATTGATATGAGGAAAAGGATACTTTTTATTAATATTGATGTTATTAAATTCTCTATAATCAATGTAAAGTCTCACTGAACAATCATTCTTTTTAACAAACAAGAAAGGAGAACCGCATGGTGATGTGCTAGGTGGAATGAAACCTTTATCTAATAAATGCTACAATTTCTTATTTAACTCTAAAAGTTCATCTTGATCCATTATATAAAGGGGTTTTGAAATTGGCTTTGAATCAGGAACTAAGTCAACAGTAAATTCAACATCCCGATCATGTATAATACCAGGCAACTCATCAGTAAAAACATCAAGATACTCATTTACCACTGGCACATCATTAATCTGAATAGTTCCTTTGTTTTCAACAATATGTGCAAGGTAACATTATTTCCATCTTTTACTAGTTTCTCAGCTTTTTGATATGTTATCAAAATTAAGGGTTCATTCTTGTACAAAAACTAAAAATATTTCTGAAAAAAAACCTCTTTTTCTCTATAGTCAATCTTATCATGATAAACAGAAATCCAATCCATGCCCAAAATAACATCAAACTCTACTAGAGGAAAAAAAATAAGGTTTTCTGGTAGATTCATTCCACACACAAGGATATGAAGGTTATTATAATTTAATTTTGTCTCAATGCTTCCCCTGGTGTTTTTACCATAAGTTCAGGATTCATATCTTGAGATGGAATTCTCAATTTACTAGAAAACTTCTCATAAATGAAAGAATTTGTAGACCATGAATCAAACAACACATTGGCATAATCTGAACAAACAAATATTGTACCTGATGCTACTTGATTCGATGGCCAAACATCTGCTGATGTAGTTGAAAAGGATTTCACCACCCCTTTCTGCTTGTAGTTTGGATGCTTTCCCTCAGTTGAGTTCTTCGTTAGACACTCATTTTCATAATGAACCATTTCATTACACTTAAAACATCTTACTGCTGGCTTTTCATTGCCTGCTTGACCATCTTCCTTACAATTACGAGCAATATGACCAGACTTACCACACCGAAAGCACTTTCCCAACTTGGATAAACATTATCTAGGATAGATTTTACCACACTTCTCATATGATGGATATTTGGTTTTCTTACCTCCAGGCTTCTTTGATTAATTCTCTCCCTTTGCCTGCCAACTGGATATCTTATTCTGTTATTTGTAAAAGAACACCTGATCATCGGCAGACTCCATTTCCACCTTATCCACACATCGAACAAGTTTCATAACTTTTCAACTCGTGAGAATCTAAAGACCTTCGATACTTTGGCTTTAACCCTGATTAAAAACGGGTTCTTTTACTATCAAGATCTCGTTTAAAATTTGGAGCATACCTTGCCAGTCGAGTGAACATTACTTCACAAGCAGCCACTGAGTCATCCTCCTGCCTCAATTCTAGTAATTGTTTTTCAATCCTAAGATGAACCACCTTGGGAAAATATTTCTCAAGAAACATACCTTTGAATTCATCCCAGTCAAGATCATCAATATTCTAACTATCCCTGATATTTTTCACCATCAACCACTACTAATCAACTTCACCTTCAAAATGGTAAACATCGAGACTAACCATTTGATGTTATGAACACCCCATGACATCAACAATCTTCTCCATTGCTTTAATCCATCCTTCTGCTAGAACAGGGTCAGATAATCCTATGAATGATGGGGGATGTTGCCTCATAAAATGCTCCACTACTGACATGTTCCTCTGTGGTTGATCTGGCTAATCTCGTGTATGGATACCACCAGCATTTATATCCTGAGTCAACTGTTCCATCACTACAACAAACTATTCAGTTCTAATTACAACCGTCTTAGGTTTCTGATTTGGAAGGTTGTTTTCCTCATGATGTCATCCCAACACAGCTTCCCTGTTTCCTCTACCCTGGTATTCACGACACCACCTCTCATTTGGTTTATCACGTAACCACCCATCAAACTTCCATGTACCATTATAAAATAATAATATAAATATAAAGGAAAGATAAAATTTCCACATTTAAATCACAATATATCACTTAAATATATTGAAATAACAAATCCATTATCAAAACCATTTTTAATACCAAAATACATAAAAGTGTATATGGTATTTATTTTCTTTTGAAAACATTACGGCTTGTTGAGGAAGCTAAAGATCAAATAAAACTCGTAGTGG
Organism: Viscum album; assembly: GCA_963277665.1. Taxonomy (NCBI): domain Eukaryota; kingdom Viridiplantae; phylum Streptophyta; class Magnoliopsida; order Santalales; family Viscaceae; genus Viscum; species Viscum album. The sequence continues at coordinate 345,240,777 of OY728156.1, forward strand.
AGGAAAAAGATAATTTTCACTTCTTATGTTAAAAGAAACATTATTTTTTGTCGTTTAGTAAAAAGCTTTGTAGAAAAACATTTCCTTTGAAAATTCAAGGGTGTTTTTACAGCATATAAATGAAAGTCGTGTATTAAAACAAAATATACCTTAATAAAAGAAGATTGAGACGAAGTCCCTTACCGCGCGTCTGACTTGACTCGATCGTTCTTTAATATCCTGAAGAATAAACTAATGTTAATATACACTTTATTAAGAACCTTTTTCAAGTTAATTATCACTTATATATCACTTATTACCATGTTATGAACATTATGTAATCATTTAAGTTAAAATCGGTCATTTTGTTGATATTTGGTACTTGAGTCAAAAATAAATTTCTTATAATTATAACTTGTTCATGTGGTATCATATCCATTATCTCAAAAATGATATTCAAGATGAAAATATCATATATATCATATATATCCAGTATAATATGTATTTATTATAGTACATAACATTTGAAGGTAAGAAATGAAATGCATCGTTCATGGAGATGGTAAACCGTACGTACGCATGAACGCTACTTTCATTTCTATTTCAAATTTAATCGAATGAAAACTTTATGATATAGAGGTACATTATAATTCCAGTATAAAATCATATATTATATTTTAAACTCCATACTCTATACATCCCACATATGTCATTAATGATTCAAATCACTTTGAGGGGGCGGTATTCCGCACTTCCTAAAATGAAATTATCGCATTTACCCATTATGGAAACCATAAAGGTATTGCATAAATGAGAAATAAAAAAGCATAAGGAAAAAATAAACATAATATATATCATATATAAATACAGTGACATCTTAATAGCCACCATGAGAGGCAGTAGGAGATAATTGAACAATAATCGTTTCGTGAGGCATTAGTTCGTTGTCCACAGAAACAGTATGTTCTTCACCAATTAGATAGAGACGTGTGAAAATGTATCTCTAAAAATTGTCATAAAACCATCCTATTATATTTAAGATACTTGTTTTGTTACTCAGGAAAGGAATGAAAAGAGTTTAGGGGGTTAGAGAATCAAAATAAAACTAAAGAACATTAGAGAAGATGTTACCTTTAAATCGGGTAACACCCCTTGGTTTGAACTAAAAGGGTTTCTTGAAGTTCTTTCTGCTTAAGGTAAGGATTCTATGATGAAGAGAGGGATATTTTTAGCTTATTTGAGTAGAGTTTAGATGAGACAAATGGCTTGATAAGTGTGTGAAATGGGTAGGAAGTGGGGCCTTTTTATAAGGGAGAGGAGGGGCTCTTTGGGAAAGCTCGAAAATATTATTTTATTATATAATACTTTTTTAGTTTCTAAATGTCCAAAAATCATTAAAGTCAAAGATAAGGTGGCCCATATTAGAAATAAAATCATCCAATAAGAATTGGACAAATGTTGGATATTGTTTTAAATTTTATCTTCTTATTTATTTAAATTATTCAATAATGACGTAAACATTGCATCATCAATGTGTCATAAATAATTTTATTTATTTGATGTCTAAAAATTATAAAAAAATTACCATGATGTAGGAAATATTTTTAGATTTCTAATGAATATTTATAGTCTAATATATCAATTATTTAAACCCATGTAAAAATTGTTTTATTAAAACAATACATGTTTGTGACATTTTTATTTTTTACTTTAAATAAAAAGGTATTAATGTCATTATCTTACCAAAGTGGCTACATGGGGTCCCAAAATTGACCCATGGTTTGTCTTGATTGGCCAAGACTCTTATAATAAGGGTAGGACATGTGTAAAGGTAATTTCATATTATACAACATTATTTTTACCTTAAATTACACTAATTACCTTTAATCGCATTTAATAAAAGTCAAAAGTTACTATTAACCAAAAATTATTTTCATCCCATTGAACCACATTTTACTTACTAATGAAAACCATGTATGTAAGATTTTTGAAATTAAATTCACAGAAGTGGTAAAATTTTATTTAAATGAAAAAAACAATTTTTTTTAACCACCACTTATTGGTTTCACTATTCATCAAAAATTGATGTTTTTCAGAAAAATAAAAAAACTTCATCTTAAGCTATATTTGATATTCCAAATTCAAAAATTATTTCTATTTTAAAAAATTCAAAACAAATAAGTTTCATCAATGAATTTTATAAATAATTCTCATTGTCAAAACAAATAAAGTGTTTTTAAGAAACAATATCTATCAAAAGATTGACACTTGTTTAAGTCCAATTTCAAAGTAAAATTAATTCCAATGACCACCATTGGATTAAATGGTAAAAATATATTCTAATTTCACTTTAAAACAATTAAAAAGATAATATAACCATATAAATAAATTATATTTAAAATGCGTTTTTGAATTAAAATACAACATTTTGCACTATTCATTTAAAAAATAAACTTTATCGGAAAAATAACAAAAACATACACTATGTAAATTTTGATGTCCCGATTCTAAAGAAGAATTTAATTTGGTCCAATATAAAGTATAAGAGTGGCCAAAACTATTTTTAATAAGGGTTCTTCATCAAAAGGCGATAAATCGACCTTTTATTGAATATTAGACCATTTATGCATAAAATTGGATTCATTCGCATTTTAGGCCTCTAAAATTTATTGTATAAATGTATAAATATTTTACAAACGTATATAATCATATTTTAGTTATTTATTTTCATTCCCACTAATAAAAATTCTAGGCGTTAAATACCATTTAAAATAATATTATTATATTATTAGTGTGCAACGTAATATTTCAAAGAAATCTATTGTTTCATATAGGGTACGCCATCGAACATAGCAACCACATTAAAGTGAAATTAATATTTAAATCACATATATTAATAAATATGAAAATGTATTATTCTTTATTTACCTGGGATGTTACGTTCTAAAACTTCTGTCATCCTCTCAGATTGGTCGTCTATCTGAGGAAGATATGTCGCGTTCATAGTCAAGTGAGTCCCAAGGGATTTTGGAAATGATTTCCAAAAACGAGATGTGAAACTTGGATCTCTATCCGAAATGATTGAAATTTTCTTGTCAGGCCTCTTCACCAAACATTTGATATAAATTTTGGACAGATCCTCTACTATATGAGTTTCATGAATTGGGATTTAATGATCCAACATTGTAAAATGATCCACTATCTCCAAAATGGAATTGTGTTTTCTAACCATTATAGGAAGACCTGTAACAAAATCCATCTCTATAGTCTCCCATTTCCACAATCGAATAGGTAAAGACTACAATATATGTACACCTCTCTAATTCTAAGCTTTATCCTACTGACATGTTAAGCATCATGAGACTAGCTCGACCACCTTTCTTTTCATGCCACTCCTCCAAAACAGAACCTTCAAAGAATTATACTTCTATTGTGTGAATGGATGTACATCCCATATCAAATAGTGGTAAACTTGAAGGATTTGTTCCAGAAAAGTCATACGTACAACCATAATATCTCCAAAGCACAAAACTGAACTCCCATCAACATTACATCCCTCAATGGTCTACCCACCATTGAGTTTTGATCTCATAAGAAAACATTCAACATTAGATGTTTTTACCTATTTGACCATATTTTCCAAATTAAGAACCTGCGTAGCTAAAATAACAGCATCACCTTGGTCTTCACATTCCATATGCATGTCATCTAGGACCGACATCAACTACCATTCTTCTGAAGCATAGTTCTCCACGTGATTAAATGACTTTCCTCTCAATACATCCACCATTGAATTCCCTTTTCCATGTGTATACATCATGTCAAAGTCAAACATTTGGAGATACTCCATCCATCTCCTTTTCATCATATTGAAATCTTTCTATGATGAAATTTGATTAAAGATTTTATGATTTGTAAACACAGTGAATTTCTCACCGAAGAGATAATGTATCCATGTTTGCAAAGCATGGACGACTATAGCTTACTCCAAATCATGTGTTGGGTAATTATTCTCATGCATACTCAAATAAATTTAACTATAAGCAACCACATAGTCTCCCCTACATTAGAATACACCCCAACCCTAATCCTAAAGCATCACATTACACCACATACCCTAGTCCTGGTTTTGGAAAAATCAATAAATGTGAGGATGTAAGATTAACTTTCATCACCTAGAATGACTTCTAGCATTCATTTGTCCATTGGAATGGAGCATTATTCCTTTTCAGAGCTATCATTGGTGAAGCTAGTATTGATAAGTCACACCCAATGTGTCGGTAGTTTCCAGATAGACTAAGAAAACATTGTATCTCGAATACATTATTCGATGGTTTCCATAAGATACCAGCTTTTATATTTGCAGGATCAACAAAAATTCCTTTATATGAAATGGAATGGCTAAAAAAAGTACTTCTTGTATACAAAAATCACACTTTGATAATTTCACATAAAAATGGTGATCTCTAAAAATTAGTAACACTATTTCCAGGGGTTCCTCATGGTCAGAACTTGTCATTGAATACACCAAAATGGAAACCAAAAACACTACAACAAAAGAATCTAGATATCGCTGAAATATTTTATTCATCAAATCCATGAAGACCACTGGTGCATTTATCAAACCGAAAGGCATGACTACATATTCTTAGTGAATATATTTGCTGCTAAAATCTATATTTGGAATCTGTTCCTTCTAAACTTACAATTAGTGATATTCTGATAACAAGTCAATTTTATAGAAGCACTGATCTCCCCTTAATAGATTAAACAGATCATTAATGCATTGAAGTGGATATTTTTTTTTACTGTAACATTGTTCATCTTATAATAATCAACACACAACCAAATATTTAGATCTTTTTTCTTCACAAACAAGATAGGTGCTACCCATATAGAAATATTTGGCTGAATTAAACCCCTGATTTCTAGCTCCTCTTGGTTCCATCCTATAGGAAAAAGGGAAATAAGACTAGTTCCCAGAAGGTGATCAATTGAAACACTAATTCAATTATAGGTGGTGACCCTGAGAAGTTATTGGGAAATATATTGGGATATTTATCCAAGACTGCTAGAAAAATATTTTCCTCGATCTCTTTTATGGATTCCAAATTAAACACATCCAACTGATAGGAGATCATTCCCACTGTTGGTGCCAACAACCTATTTTCACCTGTCTTTACAACCTGTTCTCCCCTAAAGAGATGCCCACTCTATTGTTGGTGGCGAAAATAATTTTTTTCCATAGTAGTCGATGTGATACATGAATGTGGTAAAACAAATACACTCCCAGGATTAAATCATAGACATCCATGTGCAACATTGAGAATTCCCATTTTATCTCAACTTCATAAACAGTTAAAGAACATGCTATACAAAGTCTTGACATTATATTTCCCTAAGATAATTTTTCAATTTTAAAATATAAGACATCATTTCAATATTAAAACATAGAAAATCAATAGCATGATATGAAATAAAATAATTTGATTCACCAGTATTGAAGAGCACTTGTGCAGGGGTAGAATTCAAAAGAATAATACCTATCATCATAGATTTTCTAGCCTAATCATCGACAATCATCTTCTTAGCACCATAAAATTGCTTCTTGGTTGAAATGTTCTCCTTGTTTCCTTGCTATGATTTCTTTGGTTGAGAAGTCATGGTATTTTTAGAATCACCCTGGACAGCTCTACTCTGATGAAGAGAATGATTCCACTTTCCTCTCTTGGTTGAAGAAAAAAATGCTTGGAATGCCTGAGAAGTGTCTCGAGCACCTAGAATTAGAAAAATTTGAAAATATATCTGAAGATTCCCCATCAGGTTGTAGTTAAAGAATGCTATAGGTTGTTCTAAACACTCTCTCTATGCGTGTTCAAGTGAAGCACATTGAAAACTACCTTCTCTGCTCTTGGGTTTTGGATGAAGGATCATTGATCTAGTCATCTGATTTGGATTTCCACTTCCACCTTAAAAATAGGTGCCCCTTTTTTTATTTCTCCCAGAATTTGAGTTCCCACCATTCCCTATAGGTATCATCATACCTCCTCTCATAGATCTGAAGATATCACATCCATCCACAGTCTGTTTATTCCCCATCTCTATATAATTAGTAATAATGAGAACTCCAAATCATTGATGGAATCTCCTGCCTTAGCCTCGATTCAATTCCGTGTCCCTTTAAAAACACACTTTTCGCAACGTACATTTTATAGCGCACTAAATTCATGAATTTAGCTGCATACTACTTGATAGAGATTGTCTCTTTTTTTAGGATGAAGAAGTCTGTCATTTTCTTCATCTTGAATGTGTGAGAATAGTAATGTTTTTTGAACAATTCCTCAAAATCCTCCCATTTAACACCTTAATCAAATTTAGCTTCCACCACTAAATCCCACCTCTAGTGTGCTAGAACCTCAGGCATATAATTTTCCGGCCTGACTTTGAGAAAAAATGGTGTGCCAATGAAATGGATGATACAATTAATCCTACTCATCAACACCATCATTTTTTGAGTTCAGCATCACCCTAGATGTTAGGTGGATTCTTCTTCATGAACTGGATTGAATGATCCACATGCCCTAGATCATTCCCCCAATTCCCTATTTTCACATCATGAAAAGCCTGGACAATACTCTAAACCAGTTCTTGGTTCACCTGTGGTTATGTGGAACCACATTATCTATTGCTTCATTGGGTTGGTTTTGACGATGCCTATCAGGTGAAAGTTTCTAAACCAACAACAAACTATATCAATCTATCTCTCTAGAAACTGATTGATTAGAATTTAAAATTTTATCACATCAACTATCACAACATTTTTTTCAAAAAACAACTTTTTTCCTTGTTCAGCCATTTTATAAAAATATCGTTCTTTTTTTTAAAGTCAAACCATTTTCAAAATATATCAACCATGCCTTTTCAAAAACATTTATTTGAAAGTAGTTTCACACATTTCAAAATCAACACTTTTTACACAAACATGAATCACTAATTGAAATGATGTATACACTCCTAGGGGGAATTCATTCTTCTACAATGCATGTTATGTTAATATTATTGGATAAACCCGTGAAAATGATATTTACAACATTCTAGATGTTTCTCCAAAACACTTAAGTACACAACACCCTAGTAAATTGAATTTCTGCATAAATGGGTTAGATATGTCTATTTATTCTATATATTTCATGTTCTGATAATCCTACTCATTTATGAGACTCCAACCCAATAAATAGACAATAAGGAATTCCAACTCCATGACTAAGAACACTAATGACTACTTTTTAGTAAAGGACCGAAAAAGATGATACCATTTGTAATGAATCACTAATTCCCATTGTAATGAGAGTTCAACTAGTCATAACTAGGTCCTAAGAGACTTCCCTAAGACACCAAAGGATAGAAATAATTACTAAAGGGTTTCAATGAAAATGGGGAATGTTTTATAAGTTAATTTATAAAAACAAAAACCCAAAAAACCATCCATAAACAGCTCACTATATGATTCATGAAATATACTAAGACATTTCAAATCATCTCGTTAAAACAACCGACCAAGCTATTATATAGTGGAGAAAAAACCACCATAAAAGTAAGCAGTAAAAAGGCTACGAATAAACTCCAAGATGAAAACAATACTCCATGATCCAGAATCTCTATTCTCCAACATCACCATGTAGTCCAAAGTATCAAGACATGGTTCTATGGAAGTGTGATATTGTACCTTTTCCAATGTCATGGAAGGTATCATTGGAAAAACCACGAAAGTGCCAATATTGGTGTGAGTATAAAACATAGTAGGTTTTCTCAATGACCTCCCTACTCACACCACTATGATATAAAAAATAGCATAATATATAAAAAAGTTTATATAAAATAATTTACCAAAACAATTTATAATCAAATATAAAAAAGATTGAAAGACAATTATAACCACATGTAAACTAATGTAAAACAAACCAATTTTCACCAAGTTTCTGTCTAGAAAATAAGTAATCAAGGATTATAAAAAAATTCTGATTATTATTTTGGCATACAAATTCTATAGTCCACAACACACCAACAAATGCATGCTTCGTTAAGTAGATCCATACTCATGAGTGGTCTCCTGTCCAATAAATTTGTGTCCCACTAACACCAGACCTCGATCTAGTGTCATGAACCTTATTCCCAAATGGAACTCATCACTTATTTAGGTTCTCTTATGTATAAACTCACACCAACACCATGTATGCCAAATATTTCCATCACCAAAATAAACCACTTCAATAAAACTGATATTTTATTGAAAACAAAACCACAACCAAAACAAAGATACATTTCATTTCAACAAAAGATTCCATTTTATTGAAAACATATAATTCAATTCATGTGACAACAATCCAAAAAACCCCCATTTTAAAATCACTATTTAAAAAGTATAAACAAAAGCACATTCCACATTAACCATATTTTCCTAATTTCACAAACCATCACTCAAGAAGGGTTCCATAAAGCTTTCAACAATCAAGTCACAACAAAAAAAGAACAATACATTCAATTGAAAGCATTTTGATCTGTTCTATTAAGAGGAGTTGAGAGTGTAGAAACCTACCTCTAACGTTTTGAAGAAACCCAACAATGGATGTAGAACGTTCACAAAAATAGCCAATATATACACATAAAAGGAATAGATATTGGAACTAAGATGATATGAGATGTAATGCTAATAGAACACTTACTCAATGAGATGTACCGCGAATTTGATGAAGATACAAAGATGATCAGATAAATCTAGAAGAAGGTGTGCCTATGAAAACCACCTTGGGAGAGTCCAAGGCCAAGATCTATAAATATCCAACAAAAATAATTATATTGAACAGCTACAAGCATGATTTTAATTTGGATGTGTGTCGAGTCACGTCTCATAGGACATGTTGGATATGTATGGTGAAAAACTAGTCGCCTGAGGTTAAACAAAAATATTTAAACACTACATGACATGTACCATAGTTTCAGGATGTGTTCCTTCTCACTTTGTGGCCCCCACTATACTACATTAATCTATACCCAAGTACACATTGTGTACTTACAATATACGATGTGTAACTTTTCTGAAACCTGCAGTAAACACATAAAAATCACTTTTAAATATTTTTAAATAAAAGGGGGCTCAGAGAAAGGGGAATCATACCCGATTCAGGTAACACAATGATACAAATTAGAAATTAGGGGTACTACAAATGATGTTGGTGAGAACTCACTATTTGGGATGAGCCTTGTGTAAGAGAAACCTGAGAAGGTCAAGTTGATCATGTGGTCCTTATTAACATCTTAGAGTTTCCAAAAATCTTATGCATAACATATGCATCATGAAATATATTTTTCGGTGGGTGATTAGGTATTCATGAAGTTGGACCCTCTCTTGGGTCATCGATGTTTAGGAAATCATGGAAGGCTATCGTCAATGTATACTGAAACTTTTGAGATCACTGAGCTCTTTTTAAAGGTGCGATACAGGTTAAAATTTGTGTCCTAGTTTATATCTATTCAAAAAAATATTCCATCTATCATAGTTGAATATGTACAATCTGGATATGTCCCATGTATAGAATAAGGAAGAGTTAGAGATAGAACCTGATTTATCAGGGTATGAGCGGCCAGGGTGAATAGTGGATTCTCAAGAGAAGGTGCTTTGAGGGAAGTCTATTCCACTATTAGAGGACCACTGGTAGTATGGTAATGATTTTCACAAGATGTGGGATTAGAAGTACTACGATAAGAAATAGTACCCATTCTTATTTTTGATCAAGTTTTGGGTTGACTTTCCGAGTGGAAGGTTTTCATGGTGGGGAGAATTTTCACATCCATATCCTTCTTTTAATGTAGATTGTTTTCTCTTGTACTATTTTACTAACTTCCCTCCATATGTTTTCCCAAGTATCCCTTCAATTTGAATGATTTTGGACATATTTATAGGGTAATGTACTCGGTGCATGGTTCGGTCACATGGTTTACTAAACTGTGCATGAAAACATGGCACAGTTGTCCAGATCATAAAAAATGGTCTCTAATTACAATATTTCCCTTCTGAGATTAACACTAATTCACCCCTTTCATCCCCCATTCATGCCTTTAATCCATATAAGGCTTCCAATATTCCTCAAGCTCCCTTTAAAGCCATTTTAAGGGGTTTTTGTGGGGTATACATTGAGATTCTCCATATATAGTATTTCCTTCTTTGTTTCTTCAATTTCTATAGGGTTTCATCCACATTATTTGACATTCAAAATTTCTAAAAGATAGGACTTCTTAACTAGGTATTGATTTTGTGTTTATTGGTCTAATATTTCGGTTTAGGGTTCATTTTCACCCACTTGTGGTGCAGTGGTGGTGCGGTTGATGTTTCCACAAGGATTTGGGGTTTTTGACATATTAGTTAGGTGTTTCCATGGATAAACATTCTTGGATGAATTTGTCTTTCTTATTTAACCTATTTATATTGTTATCCTCACTTTGAGTGTTCTTTTAAAATAATCTTTGGTAGCTTCAATAGAGTCTTTAATTCTAACAGTTTCATTTTGCATGAAATTGGGTTTAATTTGTTTTTGAGGTCGTATAATTCGGGGTTATTTAATGATCCTTGAAATGGTTTTATTAAAAGTTTTAATGCATTCCAAATTCTGGTTGGGTATGGTATTTATGTGAATATGGCCTTGAAATAGGGGTTTTTAAGGTATTTTGGTGGGAAACCCCTTGTTTGTCTACATTTAATTGTTTTATAAAAGATTTTGAGTGGTTTATTGAGTTATTCACGGGGTGAAAATAAATGTCAGGAACTCTTTGGAAGTGGTATGTTTCAAAAGTGGTGTTTTTATGTGAAAATGATATTTTTAACATTTGGATATTGATAGATCATAAAGAGGTACACTCGAGTATCTTGGTGGGAGGACTAAGACTAGTATTCTAGTGATCTGGTGGTGGTATTGTACCTATTTAACTATGCATGTTTAATGATGAAAACACTAAATAAACTATGAGGATGTTTGGGAACCACTATAAAATTGGTTTTTCTCCTACTAGTGGATCATTCATAACATTGTTATTTATTATGGATAAGTTTAAACCAAGTTATGATGTATCTAGGGCCCCACAACTGGCAAGTTCCTAGGGTCCTTCCCATGACTACTGCTCATTGACTATATTGGACACACTACTGACATATGGTGTTCTTTGATGGGAAATTCAGTATCATGTGTGTTTTATTCAAATTTTTCCATTCTTTAAACATTCTCCCTTAAAAAACATTTTTTTTAAGTTTCATTCTTTTAAAAATTGTCGCTAGCATTTTTTTATTATAAAATCATGAATGATTTTTAGCTTAAAATGTTTATCACATGGAATCTATTAGGTGGAATACTATTGGGATTAGTCTCACACACTACATACACCATTTGGTGTAATTAAACTTAGTGATTCTTGAAGTTGGTAAGGTAATGGTCTTTGCAGACGACGATTTGGGTTCATAGCTTTCATCCTTGGTGTACAGTTTTGGAGAAGGCTTAGGGATGATGACTCCTTTCCATGTGGTGGTTATTGGGTTTTATTTTCTACTAATTTTTAGCAGTGGATCTTTTGGGCTTTGTCTAAAATCATGTATTTCAATTCTTATTTTTATAAAAATCTTGTTTGGAATAAATTTTTAGATTTAGTTTTTTTGGTTGTTTTATGATTTCAAAATCGGTTAAATAGTTTCCAACACATTATTTGTGATATCTTGCCACGTGTGGCAGTCCGTGGGGATAGGGAACGCCCGTCAGTACTTACCATGGACTAGGTCAGATGCTGGTGATGATGGAGACCAGATCTTGTTTGTGAGAGGCTATATGAGGCCATACCCAACATTTATCCATACATATGTGATACACTTGAAATGAATCATAAAGAACCAATGGAAATAAAAAGGTGTTTTAATACCATTCCATATGGTATCACTAAAATTAAATTCATGAATTTAAATAGTTATTCCCAAAAATATAAGGACCCATTCATTTCATAGATAGATATTACATAATTTTTTAGGAATACCTAATTCATAACATTAGTATCCATGCTAGAATTATATAGGATTAGTTTTATTATAAACATGGATATATAAATAGAATTTTCATGAGATATTTACATCATCTACCATTTTGTTGTTCATAACAATAACCATTCTTAGAAATATCATACTTAAAACCTTTCATCATAATCAAGTGAATGGAAACATATAAATGATGAGATCATATTCTCGGTAAGACAAAAAATGGAGATATCAATGATCACATAAGAAAAATAAAATAATTAGGGTATAAGTACATGATCATAATAATTTAGAACCATACCCAGTATATCATTGATTATAATCAAAAGTCATGGAATATGTCATGCTTTTTCATAAGGTAGTAATCATAAATGGATAAAACAAAATTAGCTATTAGAGAATAGCATTTTCATAAGAAATCATTTTATATTATACCCTTAAGAATTTAAAATCATATCCTTGTTTAAGGATCATTACCGATACTATTATAGTGTATTGGGTTCACTACCCATTACATCATATCATTATCCATGGCTTACTCCCAAGACAATCGTAGGGGAGTTCCTTTACTCCCCATTCAATCATATCCATATTCATGTTCGACTAACAAGGATATAATTTTTGGTATACTCCTTTACTAAATTAGTTTCACACCACATTATAGTCATTATTATCTCATGAGATACCAAAATTTAACCAATAAACTAGATGGATATTTATTTCATTGATTACCCATTACATAATTAAAATAAATGTGATATGTTCCTTAGTATTATAAAAAATTCATCATAGTAAAACTTGTGGAATGAAAATGGGTTTTATAAACATATAAAAATTTCATCATAGAATAATCAATGGAATATAAAAGAGTTTCATAGTCATATTGTCGTCATAATCACTTATTATACATAGAAGGAAAAAGTATGGTGTCATTGGATCATATCCTAGGATTGATTAAATAACATTAAAATATGTCATCATAGATGAAAAATTAATTTAAAAGATCACTTGGAACATTTCTTGACGAAAATACCCATTTCACATTGATTTTACTAATTTTAAAACAAAACGCAACAAAAAAATATAGAAAAACATTATTTTAAATGAAACATGGTTATTGTTTAATGAATACTGAAATTATTAATTATTCATGAGAGTGGTAAATTTCATTCATGTTGTTCACATTAAAATAAATTTTACATTCACATTTTTGATAAAAAAAATTAAAAATTACATTGTTCAAAAGATTACAGGAAAATTAATTTTTTTTCAATTTTATAAAAATATTATTTTGATATATTGAGTAAAAAGAGATAGGGAAATGAATGTAAAATATCAAATATCAACAAATAAAAATATGATAAAAAATTAATTAAATTATTTATAGGTATATTAAGAAAATTTCCTCCATAGAAACATTATCAAAAACAATCCTAGTAATCAATATTATTTCAACATAATACCCCAACCACATTGATAGATTTTGAATAAAAACATAATGAATGTGACAATCTTGGATGAATATGACAATAAAAAAATTTAATTTTCATCCTCATAAACTAATTTCTCATTTAGTATATACACCACATAAAAGAAACAATTGGAGAATATGGCTTCTGTCTCACAGAAATAAAACTGAGGTGGAAGTCCCTTACTTCAAGTTTGAATTCCATAAAAAGTGATCTGACCACCTGTATGAAAAATGAAATTTATTATAATTATATAAAAAATAATGTAAATAAATATAGTATTATATATTTTAAATTAAAAAATTTCAACTTCTATTTATTTCTAAATCATTATTAAATTAATCATTTCCCAGTGTTAACAATTTTGTTCTTCATTACAATTTTGGTTCATTAGTTTTTGGACTATTGATTTGATAATCGGTCCCTCGTATCTATAATATTTACCATTATATGAATATCATGTCCATTCTATACATATAAAGATATATTCTTCCACATAATAAAAATATAGAAAAATATAATACGCCATTCATAGAGATGGTAGGTCATACAAATGCATAAATACTATATTTATTTGTCAACAGATGAAAAAGGTAAATAATAATTAATCTTTCTAGGATAAATTTTATATCATATATATTCATTAAACATATCCATATAATCATAAATGTAAAATATAAGTGAAAAATTAATTGTTTCACTTTGTGGATGTTTTAGTACACACATACACTCGAGAATGTTTTTTTTTTCAACTGGTAGAAAGAAGGTGGATAATGTTTTTTCCATAATAAGAATAAAAAATTAATATATTTAATATTCTGAAGTAATTTTTAGAAAAAATTATATATATATATATAAGGTATATAAGAGGTAGTAAAATTGAAAACACTCTACTAATTGTTATAGTTATTCGTTGAGAAACCACATTAGGCTTACACAAAAAGCCTTGAAAGGATGATATTTTGTAAATAAAAAAAGATCTAGAAGGTTGATAATGAATTAATTAAGGTATTATGGTCGATTTGGGAAGATATATAAGTCTTAAAATGTGTTATCATGTGAGGATATGCGGTTTTATTTTCATGTTGGGGGGGAATCTAAGAATTACTTAAAGTATTAAAATAATATAAAATAATTTTAAGTGAAAATTTAACCGAATTGATTTGATTGTAATATAATATGTGTATGAGTTAAAATCCTCTAATAAAAAACTTTATACATTTTTATGTTAAGTATTATCCCTTATATGATAGTTTTGACCCCCTAGTTAATCCTTTTTATAGTTATATTAATATCAATTTTTTACACTTTAGGGGTTAAGAATGTTACTGTTTAATAGAATCAACCTATAAATGGACTATTTATAATATTATAAACCATATCCCATTCCAATTTACCAATGAAATATTTTTATTAATTTTAAATCATTTATTTAAATTCTTTTTTTATCATAAAATATCATCAATATATTTTTTTTGGAAATACATAAGTTATTATAATATAATCTTTGTCTATGTAACAACCTTTTAAATGATTAATTTTTTCATGTTTATTATCATTTTTGGAATTAAATAGGTAAATTAATTTTAAATATATTATTCACTTCTTAAAATAAATTGTTTAATTGAACAAATTTCTTACAAGGTTATATTTAAAATAATTATTTTAAACTTATACAATTTTAATTTTTCAAGATTAATATTATTTTATATTTTATTATTTAGAAATATTATTATAATTGTTTTTTGATAATTTTATGAAAATATTTATCTTTTTATGAAATACTGAAAAGTACTACTTTTTATTAAAAAAAGTATTTTATTTTAAAGTGTATACGATGTAAAATTATATTTTGGAATATTTATATATTTTAATTAGTTAATTTTGATTTATATAAATCAAATTATAGTTTTTTATTTATTTTATACATTAATATATAATAGTATACTTTATATTTAAAAGGGTCATTTTTTCTGAAAAAATGATTTTCATTAAATTTTTTACTTAATTTAAATTTAAATTATTTAAAATGTATGTTTTAAATTTTAAAAAATGGGATAAATAGTTATAATCAGTTATTAATAATTTATTAAATAAGTCCCTTTTATTTTTTTCAATAGGAATAGTAAATATAGTAAATTTGTTTACCATGGTAAAGTGTTAATCATGAAATTAAAAGTAAAAAATACAATAATATAGAATATAAAATAAATGCAACCTTTCATTAAATTTTATTTTATTATTATATGTTGTCTATAATAATATAGTGGATTTTTTATGACCATTTGGGCACTTCTATGAGATTATTAAATTTTGAATATTTTGTTTCAAGTTACACTATTGTGTTTAATAAGTGTAATATATTAAATATGGTGTTATTCATAAGATATGTTCAAATATATATTGTACATATAAATATATAAGACTTATATTCAACATGGTATTTTATTTTTAAAATTTAGGATAAAAATAATCACATAAATTATTACACAATAATGATTTATTGATTATTAAATTATTAGAAAATAAATTAAATGATATTAAAAATAAAAAAATAAAAAAATATGAAATAAAAATAATTTCATCAATAATTTATCAAAATAAAATTTACTTGATTTAAAATTTTTAATATTTTTGGTTCAAATGATATGTGTTATCGTGATATTATTAATTTCAATATAATGAATAGTTTTAAAAATTGACATTATTGATATTTATAAAATCAATATTGATTTATTTAATGATATAAAATAACCCAAAACATTAAAATTAGAAATTTGATTATTAATATGTTTAAAATATCATCAAGGTTCCATTTATGAATCTTTATTTATCTAATAGTAACCATATTAACCCTTAATGTTTAAAAAAGACATGTTGTCAAGGTAAGAGCTAACGACATTAAATAAGGGATAAAACCAAATGAAAAGGATATAAATATTATCAAAACATTTATAATTTTTATTTTATGAGTGTATTTATACCCATAATAATCTTATATTTTAAATTAGTCACTTTTAATCCATTTGTAATTTAAAATTAATTTATATTAATTAAATATTTTTATAAACTCTAAGAGTCCCCATCCCATCTCTTATAAAAGGGAACGATTTCTTATCATTTATTCACAATTAAAGACCATTTTATATTTTCAAATTATTTGAAGAATTCCTTATTTTAATACCTAAATGTATTTCAGTGGGTTTTTGGGTGTGAATAATTTCAAACATAGAGGGATTATGGTGTTAAAGAAAGAAAGTTTTCCAAATAAGAGGTATAGTTTTCACCTACATATTTTAGTATTCATTCTTATTTCACATCCTTCAAATAACAATAATCCATGATATAATAAAAAATAATGTATTCTCAATATAATGATATTTTATTTTCTTTGTGGAATTCCCCATACCTCTATCATATCCCATCAAATGGAAAAGTAATTCATCATCTGTTTGTATGGTGGGCTAACGCCACACAAACTGATGTAATTATTTTTCAATTAATATCTCACAAGAATTGTTATAATGATTGAATTAATGTTTATATATTATATTCATCACATATTTATCATTTTAAAAAGTTAATATATTACCTAAATTCTAACTTTTCAATCAACAAGAAACTGATAACATTGTTTATGCGTATGTGTGGTCTACCACATCTCCAAAGCGATCTGATTTTTTTCATCACTAAATCACATAAATAACATAATTAAATATATTTAAAGAACTTATCAGATATATTTAATAGAATAATAATTCTTGAAATAAAATATAATACTTACCTTCTTTCAATAATGATCACTAAACAATGATAATGTTACTATTGTGTATGTATGGGATACTATTTACATGAGTACAACATAGTTCATTTTTCATAAACATGTATAATAGATGAATTCAAAAGTATAATTGATGTATAAAAATGATAATTATGATGTGATTATTATTCTGGAAATGGTATAATAATGACCATTTTGACAATATTCAACCAACTTAAGCGACTGCGGACATAAGTACCGAATTACATAAAAAATATGATCAGAACCAAACCAATTATATATAAAATGATAGAAAGTGACATATAATTAATAATAAACATGAAAAGGTTTATTAATGAATTATAAAATTAATATAAAATTATTATTCTATAATATAAACAACATATGATAAGTGTCATACATGATGTAAGGTACATACTTTTAAAAATCTTCTTTTAATGATCATCATTCCATTTTTGTCACAAAATTCAAACAGATATGTGTTTTAACATGTAAATAATTAAATAATTTTCATAACTTTATAACTAATATTTTATTTGTATCTTCCATTAAAAATTTTAATGGTTATTTTCAAACAAAAATTTTTCCCTATTTATGTGCCTGCTTTTCTTTTAAAATAAGTAATTTTCCTCAAATAATGTTTTTATGATGGAAGCATTAATGTTTTTTTTGATTATTTTTTGGTTCTTGATAATTTTTTATAATGAAGAATGGTTCTTTTATAAAATAAATATGATATTTCCCATGATATCATACCAATGTATTGGGTACGATTATGTTGGATGTTGACCGTGATGGTTATTACAAATGTAACAAAGATGGTAATTCCAAGTATAAATGTGAGTTTTATTTCAAGTATAAACATATGGTATAATTCATTTTTATCCAAAAGGTTTACTCCACAATTAATTACTATAAAAAAATGATTCTCCAAGTTTCTTATATTATTTATTTTTTATTGATAGGTTTTTAAAAAATATCTTTATTTTCACATGGAATGTTATTGAGTTCATGTTATATTTTATGAGTGAAAAGTATAAATTTTTGATAAATTTTTCCTAATTTTATAAATTTTTCAATGAAAAATTTATTGTGTTTATTTTTTCCAAAAAAAATTCTTATGAAATATTTTATGGATTCTATTGGAAAGAAAATTTGATATCTTGAATAGGAAAATTTTTATTCTAAGCTCCAATATTATTTTTATAAAATTTATTTTTTATCATTATCATGCACAAATGGTTTATTTTATTTTTTTATCACCCATTACTAATCATTGTGTTCCCATCCTATTTTTTAAAATTTTTCTGAAAGGTTTTATGGATGGGTAAAGGATAGGAAGAGGTACAGAAGAATTTTTGTATATTTTCGATGAAAACAAACCATTTTTGGTTTTAAAAGTTTTATATGATGGGAAAATTTTTACAAATTGGAAGAATACAATTTATATATTATTGTTTTTTATGTATTATCTATGTCCTAAATCTCTAAAACTCAAAACCTAAAATGATACTTGAATGTAATAAAATTAATTATTTAATTAAAACTCAAAATAACATAATGTTTAATGCAGGAAACTTATGTTTGTTTATAATGGTTTTCTGTCATGGTAATAGGGGGTATAAATTGGTAAGGCACCGAGATGAAAATATCATTCCAAATTATTAACCCAAAATGGTTATTATTCAAAATGAATAGTTTGTTGTTGTAAAAGATCTGATGATAATAGATATAAATAGTTGTGGAATGCATGTAGGATTTCATCCAGATCAACTACATAGGAATATGCTTATAGTAGAACAATTTAGGAGTTAATACCCTCCAATAAACAATTAAATATATATTATAAGATAATAACTGTCAAAATAACTTCATCCAAGAATAATTATTATGAAAATTGGTTGCATTATCACTTAGCTCTAACCTTGTTAAACATGATTTACCATTTTAGAGTGGTGACAAATGTAAACAAATTACTATTCATTATTAAAAAATGATTGAATTAATAAATAATCTAAATTATTATGATTATAAATATAGAATAAATTTTACCTACTTCAATTTTTATAATTGGAAGAAATTAATTGTCTAAGTATCCTACGAAGCACAATAAAAGGCATTTTTTTAAAACATGCATTTGTAAGCAAATGATGATCATATATTAACACTATGACTAGATATCACAACTATGTGAATTTCAATTTATTTAAATTGGAATACAATATCAATATTTATTTTAAATATTTCCCTATGAGGTTTAATTTTAATTAATTATAATAGATAAACATTAAGCACAGAAAAATAGTTTTCAAAATAATGCATTATAAGAAGAAAAATAAACATATACTAAAATCAAGAAAATTTAACATTAAAACAAAATTATCTATACTATTGTAAGTAAAAAGGTTCAAATTTTACGTTTACACCAAATTAAAAATATAAATGGACATTAAAGATAAATTACTTAGTGAAAATAAATGAAACTCTTTGAAAATTCATTAATTTCCACTATTTTCTTAAAAATCAATCATTTAAAAGAAAACATAGTCATTCACCACACATTAATTTTGATATTATGTTTCCAAATATATTATTTTAATTTTATCAAATAAATTTTATAAATGTTCAAGAAATTAATTATAAATTTTTCTCACAAAAGCAGAAAATATCATTTTGGAAAAGGAATGTTTTTATTAATAAAATGTATTCATTAACACATTATTGAATAATTCATAAGTATTTAAAAACAAGTTTTTATTTAATTTGGGATTTATATATATTTCATAAATCATTTAATCTAATTTTTATGTATATGTTTAATGTCTATGTTATAATGGTAATATTTAAATAGTAATATATCATGATTCCTTAAGCATGGGTGTTGCATGTCATATTTTCTATCTGACATAGTTTTACATTTAGAAATATTAGGGTGATCCATATATTATTAACACCATAGTTTTGATACTTCTTCACCCACTATTTGCATGTTAATTTCCTTAGATTATGAGTTGTATTAAAAGGTTAGAGCAGTTCCTAGCAATATTGAGAAACTCAAGAGAAACTATGGTAGTGATCATAAATATATATCTTTTGGTCTTTCTATATAATTCTGTCAAGACACAAATAATGAATTTCTATTAGGTTTTTGAGGATCATAATCATTGATATTTTTTCTCATGATTTTCTACTTTTTGATGTAGAGTAGATGATATTATGAGGACTGACCATCCAGTAGTAACAAAATATGACTGAGGAGTCACTAGTGGTTATTCTTTATAAACATGTGTATTAGATCATGACCTTCAGTAATTATGAATATGTACAATTTTATCATTAATTTAAAAAAAATTTCAATACCATGAGATTGATTTCATGGTGAGGTAACATGTGTTGGGTGCATCATTGGGGTTGTGTTATTGGTTTAAAGAGCAATATAGAATTTGTTTCTTTAGAGTGGAGTAAGAGATATATCATGGGCCCAAGATAACCCTTATGGATGTACATTAATTAAATATTTTACCGTGGTATGATAAATTATGTTAATTCAACAAGGTCATGATATATACAAGGGATCAAATGTATTATGAAAGAAGGGTGAATCATTATTAGTGAGATAATTATGATACAAAGATATTATATTTCTCATAATGCATTCCAATAAGTAGTTGTATCGATTAAATTTCTTATCACCACAGGGTCAATTAAAGGATTCTATAACCCACTATTGGACTATGTTTTGGACTGAAAACCTTCAAGATAAGGCATTATATTGTCAAACAATACATGTATGTACAAGTTACACATATTTGGATGAATTAGTGTTGAATATATAGTGGGCCCCACATGCGGGGGGATCATGAATGAGTGAGTGATAGTGAGGTTCATTAAAATAATTCAATTAAAACATTCCTATTAGAAATAATAATGAATGAATTATGTTCTCAAGGTATTCACATGTTTTTTACCATAAAATTGAGTATGAGAAAATATAATTTTTCGAATAAACATAACATATTAAAGGTTAGTTAAATTATCTAGAGAGGTTACAAGTTGATTTAATGGATTTTATATTATAAAATAACATGTAAACTTTTTACCGATGACTGATAATATATTTCTTACCTTTATTAAATTTTTAATTAATTCATATGTTTTTGAAATGTTCTACAATGAAGGTAATTACTTTCCAGGGAAAAAGTGATTTTTTTTAATTATAACCTAAATATATAAGTTAATTTTTAGAATATTGAATAGGTTCCTCAACCATTGTATTAAATTTTACCGATCTATATTACACTATATCTCTTTTTATAGATAGAAGATAGGTAATGAAAAGTTTGAATCAATCAGGTATTCTCGACCAAGTATGTGGTATTCACATGATCAAAAGAGACAATGCAAAGCTGTTCCATTTCCCATGCTTTAACACAATAATTGATCATATAAAATTCAAGAGTTGTGGGGAAATTTTAATAGATATAAATAACACCTACAATTGATAATTTTATCATCATCATGGAAACCATGACAGAATCCAATTAGTGATTTCAAATGAACATTGAATTATTTTTTTTAGTTTTTTTTGATTTTATTGTCCATATTTAAATCAAATTAAGGACCATAATTTGATAAATATGTGTTAGGTTTTCAGTGGATTCAGTTTTTTAACATGAATATAGACTCAAAATTTAAAATTTATATTTTTCTAGTGTCATTGGTGCACTGTGTTCCATCAATTGGTATCAAATAAAATGGGATATTTTTATGTCTAAAACTTATTTTTTAAAAATTTTATATGATTTGAAAATATATTTTTAGAACCACCCCATCGTATCTGATGACATGTTATTCTATGTTTCAATGGTGATGATATTTTTATTCAAATAATTATAGATTTTAGGGTTCATATGTGATGGAATTCATAGGTTGATTTTTTTGTTCATTTTTAACCATATTGGTTCTTCGTATCATTAAGTAGGGAATAATAAAGGTGTATTGTGTGCTTTCTGAATATACTGATAAGGTTTTGGGGTAATAAATTCGCTTTATGAATTTTTGTGTGATCCATAATTAATATCCCAAAAAAATCCAAAATATAATTCATATCCATAAAAATTGATAGATAGTATTAAGTATATAAAACCCCATAAGATTACACCCCCTAAATGGGGTGTGGATTTGTAGGCCCTCACCATTTATAGGGAGGCTGATTTGTTAAAAAAATTAATATTCTACATATATATTAATATATTATAAATTAAATATATATTATAAATAAATAAATAAATATATATTATTGCAATATATATAGATAAATGGATGAACCAACTAGACTTGGGCTATATTAGGTTAGTTTGGATCCCACCTACCTAACCCGTAAATCCAGTCACAAGACATATGTTAATAACCAATAATGAACTTGAGGTCTGTACACACCTGAAAAAATATCTATAAATTTGAGAGATTAAATTTATTTTTATATGAATTAATAATGTTATCTCAAACCTCACAGGATGTATTAATAATTATTTAAAATTAATTGAATTCTTTTTATTGAATTAATAATAGCATTGGGATGAGTTTTTGAAAAATCAATTTTTCTTATGCCATATAATTACATGTTGACAGACCTTGAGTTGACACTAACCCGTGCATGTTTAGTTAATGATTTTTTACATTATATTGTTTAATTATTGTTTTAAAATATAATAAGTATTTTATATTCATTTTCTAATCACTTTCCCATTGTATTTATTTTTTATAATGGTATAAACGTTCTGTTTATGTGATAGAATGTATTTTCACACCAAGAGTTCATATCCCCTATCTGTGAGTATAAATTATAATGATTGTTGATTATTTTGGTAGATATTTTCGAGTTGATATTCAGTGTAAAATAAAAAATTAATGTGATCGATAGTTATGGTGTCTATAATTTTACTCTAGTATAGAGTAAAGGAATTCCCCTATGGTCTCATATAACCCATTATTTTATTGATATATTACATATTATTTAATGGATTATGATAATACCATTATTTATTTATTTTATAATTTGAATGGATTATTATTTTTTGAATGTTGATTTATTACGAAAGATCACATAGTAAAATAATTAAAAATCATACAATAATTAAATGAACAAGTGAAATGACTAATTTCAATTTAAATAATTGTTGTGTTTTCAGTTTGATAACATAGAAAATAGATGTTAAATATAAAATGATTAAATTCTCAATTATTAAATTAACAAATCCATGAAATAATATATTATGTCATTAAATAACTTTCATCTCTTAAATTTGGACACAACTAATTTTTTTAGTTGGTCGACATCCATAGATGAGGGTGAATCACACAAATATTTATTTATAAGGATATGGTTGTGTTGAATTAACTATATTTTATAGCAATATAGTATCCATAGTAAACATTCTTCAACTTTATATGAAAATAATTGATAAATTTAATGTAATACTTTTTAAGAGATGGGAATCCTCTCCATAGATAATGGAGTCGTGAATTAATGTTCATTCATAGTATAAATATTACTAAAGTCTCTTGTAGTAGTGGTGACTCCATATTTGAGGAAATTAATAGAGTTTTAAGGATATTTTCAACAAGAATAATAAAGGTTCTGATCATTATAAATGTAGTATTTTATTTCTATTAAGATTTAATAAAATAGTATGAGACATTTAAAAATGATAATTTTAAAATTTATACTCGTAATCAAGAAAAATTAATAATATATTAAATTTATTTATTATAGATCAAATTCAAACCACCACTAATTCAATTTCACTGTGATCAATATTGGATAAAGATAATATTCTGACCATCCATAACATCCAGGAGTGGTATAGGCACTTGTTCAGAGTATTCTCCCTTGAGAAGAATATTTATGTGATGGAATACCCACTTCTTATTACATCACTTCTTGGACTAATCAAGGGGACAGATATAAATGGATGAAACATATGGATGATGTGATTAATATTTATTTCTTCATGTTTTCATCTTTTTCCAATGCATTTTACAAAATGCCTGCGGAAAAAGATGATTTCCAAAAGATGTCTTATCTTCATGTGTCATATTAATAGGTGTAAAGGAAATAATGATTTTGTGATATCAAGTTCTTTTAATAGATTCAGGATAAAACAAGGGAACTATGATGGACCTCATGTACTCAAGATAATTGAGTACGTTAAGAGATTGGAGACCCTAGAGTTCAAACTAACCCATGAACAAGAAACTGATCACATTACAGACACTTTATAGTTTATCATCTCAAATTTCATTTTTAATTATAATATAAATAAAAATAATAATTGAGTCCAAGATTTTTTGGACTTATTTCTACAATTACTTAAAGATATGAATAATTTCCACTATTTTGTCCTTGTAGTGAACAAGAAGAATGAAGGAAAGGATAATATTTCAAAGGATAAGTCTTCATCAAATACACTAATGAACCTCCCTTTCTAAAAGTACAAGATATAAAGGGAGATAAATGATCGGAATGTAGTATTCATTAAATTTGGAAAGAATAGATAATAAAAGAAGAATATCATGGAAAAAATGAGAAAATAGGTGATTCCTCTACTTCAGGTATATTTTCCATTGAATGCAATTGAAAAATATTTATATTTTGGTTATTGAATATTGGATTTGGTTTACACATTTGTAGTGAAATAGTGGAACCAATTATATTCCATATTCATATAAAATTTTAGGTGAATCTTGAATAATAAAATGGACTCATAATAGAAAGCTTGGTACTGAGAGATTTTCAAATTAATTTTATTTTAGGAATGGTCCTTTTACTAAATAATTTTAACTTGGTACCATTTATTATTAGAAACATAATAACTCTATCATGTTAAGATAGTTTAGAAATTAATTAAATTTTTTGGAAATAAATATTTTCTTATTTATAAATACAAAATATATTATGGGAGGCACAATATAACTATATATTTTATATACAAGAACTAGAAAATGTGTAATTTTCAATCAATGAAAAATCCATAGAGAATAACTCATTTCAAACATTTCTATAGAACTTCATGATTAGATGTATAGATGATAAAATTTTTTTAAACAACATCAAGTGGGGTATTTAGACCCTATTTTTTTTAAAACATTATCATGTTTTTCATATTTGATTACATGGTAAAATGAAAAAACAATGTTTCAGTGAGAATATAGGAACAAGAAACGAACGCTTGGAATTTATTCATGACTATATATATTTTCCATTTATAGTAAATTCTTGATATGGTTTTTCTTACCTCATTAATTACACATATGACTATATTAGATATTGATATATCAATTTAATGATGTATAAGTCATATTTCATTATCATTTCTATGTAATATCACACTAAAGTAGAGAATAAACATAATATGAAGATTATGTAACTCCATTCAGACGATGGTGGAGAATATCTTAACAATGAATTCATAAATTATCTAATGTAGTGTGGGATATCTTCCTAAATCACTCCCCCTAATACCACTCAAAGGAATGGGGTTAGTGAAAAGAGGAATCGAACCATTACTAACATGATCATATCGATGTTGATTCATGAAAATTTACCATTATCTGTTATTAGTCAAGCACAATAAACATTGTAATATACACTAAACCAAATATCAATGAAATAAACAGATGGGATTCTATATGAGTTCTCAGAAGGAAGAAAACCAATCTGGCTTATAAATGTGTATGAGAATGTGAGGATTTTTGAAATACAATACCTAGTGAAAAATTTGAATCTCAAACCATTAAGTGAACCATTATGAATTATAGTAAGGAAACTAATGTATATTACCTATATAACCCTTCAAACAATAATGTGATTGTAGTAAGACATGCAAATTTATAGAAAGGGAATACATTTCCAAGGGAAATAGTGTGCTCACAGTTGAATTTGATGATTTCAATGTCAAAATTAACAAGAGTTTGTATGGGAAAAATATCAACAAGAGAAAAGGGTAGATAAAGATATTCCAAAGACAAAATTATTGAGTACTTCCACTAGAGAGGTTAGAGAACCAATGAAATTTCAATTTCTTGTCACTATGTCTGGGGACACATTACACATAGAGATTGATGAATCTATAACCAACAAGAATGTAATATATGAAACATATGATGTTAAATGGAATGAATCCATGATTTTTAAAAGAGATTCTATATATGAAAATAAATTATTAATTTTTCTATACACAGCAGAAAATGTAAAACCGATAAGGTGTAAATGGTTTTCAATAAATATGTGAACAAGGATAGTTAATAAAGAAACAATAATTCCTGAAAATTAGTTAAGGCCTTCAGGAAATGTCGTGGAATTAAAATTATGAACCCTTCTCACCCATCATAATGATTAAATCTCACAGAATATTATATGCAATTGAATCCTTCCATTATTATGAAATTTTTAAAATGAATGTAATGAAATTTTCTCTAAATGGTATTTTAGTTGAATATGTCAATATGGGATATCCCAAATGGTTATTTATTTCAATAATTAAAAATAAATAATGCAAGCTATAAATTTCCATTTATGGATTGAAGAAGTCATCCCAAAAATGGGATGTGTATATGATGAGGCAATAAGGGAATATTTTTCATTAAAAATGATGGTGTTCCATCTAGGAAAAAGTTGGTTAGTTGGAGAACTGTCATTATTATAGTTTTATATGATGATGATATATTGATAATGGGAAACAATGTCCTTGCCATATAGTATGTGAAGACTTGGATTAATGATTTTTTCACCTTAAAAGAGTTAGGTTATGTTTTTAAATTATAAGGATAAATACATATATCAATATTTTTCTCCAATAATTATTGGTATATTTAAAAGTAAAAATATTGATAAGGTACAAAAAATATACAATGTGGAACAATCCAATAAGGATATGTTTTCAGTGTCACGTGTCATTAATCTCTCTAGGAAAATGTTTACAGAGACACAAGAGGTGATTGATAGAATCTGTATAATCCCTTTTTCTTCTGTATTCGGTTCTATTATGTATTTTATAATATGTACTAGGTTTAATATTTACATTTTATTAATCATGGTGGGTAGACATCATAAAAATATATAATATATGCATTATGAAATTCTAAAAACTATCCGTAAGCACCTGTGATGTATAGAGGATATGTTTTTGCTATTTGGAGGAGATATGGATCTAATTTTTGGTGGATACACTAATGATAGCTTCTAAATAAATCATGATGATCTAAAATCGAAATTGTGAAATGAATTTATCTTTAATGTTGTTTTTGTGTGCTGGAGAAGATTGATTAATTAAATAGTTTCTAATTTTATAGAAAACTGCATGTAAATTGAAAATTCAAATGTAGTTAAAGAATTGATCTTATATGATTTTTTTCATGATGTTTTTCCTATAGGTGAAAATTATATATTTCAATATACTATGATAATACTATGATAGTAGTTCTCATAAGGGCTCCAAGTTTACAATAGATGATATAGTATATACATCAAAAGATTCATATCTTTTTATGTTTTACTTATAGAGGAGAATTAATTGTTAGTAGAGTAACCATAGAGGATAACATGTTAGAAATATTGACTAAATACATATCATAGTAGAACAATGGTACTCATGTGACAACTAGCTGGTTGGGAGTTATTTGATGTTGGCCCTAGTAAAAGTTAGAGTGTTGTGAGTGGGTTCAAGACCTAAATCCTATATATAATTTGGTTATAATTACATATATAAAGTTTGATATATAAGTGTCTATATTCATACAATAATAGTGTTTATAATTATTCATCAAATATTGAATGGAAATTTCCTAAGATTACATTTCATTTCAACATTTTAAATAATCTCTTAGATATAATGAGAACCTAAAGGTACTATAAAAATTAACATAAATATATAAACCAAGGTCAAGATACCTCGTACTTATAAGACATAGATTATGTATGAATTTTTGGTGCAAGAGGACAATAATAACTGAGACTTATTGTATTCACTTGCAGATATCAGGTAGATGAGATCTTAAGGACTACTCTTTTGATAGAAATACATCATGTTTTAAGTGTCATTGGCTATTCTAATCTATGATCACCTTCATTTTCCTCCTGAATTAATAAAATTTTCAAAGTGAATTATTTTATTATCTATTTTTATACAAGGAAAATCCATGAAATTTATGTTGTGGTAGGGTATCTTACATTGGGTTCATCATTAGTGGAATTAAATTAGTTGAATAATCAATATATAATTTGACACATAAGAGTTAAGAAAGATATATTTCATGGGGCTAGGTTCATAAGGTTGTTATGAGCTTCTAAAAATCCATGAACATGGTACAATAAGTTAGGTTCATCTTGTAAGGTCGTGAAATATATAAAGTATCAAAATAAGAAAGAAAAAACTCTACAACCGTCGTTATAAGTTATCACATGAAAAATTGATTATATTATATAGAACTTTTTCATTATAGGTCTTCATTTCTATGACATTTCATATACCATTAGGTGTCATGATTGGTTGCTAGAATATTATCTTAGTCTATGTGTTAGACTCATTACTATCGAGATAAGGATTTAGAGGGTCACAACCTAAGTGTATCCACAAGCTCAACCTATTCATATGAATATGCGTTTAGGTTGTAGTGGCCATCTTGTGCAGGGACCGGTGAATATCCTAGTGTGAGTAATCATAAGTAATATTATTTAGTAATAATATTCATTTTTATAATAATGATTATTGAATTTATTTCTATAGGTATTCTAATGTTGTTTGATAATAAAAGTCAAAATGAGAAATTATAATTTTTCAAATGAAAATAACAGGCTTATGGATTGTTAAGTGATTTTGTGAGATTATAGGTTGATTCAATTATTCTTATATTTCTGTGAAACATTTAAATTGTTTTAAGTGAGTGAAAAATTATTTTTGACGTTGACGGAATGTATAATTAAGTTATAAGTGTGTCAAAATGGTCTAGAATGAAGGTGGTTAATTTTTATGGATTAAATTGAAATTTTGGAATGTATAACCTAGGTATATAAGGGAATATTAGAGTCTATAATAGATTTAAAAACCATTATAACCAAATTTATAACACTACACTCCTTTATTTTATGTTTATAGTGATAAACCAAAGGAATAATATAGTTTTACTGATCTAATCTTCTCAATTGAATTCATATTCCTTAGGTGATTAAAGGGACATTGTAAATCTCTTCATTTTCCCATGATAGCTCCTATGAATTGATGATTGAGGACCAATGAGATGTGGTGAACATATTAAATATCTAGAAGAAACCTATATTTTCTTCTTTGAGACATTACATCATGACCGAGAGAAAATAAAATTGTATATTTAAAAGGAATAATGTACTATTTATGGTTTCATTTGATTTTATTTTCCATTTTTAAATATAATTTCACACAATCCTTTGAGAAATCAGGTCTTTGTTTTTTGTGGATTTATTGTTTTTAACATGAATATAAAACAAAAATTTATAATTGCATGTTTTTTATTCTTCAAATGTGTCCCATGACCCATAAATAATTAGATCACATCCCCCATTAAATATCAAGTAACATTTAAAGTTTTTATATTATATGAAAAATTGTATTAAAAGTAACAAAGAACTTTTTTGGAGGAAAATACAATTTTAACTTGGAAATCACTTATTTAAAATATTAAAATTTCCTAAATTTTCATTAAATAATTTTATTTAATATTAACAATGAAAAAATGTAATTTAAGCTTCAAATAAATGATTGAAAAAGGGACTAGGATATTATTTCCTTATCTAGTATGTGAAAATAATGATTCTTTTACCAATTTTGGTAAAAAGTTAATTGTTACTTATTCCAGAAATAAATAAATAAATTTAATTTAAATAATTTTTTAAAAATTTAATTATGGATAAAAAATATATTAAAACATAATAGTATAATAATATAAAAATTCCTGAAAATAATTTTAGAGTAAATGGGTATGGGAGAAAAAATATTTTAAACTGAACTGGAAATTAAAGTGACATTTCCTTAAAATATTTCCTTCGGGATATTGAGTACTTATAAAGAGGAAAAATAATGGAAAAAATTAATATACATAAAAAACCCCTAGGAAAAGAAATATAATGATATTATAGAGATGTATAACCAGAATTCTCGTCATTAAAAACATTAACATAAATAATATTGGTAAGAAATTAGATTATAATATAAAACTCTTACCACAATGGTAACTTTTGAATAATAAAATCATGAAATAGATAACCAAATAAAGTTATATAAATACAAAAAACTATTCATGATACGAATCATAAAATAAATTCATGGGTAATCTACATAAAATACACAAGTGGTGAATATGGAATGTATCTCCCAAAAATAAAAATGAGATGAAAATACATTACCATAAGTTTGGATTTATTCTAAACTACTCTAAAATCTTACATAATAAATTTATTTTTTTATAAATTAATAATTGAATAATTTAAATACTAATAGTATCATTTATTATCTACTTATAATATTTCAAATTCCATTTTTCAATATTTCCATATTAAAGATATCATTCATGGGTGTTAACTATTTTGTTTTTCATCAGTTTTGGTTTGGTAGTTCTAGTCCCTTTACTTTGATAATTGTTCCATAATCACCATAATTTTAAACATTATATAAATATCATATTTATTCAATATATTTATATATATCTATAAATTATAGAGATATAAAAATGAATTACAATCTACTTTGAGATGTTTGGTCGTACAAATGCATGAAAATCGTTTTAATTTATTAATAGATATAATGACTAAATGTAAATAATAATCCTACCTAAATAAAATAATTATTAAATCCTGTTATTCATATGTTGTATTTAAATTTACCCTCATTACCATCCATGGAAAAATTATTTGAAAAAGACATCAAATCGCTTCGTGGATGAAACAGTCTACTTGTATGCATTAGAGAAGTTATCATTTTCCAACAGATTAGGAAAAGGAGGATAAGGGATGATCCATCATCCAAATACCAATTATGTATATTTATTATAATTAATTAGTTATTTTATAATGTATATCATATATTTATATGTTGTATAATATAAAATTTAACAAAAAAATGCTGTGTTTTGAGATGTACCACTTCGTTGAGAAACTTTTTTTGGATTGCAGCTTAAGACTTCAAAGGATTGTCTTTTGGAAAGAAACAATTCTCTAAAATTTTGTAATTAAAGATATAATAATTATTATATTTGGTATATGATGAGTTATAAGGCTCAATATGTGTATGGAAGAGAGGAAAGGAGGTTCCCTCTTATTAGTGGGGGAAGTGGCACCCATGTAATTACTTGAAGAATTAAATTATTTTCAAATAATTTTCATTGAAAATGACTCTAAATTTATATAATTCTATTTTAATATGGGTATGAGTCTAAATCATCTATTAAAATAAAATTTGTTGATTTTTTTTAATAATTCACCCTTATCTCTTAGTTTCAGCCTCTCACTAACCATTTTAACAATTACCAGGATATAAATTTCCATACACTTTTGGTTTCATGAAAGTTAAAAAAAAAATTAAAGTGGAAAATATATTTACTATTTTAGGAATTTTCATCCATATTTCATTAGTTTGTATTATGAAAATATTTTTATGAATTTTAAATTACATTATAATATAAATTTTCATTATAAAATATCATTAATGTCATTTGTTGAAATAAATAAATTTTAATAATATAATAAACGTCAAATTCATTTAAAATTGTTACAAAATAAAATTTTTATTGTGATAATGAATATATATTCTTAACAAAACCATCGAATCAAAAAAAATTTAGTTTTAGATATCTTTTTAAACCTCATTTTTCATTTAATCCCCTTTTTAAAACTATTTTAAACATAACAACTGTAAAAAAATTAATATTAATTGGCACTAATTTTTAATATAAGGTAATGAATATCTAATAAACTTTCAAGAGTTGAAATTATAGACCATTAATGATATTACACGTCCTCTTGAATGTTTTTTATATTTTTAAATAATTTTAAATTATATATTTAATAAAAAATA
Organism: Viscum album; assembly: GCA_963277665.1. Taxonomy (NCBI): domain Eukaryota; kingdom Viridiplantae; phylum Streptophyta; class Magnoliopsida; order Santalales; family Viscaceae; genus Viscum; species Viscum album. The sequence goes on from OY728156.1 coordinate 345,273,177, forward strand.
CTATCAATGTCGTTTTAAGAACTATTCAAAAAATTTGACTTTGTTAAAAACATAAATGAAATTAAATTATAATATAAAACATTCAAACATATCTAATATGTTATATTATATATTAAAGTTTTTAGGACACTTTAAATCACCCAAAAAATCATTTCATTGATTTTTTGAAATCAATTACATAATTTTTATACTACATAAACAAGCTCAATATAGGAATTTTATAATAATTAAATGTAGTTATTTATTGCTAAAAATACAAATAATTTTCCATAAAAAATATTTCATTTGTAATTAACATTAATAATTATAAATAAAAATAATTTTTTTTATCATTTTCACAATATTTTATAGATACTAAATGTTAGAATGTGACATTTTTTACATTATCATTTACTCAAATATTATAATGGTCAAAATAAAATCCATATAGAATAAAATGTAATAATTTATAATTTTTTACTATTATATTTTATATATAGGTAAAAAAATAAATATAAGAAGGTTTTTAATGGGTTTTTTCCTTTACAAAATACTTTAAACACTAATTAACACATTTAACCTCTAACACGGTAACAAAATTTTACTATAATTACTATTCACATTAAAACAAATAAGAGGGAATCATTTAGATAAATTTAAATCAAGATTAGAAATATAGATTCCATTTTCTTGATTCACTTCTAATAAGTAGAAAAAATTTATTAAATATAAAAACACCAATGCGAAAAAAAATTCTAATAAAAATTCATTTTAAAGAATGGTTTTTTATAATAAATTCAACCATAAAATTAAATAAAATAAAATTTATTGGATTATTCATGACCTTAGAAAACTAATTTTACATTGAATAAAATAAAAAAAATAACATTGGAAGTGATTGAAATAATAATACTATTTTCAATAAAATAATTTATTTTTCACAACTCATTGAAAAATCAATATTTTATGAAAATTATCAAAACATATCTCAAAGATAATTATTATTTATAAATTTATGTTATTTTTATAAAATATAATGTATAATTGTTTCCAAAACTAAATATAATATTCTTCTATAAAAATAAATAAATTTGATTTTTTACGAAATAATATTTTAAAAAATTAAATGAGTTAACTAAAATAATTGTTCATCTCCATAGAATTATTCAATAAATTTTTATTTATTGGGATATTAATATATATTTCATAATTTAGATACTTCTATTCATACCCAAAAATTAAATAGATATTTTACAATGGTCATAAAATAATAACATTTTAATATTGGTTTAAGCCAAGTGTTGTGAGTTTTATACGCTATCAAATAGTGTTTTATATTAAAATACCAAGTTGCTAAAAAAATACAATCACCCTAGAGGGTATTTTGGAAGAATATTTTGTGTTTGGTTAACAAAAAAAAATCCAATGAATCATTACTTTATGGATAAATAAAAAATATAGAAGCAATGTTGTTAATGAGTTTTTGGAAAATGTATTTATATTTAGTGAAAATATATGGTGACAATCTCACAGAAAAAACTCACTTTTGAATAGGTGAAGTGAAATTTTTAAAAATATATTTATTTATAAAAAAAATAAATAGTTTTACCTTTTAAATGGCCTAATTTTTCAAAATATTTAAGTGAATAGATCTTGAAAACTTTTATTTTATTAAAAATAACCTTTAATAATATATCCTTGATAATGGAACAATAATTAAAAAATGGTGAATATAAAACAAAATGAAAACTACTACTGTGTCTAAGAATAATCAATAATTGATCTTTTAAATTAAATAATGGATTTATAAATATAATGTAATGTGGAAGATAAAATAATTGTTTTTTAATGGATTGGAAACCATTATAATATTTTGAAATATGTTTTTTGGAAACATACATTATAAAAAAAAGGTCATAAAATTTTCTACTAAAACCTAATCTTGAAAAATATTCTGTAAAATGATTCTTCAAAAATTTTGGCTTCAATAAAATAATTAATTTTTTTATAATAATTAATATGAAAATGGATAGAAAACTATATTTAATAGAGATTAGATTATTTCTTAAAAACATTTATATTTTATGAGAAATAAATTTATCGAGAAAGAGTCTTTTTGTTGAAAAAATAGTTTTTGAAGAGATAAAAGTGGAAATATTTCATGAAACTTGAAATATAATTAATTATCCAACACATAATAATGTCACTCAAGAAATGGAATATTAATTAAAATAATAGAAATTTATGTTAAAAATACCAAAAGGGTATCCAAATTCATGAATCAAAGTAAATTGAGAAATGGGTTTATGTGGTAGAAATCCAACCACTTATAAAAAAATAGAAAAAAAACATTATAAAACCAGTGAAAGAAATGTTCTCAATGTGTGTCAAATATGTTCATCGAAGATAAATAATAACTAATTAATCATTATTTGAGTTCTTCAAGCACATTTTGTAATGATAATATATGAATAAGTGGGTAACTGGTAAATAGAAATTGAAATATCTTGTAAAGAAGGGTTTTCATTATAATATTAGTAAATAGTTTATCGAATAAACCACATAAATGAAATGATGGTATATTGTATCAATAATGTTTTATGATATTGAAAATAGATAAAAATAACCATCACATTAGTTTTTGACTTCCACTAAAGCACTTTAATATCCTGCATAAAAAAATATGTATCTTAATTACCTTTTTAAAGACATTATTTATACATATATCCTTTTATAAAAATCATCATTACTTATTCTTTACATTTATTTTAGTTATTTATAATCTATTTTCAATAACGGGTGTTAGTAATCTTGATCATTTTGAACTAGTTTCATAATAACAGAGAAGTTTTTCATTATTATCCCAAAATAAATCATTCCCATGTCATTCAACATTATATAAAAATTGATTTATAATTATTTATAATGTTTTAATTTCACTATATGGGTGATTATTTATAATCCTTGATTTGAAATCATAGATGTTCATGCTTCTGTTTTTTTATCGAATGTACTTTTTTATATAAATTAATGAGTTTAAAATTAATATTACAATTAAATCCCAAAATAAAATAATTATTTATTTATTTATATAAAATATTATTAGAAGTTTTTTTATATTCAGACTTTGTGTTATTTTATAATATTTTTCAAGTAGGTATTTTGACTGACTGAAACATAAACATACCATTATTAATGGATGAGTATACTAATTAAGTGGTTTATCTTAGAATAATAACATTAGTAAAAAGGATAAAAATATTATATACATATTGTTATGTTGATGATTCATATTTTTTGAGTTTCTAATAAATATTATTGAAACTAGATGAGAAACAATATACATTACTTTGTGTAGAAGGTAGTTTACACACATGATTTACTTATTCATTTTTAACAATGTAAAAGGGGAAAGGTGGTTAATAGTTATTATCATAGATTAATATAAATTTTTTTAAAAATACTAATTTTATTACATATGAGTAGGTAAAATTATATTTTTAAATGTATGTTTTAAAAGAATGATGTTAGGGAAAATTATTACTCACATTGAGGACTAGAGTTTTCCCATAGAAGAATCCTTAGAAATAGATAGATGAGGATAAGTTGTTGTTACCAGAATCTAAATGAAGTAAACAATATTATAAGATAAAAAAATATTCTAATATTTAATGCTGAAATTTAAATTTTATAGTGGTAATTAATTGATGTTGAGAGTCTCCATTTATAAGTGCTAAAAATAGAATTTTCTAAAATATTTTAACTTAATGTTAAGTTATTAAATGATTCAAATGTTAATATGAAAAAAATATACAATAATATATTTATAGATTAGTTATGATCACAAATCCCTCAACCACTCATTCTAAAAAATGTTTTAACATGATTTTTCCTTCACTGTGAAAATTTGATCTTTCACTAATTTTTTATATCAATGTAACAAAAAAATTTCTTAGTAATTTAATTTCAATAATAAAAAAATGGATCTTATTAAATAATTTATAACTAGTTATTCTAAATACGAGAACTTTATATTATATATAATTTATATGTATAATAGAAATCAAATTTAATATAAGTATATATAATTTTTAAAACACATTTTTTGAAAAATTGTGTTTTTAAGCATTAAATTTATGTGTGGAAAAAAGTTTTCAATTTAATTAATCTTAATTATGATAATTTTTTAATAATAAATTTAAAATTTATAAATCATTAAGATAAGGCCAAAATTTAATTTTAAAAAAAGTAATATTTAATTTAGAGAAAAGGCATATGTAATTTATTTTATTGAAAAATATTACTTATGTTATTAAAAATTTCTTTTAAAACTATGTAATGGTATATATAAATGTATATATTGACTCTTTTATACATCATTGGTCTTGTAAAAAAGTTATAGTTTTTTTATGATAAAAATTAGTTATTGAAATATTCATAAATGCTATGATTTTAGTAAAAACTATATTTTTCACTATTTACATAAAAATAAATTATTTTTGTAAAATAGAAAAATCCAACATTTTCTAACACCGATATGTTGAATTTTAAATTTAATATATCTTTTTAAAAAATAAAATTAAAAATTTTATACATGTATATTTTAAATTAAAATTTGAAATATAAATAAAAAAACCCTTATTAAAAATTAGTCTTCTAGGAAATTATAAGATATCAATATTTCGTAATTATGATTTACAATTTATATAATGTAATTATATTATGTTATAAGTTTAAATAATATATATTAACATAATAATCATTTAAAATTGGTTGATTGTGTTTTTTAATACATTAAAAGTTATTTGAGAATGAACAACTCCTTTAAATATAATATCATATTAATTATATATCCTCTAAATGAAATAATTTTAAATTGGTAAATAACATGTTATTTCCATGATGTTTTTTTATTTTTATATTTCTTTGTGATAATTTTCCTTAAATATTTTCCAAATAGTTTTAGTTTGGTGTCGAGTATACAGAAAGCTGTCAAACATAATATAAATTTACAATGAATATATATATTCAAAAATATCAAGGAATTACATTCTCTAATATATATAAATATTTCACCTAGAAAATGTGTGGTGTCCCAGGTTTTGGATACAAGGTTCCAGATGCCTATTTTTTTCATTAATTCTATCTACAAATGACATGAAACTAGGTTTACCATGATTGTTTCCTTTTATAGTGTTAATTGTAGGGGTTCAAGTATGGTTGCACAATAACCTATTCCCAGTTCTCTGCGTTCATTTCATAGAAACTTCTAATAGCTCCCACATCTATAACAATTTAATGACTTTACTTCTTCAGGTAGGAGGTAAAATATAATTTCCAACACAAAGGAACTTAGGAACATGCATTGATTGAGAGGATAGAAGGACAAGCTCCCCACACCTTTTTTTCTATATTTTTGGAATCACTTATAGAATTAAGATATGTTTGAAAATATTTTTGTAATACTAATATAGGAACGATACCATAATAAAATTATTGGGTTTTGAATATTTTTTCATATAATTTGGGGGGTTTTGTTAACGAGACCATTAATATTTGTCTAATATTCTTCAACCTTTTGATGTTATTTCTTACCGATGGGTAGATTCTTATATTATGAATCCCAATAACCAGTAACTGTAGATTTTACTATCATTCATGGAGGTGATTGATAAATCATGGTTGGAATTTAAACTTTATGAGGCCTTCTATATATCATTCTTATATCAATAATGAATGCCCATGAATTCTGTTTAAACCCTGCAGTTTAATGCCATGAAGAAAATACATATATAGGGAGAATATATCAACTAGATATATACCTCAAGCCTCTATAAGGTATCCTATGTATCCTACTTATAGAAAAAAATCTTAGTTACCATAGAATAATTGTACATTTGGTACATTCCATGAAGTGGGTTATGTTATATTGGGGCAGTCATATCATTCCACTAAATAGATCTTACACAATAATGTTTCCCTAGCATGGAGAATTTTTATAGGAGAAAGATATGATCATTTCAAGTCCATAAGGACATGTGAACCATAGTCCATGTGAGATACATTGGATAGTAAGTGATCAGTCTCATCGTATATGGATTTAGGAAATATGTACTAAGGAATCCTTAATGGGGTGTTCGATATAGATCTCTAGCCTTAGGAAGACATCATATATTTAAAATTCTTAGAATGAATCAATGTTTTTATAGTTCTTTTAACTTTTTAATCTACTGATTTATGAGTAAAAAATTTTGACCCAAAGGACAGTCTTAGTCCTAAGGGTTTAGAGTGACTAGGACATGAAGGGACTTACATTGATGTGGACCCCCATTGGAGATCAGACCTTAAGAATGTGTCCTGCATATCCTTTTTTGATAGGAATCAAAGTTCTCTTACATAATTTTCATGTATTCTTGAATATGTATACTAGAAAATGTTATTATTTTAATTATTTTCTACTAAACATGTCATGACTGTATGCCTGAAATATCTTGATTATATGTCAGAAACATTTACGGAAGTTTTTAAATGTCCTAGTTTCTTAGAGGACATGTCCAATGGAAACTACGTGATCTTGATGAATTTTCACAATGATGTCATATGATCTGAATAGAATTTATGAAGGATTTTGTATAACTCAGATGGCATGCTTCGAGGACATTTCATAACTTATATGGAACGTATGGAAGAAGCTACTTGAATTTTTTAGCATGTATAGAGGTTTTCATAATACAAGGTTTACATTTCTGGAGGATGATGTAAGAAAAGGTTAATATATCTGGAGGACTTCAAATGAATTGGGTGACAATTCTAAATGACATCATAGAAACCCCATACTTGTTTATATTACTTCTTAAGACTTGGGTAATAGGTCATATGGACTTAAAAAGACTTGGGGGACATGTCTTGGTGTTGTCACATGATTTGGATGGGTCATGAGAAGAACATGAATATTATTTTATTCTTCTTCATAAAAGTATTCATTATTTTTCAGTCACTATTTAATATGTTCCGCAAGGTTTATAAAGCATTAAATTGTTTTGAATTATCATGATTATGTGGAAATGTTAAAACTCCTTCACAAAATTTGGTAGGCACACCAATATTACTTCATATGATCTATAGGGAAACCAAAAAAATCACATATTCATATCGTGTGACCCCATAGTTCTTTCACCGAGTTATTAAATTGAATAATACTCTCATGATCACATGGATTTCTACTCCAATAATACTTCTCTTTTGTTTTCATGTGGTTGTAGTCACCATTATATTTTTGTTTTTTGTGTCTTGATGGAGGCATTTATAGGAATCACTACCTCAGTTATATGTCTCCTTTGATAGAACACATCTCACATATATGAAATAGTGTCACTAGAGGGATTATCACATCATGTTGTTCACATAATCCCATGATAGGTCATATAAGTCATTTCATGATAAACAATGTTTTATAGAATTCTATATCATTGGAATATTTATTAGAACCTATCCAATAGAAATTATTTCTCATAATCAATTTCATATTTTAAATACTTCCCTCACTATTGGGACTACATGTCTAACATTTATCACGAGATCAAGAATCCCACGAAAAGGATTTAATGTTATTGAGGAAGACTAGTGTGGGGACCATCAAGAGATCAAGATAGTTTGTTTATATTGTATTCTCATGATCGATGATGACCACATGTGTCTCATAACCCTTTCACTTAAATATCAACATATCATCCATTTTTTGTGGTCTTAATCCTTTTTTAGTTTTATTTTATTCCATTTTTACAAATATTTTATCCTTTTCTCATTGTTTGTCCATAAAGCAATCACAAAATCTATAAATTATTTCTTTATAGCATGTTCGGATTTTCAAATATTGTCACTCTACTTGTCTATGATGCATCTCATGATCAATAATTGATATCAAAATGGTGTAAAAGATTTTTCATGGACAATACCTTAACCTATTTGTGGAACCAAATGGACTTAAAATGGTTGAATGGGTGTGAATGATGTCCTTCTCCTGATGAAGGTGGCACGCCAACATGCACTAACATGGAAATATTGACATGTTGTTGTAGGGATTTTTGGGGTCTTCAAAATAAAATAATCAAGTTGCATAAAAATAAACAGAAAAATTCATTGCATGAATCATCCAATATTATCAACCTTTATTTTATTGGATGATTTGAGAAGATTTCAAGAATCTATCGATTGAGAAGTCACCCAATCCTTGAAATAAGACAGGAATCCTTAGCACGACTATCAACGCTTGTCTAAACACCTTCACATAAACAAAATTGTCTTCAAGAGTTTCTTCATGTGATTATAAATAGATAATTTATAGTTTACGACCCCATTTTATGACACCTCAGGTCATGCGATCGCATGTCCTTTTGGTGTTTATTTGCTCCCAGTGATTCAGCCGCCAAAACACTATAATACATATCCACTGGTTTTGCAGATAGAATAACACCATTTATTTGGGTATTTATCCAATTCTATAATTTAAAATTCTTATTTGGTGGGCATCAAAAAATGACCCCCCCCCCCCATGATCAAGGTGTACAGAGCCAAGGACTACGTTCTATGAATTGTAAATTCCAACCTGAGTACTTCGGAATTCATAGATTAGTGTCTCAAATGATTTCTTCTCATCTTGATGACCTTTGGTTTACTACTAAACATCCTATATATAGTGGATCGTGGGGGAGGCACATTCCCCTAGTTAATTTTAACTCTAAATCTCTTTTTATTTCTCCCTTAATGAGATTCATTTGTAAGACCTTATTTCAAGATACATTTTTTAATACCACTATACAAGAAAATATCACATTAATATTCCAAAAAATGGGTTTTCAAGATCTTTTCATGTGAATAATTCTTCTATAAACTTGTTCAAATGAATCAAAATTGAATTATTGATAAATTTCATGAACCATTATCATTTCATCAACTTCATATAAATTTTGTTGGTTTTGCATGATCCATCGGTTCATTCATGTGATAACTTGATCATCATGTGGATCATGTTATCATCTCTCTTTCACGTGACGTTGATTTTTACAATAGATCACATATTCGTGAGATACTCTCTCGGTCATGAAATCCACAAGCTGTTATGTGGTTCATGTCATTTCTATGGTGCATCATGGGTCAGGGGATTTTCAAGGTGGTCCATGGGTCATACAATTTAGAAGACCCATATACAGTAATGTGATAGAAAATAATATCGTGGATCCTGGTATTTTCATGATGTTGTTGGAGTCATTCACAAATTTGGATAGGATTTATTCTCTCATATGAAATCAGCATCTATTTTTCATACTGATGGATTGTAATTACAATAAATCTTATAACATGACTGGACAGAGGTTCATGATTGGTGGGAATCAAAATTACAAATCCGGGTACCACGTGCTCTCCAGAAATGAGTCTTTGAAGTGTATTCTCTCTTGTTAACAACATATATATCCCTTATCACCCCATTATCCCTTGTAAGGAACGGTTTTCTGGATAATGTTTCTATTCCACCACCTGAATATAATATTCCATCTTAGTTGGTGTCATATTTCAATGACTGTAGTGAAATAAATAATTCTGGATATTTTCAATTGGTCATATCATGGTCACTGGGACTGTTCTACATGTTAGTGGGATCCTCTCATGGTCTAGACAATTATATTATTTCTCACCAACCAATTTCTCAAAGTTACTTAAGCACACTATTCTCCTCATTGAATTATCCATGAGAAGTGGTTGGAGATCCATGTGGGACTAACAACTTGGTGGAAATTTTGTTGATGAATGGGAATGACTATTATGGGATAGGTAGAGCTTCTCAGAATTCATTGACTAGCTATATTCTATTCATATTTATAAGTAATCGTCGATTTCAGACTTCATCGTGAATCATAATTTAGAAGATATTAAAATTTTGATTATTCATTGTTGTCCTAGAAAAAATTCATTGCATAGATCTCATAGAGATACAAATATCATACTTTGGGATATGTTTTAGCTTGGTGGAGTATCCCTTATTATTGAAATGTAAGATGAATTTTATCATTCTACAAAAATGTGGGATGTCCCAACAAAACCCTAATAATCAAAAGGTGGATATTTATGATTGTGAATAAGAAGGTATTGAAGGATCTAAATGTATGATCACTTTTTTTAATTAAGGACTAGATCATCATCATTCTTTGTTATAGAAATATTTGACAAACCATTATACACCCTTATCGACGACCTACCTCACAAGTCTGTTATAGTATGTGATTTTATTGTGCAATCTATGATGTTTGGATTATGCCTCATGGGGATACTAGGTGAGACTAAGAAAATCCCCTAGCCTTTCCTTGTGAGGGTTTTATCCATGTTTGTCAATGGACTTATTTTTCCATATTGGGAAACATGCATGGGGAAGTGAAATCACGATTAAACAAGGGGTTCCTTTTTAACCCATACTTAAAAACTCTCTCTTACCTCTATCAACTCATTTTCCTCATCTAGAATGGAAACATCCCATAATGTAATGACATTCCATTCCAATTCTTATTCTTCTAGATAGGGGATAATTTCCACTGTCAAAAATATAACAACACTACTGGGATCCTTGAAGCTTCATACGATCCTAAGTTGATGAATATTTCCATGGCTGACACAATTCTACTAGGCCCTGAATATTTTATTATGATGTTGGGATAGTATAATAATTTCAACCTCATTCCACATCATGCACTGACCAGGATAATTGTTGATAATGACAGATCTTATCTCAATGAACGATCATATTAAATTCCTCTCTGGGATTTGGTTCTCATGGATCGTATAGATGATATGTTTCATTACAATAAATATAACACATATATTTATCTTTCCAATTTGTCTTCATTTAAAGGGTTTCATCTCTCCCAATATATGGTGTGTAGGTAAAATGATATCTTAGTCTAATGCAACAATTTTGGATTATGTCGGAATTTGAAGACCCACACAATGTGATTATTCTTTTTCAAGTTATCACCCCTACCTTTCCATATTAGGACTACATACAGACTTGGGTGGAAGCCTATACAGGTGGTGTTCTAAATAAATTGGTCCATCAGGCAGAAAAACCATATTCTTCTCTAAACCCCTTACCTAGATCAATAATGGAGTTGATTCAAGACTCGTTTGGAACCAAATATGTTTTTTTTCCGAACATGGATTTTGGGTTGTGTTTTTTGTTAATCCACACTAGTTTGATCAATGAGTTTTTATGAAAAGATATCTTATAGAATAGTCAAATAACAGTGTTGAAGGTGGTGTCATTTCCTAGTGTTTTCCAAAAAATTTGGCTCTAAATCCGGAAGAAGGTAATACATCAAGAAAGGATGATTTTTGGAATCAACTATTTATTAATATAGTAAATTCATGTTTATCATGATTAATGTAGTGAGGATCTTAATGTTCTGGAGCATATTTAATGGAGATGGTGATCTCCATGATTACCAGAAGTGGAGAATCACTATAAGTACCTGTCCTTAAAACATTACATAATCATGAATTAAATGAATAATTCACATTGAGGATCTTTTTAGATTTAGAGTTTTAGATAATTAGGCCATAACTATTACATATCAACTTGAAAATTACATGTAGACACTACTAATCAGTATTTATTTTTTCATAAAATAAAAACTCTTAAAAAGAAACATATCTACCTCCATGTTTTAGATAACATGACTTTTCCATGATCCCATCCTTGACCCTATTCATCTTTATGTCAAGTGGAAAACATTTCAAAAACATGGGATGAGCATAAAAATCTTAGTAAGGTTTATAAAATAAGGAATGAAACATTATCCCATCAAAAAATAAAAAACAATGAAACCATACTTTTCAATCATAACATACCTTATGAAATCATAAGATTTATGAATAACACACAGAAATCATAAATCATAAAGGTAACTTATGGAATACATAACATATATACTTTATAGCTTTCACAGCAATGTAGGGAGTTAGGTTTTGAATACCAATAACAATATATTCATTAAATCTCATAGGAGAAACATTAATGTTTACCTCTATCATGTTACCCAATGCATTAGAGAGCTATCTCGAGCTCACCCGCCCTTGGTTTATCACGAAACCACCCATATACGTAAACAATGATAAAGAACCACAACATAGTCATAACATATGAAATAAGATTAATTGAAATATAAAATTTCCACATTTCTATCACTATATATTATTTGAAGATATTAACATTATCAATTATTTATCAAACCATTTTCAAAAATCATTTAAAACATTTAATAAAGGGATTTCTGAATCAAAGTGTCCTAGACCACTTTGAAACTTTTAAATGAATCATCATTTTTAAATATTAATGTTCATATAAATAAATCCTAAAACCCATTTTGAAATCATGGACATTAATGATAATTATTTATAAGAATAAATCATTAAAACATTTTAACTGATATTTTAGTTAAAGAGTTTTTAACAAAATGAGAGATGCTTGAATACAAATAATTGAGGAATAAAATTTAATCATAACTTTATAATATCATGAGGATAAAGGAATTCATGATATAATATTCCAAAGGATAGTATATACACCATATAAGAGTGAATTGGTGCATAACAACAATGTAGTCTCAATGGAATGTAAATTGAGATGAAATCCCTTATAAAACCTGTATCCTTAGATTAAGGATAAATCAATTGCATAATTATGTGTGAAAATTATAAATATAGTCAATACGATTTGATATTTACTATAAATCAATCAGGGAACATGAATACATATTTTTTAAAAGACAACACTAATGACTTGGATGTTTAACTTAATAAATTGAAATTGAGTTAAAATTACTCTTATCAAGTTCATATCGATGACATGAGAATTTATCATTGGAGTGATTATGTGTATAAAAAGTATATCCACACAAATATGAGTGGAAGTTACAACATAAATAATTAAATAGTGATTCCACACATAATCATATCATGACATAATTAATAATTAGAAGATTAACCCAATGAAAGGAAATTGGGTTAAAAAGTTCTCTTACAGATTTGGTAACTTATGAAACTAACACCACATGAAATAATAATCATAAAATGAAAATTTAAATACCCATAAATTAATTTATATTAAATAAAGAATATATTCATGGGCAGTACAGTCACCACACAAAAGGAAATAGTGGCAAACATATCATTAATCTCACATGAATAAAAAGTGAGATGAAAACCCCTTACCACGTTGTAATCAATCAAGTAATATGAAAAAGAGTTAATAACCACAAAATTAATCTCATTATACCATGAATATAAATATAATCATGCTAATATATATCAAATGGTAGTACAAAATACACCACATTCAATAAATAAGTGGCGAACAATTGAAACCACAAGGAATTGAAAGTGAGATAAGAAACGCTTTACCTCGTGTCCGACTTGACCCATTCATTTTTAATCTCTTGAATAATAATCTAAAGATAATTTATACTAGATTAATAAACTTTTTAAATTTTATTATTTCTTTTATATCACTTATTACCATGTTATAAACATTATTCAATCATTTAAGTTAATAATGGTTGTTTTTTTGATATTAGGTACTTGAGTCAAAAATGAACTTATTATAATTACAAGTTGATCATGTGGTTAAAATTCCATTATATCCAGAATTATATTAAAAATTTATATATCATATATATCATATATATCCAGAATATTTATTTATTTGTAATATTACATAACATTTGGAGATAAGAAATGAAATGCACGATTCATGGAGACAGTAAGTTGTATGTACGCGTGAACGCTACTTTCATTTCTATTTCATATTTAATTGAATGGAAACATAATGATACATAGATATATTATAATTACTTTATAATATAATATGATATATATATTTGTGTGTTACATAATTTCATTAACACCATCCTTTATACGTTCCATGCATGTCATGAACGAATCATGTCACCTTGAGGGGAAAGTAGTCCGCACTTCCTCAAATGAAATTATCTTATTTACACATATTAGAAAGCATAAAGGTATTTTTGTAAATAAAAATTATAGAAGAATAGATAAAACATAAACATAATATATATAATATATAAATATAGTTCTATCATAATGTCCACCATGAGAGGTGGTAGGAGAAGATTGAACAATCATTATATCATGAGGCAGTAGATCACCATCCACATATTTAGTATGTTCTTTACCCATTAGATGGATGTGTGTGTAAGTGTAGTCCGAATAATTCTCAAAAAACAACCTATTATATTTATTATACTGGTTTTGTTATAAAATAAATGAATAAAAAGAGTTTATGTGGTTTGAGTAGTAAAATAAAACAAAAGAACATAAGAGAAGATGTTACCTTTAAATCGGGTATCTCTCTTTGGATTGAACCAAAAGGTTTAATTGAATTGCCTTCTGCCCCGAGGGAAGCTTCTATGAGAAGTATAGGGATGTAGTGAGATTAATTTGGTAGATTTTGGATGATCCAAGGATCTTGGAAAAATTGAGGAATGGGTTAGATGTGAGGGATTTATATATTGGGGAGGAGGGTTCTTTAAAGAATGTTTAAAAATAATGTTTTATTATATAATGATTTTCGGTTTATAAAGTTCTAAAACATATTAAATAAGAAGATAAGAATAGTAAGGTTAAAAATAAAGTCATATAATAATAATTTCATAGGTTTTGTATATTTTTTTAATCTTTAAAATCTTATTTATTTAAATCATTCATTAATGAGGAAAATACTTCATCATTATTGTTTTATAAATAATTTTATTTATTTTATGTATAAAAATTATAAATCAAATACCATGATGTAGTAAATATTTTTATCTTTAAAATTAATATTTATATTCCAAGAGATAACTTATATAAAACTATATAAAAATTGATTTACTAAAAGATATATTTTTATGTCATTTATTTCTTTACTTTAAATTAATTAATATAAAGTGTCATTATCACTCCCAAAATGTCTCCATGGGGACCCAAAATTGATCTAATTATGAAAATGGTCGGAAATGTATTAACCAATAGGATTATGACACATGTTAGGGTAATTTAATATTATTATAATAGTATTTTGTTACCCTTATTTACCAAATTTTCCCTTTAACCATGCTAAATAGAAATTTTAGTAAATTAAATATTCATATTTTCTAAAAAAAAAGTTAACTATTTACACAATTTAGACCTCATGATTCCAAAAATGGAATCCATTTTTTAAAATTCAAAACACAAAAGTGGCACAAATTAATTTAAAATTAATTCCCACTGTAAAAACAAAAACCATGTTTTTAAGAAATAATAACTATCAAAATATTGATAGTTATTTCTATCCAATTTCAAATTTAAATTACTTCCAATGACCAAAATTGGAAAAAATGGTAATAATATAATCTAATTACACTTTAAAACCACTTAAAAGGATAATCTAACCATATAAATAAATTTAATTAAAATGAAATTATTAATTAAAATACATTATTTTTCACAATTCATAAAAATGAACTTTATCATAAAAATACCAAAATTTTATCCAAAGTAAATTTTGATGTCCTAATTCTAAATAATAATATTATTTTGTCACATAGAACATATAAAATTGAACAAACTATATTTAAATAGGGCTCTCCCTCAAAAGGCGATAAATCAACCTTTTAATGAATATTAGAGTATTTATTGATAAAGTCATATTCATTATTATTTTAATCCACTTAAATTTATTGGATAAATGTAAAAAAATTTAACAAACATGTATATTAATATTTTAGTTAGTTCTGTCCATTCCCTCCAATACAAAGGCAAGGCGTTAAATACCATTTAAAATAATATTTTATTATTATTTTTTAGTATGACTCAGCATTGTGTGCAACATAAGATTTCAAAGAAACTCGTTGTTGTGTATTGAGTATTCCATTGAACATAGAATCCCATTTAAATTAAATTTAATATTTTATTAATTTTTTTTAATAAATATGAAAATTTTATATTCTTTATTTACCTAGGATGTTACAATCTTCCCCCTATTGGAATTGTGTTCTCGCAATTTTAAAATTGGTCTTGGAAACTTCATTAAATGTCCCATATTAGAAAAAGTGTAAATAAAAATATCACTTTAAAATAATGGAAGAGAAGTACAAAGGTCACTTGATACAATAGATACTATGATTCCATGAAAACATGGATATGGAATAGAAACTAACTCTCATAGATTAATACAGAGTGATAGAGAACTTGATCACAAAAAGTTAACCACCACAATACCATAAATTTGTGTTTGGGTAAAAGTATAATGATAGAAGAGTGATTAAAACATTTTTTCATCAAGATAATTTTCATAGTGTTGAATAATTTTATAAATAACTAGACTAAGATCGTAAGGAAATATATTTACTTATCATTTAGAGTGTCATCCATTAATAAAATTCAATCACAAACTCTTCTTTTCTTCAAACAGTAAGCATTCAAGATGACATGGTCACACTTGAAGTTCTAGAATAATCTTCTACAGTATCACATAATCTAAAAAAGATTAACTATATATTTCCACTATCTTTAGATATCAACCAAAACCAAAATTGGTTAGTACGATATCGTATAATCCCCAAAAATATAATCCTTTATAAAAAGAAATACTACTCTTAATATCCAAAATTCAATAAGAATAACCCAATGTTCAAGAAATACTATTCAATATACAGTTGTCCAAAAATTCTTCAAAATAATCCAAACTAAGATTGAAACCCAAAACTCAAAAATATTTAATCACATAGTCTTTCACAGATTATCTTAACATTTATCTCCAAAAACATCGACTACTCTTAAAATCTCACACCGAAGTGTAGTTATCCTAAACACATATTCTCTATGATAGATTAATCATTTCCATAAATAACCCAAATCACTTTATTTCCACAATAGATAAATAGATTCTTCCAAAATAATATTTCAACCACTAATCCACAAATTAAATCCCATAGTATTTTATTTTCCTTATGCATATTGTGTTCCCAAAAGATAGAATATATTACAAAATAACATTTATTACATAATCCCCTAATAATTTTTTTATAGTAAGGATGTCCATTGGATAAAACATAAAATACCAAATAAACTAATTCTTGAGCCATAAAATAATTTAAATTAAAATAATAAGTCATACTAACTATGGACTTCACCTAGGACAGTGGTAGGTGATGCGCCCTTGACGCCCTTTAGTTGTGGGTTCGATTCCTATGGCCTTACCGGGCGCGATGGGATGTCACCATTCTTACGGGTTTTAATTTTTATAAAACTCAAAAATATATCCATCATGATTTAACCTCAAAAGTTTTCTTATACCATTCATTTTTATCCCAATATATTAAGACCTCAAAATCTTATATATTTTCATTTTATTCACTTATATATGGTAAAATAAAACTAATACCAATAGAAAGAAAATCATACCATCATCATGGTGTCCATATGGTTTCATCATCATCTTGTTCATGTAGTTAGAAGGTCCATATATTGAAAAAATGATTTATATATCCTTAAAAATCATTTGATTCTTTCATCCAAATACACCTTGTATAACTTGGGTCATATGGGTGTTTGCAGAAAAACAGTTTTGGAAAATAATCATGTATGACATATAATTTCAAAACATCTGATAAAATATGATTTTTATAAAACAGTCGGACTGATTTTGAGTTGAAAATTTCAATCAATGGTCCTTCTAAAATACCATAAGTATGTTCTGAGAGAATATATTGTAAAAGAAAATATAAATAGGTTCCGTAAGGGTCTCCTTCCTCATCGCTTTTTTCAAAATCAGAATATGCTTCAAAATTCTATGATAAGGTAAAGTATTAATAAAGTCCTTGATAATATTTACCGTTTTTAAAAATATATAATATTAAGATAATAATATTTTTTTTAAATACAACCCATGATCCCAGATGATATTGAGGTATAGTTGAGGTGTTGGATATCTCAATCAACTTCTGGAAAGTGATTTGTATGCTAGAAAATGTTTCACAATCATCTGAACCTGACTTTCCAATAATTATTGCAAGCATGTCATCATGAAGAGATAAGAATTTTGTTTGAGATCCTCCTCCTTCCATTTTTAACCGACATTCCATGATCTGAAAAATTAATAAAACTAGGATTTAACTTATATAATATAAATAGGGACTAACCATGTGTTTAACTAAAGATTCTAATACCTAAATATTTCTAAACAGACCTCTAATACCAACTATAAGTACTCGTCCTTAAAACATTACCCAACATTGAATTAAAAAAATAATTCACAATGGGGATTTTTTTAGGTTTATAGTTTTAGAGAATTAGGCCATAACTATTACATATTAACTTGAAAATTACCTATAGATACTACTACTCAGTATCCATTTTTTATAATATAAAAACTCTTAAAATGAAAATTGTCTACTTTTATGTTTTAGACATCATGACTTTTCCTTGATCCCATCCTTGACCATATTCATCATTAAGAGCAGTGGAAAACATCTCAAAAACATGGGATGAGAATAAAAAGCTCAGTAGCCGTTAGACAATATAGAATGAAAAATTTAACCCATCAATAAAAATACAATGAAACCATACTTTTCAATCATAACATACCTTGTGAAATCATAAGATTTATGAATAACACACAGAAATCATAAATCATATAGGTAAAATATGTCATATAAAACATACTTAAATGGTATGATTCACAGATATGTAGGGATTTATGTTTAGAATACCAGTCATAGTATATTCCCTAAATCTCTTAGGAGAAACATTAACATTTAACTCCATCACGTTACCCAATGCATTGGAGAGCTACCTCGGGCTCACCCTCCCTTGGTTTATCATGGAACCACCTATATTCATTAACAATTCCAAAGGACAAAAACTTAGTCATAACATATAAAACAAGAATAAAAAATATAACTTTTCCACATTGCTATCACAATATATTTTTTCAATATATTGACTAAATCAATTCTTTCTCAGATCATTTTCAAAAACCATTTAAAACATTTAATAAAGTGATTTTTGAATCAATGTGTCCCTTACCACTTTGAAACTTTTAAATGAATCATCATTTGAAAAAAATAATTTCTATATAAATAAATTCTAAAAACCATTTTGATAACATAGACACTAATGAGAAACTTTTATAAGAATAATTCTTTAAAACATTTTAATCGATATTTTAGTTAAATATTTTTTAACAAAATGAGGTAAACTTGAATAAAAATAATTGAGGAATAACATTTAGTCATAACTTTATAATATCATGAGAACAAATGGATTAATGATATAATATTCCAAAGGATAGTATATACACCATATCAAAATTAATTGGTACCTAACAACAATGAAGTCTCAATGGAATCTAAATTGAGATGAAATCCCTTATAGAAACTGTATCCTTATATTGAGGATAAATTAATTACATAATTATGTTTGAAAAATATAAATACACTTAATATGATTGGATATTTATTGTAAATAAATCATAAAACATTCACACATATTTTTATAAAAACAACACCAATGACTTGGATGTTTAACTCAATAAATTGAAATTTGGCTAGAATTACTCTTATCAAGTTCATATCGTTGAATTGATAATTTATCAATTGTGTGATTATGTGTATAAAAATAATATCCACATAATGGGGAGTGGAAATTACACCCTAAATAAATATACAGTGATTTCACACATAATCATATCATGACATAATTAAGAATTAGAAGATTATCTCAAGGAGTAGAAATTGGGTTAAAAAGTTCCCTTACCGATTAGGTAACTCACAAAACATACACCACATGAAATATGGATCATAAAATGAAGTTGTAAATACCCATAAATTAATGTTTATTACACAAATAATACAATCATGGGAAGTACATACACCACACAAAAGGAAATATTGGCAAACATAGCATGAATCTGATGGGAATAAAAAGTTAGATGAAAACCCTTACCACGTTGTAATCAATTGAGTCTTATGACCAAGAGTTAATAACCAAAAAATGAATCACATAATACCATGAATATAAATATAATAATGATAATATATATCAAAGGTTA
Organism: Viscum album; assembly: GCA_963277665.1. NCBI lineage: Eukaryota > Viridiplantae > Streptophyta > Magnoliopsida > Santalales > Viscaceae > Viscum > Viscum album. The sequence goes on from OY728156.1 coordinate 345,293,293, forward strand.
TTACATAATACACCATATTCAATAAATAAGTTGTGAGAAATGTAAATCTCACGGAATTAAAAGTGACATAAGAAACCCTTTACCTCATGTCTGACTTGACCTGTTGTTCTTAAATATCATGAATAATAAGCTAAAGTTATTTTATACTTGCTTAATAACCTTTTTATAGTATATTATTCGTTTTATATCACTTATTACCATGTTATAAACATTATACAATCATTTATGTTTATAATGGTCATTTGGTTGATATTTGGTACTTGAGTAAAAAATGTACTTCTTATAATTACAATTTGTTCATGTGATCAAAATTATATTATATATAGAATTATATTAATTATTTAGATATCATATATATCATATATATCGGGTATATTTATGTATTTATAATATTACATAACATTTGGAGATAATAAATGAAATGCATTGTTCATGGAGACGGTAAGCCGTACGTACGCATAAACACTACTTTCATTTCTATTCCATATTTAATAGAATGAAAAATTAATGATAAATAGCTATATAATAATTACAATATAATATCATATGATATATATATTTCAAATAATTTCATTAATGTTGTCCTTTATACATTCAATGTATGTCATGAACGAATCATATCACCATGTGGGGGCGGTAGTCCGCACTTCCTCTAATGAAATTATAGTATTTAAACATATTTGATAGAATAAAGTTATGTTTATAAGTAAAACATACATAAGAATAGAGAAAAAATAAACATAATATATATCATATATAAATATAGTTCCATTATAATGTCCACTATCAGATGTGGTAGGAGAAGATTGAACTATATCTTTTCATGAGGTAGTAGTTCGCCATCCTAAAAAACAGAATGTTTTTGACCCATTAGATGGTGTTGTGTGTCATTGTAGTTCTAATAATTCGCATAAAAACAACCTAGTATATTGAGGATATTCGTTTTTTTATAAAATAAAGTAATAAAAAGAGTTAATGGGGTTGTAGTTGTAAAATAAAATAAAAGAACTTAAGATAAGACGTTAACTTTAAATCGGGTATCTCCCTTTGGTTTGAACCCAATGGTTTACTTTAATTGCCTTCTATCTAATGTAAGGCTTCTAAGAGTAGGGCAGGGTTGTAGGTAGATTAATTGGGAAGATTTTGGATGAGACAAGTGGCTTGAGAATTGTGAGGAATGGGTTAGAAGTGAGGGATCTTTATAAGGGGGAGGAGGGGATCTTTAGCAATGTTTAAAAATATTATTTTATTATATAATGATTTTCTATTTCTAAAGGTCTAAAACTTATTAAAGTTGAATATAGAAAGGATCTTGTTCTATATAAAATAATCCAATAAGAATTGGATTGGTTTTTGATATTGTTTTAATCTTTATAATCTTATTTATTTAAATCATTTATTGATGAGGTAAATACTCCATCATAATTGTATCATAAATAATTTTATTTATTTGATGACAAAAATTGTAAAAAAATACCATGATGTAGGAAATATTTTTAAATTTACAATTAATATTTACATTTTAAGAGATATTTTATATAACCCTATGTAAAAAATTATTTACTAAAAGATATAGGTTTATATCATTTTTGTCTTTTCATTAAATTAATTAATATAAAGTGTCATTATCACCCCCATGTAGCTCCATGGGGTACCAAAAATGACCCAAGGATTCCCAGGGTTGGAAATTTATCAACCAATAGGATTATGACATATGTTAGGGTAATATAATATTATTATAATAATATTTTGTTACCCTTATTCACCAGATTTACCCTTTAACCATGGTAAATAATATTTTTACTAAAGTAAATATTCATAATGTCTAAAAATAAAAGTTACCAATTTACACAATTTCAACAGATTTATTCCAAATATGAAATAAATTTTTTCAAATTCAAAACACAAAAGTGGATGAAATGAATTTAAAATTAATTCTTTATGTCAAAACAAAAAGCGTGTTTTTATGAAATAATAACTTTCAAAAAATTGACACCTATTTATGTCCAATTTCAAAGTGAAATTACATAAAATGATCAAAATTGGATTAAATGGTAAAAATATAATCTAATTAAACTTTAAACACATTTAAAAATATAATCTATCCTTATAAATAAATTATATTAAAAGGTAGTTATGAATTAAAATACAGTATTTTTCACTATTCATTAAAAAATTAACTATATGAGGAAACTACAAAAATTATACCCAAAGTAAATTTTAATGTCACAATTCAAAATAATTATATTATATTTTTAAAATAAAACAAATAAAAGTTACCCAAACTAGTTTTAATAAGGGTTCTCCATCAAAAGGTGGTAAATTGACCTTTTAATGAATATTAGAGTATTTATGCTTAAAATCATATTCTTTCTTATTTTAATCCATTAAAATTTATTGGATAAATGTAAAAACATTTAACAAACATGTATATTCATATTTTAGTTAGTTCGGTCCATTCCGGCTAATACAACGGCCATGATTTAACTGTAATTTAAAATAATATTATATTATTATTTTTCAGTATGACTCAGCATTGTGTGCAACATAATATTTCAAACAAACCCATTTTTGTGTATCGGGTATGCCATTGAACATAGAATCTCATTTAATGTAAAATTAATATTTAATTAAAAAATTTTAATAAATATGAAAATTTCATATTCTTTATTTACTTGAGATGTTACAATATCAACTACATGATGTGTTTACGGTGATCTTGGTGACTACAAAAAATCTGAGTGGATCATCACGATGGAAGGAAAAACGTGAAGATGTTTCTTGAAAGATCTTAAAAATATGGTCGATGTGGTGGATTGTCGAGAATTGATGATCATATAAATAAAATACTACCCCTCTTCATTCAACATGATGTTATTTAGAGAAAATCTAGAATCACTCTGATTTCATGAAGCTATCGGAGCTCTACAGATCTGGTTTTTTATGAGAGAATGAACATAACCAAATGATATCACATATCTTTAATGATTCAAATGATTCCAAGTAATGGATGTTTTGCAATGATGGGGTATTTAGTGTTGACTCAGTGAGTTTCATGAAGGTAGTCAGTTTTGTGAATTCAAGGTTCTCTTTAAATGAATGAGCTTCATGAAAAAGTAGTTTTGAATATTATTTTTTCAATAAACATGGCTATTAAAGAGAATAAACTCATGTATATAGTTTAATAATATTCTCATGATCTCTAGGGACTATGTTTTTAATGCTAATCCTTTGAAGCAACCTTCAAGTCGACAAACTGAGTTAGACTTCTCTCTAAGCAGTGAACTTGGAGGAGTCATTGGAAATGTTCTGACCAACTCACTGTGATATCACTATAATCTTATAAATTAATTGTCTATTTCACATAGTGACTATGTATTAAATTTTATATTCCAAATATAGTCACGATTAGTGTATTTAGGTATGACCAACACACTGTCAGTGTTTTCTCCTTGGACTAGCCTTTAGTGGTGAACCAAGTATTTTTTTTGTTATATCTCTTTATTTGAATTTTTAAATTACTTCACATTACCATTAGATAGGTTTAACATGATCCTACTAAAGTGGGAACATGATCTTCCCCTTTAGAAGGAATATATGACACCCGAATTCACACCTCCCTTCCTAGAGTGATCTGGGGTCCTACTGACTCAGTGAACCTTCTTGGAGGTTTCCTCATCCAAGAGATGAACATCACAATAGCAAGAAAAATTTTATTTATAATTTTTTTCCTTTAATATCAGTGATATATGATGTATCATTTGTGAGAATAGGACATGAGTATCCTTCCCTTGCTTGTACATAAATTCATCTAACTATTCCACCTTCAGACAAGTTCTCCATTACTATTATAGAGAACTAAATATATCATAGTAAAATCTTGAATCAAATCAAATCCTTGATTACCGAGACTCCATTAAAATAGTTTTAGTTTCATAAGGAAACCCATCTCTATCACTGTTGTGATCTTGGGGTATCTGGCTTTTCTTTCGAAATGTTTTTTGATATCAACAGAAAAATTCTCTTGACATGGGAACAATCAGCTACCAACATGGGGGAATTGCATAGTTTCAATAATGAAACTCCCCTAGTTGAATCAATAGATATGATTCGGTCATGTTGCAATATAGATATCTAATAAAATATATGCTACAAACCTAGTGGGATTACATGATCATAAAGATATAGAAACAATATGAGATATTAGCTTGCTCAAAGTATGATCTTTAGTTATTATCATCCTAATTGGATAATATACAAAAAGGAATGTAGGATTTGTATTATTTTATCGACACTCTTCTTCCTATTCCAATATTAGAATAAGTGTGGCATTCAAAACTTCGGTTCTCAATTAAAATTCCCAATAGACTGGCTGATATAGAAAACTCATCCAATAATATTTTTTTTGTAGTTTATCAAAAATGTTTTATATGGAATACTCCAAGATTCACTATAATGTAGAGACCCCCCTATTTTTATCTATATCAATGACAAAATCACATGAACTTTACATATCATTTCCTACCTTTTATTAATTCTTAATATGAATGCCATTTTTTTATGTCACAAAAATTTCCAATAATATTAATAATTTGTATAATCACAAGTAAACCTAAACACATGGATTTGAATTCTCCAACCGCACAATATTTTTATTGACAAATCCACTTTAATTGAAACTGACATGGTATTCCATTTTGATGTACCTACTTTAGTTGTTTTGATACCACCTAATTTAAAAAATTATAATTTGGGTAAAATATATATCCCATAGGGGGGATTCCCTTATTGTTTACCAGGTCAATGAATTTAGTGACCATAGATTTATTTTCCAATTGAAAATTAATGATCCCTAAAAGCATAAAATATTTTCATTTATATCACAATTAATTTTTCCTTTGATTCATATAAGGGAAGTCTTAGTGGGTGTGAACTCCTATTTTTTTTACTCCACCATATTATGGATTTTCATCTTGATAGATTTTGTTCCATTGAAATATTTTGAATGCACAATATTTCATAGATCACACATAGTTCTTGTCTTGTGAGAAGAGACTCCCCATTTTCCTAAGGTTACATTTTGAGGTTTTTAACACACTCATAATTGTGTATGTTTTAATTTTCCAGTTTAAGGTCTTCAAAATAAGACAATTTTTTCACTATAGTTTATGGAATTCCAGATCAGGTATTCTTCTGATTTATTTTGGCCTCTACTAGCTTGGAAATTTTATTTTAATATTTTACGGTCTTTTTCCTTGTAAATTCTATTGTTGATGTTTATGTTATTTTAGATTTAACTTTCTACTAGTGGTAATTTATCATTTGAAATGTAATTCTCTCTATTTATTTTAATTTAATTTGTTATGTATGTATGTTGTGTAGTTTAATTTCATGTGTTAAATAAATTTGGTGTGTAGTTTAATTTCATTTGACATGAATTTTTGATGTATAGTTTAATGTCATGTGGTATTGATGTGATATGTTATATAGTTTAATGTATTACTTCTAGGACAAGATTTATGAATATAGAATGGGAATTACATTCATGGGATGAACCAAAACACCATAAGGTATTGAGTGCTACTGTCATTTTTCTAGGGCCCATTAGGATTGGAGTTACATTCTGAAAAGTAGAAGATTCCTCTAGTTGGTAGGTCAGAAGACCTTGTGAAATATCCCATGGCTCTTATACACATGGTCATGTACAAGTGTCCCACTATTTTTCCTAGAACCGTCAAATATTTTGGAGAAGCTATAGGTGGATGGTAAAATATTAATTATTCTGATACTACCTCGATAGCTATAATATGGGTTTTCAAAATCATATCCCAAAAGATTGATATAATGACTATGTAATGGGGTATCGACACCAAGGATTCCCAAAAATACTATAATGTGATGAGTTCTTCCACTATGTCATTGGGGATTATAAGTATTAAAGTTACCTTCTTAAAAGGAGGAGACACTATTGTTGGTTGGTTAGAATCCCTTCTACATTTCCATATTTATTACTTGTGTGGTCATGTAAAATGGATTTCAACTCATTTCCAAGGGATATGAATGATTTGTGATGATTCAATCGTCTGGACTATGAAGATAGAAGTAACGGGAATTCTATCCAAAAAAGGGGTCTAGTGTAATGACCCAGATTTATTTCATTGAAATTTCCCCTCATATAATAATTTAATATCTTATAAATGACATACAATCCCATAAATAACACCAAAAAACATTATACATGATGAATTAATGAAATATGAGGCTTTTTTAGAAAACTACGAACATATATAGATGGAATGGAAACATAAAATTTGGAATAGTAATATGACCCATATAGAAAAGTAAACTTTCTAATAGAATATTATACTCACAAACGAAAGTATAATTAAAATTTTGGTATCTTATAATTGAAAATATGATATATCAATATCATAGTATAAGTAAATATATGTTTTCAAAATAATATATTAAATATTGGTATTTTTGTGAATTGTAAATAATTATATAAAATTTTAAATTTAAAATTATGATTTTAATGAAAATATTCATTCAAGAAAATGAATCAAAAATTAACATTTTGTTGCCGTATAATTTTAAGTTAATTTCTTGAGAACTTAAATAATTTTTTATTGTGTTATAAAATCAGTTATAATTTTTGAAAAAGTGCATTAAAAGTAAATGATTATTTTAAATAAAAATTAAATTTATCATATTTAGAAAATTATTTTAATAAAATTGATTTCAATTTTTAATTTTACACATGAAAAAATTGTTTGGTTTATTTTTTGGGATATTTCCAAAATACATCAATTTTTAGTGAATAGACAAATATGATAATTTACGATAAACGATAACTAAATGAATTATTGAATCATAAATGATGCATTTATGATGTAATATCATAATATCATAATATAATTCATTATTTTAATATATTTATTGATAATGAAAAAACTATTCATAGTCTTAGGAAAAAGTAATAAACCGATGAATAAAATAATGAGAAACATCCCTCACCACCACTTCTCATTGCACATTTAAATCCCTGGGCCCTTTATAAATTCATCCCAACCCACATTCTAAATATATCCCCCAATTATTCTATCCCTTGTGTTAACAAAAGATCAAAATACTTTACCTATGGAGGTTCTAAAGGAGGGGAAATTGAAGAAGTAAAATCCACTATCATTTTATTTTAATTTTTTTTAAATTTATTTTATTTTCATATTATCTCTTCTCCCCACATAATCCAAGTGTCCAAAAAGGTAAATTGTACTATATAAACTATAATTTTATCATTTTAGGAATAATTCATCATCATTTCTCTTTCCCTCTCCATTTTTACTAAAAATGGAAACATCACCCATAATGAGTTAATTTATTAGATTCAAGGGGGAGAAGTTTACAATCTCCATTATTTACATCTATAAAATTCAGAAAACAATTTTTATAGTGGAAAAATATAATAATATATTTATTAAATTATATTTAATGTTATGAAACCAATTTATAGACATAATATTAATTATGATAACAAAAATACGTTGAGATGATCAAAAAACAACAAAAATAATCTAAACAATTATCATTATCTTCTTATTTAATGATTCATACTCACCCAAAAATTACCAAAATTATTATATAACCATTTAATATTATATATTATCATTCATATAATATAACATTAATATTGGGTAATCATTCTAATTTTACTAGTTTATTTATACTGGTATACATGTAAACCGATCATGAAAACCAAGAAAACTAATGCTCCCAAATGATGAAATTAGATCCCATAACCCATAAAAAAAGAAATAATTCAACATAATAAAATTATAATAATGAAAATACATGTATAAATGTTTGTGAATTTGTTAATTAATTTATTTAATCTGATTATTGAGGATGATATGGTCAAGTGTATAACTATTTCAAATATAAGGAAAGGGATTATTTCAGAACCTCCATTTTTCATTTGGGTTATGATTTATCTCTATTTACTAAAATTTAATTCTTCTTTATTTTAATATAGATATATTAAATTCTTTGTATACTTTCCAAACTCATTTATCCAGATCATTTCACCCTACTTTTATAGTGAAATACATGTTTTATAAAAGTTCTCTTCCCAATTCTCTACGATAAACAAGCATGATTATAGGGAACATGTCGATTTCTTACCCATTTTCAGTTAATCTCAATAATCAGTTTTAAGAAATTAAATTTATTTTTATAACAAATTTTATCCGGAAAAACTACTTTGGTTCATTTATGGTTTTATATAAAATATTGTGTCTTCTCTTATTTAAATACTCCTTTATATTTTCCTTAAGCCACGCTAAAGAGTTTCATTTCTAAATATTCTCAGAAACAATTTTTACATGTTTTCAATTCAGATGGAGTCAACTTATCCTGAAATATTCCTATATTTCCTTTATGAATTTCCATATCTAGTTTAAATCCATTATTTCATGCACACTTTAATGATAAGAAAATTTAGTATGCTTTACGAAATGATTATGATACCCATTTAATTCCATTGGTAAACCATATATTAATTTTTCATGATTCATATATAGTCACGGGCATATTATTATGGGTGGTCCTAGATATTACTCCAATTTACTGAGTAATTTTGAGTCAAATGATACAACATATTGGGATAGGGAGTGAACCTATTTCCTTTATGGGACCTTCTCCGTGACGTGAAATGGTCTTGGAAGTTAGACTTGACTCATGTTTATTTCATGTTGTGTGTTATTTAACAATTTCTATATTTTCATGATTATATGTTCCCATGTTAGAAATTTTATTTTTCATTATTTTTATTTAGGATTCATTACTTTTCTGCTATCAGGATATACCTTCTAACTCATGTTCTATGCGTTATTCCTATGTATATTACCTTCCTTAGTTTTTTATCTTACCACTTTAATTCATGTATTCCATAGGTTATCCTATAATGATGTAAGAGTTAAATTAAAGTTAAGAGATCATTATATAGATTAAAAAATTGTGTTTTTAGTTTTGTTTCATGATTTCTAATTACCTACATGATATTAAAAAGACAATAGATTGTACGATCCTTGGTTGTATTTGATGGTAAATTATTCTTCAGATCATGTACTGATATGTGTAAAATGATTGGGACAATATAGATGGTTTCAGAGCTAGGTCTCACTGTTTTTTAGAGATTAGGACTAGGGAGATTTTTTATGAACCCTAGGGATAATTCTATCGACATGGATAACCTTGATTGAAACATATGGTACCACAATTTATGAGATAATTTTCATTTAAAAGTTTATCCATCTATGTTAGATGATTTATTTTTATATGAATATTAGCTATGTATAAAATACATGTAATTATAAATTATATTTCACAGTAAATTCATTGAAGTAGAAGAACATATACCAACAATTAACGTGATAGTAAATGTGATGATTTCCCTAATGATATTCTAAATATGATGGGAAAAGATGCCAAACAAATCATGATAGTACTTGCTCAACTGGATCATGATAGTATTAATTTATTAAATCACATTGAAAACTGTCCTCCTCCTAATAAAGAGAATGTTCTGATTGTATAATTAATGTTAAAAAGTCCTCCCATTTTTAGTGGATCTTCTGTTCCCCTCATTACAGAATAACGATTTAACTCTATTTAAAAAATATTCTATGTGATATGGTTCTCAGAAGAAGATAATTTTTTGCTGGAAGTCTACCCTTTTGATGGGGAAGATAATCAGTGGTGGAAACTGGTCAAGAACATTAATTCCAAAGAGAAAATCGATTCAATAGAATTGGAATATTTCAATAAAATATTTTTCAATAAATATTTTCCCCGAACCCTATATCTTAAGATGGAAATATATATCCTTGGACTAAATAAAAAGGAAGATAGGTCTATTGAAGTGTAGAAAGAAAATTTCACAAGGAATGAAATATATGCCTCTAGAATTTTCGTGAACAAATTATTTAAGGTGGATAAGTTATTTGGTGGAATGAAGATATGTTTATAAAAATCATTGGTGACTCAAGACGTAAATAGTTATGAGGAAATTTTCCATCGTTCCCTTAAGGTTTAAATGGATATCGGTGACTCTCAATGGTCTCTTGGGCCCGATGAAAAAATGAGTAAATGGAGTTTAATATGGATGGATTAATAGATAAATACCATGATGGAAATAAGACCCAACAACCCTTGTGTCAAAAGTGTGGGAATAAGAATCCTAAAATTGGATAAAGGGACCCAAGAGATTGTTTAAATGTTGAAGATTGAGTAATATGGTTACAAAATACTCAAGGAATATGAATAATCCCACTAATGTAGTTGAATAATGGACAACTCAGATTAACACTTAGCTTGTAGTGCAGTGTTTCAAATGCATAGAATATTGGCATTATGTGATCCATTTCCATAATCCATGGTTTGTTGTAGGCAATAAACAACAACAAAAAACTACACGAGACCAAGTAAGGGAATACTATATCACTATTAGAGAGGTGGATCCCAATAATTAAGTGGTGAATATTATGCTAGTTATTTATTCTAGAATAGAAAATGTAAAATTTGATTCTGGTTCTTCATATTTTATCATATCTTGCAAATTTAGTAGAACAATTTGAAAACCACCTCAAATAAATAGGTTGAGTTATCTGTGAGAAATAAAAATGGGGAAATTATTTTATCCACTATATATCAATCCTCCCTAGTTATTTTTTATGTATTAAAACTCCAAAAAATTATTGTCTTACTTCCTTTGGTGGAGTATAATGTTGTATTAGGCATGGATTAGATATCTTTATACAAGTCCAACATCAACTTGTGGGAAAGGGAGATCACCCTTAACATTTTTGTATGTGTAAGGTGGAAGATCATGCTCTTTTAAAATCATCATCTAAATTTTCAATATTATTTCATTATGAGGAAGAGTATTCATCTAAAATTACTAATACAAATGATTTAATAATTCTTAAAGTCATGCTAATTTTCAGTGACTATATTGATGTATTCCCTAAAGATTTTCATGGTCTTCCTCCTAATAGATATGATGATTTTTTCATTGAACGTATTCCAAAATCTGTCCCTATATCAAATAAAACATATTAAATGTACACCATCGTGCTTTAAGAAATGAATAAGAAGTAACAATAAAATCCTGACCGAGGTTTTATACACCTGAGTCCTTTATGGTGGGGTGCACCTATCCCCTTTATCTTGAAGAATGATGGATCAATGTGCCTATATATTAATTATCATGAGCTCAACAAAATCAAGATAAAGAAAAAGTATACTCTTTCATAGATATATTACTTTTTCGGTAAACTACATGGTTAAAAGTATTTATCTACAGCAGTCCTTTAGTCAGAATATCACCATTAAAGGTGGGGAAGGAATATATTCCTAGGAATACATTCTGAATGATGTATTGAAACTACAAGTTCATAGTTATGCCCCTTTGATAGAATAATTATCATATAGTTTTCATGGATTTAATGAATAGATTCTATAGATAATACCTTAAAAAATTTGTGGTAGAATTTATTGATAATATTATGATATAATCCAAGAGAAATGAGGAATATGAAAGAAGCATTTGAATAGTTTACTGAAGATTTTTTTATTAGAGAAACGTTATTCAAAGTATACTAAATGTGTGTTATATATGAAGGATGTATCATTATTGGGGATTTTTGTCACCATCAAATGAATATATATGGAGTCGCCCATGACAGAGGTAATCAAAGAGTTTCCTAGGCCAACATTTGTAATATAGATACATAGATTACATGGTCTAACTAGGTATTACTGATGATTTTTGAATAAATTCTCATGATTTTGAAATTTAATAATTTGGTTAAGTCAAATGAGAGTTATGATTTTTGGGACTAGTGAATGTGGAGACTGAATCAAAGAGTTCATAAAGAGGCTTATCACTGCACTTGTTCTCACACTACTGACAAGTGGTGAAATATTTTTTGTTTATAGTGATGCTTCAAAAAAGTGATTGGGTCATGTAATGATTCAAAATGGTAATGTGATAGACTATGCCCAAGTTAGATTAAAATTCATGAGAAAAATTATCCCATGCATGATCTAGAGGGGGCTATTGTGATCATTTCATTTAAAATCTCTTGGAATTATCTCTATTGGGAGAGGTGTGAGCTATATATTGATCATAATAGCCTCAAATATATATTGAAAATGAATAATCTTTTTATGTTCCCACAATTATGGTTAGTTATCACAAATGATTATGACTTCTCAATGCACTACCATACTAGAAAATAAAATAATGTGGTGGATGATCAATGTTGAAAGTATCCTTCATCTTTATCAATAATGATAATTGAGAAGGATCCAATCATTGTATACCTTCAAAGGACGGACATGGTAATCATTAATGAAGGAACATCATCAATCCTTTATCAAATGATTTCTCAACCATCCTTCACGGAGAAAATAAAGGATTTTCCTAGAAATGATATAAAAATTCAGAAAAAGGTTGATGTTATTAGAAATGGGAAATAATAAATGTTCCAAAAGGGATAAGGAATGAGTCCTTAGATATAGTTCATGATTATGTGTACACTTCACTATATAGATAAAGAAAGTTCTTATATGTGATACACATATCTCATCCTTCTATATTCACCTAGGGATCACAAAGATATATCGAGATATCCGATAGAACTATTATTGGGAAAATATGAAGAAGAATATCAATGAATATACATTGAATATCCTGGTTTGTCAACAAGTGAATGATAAAAGGAGGAAAATCTATGGGGATTATGCAACCATTAACCATATCAACATATATGTGGGAAAATAACCATGGAATTTTTCATTAGACATCTAGATACATCCATATGAAACAATTATATATAGGTTGTTATGGATAGTCTCAAAAATACAACTCACTTTATCGCAGTTTGAGAGAAATTATCACTAGATCATCTTACATTGACATACATCAAAGAAGTGTTAAGTCTCTATAGAGTATCATGATTGATTGTATCTAATCAGGATCATAGGTTCCCCTCTATATTCTAGAAAAGTATCCACATACTCTGAACACATAGTTGAACTTCAATATGGCCTACCATCCTTAAACTAACGTCCAATCCGAACTAGATATTCAAAAACTGGAAAACATGTGGAGAGTGTGTTCTATAGCTTTCAAAGTAGGATGGGACTAATTTCTTCCAATGGAGGAATAATTTTAAAATAATAATGTCTACTAGTGCTTCAAAATTTCTCTATATGAAACCTTTTATTGGAAGACAATTATGACAATGACATGTTGGGATGAAGTCTGTTGATGTAAACTTCTAGGACTTAATGTCATCAAATAAATTGTACAGAATGTGAAAACCACTTAACAACACATCAAGGCATCCCAAAGTAAAAAAAAAACAGATATTAAACTAATCATTAATGAGAAATTGAGTTTATGGTTGGTGAAATTGTATTCCTACGCATATATCTATGGAAGAGTAACATGAAATTTGCGAAGAAGTGAAACTTAAGTCCAAGGTACATCATCTCCTTCAAGATTCTCATTCAAATCAAATCTATGGACAATCGACTTAAACCAATAATGACTCAAGTAAATTATGTATTCCACATTTCCCAATAGATGAAGTACATACCATATCCCTCACATGTATTGAATTCAAAGTTGGTATAGTGGGAGAACGATTTCTTATACGATTAGAACTCAGTTAAGATCATGGATTGTAGAGATAAATATAAATTCAAAAAGACTACTCACCTATTCAAAGTACTATGGATGATCCATAAGTATAAATAATAAATATGATAACTAGATAAAGATATTAATGATAAGTACTCTCCCTTTTTCTCACCATCGTATGAAAAATGGAATATCGAGGGTGAAATTTCATAAGGCGGGATGAATGTAATGACACATATTTCTATAAATGAAATTTACATTCTTATAACTATGTCCTATAGTATAAATCCTAAAAAATCATATAAAAACCCAAAGAAAATTTATAACTGAAGAATAAATAAAATAAATGGATTTTTCCAAAATTAAGAATCTTATATCGATGGAAGAGTAACTTGACCTTTTGAATATTAATATAAGCTATATGAATAGTAAATTAATGAATAAAATAGTAAAATCACTAATAAAATTATAAATAAACTTTAGGCATCAAATAAATGAAAATAAAGTATTTTTATATTATAGAATATGAAAAAAATTGTTTTGAAAATGATAAATTAAATATTGGTATTTTTGTTAATTTTAAATATTTATATACAATTTTTTAATTAATATAATAACTTAAAATAAAATTTATTATCATAATATAGAATTATATATTAATATTTTGTCATATTAAATGTATAATATAATTTTATGAGACCTTAATTAATTTTTCAAAGTGTTATGAAATTAGTTATAATTTTAAAATCAGTATTTTCCAAGTAAATGATGATTTGAAGTAAGAAAACTAGAATTATCATATTAATAAAATTATTTTCATAAAATGGAGTATAATTATTAATTTTAAACATCATCAAAGTATTATGGTAATTTTTTGGGATATTTCTAAAATACTTTAATTTTTGCTGAATAGTAATGTACGATAATTTACAATAAAATATAAATACATGAATTATTGATTCAGAGATGATGTGATGTATGTAGATAATATAGAACAATAAGTTTTTATTTTAATTTTTTTTATTATTCTCAAATTATTTATAGTCTTTAGGAAATATAATAAATTAATGTATAAAATAATGGGAATACACCCCTCCCCTCCCCTATAAATTCTACCCTGACAACCTTTTCTTTTCACACCTTTGAAGCTTTGATTCTTGAAAAAATTATACCCAGTCCATTAAAATTTTCTATACTACTTTTAAAATATCCCTTGGAATCAATTAAAGACCAAACCCCTATTTACAAGGAGGTTCTAATGGAGGAGAAACTCAAGAGGGAAAATCCTCTTTCATTTTGTTTGAATTTATTTTCAATTTTATTTATTTTCATATTATCTACTCACCTCCACATATCCAGGTTTCAAAGAAACTCTACTATCTTATATTTATAATAATTTAATAATTTTAATGGAATAATTCATCATCATTTCTCTCCCCTCTCATTTTTTACTAAAAATGAAAACATCATTTTTTGTGTGTTAATTTATCGCATTCTATGATAAAGAAGTTTTCAATTTTCATTATATCATTAAATTATACTCATAAAAACATTTTTATTAATAAACCATATTCTAAAATATCTATTTCAACCTATATAATGTTCTTTACACTTTTTAAATATATAATATTAATTTATAAAACAAAACTAGTTTGGGATTATCAAAAAACCGCCTAGATAATCTAAACAATTATCACTAACGTCTTATCTAATGACTAATCTTCATCCAAAAATTACCAAATGAATTATATAACCATTTAATATTGATTATTTTTATTAGTAACATATAACTTCTATTTTTAACAACCATTTTTATTTTACATGATTTTACGTACATGTATACAGGTAAACTGATCATTAAAACCAGGGAACCCAATGCTCCTGAACGATGGAATTGAATCTCATAACCTATAAAAAAGTCCATAGTTGACATAATAATATTATAATAAACTAAATACATGACTAAATTTTATAAATTAATTAATTAATGTATTTATTCTTAATATCCATTATATTATTTTCAAGTAAAGAACTGTTTCAGACATAATGTAAGAGATTCTTCTCAAACATCCAGTTTCCTTCAATTTACGCTTTATCTCTCATTACCCCAATGTAATTATACATTATTTTAATATAATTAATCTAAATTATATTTATATGTTCTAAAAAATGTATATAGATCATTTAATCCTTCACTGATGGGGAAATACAGGTTTTTTAAAGTTATTGTTCTCCATTATTCCTGGTAAACAAGCCTAATTAAAGGTAACTTTCCAGTTTCTTACCAGTTTTCAAGTGAAATCCATAATCTATTTTAAGAAAAATTTATTTTTATAAATTCACCGATTTTATCATCAAATACTATCTTGTTTCATTTCTAATTTTATATAAAAACTGTTCTTTTTCTTATTTAAATGCTCTTTAATATTTTTCTTATACCGCACTAAAATGTATTATTTATAATAATTCTCAAAATATATATTTTTACATGATTTCAATTCAATTAGACATAATTTATCATGATATATGCCTATTTTTTAACTATTAATGTCAATTAAAGGTTAAAATCCATTCTTTCTTAGACAGTTTAATGATAGGCCACTTTATTTTGATTTATGACATGGTTGTGATACCCATTTCAGTCTTTGGGAAAACATTATGATTATTTTTATTTTGATTCTCATATTCATTAACATGTTATGATCGTTTCACCAAGACAGTTCCCTAATTAATTGTGTAATGTTTAACCTCATGAGACGTCATGGTGGGAAATAAAGTGGACCTGATTCCTTTATGGGTTTGTCCTCCTTATGAAATGGTTTTGGCAGTTAATCTTCACTCATACTTATTCCATGTTGTGTGTTATTTCCACATATTTTTGTTTCCATGATTATGTGATCCCTGGTTATTCTTCCTTATGTTTATTCATGTTTCATTCCTTTTATGTAACCATGTTATGTATTATAACCCATGTTTAATGTTTTATTCCTATGCTTATTCCCTTATTGTGCTTCTTAGCTGACCCCTTTTGTTTATGTATTCCCCATGTTATCTTATGTAGTGGTTACAGATCAATTTAAGTTAGGAGTTCATTATGTAGATTTAAAAAAATTATATTTTTCTTTGGTGTCATGTTTTCAAATTATATACATAATCTCACAAAGACACTAGGAAATACGACCATTGGTTTTATTTTATGGTTAATTATGCTTAAATTCATGTAATGATATGTGTAAAAGGTTGGGGTTTCTATATCTACCACCATAAGGTAGCCAATATTTTTTCAAGAATCATAGGGCCTATTCCATGTGGTTTCAAGTAACATGGTGTTATACATCAAAAGTTATGGAATGGAGTTTCACATTCATACATTAGAGAAGTGTAAAAAGCACAAAAACCTGGAATCAAGGATGTCAAGCCCACTTAAACAATCTGGTTCTGGGGATTATAAATCAGGGTATGAGAATATCTAAGTTAATTGGATGTGGTAACTAGTGGGTAATTTTACACTATCAGAAATGGTAGGAGCTTATAGATTTCGATAAGCTCAAGAAAATAACTCCTATATTTCCAGTGGGCTTCCTGGGATCCAAGGGTCTATTTGGATTATTCAGTCCCTGCTACCATCATTAAATGGATAAGAACTAAGTGAATGAAATCAAATGGTATATGGGTTTCCAAGATAAGGATGTCAACTCAGGGAACTGGTTATTTCATCTATGTCTTCCTAGGGAAAAAGGTGGTTTATGAAAATTATAATAATCAAGGAGGGTTAAATCACCCCAAAGGTAGTGTATCCACAAAATAAACACATTATCATGGATAAGAGATGTAAAAAAATACACTAACTTTTTCATGGACTAGGGGGTCTTATGAGCGTGGATTGGATTTTTCAAGGGCCAAAAAGGGGGCCCATTGAGCTTTGTGCATAATTTATTTACACTCTAGATTTTCCTAAACTGTGTAGATGAGGAGATAGCAAGTGAATATTTGACTTTTTCTTAGGACTTCCCTTGTAGAGTTTCTACATGAAAATTATTATGCCTATTTCACTATATGATGAAGTGTCTTATGTCTTGGACCATAAATTGATAATATTTAAGGTTTTACAACTTTGACCAAATTTGATTAAATTTAAGTTCATGATTAATGTGGGCTTTATATAAGGTGAATGATACACAAAATATGATTAGGATGCCTAGGATAAAGAGTACTCCAACATCCATTTGAGTGGGAGATTAAACCTTTTTGAATCATGGTATAAGGTTCTAGGGTCCTGATTAGTGAAATGGGACAACCATGATGGGGATGGACCATAAAACCATAAGGCATTGAGTTCAACCACGGTGAAATCTTGTTCAAAATGATCAGAAATACCTTTATATAGATCTAAGATATATCTATTTTTTTATGTGAGAGCACATATGAATTCCTAGAATACTCATACAGAGGTATCTATTTTCTTTTCTAGGGGATATGAAAATTTTCCACCAACTGATGGAACTAAATTCATGATGTGTTATTTCTGGTATGATGTCATGACCCTCCTTCTTTCTGATGAGGGAAGGGATGGAAAAATTACATGACCTTCTTTATTCAAGATGAAAAATAGATAATGACCATCGAGTTCCACCTCCAATAGGACCTATGGTGGAAACCAACTTCAAGGGTATTCAAATATCTCAAAGATGGGATAAATTACCCTTTTTATATAAATTAATATCAAGAGATAAGATGTATCAACCTCGAAACAACTCCAACACACACACACATATATATTAAGACAAAATCAATCCCACAAAAAATTTTAAGGTAAAAATTATTGAAATAAAATGAAAAGCTCCAAATTAAATTCCAAAAGAATAAAACAAAGCAGTGACCAAAAAAATATCCCAACATCCAAGATAGTAAGGTACATAATGGTCTGCATAATCTCCCTAGAAACTAGAAAATAGTTTTATATATATAGGCTAAACATACAAGAATACCCAGTTTGAATAACCAAATTCTCTCATGCACAAGTGGGAGAGGAAAACTAATTATCCAATGTAAAAAACAACATAAACTCAAAACCACCTAAAATGTATAATATCTACCACAACCATACCAACTTACGCTCAACAAATAACAGAATTCATGTATTGTAAAGAGTAAGCTCGTCGATGATTGGGTACCCCACACTACTTTCCATTGGTCAAATAATCATCGGTAATGGTAAATATCCTTACACTGTTGTGATCTTCCACAATCCCCAATATCACAAACTTCCCACACACACACAAGATATATACCACATCACATGCCTCCTGCAGACATTAGGTCCACCAAACCATAACCTCATCCCAAAGACATTTTTGGAAGTAAAACATATCTCATCCCAAAGAAACTTGTGAAGCACACCTTTCCCATAGAAACCTATGCCACACAGCCGCACCACAACCTGCCTGAAGTGTCTATGGGTACCAATGACTAGAAGTGGGAGTAGAGAATGGCTAATAACCATCCATCCATCTTCTCATGGGAATGATGGTAAAGGACACCCTCCCACATAACATTGGGGGTGTTTGGCTAGTTCTCAACATGGGTGGGGTTTTCATAGAAATAATAAGAAACTATATGTATATATATGTACTAAACACACTTCCCAACCTATGGGTTTTCAAAATGAACCACCATCCTATAGAAAACTGCCCTTGCTGCCAACCCTACCTACAGGTATCACATTGAATTATAGTCACTTCTGTATTGATAAAATGAAGTCTCCTAACATTTAATCCAATTGATGTTATTAATAATTTACTAGTTATTCCATACATACCCCAAAATCAACCAAACAAAGTGCACCACAAGTAAAATTATAACCACACTAACTTCAAAAAAGTGTCTGCAAACTCAGGGAAATAGGCCCATGTAAGGTAACACCATAATTCTTCAAAATTATCCCTCTTAAACCATCATAAGAAGCCCCGCTACATGAAAAGCACCACATCCAACAAAACAACAAAAATCAACCATCTTGTAGTCCCACTCCACATTCCCATATCATGAACACACCCACCATCATTCATTAACATCAGGCCACCCTCTCTTTCTTATCAATAAGTAAACACCCAATACACCTCATCAGAACTATATATGGTAACCCCACTACATAAAACCACTACACCAAGAAAAATTAGTAACATAAACATAACACAACCCGAACCTACAACCCTAATACCCATCCACTTCCAAAATACTGTCCCACTGCATACCAAGTTCATCCATAGTACAATAAAAAAATCTCTCAACCTGATATTCCATCCCACCACTCGTACCACACCTTACTCACAACCACTCTCCCATTCATAGCACCACATGATCATCATAAAACACAGGTTCGATAGAATAATACAAATCAGACATCCACACCAAACAGTAAGGCATATTCAGATTTATAAACCCTCTTTCTTTAATTCCACTTTTATAAAACAAGGGTGATCACAGAAAAAGTATGATATTAAGGAATGTGTATATTTAACCGGCTGCCTGTGGTTAATCAAATACATATTTTTATCTAATGTATAGGTAAAAAATAAAAAAATTTCACACATAATAGTGGTTCCCAAATATATTCCACCAATGTACATGATTTTCCGAAGGCATAGCCCTTACCAAACATAACTTGGATCAAGTATAACATATAAAACAAAGTGATCATCATCATCATCTTCTTAGTCCCTCATTAATTACTTATTATTATATTCATTAAATTTGGTTCCACCTATATTCGTAAGGGGACATGGGTACAACAACCATGCATGATTCATAATTAATGGAGAGACGAAGGGATCCCTATCTGGACAATAGACTATAATAAATTCCTCCTTAATCCAAAAACATGGGTGATGCAAGTTGAAGGAAATAATCCATGGAAAACTAAATCCTTGGATACACCACAGATTCGACTCCTCGGGGAAGAATGGTTTTGGGCACATGGTGAATAAACAGAAGGGTTCAAAGGAATATAGGATCCTTACTTTAGAAAATCAGATCATATATAAATGGAAGGGAAACAGTTGCAAGGGAAATTACTCTCAGATCATGGTCAAGACCATGCTGTTATACTATTTCATTGTCCCCTGATTTTTAGGCAATTAAATATATAATTAGTATCCTTTGAAAATAAATTAGAAATGCTAAAAATAGTCTTTAAAATCATTTTACATCAAATAAAATGTAATTGGGATGAAATAGGAAAAATTGTGAAAAATTGGAAATGACTCAACGATGGGTGAGTCTTCGACTTGAGTCATCGACAATGAGTCACCAATGCCTGACTCACCAACAGATGAAACACAGATGCTAAACCACCAACATGACTTACCAACAGTGAGTCACTAATGTTACTCACTAACACCTGACTCACTTATGTCTGACATACTGATGCCTTGACCAACCGACGCCTCAACCTATTGAGGCGTCAACCTACCAATGCCTCGACCTACTGATGTCACAAATCACCGAAACCCCAACTCACTAATTTTTGGACCTACAGACACCTTGACCAACAAAATTTGAGCTATTTATACTTAAATACCGATGTTGATTCACAAACACATCTTACCATTGGTAAAGCTGAAATTTTGGAAAAATATTGAAATGAGGTACAGTTGCCTCCTAGAACACCCTAAAAACTAGATTTTGAAGATTTAATGGACTATGGAGGTCTGGTCCATTAAATTTGATACCTCTCAATCTATTCTCTCCCTCGATATTTCAAAACCAAACCCAGAAGAAAGAGGGGTCCAAACAACCACCCCGTAAAATACCTCCAAAGGATAAACCACCATGTGTTGTTCAAAACGAGGAGTAAAACCTAAATATCCAATAACAAATCCTCCCTTATATGATAACACAAACAACCACAAGAAACCCCAAATAATAAAAATCTATCCAAACAAATGAATTAGGGAATTCCTTCCCCTATGTCATATTACTATCCACTCCGGGAAGCATTGACTGGCCAACATGAGTTTAATCACATCTCAATTAATGTGTATTGATTTGGAATATGGTCTCCCCCTTTTTACATGTTATAAATTATTCACACACTATATAACAAGTAACCAACCCATATTATAAAAAAAAGTTTCATAGAATACATCACAAATAAAAAAAAACCATAAATACTCAAAAAAACTCCAGGTACTGGGCACACATTAACATCCGTTGATCTCAAGTAATCTCCTCAAGGACAACTTGACTCCACACAACATGAACCAAAGGAATTTTCCACCAATGTAGAACCTTCTACTAATGATTTTGGATCTCTATTGGCCACTCCACAAACATTGAATCATCCTTGATATCCAGACATTCCCTGTCAATTATATGGGGGTCATCGTGAAGATACCGACAAAGTTTGGAGTCATTAAATACATCTTGGCTCCTCCCCAATTACAGTGCCAATACCAACTAGTATGCCACCTCACTAACATTCCCTAACACCTCGAAAGGTTTGAAGAACCTGGGAGAACATTTAACCCCTCTACTTAACCTCTGTTTCCCACTTCGAAGGTAAAACATCAAGAACACATGGTACCCAACCTCAAACTCCAAGGGAATTCTCCTACGATTGGAATAAAACTTATTCGAGTCATGTG
Source organism: Viscum album (assembly GCA_963277665.1). NCBI lineage: Eukaryota > Viridiplantae > Streptophyta > Magnoliopsida > Santalales > Viscaceae > Viscum > Viscum album. Next base: position 345,315,646 of record OY728156.1, read on the forward strand.
ATTCTATCATATTATCACACAGATGATTCCTCTTCTCTGTCATACTCCCCAACACATCCAATCCTTGGATAGCTACCTCCCCAACTTCATTTTAGAACAAAGGTTAATGACACGGTCTCCCACACAAGGCCTCAAATCGAACCATAATAAGTAAAGAGTGATTGTTTTTATTGTAAGAAAACTATACCAAGGGAAAATGTGTCACACAAGGTCCACCAAAGTCCAATATGCATGCTTGAAGTATGTCCTCCAACATCTAGAGGGTCCTCTCTATCAGCCCATCTGTCTAAGGGTGGAAAGCAGTGATGAAGTGTTACTGAGTTTTAAAAGCATGTAGTAATCTCTTAGAAACTCATGGTAAAAAACATGAATCCTAATCTAAGACAATGGATCCCAAAACTGCATGCATCCTCACCACCTCATCCACATACCTATGAACTAAATCATCACTACTAGATAGTTAAAATATACCAATGGTTGAAAACCATTGGTATAGAATGGAAAATCATTGGTATACAATATACTTATTGTTTGGAAAACCGTTGGTTAGTCCATCATAGGGGTAAATATATAACAATAGTTTTTAAAAAATCAATGGTATATGATGAAACAAATCACATCTTCCCAATGGTCCATTGGAAAAATTCTATACCAATGGTTTTAAATAGTAGGTTTACAAATCATTCAGTGTTTTACCAACAGTTCAAAAACTATTGGTATAGTTTTTTTCCAATAGTTTCATGAAAAAATTATAAAAATTCAGATATCTGTTGATATACCTTGTATCTGTTGGTATACCTTTCACATTTCTTTCACTCTTATATCAATGGTTTATAACAATTGGTATAGTATTAAAATTTTCTTTCACCAGTATACCAATGGTTATAACCTATTGTTATATCCTTCACCCAGATTTCACCGAAGTATGCAGAACCCAACACCTAGAGAGTATGTAGAACCCAGAACCTAGACACTATGCAGAACCCAATACACATATAGGGAAGACAATGCACCTAAGACAATACACCACACAGAATCCAATATCACATACACACAGAATCCAATATGCAGAAACCTCCAATATTTCATACACCAGACTCCAATACACCGGAAATCACAAGCCAATACACTGGCACACAGAATACAATATTGTATACACCAGACTCCAATGTTTCATACATTGTGAAAACTACATTACATATTCACCAGAAGAAAAACCTTTTAGAATAGTCTTCCTAGTCCTAGTAGTTACTTTCCAACCCCTATCCTTCCACATTATTAAATCCTGAACCTGGGTAATAGCTGAATGTTTTCTCATTAATTATTCTCAATAATTTAACTGTAGTTTTTCCCTCAATTTTATCTTCATTACCATATTCCAATGGAAAAATGCACTATTGATTCTAGATAGATCTTTAGATATATTTTATTGTCCTTTCTTTTCATAGTTTTCCATTATATTTACAACATAACCTTAAAATGAATAATCATTCTATAGAACAGACTAACTCTCTATCATAACAAATATCTATCAAAATAGAACCAATTTCCACTCATTTCAAAAAAAATTACTATAAAAATAAAGTCGAAACCTATGTGTTATAACACTATCATAAATAAACATTCATATGCTACTGAATCTGAAAAGGGTAAGTGATTAGGGCCATCTTCCATGAATTAATCAGTACTTATCTACTAATATCTGAGTCACACAATTATTAATGGAACATTCCTCTTGAAAAAAATAATTAAATATAAATTTTCAAACCTAAACACATTAATAAAACTACTATTTTTTTTGGTTAACATCTTTTTAGAAACATAAAAAAACATCCTCACCTAGGGAACCCATTAGTCTTTCATCCAATATCAAATTCTTGAGTCTGAGTAATTTGGTCACCACATTTTTCTTCTAAAATCACTTACATTTGATGAAAATGAACATGAATGAAATAATTCATGATATAAAATCCAAAAAGAACAACACTGGGAAATATTTGGTTTAGATGATAGTAATATTCTGTTAGGGAGGGGGTGTGGGCTATCTGAGGGGTTCTCTCCTTTAGGGATATCCGGGGGTACTGTCTAGGGGGTGGGGGATCTCTAGGGTGTATGGGGTGTCCAAGGGGTAGGGTGGTGTCCAGAAGGTGGGGGTTATCCAGTGGCTTGGGGGGTTTTCCAAGGGGCTAGGGGTGTCCAGGGGGTGTGGTGTAGTGTCCCCAGGGGGGAGGGGGCTGTTCAAGGGTGTGGGGGATGTCCATGGGGGTGTGGGTGTCCAGGGGAGGGAGGATATCCAAGGGGTTTGGGTGGCTCTCCAGAGGGTTGGGGGGATGTCTAAGGGGCAAGGGTGTCCAGGGGGTGGGGTGGTGTCTAGGGGGTGGGTGTCTAGAGGGTAGGGGGATGTCTAGGGTTGGGGGCTATCCAAGGGGGTTGAGGTGTCCAAGAGGGTTGGGGTGTCTAGGTGGAGGGGTTGTGTCCAGGGGTGGGGGCTATCCAGGTGGTTGGGGGCTATCCAAGGGTTTAGGGGGTGTCCAGGGACTGGGGGTGTCAGGGGGCTGGGGGTGTCCAGGGGATGGGGGTTGTCCAGGGGGTTGGGGGTTGTCCATGAGGGTGGGGGTGTCTAGTGGTGTGGGGTGTCCAGGGGGTGGGGGCTATTCAAGGGGTTGGGGGAAGTCCAAAGGGTAGGGGTGTACAAGTGGTTGGGTTCTACTCTATACGTATCCATAGAGTACCTACACTCATTTAGATGGGGGGGTTTTACAATGATAAGTTATTGGACCTACGACCATTCCAATGGGGGGTTTCACTCTATTCAATTAGAGGAACTGCACACATGTTGGTTGCGGATTCCACTCTAAAGGGTGAGGATCCGAGCCCTAGAAAAATTGGGGGTCACACTGTAGTCATCAAGGATGACATCCTACCTAGTAGGGGGTTCCACTTTGAATGTTACTTTAGTAGTCTCACTCTCATTCTAATGGGGGTTCTACTCTAAGTGTTGAGCACTCCACTACCCGTCTCTATTAGAGGGTGTAACTTGGTAATCTCTGGTAATTCTTCCTGATCACTGATGGTGTCGAGAATCCCCTTAGTAATTATAATTCTCAAAAATTTCACATCATATCTCAAATGAAACAATGTACGGAACCATTGCAATATATTTATAAAAACACTCATGATAAGAAACTCCGGGGAGAAAATATGATTTTAAATATAGGAGATATTGAACCTGGAGGTTTCCTAAAAATTATCCATTGGGGTACATGTCATGTGAGGGGACCTACACTGAGTGTGATCCAACATCATTTAATTTTCATGTCCCAGGCTGACAAAGAACTCCCAACCATTTAGGAGTAATCATCGTGAAAGTTTACTACATAGAGTGTCCAAGCTACCTGGGGACCAGGCCATGTGCTGCTCTCCATGACTTTGTACTGGACCACATATCCATGTACTCGGGTACACGATCATGTAATTGGATATATAATTTAACATGGTTTCCCACCCATGTGATCAATCACATGGTTATCCCAGCCAGGGAAGGGGGTACGTGGCGGGTAGGAGGTCTACATGCATTGTCTTCTTTTACTTTTCCAAATCACTATCTACCACTATTAAGGGGGATACATGTTTTGTTTTATTCATTACACATAGAGTGTTTTTTTATTTTCACATAAATATAGATTTGATATTTATTCCAAGTATAGGGCCATTCCACCATATATATTACCATGAATTCATCCTGGTTGAGTGGATTTGTCCATGATTCAATGTTTCTGGCCATTATTCGCTAAAAATATGCTCTGATGGATCCACAGTGAATATTGTTTTCGCAAAATCCTCAAACCCATTAGGTGATTAAATATTTCATCACTGATTTCCCAAGAGCTCATCTATTCCATGAAATAATCCCATATATTACCATTCAACATTTTTATATGCATTGTTTGTCGATCTATCGTGAATTTAGGGGTCTGATCAGGTTCAGTACCACCTTTCAATGTCGAACAGAGACCTCAGGGTCCTACTGGTGATGAATACATTGAATATTTGGGAGAAAAACACAATACAAAAGTTTTAAATAAATTTGGCCAAGAGTTATTGAAAAAAGAACAAGAATGGGCATCATGTGATATAAAAAATAGAAAATAAATATGTTCTTGTACTCAGGTTCATGCAATGTACCACAATTGTCGCAGATCTATGAAAAATGGTGGATTTACACAATAAATTTAATTAAAGTCAATAAATCACCAATTTATGATTCTTACATCCATTATGGATCATTAATTGATGATGAATTCATACTACAATGACCTTGAAATGAAATTTTGTTAGTTGCATCCGGATCTAATCTGACCCGGCATTTCTTTGTTGTATGATGAAATTCAATAATGAAAGGGGAAGGTAGGGATATATAAATCTCCAAGGTTTATGAATCTAAACCAATTGAATACAACCAGGTGATATTCTCATAGAAAATTTTGTTTTGTCAAAATGAAACTATTAATTAATTAATTAATTCACAGAATGTACCTCCAACGAGACAAGAGTACTAACTTCATTCACAGACCCATATAATATCCCATCAAGGGTAAACATCACATTTCATACTCAACCATGGTATCAAGTTTCAGATATGACCATTAATTTATGATTTATCCCATTTTTTAGGAAGCTATGTGTTCTTAATATAAAATAAATTTTATATTTTATAAAATTAATTTGGGGAACACCGGGCAACAGAATTGCACATTGTCTCAACACTCAACTCTAGAAATATATAATTAATTATTTAAAAGCCTTATAAGGCCCAAACTATGTCTCAACATCATACCCCATTTCATGATTTTCTTCCTAAAAAATCAAAACTATGAAAAAAACTCATGATACTAACCCCACAATTGGATCTCCTACTCCCATGAACTCTTCATCACATTCACATGCTGCCACAATATGTAGACCAAGGGGATGGTCTATCCATGTAGGGTCCTCTCTTGTTGATCCTCATTCTCCACTGGGTTCTCCGCAATGTTGTCTCCATCCTCAATGTATACCTCTCCCTAGTCGATGATGTGTGTGTGTTTATGCACGTATCTCCAAATCTATAACACTTAGAAGATTTCATGCACCGAGTCCAGCTGTGGTGGTTGGGAAAGTTGTAAAAAAAACTTCAACCAATCCTATTCATATCCTTGAATGGCCCAATGAACCTCAAGAATAGTTTGGCTCCCTGGATGAACCTCACAACTCTTTATCACAGGGAGTCTCTCAAGAAAACATGGAATACATTCTCAGATATCAAGGTAATATGATTATGATATGTTTAATATTTCTAAATTCACTGATAAATTCTCATCCACTCATGAACGAGATTAAATTTATCATTTATCAATTACACTTCTTTAAGACCACAATAAATGTATCACCTATATTTCTATAGAATAACTTTGACCTAAAGGGTCTCCCGTACAAGGACTCAAAAGGTTCCATGTTGAAGTTAGAGTGGTGGTTGTTGTTGTAACCAAACTATAACAAGGACAAGAGATCCTCCCATCTCCGGATAAAGTCTATCATGAAATTCCTCTGCATATACATCAACCCCCAGCTAGTGAACTTTGTCTTCACATTAGTATAGGGTGAAAAATTGTAATAATCCCCATATGGGTGCCTAATTCATCATACATGCCTCTCCAAAATTGTTATGTAAACCACACAACGCAATCAGATACAATCGTTGAGGTAACCCCATGAAGGTGAACGATATCTCATACAAACAACTACCCAAAATTCACTACTAAACTCTTATCCCTGATAGAAAGGAAGTGTTCTATATTCATTAGTCGGTCAACTATCACCTAGAAGGTGGTGTATCCACATCATTAGGACTAATTCTACTGCTTCAAGCTACAGTTCAAGAGTCACGTAGTTCTACTCATGATATATCATCTATATTGACCCATATGCGATAACTATCTACCACTGCATCAACACACTTCTCAACCTGACTCTTTGGCCATCATAATACCCTAAGAACTCCAAACCTTCCTATGGTCATCTTACAATGGGAAAACTCTTCAAATTCAGACTCAACTCCTCAATGTCCCTTCAGATCTATTCAAACTACATAAATGGATACCCTTTCAACAGAAAGATGGTAAAAGAGGATATGATTTTGGAGAAGTCTTCCTCAAACCTCTTGCAATACCCCTCCAAGATAATAATACCTTTCACATCTGACCCACTATTTAGTGGCTTCCAAGAAACCACCGTGTCAATATTCATTGGTTCCAAGGGTAAATCTTGATCATAAATGGAATTCCCTAGAATGTGAACCTCTTGAATCTATAACTAGAACATCAAGAGTTTCCAATAATATTGGGGCTCTCGAAGAAAATCTTGAACCATCCCCAACTACTCTTTGTGATCCTCTTCGAATGTAGAGTATATGATTATTTCATCAATGAAGGTGACCATAAATTGTTCCATGTATGGCTTGAAAATCTATTTCATCAAATCCACAAACATGGAGGTGGAAATTCTTCATACCAAAGGAAATCACTATGAACTCCTTGTGTTTGTACTGGCATCGTAATTCAAACATTGGAATATCATCTTTGTAAACCCTTAACTGGTGGAAGCTAGTCCTACGATCTATCCTTGATAAGAATCACGCACCTCACAACTAGTCAAATAGGTCATCAATCCATAGTAAGGGGTACTTGTTCTTTATGGTGGCTGGGTTCAGGCAATGATAATCTATGCAAATCTGTAAGATATTGTCCAAATTTTTTCATAAAAAAAACTAGAGTTTCCTAAGTGGACACACAGGGTCTGATGAAACCCATCTCTCAAAGTTCCTCTTACTATAGCCATAGCTCCCATAACTTGATATGGGCCATCAGATATGTCTTTGAATATATTACAGTAGTTCTAGGATGAATTTCAATGTAAAACTCCATCTCCGCCTCAGAGGTAGTCCCAAAACATCCGTGGGAAAGACATCATGTAGTCCCACACAACTAAAGCAATCTATATTCCTAAATATCCATAAACTCTAGTGGGTATACACACCATATGATTGGTAATGTGCTGAAACCTCTTGTTTGAAGAAACAACTTTCCCTACCCAAAGATCTCTCTTTCCAGAAAAGGATAATCTCATCCAAACAGCATGTAGGCATCTAAATTTTCTTTGGTGAAATTAAATTTGGCATTGGACCATGGAAAACCAATCCATACCCAAGATAATGTCATAGGGTTAAATCATTATGATCAAAAGTTGACAGGTGAACCTCTCTCCACCATGTGATATCTCTCACTACCATTAGATAAATGATATAGTAGAAGTGTTCCCTCTAAAAACCTCAAGAAGATATTAATTGGACATCACCTCTACTGGGATCCCAATTTCTCACACCAATAGAATGTAGATAAAGGAATGACTACAAGTTGATCCTATTAATAAAAAACCATGAATAGAAAACAAGCTAATCGTACATTTATTCATATCACGTGATATGAGATCATAGACATCTAAAGCCTAATTTTTTCCACGACCCTAGCCACAAGCTCCATGAGAATGATTTATGCCTCATAATGGTGGTGGGGATCCAAAGATCTCAGAAATTCATCCACCGCCCATAGCTCCTCCTGTTCCACTTCAAGATCTACCTCCCTAGAGAATATTCTTTCCTTTCCTTGAAGATCCTACTGATAGAGCTGACTTGGAATTCCAATAGCTATATTTCTCTTCATCTAGAAAAATATAGTTAAGAATTCCCACCCTATGAGACCCCACCAGTCACAATTGAAGAAACAACCCTCTTCGGGATGAACTATTCCTTCACGCTTCCCCTTAACACATGTTTATGTCTGATCATGGGGAGGTCTCTGACATCGGGATACTGATGCTTTGTGCCTGAAATTTTCTAGTTTTAGTAGACAACTCAACCACGTGGCACCAATTATATCTAACACTAAAAATCTTCCCTCAAATAGAAATATCTCTATCCCAAGTTCCCTATCTAGTACCAAGACATGGGTGGGGATGCATAAGGGAACAATGATGACTTGAATCTTTCTGTGGAGTCCCTTCTCAAACATATGTTCTCCAGTGTAACCATCCCAGATCTTCTTCAAGGGAATACTGTGTAAGGTTTGTGAACCATTTTGTGTATGCAACCACCATCATACCTCCCCATTGCATCTCCAAAAGATCATGAATCCGAACTATGCGAAAACAATAGGGTAGTAATCCTTACAGAACAACTGCTTGAAGTCAGTACATGATAGTGTTGACTCATCATGCATCAATGTAACAATGCTCCACTATCGCCATCTTCTCCATGAAAAAAGATAGATTCCAGTGCGTCCACCTAATCTATTGGTGGCAGGATGAGACTAAATATGTAAACCACAACCCCATCCAATCATATGGTTCTGGGAGATTTAGATCTCCATGGAACCTCTGTGGCCTCTATCTCTGGAACTCATAGAGGGTGTTAATACTATGAATGTATTCAACATTATTTGGTGGAATTATTTGCTTCTCAACTGGTATAGGTTATACCACCTACCCTCCTAGAAGAAAGGGGTCATGGGATGGACCTAGAAATGAGGCCTCGTCGGTCATCATATCGTCATCATGATCAAGAGATGGTATCATGGATGGATGTCATCCCAGAGGCATCATGATATTTATCATGATGTACCACGATAAAATGAGCATATATATATGTCGCAACACCAATGCGGATCTGAAATAATAAGGAAAATCAAAGAATCAATCCTATGTGACGCATATAACATTGATCCATACAACTAATGTTTCAACATGGTGAGTTGAAAATAACGCATTGAGGGTCCGGGTGAATGGATTTGTCAGCTACCCACACTATCACTATAATACCTAGCCCGAGAGCTACAATATAGAGACTCTAACACATTATCCCTGATCCCAACTAAAATCATTTTAATGGGAATATTCTGAAAATCATCCAAAATATCGAACCGGCTATGATACCAACCTTTCCAGACCAAACCCCAGCGATGGCTCAAGCCGCAACTACCCCAATCCCACCTCCATAGGCTAGGGGCTATCAACTTGTGCTAAAGCCATAACTAATATAGAAGAAATTTTTTACCTATACACATACACATAGACATCTTGATGAAAAGGTGTATAGGTAAAGAGTAAAAGAAGTAACAATAATATAATGTAAAAGAATAATTCATAAACCTGTAGATAATAAAAAAGTAAGATAGTGTAAACTGAAATGTAAATGAGAAAGGTACTTGTCCACTTGAAATATGTACCAACCTAACAAAATAAGAAAATTAAATTTGTACGAGAGACCAGCTCCTGAATCCTACATTGCGACCATTATAAGTGTTCATATGAAACTAGTATCTCTAAGATATTTAGTAGTCACAATCGATATGTGTGTCCTCTTTATATGTCGTGCTACATGTGAGGAAAACACATCGAAGGGTGATTATATATATAACCATTAGGGAACCCCGAATGAGGAAGGGGTGAATGAAGATAAACAATGGAAAATAAAGACAGTATATGCAAGATACATGCACATAGAATAGATCAACCCAATTAAGAGTGAATGTAATCTCTTCCAAATAGAAGGGAGATAAACACGTTTTGTTGATGAACTACCCATCAAGTCTTTTCCACCTATAGTAAGAGAGTAGAATAATCCAACCACAAGACGCTAGACAGAGAAAGAACGTGGATTACCCTGCATGTCTTCACCTCTCCTGGAAGGAGAGTAATGAAATACAAGGCATATATAAAAAAGGATATATATATATATATATATATTCATTCAAAATAAACCCTAATGTAAGAGTTATTGGATCCCCATCTCTTAGCTCTGCCTAAGAAGAAGAGTATCCAATAGTTCTAAATGTCCATTAATGAAACCCAACATCTCATGCATCTACCCAAATGTAACCATCTATGTTCATCTAAACCCCATCACTACGTAGCATAGTCAAGGGGCCACAAACTCGAAGTAGGTGACCCTTTCTCTAAAAAATATTTTGGGTCCACTATGATAGTATACATAGAGGACCCACGCCCACGAAAATGGAAGGTTACACTATATATGTTTCCATATAGGTCTCATTCCCTTGTCGATGGGGGTTCCTATCAGCTTTTGGTAGAGGACACATGCCCATACTAATGATGGGTTCCAATTTAGTATGGTAGAGGACCCACACCCATGACGATATGGGGTTCCACTCTAAAGGTTGGGGACTCGAGCCCTGGTAAAACATGGGGGTTCCATTATCATCATCAAGAACAAAAACCCTACCTTGTAGGGGGTTCCACATAGAATCTAGCTATTGAGGTACTATTCCCATGATGATGAGGAGTTCTAATATATAGTTCTAGGACTCTACTAACCATATATACTAGAGGTTACAACTCATAAATCACTAGTGATTCCTAATCACTGCCGGCGTCGGGTGTCACCTTAGTAAGCATCATGACTCAGACATTTAACATCATTTGTCAAAATATACAACCAATGGATAAATAATTTTCAATACATAAAAACACTCATTATAGTGCACTCTATGGCCAAAATACACATTCTAATGAATTAGATACACAACATTGAAGTTTCTTCAAAAGAGGTCAAGGAGGTACATAATGTGTGGGGGGTGCACATGGAATGTGGTCCTACCCCACTTCCTAGCAGTGTCCCTAGATGGAACAAGTATCCTGACCCTATAAGAGTACACTCCATGCATGTGGACTACACTCTGTGTCCATGATACCTAGGGACTGGGCCATGTGCTTCTCTATGTTTCTGTGTACCGAACCTTTTGTCTGTGTACTCAGGAACATAGTTGTGTTCCAGGACATATACATCCACATGGTTTTCTAGTTGTGTGTTCCACCACCCAATTTTACAACCTAAGCAAGGAGGTACATAGTGTGTTGGAGGGCTACATACAGTATCATCCCTAACTTCTCTAAAACCCTAGCCAATGTCGATGAGGGGGTAACATTCCATTTGTTCATATTCGCACATGGTGTGTTGTCTTGATTGTAAATGAAATCTAGATCTAATCTTCATTCCTTGAATCGGGACATTCCTCTATATATACTACCTCAAATCGATTTTGGATGAGAGTATCTAGTTGTGATTCATTTTTTTTGGCCATCTCTCATTGAAAATTAGCTCTAATGGATCCTCGGTGAAGCGTTGTTCATCCCACATGCCTCAAACACTTTGGGGGTTTGATGATTAGATCAATATCCAAAATACTCATCCATTTCATGAAATTATCCCATAACTTCTCATACCTCATATATCCATGCATTTTTTTGAATCATTCTTGAATTAGGTGGTCCGACCAGGCTAGGTATCACCTGAAAAAATCGAATCGGGGCCACGGGGACCTATCTCTGATGAACACAAAGAATATTTTGTCTAAAAGAATGAAAAAAATGTATAAAAATTGGTTTCCATTATTTCATGGTTAAATATCAATAAAGATATTCTAGGGTCAGAATACAATTGAAAACAAATATGTTTTTGTACCCAAGTGCGTGAAATTGGTTATAATTGGCACTGATCAAAGAACAATGATTGATCTAATTAATAAATATAACCAAATGGAATAAATTTCCAATTGATTAGTCCAACCTTTTTTATGGACCATTCATTGACGATGAAATCACATTCCATTGATCAGTAAAATATGTTTCACTCATTTCATCCTGATCTGATTTGATTCTCCATTTCATCATCACCCGATGAGATTCTCCAATGAAGGAGAAACTATGGGATATATAATTCTATAGGGGTTTATGTGAAAACCCTATAGAATTCACAGAGGTTATATACTTATACAACATTTTTTGATTAAAAATTAAGTAATTAATTTTTCTTTTAATTCACTCAACATACCACCAACAAGAAAGAAGTATGAATGTCCCATGATGACCCATTTTATGTCGCGGCTAGGGTAAAGAACATTTTCTAGACTCATCCATGGTAGATAATTTTTTATCTAATATTTTTCTTAATTTTTATCCCATTTTCATTAAGAGGTTTCAAAAACCCAATATAAAATATATTTAATATTTTTGTAAAATAAATTCTAGACACACTAGGCCACAGAATCACATGTCGTCAGACACATACCTATCGTGGGGTGTGAGAAAAAAATATATTTCATAAGATAAAATGTAGTAAATGAGGAATGCTATCATTTATTTAGATAATAATGTGAAACAATCAATCCCCCATCTTAAAATTTTATAAAGAAGTGATATAGTTTTTGAAATTGTTTGTTTTTGAAAATAGAGAAAGAAATTAAAATAATGTTTTAACACAAATGGATGAAGAGACTAGTGGATTTAGGATAGGTTTGCATTTTTCAATTTCATCATGGTCATGTAAATAATTCTACCACTATTCCTATTGAATGATAAATGAATGACTCCTCAATCAAGTAGTCAATCACTAGTGGTTGAAGGATGTAATGAAAACCAATCCTATGTGCATGGATGTCAATGAACCATTACTAAACAATTAAGGAATGTCCCCATTTGAAATTATTTATCCTTATAAAAATAGAAATGATTCACTAGTTTGAAATAAATTCTATTGATCACTATTAATTCACCACATCATACAATCTGGTCGATCGAGAAAAAATACACTAGGAGGATGGAGTTTAATGTTCTTCAACCAAACCTATTAATAATGAATACACCCAAACCCCCAAAAAGGATCGAATTAATAAAATTGATATACACATAAAATAGAAATCATTTATTATAAAAATATTGTTTTACATTTAAGTAGAATAATCTGACATTACAAAAGTAAAACTCCCCCTTCCTCAATCACTCAAAGGTTTTACACCTTCTTGTGAAGGGTAAGAGAGTTTAAAGGGTAAGAAGATAGCATAATGAAACTAAGTATTAAGAAAGAGAAAATAGAATTAAATTAAAAACTAAAATCATTTTTCTTAACCCCTCTTACAAATTCTTCAACAAACAATGAATGGAAGTGGACACACATATTTATAGGCTTGAGGATGGAAAATTTTATCTCAATATTCAATCCTCCAAAATATTGAGTTAAGTTAGAATAGTAAATGGCCTAATCTCAGAAATTTATCTTCCAAAAATATTTTCCCATATCTATTGTGAATTCACCCAAAAAATTTCAATGGATTGGGAGATGTTTTAAATAGTTATGCTCAAATTAATGATTAATATGTTTTCTTCTCGAGATTACTGGTCAAATATCTCCACTTTAGAGCATGCAATGGATCCATTAATTACCAAAATTCTCACTAAAATTTTAATGAGGCATGAAACATTGAGTCATCATTCACATAAAATTATAATCACTTCATTTTGAACTATATAGGACGAGATAGGACTCCAAATATGATACATGGTCCATTATATCGGCCAGCTAATAAATTCCACTTGATTTATTTTTCTAGGTTATTGTGTGTAGAATTGGATCTGGGTCCAAAAGACACAGTCATATACAACAAACCAATTAATCCATCATAAAAGGAATAAATCAATTTGTATCAAAAATTTGAATTGATACTTTGGAAAAATATAACCACTAGAAATCTGATAAATTTCCACAATTAACAAATTTTCACAATTATGCTTAAAAATCACAAATAATACTAAAATGATGATAATAAACTCAAATTGATTAATTGAAATGGGTTAAATCATCAGAAATCAAATTATTAATTTTGAAAATATCAACTCTATCAATTCCCCCACAATTAGAACCTGGAATCTTGGAAAATTATGCATCAAAATCAAATCAATGAAAATTTAAAACACATTCTCAATAGATCCACCAATTCCATACCAAGAAAAAAATTGTATCATTACTCATCGAAAACCATTAAAACAAGTTCTCAATATAGTACAATCAATATTTTCCTATTATTGTATTCTCCCATACACACAAAACACATACCTCAAAATAATTTTCTCTAATCTCAAAAGTATCAATTTTGAAAAAAGGTCTTTCACATTCTTACGAATGGAAGAGTCATTATAGTCTTGAAAAAATCCAACATCTGCACCTAGTGTTTTTAAAAGAAATGTGTTAATAATGAATAATTATCATGGTTGTTCATGGGGTTTTAGTTTATAGGGGTTATATATTAAAATTTTTTATGTCGAATGAGGAGGGGTTGTCTCTTTTTGATGAAAATTACGAAATTCTATTTTTCACTCAAGTATGGATTCCTTCTCACTCAACATAGTATAAAATAATTTTCATAATCAAGAAATATCAAATAATTTTCACAAAATTACATATTCTAGCCGAAAAAATTTCAATCTTTTCAAAATTAATTTTTCTTGAAAGCTCTATAAAGGAAAATATATCTTCCACAATTAGAAGCTCCAGAAAGGCACAATATCTCTTGTCATGAAAGCTCCAAAAAAGATTAAACATTCAAAAGAATTATTTATTTAAATATAAAACACATAATTTCAGTATTTTATTTTCCACCCAGTGTATTGACAAATTAGGTATCACAACAAATGAAAACATTCTCCAAACAAAAGTTCAACTAGATTAGGAAAGTTCACTTCAAGAGAAGGCTTGATAGGTTAAATTCGCCTATAATGTGGTTATCCTAATTGGAAATTCATTGATTCTATGGTCTACAGGGAACAAATATATGTGGTATATCATAATTTAAAGGATTATCTTAGAAATGGGGCTTTAAAAACAAATAAATTACTCAATCATTAGAAAAACGTACCTCATACCCACATGTTTGTTCATGAATAAATCAAATTCTAGTTAAAGAAATCCTGGTTTCGTTCTCAAAATAAATGAGTTAAATGAGAATAATATGAAAAAAATAGTTTATAAGCCCAATGTAAAAATGATTTTAATGAAAAATACAATGATAAGTGGCCTGAGATTCAAAAATCAATGTACTTTTCATGAAATTATTCATTAATTGAACATAAAACAAATTAATTTTCATCATTCATTTAATCTTAGTTTCATAAAATAAATTTTTTCACCAATTGAAATGGTTTTGGAAAATTGAAATGATAATAATTACAGATAAAATGTTAAAAAAACACAATAACTTAAAAAGAAGCACACAAAAAATTGATAAACATGATATGTTTTTTGGGAAATAAGAAAAAATAACAAATGAAAATCCTAAACAATAAAGGCTCCATCCCCCATACATAAATGATTTGATTTCCTTGATTCATTCAATTTTATTTAACATGAAATTGTATTTTTAATTGAATCACAAAAAACAAGTGTTAAGGACACGTAAAACCTGACTTATTAGCAGTGCAACATTGAGTTAAGCTCCTAAATGTTTCACATTGGTAACCTACATAAAATGAAAAAAAAACATTTAAAATTTATTAAATGAAATGAATATATAAATAAAATAATCATATAAGGATATAACATAGTTTAAACCCACCCCAAGTGCTCCATGTGTTTTGGCTGCCTTTAAATGGGAAGTTCTAGTTTGTTATCTATAATCTCATGCTGGGTTGATTTTTTGATATAAAAAAATAGATCCACTTCTTTAAATATTTCAAATATTATTTTTTCTTGAGGAATACATAGGTATAGTACCCAAAATCCAACCCCATTATAATGATATAAAACATTAATGATGGGTTTATGACAAATAATGAGTCATACTCTTTCTTAATTTCTAGCTTCACAACTTATTTTAAATTTTTAGCGATTTCTCAAGGTATACTGCATCAATGAAATAATCAAAGGAAATGACAGAGTTTAATTATATTTAAAGAAACATAAATCATGAAGAATCAATTATTCAATTATTCACTTCTAAATTATGTATCACGGGTCTCAATTTCCTCAAGAAAAGAAACTTTATCCATCTCGTGTACTCCTTCCAATAAATGATCACTCTATATGTTACTCTTTAGTTTCACATTAGTTTTCCTCTTCTTCAACCTAAAAGGAAGTATAATTGTTTAAATATAAAAATCTCAAACAAGAGAATGAGATACTAAATGTAGATTCAACAAAATTAGATTATAATGAGTTAAATAAAACATCATCTCTCTAATTTTGTTCATCTTGAATTGATTTTCTGTGTAAATATCCTCATCGAGAAGAATTTCACTAGGTATAGGTATGTAGTATTGCTCCTCTATCCAAAATATGAATGTAGAATTCACTTCCACCACCAGTTGTAATTCTGGTTCAGGTTGAGGTCCCTTATCCAATGTGAATTCTTCCTAGGAATTTAATATTAATAATTTACTTTTACTTTATTAACCATTTCCATTAGTTCTTGAAATTAGATACCTTTTACATGGCCATTCATCATTTTCTTCACAAAAATAGTGATTTCATAAATCTTTTTATGTAGGGCCATCTAATTATTGACTAGAAAATGTCATTGGGCATGAGAGTTATCAATACTAGAAAAATAATTTCATTTGGTCATAAATCATGAAAAATATATTTTTTAGGTTTCTTTAAAAGAATCTATGAAAATATTTACACAATGTTAGAATTAGATTGTTGGCATAGTCTCCCCGGAAACAACACCATGTAATAACACATGTCTATCATGGTGTGTGAAAAAAAATATTTATAGAGTTAAAATTTAGTAAATTAGTTAACATAAGTATTCTCCATATATAGTGAACAACAATTATGTTTTCTCTTTAAAATTTGATAATGAATTAATATTGTTTTTGAAATTCCTTATTTTTATGAGTATAGATATCAATTAAAATAATGTTTTAACACTGATTAATAAAGATATTGGTAGGGTTATGATAGGTTCACCTTTTTCAATGTCATCATGGTGATTTGAATAATTCCATCTCTAGTTATATTGAATGATAAAAGAACGAATCCTCGAACGAGTTGTCAATTATCCTTGCTTGAAGGAAGCAATGAAAAATAATTCTATGTGCATTAATGTTCATGAACCGTTCCGAGAAAACTATGGTAAGTCCTACATAAGAATTTTTTATCTCCATAAATCTATAAATGATTCTCTTTTTCCACACACATGACAATGATCTCCAGACACTCACAACCTAACCCAATATATTCGATCGAGACAAATTATACTAGGTGGATGGGGTTTAGAGTCCACCAACAAAGGCTATAATAATAGAGACACCCAAAAATACACGATTGCATTAAAAAAATTAGGATCCACTGAATTTTTTTTTATAAAAAGATAATTTTACATTCAAGCACATGACTTCAATATTAAAAAAGTGAAACTCTCGCTTCCTCGATCACTCAATGGTTTTACCAATCAATGTTAAGGGTAAGAGAGTTAAAAGAGGATGAAAAAATAATATGGAAACTAAAAAAAAATAGAAAACACGTAGAAATTAAAGAATAAAATCCTCCATCACATACCATCTTGAAAATTCTTCAATAACCCTTGAATGGAAGTAGACACACATATTTATAGGGTTGAGGGTGGAAAATGTTCCCTCCAAATTCAGTCCTCTGAAAGGATTAGATCAATTAGACAAGTAAATTTATAAATATCAAGAACTTCTCTTCAGAAATTTTTTTCATATATATCTTTTTCAAGAATACAAAAAAATTTAGAGTATTTGGATATATTTCCATGAATTTATCCTCAAATTAAGTAGTAATACGTTTTCTTCATGAGAAGACTACTCATCTATCTCCACATTGGAACATGCAATGGGTGCCTTAATTAAAAATATTCTTTATAATATTTTATATATGAATGGTTTTTTCAGTCCTATGTCTCCTAAAATAGAAATAACATCATTTTGACATATAGAAGAAAATATAGTCCACCATAACTGATGGGCTGTCAATTTCATCATCCAGAAATCATTTTCCAGTTGATTTATTTTTTTGGGTCATTATGTGTTGAATTGGGTCTGGGTCAAAAAGCCAAAGCCTAATACAATGAAAAACTTAATACAAAAAAATTAATCACCCAATTTGGATTAAAATTTTAATGATATTAATGAAATAAAAATGCTCCAGAATACTGGAAAATTTAATAACATAACCAATTTTCAAAAATTAATCCTAAAAAAACCGAAAATACTAAAATGGTGAAATAAGATCAAATTGATTAATCGGAAGGTGTTAAATCATACATAATAATATAATAATTTATACAAATAATCACTATATCACCGTCTTTGTTCCTATATCTGAAAATATATAATGAAATATTTAAAAGTCTTACATGGAGAAAATTGGGTCCTTAAACTAGTAGTACATACACGAAATCTCCATGTGCATGTCTGACTAGTACGTAGAGAGGGGAGACATTTTTAAATTGTGGATGGACCCAAGATTTGAGATATATCAATACCTACATATCCTATGATGATATCAATAAATCCACACATAGTTCATAAACAAGAAACTCTCTAAGGAGGCCAGACCCACACGTAGGGGGGGGGGGAATTTCACCCATTTGTTGTTTTGACTGGACCCAAGATTGAATATCCTATAATCACTACATATCTTATCAAGATATTAATAAATCCAAAAGTTGTTATTTAAAGGTATAATATTCATGATGTTCTTACCCATATGCTGAGGGGTAAATTTTCCTAATTGATGGTTGTAGCTAGACCAATGATTGGGGGCCAGGGTGTCAATACATAACTTGTAAGTATAAAAATCAAGCCACACATAGTTATTGAATAGGAAACTCTCCATATAGGTCTGACCCATACATAGAGGAGTGTAATTTTCACATTTATTATTGCATCTAGACTCAGTATTTGAGATCTAGGTGTAACTACCAATACTATAATGATACGAATATATCCACACAATGTTCTTGAATGATGTTCTGGTGAGATACCAACACTAAGGATAGTGGTCCTCTCATTGAAGGTCCATAGTAATGTGAAGTTTTATATCATTCAATAGACGCCAACCATGTCGTTTAACATCATGTAATAAGAACTTATTGTATTCATTTTAATGCATTCCATAAAGGACCATGCTAATCTTGATGTAAAATAATATGTATCGATCACACAGGGTTTAATATTAAAAATTTTATAATATCATGTGAGATATACCTTGTTGGAGAAACAAGTAACGTTAAAAGGTTTCTTTCACCACATAGAAGCAATTAAAAATATAACAAGAGAATTTATTTATAATGTCCTAGTAATCCCAATATATTGGATCTAGGAGTCTGTACATATTTCACTGGAATCAGAATCAATTATTATGTATTTATTTTAAAACCAAGCATTATATCATTATTTGTAAAGGAAAAAAGGCTACCTGACATGAAAAATAATTCAAAAAACCACATAAATTATATCTAGGAATTCAAGAAATAATATCATGAGAGGCATCATAGGATATAGATATGAGGATTTCTAAGTTGGTTTTCCAATGTATCATATTCTAATTTATAAGAAGAGTCTACATTTGAACTTCATTTGATGAAGATGTGTTTCACATTATGGTATCTTGTGACTAGTACATATATAGTGTAGCTTGACCTAGTATATTGGATATATACATAAAAATATATCTTGTGATGAAAGGAATCAAGGAACATATTGTTCATGAAGGGATAGATTGCCTATGTAGATCTGACTCACCTAAAGAGATGAAAAAACTTCATTTCTCTTTCACACAGATCTTGATCATGTGTAGTGGGTCATCTATGAATTGATTTTTTTCATGAAATTTATCATTATGTGGTATGTATGAATGAAATCTTGTTGTTTTTGATTAGGCGACTAAGAACACCCTTATATTTTAGCATCATGTTACTATAATGAATAGAGTCTTGTTGTTATAGGTCATATGACTATGACAACAAACTTAGTTTAGTGTCATATGCCCAATATGATTGGGTTATTGTAGTTTTAGTTTATAAACTTGTACCACCGATGTTGTTTACAATCACGAGACCAGGAAAAATGTAATCTTTTAGTTTTATGTCATATCATTAGGACCACCCATGTAGTTTAGCATCATGTGACTAAGATGACATATGCTCGATGAAAATTATGTAAAGTAATTTTTTAGAAACATCACATTAGTGTGTGGGGGATGACACATTCCCCATTCATCATGGTCAATGAGTAAGCTCCATTGGAATAAAACTTATGTATGATGCAATTCCCTTCACATTTGGGATCCATATTTATAGGTTTCATTCCTATTTTCATTAGTGTTCTGAGAGACAACGTCAATTCTCATTGAAAAAAAATAAAGGATAAATTTTCATTAAATGATCGTGATATACATTTCATGTGGATTTCGAGGTTATTTAGTGTACAGAACCTTATCTCATTGAACCATTATAACTCATCAATATACCTTTTTGATTAATCATCATCTCATAGTTTTACACGTATAGCTATTTGGAGCATGAAAAATCTGACATATATTAGAAATACTACCTCAGCTCCATAAACTAATGAATATGGAGTTTCATGTGTAGTAATGCTTATGGTGATACGATATGACCATAAAAAATGATAGTGATTTTCTAGATGTAACTAATTATATTTATCCAAAATTTTCTAGAGTATATTATATAGAGGATTATTCATGGGCTCTATTTGGATATTCACTACTTTGTGATATCCAGATGAATGGAAAAACTCGATGTTGCTCTCAATGTACAATTTCTTCATCTTGGTAGAATATATTTTGATTTTATTTCCTCCCAATATCGTGTGAGTGACTCTAAATATTTTGATGACGCTGTAATTTATGATGATAATGATACTCTTCTTCCCAAAATTAATAAGGGTTATTTCATCACACCATTTATAAAATAATTTGGTAGAAATAATCATGTACAGAAACTGTTTAGATGTGGATTAGTATTCCCCCACAACATCTATTCCCCATATAAAAAATTTTCAAGAATATTTAGCCATGTATAAAAATTTTGGGGGATGATGGATGAATTTTTTAAGAATTTGGCATGATTGGAATTACCTAGTGAATTCAAAATAGTATTATATCATTGTTCTCCAGTAGTAACCCATCCTTCGGATTTTATGAGAGAGGTTTCTCTCGGATTGATGAGTTCCATAAGAGACAATATGAACTTCTTCCATGATGCAGTAAATCTCTCCTTATTCAAAGAACCAGAGGAGGATTTAATCTAATCCATATAAATATATGTATTTTTTGCTCATTTAGAACATCTTAAAGGGTAAACGTCGCTTCTCAATGTTGTTTCCATTCCATTTTAGCTTTGATCATGGGGGAAATTCTATATTTGGAGATAATCAATTATGGGCTCCATCCAATAAGAGGTGGACATCAGTTCATCACATTCAAGGGTAGTTTTGACCATATTTCATTACTTTATATCAATGATGATGACTGATGCGACCATCCTTTGGTGTGTGATGTGGAAAATAACTTCATCTTGGCCAAGACCAACCATGAATGAGGTTTCATTACGCAGTGTTTCAACATGATCATTATGGTATTATCGCACATAATGCAATGTTATTTCAAAATGGATCTCTTCCATCAACCCCCTTACATAATCTGTGAGAGGATCAAATTTCTCCATCATTTTTTATTATGAATCATCCAATTTGGTAAAGTAGTAACTAATAATACAAATTAACATTATGGTAGGATATCTTCCACTCTAGGGATATTTATTATCCAATAATGAGGTCTTGGTATTCAACTTCATTATTAGTACAACCATTGAACAATGAAAAATAGTTGTAAAAAAAATTTGTTTGGAAAAACAAACACAATTCCTAGAACATGATGATTGTGTTTTGGGTTTTCTATCCTATTATTTGATTTGACTTTGGAAGGAACTGTCAGAATACATCTATCTTTTTCAGGGAGTATGATGTTCATTGAAAACCTTTTTTCCTAGAAGATCACTATCCAATATTTTACTTTCTATGGTGGGATGTTCTATAAAGAAATAAAATAGGTATTTCCATTCATTTTCACCTATGAAAAAAATTATATGTCATATATTTTTTAGAATAACTAAAACTTTGGATAAACTCACAGAAGAAATAAGATGTAGGTAGATTTACTTTAGCAGTTCAGTAAATGAGAGAAAGTGGACTTAATGGGGATAAAAGAAATGACTCGGCTATTTCACAGCCATGATGACTGAAAGTAAACTCTTATCAACACTAAAATATTGGGTATCAATACATAGCATCACTTGAATGAAGTATTAGACATTTATTTCACTCCCTGCATCATTTTTCTATGTGAGGATAGCACTAAGTGATTTTTCCATGGAGGCCACATATATGATGACCATTTTCCATTCCAATGACGACATCAAAAATGGTGGTTTCACTTAGAACTAAATAAGAATCTCAATGGATTCTTTTAATTTCTCATCAAATTTTTGGGTGAGTCCCTTATTAATTAACATTGTGAAGGGGGTATTTTTCTGCCAATTTGGCTACCAAATGCCAATTATAAGTGAGGTTTCCCTAGATCCCCCTATGTTCATTGAGATTTTGAGGGGGTTAAATTGTTTGGTTTTCTTTAGTATTTTATTTTCCAACCTCTATGGAAAAGTGGTGTACCAAAAAACCAAGGAATTTAATGGATATTTTCTGCAATGTCGCTTCAGCAGATTTATCTTCAAACTATACTACTACAACTGATTGATAACTTTTCTAATGATCTGTGAATTGATCACCTAGGTGTTGGGATTCAAACATGAGGTCTTCTCCATAATAATATTCTATTCTTCCAAAAATGTTCATTATGATACGAATCATGCTTCATTGGTTGGTATTTCTTTAATTCATTAATGTAAATGTCTTGACAGGATAACAAAAGATCCATTGAGGTGTTATGTAGATGGTGGATTCCTCATATACATGGCCATATTTTTTTTATTCATCCAAAATAACCATCCTTTAATGGATATTCCAAGAATCTAGTAGTATCATCGAACAAGAGTATTGTGATCAGAAATATGAAATCACCTTCTTGGAAATGTCAATTAGGTTCTCTTAAATCAAAGCAGACAATAGTTTTCCTGCTCTATTTCAATACAGGGATGATAATGGAAATCCATATTAGGTATTTAACTTCCTATAAAAATATATATTTTATCAGTTTTTCATACACTAACTTCTCATTAGTAGTATTGAGTGGGTGAATAATCCTAGAAGCCTACTTGAATCCTCAATGATCATCGGTTAGGACTAAATTGTGTGTAGACACATGGGGATTTACCTCAGAAATTTTTGTGTAATTCTAAGAGAGAACAAGTGGATGTTTATTTATAAATGAAATATACATCACCCTCTCCTCTACAAGAATGAAATCACTAATCAAAATAGGTAGTAGGTCTTCTTCTATTCATATATTCACCATCCTAATCTCATAGATGTTGGTGAATATTCCTTCCTCAATTGTGGGCTCTTCTTCTTCACCCTCTAAGTCAGCTGATGAATTTTTAGACATGGTAGCTTATATTAGAGAACATATATAATTACTGAGTAGAGAGAGAAATTGGGGAAGAGAAATTTTTATCACCAAATACTAGATTAATCATACAGATATTTCAGATCATATTATTTCCTTTTACACTATCATTAGGGATAATAGGATCCTTAATTTTTGGGATTAAGTCAACTTCCTTAATCAAATATTTTGATATCACATAATTTCATTCAATAATACTCCATATATTCACATGGGTAGTACCCAGGCCATTGGAGGATGTAACCTGTATATAATTATCCACAATTGGTGGTTTTCCATTTCTATTTAGAGGTTAGCCTATGAGTATAAGCCTACGTAGGAATCAAAGGGAGTGTTCTCACTTTGTAGTATTCTAACCCTCCCATCATTCTAGTATTCCAAACACCAATTAAATTTTGAATGTCCCTACATGAGGATATGAATCAAAGGTATCCCATTTAGTACATTATATGTGGTTTTGTTTTGGATAACCTAAACTCAACAATATATATGATAACCCAAGACCAAGATTTTAACTTGATCTTCCTAAGAGGTATTTTTTCTATAATATCACACCCTTTACTAGTTATCTTTATCTGAGATAACCCCCTTTATATATCCCAAATGTTATAGGGTCTAAATTGGAATAAAGCCATTTCCAAAAATATTTTCAATATAATCATTTCAGATATCAACATTATTGAGTTTTATAGAAACATATTGGGGTATGACATGTCCCTATATGACATATTCGTCATCCTATTCAATGAATGATATAGAGATATAGAATGAGGATGACATATTTTACACTTGATAAACCTCATATTTAGTGATTTTGGTCTCGATATCATGTGGGATATAGATGTATTCAATGAGTGTCTTTATTTGTTATTTTTAAAGATAGAGCACATCCCTGATTGAGACTTTTGATGGAACAACAACCATCTATTTTATAATGAACTACTTTTGTGTATGTTGTTGGGAATTTATATTATTTAGTTTCTACCATGATTATGAACCACGAGATAGTGTGTCTATGATAGGGAGGCCTAGTTATTAAGAACATGTCAAAGGTTCCTATGATACAAATGGCGTGGGTTACACTGACCTCTCCCTTTGTCTAAGATGATTATAAAATCGTAACCCCACCAATAAATTATAAAATATGATTGGGCTAAGAAGCCTATTGGAGGGATCTAGTATACTTTACCCATGGGTATTAGATACATATATGTACTATGTAGGGATCTTATTGAAATATTGGGTTTGGCCACCCTGACACATTCCCCAATATCCTCAACTCCAACACCTTCAGCCTCTGGATCCTAGATCATATACATGTAACTCATACTCAGATGAATAATCATTATCAAAAAATGGATCAATTTAGTAAAATATGATAATATATCCAAATATGATCACTCCATCCTATGATTGTTTAATTTGGTGGGGTGGTGACCGTTCTCTGTACATTTAAGAAAGGAAGTCTATAGGAGTCAGAGCTTGTGTGGGAGATAAATAAAACTCTTACCAATCTATAATTTTCTATATCTGATGATTTCATCAACCTTTTCATGTTGTATTTGATGTAACCACACCAATTTATTGAATCATTATAGGATGGAAACTTTGTACCCTCATGGTTGAAAGATATCAATCTACTATCTTTCTAGTCATCTGGTTATCGAACTTCTGTGCATAGCTAGCTAAAAATTCAATCAAATCACTCTCTTCTTCTGGTTAGGTGGTGGCTACATAGGTAGCCTATACCTTGATATATTATAACATCACCTTAGTAAAATCAACCATCCTTTGGATGAAATCAATGAAGATGAAGGAATAATAGATGGTGTGACCTAGCCTCTTATGAAAAGGGATGTAGTTGGGATGAAAAGTTATATTGTACTAATTCGGTTTCCTAGACTGTGGAATCTTGAGTATTTTATTTTCCATGGAAACAAGGAGCTAACTGGGGATATTATTATTTCATAAGGAGTATGATTTATTAATCTGATACTCCAATCATGAGAGACCCTAATATTATTTTCCTTCATGTTAAGTAAATTTTTTGTGTTTTTTCCACTCTATAGGAAGTGTCAGGTGATTCATGACCTTTATAGATGCTTCAATGGGAATTAATAGTGTTTTGAGGGTGACAAAAGTGGTCTCAAACTTCTAATACCATTTCCCTTCTACTGAGGGAATTATTAAAGTTTTATCCTAGGTTTGATGAATGACATATTTGAGGTGTTGTGTTATTTTTAAAACTCACATAATCTACCAGGATACATTATTAGGATAAAAGTGATTTTTAGATCATCTGGGATATTTTAAGATTATATTTATAGTAGTTTCTCTTAAGAGAGATGGATTTTGAGTGAATAAGTTAATCATATTCTATATGGATATCAAGTTACAAATTATCTCATTTCCATGAATCTTTCATTTTGAGAAGTCACTAATAGTTATTTTTATTAATGTAGAGAAGAATTGGGAAATTAATTCATAATGATGGTTTTCCCATTATACAATGGACACTATTGGGAGACTATTGTACAAAATGAAGGTTAGCATTGTTAGAGTATGTACAATCCAACTTCCCTAGGTCACCCCTTTTGATCTAGTGGTCCCATCATAAATCCATATCAGGACACAATTTTGTGAGATGTTATTCAGTATCTCTCATTCTATAAATGGTAGTGAAGGTTAGATTTCAAAAATTGTGGGGGGGGGGGAGTTTATCCACCCATTTTGGATATGATTTCTCCTCAGTATAAACAGGTGTGCACCACCCTTCCTTTGATTCCATTCACGTAGTCATGTATTTAAATACATTGAGACGTTCTAAATGTACCACTATTTTGGATTCCTCCCATATATATAGAGAATGCATGTCTTTTTGAGGTGTCCCTACTTTAATCCCCTACTAATTCCAGATAGTTGTTAAGACCAAATGATCTCCCATAAGGGAAGAGGATATTTCCATAATAGAGTAAAGTCAAAATCACCTAGGAATTCTTCATTTATATAGACTGACTACATGGATTACAAGCTGACCTGAAACTATGATGATGATCCCATAGGTGGATCATCTCTTTTATAATGTGTGGGATGAAGGATATTCATCATTGTATTAAGATTATACCCAGTGGATATTTTTACCAATGTATATACTCATTTTATTTTATTATACTTTTTTTCTCAATCTCATACAGTGCCAATCATTCCTTCTTAGAGTGAATTTAAAATCTTCACTATGGTGAGTGGGATGTTGCAACACCATTCTATTTATCCTCTATAGTGATGCACTATTGATATAGAAACTCATTGTTCAAGGGTTCCAATTTGTGGTTCCTCGAATGAATACTCATACATGTAGATTTGGTAGGTGTATCTAGATTAACCTTTTCTCATGGTTCGTTTCCCTTATTGTGTCCCTCTTTGTTTTTATATTGATTCATTTAATTTATTATGTTAATGGTGATGACATTACCGAAGTTTTATTGTGAATTTATAGATATCCCATTAACCATAGTATAAGATTGTGGGTCATCAACACATTCAATATGTTCATTTTTCTTACACTTATCCATATTGAAACATCTGAAATTATGACACCTATGAGGTTTGATATCTTTCTATGTATGATCCTCCTGTATTAGTCTAGGAATAGTGACCTTGAAGGTGTTTCCATTCATATTTTCCCAATGGCCCCCAAATAGAAATGGTTTGTCTTGTGTTAGAGGAAATTAATGTGATGCCAACTGTTAATATTTACGCCAACCTAGAGAAGAATATTTTTCTTTCAAAGTAATGATAATGATGAAAATACCCCCATACTTAGGGGATAGGTCCTATTTTGGAAAACCATTGGCACATGTTTATACTATTGATTAGGATTTTATGTTTTTGGTCAATAATTTGATAACTTCTTGGATGGTAATTGAGATAAAATTCACTTATCCCAATAGGACATTGTTGATCTAGAACCGCCACTATTTTCTTTAGGACAACCTTGGGGGTTATGAACATTTTGATTAATATTGAGATAAAAATTCCCCCAACCTATGAGGTAGAGTTGGTTTACAACTGCCACTGATATGTTATGAATCCTCTCAAGGATTTATGATCTGAGAAGTAAACATGGTGATAAATATTCCCCAATAACTATAGCATGTGTTTTCCCTTAGATAGCTTCCACGGAAGTAGCTATTTTGGCCAATTGTATTTGGTATATTTGGGATTGTGTATGAGCCGGGGGCAATGTAAGCCCATTATAATGGTCATTTTATATTGGATTTTTTTTGTTATATCGAAACATCACCATTCATGTTTGAAAATTGATCCCATTATTTCAAGGGACTTGGCCTAAAGGCCTGTTGAAAACCCACTCCCTCTTTTTTTATGTCTTTTGGACATTAATTTGGGGGTATTTATCTATATTAACCAAACAGAATGAGAATTAATAGTTCCACTAATTATTTCAAAGGACATTTCATTACAGGATATTGTATCGAGAGATTTTTGAATTCTAGGAGTGAGGTGAAGTACAATGCTCCATAATTTCCCAATACTTGGATAGAACATCCTGATGAGTCTTTCGTGATCATTAGTCAATGAGTTACATTTAAATTATAGAATGTTTTCTTAAGATTTATATTACGATTTCTCAGTTTTGGGTTCCTAACCATGGATAATGTGGCCAAGATCAGTTGACAAGAATATATATTGATATTATGAAGTTGATCCTTGTATCATGTATTGGTGATATTTCTATCCTTAAACCATTGATGAGTTTCTCATATATTTTGTCTTAGGTAATGTATTCAAACCTTCTTTTTCTCATGTGGGATCTCATTTTAAAAATTAGAGGGCGGAAGGAACATGGTGGGGAGGTTTTTCTATCTAACTCTATCTATATATCTATTTCATCCTTCTCTACATTGTACCTATATGCCTCCATATTGAAAGAATATAGAGGATTATTCTCTGGGTTACCTGAAGATCGTTTTGAAGTGTTACTGATAGAAAATGTTTAACTATATATGATTGAACCTTGTATTTCATGATCCACTCTCTATAAAGGAATCAGATTTCTAAGCACCCATATAAGTTGAGGATTATAGTGAATGGGAGGATTTCCATGTCCAAGGGAGGTATAACTGTGGGTAGTTTTACCACAGGGGATTACAAGGGTAGAATATCTATGATACATATCCACACTACCTTGACGAGGACTCTTGAGGTAATGTTATTCTACTTTGTATTAGGAGTCAATGGACCCTTGAGGTATGGCAGATATATGTCTAACAACATCACAAAAATTGGAATTGAGAAGACTATAGATACGAGCCTCATTATGTGTCATGGATTTGATATAATAACCTACCATTTTAGGATGATTAGGGATATGCACCCAATCAATGAAATATTTTAGAACATATTGATAACCATAGTGTGCTGTAATAATATGATCCCACTACTATAAACATGTTGTAGTTTTTCGATGATATTCTATATTACCTATAAGATTATGATCCATCCAATGGGTGGTTTTGGGAATTTCCTAGCCAAACATAGCTGAATTGGGTATATGATCCTAGTTATGATTTTCATTCCCCATCAAGATATATTGATGGACCTCCTGAATGGGAAAAGGGATTTCAGCCTCCACATGTATATCCTCTAATGGATGGTGGTATAGTTATTTATTGGGGGATATAGGTATGTGATTATGGATTCCAAGAGCTGGAAGATAATTACATGTCAATTCATTGACATGAATATGAACATATCTTGAGGCATTTTCTACTCTAACTTATGGAGCCCTCGTTGGAATGGGGATATGATCTCAACACTTTCCCTTAATTTAATGTTGTTAGTTTTTTTTCTAATAATATGAGCATATCATTAGTCGTGTGCCTATACAACTTTCTAAGTATCTACTGATATAAGGATATGAGCTTGGTCTTTTTCTTTTGGAGTATTCCACATGTATTTTTTCCATGTGATTATGATCATGTCCTGGGGAATGTGCCGCTCTAAATTGTTAAGTGTTGTTCAAATATGGATATGAGCCGAATCATACGCCTTTGGAGTATGCCTCCAAACATTTTTGTTAGGATTGTTCACCTATATTGAGACAATATCCACACTCACTTGGTGATACATGGTAGGAATGGAGATATGAGCCCAATTTGGTGCCATTTCCTTATCAAAATATACTTATAATAATCCAGGATGGTAGAAGAATGTGTACATGATTCATAGGACACACATGTTTGTACAGATTATGCTAATGTGATGCTCTGGCTAATGGGATATGAATATATTCCATTTCCTATCTCTATAATAGTACCAGAATATACTGATAGAGTTCATTGTCAATTTCTAGAATGTAATTAAACATTATCAAAGTCTATATTGGATTGTTTTCCATTACATTTTATATCAAAAATGTGTATTGGATGATATCTTCGATTGTAGGGTGATATTACCACACCTATCCTCCTTATCACATCATAATATGATTATGGGATTCATGTGTGTGGGTAGGGTTATTTCCCCCATTCTTTCAGTAGGAATATGTGTTTATAATTAATCATGGAGGGAAGGGGTATGAGCCTGGCTGCTGGATTCCGTTGCTATATTATGAAGGGATTCACCAGTAGAAAAATTGATATGGTTCTACTCACTTTTATACCTATATTATTTTGTACAACATTACTTCCTTTTCACACTTTTATGATTATCCATTATAGTAATGTGTTAGGTGGATCCCTCAGTAGGAAACTAAGGGGCACTAGAGGGATGGTGCTACTGATAGGGGTTGACATGGGCCCTCTTCATTGGATCTTGAATGAAAATGAAGCCATAGGTTAATCCTTCATCTACAATTATCATACACTTAAAGTTCTTATTATTTCACTCCAGGGATAAGCTTCTAATGTGGTGGGAAATTCCACTTACCACCACTGGTTTTTCTTAATCTTACTCCGAACATGATGAGTTTTCTAGATTTAGAATTTGGAAACGTGTGCATCCTCAATGGTCAAGATCATAACATGTCTATTTTATTCCAACCCCACTATATTCTCCACCTAATTATGAAGTTTTTAGGTGGGGGAGTAATTCTACAGAAAATAGGGGTTTCATCTATATAAGATGTGGCAGAACAGTTTTTTGATGAAGATGTGATCTGGGTTCGGGGTATTGTTGAGAATAGAATCTCTGGTAATGAAAGATAAAGAAAATAAATTCGACAAATCTATGAATCATAAAATTTATGATATGTTCTCAATAAAATAAGAACAACTAAAACATTTTTCCATTATTATTCTTGGTTTTTCCATCTTTCTTAGGTGGAATTGGCACATCGAAAATAGGGTTATTTCATGGGAACCACTATTAAAAAAGATTTTATGTCAACTGTAATGTTTTATTTTTCATCAATGAATAAAAACAAAATTATTCAATTCAGGATCATGTAATATTTTTTTCATTTGTGAGACTGACATTAGGATAACCATTTTTTGTGTTAAAAATGAATGGTGTCACATGATTATGAGACATGGTACATGATGCCTATAATGATTAAATTATTTTTTTCATTACAGTCCTTAATAATTGGTTTTCCATGTATGTTTCCTTTTTGAGGGACGATTGGGTAGTTTCATGTATGGTTTCACAATCCCATACACCCGGTTAACCATGTTCTTTTCTTAGAAAATTCCAATAACTCCCACATCAATAACAAGGTAAAAAACTACTTCCCAAAGGTAGGCGGTCAATTAGGGTTTCAAACCCAACATGGAATAGGAAATAACATTCTTTCAGAGGATGGGTGGTAAGGATCATCACACCCATTGGGGGGATATTATTACCTATTCTATAGATCTCTTATAGATTAATTATATGCTTGATAATCACTTCATAAAATTGATAAGGGATTGTTTACCCTTAAGGAATGATTGGGTGTCGAATAAATTTTCATGTAATGGGGGAGTCTATTAATGAGAACTCTTGTATATATATTATATTATTCATCTATTTCGAATTATTTTATAGAAATGGGTAGCAAAATGTTTTTAGAATGCAAACATCCAAGAAATTTATATTTTACTATCTTCTTGGGAGGTGATTAAATATTTTAAATAAGATATTAAACATTTATGAGGCATCCTATGTATCTTGCATAAAACTTGAATGAAAACCCATGTAGTTCATTTAAACCATGTTGTTTTACATTATGTACAATTGACTTATATGGGAGAACCTATGCACTAGATATGGATCTCTAGCCTCAATAAGGAATCTAATGCATCCACCTTACATAAGAAATCAGATTCATCATAGTTGTGTTATACCTTCTGGAAATTCCCCAAGGTGTATTTCCATGTATGGGGTATGTCATATAATTCCACTGAATAAGGCTTACACTAGGTATCCATTTTTTTGGTTATTTTATGATTCAAATTATATGATCACTTAAAATCCATAATCCTATTAGCTCCATACTTTGTGTGAGAAATAAGAGATATCAATTGATTAGTCTCATACCATATGGATTATAGAATTATGCACTGGGGAATCTATTATGGGTTGTTTGGTATGGAGATTAGGGCATTGAAATTATTATTGTGTATCCTATATATAGAAAGAATCATAGTCTTCATAGTTTTATTAACTTCTCAAACCACTAGTGTAGAAGGGAGAAAGATGAACCCATAAGAGTTTATGGGTCTCATGGGTTTGAGTGTCTATGACAGGGAGGGAATTACACCGAAGCAAATGGTTATTATAGATCATTATTTAGGATGGCATCATATGTATCCTTTTTAGATAGTACTAATTGTTCTTATAGTTTAGTTTGGGGGTATTCTTGAATATGTCCACTAGAAAAGGTCTTCATGTCTGAGGGTGTATACTTGACATATCATGAATGTATCCCTATAATTTTATAAATGTTTTCATAATATATTTGAGGATGTTTGTAAAAGTCCTAGTTTCCTAGAGGATATGTCCAAAGACAATAAAATGATCATGTTTAATTTCGCGAGGATGCATCATGTTCTAGATAGTTTGTCTAAAGACATTTCATGACCTAGATGGAACACCTACAAGATGTTTTATGACCTATATGGAATCTCTAGAGGATGTCGCATGACCTGAATTACATTTTTGGAATATTTAATAAGACATGGTTGATGTGTCCTAAGGAATTCTCAAGATATTAATGACATGTTCTGGGGACTTCCCAGTTCTTGGGTGAAATATCCGTAAAAATTCACAAGACTAGGTCGATATATCAAGATGACTTCATAAGATATGGGTGAAAGGTACTAAATACTTAAAAAGACTAGTGTGTAATGTTATGGTTTGGTCATAAAATATGGATAGTCCAGTGTAAGAGAATGAATATTATAATATCCATCTTCACTTAATACTTCCATATTTTTCTATCTTTATTTCATATGGGCCCCTAGGTTCTTCAATAATTAACATGATTAGATTTTTCATGACCAATTACACATATATAATCTATTTCACATAATCTTTCCTTTCCAAAGGAACTAATTTGTGTGATATAAATGGAAATAAATTCAATAAAATATTTATTTCACTTGACTGCTTAGTGCGTTCCCCAAATTTTTTACTGGTGAAAGACTCTCATGAATGCATGATATTTTACTATCATAAGTATTCTAATCTATGGTCTCATGGTCTTAAATTCCATATTATGTGTGATTTTTTAATGTGATAGAGATAATTATTGGTGTATCCAACCAAGTTACAGATCTCCTTCTATAGTGTGTATATCACAGATATGATCTTGAGTTAGTGGAGGGAGTATCCCATCATGTGCTTCGTATGATCCTATTTCGGGTCATCTAAGGAATCACAAGGTAAACAATGACCATGAGAAATATCTTCCATCACCATATTTATTATACCACAACCTATCAAAAGGATTTTATGTACTCATGTTGACATGTCAAATATTTCTCACACTACTGAGCTGATATGTCTAATTTTTTTTTTGTGAGATCAAGATGCCTTAATAAAACATACTTGTGATAAAGTAATACTTATATGAGGCCCTTTATGAGATTAAGAAATCTTGTTCACGGGTATTAATGTGATTTTTAGTGATCACATGAGTCACATAACCCATTATCTTGAATATCAAAGTATCTTCCCACTATGAGAGACTTCCATCTTTTCTAGATTTATTTTCTCTATTTTTTTATAAGTCTCTCTACCTTTTCACAATCTTTGTTTATCAAGGAATCACATAATCAATAAGGGATCCCATAATGGTGCATGATTAATGTCATATAGATTCTCTATACGTGCATGTGGCACGTTTTGTGACAAATGTTGGATCTCACAATGGTGCACAAGTATTAACAAGAAACCATTATCATAGGTTATATAAATCTTTATCTATATCCATAGTTTGGTCAAAACATGGGTATATGTTTTCCAGTGGCCTTCCCAAAAACGTCTTCCCCTGTGAAACCTATAGACACTATTTATAAAACAGTGGGCATGGGGATGTCCTATACTCATGGTTATTGAAGAAATGTGGGTATAGGTCCTTCCTGTTAAAATTTTTCCCATGGATATAGGGATGACGCATTGCCATGGATTTGGAAAAACATCATGATTGACTTGTTTCCCAGTACTGAGACATTACTTATAAAATGCATCAGGTTTTAATTCACCATTCTCACAGTGTATAACATGTAGAGGGTTGGGTATGTACCTTTGTGTATGAGAAATGTGGATCACATCATTCATTACATGATAACATGGAGGAAGGTCTTGATGGTATGACTTTATCTCAACCTACTTAGTGATAATTAATGGTCCCAAAATGAGTGGGGAAATCTTTCCTTTCTTCCCCAAACATCAGTGACCTAACAGGAATATCACTAAAAAGAAAACTTGATCACCTATAGAAATATCCAAAGGTATCCACCTGTGGTTGGAATATGATCTCTGCCTGCTCTGGGTGGAAATCATCATATTTGAAAATTGAGGAACACTCTTGGAGTTCTCCTGAACAATATTTGGCCCCATAACTGCTACCTCACCTACCTCTTGACAACATAGCAGTGAACTAAATAGACTCTCTTACAATTCCTAATAAGTATCCATCTGAATAGAATCTTGGTAACTATTATTGTAATATAACTCAAAAAAGGATAGGTAATCAAACCAAGATCCATTGAATTTAATGACCCATGTTCAAAAAATTTATTACAATTTTTTTATAGTCTTCTCTGACCCTTCATATATTAGCCGATGGTACACCATTCTCAATCTCAGTTGAGTCCCTAAAGCACTTTTCATTCTAGGACAAACCTTTTATGTAAAAAAAGAATCTATATATAAAAAATTTATTGAGGGTACTCAATCTAAGTGAAGAATATTACAAGCATATAGATTTATAGATCATCAATTGTTTGAGTGTATATGGTGTACAAAAAATGAACATATTTCACTATCCAATTGATGATCACATAGACTATATCACAACTCCCAGGGGTAGTGGGTAAACACAACAAAGTATCCATAATTATGTTATCCTACCTAGTGGTATGGAAGAAGTTCATTAGTTTCTCACTCATAGAGGCATAGACTACTAATCTCATACATTAGTGGGCCCATGTCTTCAGATAACAAAAAATAAGGAAAAATAATTTTTGGAAAATATAATGCGACTAGTAAGTCAGGTATAAATGGAGCTCATATGGATAAAAGGAAGGGAAAGAATGGTATCACACATGGAAGAATATAATAATGATGTTTTATAGACTTTACTACATATAGTACTAATTTCCTAATCACCATCTTTTGGAGTTTTATATACTATATAAACAAGGACTTCCTTCAATACATAAACCTATCTACTACTCTATTGAGTACATGTAGACTATACCTACTACTAAGGATGCCAACATGATATGTCGACAACTAACTATATCTATCTTTACACGATATGTAAACCTTTCCTTATATATTTGAAAAAAAACTACCAACTATGCCTCATCTTGCTGCATTGCCGACACTATCTCTGAGGTGTTGGCTAGTCTCTATAGAAATGATCAATATCCCCATAGCTAAAACGTTGTGGTACTCTTTAGTGAACTGAATAAACAGATCCTTCGTCTACATGAATACTGATTCCCTATTTTCTTTTATCATCCTTTATTTTCCTATTAATAAAATTCATTTACTCATGAGAGAAATATCAGACACTCACCCTCTATAGGTTTGAAGTAAGACTTACACATTTTCCTCCTATAAAAGCTTCTAAAATATGATCACGATATGAAGTAAATGTTGTTACATTATAACTTCAAATATCATAACATTACATTTGAGATCTACTTTATTTTATATATATAAATTTTGATTCTTTTTCACCCTATTCCCAAATAAAAATTTCGAAAATAAATGTAACACCATAAACTCGGTAGAGTTTATAGAGACAATCATAAAACCATTTTATAATTATATAAAATCTTGGAATTGGTCTACCTTCATTGTTTCATGGATGTTGTTCTTTAGAATCATCACAAGGAAGGATTTATAATTAAGACATTATCATCTCCAAGACTAACTCATGGTAGTCCACCATCTCCTAGTAGGTCATCAAAACCTAGTGGATTCCATAATCACTCTCCCACCCTCATGGGTTTGATGTAGCTCAAAAATTCTCTCAATATTGTCTAGATAATAAATTGTATCATATAGGCATTATGTACCCTGGAATTCTAGAGAATGTTAAATGTGAAAATACCATGCAAGGTTAGTCATAGTCCTCTAAGTGGATATTTATTGTAAAAGAACTATCCGGGAGAGTCCACAATGTATGGTGTCTATATCCTAGATCACTTGTACCAGTATAGAATATTACAAGGGAAAATAACATGCACCACTATTGGTGGCATGGATCACTGTGGGATGTCGCAACATGCATTCGCATCAAATATTTCTAAGGTTGAATATATGTAACCTGAAAAACACTATGCACATAACAAGTCCTCTCTAGTATATGGGATTTGAAAAGTTCCTCCTACAAGTCTACCCATGGACCAATGTATACCCTTCCTATCACAAACCCTTGTCTTCATCCCTAAACATTAATTATATTCATATTTTTCATACACAAATGAAACAAACTTCTTAATTAATATAAATAACTCTAATAAATATATATCTGATCAAAATGAAATCCCAGATATATCACATAATGATAAAATATCCCAAAAAATTTCATAAATTAAATAATTTAAAAAGTATACCACAATGAATTAAAAAAAGTATATATATGGTGTATGAACCAACATGCATTGTTTTTTTAGACATGTACTTAGAATCCACTGGGAATTGAGTGGTTTTTTATACTCTTCCTCTAGGAAACCATGACTATAATATCCCATGGTATCCACTAGTAGTAATGTTTCTCATCATCTTGTGCACATACCACTCCACATCTACTACGAATCATGTAATTTAATCATTGGAATCAATTAGGAATAAAAATAACACTACTCATCATCCAAAAGTAATATGTTGAGACACTCCTTATAATCTTTTAGTCTTTGAGTATTACACAACAAATCCATGAGACATCAGCATATCCCCACCCAGTTCATTAGTCAATAATTAAAATCATCCAAAATCATTAACCACCCCCTCTAAGAGACAAACATTTCATGATAGTCCACCTTATTTGGGAACCAAAAACTATACATCCATATTCCAATATAATAGGGAAGAGAATTCAAACAATAAGAGTATATTATCATGTGTATAGATATAAACATACAATACATGTGATCATTATCATACAATAATAAAAACCCCAAAATGTATACATGGAATTATATAAAACATATATCTCTAATGGGCTACAAACGAACCCACATGGGATCATAATGAATCATGCAAAACGCATCTATCATAACATTATACAAGTGTGAATGAGAGCCCATGAATGTAAAAAATTTCCTAACACATGGATGTTAACATCAATGATAAGGTTTTCTGAATATTTCATCACCCTAACTATAATCTCACACCAACTAAAACACAATCAATCACCATGGAATCAATGAATATGTTCTAATCCAACACAATAAGAGTTATAGAGTAAGTCGGTGAGAAAATAAAATAAATTTACATGAAATTCAAACATAAGGTCAATATTCCTCCATAGGTTCCCAAAGATCAGTATCAGAAGGGATACAGAATTCCTCTTGAAAATCAGGGTTCTCCACTATGCATGGAAGGGTCTAAGGTGTGGATGTGTGATAAAAAAACCCAACAAGGTGTATGGGATAATACAAAGGTGTAGTAGTGTGTCATAATATGGCCTATATGAGGTATGATATATGGATACATAGTGGAAATCTCTGGATAAAAACCTCTAGAGTTAAAGAGTGAGACTGTAACATAGAGCAAGAATGAAACCCAACCTGCTGTTGTGCATGGATGATAATTGTAGCATTAGAATTTTTCTTCTAGATATCACTTCCCTTGAAAATATTTATAGTTAGGAGAGTGGATATATTATTAGATGTATACGTAGAATCTATGTAAGAGGTTCAATCAGTGTGAATACTTCTCATAAATCCTCTTATATTCCTTTTATAAATCCAAGAAAAACAATTATGTCCAATAGAAATGGAAACCTCAAATTCAATTAATAAATAATCATTTAATATGATTTAATTTCATGGAACATAGTCATAAGACATTTTCTATAATGTATGTGAAAATTATTCTGTAGTGTGGTGTAAGCTACCACAATATAGCCTTCCCAAACATCCTTCCACAATAGGGGATACTGTGGAACATTTTCGCACATCTACACTATTTTGTAGTCATATAGGATAAGACATAGAATACTTATATGTGACATGGTAATGTGTGATAAAGTGAAGACACCACTTATTTTGGAAGGAAGGTCAAAAAACTCACTATTAACCTTATTTAAGAATTTCAAAACCCTCAGACATTTACCCAACCATCGCTAACTAAAAAACATAATAGAGGAAAATGAAAAAAATAGTCATTTAGGAAATAAAAATTTCAAGGTCTTATATTAATACATATATGATCATGGGAGAACATTATTTTTGTTATCATGTTACACTTAATTCATCATCAAGATAGAAACTCTATGATTTTAATAAAAAATTTATATTTCACGATTCATCAAAAAATCCATTACTTTAAAAAAATATCAAAAACTCAAATTAACCAAATATTGATATGTTAAATTATAAAATAAATTGATTTTAAAAAAAATAAAATTCTCAAATTTTTTAATTTATTTTTTAAAAGAAAATTTAAAATTTAATGAAAAACTACTTTAATTAAAAATATTATATCATTATGTGTTTTAAATAATATTAAATTGTAATTTCATGTTTAAATAAGGTTAATGCAATAGTTAATTTATTTTATAATTATATATTATCATATTTCTAATATAAATGTGGTTGATTTAATTTATTAATATTTTAAACAGCTACTTGAGAATGAAAATTCCTTTTAAATATTAAATCACATTAATTATATGTCCTCTAAATGTAAGAATTTTTAGTTATTTACAAATTTTTATTTAATAGTGGTTTTATTATTCAAATAAATTACTTGATATTTTTAATCTAATATGTTTTTTTAATTTTACATTGTTTTTTATGTGTGGATAAATTCATCAAAGATAATAATAATATAGATATATATTTTTATATACTCTGCAATCATTAGGCATTACATTGGATTCAAAAAAAAAAGATAAAAGAAACATATCAATTATATGAAAAAGAACATTATATTGATATTGTTTTTGTTAATATTAATTTTTAAAAAATTCAATCTATTTTTTAAAAGGATTGGTCGTTTTTAAAATGGTATAAAATTGACACTTGATGTAGTACAATTCAATTTTATTCCTTTGAAATAGAATATTTTACCCATTTCAAGAAAATTAATATTATGTTATTGGTCATTTTGATGATGATAAAAAGAGATAAACATACATCTATAATCACTAAATAAATTAGATTTAATTGATAAAATTAAATATAAAAGAGAAATATATTCTTATTGAAATATATTTTATGTATATAAATAATATTATTCAGTGGATTCATGATAGTCGGTGTCCATCCCGCATGATGGGTAACAAGATTCTACTAAATAATGTTAAAGGGTTAGTTGATGATATATTATTATATACAAATGATGGGTGTTTAAAAATTAAAGGTTGAAAAAATACTATTTATATGAGATTAATTATAGATTTAAAAAATAAAATATATTAATGGTCTTGTACATGGTTTGCTGACTGTGAATTGGTTATGTGGCTCAATTGTTTAAGTAACATTAAATTGGAAATGTTTCAATATCAAGTGAATGTCTGGATGTTTAATTATTAAAGTATAATGAACTTTTTGAAAATTGTATTATTTGGGAAAGCAGAAAATATTTGTCTTAATACTATATAATATGATCACAATATATATAACATGAGTCTTAATCACATTAATTAAAAGTGTATGGGGAATCTATCAAAATTTGAAGTTATTATTCACATTACTTCACTAAATATTAATATTGAAATAATTTGAGACTCATTCATGAGGGAAGAAAATGTTGAAAAACCATAACCATACAAAGAATAATAAATAAACAAATCTATTAAATATATTACACAATAATGCATGTGGTCCTATCAGTCAGGCTGAAACATTGGGTGAGATGAACAAAATTCAAATTTTTTGATAAATAAAACAGTATGGGATTTTCATTGTTTATAAATTCAAATATATTACTATAATTATATATTAAAATATTCTAATCATATGAGAAAAATTTATTATTATCATAATTTGGATTTTCTGATAAAAAATTGTGTCTAAATGTAGATCCATGGAAGTTGTAAATTTTCTGGAGAAACATGGAATAATGTAACAAGTTTTAGTGGTAATAAATTTATAAAATAATATATTCATTGAAATGATGAAATATGGGTTATAGAATATGTACAACTTGTTTTTGGGTGAATGTGTAATCAATCTATACTATTGCAAAAAAGTGGTGAAAGTGGTTGTGTATACTCATTATCAAATGTCACTTCATCCTGAAAAATAGAATATACCTTATTAAATATAAAATGATAGAGAATACTCATAGAATAATCCTATAGTATTCAAAAAATTAATTAGAATAAATAATAAAATTAATGAATGAAAGTTGATAGATTCAATGAATTAATATTTTAATATTGTTCATCAATGTTTCATAACTATAAATATTTCAATAAAGAGACTTAGAAAATATTTCAAAGCAAGGATGTGGGAGTTATTAACCCTGAATAAGACATGATTTTTTGAAATATTTTCTTTGAATAAGTGAATGATGAAGAACAAGTGACAATTTAGGTTTCCGGATAATCTAAATATCAACTAATTAATAATGATTATAAATTTCAATCATAGAAGGATAATTTTTAATATAGAACCATCCTATAACTAAAACAAGAAAAAGTATATTTATGTTTTAGTCAAGAAACATTCATAGAGAAAAAATATCAAATAAAGAAAAAAATTATAAGATAAAAGGAGAAACAATTTATATTATTAAATGTAGAAATAAATTATTCAATAATGTAAGAACATTTTAATACTGGGAGAAATCCATTAAGAAATAATTGGACCACAATGAAAAGAACCATAATTGGGATTTTCTGAATATACATAGAGACCATTACCTAATTAGATCTTAATGGGTCTTGAAAAATAAAACTAATTAACATTATAATGTTTTTTATAGTAAAATAAGGTTGGTTTGTAATGAATATGCATCTATCAATGTAGATAATATCATAATGAGTATTCTATGTTGAGAGGAATGGGAAAAAATTTGGCTCCTTATTGTATGTTTTTAAAAATGATGTTCATAATTTATCAAATGGATGTGAATATTAAATTTATAAATAGATCATTGAATTAATACTATTTATTGAATAATTAATAGGATTTATTATTGGAAACAATGGTTCCATGTTGTGATTTTGAAAATGGTGTTATATGACCAAAAGAAATGAACACATGGTTGGTTATTATGATTTGAATTTTATAGGATAATGATGGATTAAAAAATAATAGGATTTCATAATATATATATATATATATATATATATATATAATTTTCAAATTTATTAAACCCTTGGTTATTGTGTAAATGGATTCTATACTATCTAGTGGCCATACGAAAAATTCTATTACTTAGTTTGAAAATATGACTTGATCAATATTTTAGATTCATATTATTTGACAGATAACATATTTTTTTGGATTAAATTTCATAAAATGGAAGTGAAATTATTTATCCTCTGGTTAAAATGTGAAATAAATGTCTTGAAGACATTTAATATATAAGAATAAAAAAAATTCTACTCTGATTGTGGTTTAAATGAATCATGGTATATATGAGGACTGTGAGGTTGTAAATTCAACATTGTATCAAATAATTATTAGAAGTGTAATATAGCATACATAAGATAGGAAGGGTATATTATAGTATAAATCCCTGAAATCATGATATAATAGTTATCCAAATAAAGATCATTTCATAGAATAGAAGATGATATTGATGAATAATGAGGGAATATTGGATTGTGGTTTGGCATCTAAGCCTTAAGAAAGTTAGGATTTTTTTGAATTATCATACGTTAACAGATATGTAGATATTTCTAATAAAAAATACATAATTGGTGGATCATTGTCCATTGGAATAAAATTTTATGTATGGTTATGTAATAAAAATGATTAGGTGTCATTTTTTATAAGAGAGGAAAAATATATTAAGGTGAACATGGATTGTACAAAATTGATATGAATAGAAAAAAAAAT
This sequence comes from Viscum album, assembly GCA_963277665.1. Classification (NCBI taxonomy): domain Eukaryota; kingdom Viridiplantae; phylum Streptophyta; class Magnoliopsida; order Santalales; family Viscaceae; genus Viscum; species Viscum album. The sequence continues at coordinate 345,358,078 of OY728156.1, forward strand.
TTAAGATCATATAGATGTGGTATTACAACTGATTACAATAAAATGCAACAATAATTTAATTATTTACTTAATTATGAATTTATTTCAACACTATCACATAAAGAATACTAGTATCTAGTGTCACATTTAATGATAAAGTGAGACCACATAATTATAAAAAAATAAAAAGACAAAATCATGTATTATAGATCATTACTTAGCCATTATTAAACATTTTTTTGAGAAAAAAATATTTAATTATTGAGGTAATGTAATTCCCTAACAGTAATCAGGTTTGAGTTTTCCCTCTCCCCATTGAACAATTCTTCACTTGTATATTTCTTATCCTTTTAGTGATTTATCATTTTGTTTAATATTACCACTATTTGTACACACAACACATGAGAACATAAAATTTTAAATAATTATTTATTATAAAATATGGAAAATTTATTATGAATATACTCTTTATCATGTATAGTATCTTGTGATTCAACTATCATAATACTAGATAATTCCATTATAGATATTCTATTAGGATATCGTAATAAGAGTTTATAAATGTCTGAATGTGATGATAATTGGAAATAATAAACCTTATAAATTTTTTAAAAGTGGGAGAATATTATTTAGCTACATGTGTAGAATATTACATATGGGAAGAATATGATGAAAAAAAAATATTTTCACTGTATAAGGAGTATCATAAACTAAGGGTTAATTTCTAGGAGAAATCAATTTAGAAGATCATATGGATTATTGATAACAAAATATAATTTTGATGAATGATGGATCTAATGGTTTTAATGTTGGATTTTTTATCCATTTAATGTCAATTAGATATCTTTTGAAAGTGTTTTTGGGAGGGTGATATAATTTCAGGGAGAATTTTTTAGCAGCATATTATTAAATAAAAATTTCTAAATAATGGGAAAAATTTAGTGGAATTTAAATATTCCCATGATATTTTGGAATTTATGGTATTAAAGAAAAAAATAATAGGATATTTAATATCTATATGAAGGGAAGTATAGTGAAAAAATAATATGTTTAAATTTTTTTCTTGAATTTGAAGATAGAAATGGCATCAAACTGAGTTACATTAAATATATGACATTGAATTTAAGAGTTGATTTGGATATCATTGATGATCTTAATGTGGATAAATATGATTAAAATAGAACAATGATTATTTTTTTGGTGTAATATCATCATTTGATATCATTTTGATTTCATATACTATCTTGAGATCAAAATTTTAACCCTCATGAAAAGCAGTTGCTGGAAGATATGAAGAATTCATTCTCCATAAACAAGTAGTGATATAAGCCTATTGATTTAGATAATAATGTATTGTAGTATGAATTATTTATTATATCAACACAACATTGATATATTATCCATGGATGTAACTTATTGAAAATAAAACATGTTAAAATATAAATTTATTCTAATATTTATTTTGTTGTGTTTTGTTGTTGCTTTTTTTGATAAACATGGGATATTTAAGGAGACTTTTCAAATGTGAAGTTAGGATCATGTTGGATATATATTAAGAAAATAATTAGTGTCACCCACTTTCATCCTTCACTTGTAGTGTGTAATGTGCCCTCAATGTTTCAATAGTTTTAGAGTTTGTGTTTTTTCTTAACCACTAATTCAACCATATCGGTGGTAGCACACTATTTTGTATTCTTATATTAGATTATTATGTAATTTATACTATTTTAAAAGGATATAGTTCGATAAACCATTGAAATATATTATTTTACAAAGGGTTTTTATCTTTTAATTGGGTATGAATAGTGAATACTAGATCACAATGTTTGATGTGTCATAAAAGATACAAAAGAAACATTGTGGGAATACACCATTTGATGGTGGAAATTTCATAATATCTTTTTATTTTCCCTGTTGAGGGTATTTTATCATTATAATATTTTTATTAACATTTATCTATTATTGACGTATAAGTTGGAGGAGTGTAAAAATCATGTATGTGTATTGATTTGGCGAGGGGTGGAGTTATGTTAAATTAGATTTAATATATAAGATGGGTAGAAACAAGATGACTAATTGGGTATAACTATGTTTTTTCATGGGGAAATAAAATGGGAATTGGAAACTATCTCTCAACTTTATTTCCACTGATGTAATAACCATATTCATGTAGGTAATTGAATGTTTGGTGGGGGATACTTGAGTTTTAATAGAAATACATTACCAATACTTAGTGGGTGTGAATTTTATCATTTTAAGGGAAAAAATTTAAAACCCCGATTGAGATGGATCATCTATGGAAAGTATACACTAGTTGAGGGGTCACTTCTTATCCCTTTCCTCCCTCATCTTTCACTCTTCAATTAGAGATTCATCTATTATTGAAATGATGAACTATCTTTGAAATAAGAACATGTAGATTATATAGATGAAATCCCCCAAAATTATATTTGATACCCCAATATTTCTCATTATTTTAGTGTCTAATAGAGTAATTTTGGGGTTTTAGGATTGATTTTTCATCTATTTCATGACCAAAAATTATTTAATGGATGGTAATCAATTTATTAGATGAAACTTATATATATGTTTTCATCATTTACTATTATCCACGTTTTTAATATTTATTTTTCTTTAGTGTATATGTGTGTTGTGATAATGGATACATGGTATTAAAGTTGGAAACAATGAGGTATATGATGTTATTTTTAAAATAATAAAATCTAACAGGTCATGGGTTGTATCTTTTTGAGAAAAAATAATTTTTATAATTTCCATATATGACATCACATATGAAACAAATGAAAATTCTACTAAAAATTAATATTAATGGGTATATATTATACTCACAAAATTATAAAATCAATCATGTATATTAACAAAAATAAAATATAAATTATGCACTATGTAGATCATTTTTGGGAGGAATGATGATATGGTTCATATTTGGGACTATGGTAGATAATTTGAAATGAAAAGAACATATTCCTTGATATTTAGTATTTTTCATTCCACTAATGAAAATTTCACTATAATATATATATATAATGAAAATAGGCTGCATATACATTCATGTTTTATGTGTGGTTTTATGTTACATTATTAATAAAAAATTTCATATGACAATTTGGAACCCTTTAATGAAGATTGAGGATTTATGAGTAGGGGCGGTGTGAATTAATAATATTTAACAAGAAAAAATTATTATCTCATAATCAATTAGTATGATTAAATTATTAAAACTTTATTCAAAGATAGAGAATATTCATATTCATAGATCAACATAAGGATTTTATAGAAGCTAGACTATTCTAAATGAGTTTCTAGTCCGTGGAAATAACCCTCCATACAAATTTTATAATTTTTTACCCCCTATAAACTAATTAATGTAGAATATTCCAACATTTTTTACAATATGTGAATGTAAATATGATGCCAAATATTGAATAAAATTATTTATTACAAATATTTCTTCTTAGAAAAATGACTAATATTTATATTCAATCATTTTGTTTTACTAGGATGATAGAAATCTATTCTAGTAAGATATCTCAATATTTTACCCATTGAATAATTATAACCACCATTCTTAAATACTCATGGTTTTCTCTTTGATTATATACTAGTTTCCTTCAACTTATTTATATATTCTATATATTTAATACAATATCATCACTTCACCAGTATCAATATGTTTTATTATTTTATAAAAATTTTCCCAAACAAGAATCCATTTTTTAACAATATCTATTATTCCCATTATATTAGGAAATCATAACATCAATAATAATTCATATTAATTTGCAATGATTGAATCCAAATAACTCAAATAGTAATTGGGTAATTGAAATTTAGAAATATATTACCAATAAACACTATTAATTGATTATCATAGACTGATAACAAATAAGTTAAAATATGAGAATTTGAATTCAATTTTTTGGAAATTAATTATTCTTAGACACAATTTAGTTAAATATCTATACTAGTTTTCCCATAACTATTACAAATCTTCAAGGACACTATTATAGAAAGTGGGAAAACATCAATTAAATATTATATAAAATTTTCAAACCTCATTTCACTCTTATGTATAAAATATCTTGTAGTTAATTTACATAGATAAAATATTATGAAAATATATTTCACTTCACTAACCATTTATTTACATTTATAAATTTTTTACCACCATTATATAATTTATATTACTAATATTTTATAGTATTACAGAATATGTAAAATGTCCATCATTGTTATATATGAATCAGGATAATATTGCACAACCATTTTTATGACTTAATATTATGTATATCAAAGAAGATGTTTCACAATTTTTTATTTTCCAGTTTAACTATTATAGAATATTGATAAAATATTTCGAATAATATTTAATTTTAAAAACAATTTTACATATAAATAATTAATGGTTAGAAGACCGTTTTAATTTTAAATCAATCATACTAGACTATTTAGTTTTATTTTTTTTATATTCCATTACTTGTTAAGATACATTTAAGAGATTCTCCTTAATTTGGACACCTTCATTGATGTCCCCATCAATCGAATTAATATCATGATGAATTTTTTAAAAGAGTTATATTAATCTAATAAATATGATTTTGATAAAAAATATAACACCTGCGGATATCATGTGATCATGTACCTTCTCATCAATCTCCATTAAACACAATATAAAAACATTATAATTATATATTTTATTATTTTTTTCAAACTCATGATATTATTTTCAATGTAATTAAAAAAATTCAATATTTTATTTACATAGTTAATACCTTTTTGAAAATTCTTCTACAAGAAATATAAATTGAAATTAAAAGAAATCGTTTTTTACCACTTATAAGAATGTTGAAATTATCATTTAAAATATATCTAGTATTAATCAACCCAATCTAAAAAACTATGAGTATAATAATTTTAAAAAAAATATTGAAATAATAATTATTAAAATTTATCTATAATAAAAATGAACTTCGCTATTTATAATTCCCAACCTCTATAATGCTGATAAACCAAATTAATAAATTGTAAGAAAATATACTTTTATTGAACTCAACAAACAAATTACAAAACCTCAAAATTCATCCCCTCAAAGTGTTCTTATTTTATATATTTTATTCTAATTTAGAATTTATCTCATTCTCATTTCATTATAATGTTATTTCACCTTTATTTTCATTCCAATTATATGTTATTTTAATATAACTCACTTTACCCCATTATAAAAATAGAAAACCTATTGTTAATGTGATTTGTTACTTTGAAAATAATAATCCAAATAAAAATTTATATGTAAGTGTAACACAATTAGATATTAGATAAAATTTTCTTTTGAAAGAAATTGTGTTTGATCATTATAAGCACATAGATCAATAAGCCAAAACATGCCACATAATAACTTATAATCATTAAAATATATCAGAGGAATTCATGGTAAAAATAGAGGTTAATGAATTATAAAATAAATGTAAAAAATAAAATTTCATTATTAATATTAAGGCATTGATAAAATTCAATTATTGTAGCTCTGTAACTATTAAGAATAATTTATGCTTTAAACTATACCCTTCTAAAATTTAATTTTATATACTATATTTGAGGATACATAATGTATTATAAACAAAATTTATTATTTATATAAATAATATATTAAAACTAAATTTGTAATGAACCTCTTATTCTCATTGTCTTGAGAATACAATGATTCATTACTAGGCCGTAAGAGATATCCCCATGATGCTAAACGATGGAAATAAAATTCTTTGGGTTTCAAATAACAGTGGGGGGTGATTTAACCATTAAGAAATTAAATTATTACCCCAACAAATTATAACAAAAAAACTCACTATATGATGCATGAATAAATGAAAGACAACACAAAAAATTCATTTTTTTTAAAATGAATCCAAAGTTCACTATAGGGGAAAACAAAGAAACTATTAATGTAAATAGTGGATAAAAAACTAATAAGACTTCAATATGACAACAAGACACCATGATCCACATGCTCTATTATCCATTTAGCAAGAAACAAAAGTATCACGAGGTGGTCTGAAAGACGTGTGAAACTTTACCTTTTGCCATGTCATGGAAGATAACATCAACAAACGAACCAAATTTACAAGTCTAGGGTGACTATAAAACTCAATAGGCCTTCCCCAATAACTTCTTTACTCATTCCAATAGGAAATAAAATTTAGAATTATTTATATAAAATAGTTTATATAAAACAATTACCCAAAATGATTTATAACGAAATATTAACAATCTTCAAACCATTTAAAACCAAAATTAATAAAGTGATATTTTCTTCCAATTTCTAGCGAGTCACATTTTCAAAAAAATACAACAAGGCCTCAAAACTATTTTTCAATATCATTTTGGAATAACCAATCCATTCCACTTATTAATATATCTAACCATGAATGCTTCATTATGACTGTTCCATATTCATGAGAGGTCTCTCATCAATCCATCATGTCATCACTTGATATGTATACCCCATGTTCAATTACACCATTATCATGAAGAAAAGTTTCATATTCCAATAAATCCTAATAAATTAATTATAAATGGACACCACTATTATGCCAAAACCATTTGACATATCTATTTCATGCAATTTCAATAAAACCATTATTTTATTGAATCCCATTTAAAAAAACTAAATCCCAATCAACCATTACATTTAAATAAAATCATTACATTTAATGAAAAAAATATTATCAAATAAATCCAAAATTATTCCATATAAATCCCATTTTTAAAATCCACATTTTAAAACCAAGAATATGACACTTAATTCAAAAGAACAATATTTCCAGTTTTTTCACACCCATCGTCAAAGAGGGTTTCTAGAAATAATAAAACCTCCAATTCACAATAAAATCCACAAAAATATTTCAATTTAAAACCATTCCATTCAGTTCTACTTGGAGGAGTCGAGAGTGAAGCTAGCTACCTCAACCAAATTGATGAAAACTGAAAATTGACAAAGAACGGTCAGGATAACCGGGTTGATTCTCCATGATAGCACCTTATATCTCATCTCCTACCAAAAAAAGACTAAATCATATCATATTGGGCATTCAGTATCTTAGATATATCCATAATGGGCATAGATCTATGAAATCAAGATGTTGGGAGATGTATATCTAAGTAGATCTATCAAACTAATCATGAATTATGAAGAACAATCACATACCTCAAGAATCCGTCTTTGAATCACCAATATAAGCCTTTAGATTGCCTCTGGATAGATTGGAGAACCTTATTTTTCCTTAAGAGAAGAAAAATCTCTAGTTAGAGATAGTTTGTGGAAAACTGAGTCGATTAAAGGCGCGACCAACCAAGATCCACTTTTTAGGGAGTTTGTTTTTAACCCGAGCATCGATAGTCCGCAAGATTAAGAAAACTGTGCGCTAACCTTGCATTAGCTAATGCCTTATATATAACCCAACACGAACTCCTCAGATGGTCTCCCAAACTATGCACACACCATGCTGAAGCTACATTCCAAAATATGAAACTTTTCAAAGTTTCTACAAGGATTTCCACATGGTTTAGAGTAATAGTGTATAGCTCGTGCATCTCTCCTTTGGCCTAAGATACTTAGTGAATGTTCTCCAAACATTCCCATCCTACTCCCTTAAGCAATAAAAAAAATCAGAACGCAAGGGATACATACCAAAAATGGAGGTACTAAATTTTCCAAACCATTGGACATTACATCTACAGAATGTAGAAAATCCTTATTGCGCTGAAAGAGTTCTGTCCATTTCTCTTTCATTTCCTTCTTGTGTTCCCACGTATGTTAATAAATCTGACTATGATGCCAAAAAAACCACACTAGACCAATGTTTTTTTCTATAAAAGAAATTATCTATCCCATCGACAATCTTCACTGGGATATATACCAAAGAATCATCCAACTCTTGGTCAATGTGATCCCACATGATCACATGGCCAAGATCAGGCTAGTACTTTTTCAACTAAGGTATGTAGAACACATTATGAAACAAACTGAATTGTGGTAGAAATGCCAACTAACATTCCACCTTTACAACCAACTATAGTATCTCAAATGGGCCAATATACCATGGGTATAACATTCCATAAATCCCAAAATGATGATGTCCGGGCCTTAGAGAGATCATCAAGAACATATGATCACTCACTGTGGAGAACAATAGTCTTCGGCAATGGTCCAAATATGATTTCTAATGACTCTGAGCCATATCAATATTCTTTCTAATAAATTTAATCTTATCTATCATTTCTTGGAAAGGGATCGACCCAAATAGTGAAGTCTCACATGTTTCTTACCACCAATGTGGAGAACAAAAAAGATTCCCATAAAATGCTTCAAAAGGAGCCATATATACTAAGGCCTGGTAGATTTTATTATATGAGAACTTCAATAAGGGTATATTTTCTTCTCAGGAGACAACAAAATCCCTTACACAAATGTCTTACAATGTTTTTATCATACTTTAATATTTCCCATCCATCGGAAGATGATATTCCGTAATCATAGTCAACTATGTCTTAAAGGATTTCTATACGCATTTCCATAAATGAGATGTGAACCGTGGATCACTGTTTGAGACTATTGAAACTGGTATGACCTGGATTTTTACCACATCATGAATGTAGATTTTTTTTATATATCCACTATCATACAAGTTTCACGAATAGGAATGAAATGGGCTTACTTAGTGAGCTGATCCACTATCACCAAAACATAATTTTGTTTCCAGACCATTCTTGGAAGGCCTACCAAAAATCCAATGATATTTTTTCCAATTTCCACACAAGGATTAGTTATGAAAAAAACATAACCACTGCTCACTAATGAAATACCTTAACTTGTTGAAAAATTAATCAATTTTAAACAAACTCAACCATTTTTATTTTCCTTGACACTCCACCAAAATTTCTCCATTACCTCCTTATTCATATTCGGTATACCCATATGCACAACCCATATTGATTGGTGGTAGGAATGATGAAATTGATCATAAAAATCCATATGTACCTCCATCAAATATCTGAATCCCAAAATAGAATTCCCTTCAAGTTTACATCCCTTAATGGTCTCCCAACCATTGAGTTTTTAAATCATAACCATACATTCTGCCTCATATGATTGTTCTTTTTTTACCATATTTATCAAATCATGAACCATGGAGACTAAAAATAAAACTGCAACACCACCTTGGTCTTTACATTCCATATGCATGTCGGCTAGGACAGATATATAATGTCATTAGTCTTAAGTATCTTTCACCAGTTGTGCATGTGACATTGTTCTTGATGCATCAGACACCAAATTACCTTTACCCAGTGCATACATCAGGTCATTTTCAAACATATAAAGATACTCCATCCATATCCATTGTCTCATATTCAAATCATTTAATGTGAAAAAAAATTTCAAACTTTTTTGGTCCATGAACACATTAAATTTTTCAATAAATAGATAATGAAGCTATGTCTTCAAAGTATGGTCGACGACAGCTAAGTCCAAATCGTGTGTTTGGTAATTCTTCTCATGTACTCTCTATTTCCTTGATCCATAAGAAATCACATGGTTTCCTTTCATGAGAACACATCCCAACCATGATCCCGAAGCATCACAGTACACCACATGCCCCTGTCCTGATACTGTCAAAATCAAGATATGTGCTGATGTAAGACGAATATCTAGCTCTTAAAAAACTTATCGCATTATTCATTCCATTGGAATGGAAAATTCATCTTTTTCAATGCTATCATTGGTGAGGCTAGTAGTGGGAAGTCACACACAAACATTCAGTAATAACTAGCTAGATCTAGAAAAAATCATTTCTCATAAAAATTCCTCAGATGTTACCAAGAGATAGAAAATTTTATCTTTTTTGGATCTTCTGAAACACATCTTTCATAAATAACATGTTTGATAAAACATACCTCTTGTATCCAAAAAACACATTTTGATAATTTGGAATAAAAATGATTATCTCTCACGATTTCCAATACTATTTTAAATTTTTTTCTCATGATCAAACTTTGTCCTTGAATACACCAATATTTCATCCACAAACACTATAAAAATGAATCCAGATATATTTCAAATATCTGATTCCTAGATTCCATATTGACCGCTAGAGAATTAGTATGATTGAAAGGGATCACTACATATATACAGTGTCCATGTCTTCTTCTAAAATCTATCTTTAGAATATCCTCCTTTCAAACTCACAATTGTTGATATCCTAACCCCAATTAAACATTAAAGAACCACTGGGATCCCCTAAATTGATAAAAAAGACCATAAATTCATGGAAGTGGATACCCGTTCTTGATCGTAACATGGTTAATCTTGTGATAATCCACACATAGCCTTAGAGTCTCATCTACTTTCTTCTCAAAAATTAGTGGTGTTTCCCACAAAGACATAATTAGCCATATAAAATATTTTATTTCCAGTTATTCCAACTATATTTTAAATTCCATTAAATTTTCTGGATCTATCCTATAATATGGAAGGTAAATAGGACTGGTCCTCAGAAGGAGATAAATCATAAACTCCACTTCCCCTGTAAGTGTTATCCTAGAGATGTTCTTGAGAAAATTTATCCCAAATTGATTGAAAACTAGTATCCTTGATCTCTTCTATCAATAAAAAATTCAAATACTCCAATAGTTAAGAGATTTTCCCAATAGCTGGGTCCAACAAAACTATTGCCCCTATCATTAAAACTATTTATCGTATGAAGAGATACTATAGGACATCCTCAATTGTGAAACTAATCATTATTATATAACAGTTGATGTGAGCCATGAATGTTTTAAACCAATAAAGATCTAGGATTATATCAAATAAATCCATCACTAATACTGAGAATTAGCACTTTATCTAATCCCCATCAATGGTTACAGAACATACACTACACACAATGGATCAACATTGTCTTTAAATAAGAGGAGTTTGATGTTTCAACAAACAGAGAATCATATCACTTTTTAAAATTAGAAAATTAACAACATGAGAATCAGGGATGGAATATGATTTACTAATATCAAACATCACTTGAATTAGGGTAAAATTTAATGGAATCATACCTGTCATCCTAGATGGTCTAGCCTGATCATCTGAAATAACTTGCTCAGCTCTAAGCAATTACTTCATCTCTGCACTCTACTCTTTGTTACTCTGTTGATATTGAACTTGTTGAGGAGCCATGATATTTCTAGGATCTCCATGGATAGCTCTATAATTTTGATGAGACTCATTCTCTTATCCTTATCCTGTCGAAGTATACAATTCTTATTACACTTGAGAACTATCTCGAGCACATAAACTTGTATCACTGTGATAATATCACTAATGATGTCACATATTATTGCAATTGTGGCATGATATTAGTTGTGTTATACACTATCACTTTATGTGGGAAAAGTATCCACATTGGAAACATCCCTCTTGGCTCTAGGGTTGTGGAGGAAGGTTCACTAATCCAGTTGATTGGTTCTGATTCCCACTCCCAAATTAAAAATAGTTGTCCCTCTTTTTCTTTCTCCAAGCATTCAAGTTCCAACAATTTCCCATAGGTATCATCATAATCCCTCCACCAACATATTATAAGATATCATGTACTACCATGGTCTCTTTTTTAACCATCTCTGTATAATCTATCATATAGAGCACCACAATATTTGATCAAATCTCTAACCTTTTCCCTGATTCAAAAATTTATTCCTTGAAGAAAACACTAACATCAAAATCTGGTGCAAAGTGAAATAAATACATGAATTTAGACACATATTCTGTGAGAGAGATATTTTTCTTCTTTAGGATGAAGATGTATGTCATTAACTAGATCATGAATGATTGGGGATTGAATTTTTTATTAAACAATTCTTCAAAATCCTTGCAAGAAAGGACATGATCCAGTTTAGCTTTCACCGCTTGATCCCACTGCTGACGTGCATGATCCTTGTGAATATATGTCTCTATCTTGAATTTCAAATACAATGGTGTTCTGATGAAATCTATGATATGATTCATCTTATTCATCCACGCCTCCTCTTTATTTGGTTATGAATCACCTTGAAAGAGGGGTGGATTTTGCTTCATTAACTGGATGGAATGATCAACATTTCTTTGATCATTCCTATGGTTCCCCATATACACATCGTGAAATGTGTGAACAATTATCTAAACAAACTCTTGGTTTACTTGTGGCTTAGGATTAAGCATATTCTATGAAGCTTCTTCTAGTTGGTTTCTACGACACCCACCAGGTTCCATTTTCTAAATACAAAGACTCTATAAGTCTCACACTCAAGAAACTGTTGGATAGACATTTCAAATTATATCACATCAACTTTCACCAAATATCGTTCCAAGATCAACCATTTCTACATTCACTGATGTTTCAAAAATTCATTCCTTTTTTTGAAAATAAATACATTTTCTAAGTACACCATCCATGTGTTTTAAAAGTCTTTGATTTGAAAAAAATTTCCAATTATTTAGAACATTTACAAATTTGCAGAAAAAAATAAATCATTACTCAAAATGAAATATTAAATCCTTGTGGGAAGTCTTTCCTCTAATGTATATCATTATCTTCTCAATGGGTAACTGCATGAAAATGAGATTCCATAATCCTCTAAGTGTATTAAAAAAACCTACGCACCCCGCTCCATGGAAACTAGATTTTTTGAATAAGAAGGTTAGACATGTCCTTTTATGATATGCATTTATAGTCCCCACTATCCTATTACTTTTTATGATCACAACCCATGGAGTAGAAGAGAACAAATTTCAACTACTAGAAGAAGATAACTGATAACTACTTGTTCTGAAAGGACTTAACACGGTGATACCATTTGTCATGACCCACATACTCTCACTGACATAAGAATATAGTTAATCATTACTAGGCCTTAAGAGACATCCCCAAGAATCCCAAAACTGGTAATAAATGTGGAAGGGTTTCAAATACATGTAGGGGATGCTTTATATTTTAAGAAATAAAACCATTACCCAATAAAACCATAACCAAATAACTCACTATATGATACATGAATAAATGAAAGGAAAGAAAACCACTTCGTTTTTTTCAAAACCACCCCAAAGTTCACTACAACAAAATACAAAAAAATATAAAATTAAATATTTGATAAACAACTAATAAGACTCCAATATGACAACAAGACTCAATTATCTACAGGATCTATGCTCTATTCACCAAATAGACCATGTATCAAGAGGTGGTACAAAAGACATGTGACACTTTACCCTTTCCCTTGTCTCGGAAGATAGTATTTGAAAAAACACCAATGTTCCAAAGCTGGATTAGTATAAAACTCAGTATGTTTTCCCCAATGACTTCCCAATCTATGCCTCTAGGATAGAAATGTTTTCAAAATTTATATAAAAAAATTTATATGAAATTTTTTTCTCAAAATAGTGTATAATTATATAAAAATAACCATCAAAACCATATAAAATAAAAAGAAAAAAATTTCTATTTTCAACCAATTTTCACCAAGTAAAATTTCGAGAATAATAACCCAATAGGTTTTAAAAACCATTTTTCAATATTATTTTGGAATAACCAATCACATACACTTATTCAAAAATCCGACTATGCACGCTCTATTATGATAGCTCATATCTCATGAGTGGTATCTCTTCAAATTACCATGATGTCACATTATAATTATACCTCATGTGCCATTAGACCATTGGAACCATGTACAAGTACATATTCCATCCAAGCCTTGTAAATTCATTATAAATAGATACCACTATTATGGCCAAACCATTTCACATAACCATTTCATACCATTTAAAAAAACTGTTAATTTATTGAAATCCATTTAAAAAAACAAAATCCCAATCTCCCATTACATTTAAATAAAATCATTCATTATATTAGAAACAATTTTACCAAATCCATTGACCCTTATTCAAGGGAAATACCATTTTTAAAATTCATATTTTAAAATAAAAAATCTAACACATTAATCAAAATCATCAATTTCAAATATTTTCTACACCTATCCCAAAAGAGGGTTTCTAGAAGTCATAAAATAGAAGATTCAAAATCATATCCACACAAAGAAATAAATTTTAAAAAAATTATTCATTTCTGCTATGATGTGTTGATATTGAAGCCACCTACCTCAACTTCTTTGATAAGAACTAAAAATAGACAAAGAACGCTCCAGAAAACTAGGTAAATTTTCGATTAAACATCCTTAGATGAATTGTACTACTAAAAATATTTCTAAATGTTATCATATTTGGATTTCAATATCTTATATATAACCATAATGGATGTAGATCTAATAAACTTGGAGGTGGGGATAAGTATATAAATGAAGATCAATGAAACTGATCAAAAATACTAAAGAATAATTATATAAATCAAGAATTCATCTTCTAATCACCAAGAGAAGCCTTGGAATTCCCCCCAGATTGATGGTATAACATTTTTTCCCTTAGGAGAAGAAAAACCCTAAGTTAGAGCCAACTTGGGGGAAAAGTGTTGATTAACGGAATGGTCATCCAAGATCCACTTTTTAAGGAGGTGGTTTTTAACTCGAGCATGGTTAGTCCACACAGTTAGGAAAACCACAAAAATAATGTGTATTATATAATACCTTACATATCACACCCCATGTCATCCTCAGATGGTTTCCCTAACCGTGTGCCCATTGTTCCAAAGATACATTCAATAGTCTTCAACTTTACATGGTTTCTACTAGGATTTCCACTTAGTTCAGACAAATTGTTCACTACCCTTGAATCTCTTCTTTGGACCCAAAAACTTATTCTAAGTTTACCAAAGTCTCCCATCATTCATCCTTCCACTTTATAGACACAAAAATTACTACATATGGGTTACATACTAGAAAACAGGGGGTAGTACATTATTTATCAAGAGAAACCTTTGGATTTCCTCAAGATAGATGGGAGAACAATTTATGGCCTTAGGAGAAGACAAATATGAGATAGAGTCGGTTTGGGTAAAAAATGAGTGGATTGAAGGAAACGCCAACCTAGATTCACTTTAAAGGGAGGTGGTTTTTAACCCAAACAAGGTTAGTCTGCATGGTTATGAAAACCATGAACTAATAGTGTGTTAGATACAACCTTAAAAATCACCCCACAAGACCTCCTCACACAATCTCCCCAACAATGCACACACCATGCCGAAGCTACTATCTAGAATCTACAACATCACATGGTTTCTACTCGGCTTTTTTCATAGTTTAGACAAACCGTGAACTACATGTGCATCTCTCCTTTTTCCGCAAAAACATATAGAATGTTCTCTAAACTTTCACATCCTACGTCCTTACACATTATAAAAAAACATATTACAACGTATGGGTTACAAACTAGAAACTGAAATTACTAAAAAATTGGATTAGTATTTTTTTGGAAAAAAATATTAAAATAGTTAATATTTTGATATTTTATGTTTCTATAAAAATGGTTTTCATTCTCTATTAATGATTTTATTTTAAATTTAACTTCCAAAATTTTTCATTTATATTTGAAAAAATTGAATTTATTTATTTATTTATAATAATAAAATTTTCCAAATATAACATTTGGGTATTTTTAAAAATAAATGATTTAATGTGAATAATGAAATAATAATGTTTTTAATATATTTGTGGCATTTATGGAAATATCCAGAAGTATTTATAACATAAATAACTATAAAAAAATATTGTTCATATATATATTTATGGAGTAAAATTATTCATTTTAAAAATTCTATTACAATTTTAAAAACATATGTTTATCATTTTATGGGCATCATTAATATTTAATAATAAATGAATATGTGGTTATTATTTTTCATTTAATGAAATATTAAAATGATAAAAGAAAATTCTTTGAACCCCACAAGACAATTATGTATTTTATAATTAATATATTTATTTACGAGGATTCAAAAAAATTATAATTTATTTCTACAAATAAACTTTAAGTTAAATAATAAATTTTTTCTAAAAATGGGTTTTTACTCAAGAAATTCACTAAGGATAAAATTTATTTTTCTAATACATAGTAATCATATTGGGTAAAATGGAACTCATATTTATAATCATTAATTTAAAATTATATAATGTGTCCTATTTTATTTTTTGGAATAAAAAAATAATTTATATAGGGAATAATTAATTAATTCAAGAAAAACCAAAAAGGGTTAAAGTAAAAACTATAAGTGAAAATTTATTCATACATGATTAAAACACATCTAAAACTGAATTATAGAGGATTTATTAATCTTATCTTATCCCAGAGTTCATTAATTAGCACTTTGAGAATCATGGATCATTGAACGGTGATATGCCATTATTGAAATGTGTTATATTCTTCAATAATTACCCTTATCTTCATGTATGAAAAGGGATCACTTACACCAAATATTTTTAAACCTATAATAAAAAATTTTAATTAAAAATATAATTTTTTTCTCTTCCTAAGATATCAACACTCTCAAAAAATCCAATAGTCTTAATTACTTATCCACAGGTCCCAATTACTTATATTGTTCTAGATGTGATAAATTTTTGGTAATTTATTAAATAATTTATTTATTCCTGAATAGTGAAAAAATTGTATTTTTCTTATACTATAGTAATTATTTATATATCAATAATTAAATTTATCTTCAATACATAAAATAAATTTTTATGTTTTATATGTGAATTAAATTATAAAATATATTCTTTTCAAAATAAAATTTTTATTTAAAGAAACCGATGATTATCATTTTATAATTAAAAGTATTATTTCATAGTAAAAGAAGTTGTATTGGGTATTTTCTATTAATGAAATATTATTATGGTACAATTATGTATTGTATTAATTTAAAATAAAAATATGTTTTATTTGTTTTTTAATAAACTGATATTTATTATTAAATTAAAAAACAATAATAATTTTACTGTATGAAAAAAAATTAAGCTTAAAATACACATTTTTTATAAATTGATTTTACATGTAAAATATTATACAATTGAAATTAATTTTCAAGATAAAAATAACATTTGAAAAAATGTGACCCTTATTTAGAATCAATATGTCTAAATTAAATAATAATTTATACTTTACTATTAGTAATTACTAGAAAATTACTTAGGGAAAAAATAATTACCATGATAAAAACCAGAAATGATAAAAGTGAAATATCTAAGAGTAATGGGACAGATATATGATTAAAATGGTTTGTAAGTGATTTTTGGGGATTAATCAACTTAGCTAAACCAAGAAGTCATTATTTCTTATTTAGGATCATATGTCCTTGCAATAGTTACATAACATAATTAAAATATATTGGGTAGATAAAAAAGTATACATATCTTATATTGGAAAGGGGAGCACTTACATGTGATCATGATGCACATATTATAACAAACTATAACATAAAAACCAAAATATACATTATTTTTAATTGGAGTTTCACAGTATTATATTTATATGATCATTCATGTTTATATGTTTAAAGATTTTGGAAACCCATTACATAACATAATTGATATTTCCAAAGAAAATAAAATTTCCTCTAGAAAAATAGGTTCCCATATTTAAAATCCTATTATATTCATCACACCATTTGTTTGATCTTGATGTGACACTATTGTCCACTATACAATATCTATATATCCTTAATCCCTATAGAAAAATATTTGAAAAATTTGATGAGAAAAAATTCTATATAAAGGATATAAAAAAGAAAGGAAATTGATCAGTTAATTTTTGAAGTATTATAAAAATTATTTAACAAATTCTCTTTATTATATATTAAACATTAATCTCAGAATAGTAAATACATACTCATGAAATCAATTAGAAATAATTATTGTTTTATAACACAATTATTATGAAATCATATGTATAAGGTCATAACCTTAATCATTACATAATCTAGTGTCTTTATACTGGAATTATATTTCTTCCATTCCCAATGATCTTTTAGGTATAAAGCTTAAAGAACTGGGTCTTAAAGGTTACAAAACAAAAAAATATATTACAATGTGGAAACCAATACTCATTAACCATTTTCCTATAAAATAAATGTTATAAATTGAAGAATGTTTTCTTTTCATGAATAATATTCAAGACTATTTACATGAATTTTTATTTTTTCTTACTCATGTTTAAAAGAA
This sequence comes from Viscum album, assembly GCA_963277665.1. Taxonomy (NCBI): domain Eukaryota; kingdom Viridiplantae; phylum Streptophyta; class Magnoliopsida; order Santalales; family Viscaceae; genus Viscum; species Viscum album. The sequence continues at coordinate 345,376,264 of OY728156.1, forward strand.
ATGAAATTTTTTTATAAACATGGGTTGAATATAAAGGGATATAAAATAATGAAAAATACAAGTCTAGTGAAAAAATGAAAAAAAAAATATTTTACCTGGTAAAAATATTCTATTATTGTATAAAAGAAATCATAACCATATGAAAAGAATAGAATTTTTTCTCAATGAAATACTTTAAAACCCATAGTATAAAAATATAAATAATTCTATGTATTAGGGTATTTTATTAGTAAACTATGTTAAAAAATTTCATAAATAACTATATCATAGTTAAATCAATATGATAAACCTTCATGGTTATGTCACTCCTCTATTCCATTGAAGACAAAAAATATTATCCAATGAATTAGATAGCTATATCAGGTTATCCTGATATATAAGTTGTATTAAGATCACCTGTCATATAAGATATATTAATCTCACCCAATATATAAGTTTTTTCATTATCAACCAATATCTTCTATAATTTTCAAGTACCATGTCATTAATAAAACATATTATTATGATAAAATTTCCTTATAAAACCCATTAAAACTTTTTAAAACCAATATAAAGAACATTTTTGGATATTATAATACCCTTTTTTTTAAATCCTTTTCATAAATTAAAATACCAAGAACAATGGGATATAGAGATTTTCTTTCAAGAAAACATTAAATATTGCAAAAGAAAAAATGACTAATAATGGTTTCAGTGGCAGGAAATACATTGATATCATATATGTTAAAATAGAACATTCCTTTTGTCTTTTATAAATAAAGTCATAACATTTCATAAATATAATATTTTATAAAAAACATTGATATAATGTAAAAATATAAATAAAAGGAAAATAATAATTCCATTACGTCCATAAAAATACATTAAAATTTTTACTTTAAAAATTTGGGCAAGACAAAAAATATTCATAAAATAAATCATTAAAAAACATTTAAAAGAGGTTTTAAATTAAATTGTCCCTTACCAAAGGTCAAACTCATCTTGTACATTATTTTCCTTCCTATATAATAAATTTTTATTGTTAATTACTTTTTCTTAAGATATTTTTTCATGTTTATTGTTCCTTTTATTTTATTTATTTCAATGTTATATTAAATTATTTAAACAATTAATTTCATAAAAGATGAGTAGTTGATAATATGATCATATATAGAGAATCACTTAAGTAATATGACTATGGTCAAAGAGGTTACACTTCAGTCATCTCTAAAGTATTAATCATGAAATAATTGTCATTTTTATGTATTAATTATACTAATACCAACCATTAAATATTATTTTGAAAATGATCTATGCTAAAATCCTGAAGATGGTAAATTATACATACACATGAGTAACGTTTCTATTTTTCAATGACCATTACAAGAAAAAGGTAAGTGTTTATTTTATCATGCCATAATCATTATTATTTTATATATAACATATCATCTCTATATATACCTGTCTTGTGATGCTGTAATGAAAAATTAATCGCCTCAACCCGTAGAAGGTAAGAAAATTGATGATATATTAATTTTCAATAAGTATAAAAATTCCATGAAAATCATTTATATATATATATATGTTAAATATATCATTATATCCATCAGTGATAGTCAATGATATAAAATATATTATATTGGTTCATGAGGTGCTAGTCCACCGTACACATGAACTGGGATTATATTTCCCATTTCATGGAAGAGGATATTTATATAGATTACTAAATTAACATAATGAAATCTTATTATATGGAAGATACTTATGTTTTTATTTTTTCATGGATGAAAAAGATTTTAAGGTGGTAGAAGATGAAATAAAATGAAAATAATCAGTCAACAACTCAACATCTTATTCAAACAACCTTTTTGGGTTTACCCTAAAATCCATCATAAGATGGTTTTATAATAAGAAAAAGCCAATAAGATTTTTGGTGGTAATTATTTATAGATATGGTTGGTGTATAGAAATGGTAGGGCTCCAAAACGTGTGTGGATTAGAGTATAGGAGGTTCTCCATAATAAGTTAGATAATTGTCATTCATAAAATTCACTAATGTATTAAATTAATAAATATTAATTTTAAGGAAACATTTAGATAAACTGATATAATTTAAATATATGAGGATTATGGTATATTATCATTTGATACCATTAAATTTTATCTTTTTTAAATTATGGTTTTATCCTTGTTATTTTCAACACAACGCTTTTGACGATTACCGTGATATCAATGTTTTTTTGCAATATAAATGTTTTGAAAGATACTATAAAAGGGAAACTGGATCATAAGTGGATTTTTTTGATATTATAAACCATATACTATCATCCTTCATGAAGATTATTTTAAATGAATATTAATTTATTTCCTAAAATATTATTTATTATAAAATATTAATAGTTTCATTCTTAAAATATTTTATTTAATTTAACTTTGAAAACAAAATTATTCTAATGGAGATGAAAAATAATCCCATAAAACATCCGTAAATTTTTTTTATCAATCTATAAAATTCATGGAATGGGAAAAATCATCAAGAAAATAACATTTATCGTTTTAAAAATTATTTACTTTATTTCTCTACTAAAATTATATGCACTATATCGGTGTTGTATATCTATTTAAGGTAATTATTTCATCAAAAAAAATTATTCATATAAAAAAATAATTTACATTAAAAATTACCATTTGTAACCAAACATATGTTTTTTATCAATATCACATTAATTTGTAGATATTTAAAGAAAGAGGGGGGTATTTTTAATTTATATTTACATAAAATAATACATAACAAATTTTCGAGGAAATCTATAACCAAACATACAAAAATTATAATCTTGGATAGGAATAAACTAAATCCCCCCACTAAATAGTTTATGTTCAATTTATAATGTAATTTTTATTCCATGTCTAATATTTTTTTTCCTTAATTATCCGATTTAACCTTACTGAGGAGAACAATATTTACTAAAATTATTATTCGTATTAAAAAAAATAAATGCGGCCCATATTAAAAATTTGGGAATCCTAATTAAAATTTTTCATTCCATTTATTATGATTCAATTTCATTAAATGGATTTAACTGAATTAAAAGAGAAACACAAAACTCAACAAGAAACAATTTTATAGAAAAACAAATCATTTTCAATCCCAAAAATGAACTTATAAGAAATTAATGAAGAATGATGATTCCTAAGTAAATAATTAATTAATTTATAATATAAATCAACTAATTTTAACTTGGAAACATTTAAAACATTATTTTTCTTCTTTATTAAATAGAAACCGTTGTTAATAAAAATATTCATTTTTTACCATTTATTGAAAGATAAAACTTTTCAAAAAAACCCTCAAAATTTCATTCTAAGATTATTTTTCAACACTAAATTTGAAAATTATTTCCATTTTTTCAAATTCATTTTCTAAAATTATTAAATTATTTTTTCAAATAAAATATTATAATGCATGAAAATGAATTTAATAAGAATAAAACTATTTTCTTCTTTGATTGAAAATTAAATAATATTATTATAATAAATAAAACTATATAAAATATAATTTATGAATACTACTAAGGAATGGAATTTATTATTAACTTTACATTGTTTTATATATTCTTCCCCCTTTTGTAAATTACATCCACATAATTTATTCATTTATAAAACATGTTGCGATAAATTTCCCTTATAGTATTTTTATATTCACAAGTTTCTTCTTCAACGATTATTTTTATTTAAAAAACCATAACTTGATGAATTATCTTATTCATCAATACTTTATCTATCTGGTAAAGAATATGTATATGTTTTTCCTCATAAAAAACTTTCTCTTCCAACTATACTACTTTGGGGCCCAAAACATGGCATTCATCATGCACATATTTTCATGACTAAAAAACAGGAAATATATCATATAATTGTGAAAAAAATGGATTAAAGTCCACTAATTAGTCAGATGATCAAACTCTACATGGGATTTTATATTCTGAATTAATCAATATAATTGGATAAATTTTTTTACCAAAACTTATAACACATTTACATGCATATACATTATTAATGACATGATCACATACCCCAAAATAATGATATTTCCTCTGGTTTTCTGTATAAATATTATTGTTACTCTTATCCATACCCATGTGTGGTTGAATCATCTTTAACCTATCAATTATTTCTTCTACCAAATCTTGTCCCAACATGTTCCTTTCACAAACTACATCCCAATAATAAAGAGTACAACAAATTTTGCTATATAATTAATCAAAAGGTGTCCCCTATATACTCGAAAAAAATGATATTATAGGAAAACATGAAAAATGAAAGAGTATAATATAATATTCCCTAGTATTCTATTGAACACATTTGAATCATGTGTTCCAAGTTTTAGATCAATCTCTTAGACTATCCATCATATTGTGGATGAAAAGATATAATGAAATTTATTTCATTACCCAATGAATTTGAAAGGAATTTCTAAAAAGTATAAGTTAAACTATGAATTTTTTTTATAAAATTTATAGTGTAACACCATGTTACTTGACTATGTCATTGATTTATATTAAAAATAAATCATTTTTTGGACCATGCTGGTTGGAAGTTTCTTTTCAGATACTGGAAGAATTTTGTGTCGTTTGTTTTTAATTTTTTTAATTTTGAAAAATAAATTCAATTTGTATGTGTTGATGATTAGATGAAAGGTGTAACATAATAAGAAAATCAAACTCAAGGTTCTCAATAATGTTTCTCTATTTAAAATTTCTGTTCTAGATATATTTTTGAGATGAAGTAGTTTTCATAATCGTATAGTATCTAGAATGAAATGTTTGATAAGTGTGAGAAGTTGTATCATTTCCAGAATTTATTTCAATATATTCAATATTAAATATGGCTATGATTTGATATGTTGTATCTAATCAATATCATAAGATCTCAAGAAAATATATAATCCAATATTTTTGAAATAATGGTGGATAAAAGGCTTTGTAAGTGAGGATTATTTTACAATATTAATGTTCATAACACCATGATGACATCTTGATACAAGCTAGTGATTATGGAATAAGGGATATTATGATATCAAAGTCTTCTAATTGATATTCATCAATATGAGAATTATCAGCTGAAGAATTCTTATAAAGGATGAGATGTTTGAATTTAATGCATTCATAGTTTTTCCAGAAGTAATCTTTAATTGATCCATCGGATGACCGATTCATCAAACAATATTATACACCAAATAAACCAAATAATAGGATAAATCCCAAATTATTGAGATTCTAGAAGAAATAAGTCACTTCTATAAATGGTCCATCAAACACCAAATTCCACCCATCTAATGTAAAATTATGACACAGATCCATTATAGAAATTTCTATTAGTGACATGGAATCTTATGAATATTTATTACGGATGACGATCTGATTTTTTTTTGTAAAAATAAGAATATAATTTATTGAACCTATTAAATAATTATGAGTTAGTGGTAAAAATTATAGATATGGGATCAAAAACTGATCAATCAGATGAAGTTCAAATATATATCCAACCATTCTCATAAAGATCAAATGTTGTTTACATTCAATTATTCCAAGACTCATTATACTAGATTTGAAAATAATATATCAAATTGGCATCATAGATAGATCCACCATAAGAAGGATGACACATAGAATTCATTAGATGCATTTTTATTAGTTTTATGAATTGTAGAATAATTTATTTAAAGCAGATTTATTTTGAATTTTTTTAAGAATTTTAAAATATATTTTATAATCATATTGAATTTGAAACAATTATTTTCTATGAACAATTTCAAATAATGAACTTGTTTGGAACATCAGAATGTGAGTAATTCAATCATACAAATGCTTAATCGGAATGAAAATTTTCATCAGAATGAAAATTATGCATATTATATAGAAGTAGAATAATGTTGGGAGAATATTTTAGATGTTTTGAGAAAAAATGAGAGTATTTTCAATGATTTTAAGTGGTTTAACATGAAGTCAAAATGAAATTTAAATTTGAGTTTATGGAAATTTGGTTGAGTGGGATAATGAAATTGGTTTTTTTACGATTAAATTTCACATAAAACTATAAATATTTCTCAAAGTATATCAAACTCTGAATATTTTCACATACAAAAAGGAGGAAAGGGTTCTTAATTTTTTTGTGGAATTTTTGTTGTAGTATATTTTTCAGACCAAGGCTTCTTGAAAATAATTTATAGATAAATGAATTGTGATGAAAAAGATGTGGTTACTTTTTTCCTAATCGGATTGGTTAGTCGGAATTAAATTTCTGAGGAATGAAATATTTTGTTCAAAATTGATTATGGAGTATCTTTTCTTACTTATTTACCGATAAATTATTGTACTATGTAATCGAATAGATCCATCAGACTGTGTTTTTATACCAAGTCTATAGATATTGTTTGTACCTAATACTGGGTAGGAAACTAATGTAATATATTTTAAAATTTATAAAAGTGGATGTTTTTTAAGAATTATTGTGACATGTTGGGAAGCAATTAGTGAAGGATAATAAATATATTAAAAAACATATTTTACATTTCTCATGATAGAAGAAACACATAAACTTTTGTATTGATCATAGTTCTAAACAAGTGAGGTTGTATACCCTACTTATTTTATCCACCCAAAATGATTGTTTCCTAGTATATCATGTGGTATTGGACTATTTACAAACCATTCCATGGACTCTCTACTATTAATGAGAAGTTAACATTTTAAAAAACTGTGTTATATGGATGTGTGCCTGTTTTTTTCAGTAAAGTGAAAATTATTTAACAGGTGGTTAATTTTGTTTATGCTCAATGATATATAAACCATGGACGGTCCTTTTCAAGTGGTATCAAAGTGAAGATTCCCTTAGTTTACTCAATCTTATTTTTTTAAAGAGAATTTCTTATGGAGAATTGAATTGTTTGAATGGTTAGGGGATTCTATTCTTCAATGAAAATGAATATCATATCTATAATGATATATTTTTTTATCTTATGTGCCTTGGGTATGATATTTAGGATGATGGAAAAAATGGATTTCCTCCTCTTGATTAAAATTTTCTCTTAAATTCTTGGACAATAATGATCTAGAGAATTATAGAAGAGATAATAATGCTTTACTCTCATCAATTTCTAAAATTAAGTTCCTTAGAGTGATGAGAGTTGCAATTTCTATAGGTATTTTGGAGAATTTGAATTTTTTTAAATCAATAAAAAGGTGAAAAAAGAAAAATAACAAATCAAGAGGCTGAAGTATAAATATCTCAAAATGGGTGAGTTTGAATCTATTGGTGTCTTTTAAATATGGTTGAATGATATAGTTACATAATATGGTGTCTTGGTGAGATGACATATGATTCACCTATTATAGAAAAGATATTGAGAGGTATTCCTGACATGATTAAGGGAAATATTCTTTTATATAAGATAGAGATCAGGAAACTCTATCATTGGATGATCATTTAAGTACTCTCATTACTTCTTAAATGATATAGGAGACAGTTATGAAAATTAAAGAAAAAGTTTATTAAAAAAATTCATTCGAGTATTATAAGAAAGGAAAAGTCTACGAATATTATTTGAGGTAAAGAAGTTAGTAATTATCAATCTGAAAATGTGGTTAGTAAAAAAAATTTATATTTTTATAATTGTTTTATAGAAATGTTAAATGAGGTACATGAAATTATAAAGGGGAGCTACTAAAAAAATTCTGATTGGGGATCTGTTAGACATGTTTCAATGAATTTTTATCAATAAATGTAATAAAGAAGATTATGATGATGATGAAAGGGGCCAATAATATCATGGAATAATCATTTTATAATTCAAAATATTTCTCCAAAAGATATATATAAGAAGTAATAAAAAACCAGATGGATAATATTTTTGTCTAAATATAATGAATATGTATACAATCATTTTAATTTTTTAAATATTACTGATTTTTTATAGAGATAATATGCTTATTGTAATAGTATTTGCAGAAAATTTTTTAAGAAATTTTTATGAAGAATAACGTACTATGTTATAGTTTCACATAAAGATTGAATTGAATGAATTTCATAGAATAATAACAATAACTGAAAAATATATTAATAATATGAATAAAGAATGTATAATAAAATGTTATCAATTATTTATTCTTGAAGAGAATGTTATGTTTTTGAAAGAGGTTAATTTATGAATAATTATATAAAAAAATAAAAGAATTAGAATGAACAAATTGAAGTAAATATATAATAACATGACAAAGAGTTGAAACGTATTGAAAATATGTTTTCTAATGTTGATCTAGGAGTTACATATTTCAATAACTCTATCTATGAAATATTGAATGTTTTAGAAATGGTGAACCTAAAAAGGATAAAAAAATGAAACATTCAACGTTTGAAAGTAAAAATGAAAATTCTAATAAGAAGATAAAGGACAAAAAATAGTATATGTGGAAAAACCCAATAACGAAATAAATTTAGTAAATTAAAAAATATCAGATTCTGAAACAAAATATTCAATCACATCTGATTCCAATAATCCCGAAAAGAAATCCCAATTATTGAAGGGGACTCTGGGTGATTATAGGATGTTTGGGGAAAATAATGGTATAATGTTAGGGATAATAATTCTTTTGAAAATCATGTCCACAACTCTATATTTTATGGATGTTATAGTGGTAAATATTTGATCTATAGATACTAATGGTATTGTGGAGGATTTTAGGAAAATTGAAAATAATCTTTGGTTCAATAAAAAACCTTACATTAATCCAATGAGTTATAGGAATAAATTCTCAAGGTGTAGTCAATCCTCTCTATGAAATAATTCTCAGAAAGATGTTTTCAAAGATGATAATAGGTTCCAAGCATTAGATACCATTTGTGAATAACGTGTAAAAACTATAAATATTAACAAATCATTTCTTTCTTGTTTCATTAACAACAACATGTTTATATTAATTCTCAGAAGCAAGATGCATAGAATGATAAATGTAAAGGAATATCTCTTATTTTATATACAACTCACAAAGATACAATAGGATAATAGCACTAGATTTTGTATAATGGGTTCTATTCTCATATGAAATGATATTTCATGTAGTTGAAGAGTGTGAATGTTTTCACATAAGGAATAGTGACATTTGGAAATGTTGAACCCCTCTAAATCTATGTTGTTGGATCCACTTTATTGGTGAGAAAAGATGAAATCCATGAAAGTGTTGTTGTTTTATTGTTTGAAACACAACTTGTTGAGTGCTTCACAACTATCCAATGATGTAAATAATGTTATTTTTTAAAAATGTGTCATTGTTGTGAAATGTATGGAAATGGAAAAGATGTTTCAGGAGGCAAACATTGAGAAGAAAAATTCTTTCACGTGGGTTATATACAGAATTCATGATAACTAATCATGATGGATGAAAATCATTTAAGGCATAAATAGTTTCGAATTTTTTTTCAATGAAACCTAAGAAGTCTATTAAAGTGATATAGTGTCTTTGATATTTATAATATATCAATATAGATATATTGGTATGGTTCAATTTTTTATAACGATAAAATTACTATGTTTATGCATATGAATATTGATATTCATTCAAGTTGTAACCTATAACAAATTCATTCTAATATGTTTGGTCCTATGTAAAAAAAACATTTTGAGGTAAGTATATCATTTCATTCATTTATTTTTTTAAAGGTTGGGGCCAAAGTAATGTGGGTATTTTTTTGAAGATGTTTTTTACTGATAATTGGGGTGAATACAAGAATGAAAATTTTAATAAGTTATCCTTAAAACATGTAATTCATCATGATCTCAGAACACCATACACACAACAAGAAAATTGTGTTCCAAAAAAGAAAAAATATAACTTTAGTATAAATGAGGTGTACAATGTTGATTGAGCTTTGTCATTATCACTACTTATTAATGCATGAAATGAGAAAATATTTTATATTCAGAATCTCTATTTCTAAAGGACATGTTTTTATATGACTCCCTATGGAATGTTTTATGATAAGAAACCATATTTCAAATAATTAAGGATTTTGGGAAGTCCCTACATTATAAACAAATGGTGGAAATCTTGGGATGTTTGACGGGAGAGGTAAATATGGAATGATTCATGGTTATTCTTTGTATGGAAGAGGATATATATGTTTTAGAAAATAAATATTAATAACTATTTATTTTTTTTAATTTTAATGTTCTTAAATAAGTAGATGTTGTTTTTTCAGAAACACATGCATATGAGAATGATAAAGATGATTAAAGAGTTATTTTTAAGAAACATGATAATTATTCTAACAATTATGATGACACATTTATTGAAGAATTAGACATAGAAACTTCCAGTGATGAGGAATAATTTCATACATCCAATCCTAGGATAACGAAATAGGTTGAAGCTCAAAACATTATTTGTGATAAAAAACAATAGTTTCATATAAAGAATAACATCAAAAGTTGTTTCAAATACTTATATATATTCATCGTTTGACCCAAAAGATGATAATAATTCTTTTGAGAATCCTAAATGGATTCATGTTATGAATGAATAGTTGGATCAGATTGAGGATAACGTTACTTGGAAACTCATACAAAAACCAAATGAAAAAAACTTATTCGTACAATGTGGTTGTTTCTGGATAGGTTGAACATATATAGTGAAGTTCTAGGAAACAAAGAAAAACTGGATTGAAATGGTTACTCATAGATTGAAGGAATTTATTTTTATGAGGCTTTTTATTTCATTTCAATGATAGAAACAATCAGAATATCTATTAAAATTGAAGGACAAAGAAGGTATAAAATTTTCAGATGGATGTGAAATCACCATTTTTAAATTGGGAACTCGGTAATGAAGTTTATTTTGATAAACCTTGTGGATTTCTCATTATAAATGATTAAATATAAGTCTTCAAGTTAAAGAAATAATTTTATGGTTTAATAAAATCTATGATGGATTGGTATTCAAAAATAGATAATTTTTAAGGAAGATGAAATTTAATAAGGGAATGATTGATAATAATCTCTATATTCAAGAAACTAAGTAAATTTCTCTTCATTTTATTATCTGATTTGATGATATTTTCTTTCATGGGATTGATGAAAGAACCTCTGAATAGGTTTCTAAAGAGAAGAAGAAGTTTTTTGAGATTTCCATTTTTGGTGAAATGAAATACATTCTTGGGTTATAAATCTCAAAAAAGAAGAAATAAATTTTTATTTCCCAAGAAAATTAGGCTAATGAACTTATTAATTACACTAGCATAGAAAATTAAAAACATGTTTCGACATGTAATTATAACGTGAACCAAGTTAAAAAAATGTTTTTTAAGGGAAGGATGCTGATTATATGGATTTTTGGAAGCTAGTTGGATGTTTTTGGTATATAACTACATCATGAAAAGATATTGATTATGTTGTCATATTATGTGAATGAATCCAATGATACCAAAATTAATATCATCTTTAGGCTGAAAATTAATTCATAGATATATCAATTCCATAGTAGATTTCAAAGTTAGGAATGATAGCTTTGGAATAATTTATTTCATTGGTTGTAATGTTGATGATTGGGCATAAGTGTGGATGATAGAAGATCCATATCTGTTGGATTTTACTTTATGTGGAAAAGTGGTGAATGTTTTCATATTAAAAAAAAATTAGTAATTCCTACCACATATGATTTTATGTATGTTGTTTCTACACCCATCGCGACACAACATATATGGATGATGTCCTACTTGGAAGAATTTCATATTGAATTGAGTCTACCACTACTGTTGGGTTATAATAATATTGTGTCAGAAACCTTACAATAAATCCAAAGAAACATTCTTGTTCAACAAATATTGATATGAAATATTACTTCATCAAAGAAAATGTAGAGAATAATGAACTCAATATATTGTATGTTTCTACAATGGAACAAGTTTCTCACGTATTAAAAAAACATTACTGAATGAATAATTTTTAAAACTAATGTTGAACATGAGAATCCAAGAAATCTATATCCAAGGTTGAGTTATTTTTTTCTATCCCCCATATATTATACTAATTGGATAGTGTTTTCATTAAATAAAAATGATTCTCTATAAATGTATCCATTTGTATGTGCTAAACATTTTAAGAAATCAAGTATATATGTGGAGTTGTGGGTTAGTTGTGAACTAAGTGTGTAAAATTTTGAAATGTTCTACTAGTTTGTTGATGTGTTTGAAGGATATTGTTTTTATAGGAATAAATATATTGGGGAATGATGTAATGATTGAATGGATAATGTTCATGAAGAATATTCATATGTCACTACATTGGGATAACATGGGTTTTATATCCATAATTCCTATTTACAATAATGAGTTTCCTATTATAGGTTTAAAATTGTTTATTAGTGATCCAATAGCTGGATTAACAATGTTTTAGTGATTTAGGAACCTTGGTTGACAACAAAATACAATGGGAGAGATTATTGGGAATTAGTTAGTTGTTAGTTGATTTTCAGATATTGGAATATTTTTGTACTTTTTTAATTTTATTTTTTGTGATTATAAAAAATCAATTCACATTTTAATTGTTGATTATTTGATGAAAGGTTTATTGAACTTAGAATATCGAACATAAGGTTATTGTGAAATTCCATCAATGTTGGTTTACTATTTTATATATGTTTAGTATATGATGTTGTTTTCAAACTCACAATGTGTCTAGAATTATTTTTTTGATTTTTGTGAGAAGTTGTATCAGATAAATAATTCATTTTCTAATATTTTATATTAAATATTATGTTTCATTTATTTTTTGTGTGTTTCCAATATTATAAGTTGTCTAGGAGTACTACAATACCTGATTTCTGAATTAAAAGGGGAAAATGGTTTTCTATGTTTGAATATGTTTTTCCAATATTAATGTTCTTAACATCATGAATTATTCATGATACAATAATAAGTTTTTGGAATAAAGAAGATTATTAAGTAAAATATTTTTTTTTCACAGTTCATCTTTGTGAGAATCAACAGATTCAGAATTATTCTAAAGGTTGAGAATTTTGAAGTTGTTTTAGCTAGAGGTTTTACTGATGTAATCATTAATCAATCCATCAAACCGATCGATTCACCGGACTTTATAACCTACCAAAAAAACCAAACCATAGGATATACTATTATTTGTAAAGAATCAATACTAAATAAGTCTCTTTGGGAACGAGTCCATCAGACAAGACGACCCACCAGTAATGGGAAGAATTTTGACACCGATCTATTAGAAATTTTTATTTTGTTGTAATGGATTCATATAAGGAGATCAAGAAGAAGTATATAAGAATTTTTTTGGGAGGATAATAAGATTAGTTATTTATCTTCCTACATATGTTATAGTTAGTGTGATCGATGATGTAGATGAGACCATATACTAGTCAATATAGTGAATCTCAAACATGTAATTAACCATTTTTATTAAACCTAAATTCTATTTTCACTTAGTTAGGTCAATAATCATTGAGTAGGAGTTCAAATTAATAAATCATATTGGGGGCATAGATCGATCCATGAAATGATAGAAGACATTGATAATTCATCAGACACAATTTCATAGTATTGAGGAATTTTTCAAAATTTGATGTAGAGGAGAATTGTTTTTATTATTTTTCATAAGTGATAAAAAGGATGTTTTTGATTCATATATAAGTTTCATAATTGTTTAAGGAAGAATATTATCGAATTTTAAATTGTTTAAGAATAACCAAATGGGAATCCATCAGTCTTATAAATGATTAATCATATTTACAAATTAAATTAGACAAAACCAATTTGAAATTATAATTCGGGATGAAGATGTGTGATGATTTGGGATACATCAAAGAGAATCAAGATCAGTTGATAAGTTATGATTTTTTTAAAGAAGAATAAATAGTGAAATTCAAACTCATGTTTCTATATATTTTTATGAGGGGTATAATAGAATTTGTTTCTTGTCCATTCCATTTCTAGAACACCTATAATTAGATGTCAAATTGTAACCTATGCTAACATTGTTAATGTGCTGAGATAAAGTGATATGGAAGAGTTTTTTGTTGTATTTTTAGTGTAGGAATGTTTCCAAATGAAGGTTTCATGAGAAATATTTTTAGACAGAAGAAGTGTAATGAAGAATTTGTGGTAATAGTCTTCTTGATTGGACTAAGTAATCAGAACGACATTTTTAGAGAAATAAATATGTTATGAAATATTTTTCTATAGTATCCTTTCATTCTTGTTTTCCAAATAGATAAAAAATACTGAGTAATCAGACAGAGCCATCAAACTAAGTTTTCATACAAAGTCCAGAGAATTTTTTTCAACCTACTATTGGGAAGGAATGTGATTTATTATGTTTTGAATTATTAAGAATGTGGAAGTTATAGAAAGAGAATAATTACATGATGATAAAAATCTGAAGAAGGTTTTTATATATATTACAGAACATATTTTACATCTTTAATTTTAGAAGAAGAAATGGAATTGTTGTTTTGATCATAGTACTAAAAAACTGTAAGATTATTGCATACCTATTGTATCCACAAAAAGAATAATTTTTTCATGGATTTTGTGGTATAGGATTACTTCCAAACCATGGTAAGGACTATATACTCTTACTAATTTGTGTACCCTTTAAATACTTGTGTTCTTATGGATGTATGAATGTTTTTTCTCGAAAATTGATAATTCTTTAACAGTATTTGAAGGTTTTTTACAAGAAAGACAACATAAAATAAAAATATTTCACTGATTCACCTCCTACCCCTATCATTGGTACATTTATCCTTTTCAGTCATTTTCAAATATGATATAAATACATAGTATCTTAAAGGGGAATAAATTATGTAGTTTTTTTATTCATTCAACAATAGCACAAATCACATTATTACCTCGAGATGTGTATGGTAATCCCACAATGAAATTAATTGATATATTTTACCATTTACACTATGGATCTTGATAGGGATAAATCATACCCTTCAGTAATTGTCATTAAACATTAATATAATGATAATTCAAACATATATAATAATGTTAGCAATATCAATTTCCAATACATCCCACTATATATACTCATGATGGTCTCTTTATATATTAGTGCTTCCATGATGAATAGAAATGGGTAAATATGAGATCCATTAATTAATTTTCTCTTCAAAATTTAATCATAGAGAATATATAATCTCTTTACAAATAGGATATAATGTTCATCAAAAAAATATTCCTTGTGATGTTTCATAATTTTTTCTGACATGGTTTATTTTACATAAACCTTAAAAAATATGTCTGTTTTTGGGATGTAGAATTGTTGGGAAAAAATTATCAATTAATCAACCAAATGGTTGTGTTCCACACATAACAATATTAATGTATCTTTTTCATTCAGAATCATAGAATCTAATACATTTTTTCCTTCAAAGTTTATAATAAATTGTTCCTTCATAATATAAAATTAGTTTTAGTTAACCTATTTACCTAATGTTCAACTCTTTCTTAGTTTATATATACATAAAAAATTGGTGATCAGTATATATTTCACATATTACTCCATATAAATGATTTCCCTAAATTCATGAAGAAAAAAACACAATGGCTACATTCAATTCATGTACTTGATATTTACTCAAGAGGTTTTATTTAACATGATGTATAATATATTATCTAACTATTATGCATGAGAATGAAACCAATTCTCATTAGTGAAGAATAATTGTAGATAATAAATTCCTAATTTGTAGAGGGTTTCACCTAAATTATAATATTCACCAATCTAATTGTTTTTCTCTTGAAAAAAATAATTACACTCTTTTTTCTGATTAATTTAGTTACATTTTTAGTTAACATAGTTAATGTACTAGATAGTCTAACAGTGTGTTCAAAAAATAGAGGATAGTAACCTTGTAATCCATAAAAAATATGAATCTCTATGACATTTTTTAGTTCATGGAAATCCATAAAAAATTTCATCTTTAGTGGAGTTAATAGTTATTCTATATTTAGAAAAAATATGCACGAGGAAAGAAATCAGTCTCTTCCAAAACTCACACTTACTAAATTTTCGATAAAAAATTTTTCTTTCATGAAATGAAAAACAATATTTATGGTTTTTCTAATGTCCCATATAATTTTAGAGTGTATAAATATATTTTCAATAAACCTAACCTTATAATTATCTAAATGGTCATTGAAAAAATTATTTAAAAGATCTATAAATACCTATGGTGATTTTGAAATGCCAAAAGGCATAACCAAAAAATCATAATTAACATATCTAGTACAAAATTTGGTCTTAAAAACATATTCATATGTCACATTCAACTGATAGTACCCTAACCTTGGATCAATTTTTGATAAATATTTTTCTCCCTAGAGCTGATCAAATAAATACTCGATATGGGAAAAATGATACATGTTCATAATTTTAATGTTACTAAACGCTCATTAATCAATGAATAATATCATAGAATCATATTTCCTTTAAAAAAATAAAATTTGAGACTCCATGGTGATGTTATACATTTAATGAAACTATTATCTAGATTCTATTAATTTTTTTTCAATTCCAAAATTTACACCTTATCATTTTGATGAGGGGGTTTTGATGTTGGAATAGCATTATATACTATTTCACTTGTAAAATCATTCTCCTAATTTAGAATTAAAAAAATAAAATTCACAAGGAAAATTATCCATATATTCATTCACTACTGACATAGAACTAATTTGAATATTTTTATTTCTTTTCAAGAAGATTAGAATAGTAAATTTTTCTTCATCTCTAATGAATTTCTCATATACTTGATATATTTTCAAAAGTATGAAATAATTTATATAAATTTCATAGATCTAAAATATATCTTATCACGATAAAGAAAATTCCAATACATTCGCAAAATTATATCAAAATCATCTCTGAATATTTAAATAGGATATTTAGTAAATAACATCTCACTAATAACAATAGGAATACTATTATAAACCTTGGGTTCTTTAATATTTCAACCCAATGTATTCCCTAATGGTTATATCTTCATTTAAAGAGGTGATGTTCCCATTTTATATGTAAATATTTCATTGATGAAATAGAATTAAGATCCCAAGTCTAGTAGGGAATCATCATAATTCAAGTAAATAATTAATGTACCATTAACCACTTCACTAGATGACCCAAAATCATCCATAGTAATATTAAATGATAATTGAACACCATTGTGAATTAAATATTGATGATTTTACACCCATTGTGAATAACTTCACACATAGGATAACATAGTTCTCCACCTCATTTCAATTAAATCATCTCACCCTTAATTGGATATCTATTACCCAATTCCTGGATTATTTTGGAATATTTTCTTTATAATCATGTGCCTTATGGCCAAACATACCACACCAATAACACTTTATAGATCATTTCAAAAATTCCTTGAAATGTTTTTTTACCAAACTTAGAACATGTTAGTAGAATACCGCATGATTTATTATTTAAATACTTCTATATTTATTTCCACCTTGACTATTTCTTACACTTTTCATCACAAAGCACATATGTTATAGAAAATTACATCTCGACATTCTGAAAATAATGAAAAAAAATTCACAATTGTAAAATTCATGTGAAGTTAGATTTTTTGGTAATATTTCATTCAATATTTAGTAAAATATTTTAATTTTACAATCAATGACCTAAATAAAATTGGGTATTTACATCAACAATATTTTTAAATTTTCATCATAATAGATAAAAAATAATAACTTATTTGAGTAAATACCAAGAATATTTTATCCATTCCAAGTCAAATAAACTTAGGTAAATATTTATCTATAAAAAATATTCACAAATATATCTCCTTTCATGGAATAAATCAATTATCTCTTGTTTTTGTTTATAAAACTTCAAACATTTATCAGCATAACCTTGAAAATGATAAATTAAAAGAGATAACATTGAATTTCTTAACATCCCATGACTTCAAATATCGTTTCTAGAGCACTAATTCATCAATATTCAACCACTAGATCTAATTTCAAAAAAAATATAAAGGGGGTTATTTCACAAATTGTTCAAATATAGATATTTTCCTTTCTAGGGAATTTGGTTTCTCTCTAACATGGGTCCCACCACCATTTAAAGCCTACATCAATTAATCCATCACTATAAAAAATTTCTCTATTCAAATTCAAAATATTCCATTTTATTGATTTTGAAATATATTTTCCTCTTCATACATTCCAACTCCATTATCCATGTTTCCCCTATGAAAAAATATTTAAACAGACATATATTAAGTAGGGGAACATGATAATCTATAAATGATATATCATTTCAATATAACCATAAATTATAATATCTCAATGGTGTATTATAAACATTATTACAACTTCTATAGTTGTCTATACATTTTCTTAAATTCCAATAGCAAGGAAATTAAATTAAATATTAAATAATATATTTTTGCAGACTATAATTCACATTATTTAATTCCCAGATAGATTTTATAGATTAGAGTTATGAGAATTAGGTCGTCACACATACATACAAAAATTATATATTTATATTTAGTCACTTCTACTCAGTATCCACCTCTCAAAGTATATAAAACATTTAAAATGAATTTTTTCATTTTAATGACTAATCTTCATGACTTTCAACTTTTCATATTTTTTTTCACTAATCTTTACGCCTTGTGAAAATGAATTTTAAAAATATTGTATGAGCACAAAATATTTAATCAACGAATTGAAATGAAATTTAAATAACTTATAACACATGACATTAAAATAACTAGATAAGGAAAAATCAATATGGCTTGGTATGAAACTGAAACACAAACAATTTAATCAATGGATTGAAATTAAATAAATCTGTAGATATGTTGATGTAAAATATCATGGATCAATAATAATTAAAACTAAATGACGGAAATTATTACTTAATGTGAGAAATTTCTAAGGAACTCCAATACCTAGTTTGTAAATACATTTCACAAGACATTTTAAAACATGGGATAGAAACCACGTTATTTTTCCATCTTATTATTCTCTTGAGAACCTATCAATGCATCGAAGAGCTATATAATTTTCAGGCTACACCCATCATTTAAAATCTATATAAGTCCTCATATTGAATAATAAAAATAATTAATATGCCTCAGAAAAAATTTTATTTAATATAGAATATGTAATTATCAATATTTCCAAAAAATAAGCAACAAACGGTCAAATTAGACACCATTTTTTAAATTGTATATGTTTTAAGAAATACAAATATCCATTTTTTGATAATATGGATATTCAAGTAAATTTTCAATGATAATATATTACAATAAATTAATTCCTTCAAGAGAAGCTTAACAATCACAAATCATGGTAAATTTCAATGTTAATCCTTAAGAAAAATTTTGAGGAGAATAATCATTAAACATTAAAAAGTTCCTAATACAACATTAAAACATTTGAATAATAATATCCAGAAATTTATGAAATTAAATGTATCTTATAATGTCATACGAACAATAGGATTAATTATATAACATGAAAAAGTAATTATATACAAAAAATAATTGTCAATTATCTCATAAGAAAAAATAATTCTCAGTGAAATTTAAAATGAGATGAAAATATCATACATTAACCTTCATTTTGTTCTATGGTATTTATTATCATGTAGAGTGGTTTAGAATATGTTACGAACTTATACTAGAAATATAATAATTTTCATAATATCATATATTAATTCCTTATAATATTTTATTACCCATTGGTGGACACTCTTTCATTAATTTCACTATTTCATGTGTTAATTTCCTAGATTTCATGAGTAAGTTTTAACTTGTTGTTTGTTGATATAATTAATTAGAAATTGGTACAATTATATACATACTTTAAAAAAATGATTAATTATCATATATAATTTTTATATATGAATTTATATTAGTCTATAATATTTTTATATTAGAAATGAAGTGCACCATTCATTGAGATAGTAGGTTATATGTACGCATGAATGATACATTCATTCCATTGTTGTATTAAAAGAATGAAAAATAAATGATAATTATGTATATAATAATTAATGGTTCATATATATGTTATATATGTCACATATTATTATTATAATTGTCCTTTATATCTCCCACGTATGGCAAGAATGAGTCATATCGCTTTAAGGGGGCGGTATTCTACACTTCCTCAAATGAAATTTTTGTATTAACACAAGATGGAGAGCATAAAAATATATTCTAAATAAAAATTATAGAGGTATAAAGATATTATAAATATCATATACAGAATATATACATATAGTGTTTATAATTATAGCCACCATGAGAGGTGAGAAATGAGAAATGAATAATTATAGTTTCGTGGGGAAGTAGTTCCATGTACACAGAAATTGTATGTTTGTTATCAATTAAATAGAGGTTTGTGTAAGTTTAGGTCAAACACCAGATATAAAAAAATATGTGAATATTTATTATAATGATGTTGTTATTTAATCATTGAATAAGAAGAGTTTAGGTAGTGGAGAATGGAAACTACACTAGAGATTTTGAGGGAAGAAATTACCGCTTAATCGGGTAACATATTTTGGTTTGTGCCAAAAGGATTCAATGGTGGGCATCCTGACCAAAGGTGTAATGTCCCATCCCTCATTCCATGAAATAAGGCCCCAATCTGGTCAATCACATGCCCTCAATCACACCTCCTCATACGCTAGAGGGTTAAGACTAGCATTAAGTGTTTGGTAAGTCATTCATGGGAATACCATAACCACTTTTATCAGAGTAAAGTACCATTAGAAGAAAACAAAAATATAAAAGTGAATAAGAATATAAATAATCAAAAAAACACCAATACCACATGATAGTAAAAATTGGAATTATAATACCCAATAGAAATAGAAAACATGCTATGACAATTCAAGTGTCATGTGACTACAGAGTAACTGAAAATAACTGCACAATTACACCCAAGAGGGTTTTGAACCACATATGGTTCCCTTACCCATTCTTTATTCCTAATAATTAGTCATTCCTAGGGAATTTCCCTTTATCATATCCTATGACAACAATGTCTTCTCGGGTGCACATCAGACAACCCAAATAGGGGGGTGAGTAAAACTCAGTAGGCCCCCACCATCAGTGTCTAAAATAAGTCCAGTCAAAATATAGTGCATGAAATTATATGATTAAATAAATATAATGTGTAATTACATATTTATCACGTTTTCACTTATTCTTTATTGATCATATTAGACTCGAGTTTGAGTAGTGTTTCTAGTTCAAGTCACAATTCATCATTATCATTTGTTTGGTGTAGAACGCCAAGTCTAACACCAAAAATCTAAATTGGTGTAGATAACCATATCTCACAACCCATTTTCTCGATTGGTGTAGATCACCTTGTTGAAAACCACAAATCACAAGCTTGTGTATTAGCTATTGGGGTTGAACGTCATGTCTAACACACCAACATCTCAATTAGTTTAGAACTCTATGTCTAGGACCCACTTTTGCAATCATTTACATCATTTAGTAATATGTAAAGAATTAACAACATAATTCCATTAATAATCCAACAATTGGTTAAATTCATAAAAGTCAATTAAATAACCCCACAATTAACTATGTAATCAACCCATTAATTAATTCATCAATTTATTAATTGAACAACCAAAATCTAGTTCCATTATTAATTCTATACAATTAATTATCCAAATAAAATCTCATCTTGTAATAATTAATGTCATAATTAATTATCTTTATCATGCATCAAGGCACACAATTAATCCATCGTTAACTATATCAAGATATCCAAATAATTATCCCATATTTAATTCTCCCAATTAATTATCTCAAACACAACCAATTCAATATTTCGAATACAATATATCAAATCATAAATAGTTTCCTCAACTTATTTTATCTTTGAGAAGCCACTTATTACCATGATTAAATCATAAATTAATCATCTATAACTCAAAAATGTCAACATGCCCATTGTACATTCCTAATTAACCAAAATTTGGAAAACAATTACTAAGGGGTTCTATCAAATCATTAATCTCAAATACACATATCAAATGGATGACTATGTGAGTTTTATTTAGATGACCTACCTCAGTTCTTTGAAGAATGAAAGTCCAATGGAAATCCCCGAAATTGGAGTGGCATAATGACATCGATCAAGATCCGGATCAAAATCCATCATCCCAAAATTAAGGTCAATGGAATCAAGATGTTATAAATCTAGTTGTATATAAAAAATTAGTGATCTATATCTCAACACATGGGTTTCGATCCATGGAAATAGTAGATATCTCACATAAAAATATCATGGAAATATAGAGGAACGAATGGGAGAAGCATCATGATGAAGTCCAATTATCGGAAAGAGATTGGATCTTCAATTTGGGATTCCGATATCAAATAACAGTGTCCAAATTACCTTGGAATCCATCCAGAACACTTTGAGATCACCTATAATTCATCAATCTTGATCCAAGGTCTAAAAAGATGGGTTTTCAAGGGTTTAGGTGGTTTTAAAACACATTTTCATAGAAAATGTTCTGCATGCATAGTTTCAGAAGGCTAGGGAGCATGATTAGGGAAACCATTCAAAAACCGTGCAGACCTCACTGTCCAGGTTCACACGGTTACTTGGGTTTGGGTGCACGATTTTTCAAACTGTGTACAAATAGTTGACAGCCCTCTCCCATATATTTTTCGTAAAACATCACCCAAAGAAACCTAGAACCACAATTATAAAGAAAAGGTACATCAAAACAACAAAATTACCTAAAAACGCCCCTCCCCCCGAGATGACTCCAAAAAATGATGGGATCATACAGTCTCCCCACCTTTTGATAGCTCATCCTCGATCTACAATCCTGAGATTCACTAATATTTTGAGTCAAAATTATTGGTCCACTAATCCCTCATGTTTTCTTTCCATCCTAAGTTTCCCCTTTCACACGTCTATGTTTCCATAACACATGATCAATCAGCATGGTCTTTCCCTGCAACAGTTTCTCACTATCATCCATCACATGTATCTGATACTCCTAAATTGAAGCAACTAACTCAAGTTAAATCTCATTCACATCAGTCAAATTTTAAGGGCTAGAATGATACCTCAATATTTATAACACATAAAATATTTCATGCATAGCGCTATATTTCTATGGAAGATCCAATTAGTATTCCACTAGTATGATTCTCTCCACAACATCAAACGGTCCCAAAAACCTAGGCACCAACTTGCCCTACCACTATAACATGCGGTGACCTAACCTAGGTGACACCCGAAAGAAAAGAAAATCACCCTCAATAATATCTAGGGTTTTTCTCCATATATTGGCATATATGTACTACTTACTCTAAGACATATCCAAAAATTTCTGAATCAAAAACACCTACTCTAATTTCTCTTGTACACGACTCAGTCCCAACAACATTAACTCACCTAAATCCCTCCAGCATAGTGTAAATCTATATGGACTTCCATAAATTGCATCATATGGTTACCTCTATATGGTTCCCTAATAAATTTGGTTATAGGTGAACTCTATTAAAGCCAAGTACTTCTCCCAAGAACCACCGAAATCAAGACCACATGCCTACAGACTATCCTCTAGAACATGTATGGTATGCTCGGACTGCCCATCTATCTATGGGTGGAAAGACTTACTCATCAAAACTGGTGTTCCAATAACCTTCTAGAAGCATGAAGTAAAGTGAGAATCATGATCTGAACTATATTCTGAGGCACCCCATGCAAAAGAACTATCCCTCAAATGTACTATTCCCCCAACTGATCAACTTTGATGGTTTCCCTGATGGGAAATAAGTGTGATACCGTTTTTCATTCAATCCACAATGACCAAAATAGAATCATTATTAGAAATAATATTTGGAAGAACATCCATAAAATCCATAGTCTCATTATCCCACTTCCATTCTGAAATAGGAAATATCTACAATAGACCACCAGGTCATTAATGCTCTTCCTTAACCTTATCACTGGTGAAGCATCTTGTCACAAACCCTGCTATTTCATTTTTCATTTCCAGCCACCAAAACTATCGATGTAGGTCATGGTACAATTTTTTCACATCTATATGTTCCTCCTAATTTGATTCATGAAATTTTTTCATGATCTCATATCGCATTCACGTAGGCAAAACCACCCGATTTATCAAAGAGATGAACTTATCCTCATCTATCATCCAATATGAAGGTGTCTACCCACATTCAAGGATTTACCACAATGATAAAACCTCTGGATCCTTGTACTACATGACCCTAATCTATCTCAAGAGTGTATACTCCACTGCTAATGAAACAGGATTCATCTACTATCTACTCTCTTGAACCACCACATGCATTTCAGCCAATATAGTAATCATCTTCCACTCCGCACTTGACTCGTGTTCCAACTGATTCTGAGTTTTCCAAAACATGGAATCAACAACAATATTCCCATTTATTGTTGTATATTCTACTTTAAAATCAAATAAATGCTTATACTCTACCAATATTCACAGTTGATGATTCAAGTCGCGTTGTGAAAAGATGTACTTAAAGATTTTGTAGTTTGTAAATAATATAAACTTTTCACCCAAAATATTGTGCCTCCAACACTTATGATGATAAAAAAAATTATTATAACTCATGTGCAGGCATAGGGTAATTCCCTTCAAGCGGCCTCAACTAGAAATACCCATAAGCAGCGACTCTATCCCCTTTCATCAATACAACTATGTGTCCAACCCCAAAAGGGTCACAAAACATCATGTACTCCTCAATTGATTTATGAAAATCAATATGGGTTCTAATGTTAAGTTATTCTTCAACTCCTAGACATTATTCATGCATGATTATATCAACTCAGACATTATCCCATTCTTGTTCAAGCCTGAAAGTGGCACTGAAAATCAAGAAATATCCTTGATGAGCCTATTGTAATATCTTATTAATCCATGAAACCTTCTGATATCAAAAACGTTTTTGGGATGCTTCCAAGAAACAACTTCATGAACCTCTTTTGGGTCCACAATCACACCTTCATTTGAGATGATGTTCCCTAAAAAGTCTACTTGGTCAATCCAAAACTGACACTTAGATAGATTATCTAATATCTGATGTTATCTTAGTGTACATAGAGTGATGTAAAGTTGTTCTACACGATAATCATGAGTCTTAGACTATGCCAAGATTTCTTCCATGAACACCACCAAAAAAAGTTCTAGGTGCGGATGAAAGATAATGTTCATTAAGGCCATAAACACTAATGGAGCAATTTTTAACCCAAATGGCATTATAAGAAACTCATAAAGCCCATACGTTCCCTGAAATCATCCCATGGTATATCAAAAGTTTGAACTCTAACCTAATGATTCCCTTATCTCAAATCGATCTTTGAGAACACCAAAACCCTCATTCAGTTGGTCAAACTGGTCATCGATATGTGGAAGTGGATATCATTTTTTCACATTCATTTTGTTCTTATTCCTGTAATTGACACTCAAATATATACTCCCATAATCCTACTCTTCAAACAACACAGGTGATCTCTAAAGTGACTCACTTGTATGGATAAACCAATTATCCTCTAGTTCCTCCAACTAATTCTTGAGATCTATAAGCTTAGTTAGTTCCATTCTATAAGGTGTAATAGATACTGACTTATCCCTCGTCATGATTTCAATAGTGAACTCAACATATATCTCTATTGGAAATCCCAAGAATTCGTCAGGAAAAACATCATGAAAGAGTTATACTACTATTTGAAGGACATCTTTTTTATCACTCGCATAATAGAGAAAAATAATATCAACATAGTCTATGAGCTCTTCTAGTTGCTGAGAAATTGGCCCTACTAGACTCTCCTGGATATCCCACTTTCCATAATGGATATTCTGGTCACCCTTAGGAGAAAAAAATGTAACTATCATGTCATAATAATTGATGTTGGATCCGTATGTGACCAACCAGTCCAAACCCATAATTAGTTTGAATCCCACCATATCAAGGACATAGAGATCCCAAATAATGTGATACTATCTGATCTCAACTAAACATCCCTTGAATAAATATATATCTAAAGATTGTGTCCTTAATATTGTATTACTCCGCCAATGGACTCTACCTCTACGCTCAAACCATTAACAAGACTTGTAGATATAATATAATGAGAGCCACCAATATCAAATAAGGCAGTAGTTAATGTATAACCCACAAGAATAGTACCTATCCCAGTTGATGGATCAGCATCTCTCTCCATAAGTTTAAGATACACTGCATATAATTGTCCTAACCCTCTTCCCTATTGTGTCATCTTACTCCCCTAAGGATAACCACTCGGCTAATATGGGTGCTCATTCCCAGAAGCACCACATCCACATCTTCTACCACATTTTCCAGACCAATATAGTGTAGAAGACCCCCTTCCCACACTCTAACTCTAAGTAGCTACTCCCTCACCACCAGCATGTCACTGAAACTTTCAAAACCTCTATTGGTGCTCCATATTTCTGCAACATCGACACTCTACTAGTTGTGGAGGGAAATGTTTACATTAGTGTCCCGACTTACCACACTCGTTGAAAATCGCATGAGTAAGGTATGGTGCAACTGTACCTCTAGACTATCCACCTTACTATACATAGTCTTGACCAAGGATCTCATAACGGTGATTCCTTCCCTCATAAGGACAACTGCATGATCATCCAGAGAAAACTACCTATCTAGTATAGTTATACTCATTCAGGTACCCCTCCAAAATGAGATCTTGATTCACCACTATTGAAAACCCCTTCAGCCTAAAGATGTTCACCTGGGACATAATTTTACAACTAAGTCCTTCCTGAAATATTTTTTCAGAGGAAGTCTCATATACCACAAATATAGGAGAAAAATTATGTAAATCTATGAAACGTTTAGAATAATCCATTATGGGCATGCTTCCCTAGGTCAGATGAATAACCTCGGTGGCCTTCCCTTGTCTGAGTGTCTTTGGATAAAAGTCCTCCAAGAACTTCTCTAGAAATTTCTTCCATAACAAATCATCAGTCTTTCCAGATTGTGCCTAAATGTCCCACCAATGCTTCACTGAACCCTGTGGCTTATAAGTATCCAACATGACCCTCATCTCAGCTGGAGTATCCAAATGGTCAATTATTCTCTCAATGTATTTGATACAGAATTCATCTCCCCCAGGTCCACCCTCTCTAGTAATAGTTAGAGGGTGTTGTAGCATAATCTCCCTTTTCATCTCTAACATTATTTTCAAAACCCGCCCTGGGTCTCTCTCCATGAGTTTCATGAAATGAGAAAAGTTCTCTCAAAACTACTCCCCTCCTCCTCAGTAGGAACTAATAGTGCCTCACATTCCCTGTCTAGAAGTTCATATCGAGCCATACCCCTCAATCTCCGTCTCAAAAAGCATCATGGATTCATAATATCTACAATTCCAAACACTCATATTAAGTCTAATAAAAAAATGTTATAACATTTACATAAGAGGAAAAAAAACATAACAAGATTCATCACGTCCTTTCCCAATTTTATGACATACGGTCAACACTAAGGCACTATCTCTACCCTTAACCATTCTACTCCTTAGAATTGGTTAACAAGGGTATGTATATTCTCATTAGTTAATTCCCATTATTAATTAATTACATTATTTATAATTAATAAATTCATTAATTTGTTGATCAAACCCATTTCATAATTCGACTTACTCATTTGACACCCATTTATTCACATTTTTCGTCATTTTACACCACAACTCATTTCATGTTTTTCTCATTTTCATTTCAATATCACAATAAGTAAAACAGTTCAAGATCAAAAACCTTCCCATAACATGTTTTACCATGAGTTCCTAAAATTATGCACGTCACAAAAACCCTGAGTTCTTAGAATGATGCATGAAAACTCAACCCTCGTGCCTCTTTAGGCCTGACTCAATAATCACCAATTCTCCAAAACAATATCACATAACACCACAAGTGTGTCACCCATGGTAAAATAATATCCAACTATATCAACAAACAATGATAACAACAATCCCACTGTGAGTACCAGGATTTTCCCATGTACAAGCTTTTTCAATTCCCATGAAAGACCTCATTACAAAGCCTCATCTCTTCCTAGTATCTTTTCTACCATTCTTAAATCATAAATACAAATAAAAATAAAGAAATAAAGTTACCATGATACTACTTTGTAACATCCCAACCTGGGTGCCATGTAACAGGGCCCCAAGACGGTAAGTAACATGCCCTCAAGTGTGCCTCCCCATATGCTAGAGAGTGCCTACAAACAGTAACGGTCTAGTATATCATTTGTGGGGAGACTATACCCTATTTTATCAGAATAAAGTAATAGTGGAATAAAAAAACAAGTGTGGAAGCATATAAATAATCATAATGAAACAAATGTCACATTATATTAAAAACAAGAAATATAATAATCAATAGAAAGGGAATGGATGCTATAGAAATGCAAGTTTCATGTGTCTAAAATTCAACTGAAAATAAAGACACAGTGACTCCCAAGTAGGTCTCAAACTACATGTGTTTACCTCACCCATGACCCATCCCTAATCAACAACAAATCCCATGGCCATGCCCTTATCCTATCACGTAACAACAAAGTCTACTAAGGTGCTAATCAGGCAGCCCAAATATGGTGTGAGTACTACCTAGTCGGCCGCCACCAACAATGTGTAAAACACCTCTAGTCAAAAATTAGTACATTAAAATCTATGAATCAATAACTACAATGTGTAATTAAACATTTATTACATTTCCACTTATTCTTTAATAATCATATTGGACTCGGTATTGATTCATGTTTCATGTTCAACTCATAATTCATCATTATCATTAGTTTGGTGAAGAACACCGTGTCTATCTACCAAAATCTCAATCGGTGTAGATTGCCATGTCACACACCATAAATTCTCAATTGGTGTGGATCACCATGTCTACCACCTCACATCACAAGAACTTTTATCAATTATTGGGGTAAAAATCTCGGTCTAACACCTGATCTTCTCAATTGGTCTTGAACTCCATATATAGCACCAGCATTCTCAAAACTTTTTTTCATTTATTTATTTTTAATGAATTAACCACATAATTCCCTTACTAATCCAACGATTCAGTAAATACATCAAAATACATTATCTATCCCCATAATTATCTATGTAAATAAACCATTAATTAATTCATAAATTAATTAATCAAACAACACAAATCTCACACCATAATTAATTCTCCTTAATTAATTATCCCAATCAAATCTCAAATTATCATAATTAATATCACAATTATTTATCTTAATCAAATATTAAGGAACATAATTAATCCACCATTAACTACCTCAACATATCCAATTCATTATATAATAATTAATTCCCCCAATAAATTATCTCAAACATAACCAACTCAATATCTCGAATACAATATCTCAAATCATAAACAATTTTACCAAATCAATTATCTATTTGGGCAGCCTGTAAGTCCCATGATTAAATCATAAATTAATCATATATATCTTCAAAATGTCGAAATGTCAATTAGAAATTCTTAATTATCCCAATTTTGGGAAAAATTACTATATGATACTAGAAATTCATTACTCTCATATACACATATCGAATCCACAACTATTGGAGTTTGATTTACAACTCTTACATTGGTTCGTTGATAGATTATAATCGAACAGAAATCTCCAAAATCTTAGCAGTACAATGAAATCAATCATGATCTAGATCTAATTTCCAAAACCCAAAATTGAGGTCGGAGGTGTCAGGATGTTTGAAATCTATATCTAAACCCAAAATCCGATATTTAGATCTCAACATATAGGTTTAGATCCCTGTAAATTGTATATTTCTTCAAGGAAAAGATCAAGTTAAGATAGAGGAAATAAAATAGAGAATACTCATGATGAAATATATTTACCGGAAAGAGAGAGACCTTTCAATCTAGGCTTTTAGTATCGAAGAATGGGGTTTTAATCTTCTTGTAATCCCTCCGGAATTCTCAGGGATCACCAAGAATTCGTCAAGACTGATCCTTGGACGAAATAGACGGGTTTAGGGGGTTCAGTTGGTTTTAAAACTAATTTTTGAAGAAAACTATTCTATGCACAATGTTTCACTAGAAAGGGGAACACGATTAAGGAAATCGTGTGAAAACCATTAAAAACTCACTATCTAGGTTTTCATGGTTACTTGGGTATAGGCGCAAGAGTTTTAAATAAATGAAAAAACTATTCCCAACCCTCTATACATATAGTTTTCTTAAAACATCACCCAAACTCACCTCAAACCAGAATTACAAAGAAATGATACTTCAAAATAAAAAAATGAAACTGAAAATGTGACCGAGATGACTCAAGAAAAGGTCTAGATCATACATTCTCCCCACCTTATAATATCTTCTACTTGAGATGCACTCCCAAATATCACTAAGATTCCATGAAAAAAAATGGGCCACTGAGCCCTCATGTCTACTTCTCATTCCCATGTTTCCCTTTCCACACATCTATGTTTCCATAGCACACGAACTATCGAAACGGTCTTTCCTTGAACACTAACTCACTGCGATCCATCACATGTATGAGATGTTCCTCAAATGACACACCTATATATAGGATACTATCATCCACATCAATCACATGATATGGTTCAGGATGATATAGTCATAGTTGTGACACATGAAATTCATCATGCATAGCACTATATTTATATGGAAGAGCCAATTGTTACGCCACTTTCCCAATTCTCTACACAACTTCAAAGGGTCCAAAAAACATGGTTGCCAACATGCAATACCTATGTAACCTATGGTGACCCAACCTAGGTGACACCTGAAGGAAAAAATGATCACCCACTATAAACTATATGGGTCATCTATTTCTATCAACAGACAACTTATGCCTACTCTTTTCTATATCCATACATTTCCAAATAAACTGCACCTTCTCCAATGTCTCCCACACAAGACTCGATCCCAACAACTCTGACTAACCCGCCTCTATCTAGCATAGCGGTGATCGAAATGGACTTCCATAAAGTGTCTCATATAGTTCCATTTATATTGTTTCTATATAACAATTATTATTTTATAACTCCACTAAAGCCAAGTGATTCTCCCCAGAACCATGAAAAACCAAGCGAACATACCCACATCAAATCCTGTAGCACTTGTATGGTACACTCTGACTACCCATTTTTCTGTGGGTGGAAATCCGTACTCAATAAATCATTTATGCCAAATGCCTTCTACAATGCCTTCTTGAATCATTAATTAAAGCAAGAATATTTCTCTAAATATAGTAAGTGGCACCCCAAACAAAAAAATTATCTCTCAAACACATAGTTCTCCCAATTGATCCACTGTGAATGCATCCCTAATGGGTAATAAATGTGATAAATTATTCAGTCTTTCCAAAATGACCCAAATAGAATCATTCATCCTAAGAATAATTGGAATACCAACCACAAAATCCATTGTGACTTCATCCCAGTTCCATTAAGGAATAGGGAATGACTACAATAGACCCCCTAGCTGTTGATGCTTTGCCTCATCCTGCTGACAGGTGAAACATCTCGTCACGAACCCTGGTATTTTTTTAATGCCCAACCACCAAAACTGTCCTCGTAAGTCAGGATACATTTTGGTTCCACATGCATTTACTAACCACTTTAAGGGATGAAATTCTCACATGAGCTACTCTTTCATGCTTGTTGGCCCAACAACCTAATTTTTTACATAGATGACCTCATCTTCATCTATCATCTAGTCTTAAGGTGTATCCCCAATTACAATTCTTTACCTCAAGGATAAACACACTTGATCCTCATGCTTCCTTACCCTAATCCATCTCAAGTGTGTAGACTCCATTTCTACTGAATCTCGATTCAACATCTATTGGAACTACTAAACCACCACATTCATTTCAACTAGAAATTTTACCATCTTCCACTCTACACTCAACTAATGTTCCAACTAAGTTTGAGTATTCATACATAAGTCATTAGCCACACTATTCCCATTTCCATCTGTTTATCCTAGTTGAAAATTAAAGGAAAGAATATACTCTATTCATATTCGTTGCCGAAGATTCAATTCGTGATATGAAAATATGGACATCAATCTTTTATGGTCTGAAAAAACTATAATCTGTTAAACAAAAAGATAGTGTCCCCAACCCATAAGAGAATAAAACACTGTTTCCAACTCAAGGAAGTTCCTGGGGTAATTCTTTTCATGCATCATACACTAATGAGACCCATAAGTAATGACTTGATCCCCTTGCATCAACACTACACTGAGTACTATCCCATAAGAATCGCAATACACAATGTATTCCTCACTTGATTCATGAAAGATCCATATTAGTGTGGATGTAAAGTTCTTCTTCAACTCCAGGAAAAAATTTCACATGATTTTTTCTACTCAATCTTTATCCCTTCCTAGTTCATGCCCGAATGCAGCACGATCAATAAAGAAAAATTCATGGATGAACCTCATGTGATATCCAGATAATCCCAAAAATCTTCAGATATCAAACGCATTCATGGCCTACTCCCATGAAAAAATAAACTAAAACTTCTCTAGGTCTACTACCACTTCTTATTCTGATATGATATGCCCCAAGAATTGTACCTAGTCAATTAAAAACATACACTTTTATAGATTGGGGTATAACCATTACCCTCTCAATTTAATCAAGATGATGTCATGATATTAGACATGACCATCATGAGTCTTAGAGTACACCATGATTTCTTCCATGAACACCACCATAAAATGATGCAAGTACGGATGAAGGATTATGTTCATCAATAATATAAACACTATTGTAGCATTTGGAAACACAAATAGAATTACAATAAATTCATCATGGCCATACATACTCTTGAATGTAGACTTTGGTATATCGGATTTCTAAACGCTCACCTAATGACACCCTGATCTCAAATCGATATTTTAGAACACACAATCCACCTTAAACTAGACAAACAGGTCATTGATACACGAAAAAGGATATCTTATTTTCACATTCATTTTTTCAGCTTCCTGTAATCAACATACAAATGTAAACTCCCATAAACCTTATTTTCAAACAATATAGGTGATCCATAAGGCAGATACATGGAAGGATAAACACCTTGTCTTTTAGTTCATACAACTGAATCTTGATCTCTTGAATATTAGTCAGTACCATTCATTAGGGTGGAATAGAGACTCACTTAGCCCATGGCATGAGCTCAATAGTGAAATCCACATCTCTCTCTGGTGGAAACCCTAAGAAATCTCGAGGAAAAACATCCTAATATAGTTCTACTACTTGAGGAAGGACATCATTCCTACTACTATCATCATCGAGAAAAAGAGAAGAAACATGGGCTCTGAGCTCTCCCAATTTCTATGTAATTGGACCAACTTGGCTTGCCTAGATATCCCACTATCCATGATGGACATACTAGTCAACCTTGGGAGATAAAAAGGTCACTCTTCTGGGAAAACAATCAATGTGGGCTCGGTATGCAACTAACCAGTCCATACCCATAATCAGGTCGATGTCTGTCATATCAAGGACATAGATATATCCAAGAAAATGACTCTCTCCAATCTATAGTGAACATTCCTTGCATAAACAAATATCTCTAGACCATGTCCCTAATGGTGTATCGATATTCATTACTCCGCCTATAGAATCCACCTCCAGGATAATGTTATTAACATATTTTTTGATATAAAATAATGAGAGGAACCAATATCAAACAAGGAATTAGCTAATGTAGAATATACTAGAATAATTCCTCTCATTATTGATAAATTGGCCTCGCTCTCCATATGTGTAGGATACAATGCATATAATTGTCCTTCCCCTCTTACCTATGGCACTTTCTCACTCCCCTAAGTAGAACGACTCTACAAATACATGATCTCTATCCCTTAAGCACCAAAACCACTACATATACTTCATATGATAGTAGAACTCCTACTGCCAAACCAATATGGTGTATAAGACCCACTTCCCACACTCTGACACTGTGTAGCTGCTCCATCAGCACCAACCAATCCATAAATCCTACAGAACCTCTCTAGGTTCCCCATATTTCTACAACATTGTCACTCCATTTGTGGTCTAGGATAATGTTTACGATTGTTTCCATGTTTTTTCACCGGTGGAAATCACATGAGTCTGGTCTAATTAAATTGTTCCTTCTTGACTATACAACTTTATTTTCAATGTACTAACAAATGTTATTGTAACGGTGCTTCCTACTCTCGAAAGGAGAACTCCATGATCTTCCAATGACTAATAACTATCTAGTATTGGAAGTGTCCTTCAGGTTCCCTTCAGAATTTAGATCCCGATTCTCCTCTTCTGAGAACATCGTTAACCTAACGATTTTCACATGGGACTTAATTTTACACCAAATTCTATCATGAAATTGTTTTGTAGAAGAAGCCTCATCTACCACCAGTATTGGAAGAAAATTCCATCAATCTGTGAAATGTTCAGCATAATCCATTATGTACAAGCTTCTTTAGGTCAGATTCATAAACATGGAATCCTTATATTGTCTCGGTTACTCTGGATAGAAGTTCTCCAAGAACTTCTAGATAATTTCCTTCCATAACATGTCATCATCCTATCCAAGTCGTACCTAAATTTCCCACCAATGCTTCAATGACCCCTATAGCATATACATAGCCAACATCACCCACCTCTTATCTAGAGTCTCCAAATGGCCAATTATAGTATCTATGGATTCGATCCATAGTTAAGCTCCCTTAGGTCAACCCTCTCTAGTAAAAGTCAGAGGGTGTTGTAGTTGAAACTCCCTTGTCAACTTAGACATGATTTTTATAACTATAAATGTGTCTCTCTCCATGAGTTACATGAAATGAGTAAAGTTCTTTCAGAACTTTTCTTATTCATCCTCAGCTCGCACAAATGGTGCCTCATGTTCGCTATCTAGAAGTTCATTCTGAGCCATACCCCTCAGTCTCCCACTCAAAAAGAGTCATGGAGGCATAATATCTTCAATTCCAAACATGTGACTTTGGTCTCATAACAAAAACTTATAAAATTTAATTAAGATGAAAATGAAACTCAATAAGATTCAACATGACTTTTCCCCATTTCATTCCATGTGGTCAAAACTGAAACTCTATCTCTACCGTTAACCATCATACACCTAGGCATTGGTTAACAATAGTATTCATATACTCATTAATTAATTTCCACAATTAATTAATTAATTAATTTTTAATTAATTAATATTTAATTAATTAATTCATCAATTAGTTAATCTAACCCATTTAATTATTAATGATTTTCATTTGACAATGATTTATTCTAATTTTTCATCATTTTACAAAATAAATCAATTCATGTTATGTAACTTTTCATTTCAATCTCAAAAAATGGAAAACAGTTCAAGTTCAACAAATTACCCATAACTCGTTTTCCAATGAGTGCCTAAAATGATTCATGTAAAAATAACCCTGAGTTCCTAGAATGATTCATGAATTATCAACTTTTGTCCCTGTTTAATAAATTAATCAATAATAATTAATTCAAAAAAAACAATGTCACATCACACCAAAATTGTGTCACCCACGGTGAAATAATATCCAAATGTAACAACAACAAAAAAATCAAAACAATACCACCTTGAGTACTCAGATTTTCCCCTATAAATGGGTTATCAATTCCTATTCATGATCTCATTACCAAAACTTTGATTTTTCTAGTATCTTATTTACCATTCCTAAATCTCTAAGACAAAGAAGAAGAAAGATAGGGAACTCCTCTGATACTAATTTGTAACCTCCAAACCCGGGTGCCATGCAATGGGGCCACGATCCAGTCGGTTAAATTCCCTCAAGCGTGCCACCACATATGCTATAGGGTTCCATCAAGAAATAAGGTTTTGGTAAGTCATTTTTTTGGAGACTATACACTCTTTTGTTAGAGTAATGTACCAGCTGAAGTAAACAACAATAAACAAGTTTAGTAAAAAATAATAATCAAAACAACACCTATGTCACATGATATTAAAATAGTGAATTATAATACTCCACAAAAAGGGAATTCAAGCTATGACAATGAAAGTGTCAAGTGTGTAGAATGAAACAAAAAATAAAGACACAATTACTCCGAAGTGGGTCCTGAACCACCTTTTGTTCCCTCACCCATGCTCCATGCCTAATCAAAAATCCATCCCATTTTCATTTCATTATTCTATCCTTCAAAAACAATGTATGCTTGGGTTTTGATTGGGCATCCCAAATTGGGTGTGTGTATAACTCAGTAGTCCACTACCAACGACATCTAAAACATGTCCATTCAAATGTTTGTGCATGCAATTCTATGAAGCAATAAATAAAATGTGTAATTAAACATTTATCACATTATAACTTATTCTATAATCATCACATTAGACTCATGATTGATTCACGTTTATAGGTCGACTCACAATTAATCATTGTCATTACTTTGGTTTAAAAATACATGTGTAACACCCAAAATTGAAATTATGTAGAGCTCTATGTCTCACACCCAACATTATCAATTTCTATTGATCACTATCTCTATCGCCACACTTCAAAAGTGCTTATATCAACTATTGGGGTAGTACACCATGTCTAACACCTCAACTTCTAAATTGGTCTATAATTCCATATCTAGCCCCAAGTTTATCAATCATTTACATCCTTTATTAATTTTTACAAGAATTAATCACACCATTCCCTTACTAATCCAATTATTAGTTATATACATCAAAATCTATTAGTTAACCCCCCAATTAACTAAGTAAACAAACCATTAATTAATTCATCAATTAATTAATAAAAAAACACAATTCTCATTCCATAATTAATTCTCCACAATTAGTTATAAAAATTATAAATCAACTTGTCATAATTAATCTCACAATTAATTATCTTGACCAAAAATCAAGGTAAATAAGTAATCCACTATTAACTACCTCAACATAACCAAATCATTATCTCATAATTAATTCTCGCAATTAATTATCTCACACACAACCAATTCAATATCTCAAATACAATATGTCAAATAACTAAAATTTTGTCTAAATCAATTTTCTTTTTGGGAAGCCCCTTTTTTAAATGATTAAATCGTCAATTAATCATCTTTATCTCCAAAATTTCAACATCTCAATTCCACATTCCAAATTAAACCAATTTAGGAAAACAATTACTAAAGGATGCTAGAAATTCAATAATATCACATGAACATATAAAATCCAATAAAATGGGAGTTCGATTTAGACCACAAACCTTGTTTTTTAGAGAATGATAATCTAATGGAAATCCCAAAAATCTGAGCAGCACAACATTATCGATCAAGATCCAGATCTAAATCCCGAAACCCAAAATTAAGGTAAATGGCATCAAAATTATTCAAATATAGATCTAGATAAAAAATACTAGATATAAATATGAACACATAGCTTTTTATATATTTAAATAGTAGATATATCCAATTAAAAGATCAAGGAAATATGTAGGAATGAATGGTATAAGCATCGGGATGAAATCCACTTACCAGAAAGACAGTGGATCTTCAATCGAAGCTTTCAATATAGAAGAATAGTGCTTGAGTCACTTTGGAATCCCTACAGAACACTCTGGGATCACCTAAAATTCATCAATCCTGATCCTAGTGTGAAATATATGGGTTTAGGAGGTTTGGGTGGTTTTAAAACAAATTTTCATAAAAAAACTATTCCACGTACAGGATTTCACCTGGCAGGGGCGCACTGTTAAGGAAACTGTGCAGACCTCACTGCCTAGTTTCACACAACTACCTAGGAACCATGTGAAAACCATGAACAACTCTCTGTCCATAGTTTTTTTCTTAAAACATCACCCAAACACACCTCAAACCCCATTTTCAAAGCAATGGTACTTCAAAACATCAAAAACTACATGACAAATGTGCCCAAGATGACTCTAGAAAAGTTGGGATCTTAAAAAATGGGTGATTAAAAATATATGCGAGGAATTTTTAGAATCTATTTGGAAATATATTGGACAATACTAAGATTTTTGATAGGTGTGAATAATTGTAAGAGGTGGTGACCTTTTTATGGAAGGAAAAGGGCTCACTTGGAATTTTTGGAAATAAGTTAGTCGTACAAACGTTATTACCTAAAATAAGACATACCAAAACAAAAAATATCAATAATATAAGTTTTGTGGCCATTAAGTGGTCATTAATTGGGGTTTAGAGATTTGTACATTTTTTGGTCCCTTAAGCTAAAGTATTAGTCCTTTACTAAGCATCATTTTCCCTTAATAATTGTAATTAATTTTAATTACATTCACTAATATATTCGGTGAAAAAAAAGTTGGTATTATTATAAATTATAAATTGTTCTTATTACGAATATTGAATATATTTTTTCAAATTCCAATCATATATGTTTCATAAATTAATTTAAAATTCATCCCACGGGTGGGACGACAATATAGGTTTTTAAAGTAAAAATGTCCAAAAGATTGCTATGTTTTTATAGTAAATTTCAAAGCTAAATTTATCCCACTGAACTAAATTGGATTAATTGATAAAAAAAATATATATAATTAAACATTAATCACAATATAAAACCTAACTTAACATTATAAATAAATCCAATGAAATAATAGTTTTGTACTAAAAAAATTATTTTCAATTATTCATTTAAAAAATGATTTGCTTTTTAAAAATATCAAAAATTCACCATAACCTAATTATTATGTTTATATATCAAATATTAAGTTTATTTTTACATATTAAATAAATTATAGAGTCAAAATTCATATTTATAATGGGTTCCCCATTAAAAGATTGTAAAACATTCTTAATAAAAAATACAGTGTTCGGTGCATAAAATTGGGTTTTTTGTGATCTTATGCTTATCAAATCAATTGTATTGACATAGAAAATATTTTATTGAATTTATAACATATATATTTCACAAAAAAAAATTCACTAATTTATGTTACATTAATTTATTAGGATAAAACTGCTTTGTGATAAAAAATTATGGTTTTATATAAAAACTTTCTGTTTATATTCAATTGATTCCTATATTTATTTCAAATTAATTTTTAACCAATAAATTAATCTTATATTATTATTAAAATTACATTTCATAAGTTAGACAATACTATACATAAATTCTAATTCAAATGATTAGTTAAGACTTCTTATATCAAATAATAATGTTTTAATAATGAATGGTTAAAACTCATCCTGCGTGTATTGTAAGATTTCAAAGAATGTTTCTATTTCATGTAACACATGGTTAATCGGTGTTGAGCGAATTACCAAATATATAATATATATAATATATTTTAAAAAGTTAATTTATTTTGTATTATGTTGGTATTATATCCCCTTAAGCACTTTTTGTTGAGTGTCTTGTGTGCTATCGAATATAAGGTTCAAATTTTAGAATTTAAGGGTTTTACATAACCAATAAAAAATGCATGTGTATTGAGTTTGAGATTGGTCCACACCAGGGGAATAGACTATATTGATTCCTTCTTAAAATTTTGTTCACATTTTATTGAAATTAATAAATTCTAAACATGATGATTTAGAGTCAAATAGATTTTTTCGATGGAGCACTTCTTGTTGGGGAGAATTAGTTTTGTTTTCTATGAATTTGTATGGAATAATTCAGTTTTCTATTGATTATAGGAAGATGAATTAGATTACAGTGATTAAAAGGTATATGTTTCTATGGATTTATAATTTATTCAATCAGTTATTGGGAGCCATTTTGTTTCTTGGGATTGACATGCATTCTAGTTATCGCAAACATTAGGTAAAAAAATTGTACATGCGAAATTCGTAGTTTCGTATCAAATATGGGCTTTATATGTATTTCATGATTCCATTTGGGTTGATCGTTTCTCTAGTAATGTTCATGGATTTCATTAATTGAATCTTTCACTAGTATACATAATCCTTCATCATTGTATTCATTGATGACATAATTTATTGTTTATAAACTTCAAAATTAAATTCTAGACATTAATAGATCATATTAGGTAAACTTTGTGAAAATAGAAATTATGAAAAACATTCAAATTTTCTCTTTTAGATATAGTAGGTATGTATCCTCCAACATGTTATTTCTGAGATAGTAATATCATTTAATATAGATAAGTTCAATGTATCTATATATTTGGCATGTCATTGGAATGTGTTAATGATTTATAGTTTCCATAGATTGTAAGGATGATCTAGACGATTAATTTTGAACCCTTACCACTTAAAAGATCAAATGACTAGGCCTACAATAATCAAAGTGAATTTCGACTGAAAAAACCAATGAAAATAGGCAGTCTAGTACTGAAGACAATGTTAAAGTTTTCATTAATTCTAATTTTTCCTAAGCATAGGAATTTTTATATAGTTTGTAATGCCCCACACTATAATTCATTGAACTACTCTAGGATGGTGAATCATACGATCTCATATGCACCTCCGCATATTCTAGAGGTTTCTAACCATCATTGATGGTCTCAAAGACACTATAAAGAGACTCTTCACTATGGTTAGAGTCACAATAATATTGAAATAATCATGATCACATATATCATCTTTGATAAACATCACATATAATATTGGTAAATTTACAAAAAATATTTACAACATTTCATTCTATAACAATAATTAGTATTTCATATGATATAAATATCCATCATTAGGGATCCTAAAAAGGATAAAGAATAACATGATAAAACATTAATAAAAAATTAAACAAATGTCCCAAAGTGCTACACGATCATGGGATATGTACCATAGTTCTATAATTAAATGAAAAACATCATGTAATGACCCATTTCCAAAAATATTTAACCTAAAATAGATAGCCTTCTACTTATTCAGCCAAGTTCCATGGATGCTTATGAAAATTGTTAGTATAACTTAGTAGGCCACAACTAATGGAATCTGTAAAATATCCATCCATATAAAAAGTTCATGGGGAGTGCTACTGGTAAAATATTCCTATATAGTCAAATGAAAAATGTACATAAAAACTGAATCCTCTGATCCTGAGTTCCATGGTGACATTTTAGGTTAGACCAACCTTCTTCTGCCAATACTGATATATCTATAACCATAGTATACAAAATTTTACCACTCATTCCACGGAATACCACCATCGAAAACCCAATATTTAAATCACAATGGAATATGTGAGGGATCCACTAGGACTTCCATTATATCCTTGTACTGCATAATTCATAGAAATCATCAATGAAATTCTTCTCATTTCAATCCTAGTGAATCAAGAAAAAATCAAACCATGTAATTTTATAAAGTGAATCTGAGGAACCATGAGACTTATTCATTCAATTTATCAAGCTAGACTAGAATCGATTACCACATCTATGACATTCTCTCTTATAAAAGAAAACAGAATCTGGGGATCCCATCCTACTCCATTCACAAGGTTAATTTGAAGGACTCCATTATATTAATCTAAAAAATTAAATACATAAGACATCAACCTATTCCAAGGGGAAACTACCTCAAGGAATTCATCTTGGTGACATAGTAAGGATTCAAAGGTATCTCCTTGCATTCCTTATCATTGTATATCCTTGAGTATAATGAGGATTAATCATATAGAATTCAATTGGTCACCCTACCAGAATTAATTCTCACTTAATAATTCAATCCATTTCATTTTCAAACCAAATTCACGGGAACACACCATAGGCATTCCACCCATATTATCCTTTTACACAATAACGGTTAAATTGTGAAAATATGTAATCACTATTAATGTATTTCCCATCATAAAACCTTGTTATTAGAGTCTGTATCATTATGAAAAATCACTTTAAATCACATTAAACTGTTATTCAATTCCCAAGGATAAATTAAATATGATTTCATCTATAACATATAAATGAAAATATTTTATAGGATTCATACTAACACTCTAGTTAACCAAAAAAATCATTTTACAATTAATTTTCATTTAAGAATTATCATTTCTCTTAGAATAATTTAACTCCCATTTTGGTACTTTAGTTCACTATTTTACTTAATGTTTTCCAATAATCCATGTATTGTTTTCCCTAAATAAATTTCAAACATAAATCCACATTTTCAAAAATCAGACTTTCCATTTCATTAGACTCATTTCAATGGTTAAATAAATTATTACCGTTAATCCCTCACAATCCAATAGGTATAATTATATTGTCCACACATTCTAAAATTATCTATGTTTGTGAAATTATATTTAATAACCATTGATTCTAATTTTATCTTTCTATATAAATATTATAAATAGATGACCATTTCCCACTCCAATCTTATTAATTTTCAAATCCCAACTAAGGGAATACCTAAAGGGGCTATAATTTTTTATGTTTCATGACTTTTGGGTATTTAAATTAAGAAACCAAAATTTATAACATTTACATAAACCAATTTCAGGGAATATCTAGATTCACTTAATTACATCATATAAAAATGATAAAAAATAGAGAGCGTATGGTTTATATTTATGGACCACCTACCCTAACATTATGATTACAAATATTCAATATCATCGATTAGTTCAGAAAACAAAATTGAGAAATTAGAAAAACTCCCTATCAATAAGTCATATTCTCTAAAATTAGTGGAACAACACAAAAATATAATAGACAAATAAAATAGTTGATAGTAGATTCATAGAAATACCTATATATATAGTGCATCATTTAACTCTTTATTCATAACATGAATATTTGATAGCTACCCATGGATGGAGGGGGATAAAGGAAATGTCTAGAATGAGTGGTTCAGAAATGGGGGAGGCGAAAATTGGTTTATAACACAAAGGGGAAAGTGGGGAAAATTGAAAATTTTCACTCTTTGAAGTGGTTCATAGTCTTTCTGCATGGTTTTCCAAACAATGTTCAATAATATAGTAATATATACCTCAAAAACCTTATATTTACTAGTAGGTCCACATGGTTTAAAAATTATGCACCAAACATGCGATTTGACTCTAGAAGTATACTAAAAAAATTCATTAATTCTTTGTATGTATGTGAAACTTCTAGACAAATCCCTGGATATTAGACACCTAAAATAGTAGTTTACATTGAATTTTTCATGTTTTATTACAAACCATGTGCTTAGTGGGAATCTCATCCATGAAATATAGATTTAGAAATAAAAAATTTCCCACTTATTGTAATAGAATTGTTTTCTCAAAACCATGTGACCCAAAATGTGAACCCTTAGAGGAGTTCACCAACACATACGCAACTCATCCCAATGCTTCCAAGACTTATTCTATCACATGATATGCATGTCATTCCACAAAGAATTTCCAAAAACACCTCATTATGATGATACCTCTCTTGAACACCCAATACAAAACTTAGTTTGAAAAACAGATCCTCCAAATACCTCAAAATTACAATTCTTATTAAAATTCAAATCATATAGAAGAAGAAATTAAAAACTCCCACCATAACACTTATCATCCTCCATAATACATGTTCTTAATCTAACCACATCACCTGATCCACATGAGTTTTCATTATTATGGAAAACCATAGTTTTCCTTTGTCAAACACCCAATGTTAATTCAAAAACACAA
This sequence comes from Viscum album, assembly GCA_963277665.1. Taxonomy (NCBI): domain Eukaryota; kingdom Viridiplantae; phylum Streptophyta; class Magnoliopsida; order Santalales; family Viscaceae; genus Viscum; species Viscum album. The sequence continues at coordinate 345,419,965 of OY728156.1, forward strand.
CTCCCAATAACAAGCTCCCTATTTATTGAAAAACCATCAACTGATGTCAATCAAATCCAAAAGACTAATATTAAACTTATCTAATCACATCATAAGAAATTATCAACTTTTTATTCAGTCAATCAACTAGTATAAGGAACTATGTACCCAAAGGCATAAATTATGAAAGCCAATTCCAATACACTCTGCCTCCCAAATAAAAAATTTATAACCAAAACATGTTCTTGATTTTTAATGATTTAACTTATTCTATTTCAAGACACAACACCTCGCCACTTATGAGAATGCCTTTCTAATGTTGGTTCTCATATTCACTTTTAAAATGAAAACCAAATATTAAGTCCTCCAGCATAAAAGAATAATTCGATCATGTCTTATCTTATATGAAACTCTCCTGCTAACATCAAAGCATTCATATTTTATCAAAACAAAGGACTTGATGACTTTCCAACCCATTTAATCCAATGACACTAATGTCCGAAAATCATTCCACCTCAAGTCGATATATCTTAAGAACACTTGTATTTTGATATAGATGTGTCTTTATGATATGAAATCATTATACCTTTCTCACCAAATGAATCTCCTCTTAATTACAACTAACTGATTTCTAACTCAATCCATGGCATAATTCCATTTTAAAATCACTAATCACTCATAAATTCCACCAAGATCTCACTTAATCTGTAACATGTCACCATACTAAAAAAAATTTGGATCACAAAATTCATCACCATCCAAAATGCAACTGCATAGAATCACACCATCGTATATGAAAATTAATCTTTTTCATCCCAAAAGGATTCCAGACTACAATGAAACCACCCACACACACCATTATCTTGATTCTCCATGATTTTTCAATTCCTTGTCCCATACACTAACAAACATTTAAGAACAAGTTTCATATGTTCATACTTGGAATGACACTCTCGATCACAAAGTTATCCTTGTACGTATTCCATTAAGTCAAATCTCATATATCGGTGGCCCATATCTAATCTATCAGTTTTCATAATAGTCAGACATGTTTTCCCTAAAAACTTGATTTCCACTATCGATGAAAAATGATTCCCATTACCAACTCACAAAATGACATCCCTAGTCTTCATGAAATCTAATTCAATGTGAGGGTAAAGCCCTATCTGGATTTTCGTGGGTTCCCCATCCCATTACATTCCTCAGAAAAATCCTCTATCACAACCCCGAATGGGTCTAGCCATTCACATACACATGTATCTCATCCCATGAAAAACACACCATCCGATCAAGACCCATCCAAGATTGATCCCTTCAACTGAATATGGTAGAAATCATCAATCCCGACCAACACTAAATATCCAACATACGGGTTTTTTATATTTCAAACTAAAAAATAATAATATATTACAACAATACCATATCTAGGCATTTTCCACAAAATCATAACAGAAATATTTTCATCTCATAACTCATTGGGCATTGTACTCATGAGCTTTCAATTCATTGATCCACAAAACCAAAATGAGTACACTCTATAATACTAAATCATATAGCATGAGTGATCATCTAATGAGTCACAATATATCTTTTCTGGGATTATATAACCTAACCACTGACCATTCACATCGGTACATTATCCTTTCATAACATGAAGTACCCTCAGTATTTCTCTTTGAAAATGGCCACTTTCATTATTGAAAGATCTAACACACGATTGAACTCCAATAAGAATTATTAAAAAAATAAAAGAATCCATCCCAACTCAAAAAATGATGGATAAAACATATCCAAATTTTGAAAGGGACATCCACTCAAGAACTCTTATCCTCTACCCTAAACATTAATACTAAACAAGGTCACCCGGAGTGAACTTGGAATTAAAACCATCTAAGAAAAAACATTACTTATGTTGTACACCTGAATGTGCCTCATGTAAAATGATCCAATAAAAAATAGTCACTTTATCTAAAAATAATTGTGGGTTCCCACTACTAAATGCATCAATATCAATGAAACCTAGATTTCAGATCACTACTGCAACCGGTTTACATAACATGGATTATCCCCCCATGATTCGACCACCATCAGTCCAAGGCTCTCATGCCCAACTCAATGGAAACCATACACTTGGATTGTCACTTTTTTTAATAATATAAACACTAGAGACTCCCCTATAAAATTACTAACATGGTATATGCATATAGTTCATGTGTATAACCACAAATAATCTAAAAAATAATTTTAAATCTCACACTAATTTCTAACATAGTAAAAAATACAAAAAACTCTTCAACAACTACTAGGGTTTGTCATTCAAAAGGTCATTCCACTAAAAATCATCCAAGACAAATGTCCCATCACCTTTAGTGCCCACACATAACTACCTCATGATAATGAATCACATAATACATACAGGTTATATAATCTGAAACATCCAACTTGCATTACATAACTAAATGTCTCAATCAGAATGGAAAAACTCTCTCATAGGTTACTCTTAATAACTTTTGGCAAGGACTGACTAATAAACCTAAGTCGCATATAAAATTTTAATAGGTCATCTCATCTAGTCCACCAACTAATGTATAACTAAATACATAACTCATGAGATGATATTCTCACCTCAAAAGGTCGTCTGGTCCTGACTCATTAAACATGATATTATTACAAGTGCCATAAGTACATAACACTTTGGCCCTAACCGAGGGGTCAAATCTCATCTTTTTCAAGGACCAGAGGAAACACCCCAAAGTTCATGTCTCAAGACAACCCAAAACGCAACATTCCAAACATAAAACTCAAATTCAACTCCCCATGAATTGAAAATTTTCTTTTAGAGTAAATTTTATTTTTTATAGCTTGATTTATATGAAACACTAAGCTGTCTTACGTTAAAAATAATACTGAGTTCCATCGATAGTGTACAAGACATGAATGACCTAGATTAGAAGTGTAGATAACAATAAAAGAATTTATTATATATTTATTTTGATATTATACATTGAATATTGTTTTAAATTCATCTAATAAATTTTTTTAGATATATGGAAAGAACAAATTAATTTTTATGCATAAAAATTTGTATTTCTCAAAAGGTAGTTTTATGTCCTTTTAATAGATCACCTATTTTAAAACCAAATTTTGACCCATTAAAAGTTTTTATTTTTCAAAATTTAATTTATTTTTGAATCAGGAATGTAAAAAAATCTTAGGGTGAATTTTTGGTATTTTTCTGAGAAGTTTCATTTTTTGATTAATAATGAAAAATACATTATTTTATTTGAAAAAAACCTTTTCATTTAAATAATTATTAAAGTAAAAATATATTTCAAATTAAATTTTAACCCAAAATAGATAAAGTATGAATACATTCATAAAATTTAGCTTATTTAAATCATTTTTATGTTGGATTTAGATATAGAAACTTATTGAAATTTTGATCATTTTCACTTTAACAACATGCTTTCTCACCATGTATGAGGGATTAACATTAAATTTAATTTTTCAACTTATTTGAAATGAATTTTTAAAAATGGATATAAATAGATAGAATTATTAAAATACTTATATTCTAACAAGATCAACATAGTTATTGGCCATAAATATTAGTGAAATTAATTAAAATTAATTAAAGTGATTAAGGTAAAAATTAGTTTACTTGTTGGATAAACTTTAATATTAAGGGGAAAAAGGACCTAGAAAATATTCCAATTTCCAATGGATTAAAATATTTATACCCTACCTCTTATTTTATTGAGGTTTATGATTTCTTTGGAACTATTATGTGAAATTTTCAAATATAATAACTGAAGTAAGGAAAATGAAAAATGAACTTTCCTTTTAACATTTATAACGAATTAAAATATTGGGAACACATAAATTTTTGGGTTAATATGAATTATTTTAAAAGATAAACGAGTTTTATTTATTATATAAATTTTTCATTAATTTTTAGGGATGAATTAGTCACATAAAATTCTCATGTAACGACAAGTTAGTAATTATATAGTTAATAATGGAACAAAATAAATGATAATAATAATATTTAAAGTTATGAAAATTAAAGGAGACGTCATGTTCCATTATTTTTTAGATAATTATTTCATGTTTAATATATATTAAATTAATAAAATAGAATTATAACCTTTAATTGATAGTTTTATATTAAAATAAATTCATCAATGTCAAAATTGAAATTAATGTTATTTTATCATATATGATATTTTATATAAAGATTTAAATTTAATAATATTATTATATTATTACAATTGATCTAAAATTTTAATAAATTTAAATTTTATCTAATAATGGACCAATTTATCTCTTTATGTTACCATATTGACCCCTAAATTGTAAAAAAAAAATTTATTTAGGTTCGGGTTAAATTAGAGTTATTGTGTGTTACATTCATTTGTTTTAAAATTAATTTCCCACACACATGGGATATTTATTTTTTAATTTATATATCATACTTATAATTAATTGTTTGAATATTTTATCATAAATATAAATTTATTTTATTCATAATTTTAAATAAATAGGATAGAAAACTACTTACTTTAATGAAAATCCAAATGAAAAATGGGTAAACTTAAAGACTAAGAAACAAAATGATAAAAATGAATTTATTTTTTGTAATGTGAGTATTTTTAGTTCATAATTCCAATTTTATACATTTTTGTCATTTTTTAATCACATTTCTTTGTGATACTCCCAAAAGTGTTTACCTTTTGGTATTTACAGTCCTGTCACTCCTCGTCCACTATAAAAAAATCACTCTTATCCTTCCTCACACAACTAAAGAAACATTGGATCATGCATAAACATCAAAAATAATATCCCAAAATCCCCCCCTCATCTTATATCCCTCAATTTAAAAATAAAAAAATCCAATGCAGTCTTTTGGTATAAAACAAATGGTGTTTCATGAAGAAGATGTATTATTCTTCAAAAAGATATTTTATTTTATTTCATTCTCACCCACCACAATTATTAGTATATATTTCTTATATAATAACATAATTATCCTAAATATATTGTTATTTTTTATCTTAAGTATATTTATTACACTTTAATAAGCTTTCATCAAATGGGATATGTAATCATCGTTCATGTGTACGGCAGACTACCTCTTTGCAAACCAATGTCGTTCATTCTTCTATTACCACATTTCATGTTTGTATTTAATGATGGAATTATTGTATTTATAAGATAAATATTATATTTATAATACAAATATACTTCTATAATTTTTAATATAACATATACCATCATTGTTTTAATTATTTGGGAATATAATAACATCATTTTTGGATGTGTAGACAACCAATTCCTCAAAGTGGTGTGATTCAATCAAAAATTAAACGGAATGTATTAAGTATTGTTTTAATTAAAATATCATAAAAATATAAAATTAATATTATATGATAATTAATATATAAATAAATGTCAATTAATATTCATTATTTTAATTTTATATGAAAATGGAAGTAACATTCATGCATGTGTATGGCCTTCCGCCTCCTTGAATGGTGCATTTGATTTCCTATATCCAAATATTATTTATTAATATAAATACATATATAGTAAATATACATAATATTAAAAAAATTAATTTCTAGAGATTATGGAATCATGATCTTGTTAATAGAAATTAACATTAGTAAATCATGAAATACACAGAAAACAGGGAAATTATCACATGAAACAATGAAAATAATGACATAGTGTAAAAAAAATGGGTAATAATATGTTATAAGGGGATAATATATGATATAATAAATAATAATATGGTTCTTTTATAAGTTAATTACATTATTTAAACCATTATACAGGATTTTTAATAGAGTTCAACAAAAATAGATCGTAAGATATGGGGTTTTCATCTTGCTTTTTATATCTATGAGAAAAATTTCATATACCCCACATACTTCTTTTTTGTATTGTATCGAATAAAATTTTTGACATATTGTACCATTAATACTCTTATATTCATGGTAATTGAGTTTTCTCATTCAAATATCTCATCAAAGGAGTTTTAATTTGAATACTACCAAGTGGTATATGTTATTTTTAATTCTCACTTTCTTTTGTGATTGATAAATTTCTATTAAAACAATCAGATTATTGTAGTATATTTTAATTAGATATTAAATTTCTATTAAATATCAATATTATTGTACTATAGATTTTATTATTTGTTAAATTTTATTCCATTTTCATATATGGTGTTTACATTTAATGTTATGCGATTAACTAGGGAATTATTAATAAATCTATATTATTTATTTAATAAATATATTTGATAATAAGGAAAATTATTTATTAATTAAATTGTTTATTAGATATATGAGTAATGATTTGTAATTTTATTATATATGTGGGTCCTAGTTGTAACGCCCTGACCCCTGTTACCCAGAGTCGGTGCATTATTGCATAACATTGGCATGATCACAAAGATCAAGTCTCAAAAAACCAATTAGTTTAGTAGCCTTGAAACACTAGATACATTCATAAGTTTTACATTACATCATAATGTAATAAAAAACTACAACAACATCTTGTCTTCATATCCTCTCATATTATCCCTTCAGGTCATTTATAAAATACTTCTTCACATCCTCGAAAAAATTAAACATTGAAAGGGGTGACCTCAGATGCTCAGTAAGGATAACAATATTGCGGAAGATTTCATAAATAAACATAAACATTTAAGGCAATGTATAACTAAAACAAAAGCCTTTTAAACATGAACTTGAGAGGAATATGGAAATAGTAAAATGAAATAATGTCATTTACTTATTCACATGGATATTCGACTAGTCGAATAATCACATGCAATATCAATAACCACTTTCATAATGATGGAATGCATAATGCCAGACTATCATAACCACATAGCCAAGGCCTCGTTCCAAGACAAAAAATAAGATTTTGTCAAGGCCTCATGCCAAGACAATAGTTTGTCTCATGAGACCTACCGATTCATTGAGGAGCTATAGCGGTCTCCACCCGTCACTTATTAAGTACAATGCATTCCTCATATGAACAGGTTTAAACATATCATAAACCATAACATAATCGTATCACATAAAACATGCATAAAGGAAACATAACATTTCCACATTTCAATCACAAGATATCAATACAACACATTGATATAATAAAAACAATTTCAATACCATTTTCAATTCCAAAATGAAATAAAATTAAAACATGATATTTATTTTTCATTTAAAAAAATTTATGGCTTGTAGATGAAGCCGAAACTCAAATAATGGTCACAGCGGCGGGGAAGTCGTTGTCACCGCATACGTAAGAAAAAAACATTCCTTGTGTCTTTTAGTAAAAATGCTTCATATAAAAATATTCCTTTTGAATAAAAGTAAAAATCAAAAGGGTTTATACACCGTATAAAAAAAGTTGTGTATAAAACAAAATATGCCTCAATGAAAGGAGATTCAGAAGAAGTCCCATACAAAGATAATTTTTTTAAATAAAATAGATCTATTATGTGTATTCACTATAATTACACATAAATAAATTACAAATACATTATTGGACATAATAATATCACGACATAATTTGAATGTAGGAGATTAACCCAAAGAATGAAAATTAGGTTAAGAAGTTCCCTTACCTCATGTCAGACTTCACACGACCATTCTTTAATCTCATGAATAATAAACTAGGATTAATCTATAATTTCATAATTATTTTTTTCAAGTTCATTATACCTTTTATATCACTTATTACAATGTTACGAAAATTATGTAGTCATTTAAGTTAATATCGGTCGTTTTGTCGATCTTTGGTACTTGAGTCAACAACAAACTTCATATAATTACAAGTAGTTTATGTGGTAGAATATAAATTATCACCAGAATTATATTCATGATGTAGATATCATATATATCATATATATCCATTATATACATTCATTCATAATATTACGTAACATTTAGAGGTAAGAAATGAAATGCACCGTTCATGGAGACGGTAAGCCGTACGTACGCATGAACGCTACTTTTATTTATATTTCCTATTTAATGGAATGAAATAATAATTATATAAAGGTATATTATAATTCCAGTATAATATCATATATAATATCATTTACTCCATCCTTTATACATCCGACATATGGCATTAACGATACAAATCACTTTGAGGGGGCAGTAGTCCGCACATTCTAAAATGAAATTATCGCGTTTACCCATAATGGAAATCATAAAGTTATGCCATAAATGAGAAATACAGAAGAATAATGAAATAATAAACATAATATATATCATATATAAATATAGTTTCATCTTAATGGCCACCAGGAGAGGTTTTAAAAGAAGATTGAACAATCATCGTTTCATGAGGCAGAAATTCACCAACCACAGAAACAGTATGTTCTTTAACCATTAGACAATGGTGTGTGTAAGTGTAAATCAAATCCTTCTCATAAAAACATCCTAGTGTATTGAAGATACTGATGTTGTTACAAAATAAAGGAATAAAGAGAGTTTAATGGGTTGTATAAGAAAAATAAAACCAAATAATATAAGAGAAGACATTACCTTAAATTCGGGTAACTCTTTTGGATTTGAGCCAAAGGATTCCTTGGGAATAATTCTGCCCAAAGTGAGGCTTATAGGAGTAAGAGAGGTAATTTGATAGAATATTTGGTTAGAGTTTGGCTGATCCAAATCGCTTGAAGGTGTGAATAAGGTGGTAGTGGTGGGGGCATTTTATAAGAGTAGAAGAGGGGTACTCTTTGAAAGTAATGAAATGTTACATTATTATGAAGTTCTTTTCAGATTTCAAAGGTTCCAAAATTATATATTTATAGTATAAGGTGATAAGGGTTCGAAATATACCCATACAATAGGTTTTTGACAAGTTTAAGTCTTATATTTTACATTATCTTTTCATATTATTTAAATCATTAATTAATGGGGTAATCACTACATCATCATGGTGTCATAAAATATTTAATTTATTTAATGTCTAAAAATTCTAAAAAAAATATCATGATGTATGAAATATTTTTATCTTCCCAATTAATATTTATAGTCGAATATTTACCTTATATAACCCCATGTAATAATTGTTTTAGTAAAACAACACATGTTTGTGACAATTTTATTTTTACTTTAAATAAAAAGTTATTTATATCATTTTCTTACCCAAGTGGCTCCATGGGGTCCCCAATTTGACCCATGGATTTTCTTGTTCTTCCATGACTCATCCAATAAAGGTAGGACATGTTTCAAGGTAATTTCATATTATTATAACATCATTTTTACCTTAAATTTCATTAATTACCTTTAATCGCGATTAATAAAAATTAAAAGTTATTGTTCACCAAAAATTATTTTAATCTCATTGAACCACATTTTTATTCCTAATGACAACCATTTATGTCGGATTTTTGAAATTCAACACACAAAAGTGTTAATGATTCATTTATACGAAAAATTATTTTTTAAACTACCACTTAGTAGTTTCACCATTCATCAAAAAACGAAGTTTTTCAGAAAAATACCAAAAATTTAATCTAAGATATATTTGATATTCCAAATTCAAAAATGATTTCTATTTTAAAAAATTAAAAACATATATGTTGAATTAATTAATTTAATAAATAATTTCTGCTATCACAACAAATATCGTGTTTTTAAGAAACAAAATATATCAAAAGATTGACAATTGTTTATGTCCAATTTCAAAGTGAAATTAATTCTAATGACCACCATTGGATAAAATGGGAAAAATATATTCTAATTATACTTTAAAACCACTCAATAGTATAATTTATCACTATAAATTTTTTTGATTAAAAATATTGTTTTTAAGTACTTTTCACTATTCATAGAAAATTGGAAGTTCTCAAAAAATTACGAAAAATTCAACTTAGGATAATTTCAATATTCAGAATACAAAAATGAAGTCCATTTTGTATTATAAAATTTATATAATTTCAAAACGTGGTTATTACTATTCATAACTGCTAATTTGATTGGTCACGGTGTGTTAGAACTCGATGATGCGTACAACACATGCTGCTCTATTATTCAAAGAAAAGTGTACCATGGAAGCTTATGGTGTTACATTCTCCCCTCCTTCAATAAATTGCATCATCGAAATTTGAAATTGTTCTTCGAAAATAAAAGGTTTTAAAATAGAAAATACCTTTGAGGAAAACCCACATCGGAAATAAGGTTAATAAAATTAACCTTAATAAGAGGGAAAGGGAAATGGAAAATGTCACCACCAAATTATGATCTTGATTAGGAGAACAGTGGTGGAAATTAGAGAGATATAATTAGAGGAAAAACATAAATATTTGTAGGGACTGATTGAGTTCATCAATCACAACCAAGTGTAAAATTGAGGGCCTCAAATCCTTCAATCTATGGTGATTTAAAATATCATTGGTTCAACAAAACATAAGGTATTACGATAACACATTTTTTGCTTTAATATCCATTTTCTAAAGTTTAAGAATTAATTTATTCATAGAATAAGAGATAGGTATAAATATATGCTTGAAAAGTAGAGTTTCAACCATCAACTAATTTCTACCACAATCTCATCTTTCACTCAAAAAGATTATAGAACTCAAAAATATTATATTTATCCAAATTGTACAAGGTTCAAAATATTAACACATACCATTAAGATTAGGAAAACTATTTTGTAATAACTAGGTACTTCCTGTGGGCTAGTGGTAGGTAATAAAGGCATGTCGCACTATGGTTGTGGGTTCGATTCCTGCAGCTTTGTTCGATGTGATGGGTTGTCCCCCAACCTGTAGGTTGTCCTTTTCCTAAAACTATAGTATTATAATATAACAAAAATAATCTTCAGAAATGTTTTAAACTTAAATAATACTATCCAAACTTCAACTTAATCCATTCCAACCTTTATAGTTATCCAAAATACTTCTGTCTAAACTCACAGTCCAAATTTTATAAGGAATGTAAACACATTGAAGATCCTTTTTTCCGCGTAATAACATGTGAACACCTTCATCAAGTATTCTTTTAAAACACTGCAACATCCTGAGTTACCATAAATCCTTTTTGATTACATTCATGATCCCTTATTCCTTATAGAATAATAGATATACTCCTTCTATCCAAAAATGTATGCAAATCATTAATCAGTTTCAAGGAAGTCAAGAATATCCAATATAATTTATCCAAATCAATATTTTATTATTCCACAATCACTATCTCGGTATCAGAACCATTATATGGTTTATCTTTCTCTCAGCCATATATTTTCCAAAAATTTGTCCTTCTATTCAGTCACTTTTCTTCATTCTACACAATCTCAAGTCCTTGATGAATGAGTATTGCAGTACAATCCTTATATACTCCATAATTATTATAACTAGTACATCATTGATACAACATTCAAATGATATAATTCTTTAATAAAAACATAAGAACTCTAATCATTCCTCCTCATCTGTGGTAGTATCATAACTTGATTATTATCCAATAACATCATTTGGGGCATACTCTGATGATTTGGACATTGGTTTGCGTAGTGTCCCCACTCCTTACAGATAAAGCATTGTACATTTGAAACTTTTTTTTTACCCTTGAAGTCATGCACTTGGTGTCCTTCTTCTCCACACTTATAACAAACTCCCATTCCATTCAAGAAAGTTCCATGGTGTTTCTTCCCACAGTTATCACATATTGGAAAATTCTTCTTTCCCCTCGTCCCTTTATCCATCATTCTCTCTTCCATCCTTTTCTTCTCTTGCTTCACTTCAAAGCTATAGGACTCATAAAATTCTTTACATATCTTATTAGCACATGAAACTACGTCTTCATAAGTTGAGAACACATGGGAGACTATTTCCCTTCTAAATGTTGGATTAATACCATGAAAGATACGATCCTTCTTACTCTTTGGATCATACGTATTACTGGAGTTCACATTCCTTCTACTGGGTGCCATTTCTATACAATGGAATAAACTAGGTTAGTTTCTGAATTGCAATGAATAATTCCAAACTTGTAAAATACTTAACATAAATTGAACGGTTTATGGATGTAATCCATAATAATAAAAATGTTTTCTTTGAGGAATTATATACTCATAAACCTTCATAGTGGTTTGTAAAGAAAATGAGAATTATCCTAAGCATATCTCCCAAGAGTGTTGTAACCAAGAGTGCAGCAAGGCTCGTTGTCATGCACCAGTTCCCATTCGAGTCTAGATCAAAGAGGTGTTTTTGGGTTTTACCCCTAGGTACATCTATGTCAGAGCCGGCTCTACCTGCTCGTATCCAGACAGGGATGTATTGCTCGGAAAACTCACAAAATCTCTATAATACCAAAATTCTATGAAGTTCTTCTATACTAATCCTCAAATTTTATCTTAGGTATATGTTCTCTAATCATAGTTTATCTAAATCTAGCTTCCAAGGTTAGTAATAAACTGCCTCTGATACCAACTGTAACGCCGTGACCATAGTTACCCAGAGTCGGTGCATTATTGTGTAACATTATCATGATCGCAAAGATCATGTCTTGAAAAACAGATTAGTTTAGTATCCTTGAAACACTAGATACATTCATAAGATTTACATTACTTAATAAAGTAATACAAAACTACATCAACATCTTGTCTTCATATCCCCTTATATTATCCCTTCAGGTCATTCATAAAATACTTCTTCACATCCTGAAAAAATTAAAACATCGAAAGGGGTGAGCTCAGATGCTAAGTAAGGATAATTATATTGCGGAAGCTTTCATAAATAAACATAAACATTTATGGAAATGTATAACTAAAAAAATCCTTTTAAACATGAACATGAGCGTAATATGGAAAAAGTAAAATGAAATAATTCCATTTACTTATTCACATGGATATTCTACTGGTCAAATAATCACATGCAATATCAATAACCAATTTCATAATGATGGAATGCATAATGTCAGACTATCATAACCACGTAGCCAAGGCCTCGTGCCAAGACTACAAATAAGATTTTGTCAAGGCCTAGTGCCAAGACACTAGTTTGTCTCATGAGGCCTACCGATGCATCTAGGAGCTATAGCGGGATCCACCCGTCACTTATTAAGTCCAATTCATTCCACATATGAACAGGTTTAAACATATCATAAACCATAACATAATCGTATCACATAAAAGATGCATAAAGGAAACATAACATTTCCACATTTCAATCACAATATATCAATACAAAACATTGATATATTAAAAACACTTTCAAAACCATTTTCAATACCAAAATAAAAGAAAATTAAAACTTGATATTTATTTTTCATTTAAAAAAATTTTATTGCTTGTAGAGGAAGCCGAAACTCAAATAATGGTCATGAAGGCATGGAAGTCGTTGTCGCCGCATACGTAAGAAAAAAACATTCCTTACTTTTTTTTAGTAAATAAGCTTCGTATAAAAAGATTCATTTTGAATAAAAGTAAAATTCATAGGGGTTTATACACCGTATACAGGAAAGTTGTGTATAAAACAAAATATGCCTCAATGAAAGGAGATTGAGATGAAGTCCCTTAAAAAGACCATTTTGTTAAATAAAATAGATCTATTATGTGTATTCACTATAAATACACATAAAGAAAGTACAAAAACATGATAGGACATAATAATATCATGACATAATTTGAAAGTAGGAGATTAACCCAAAGAATGGAAATTGGGTTAAGAAGTTCCCTTACCTCGTGTCCGACTTCACTCAAACGTTCTATAATCTCCTGAATAATCAACTAGTGTTAATATCTACTTGATTAATTATCTTTTTCAAGTTCATTATACCTTTTATATCACTTATTACAATGATATGAAGATTAGGTAGTCATTTAAGTTAATAACGGTCGTTTTGTCGATCTTTGGTACTTGAGTCAACAATAAACTTCTTATAATTACAAGTTGTTTATGTGGTAGAATATACATTATCTCCAGAATTATATTCATTATGTAGATATCATATATATAATATATATCAAGTATATACATTCATTCATAATTTTACATAACATTTAGAGGTAAGAAATGAAATGCACCGTTCATGGAGACGGTAAGCCGTACGTACGCATGAACGCTACCTTCATTTCTATTTCGTATTTAATGGAATGAAATCATAATTATATAATGGTATATTATAATTCCAGTATAATATAATATATAATATCATTTAATACATCCTTTATACATCCCACATATGGCATTAATGATTCAAATCACTTTGAGAGGGCGGTAGTCTGCACATCCTAAAATGAAATTATCGCGTTTACCCATAATTAAAATCATAAAGGTTTGACATAAATGAGAAATAAAGAAGCATAATGAAATAATAAACATAATATATATCTTATATAAATATAGTGACATATTAATGTCCACCATGAGAGGTGTTAAAAGAAGATTGAACAATCATCGTTTCGTGAGGCAGAAATTCACCAACCACAGAAACAGTATGTTCTTTAACCATTAGATGATGGTGTGTGTAATTATAAATCAAATACTTCTCATAGAAACATCCTAGTATATTTAAGATACTGTTTTTGTTACAAATTAAAGGAATAAAATGTGTTTATTGGGTTGGAGAAGAAAAATAAATCAAAATAACATAAAAGAAGACATTACCTTAAAATCGGGTAACTCTTTTTGATTTGAGCCAAAGGCTTCCTTGAGAAGAATTATATCTAAATTGAGGCTTCTAGGAGTAAGAAAGGGAAGTTTAGAGAGTATTTGGGTAGGTTTTGGCCGAGCCAAATGGCTTGAAGGTGTGAATAAGGTGGTAGTGGTAGGGGCCTTTTATAAGAGGAGAAGAGGGGCACTCTTGGAAAGTAATGAAATGTTACATTATTATGAAGTGATTTTCGGATTTCAATGGTCCCAAAATTATCTATTTCGAGGATAAGGTGATAAGGGTTCGAAATATACCCATAAAATAGGTTTTTTCAATTTTAAGTCTAATATTTTACATTATCTTTTCATTTTATTTAAATCGTTAATTAATGAGGTAATCACTACATCATCATGGTGTCATAAAATATTTAATTTATTTAATGTCTAAAAATTATAGAAAAAATATCATGATGTAGGAAATATTTTTATCTATCCAATGAATATTTATATTTTAAAATTTACCTTATATAACCCCATGTAATAATTGTTTTAGTAAAACAACACATGTTTGTGACAATTTTATTTTTACTTTAAATAAAAAGATATTAATGTCATTTTCTTACCCAAGTGGATCCATGGGGTCCCCAAGTTGACCCATGGATTTTCTTGGTCGGACATTACTCATACAATAAGGGTAGGACATGTGTCAAGGTAATTTCATATTATTATAACATCATTTTTACCTTAAATTTCACTAATTTCCTTTAATTGAGATTAATAAAACTTAAAAGTTACTATTCACCAAAAATTAATTTCATCTCATTGAACCACATTTTTCATACTAATGAAAACCATGTATGTCGGATTTTTGAAAATCAATACACAGAATTGGTAATGTTTCATTTATATGAAAAATTAGTTTTTAAACTACCACTTAGTGGTTTCGCTATTCATCAAAAATTGATGTTTTTCAGAAAAATACCAAAAATTTACTCGAAGATATATTTGATATTCTAAATTCAAAAATGATGTCTATTTTAAAAAATTCAAAACATATAAGTTGAATTAATTAATTTAATAATTAATTCCCGCTGTCACAATAAATAGCATGTTTTTAAGAAACAATATGTATCAAAAGATTGACAATTGATTATGTCCAATTTCAATGTGAAATTAATTATAATGACCACCATTGGATAAAATGGTAAAAATATATTCTAATTATACTTTAAAACCACTCAATAGTATAATTTATTCTCAGAAATTATTTTGATTAAAAATGTTGTTTTTAAGTATTTTTCACTATTCATAGAAAATTGGAAGTTCTCAGAAAATTACAAAAAATTCAACATAGGATAATTTCAATATTCCGAATACAAAAATGAAGTCCATTTTGAATTATAAAATTAATATAATTTCAAAAAGTGGTTATTACTATTCATAACTGCTACTTTGATTGGTCGCGGTGTGTTAGAACTCGAGGTTGCATACAACACATGCTGCTCTATTATTCAAAGAAAAATGTACCATGGAAGCTTGGGGTGTTAAACTAGTAATAGATAGTCTATAAATGCATCAACTGGTTCTCCTGAGTGAAATCATTTGGCCAAATTTTAGGGGTTTATGCTGTCCTGAGATTAGATGTTGTTGGAAAATGTATCATGTACCTAGGATACATAGAATCCAATAAGAAATAATTTCTTTAATTAATATTCAATTATAATTTCTCTATTGTATTTTTTCATTCACATTAACTATAGACGAATTTAATTCATGTTTAATGGATACAATTTTATTTGTTTTTGTTATTTACCATACCATATTGATTATGCGTTATCATTTTGTTTTAATTTAAATTGTGTTCAGTTGTTTACATTTTAATATTGATTATTGGTATTGATTCATGATTATATATTCTATATGTTTAATCTCATTGAAAATTTTATCCCACCCTTATTTTTTCCCTTTCCCTAGGATTTGAAGATGAATTATTAAAATGAGTTCCAAAAATGCAGTTTATTTGTCTTTGTTATGTATTATGTTTTAATTTATTATTCCTATTTATAATTGGTATCATGTTCATAATTTTGTTTTTTTTTCAAATTGCAGAACTAATCATTCCTTTGGTGTTTGATTCCCTGTCATCATTCAAATTTAATAAATTAACCCAACATCTTAAGGATTCTAGGATCAGGGTGTTACAGTTGGTATCAGAGCAAGTTTTTTAGAAACCTTGGAAACTAGATTTAGGGAAAAATAAATTAGAGAACATAATCCTATGATATAATATTAGAATTTGAATAAAATAAAATCCCAAAATAACCATGTTTATGATTATGAGACTCTCTATGTAAAAAAATTAAATTTATGTTATGTATTTCACTAGTTTTGGGATTATTAATTTTATGATATAATCTATTCAATGTCATCATTTGGAAATGGAACCTAACATAATTAATGTTGGCCTCCAAAATATTCATGACCCAAAGAGTAAAAATATCCATTTATTTTGTTTTATTAATCCAATCATTCAAAGGGAACTAGTCTCCCAAGAATTATCATTAAATGTTAACATTGTTTCATGTGATAACGACACAGAAAAAATAATTCTCTAGGTACTATTGCTTCGGAGGAAAAAACACAATAAGAGGTTTTTTGGAAAAAATCTAGATAAAGGGAATAAGGGAATGAGTTATTTTCATAAATGTAATAATTTTTTAAATAATCACCCTTGTAATTTCAGAAAAGGGTTGGGAGATTTCTATTAGTGTGGGGATAAAGTCTATCGTGCATGTGAATACAATGTTACAAAAAATGTTTCTAATGTATATTGCTTCAACTTCAAGTATATGGGGCCATATGAAAATAAATTTCTTTTTTTCAATGAAATATACTCCAAAAGTTGCTAATGGATCATGGTCATGATTTTTCTACGACCAAACATGAATAGGAATGATTAATATGAATGTTTTTGGATTCAATAATTATGTCATTTTAGGTAGGTATTGGTCACGATAATTATTAGATATATATGTATTGTGAAGTAGAACTTTTCATTATGGTTTTGAAATTATAAGTTAAATGATACTAATAAAATTGATTCAACAGCAAGTTAGCCTTTTTGGAAAACACATGGTTGAGAGAAAGATAACCCTTAACATGTTCCTGATGTAGTGAATATGATGTTTATATAAAGTGATTATTGATATTCATAAATTAGATAGAAGATTACTAAAAACCTTCGAACTGATTAATGACATATTGGAAATGTGATTTATGCTATTATTGATAGAGTTTACAACACTTTTATATTTAATAAATATATGATGAAAAATATTATACGAAATGAAGTATACAATTTCAAGGCACAACCAATGGATATGATTTTTTCTATTAAATAGAAAAGTATAGTTTTGTATATTCTTGAAGCTTAAAATTATTATTCAACTCTAGGAAAATGATCATAAAATAAAAAAAATATCCTATATATTTTATATCCAATGAATCAAAAGGTCCATTAGATTACCATATATTTATGGCCTTGAGGCCCTTAACTTTCCATTTATCATTTACTGGCATGTGATCAATGACCATAATCACTCTCTATAATTATTTATGTTTTCCCACCAAGTATATATTTTCAATTTCCACTAATGATATACAATGTATAAATATATTTTTATGTTTTTTTATGTGATATTTATTACGTATATTTCTCTCTTATTGATAGGATATTTTATTAATTCTATAATGATGTGTGTTTTTTAACAATAGTATTTCAAATATCAAACCCCCGATAACTAATATATAGTTTGAATTGTGAAGATTCAATTTATTTGTGGTGGTTATACTGTACTACCCCAATAATTTACAATATTATCATTTTGTAGTTAATTTAATTTTGTTTCAATATTTATTTATATACAATAATATGTTGTCTAGTATTATATACATTACCAAGTTCCATTGATATATTACATGACATGTATTTCCAAGAATAGAAGTTTATATAACATTATGAGACATTATGATATATTTATTTTCAGATTATATATTTAATAAAATATTTTTTAATTCTTCCAATATATTATATATACATATTATAAGACAAATTTCAGTTTTATTCATAAAGAGTTATGTTTTTCTAAAGTTAGTCTTTCCACCTTTTATGTAACAGTATTATAGGACTAAATTTTGGCCCTTTATAAATATTATTTTTCAAAAATATAATTAAAATTTTAATTAATAATGTCCAAATTTTCTTTTTTTGAATGTTTATTATTTTTTTGATAAGTTTATTTTTGGATTAATAGTGAAAAGTACTGTATTTTAATTGAAAACTGCATTTTGGATTAACAAATCATTAAAGTTAAATTCGATTTTAAATTGGTTTTAAAGTCACAATAGTTCAAATATACATACATAAATAAAATTTAGGATATTTTAAAAAATTTATATTAAATTTTTATCTAAATTCCTAATTATCTTTTGAAATTTTTAAATTTAAATCCCCTGCTTTATCGCCATATCTATGGGATTCTCTTTAAATTTAATTTTTCAGATTATGGGAATTGAATTTACAAAACTAGATATACATATTTGGGGCAATTTTAATATTTATAGTCTAATAATATCAAATTATATTTTAATTATAAATATTATAGAAATTAATTAAAATTATATATGATGATTAAAGTAAAAATTAGTTTGCATAGTGGTTAAAATTTAATCCTAAGAAGTAAAAAGACCAAGAAACTTGTCTAAAATAGATTGTATGACCATATTTAGACCATATATCCTCTTGGTTATAATTATTTGATTCTTTGTGATGTTATTCCATGAAATTAATATATATAATAAGTTTATTAAGGAAAATGAATAAAAGAACCTTAGATACCTTTAACATTTATAAAGACTTTAGGTATGAAAAAAACCATATTTTTTTATATAAATATCATATTGAAAGTTAAATGAGTGGTTTTTGTTACAATAATATTTCATTAATTTCGATGTATTAATTAGTTTCTTAAAATTCTTATTAAACCCCAACACATTGATTATTTTGGTAACAATTAAATAAAACAAATGACACTCAAAATATAAAATGTGATGAAAATTAAATTAATTATTATATTCCCATAATTTTTTATATAAATATGTCATGTTAAATATCTATGGACTTTATATATTTCAATTCCATTTTTCCTTGATATTTTTAAATTTAAACTAATTAAATAATTCTATAATTTACAATAATGTTATTTTATAATAAATGTTTTTTAATTTAAATATTTAAAATGTAATAAAAATTAATTATTCTGATGATTTATTTGTAAATATAACAGATATAAAATATGATATATTAATTGAAAATTTCATCTTTTATAATGAACATATTGACCCCAAAATATTTTTTTTTTTGTATATTTCATGTTAAAGCAATTTTTTGTTAATTACATGTGCTTGTTTTGCAAAAAATTCCAACAAACATGAGATTATTATTCGGTAAAGTAGATATAATATTGAGAATTATGTGGTTCTATTTTTTCTAAAAATATAACATTAATTTAGACTTAATGTTTAAATTTCTTATATTAGAAAAGTAGTTACAAAATGAAAAAAAATGAAAAAAATGATAAATAACAACTAAGGAAAATAAGGATAAGAATTATTTTATTTCTGTGTGGTGTGAGTTTTAAAGATAATAATTTTCAATTCATCAATTAATTTTTTCAATTTCGAAGCTCGTGATTTAATTGAGTCCTCTTAATAATATTTACCTTTTTAAATTACAAGAATACAACTCCTTTGCCACTATAAAAAAGAATCAGTCTTCAGAATAATGAAACCACTAATGAAACATTGGCTCTTCAATACCTACACAAAATAATCACCCAAAATACCTCCCCTCAACCTAAAATATTAACATTGGTAATAAATCAAACCAAGGAATAATTTTTCTATAAAACAAAAAGAGTTACCTGAAGAAGAGGTAACTTTCTTCAATGAGATCATTTTTTTATTTCATTCTCCCCCACTTTAATTATTCTTATATATTACTTATATAATAAAATATATTTCCTAAATATACTTCAATGTTTTTATTTTATGTTTACTAACCACACTTTTACACTCTTCTACTAAATTAGATCCACAAGCAACATTCGTGTGTATGGAAAACTGTCACCTCGCGAACTAATGTCATATGTTCTTCCATTACCACATTTAAATAGTGAAAACAGTGATGTAATTATGGTTTATACATGATATATATAATGAATTTGTTATTAATTAATTATTTATATAATACATACATTCATGCTTTCCTTTTTCTGGAAATATGATAATATCATATTTGGAAGAGTGGACTACCACCTCCTCAATCCATCCAATTGCCTGAAAGCTTTCAATTTTTTTATTATAAAGATAGACCCCCTTTTAAGGGAATAAGTGGGAACCCAGACATCAGGGACATAGGAAATACATGACCCAAAGGTAAAGAGTAAAATCGGACTGATAATATAGAGATTCCCCTCCCCAACTTTTTATTATGATCAAGCATCCGTTGTTGCAAGGTAATTCGGAAAACAAGTGTACCGTGTCAAAGCACATGCCTGATCCGATGGAAAATGACATACCCTATCAAATAGAAAAATCCAAAAAACTCTGTAAGATGAACGGTCAACTTTGAATCCTCCTATGGATCCTATTCAATAAAATCACATCTGGCTGCACTGCCCACCTTCAAGAACAAACCATGAACAAGCAGCACTTAGGACCACCTGCAAATCTGAAAAATCCATCGCCACACACAGGGCCCAAAAAGACGCAGTGCACCTTGAAACATCACCGGTCACCAAAACTACCATCCAAATACATCCCATCCACTATCTGTAGGAAACCTAATACACCTGTAGAAGCAACCTGAAAGGATTGGTGCCAGGCCATCCCAGCACTGCACCGAAAGCATCGCTGACAAAAGATCCGATCGTCATGAACAGGAACAACCTCGTAAGGCCAGGATATGGACAGAGTAGCTTGGAATCACACACCAGAGACCAAATCATACACCACTGAAAGCCGGATATAGTAGGGAAGAGCAAGGAAAATCTGGTGATAGAGACACCTCACAAACCATCCAAAAAATAGCCTCATCTCATCAGACGACATGATCCCAAATCCCAAGGACTATCGAGCATCAAAACCATCAAAAAAAACATATCATCTCCCCTCTGAAGCATTGTAAGACGATGACAATACACACTGGAGAAAGGATAAGAAGGTCTTCCAGAGTCGTTGTTAAGCCATGCTGACACCAGGGAGAAGCTGAAAAACGTTGAGAAACCCGAGATGAAAGCGGAACAATGGATCCAATGCTGTTCCATGCTGATTCCATGCCAACCCAGATCAGGACAGTGGCAAACCACAGTGAATTGTGCTGAAGGAAGGGAGAATATGACTTCACCAAAGAAACCCTATCCCTGCACGAGAGGTAGAAGCTTCCATTAATAGGTCATTCTAATTTTACTACCACCTCCTCAAAGTGATTTGATTCATTCACACATTAAATAAAATTTATTAGGGATGGTTTTAACTAAAATATGTGATAAATATGAAAATAATATTATTATGGATTATTAATACACATATATATAATTTAAATTTCATTCATTTAATATGAAACGAAAATGGAAGCATCATTTATGTATATTTACAACCTATCATCTCCATGAATGGTGTATTTCATTTTATATCACCATATATTATAGATTACTCTAAATAAATATATTATTAATATATATAATATTTATATCCGGGTTTACATTTTTTATATAATTTAATAATGATCTAATCGATTTTAATGAAAAATTGATAAGTGATACATATTCGGAAAATAAGGCAATTAACACCTGAAACATTGAAAATAACAAAGGACTATTAAAAACAGGTAGTAATATCTTATAAAGGGGTCATATATGGTATCCTAAATATTAATATGTTTATTTCATAATATAATAACATTTCTAAACCCATTATATATGATGATAAGTAGTGTTTAACCATAATTGATCATAATGTAAGGGTTTTTCATCTCACTTTTTACATTTGTGAGATAAATATCATATTCACCACTTACTTATTTTGTGTGGTATATCTACTAAACCATTTTAATTATTATATCATTAATACCATTATTTTATTGGTATATCATGTTTCAATTTAAATTATCTTATCCAAGGTTTTTTAATTTGAAAATTACTATGTGTTAAAAGTTATTTTGAAATCACACTCTCTATTGTGATTGTAGACATTATCTTGAAAAAATTTCTTTATTGTATTCATTTTTCCTTGAATATTAAATTTATTTTAAATAATAATGTTATTTTATAATGGATATGATTATTTTGAAAATAATATTCCATTTTTACAAATGGTGTTTACATTTAAATTTATTTGATTAAATAGAGAATTATTGATAAATTTGTATTATAAATTAAATAAGGATATTTATTGGCATAGAACACTAATTATTAATTAATTAAATTATTAGATATATTGGGAATGATTTGGAATAGTATGAATGGGTGGGTCTTGGTTGTAGATATCCCCTAGATGCATCACTTAGTTCCCATGTGATGATTAAATTGGGAAAATAAGATTAGTTTAAACTGTCCTGAGAATAGATCATGATAGTAATGGTATCATGTACATAGGATATATGGAGTCCAATAATAAATAATTTCCTTCATTCATAATATGTTATTACTTATTAAAGATATTTTTTCTTTGAAATTATCTATGGATTCATTTCATTCTTAGTTTTCTAATTAAATAGTATGTGTTTAAATTATGTACCTTTCTATTTTGATTATTCTATATCAAAATGTTTAAATCGAATGTGTTTTCAGTTAGTTACCTTTATATATTGATTATATTCATTAACTCATGATTTATTTGGATATAGGTTCAACCTTACAAATAATTTTATCTCCCCCTTATTTTTTCCCCCAAAAATTGAAGATGAATTATTGGAATGAGTTTTAAGGATGAATTTTATTGTTCTTTGTTAAGTATTATGTTTTATTTTATTTTCTTAATATCATATTTGTATCATGTATGTAATATATTTTTCTCAAAATAAAAAACTAATTGGTCTTTTAGGATTTTATTCCTTATATTCATGCTAATTTAATAAAGTAAGTCACACTGATGAATCATTGAGTATTCTAAGGAAGATCATTGAGTATTCTAAGTAAGATCATGGAATTACTTATAATTGGACATCCTTGAATCCAAGGAAGTTACCTCACATGTAATTCAATTTATTCACCTAATATAAGTAATTCTTACTCAATTTATTCAACCCATTTCGTATCCAAAATTGAATCAAGGGAATGACACATGAGGAATTCAAACCATAATAACCTTGTACACAGTGAAAGTTTTTTTATAATCCTCATTCACTAAGAGTGAATTTCCCATAAAAAGACATTATTATTAAAGAATAGGTCAGTATACCATGTCTCTGTGCATCACATAAAAGAATTTTTCTACTCATAAAGAATGATTAAATATGATTTCCCTAACAAGCTATAAATGAAAACTCCATATATGTTGTTTATTATCACTCTATTTGACCAAATCCATCATTTAATATATCATATCAATTCAAAAGTTACAAACTCTATTAAAAAAAATTATTAATAATTTATTAACAATGGTTCAATATTTTAGATTATAAAAATAATATTATATAAACATTGTGTTCTTTTTATCAATTCCATTTTAAACATAAATGTCCGTTTTTAAAAATCACATTTCATTCTAATAGACTCATTTAAATGGTAAAATACATTTTAAAATATAAATTCTCACAATTCAATAGGTCCAACTCGATATTTCAATCCATTTAAAAATTATCTATTTTGGTGAAAATATATTTCACAAACTTAGATTTCAATTCTTGATTCTCATTTAACCCTTATCTTAGATAACCATATCTCACTCTACGCATATTCATGGTCAAATCCCATCTATGGTCATACCTTAAGGATATGACATTTTTAAATGACAATGGAAATTTGAAATGGTAATTAAACTAGGAAAAACTTTATTTAAAATTTTTAAATAAACATTGGTAAAGGTATGACATTGATGACATGATTGCATCATGCATACACATAAAAAAATTGAAATACTATGAGTTATGTTTTGGGATTATCTATGTTGTCTATAGATTATTCAAAACATCAAGTATTTTCCATTCTATCTTCATAAATAGAAATTAATATATAAATTATAAAAAACAATTCAAATATTTCATATAATCCAACACTAGTGGAACACCACCCGACTATGAAAGAAAACTGAAATAGGGGAAAGGGTTTAATAGAAATACCTCTACATGTACAATGCATTAGATAAAACATGATTTAAACAAAAAATAAGGTACATACACCTATGGTATGTGAATGAGATATAGGAGGGTTAAGTGTGAGGGTGATGGATGGAATAGATGAGAAAATGTTCTAAAAACACAAAATGGGTGAAGGGGAAAAGTGTAAATTTTCACTTTTAAAAGGAGTGAACTATTTTGATGAATTATTTTTCCAAAAAATATGAAACCATGCCCTTTTAAATGCCTTGAGACCCCTTAAATTTGAATTCTAGCCAATATAGTTTATAAATCATCAGTCAACAATAATATTCAGTTCTTGAACCTTTAAAAAATTTACACGGTTTGTCTTTAACAATGTGAAAATAGTTTTCCAAGCACAATATCCAAGACATCTCAAATGAATTTCTCTAAATAATTTATATATTACCATAAAATATTTTATAATCATGAAACTCATTTGTTTTTATTGAAATTGAACTTAAACACCTCTTGGGTATGGGTAACTCCATTATTTTCTCCAAAGTGTGTGATACAAACCATGCACCTTGATAGGTGTTCCCTAAAAATTCCAAAACATAAGAAACATATTTCAATACATATCAGATCATGAGTTATTTCCATAAAATATCATAACATTTTAAAAAATCTATCATTAAGATGTTCCAACTCTTGAACTTTTATTTTGAAACATAGTTTAAAAATATACCTACCCATCAATATCAAAATTCAAATTATTCTTAAAATTAAAATTCCCATAATCATGATGGAACTAAAATGTTTACTAGGATTTTCTAGATTTGTATTTTGGTATAATTATTTTGTATATAGTTTATGTATTTTTTTGTACGTCTGTTTGGCTAGAAACCCATGAGAAAAACTATCATACTCATAACCTATATTTACCTATAATGTTCAATGACTTAAAATTTTCAAAAAATAATCATTTCATTGAGATATTATTCATTCATATAGAACATACGAGAATATTTTATATCTTATATTAGTATTTCTTTGAGTTATCAATTTATAGTGGAATTATTGACCTAATAAGGGCCCAATCGTGAGTTATTGGTTTAAATCATGATGTTTTTAGATGATTTTGTTATAATTTCTTTTCAACTTAAATTAGTTCTATAGAATATGTGTGTGGTGTGAAATGTGTTTTAAAAGGGTTTTATTATGTATATATGTTTAAAAATGGGTTTTCTAATTTAAATGGATGAATTTATTTTATGTATTAGTGTTTTTTTAAATGAATTTTAATTAATTTTTCATGTGGTGTGAAGCATTCTTAAAAATGGTTTGGTGTGGGTATAAATATGATATGGGTTTTCATAGTAAAATTAATGGGTTATCATGTGTGTTCATTTTCATGATGTGTGTATGTGAAGGAGGAGATATATGTGGCATTTTAATGAAAGTTGAGAACAAATAGAATCCTAGGTATCTAGTTTGGTAGACATGGACTAGTAATATAGTTGGATTGGAAGGTTAGAGGAATGATTCTTTATAGTAGGATTGATGATAGAAAACTAATTAAACATGATGAAGATTGGTGACCACTGGTCATTTGGATGGATTCCCCTATAGTGGATCATGAATGAGGACACTATGAGTTATGGTTTCAATACAATGATTCATTGATAAATGAGCTTATTAGGATCCCACTGGTTCTAGTACCTATAGGGATTTCTCATGAAATGGTTCTCTCTTACGATGCAGTTCTTTTCTTCGGTATACAGTGGAACTTACTCTATGTAAAATTTTAATTATTGAATCTTTGAAATTTTTTTATTTAAAATGTTTTTTATAAAAATAGTTTCCAAGTTATTTATTAAAACATTCACAGTGATTGTCTTCTAATGTGTTGGCATATAATCCTTCATTTGGTTTGAATCATAATGTGGTTTGGATCACACCCTACATAAATACTTGGCTGTATGTAGACTTTGTTATGAATAATACAGTAAAAAAAATATGTATCATGGTTTCGATGGAGGATTATTCTCCAGTGTCCCTCTTTTGAAGGTGTTTGTGGACGTATTGTGAGGGTGATGGCCCTCTTATTACATGGAGTTTTCAAATTTTGCTGTATTTTGTTCCCCTCCCGTTTTTTATATTTTGTTTTGGGTTAAAGTTTTAAAATGATTAATTTGGATTATTATATATCTTTTTTTTTGAATACTTATTATTTTGTGATGATTTATTATTGAAAACTAATTATGGTCATTAGGATGGGTGAAATCGTTCCCCAAAATCCATTAGTTATACCCAATAACAATTTTCCCACCTCTGTGGATCGGGGACACACTTCGGGCCATGTCTCAGGTTGGGTCAGTTGTTGGGTCGAATGTAACCCCAAATTGGTTCATAAAAAAAATTGTATAAGTTAATTGTTCACACTTTCTTCGAGTCATGTTATTTGAGAAGTGTCTAGATAGACTAGAGATAGGATTTTTAGTCCATGAGGTTTTGGTTCGAGTGGGTTGTTTGAAAAAAACACCGCGTGATTGATCTCAAGTCACTAAGGATGTTGAGAATTTTTTATGACTTCACCTCTTGGTGAGACATACAAGATGTCTACTTTACATGAACACTATGTGGGGGTGAATTGGTCTGATTTGTTATTGCGATGAATTTGTTTTCTTATCTAGGAAATTTTTTGAGATTTACTATTAATGATGAAAATTTTAATAATGGTGTATTGATGGTTTTTGTTTTTGGTTGTTTCTTGTCCTAGAAAGATACCTCCCAAGAAACCTCCTGTGAAACTGTAGGAATAGGATGGTGGGAGTTCTCAATCTCTATTTTATCAGAGATTAGTTGAATCTATTGTTTAGGATATCAATGCACATGGGCAAGGAGAGGGATTTGGTCCTTCTCATGTTTGGGAAGTATATCATGGTCTTAGAAAGGAAAAATATCAATAGCTTCTCAATAAAAAGACTCATTCCTTTCTAGTTAGCATATATACACAAGAGATAGAAGTGTGGGTTTGGAAGATCAAGACATTGTTTTGGATTCTTGATAATCCTAATGAAGTGAAGATAAAATATACTTTGTTCTTACTCGAATGTCCCATGTGGATGTGGTGGGACTCACTTGTTAAAATTATTAAGCATGCTTGGATGGTTTGGAAGGGTTTCAAGGTTGTATTCAATGGGTAATATTTCCCAGAGGCCTTATCCTTCTCTTTGACCAAGGAGTTTTGGGATCTTCACCAGGTGAGTCGGATTTTGGTGGATAATATTAAACACTTTACAGATTTGGTTTGGTTTGTATCGGATGTAGTTTCTAATGAGATGATAAAGGATCGAAAGATTGAAATTTGTTTATGGTCACATATCGGATCTAAAGACTTCCAGTTTAAGTTTAAGACCAATGATGAGGTAGTTCATGAATTACTGGTGGAGACTGATCACAATGGATAGTCCAGTTTCTCTATGGAAATTTCATAAGTTGTTTCGGGGTAGTGGTATTTGTTTTTAATAGAAGGGTAATTGGGATGAGCAGGGGAAAAAGGGAGGTGGAAACTAAGGATATTCTTCCTAATCATTTTCATATATGGATTTAGATGATGGAGTGGTTCTATAATACTGATGTAGAAAAATTGGACATGTAAGGTATTCATGTTCAGCTCCTCCCAGACCATTTCATTTTTGTGGAACCATGGGATATTTGACGTAGTTTTTCAAGTTGGCATGCCCATATCATATTTGTGTAGGTCACACATCTTCTAGATGAATTTAATCCCAGTCAAAGACATCCTGGATAGTGGGTTCTTGGTTTTTGTGGTCATGTCTATGGAGCTAGATCTTTATTAAGGTCTAGCTAGCCTAATGTAAAACTGTAGGCTACTGGTCATTACCAAGCTCAAGTGGACATAAATAATCTTCATGCTCCAGATCAGTCGTGAGTATATTATGATGTAGGACCTATGATAGTTATAGGTACCATTATTATATAATCATTCATATTCTTTCTTTGATTGACATTGGTTACCCTGTTTTATTACTTCTTGTCTCATAGATTTATTTAAATTTTCAACTGAGATAATTTTGTATGCGATTGAGTTAGTGATGCTACTTAGTAAGAAGAGAGATAAGCATTTCAGGTGTCCTTTTTCATTCACTATGTTAGGGGTCAATATAGAATGTGATTTTATGGTTTTTTATATTAACCTCATGGACATGATCCTCTGTATGGATATGATGGTGGTATTTTAGGGGCACATTGATTATTATTGTCAGAAAGTTATTTTTTTGGAACATGATGAATATACCCAAGTTTTTTAGGGTAAATTAGATCCTTGGTTCAGATGTGCTGGACCTCCTCTTCTATAATTTTTAAACCACATTTTTCTAATCCAATCACTCGTGTTGGAGGAAGATGGGTAGGGTGAATTACCTCATTTGTTGGATGATTTTCTATAGGTATTTCCATATAACATTTCAATTTTTATTCTAGAGATGGGTCTACAGTTAACTATTTGTTTGGATCTTGGAACACAGTCGATATATCAACCATCGTACTATATGGCCCCCATAGAGTTGAGATAATTATAGTTATAGCTAAGGATTTAGAATTCAAAGGACTCATTCACCAGATCATCTCAACTAAGGAAGCTCTAGTTCTGTTTATGAAGATGACTAATGGATATCTCTATTTATGTATTGATTACCAAAAACTAAATAAGGTAATGATCGAGAATAATTACCCTTTTCCTACATTGATTACATATTAAATCATATCAAGGGGTGATGTGGTTTTTCATAATCGACATGCATTATGGGAATCACCATGTTTTAGTTAGAGATGAGGATGTTCCAAAAATAGCTTTCAAATATAGGTAAAACTGTTTTGAGTACATAGTCATGTATTTTGGATTAAAAAATTCTCCAACAGTTTTTACGGTCCATATGAACTGGTTCTTCCATCAGTATCGCAATTCATTTTTTGTGGTGTTTATGGATGACAACCCGGTGTACTCCGGAGTTGATGAGGAGAATAAGTATCACATGAGTATTGTGTTGGAAACTCTTCGTGACTATTGTCTCTATGATAATATTTCCATGTTTACCTTCGGTATTATGGAGGTGAAGTTTCTGGGTCACATGATCTTGGAATGAGGTGTATCAGTGAACCCCAAAATGATTACTTTGGAGATTTCATGGGAGCAGTGAAATAATTTCATTAAAATCATGAGCTTTTTGGGAATGGATGTGTATTAAAGGAAATGTTTTTGAGATTTCTATCATATTTATTTACCTATGACTATACTCACAAGGAAGGGGTAATGTTTCCACGGATTTCAGAGTGTCAAGTGTCTTTTGAAGACCTTAAGTGGTGGTTGACCATATCCTTATTTTGATGTTCCTGTAATATATAAATTGATATAGGGTTTACTATAATTCCATAGGTATGATTCATGGGTGTTTGTTTATGTTATATGATCATGTGGTGGCATGTGGTTATTTCTGGATATTACCACATTAAAAAAATACCCACCAATGAAATGGTATTAGTAGCATTGATTCATTATTTGAAGATGTGGCATCATTATATTTTTTGAGATAATTTTGTAGTCTATTTTGTTCATTTGAGCATAGGCAATATATCCTACAAAAAATATATAAATCTATGGTAGTGTCGTTTGGTTAAGTACCTTCCATAATTTGATTTTGATATCATCTACACCACAGGTAAAGGTAATGTGGTATTGGGAGATTTGAGAAGGAATGTACTGAAAAAATAATTAAAGGAATCCTGGTATGAGTGTACATTGATAGATTTATTTTCTCAGATGCATCTGAAATCCACGTAGCATAGTGGAGGTGAATTATTGGCCAGTGTATTGCTAAAACCTAACCTTATGGATTTGATTCTGAATGTGTAGTCATTTTATAGGTTGTGAATGTGTTATATGAAGTTATTAAATTGTTTGTATTGGACTTGTGTATTATTATTGTCTCCTGAGAGAGTTTTTTGTTTCAAGGGTCATTTCGTGGTTGTGTTATCTTTGTGGAAGGTGGTGATATATGATAGACACCAGTCTCATTAGGTCATTCATCTAGGTTCGAAAAAGATTCTTTATAATATGAGTTATTAATTTTTGTGGCCAGGGATGAGACAAGACATAGCTGACTTTGTGTCCATAGGCTATTCATGTCAGCAGGTTAAAGGAGAGAACAAAAGACCCACTAATGTTCTTCATCCCTTACATATTTAAACATATAAGTGGGATGAGGTCACCCTGGGCATCATCATTGGATTTCCCCATACACCTTGGGGATGGAATTTAATCTAACAAGTTATTGACCATCTAAGAAAAACAAAAAAAAATTGATAGGGACCCTCATTTCACATCATACTTTTGGGAACGCCTTCATAATTCAATGTGTACATGGATCATATTGAGTATGACACACAATCTTCAAATAGATAGTAATATGGAGTGGGTGAATCACATCATGCAATAAATTATTCAATAATGTTTTTTTATTACATAGTATCATGGTTAATCCATTTGGTTTTTTTCACGTTTTCATATAAAAATTGTTAACAATCCTCAATTTGAATTGAACCCTTCTAGGTGCATTATGGTCAATTGTATTGGCCCCTTTTGGGTTTGATTGTGGTGTGTGAAACCACATTATTTGGGCAAATCCTTGTGCAAGAAATGTCTCACAGTGTCAATTTGATTAGGAATCAGTTGTTGTCTACTTAGTGTCATGACAATTCATATTTTATTTATAGGCTTAGATCATTATATTTTTCTATGGGTGACCAGGTGTTTTTGAAAGTGGCACCACACTTGGGTCATCGTTGCATGGGTAAGCCACAGAAGCTAACTATGAGGTATGTTAGATATTTTGAGACTACTAAGGGGATTGGTAAGGTGGAATAAACATTATATTTTCCATCCCTGTTGATTTCAATTCATGAAATATTCCATGTCTCTCAGATAAAAAAGTATAATCTAGATCTATCTCATGTGTTCAATTGGGGTAAATTGGAATTGGAATCATATTTTTTGTGTTTGAGAAAATAATATGGATTTTAGATTCCCCAGAGATGGTACATTGGGTTAATTCCATACCATTGGTATGAGTGCATTTCTAGCATGGTAATGACAGGAATGATACATTATTGTTGAATTCTTAGGTTGAGGAGTAGTGTCTATTTTTTTCTATGATAAGAATTCAAGACGACTTTCCCTGACGTAATGTTTTCAAGGTAGAGAGAATTGTCACTGTCATGATTTTATTTTATTTTTATTCCCTTTTTTTGGTAATTAAATTATCCTTGATTTTCCTAGAAGTTTTTTTACAGAAAATTTCTTTTTGGGCTTGGTAGTAGGTGGAGCATGGTTAGCAGAAATTGTGTGACAACCAAGGAAAAATCATGCGCTCTCAATAGTTTCACTATCTAGGCCCCATAGATTATCACAAATGAATGAACCATCCCCTAGGATACATTATAACCTCATTTCTCTTGGATATAGGTGGATTCATGGTCACTTCATGGTTTGGAAAACTAAGATGGATAGTCATACAATGGGTGCAGATCATTAAAAATTTAAAACTTACCTTTATAACCTACCCAAATTTTAACCCACAACCCACCTAGAATTCAATCCATATAGGATTTTCATCCCTATGATCCCCATAATCTTCTTCTTATTCCCCTTCTACTTCTGTTCATTATTGGATTTGGCGTTTCATATTTGAGGAATCATTATGTATGCCTCTATTCTTTGGATTTATCCCCTATTCTAGGGTTTTTATTACACCCTCTTCAATATATTCTTTTTTAGTGGATTGAGTAACCTAATAAGGGTTCAATCTTGAGTTATTAGGTAAAATATTGATTTTTATGGTTCAATCTTTCCTTTATATCATTCCTTTAAGGTGATACTGTGGGTTTCTACCAGAATCTAGAAGATTCAATGTTTGTGGATGGTGATTCCATGCATTAAAATTTTTAGATACTTTTTGTATGATTTCTTTTCATCATAAATGTCTTCCACAAAATATGTGTCTGGTGTGAAATGTTTTTTCAATGGTTTTTAATATGAATATGGGCTGTAATTTGTTTTTTCAAGGGGAAATTTTTGAATTTCATTTCTATTTTCTTGTTTCGTTACTAAATTGTTTTTTATATATTGTGCAAGTGGCGTGAAGCGTGCTTAAATACTGTTTTGGTGTGTATATGATCATGATATGAATTTTACCTTTGAAATTTAATGTTTTTTCATATGATTCCATATTTCAGGATGTTTTATGTGAATGTGATGATATATATGACATGTTAAATGGAAAATGAGTGAAAATGGAATCCTAGGTATCTAGGTAGGTGGACAGGGACTAGTACACTAGTTTGATCAATGGGGAAAAGACTTGATTCCTTCTAACATGATTGAAAATACAAAACTAACTAAAATGAATGATGACTAGATACCACTAGACATTGGGAGGGATTCCCCTCTAGTGGGTCATGAATGAGGACATTGCGAGTCATTTTTTCTATACAATGTTTCAATTAGACATGAGACTCTAGGGTCCCACTAGTTCTTGTACCTACTCGTAATTCCCATGATGTGGTTCTCTCTTACAATGTGGTTCTTGAATTTGGTATACAATGGACCTTACTCTTATTCTAAAGTGTAATTCTTACTTCATTGAAAATTCTTTCCTTAAAGTGTTTATTTATTAATAGTGTTTCCATGTTCTTTCCTAAAATAGGCATGGTGATTGCATTTTAATGTTATGGAATGGAATCCTTCATTTGGGTGGTATCCAATTGGGATTTTCCTCACACCCTATATACACCCTTTGGTGTCTGTAGGCATCATTATTTATGATCTAGGTAATGGAAAGATTTATCACGGTGCTAATGGTAGATCTAATTTCTAGTGTTCCTTTTTTAGGTGTTTGTATAGGTAGTTTTAGGTTTATTGACCTCTCATTGTATAAAGGTTTTAGTTATTATTCTAGTTGGATCCCCTCTTATTTTATTAATTTTTCGTTTTTTCTTAATGTTGTAAAATGTGTAATTTTAATTTTTATATCTTTTTTGGTTATGAATATTTTCTATTGTCATGATTTTTTAATTATAATTAACTATGGCCATTTATAATTGCTAAAATTGTTCCTATTAATTCATTATTGATTCCCAAGAATTCATTTCTATCCTATTGGGAAAGGGAATTTCTTTCCAAACATGTATTTGGTTGGGTTGAATGTAAGGTTGAATGGAACCCCAGCTTGGTTCGTGACACCTTTTCCCTTATTGTCTTACCTATTAGAGGGTTAAGATTGATCATCATTGACATGGATTATTTCTTCAAAATATTCATATGTGAGTCTGGATATGTGATCAAGCCATTGTGGATTTTTTTTAAAGGGTTACCCTAGACCCTGAGAGGTACAGATGGGGTATGGTATATAGTAAACTATATGAATATGGTGTAATATTTATTATTTATATGGGAGATTGATTTATTCGATGGATTTTTTAATATGTAAATGTAAGATATTATGTAGTTTCATGAGTACCTATGATTATTGTACCAGATTTATATGCTTGTTTAAGATTAAGAGTTTTTTTTAAAAGATTGACAATGGAATTTGGGAATAAATTGATTCTATTTATACCTTATCATATACTAACAAATAGATAATTTAACATTACAATTCAAATTTCATGTGATATCCTCGGGTTATGTGTATTTATTTTAGTAGAACATTAGACAATCATCTGTCCATAGTATAGTCACTTATAAGAATAGTTTTTATTATTAATGCTATATGGATGTATTTGGGGCTCTCTCTATTCATATTTATCATTTACTAATGTGTTAGAATGAGGTAGTTCAACTGGCTATTATCGGGATGAGTTTACTACATGAGACCTCCACGAAGTTGTCATTTATTTTGATGTTTATAGTGACAACTCTGAGAAATCATCCATCATATGGTGACTTTAGGTGAAGACCCATGAAGTTTAATGTAGGTGATAAAGTATTATTAATGTTTCCACCTCATTTGTTTCATTAGAATTTATGAAAAAAGGTAATGTTGGCACCTTATTTTGTGGGGCCATTTGAGATTATTGAGTGTGTCAAGACAGTGTATTACCAAACAGAACTTCCTTAATGATATTAAATTATGAAAAATTATTTACATGTGCCTCATCATTGGAATTAAAATCCTAATAATATACATGTGATTGATATTGAGGGTGTTGAGTATGATCATGATTCCTCATTTTTTGGGAGACTAGTTTATTGTGTGGACTAGATTGACAATGTCTTGGAGGGGATGATAGTTTCAATTGTAATTGTTTTTTGGTATCATTGGAATATCCAAGTGGAGACTTAGTAGAAATAGTCAGATATTCTAGTCAAGTGTATTGACATCTATGTAAAACCCTATAGAGTCACTTCTCATGGAATATAAGTCTTTAGTGTGGGGATTTGTGAGATACTAAAATTTAAAGGTATATAATTTTGATCCTTTGGAGTGACTAATTTTGGTTTGGTATGTTTCTGATGGTTCATACTAGCATTGTATTCAAATTTTTAATCTTTATGTGAGCCACAAGTAGAAACAAGCTATTGGAAAAGTCATTTTTTCATAGATTATGCATGTATGAAAGGTGGACACCAATAGGTATATGGTTGGGTGTGGTCCATAGAAGAAAGAACTATGACTCTTCTTATAGACCATGACTAGAATGGACTCACCATTCAATGGTGGATGGATTAGTGGGTATAAAAACCATGAATTGTTTCCACATTGTGATATTTTACCATGGTGGATATTCTGATAATGGTGTGGTCGAACCTCCAATTGACATGGTGTGAATCACCACGAACGTGGTGGGTATCCCCATGCTATAGTGACGAAAATTTTATTTTTTTAAAAAAATGAATTGGAATCTTGATTCTCTAGGGATAGTTATTAATATTTATAATAGAGTGGAAACTCTTTGAGAGATGGTTTTTAATGATTCCTTGAATCCCTTATGGAGTATTTGGATCACTTTTTCCCATATACTCAAGTGTTGAACATTGGATAGATCCAGAAACTCATGTTTTTTGTATTTAAGAAAATATAACCAAATTATTATATTTCTCATGGAAAAATCATATCTCTTGGATTACATGGATAGATATACGAATTAAGACATGGTATAGTATATAATTATTAGATCTTTTAGGTATCGAGGATGAATGTATTTTTATCGCTTTCTCTCTCTTAATCAGATCTAGATAAATCATTGTTGATAGTTTTGTTTGGGTAGGGATAATAGAATTGTATCCTTCATAATGTTATTTATATTATATATTGATTCTAGAATCATCATTTAATGAATTTGTAATATTTCATGAGCTATTTGGTGCATGGTCTAGATCATTGTGTCATTTTATGACATTAGTTATCGATACTCTTGACCATTGAAGTGCTTATAATCTAGTGTTATTTTATGAATTTTTATGTTATGATATTAAAGTTTCTCCTTGTATTGTACATGATACTCTTGATTTATAAGATTCGCATGTTGGTGGGAGTGTGTGTGTTCTTTTATACCCTTACTCGATAAGATTCTCATGTTGTGGTGTGTGTGGCTTTTGAGTCCCTGATTATATGACATGTTTTTGACTTGATATAGTAATATATTTATGTAAATGTATTTATAAAATTTTGTTACTATGATTCTAATAAAATTAATATATTCATGTTTCTCTATAATAGATAGTTAGATCCTTAGATTGGAGAGAAAGGAGGATGTGATTGATATCCCATGTCTGAGGGTGGCTTCTTGGATTGCATCAGAACTTGGAACCTTTATTCAATGTTGGAATGACCATGTAAAATTTTACAAGGTCCATGATTCACAATTATTAGGGTTTTTTTGGAGAATATTCATGTAAATGAGTTTAGTTCCAATGATTTAGGTTTGTCCAGTGTTTATTAAATTATATAGAAAGGAATAACCATGAGGTGATCCAGTTGAATACTACTTGAAGGTAGGGTGTGCCTTTACTAGGAAGGAGTGAATTTAATTGTTCTTTAAAGTAAAACATGGTTACATGGAATGAATATTTAAGATTTTAATTTGGTCTTGCAACCAAATATGGTTGAGTTGGATTATATGGTATCTTAGATAATAGAAATTGACTTATAACATGATAGGTTACATTACACATTTATTTTAATGTCATTTGAGGAAATTTTATATATTATAAAAACATTGGTGGTGTCCCAATCGGTTTATACACACACACCCTCTTTGGGAGTATCAATGAGTATGTAGATTTTTTTCAGTGATACTCATATGGTTAAGAATCATGTAAATGGTATATAGGAAGGTTGATTTTGGGGGATTGGGGAAGTTATGGGATAGAATCTAGATTATTAATGTCGTGTATTTTTTTTACTACCTTATATCATGATAAATTAATGTACATGCCACATTTGGGGTGAATTTGTCTGTTCTTTGTGAATTTAGTGACATTTTTTAGAGTATGACATTATTATAAAGATTCCATAGTGAGGTTCTATGGTTATTCATTTATGTTTGAAAATGTTTTTAATTTATGGATATAATTACCGAGGGTATAGTCTCCCAATGAAACCATTTTGTACTAAACCATAATAAGATAAACTCTTGAATATGGGGAGGCACACATTAGGACATGTGGAAATCCAACTCAACCCTGATGGTATATGTTAGTCTATTAGAAAAAAAATTGAATATAGACTAATAAATATATAAATATTATTTATGGAATATGTTTTCTTTAAATAAACTTATTTATTTTTTATTAAAAAAATTACTATAGTAATTATAGTAAATATGACTCCATAAAATATAATTATGAAATTTAATAAGACAAGAAATTTATTTATTATTAAAATTAAATATTTTGTCACATTCTTTATCAATATTAAACTTAGGAAACATTCCCTTCTTGGGAAATTATACTCTATCTTGAAAAGAATAATCTTCTATATAAGACTTCCTAATTATTACTTCTATAGATAACTATACAGATAAAAAATCCAAATGGGAAAAGGTTTCTTGAATACACAACATCCCACTCTGAATTCATTATATCATAGAATATATTACTATGTTCTTGATATAACATGGTTAATGATGCACTATATGTTGGAATCAAGGCATCACCTTCATTTTTTTATTTACATGGATGATATCGAATCTTATAGTAATAATAATTTATCAGTTATAACATTATTTTATACATCATTTTCATCACATTTTGAATGAATATATAATTCAAATATTTAGTGTTTGAATATATTTCAAATTTTACCCAATATAATAAATTTCTAATTTTTCTTAATGAAAACACCCCACCCCAAGATCAAGATTATGTTTTGGATAATTATTATGACATTGTTTCGATTGGTAAGATGTTTAAGAAAAAGCATGATTGTATTTCATCAAGACTCAACCAAGACCCTTCAATTAATCACCACTATAAATAAAAAATGCCCCATTTTTAGATGTAAAGGACATATGGATTTAACTCTTCTTGGATTTAACATAGTTATTTCACTTTACAACTATGAAATTCTTTTAAAAAAACATTGGTAGTATCCCACCATTCCATGAGAATAAGAAATAACAGTGATATTTTTGGTTGGGGCCAATCTTTGACACATTTATTTTTAAATTGATCAACATTTATTCCATATTTATAGAAACAATACCCAAAAGAAATAAATCTACTACAGACAAAATTTACATTTACTATTTTTTCCATTAAAAATATTTTTTATAGTTTCAATAATAGTCCTTATAGAATTCTAATTATCTTTATAATAATTAAAATATAATATAATTTCATTAATGAAAACCACGACATTATGATCTAAATAGTATAGAAAATTTATATTCAAAAGATCTATAAATATAGAAGTCATATTCAATAACCAAAAGGTATAACAATAGACTCATAATATCCATACATAGTATGAAACACTATCCTCTAAATATTATCCACATTCTATTAATTAAAGTATTATTGAGTGATTTATAATCAATGAAATTTCTCCTAGAACTGTCATTATTCTTAATAAACAAAATAAGAGTAACATAAAATTATTTTCTTGGGAGGATGAATCTATAATCATGAAATACCTACCAATAATTAATTAATCATAAAATATCTGTTGGATCTTTCTATTTTATGGTTTTGAAATCAATTTTTTAGCTGGTACTATTTCAATATTAAATTGAACCTCCTAATTAATAATAACACCTAAAAAAGAATTTCAAAATACCTTAAAAAACATTTAACACAAGAATATACCTAATTTGAACAATTATTTTATTTTTCATGACATGTAGATGATAAATTTAACCCCTATAATTAATCATCTTTAGTTTCGTGATATGTTATCAAAGGTATAAACCCATTTCATATTTATAAATTGAAAATCACATTGAAGATTGAATATAACATCATCAGCTCTAAAATCAATCTTAAAATGATAAAATTAAATCCAATACATAAATATAATGATATCATACTCCAATAAGGGTAAAAACCCATATATTTAATGAAAACCACACCATATATGATGATATGAATGTTATGAAGCATATTTACTTCTTTAATACGTCCACCATGTTTTTATACCAAAATTTCTCAAATATTTCATTGAGTTGATATTTCTATTTTACTAGAAAAAATCCAATAAATAAATTAATGAATATACCCAAAATGAAATTTTTACATTGCCTTATCCATAGTAAATAATTTTTATACCTTTAAATATTTTATTCAATGGTACTACACTTTTAATGGTATTCTTGAATTATTTGGCCACATCCACCTTCTTGAGATATTGATGATATTTTTCCATTATTTTAGACACAAATTTTCATAATGGTCCTTTCTATTTACATTTAATCTTTTATAGATGTATTATCAAAATTATAATCACATTTATAATTACTATTATTTTTATAGAAAAGAGATGAATTTCCCATATTACCACTCTAGTAACACTTTCCAAATATCCTAATACATTCACTAGAATTAGTTTTTTTCGACACTTATCTTAACAGGGAATAATAATTTACATATGATTATATTTATTTGATGAAATTTTATTCATTTATTTCTACCTGAAATTTTTTATTATTTTATACATAAATTAAAATAAATCTATTCTGACCTTCTCAATATATAGAAATTTTTTTTCATAAATTCTTAACCCATGATTAGAAAAATATCATATCCAAATTTATTTCAACCCAGAGTAAAATTAATCAATTTTACTTCCATTCACCATGATGAAATTTGATGCTTACCAGGACAATATAATTAAATTTTCATCATTGGTAATATCTAATTTATCCTACTATTTTCTTTATTTATAAATATTTCTTATCTATTATATATCAAACAACATTAAGAATACATTTCTCAAGGAAAATTTAGTTCAATGTTAACTACCCCATGGAATCAATCTCATCTTTCTCCATTGTATTGTTAATCACATACTACCACTGATTGACTTCACCATCAATATTAGATATTCCATGACCTACTTTATCATGCACCAAACAACCAAAATATTTAAATACCATTTACAAATAATTGATTCATCATTAATATATCTTAGGGTCTAAAGAGATAAAAAAATATGAAGGGTTTGTTTTCATGAAATTTCAAACACATGGATGTTCCAGTATAGTGGATTTGGCCACTACCTTACATGGTTTACCCCATTTCTATCCTGTTTCAATTGAGTTAGTGTGGCCACGAAATACCAATTTGAAACTCCAACCATTTCAGTTTTCTAATTAAAAAAGATATCATTCTCTTGTTGATTAACTATATAATTTTTCAAGTATCCTCGAATAGGTATTACTTTATATAATAGTGAAATCCCCAAAATCTATGACATGAGAATACTACCATTAATTATAATCACTTATAAGTGTCATTTAGTATCATCCTAACTTCCAAAAATTTTCTAATCCTTTCCATTTATACCCACTATAACTCCACATCATGTTAATAACCTATAGTTACATTATTTATAAAAAATTTAGAACATTATTACATTTTCAAGTTCATTTTGGTTTATTGTTTTATAAAATTAGGAAAACCATTAAAAAAATTGTATAATTGGATATAGTGAACATTGTTTTCCATAAAAATAGGCTCTTATGTCCACACTCCTATTTCATTAATTACTCTTTTTTATCTTGATTTTTCACCATTTACTAAGATATAAACCTTACACATCCTTACATTAAATTAAATAACAATTTATATTTTTTAATGATAAAAAATTATTAGTATGGGATATAAATAAAATAGTAAACTCATTTTTCCATTAAAAAATTTAAAAAATCTAATATGAAAATTTCCCTTTTTACATAATAATTATAACGACCCTGAATTTTCTTACATTAATATTACATAATTTTAAAGATAAATAACATAATATTATTACACATATAGGATATAAAGGTTTAGTGTCTTTGCAAAACTATTACCAAACATAACGTTTACAACATCATATTTAAACATTTATTTAATTCCTTCTTCTCTAGCTTCTTAATAGAACTTGACCTCCCCATAGTACTTGTAGTCACCTGAGGATATTCATAAAAAAAGGGTGAGCTAAAATCCCAGTAATAGGATAGATAATAAAAATATAACATGTGGGGACCATAATTCTAAAATAGGCATAGGCTCATGAACATAAGATGAACCATTAATAAAAGACATGAAATGTGGAAATGCATAAAAAATAAAACATCGTGTCTTATTTGTTAACTTCCACACATACGTATGAACAATTCTAGAATCATTTTAACATATCATTTCACATTTACTCATGAGATACATCACTTTAACCAATGTATTGGAGCACTTTATAATTTCAGGTGCACCCGTCACATTCAAACATTCATATTGCGCTATATAACTCTAGGTTCACCCGTCACATCATAATATTAAAATTATCATGCCTGCTACATTACATATAATTTAAACA
Source organism: Viscum album (assembly GCA_963277665.1). Lineage (NCBI taxonomy): Eukaryota > Viridiplantae > Streptophyta > Magnoliopsida > Santalales > Viscaceae > Viscum > Viscum album. The sequence goes on from OY728156.1 coordinate 345,462,029, forward strand.
TGAACATAAGATAACCCATGTAATTAAATGGATTTCACATCTTACATTAATAATAATTTTTTCCCAAAATAAAGAGAAATTAACATACTTGATACAAGAACCATCAACTTTGAGTTAGATGTAAAAGGTGTGTTCTTAAAAAAAGTGTTCTTTTGGAAAACATTTTGTTTTTTATGAAATCAAGTAAAGAACATGTCTATCACCAAATAGGAAAGATAATTATGGAAAATTGATTTTTAATTAGTAACCATACCAAAAAATGAAGTGAAATATGTAGAACTAGAAGAAAAAATGTTGGGTTCGAGAATTTCACATTACCTTGTACTTAAAGGATTTATTTACATTAAAGTCTTGTATAACCATACTATATTCATTAATTAAAAATTACATAACCTTATATACATGAAATTGGTTCATTATGGTTTCATTAGGTTATTTTATGAAACATTGGATGAGTTATAGAGTACAAATCCATTGTTCGGGGAGGTTTGTTTTTATAGTTTTCTTCAATGTTTCACTTGTATTAATAAATGGATGTTCCTGTAGAACATGGATAAACCTCAAGAACAGATATTAAATGTTATTAATGATATTAAAATATTAAAAATGATATTATATTCAATTATTTTATATACCATGTGGATGAATCATTAGCTAAAATTTAACGATGATCGTTTTGGTAAATTTGAGAGATTTTAGACCACAACAAACTTGTTTTGTTTAATCATTTAGTAATATGTTCATAAGTTAATTAAATAACATAAAATAGGATATAATACATATTAAATAATCTTTTTCAACCGTAAAAAGTTTTCCATGACCAGATGTTAAATAATTAAAGAAAATTGGAATCACATCATCCATCATGTCGGTAATTTGACACATCACAGACAATATTTTTATTCCTTTAAGAAGTGGGAGAGTAGAAGAATAATGATGATGAATGTTCTATGACCATGAGAAAATCCATAAAATACATTATTTATGGGGCTTTCATTCCACTTGGATTAGGGTAATGTGAAGAAAGAAAAAGAAGAGAAAGAAACTTGAAGAAATGTTTAGAAATTCCTTACAAAAATTAGGTAGCCTAACAGCTATACATCATGGTTTTAGAAAAAATTAAAAATAGAGGGGACAAGGGTTGACCATCTAGAAATAAATCATAATACATTATAGATAAATGATAAATTGAAAATAAGAACATGGTATGGAAACATGAAAGTTATACCATATAAAAGAGAACTTGGATGGAAAAAAGAAAGAAGTTGAGAATTCTCCTACCTTGTAGAGTAACCCCAAAGACAAGATGTTTTGGACCATGGGGGCTTGATTACACCTTTTGAGGAATACTAGAGAGGTAAGAAGACCATATCATCATTGAGGAGTAATTTGGAATTAATTGAATGAAGAAATGGGTTGGAATTTATAGAAAAATTTGGGGAATATTTTTATAATTTCCAATGGACAACTCATTAGTGGTATTTGCAAAAATATGGGCTTTCCCATGGTATTTCCCCATGGTATTATGAACTTTGGACACCTGACATATTCTTTTACTGTAAAAAAGTCGACCAGAATTATTACATCAATATTACATCATTAATGATGACATTAAACACATAGAAACTCAAAAATAGGTTTTTATTATTCACCGAAAACACCACTATTTCAGAAAAATACCAAAAATTCACCCTAACAATTTTTCAACATGTAGAATTAAAATATGAACTCTATTTTTCAAAAATAATTTTCTAAATATTATAATTTTTAAATAAAATCCTTCATAATTCAAAAATTTACAATTTTAAAACTAGAACTTCTTTTATATTACATTGAAAAATTAATCAAGATGTTATCATAAAGCCTTATGAAAATAAAATAATAATACAATTTAATATTAATTAGGTTAATATTACAATTCATAATGGTATGTAACTATTCAATAAAAAAACATGTTGGTTTCATCAGACTCCAAATATCATAGTGAACACCAATGTAGATGACCCCTTTTTGAAAATCAAAACATAGAAGTAGAAAATTTATGTTTACTAATAACATGGTATTTCGTATCAAGATATTTTATTGCGTAATAATTTAATTATACTATAATGCATAGTTATAAGAAGTGATTTTCATTGATAAAACATTGGGTTGTGAAATTCTTCCCCCCTTAGGAATTTTTTCCCTCGAAATTTCGTTTTACAGAAACTGGTGAGGGAACTTCTCCTTCATTGCCTCCTCCATTTCACAAGTTTCTTCTTCAAAATTATGGTTCCTCCACAAAAAATTGAAAATATGGGTTGTCTTTTTGTGTAGAACCTTATATATCCAGTCTAAAATATTTAATGGTTGCTCCTCAAAAGAGATATCATTTTCCTGTTGTACCACCTCTACGTTTAGTACATGTGAGAGGTTTGGTATGTACTTCCTCAGGAGTGATACGTGAAACACATCATGAAATTGAGAAATATTCGGTGGATGTTCAAGATAATATTCCATATATCCTATGTGGTCAAGTATCTCAAAGGGGATAATGTACCTTGGGATATGCTTCCCCTTCTTTCCAAATCACATGACTCTCTTCTATGATGATATTTGAAGGAAGACTTTATCTCCAATTTCAAACTACAAGTCCCTCCAATGTTTGTCAGCATATCTCTTTTGCCAACTCTAAGTATAATTGATGTGTTTCTGGATGATTTTAACCTTCTCTATCATCTCTTGCACAAGATCATGTCCAAGTAGCCTTCTTTCTCCAACTTCATCCGAATAGATTAGAGTTTAACATCGCTTTCCAGAAAAATCATCATAAAAAGCCATCTGAATACTCGAGTTAAAGCTATTATTGTATGAAAACTCTACCTATGAGAGATTCTGATCCCATCCACATTTGAATTATAGATATCAGGCTCTAAGAATGTCTTCAAGTGTCTGAATAGTTCTTTCAGATTGGCCATCACTTTTTGGGTGATAGGTCACACCGAAATTTAATTCAGTACTCAAAGAATGTTGAAAGCTGCTCCAGAAATTAGATGTAAACCTTAGATCACGGTTAGAGACAATCTAGAGTGGAAAACCATGTAGTCTCACCACTTCCTTAACATAAATCCTTGCAAGTTGTTTAAGCGATATATCTTCCCGAATAGTGATAAAATGGGAGGTCTTGGTGAGTCAGTAAACCACAACCCATATCTGAATATTTCCCTTCGACGTATTTTGAAGACCCATGACAAAGTCTATAGTGACATTCTCCCATTTTCACATGGGTATAAGAAATGGTTTCATTATCCCTTTAGAAATTTTCCGCACTGCTTTAACTTGCTTACATACCAAGCACATTGAGAAATATTCCACAATCTCCTTCTTCATGTTATCACTCCGTAAGTGTTATCGGAGATCATTGTACATTTTGGGGCTACCAGGATGGATAGAGAATGTTGAGTTATGTGCATTGTCCAATATCTCCTTCTTTATCCTGGGTGTTGAAGGAAAAATAAGTTGCATTCCACCCCAAATCACCACTTCATCATCAATATGGCACTCTTGTATCATCCATTCCATTAATACATTCACCATATTATGTAACTCCAGATCATCCCTTTGTACCTCTTTAATCATCTCTTGGACTTGTGGTTAGGCAATCATTTAGGAAAGGTAGGATTTATTCCAATCCCTTAGGATTTCCAAATCCATCCTATTAATATCCATGATGATAGGGACTTTATTAATCCATGAAATGGATAGAGTAGTAGGTTCTTTTCTTCTTAAAGCATCAGCTACATTTTCTTCCTCCCAGGATCATAGTGAATAGAGTAATATTAGTCCTTGATTATCTCCAACCATCTCCTTTGACACATGTTGAGATCCTTTTGTGTGAATATATATTTTAGGCTCTTGTGGTCATTGTATATGTCACACTTCCCACCATAAAGGCAGTGCCGCCATATTTTTGAGGATAAATCACTGTTGTTAGCTCTAGATCATCTATTGGGTAGTTTTTCTCATGAATATGTATCTTCCGTGAGGCATAGGCTATCACATTATCATTTTTCATGAGTACAAAATCCAATCCTTTCATTGAATCATCACTGTATATCACAAAACATTCACCACTCTTCGGTAATGTGAGTACAAGTGCGGTGATAAGCGTTATTTTTAGCTCCTTGAAGATTCCCTCACATTCTTCTGTCTAGAAATACGTTACCCCTTTCTTTGTTAACTTACCAAGCGGTCTTGACAATCGTCAGAAATTTCCCACTAAATGTCAGTAGTAACCAGATAATCTAAGAAAACTTTGGATTTCTGTGACACTAGAGGACCTGGGCCATTCCTCAATTGCCTTTGTTTTTGAAGGGTCCATATAAATTACCTCACATGTGATCACATGTCCAAGAATTTTACTTGATTCAGCAAAAAGTCACCCTTTCTGAACATGGCAAACAACTTCTCCTTTTTAAGTGTCGCCAACACAATTCTTAGATGTTCTTCATGTTCCTCCCTGCTCTTGGAGTATATGAGAATATCATCAATAAACCCTACCAAATTTTTTTGAGGTAATGTATAAAGACTATGTTAATTAAATCCATGAAAATTGTAGGGGAATTAGTAAGTCTGAAGGGCATCACCAGAAACACATAGTTCCCATACATTGTACGGAAGTTAGTATTCTAAATATATCCCTTTATCACCTTTAGCAGATGATATCCAGAATGGAGATTCACCTTTTATAATTATTGAGCTCCTCTTAACTGATCGAAAAAGTATTCAATCCTTGGAAAGAAGATACTTTTTCTTTAAGGTGATATTTTTTAGTTCCCAATAATCGATACACCACCGCATTGTTCCATTCTTCATCCTCAAAAAAGAGAACTGGCACACCCCAAGGTGATGAACGAGGTTGTATGAACCCTTTTTCTAGAGGCTCTTGAAGCTTCATATTTAACTCCTTCATTTTGATAGGATTTATCCTATAGGGACACTTTGAGATAATAGTTGCTCCAGGTATGAGTTCAATTGATTACTATACCTCACAATCTTGGGGAATTCTGGGTAACTATTCGGGAAATACATCACTGTATTCACTCATGATGGGAATTCCTACAAGGTTGGTACTATCATTTGACTCAACCATTTGGACGAGGTATGATTCTTCATATAGAATCAACACCCACCCCATTGAAGGATTTTTCAAAGCACATTCATGACCTTCATTGCATTTGTAGTGGAGCATGGGATGGTTCATAATATGAAAAGATATTTCTTTTTCCTGACAGTTGATATGTGCTCTATATAATGAGAGATAATCCATCCTTATTATAGCGTCGAATTCCCCCAAGGGAATTATTTCAAGGTTTGCTGGAAGAATCTTCCCACATACTCCAACAAGAGAAGAGTCAAGCACTTGGGATGCAATTATTTCAAAACATGAGGTTTTTATAGATATCTCTACTTCACGGTTTTGGGGATTCGATTCAATAGTTCTAGAAAACGTTCATGACAAAAAAGGAATTAATAGAACCAGAATCAAATAAGACTTCTTCCATTCTTGAGTGAATATGAAGTGTACCTTGTATGACTTAATTATCTCACTCCACATCCGTAGTAGTGATGGAAGAATCCTTCCCTTGATCCTTCACTTTGGTGGCTACTGACTTTGATTACCCTCGAGGGATCAAGGTTTTGTGCACTAGCTTTCATAGTGCCCTTACTCCCTACAGTTGTTGCATTGAACCATGGGTGGTTTTAATCTTTATTCCACTAAATTCTCCTTCCATTTCATGTATTTTCAATACTACTGAGCATGGTGTCCTTCCTTCCCACACATGAAGCATTCACCCATTCCTTCGAGGTAGTTCCCATGATGCATCTTCCCATATTTTTGGCATGTAGGTCGTTTAATTTTCTTCCCACCATTATCATTATATCCTCCATCATGAAACTCTATATTTAGTTTCATATCAAAAAAACCATGGTACCATTCTCCAAATCCATATCCACTTTGAGAGAACATCAAACAACGTCTTCATAACACCCAAAGTCTTAAATTAAAATATTCCTTCGAAGATGTAGTTTTAATCCACTAAAGAATCTATTAATTTTTCTATCATTGTGGATAATAAAACCCAAAGCATACCATGAAACCCTCATGAAATTAGCTTCATAGGCTGTGGAATATTCTCATTCATTATGCTTGAGATCTATGAGTTCACTCTATATCTACATACAAAGAGTTCATGGGAAATACTTATTAAGAAAAAATATCTTGAATTCTTCCCATTACATCTCTTAAATTTAATTTCTTGGCTTGGTGTTCTTAATCAAATACCAACATTGATCGGACTCTCCATCTAGATGATAAACAGATAGTTTAACCCTCTCCATCTCATAATAGTGAAGCATGGAAAATATATTCTCTATGGAGTTGACCCAATATTCCATAACTAGTGGATCATAAGATCTACTTAACATCAGTGGTTGTTGCCGAAAAAAACATTTGTTAGCAATTTTCTCCCTCTTTGGTGATGGATAATGTTTCCCATTAATCTGGTTATTGTTCATAACCCGATATAGTTGGGTAATCATCGCCATGATGTTTTGACCACCACCTCCCAAATCATTGGGGTTGTCATTCAGGAAATCATTGCATTATCCCTTGCATGAGTTGTTGGCGTAGTTTCTCTTGTTTCTCACCATTATCTAAAATAAAAAAGGATAGAAAAAAAAAAAACAGAATTCAAAAATTCATGAATAAATAAATTATTCATTTGTAAATATTACACTAAAATCATGACTTATGGGATCCATATATAAAGATTCTTATGTGAATGTTTGTACTTGGTCTCACACTAGAGGGTTTCTCTTGGGTTCACTAATCCTAGTTCCCAAATTAACTAAACCTTTCCTCTTTTACCAACTATAATGACCCTACCTTTTCATACATTACCATTACATCATTTTAAAGATAAAAAACATAATATTATTACAAATAGAGGATCCAAAGGATTAGTGTTTTGGGAAAACTAGGACCAAACATAACATTTACAACATCATATATAAATATTTATTTAATTCCTTTTTCTCTAGATTCTGATTGGAACTTGACCTCTCCTTAGTACATGTATTCACTGGAGAATATATATAAAAAAGTGGTGAGATACAAGCCCAGTAAGAGGATAGATAAGAACAATATAACATGGGGTGATCATAATCATAACTTGGGCATAGGCTCATGAACATAAGAGTAATCATTAAAAAAAGACATGAAATGTGGAAATGCATAAAAAATGAAACATCATGTCTAAGTGGTTAACTACCACACATAATTATGAAAAATTCATGTTCCACATATAATTTCACTTTTAATCATGATATTAATCACTTTAACCAATGCATTTGAGCGCTGTATAATTCTGGGTGCACTAGTCACATACAAACATTCATATTGTGCTATATAATTCAGGGTGCACCCACCACATCATAATATTAGCATTATCATTCATGAAACATTACAAATAATTGAAACATGAGAATAAAATAACAAATGGAATAAAATGGGTTTTACATAGTCCATTTATAAACATTTGTTTCCCAAAATATAGAGGAATTAGCATACTTGATATAAGAACTGTTAACATTGAGTGAGAAGTAAAAGGTGTGTTCTTGAAAGAAGTGTTCTTTTGGAAAAAATTGGGTTTTTTATATAATCTAGTATAGAACATGTATATCCCAGATTTGTAAATATAACAATGAAAACATGATTTTTACAGAGTAACAATACCAAAAAAGAACTGAAAGAGGAAGAACTCGAAGAAAGAATGTTGGGTTCGAGAATTCCCCCTTACCTTGTATCCGAAAGCTTTCTTCACAATAAAGTCATGTATAACAACATAAGATTCATTAATTGACAATTAAATAACCTTGTATACATGAAATTGGTTCATTATTGTTTCATTGGGATATTTTATGATCCTTTGGATGAGTTATAGAGTTCAAATCTATTGTTTGGGAATGTTTATTTTAATGGTTTTCTGGAATGGTTCCCTTGAATTCATAAATGGAAGTTCATATAGAACATGGATAAACATATATAACTGATATTACATGTTATTAATGATATTCCATGAGTCTAAATGATCTTATATTGAATTTTCTTTATATAACTTGTGGATGATTCATTAGTTAACATTTAATGATGATCGTATGGGATAATTCGAGAGATTTTTCGACCACAACAAACTTGTTTTGTTTAATCATATAGTGATATATACATAAGATAGTTCAAGAAAATTAAATATAATATAATAAATATAATATAATATTGTTCAATCATAAAAATTGTTTCATTACTATATCTGAATGAATTAAAGAAAATTGAAATCACATCGTCAATGATGTCGGTAATTCGACACATCACAGATAATGTTTTTATTCCTCGAATAAGTGGGAGAGGAGAATAAGAATGATGATGAATATTCCTTGAAAATGAAAAAATCCATAATATATAAGATATATAGAGCTTTCATTTTTATTGGATAATGGATAAGCGAAGAAAAAAAAGAAGATAATGAAACATGATGAAAAGTTGAGAAATTCTTCACAAAAATTCGGTAGCCTAACAACTATACATCATGGTTTTAAAAAAAATTAAATGTAGAGGGGACAAGGGAAACTCATCCAGAAATGAATAATAATACAGTAGAGATAAACGATAAAATAAAAATAAGAACATGGTCTAGAAACATGAATGATATACCACATAAAAGAGAACTTTGATGGAAAAAAGAAAGAAGTTGATAATTCTCTTACCTTGTAGAGTAATTCCAAAGATGTGAAGGTTTGGACCTTGAAAGATTGAGGACACCTTTTGAGGACTAATTGGGAGGTAAGAATGCTCTATATTCATTGAGGATTAATTTTAAATGAATGTAATGAAAGAATGGGATGGTATTTATAGCAAAATTGAGGGAATATTTTAATAATTTCCAAGGGACACCTCATTAGTAGTATTAGCAAAACCATGGTCTTGAACGTGGTATTTTCCCATGTTATTATCCACTTGGGACACATCACTTTTTATTTTACTGTACACAATTCTTACAGAATTATTACATCATTATTACAACATTAATGATGTCATTTGACACACTGAAACTCAAAATTGTATTTTTACTTTTCACTGAAAATTCAACTATTTCAGAAAAATATGAAAAATATACCCTAATAGTTCTTCGACATGTAGACATAAAAAATGAACTCCATTTTTTGAAAATAAGTTTTTATATATTTTAAATTTTAAATAAAATCATATTTAATTCAAAAATTAAAATTTTAAAACTAGAACTGGTTGTATATTACATTGAAAATTTAATCAAGACTTCATAATCATAAATCCTTATGAAAATAAAATAATAATAAAATTTACAATTAATTAGTGTCATATTACTATTCTTAACGGTATGTTACTATTCACCAAAAAAACATGTTGGTTCCATTAGACTTCAAATAACGTACAGAACACAATTATAGATGACCTCTTTTTGAAATTCAAAACATAGAAGTGGCAAAATTATGTTTTGTGATCACATATTATTTAGTATCATTGTATTTTATTTCATACTAATTTGATTAAAATATAAGGAATAATTATAAGAAGTTATTTTCATTGATAAAACAATTGGGCGTTACAATAATGTTTATGTTTAAAGTAATCATTAATTACTCATGAAATCATTGTTAAGAATTAGCATTTTCATAATACATTATGAGTGTAAGAATAATTAGAATTTATAATCAATAAATTTATATAGGAAAACATGATAGGTTCTAAAAAACATCATCCTTTAAAAGTTCAAAAACATTCCATTAATAATGAGGCCATTTTTATACCATATAAAATGAAAATATTTCCATTGAATGTGATTGAAATAACTAAAAAATAAAATATATATCCTAGTATATTATCCTTGAAATCATCTATACAAGTATGCTTATAAACAAATGATAATCAGGATTAATTAAAATAAATATCTTAAGATTAAATTAAATCTCATCAACTCTATCACTTTACCAAATGCATTAAAGGACTATATCGGGCTTTTCCATAATCATATCTATACAAGATTCACATATTATTATATAAATGATAAATTAACCATAGATGATAAAAATATATTAAATTTTGAATTTAAAGTACACAACTCGTAAAAAATTATTTTTAACACATATGAATAAGAATTTTAATCCTTTACATAAAAATAAGTAAAAACCCTTTTTTCCTTTCAAAACACATAGAAGGAATATTGAAAAAAATTTGGGAAATTAGTTTTTCCTTGAAAACCGATAGAAGATTTTGAAGAATAATGTAAATAATTAATTATTATTATGGTTACAAAAATTTGACCATCTAGAGAAAGATAAGAAATCTTCTTTACTTCTGTAAAAATACAAAATAAACCATTTGATAATTATTAAACATATTATATTTCAAATTCTTGTAAATAATTTCAAAATTTGGAAAACTTAAACTTCAAAAAAATTGTAATCATATATATGTACATTTTTGGAAAATAATTATCAATATTTATTTCAAATAGATTAATGTTTAAGATATTATAATGAAAAACCCCTTAAGTCATATCATGACTTCTATAAACCTACTTTTCATTCATGAATAATGAAAAAGAATTATTTTTCTATTTTATAAATAAAAATTTTAGGTTTATTAAATTTTTTATAATCAATTTAAGGTCACTTATTACCAATTTTTTATAATGTTTCTAATTTGGTTAAGTTCATGTTTCACATTTTTTAGTCATTTAGTTTATAACCTCAAAATAGCATCGGTTCATTGACTACAGACAATGGGATAATGGTTCGGTTATCCATAGTATCCTAAAAAAAGTTTTAATTATCATATTTATGCAATATTTTAACTTCTATAACTATTCATGTAAGTAATTCCTAGAAATTGAATTGCATCGCTTCATGGATGTGGTAGTCAACACATAAACACGAGTGATGTTATCATTTCCCAATAGATGAGAGCATTAAAAGGTAAAAAGTATATTGTCATTCATGATTAATAATAATTTCATAAAAATAAAATTTATTAATTAATTCAATTTAAAATAACAACCATGGGAGGTGGTGTTGTAGAATGAAATACAAATTTGGTTGAGGTGGTAGTCCACACATATTCAATAGACAATTTTTCATTTTTCATGTGATGTAAAAGGAGGTAAAAGTGGGTTATTATGTCCTCATAATATAATTTCTGTATGTGGATGACACTAATGATATTATGTTATAATTTATAAATTAAATTTGAAGGAGGTATAAGAAGAAATAAACTTAAAAATTCAATTAAGAGTTATAAATCTTCTTTGATAGCCTCATTTGGGTTACTACATAACACTTAAGGGATTTTTCTAATAATTACCCCATAATTAGTATCTTGGATCTAGTGGTGAATTTATTAAATTATAATAAGATATAATTTATCAAATCCTAAAGGAAGAAATAATATAGTACTCTTGAAGAACTGGATACATACATTATTCAATTTTTTATTGAATGAAATATAAAAATATAGTAAAGGTAAACATTATGTATCATTGAAGTATTTCTAATATTACTTCATCATATCTTAAGGAATGAAAAACATAATAAGGGTGATCTCAAATTAATACTAATGTTTATGTATATAATAATAAATCATGTGTGAAAAAGGCATAATCAACATGGACAGTTAGATAACTCAAAACACTTTTCATTTAATCAATAACTTGAGCATGAAATGCATTCATAGATTATATAAATATTGTAATATAATAGAAAATAAAAACCAAATTCTCAATAAAATAAATGCATGATGGTAGATTTTACAGTATTACACATCGTGATGTATTTAAAATTACGACATTGCACCAATATAGTTTATTTTATGTGTAGGTATAAACCATAAACACATTTAAATAAGGATATAAAACTAATTAGTACATCGTAACTATTGATGAATCAAGAAGAAATGTATAACCTAGTCCCACACATCATTTAATTTCCAATTAATTCCTCATATATTTAATGATCAATTTAACTAATAAACCATATTCCTTATCAAAAAAATTATACTATGTACAGAATATAGAATATTAATATTTCACATATTAATAAAATAACATTCAAACTAAAAACTCTATATATAAATGGTATATTTACTAGAAAAAAATAATATCCATGATAAAAAAATTGGATATTTAATAGATATGTAATGTCCAATTATCACAAGAACGTTAATATTTCAAGAGAAAGATAATTAAAAAGTTGTTAATAAGAGTTTAAATATTAACATTATTTTATTAAAAATATAGGTTTTATATAACAATAATTTCATTTGGAGAAATAAACAAAAATAAAGTGAAATATTAAATTGTTTTATTATTACAAATATTTTAAAAAATAATTTAAAATTATATAATAAGTTAAATAGCAAAAAATTGTTTTCATTGAAGAAAAATCCATTAATATTATATTACATAAAAAATCATTCAATTTTACTTTTTATAAAGAATGTTGAAAATGAACCTTTAAAAACAATAGTTATATTTTTTAAAGAAATTATAAAATATTAAATATTACTTAATATTTCCATAAAATAACAATCTTTTTAACAAAAATTATGTTTGTGAAACACTTTTGATAAATATAGATGTGAAGGAAAAATATACTTGATTAAAAATTGAAATAATACAAGTATTTATTTTAAACATTTCTAATTGTGATTCAGAAGAAAATGAAAGGAAATGTTACAAAAAAAGGAAAATACCTAAATATTAATAGGATATGAAATTATATTTTTTATTAAGTATATATTATAATATTCCTTCTATGAAAATAAAAGAAATCCTAATAAATGAGTTTAAAAAATAAATTGTTACCTTTTGAAATTTAACTTCTTGAAGTAGAAAATTGAAATGAAACATTAATTATCACTGGTAAACATATATTCATGTTAAAGACATCTGATTGGATATATATAGACCATATAAAAAAATGGTTCACATCACTTCGTGGGGTGGAAGTCCACACGTTCACCTTAGTGACATTATCATTTTCTAATCGATTAGAAGGTAATATAAATGATATCATATTATAATTCTAGGATAATAATTAATTTATAAATGTCATATAATTTCATTAGTTCCATATTAAAAACAATCTAAATAAAGAGGTGATGAAAAATAAAATTACACCACCACATGGAGATGACAATCCATACGTACACACGAGTATTGTTTCTAATTTCGTAGGATGGAAAATAGATAGGAAAATTATTATCCCATAATTAAAAAAACATATAATCTTATTGATGATACTTTATTTATTATTATATTATGGTTTTTATATATTTTTGGGAATTATAAGAATAATTAAATAAAAAATATTTTGTAAAGACAATTACCTCTACTTTGGTAGAAATCCTTTATATCCCCTCTTAAGGACCCATGGAATGGTATTTCAAGAAGAAAGTAACATTTGATTCATAGATAGAGATTTTTAAAATTGAATATTTATATTTTTAGTCAATATAGTTTTCTCAATAAATTTTCAAATAAAATAGAGAAGGGATATCCTTTTATAAGTTAGGGAGGGGTTGTATTGTAATTAGTTAATGTATTAAATTAATATAAGTTAATTTTCACTTAAAGATGTATATAAATTTATATAATAAGAATATAAGATAATTATGAGTTGAAATATTCTAATAAAATAATATTCAGACATATTTTGGTTATTTTTTACCATTATCTTTTAGTTTTAACTGTCGTTAACCCTTTTCATAATTATATTGTAATCAATGTGTTTTACAACTAAGGGGTTAAGAATTTTACTATAAAATAATTAATAACCCATAGATAATCCTTTTAGGTATTTTAAATTATATCCATTTAATTTTTTTGAATATGGTTTTTTTTTAAATTTTAAATCATTTAATTGCAAATTTATTATAAAATATCATTAATTTCATTTTTAGAAAGAAATGTAATATTATGATATAATGTGTATATAACTTATGTAAAATGATTTTAAAATGACATGTAGAGGAATATAAGGAAAATATAGTCTTATAATATTTATAAAATAGTTTTATATATCATTTTAGATCATATATTTTGTTTTCAACCATTGGTTAACTAGTTTTCTCTTTAACCTTGGTAATGACTTTTTCATTATAGAAGGATTATAATTTTTATTATAATATGAATATTGGATCATAAAATTATATGGGATTAAATTTTAGAAAAATTATATTGTTAATTGTGTTATCATAATATATTTATTATTTTTAAATAATTTTATATAATATTAATTATCAAAAAAATTAAATAATGTAATTTTGAAACAATTTATTTTATTTTATTTTACTGTTGTAAATATAGTAATCAAATTAATATATAGAACTTTAAAGATCTCTAATATTTAATATGAGCCATAAAATCCATCTAAAGCTACAAATAACATAAAAATGTTTCATTAATATTTTTTCAAATTAATTTACATGGCTTTTATACTGTTTTCACATGAACTATGTTAGCATTGCATACTCATTTTAGGTAATTATTTAATTAATAAAAATATATAATAAATTACTATGAAAAAATAATTAATTAATATTTTAAATATATTTTTATAACAGAACACAATTTATTTATCGATATCACAAAATATTATTGATATTAAAAGTAAGAAAGTGGAATTTATAACTTTATCTTTTACTTAAATATTATATCTAGTCCAAATCAAAGATAAATGGAAACAAATTATCATGTTTTTACATTAGAGATGATTATGGATGAAATATAATGATAAAATGAAACAAATTCATGTGTTTAAATAAATGTTATATCTTATCCCATTAGTTTTGGACCTTAATTACATGATTTCCCATTTATCAATGTGATCCATTTTTCCACTATTACTATCAATAATGTGTAAAAATAAAATTATAATTTTAAAAAAATATAACCTTAAGAATCAAAATTAATTAATCTAGTTTATAAAATTAAAATCATAAAAGTTTAAAAAATTGATAAAAAATAAATACCCATAATGCGAAGATAAAGAATTATCCCGAATATGAGTTTTTAAAATTAAAAATTAACTTATATAAAAATCATATAAAATATTGATCATAATTGAGTTAATTAAAAAAGTTAAAAAGTTTATATTATATCACATTAAATCCAAAATATATTTTTTACTTTTAAAAAACTTGAAATAAAAAAATGATAACTTTACAAAAAACGGAATTTGTCACTATTCATTAAAAAATAAGTCATTTATAAAAAATAAAAAAAAACTCACTCTATGTTAATCTTGATTATATAATTAATAAAATGATATTAATTTTATATAATAATATTTCAAATTTTTCATAATTTAATTAAAATTTCAACCTATAATATGCAATAGATTATTTCATTGAAGACATTTTTTAAGCATAAAATGACATCATTAAAAATTGATTTTTTTATTTTCTAATAATTCATAAATACATTTTTTGAGTAGTACCATAAATATTTTTAATAATTTTAAACATAATTATACCCTCTAGTAAGATATGAATGTTATGAAATTTAAATATAAGTATTTTTATAATATATCACAATTTTATTTAAACTCATTATTGCTTGTTAAGAAATTTATTTCAAACCAAAAATTATTTAAAGTGAAATATATCTTAAAATTAGTTGATGTTACACTCTACCCTCTAAATTAAATTTCACCCTATTAATTTTATATTTTATTATCAAGGGTTCAACCTTTTTTGAGACACACATCACACAGAGGGATAATAAAACATATTTTGAAAAGGGATTGTGTGAAATGTAATAGTTATCTAAAATATCACATATTTAGGTTACCAGATTAGGGGAACATTAATGGTATGTTAAAATATATAAAATATTTACAAAAATAATGTCCACGAAACAATATAGAGTTATAGATAATATGTTCATGAGAAATTTATTCACCATAAACTATAAACTAGTGTGGTATGAAAATACCACTAATTCCATAGAATTGGTGTCAAAAGGATTAAATTTATATTTCATGATCTTTTTTCATAAGATGAGGGATTATTTTAATATCAATTTATAGAAGATGTTAAATATATATACATTATTTCTTTATATTTTATAAGAACAATTATATCATTTGGTTGTGCTTCTATAAATTTCCACACAATCTCTTTTTATAAGAAATGAATATTCCAGCTTAATTTTTCTTACACAAAGAACTCAAATTAACATTTAGTATTTAAGAAGATCCATAAAAAATTTAAAATCATTCCATATCTCTCTAATTATTTAACTGAAAAATGGTTAGCGGAAGTCATCCAATATAGATAAATATAATAATTTAATCTATAAAACCTCATGAAACCCCACCTCCAAAGGTCAAAACAATCTTTTCAATAAATATTTAACATTAAGACTCTTATAAAAAATACCTGACCAAATTAAAAACCCCAAAATCCAAAATCTTTGATCAAACATTTATCCAAATGAATCATAATGTAGCTCATGGTTTTTCATACCAAACATTTTAATACCTTGATCATATATTCTCTATAATAGAAAATTTATTTCTTAAAATAACAATAATCAATATAAAACAATAAAACAATATATATTCTTCCATAAGTTATGTCAATATTTATCACTTAAATGAACTCTTGTCCACTAAAATATTATCCCCTTTAATAATATCATATAATATTCCCTGAAACATTAATGATCATATTGGAAAATAACATTAATCACTTTTTCACCAAATCACTTTTGAATCCCATGGTTTTCTATATGATAAAAGATATGTTCCATAGTTTTAATAACCCATTATTATCTCAAATTTCAAGATAGTATTAATCCATAAGTAAATTAATTCCTTTCTAGATAAATTCCAACAATTCACATTTTCTAACCCTTCTAGACAACTTAATTTGATTAAATATCTATAGAATAATCCTTGTCTATCAAAATACCTTTAATTAATTCCAAAACATCATAATTTTAAAAACTGAATATTTGGTTATATTAAAAATTAATCTTTCTTTATAGTATTCTAAATAAACATTGTTATTTTATTCCATAATTCTTTCATTCTAAAATTATAAAGACAACTCATATCTCAAAACTCATCAATATAAATTTAGATATATTTTCATTTAATGGTATCATCTAAAATAATTCATACCTCTTATATATTACTCATAGATTACTCATCTATATATATATTGTATATAAACTTTATAATTATTTATTCCCATGACCTTGATGGTCTTTATCTAGAGATGTCATCTACTAAACTTTTCAA
The DNA here is from genome assembly GCA_963277665.1 of Viscum album. Classification (NCBI taxonomy): domain Eukaryota; kingdom Viridiplantae; phylum Streptophyta; class Magnoliopsida; order Santalales; family Viscaceae; genus Viscum; species Viscum album. The sequence continues at coordinate 345,479,408 of OY728156.1, forward strand.
TTTTAATTTTATTTGTCTATTCCCTATTTCGCCAAAGGTAAACCAACTTTTTATAACATTAATACATTTTTTTCATGTACATATTATAAAATTCATAACATGTAAGAGTTTGAATCATTTTCTTCTCATGGTTCTTATCTCCAATAATTCTATGAAACTTGTTCTTAATATAATTTGGTACGTTAGTAAACTCACCCATATTGAAATTGTTGATCCATTAAGAAGATATTTGACTAAGAATGCTAAAATTGATTCATATTCCTTATAATGTTGCATTTGGTTTCTCGTGAGGTCACTCATTACATTACCCATCGCATTTAATAATTAAAATGATTTATCTTATTCCATCCATTGAATGAAACAAAAAAATCATAGTACGAAAAATAAAAAAAAGTGGGAAACCACCTAAACCATATAATAATTTATAGAATGTCTAAATTCTAATAAATTACTTTTTATCTATTAATCCATAGGTTTTTCATTGGTCATTCAAGGTCATTACCTGTTCAATTCCATTATAATTCTTCAGAAATGTAATGTTAATTAACCCCACCATATCCCATTAAAGAGTGTGAAATTATGTTTACTTTAAGGGAACAGTCACCATGACGCACGTTAATTGTTGAGATATATTTTAACAATTATTTATAGGCTTATTACCTATAGATATATCTATATTAAATCTAAATGCACTTGTAGTGTGCTGATAGGGATGTATTTTAATGAAATCACATGATATCTTTATTACTGAAACTTTTATGATATTTTTATACAATTTAAAAAATTATCATTGTAAGTAATTGGGATAGTTTACATAATATATTTTTTACGAAATATAGTTTCCAAGACTTCCATTAATGATTATTGATGTAAACTGTAATGACCCAAATAGTAATATTCATGATCTAATGGTAACATTATTACATTGGCATAAGTTATAAGTTATTTCTTCCAAAATACTGAATATTATATTACTATTGATTAAAATTATTCATACATGATTTCGATTTTTTATATTGAAATAAATATTAACCATAGTGATAGTGAACATTATTCATCCTTGAAATAATTCAATGATTCAATATTCATATCTATGGGAAAGAAAAATGAGAAAAGAGTGATCACAAATTATTATTTAAGGGTTGTGTATAGTGGAAGCTATCAGGAGTGAATAATGAATAATCCACCTGGAAGGCTATATAACTAAAAACACATCCAATTTAATAGACAAATTTTTCCAAAAATAATCTATATAAAATAATAATTCATTAATATCATATATAATAATAAAACCATTAAAAATGATATAAATGCCTAATTTTACACGTCATTTTCTCATAAATCGTGATATCTTTACAATCATGTAATTTTAAAAAGTACAGTTTAATATATGGATAGGTGAGAACAAAAAATCAATTTAACTAAGTCTATCATATTTACTCTCCTCCTAAGATATATCCATTCAGCAAGGGGGTATCTATAATTAGGCCCCACCTACAAATTCATGAATAATTCATTACTTAGATTTTATATAATCACTTCAATAGGAAAAAAAATCCTTATCAACAAATTTATATAATGAGTAATGAATAAAAAATATCTATATTTCCACAATAAATCAAATAACATTCAAAGTATAATATTATATTTAGAAATGGTATAATGTTTAGGAAATAATAATAAATGTGATACATATAATATGGATACTTAATATTAATGCATCTTTTAATGATCACCATAAAGTGAACGTTTCAATAGAATTTTAATGACCACAAAATTAATAAGAGATAAATGATTTTCACGAGTTCATCTGATATATAGGTTTTATAATATTATCATTTTCGTTAGAGAAATAATTTAAATGGAAGTCAAATATTAATATAATAATTTTTTATAATTTTTTATTTGATAAAAATAAACAAATATAGAAGAATCAAAAAATAGGAAAATGGTTATGGTGGAGAGAAAATATGTTAACACCCAATACATTCAAAACCTTACTTTTGGATTTTTGTTGAGACAAGTGAAAATGTCCATTTCAAAAAATATATATTCATTCCTTTCAACCTTGTATTAATTCAAATATAATATAAAAACTTATTTAATAAATAATTTCATTTAATAAAAATGTCATCTTAAAATATCATAAAATAAGGTTATGGATATAAAATATACCTAATCAAAGAGATTAATATGATTAGTTTCTATTTTAAAATTTTATTTCTATCATTCAAGTGAAAAAAGTGAGGAAATGTTTGATGAAAATAGGGAAAAAATATTAATATCAAATGTATAATAAAATATATTATTCTTATCAATGATAGATTATAATGTTCAATAAAAGGAAATAAGATTAATCCCAAAAAAAATAAGTTTATAAGAAAAATTCATTCCTATTTAGAAGCATATAAATTTTATCACCAGAAATAGTAAGTTGAATTTAAATGTTAATCTTAATGAATAAATATATATACAGAAAATATAATTAAATAGGTATGGAATATTGAATATGTCTCCATGGACTAGAAATTAAGTTAAAATCGCTTAAAAATGTCATATTACTGAATATAGAATTAATCAATGAATTTGGTACGTGTCAAATTTGTAAATAAAAAATATTACAAAATCATTGGTTATTTCACACATAATTATAGAATAACATATTCAACTTGTATAATTATAACCAAACAAAGAAAATTGAGGTAAGAAACCATGTAGCAAATGTTTGACCTTCCATATAAGTTATTTTAACATCTTGTTTAATACATTTATATTAACTATAATTATATATAATTACTATATACCTATCAATAATGTAATTTATGATCCATTTATAATATCTTATCACCCATTTGTCAATATCCTTTTATTATTATCATTTTTTAAGGTGTTAACTACTTCATTTTCCATGAGAGTTTTGGTTCCATAGTTGTAGTCATTTTTTATTGGTAATGGTTCTATAATATTATTCAAGATATAAATTTAATATATATTCCTTAGATATATTTTTTATTTCATCAATAAAAAGAAGAGATATAATGATTAATTCCAATATTTGTGGAGATATTAGGTTGTACATATGCATGAACATTATTTTTACTATTCAAATTATGGAATAAGAGAAAGGTAAATAATATTTCAAATTTATATAGTATTATTATATCATATATATAATATACAATCATTCTATTTATCTTGGTTCCCATCCATGTATTTTAGAAATGGAAAATGGATAACATCACTTCGTGGAAGTTGTAGTCTACTCATACACAATTGCATCATAATAATTTTCTAAAGGATTAGAAGGTATGATTGTATATAAGATATTATGTTGATTAAATAATATTTATTCTATATATTTACAATATATTAATTATTTCTTTCATTATAAGAATCCTAAAAAATGTGTGATGAAAAATGAATTACACCAATAAGTGGAGATTGTATGCAATACATATGCTCGAGCACAATTTTGCTTTCATATAATGAATAATAGAAGGAAAATGGTTTCCAAATAATCATAAAAATATATCATTATATTCATGATATAGTATTTATTATTTTATGAAGGTAAAATAGGTTTATTGGAAGTATAAGAAGAATGAAATTTGAATTCTTCGGTAAAGATGATTACTTATTCTTTGGTAGAATTTTATTATATCCCTTATTAAGGTCCATTGGAATAGTATTTTATGAATACCAAAAAAACTAATTTTTCATTAGATAAGTTTATACATTAATTAATTAGGGTTTGGTACATATAGGTTTCTCATGAATCTGTAAATAAAAGAGAGCAGGGTTGTCATTTTATATGTGAGGGGATGTCACTCTAATAATTTCATAAAGTATTATATTATTATTGAAGTAATTATAATTGAAAAAAGGATCCAAATTGATATAATTAATATATAAGATTATTATTATTTTAATTATTCTGAGAAAATAAAATTTCAATAATTTATTGTTATCTTTTTACCCATTTTTTTAGTTTTTACCTCCCATTAAACATTTAGACAATTATCGTGATATCAGTGGTTTTACTAATTTTTGGTCAAGGAAGATTCTAAAAAAGTAAAATTGACCCAAAAATTATCCATGGTTGATATATTAAACAATATCTAGTTAATATATAATAATATATGTTTCTTATTAATTTTATATTATATAATAAAATAATTTCTATTTTAAAATATCATTAATTTCATTTTTGGAAATTTCTTGAGTATTATAATATAATATATATCTACTATACATAAAATGAATCCAAAATAAAATTATTCAATGATTAGTAGAATATGGTCTTATTATAATCATAAATTCGAATTTTTAATGTTTTATATATCATTTTAGACATTATTTTTTGTTATAACTTCTTGGTAATAAATTTTTACCTTAACCTTAGTAATAAATTTTTAAATATTATATGTTTATAGTTTTATTTAAAAGGTGAAACATTGATGATAAGTGTAAAATTTATTACATTTTTAACTTTATATAATACTAATATTACTATTGGGATTTTCTTATAGTTTTTTTATAATTTCTTAAAATAATATTTAACTTAAAATATCAGTAATATCATTTTTGAAAAACGACATTTAATTTGATGTTAATTCCATCAAAATAGTTATATATTTCCTTTGTAAATATTTATACCATTAAAAATATGTTATATTTATCTATAAATTTCATGGGTAAAAATAACTCACAAAAAAATATTAATTTTTGTGTTTTTTAAAATAATTTAGTTTAGTTCTCTATTTCTTACACAAGTAATGTGTCAACGTTGCGTAAGAATATATGGTCATTTTTTCATTGAAAAAAATTAGTAAAATTAGTATGATATTTAAAATTTATTCATATTTATATTAATATATTATAACTAGACATATGTTTTTTATCCTTATCACAAAATATTTTTGATATTAAATGTAATAAAGTATCATTTTTCACATTATCTTTTACATAAATATAATAAATGTCTAAATCAAATTTAAATGAAAAAATGGTTATATGATAGTATTTTTTATGATTATGGATTAAATATACTCATAATATGTTGTAAAATATTGTTTTTTAATGAATTTAAATCTTTACCACAATTGTTTTTAACCATAATTAACTGATTTACCATTTAACGAGGTGATAAATTTTAAAGCATTTACTATTCACGATTGCTCAAAATTAGAAGAAAAATATTTTAAAAAAATGAACCTTATTATTCAAATTTTGGAATATATTTTATCAAAGTCACATCTTATAATTTTCTTAAATTAATTTAAAAATAATGCTGCAAAATGTGACAAAAAAGTTATTTTCCAAAAAATTATTTTTGAGCAAAAAATAAAACTTATATCAAAATCATGAAACATAATGAAACTAAAATAATTAATAAAATAATTTTAAATAATATATATATTATATCAATTTATATCATATATATAATGGAAAATGTAAATTACTTTATTTAATGAAAATAATTGTGAGTTTTACCAAAATCATATCTTGCACTATTCATTGAAAAATAAATCATTTTAGAAAAATACCAACATTAAACCCAAAGTTAATATTAATTTACTATCTTTTTAATTTATTTCAATTTAAAAAAATAAAATTTATAAAATTTTCATAATTTTATTAAAATTTCCCTGAAGAAAATGAGGTAAAATAATTTTTGAAGAAAATGAATTTTTGAAGCATACAAGACTTCCTTATAAATTGATTATGATTTTTTAACGGCTGGGGCCGAAGCCTCATTTACTATTAAAGGAAAGAAAATACCACTTTAACTAGGTATATTCAGACTCATTACATAGCCCAAAGGCCCAGTGGGATTATAGCCCATTACATGGCCTGTAAGCCCATTTGTTTGGCCCAAAGCCCATTCTGTGAATAGTTCTGATATAGTACCAGCGCGGCTACAGTCTCGCACAGTACTCGTCGGTGCTATAGTACCCTTTCGCCACTACAGTTCCTGTCATTGCTAAAGTGCCTCCACTACTACAGCATGCTACAGTGCTGCTATAGTAACCTCCGCCCAATGGGTTTTGAACCCACCATTTTTCATGTAAAATTGATTATGTATTTTCAACAAATTTTTCAATAAGTTTTTATTAAGTCCATATTTTTTATAATTTTTTTACTAAAATTAAGTCACCCTAATATAACCTATGGATTATCACATTTATTTAATTATATTTTTATAATGTATCTCAATTTTCATAATGATCAATGTTGTGTGTTCAACATGCAATAAAAAGACATGAAATTGTTTAAAAAGAAATGTATCTTAAAATATTGAGATCATACTGGTCCTTTTTTGTTTATCATTCCTCTATTAATTTATTAGGGATTTTGGGAAGGTATTTGGTTTAGGATTTATTAAGCGAAATATTATATTCTATGAGAATAAGAGTGGAGAGGGTGGTGCCCTTCTAAAAGTGAGGGGAGTGAAACTCGTGTAATTAATCAAAATTTTATAATAATTTAATTTCTTAATCATGGTAATGTTGATATATAACTATAAAATTTAGAATATAAATTTATAATGGTAAAAATAACAACATAGTATATGAATTAATATAAGATTTCACTACTAGAAAATTTCTCTATACCCATGATTTCATGAACTTTGGGCTACCAAGGCATTGTGATAGCCCCTGAGTTATACCCATTGTTTAGGAATCTATGGGTATAGGTATAATCCACTATTTCACTCACAATTCCACTGTATCATTCACATGTACCTATGGTTTTAAAACTGTAGGTATATATTTTACAAAAAAACGCGGCCATGAGTTTTGATCCCTCGACTACTCATTTATTCATCTCGTGCCTAACCCCTAGCCCATTTTTATTATTGGTATATAAATATTTATTTATTTAAATTTATTTATATAATATTTGGATATATGATGAAAATCATGGGAATTGGGGTACCCATAAAACAATATTTTATGCGCCGCTTTTTTTTCGAGCCATAAGGTGGGGAAGAAATACCCACTGTTTTGTAAAACCCTGACAATAGGTCTTTAAAAAACAACCCTATACCGATGTGTTTTGTTAAAATGTGGGTATTGGTCATGAAAAACTACCATATTTTTAGGTTTTTGGTAAACTGTGGGTTTATGTTCCCATACTATTCTTATACCCACAGTTTTCCGAGAACTGCATGCATTAGAGGGCATATACGCATGGTTTTACCAAAACTGTGGGTATAGGTTCCCATACAAGACCTATACCCATGTTTTTGTGAAACCCATGGGTATATGGGTTCCTATACCCATGGTTTTGGACAAAACCATGGGTTTAGGTCTATTTTCTAGTAGTGTTTTGTGGCCTCATCACTTAGTTTTGTTTATTAATTAATATGTTTTACATTTAAACATAATAAATTTTTTATACCATGGTGAATATTCATTATAAAAATATAATAAATTTAAAACATGACTATACTTTAACATCCCCATTCAAAATATGAAAATCATTTTTCCCAAATTAATTTTTATAAAATTCAGAAATTAATTATAATAAAAACATACAAAATGGAATAAAAACTATTTTAAGAAAAGTTTTTTTATGATTCCAAATTTTTTTTACCAAAATACAATATACCTATAAATAATTTTTATTGATTTTTATTTTAATCATATAGGAGTAATATTAATTTAATTCTAATCAAAAATATATTTGATGTTTGTAGAAATCGAAAAAAAATTAGAGTTTTTATAAAAAATGGCATTTTTCACTATTCAACCAAAAATCAATCGTATCCCAACAAAACAAAAAAATATATTAAATAATATTTTATATCATGATATCAAAAATTAATATCATTTTATCAAATTAAATATCATAAAATTATAATTTTACCATTCAAATAAATATATATTTCATGGAAATCATTTTAGTTAGAATCTATTTAATTAATTTTTAATTAATTTTTTTTATTATTATATTAGTGACTATGATTTTAAATTATAAATTATCATGTACCTTCATTCCATCCCATTTTTTGAAAAATGTAAATATTAATTATGTGAATGTCTATAATACAACTTCTATGAATGATGAACTTAATTTGTTATAACCAATCTTTGTGGATGGGTATAATAATGAATTTAATATGGGTACACGAAATTTTTAAATTTCTATAATTATGTAATATTTATTTTTTCCATGAAATAAAAATAATTCCAAAATTAATAAATCTTTATAACAAACCCATGTTTGGGTTGGATCTTCTATATAGGTGAACAATTTTTTAATATTTATGTTAAGAATGATTGAGGGAAATAATATAACAATAAAATAATTTAATAATAATTTATTCGATAATTTTTATGATTATATATTTTTATTACTAATATTAATTGTATTTACTGATATATTACCTTTTAAGTGTTATGCACATTTAAATGGGTTATTCATTATATTAACGTTCAAATTCCATACTATTGTATTTTATTGAATGAAAATGTGATGTGATGAATTATTTAAAAATTGATTATATAATCTTTGATAATCTAAGGATGATGATTTTTTTTTAACAAATAGTAATCTTCCATTCCATTATACAACTTTTATGAATAAATATTTCAATGTTTCATTAACCTGGTGATTAAAATATATATTAACTGAATAATAAATTTTGAAATTAATTGTTATAAATAAGTTTATAATTGTAAAAATATGTTAATATGATTTTTATGTAGGTTATTAAGATATTTTTTTTCTATAGGATATTAAAGAAATTTAGTGAATGGATGGAATTAATGTTATGGGGTTTTTGTTTCAAATTTAGTTTCTTGACACATATTACATGTTACACACCATGATATCTTTGGTATGGTATGATTGTTTCTTAATATATATATTTTAAAATATTAATGTAAATAATTGGTTTTTATGGTCTATGTCTTATTCTTTAATTCAGTGGGTTTTGATTAAAATGATAAAGATTTTATAAGAGTTATTTGTCTCTATTTTAAATTCCATGATTAATATTTTATAAAGTACACCATAATTTAATTTTATGGTGTATTAACTATCCTAATTTCCTTTAAGTTTATTAATTTATTTAATTTTGATAAATTTTAATGTTCAGCTAAAGGAAAAAAATTTATGTTATTTATATTATTTTCTTCATTTTAACATAACGTATCATTGTCTCAATTTTTAATTTCATTGGGACATGTTTTATTATGTGCACATTATTTTCTTTTATGGGGGAATGAATACCTATTTTATGTATTATATCTAAATAATTTTCCTATTATTTATTTTCAAATTTCATTTTCATGTCTTCAGTTTAATAGTGTTTAAATTCAAATTCAGAAGTTCTTAATCGATAATTTCTCATCTTTCATACATTTTTGAGTTATGCACATACTCTCATTTATATGGTGAATGCAGTTTCTATTTGAAACAATATATCATGATTCTATATTTTTATGTCATTGATTGTTTTATTTCATGTTCTCTCTTATTAGATTTTTTTCATCTAGATCAAAATTATTTTACATCAAATATATTATACATGCGATATGTGTTGTTTAATGATCAACCATAATAATCTAGATTACATATGTCTGTTTTATTTTATTTATTTATTGGGAAAGTATTAATGTTCTATTTTTTTATGACAATACATAATATTTTTTATTCCAATGGTAGGTTGATTTTTAATTTTATTGAAATTAATATCATTAATATAGTGAATGTATTAGAAATAATTATTTGATGGGTGGGGCTCGATATAATATATCCCCTTGATTCATTAGTTTTCTACATGATACAAAATGATTTGGTATTTTTGCTATGCCAACCCAATGCATATATAATTTCATTATTTTACCACGATAACAATGATTATGTCTTCGAAACAACTTTGAGGAAAATAGTAATATCATGGATATGTCCTTGATGGTCAAGATTAATATATTTGGAAATATTTATTCTATAATGATGAAATTAGTTATTATTTTCCATGTGTTTGATTATATTGTTAATCATGTATTTCTTTCAAACACATGTATTATTTTTTATGAAATTAACTAATCCTTATCTATATCATTCCATTTTATTCATCCCATTTTAATCAAGGATGGCTTCTAGTATACGCATTCCCTAACTGTGCATTTAATATCACCATTCTTATGACTTAATTTCCCGAGGTTATAAAGAAATTTTTTACAAATGATATATCCAAATAAATATCATTTTTATTGAACATGATGGGTATCTTCATGACATAATATGGATTAATTAGTTGTGTATTTAGATAGAAAATTTTCAATTGGATGATAAGAACATGGGACTTATTAGATAGTGAGTTTTACTAAATCTCTAAATATTTAAATAGAAATGGTAATTTGAATGTATGTAATGAAATATTTTCTTTATGTCATGTAATTATTTAATTATTTTTTCTAGTAATCACACTAAGGAATCTTCATAAAAAAGTATTGATTCATGATTGGTTAAAAACTCATCATCTTTATGAACATCTGAAATCCATTTTTGGTACGAATTTTATCAACATATATATTATATACACCACATTAGGCACAAATTAAATCTTTATTTATGATTATATAAATATCTCATTTAGGATGTGGTAAATTATTTTTATGTTGTTTGATATTAATTATTTTAGAATTTTATTAGAATTATTGATGGAACTATGATTATTAAATATTATACCCAATAGAAAACTAATATAAATTCTCAATAATTTTAGTTTATACTCCACCAATATCATTTTATATTGGCCTAAAATAATTCAAGGATAGTTTTACTCAATAAAATTAAATATATATTCTTATTATTATAAGAAAATAATTAACTATTCATTTCACATATATTAGATTTTTTATTTAATTCATGACATTAGACAACATAGGATATATTTTCAACATATCACTTATAGATTATTCATAAGAAACATCATTATATTTTTTCAATTATAGATAGATACCAATCAACCATTTGAAATCCATCTCTTTTGTAAATTTTACCATGTCATTTTTAATTAGTATTTTTCCAATGATATTGGTATTGTAATTATGTTTATGTATTTCATGAAAACCCTTATAAACAACTCTAGGTTCAAAAATTTCACTAGAGGGAAAAATATTCTAACATCATAAATTATATTGAAAAAAAATAAATTAACTTATCCCAGAATTTAAAATATAATTTTTGTAATAATTTTGGTTTCAAATTCCTCCAAATAACATTATTATTCTCTAATAAAGATTATTTCATCAACTAGAACACCCAAATTGAGTATAGTGGTATTGTATTTATTGACATATATGTTATTTAAAACATTATATTTAGTTAATTTCATATTTTTAGGATTAAATTAATCATTGTATAATAATTATGAGGGTATTATTTTAGAACATATAAGTATTTATTTAATTTTTAAACCATTTCACATAATATTATTTCATAAAAAATTATTTTTTTTATCATAATATATATTTTCTCATAAAGATATAAATTTAAAAAATATGACATTAAATACAAATAAAAAATTTAATTCTAATACTGGATGGTGTTATAAGAATGGTTCATTGGATTTTTTGCCTTCACTCGGGATAAAATTATAATCAATATTTATTCTATTGAAATTAGAAACCTTATAATTAAGGTATGTTTTTTATTTATGTAATTATAATTTCACAATTATTAGTTCTTTGAAACACCCATTAGGATGATATGATAATCTTATCCACTGATTCCTAAAAGTAAATCCCATATATAATTTTCCAAAATCCGATTCATCTCCTCATTAATTGAATCTTTTCAATAATTTTTATCAAGTTCATATTCAATATATTCCTGATCAAATTGTGAAATAAATATTTTTTATAATTTTATTTATTCTAATAAAAAATTTTATATCATACTTTTGATTCATATTAATATTTTTTATATAAAATTTTAACATCATATTTGAATTAAATTTTTGTAAGTTTTATTTCTTAAAGATCATCAATATAATATAATGAATTTGTAAATGTATTATCAATTTTTGTATTAATTTAATTTTTTCAATAAACAATATTTGTTGTGTACCTGTGAAATATTTTATCATCTAATCACCCATAAAATATTTCAATGTTATTTTATTAATTAAATATATAAGGATATTTTAAAACCAATAATTCTATCCATGTATAGATGTTTCTTATACCAAATAACCTAAAAATTGATGTTATATTTCACCTCAATATACAATGATTCTGCAGATGCCTTGCTTTTAAAATTTTATACCTCTGTAAAAAATACGGTCTCTTACTCAGTCAATATTGTTCATTCCATTTCCACAAATAAGTGATTCATTACATGAAACGTAATTATATTATAGAGTTTATGGCGAGTTTAACTCATGAATGATTTTATTATTTTAAATATAACCTAAATTATTTTGATTGGAATGTTTCATAACCTTTTCAAATATATATTTTTAATAATATCACAAATTTATTTTTAATAATATCTCCAAAAACATTTATACATTATAGGTCATGATTTTTTTAATAAATATAAATACAGTTGTTTGATTAAATTTATTGATAATATTAATGGAATAGTTTTATCAATTTCATATCGATCCTTTTAACCTAATCATAATAATTAAATAGATCTATCTGAATATGTTTTTGAATTCCATTTCCTTTATAGTTGTAGCAGACCATATTTATCTTTTTAAATTTATCATAAGTGGTTAAAATTTAATATATGATATTATAATAATTTTGGACAATATATATGCTTGTATTGATCTTCTCGCATCTATCTAGAACATGTGGTCAAGACTCTAATGACTTAAGATATTATCATCCTTGATGAAAAATTAGGATTTGTTTTTCTCATTTATAATACCAATAAAATCTACTTGATCCTAAACCCATGGTAAATGTATACCTATTCTCAATATTATTAAATTTAATCCAATATTAAAAAATATTTCCCTATTTTCATTGTTAGAATGTTTACAAACACATAAAAAATAAATTTCCACATATAAAATAATATGGGAACTTATATTAATATTTTAAAAAAATTATCCAAAAAATGATTATTTATGATAAATCATTACATAATATGTTATTTTATAAATTATAAATTTATACACCATTGAGAATTATTTGATCAGTCATTATTTTTAATAATAAACCATTGTCATGTTTCCATGATCTCTCATTTTTTATATCATTAGTAGAAACAAAAATAATCAAGACATGTTGCTTATAAATATTTTATGTATTAAATATATTCATATCTCACCATTTAAACTAATTATGAAACAAGAATATTATGACATAGCTCATAAATGTGTGGTCCTTAATCACATTTCATGTTTGACATTTGACAATAATAAAACTAATTTATTTATTTCCATTTTATTGAAACCTTCAATGGTTAAATCATTATATAGTGAATTTTTACCTTCCCTTGAATCAACAGAAAATTTCTTATCATGATACAAACAAATTTACCATAAAAAATAATTTTCTTTTCTAAAAGACCATAACACCTATAGATTCATTGATTACTTTTTAAATATTATTATTGCTTAGAAAATATTTTTTTACTGATTTTATTTATTATGATATATATATTAGAATTATTTAGTTAAACGAAAATTCAAATTACTAATCATGCATTAAATATTTTATTTGGTCATTTTATTTGAATTTTGGTATTTATAAAATACTAAAAAGTTTTATTCTTTTCTATATAATTATTTAGAAAAAATAATAATATTTCTCAATATTTTAGGAAACATATTTGATCTTATTCTAGTAAAATAAATATTAAATTATTTATTTCATAAATAATACCTTTTTTATACTAATAATTGGTATTTTATTGTTTAATAAATCATTCATGTTAATTAAATTTATAATTTATTTCATATATTCCTTGTAACTCTCTCCAATATCACTAACTACATTCTCTCAACGAAATTAGAATTTATTCTTATAATTATCACAATAAATAAAAATAAAATTTAATTTTTAATATAATAGTATTTATATATCATTTGGCATAAAATTTTATAAAAGTTTTACCTATTTTTACAAGAAAATAATTAATATTATCAATCTCTTTCATAATAAAATCCTTTCTCCATAAAAAACATTATATCTCGAATTTTTGTTTTCTGAGTTTTTATTAGAGAAGATTTATATTACCATAAATTGACCACCAACATGACTAATATATTTATTTAAATCCATAGCACGTTCCCTTTTTCTATTTCACATTATTAAACAACAAACTCATTATTCTCATAAAAAAGAATAATCCTCTTCAATATCAGATGAAATATTATCATTACATTATTTAATGAAATGATCCACTAACTCTTCATTTTAAATATTACCCTTTTGATTTTATACACATTATTACTTTTATAGTGTGTTTATTCTATTTCGTTGAAAATATTTTAACATTTCATTTTGTAAATTATTTTACTCTTTTTTAAAAAAATATCTATTTTTCAATAGATTTCATGGGTGTTTCCTCATCATCTTCAAGGTAAATAATTTTCATTGAATCCTTCATATAAATTTTTCCAATTAACAAACAATTATATTTTTTTATTTTTTAAAAGAGATTGAGGCCCATAAGCCTATTTATTGAATCAAAAGAAAGGTAGCAAGATACAGAGGAATCTGAAACAGAGGTAAAGGACATAAAGAACACCTTAAGGCCATTTTAGAACGAGTGTTCATATTGTGATGAGGGGAGCGTCCACCCCACCCACGAGGATGCTGCCCTCTTCTCCCAGTTTTGGCCCGCGTCCACGATCCCCATCCATCATCAGGAAATTCAGCATCATCAGCATCTGCCATCTCATCTAATCCACATTCACAAACATCTCTTTGAACCTCTTCCTCGCTACTACCTGACGCAAGCAACTCAAAAGAGTTACGAGTACTTACCTTTACAAGACGTTTGTCTTTCATGCTTCGAGCATTGTCGTTCTCTGGAGACTTCAAGAATGAAGTCCTATTGACATCCCATTCTAAGTATCCATCAAATTTATGTTAGATTATTATCATTATCTTATTGAAAATTAATTTTACTTTAATATTTTCAACACATCAATATATAATACAAACTATGAATTTCACATTGGTAAATTAATTTTCAACAGATACTTATTTATTAATATACTCATTTTCATTTTGACTATAGAAAAGTTAAAATATATATTCATTTACCTTATTTTATCTATCATATATTCTATATTGTTTCATACATATTTGTATCAATATTTTTTTGCCATAAAATATTTTAATTATTTTACTAAAATAATTCAACAATTCATTCCTCCCTTTACAACCATAAAAATATATTCCTTTAAACTAGAGAAATGACTATTTGTATGACCAAAGAATTTAGTTTTAATTTTACATTAATAACTTTTATATGTAGAATAACTTGTAACCCATTATATATAGAGCTAAAATAAAATATTTTTTCTTAACAAAATTGAAAAATAAGAATAAAAAAGAGATAGACTATAATTTTACAATAAATTTATATAGAATGTAATTATCAAAATAGAAAAGGATAATGAATATATGTAAATAAAATTAATCTGAGATTGAAGTATTCATAATAAAAATCTTTAATGAGAATGAAAACACATGTGTAACTATATAAAAAACAAAAACATTATATAAGATTTGAAAATGGTAATGTGAACATTATATTTTCATTGTATACATATATAGTTATTTTGTATACAAAAAGACAATATATATATGGAAATTATTATAATAAAAATATAAATGTCTTGTATATGGGTAATTTTTTTAGAACAAAGATGTCTAACATATATAATTGGAATGTTATCATCACTAAAATATTATTAAATAATAATAAATAAAAATTCGATAATTTATTAAATGAAAAAATGTTTTCAATCAGAAAGTGTTTCATTTTTAGAGTATTATATTTTTTTTAATTTAATATTTAAATTTATCAAAGTCAGAGTTTAAATTTATTAAATTTATTTTATATTTAAAATCAATATATTAAAATTATGAATGAGGATAATATAATTTTTGATAAAAATAAATTTATTTTGGAAAGGGGTTAAATATCCCAATATATAGTAAACATAGTAAAACATCATTTATTATAAAATTGCCTATAATCCTATAAAAAATAAATTTATATCTCAATAATTAATGGAATAAGGACTTAATTTTTTATCATATTAACCCATTTTACAACTCAAAATTAAATTCATTAATAATTAAATAATGAGTGATAAGAATAATCCACTAAAACTAATCTATAAATGACCCCTATTATACACATTTAAAACATCATTACTTATTATAAATCCAATTAAATATCTCCTCAAAATTGAAATTTAAAATTATTATCTCACATTTTGTTGATTTTGGTCAAACGAAGGATTCATAAATCCTTCATTTCATGGGAATTCAATATGAGAATAGATTGTTTCATCAAATTACCAATATCACATTCTAGATAATAAAGACTACATTAAGGGAAATTATTTATCTCATAGTAATGTGTATGTTCCCAATATTTTATCATTTATTTAGTTAATATAATTTTTAACATTTTTTTTATAATTTATGTTTTACTTCAGTTTTTAATTATTAAATCATAGACAAGTAATGGTTTTTATTTTTTACTTCATATTTCTCTCTTTGTTAATTTCTCTAATTTAATTCAACTATATATATATATATATTAATTTGGATAGTTTATTATTAAATGAGAATGAAAATAATTTGTCCTTCCCTTTGAAAGAATTAATTAATACTTAATTTATTTATAAAAAGATAACCAAAGTATAGAGGTTATTTTATTAGTTCTTGTAAATTTATAATATTTTATTCAATGATATTTCATTTATATCGATAACATTTTGGTATATACTCCGTTAATATTATTATATATTTTTTATTTCACTGGGGATATAATTTCAAAGAACAATAAAAAATTTTCAATAAATAATTTATTTTGTATGCCATTGAAGTTTAGTTATATAAACAACTATTTCCATGTGTTATTTATGTTTTGAATTATGATGATTTTTTATTTTATTTCCTTGAAAATTGGTATAAATACATAAAGATATAATTAAATTATGGTTGGTTATAAAATTATTGAGCTCTCTAATTCGTTGTGTGAAGTGTTTCATTTCATATGAGTATTATATATTGGAAATTGTATATTTTTCAAGCATACTATATTACGGGACATTGAAACTAAACCTTACCCACATTTTTATGGTGTTTAATGATATAAACAAGACATTTTTTGATATCCTAATACACTATATGGTTTATATTCTTATGTAATTCATTATTCCAATGTTATGATTATACATAAGTGATTTATGGTGAATATATTATAATTTCTACCTACATATTTAAAATCTCATGTTTAAATGTATATGAATAATTTTAAAAATTTATATGCTTTTCTACATTACTATTAATTATGTATCTCTTATTAATACTATCCATGTATTCCCCACTAATATGAAGTTAGCTTTCCCTTTTTATTTTAATTTTATATTCCCTATGATATCATTTGCAATGATGTTTCTAAAGTGGAATAATATATAAATGTTATTATAGAAGAAATGTATATTATATGATTTGATAATGTATATATATTTATATTCTCAAAAATAAGAAATCATTATGCATTGATCGTTTGTTCAGGTTTCAATATCATTCTCATGTTTTAATATTGTTCCCAAATACAAAGTTATAATGAATAATAAAATAAAATAAGGTAATATATATGTTATATGTTGATTAATTTATTAGGTTTTAATGTAAGGTTTTATAAATTTTACAGATAATGTTACTATGATTAAGAGGATAGGGAATTATGAATCCTAGGTCGACACCAAAATAATTATATCATAAGATATATTAGGAATAGTTTTTTAATTTTATATGATTGTTACTTTAATTTTATTGCATATTTTTTTAACACAGTGATTTTTTTTCAATGTTTAAAACAAGGAGGAACCCAGTAATGAGAAATGTGTTGGACAAAGAAATTTTTTTCCCATTTAATAACTATATTTTTTGATATACAGTGTGAAATTTCTAAATTCTATTTTACCCTTCCATATCATGTTATAAATGCTTACTTGAACCATTTCGAACACTTAAATTTAGAAATTATTCAATATATCTAAATTTATTAATTTTTTTAGAGTGATAATTATAATTTAGTGGATATTTTAATCCACTATTTTTTTTTAAAAATGATAAATACGAAAAAGATGTATTTAATTTTATTATTGGAATAGATCATGAAATGTTGGTTTATCTACCTACAGTATTTATGTATAAATTAATAAATAGTACAAATTATTCCTAAATACAAATAAAAATAAAGAAATTAACTCTTGAGAAAATATTTATTTTAAGAAAATATTTTTTGATAAATATTTTACGTAAACTTTTTTTCATTCATATGAAAAAGGAATTATATTATATTAATAAAAATTTGATAAATCTATTACTTCTTTTGAGGAAAGTTTCACAATGTTTTAAAGGTGAATGTTATTTTTATCATGGACACAAAAAATAATATCAATTTACTTTTAAGTGGATTAAAACCAAGTCTCTAAAAATGATTTTGAAAATAGATTTTAGAATAAGATATTGATAGTTCAATGGGATCATATGTTGGAAATGGAAATTGCATAATCTTCTTATACAAGTATATTTATTGGTAATAAGTAGTATTTTTATGGAATAAAAAATATAAAATATCATATATGAATGAAATTTTATCTTAAAAAAAATCAGATATGTTCAAAGAAGAGTAATGTAAATTACTTCTATTAAATAATGAAATGATTTTAGTGTGGTGGAAGGGGAAATAAAGGTCAATATTTCCAAATTTATATGATGATAATAGTCAACGTAGTCAACTGAACAAAATTTAAACCTAATAAACCAAGAATACTTCAATTATTTGATTATATGTAACATTGGAATTTAATTATCATATGGACAATTATATTTGTTAATGTAAACAATAAAAACCAATATCTCTTAAAACTAGAGGAGTGAGGAAGAGTTTATAAAACCTGTAACAGTAAATGGGAACATGAAACTGAAGTGTTGATGGGTATATCTTTTACAAATTATATATTTATAAATAGTTTTCTTTGGTGCTACTCATTCCTTCATATCTTTTCTGTTTTCTAATCTATTTAATTAAAACCTCAAATTTTGGATATTGAATTATCATTAAAAACACCATTTGGTGTAATTATTGAATTCCAAGTCTATAAATGTTCCCTAATTGATGGTTTTGGGATGATACTTTTTTAAAATATACTTATTAATCATTTGAATAAATTTAATTCCATACTGAGCATGAATTACCTCTATTGGTATAGATCTGATATGAATGTTAAGGATAGGGAAATTTAATTTTATATCAAAAATATTATCATGATCATATATTCATGAATTGATGACTATTAACCTCCTTCTAAAACTAATTCCTTAATATAGTTGTTAATATCCAATAATTAGGGATATTTCAATAAAATGGTTTGGTAGGAAATTTAAAATTGAATATAAGACAATTGTATGGTAATATGGTGGTGTATTTCATAATGTGTGCTCTTTGGTATCAAAAATAATGTAATGGTGGGATCTCAAGCATTTTATAAATTAAACATCCAAGGGTAAAATTTCATAACACAATATAAAAATATATAAGTTTTAATATTTTTATTAAATATTTGGAGTGATTGTCAATATATAGAAAAGTGAAAAAAAATATATCGATAATAAAATTAAATTATATATTCACACATTAGGAGGTTAAGATGTTAAAAATATTATGGTTATAGTTGATCAATGATTATTATTTCTAAATACATAGCCTTCTGAGAAGAAAAATATGGTAGTAGATACAATTAATTGAGAGGATCATGCAACCATATCACTGAAAAGGAAAGAAAGAAACAAAATATTTAGGTATATCCAATTGATGTAAATCAAAACCACAAGAGATGGGATGAAATTATATACTACCCCAATTATTTCTCAACCATCTATATATTTAATGATAAAAGAAATAGAAAATGTTGATATGGGTCTATAAAAAATTTTGGGAAATATTTTAGACTTTATCCTTGAAAATATAGAGTTATAATATTTCAAAAAATAATATATTCAACATAAATAAAAAACTAAATAAATATCATCTATATTTTCCTAAAAAATTATTATTATAAATTCACCATTTATATATGATGATGTATCCAGATGTCATGGATTAATTATTGGGGGAAACATAATGTGTTATATTGTATTTCACACATCACGATGATGGTTCTACTACTATGTTAATTATGAATTTAAAAACTCTAAGTGTATTTTGAAAACATTATCCATAATCATATTAAAATTGGAGGGCATCACCATATATTTTACCATGGGCATTCCAATTTTCTCAAAAGGTGACACTACTAACTAAGTTATTAATGATCATATTGTAATGTTAGATGAATTTATTACAACTCTAGAGGATTTCTTAATTTCTCAATAATCTATTATATCTATAAAATAATTACTAAAGTTATATCTAGTACAAAATTAAATTTTATTTGGTTGAGATTAAAGTTATACCTCTCTGTTTTGGGATGTATTTAATATTAAATAAATCAAAAACTGAACGTTATTGTAACACCATAAAATTATAAAATAATAATAATGCATTAGATAGCATTTTTGATATGAAATATGGAACATTAAGAACCCAAAAAATATATATCTATAAATTTAATCTCTTCGAGATTTTACATAACATGTTTTCCTAAGTATAAACAATCTGTAATATAGTATTCTATTATAACATAGTTTTTAAATTTGTGGTGTGAATAGTAGAAAAAGAATTATGAAAATTATTATTATATATTGATTATAAATAAAATAATTTTCATTTAAAAGAAACATTTTCTAAAAAACTATATTTTCTTCTAAAAGACAACTTTATCATTATTTTCATAGATAATTTATAAATAATTTTCACCAATTTAACTAATGATATTTGAATAAATAAACATAATTTTTTAAATTATTAGACTTCATATTATCTTACGGTTTATTTTTTGAATTTTTTTATGAATTTAATTTTTTATGAATAAAAAATATTTATTTTTATAAAAAAATTCATTTTCGTTTTAAAAATATAAAATTTTAAATTTTATTTTAAATTTATTTTAACTAAAATTAATTCAATTATATTTCAATTTAACTAATCTAGGTTAATTGAATAAATTAAATATTTAATTATTATATTAAAACCTTCTATACTTATGATAATTTTCTACTTTGAACCCCACTTTTTCATTGTGTCTCCAAGTGTAATTTTTATTTTAATTATGTCACATATATGAATTGAATTAAAAGAAAAAATTCCATATTTGAATTCAATATAATTCATATAATATAATAATTTCAACTTAATTTTTCCCCAATATTAATATTGAAAACAACATAAAAATATTCATTTTTGAGGTAAAAATTGGTTTACTGAGGGTTAAACTAAGATAATAATTGTTGAAATGACCTATAAATTTGTAAAAATATTACTGGATAGTGTTTTTTATGAAATAATGATCCCAACATATAATTTGAGTTCAATTTTTATCATTTTTTAAGTCAATTAATTGATTTATTGGATTCATTTAGAAAAAAGTTGTGTAATTTACCATATGGTCTCCACTCCCCACTTATAAAATGGAACTCAGTCATATCACTTATTCATACCTATCAATCCCCTTAGCCTAAAATACCTAATATCATTACTCCCCAAAATACATAGATTAAATTTTTATCCATTGGTATTCCCAAATTTCCAACTTTATGGTCCTTAAGTGGAGATCCAAATGAGGTTTCTCTTAGAGAAAGTATTTTTCTTAACAACCCTCTTTCATTTTATTTTTTTTCTACCTTAAATTGTGTCTTAAGATGTCCAATATAATAATACAGTATATCCCACATAAACCTATGTTATTATGTTAATGGAATAAAATTTATCCATATCCTCATCCATTTAATTGAAAAATAATTCCTCGATCGTGTGTGTGGAAGACTACCACCTCACGAACCGATGTATTTCATTTACCATCACCAACTTTAAAAGATGGATATATTTATGGATGTAATAAATTTATTTTAAATTTTGATATTATTATATTTATTTAAATATAATATAAGATATACCTTATTACATTACATTCTGTTTGAAATATGATAACATCAGTTCTGTGTTGGGCAGACATCCACATCATGAAGCAATGTGATTAGTTTTTTAACATACTATTTACATCAAATGTAATAAGGGAATATTTAGTGAACATATATAATATAAGTGTAATTTTATTCATTATTTAAAATTAATATATCGCCCATTTCTATACCATTTCACCCATTAATGAAATGATATTGTCGGTCATGCATACGTACGCCAAACTACCTCTGCTAAGTAATGTGAACCATTCTGCATTCTCAAATGAAAAATAATGATTCCAAAAATATTTCTAATGAAACAATTATATTCAAAATATTAATATTATTAAATATTTGATTTAAATATATAATATGAAAATGAACCTGAACTATCATAAAAAACATGAATGAGAAAATAAGGCAATTACACCAGAAAAAAGGAAAATAATGAAATATTATTAGTGAACATCTGGTAAAATATTATAGGATGGTTATATATGAAATAAAAAATATGAATATGGTTCTATTAGAAATTAATAACATTAATAAAATTAAATTATTTTAATGAATGCTAAATAGAAAGAATATTGTGGTAAGGGACTTCATCTCAATTTCCATTCACTGAGGCATATTGGGATGCTAGGCTCATAATTACTTTTATAATATAGGTACACTACCTCCTTTTCATTTAATATAATTAATATGCAATACATCATGGTATTTTAAATTACAATTTTAATTATATCATATAATGCTATTTTTCATGAGAATTAAAAAGTAGTAAATAACTTTAAAACTCAATTTCTTTTCATAGGGTTTTATGACTCCTTTGTTGCCTTTGATATTATAAGATTATGTGTGTAATGGTTTTAGACAATTTTATATTTTATTTACACTTATTTTATGTGGATTAATAATTTTGCACATAAATTTTATTCATTTACATATTTTCACATTAACATTATGGTCTTTTTAAGGGTTTATTTCATAAACTCATTTTAAATAGGATTATTTCTACTTGAATGTATATTAAAGGAATTTTTTTTATCATTATATAATAAACCTATTTCACTTAATTATCCACTATTTATTCAGAATTTTTTCATGTCACTCTACCATTTTATCCACTCTTTAGTACTCGTAATTTTTTTGAAA
The DNA here is from genome assembly GCA_963277665.1 of Viscum album. Taxonomy (NCBI): domain Eukaryota; kingdom Viridiplantae; phylum Streptophyta; class Magnoliopsida; order Santalales; family Viscaceae; genus Viscum; species Viscum album. The sequence continues at coordinate 345,502,861 of OY728156.1, forward strand.
ATGTTTTTATGAAAATATATCTTCATTTCTCACTTTGGTGAAAAATACATTTTCTGTTAAAACTAGGTTTAAAAAAACAATTAATTTTTTTAAAAAAATTAAAATTATTTATTTGATACATTTTCAGCCATTTTTGAAAAAATTTCAAAAAAATCACCACAACAATAATTTTATTTTCCAAACAATTTCTGATTGTCCTTTACAAAAAATTTGAAAGAAATATATATGATATGTATATATTTTCACATCATTATAAACACTCAATTTTTTAAATATTACATTACATGATTCAAAAATTATTTTCAAAAAATATATTTTCATATTTATTTGTGAAATTTAAGTATAAAATGTGATTTTAAAAAGAAAAATATATTTTCTTCAACAATTTTTTTATAGATTTTTAATGGTATTTATATTTTTAAACTTAAAAAACCCTTCATTTTAATTATACTCTAATAGATATAACTTTTTTTGAAAATATTCTTACTTTTTCTATGGGTGGTTCGTGAACATTTTGATCATGGAAGGTACTGAAATTCACATTATTGATTACTTTTTGTATTCATTAACTTTCCCAGGAGATTTTCACTTTTTTATCATTAGATATTAAATATCCCATAAATCTATATATTTTTTATCATGTATATAATTATTTATTCAAACATATATCATTTCTACATATGTTCTTTTTAATTTAATTTTATTTTATTGACCAGGGTAATAATGATAAATTTTTATCCTTTACTAAATATGAATATTTTATAATAAAGAATATTATTCATGAATTAAATAGATCATTTGATATATAAGGAATCATTTGGACATTATGATATGGGTGGTGGATAGATATAGATGGTATCTCAATGCATCAGTTGTCTCACAAGATGATCTAGTAGGATAAACATAGTTAAATGGGTTTCTATTATATACCTTCAGATCTATTTTAAACTATCTTGAGGAAGTTCTTGATAGTATATGTTTTCATGATGCCTGGTATCATGGAATACAATATTTATGTATTTTCTTCCTTTAAAATTCAGTTACCATTATCCATGTTATTTCTTCAATGATTTATTATCTACATGCATTTAATTATTAGTTTATTGATTAAATAGAATTTGTTTTCAGTTATTTAATTTGGAATATTGATTATGCCTTATCAAGTTATGATATTCTAAATATTTGTTATGTTTTATGTGTTTTTAGTTATTTACTCGTCCATACTAAATATGATAATATAGTTATTTAAATAGAATCCTTGTTCAGTTATTTTCCTTTACATGTTGATTATTCTTATTGATTAATGATAAATTATAGTACATTTAACCATTACATAGTATTTTATCTAACCCATATTTTTTTCCTTTCCCATGATTCCATGAATTTTACTATGATCTATTTTAGAGGATATTCTAGAGGGAATAGTATTATTCTCAAAAAAAAGTGTTTAAACTTTTGGTTTCCAAAGGCAATGTGAAAATAATATATGTATCTAGTCTACCAAGACTACAAAACTATTGAGTAATCCATGATGAGATTAATTATATAGTATTCCAATTTAATAAAGTGGGAAACTGGATCTATGTTATTGGAGTGAGGGTTGTTAGAGTTGCTATCAGAGGAAGTTTAGTAGAAACTATGGGAATTAGACCGGGAAATAATATATTAGGGATCATAACCCTATTATATAATCTGAAGATAAATATGTAAGAATATCCTAATGTTTTGGTATGGAATATATTCCATGGTTTTCCATAGAAATATATCCTTATATTGATTTTATAAGTAGATTTGGTTCAGGAATAGTTTTACCTAGGGGTAATATCACTTAAAAAGGTACATTGGGCTTGACCTGATCATCACCTGGTGTTTGGAGATGGTATTTATTTTACACTTGGTTTGAAATTATAAAGGTATATTCATTGTATAATTCACATTTTCCATTATAATCAATTATGAATGATTTAAATACATGGTAAAAATTAATTACCTAGGTTAAAACAATATCGTATTATATATTAAATAAGGTTTCATGATTTAAACATCCTATAAATAACTATATGATTTTAAACCAATGATTATTGATCCATTAACTAGGATTTTTAATTTAAACAACTGATTTCACGCAAAATAATCAGGTTAACATTGAATATGAAGAACAATTTTGTGACTATTAAAAAAGAAATGCGATGATGATAGGTGTGAAAGATATATTGATTATGGCTTAATTTTTTTATCCCAAAATAGGATTCAAAACTAATTCATATACCAACAGTCAAACTCACCAAAGAAGATAATAATGTAGTTATATAAGATCTCAAATAGTGGAGACCATAGTGGAATGAAGGATTAATTTAATTCATGTTCAAAATCTAGAGTGATACACCCATGAAAGTGTCTCCATGGAATTGTAATGTTTCTGATTTGTGTAAAAGAAGTTCATAATGAAAATAATTACCATGGGAAAATAATGAGTATTATAGAAGTAAATAGATATCATCTTAGGGATTCATATTTAGTTCAATGTCTAAAATATGTGGAACCTAGCAATTATCCATGTAAATTCTATGTTATAAGGGTTAACCCCTAGAACAAGGAATGAATTATATTGAAATCAAATGAGTAAATTATTTATGTATTGGGATTCAATAATTACGTTGTATATATTTTCTATAAAATGGTAATTTGGTTATAAGAATCATAAAACATCTAGGTAATGTATGAAATTTCATATAAATATAATTCTTAATTGATATAAGAGTTATGGATACCATCATTGGATTAGAGTTTAAGGCTGATTAAAAGTTTGAAGTCTTAAATAACCATTTTTATGTTTTATATGATGGGAGTTTACAAATATTGAGAATTGTTTTAGAATAATTTTATGGTAATATGAAAAAAAATTAGTATATGAAAGAGTTATTTGAGGAAGATGCCATTAATTTTTTTGGGTTTATGATTATTGGTATTGGTAACATTTAAGGATAATCTTATATTTTATGTTGTACTAAATATGGTTCATCATAATTTTTTTTATGGTTATAGCAATTCTATTAATATAGTTTTATAATAAGGAAAACTCGAATGTCGTATGACAACCCATCGTGTCTGATAAGGTTATGGGGCATAAAACCTTAACCGAAGGACGATATGGGTCTAGCGCCTAAAACAAACATACATTGTGTTCTAGTAAATATTTCATTTTCAAACTAAAATATTTGAAAAATAAATATTAATGATTAACAAATGGTGTTACTATAGAGGTATAGAGATTAATGTATCATATTGGACAACATATACTAATTATATTGTGTTTAAAAAATATTTAGAGAAATATAGAATTACATGTCCCTATTTAATGTATCTTATGATACATTAAAATTGAATTTTAGTGCATCATAAAATAAAAACCATTTTTATATTCATTTACTAGAGTGATTAATGAATTATAAATTGATCAAATCATAACCAAGGGTGAAATTTATCTTATGACATATAAATTTATTAATTATGTATATTTACTTATATTCGTAGATGGTAAATGAGTTTCTCATATTTAGGAAAATAGATCTTGGAAAAATATTTTCTTATTACGTTCATATCCAATGAATAAAATGGTCTTTTAAATAATCATATATTTACATTTTTAGGTCCTTAACTTCTCATTGATCGTTCACCATCTTGTGTTCAATGACCTTTATCAATTTATAAAATTATTAACCTTTTTCATTCATTTTGATTTATTAAATTTAAAATAAATTAAAACCAAGTTAATTGTCATTACATATGACATTTTTACATCCCTTTATCTATTATTAATAGGATATTTTATTAAACCATTTTTTCAATATGGGTTTTTAACAATGTATTTTTCGAATATCAAACCCCTAATTTATAGGCATAAAAAATAGTGATAAAAAAATTTATTTAAGATGAGGAGAATGTAAGACCCAAAAATTATAATATAATAACATTTTATCTAATATCATATGAGATACAAAACATAGAGATTAAAAAACCTAGTTAATATATTTCATTAAAATTAATCTCTTTGATAACTTGTAGAACATGAAACCCCGCGTCTAAATGAACCATAACATAATCAACAGTTATGAACTTGAAGTTAAATTGTCTGTTATGTATAATACTAACTAAATTATGATTATGATTATTATATATTTATAATCAATAAAATTAGAATCATTTAAAAGAAAAGTTATTTGAAAAATTATATTTATTTTTTCTAAAATATGGTTCAATCGTTCTTTCCAAAAATTATTTTAAATTAGTTTTTATTAATTTTGTAAAATTTATTTGTAATAATAAACATCATTTTTTTAAATAATGTTATAATAATTAACTTATTGTAAATTATTATGATTTTTTAGAATAGTTTCATTTTTGGGGAATGTGGAAAAATATTGATTTTTATTGAATGCAACTTGATCATTTAAATAATTTAGAAGGATAAATTTTATTTTTAAAAAGGTTCTAATGTAAAATTAGATAAATTATGTTACAATTTAAAAAATTTAGGTTATTGTAAACAAATTTATAATGATTTTTAATATTAAATCCAAGTGTACTTTTGATAATTTTATCGCTGGTAACTCACTTTTTTTGTCATATATATGGGAATAAATTAGAATTCAAATCTTAAACTTATGTGAATTAAATTTGTAAAATTAGATTCCATATTTAGAATCAGTATAATATATATTATCTACTAATATCAAATTTATTTTTCACCAATATGAATAGTGAAAATAGTAAAAATTAATTATTGTGGTTAACATAAAAATTGATTTAACAGTGGTTAAACTAAGAAGATAAGGGTATAAATTTCTTACCAACTTGTAAAAATATTATTAAATGGAAAAAATTATAATTTACATCCCAAATTATAATATATGATAATTTTGAAGAATTTTTTATAGGAATGAATATATAGTTTTTGATTCATTTGGGAAACTTCTATATAATTACAAAGAGGGTTCTCAATCCCTAGTAATAAAAATGCATTCACTAAATAAACATATAAACACATCACAACACCATTGGATTGACCGAGAAATACCAACATTCATCCCCAACATCCATATACACATTTTATAGATCATATTATTTCTATGATTCTAACTCTATAGTCTTTAAGTGGAAATCCAGAGGAGGTTTCACTTAGATAATGTAATTATTTTAAAAAATAAATTTCATTATCTTTCATATTTTTTGACCATCTAATATGTTATAACACTTAAAATATAAGAACAAAAGTATCTAACATATACTGATTTTTAATTATGTTGGTGTTATAATTACCCAGTCTAAACAAACAAGAATATTAATCAATTTACATGAAAATTCATCATATTACAAAATCCCATTTTGAGGACCATAATATTTTTTTGTCTTCAAAAACATTGTAAAAACCATCTATATTTGGGAAATATCTTCAATTATTCCCAAAATGTTCCTTCATCTTTATTACTTATACATAAAACCATTTATCATAACCTTTGGAAAGGAAACCTAAGAAATAGTGAGCTCATATGGTCAGTAAGGGTAAATAAAGAGGATACATAATTATAACATGAGCATTAGTGTTTGAGAATATGAGAATAACATTGGAAAATCCTTACCCTCATATCAAAGATCACATAAAATATTCTTGGAATAAATATTTTTATTTCATAATAGATAAATCAAAAGGGAATAAAGTGCATAATCCATTAGATCATAACATAGGAATAATACATAGAATTTTTTGCATATACATATGTATGAAACTTATTATATATATATCATTGCTTATTTTCAAATCCTATATGACAACTTCATAGTGGAAATACCTACTGGGTGAGACATATCCCCATCCCTAGTTATAACCCTTTCGTTGTAGTGTAATAGGATCACTCCCCAAACCATCTTACACTACTAGAAAAACACCCTATACTAACTGTTTGAAACCGTTGGTATAGGCCTATAAACAATTAGCTAGTAAGCTGTGGGGATAGGTATATACCAACAGATTTGGAAAAACCATTGGAATAAGTAATATGAAAAAAATATACCAACAGTTCCATAAAACAGTTTGTTTATGTATTTCAAAAAAGAAGAATTCAGTTGGTTTTGATCCGAGTACCTCCAGTTTATAATTGAAAAACCTAAGTACTAACCTAAATTGAATTTTGTGAACATAATTTCATAAATAAATATATGTATTAACATAAATATTGTAAATTTTTTTTTATTTAATGTTCTCTATAAAAATATTCCATAAAAAATATATATAACTATACCAACGGTTCTCAAAATTTTTGGTATAGACTTATACCAACGGTTTTGAGAATAATTGGTATAGATTATTTGATTTTGGGATTTTTGTTATAGGGGGGAATTATACCAAAGTATTTGGAAAACATTTGGTATAGTTCACTTATATAGACTGATACCAATGGTTTGGCCAAAACTATTGGCATAGGTCCATATAAGTGACATATACCAACAGTTTTCCCCAAAACATTGGTATAGCTCCCAATTAGTGAGGTATACCAATGGTTTTGGCCAAACCATTGGTATAGGTCCATATAAGTGAACTATACTAAAGGTTTTCCCAAAACTTTTGGTATAGATCTTATTTGCAGTAGTGTTAATAGTCTATAATCACTCCTATGACTATATCACTAGTTAATGTTTACTACTAATACCATCTTAGTAGTCATGGTTCACTCTCAATACCATATTATAAGAAAAATATATTTAATTAACTGAGTTCACTCGCCGTTCACTCCATGTATATCTAATAAGATATAAATAATTATACATTTCATTAGAAATAAATATGTGTCTCTTTCACCACGTAATCTATAATGGGATCACCTAGCGCTATCAAGGTCACCCCATCATATAAGTTATAATGGGCTTACCTGATGCTATTTAGGCCACCCAATTGCATAAGTTATAACAGGATTAACTGGCACTATTTGGGCCACTCCATTGTAAAATATATTTCAATGAACCATAAACTGAATAAAGTTGAAAGAGATTTCATATCATCCTAAAAACTCATAAAAAAATTATTATTTCATAAAATGATTAACACATGGAAACTAAATTGGTTTCATGTCAATATCATTGAAACATGATTAGCCCATGAAAAATAAATGGGTCTCATAAAAATATCTTTAAAACATGATTTTACCTGGGATAAGAAATAGGTTCCAAAAACATCATGACATCAAAACATAAACTATTCAAAAAAATAAAATAAATAGTATCCTTGGATCATATCCCCAGTAAACCATAAACTATATCAAATGATGTCATCTAATATTAAGAAGGTTCTCAAAAAATCACCTGGAATATTTATAAATGAAAATAATCTATATTGAAAATCACTTTTTAAAATTTGACACAATTTCAAAATCTATTTTTGTAAAACAACTTTGAAAAAATTATAACATAACATTTTATAATCATCTAAAAAATTTTGAGTAAAATCTCTTTTCCTCTTTAAAGAATGATTTTTAAAACCTAAAAAAATTTGAAAAATATTTTCACTGAAAATAAACTTGAAAATATATAATTAATTATTTGAAACATTTTGAAATCATTCTCAATGAAATTAATATTTAAAAATTATAATGTTAGCTTGAAAACAATATTAATAAAAATTATTTGAAAATAACCTTGAAAACTTATAATGAAATATTGAAAACATTTGGAAAACCATTTCTTTGAAAATATATTTCAAACAATATAATGCAATATTGAAAAAAATTGAAAATATTTCTTTTAAAATAACTGTTATAACTTTAAATGTAATCTTGATAATGTTTTAAAAATTATTTCCTTTAAAAATAACACTAAAAACTTATAAAGGATGCTTTAAAACAATTTACAACACTTCTTAAATATAAAAAAATTTTGAAAAATTAATTACTTAAGAAAAAATTAGAAAAAATTAATTTATAGAATATTAGGAAAAAAATTTCTTAAAAATTAATATTGTAATCATTAAGATTATTCTTCATTGTAAGTAAGGCCATGATATCTGATTAATCCGTATACGATGAAAATACATTTTACGCCATAATATGTTTTGAAAAGTACCGAGATTAGAAAATGACCAGTAAATTCACATTTAGAAAAATAAAAATGTAAAATAATTATTAAATTTCTATTAAATAAAATGAGATATTAGTAGTAATTTTTTTAAAAAAAAAATAGAAAACAGGGTTTTAGAGGAACACTGATCTCTAACCAAAAAGTTATATAAAGTAAAATTTTATTAAGACTATTTTCTTAATTATATTTTTTGATAAAAGAGTGGGAAAATGGAAAAATTACTTGAAGATACCATGAATAAACATATGATAAGAAAATATGATAATTTTTGAGATACATATCATAACATTTCATCAATATATGAATAATCATAACCAATCTCGATAAACGATGGGATTGTAGTAAAACAATGTTACCACATTGGTAAATTTGAAACATAATACCCCTAGAATAATAACATTACATGATGCTTAATTTTACATTAAAATAATTAGATTAGTTATATTACTTATAAAAAGTTATTATATACACCCCACTGAAAAATATTGGTTCATAACATGGAATGTATCTCTAAGAAAGAAAATTAAGACAAAAATTATATTTTAGATTTGATAATTTATAAAACATAAATCCCAAGAAATAATTATTATAAAATGGATATGTAAATTCTCATATACATAAGTATAATAATCATACAATACATTCATGTTCAGTATGTAAAACATAAAAATAAATGACTAGTTAATAAAGAATAAGTCTCACAGATATAAAAGTGAGATGAGAAAACCCTTACTTTAAGTATTGACTTTCTTCACTCATGTTTAAAACCCCAGTATAATGAATATAATTTGTTATATATATATAAAATAAATTTTTCATTATTTATAGTACCATATATAACATTATTATGACTTTATATTACATGTTTATAAAAAAATCCATGTTAATGTTTTGTTTCGGGTAATATCCTTTTTTTGTATATGTTTTGACTTTATATTCTTGAGCTTAATAATTAGATCATGATGTACTTATTTTTATAACTCAAAAAATGATATATATTTCATATATATTTATTAAATAAATATTAATAATATTCTATGAAATATAGAAATATTAAACGGAACATGCCGCTCATAGAGACAGTAGGCCGTACGTAAGCATGAGTGACATTTTTGTTTTAATAACCTATTGAGAGAAAGAAATTAAATGAAATCTATGTATATAAATTATAATTATAGTATAATTATGATATCATTTATATAATAAAATTTTTCTAAACTGATCATTAATTTATTTCTTTAACTGTGACAACGAAACACATCACTTGGAAGAGGTGATTGTCTACAAATCCACAAACAAAGTAATCATATTTACAAAAAATGGAAAGCATGAAGATATGTTTAATATAATAATTAAAGAAGGCTAAATAAAAAATAAATATTATAAATATAATTTAAATACATCATTTCCATTATAATTTCCAACTATGAAGGTGGTTAAGAAAAAATGAACGACATCATTTCGTGAGGCGGTAGTCTGCTATCCACTCAATTGGTTAGTTCGTTACCCATTTGATTGAATTGTGTGAAGGTATAGTTTAAAAACATGTAATAAAAATTTATTATTATATTTAATACAATATAATTAATATATAATTAAGTAATAAGTATAATTTCAGGGGTTGATAATGAAAATAAAATAAAATTGTTTGTAGAAGGATGGCACCTCATCTTTCGGTAATTCCTTTTGGTTTTCACCAAAGGAGTTCCTTGGTTAGATTTTTGCACAACATTCAGCCTATATAATGGAGGGATATAAGTTTTTATATGATCCAATAATGTTTTATTCAATCCAAAATGCTTGAGAGTTGTGAAAAAAGAGAGGGGTGAGTTCTGTTTTTATAGTGTAGGGGGAGTTTTATTATTGTAAATATAAAAAGGTATACAATATTTACAGGACTTCATTAAATCATGTTCCACAAATAATTGTATACATTAAATGAAATTTGTCACTAAGCCAAAATAAATCCATCCAATTACTTTTATACATTTTTATATAATTCATTTTAACCTAAATTAAAGTTGAACAACTAAGTAATCTCATTTATACCTTAATCTCTATAATTAATTTTAATTACATTCCCTAAAAATTTTGGTTAAAAACTAATTTTACTATTTGAGAAATTATAGATTATTATTAATAAAAATATGAAACAATGACTAATTTTAATTAATTTTAAAAAATTACAATCACAGATGCATGATAGTTTTATTAAAAAATAATCTCATAGAAGGGATAAAACAACAAGATTTTAAAGTGAGAATGTTCAATAATTTGAATTGTTTTTATATCCAATTTAATCGTGAAATTGATTCCAATGATCAAAATTTGAGTAATTTGTTTAAATATGATACAAATAAACATTAAACACAATTTTAAGTATAATTTAATGATATAATTATATTTTATGAAAAATTAGTTTTCAATTAAAATTCAGTGTTTTTCACTATTAATTAAAATATGAAACTTCCCTAAAAAATATCAAAAAGTCTCCAAAAGTAAATTTTGATATAATAATTTAAAAATTAATTTTATTTTGTTAAATAAAATATATAAATGTTTCAAAAATAATATTTAAAATGGGTTCTCAATTATAAGGTGTTAAAATAACCTTTTAGAAAAATATATATCGTTATACAAAAAATTAGTTTTATAATTATCTCTTTTCTAGAAAAAAAATAAGATGATATTTGATTTTTTGAATTAATAATATATATATATATATATCATTAAATTCATTTATCAAAATTTTTTAATTTAATTTATTATGTTAAGATGTGTTTTATTTCATAAATATAGTTTCCTAGCAAAAGATTTCCAATATTTTCACATTGTTTTAATTTGTTATTTAGTTAATTGGTAACCAAATAATTCTTATTATATACATGTGAAAAAACTATTCTTATAATTTATTTAATCTTATTCATAACCCCCATTTCAATTTCTTGGTTAAAACTAGAATAATATTTTAATTAAAATATTAGCATTACATTGTTGTTTGTAAAAACTAGGTCATCTGTGTAAAATAAGCTATCGAAGGAAATCAGAATTATGTGTAACAAAAGATAAACATTGTTATTCATGTAACTAAAGTTAATCTTAGTGTTTCATATAGTTTAATATTCACATGGTGTTGTGTAAATTTTTTGAATAAATTCATGATTTTATATACCACAAGTTATATTCATTGATGTGTGAAATGTAGAATATTAAAAATATTAAATTAATTCAAATAAATCACAAAATATTAGGGTGTTATATTCTTCCCAACATAAAATGAATTTCTCCCTCAATATTCATCTTGGTTTTCAAAGGATTAATACATGAATTTTATATCCATAGAAACACACATCTTAAAAATGAATAATAAAACATACATTAAAATATTAAAGTTGGAAACATAACGGTTACCCAAAGAAACTCATATCAATGTTTCTTCATAGGATAATATACTTTGAAAGTGAAAAATTAAAATTGGATAGAAAAACAAATATAATTTTCTAAAGGAGGAAAATAGAGAACATGGTTAGGATAAAGTTAAAAATCACAAATCTATAACCTGAAGGTTCTTGAAAAGGTCACTAATATCATAAGGATGATGATAATTGGGAAAAAATAGTGTAATACCCTTTTCCATAAATTATAATAATTTATTGGAATTATATTCATAAAATATTTCTGGACAACCTCACCCTTTGTTGTTCCCTTATCAATTTCCACAGAATCTCTTATTCTAATAAATAAATGTCAAATTTTCATTCATGATGTACTAACGGATCATAATTTAGAATGATAATTCATTCCATCTGTATTTATTTATCATGAAAATAAAAATATTATAAGTTATCATTATGCATAAATCCTCACATGGCGAGATAATACATCAATATCGAAACCCCATCTGATGTTTAAATTAATCCATTCTAAAAATGTTTGTTCTTATAACCACTATGAAATATGATAGACCAAAATATAAGGTCACTAAATTTCCCAAAAAATGGATTAGTATTTATCCCTCATATATCATAATGTAGCTCTTGTTTGTCTAATTCAAAACATGTGAATACCACCATAATGTATTCTCCTAAAACATGGTAAGTACTATAAATCCTTATTGAAAAAATGCATGTTTCCTTATTCTAATTCATATTGGATCTATTTTTTAAATCCTAAAATTGATGTAAAAATCATCTATGATATAACAAACTATATTTTCACCAAATCATTTTTGGTTATAAGGTAATTGGTATAGTCCAATGTACTTATTTTAATCCTACATATATTTATCCAAACATCATTATCTCAACATGAGAAACATATTAAGGGTTATATTCCTTATATCAAAATTTCACATTGACATTAAATCACTTTTCTAGTCCATTTCATATAGTCAACATATTATTATAAATCCATTGAGAAAAAAAAGCTAAAAAAATAATACTTATATATTTGATCATTTTTATAACATAATCCAGGAATAAAAATAAATAAAAACACTAATTATTCCACTTCATCTTTAATAATTTATCATGTAAACGTCATCCTATTACATAATACATAATTCCTTAAAAATTTCACATGTAGTACCATTATCATCATCAATATAACCATTACTTGTATGACCTTCTTGATTCTATTTAGGAGCTTCCCTATCAGGACATTGATTTTCATAATGACTATTCATTCCACACATAATGAATTTATCCATTGATGATGCCTAAGGGAAGAAAAAAAATCTCATTCATTGAATTAATCAAACTCTTTATTTTTTTCATTTCTAGTTGCCTTCTTTTTCTGTCTTTTCTGTAGTCAAACATCTTCTTTTAATTCTATGTGATACAATTGGGTGATTCTTTCAACATTATTGAAACAATGGAAATAGTGTATTCTTTCCTCTATACTCTACATTACCTAATAACTCTACAAACATGTTTATCTTCTTTAGTGATTCCAAGATTTTGTTAAGGTACACACTTTTAATCATGTTCAATGAAAAATTATTGGGCATGATCACAATATCCTGCACACTAGTGACAATCCCATTTGAATGGTCATTAGAAAATTTTCCATCACATTCAATGTTAACCGGGTTCTTTCTGGATCCCTCTATTAACTAAAACTAGATATCATAGTTTGATAAAAAAAATCATACTATAAAACTACCTAATCATGAATAATCACTTATAGGATGTCAAATTCATGAAAACATATTTTAAAATAATGACACCATAGGCTTATCCTAAGATTCATCCCTATAAATATCCTTAAAAACATACTTTGGGATCCCACAAAATTTTTTTATTGTAGTTTCCAAAGGCGGACTAAACCATTCATTTGATACCATCTATAATGACTCAGGAATAACATAAAAGGACCTTACATAAATTTGGATGAATATTTAGAACATTAAAATTTTACACTCATGTGGATTGTAATAGTTTATTGTCTTTGGATTCTCAGAAGAAAATCTTCAAACTTGGTGAATGATCTTCAATGTTTCCAAAATAGATACCCCCTTAGTAATTCTACTTAAATCCTATCCTCATAACCTAAGAAATGGAAATATAAGAAAAGGTAATCTAATATTGTTAGGAAGGGTAAATGGGGGAGATACATAGGAATTACATGAGCATTAGGGTATGGGATCATGATGATAACATTTGAATATCAAACCATGCATATCAAATATCATATACATGAGTCATGGAATAAATATTAGTAGTTCATATGACATGATTCAAAATTTAATCAAGTAAATAATCTATGATAGCATAAAATATGAATAAGAAATATAATTTTTTTAATGCATATAATTATATAAAATCATCCATATAATTCAAGGCATATTTCCAAAACCTACAAGGGTACTTCTCATGGGATACACCTACTCACCGGGACACACCACCATCCCCAGTCACAACCATTTCTTTTAAGTGGTATTCTTTTAATCCCCAAACCATATTAGTTTTCAATTTTCACTCTTAAGATCATATTAGTAGTCAAGGTTCTCTCCCAGGACCATTTTAGTAGTTAAGGTTTTCTCCGATGACTATCTTAGCATACTAAGACATTTAATGAACCATGTTCACTCCTCAATCTAGTCATGTATAACTCATGAGTTATAAATAATTATCCAATTAATTTTGTGGAGATATAGGTCACACACATCATTTAATATATTATGTGATCATTCATAGCTATATTGGATACCCCATCATATAATATTTATCTGGCTTACCTGATGTTATTTGGGACACCCCACTGTATAAGCTACAATGCGTTTACCCGATTCTATCTAGGCCACACAATCGTACAAGATATGTTAATGAAACAGAACATTAATGACACAAAATTATCTTGTATATCAACATAAAAACTCATTAAACAATAATTTTTTTATAACTTGATTAACCTATAGAAAATGAATGGGTTTCGTGTCAATATCTTTGAAATGTGATTTTCCCATGTAAAATAAATGGGTTTCATAACAATCTCTTTGAATCATGATTGGATTATGAAAAAGAAATGGGTTACATAAACATCATTCCATCAAAACTTAAATCATTAATATAAATAATGAAAATGGTGTCCTTAAGAAAATATCCCCATTAAAGTATAAACTATATCAAAGGATGTCGATTAATATGTATAATTATCTTGAAAGATCAATTAGGAAATATTTAATGGAAAATATTATTTATTGAAAATAACTTTTTAATAAATAAAAAAATTTCTAATTCCTTTTCACTAAATAAAATTTTAAATAAATTTAATGAATGATTTTGAAAACAACTAAAACATTTCAGGAAGAAAATAACCTTCCATCATTAAATAATTATTTTGAAAATATAAAATATTTTGAAAAATATTTTCTTTGAAAATAGAATCAATATATTAAAATAAAATAATGAAAATATTATGAAAATATTTTCTTTGAAAACAAAATTTAAAACAGGTAAAAGAATCTTGACGTTATTTTGAAAAACATTTCTTTGAAAATAACATTGAAAACCTATAATGAAATAATTAAAAAATTTGGAAACCAATTTTATTATAAATAAAATTGAAAATATATAATGTAATATTGAAAATGTTTTAAAAACTATTTCAATGAAAATGAATTTTTAAAACTGTAAATTTGGACAAAAATGTTTTTGAAAATTATTTCATTGAAAATGGTTTTTTAAACTTATAATAGAATATTTTAAACTTTTTTGAAACACTTATTCAACATAAAATATCTTTTAAAACATTTTTATTTGAATTCCTCCTTAGAAACAATTACACAATATAATATTTGGATAAAATCATAAAAATAATTCATGGGAATTAGAAATGGAAGCTTCTAAAGAAGGATGGTCATTATAGAAGAATATTTTTAACATATCAGACATTTCTTTTGTATAATAAAAAGTTTAGAAAAGTGCATCGATTGAAAAATTCCAAGAATATTCAATTTTAAAAACCATTTTTTAATAATGTTAAATCATGGGTAAAAATTTGTTTCAAATAACATAAGATTAAAAATAAAATATCAGAAAACATTTTAAAAAAATATGGTTTTTGAAGAATACAGATCTCTGACTGAAAAGAGAAATAATGTCAGATTTTCTTAAAAATGTCTTCTTAGTTATAATAAGAAACAAATAGTGGAAAAATATTACCATTACATGAATATATCTTGAATTAATGGATGATAATAAACTTCATGATAATTATTGTGATTTGGATTATATTATTTCATCAATGGAAGCATAATCATAAACAGTCCCAATAAATGATGATAGTGTGGAAATAAATTATTACCACTTTAGTGACATTGAATCATAATCCCCATGAAATAATAAAATTAAATGATAAATATAATATCTTGAAAATAATTATAATCATGATATAACATGTCAAATTATATTAAATACACCCCATATAAAAATATGGGTGTGTAACATTGAATGTATCTCAATGATGGTAAATTAAGATAAACATTACATTTATAATTTAGTAACATTTTAACCATCATCCCCAAAAAATAAATATAATTGAATGTATATTTAAATTACTATAAATTTAAATATAATAATAATATCATTTATTCATGTGTATTATAAACACCAAACAAAAGAAATTTGTTGTGAATATTAAAAAAGTCTCACAGAAATAAAAGTGACACTAGAAAATCATAACCTTAAATCTTGATTTTTTATATACACATTAAAACATACTGTATAGTAAATATATGTTTATTAAAAAGATAAAAATAAACAATATTATTATATCTATTAAAATACATGATTTTATTATGACAATATATTACCTTTTTATTAACAATTACAAGTTAATGTTATGTTTCAAGTAATATACACTTTGTTTTTCGTAGATGTATTGACTAGTTATTCTTGATCCTATTAGATAGATAATTAATTAATTATGGAAATAATTTAAAACATGGTATAATTATATTATATATTCAATATATAAATATTTATAATAATATATAATATATAGAAATATGAAATGGAATGCACTATTCATGAAGTTGGTTGGTCGTATATATGAATGATCATTGTTTCCATTTTCTACCAATATTTTAAGAAATAAAGAAAATTAAATTTATATATTTATATGTATATTATAATTAAAGTATAATTATTATTTCATATATATCATACAATTTTACTAAACATAGCCTTAACACATTCCAAGCAATGTATGAAGGAATCTCATCTCTTTGAGGAGGTGGTAGTCGACTCACCCACAAACTAAGTTATATTATAAAAACAATAATACAAAAATATTTTTTTATATAATATTTAAAAAATCAAAAATAAAACATAAATATCATATATATCAAAAAAACATTATTTCCATCGTAATTCTCAACCACGATTAGTGTTAAAATAAAAATGAACGACATCTTTCTACGAGGTGGTAGTTTGTGGTACACAGGAATGGTAAGTTCATTACCCATTTTTTATAAGTGAGTGTAGGTGTATTTGGAACCCTTATAATAAAAACATATAATTTTATTTATTATAATTATATTATTATATAATAATTAAATAAAAATAACTTTAGTGGTTTATAATGACTATAAAATTGAAGAGGTTATGGATGATTGTAACCTTTTATTTGGGTAACTCTTTTTCGTTTCAACAAAAGGGATTTCATGGTGGGATTTAGTCCCAATTTTATGGCTCTATTATTATGGTATAAAAGATGGGAGGACATTCTGGTAGAGCTTTTCCAATACAAAGTTCCATAGATATTTGAATAAATGAGGTGGCTTAGTGCCATTTGTTTGGTGGAAGAGTTGTATAATATAAAATATAAAATTTTAAACACTATTCAGATGTCTCCCTTACATGATTTGACTAAAATAATTTTATATTT
Organism: Viscum album; assembly: GCA_963277665.1. Classification (NCBI taxonomy): domain Eukaryota; kingdom Viridiplantae; phylum Streptophyta; class Magnoliopsida; order Santalales; family Viscaceae; genus Viscum; species Viscum album. The sequence goes on from OY728156.1 coordinate 345,520,378, forward strand.
TTTATTGAATAGAAAAATTTGTTTTAATATTTACAGAAATTGGATTTTGGACATGTTTCTGGGTTATTTGGCCACTTGTCTTAATGTTTAGACACTAAATAATATTCTATTTACCTTAATCATTGTAATTAATTTCAATTAAATTAACTAATACTTACAGTTAAAATATATGTTTAAATTTTTATAAATTTTAAATTATGATTAATAATATTAGTTAAACTTTTTTCCAATTTCCAATCACATAATTAAATGAAATTAATTTAAAAATAATCCTACACACATGACGAGATTACAGGTTTTTAAAGCCAATATATGAATATTTTTATAACCAATTTCAATTTAAAATTGATTATAATAAAATAAATATGATTAATTAATGTATATTAGATCTAAATATACTTTAAATATATAAATAAAATATATGAAAAAGAAGTTTTCAAATAAAATTCAGTGTTTTTTTATTATTCATGAAACTATGAAACATTTATGAAAGATACCAAAAAATCACTCAAATAAAATTTTGATATACCACTTTCAAAAATTAATTTTATTTTGTAAAATAAAATTATAAAAGAGTCAAAAATTATATTTAAAATGGTTTCTCCTTTAAGAGGCAGTAAAATTAACTTTTTGAAAAATATATATCCTTATGCATAAAATTGGGTTTATTATTATCTCTTGTCTAGAAAACACATAATATGAACATCAATTCATTTAATAATTTTATATATATATATATCATAAAAATCATTTATCAAACAAGGAATTCTAAATTTATTGAGGTAAACGTACTTGATTTCATAAATATATTGTTGGTCAGAGTGGATACTCAAGAGGGGGGTGAATTGAGTTCCAATTATGATTTCAGTTAAAAACTTTTAAGATTTAAATCCCCCAAATTAAAACAGCCGAGTCAGTTAAGGCAGTAGAGATATAAGTGACTTATTGTTAAACAGGTTTCTCTAAGGTTGATTACTCCTCAGTTGAATCAGTATGAGAACTAATTCCACTTTTGAAAAAAGTTTACTAAATGAATCACATATATACACTAACTAGAACTAACTATCACAGTGAATGTAAAAACAGATTTTTGTCTTTTATTATATAAGAACAGCGGATAAGTATAAAATAGAGTAAGTGAAAGATGAACACAACAACTTAAACAAGAGGTTCAGTCTTAATTCAATACCTGGTCCTCTCCACTTTTTGATGAAATGCCACCAAAAATTATATTAAAAAGTGATACACATCATGTATCGGTCTTTACAGCAGTTTTCACAAACTGTCTAGGTTTTACAACCTCTACCACAGTTATACGTGGGAAAAACTAAACTACCAAGCTACACTAGGATTCTTCCACAGTTATATGTGGGAAACAAATATAAAGGGAATTTTGTATGGAGATTTTGAGTATCCATCAGTTCAATCACAAGAGTCTGTGTGTGTAACACAGACACACTACTCACAAATGTAAGATACTTAAAAACAGTAGAGCTAAAGACAGTAGGGATATGTTAGAATGCTCTATTGTGTTGGAAGATCAGCTCTGGACTCGTTGGAATGAAGGAAGTGAAGTTTTGGTCCTTATCTGCAAGTTACCTCCAAAACAGAGTGTCGCGACATCCAAGTTCTGACTTCTAGATGTAGAGATGATCAGATTCTTGGGTTTAAAGCTCTTTTTATCACACCACAATATCTTAAAAGGTTCTTTCAATAGATCTTTGTGAAGTTATGTGTTCATCTGAATGAGTTCTTGAGTGTCCTTCTTCATATGTTGTATGTTTATCTATGTGTGTATTCAGTATGTCCACCCCTTTTTTGATGTATGTCTTTATTCATACATATATACACTTTTCCAGCTCATCTTCTTCTCATTTGGTTCAGTAGGGGCAGACAAGAGAAATGTTTCAACCACGTGTGGTCTTTCTCGTACCTCTTACTGTCTCCTGATATGCCTGCAAATAACATTAAATAATGTCAGGTGCATTAATTTGTACAGACATGACCATTATGATAGTATAAAGAAAATTGGTAAAATAGATAATAGAATATCATTAGACTGGTAGCATATGCATGTCACATGGTAGAATTCAACGGTCTCTACAACTTTGTACTTCATCAGTGTTTATTCAACTATGAGCTTCATCATTAGGCTTGATCAACTGTGGACTTCATCAGTAAGCTTCTAATGGAAGCTTTGTTACATCATACTACTTCAACAGTGACCTTTCCAATGGTATACTTATCTCAATAGGTAATTTCATTAACAGTGGAATATGTTAATCAGTAGACTTTGAACAACAGTCGACTATCTCGATAGAAGGAGTTATCTAGCTGTATCCTTCTACTAATAGTAGACATGTACAACTGTAGACTTGAATAGTGATGCTCTCAATAGAAGACTTGAGAAAGAGTCTGACAATGAACATCTAATAGAAGCCTTGTCACAGCAGTAACCTTGTGACTATGACTCTTTGTCTGTGAGCTTTGATAAGCAGATCAACGGTAGACTTGTGACAGTGAACTTGTACTGGTATATCAGTGACAGTAGATCTTCAACAATAACCTTCTAGGATCAGTGACCTAGAGTAGCAGTGAGCCATAACGGTGACCTTGAACAGAAGGCTCTTATCAGTATCCTTAAACAGTAAACTTATATTTAGATAAAAGTAAACTGTAAGCTGATTCAACAAAGTAATGAGACTAAGAATAAAAATTGTTCAGGATAAACAATATAAATACAGATTAAAAAGGGTTATCAAATGGCTTAATATATCATGGTCAATATTTAAACATGATTTGGGATTATCAAAACAGGTGATTCCAAAAATCTCCCCCTTTTTGATAATCACAAATTATGTCAGTATGTATTAAAGATAGATATCATGTATAATACAGTTACTAAACATAGATAAAAAAAGTCTCAAGTAATTAGATATTAATAAGAGTGTAAAAACAGAAAATATTGGTACATTTTATCAGAGAGAAATGAAGAAATGTTTCAATATAGGATCATATTAGCATATTATCATATTTCTCCCCAATCACATGATTAATCTAGAATTAGCACAGTATTGCAGTATTTCTCCCCCTTTGTGGTTAGCAAAAATAAAAACAAAGAGAGAGAATAGATAAAGCTTGTATTAAGGAAAGTACATTACATAACCTAAAAAGAATACATAGTACCTATCAAATGACATAAATAGACTCAATCCACATCATCCGTAGGTAAGGTATCTTTATCTTTAGAAGAAGAACATGGAGGATGAGCTGGTGGATCAGCAGGTTTAGGAATTGTTGCAGGAATGATAGGAGGGGTAGCAACAGAAGCTTATGTAGCTCTGTAGTGGGTAGCTCACTGAGGGATCAGTGGAGTAAGGCTTATGATAGCTTCATCCAGAGACATCGTGGAAGAACCACTAGGTTGAGATGCATGTAAGGCATGAGGGATGATGACATGGGTGCAGTACACATGGAGAAAGGGTAGAAGAAGGTTGCTGAAATCCATAATAATGCTTCCTCATCTTTCCATAGTAGATAAACAAAATCTTTATTCTCTAAAAATTTATCAAAATTAGGTGTCAATTCTCTCATTTTGATGACCTACTCGCTGAATGCCTGATTCAATGGAGGAAGATTTATATTCTCTATCAAAAGCTTGAAGTGGTTGGTCATTTGATGCTTGGTATAGATATTCTCTAAGTAAGAATCTACCTTATTCTTAATGGCTTCCTGAGTAGAAGTAGCTGCTCACAAGTGTTCATGAACATAACTGTTTACTTTCCTAGTTGTAGCAATTACCTGAGAATTAAGGGTTCCACTGGTACTGGCCTTAGCAAGCTCTACCTGAATCCCATTTCTGATCTGGTCAATGTTCACAGAGGTGCTAGATGAGGGAAGGGTTTTGACCGAGAAAGCCACTGTCTCTTTGAAATACTGTGTCAAATTACCAATCACCTTCTGAAGAATTGCATCCTGACTGTTCATATGTTCTTTGACTAAAGCCTTAAAAGGCTCAAAAACTTCCAAAAACTGCTTGACTTCCTCTTTTATATATCGAATCTCACCATTCACTTGGTTTTGAGAACTGATCATGGTGGTTAATGAAGCAACCGATTATCTCAGAGCAACCATAGCTCCTGTCTAGCTTTCAATTTGAGTATGGTACACTTTAATCTCATTCAGCATTTCTTTCACTAGACTAGACACAACACATCCCAGAGATAGGTCCATGGATTGATCCACACTCCTCATCTCTTCAACAAGGCTATTCTTCAAATCTTCCACTGATTCTCGCAGGGCCTCTTTTATTTCAGCCTGTAAGGACCCAAGGTCCTCCTTGGTTGCAAAATTGTCAGCCACACTATTGGAATACTTTCAGGTAGGATAACAGAATTCCTTTGAGGCTGGTCTTCCTCATCATAATCTCTATAATTTTGTCCAAGTACCATGTACCCTGGATCTGATGACCAACCCTCTATGTCATATAGCACAGAAACTGAACCAAGATGCTCCCCCTCACTTAGAGATCTCTCCTGAGTATTCTCCTCAACTTGTTCTGCTCTAGGTAACTCCACAACCTCCTCTGCAACTCCAACAGATTCTACAATAGTTTGCACTATTGGTTCACCAGTGGGGTGAGTCACATCCCCCACTAAGTCATCAATGACTTCCATATCAACGGCAGTAGATGCCACTCCTGCTTCCTGAACAGACACTGTCTTGTCTGTATTATCTATCAGAGGGCTCAAACTGATATCCTCTTCTTCATTGTCTTAATCATGAGCTTCAGAAATAGTCTTCTTTCCTTCATCCTTATCACAAGCCTCCTCCGTCGCATGAGATGAATGATCGGACACGGTAGCCTCATCTTCTTTAGAGGTGTCCTTGACAACATGTTGAGATGATTCTTCTTCTTCAGTGGTCTCCAGTATCACTGTCCTTTAGAACAACCTCTCTTCTTGGGAGTTCTTTGGGAGGGAAAGATTCTCCTAAATCTACAATCCTTACAGGACTATTAGGAAAATCAGGATCCCTCCCATCATTAATGGGGGTGTTCTCTCTTTCAGGGTCCACAACACCTTCAGCTTCCTTGTCATCATCTGAATAATCCGGTTTTGGCTCATCAGGCTTCAGACCTGGATCTCTCTTTCCTTTTGGCCTAGATGGGTGAGTAGTAGGGTCAATCTTTTCATATACCTTTCCTTCATCATTCACCCATTCCTTCTTACATGGATTCCAGCTAATTTTTATGAATTTTCAAATCACCTTGGAGATACAAACACTGTTCTTGGCCACTATCATCTCTTCTTGATTTCCAGCCACACCCTTTACCTTTATGATTACTGAAATTAGCTTGGCATGGAATAGGACATTGGACTTTGAGCATGCCTTAGTCATGTCCTCCAATTGTGCCATCAGTTACCAACATAGGTTAATCGTCGTTCCATGCTTCATTAAGTACGTCAGGAATATGTCCTGGTACTTCAGCACTGCAAAATCTCATCTCCTGGGACTAATTACATGCTAAATGAATTTGAAAAAAAGCATGTATTCTCAATTCCTCTTAGCTGCAATGATCTTCCTTGATTTTCCATTTCTTATCAGTTCTTCCAGAGCTTTTTGATACTCAGAAACGTTACTGTCTAGAGGATCCACTCTAGAGTAGTAATCAAATACTCCTTCATGATGAAATCTCAAACAGGCAGCCCACTTAGCAGATGATAAGCTGACTTCATTGCCATTGACTCTGGATATAATCCTATGCACATCATCTTCCTCTTAGAACTTCATATATTCATATAAATCTTACACCAGCTTCATGTAGTACGGTCCATTGTTGTTGGTAAAACATTCGGTCCATCCTTGGGCATCTAGTGCTTTCAGTATTAATGACTTTCTCGACAGCAGCCATTCTTCACTTAATTCATTCTCCTCAAAGATTTCTCTCTTGGTCAGATGCTGGTTGACAGTTCCCGTCGGGGCATTGCTGGTGCCACTAGATTTGGCTCAAGTTCTCATTGGCCTTGGCGCGTCCTCGTTGACATCCAGGGGTCGCTTGGTTCTAGCCATAGAGGTTGAGAGAGGTTTGAGGGCTCAAATGAAGAGTTAGGATTTAGGAATTTTGAGATCAAGGTTCGAGATTGAGAGATGAAGGTGGTTTGAGATATGTTCGTCGCCTTTGGTTTTATCATTTAGAGATTAAAACAAAATAAAATAGAAATAATATATAGGAATAAAAATAGTTCATATTCCCTAAAAAATAAAGACAAACAGTGAGGTATCATACAGTGAGATGTACCAGTGAGGTACACCAGTGAGGTGCAACGGAGAGGTGTAACAGTTAGGTTTATCAGTGAGGTCCAACAGTGTGGTCTAACAGTGAGGTCTAACAGTGAGGTCTAATAGTGAGGTCTAACAGTGAGGTCCGACTGTGAGGTCTAACAGTGAGGTCTAACAGTGCGGTCCGACTGTGAGGTTTAATAGTGAGGTCCGACTGTGAGGTCCAACGGTGAGTTCTAATAGTGAGGTCTAACTGTGTGGTTTCCTATGCTGAAATTAATCATTCCTAACTCATGTTTTATGTAATTTTACCTCTCATAATTCAAAGGCTTTGTGAATATATCAGCCAATTGATGTTCAGTGCCAATGAATTCAAGAGTGATATCACCCTTTTGATAATGATCCCTCAAAAAGTGATATCTAACATCAATATGATTTTTCCTAGCATGAGATACTGGATTTTTGGAAATGTTAATAGTACTTGTATTATCACACTTTATAGATATTTGTTTGAATTGATATCCATAGTCCAGTAAAGTGTGTTTCATCCATAGAATTTGAGCACAACAACTACCAGCAACTATGTACTCGGCTTCGGCAGTGGATAATGCAATAGAATTCTTCTTCTTACTACTCCAAGATATTGGTGACTTGCCTAAAATGTGACATGTACCAGAGGTGCTTTTTCTATCTAACTTGAAACTGGAAAAATCAACATTAGAATAACTAAACAGATCAAATGATTTTCCTTTTAGATAAAATAATCCTAAGTTGGGAGTATGTTTGAGATATTTAAAAATCCTTTTTACAGCAGTTAAATGAGACTCTTTTGAATTGGATTGAAAGTGAGCACGCATGCATACACTAAACATGATTTAAAGTCTGCTAGCTGTAATATAGAGTATACTTTCTATCATACCTCTGTAGTTGGTTTGATCCACTAGTTCTCCAGCTTCATCAGTATCCAACTTACAAGTGGTACTCAGAGGTGTATCACTACCTTTACTACCATCCAAAGAAAAACGTTTTAAATGATCCTTAATATATTTACGTTGATTCAAAAAAATGCCATTTTTATTTTGAATGATCTGAAATCCAAGGAAAAATTTGAGTTCGCCCATTAAAATCATTTCAAACTCATTTTTCATTATTATTGAAAAATCAATACATAATGAATTTTTAGAAGATCCAGAAATAATATCATCCACTTAAATTTGTACTATCAAAAAAAATTTAGAAATCCATTTAATGAAAATAGTAGGATCATTTATCCCTTTGGTAAATCCTTTTGAAATAACAAAAGAGTTGTGTCTATCATACCATGCACTTGGAGCTTGTTTTAAGCCATATAAAGATTTAGATAGTTTGAGAACATGATTTGAAAAATGTGGATTTGTAAAACCAAGAGGTTGTTCAAAAAACACATCCTCAACTATATATAAATTTATAATATCACTTCTAACATCCATTTCATAAAGTTTGAAATTCAGATGATCTTCATATGCTAGTAGTATCCTAATAACTTCTAGTCTAGCTACAGGTGAAAAGGTTTCCTCATAGTCTATTCCTTCTTCTTGACTATATCCTTATGCAACTAGCCTAGCTTTATTTCTAACTATATTCCCATACTCATCAACTTTGTTTTTAAACACCCATTTAGTTCCTATGGTCAAAGTGTCCATAGGTCTGTCAACTAATTCCCAGACTTTGTTTCTTTCAAATTGATTTAACTTTTCTTGCATAGACATTACCCAAAATTCATCATTGATAGCATCATAAATATTCTTGGGTTCAAGAAGTGAAAGAAAATCTTGATGTTCAACCTGGTTTCTTAGAGAAGCTCTAGTTTGTGTTCCTCTATTTAAATCACCTTCAACATCATCTAGAGGATGATTCGTGAGAGTCCTAATACCTCTAGGAAGGTTTGAACTAGATTCCTCATTGTTGTCTGTTGGTTCAGAATCAGCAGGTGCAGATTCTGGAAAATTTCCAGATCTGGATACTTTTACAGGGGATTCACTATCCTTATCTTTAATGTTCAGATTTGAAAAATCTTCCTCTATATTTTCAAGGGAGGTTTTAGGCTCATGTGGATCAGTCTCATAGAATTTGACATGAAATGATTCTTCCACACATTTGGTTTTCTTATTGAACACTCTATAGGCTTTAAATGAGATAGAGTAACCCAAGAAAATTCCTTCATCACTTTTGGGATAAAATTTGTTAGGATTATCTTTAGTATTAAGAATAAAGACTTTGAAACCAAAAACTATAAAATAATTAACCTTAGGCTTCATATTATTCCAAAGTTCATAAGGGGTCCTTTTTAGAATAGTTTTAATTAAAACTCTATTGATAACATAACAAGTTGTATTTATAGCTTCAGCCCAAAAATAAACAGGTAATTCATACTCATTAAGAATAGTTCTATAAATTTCTTTAAGTGTCCTGTTTCTTCTTTCTATAACTCCATTTTGTTGAGGTGTCCTAGGGGCAGTGAAATTGTGACTATAGCCATTGTGTGAGCAGTAAGATTCAAACTCAGGATTCTCAAACTCACGGTCGTGATCACTTCTCAGGGTCATAATTCTAAGTCCACTAAGGTTTTCTACAGACTTGGAATATTTAATAAAGTAAGAACAAGCTTCACTTTTTTCAGCTAGAAAGTATACCCAAGTATATCTAGAGAAGTCATCTACAATATCATAAACATAGTGCTTCCCATTTAAACGTGAAACTCCTGATGGTCAAAACAAATCCATGTGAACGAACTCAAGTGGTGTAGAAGTTGAAACTTCTTTCTTTGGTTTGAAAGTAACTCTGTGTTGTTTTCACTTTTAACAGGGATTACACACTTTATCAAGTGGGAATTCTAATTTGGGTAAGTCTCTAACTAAACAATTCTTAGATATATTCCTATGTAAGTGCACATTACAGTGTCCTAACCTTCTATGCCACAACCAAGACTCTTTATGAAAAGAATTTAAGAAAGAAACATTTTGTTAGGATAAGGAATTTAAATCAGTAGCATATACATTCTCATTTTTACATGCAGTCAAAACTAAATCATTTTTTGAATTAAAAACATGGCATGCATAATTTTTAAATATAACATTCAATCCTTCATCACATAACTGAGATATTCTAAGTAAATTTCACTTTAATCCATCAACAAATAGTACTTTTGAAATTAATATTGTATCAGGGTTACCAATCTGGCCTAAGCCGATGATTTTTTCTTTTTTAATGTCACCAAAGGTGACATGCCCACCATCAACTCTAATTAGACTCTTGAAGCAAGAATAGTCTCCTGTCATATGTCTTGAACATCCACTATCCAAGTACCATAGGGTCTTATAGGAACTATTTAAGCAATTTTCATGTAAAACAGATTAAACATGGGGTAATTTTGGTACCCAGATCTTCTTGGGTCCAGAGAGGTTACCTAGTAAAACTTTGGGAACCCATATTTTCTTTATAGGTTTTCTAAGATCAAAAAACACATTTTTTGACATAAATAATTTGTTAAGTCATTTAGAAAATTGTTTCTCAAAAGATGGTCCAGAACTAGCAGTGAACTGTCCAGATTTTGGAACAAATTTGGTTTTGCTAATTTTTCTCCGTCCAGGCTGATATCCTAGACCAGTTGTATATTTGGAGCAATATGGTTTACTAGAAACTGTCTCAAGGTATCCCTACCAGTACTAAACTTCTCAATTTCTTTTTTTATTTTTTCATTAGATAATTTTAACTCTTTATTTTCTTTTAGTAGTGTAGCAAATTTCTCTTTTTCTATGTCCAGATTTGACTTATAATTTGCATTTAAAGCATGTTGTCTTTTTAATGACTTATATTTTTCATTGAGTTCATTAAAAGTGTCCTCAAGCATTTATAAATATTAAAATAATTCTTCCTTAGTCATATCCTCATTATTATGAGAGTCACTTTTATTCCTAGAATAATAAGTATTATGCATGTGGGAATTAATTGTTACTTTAGATGTCTCTGTCATAAAACATAGGTTGGAATGTTTGTTCTGTTTCGAGTCTAAAGCATCAGATTCACTCGAACTATCTTCTGAAGCACTACAGGTTGCTTTTATAGCCTTTTTATAACTTTTGTCCTTATAATCATATTTATTATTGAATTTTAGCTTCGAACAGTCAACCTTGATGTGTCCTTTCCTCTTGCATTCATAGAAGACTATATCATCTGCATTATCAGATTTCTTCCAATCCTTCTTCCACTTACCATGTTGATCATACATACCCTTGTAGTTTGTTTTTCTGAAAAATTTCATCTTCCTATATAACTTCTTAAATCTCCTGGATATTTGAGCCATTTCTTCATCACTTTCTGAATCTGAATCTTCACTAGTTGAACTTTCAGTAGGTACATGAATTTTATCCTTGTCTTTTCTCTTTGAAGTAGTAGACTTGAATGTCGCGGATTTTATCTTTGGTTAATCATCAACTTCTTTGTTCAACTTCAGTTCTTCTTCATACATAATTAATTTACCAATCAACTCCTTAACATGTATCTTGGTGATGTCACATGACTCTCGGATAGACACAGAAGAGCCTCTCCATCGGTCTGGAAAGCATCTCAATATTCTCATGATCTGCTCCTTCTCTGGAATATCTTTTCCTAGTGAACTCATGGTGTTGAAAATTTCATTAAACCTGAGGTACATGTCAGAAATGGGTTTATCAGGTCTCATCTTAAAATTGTCATATTTAATAGTATAAGTATTTAATCTCATTTCCTTCATGTTGGTTGTTCCTCCATGAGAAACATCCAAGGTGTCCCAGATTTCATGAGTTGTTTTACATGAAGAAATTTGGTTAAATTCATCATCTCTTAAAGAGTAGTAAAGGGCATTCATATCCTTATAATTATTGTTATAGTCAGACTTTGTAGCATCATCCCAGGTAGATCTAGTAGTTTTGGGGATCTCATATTCTGATTATATAGCAGACCAAATATCAAAACCAATACTTTCCAAATGATTTTCATTTTAATTTTATATTGAGCATAATTCACACCATTAAACAAAGGTGGCCTGTTAGTAAGAGCAACTTCTAGTCTATTGTCCATAACTAGATTTTAGAAAATATATTAAAGAGATAAAATTTAGAACTAATAGAAATTTAAGAGCTTTAAGATAAAAATAAAATCACGGTATGAAAAACAGAGGGTTTGAAAACTTTTTATAAATAAAAATGTTACCTCTGATACCAAATGTTGGTCGGAGTGGATACTCAAGAGGGGGGTGAATTGAGTTCCAATTAAGATTTCTGTTAAAAATTTTTAGGATTAAAATCCCCCAAATTAAAACGGCCCAGTCAATTAAGGCAGTAGAGATATAAGTGACTTATTGTTCAACATGTTTCTCAAAGTTTGATTACTCCTCAGTTGAATCAGTATGAGAACTAATTCCACTTTTGAAACAAGTTTACTAAACGAATCAGATATACACACTAACCAGAACTAACTATCAGAGTGAATGAAAAAACTGATTTCTGTCTTTGATAATATAAGCACAGCGGATAAGTATAAAATAGAGTAAGTGAAAGATGAACACAACAACATAATCAAGAGGTTCAGTATTAATTCAAGACCTAGTCTTCTCCACTTAATGATCACCTGCCACTAAGAAATTATATTAAAAATTGATACACATCCTGTATCGGGATTTACAACAGTTTTCACAAATTGTCCAGGTTTTACAACCTCTGCCATAGTTATACGTGGGAAAAATTATACTAACAAGCCACACTAGGCTTCTTCCACAGTTATACATGGGAAAAAAATATAAAGGGAATTTGGTATGGGGATTTTCAGTATCCCTCAGTTCAAGCACAAGTGTCGGTGTGTGTAACACAGACACACTACTCACAGATGTAAGATACTTAAACACAGTAGAGCTAAAGACAATAGGGATAAGTTTAGAATGATCTTTTGTGTTGGAAGATCAGCTCTAGACTCGTCGGAATGAAGGAAGTGAAGTTTTGGTCCTTCTCTGCATGTTACCTCCCAAACAGAGTGTCGCAACTTCAAGGTTATGACTTCTAGATTTAGATACGATCAGCTTCTTGGGTTTAAATCTCTTTTTAGCACACCACTATAGCTTGAAAAAGGTTCTTTCAATAGATCTTCATGAAGCTCTGTGTTCCTCTGAATGAGTGCTTGAGTGTTCTTCTTCAGATTCTGTATGTTTCTCTGTGTGTATATTCAATATTTCCACCCCTTTTTTGATGTCTGTCTCTACTCATACATATTTACACTTTTCCATCTCAGCTTCTTCTCATTTTGTTCATTAGGGGCCGACAAGAGAAATGTTTCAACCATGTGTGGTCTTTCTCGTACCCCGTACTGTCTCCTGATATGCCTTCAAATAATATTTAATAATGTCAAGTGCATTAATTTTTCCAGACATGATTGTTATGATAGTATAATGAAAATTGGTAAAATAGATAATAGAATATCATTAGACCGGTAGCAGATGCAAGTCACACGGTAGACTTCAATGGTAGTCTCTACAACGGTGTACTTCATCGGTAGGCTATTCAACTATGAGATTCATCAGTAGGCTTGATCAAATGTGGGCTTCATTAGTAGTCTTCTAACGGAAGCTTTGTAACATCAGACTACTTCAATAGTGACCTTTCCAAAGGTAGACTTATCTCAACAGGTAATTTCATTAACAGTGGAATATGTTCATCAGTAGACTTTGAACAACAGTCGACTATCTCGACAGTAGGAGTTGTCTAGCGGTAGCCTTCTACTAACGGTGGACATGTCCAACTGTAGACTTGAATAGTGATGCTCTCAACAGAAGACTTGAGAAAGAGTCTGACGGTGAACTTCTAACAGAATCCTTGTCACAGCAGTAACCTTGTGACTGTGACTCTTTTTCTGTGAGCTTTGATAAGCATATTAACGGTAGACTTGTGACAGTGACCATGTACCGGTATATCAGTGACAGTAGATCTTCATCAGTAACCTTCTAGGATCAGTGACCTAGATTAATAGTGAGCTATAACGGTGACCTTGAACAGAAGTCTCTTACCAGTAACCATTAACAGTGAACTTATATTTAGATAAATGTAAACTGTAAGCTGATGCAACAATGTCATGAGACTAAGAATAAAAATTGTTCAGGATAAACAATATAAATACAGATTAAAAATTGTTAACAAATGGCTTAATATATCATGGTCAATATTTAAACAAGATTTGGGATTATCAAAACATGTGATTCCACAATATAGTTTCCCAGAAAAAGATGTCTTATATTTTCAAAAGTTTTTTATTTTCATTTCAAGTTAATTGGTCACAAAATAAATATTATTTTATATATGTGTAAACACTATTTTCAAAAATTAATTAAACTTATTCATAATTTCCATTCCAATGAATGGATAATAACTTTAATAATATTTTAATATTATTAGTATCGTTACATTATAGTTTGGTACTTCAAGGTCATGTATGAAATTCAAGCTAATGAAGGAACTTGAAATTATTTGTAAAACAAGACAAATTGAGTGTTTCGTATACCTCAAATTAATATAAGTGTTTTTTATAGTGAAATATTGACTTTCTGTTTCATAAAACTTGGGACTAACTTGGTTCATTCATATAACACAATTAATATTCAGTGTTTTATGAAATACGTTTTATTGAAAAGATTAAATTCTCAATAAAAGTTTCACAAAATATCAGTGTGTCACATTCTTCCCCCCTTAAGTTGAATTTCTCCATAGAAATTTTTCTAGGTTATCAAAGGATTTTTACATGAAATTTACATTCATATAAACCCATATCATAAAAATGTATACTAAAACTTCTTTAAAAAAATAATATTTAGAACCATAACTATTACCCAAAGTAACAAATAACTAGGTTTTTTCATACGATAATATTGGTTTCAAGAGGAAACATGGAAATGTAACTGAAATCTAACTATCATGTTTTGATGCATAGTATTATAGAACATGGTCCGGAGAAAGTGAAAAATCACAAATCCAAAACCAATAGAGGATTGAAAAGTTAATTGGTATCATAAAAATAATGATAATTGGGGAAAAAATTGAGACCCTTTTTCCTAATGTTAAAGAATTTTCATGAAAATTTGTACTTACATGATTTCAAGAAAATATCACCATTTGTTATTCCATGATCAATTTCCCCTTTATCAATTATACCTAGAAATTAAGGTGAATTTTTCATTCATGATGTTCAAAATGATTGTGAGATGGAATGAAAAATGATTCCATTAGTATTTAAATAGAATTATAATAAAATGTTTAACAGAATTCATCATTATGCATAAATCCCCATATGGCGAGATAATACTAAAATATCTAAAACCTTATATAAATTTTGACCTAAACAATTACGCAAATTTTTAACCTTATAATCCATCCAATAGATGAAAGTATAAAACATAGGAACCCTAAATTTCTCAAAAACAGATTTGCATCGATACCCAATATATCATAAAGTAACTCTTGTTTTTTATATACTAAACATGTGAATTCCATGATCTTTTATTCTCTTGAAACATAGTACTTAAAATTAATACTTATTCAAAAAATACATGTTTCCTTATTATAATGTTTATTATATCTATTCCTTAAATCCAAAAAATCCATAAACATCATCCATGATAGAACAAACTATATCATCAATAAATCCTTTATCAGTTCAGAGGTAATCAGTAAAGTCCAATTTACTTATTCATATAATACAGTTCATTATCCAAACAACAATATCTCAACATCTTGAACATATTAAAGGTTATCTTCTTGGATTAAAAATATAACATATCTATTAAATCACTTTTAAAATCCATGAGAACCATTCAACATGATTTTTAAAATCCTTATATAAAAACATAAAATGAATAATCTAGATATATTTTAATATTTATATAACCTAATTCATAAATAAAAATTAATAAAAAAATTGATAATTCAACTTCATACTTGTGACATTAACAAGTATACATCATCATACTATTTAATACCACACTTTATAAAGATTTCAAATGTAGTGTCATTATCGTTAGGAATATAACCATTACTCATACCACCTTTCTAATTCTCTTTTTGAGCATTCCACTTGGGACATCGATTTCCATAATGACTGTAACACCTGAGACTTTTATGAGAAATATTTTGTTTTTATGTTATATAAATCATCAAATGAATCTTTCACTATACACAACACTAGCTTGGCTTTCTTTACACGCTACTGCGGCCTTCCTCGATAGCTTGCGTCGTACGCAATACCGAGTTTCACTAAACAACGATATCCTATTAAAATATTAATAAACTAGCCGTTAGGAATAGTAATAACCACTTTTTGAAATTTTTTAATTTTCATTTTTCAAAATGGACTTCATTTTTGGATTCGGAATATCGAAATTATCCTAGGGTGAAATTGTGGTATTTTTCTGAAAACATTCAATTTTTGATGAATAGTGAAAACACTGGGTTACTATTTGAAAACTGACTTTTTATTTAAATAATTATTTATTTTATATAAATTTATGTTAGGTCAAAATTGATACATAATACCTATATAAGTTCAATTCAATTCATTGGAGTCATTTTATAATAATTTTAGATATATAAAATTTTTATTGAACTTTTCACCGTCTTTTACCCACCTCCTAGGAGAATTTGCAAATTTACATAAAACATAATTTTACCGCTTCTTTGAGTGGAATTTCAAAAATCCGAGAGATAAGGTTAATATAAAAAACTAAAATGTGGTTCAATGAGATGAAAATAATTTTTTGTGAATACTAACTTTTTTCTTTTTTTACCACGGTTAAAAGTAAATAGGTTAATTAAGGGTAAAAATTTTATTATTATTACCCTAACACATTCCTATTTATATTGGATAAGTTTAATTCGACCAAAAAAACCTTGGGAATAAAATATGACCATTTAGTCCCACATGGATTAGATTAGGACATTTATTATTAATTTATTTAAAGAAGGGTTAAATAGTTAAAATCAAAGTTTAAAAACTAAATCATTTTTAATATAGGTTTATATATAAGATAAATTATACTATAAATATTAATTAGAAATATACAAAGATTTCCTACATAATGGTATTTTATTTGTAATTTTTAGACATTAAATAATTTAATTTATTTATGACACAATGAGGATGCATTAATTATCTTATTAATGAAATATTGACATAATTGAAGTTATAAATACCCAAATAAAAGTAATTTGAGACTTTTTATGAATTAAAATAATTTTATAGGTTAATATTACATATTATTACTGATTTAATAAACTTTATTTGAACTAATCCTTCTGTTATGATTTTCACAAAAATTAATTACCAAATAGTGTCAAAAATGACATAAAATTGTTTTTAAAACAAATATTATATTATTAATTGTTATTTTATTCCTAAAAATATAAGGTTCAGGAAAATGACTTATATAGTGTTATATATATTAACAATAAACAACTTGGGGTGCTTTTGGCTTGTTATATTATGTTTATTAACCTTATGGTGTAAGAAGACAAGAAGACACGGTAAAAGTAAAATTATTTAACTTAAAGTTAAATCTAAATGATAAGGTTAAAATACATACCTAAACATGTCTAAATTCTATTGTATGAGATTATTTAGACCCATACCCACCTTATATTCAAAATAAATCAATTTGGAACTATTAAAAACCGAATATGACTTTATAATAAAATAATATTTTTAGTTTTTCTAAAGGTGCCCCTTTCCTCCCTTATAAAATGGAACCTCCTCCCTCTCTTCCTCACACCACTTTGAGCCTTCAAGCTCGGCCAAACCATACCAAATTCTCTTCTCCACTTCCCTATAAACATCCTAGAGGTCCTGGTTTTCTCCAAAGACCAATTTTATTGCCCTAAAAGGATGTCTCAAAGAGGCGCTTCAAAGAAAAGGTAATGTCTATTACCGATTCTTTCAACTTTATTTCTTCTTCCACTTCTTCTTATTTAGTTTTTTCAGTATGAAGTAATAAAATCAGTATCACTCATATACTGATATGTTATTATAGGTATTAAACAACCCTATTTCACCATCTATCCATCCTACGGAAAATGAAATCATCGCGCGTGCGTACGTACGGAATACCGTCTCCACGCCGTGGTGTAATCTATTTTCCACCACCACCTTACTTGGATGGGTATAACGGTGAAAATAAAAAACTATATATGATTATTGTAAATTGGAATTGATTCTGAAATAGTATACATACACTCTAATATAATTCCATGATCATGAGAATGGTATCATTGCTCGTGCGTACATACGGAATACCGTCTCCACGATGTGATGCGACTCGTTATACATGATCTTCATTGCATAATGATTATATAGATGAATTGAATGAATGAATATGATATATATTACACTAACACCATTCTATAAATGAGGTATCTATAACCTAAAGATAATAATAAGAAATTATTCGACAAAACACGCATAAGAACAAAAGGTAATAAACACTCGAATAACAAGTAGTAATGAAATATTACTAATAAGAAGCTAAGAATATGACCATATATGATATCATAACAATGATTATGATTCTGGAATAAGTCAATAACATTATTTAAATCTTTATAAAGTAGGTTCGGGCACTTACGAAGCAAATCGGACCTAAGGTAAGGGACAATCTCGCAATCTCAATTTTTATCCAAGATTGTTTATACTTTAGAATTTACTGGGGAATATTTATCATCCACATCCATGTTTCCTCAATATGGCATATTATTTATATCCTCCTACAATTTTTTAAATCCAATTTTACCCTTCGGTGAGTTTTTAGTAAAATATATAAAAGGAATCTTTTGTCGTTTTTCGTACGAGGTACTTTTTGGCTTTTCCGACAAAAGTACGAGAAGAATATTTTTTTAACTTATACGGCATGAATGGATTTTTAGAACATTATTTCCATGAAACTTCCATTATAGTTTTTCAAGTTTATTTTTAATCAACTTCTTTTAGTTCAAAATTATATGACATGTTAAGAAATGAAAATGTTTTTGAAGTAGAAAGGATATTTTCCTCAAGAATGAAATTCAAGTGTTTTATCAAAATTATTTTCCATCTAAGATAATATAGGGTTACGTTTCTATCCCTATTATTACATTGATTTGATTATGTTGTTATGGAATTATTTTTATGAATTCCTTTATCTTATATGAATTGTTTTATGATGTCACGATGTTTAAGAATCCCATTTTTATTACATGGGGTATGCTATGATGTATGGCTTATAATTTTGTGGCACACATAATAATGGAATAATTATGAGATGGGTGGGACCTATATCTACCTCTAATGAATTGGGTACAGATTTATATCTCAAGATATAGACATGGCTGGAACGGCAGGTTAAACCGGTTCAGTGAAACAGGACTGAAATGAGGAGTGAACTCGGTTCAGAAATGGACTTTGTCCGCTAAGATAGTCTTGGCTATAAGTCTTGACTACTAAGGAATGATTGTCTATGATTATGTGTGTATGCCACAAAGATTCATGTTTTAATTTATGATTATTGGGATTACATTTCACTATTATGATTTATCCCATGTTATGAAATTATAATCTCTTTTGGAGGTTAAGATTTCCCAAATGTTATGTTCTCATGAATATGATGTGATTGATATTTCTTTTGTTTACCCTTACTGAGAATTTGAGCTCACCCTTTTGTATGTTTTATTTCCCCAGGTCAGGAAGAAGGTTATTAAGTAGGATATTCCAAAAGGGACTCTAGATATGATGAAATAAATGGGAGATAATGTAGATTATTTATGAACCATTTGTTTATGTTTCCCAGTTTCTAAAGACACTATACCTATACATTCCTTTCATGTTTTTGTTATATGTTGTAATAATTGTGCTTCAATTTTTAAGTATTAACAATGTATGTAAAGTATGGGTCGTTATAGTTGGTATCAGAGGAAAGGTATAGTCAACCTTTGGAAACTAGGATGTGAAAGCCTTAGTAAGAACCCTAAGGATAAGTCTAAGCATAGAACACAATCTTAGTGTTTTAGAAATGGCCATGAATAACCTATGATAAGACCTTAAGTGTAAAATTTTATTCTTGATTATGTGGATTTCCTATTTTAATTAGTGTTGCTCACACAATTCTTCTTGGTTTTAGTCAATGGATGAAACCCAAAGGAACCGTGTTAATGCGGAATGCGACGGGAAATGCAATGATTGTCCCCCTGAGCAACCAAACGTTATGGGAGCTGGAATGTAAAATCGTGTAGCCATGCTCACCCAACTTTCTCAAGCTATGAATCATGCAGGACTTCCAAACGAGTAAAGTAAGGAGCATCATTCTGTTGAATCCTTCATGAGGCAGCGTCCACCGTCATTCAACAGGTCTTCTGATCCATTAGTGGTTGAACAATGGATCAGTACCACTAAAAAGATATTTTTAGTTCTTCAATGTTCTGAACATGATAAAGTCATCTTAGCAGTTTATCATTTGGAAGGTGATTCTGATCAATAGTTGAATCTTATTAAGAATATGAGGCAAAGGGATGAAATTGATTCCATGGAATGGGATGAGTTCAAGAACTTATTTTTAAATAAGTACTTCCCTCGTATTCTCTGAACAAAGATGGAGAAATAGTTTCTTGAACTAAAGCAAAAGGATGATGAATCTGTTGGTACCTACGAAGCAAATTTTACAAGTCTTGCAAGGTACGCTTCTGGTATTATTATCCAACCTGAGAGTAAGATCGATCGATTCTTTAGTGGCTTAAAACCAAGTTTCTGAAGGGCGTTAGCCATAAGGGACTTCAATAGCTACGAGGAAATCGTTCGATGTGCTCTCAAATTAGAAATGAAGATAGGAGTAACCCATCATTCATATGGGTTTGAAAAGAAGAGGACAATGGAATTCAATGGAAAATATAAAGAGCACGCTGAAAAGAAGATGAGTTTTCCCTTATGCTCAAAGTGTGGAAAGAAACATGGGGGAAATTTTGTTAAGGGGACAAGAAAATGTTATATGTGTGGAAAAGAAGGTCATCAGGAAATTGAATGTCGAAATAATGGGAAGAAGATGTCTAATGATGCAAACAAATAAGGGATACGCAGAATGAACCTACTACCCTTCAATGTTTCAAGTGCAAGGAGATGGGGCATTATGCCAATCAATGCCCAAATCCAAGGGTTGATGATGATTATCGACGTCAACAAACTCTTAAGGCCAAAGACAAAGGAAAGTCACATGCAATTTCTATCAGCGATGTGGAGTACGATAACGAAGTGGTGAAAGGTACACTTACCATCCACTCTAAAGTAGAAATGTTTTATTTGATTCGGGATCCACCCACTCTTTTATTTCTGAAGAATTTTCTAAGGGTATCACTGCATTACCTCAACAATTAGATGTTGAGTTAGCTGTGATAACTTTTAATGGAACAACAGTCGCATCAAAAGTTTATAATTCTTCTCCAATTGATGTTTGTGGGAAAGTGCTTCCTGCAAATCTTGTGATGCTTCCTAGAGTGGAATTTGATGTCATTCTTGGCACGTATTTTCTTTCTTTATATGAAGCTCATATCAATTTCCAAAGAAGGGAAGTAACATTTCATATTCCAAATCAATCTATGATCGTCTATCAATGCAAAGATGAACATAACCTTCCAGTGGAAACTTCTTCCATCTTATGGGTCTTAATTCCACTAAATTAAGGTTATTTATCTCAAATGGTTTGTGAGAAACTAATGATTAAGAATATTTCCATTGTATGGGAGTTTGACGATGTCTTTCCAGAGGAATTGTTGGGTCTTCCTCCAAATCGCGAAGTTCAGTTTTCAATAGAACTTGTATCGGGTGCTTTGCCTATTTCAAAGACACCTTATAGAATAGCCCCAATTTAGTTGGATGAATTGAAGAAGAAGCTCCAAGAGAATCTTGATAAATTATTCATACACCCTAGTGCGTCACCATGGGGAGCACCTTTTCTGTTTGTTAAGACGAAAGATGGATCAATGAAACTCTGCATTGATTATTGAGAACTTAACAAGATCACTATCCAGAACAAATATCCTCTCCCACGCATTGATGACTTATTTGACCAACTACGTGGAGCTCAATACTTTTCAAAGATTGATCTTCATTCAGGATATCATCAATTAAGGGTCAAAAGAGAGGATATACCAAAGATGGCTTTCCGTAAAAGGTATGTACACTATGAATTTATAGTGATGCCATTTGGTCTTACTAATACCCCTGTTATCTTCATGGATCTGATGAATAGAGTCTTTAGAGACTATCTTGATTAGTTCATGGCAGTATTTATAGATGATATTCTTGTCTATTCAAAGAGCAAGGAAGAACATGAAGATCACTTGAGAATTATATTGAAGACCCTAAGAAAGGAGAGGCTTTATGCCAAATTTACCAAGTGTGAATTTTGGCTTCAAAAAGTTGCATTTGTGGGTCACATAATCTCATAAGAGGGGATATCTGTGGATCCAGCAAAAACAGAGGTTATCGAAAGATGGTCGAGACCAACAACAGTAACTGAGATCCGAAGTTTTCTTGGTTTGGCTGGATATTATCGACGTTTTGTGAAATATTTTTCACGATTATCTAATCCAATCACCAGGTTGACTCGAAAAGGAGTTATGTTCGTGTGGACAGAATAATGTGAAGAGAATTTCAAGGAGTTGAAAAGAAGGTTATCTAGTGCACATGTTCTCACACTTCCCTGTAGTGGAGAAAGGTTTGTGATCTACAGTGATGCATCCAAGAAGGGATTGGGGTGTGTTCTTATGAAAATGATTTGGTGATAGCTTATGCCTCACGACAGTTGAAAATCCATGAGCAAAATTACCCAACTCCTGATTTGGAGTTAGCTACGGTAATCATTGCATTAATGATTTGGAGGCATTATCTTTATAGAGAAAGGTGAGATATTTATACTGATCATAAAAGTTTAAAGTATATTTTCACACAAAAGGAGCTGAATATGCGCCAAAGAAGATGGTTGGAACTGATTAAGGATTACGACTGCTCAATTCATTACCACCCTGGGAAAGAAAACAAGGTGGAAGATGCATTAAGTCGAAAAGAACATGCTAGCTTATCCATGACAAGGATCACAAAAGATCCAATATTTATGGATTTACAAAGGATGTATCTTGGAATTATAATGGAAAGGGAAAATCGTATCTTTCTCAATTGAATGTTCAACCATATATACATATGACGATTAAAGAGGCGCAGAAAGAAGATGTAGAGTTACAAAAGAAGGTGAGAAATATTCCTGAATTCAACCTTGATTGTGATGGGATAATAAAGTTCAGGAATCGGGTTTGTGTTCCTCCCATCCGAGAATTAAAGAAGGAGCTACTGGATGAGGCTCATAGTTCTTCATTCTCTATTCATACTGGAAGCACGAAGATGTATAGGGACCTGAAAGAGTACTTTTGGTGGGATGGCATGAAAAGAGATGTTGCTGGATATGTCTCTCGATGCTTGGTTTGTCAGCAAGTTAAAGCTGAGAGATAGAATTCTAAGGGGATGTTACAACCATTACCCATACCTGAATGGAAATGGGAAAACATCACTATGGACTTTGTCACTGGAATTCCTAAAACATCCAAAGGGAATAATGCTATCTGGGTCATAGTTGATCGTCTTACAAATTCTGCACACTTCATTGTTATTAGAGAGGATTTATCTCTGGATCATCTTGCCAGTATATATGTGAAAGAAGTGGGAAGATTTCATGGAGTACCACTTTCCATTATATCTGATCGGGATCCGAGGTTTACCTCATAGTTCTGGCGAAGTCTTCCGCATACTCTGGATACAGAGTTGAGTTTCAGCACTGCTTATCATTCTCAGACAGATGTTCAGTCTGAGAGAACAATTAAAACTCTAGAAGATATGTTGATAGATTTCTCTATGTATTTCAAAGGTGTTTGGGATCAACACCTACCTTTGGTGGAATTTTCTTATAATAATAGCTTTCACATCAGTATTCAGATGGCTCCTTATGTAGCTCTCTATGGAAAGAAATGCAGGACTCCGACTTGCTGGGATAATGTTGGGGAAAGAAAGCTATTAGGACCTGATCCTGTTGATGAGATGGCAGAAAAGGTCAGATCTATTCAACAACACATAAGAGCAGCTCATAGTCGAAAAAAAGTTATGCCGACAACCAAAGAAAAGACCTAGAGTTTGAAGTGGGTGATAAAGTGTTCTTACGAATATCTCCCTGGAAGAGGTTCATGAGATTTGGAAAGAAGGGAAAGTTGATCCCTAGATATATCGGTCCTTTTGAAATTCTGTATTGTGTTGGGAAGGTAGCTTACCGATTGGCACTTCCACTGAATCTCTCCCAAGTTAATGATGTGTTCCATGTATCTCTCCTAAGAAAGTACATACCTGATCCTTCACATGTGCTCATCTCAGAAGTTGTACCACTGGAACAAGATCTTTCTTATGAAGAACAGCTGATAGAGATTCTTGATCGTAGCGAAAAAGTCCTACGGAACAAGACCACTAGCTTGGTGAAAGTTTTATGGAGGAACCACCAATTATAAGAAGCTACATGGGAGCTTGAGGATATGATGAGGGAAAGGTATCCTCATCTGTTTGTTACATAGTGACGAAATTCGAGGGCGAAATTCATTTTAAGGGGGGTAGAATGTAACACCCGAGACTTTTATGAGAAATATTTTGTTTTTATGTTATATAAATCATCAAAGGAATCTTTCACTACACACAACACTAGCTTGGCTTTCTTTACACGCAATCACGGCCTTCCTCGATAGCTTGTGTCGTACGCAATACCTAGATTCACTAAACAACGATATGCTATTAAAATATTATTAAAACTAGCCGTTATGAATATTAATAACCACTTTTTGAAATTTTGTAATTTTTTTTCAAAATGGACTTCATTTTTGGATTTGGAATATCGAAATTAGCCTAGGTTGAAATTTTGGTATTTTTCTGAAAACTTTCAATTTTTGATGAATAGTGAAAACACTCGGTTACTATTTAAAAACCGACTTTTTATTTAAATAATTATTTATTTTATTTAAATTTATTTTAGGTCAAAATTGATACATAATACCTATATAAGTTCAATGTCATTCATTGGAGTCATTTGATAATAATTTTAGATATATTAAAATTTTATGGAACTCTTCACCGTCTTTTACCCACCTCCTAGGAAAATTTGCAAATATATATAAAACTTAATTTTACTGCTTCTGTGAGTGGAATTTTGAAAATCTGAGAGACAAGGTTAATATCAAGGACTAAAATGTTGTTCAATGAGATGAAAATAATTTTTGGTGAATGGTAACTTTTTACTTCTTTTTACCACGGTTAAAATTAAATAGGGTAATTAAGTATAAAAATGTTATTATTATTACCCTAACACATGTATTAATTCTATTGGATGAGTTTAATTCGACCACAAACAACCTTAGGGATAACATATGACCATTTAGGCCCACTTGGATTAGATTAGGACATTTATTATTAATTTATTTAAAGAAGGGTTAAAATAGATAAAATCAATGTTAAATAACTAAATCATTTTTAATATAGGGTTATACATAAGATAAATTTGACTATAAATATTCATTAAAAATCTAAAAATATTTCCTACATAATGATATTTTATTTTTAATTTTTAGACATTAAGTTATTTAATTTATTTATGACACAATGATGATGCAGTAATTATCTTATTAATGAAATATTGACACAATTGATGTTATAAATACCCAAATAAATTAAATTTGAGACTTTTTATGAATTAAAATAATTTTATAGGTTAATATTACATATTAGTACTGATTTAATTAAATTTTTTCGAACTAATCTATCTGTTATGATTTTCACAAAAATCAATTACCAAATAGTGTCAAAATTGACATAAAATTGTTTTTAAAACAAATATTATATTATTAATTGTTATTTTATTCTTAATAATGTAAGGTTCGGCCATATGACTTAGATAAGGTTATATATATTAACGATAAACAACTTGGGATTCTTTTGTCTTGTTATAGTATGTTTATTATCCATATGGTGTAAGAAAACAAGAAGACACGGTAAAAGTGAAGTTATTTAACTTAAAGTTAAATCTAAATGATAAGGTTAAAATAGATACCTAAACTTGTCTAAATTCTATTGGATGAGATTATTTAGACCCCTACCCACCTTAGATTAGAAATAAATCAATTTGGAACTAATAAAAACCGAATATGACTTTATAATAAAAAAATATTTTTAGTTTTTCCAAAGGTGCCCCTCTCCTCCCTTATAAAAGGGAACCTCCTCCCTCTCTTCCTCACACCACTTTGAGCCTTCAATCTCGGCCAAAGCCTGCAAAATTCTCTTATCCACTTCCCTATAAACATCCTAGAGGTCATGGTCTTCTTCAAAGACCAATTTTAGTGCCCTAAAAAGAGGTCTCAAAGAGGCACTTCAAAGAAGAGGTAATGTCCGTTACCGATTCTTTCAACTTTATTTCTTATTCCACTTCTTCTTATTTAGTTGTTTCATTATGAAGTAATAACATCAGTATCACTCATATACTGATATGTTATTATAAGTATTAAACAACCCTATTTCATCATCTATCCATCCTACGGAAAATGAAATCACTGCGCGTGCGTACGTACGGAATACCGTCTCCACGCCGTGGTGTAATCTATTTTCCACCACCACCTTACTTGGATGGGTATAACGGTGAAAATAAATAACTATATATTATTATTGTAAAGTTATATTGATTCTAAAATAGTATACATACACTCCAATACAATTCCATGATCATGAGAATGGTATCATCGCTCGTGCGTACGTACGGAATACCGCCTCCACGATGTGATGCGACTCGTTATACATGATATTCATTGCATAATGATTATATAAATTAATTGAATGAATTAATATGATATATATTACACTAATAATATTCTGTAAATGAGTTATCTATAACCTAAAGAGAATAATAAGAATTTATTCGACAAGACATGCATAAGAACAAAAGGTAATAAACACCCAAATAACAAGTAGCAATGAAATATTACTAATAAGAGGATAAGAATATGACCATATATGATATCATAACAATTAGTATGATTCTGGAATAAGTCAATAACATTATTTAAATCATTATATAGCAGTTTTGGACACTTACAAAGCAAATCAGACCTAAGGTAAGGGACAATATCGCAATCTCGATTTTTATCCGAGATTGTTTATACTTCAGAATTTACTGGGGAATATTTATCATCCACATCCATGTTTACTCAATATGTCATATTATTTATATCCTCCTACAATTTTTTAAATCCAATTTAACCCTTCGGTTAGTTTTTATTAAAAGATATGAAAGGAATCTTTTGTCATTTTTCATACGAGGTACTTTTTGACTTTTCTGACAAAAGTACGAGAATAATGTTTTTTTAACTTATACGGCATGAATGGATTTTTAGAACATTATATCCATGAAGCTTCCTTTACAAGTTTTCAATTTTATTTTTAATCAAATTCTTTTAGTTCAAAATTATATGTCATTTTAAGAAAGGAAAATGTTTTTGAAGTAGAAATGATATTTTCCTAAAGAATGGAATTCAAGTGTTTTATCAAAATTATTTTCCATCTAAGATAATATAGGGTTATGTTTCTATCCCTATTATTACATTGTTTTGATTATCTTGTGATGAAATTATTTTTATGAATTCCTTTATCTTATATGAATTGTTTTATGATTTCACGATGTTTAAGAATCCCATTTTTATTACATGGGTTATCCTATGATGTATGTTTTATAATTTTGTGGAACACATAATAATGGTATCATTATGAGATGGGTGGGACCTATATCTCCCTCCAATGCATTGGGTAAAGATTTATATCTCATGAGATAGACATGGCTGGAATGGAAGGTTAAACCAGTTCAGTGAAATAGGACTGAAACGAGGAGTAAACTCGGTTCAGAAATGGACTTTGTCCGCTAAGATAGTCTTGGCTAAGAGTCTTGACTACTAAGGAATGATTCTCTATGATTATGTGTGTATGCCACAAAGTTTCATGTTTTACGTTATGATTATTGGGATTACATTTCACTACTATGATTTATCATATTTTATGAAATTATGATCTCTTTTGCAGGTTAAGATTTTCAAAATGTTATGTTCTCATGAATATGATGTGATTGATATTTCTTTTGTTTACCCTTACTGCGCATTTGAGCTCAACCTTTTGTATTTTTTCTTTCCCCAGGTCAGGAAGAAGGTTATTAAGTAGGATATGCCAAAAGGGACACTAGATATGATGAAATAAATGGGAGAAAATGTAGATGATTTATGAACTAGTTGTTTATGTTTCCCAGTTTCTAAAGACACTATACCTATACGGTCCTTTCCTGGTTTTGTTATTTGTTGTAATAAGTGTGCTTCAATTTTGAAGTATTAACAATGTATGTAAAGTATGGGTCATTGTAATGACTATCCATTCTATACTTAATGTATTTAACTATTGATGATGTCTTAGGGAGGCCAAAATTTCCATCTACTATGTCAATTGAGCTATTTATTTTTACTTTTCGATTAAATTATTTATGTTAATATTTTTCATGGACAAAAAATAATCTTTTATCCCAATAAATTATTGTGAATTATTATTTCAACATTATTGAGACAAGGTAAAATAAATATTCTTTAATCCCAACTCTTCATTACCTGGACTCTCATTGAACACCTTATTTCCCTTCTTTCTTGAGTCTAAGAGTGGGTTAGGCTGCAAGTTGTTAATCATGATCTATGAAAAATTATTATGCATGATTATAACATCGTTCACTCTAGTGATAATCCCATTTTATTACTCATTAGTAAATTTTCCATCACATTCCACATTAACCCAATTCCTTATGGTTCTTACCATTGATTAAAACTAAATGAATATTGGGATATATACTTTTCATATAGGAAAATGCCCTAATCAAAAAAATTCAGTTATTGTATTTCTAATTAATGGAACATTATTTTTAATCTATGAATCTTTAGGATTATCTTTATAGACATCAAAATACATATCCTGAGAAATTTTCTTAGGGATCCCAATAATGTTTTCTCATCCTAGTTTCCAAATTATGACTACAAATTTCCTTTGGTACCAACTATAATGACCCACGCTTAACATATATATATATATATGTTACATTAATTTATATGAGTATTTAGATCATTAGAAAAGTATATTCTTGAGGATAGAAATAGTTTACTATATTTGGAAACATTTATAAAAAAATTCTAAATTAGAAAAATTTTATTACTGTTTTCCAAAAAAGATATTCCCCTTCATTAATTCGAATTAAAACATTCTTCCTAACTAATATAAAGGAAACATAAGAAAGGGTGATATAATATTCTCATTAAGGGTAAATTAAGGAGATATGTATGTAAAATATGAGAATAAGGGTATAACAACCTTATAATTACATTTTAAGATCATACCCTTTATATCATAGATTATATACATGAGTCTTGGAAAAAAGATTTCTAGTCTATAAGAAATGAATAGAAAGGGAATTAGGTGAATAAGACATGAGATAATAACATAAAAATAAGACATATAATTTTTGGATACACATAATCATATAAAATTATTCCATATAATTAAAGGAATATTTCCAAAACCTACCCGGGTACTTCATGGGGGAAGCACCTACTGGGTGGGACAGACCACCATACCTTGTCACAACCCTTCCCTTATAGTTGAATGGGTTCACTCAAACCACCGTCTCTTTAGTCAACGTTTATTCCCAAGACCATATTAATAGTAAATTTTCACTCAAAAGTCTATCTTAGTAGTCAAGGTTCACTCCCAAGACCATCTTAGTAGAAAAAGTCATTTACTAAATAGATTTCACTCCCCATTCCATCCATGTATATATCATGTTATATAAATAATTACCCAATCCATTGGAAGTAGATATAGGTCCCATAGATTATGTATTCTATAATGGGTTCACCCAGTTCTATCTAGGCCACCCCATAATATAAGTTGATACAAGCTTACCCGGCACTATCTTGGCCTCCCTATTGTATAAGATATAACAGGATTACATAGAGCTATCTAGGCAACCCCATAATACAGGTTATGTCTATATCCCACAACATGAATAATTTAGAATGAATTATATAAATAATAATCTATAAATCATAATTATTTTCTTGGTCACAAATAATCTTCATTGTATTAATAATAAATTTAAATTAAGTATATTTTAGTAATATATTTATTGATAAAATTTTATTATTCAATAGTTATAATATTTTTTTAATGTATTACAAATTTGTTTTAAATGTATTCTATAAACACAGTTTATAACCTATGATTTTATATATATAAAATGTGTATTGTTCAGAAACCCTATGTTTGAGATAAAATATATGTATCATGTACCCAATGTTGTTAGAAAATTATATTTTATCAACCCTCTACATGGATTAAACCCTATATTTGAGAAAAAGTGAAGTATATATAAATAACCCTACATTAGTTAGGATCCCAAGTTTGAGGAAACAAATGTATGTTACATCAAAACAACCTTTTTGATCAACCATACATTCTAAACACTAGGTTTGGTGTATTTTCATTACATGGAGGAACCCTATGTTTGATTATTCAATGATAGAGTTTGAATAAAATTTATTTTCCATGATTTCTATATTAGTATAAATTAATGTTAAGATATATTCAAATTTATTTTACAAAAGGAATAATGGCTCATAATCAATAGATTAAATCATTCCTATTTTAATAAGAAGTTAGGACTCCCTTGAATAATTTAAATTTTAATGTTTAAGACTTTTTAGGAAACATTTATTTCTTCTAAACAAAAAGAAACTCAATGTCTTCTATGTATATGTCCTCAAATATTTCAAATTTATTAATAAATGTATATTTTTCAATATCTTATTGAATAAAAAACTAGTGAAAAGAATCAAAATATTGAGATACTTTTATTTCTGAGGAAGTTGCATTATGTAGATATGAAAAACCTCATGTTGATTTTTTCTCGTTGACATTGATATTGAAGATCATTCGCAAAAAGGATCCATTCAATGTTATTTATTATTGAATATATTCATATTTGAGGAAAACTATATTTATTCTATTAGTTAGTATTTCTACTGTGATAAAAAATCATTCAATTTAACAAAATCAAATTATTTTGATTTTTTGGATTTTTTGATTCACAAACACAGTTTTGGAAGAGTATCAGCCTCTTAGACTAAGATGTGTAGAAGTAATTTCCATATAATTGATCCAAACGGCTTTGTAAAATATTTATTATATGAGTTTTCAACTTCCTACACTCAATTGTGAAGGTCTTATTATAAGGGGACCTTATTTAGTGAAAATCACGAATCTCATAGACAGGGAATTGGTGTACTGGACTAGAGGATCATTGTGCCATACAAAACTAAAAAAATTGATGTTCTCTTCTTTATAATTTACAAACTATTTAAACTACTTATAGAAGAGAACACTGTATATCTGAAAAAATTACAAAAAATGAAAAAAATAGACTCTATCCTGATTGTTGAAAAGGCACAATTTACCCCCTCTTATGTATCTTTTTATTATTTCAACCTAAAAATTGGAATCAAAGGTGGACTTTTGGATTAATAAGATATATATATATAGCATGATCAAGGTATATGGTCTAGAAAAAGGAAAATGTAAAGGTAAAATCCTAGAGAAGTAATTTCAATGATACATGTTAAATAAGTAAATGTTGATAACTATAGATGTTGGAAATATTGTATGATCATCTATCAAAAAATTGTGGATTTAGAGTATATACGAATATTTTCACTCCCTATAACATTCCTATAAAATCAGATACTTGGTATGATACTAATGAATCTAAGTATGAAATCAATTAAAAAGAAATATATGATATCATATGTGGACATGAAATTGATGAATTAAATCATGTATCCCAATGAACTAATACTTTTTAAATATTCTAGAAAGTCAGTGGTGTATATAAAAGAATTGAGAGTGTTAGAAAAAAGAGGTATGCTACTACCAAACTAAAGATTCACACCATTTGAATGTATGATGGTGAAATAATTTTCTAAATGAATTCATGTTTGATATAAATAATCAGTGATGATGTTTCTTTAAGAGCTGTAATTTTTTAATTAGATCAATAATTTAAAGTATTTATAGTAATACTCTTAAAGTGGAATATGATATCTATAACTATATGAAAATCATCACCAGTTGATGATTTTATAGTAATATAAATAATTGGAACATAGATGATCTATGTATTATAAATTGAAGTTGAAGGTAAAGATCATAACATATAAGAAAGGGGGAATACCACCATTAATGTTACATCTCAGAAACAAGAAATAAAATTGAGGGAATATGTCAAAATATCAAAAGATTCAGAATACTCAAATTCTTAAATGTAATTGGCATAGTTAGCCTGAAAATTTAGATAAGTCTATGGGAAAATAGAGGATTTATAAAATACTTCAAGAAATATGATAAAGTATCCAAATATGTAATATCCTTTGAATTAAAATAGTTGTGTCATATCAGACCAGATTTTCCCCAGTTAAAATAATAAATAATAAAGCTGGAAAATTGAAATCAGAAGAATACTAATTATGAGCATAAATGTATAAATGATATTATGGTTACATGTATTATGTTGGAATACTTTAGAATATATTGAAAATATAATTTATAAAAATAGAAAAAAATATGAAATCAAACATATGCTTTATGGCTATGGAAGAATATGAGGTGCAGTCATATTATTCCTCAACTTCTGATCCTGATATCTTCTCAATTAGAAACTTAGAAGATTATTACTAAATTCAAAAAAAATATGATTTTCTATTAATAAAAAATAGTCATTGAAGAATATTCATACTGTTTTTTAATAGAAAAATATGAAATACTAAAATAATATGAATAATTAAAATAAAATTTTAATAAATCTACATCGAATTGTATTGTTCGTGAAAATAGAATAAAAATATTAAAAACTAAGAGAAATCTGTTAAATGTTCCCCTAGTATTTTAACTAAAGGAAAAAAATAACTAAATGCGATTCTTGAAAAAATATTACTAAAATTGAAAAATAAGGAATAGGAAGCAAGGGATAAACTCAATGTTATATAAGAATTATTTTGTGGCACCTTCTAAAAATTTCAGCAACTTCGATTGTGGAATTAAAGGACATTAATATAATAATTGTTGTTTAATATTTACATTGAAAAGTGAAACTAAATGTGATATTATTTCCATTTTTTTAAGAATATAATTTATATATTGGAAAAATTAGAAAAATATAGATTCCCATAACATTTCTTAATGACACAGCTAGACAAAAAAACATGGGTACCAAAATTAACACTTCTTTAAATAATTTTTCATGAAAAAGAATATAGGAACCAAATTATATATGGTATGAGGATAGTGGATTCTCAATACACATTAATGGAGAGTCCTTGAACATTCATACAATTGAAAAAATTGATGGAGTACTAGTCACCTTTAGAGAAAATACTAAAGGAAAAATAATTGGGTTTTGATAATTTGGAGATATAAAGTAAATTTCAATCAATAAATTGATACATGTTCAAAGACTAAATAATATCCTGATAATAACTTCTCAAATATGTGATGATTTTTTATATATTTATTTCACTAACAATTATTTCTCATTTTTTAATGAAAACTAATTAAATTTATAGCCGCTAAAACTAACAATTTCTTTACCATCAATCGCTTTTCCTTCTGTAAATAAAATGTGTATTTTTTGACTAATTAGAAAAATGAATCCTGGATCAGGCATAGAATATATAGAACCTATAATAAATTTACATTAATCATATTTTATAAGAAACACATTCTTTTTAAATTTATCAGTCATAGATTTGATAATGATATATTCTGTGATGCAAGTAAAATTGGAGACCCACACAAATCATATTTCAAATCAATTAACAAAATTCATACATATAACTCACTAAAACATATCAGTATTGATTTTTTTGGACCATTAAGGATGCATTTTGGGATGGAAATTATATTTTATGTATTGTTTGATTATTTTTCTTGATTTACATGTGTTTATTATCTAAAAATTAAGAGTGAAGAATTCAATATTTTTGAATTATTTTATAAAATTATTAAAAATGAAAAGGGTTTTAAAATAATTTTATTAAGATTTAATCATGGTATTGAATTTGAGAACTAATAATTTAATTCCTTTTGATCAAAATTTGGTATTAAACACACCTTTTCAACACCAATAACACCATAATAAAATGTATTTGCTGAAACAATAAATATAACTATTCAACAGATGGAAGGGACTATGTTGAATAAATATATCCTTCCTACCTATTATTGGGAATAATTTATAAAAACATCTTTCCATATCATGAATAATATTTTAATAATACCCCTTATTAAAATTTCACCATATGAACTTTGGAATAAAAGAAAACCTAAAGTAATGTACATTAACATATTCAGATGAATGATGTATATATTGAATAATAATGAAAGCCATGGTAAATTTGATCCAAAGTCTAATAAAGGAATATTTCTAGGGTATTATACTTCTTTTAAATCTTGCAGAGTGTATAATAAAAATTATAGGATTATTGATTAACTTATTTATGTGATGTTTGATTAATGTGATAATTTCGATAAAATTAATGATCAAATAGTTGACATTGTTGAATAATTTTACAATATGATACGTGTATTCTCTAACATTGGTTTAGAAAATAAAATAAATGAAAGTCAACCCATTCCAGAATAACATAATGTATAAAAACATGAATGTGTCATACCTAGAAATTATATAACCTAAAATATTAATCTATTAGAGACTTTTATAGGAAATATATTTACTTGAATATAAAATAAAATAAATTTTTGTAACTTAGTTGAATTGTATGCATTTCTATCATAAATAGTACCAAAGACAATAGAATAAGATTTAAAAGAATAAAATTAGTTATTTTCTATAAAAGATGAACATAATCAATTAAGTATAATTAATGGTTGGGAACTAGTAGATAAACCATCCAATTATCCCTGTGTTCAGAGCTAATTCTGATATTTTCATGGAGATAATAGGATATGAAGTTTACATTTAAATGGTTGTCCTGACCTGAACGCCCATAAAGTCTTCCCACTATTACGATCATAACATCCAAATGGGTGAACCAAATAACTTGAATGTCTTAAAGATAATATAGAACATATGTAAGAGAATATTTCTCTTCTACAACCCCTCCAGATTCATCTATATTAAATTACAAATTCATATGTCTAAATGGAGGATTAATCTGGATGAATTTTCTGGTCAACTTTGAAACATAAAAATTACCTTGATTTTATCACAATATTTTGACACTCCCATTTAATGGGGATGGAATTTATTGTTGGGTGGTTTATCTAAGTCTCTAAATATTCTTATATAGGGATCCATTGGTGAAGGGAATTGGGAATCAAAGTTTTTCATTCATCCAAGTTTTTCTTTCATCCATTTTATTTATTTCAATTGTAATTTCTGGATTTTGTTTTGTAATCGCACTGTCAATTTATATAATATAAGTTTTTATTTCATGTATAGTATCTTAATAAAATTTCTTCTTCTCATTCAGTTTTTTTTCATTTTTGTCACACATTGATACCGTTGAATTAAGGTGTGAATTTATTCATACCATCACTTTTGAATTCAATCACACAACTGTGGAGTGTTCGTTCTTTTAATATTTATCTTCTTCTTCAATTCTGCCCCTATAAGTCCACTTCCTTCTTTCATTGGTATAATAGCATAAATGGAGGGATAAAAACTTAAGGGTTGATCCACGGGAGTATTAAGGTCTTGGATTGAATGTTTTTTCATATCCTTAATAATTAAATCTTTTCGTTATTCTAGGATTTCATTTGATGAGTTACATTCTTCTTCATCTTACCCAACTTTATTGATCACACATTTTGAGTGCTAGTATTGTATATTTTCTTTGAATTCTCATTAAATTGATCCTCAAAATGAATTGGTGATTGGACTTGGAATTGTGTAGGGATTAAATTGGTGAATGATTTGGAATAATTATCTCATTGTTTTGATATATCTTGAATTAATGACATGAAATTTTCTAAAAAAATAAATTGTTCCAATCCAACCTAAGTTAAACCCCAAGAACAACCCAAAATCAATAATTTTTTAGTTCACATCATTTTTAGTTATTTATTTTTTGAGATATAACTTTCTCAGGACAAGAAAAACTCAAGTTAGGGGTGTGATTAGCCGCTGAAAGCGGCTAATATTTATTTTTAATATCATAATATTCGTGTGTTCCAAAGTCCACAAATATAATTTTCAGTTAATTATAGAAATTTAAAGTAATTTCTCATCATAAGTACAATTCATGTTTAAAATGAAAATATGGGACCAATCAATCATCTATTTTTGGAGGACATTATATTCATTTTTTGAATGTGATATTTTGGGGTATGATTGTTAACTTTGTTTGGAACATTTTTTATTTTAGTATTGATGGATGAATCCCAAGAGAAGATAGAGATTTTTCAGAATGAATGAATAAATTATTTGGACAATGCCTAAATGGTCTAAGGCCTATCAAACCAAAGTGGGTCCCACCAAACAAGCCCAATGTAGATCAAATATTTACTGTAGAAAGAGAAAAATATGTGGATAATTTAATCCAAGGGAGAAAATATAGAATCGCTCATAGGAATCAAGTTTTAATATTAATATGAATATTTATTTTTTTCAAAAAAAAAATTTGTTTCTATTTTTGTTTTGTTTTCTTTTTTCATTGTTTTTACTATTTTTCCATAGTAATTGAAATTGAACTCAATCGAGTCAACCCATGTTGTATGTAATTTTCGATGACCCCTAGGCTTAAATAACATAGGGCACCAAGTGAAGATCACATAGTCAGGAATCATATTGAGTTTACTCAATAAAAAACAAATTCAAATTACCACAAATAGAGATAAGATTCCCAAATAATGGTCCAAAAAACTATAGAGTCACGATCCCTAAGTTTTGGAAGCCGCACAGTTGGAAAAAACATTTTTCAATGTGGCCATTTTTTTATTTTTATTTTATACTAAAATTATAATAAATGTGGCCCTGAACCCTATGCTATGATGAAAGAGACCTAATTATGTAATCTTAGAAAATAGAATTATTTTCTCACCCTGACTTATCTTTTCTCATCCCCGTTTCTCTTCTCTTTTCCCCTTTCATTTTTTGGCTCCCAAAAATCATGATTCCAAATTTCTAAATACATTTAATGGAGTATAATAAACAATATCCCTTCACAAACTAAGTATGGAATCAATTATTAAATCCACATTGGGAATCACCAATCTTTTTTAATTACTTTTATGAACCTTTGAATGAAAACCCCACACCTGATAACATGAATGATTTTTGAGAAGATGAATGTTTAAAATATTAATTTCCATCCCTATCAAGAATGATTGAAAAGATAAATATTGAGGAATTAAATGATTTAAAAACATCTATCAATCCTATCCTTGAAAATATTTATGATAAATTGTGTGAAAAATGGTTAAAATTATTTTCGAAGTTTCATCACTATGCATAGAAATACAAAGTATTGACACTTCTGAGGAACCCATTCCCACTCAGGATGTCATT
Source organism: Viscum album (assembly GCA_963277665.1). Lineage (NCBI taxonomy): Eukaryota > Viridiplantae > Streptophyta > Magnoliopsida > Santalales > Viscaceae > Viscum > Viscum album. Next base: position 345,557,450 of record OY728156.1, read on the forward strand.
TTTTCATCACTGATAGAATAATATTTTATCCCAAAAACCACTCATGAATTTAAAAAAGAACTATCGTTTGGATATGGGATAACTGAAGAAGATCAAATAAATGTTGAAGGGTATTTAAATAAGGAGGAAATTAATATTTTGGATTCACAAGGGGAAAATTTGCCATCATGGATTGAGTGTCAGAAATATTTCTCTAATAATGATTTTTTAGGTTCGTAGATCATTAAACCATTGGGAGAGATAAAAAATATCGAGTTTATACCCACTCGTGACATTCAAATGGACAATTTTGGGGATGAATAATATTTTCAAAATGAACTAATTCTTTTAAATTTTTTATAGAATAAACAAATTTGGATTCAAATTTCCATTCTTCTTTAGAAAAATTCAATCAAAATGAACTCAATGTTATTATCCTTCCTTTCGTGCTCAAGAATCCCTCCATTTATGAGAACCAAGACCATTCAATTATCATCCATTTTCATCAAGAATCCCACAAAGGAATAATGGTTCTTAAAATATTATGAAAGACTCCAGATAAAACTCAATCAACCATTACCAAAATTACATAGACTTTCACACTCATTGATAAACATGGGATTTCACATGAAACAAATTCTAATAAAATAATTAATCTCAATCTTATTTAAGTGTAGAAAAATGGGGTCCAAAAATGTTGAAATATTGAATTGGATAATTTGGGGGGTCTAAGTAGAGCATGTGATGTTAAAAAAAGTGTTTCATGGGAGGGAACCCATGGTTTTTATTTTTCCAATAATTTTAAATCATCTTTATTTTTTTTGTTTTGAAATTTAAAAAATTACCATAGACTATGGATATATTTTTATCTTATGAGTAAGGATGGGTTTAAAAGGGGAGCTCCATATTCATTCATGTCACGTGGTGTGATCCCTGAGTAATACCTTACCCAGAAATTAAAAAAAAGACAATATATCCTCAGTTTGATTTATTTTTATGTGTTTGTAGGTTAAAAATATGAATATAATAGTAGCTTTGACTTTTTAAATGTTCTTCTATTATGATTATAGATGGGAATTAAAGAGGATCACCATATTAATTCGTGTCATGTAGCGTGATCTCTGAGTTATACCTTACCCATAAATTTAAAAATAAGACAATGTATCATCATTTTATTTTATTTTATATTGTTTTTTTGATTTTTTATGTTAAAAAAATACAAAAAAATAAAATAAAAAAAAATTAAAAGTTATAGGTCGTGGGGAAAAGCTCGTCACAATCATCCAAGCCACCGGTACATGAACCAAAGACTAAAGGGAGACCGGGGAATGCACTTTCAACATCAACCACCTGGTGAATTCATTCCATGATTCTCATTTTTAATTTCCTCTTCAAACACATCTCCCATACCCCCTTCTATGATTTCTTTAAAAACTAGGGGCAGTGTTATTATATGTTAGGGGGAGATGAAATAAAAAAAATTGATTTTCTATTAATAAGAAAATGTGTGGAAATACAAATTCCAATAACCTTGAACATGATAACACACTTTTAAAACTCTGAAATTGGATATCAAATGATTTTTCATGCCTTTATTCTGATTTTAAAGAAAGTTTTAGTTCATTAGCATATATTTTGTAAGGTGTGGTTGTTTGATGTGATTTTTCACCATTTATATTTTCATCCATTTAATAATAATAAAATACAATGCATGTATTCTTGATTATGGGGTATTATTTTGAGTTCATGGGGTCCCATAATAAATGGCATAGGTTTGGTGATCATTTTAATTTTAACATGCGTATTCAAAAAACAATTGTGCATAGAGCAATGTATTGACCTAATTTATGGCTTTGAGTACATGGGGATCGTGAATCCATAGTTTTTTGGTCCATAGTTGGGAATTTTATCTCAATTTTTTGTGATTTGAATTTTTGATTTCATTGATTAAACGTGAGATGATTCCTGAGTATGTGAGATTCACTTGGTTCCCTAAGGTCTTTGATATTGGGATTCATCATAAAAGTCTTTCTACATGATTTGACTCGATAGACTTAAATTTAAGTTACCATGGAAAATTTCAAAAAAGAAAATAAAAAATAGAACAAAAAAATAAAAAAAAATTGAAAAAAAAATATTCATCTTAATATTAAAATTTGACTCCACCTAGCGCTTCCATTTTCCCCCTTGAATAAAAATTAACCCCAATTTATATTGTTATGCACAAAAATTCATCGTGATAAATTGAAATTGGATAAAATATGGAGATGAATTTGAACAAAGGAATGGGATTGGTCTTGGGTCTCGCTTTTGTTTGATGGGGCTTAGGCCCATTATGCTTTGTCTAGAAATTTTTTCTCTCATGAAGAAAAATATCCATATTATCTTGGGATTCATCCATAAATACTAAATTATAAAATGTTCCAAACAACATGGTCAATCGTATCCCAAAATATAAAATTCAAAAAATTAATACAATGTTCTCCACAAACATATGATTTATTGGACCTAGATTTTCATTTTTAACATGAATTGAACTTAAGATGGGAAATGAAGTTCAATTTATATAATGCACTAAAAATTATGTTTGTAGACTTTGTAAAACATGAATATTAAGATATCAACAATGAAAATTGGCCGCTTTCATCAGCTAATCACTATATTAAATGAAATATGAATCCATTTAGCTTATGCATCTCATATGAGTTTTAAATTATAATATATGGATGTTAAATATTAAATTTTAAATGTATATCTAATGAAAGAAGTTTATATAGAGCAACCACTGACTTTTGAAAACTCTTATCTACCAAATTCATTTTTTAAAATTACTAATTCACATTATGTCCTTAAATAACCCAAATCATGGTATGAATGAGGAATCTTTTTTATAGGATAATAGACCTTCTATATAATTATAAAATCCAATAATTTTTAAGAAAACTATTGGTTTTAATATATTAAATTTAAAAATTTATTTAGATAATCTTATTTTAGGATCAAAAAATAATAATATTTGTAATTATTTTCCAAATATTTTGAAAAAAGAATTTGAAATGAGAATTTTGGGAGAATTAAATTTCATTCAATGATTTCAGATTTATCAAAACGATTATGGAAATTTTTTAAATCTAATAAGATACATTATTAATTTATTAAAAACATTTGGACTATAATACAGTAATACATATGTAACTCCTATGTGTACTATTGTAAAACATGATTTTGATAAAGCTAATAAACCAATTGAAAACATTTTATACATAGCTATGATTGGAAGTTTTTTTATATATTACTCATATCCCACCAAACATAATGTATTTTGTATGTTTATGTACTAGATTTCATGGAACCCTAAAATAATCACATCCAACTGCTGTTAAATGAATTTTTAGATATTTAAAAATAAATATATTTTAATCTCTACTTTACTAAAAAACTTATGATTTTAATTTAATCTTTAATTCTGATTATTATTTTGTAGGATATATATGATATTAAAAAATAACATGAGGAACACCTCACATTATAGTAAAATATTTTGTGTTATGTTCGATTAATAAAAAACATTGAGTTTCTCTATTAACAGAAAATAGAGAATATTTTTCTATATGCATTTTTGTGCACAAATGTTGTAGATGTGACACACCTTACTAGAAAATGAACATAAATTTAATAATATAGGTAGTTTATGTGATAATACTAGTTCAATTAACATTCCAAAAAGTACAATAATTCATTAAAGAGACAAGAATATTTATATAAGGCATAATTTTCTAAGACATCATGCTCATAAAAAGGATATATATTTAGAGTTTCTAAATAATAAATATCAAAATATTGGTACTTTTACTAAACAACTTCCCACTCCATGTTTTGATTTTATTATGGGGTTGTTGGGAATATTTAATTTCAAATAAATGGTCGTTAATTTACTTAGCTAACATTTGTATTGGTATTTTTATTTGTTTAGCTATTTATTTATTTATTTATTTATATCCCATTTAAATGAAAATTGGAATTTGTTTCATTTTCTAAAATGTGTTAAATTTCAAAATAAAACTAATAATGATTAAAATTATTAAATTGTCTTGAGAAACATGAAATTTATCACTCAAATCCTTCAGAAATCCATTCATCTATATATTTCTTTTATATACCCTTTGATTTTGAAACATATTTCCTTCTAGATCTCTCAACTTTCTATGAGACACTAAAATATAAACCTTCTACATTTATATTCACATAAATGTCAAAGAATAAGAGGATAAATGAAGGTGTACCTAGTGACATTAAATGATAGCTTATCTCCTTCAGAAAAATTCTTCATGGAAATGTTTTTTATTTTAACTAGATTTATCAGACAAAAATTTTCTAAAAAAATCCATCATATTTCACTATTTGGAATTTCTTTTAATGTAGAATATACTAAATTTATTTTTCATCTAGAATTAAATTAGTTCTAAAATAATTTTTAGTTTTTTTTCAAAAAAACTAAGAATATCATCACATAAAATGTAGATGATACGGAATTTTCTACTGCCCCTATAGAAATTTTATATATTTGTAATTCTACTCAAGAATTAGTGTTTCATTTTTAATCTTTATTGATAGAAATTTTGGAAACAAATTCCGAATATATTATTTCATTTCACTTTTCCTCTACTCAAATTTGGAAAAAGATTTTTAATGATCATAAGGCTTACTATAAGGTACTGGTCAAGTTCATCGAGTCTGCAATCCTCCGGAGAATTTCCAGATTATAAAATATTATTTATCCTATATTTTTTATATTGTTCTTGTACATTAGTGATATCAAGATAAACATCCCTAGTTATAGGATTTGATATCTGAATCACTTCTTTATTTCATAGGCACATATGTCTTTTTATCCTTATGGTCAAATTATTTCTCTTCTTTTGTATATAAATAATAACATTCTTCATCTGGATGTTTAAACTAAGTGTCACCATAACAAAAATCTCCATGATGGTAATTTAATAATGTTTGGTTTCGTCTAGAGTGTAGTTAAAGGAAAAAAATTCCCATTTTAGGATGATGAGTAAAAAAATCTGGACATGTTTTTCCAAGTGAGTATTAAAATTTGATATCAGTTGGATTAGTTCATCTACGAAAAGTGGATTTTGTAGATTCCAATGTATAATATTTTGTTTGATGAATAAAAATAGACCGTTGATACAATACTATTAATCAGTATTTTTTACATCCTAAATAAGTAGACATTTTAGTTCTTGTCACCCGGCCTAGAAGTAGAGAAGAACACGCTGATGAGAACCTTAAAGAAGACACTCACTACTGAAAAAAAAGACTATACCAATAGTTTGGAACCATTCTAATAGTCCCAAAAAAGGTTGTTATAGTCTATACCAATGGTTTGGAGGATCACAAGATACTAATTTATTGGTATAGACTTATAGAAATGGGTTTTAAAACCCTAGTTATAGGTAATGTAAAAATAAAGTGATAGTTGAGGTTTGAACCGAGAACCTCCAACTTATATATCAAAGTCCTCATCACTAACTTGTAACAATCATTTTGAATAAAACATGATGAACACACAAACACACACACACACACACACATATATATATATATACCAATAATTTATATTTTGATGTATATAATTATATTTCACAATATAATTCTACAAAATTTGGGGAACTATACCAATGGTACTATAAATGGTTTGTATAATTCCCCAAAGTTTTTGGGACCTATACCAATGGTTTTCCAAAACCGTAGGTATAAGTGTTGTATAAGGAATCGATACCAATGGTTCTTACATAATAGTTAGTGTATAGGGATCTTATACCTGCTATTTTTTCAGAACCATGGGTATAGTTTTTTTTTTGAGCTGCCTATGCCCATTATTTTTTTTAAATGTGGGTATGGGGTTTGTGTGAGGAACATATGCCCATGGTTTTTCCAAAATCGTCAGAATAAGATTTGTTTGAGGCATCTATCTCTAGTGTTTTTTCAAAATCATGGGTACAAGGTTTTGTTTGGGGCATATATCCCCACAATTCTTCTAAAATCATGGGTTCAGTGTTAAGAAATGTTTCTTATACCCATCGTTTCAGAAAAAAAATATATGGGTTCGTTTTTTCATTAACCCAGTTATACCCACAGTTTTTCCAAAACCATAGGTATAGGTTCCCTATACAAACTATTTTTAAATAAATTTTGTTTAGGACCATTTTTAAAAATTAAATTTCTAATAGTGATTACTACACCTAGAGTGGAAACTGCAATAATATTTTTTGGAGAAATAATCAATCCTAAGGAAAATCTAGCTGACATTCATCAGTATGATAAAAATATATCTCCTAAAAAAATAAATCATTCAGAAAATTGCTCATATATATAAGAAAATTCAAATTTTATTACTTAAAACGCCCATGATTGTTGACAATCCAATAGTATTTACCAATTCAGAATCCTTTTTTATAACAACATAAATTAATGAAGAGAATATATAAGTTCTCGATAAAATTTCTTTCTATTCTAGTGAGAAAAATATAAGAACAAAATTAGTTGTAATAGAAATAGCCCAGAAATCATGATACTGAGAAGAATATTCTTACGATTAATTGAATCATTAGATAGAATATACAGTAATCATGTTTAACATGATATAGGGGTAAAACTTTTGTTTAGAACATGAGTTGGAATATGCAAGAAAAACATTAGGTTATTTAATGAATTAAACTATTTATATTAAGAATTCAAATCTATTTCAGTTCATCTACTTAATTTAGGTGAAAATTCAGTTTCCCAGATATATTTTTATTCTTTTCAATGATAAATGATAGATTATTTGGGAAAAAACATAGAATAATCATCCTCAAACACATATTTCTGGGAATTTTATTTTTTTAAGTCAGTTTGAATCATTGAGGAATAGCTATAAAATATTTATAGACTATCCCTATACCTCTCAGAAATTAGAATATTTAATTATGAGGATTTAAAAAAATACTTCTATGATGTCCGATATGAATGATAGACTTTAGTCACTCTAGTGTAATACTTAACCAATGAATGTACTGTTAGATAATCCAAGAAAACATGTTGATAAGTTTACCTTAATTGAACATTAAATTAGAGTAAATCTCAATCAGTTAGGTGAAAATATTACCATTTTTTTATGATTTAATAAAATATTCATGAATTTTATAAATTCATTCTGATTGAATGTTTAAATATATGTACGGACTCAAGAGTTTCGATAATAAAATTGGCTGACAACCTTTCTTAAATTTAATAGCCTAAATTGTTGAACTAATGGAATATCTTTAGGCATTCCAAGCTTCACCAGAGCACAAAAACCCTTTAAAAACAAACTCTTTACCATCAACCAACCCTTATATTAATAAATTTCTTATCCAACGTTCCACTTGTAATCATAAAAAACTATTAAATAAAAATTATTTTTATTAATATCTCTATTTTTCATTATTTTTTTCATTTATACTTCAAAAATACATGTATTATTTTTATCTTCAGTATAATATAACATTCATTAATCATTCGTTCCAATATTGAATGTGTTTTAATTCATTTTAATATACATTATTTTTTATATTACAAAAATTTGAGAAAATTGGGTGAGCAAAAAAATCTTACCTCTATTACCCATTTATGATTTTAATTAAATGAAGTGAATTTTACTCTGTCAAATAAAGTACTATAAACTATAATCACTATATCTTTTTAAACATACTATTTCATTTCTATTTAAAATTCTTATATTTTATATGTAATCTTATATTTTTTGTGATCATCTATAAGGGGGATATTTTTTGTAATGTACTTCCTCAAAAATACTCTATAAATATTATTGATTTTTATTCTCACAATTACACATATTTTTTTACTAAAAACATTAATTTAAGTATTTTTATGGAATATATTTATTGAAAAAATTATATGATTTATGAGTGATAAAATTTTTTAAATTATTTTGAAGTTTTTTGGAATGAATTTTGGAAACAATGTTCATACCATATGTCTGTAAGTATAAGCATAGTGTATTGTTCAGAAGCCCTATGTTTGGGATAACATGTATGAATCATGTACCCAACATTTTTGGGAAATTATTGTTTATCAATCCTATATTAGGATGAAATTGTTTGTTTGATACAAGGGAAATTATGGATAAACAACCCTACATTATAAATGAACCCAATGTTTGAGAAAACAAATGTATGGTACATTAATCCTAGTTTTGTGATCAATCATACATTGTGTACCCCACCTTTAGAGTTATTTCATTATATGGTGGAACCCTATATTTGAATTTTAAATGAAAGATTTTTAATTAATGATATTTTCTGTTCTTACTGCAATGGTCTCTACAGATGTAAAGATCTACTAAAATATTTTTTATTACCAATTTGAAGTCTTGCAGTCAATGGAGTAAATCAATCAAATTTATAATAGAAGTCATGAGTCCCTTGAATGATTTTAATTTGAATGATTCAAATTTTCTTGGAAGCATTTTTTGATTTTCTCAACCAAGAGAAGGAAAAAGTATTCCATATATATGACCAAAAGTGTTTTCTAATTATGTATGACTGTATACTTTTAAATATATCCATTAATATTGAACTATGTAATAGAAACAAAATATCAAGTTACTCTGTAATTTTTCAATGTATCTACATTTCAAATATATAAAAACCCTCATGATACAAGTTGTTTGTTGCCATAGTTATTGAAGATAATTTGCAAATAGGATCTCTAAAAGGGTATTCCTTATTTAAGATATTTATATTTGAAGGTAAAAACATGTATTCTGTCAGTTTCTTCTATAAATATTACCAATAACCTTTCAATTACTCCAAATCAAACTTTATTGATTAATTGGAGTTTCTGTTAGTCGGATCTAATCATGGAATAGTACCAGCTTCTTGACTAAGATGTGTAGAAACCGGTTCACCGTAAAATAACCAAAAGGCTATGTAAAACCCTCATTGTAAAAGTTTTGAATTTCATGACATCAATTGTTAAGGAATTATTATTAGAGGATATTGTTTAGTTAAATCACCATGATAAGAGATAGAGAGTGTTGGTGGAGAGGATTTGGGGATCATTATGCCCTGAACTACTATGAATTGTTTATTTCTTTAATGTTCATCCACTACTCAAATTACATATTGAATAGAATGATGCATATCTACTTAAATCGCAAATAACACTAAAAGATAGAATCTTTCAAGATTATCAAAAAGAAATAATTAAACCCCCACTTTAATATCTTTGTATTATTCCAATTAAACATAATGAGTATAGGTATTTCATATCATCATAAAACTCATAAAAACAATTTTATCTCAAAACATGATTAACTCATGGAAAATAAATTATATTTATGTTAATGTATTCAAAATGTGATTAGAATATAGAAAATAAATGGGTGTCATAATTATTTCTTTGAAACAATATTGAATCAACGAAATGAAATGAGTTTAATAAACATCATTTCATTCAATCATAAATAATTCAGATAATTAATGTGAATGGTATAATTGGATAAAATTACCAATAAATCATAACATATACCAAAGGATGTCATCTCATTTGGATAAAGATCTTGAAATATTTCTTGGAACATTTTGAAAGGAAAATAATGATTCTTAAAAATAACTTCTTAAATCATTCCACGTTTCTAGAATACATTTCTTTGAAACCCAAAATGAAAAAAATAATGGAATATTTTAAAACCCACTAAAACATTTCATAAGGAAAATATCTATTCTTCCTTGAAAAATTATTTTAAACACATAAATAATTTAAAAAAATCATTTAAAACAAAAATGAAATCTTATAATGTAATCTTTAAAAAAATTAAAAACATTTCTTTGAAAATAACAATGAAAAACTATAAATAAATCTTGATAATGTTTTTAAAACCATTTCATTAAAAATAAATTTTATAACTAATAATGAAATCCTAAAAAAATTGAAATCATTTTCTTTGAAAATAACATTTAAAACATATAAATTGGGATTCAAATAAATTTGAAAACTATTTCTTTAAAAATAACTTTGAAAACATATAAATTAATATTGAAGATGTTTTGAAAAATATTTCTTTGAAAATAAATTAAAATGCTTATTAAACCTAAAACATTTTTTTAAAACATTTTTCATTAAAAAAAACATTATAATAAAATGAATTTATTGAAAATTAGGGGAAAATTTTCATAAAAATAAATATTTTAAACAATCAAAGGAATCATAAATAAAATTAATTTCATGAAGTTGTATAATTCCATACATACCAAACATTCCTTTTGTGTTGTAAATTTTTTTTGAAAAGTTTCTTAATAGGATCCTAAGATGAAGATTCCTTTCTAAAACCCATTTTTTTAAAATGTAAAAGATTGGTAATTTCTTCTGACAGATAACATATAATAATAGAAGAAGATTTTTGAAAACATTTTTAAAAAATATTGTTTTGAAAGAACACTTAAATATGACAAAAAATATAAATAAAGATGTATTTTCTTAAGAGTATTTTATTCATTATCTTAAGTATCAAATAGTATAAAAATGGTAAAATTTCATACACATATCATTAAAAATTAGAGGAAAATAAATTTAATGAGAACTCATGAGATATGGATCATAATATTTCATTAATGAAATAATAATCATAAATGATCTTGATAAACGATAAAATTTTTACAATTAACTATTACCACTTCGGTAACTTTTCACACATAATACCCGTGAAATAATCTCATTGAATTGGACATAAAATATTGTGAAAACAATTATTATTATAATATAACTATTTAAAGGACAGTATATACACACCTTAGAAAAATATAGGTTCATCAAATTTCATATATCATAGAGAATGAAAATTGAGACAAAAATGACTTTACCGATTTGGTATCATTTTAACCATGAAAACCATAAAATAAAGATCATAAAATTGATATGTAAATACCAAAAAATGAATTTATAATAATAATATAATAAATTCATGTCTATTATATACGCCGTATTAAATAAATGAGTGGTTAATAAGGAATAAGTATCACATAAAGAAAAGGGAAATGAGAAAACGCTAACCTTATGTGTTGACATTATTTGAACATGTTTAAACCTCATGCATAATAAATATAATTTTACTATAAATCTAAAAAATATCCATATTATTGTATATAATACCATATATTATTTTTTATGACTTTATATTTCCAGTTTATTAACTATTAAATGTTAATGTTATATTCTGTATAATATCTGCTTTATTTTTGTTTATGTGTTTAATTGTTATTCTCAATCCTCTTAATTGGATCATGAATTAATTATTTAAATAATTAAAAACATGGTTTATATATATCCTATATATTAAGTATATATATATTTATAATAATCTATTCTATATAGAAATATGAAATAGAATACACAGTATAAGGAGACGGTAGGTCGTACATATGAATGAACATTGTTTCCATTTTATTTATGTATTGAATGAAAAAATGTAAATTATATATGTGTATATATATATATATATTATCATTATATAATAATTTTTATTTCAACTATATCATAAAAGTTTACTAAATCCATATTTAATATGTTCCCTACAAAGTGTGAATGAGTTACATCACCTTGTGGAGGCAGTAGTCCACATATCCACACACAAAGTTATCGTATTTACACAAAATGAATAGGATGAATGTATGTCTAATATAATACTTAAATAAGAATAAATACATATTTAATATAATATATATAATATGAAAACATTATTTCCCTAATAATTCCAATCCATGAGAGGAGGTAAAGGAAAAATGAACAACATTATTTCGTGAGGCAGTAGCCTATTTTACTAACAAATTGTAAGTTTGTTACCCATTTAATGGATGTTTTTATAGGTGTAGGTAGAAAAAATATAATTAAAACATATCAATATATATATTACTCATGGTTTATTATATTTTCATGGAATAATAATAATTTCTGGTGTTTATAATGATAATAAAATAGAAGATCTTGTGGAAAGATGTTACCTCTTCTTTGGGTAACACCTTTTGGTTTTCACCAAATTAAACCCTTAATCAAATTTATTCCCAATGTGAGGCATCTAGAATTATAGGATAAAATTTTAGAGGATATTTATTAGGTTTTTTTAGAGACATGGGTTTTTATAGGTGTGAATAACTAATGAGTTGAGTTTCCTTTTTATAGTGGAGGTGGAGTGGAACTCTTACAAATATAAATGGAAAACACTGTTGAGAAGTACACCTTATATCATATGCATCAAATAATTGTCAATATTCATGAAAGTAGTTGATTTTTTGACATATTTCCATTCATTTTCTTTTTTACATGTTTCTAGGTTATAAAGACCCTTTAATTAATGTTTAACCAATAAGTAATCTTGTTTTTACCTTAGTCTACGTAATTAATTTTAATTAGATTCACTAAACTTTTGGTCAAAACACAAAATTGAAAATAATAGAAATAAAAAATTATTTTTAATAAAAATATTTAATCAAATTTTCTAAATTCCAAGAACATAAGTAAAGAAACTAATTGAAATATAATCTTATAGATGGGACGAAACAATGGATTTTTAAAGTGGAAATGTTCAAAAGTTTCAATAACATTTAAATAAAAATTCTTTGTATAATTTATTCCAATAACATATATGGGATTTATTAATGTATATTTTATTTAAATATACTTTAAAAATAATTTAATATATAATTATTTGTATATATAAATTATATGGAAAGTCAATTTTCAATAAAATTTCAATGTTTTTTCACTATTCATAAAAATAAGAAACATCTCTGAAAAATACCAAAAAATCACCCAAAGTAAATTTTGATATCCATATTTCAAAACTAATTTTTATTTTCTTAAGAAAATAATAAATGTTTTAATAGTTATATTAAAAATGCATTTGAATTTATAACGTGGTTAATTTTCCTTTTAGAAAAATATATAACTTTATGCATAAAATTGGTTTTATTATTATTTATTTTATCAAAAACACATAATATTAATATTAATTAGTTGAATTAGTATAATATATATATATATATATAATTAAACTCATTTATCAAGAGTGGATTAAATAATTATTGAGGCAAAATTTGTTTTATTTCATAATTTCAGTTTCCCAACATCAAATTTCTTATATTTTCACAAGGGTTTTATTTTCATTTCTATTTAATTGGTCATAAAATATTATTCTTATATACATGTGTAAACCCTATTATTATAATTTATTTAATATTTTTTATAACTCTCACTTCAAAATCTAGTTAAAAACATTATAAATATTTTAATAATAAATTTAATGTTACATTGTAGTTTGGTAAAACTGGGACTTTCAAGTAATGCATGCTATCGAAGGAACTCAGAATTGTGTCTAACATAAGATAAATATAATCTTGTGTGTTCCATGATTTAATATAATTGTTTCATGTAGTGAATTCATGACATTATGTTACGTAATATATGTGAATTACTTGGAGCATTCATGTAAAACAAGTTATATTTAGTGTTGTGTGAAATGAGGAATATTGAAAAGATTTAATTAATTCAAAAATACAAAACATATCATGGTATTACATTCATCCACCCTTAAAATTAATTTATCCATTAAGTTCACCCCAGTTATCAAAGGATTAATACTCATAATTTCCTTTCTTTGAAATCTACATCGTAAAAGTTAATACTATGAATTCCATTAAAAAAGAAATGTGGGTACCATAATGGTTACCCTAGGTAACTCATAACTAGGTTTCTGCATAAAAAAATATAGGATTCATGTGAAAACATCGAAATGGAATAGAAATATCACTATAACATTCTAATAGGGAGTGATAGAGTGAATGGTAAGGAGAAAGTTGAGAATAGAATAGCCATAACCCATAGATGATTAAAAAATGTCATTGTTATCATAAAATTTGATGAGTACATGATAATATTTTATTTCAGGGAACATTTTACTAAAGTTGAAAACTTTTCTGGAAAATATATACTTACATGATTTCTGAAAAAATTCACCCTTTTTGTGACTTGATCAATTTCCACATCCTATATTAATCCAAAAAATTAATGTGAATCTTTTGTTCTTTAAGTTCTAAAAAATCATGACATAGAATGATAAGTAATTTTATCTTTTTATAGCTAGAATCATAATAAAAAGATTCAAACAAGTTATCATTAAGTGTAAATCCCCTGATGGAGAGATAATAATTGAATCTCTAAAACCTCGTATAAATTTTAACTCAAACCATTCGACACATGGTTAAACTTATAACCCTCAGGAAATATGTATTTCCAAAACATAAGGTCACTAAATTTCTCAAAAACATCTTGGAATGTTTCCCTAATACATCATAAATTAACTCTTGTTTATCATACACTAAACATGTGAATTCCTTCATCTTATATTCTCTTGAGACATGGTAATTAACATAAATCATTATTGAGAACATGAATTTTTTAGTTTCCAATTTTTACTAGATCAATCCCTAAAATCCAAAAATGATGTAAACTCGTCCATGATAGCACAAACTACGATTAAAACAAATTATTTATTTGTTCTAATATAATCAATATTTTCAACTTTACTTATTCAAATATAATATATCCTTATAAAAACATCATTATCCCAATATAAATAAGATATTAAGCGTAATCTTCTCTTAGCCAAATGTCACCTTGTAATTAAATTACTTTTCTAGTCCATCAGAACCATTAAATATATTATTATAAATTCTTTGAAAAAAATAAACGGAATAATCCTTTTATATTTCACAATTTCTATAACATACTTATTTAATCCAAATAAATAAAGACACTAATTATTCCATTTCATCCATAATCCATTAATAAGGTTACCTCATCATATTATATAATACCAATTTCCTTACACATTTCACTTATACTATCATTATCATAAGTAATATAACAATTATTTATACTACCTTGCTGGTTATATTCATGACCTCTCCACTTGGGACATTGATTTTCATAATGACCATTTATTCCGAACTAAAATCATTAAACCATAAATTATGAGTTAGGGGTCCAAAATTCCAATCCATTTCTTTAACCAAACTCTTAATTTTTTATTTGAAGTTACTTGCTTTGTGTCCTTATATTGCACATTCAAAACATATTTTTATTCCTATAAGACATTACCATGGGTTATTCATTCTACATACCTTGCACAAATGAAACTGTAACATCTTTCTTCTATGGTTCCAATTACCCAAACTCTCATCAAACTCATTCTTCTCTTATTTGGTGAGTTTGAGAGTGGATTAAGTTACATGATGTTAATCATATTCTATGAAAAATGATTAGGCATGGTCACAACATCATTCCCTCCAATGACCATCCCATTTAACATATAATCATAAAATTTTCCATCCCATTCAGTGTTTACCTAGTTCCTTTTGGTTCCCACTATTTACTAAATCCATAAAGCACACTTTCAGTACCCTTATCACAGAGGAAAACTACCAAATCAAGAAAATCACTTATGGGATGCTTTATTCATGGCATATTATTTTAAATATATTAATCCTTATAGTTATACTTAGATATATCCCTATATATATAAATTTAAATATCCCTAGGGATACCACTATAGTTTTCTCATCATAGTTTCCAAAGGACGAATAAACCATTCCTTTCATACCAACTATTAAAACCCATTCTTAACATACTTTTACATAAAATTAATTTTGAAGAATATTTAGCACATTACAAAATTACATGTCGAAGGACCGTAATAGTTTGGTTTCATTGAAAACATGGTGAAAAATAGTCTAACATGGTGAATGATATTCGTTGTTTCCCAAAAATATCTTCCACATTTTTACTTATACATAAATCCTTTCTTTATAACCTAGGAAATTAATCATAAGAAATGGTGAGCTCAGATGCTCAGTAAGGGTAAATAAAAGAGATACATAAGCATAAAATGATCATAAGTGTGTTAGAACAATAGTATACCTTTTGAATTTCATACCCTATATATCATGGATCATATACATTAGTTATTGAATAAACATTGAATGCTAATAAGACATGAATAAAAATGGAGTCAATGTCATAATCCATGAGATCAGAACATATGAATTAGACATAAAGTTTTTGGTATACACATAATCATATAAAATGATTTTACATAGGTTAAGGATTATTTCCAAAACCTACCAGGGTACTTCATGGGGGATACACCTACTGGGTGGGACACACCACTATCCCCAGTTGTAGCCCCTTCTTTTTGGTGGAATGGGTTTAATCCCTAACCTATCTTAGTATTTAAGGTTCACTCCAAAGATCATCTTAGTAGTTAAATCTCACTTCCAAGACCATGTTAGTATTAAGGGTTCACTATTAAGACTAGATTTCTAAAAAATCATTTACTGAACCAATTTATATCTCAGTTCCATCCATAAATATCTCATGAGATATAAATCATTTCCAAATGCATTGGGGTTTATATTAGTCTTACATATCATATAAGTTATAATCAGTTCACCTTGTGGTATTTATGACACCCCAATATATAATCTATAACAAGCTTATCAAGAATTATATAGGACACCCAATTCTAAAAGTTGTATTGGGCTTATCCAACGCAATCTAAGACACCCCATCATACATGATATTTCTATGAACCAAAACATGAACAAAGTACATAGAGCTAACATATAATCCTAAAAAACTCATAAAAATAATTATTCATTCCAAAAAAGATTATCCCAATGAAAATAAACGGGTTTCATGTCAATATCATTGAAATAGGATTATCCCATGAAAAAAAATTGATTTCCTAAAAATTTATTTTACATATGATTAAATTGGGGGAAATAATAATTTTTTATAAAAATCATTTCATCAAAACATAAACCATTTAGATAAAAAATATGAATGGTATCATTGGATCATAACCCTATAAAACTATAAATTGTATTAATGTATGTTGTCATATATGGATAAGAATACTGAATGCTTACATGGAATATTTCTAAAGGAAAACAATCATTCTTTAAAATTATTTTTTAAAACATGAAACATTTTCAAAATCATTTTATTGGAAACCACTTTTAAAAATATATAATTAAATCTTTCTAAAAACACTAAAACATTTCTTGTAAAAAATATCCTTTCTTATTTTAGAAATTATCTTTTAAAATAGAAAGCATTTTTAAAACCATTTTCACTAAAAATAATCTGAAAACTTATAATAGAAGCTTTAAAACTGCTCAAAACCCTTTTATTTGAAAATAACATTAAAAACATATAAAGGAAGCTTGAAAAAGTTTTTAAAACCATTTTTGAAAATAACATTTAAATATTATAATATAATATTGAAAACAATTTCTTTGAAAATAACTATCAAAACATATAAACTATGATTGAACACTTTTTTAAAAATATTTCATTGAAAATAAATTTGAAAACTAATGAAATAAAAATCAAATCATTTTGAAAAATATTTATTTTAAAATAACTTTGAAAACATATCAAGGATGATTTGAAAATTATTTAAAACCCAACTTGAAAAGAAAACTTTTAAAAAACAATATTTGAAAACCAATTTAGAAACACTAAATTTACCTAATATTAAGAAAAATAGTTTTTGTAAAAAAATCCCTATTTTATTTCAAATTATGCTACCATGTAAGTATGGTCATTAATGTGGAAAATTGCATACATACCAAACATTCCTTTTGTGGCGTAGAATGTTTTGAAAGGTGCCTCGATCAGAAAATGACATGAAGATAACCTCTTAAACCTCATTTTTAACTGGAAATGAATGGGTAATTTTATTAAAATTAAACATTGTATAATAGTATAAAATGATTAAAACTATTTTTAGAAAACATGGTTTTGGAAGAACACGGTTCTCCAACCAAAAAGATAAATAATGTCTGGTTTTAAAAAACATTTTCTAGATTATATTATGTACTAAATAGTGTGAAATGGTCCCAATACATAAAAATATAATGAATAACCATAAGAGAATAAATTCCATGAGAATTATTGAGATATTTATCATAATATCTCTCTAATATAAGCATAATCACAAACAAACCTGATAAACAATGATATTTTAACAAATATTTATTACCAATTTAGTATCATTGAATTATACTTCACATGAAATAATAACATTAAATTTATAATATAATATTATTAAAATAATTTAATTAATGATATAATATTTTAAATGGATGTATATAAACCCCATAGTAAAATATAACTGTATAACAGGACTTGTATCTCTAGGAAACAAAATTAAGACAAAAATTAATTTACCAGTTGGTAACATTTGAACTATAAATACCATGAATGAAATATTGTAAAATTGATTTTTAAATTCCAAAAAAAATAATTACTAGAATAATATAATTTATTCATGGAAAATATAAACACCACATAAAATTAATTAATGGTGAATAAGTCATAAGTCTCACAAAAATAAAAGTGAGTTGAGAAAACTCTTACCTCAAGACTTGAATTTCTTCATACATGTGAAAACATTCTCTATCTTAAAGATAAATTTATTATAAATATATAAAATAACCATATTATCATATATAATACCATATATTATTATATTATGACTTTATATCACCCATTTATTAACAATTATATGTTAATGTTATGGTCAGGGAAATATCTACTTTGGTTTTTATATATGTTTTGGGTTTTTATTATTAATAATCTTTCATAGATCATGATTTATATATTTTGATAATTCATAACATTATATAAATATAGTAAATATTTATTATATAAATATATATAATAATATATAAAATATAGAAATATGAAATGGAATACATTGTTCGTGGAGACAGTGTGTTGTGTGTACCCACAAATGTTGTTTCCATTTTATTATTGTATTAAAAGAAAGTATGTAAATAAAATATATGTGTGTGTATCTATATTATCATTCTATTAGAATTGTTACGTTATATATAACATATAATTTTACAAAACCCATCCTTAAAACATTCCATGACAACGTGAATAAATCACATCATTTTGAGAAGGTGGTAATCCACACGTTCACAAAAATAGTTATCTTATACAAAAAATAAAATGAATTAAGGTATGTTTTATTTAATAATACCACAAGAATAAATAAAACATAAAGATAATTTATATAATATATTAATATTATTTACATCATAATTCCAAAACCATGATATTTGGTAATGAAAAAATGAACGACAACATTCCCTAAGGTTGTAGTCCACCATACACATGAATGGTAAGTTTGTTACCCATTTTATGGAAGTACATGTATTTTTATTTAGGACCCTTATAATAAAAAATATTTATGATACTGAGGTTATTATATAATCATGTAATAATAAGAAACAATTCTATATATTATGATAATAAATCAAATGATATTTTGAAAGGATGTCACCTATTATTTGCATAACTAATTTCAGTTTGCACTAAAGGGACTCCTTTCTTGGATTTATTATGAAATTTGGCCTCTAGGATAAAGGGAGGGAATTTTATTTGAGATTTTTTTCGGTTTTTATAATCCAATGATCTAGAAATGTGTGAAGAAGTTAGGGGGTGAGTTTTATATTTATAGTAGAGTAGGATTATCATTATTATAAATATAATAATATAAAAACAATTAAGAGGTATCACATACATTAGGTGCCTCAAATAATTGTCCATTTTTTCAGAAAAGTGTGGAATTGGTAAAAACATGTACATAAAAAAGAATATTTTCCATCATTCTATGTTATTTGGCCCCGTAAATTAATGTCTAACCACTATGTAATTTGGTTTTTACCTTAATTGTAGTAATTAATTTTAATTACTTTCACAAATATTTTTGTTCAAAACTAAGTTGAAATTATTAGAAAACATAAATAATGTTATTTCAAAGTATAGAATAAATGTTTACAAATTAAAAAAATGTAATTGAATGAAATTACATAAAAAATAAACTCCCAGATGGGACAAAAAACATGTTTTTAAATTGAAAATGTTCAAATGTTTGAAGTGTTTTTATATCCACTTTCAATTTTAAATTCATTATAATTAAATAAATTGTATTACTTAATTTAAATTTTATAAAAATATAAATTAAAACCAATTGGAGTTATAATTTATCTATAAAAATAAATTAGAAAAAAATAAGTTTTCAATTATACTTCAGTATTTGTCACTATTCCTTAAAATATGAAACTTCTTTGAAAAATACCAAAGAAATAATCCAAATTAACTTTTAATTTCTTGATTTTAAAAATTATGTTCAATTATTTCAAATAAAAATTTTAAAAGTTTCAATAATTATATTCAAAATGGTTTGTCCATTAAAAGGAAGTAAAATTACCTTTTAGAAAAATATATATCTTTATATGTAAAATGGGTTTTACTATTATCACCTGTCAAGAATAAACATAGGATGAAAAATAATTAATTGAATGAATATAATTTTTACAAATATATATTTTATTTAAATCATTTATCAAAATTTGATTAATTAATTTATTTAGGTGAAATGTGTTTGATTTCATACATATTGTTTCCCAGCAAATGATTTCCCATATTTTCACATGATTTTTATTTTCATTTACAGTTAACTAGCCACCAAATAATTCTTATTATATATATTTTTATAAACTATTATCATTATTTAATTATTCTTTTCCATAACTGCCATTCCAATTTCTATGTTACAGCTATATTAATATTTTATTAATAATATTAATGTAACATTGTAGTTTTGTAAAACTAGGTCTGGCATGTAATATAATATATAAAAGAAACTCTAAATTCTGTATAACACGAGCCAAACTTAGTGTTGTGTGTACTCTAAATTTATCTATGAGTTTATTACTATGAAAACTTGGAAATTTTTTATATAGAAATAATAACTTACTGGTTTAATATAACAATACAACATTCATTGTTGCATGAAATGAAGAATATTGAAAGGTTATATTAATTTGAAAAAAAAATAAAAAATATCACAGTGTTATATGTGGTATAATATTTATCCATATCCTCCTATATAAAATGGGAAACTAATTCATTAATCATCTGTACGTCAGACTACCACCTCACGAAATGATTTAATTTGTTTTCCATAATCTTCTTTAAAGCCTTGATATAATGACGGATTTAACACACATATATAATATATGATATTATTATACTTTTATAATTATAATATAACATATAAATTCTAATGTTTCATTTGATTTGATATATGATAATGTCGCCAATGTTTACGGTAGACTACTACCCTGTAAAGCAATGTGATTCATTTTTCACATAAAATTTACATAGAAAATAATAAGGACAAATTTAGTGAATATATGTGATATATATGAAATTATAATGATTATATAAACTTAATATATCACCTAATTCCCTACCCTTTCTTCCATTATATAAATGATAATATCACTCATATGTACGTACAACTTACTGTCTCCACGAATAAATGTGATCCATTCTCCATGAACAATTTCATTAACAATTATAAAAATGTATATAATGTAAAAAATTGATATTTGTAAATTTATGATCATTATGGAGATGATGTGACCTTATAATATGTACATGAACCAGAATAATCATGATAAGTAAAAAAATAAGGTAATGAACACCCAAAATAATGAAAATAATGAAATATTAATAGAAAATGAGTGGTAAATATTAAAAAAGAATTATATGTGATATTATAAATATTAATATGATTCCATTATAAATTTATAATAGAATTTAAACCATTATATAAGATGTTAAAATATGAACAAGAAAAAGAAAGATTAAGTTAAGGGACTTTGACTCAAATTCCCTTCACTGAGGCATATTGTGATGTTAAGCAACTGATTTATTTTATATGATGTGCATAGAACACCTTTTATATGTAATATAATGACTTCATTCTACTTAAGGGAATTTTAATTTTTAATTTGAATTATTTCATACAAGGGTATTTCACATGAAAATCACTATGTGGTAAACAATTTAATAACTCGGTTTCTTTACATTGGGTTATATTACTTATTTATTGTCATTGATATTCTAAGATTATGTGAGTAAATATATTTGAAAATATTATTTACTTTTTCACCTTGATTAAGGAGGATTTTAATTTTACACACATAATTGATTCATTTATTAATTTTCACTTAAACACTATAATATTATTAAGGGTTTACATCACAATCTAATTTGTATTGGAAAATTTTATACATTTATTTCCATTGAATGAAATTGTTCGATCATTTTCTAATTAAACACTTTATTTTTATTTTAATATATTTATTCAATAATATTTCTGTTAATAGTACCATTTTATCTATAAGGCCCCAACCTTAAACCATACTTAATATTGAATTAAATGAATAATTCAAATTAAGGATCTTTTCAGGTTTAGAGTTTTAGAGAATTAGGTCATATCTATTACATCTCAAAAGATTACATAGTAGACACTTCTACTAATTTTCCATAAAATTAAAAAAAACTCTTAAAAAGAAACATGTCTAGTTCCATGTGTTAGATAGCATGACTTTCCCTTGATCCCATCCTTGACCCTATTCCACATTAAGTCCTGTGAAAAACATTTCAAAAAAAACTTGGGGTGGGCATAAAAATCTCAGCAAGGGATACACAAAGAATGAAAACTGCTAGTTTTTCAAAGAAACAAGTAAACCATGTATGCTTTATCAAAGTAATAACTTTCACCTTTAGGAAGTAGTAAATACTATTCACTGAATAAAATATCATTACTTAACCTTTTGTAACCAAAAGATTACCAAAAAACCCATATAAAGAACACATAACATATAAAGGCAACTTGGGACATAAACATACTTAAATGGAATAACCATATGGTCGACTTCCACACATACTTAATGGAATATCCATACGGCCGACTTCCATACCCAATGCATTAGAGGTTATAACGTAACCACTCGTCCTGGTATTAACGGCACCACCCGTCATATGGTTTATCACGTAACCACCCGTAAAATGTCCAAGTACCATCATTATAAATAAAATATTCAAAATATAAACATTTCAATATCTACATTTTATTTTCAATCATAATAAGTAATTCCAAGATATTGAATTAATCAATCCACTTTCAAAAATCATTTAAAATAGATTTTTGAATCAAAGTGTCTCATTCCACATTGAATATTTTATTGGAATTATACTTTTAAAACATTAATGTCCATATAAATAAATACAAAAAACCAATTTGAAAACATGGACATTAAAGATAATGATTTAGAATAATAAATCTTTAAAACATTTAAAATGATATTTTTGTTAAAGATTTTTTAACAAAATTAGAGACTCTTGAATACAAATAATTGTTGAATAACATTTAATCTGAAATTTATAATATCATGAGAATAAAGGGATTCATGATATAATATGTCAAAGGACAGTATACACACCATATAAGAGTGAATTGGTTCATAACAACAATGAAGTCTCAAAAGAAATGTAAAATGGGATGAAATCCATTATAAAGAAGGTATCCTTAAATTAAGGATAAATAAATCTCATAATTATGTGTGAAAAATATAAATACACCCAATATAAGTGGATATTAAGTGTAAAAAAATCAAAGTTCATTCACACATATTCAAAGGATGAAATATTCAATAACTACATGTTGAACCCAAAGAAATTGAAATTGGGTTAAGAAGTTCCCTTGGTAAAATTTGACAGCCTAACGGCATCACATAAAATTTTACAAAAAGGGTTGATGAGAGATATAAAGGGGATCTCATCACTTGGACATAAAATTTACATAAATAAGGATATAGAAGAACATATCCCAACATAATAGTATGTGAATTAAAAGACATAACAAAAGAAGTCTTTTAAAAATAAGGAGGGTGAAAGTTCCCCTTACCGAGTTGGGTAACTTTCGAAAAGTACACCCCATGGAAGATGGGTCATACAATGAAGATATAAATACCCATAAATGAAAGTATACTACAGAAAGTGTATAATAATGTGCAGTACATACACCACTCAAAGGAAATAGTGGCAAACGTAGCATAAATGTCACGGCAATAAAAGTGAGATGAAAAATCATTTACGAAAACTCGGGAGCCTAACGGCGCCACTTAAAACTTCCAAAAATGGATTTATGAGATCAAATAGGGTCTCCAAAAATATGAACATAAAAATTACTGTATGAGTAATATAAAATAACATCACCAAAAATAAGAAATATGGGCTTAAAAGAAATGTCATAAAAGATAGTACATAAAAAGAAAGAGAGAGGTTGGATCCCTTACCTCGGGTCCGACTTGACTCGATCGTTCTTTAATGTCCTGAATAATAGACTTGAGTTAATTTCTACTTTCTTAATAACCTTTTTCAAGTTCATTATTCCTTTTATATCACTTATTGCCATGTTATAAACATTATGTAATCATTTAAGTTAATAATGTTTGTTTTGTCGATATTTGGTTCATAAGTCCAAAGTGGACTTCTTACAATTACATGTTGTTCGTGTGGTCAAAGGTTCATTATATACAGAATGATATTCATAATTTGGATATCATATATATCATATATATCCAGAATATACAAGTATTTATAATATTACATAATCATTTAGAGGTAAGAAATGAAATGCACTGCTCATGGAGACGGTAAGTCGTACATACGCATGAACGCTACTTTCATTTCTATGTCATATTAATGGAATTAAAACCAAATGAGAGGTATGTATATTTTAATTACAGAATTTTATTCTTCATTTATATGTAACATAAATCATATATAATAACTTTAAATCCATCCTTTATACATCCCACATATTGCATTAACAAATCAAATCACTTTGAGGGGGCGGTAGTCCGCACTTCCTAAAATTAAATTATCGTGTTTTACCCACAATGGAAACCATAAAGGTATGCCAAAAAAGAAAAATACAGAAGCTTAAGTAAAACATAAACATATTATATATCATATATAAATATAGTAACATATTAATGACTACCATTGAAGGTGTTATATGAGTGTTGAACAATCATCGTTTCGTGAGGCAGAAATTCGCCATCCACAGAAACAGTATGTTCTTTAACCATTAGATTTATGTTTGTTTAAGTGTAGATAGAATTATTCTTATAACAACATCCTAGTATATTGAAGATACTGGATTTTTTACAAATGAAAATAATAAAAAGAGTTTAGGGGGTTGGAGAAGCAAAATAAAACAAAAGAACACAAGAGAAGACACTACCTTTAAATCGGGTAACTCTTTTGGATTTGAGCTCAAAGGCTTCCTTGGGAAACCTTCTGCCCAAATTGAGGCTTCTAGGAGTAAGATAGGTATGTGGATAGGCAAAATGGGCAGGGTTTGGCTGAGCCAAAGGCTTGAGAGGAGTGGGTAAGGGGGTAGATGTGGGGGCCTTTTATAAGAGGAGAGGAGGGGCACTCTTGGAAAGTAAGGAAATGTTACTTTATTTTAGAATGAGTTTCGGATTTTAAAGGTCCCAAATTGATGTGTTTAAGGGATAAGGTGATAAGGGTTCTAAATTCACTCATACAATAGGTTTTTTACATGTGTAGATCTTATATTTTACATTATCGTTCCATTTTATTTAAATCATTAAATAATGAGGTAATCGGTGTATCATCATGGTGTCATAAATAATTTAATTTAGTTAATGTCTAGAAATTATAAAAAAAAAACTATGATGTTGGAAATATTTTTATATTTCCAATGAATATTTATAGTCAAAAATCTGACTTGTATAACCTCATATAAAAATTGTTTTAGTAAAACAACACATGTTTGTGACATTTTAATTTTAACATTAAATAAAAAGGTATTAATGTCATTTTCCTACCGAATTGGATCCATGGGGTCCCCAAGTTGACCCATGGATTGTCTTGGTCGGCCATGACACATCCAATGAGGGTAGTACATGTTTCTAGGTCATTTCATATTATTAAAACATTATTTTTACCTTAAATTACACTAATTACCTCTAACCGCGATTAATAAACTTAAAAGTTACTATTCACCAAAACATTATTTTAATCCCATTGAACAACATTTTACTTCTTAATGACAACCATGTATATCAGATTTTTGAAATTTAAATCACATAAGTGGAAAAGTTTCACTTAAACGAAAAAATCAGTTTCTTTAACTACCACTTAGTGGTTTCACGATTCATCAAAAATTGAAGTTTTTCAGAAAATTACCAAAAATTTACCCTAGGATATATTTGATATTCCGAATTCAAAAATGATGTCTATTTTAAAAAATTCAAAACATATAAGTTACATTAATTAATTTAATAATTAATTCCCATTGTCAGAGCAAATTGTGTGTTTTTATAAAACAATAAGTATTAAAAGATTGACACTAGTTTAAGTCCAATTTCAAGATGAAATTAATTCCAAAGACCACTATTAGATTAAATGGTAAAAATATATTCTAATTTCACTTTGAAACAAATTCAAAAGATAATCTAATCATATAAATAAATTATATTAAAAAGAGTTTTTGAATTAAAATACAACATTTTTCACTATTCATTAAAAAATGATCTTTATCGGAAAAATACCAAAAATTTACCCAAAGTGAATTTTGATGTCCCGATTCTAAATAAGAGTTTCATTTGGTCCAATAGAATGTATAATAGTGACATAAACTATATTTAATGACGGTTTTCCATCAAAAGTTGATAAGAGGACCTTTAGTGAAAATTAGAGTATATATGCCTAAAATTGAATTCTTTTCATATTTTAAGTCTTTATCCTTTATTGGATAAATGTAAAAACATTTAACAAACATATATAATCATATTTTAGTTATTTCTATTCATTCCCGCCAATACAACGGCTACGTGTTAACTAACATTTAAAATAATTTTATTTTATTATTAGAGTGCAACGTAAGGTTTCAAAGGAACTCATTGTTGCGTGTTGGGTAAGCCATCAAGCATAGCATTCATTTTAAATTAATATTAACATTTTATTCAAAAAAACTGATAAATATAAAAATGTCATATTCTTTATTCACCTGGGGTATTACATCCTTCCCCCCTTTTGGGAATTGCGTCCTCGCAATTTTAAAATTGGGCTTGGAAACTTTATTGAAAATCCCACATCGGAACAAGAGTCAGTAAAACAATAACATTAAAATAAAGAAATAGAAGTACAAAGGTCACCTGATTTAACCCATACTAAGATTCCAAGTATGAACATATGGACATAGAGAAAAAAACAAAGGTTCATGTTCTGATGGAGAGTGATATTAAACATGTCTAGGAGAAAGTTAACCATAAGAAAATCACAAACTTGTGATGGGTTAAATGGTATTCGATTCACCAGTAGGAAAAGTTAACAGACAAAATTTTTGGTTTTAAGTTACTCTTCATTGAGGAATTTATTTTTTGGGCTTAACTACATCATAATGAAACATAGTTACTTGTCACGTATACTTTCAACTTTTACTAGATTCCTTAATCGAACTCATATTTTCTCCAAAAGACGAGTATTTAGGAGGACTTGTTCGCATTAAGAATACTATAATAAACTTCTTGAGAATCTTCAAATCCAAAAAATAGAACTATATACTTCCCATGTATTTATACTTTAACCAAAACCAAACCAAAAAGGTTAGTACAAGATCAGATAATCCAGAAAAGTATAACCCTTTATAAAAAGAAAATCTATTCTTAATCTCCAAAATTTGTCCAAAAAAACCCAAAGTTCAACGAGGACCATTCGATAAAAATTTTTCCATAAAATTATTCAAACTAAACCAAACTAAGATTGAAACCAAAATATTTGAAGGATTTAGTCACATAGTCTTCCAAGTTAAATTGTAACATTTAACTCCAAACAACATCAGTTGCTCTTAATGTCTCGTATTGAAAAGTAATTAACCTAATCACATATCCTCCATGATAGGTTAATAAATTTCCATAGATAACCCAAAATCAACTTACTCTTAATTCATAAAATCATCTAACTAAAAATAGTCAGTAAAACTAACCAGGGACTTCACGTAGTCCAGTGGTAGGTGATAAATACCGGTCGCACTTTGGTTGTGGGTTCGATTCCTGCAGCTTTGTCCGACGCGACGGGTTGTCACACGGTCTGCGTGTTGTCCTTTTTCCAAACTATATAATTCTCAAATCATTCCCCAAAAAGAGATAAAATCATCAAAAATAACCATAACATAATTTAACCTCAATTTTATCTCATGCCTTTCACTTTCCATCATAACATATAGTAACCCATAATTACCTCAAATGTAAATATCATATAAACCCAAATGGTTCTTTATAACTATTTCCACAAAAGACCAGATAACTATTCCTTGAATAAAATTTTCATATATCAAACATCAGGGTTACACATACTATATAAAGTCTTCTAATGTAACCCCATCATCAAAAGAGACTTAATACTCTTAAGAATTTCACCATAACTCTTGAAGCCCTTATATGTTGAATTCTTACTCATTCAACATTCTTCATGATCCATTAACCATTCATTTTCACCTTATTCTGAAATAATCCTTTCTTACAAACAAAATCATGAATCATATCCTAAGATTCCATAATAGGAAAACAAAAGTTATGAAATAATCCATACCTTTGATTGGTCATTGTCAGTTTCTTCATCCTCAATCGGAATGGAATTAGGTACTGGTAAACGAATATTTGTATGATATTGGTGATCCCATTCCTGAAACATCTTCATAGGAAATGTGTTTTCATAATGACCGTGCAAACTACATTTAAAACATTCAATTGATCCCTCTGAAAGAACTTCTTTCCCTTTCCTTGAGTCAACTGGATGCTTCCTTTTTCCATCATTGGTTCTTGCTTTATGACCTTCATTTCCACATCTATAGAATATTCCTATCACTTTGAAACATTTTCCGAGGTGTTTCTTTCCACATCTTGGACACATATACTTTTTAACACACTTACCTTTATTATTATTACCTGTAGTTCCATAGGGATTTGTTTCTCGCATATATGATGCCTTATAGAAATCACCATGGTTTAAGTGGTCAATCATGACTCTAGATAGTTGGTTGAGGATAAACACAAGAGTTATCATTGCAGCTCCCATATCATTCAGTTGCTCGCTCAGAAAACTGTCACAGTTTCCTTCACATCCAATTTTACTTTGGGGCCTGCTAGATCCAGCCATTTACTAAAACCAAAAAGGTCAGTGTGAGTATATCAACAAAACCATCATGTACTAATGAGGAAGATAAACACTAACATATACTTACTCATTCACTTTATCTAAAACTAGGACTCTTTCTGAAATCCTAACCATTATGGTAATGTCACTTATGCTTAGAGAATACCCTAACCTCTAAAGTTATCTAAACCGACCTCTGATGCCAACTATAAGGCCCCAGCCTTAAACCATACTTAATATTGAATTAAATGACTAATTCACATTGAGGATCTTTTCAGGTTTAGAGTTTTATAGAATTAGGTCATAACTATTACATCTCAAAAGATTACATAGTAGACACTTCTACTAAGTTTCCATAAAATTAAAAAAAACTCTTAAAAAGAAACATGTCTATTTTCATGTATTAGATAGCATGACTTTCCCTTGATCCCATCCTTGACCCTAATACACATTAAGTCCTGTGAAAACATTTCAAAAAAAACTTAGGGTGAGCATAAAAAGCTCAGCAAAGGGTACACAAAGAATAAAAACTATTAGTTTTTCAAAGAAAAAAGTAAACAATGTATACTTTATCAAAGTAATACCCTTCACCTTTAGGAAGTAGTAAAAAATCTTCACTGAATAAAATATTATTACTTACCTTTTTGTAACCAAAAGATTACCACAAAACCCATATAAAGAAAACATAACATATAAAGGTAACTTGGGACATAAACATACTTAAATGGAATAACCATACGGTCGACTTCCACACATACTTAATGGAATATCAATACGGCCGACTTCCATACCCAATGCATTGGAGGTTATAACGTAACCACTCATCCTGGTATTCACAGCACCACCCGTCATATGGTTTATCACGTAACCACCCGTAAAATGTCCAAGTACCATCATTACACATAAAATATTAAAAATATAAATATTTCAATAACAACATTTCATTTTCAATCAAAATAAGTAATTCTATGATATTGAATTAATCAATCCATTTTCAAAAATCATTTAAAAGATATTTTTGAATTAAAGTGTCACATACCACTTTGAATCTTTTATTGGAATTATAATTTTAAAACATTAATGTCCGTATAAATAAATACTGAAAACCATTTTGAAAACATGGACATTAAAGATATTGATTTAGAATAATAAATCTTTAAAACATTTAAAATGATATTTTTTTTAAAGAGTTTTTAACAAAATGAGAGACTCTTGAATACAAATAATTGTGGAATAACATTTAATCCGAAATTTATAATATCATGAGAATAAAGGGATTCATGATATAATATGTCAAAGGACAGTATACACACCATATAAGAGTGAATTGGTGAATAAAAACAATTAAGTCTCAAAATAAATGTAAAATGAGATGAAATCCATTATAAAGAAGGTATCCTTAAATTAAGGATAAATCAATCTCATAATTACGTGTGAAAAATATAAATACACCCAATATAAGTGGATATTAAGTGTAAAACAATCAATGGTAATTCACACATATTCAAAGGATGAAATGTTCAATAACTACATATTGAACCCAAAGAAATCTAAATTGGGTTAAGAAGTTCCCTTGGTAAAATTCGACAGCCTAACGGCGTCACATAATATTTTACAAAAAGGGTTGATGAGAGATATAAAAGGGAACTCATCACTTGGACATAAAATTTACATAAATAAGGATATAGAAGAACATATCCCAACATAATAGTATGTGAATTAAAAGACATAAAAAATAATTCTTTTAAAAAAAGGACGGTGAAAGGTCCCCTTACCGAGTTGGGTAACTTTTGAAAAGTACACCCCATGGAAGAAGGGTCATACAATGAAGATGTAAATACCCATAAATAAAATTATACTACAAAAAGTGTATAATAATGTACATTACATACACCACTCAAAGGAAATAGTGGCCAACTTAGCATAAATGTCACGGGAATAAAAGTGAGATGAAAAATCCCTTACGAAAACTCGGTAGCCTAACGGTGCCACTTAAAACTTCCAAAAATGGATTTATGAGATCAAATAGGGTCTCCCAAAATATGAACATAAAAAGTAAAGTATGAGGAATATAAAAGGCCATCCCCAATCATAATAAATATGGGCTTAAAATAAATGACATAAAAGATAGTACATAAAAAGAAAGAGAGAGGTTGGATCTCTTACCTCGGGTCCGACTTGACTCGATCGTTCTTTAACGTCCTGAATAATAAACTTGAGTTAATTTCTACTTGATTAAAAAACTTTTTCAAGTTCGTTATTCCTTTTATATCACTTATTTCCATGTTATAAACATTATGTAATCATTTAAGTTAATAATGTTTGTTTTTTCGATATTTGGTTCTTAAGTCGAAAGTTGACTTCTTACAATTACATGTTGTTCGTGTTGTCAAAGGTTCATTATATCCAAAATTATATTCATGATTTGGATATCATATATATCATATATATCCCGAATATAAAATTATTTATAATATTACACAATCATTTAGAGGTAATAAATGAAATGCATCGTTCATGGAGACGGTAAGCCGTACATACGCATGAACGCTACTTTCATTTCTATGTCATATTAATGGAATTAAAAAAAATGAGAGGTATGTATATTTTAATTCCAGAATTATATTAATAATTTATATGTAACATAAATCATATATAATAACTTTAAATCCATCCTTTATACATCCCACATATGGAATTAACGAATCAAATCACTTTGAGGGGGCGGTAGTCCGCACTTCCTAAAATGAAATTATCGTGTTTTACCCACAATGGAAACCATAAAGGTATGACAAAAAAGAAAAATACCTAAGCTTAAGTAAAACATAAACATATTATATATCATATATAAATATAGTGACATCTTAATGGCCACCTTTTAAGGTGTTATATGCGTGTTGAACAATCATCGTTTCGTGAGGCAGAAATTCACCATCCACAAAAACAGTATGTTCTTTAACCATTAGATGTAGGTGTGTGTAAGTTTAGCTCGAATGCTTCTTATAAAAACATCCTAGTATATTGAAGATATTGGATTTGTTACAAAAGAATATAATAAAAAGAGTTTAGGGGGTTGGAGAAGCAAAGTAAAACAAAACAACACAAGAGAAGACACTACCTTTAAATCGAGTAACTCTTTTTCATTTGAGATCAAAGGATTCCTTGGGAAGACTTCTACCCAAAGTGAGGCTTCAAGGAGTAATAGAGGGATGTGGAGAGACAAAATGGGAAGGGTTTGGCCGATCCAAAGGCTTGAGAAGTGTGGTTAAGGGGGTATAGGTGGGGGCCTTTTATAAGAGGAGAGGAGGGGCACTCTTGGAAAGTAAGAAAATGTTACTTTATTTTACAATGAATTTCGGATTTTAAAGGTCCCAAATTGATGTGTTTCGAGGATAAGGTGATAAGGGTTCTAAATACACTCATCTAATATGTTTTGTACATGTGTAGGTCTTAGATGTTACATTATCTTTCCATTTTATTTAAATCGTTAAATAATGAGGTAATCACTGCATCATCATGGTGTCATAAATACTTTAATTTAGTTAATTTCTAAAAATTATAAAAAAATACTATTATGTAGGAAATCTTTTTAACTTTCCCATGAATATTTATAGTCAAACATATGACTTCTATAACCCCATATAAAAATTGTTTTAGTAAAACAACACATGTTTGTGACATCTTAATTTTAACATTAAATAAAAAGGTATTAATGTCATTTTCCTACCAAAGTGGATCCATGGGGTCCCCAAGTTGACCCATGGATTTTCATGGTCGTACATGACACATACAATGAGGGTAGGACATGTTTATAGGTCATTTAATATTATTAAAACATTATTTTTACCTTAAATTACACTAATTACCTCTAATCGCGATTAATAAACTTAAAAGTTACTAGTCACCAAAAAATTATTTTAATCCCATTGAACCACATTTTAATTCTTAATGACAACCATGTATGTCGGATTTTTGAAATTTAAATCACAGAAGTGGTAAAGTTTTACTTAAACAAAAAAATCAGTTTCTTTAACTACCACTTAGTGGTTTCACTATTCATCAAAAATTGAAGTTTTTCAGAAAATTACTAAAAATTTACTCTAGGCTATATTTGATATTACAAATTCAAAAATGATGTATATTTTACAAATTTCAAAACATATAAGTTAAATTAATTAATTTAATAATTAATTCTCGCTGTCAGAGCAAATTACGTGTTTTTATGAAACAATAAGTATCAAAAGATTGACACTGGTTTAAGTCCAATTTCAAGATGAAATTAATCACAAAGACCACTATTGGATTAAATGGTAAAAATATATTCTAATTTCACTTTGAAACCAATTCAAAAGATAATATAATCATATAAATAAATTAGATTAAAAATATGTATTGAATTAAAATACAACATTTTCACTATTCATTAAAAAAATGTTCTTTATCGGAAAAATACCAAAAATTTACACAAAGTGAATTTTGATGTCCCGATTACAAAGAAGAGTTTTATTTGGTCCAATAGAATGTATAAGAGTGACCAAAACTATATTTAATGATGGTTCACCATCAAAAGTTGATAAGTGGACCTTTAGTGAAAATTAGAGTATATATGCCTAAAATTGAATTCTTTTCGTATTTTAAGCCTTTATCCTTTATTGGATAAATGTAAAAACATTTAAAAAACATATATAATCATATTTTAGTTATTTCTATTCATTCCCGCCAATAAAATGGCTACGTGTTAACTAACATTTAAAATAATTTTATTTTATTATTAGAGTGCAACGTAAGATTTCAAAGGCACTCGTTGTTGCGTATTGGGTAAGCCATCAAGCATAGTATTCCCTTTAAATTAATATTAACATTTTATTCAAAAAAAGGATAAATATAAAAATGTCATATTCTTTATTTACCTGGGGTGTTACGTTATCACTCTTCAATACATAAATTTTATAAGAAAATTTATTTAAAATAATCTTGTATTATTTCTCCCGTCATGCGAAAATCATTTTTCTTCAAATACTATGTTTTTTAAAAAAAATTACAAATTTTTTTTTTAAATTTTAAAAATAACTTATTAATGAAAATTTTAACATATTTTTACTTTTAAAAAAAAAATTAATTTAATATTCATGTTATTTTCCTAAAAATGACTATTTTCCTTATACCAAAAATATGAAAAGAGTATTTTTTTAAATAATATGGCATGTATGAAATTTTATATTTTCAATACCACTAAATGTTTTACTAATTATATTAAAATTTTCCACTATTATTTTTTAACATTTTTTTATAATGGTTTTGTAAAAAAAAAAATTTGAAAGATGTTTTTAAAAAATGAAAGAATATTTTTCACTAGAATATTTTTAAAAATAATTTTATGGTATTTATATTCATCAATGATATAAACTTTTTATTTTATTTATACTCTAAAAGGAATATCATATATTGATATTATCCTTATTATTTCTATGGATGGTTTTTTATTATTTTTAGCAATGGAAGTGTTTACATTCACTTAACTGATTCACTTTTATAGTTTTTATCTTTTGTTTGAAATATTAACATTATTGTGGTCGTTGTACATTAAATTTTTCCTAAATATCTATATTATTTATCATGTATTTTTATATTTCCTTACACTTATATAATTTCACCATATGTTGTTTTAGGTTGAATTTTGTTGATTGACTAGGAAAATATTGATAAATTTTTATCTTTTACTAGATATGGATATTTGATTATAAGGCATATTATTCATTAATTAAATTAATCATTCTATATATGAGGAATGATTTGGGCATGTCGATATTCGCGGTCCTTAGTTATACATTTTCCCTTTATTCATATGCATTTTTATGTGATAAAATAATTGGATACCCTTAGTTAAACGGGTTTTTCGCATATACGTACACATTTGTTTCATACAATCATGTGAAAGGCCTTGAAAGTATAGGTTTTCAAGATTCAAGGGATCATAATGTCTAAGAATTATTGTTTTCTTCATTGAGAATTAAGTTATTATTATCCATGATGTTTTCTTGATGATATTATATCTAGATGTAGTTCATTCTGAATTTAATGATTAAAAAGAATGTCTTTTTAGTTATTTACCATTCCACATTGACTATACATTGTCCAGTTAAGATAACTCTGATGTTTATTAATTGGAATTTTTTTCTATAATTTTCCTTTATATATTAAATCATATTTTCATGTTCTATAAATGTAATGCATGTTTAGATATTACCTTTTCATATTTATTATGTGTATTGGCTCACGATAGCTTCCCCTTTACATAACAATAACTCAGCATTTGAGAGCACCCTTATTTTTTGTCTCTTTCCCATAAATCCATGAATTGTATTATGATTGATGTTCAATGATATTATATAAAGAATATCATTATTCTCAAAAAAATATGTTTTGATTTTTTTTATGAAAATTTAATATGGAATCATATATATATCTAGTTTACCAAGACTTCTAAACTATTTATTATTTCAGGATTTTATTCCTTGTATCTTATGAAAATGTTATAATGTAACACATTGGGTCCATGTTACTATATTAAGGGTTCTTATTGTCGATATCATAAAAAGTTTTGTAAAATCCTTAGGAAATATATTTTTGAAAATTTATATTAGGGCTCATAACCCAATGATAGAAATTATGGTTAAGTACAGAAAAACAACTTAATGTTTTGTAAAGGATTATATTTTTTGGTCATCATTAGAAAAAAAATCATCTATGGATAATAAAAGTTGAAATGGTTCTAGAATATTATTTCATAGGGGTAATAACTCTAAAAATGGTTCATTGGAGTTGACCCAATCATTATATAGTGAACACAAATGGTCATTACTATGCACTTTGTTTGATAATACCAATATATATTCTTAGGATAATTCACAATTTCATTAAAATCCATTATTAATGATTTGAAAAGATGATGTAAAAGAATCAACTAGTTTAAATTTAATATTAATTAGTTTTAAAATAAGTTTTAATTATTTTTAAATCCAATATATGATTTTATGGTATTCATACCATAGTTATTGTTTCTCACGCTATCATTTTTTTGTTTTATTCAATAGATGGGACCCAAAGTAATTCTGTTAATAATGAATTCAAATAAAAATGTGGTGACTATAAGAAACCAAATGGGATGATTAAATAAGTGAAAGGCACCATGATTATACCTAATGAGTTATCGAAAAATATCATTAACAATTTTTATCTTAAATAACACTCAAACTCACCAAATCTGAAAAGTATGGTGTTTTCTAAGAGCTCGAGTGGTGGATACTATGGAAAAAAGATTTCTCGAATTCCTTTATACTAGAAATTTGGAATGAGAAACCCATAAAATTATCTTAATGGAATGGTAAAATGCTTCGTGTTTGGAAATAAGGGAATAAATTAAATAATTCACAAGGAAAAATAATGAGTTAGATGGAAGGAAATAAATCTCATCCAAGTTATTCATTTATAGTTCATTGTCTAAATTTTGGAGAACATAGGAATTATATAATTCAATGACCCCATATAATATTAACCACAAGACTAAGTAAGGACCAAAGTTGACATAAAATTGATTAAGTATTTAAGTAATTGGATTCATGAAATAAATTTTTAGGATTTTTTACTAATGGTATTTTAGTTATAAGAATCACGAAACAACTATGAATTGTGTAAAAATTTAGAATCATATATATATTAATTAGTATAATATTTATAGATATTATCATTGGTAAAGATTTTAGGGTTGATCATAAGTTAAAAATATTAAACTCGCCTTCTTTGGTTTTATGTGATGTTTTTTTTCAATGATTAAGGTTGTTTTAAGAAAACATTTATTGGAATAAAACTTATTGGTTTATTATATAAAATAGATTTTTAGGAAGAATTATTTTATATTTTTTCAACTTAAGGTAAATTTAATTGGTAACATTTAATGATTATATTTTCTTTGATGTTGTAGTGATTATCGGTCATGAAAATTTTGGATGGTTATAAGAATTATATTAATATATTTTTAGAAAAATAATAATCTACATGTCGGGTGATAACCCATCCCATTCGGAAAGGTTACGGGGCTCGAACCCACAACCGAAGTATGATAAGTGTTTAACACCTACTAATATTCTATGTGATGTTATGGTTTATATGTAATTGGTTTTAGTTAAACTATTTTAAAAATAAATATTAATGATGAACCAGTGGTGTTACTTTTGAGGTTTATAGATTAATATACTATATTAGATATATTATTCTAACCATATTGGAATTATAAAATAGTTAGAGAACATTGGAAAGATTTTTCACTACTTTTTGGATCTTACTACCCATTAAAACTAAATTTTGTAGCTTAAGACAAAAAAATCATATTTCGATATTCATTTATTGGAGTAAGTTATGAATTGGAAATTTATTTTAGAATATCTAATGGATTAAATAATGAATATAAGATAAACATATATTATTTATTTATTTATCTATATATTCATTGATAGTAAAAAAAATTAAATATTTATGAAAAATATTATTTCACCAAAAATATTATATTATTACCTTCATATCCAATTAATCAAATGGTCACTTAAATGAATACAAATTTATAGATTTTTTTTTCATAACATTCCATTGATTATTCAATTTCTTATGATTAATGACCATAATCACAATAAATAATTAATTATGTTTTCCCTCTATATCCATAAAATCACATTGCAACAACATTATCCAACATAGAAACCTAGTTATGTGTTATTCCATGAGAGAATTTTACATTAATTTATCTCATTTTAAGCGGATTTTCTATTAAACATTTTTTTTGGTATTGGTTTTTAATAAATGAATTTTCAAACATTAAACACTTAATTTATCAATAGAAGAAGAGATTGTGAGGATTAAATTTATATATGGTGGGATTATGTGACATGAAAAAATTAAAAATGAAAAAAAATTGTATTATATAGAGTATAAGACACATAATACTAAGCTTAAAGAAACCATGAATTATATTTCTTTATACTTTATCTCTTTGATAGCATGAAGAACATGCAACCTTGATTCTATATCGACTATAATATTGTATACCAATATAACAGTCATTAAATTGGAATTAATGAATATCTATAACTTATTTATGAAAATTATGATTATCTATTTATTATAAACAAAATAAGAATCATTTAAAATATATTGTTTCTGAAAAAATTAATTTCTTCTGAAAGATATTTTAATCATGATATGTTCTCATAATTTAAAACTCAATATTACCAATTTTATAAAATTTATTTGGGACAATAATTTTTTTTTGAAATATTCATATCAAATTCAAATTAGGCCGAGTTTTTTGGATATTTATTTAAGAGTTTCATTTTTCAATGAATAGTGAAAATAAATATTCTTATTAAAAAATTAATTTTCATTTAAATAATTTACTGCGTTAGATTATTTATTAAATTTGTTTTAGTGTAAAATTTGTAAAATTATATTGTAAATTAACTAATTTAGTTTATTGGAATAAATTTCAAAATTAATTTTTTTTAAACCTTTTATTCTTATGATTATTTTCTCATTGGAAGCCTTCTTTTTAATTGTACCTACTACTATAATTTTAAATTGAATTTATCAAATTATGGGAATATAAATTATAAAAATAGATTAATTTTTGGAAGAAGAATAATTTATATTATTTTATAATGTAAACGTATTTTTTAACCAATATTCATAGTTAATATATTAAAATTTAATAATCACGATTAAGGTAAAAATGATCTTACCAAGGGTTAATCTAAGAACATAGAGGTTAATATGACTTATAAACTTTTACAAATCATATTTTATGGACATATTTCTACCATAACAATCAAATAATATAATATAATTTTATTTTCAATCATTTCTCTTGGAAATTAAATTATCATTTGGATTATTTTTTGAAATTACCATTTAATTTTTAACAGGGTTCCCTTTCCCCACTTATAAAAGGGCACTCACTTCCTTCACATATCCCTGAATAATGATATTTTTATCTATAAAAAACATTAAAAAATTCATCCTGAAAATAATTATACATGTTTTATATCTATTGGTCTTCCAAAACATCCAACCCTAGTTATCATAAGAGGATATATGAAGGAGGTTTCTCTTAGATAAGGTAACTGTCTTAACAAAGTTCTTTCTTTTTTTCTTAATTTTCCAGTTTCAATTAAGTATTAAAACATAAAATATAATAAAATCGACATATAACATATTATGAGATTTTATTCTATTTATGGAGTAATATTTATCCATCTCATCCTCCATCAAATGGTAAACACAATCATTGATTGTGTGCACTACAACATACCACCTTCTCAATAGATTTAATCTGTTTTCCATCACCACCTTTTAAGGATTTATATAATGATGTATTTAAAACATTTAAGTTATTTTAATGATAATATTAAACTTCTTTATTTATAATATTACATATAGCTTCTTACTTCCCATTCTATTTAAAATATGATAACATCGCTCGTGTGTACGGTGGACTACCACATCATGAAGCGATGTGATTCATTTTTCACATACATGTTTCATGGAAAGTACAAAGGATATTTTTAGTGAATATGTATGAAATATATTAAATTATAATAATTTCATAAAATTAATATATCATCCATATACTTACCCTTTCACCAATTAAGGTAATGATAAAGTCACTCATGCGAACATATGACCTACAGTCTCCACAAATTGATGTGATCCATTCTCCATTTTCAAATTTCAAAAAATATTCTTGCAATGTATCTAATGAAAAAATATATTTATAGAATTTAAAAAAATATATTATTTAACAATATAATATTTACCTGAACTGGAACATCCAAGACAATGAACGATTGAGAAATCAAAAAAAT
The DNA here is from genome assembly GCA_963277665.1 of Viscum album. Lineage (NCBI taxonomy): Eukaryota > Viridiplantae > Streptophyta > Magnoliopsida > Santalales > Viscaceae > Viscum > Viscum album. Next base: position 345,597,571 of record OY728156.1, read on the forward strand.
GGCCCCCGAAATAAATGAAAATAATGAGATATTATTATAAAACTAATGGTAAATTTTATTAGTGGTTTATATATGATATTATAATAATGAATACGGTTATATTATATAAAGGGGCCTCTGAGTGGCGTCCCCTCACTCTCCTGTGGTGACTAGGGTTTCCCATATCTTTCCTTTCTCCTTCCCCCTCCGGCCTAGATCGGCCGCGGTAGTTCCTTCTGGTCTCAGCTCGAACCTCACTCTGGTGTGAAGTGATAGGATCCAGCAGTGTTCGGTGTGGTCTCCAGTATTGGCAATGATGCTCCACTTCAGCACTTTGGATCGATGTGGATGATGCGACCTGGTGCAGTTCAGCAGTAGCGGCGCAATGTCGACGGGTTTTGGTTCGATGCGTCCTGTCTTTTTGGCATCGTCAGTTTCTCCGCTTGTCTCTCTATCGCATTCATGTTGCCTATGGAGGTCTTTCTGGTTTCAATTGAGAGGCTCCAGCTTCTCGGTTTGTCCAGCGAGTCTAGGTGAGGGCTCCGGCGGGTTTCCAGCGGGCTCCGGGTCTGATCTACAGTGCCTTGGAGGGGGGAGGATTTTGGTTTCCTACTATGTTTTTTCTAGAGGTAAAGGTATTTTAGTGTCTAGTGTTTATTCCACTACTGGTTCTTTGGCTCTCGTCTCTCTCGCGGTTGATTTTGTTAAGTTGAAAGAGATGATTTGGTCAATTTGGAATGGCTGATTTCTGGAGATGGTTGTTGATGTTTCTTTTGGTGATGTGCTAAGTATTTTGATGTTTTATGTGGTTTTTTTTTCTTTTTTTTGGTTTGATTCTAGAGGTGGGAAGTTTGTGCATCCGGATTTGATCACTAGGAAGAGGTCCAGAGGAGGATTCAGAGCTGGCAGTTCTTCTTTGCAGTGTTTTTCAGACTCGGTTGTTTGAGAGGGTATGGAGTTTTCCATCGGATTGGGCATGTGCTTGTCACAGGACATTGGCTTTCAGATTTTCTTTTCAACGTTGGAGTGCTTCAAAAATATTTTATGCTGGGGAGGAGCTGATCTGGTTTCCAGTCTAGTTTTCACTCTTTTTTTTTCCTTCAGGTGTGATTTTCTTAAGTCTTGAAGTCCTTTGGGTTGCCCCCTTCTTCCCTTAAAAGGGGTATTTATCAATAATAATAAAAAATTGAAGGCCTTCAGGCCGTTGGATGGAATATGGTTATATTATAAATTAAAAACATTATTAAAATAATAATACATGAGGTTAAATACATTCAACCAATAAAAAGTGTGAGGTAATGGAGTTCATCTCAATTTTCCTTCCTTGAGAAATATTGTGATGTAATGCACCTAATGTTTTCATATGATATATATAATTCCACATTAATATGTAATATCATCAATACTTTATAAATAATGTAATTTTATGTTTAAATCTTACTTAATTAATCCAAGGGGAATTGACTAGAATATTTCCAAGAGGTGAAGAATTTTATAACTCTATTCTTTTCATTGGGTTATATTACTTCTTAGTTGTATTTTATATTCTAAAATTATCTGTGTAATGTTTTTTTGAATATATTATGTTTTATTTACACTATGTTATGTGGATTTAAACTTACAAACATAATTTATTCATTTATTATTTTTCATTTTAATATTATGATCTTCATAAGGGTTTATTACACATTATCATCATAACCGGGATTATTTATACTTGAATTTAAATTGAAGGAAATTATTTGATCACTTTATCATAAACCCTTTTCATTTTATTCTCCTCTATTTATTAATGTTTTCTTAGGAAATAGTTCCATTTTTTCAACTCCTTAGTACTTAAAAAGATATAGAAAATTATTTTACCAAAATATTTCTTCATTTCTCACTTTGGTCGAAAAATATTTTTCATCCAAAACCCTCTATTCAAAAATTATTTCAAAAATAAATTAGCATTTTAAAATTTATTTAAAAGATTCATTTTTCCATGTTTTATTTTTTTAAAAAAATGAACAAAATTATCAAGTCATTTTCAAAACTATTCTCATTTTGATTTAACAGAAAATTTGAATGAAATTATTTTTTATCTTACATAAAATTCACTAAATTTCACTCTATCATGAATACTAACTGTTTTAAATTTAATATTACATGTTTTAAATATTATTTTCAATGAATATTATTTCAAAAAAAAAATTTTACTTCTAGTTTGAAACGCTGATTTTCAAAATGAAATTGATGTTTTTCTCAAGATTGTTTTAAATATCTTTCTATGGTATTTCAATTAATAAATGAAAAAATATACTAATTATAACATATTTGCATATATTTTACATTGATACCACTATTATTCTGTATATTAATGTTTTATAATCATTTTTACTATATTAAGTATTGATATTCAATTTCTTGATTCAATTCTATAGTCATTAACTTTCTCATGAAATATTCACTTTCTTGTGATCATTAGATATTAATGTTTTACAAAATATACATATTTTTTAATGTATATTTTTAATAATTAAGTTATGTATAATTTTTACATATAGTTTTAAAATTTTAAATATATTTTATTAACTAGGGAAATATAAAAAAAATATTTATCCTTTACTCAATATGGATATTTGACGATATGGAATATTATTCTTGAATTAAATTAGTAATTCTATATTTGATTACTTAATTATAAATACTTATATTTATGCAAACTAGTTATAGATAGTTACTTGATTCATTTATATTCTCATGAAATAAATAAATATGATATGAATACTTAAATGGGCTTCTAGTGTATAGTTATCCATCTATTTTAACCATTTTTTATGAAGGTCTTGATAATAGAGGATGTCGTCATTCTTGAATCATGACATAAAATAATTAAAAAAAAATTCATTGAGAATTTAGTTATTATTATCCAAGACATTTTATTAATAATATTATCTCTTCATTCATTTCATTCTCATTTTTTTATTATATTTCATGTTGTTTCATATATATATCTTACCATGTTGATTATGAAATATAATGTTATGATAATCATGGTATTTATTGAACGTAATTTTTTTAAATTATTTACATTTCCATATTTATTATGATAATCATGTTATTAAAATGGAATGTGTGTTCTGTTATATTAATTTCCATTTTAATTATGCGTATTGATTCATGATGGATTTTGGTGTACCTAACCCATCCTAATCATTTCATATCACAATTATTTTTTTACTTTTAACAATAACCCTAAAGATTACTATGATTAACAGTTAGGTATATTCTAGAGGGAATAACATTATTCACAAAAAAATATATACATCAATTTTTGTTTTAAAATGGAATATAAAAATCATATATATATATATATATATATCTTGTTTAATAAGACATCTAAACTATTTTTCATTCTGGATGTTATTCCTTGTATCATATTCCAATTTAATAAACTAAGTCATTAACACTTGGATATTGGAGTCAGGGTTATTATAATTATCATTGTCGATCAACCCTGGGTTAATGGTAAATCTAAATGGACCATTTAGAATCATTAATATATTTTGGGATCTTACTTAATAGATTTAAAAGGGTATTGTGATGATAATTTTATAATATATTGGTTCCCCTATAAAAATATTTTCAATTCAATTATTCAAATTTGTTCATTTTTGGATTTGTATGGGAATAAATGTTGAAATTCAACATGTTATGATAAATCTATAGAGTAAAATCTATTGGGACTAGATTTTTCTCAAGAAATTGTATGGATTATTAAAACTATTCAATTATATATTGAAGAACCATAAAATTGATAAAAGTGATTTGTTGAAAATCATCAATGATATCTTGAGATTAATATTGGAGAAAGGTTATTCAATCTAATATTACTTGGGAAGATGGTAATTATATTTCAAGGGAAGGAAATATAGATCTCTAAATACAACATAACCATTGAAACTCATGATCAAGTGGGATTTTTAACTTATTTACTCACTCATCTATCAAACATCTCATGATCAAACATCATTTTCTATGTATCACTTTTGTGGATATACATACCAGATTCATTATATGTACTAAACTCAAAGGTTTTATTAACAAATAATGATATCTATTATTAGAAAAAAAATAAGGATATATTAGTTTAAAGTGGTAAATTATTTTGTCAATAGACCTCTCACAACGTTAATGTTCTATTGAGAAATAATTAATTTAAGGATGTTATTTGGATTCCTAAGAATATAAATATACAAAATTCAATTCATCAATTTTAATTTCAATATTCAAATTATAAAACATACATACTAATACCAATGTATCATTTCCTACAAAATTATTTATATTCTGTCATAGATACCATATAACTAAAATCAACTTCCTCTATCCATGATTAATATATCTAATCAAAATATTGAGTCACTTATGTTTCAATGGTCATTTAGGTTAATGGTTTTGAAGAACTAGAAGAAAAAAATTTCTAATAAATAACCAAATTATAGTTTGGTCATTTTATATTATACCCAATATATTTATTATATAATAATATTTAATATCTCCTATAAAATTATCCATACATGAAACCCTTCTAGACATCACTTATGTAAAATAATTCTTCATAACCTGGGGATATGTAAACATAAGATGGATCAACTCAAAAACTCTGTAATGGTAAATTTAGACATTAACAATTAAATAAAATTAGTGAAAATAAGATGAATATTAGTGTATGATAACTAAATAAAAGTTTATGAGTATAAAGTAATTTCTGACATTAAAAATATAGATCATAAACATGATTCATGGATGAAATCATTTCCATAAGACAAGAGTCATTGAACTCAATAATCATGTTCCAAGAAAAACTAATCATGTTTTGAGGAACTAGTAAATTCATAATAATAATTAATAAACCATATTGGTATCTTGGTACATTATCATAACATAACACATATAGATGGGATTACCTACTCAGTTAATTCCTATAATCTCTTTAGAGTAACCTATAATCAGTTTAACTCCATCCCTTTAACATATGTATTAGAGATTTATATCAATCTCCCCCATTTTCATGATATATATATAGCTCAAACAATATCCAAGAACCATAATAAGAACAAAGTACATATAGCTAGAATTTATTTATAAAACACATATAAATAGAAAATATTCTATTCATAAATTGACTAACCAATAGAAAATATGGTTCCATTAATATTATCTTTAAAACGTCTTCATAAGAAGTCCAGAGAAAATATATGGATAGTAGCATTAGATAAAATCACTATATATGAAGTGGAATAGTTTAAAATATATTTACAAAGATTAAAACACTTTTGTATAATAATTAATAAATATACTTTTGATGAAAATAATATATACCATTTTCCTTTTAGTTACATTTAAAAAACAATACTTTTTAGAATAATTATAAATTGATTCTCTTTGAAAAACCACAAATATATGAATTCAGTGTTTAATAATGAATAAATGATATATTTTTGGGACAAATTTTGTGATGGATGAATTATATGAAATCTATTTATTTAACACTTTAATAAATAGTGAAAAGGTGACATGTAGATGAAACATTGGGAAATCATGGTTAAAATAATTAAAATTAAGAAAAAATACCATAGAAAATAACATTAAGAAATAATTTATTTTTATAAAATAATATTATTGAAATAATAAAAAGATAATTTAATAGGAAGAGTATGGATGGAAGACTTTAAATCATTCAAATAAATGATTTTAAATAAAATCCCTTTTATTGGCTTATAAAATTCAAATCTCTTTGAATAATAAAACCCTAGATGGATTTGAAAATTCAATTTATTTTCAACAAAACTATCAAAAATATATTTTTTCAATAAATACATTAGACAAGGGAATTTAACTAGAGAATATAGAACATATCCCATTGATGGGGAATGCTAAAATAAAACAAACGTAGTTACTTTAGTAAGTATCTATTAAAATACCGTTGAATAATAGAATATGAAATGCCACAAGAAATACCATAAATTACATGAAATAACACGTAAAATAAATTCATTATGTTGAAATTAAAATATATATAATAAATCATGGTTCATGACATGAAACATGTCTCAAGTTATTGAAACTAGCACAAAGAAAACCCTTACAACCATTATAATATTTGAATCAGTACCTCATAAATGAGATAACATAAAAGGGAACATAAAATTTCATTATAAAATATTAATTTATTATATAATAAATTAAGAGGTATCATATACACCATATAAATAGAAAAAGGTATATAACATGAAACATCTCTCAACTATGGGATTTTGAGATGTGAAAACCCTTACAATAATCATTACATTTGAGTGAGAATCAATAAATGAAGTGATTATATGTAGAATTTTTAATCCATATTAAAAAAGTTTAAATATATGACATAAAAATGACAGGTCATTACACGCAAAATCATTGAAAAAAATAATCATAAAATAATTAATATAAACCAATTAATGAAAATTGAGTTAAGAAGCATGTTATATCAAGTATTGATTGATCGTGTATATAATTTAACATATAAGATATTAAAAAATATAAATTATTTATTTTTGATGATATTTTGATGTTTTACTTACTTTTCATTAAAAATATTATTTTATTCAATATCAAGTAAATTTCTATTATATAATCAGTTTGGTCCACATCAAGTGTTTTAAGGACGTTCTATTCTTAATCCCAAACTTACTTCAATATGTTGACTTTGGTGAAAAAATTCATGGTTCCACAATCAGTAGAGTTATACCACGAAATAAGTATTATATTTATTCACTTTTTTTACTGCAAATGAATTTAATTAAAAGAAAATTAAAATACAACGTTCATGGAGTTAGGATTTTCCACATATGCATGATCCCTACTTTCTTATTCCAATGGTAGAATGAAAACAATGTTAATTAATATTTTATTGTTAAAAATTATATATATTTTAGATTTATCATATTAATTCCATAGTTATATCCTTATAATTATCATTGTGAGGCCGTATTGAAAAATGAAATCATTTTCTACATGGAGAAGGTATTCTATATGTATGAATGAAAGAATTTTTAATTTTCAAATATATGGAAGGGTAAAAAGGTATTTGATATATTATCATTAAAAAATCCTAATTATTTCATTAATATAATATTTATACATAAATTACATAATTATTACCTTTTATATATAGAAGTGATGAAAAAATGAATACATCGCTTTATGAAGGTTGATGTCTATAAATATTCAGAAGTGATATTTTCATTTCCCATATGATAAAGAAGGAGATAGATATTGATAAGGGTTATAACATAGATATAATTAAAACATCGTATTATGGAGAAAATTATTTTATAATATCATATTAGTTATGATTGAATTCAATGAGGTGGAAGATGAAATAAAATGAATGTTCATGGTTTAGAGTTATACATATTCCATGAGATACATTCATTTTATTACATCTTTCCCCATATTAATATGGTTTATAGGTAAATGAAAAAATATATGATGTGTAGAAGAATAACATAATGGTTTATTTGGAAATTCTTGGGTGAGATAATGGTGTAAATCATGACAGAAATATATGAGAGTATGTTACCTTTTATAATAAATGATAGTGGAACACTTCTAATTTTTATGAACATTAAAATATAATAAATATCATAAAATTAACTTCAGTTATAAAATAGTAATAATGTAAAATTTAGAACATTATAAGGTAAAAATAACTTAAACTAACTAAATTTATACATGCTTATATGTAATTTTAAACTACATCTTTCAGATTAACCGCTATAATAACTCTTTTAACCATTAACATGGGAACATATTCTTGAAACTATAAGGATTATAAATTTAATTTTGAAGTTTTAAGTGGCTCAAAAAATTTCTGAGTATGTAATTTTATAATATTTTTCTTTTTATATATCATATTTTAAAATTTAATTGTTTTTTATATCATTTAATAAAATATTTTTTTATCATAAATTATATTTAAACTCGTTTTTGTGAATATAGATTTAAATTTACATTAAGGACAAAAATATAGAAATTTAATGAAATCATAAACACATTTAAAGTTATATATGCTCTATAACTTACTATGAAATTACTTTCATCCAAAACAAATTATATTTAATATTTTTAAAATAATTTAACTTGATTTTCCAAACAATTACACAACAATTGTATCGGCATAAGGTTTTAATTCTATATAATTATACCATTACTAAATATTTAAAAAAACCAAACTAAAAAAAATTTTCATATTAAAAATAAATTTTATAAAAAAAATTAAATTTTTTAAATACTGCTAAAAAATATGAGAGTTATTAAAATAAATAAAGTAATCTTTCATATTTATTCTTTACATAAAATAAAATATAGGTCATTATCAAACAAATATGGACCCAATATTCCATAACATATAAATTTTAACATATATATCTGAAATACCCTCACCCAATAGTAGAGTCAAGTGTTACGAGATATTTTTGACCTTATCCAAGAGTTTAAACCCTATTTATCCAATTTTACACAAACTGAGTTGAAAAATATTTATGATGGTAAATATTCATAATAAAAAAATAATAAAATTTACTTATTCTTCAAATTGGAACCTCAAAATTTAATTTACCTAGGTAGTATAAATTAATTTAAATATAAATTATCAAAATTTTATGAAAACACTTTTATAAAAAAAATACCATATTTATGTGTAAAAATCATTTTACACCAAAATAACGTAAAAATATTATTCCCATTATTTCTTTCATAATAAATATTGGATATCTTTTATACTTTTATACAAATCCAAAACTTAAAAGGAACCTTCCCACTAGATCATTAAGTTCATTGATCCAAATATTGTATTTAATTTGAATAAAATATAACTTATGTTTGTAAAAGTAAAAATGGGTTCAAACATCAAAATAATTTTTATGAAGAAATATTTTTCCATACAAAAAAAACTTAATATATAAAATCGTTTATAATTTTTAAGGTAATTCTTACATCCTAATGATTTCATAAATGTTATTGTATTCGTAAAATTTGTATTTTCAATTTTCATAGAATAATCCCTCTTTTCCAAAGAGAAGATAAAAACATCACCCCAAATTAATTTATAAATGAATATATAAAAATTAATATTATTTTATAAATTATAATTTTTAAAATTCAAATAAATTAATTACAATATACATACAAATAATACAATAAAACCCATTTTTGAAGAAAATGATTTTTGAAGCATTATATTATTTCACTAAAAATATAGTGATTTTTTATTAGACATAAATAATTAAATTTTAATTATGGAAAAACATTAAAAATACTTTTTATAATGTTTTGATAAATATTTGTACCTTATAATAAAATGGCATGGTTATAATGGTCACATTTATAAAATTATATTATAATAGTATATTGTAGTTTGTTTAAAACACAATGTTGTGTATTTCAAATGAGATTGAAAATAATATTAATTTAATCTTTATTATAAGGGTACTAAATTATACTCATTAAAAAAATCCATCCTCCTAATATTATCTTGAGCTTGATAATCAATGTTTTAATATTTTTAAATATTTTTTTAAAATAAAAATTTGAAAAAAGGAATATTTAATATCCTTTTCAAAAAGTTTAAAAAATAATTATGAAGGTCACTTTTTGTTAAACATAATCAGGTTCAAAATAAAGAAAACATTACTTGGTTGTAAAAATATTGATATGGATGATAAATTTAATTCCAAAATAACAATGGAGAATAATAGAGAACATTACCATGTGAATATTAATGAGCATAAAATCATAAATCAGTGATGGGTGAAAACAAAATTAATTAATCATAAATGTTCGTAAGAAGGATAAAATTACCATTTTTAACATTATTATTTTCTATCATATATGGAATATTTTACCATAGAATACATGAAAATATACTTACTAATTTATTCATGTTCATTAACATAATTTCATCTTTTGGTTGTATTTTTCTATAACATTCCACATAAATTTCATTCTGCATTCCAAATATCAAATATCCATGATGAATCATTAGTATTCCTAAAATATTAAATTAATATTATAAAAATTATTTGATCTATTGAAGTATGAAAAAAAATTCTTTTGTATTTATATAAACCAAAAATAGATACCATAAGGTAATATAATACCCAAAATTAATAAAACATCATATAAAAATAATAATACATTTATTTACAACATTCCAACAATAATTCATAAAGATCAACATAAATCATATCACATAGAACTAATTATATAACCTAATGAACCTTAAAGACCTTGAAAAAAAATTATTAACCTCAAAGGCGATCTTATAATAATCATCTTAAATCCCCAAAAATATTTAATTTAATTTTTACAAAATAACATTCATATTAAATAGTATATTTAACCAATATTTAACATACTCCTCAACAGAATAAAATGATTTCCCAAAATATCATTAATCACCTTCAAATAAAATCCATAAAAACCTCAAAAGGGTATCTATACCTTTGATCTTATGATCACCCATAAACATATAAACACACAATGGTATCAATTACACTTAAATTATTCTCATATAAAAACATCATAATCTCCAGAGATATCTAAACCCTTTTAATGATAATAATTATAATTTATGTTAGATAAACCACCAAATTTGGTTCTAAAAAATCTTCATTATATATATTATATTATTAAAGGTAATGAAATCGAATTTTTTCACCCATAATTACAATGTCAAATAAAAAAATTGAGTCACTTATATTACATGGTCCTTTTGGTTAAATTTTTTATATAACTATAAAAATCTATAAAATAAAAATACTGTAAACTTAAATTGATAATTTTCTACAATAAACACCATTTTTATTCAATTATAAGTCTTTAATAACTCTATAAATTTATCCTCACATAAAACCCTTTTAGATATCACTTACCTGAAATAATGTTTTATAATATGGGAAAATACAAGCATAAGAATGGTGATATCCAACTCCCATTATGTGTGAACATACAAATTAAAATTGATTATCATTATTGAGAATAAGATGACAATTTTCATATGAGAATATAATAAAATTACCAGTTTATAAGTTAATTCACACCGATCAAAACCTTGATCATAAACACGATCAATTACATAATTCTTTACAATCAGATAAGAGACACTCTAGTCAAAAATCAATAGCATTTTGAAATCAATATTGTTCAATTTTATCGTTAAACTAATAGAAATCCCAAAAAAATAATTTTGGAATATTTGGATATCAACATTATATCACACTTATTATCACCATTGAAGATTGGATAACCCACCTAGTTTATTCCAAAAATCACTTAGGAGTAACCTACAACTTGTTTAACACTACCACTTTAAACAATGGATTTGAGATCTATATTGTGATCACCCATTTCATGAGTAATATCAGGCACACACATCATTATAAACATTTTCAATAACCATAAAATTTATAACGTACATAATGTTGAATTTTATAAAAAAATACATATAAAACCCATCATTCTCTTTATAAATTGATTATCCAATTAAAATGAAATAGGTTTCATGAAAATTTTATTTAAAAATATCAAATTCCATACATATTAAATATATAGAGAGTATCATTTGAGAACATATCTATATATGGATTTGAGTTATTTAAAATATGTTTAAATGTATAAAAAAATCTTTTATAAAAAATTATAACTATAATTGTAATGGTAAGAATATGTACTCTGGTAAAAATTAAAAACAAATAATTAATATAATAATGATTAAATATCATCTTTATGAAACCAATAAAACGTTAAAATATTTATTAATAAATAAAAAAGTAAATAATTTTGGGGAAAATAAATTATGTAATAAATGCTAATAAGAACATTAATTTCATTATTTCTTAAATATGGTCAAAACATACATGTGCATAAAACATTAAGAAATATGATCTCAAACTGTTTAAATGAAATTCAAAACAATAGTTATCATATTTAATAAATCATTAATGTTTAGAAACAAAAATTATTGAAAAAAGATAACGACATCAAATATATGATTTTTTGGAAAATACATTAAAATTGATGAAGAAATGAGTTTAAATAAAATCTATTTTCTTGAGATGAAAAATTCAAATATAGTAGAAAATAAAAACTGTGGATGGATTTTGTCACGACACGACCCAACAAGTCTCGAGCCGCAACTACTTTAAGCCCGCCTCTATAGGCCAGGGGCTGGCGACAAGTGCCGAAGGCGTAACAATATCGGGGAGTCCTTTTCAAAAGTACCTATATACACACACACCCCCCCACTTAATGCATAAGTGAAGAGTAAAAAGGAAACCAAAGTGAAAACAACTATAACCCAACCTCAGTCATGCATCAACTTCTAAAACAGAATAGGTAAAGTGCTGAGAAGTGGAAAGACAAGTAAACTGAACAATAGAGGGAAAAACATGTGCCCAACTAGAAAGGTGCCACAACCCAGCAACTAGTAAAAAAAAGTAAGAATCTTGTGAGTCTCACATCTAAAAATCCTACTACGTCCACTGAATACATCCTAAGCTCTTACACTCCTCTGTAGTCTCGATCAACATGTCCTTCGTCTACAAGGGCACACCAAGTGCGGGCAAAGACCAAGTAGGGGTGACTATAAAGATACTCAGTAGGATGCCCTGAAATCTAGAGGGAGCAACAAAGGAGATATTTAAATGGTTAGAATTATGTAGAACAAGAATAGTGTAAGAGTACAATAGAGAGAGTGCAGCTCAACCTGACTAGAGTAAGGATGCAGGCTCGTCTAACCAAGAGGAGCAAGACACGGAAACCCCGTGGCATACCCTGCGCGTCTTTTATCCTTTTAGAAAGAGAGTAACTGACCCCAGGGAGTGGGAAAGCAAGTACGGTGTATATTAATTCTCAACAAGAAACCCGAACGATTGTGTATGGGGATCACTATCTCCAAGATCAGCCTAAGAAAAGTCGCCAACAGTTCTAAGGATATCCATCACTAATGCCCAACAGTCCCACACACCAAAGCTGTCTCATCGCTATACCATACAACCAAGGGTCCTGCTTAGGTAATCATAGAGAAAAGTCACTAACTATCCTCATATAAATAGTTGAGTCTAGAAGAAGTCATCGAGTAACCCACTGCCCAGCCTCGCTGGGGGGTAAACCCCAAGAGGTCGTCGGGTAACCCACTGCCCAGCCCTGCTGAAGGGTAAACTCTAAGGTTAACAGGTAACCCACTACCCAGTCCCACTGGAGGGTAAACTCTAATGTTAACGGGTCACCCACTACCCAGCCCCGCTGGTGGGTGAACTCTAAGGTTAATGGGTAACCCACTGCCCATCCCCATTGGAGGGTGAACCCTAAGTGGTCAACGGGTAACCCACTGCCTGGCCTTACTGGAGGGTAAACCCTAAGGTCAATGGGTAACCCACTGCCCAGCCTCGCTTGCGGGTAAACCCTAAGGTAAATGGGTAACCCACTTCCCAGTCTCACTGGGGGGTAAACCCTAAGGTCAACGGGTAACCCACTACCCAGCCTCGCTGGGGGAAAAACCTAAGGTCAACGGGTAACCCACTGCCCAGCCTCGCTGGATGGTAAACCCAGAACTATTTTGATATCTCTGCACTACCCATGCCATCACTTGGTGTCGCTAACATTGCTATAGTGCGTTGGTTCGGAGTTCATCAAAGGAACTTTAACCAATGCCCTTTCATGTTTCCACATTTAATGAGATCTCGAAAGAGGCTTTGTATTCTCAAACAGATTACACCATTGTAATCCTCACGAAAAAACACGCGATATAGAATATTTACTCACCCCAAACAGACGTCTGATGAAAATGTCGCAATACCCTGCACACAACTTAAAAGACGGCATGTGGGGCCCACTCCTCAACTCTGACTTCAATGCCTGAAACCACCCTAGTAAACATTGTCTCAATGCCAGGGTTACAATGCCGCTAACGGCGCCTAAAATGGACTCCTAATGTCGAAGTTGCAACTCCCCGCATTATGAAAACGGGGCCCTGTAGGGCCCACACCTCGAGCCCGAAGCACTACATGCAGATCGTACCATTGCGTTCCTTATAGATAACCATGAGGCATAGGATATTCATTTTCCCAGAATGGACTTATGAAGCATAAGCCGTAAAAACGCAGCATACGTCTGAAATTCGCCTCGTGTGGTCCATGCCTCGGACCCAAATTTAGTCGGGTGGATTGCATCATCGCAATCCCCTCAAAAGAAGACTCATAAACAATAAATCAAACACACCAAACAGATGTTGTGTAAAAAAGTGGTGTTTCACCGTAAAACATGTGAATCAGGCCCTATGGGGCATGCACCTTGTCTCCAACCCGAACGCTTCGCAAAGAGTTTCACAAAGTCTGCACGAGAATTAGGGCCACGCTGCCACTGATGGCACGTCAATCAGACATCCCAAACGAGAGTTAGGTCCGACGCAAGAATAATTAATCAATTAGGTAATTAATTAATTAATCTCATTAAGCATTTCGTGCCACCGAGCAACGAAACCAAACCACAAAGGTTCCGAACCAACTTTGGAAGGACTGTCTTTACTCCAAGACCACAGCGCCTCTGATAGCACGTCAAACGGACGTTCGGCTGTGAAGCACGTCCGTATCAAACATTAATAAAAATGTAATATTATTAAATTAAATCATTTTGGGTCACCCATCTTCCGATGTAGAACCCAAAAAAATGAAACCCAATTAAAAAGGTTCGTCTCACTGACACGGACCCACAGCCGTGGACGGAATGTCAAACGGACGTGCTGTTTAGGAGATAAGAACCCTTGAACAAAAGGGGGCCCAAAATTGGGCCCGTCCAGAGAGGTCGGCTCGGTCCAGACCGTCGGCCCGCGGTCCAGCCTGGGATCCAGCCCAGTTCTCCACGGCCCACTCGTTGTAGTCCATCTGGAAAAAAACACCGGACCCCTCGGGTTCGGTTCCTTCAAACAGACCGGCCAACTGGCTGGTATTTTCTCTGTACCGCACCATCAAGACCCGCAGTTTACGGGTCCTTGTCTACACCATACCCCACCTGAGGTCAGCGCCTCGGGTGTTCCGCCCCAACCGCGATCGACCAAGGCCACTGACTCGAGCCGTTGGCCGCCCATGCCACAACCTCTAGTGCTCCGCGCTCCGCCACACCGGAAGCCACCTGGGATCGCCTCTCCACTGGCCGAGCACACCGCTCGGCACCGGCTGCTCGTGTCGTAGCCACCTGGTCCCCCGCTCCACCGGAGCTACCCCGTCCGCACCAGCCACACCCAACGCCGCACCGCACCGGTCATCGCTCCGCTCGGATCCTCCGTCGGCTCCCCTGAAGCCACCGTACTCCGCCGCCTCTAGCTCAACCTCCGGTCATCACCCCTTTCCAGAGCCGGACCCTCCGCCGGTCCCCCCCCCCCCCCGACCACTCTGGTGGTCGGAAAAATTATCTAAAACTGATTTCGGAATCCTCAGGGTCGGATCTTCACAGCATCGACCCTCGCTCGTCAATCCGTCACAGTTTTGGCACGTTCGAAATTTTGGATGAAGAACGCTCAAAAACGGGATTTAGAATGGGGCTCGGATGATGGTTGTGTTCGTTTGGTCATAGTCCTAATTCTAAAATTTTAGAACGCAAAAGACCAATTGATGAAAATACAAGAAATCGACAAAGGTGTAAAAATTAACCAAAAATCCTACCTCGAATCGGTCGTACGTCATTGGCATCATGTCCATGACGCTCCTACTTCGATCCTCCAATGTTCCGGCAGAGGTCTCTCCTCGATTTGGTGATGACCGGTGAAGAATTCCAAAGTATGAGAGAGAGAGAGAGAGATAGAGAGAGAGGAGATGAATGGGTTCTCCCCTTATCTCAAGGGAATTTATAAAAACTCACTGAAACGCCACCCACGGTCGCGGATTCCAAAACCTCTATGCTCTTTTATTTTATATCACACCCAAGAAAAACACCCCATTTCAAAATCAACAAAAGTCTTGGATTTCCATTCCAAGGCTTCGTTTGAAAGTTATTTTAAAAGAATTCCAGTCATAAAAATCACTAAGTCATTATTTTAAAATGATGATTTTCCCCTAGGTGACATCTCTCACAGCAGCCTCGTGCCTGCAACTTTTATACCCCGCCTAGGGTAAACGGCACGCTCTAGATGAAAACGTGCCCTCGTATTTCTAATCCGAGATAGCATTTAGGAGTAAACAGAAGCTTGCCACGTGCATAGTATAAAAACACTTAATATTTTTATAAAGTTTATTCCAGGAACATCAGGCCTCAGAATCACACGTCATCTCAGCTCCTAGCTCTGGAAATATATGTAGAAATATTCCAAAGTATTACTGGGGAAAAACTGAGTCTCTAAATCATTCAATCCTTCAATATTTTCATCCCCGAAAAGAAAAACTAGGAAAAAAACTTGGGATACAGACCTTACACCTACCTCTCCCACTCCCAAGAAAACTTGCACAACACCATACTGGCACAACACGCGAACAAAAGGGATGGTTCATACTCATAAGGTCTAGTACTTTTGATTACATGCATAGGAACATGCATGTACCTCATCAGTTGTGATAGGTGGAAGACGTTGTGCAACCACTCCTACTATTGGGGGGGTATGGAAAGATGGAAGGAAACCTCTCAATCGCTTGCATGATTTCTGAACGGCCCAAAGAAACTCATGTGTCTTCCTTGGCCAGACCTCTACTTTCCACATCGTGAGCGAAATCATGGTTTTTTCCTGGAACATGGTCTCCTGATTCCCTTGTTCAGAATACCCATCTGGTGAAACACCCAAGGATATCCAGTCACACAAGTTTCCACAGTCGGTGCCTCACAACCGAGACTCTCTTACATGCTCAAGAAGTGGATGATTCAACACCATTGACTGAAAAAAAAATTCACCCTCCTGGTCTAATAGGGTCAACTGTAGGGAAGCTAAATACTACGAAACATCTCGCACCTGATGAGTCTAAGACTTTCTGCTAAGGTAACCTACTACAACACTTCCATATTTCCAGAACATAAACTACCTTGACATCATAGTCTTGTAAAAATTTCAACCATTACTGTCATATCAGGTTCAAGTCTCTCTGGGTGAGGGCGTACCTGAGACACTGGTGGTCTGAGAAAACCACAAAGCGCTCCCCCAGAAGATAGTGTCTCCATATTCTTAGTGCAAGGACCACCGCCACCAGCACCACATAGGGAAGCGTGTAGTTTTGTTTATGTTGTTTCCATCACCTCGACATTTACTTGATAATGGTATCAAGATTGACGTTGAGCATGCAAGGTACCAACGAATAGGGTGGGTGAGCAAACTCATCCAACTGCCAGAGGCTAGACACGGAAATCACGTGGCATACCCCATGTGTCTTTGCCCCTCTTGAAAGGAGAGTAATCCCCAAAATAGGAACTCTGCCAAACCCAATAGTGGTACCTCAAACAAAAAGGGGGGGTCAAGCATAAAATCCCCTCTGGAAAATCTAGAACCTACTCCGACACTCCACCGCAAAACCCTTCCATTAATAAAAATGTCATAGGGACTCATCCCCCGCACCTCAATACTATCCGCTTTGGGTGGTACTGACTCTCCCTCACGGTTTTGGTCGCATCACAAAAACATGTCTCAGTGGGGGAAGAACCCCTCTCTCCTAGGAATTCAAAGCCACGTCGAACAACACCAACACAGGGTTACACTAATGCCTTGCGTCACCCTCTGTAACCCCTCTAACAAGAAGTTAGACGAAAAGAGTACCTCACGCAGTGTCTAACAAGTTCTACTGGGAAAATTATAAAAAGACACAGAGTGTACCTCTTATCATCAAATGCTATGCAGGATTGTAGACATCCACAGAACCCAGCCACCTGTGGCCCCATCCGTCGGCTCCCTGAGCCTGACATGGGCCACCTAGTGGTGGTAGAAGGACCTCAAAACGTCATCCACCCACCAAAATTCTTCCTACTCTTCTGCCAACATTGCCTTCCTGGGGACCACCCTGTCGTCACCTGGGAGTTATCTGATCACGAAACTTCCTCTGTCGTGGCGGTGCATCTACCAACTATCTGGAAAACTCAGCACATTTTGTCGGGTAGTCTCATGCCACGTGACCTCCCACATCACAATCATAGCACTAGTCCTACCTAGGCCATCTTGGTGATCTGTGTTGTCCCCAACCATGTGCCTAAGTTTCATCTGGGGAAGACCTTCGCCGTCGAGGCCCTTCCAATTGACGTCCCTCTGATAAAAATTTCTCTGTCACCAATGCCCGCTCCAGCACCTCGAGATGTGTGAGGATACACAAGGGCACTACGCTGTCACGAATATCTTCTATAGAGAACTCGCAAAAACTTATGTGCTCAGAATTTTCCTTCATGGACCACATCCAAAGATTACCGAGTAAGGTCTTCAAACCTAGTCACATACTCATCCACTTCCATCACTCCCCGCTGAAGCTCCAGCAGCTCCCAAAACTGTAAAAAGCGTAAGTATGAGGGGTAGTACTCCTCACGAAACAGTTTCTAGAAGTCATCCCATGATAGTACCAACTCATAGTGTATTTAATAACCATGGATCTACTAACTCCAAACTGCTTGGTGGAAAAAGACTGCTTGTCAAAGCCACCATCTAACATGTCAATGTCCGAACTAGCCTGAAGAGTCGAACTACCGACTCTAGCCAACCCTTCAATGTCTGAGGGTATGGTTAATCATGGAACCTCAGTGGTCTGTGATGCAAGAACTCACATAGCACACCCAGCATGTGCAAGTCATCAACCTTCCCTGTCGGTACTATCTGCTACTCCATAGGTGGAGGTGTTGCTTCATGTCCTCCTGTAGAAAGGGTAACCGTATGATGGATCTTGAAATGAAGCCTTGTCACTCATGGAATCGTTATCACGAAATGGAGCTAGTATCCTAGCTGGCTATCATCACGAAGACATCCCGAATCCGATCAAGGAGTACTGCGGTCAAATGAGCATATATATAACAACAACGATGGGGAGTTGACTCAAGAAGAATAGTCAAAGACTCAATCCCATAAGATGCATGAATCAATTTTTTGGAAATAATTGTCTTAGTGTGCCAAGTTGACAATAAGGTTATCAGGGTCCTGGTGAATGGATACGTCAGCCAGCACACCATAACTGGACTCCCTGACATGAGAGCCACTCTCGAGACACATAGACACTATTGCCCCAAAACTCAACCAATTATTTTTTAGGGATGTCCGAACAATGCCCCAAATAACGAAACACCTCTGATACCACTTTTTCACCACTCGACCCTACCGGTCTCAAGCTGCAACTACCCCAAGCCTGCCCCCGTAGGCCAGGGGCTGCTGAAAAGTGTCGAATGTGTAACAATATTAGGGAGGCCTTTGCCTAAGTACCTGTACACACACACACAACCCACTCAATGTAGAAGTGCAGAGTAAAAAAGAAAACCAAAGTACAAAAAACTATAACCTAGCCTCAGTCATGCATCAACTTCTAAAATATAACAATTAAAGTGCTGAAAAGTCGACTAATAAGTAAACTGAGTAGTAAAGGGAAAAGCACGTGCCCAACTAGAAAGGTGCCACAACTCGGCAACAGGTAATCAAAAGTAAGCAACTGGTGAGTCTCACATTTGAAAATCCTACTACATCCACTGAACGCATCCCATGCTCTTGTGTCCTCTACGCTCCTCCATAGTCTCAATCGACCTGTACGTCATCTTCAAGGGCACACCAATTGCGGGCAAAGCCCAAGCGGGGGTGAGTATAAAGATAATCAGTAGGATGCCCCCAAAAGCTTGAGAGAGAAACAAATAAGATACTAAAATGGTGAGAAGTAGATAGAACAAGAACAATGTAAGAATATAAAAGAGAGAGTGCGGCTTAACCCGATAAGAGAAAGGAAGCAGGCTCGTCCAACCAAGAAAATCTAGACACAGAAAGTATGTGGCATAACCAGCGAGTCTTCACCCCTCCTAGAAAGAAGAGTAACTGAACCCAAGGAGTGGGAACAAAAGTAGGGTGTATATATATTCTCAATAAGATTCCCGAACGAGTGTGTAATGGGATATCTATCTCTAAGCTCAGCCCAAGAGAATTCGCCAACAGTTCTAATGATATACATCAATAATTCCCAACAGTCATGCACGCCAAAGATGCCTCATCGCTGGACCATACAACCAAGGGTCCCGCTCCGGTAATCATAGAGAAAAGTCACAGACTAGCCTCATAGAAAGGGCTGAGGCTAGAAGAATTCGTCGTGTAACCCACTACCCAACCTCATTGGGAGTAAACCCCAAGTAGTCATCGGGTAACCCACTGCCCAGCCCTACTGGAGGGTAAACTCTAAGGTTAATAGATAACCCGATGCCCAACCCTACTAGAGGGTAAACTCTAAGGTTAATAGGTAACCCAATACCCAGCCTCGCTGGAGGGTAAACTCTAAGGTCAACAGGTAACCCACTGCCCAGCCTCGTTGGAGGGTGAACTCTAAGGTTAACAGGTAACCCACTACCTAACCCTGCTAGAGGGTGAACCCTAAGAGGTCAATGGAAAAACCACTACCCAGCCTCGCTGGAGGGTAAACCCTAATGTCAATGGGTAACCCACTGCCTAGCGTTGCTGGAGGATAAACCCTAAGCTCAACGGGTAACCCACTACCCAGCCTCGCTAGAGGGTAAATCCTGAGCTCAATGGGTAACCCACTGCCCAGCCTCATTGGAATGTAAACCCGGAACTGTTCTGATATCTTCACACTACCCGTGCCATCACTGGGTGTCGCTAACACATCTATTGTGCATTGGTTCGGAGTGCGTCAAAGGAACCTCCTACCAATGCCCTTTCATGTTTCTACATTTAATGAGATCTTGAAAGAGGATTCTCATGCTCAAACAGATTACACCATTGTAATCCTCATGGAAAAACATGCGAGATAGACTATTTACTTGCCCCAAATGGACGTCTTATGAAAAAGTTGTAGTACGCTACACACAGCTTAAAAGACGACCTGTGGGGCCCACGCCTCAACTCCGGATTCAACACATGAAACCACCTCGTTCAACTTCGTCTCAATGCTAGGGTCACAACTCCGCTGATGGGGCCTAAAACGGACTCGGGATATAGAAGTTGCAACTCCCCCACGTTATGCAAATGGGGCCCTGTGAGGCCCACACCTCGAGCCCTAAACACAACATGCATATCTTACCATTGCATTCATTGCAGATAACCATGAGGCGTAGGCTATTAATTTGACCAGAACGGACTTATGAAGAATAAGATGTAAAAACGCAGCATACGTCTGAAATCCACCTCGTGGGGTCCATGCCTCAGGCCCGAATTTGGGTGGGCAGAATGCGCCATCACAATCCCCCCGGAATAACACTCAGAAACGAGTACACAAACACCAAAAATGAATGTCAGGTGAAAAATTGTTCTTCACCGTAAAATGCGTGAATCCGACCCTATGTGTCTTGAACCTTTTCTCCGACCTGAATGCTTCGGAAATCATTTCAAAAAGTTTGTACGAGGACTGGGGTCATGCTACCACTGACGGCGAGTCAATCAGACATCTCGAACAGGAGTTAGGTCTGATGCAAGAATAATTAATCAATTAAGTAGTTAATTAATTATTCGCATTAAGAGTTTCCTGCCACAGAGCACTGAAACCAAACAACAAAGGTTCCAAACCAACTTTGGAAGGACCGTATCAACTCCAAGACTACAACACCTCTGACAGCACGTCAAACGGATGTCAGGCTCACGAAGCACATCTGTCGCATGTTTTAATAAAAATTTAATATTATTAGATTAAAGAATTTTGGGTCACCCTTCTTAGGGTGAAGAACCCAAAAACCACAAAACCCAATTCGAAAAGTCCTTCTCGCTTACCCAAACCCACAGCCGCTGACGGCGCATCAAACAGACACATCGTTTAGGAGATAAGCCCCCTTGAACAAAAGGGGGCCCAAAATTGGGTCGGTCCATACCGCCGGCCCGCGGTCCAGCTGCGGGTCCGGCCCAGTTCAATGCGGCCCGCTTACTGCAGCCCATCTGGAATAAAAACACTGGACCCCTTGGGTCTGGTTCCTTCAAAGAGACTGCCAACTGGCCGGTCTTTCCTCTGCGCCGCACCAGCAGGACCCGCGGTTTGCTGGTCCTTGTCCATGCCGCACCCCACCCGAGGTCAGCGCCTCGGGTGCTCCACCCCAACCGCGACCGGTTGAGGCCGCCGCCTCCACTCGATGGCTGAGTTCACTTCCGCACACCATCCGCCCGCACCGCGACCTTTCGGGCTCCCCGCTCCGCCATGCTGGTAGCCATCTGGGCTCGCTGCTCCGTCGGTCGAGCGCACCGCCTAGCACTGGCCTCCCACGCTGCAGCCACCTGGTCCCCCACATAGCCAGAGCCTGTCTAGGCCAGCCCCACCCGACGTCGCACCGCGACGGCCACCGCTCCGCTCGGTTCTTCTGCTGTCTCCCCTGAAGCTGTCGCGCTCCGCCACCTCCGGCTCGACCTCCGGCCATCGCCCCTTGCCGGATCCAGACCTTCCCCCGGGCCCCCCTCCCCCCCGACCACTCCGGTACTCGGAAGAATTATCCAAAACTGTTTTTGGAATCCTCGAGGCCGGATCTTCACAGCGCCACCCCTCGCTCGACGATCCGTCACTATATTGGAGCATCCAAAATTTTGGACGAAGAACGCTCAAGAACGGGATTCAGAACCGGTCTTAGATGATGGTCATCTTTGTTTGGCCATCGTCCTAATTCTAAATTTTTATAATGCAAAAGAAAAATTTATTAAAATACAATTAATCAATGAAGGTGCGAAAATTAACCAAAAATCCTACCTCTAATTGCTCGTGTGTCGTTGGCGGCATGTCCACGACGCTCCTGCTTCGATCCGGAAAGGTTCTGGCAAAGGTCGGCCCTTGATTCGGTGAAGAACAATAAAGAACGTCGAAGAACAAGAGAGAGAGATATATATAGAGACAGAGAGAAGAATAATTGGTTCTCCCCTTATCTTAAGCGAATTTATAAAAACTCACCAAAACACCACCCACGGTCGCAGATTCCGAAACCTCTGCACCCGCTTATTTTATATCACGCCTAGGCAAACCACCACATTTCAAACTCAACGGATGTCTTGGATTTCCATTCTGAGGCTTCATTCAAAATATTTTTGAAAATAATGCCAGTGATAAAAATAAGTAATTCATTATTTTAAAATGACGATTTTTTCCCTCAGTGACATCTCTGATAGCAGGCCCACGCTCGTAACTTTTACACCCTGCCTATGGTAAACGGCATGCTACGGACGCAATTGTGCCCTCAAATTTCTGATTCGAACTACCGTTTAGTAGTAAACACATCTCATCCATGTGCATAGTATAAAAACAGTTAATATTTTTATAAAATTTATTTCGGGCACATTGGGCCTCGAAATGGCACGCCGTCTCAGCTTCTAGCTCTGGAAATATGTGTAGAAATATTCTAATGTCTTACAGGGAAAAAATGGGTCTCTATAGATTTGAAGGGAAAATTTAATGAAATAATAAAAATGAAATTCATTGTAATTATATAAACCATACAAATGAAATTAATTTGTTAATTTAGAATAAATCTTAATAATGTGGAATATTTAGAGAAAAAATCCATTACAATATTAATAACATTAAAATCAAAAGTAATTGAAATCATGAACACGACATGTATCTATTTATAAAAGGTATTCCATTAAACTCTATGATAGATTAAATTAATTTTATACTTTTTAAACTATATAAATGAAGTCATGGTGCATGACATGAAATATGTCTCATTAAAATGAAACTGATAAAAAACCTTATGACCATTATAATATTTGAATCGATAACTTGTGAAAGAGATAAAATCAAAGGGAATATTAAATAATAATATTAAAGAGTTATTCATGATATAATATTTCAAGTGATATTATATACATCATATAAAAATAAATAGGTTCATAATATGAATCTTGACTCAATGAAGGGAGTTTTAGAAGCGAAACATTTTATAAGGATAATAACATTTGAATTGAGTGTCAATTCGTGAATTGATATTTTTCGAAAATGTCAACTCACATAGATAATGTTTTAAATATATAATATAAAAAACATATGTCATTAAATACATAATATTGACATGACATAGTCAATAGAGAAGTGATACAACCCACTAAAAAGAAATTGAGTTATGAATCCTCTTACATCACGTCATGATCTATCAAGCACATTATTTATCATCCTAGATAAAAAGAATAAATTAAATATTTACTTATTTTTTAACCATTTAAATTTAATTTCCTTGTCATCAATCTTTTTATTACATTTGTTACCATTTCAAATGCACTTTCTTAATCTATTATGTCCAAAACATATCTTTTAAGAATGTTCCGTTCGTAATCTAAAAATTTATTTAGAAGTTTAAATATGGTCAAAGGGGTTATATATCAATAATATATATAATAATAATAATTAAATAATTATAATTTTTTATTATATAATTTTTTATAATCATCCTTGAAAAGCAGCAATAGAAAAATGAAATACACTGATCATGGATAAGGTAGTTTGTATGTAGATGTGACCGTGCATTTTATTTTATAATGGTAGAATGATAAGAAATTTAAGTAACATTATAACATTTCAAAATAATATATATGTTATAATTAACATATTTATTCATGAATTCCATTTTTATGACTACCCATGAGAGGTGGTAATTAAAAATTTAATACAATGATATATGCTGACGGTATTGCATACTTACGCATCAGCGATGATTCAATTTTCCAATAAATGTATGGTTCCAAATATAGATTATATACTATATTTCAAAAAATAATAATTATGTCACAAATATCATATTAGTATGTTTAAATAATTATTATTATCATCCATGTAATGCAGTGACGTAAATTGAGACACAGTGTGTTGTGGATGTGGTAGTCCACATGTATAACTGAGTGATGTTTCCATTTCCCATAGAATGTAGATGGAGATGAATAATGGTTATTCAATATACCAAATAACAGAAAATTATAGTGGAGATAAATGATTTATTATATCAATATGGGTATTATATAATTTTATGAGGTAGAAGAAAAAATAACATTAAATTAATCGATTAAGAGTTATACCTCTTCTCTAAGAGACATATTCTTTCTTACATATAAATCTCTTTTATTTTGTTCTTAATGTTAGAAAGGAATATATAAGATATTGGGATAGAGCCTATAATTTAATTTATGTTGGGAGTGTCTGGTATAAATGACTCAAAGTCTGTGGAAAAGAGAGGATATGACATTCCCTTTTATATGTTAGGGGAGTTATACAATTGTAGTTTTTAAAAGCTTTAAAATAATATAAATAAAATAATCTTTTAAATTAACATAATATGGCCATTATATTGAATTTATAATATTATAATCTCAAAATACCTTACACAAATAACATTTAGACATGTTTACATGGAATTTTAAACCTTGACTTTTGGATTAACCTCCTTATTAACTATTTTTAACCTTAACTATGGTAAAAAAATTACTCTTTAAGAGTTATAAATTTGTTTATATGGTGTAATGTGGCTTAATAATGGTCCATGGATGAAATTTTATACTATTTCCCTTCCCAAATGTCCTCATTAAATATATTTCTTTATTTTTAAATCAGTTAATAAAATATTATTTATCATAAAATATCGTTAAGTCTTTTTTAGAATATTCTATTAATTTTACTTTAAAAACATCAAGATAGAGATGTAACTCGAATATGAACACATTTAACATTTCATAAAATTAATAATCACTTATGAAATTCATTTAATAAAATAATTAAAAAAAATTACTTTTAATATTTTTTAAATTATTTGCCTTAATTTTTATACTACTTTCACAACCATAGTATGAGTGTTGTGTAAGAGTTCGAGGTAATTATACTATCACTAAAAACTAAAATATATTAATAACATTAAATAATTTTTTTAATATTTAATATATACATTTATAAATAAACATAGCTTCTTTCTACCCCTATGAAAAAATATTATAGTCATTAGAATAAATAAAGTGATATTTTGTATTTAATATTTTCTTAATATAATATAATGGTCATTATCAAAGACAAATAGGACCAATATTCCATTAAAAATAAAAATGGATCATTATTTTAACACTCCATTCAACCAATAGAGTATATGAAATGGTTTAAGATATTGTTTGGCCTTATTCCATAGTTTAATCCTAATTTAACATGTTTTTTTCTTACCAAGGTGGAAAATATTTACCACGGCGTCTACTCATAGTGGCCCAAAATAATAGGTCCCTATTTTCTGATTTCAAACCACATGATTCCAAATATAGAATCCCTTTTTAAATATTCAATTTATTGTAGTAGAAGAAATTAATTTTTATATAAATGATCAGAATTCATTAAAACCCAGTTTTCTATAAAATTTCATCATTAAATTTTAATAATAATTCTAAAAATTAATAAATTATGAAATTGATTTCTAGGATTTTGTTTGGTTGAATAATTAAAAATTGAAACTTTGTATGCTTTTAGATAATGAAAATATTGAATGTAATATTCCATCCAAACAATTTAATGGAATAATCTAAAAAATAGTTTTTAATTTGAATAAAATATAAATTATTTTCATAAATGTCAAACAAGGGTTCCAAAATTTAAAATAATGTTCTTCAAACAATTATTTTACACCATAAACACGTAATTGGTTATATAATTTTTTTTGTATTTAATTTATATATAAATTTGTAATGAAGTCACAAAAGTTATAGTATACATGAAAACTATATTTTAACTATTCACTGAAAAATTAATCATTTCCTAAAAATCAAAAAAAATTACCCTTTGAAAATTATGATATACAGAATCCAAAAATATTATTCATATTATAAAATAAAATTTCTTAAATTTTATAATTCTAATTAATGTTTTCATTTTCAACATACAATAAAAACTGTTTTTGGTGAAAATGTATTTTTGAAGCCTAAAATGACTTTACTAAAAACTGATTCCTTCTTTCCCAGTAATAAATTAATATAATTATTTTAATGAAAACAAATATAAATATATTTCATAATTTAGTTTCAATTATTCATACTCTCCAATAAAACTACTAGGTTATAAAGGTAATAGTTATATAGCAATATTTTAATAATATATCATTTTTTTAAGCCTGGTATTATCTATTTCACTTGATATCAAATATTGAATTAATTTAAAATAAATTTGGGGTATGGTATATAAATTTTGAGTTAATTGTTTTTAAAACCAGGGGTAAAATGTAACACCACATAATTTTGAATGAAATTTCATTCAATAATTTTTATGTGTGCTATAACATGTTATTCACCAATTACCATGATAATATAAAATTTTCTTTTTTTATTAAATAAGATTATTACAACATAAACTAAAATGAAAAATAATTTTATAATTAAACTATATCTGAAATAATTATGAATAACAAAAGATGAAAATAAAAAAACGTGAATTAATTTATTATGATCTTCAGGAATTATTCATCATTGCCTCTCATAAAAATCATACCAATGAGTATAACTTTAGAAATAAAGAAAAATACTAAAAAATTATATAAATTATGATAATGAAAAAAGGGATAGGATTAATTATTTTTTAGAAGTATTTAAGGTTACATATAGTTATGGAAAGGGTAAAGAGAGAATTTTGTTGTTGTTAGGTATATTGATAATTATTAATTACACAAATAGAAAATGGGTATATTGAAAATATTATAATTGCGAAATAACCCTTAGATAAAAGATACTAAATATACTAATTAATTTATTTAACAAACATAATAGATTGTAAAACACTGAGATTTTGGGAAAAAAAATTCAAATTAATTAAGCCTTTTTATATTTGTCATTTTACACAACACTAAATATAATATTTTATATTAAAGTACTATATTGTATTCTCATACAATATATTCAAGACTTATATTATCTTATACAACACGTAACACAGAGTCGGCTTGCATTACACACAACACTAAGCTTCTGTGAATCAATAAATTATTATTATAAATATTTAAATGAGATAATTATAATCGAGCTGTTAAAATTAGTAATATAAATAGCAGAAACAACTTTTAAAATTTTCTTTTAATAGTTTCAAATATATAAAACATATTTATAATGAAACATATAATGTTTGGTAATGTTTTTATATTTATAAAAATATTATTTTCTAAAGGAACTGTGTTTTATATCCTGTGAACAGTAAAAAAATAATTTTCAAAAATTTAGATATTTAATTTTATAAAATAAAATTCATTAAATAATTCATAATTTCAAAATTAGCTAAGGGTGAATTTTTATGATTTTTCTGATGAACTTAATTTTTTGACCAATAATTAAAATAGTGAATTTTAATTCAGAACATCTTTTTCTTATAATTTGTTTATATATTTTATTTATATTTTAAATTTGATTTGAAGTCAAAATTTAACAATTATATATATATTAATAAAATTTATATCATTGTAATTATATTTATAATAAATGTATATATAAAACCTTAATGAACTTTTGAACATTATCACTTTAAACCCCCACTTTCTCACTATGACTATAGCATTAGCAATAAACATAATTATTCTTGCTTCTATGAACTAATTTTATAAAAGTGTACAAGAATTATTTTAATATGGATTATCTTTATATCCTAATAATAACAACTAAATTTATGACCAAAATATTAGTTAAAGTGATGAAAGTTAACTTCTATGATTAAGATAAAATTTTACTAAAGAAGGGACTAAATCATAATCATTAGAGGAATAATGTCTTAAGAACTTGTGAAATGCCCATTTTATGGAAATATTTCTTCCACAAACCTCCTATTATTGTGTGTTTATGGTTTTTGATGACTTTTTCAGTTAAAAATGTGGGTACACCTAGCTGTTTTTCAAAAATGTCAGGTGTGTCCCCTTCTATCCAATATAAAAAGGCAATCACCCCACTAACTTCCTCACACCGCTCAATCCACATTTGATCTGATGAGATATTAACAAATATCTATTAAAAATTCATCCCCTCAACCTATAATCCTCACCTTTGAAATAAATCTATCCAAGGAATCCCTTTTTTGAAAACCAAAATGAATTACTCGAATAAGAGATAGCATCTTCCCAAAAGCTCTTTAATTTTACATTCATTATCCACACCTAAAATATTAATATTCCATGATTATATAATTAAATAATTATCCTATATATAATTATATGTTATAATTATAATGGTTACCTACACATACACACACTTCAATCTAATGGGTAATGAACATATTGTTCTTGTGTACGGTGAACTACCACCTCATGAAACGATGTTGTTCGTTTTTCGGTCACAACCTATAATGGTTGGTAATTATGATGGATTATCTGTTTTTATATTTTATATAATATAATTATTATTTATTCATAATTATTTCGTTATTATATAAATCATAGCTTCATTATTTCCATTATTATAAATACAATAACATCGTTTGTGGATGTGTGGACTACCCCCTCCTCAAACAGATGTGATTCGTTCCTACATTGAATGGAATGTATTAAGGATGAATTAAGTAAAATAATATTATTTTTATGATATTTATAATTCTTTCATTCTTATTTAATTATTATATAACACATACCTAAAGACTTTCTATTTTGTGTAAATATGATAACTTTGTGTGGGGTGAGTGGACTACTGCCTCCTCAAAGTAATGTGATTCATTCAGACATTACATGGATTGTATTAAGGATGTATTTAGTAAACATAATTGATATATATGAAATAATAATTGTATTATAATGGTAATATATATATATCATATACTTTCTTTTGTTCAATATGACAATTAAACAGAACCAACGTCCAAGCGTACGTACAGACTACAGTCACCATGAATAGTGTATTTTATTTAATATATATATATATATTATAGATTAATATAAATATGTATATATTGAAAATATATGATATAAAAATAATTTTTTAAATTCTAGAATTAATTAAATAATTATCTATGTAATTGTATCGAGAATAACAAGTCAAAACACCTATGATAAACAAAGTGGTTATTACACAAAACATTACATTAACAAAGAATTGTTAGCAAAAAAGGTAATATAAATACATAATTGAATCATATATGGTATTAAATATAATAATATGTTTCTCTAGAATATGTATAATAAACTTTTATGAATTATACAGGAGGTTTGAACATGTACCATGAAATTCAAGTCTTAAGGTAAGGGAATTTCATCTAACTTTGTATTTCCATGAGATACAAGCCGTATTCATCACTAATTTCATTTGTGTTGTGTGTATACTTAACATGTATGTATTATATAATTATTATATTTATTTTTTGGGGTATTAAAATATAATGTTTTAGATGTCTCTATCATGGGGTTTATGTTTCACTGTGTACCAAATTGGTAAAGTAATTTTGTCTCAATTTTCCATCTTTGATACATATTCCTTGTTTTGTATCAACATTTTTGTACGATGTGTATATACATCCTTTTACATGTTATATCTTGAATATCCTTATTTTCATGATATTTCAAGCATAATTACATATTATTATTATTAATTTTATTATGATTCAATGTTACCAAAGTGGTAACAGTTTATAGATCAATCTCATCATATATCGAGATTATGTATGATTATGCTTGCATTGAAAAACTATTATGATCCATATCTCAAGAACCCAAATGTATTTTAATGTCCTCTATATATTATTGTTATTTCTAAGTAATGGTACCATTTTTAAACTCTTTGGTACTTAAGATAATTGAGAAAAAAATTGATGAAAATATGACATTATTTCTCCTTTTGGTCAGAAATTTGTGTTATTTCAAACACTTATTTTCTAAAAAAATTATTTTTTTTAATATTATCGTATAATATATAATGGAAGTTTTTATACATGTTTTACCTTTTTAAAACAAAATTGAAATAAATCTACTTTTTGTTTTTTCATAAAAGTACTTTTCAAAACATTTGAGGTGAAAAAATAATGATAGGCATATACGACATACCCACCATCAATAACGTTGTTTCCTCGATGATTATTTTTAATGATTACAAGGTTATAGTTAAAAAAGTAATGTTTCACCTAAAATTATGTTATTTTTTTTATTTTAAATTTTTTTCCAGTGAAATGTTTTTTTCAAAAATTATTATATGTTTAAAAGGTGTCATAAATGATTTTCAAAGATTCCCTTATTTGTTTTCAAAAGGGTGTTTTCAATGAAAATTATTTAGATGAAATAAATGAATATTTTATAATTTTTTAAAATATTTTCAAATAAAGAAATGCCTTCCAAATTTTTTAATGCTTATTTTAAAAAATTTTAAGTAAAATGTTTTTCAAAATATTTTCAGGATTCTTTTATAAGATTTAAAATATAGTTTAAAAGGAAAAGTTTCTCAAAATTAATTACTCTTCAAAAATATTTTTTGAAAGTTTAAAATATATATTCCTCAAGAAATTATTTAAATTAAATTTTATGAATTTTTATTTATAAGAAAATCATTCTCAAAATGGTTTTATGTAATGGATTTTCAAAGAGAGGCTATTTTCCTAGAGAAATGCATCAATTGATATTTTAAAATCCTTCTACATCTAAGATATAATCCTTTATTGTATTTTAATTTGTATTGGGGATATGATCCATGAATACCATTCATATTATTTCTTTAATGGTTTATGTTTTAAAATCATGATCTTTATGACACCAGTTTTTCTTCCACAGGTTATATCTATTTGGAACCCACTTCTTTTCAGTTGTGATTATTTAGTGAAATGATTATGAAAATTATCTATTTCCCATAGGTTATTATGTGATGAAATTTTTATGATACCCACTTCATTTCAAAGGTTATGATATGATGTATATAAAACCCATATCTTTTTATGAGTCATGATATGATGAAAGTTTTATTATTTTGTGTAACCTGTATGAACGGTATTATTTTGTGATGGCTTAGACATATATCTCCCTCCAAGGCATTGGGTAAAGATTTTTATCATAAGATATAATTATGTTAATTTAGTCGACTGGCTTGTTCTACTATGGGAATATGAGAAAATTTGATCCCTTACAAGTGAAGAACTGTAATAGGGTATGGTGGTGTGTCCCTACATATAGGCATAGTCAACATGAAGAGAGAAGATGGGGAAAATTTATCAACTATGGGAAGATAGGGAACCCAATACACTATGGTAAGATGGGGAAACTTGATCCCTAATAAGGAAATGATTATGAATGGGGATGGTGGAATGTCCCACCTAGATGGTGTATTCCCCATGAAGTGTCTTGACATGTTATATTAAATGCATCCTGGCTTATATGTAATCACATTAAATATTTATGTGTATGTAATAAATCCTATTTCTTACTCTTTTGTTATGCTTTCATATATTTTGATCTTGATTTCCATATGATTCATGTCTTTTGAACATCTAATCTTTATTCCATGATTTACATTTAGGATATTTGATATGAAGGGATTTATCTTCAATGTTGTGATCATGTTCTCATACTCGTATGCTCATGTTGGTACTTATATATCTCCCTAAATTACCCTTACTAGTAGTCTTAGATCACCCATCTTTATATTTCCATCCCCATGTTATGAAGATATATTTTATGTATGATATTTCTATGAGGGTCTCAATCTTGGAGAACCAAGTGGGAGATAATGTAGTTATCTCATGTACCGTAGTTTACGTTTCTATGTTTTTAAAGGAAATAAACTAATATGGTCTTTGGAAGTATATTTTTCTAATGTATTAAGTATTTTCTAGAAATGATATAATATAAATATATGTCAAATATTGGATTGTAATAGTTGGTATTAGGGAAAAGGTTTATTAAACCATTGAAAACTAGGATGGGAAAAGTTTTGTGATATCCCTAGGTGTATTTATATGGATAGGTATAGTGATATATCTATGTATTAGTTTAAGGATGAGTAAAATGAGTAAACATTTAGGAAAATCTCCTATAATTTTTTTAAAGGTTATAGTGAGTGGTTTCCTATAAATAAATCCCTATATAGATACTAATGTTTACAAGGTTCTAGAATTGATGTACTTAAGAGTAACAGCTATGAAAATGTGTGTCTTTCCTAACTCAGTGAAACCATGTACACCATAACAGTACATACAACCCACCTAGTTTGACACTCAAAGGAAATATGATTTGGAAGTTAAAAAACTCTTCACAAACCATGGTGTTGTATTTTAATTGAAGCTTTCTATGAATAACCTTGGATTAACCAAAGGTGTCATATATTAAAGAAGGTGTCATAAGTTTTCCATTTTACAAGTAATATTGACTAATTATGTGATTGTTTACCACGAGAAGTATTGTTTATCTTATTCTTTCTGGTTTTATTCAATGGAATGAACCATAAGGAACTGGGTTAACATTGAAGGTGGAGGAAATTTTATTCATGATCAGTCAAATGGGATAATCAGTGGAGAGAAAGATAGTGAAATTGTATCAAATAAGCCTTCACAATATATGATTAATAATGTTAGATTTTGTACTATTATTAACACATATAATAAGAGGAAGCTGGACATTTATAAATTTTTACATTGTAAGGAACATAGAGGAAATAATATTTGGCTTGTCGCATGTCATGAAAAAGGAAAGAAGAACCTTGATGAAAATATAAAATGTTGGGGAGGATGTTATCTGTGACGAAAAAAGGGGTAGAATGTGATGAAATTTTATGATGTTTAATGTTTTATCTATGGATAACATGGTCATTTCCTAAATAAATTCGCTGAACTAATAATTTAATTATATACCAAGGTATTACATATCCTATGCTACTCATTAATGTGTAATGATTGGAGTATTTATGTATTTGGACTCCAGAATTAATAATGGTGAACTATATATGGATTTTTCATTTTATGTTTTTTTATATGGATTTACAAGAATGTGTTGAATGGTTTTTCTGACTATAAATGTTATTTAATTGAATGGTAATATTTTGAAATAATATAATATAACTCATAATGTGTTAAAAATGTTCAGACAATTATGAGATGATTTATTTGTATTGAATATTATTTATGACCTCATAACTGATAAATAATTTTTTGATAAGGTGGTCTATGATACCATTGATGAAGTTTACAAATTCTTGGATTTATGGAATATATCTTATCATCTTTAGAATAATGAAGAATGCATGTTTTCCAAAATTATTTGTGGTAATTCAGTTTATTACCATGTTTCAAGAGAATATATGATGAGGTTATTCACATTTTTGGAATGTGACTACCAAGAGATACTATGTGATATATGGGGGGACAATTATAAGTTAATTTAGTAAAAATATTTCTAAATTTATGTAATTTAATATTTTGTTATCATTATATGGTAAAACATTTATAGATGTTTAAGTTAAACTTTGGAATAAGTTTTTGATATTAAATTATTATCATACCATACGAGGATTTATGCATATAAGATAACATATTCTAAAAACATTTTGTATATGGTAATTGATGATATATGGAATGTATTATCATGGATCTCATGATTTATTAGTGCCTCATGAATGAAAAAATTACTTTTCTTTTTAGAGAAAGAGGCAATGTAGTAACTGATCATGGCAAAAAAAATGTTTATATTATGCTGAAATTACGCATGAAATATCTTTTTGAATATTTTTAATATTTAAGAAAGGATATTGAAATAAAATGTTGTACTATGATAATCATTTATAATGATATCAATGACCTTTTTCAATACTCTTTTTTGGTAATAGATTTCATTTTTATCTTTTGGGTGACCTTGTTCTCTATCACTTTCCATTAGAACATGATGGTTAGATTTCTATTCCATGTACATTTTTTCACATTCCACCTAGGTTCTCCTATGAAAAAACCGAGTTATGAGTTACTTTGGGTAAAATAAATTTTTCCAAATTTCATTTTGAAGGATTTTAAAAAAATATATATAATGTGGGTTAATATGAATAAAAGAAATTTCATGTATTAATCCATGATAACCTACACAACTTTCTGGGGTGAAATTTATTTTATGGGGGATAAAATCTAATACCCTTATATTTTTTGATATATTTTTTCATATTAATTTAATATTTTTTATATTTTCCATTACATTAAAAGTTTAATTTATTTTTTTATATTAAATTACAAAGTTTAGTTTCCTTACACTACATGCAAGACTTAGATTAGTTTTCACTACACGCAACACTGACTTGTCTTGTGTTACACGCAACAGTGAGTTTATGTGAAATAACACATTATTGTTATAATTATTAAAATGATATAGGTATAAATAAGTCATTAACATTAGAAATATGAATAATAAAAAATAATTTTTAAATTTTAATTATAATATTTTCAAATCTACATAATATATTGATAATGAAATATATAATTTTTGGTAATTTTTTTATCTGTATAAAGATAATATTTTCTTAATAGAAATATCATTTATGTCCTTATGTGAACAATAATACAATTATTTTTAGACACTATTAGATATTTAATTTGATAAAATAAAAAAAATTAATTAATAATTTTAAAATTGTCTTAAGGTGTATTTTTGGATTTTTTTGTGAAACATCATTTTTGGATGAATAGTGGAACATACTAAATTTAAATTCAAAACATCTTTTTCATGTAATATATTTATATAGTTAAATTATATTTCAAGTGGGATTTAAAGTCCTAATATACCAATAATACATACATTAATCCAATATAGTTCATTGAAATCATTTTTATAATGAATTTTCATATAAATGCTTTAAAATATGTTTAAAATCCTCACTTTTAAAAACCCACTCTCTCGCCGCTATTGCAGGATTAGTATTAAACATAATTTTTCCACTTATGTGAATTGAATTTAAAAAAACTTTATTGAAATTTTGTTTAAAATTATAATATTTATATTCTATTAATATTAACTTTATTTTTGACCAAAAATATTAGTGAAAGATATTAAAATTAATTACAATGACTAAGGTAAAATTAAGTATCACAAGGGACTGAACCTTAATCTTAAGGTCCAAAATGAACTATAAACTTTTAAAAACCCCATTTTATGGACATATTTACTCCATAATCCTTCCATTATTTTTTTTCTTGTTATTTATTTTATGTAAAAACATGGGCACACCTAACTTGTTTTTGAAAATTCAATATTTGTCTCCTTTCTCCACTACAAAAAGGAACTCACACCACACACTTCCTCACACTTCTCAAGTCACTTTGGATAGAAAATTATCTTCCCAAATAGATTATAAAAATCCCTCCCTTCAACCTTGAATCCTCACCATGTTCATAAATTCATACAAGTAATGCCTTGGTTCAAACCAAAAAGAGGCACCCCAATAAAAGGTAACATTTTTCCTCAAGATCATTAGTATTATTTTAATTATCAACCCCTAAAATATTCTTATTCCATAGTTATAAATTTACATAATTATACCCAATATATTAAGATGTTTCTTTTATATGGTTTCAAACTACCCATACACACACTTCCATCTAATGTATAATGAACTTATCGTTCTTGTGTATAGAAAACTACTGCCTCAAGAAATGATGTTTTTCGGTTTTCCTGTACTACCTCTCATGGTGGGAAATTATGATGGAACCTATATTTTTATATTATATACATGGTATTTATTATTTATTAATATTTATTTAGTTATTATATATATCTTTCCTTCATGATTTCCATTTTTTATAAATATGATAACTTAGTTTGTGGATGTGTGGACTTCCGCCTCCTCAAAGCGATGTGATTCATTCACACATTGAATAGACAGAATTAAAAAGGGATTTATTAAACATATAATATATATATATATATATATGATATTTATAATTCTTTTTTGATTCTTTAATTATTATATAAAACATACCTTTATACAATAAATTTTAGTTAAATATGATAACTTCGTTTGTGGACGTAGGGACTACTGCATCCTCAAAGTGATGTGGTTCATTCACACATTACATAGATATATTAAAAATGGTTTTAGTTAATATATATAATATATATGACATAATAATTTTACTATAATTTAATAATATATATACAATTATTTAACTTACTTTCTTTCATTCAATGTGGCAATAAAACGGAAGCAACGTTCATGCGTACGTACGTCCGATCGTCTCCATGAACAGTGTACTTGGTTTAATATTTATACATTTTATATATTACTATTAATATTTAAGTACATAATATATATTATATGTAAATCAATTTTTACATTTTTCGAAATAAGAAAATAATGATCTATTTAATGGGATCAATAATAGCAAATTGAAACACATATGATAAACAAAGAGATTATTTCCAGAAACATTACATTAACATGTAATTGTTCATAAACGGGTAATATAAAGTCATAAGTGAATAATATATGGTTATAGTTATATTATTATATTTTTATTTTTATAATTTATATGAAATTTATATTTATTTTAAATTAATCTTGAACGTATGTAAATAAAATTCAAGACTTAATGTAAGTGAATTTCAGCTGACTTTTTATTTATATGAGATAACATATCTTATTCACCACTCATTTATTTTGTGTGATGTGTACACTTCCTATGGATGTATTAAAATATTCTTATAGTTAAACTTATAGGTATTCACATAACAATTTAATGATATTTCTTTCATGTGTTTTATGTTTCAGATGTTACTAAATTTGTAAAGTGATTTTGTCTCAATTTTCATTCTTTAAGACACATGCCCTTTTATGCAACTATATTTTTCAATGAGGTGTATATAATAACTTTTATATATTATATAATTAATCTACTTATTTTAATTTTATTTCAATATTCATTTAATTTTATTATTTCCATTGTATTATGATTCAATGTTACCAAAGGGGTAGTAGATTATAGCTTCAATATCATCATTTATGAGGATTGGTCAGGATTATTCATCCATTGATGAAATATTATGATCTATCTCTCAATAACACTCCCTACTTTTATACCCTTTCGATATGGATGTGATAGAAAATTTTTGGTATCATTTTTTCATGATTTGTTAATTAACAAAGTTAATAAAATATTTTTATAAAATTCTAACATTATTTCTCCTTTCGGTCGGAGTTTGTGTTCTTTCAAAACCATGTTTTCTAAAAAAATGATTCAAATAAGATTTTAAAATTATAATATGATTTATGTAAGAAATTTTTACCCTTGTATTACCTTTTTAAAAATAGTTTTAAAAGGAATATCTTTGTCATTATATGATCAAGGTACTTTTCTAGACTTTTAAGATACAAAAAAATGTTCGGTATATATAGACTAACTTGTCGTCATGATTGTCGTTTCCTCTATTCTTAATTTCATGTTTTAAATTGTTATTTTTTAAAAGAAAATTTTTTCATAATATTCTGTAATTTTCTTTATATTAAAATTTTGTTCAATGAAAATTGGTTTTTTTTTAAATTTTTGTTGTTAAAAATTGTTTCAAATGATTTTTATTGTTTCATTTATATGTTTTCAAAATGGTTTTTTCAAATAAAAGGATTTTGATAATCTCAAATATTATATTATACCTTTTCAATGTATTTTTATAGAATACAAGGTATTCAATATTATTTCAAGCTTCTTTTATGTGTTTTCATGTAAAATGGTTTTCAAAATATTTTCAAACTTCCTTTATAGGGTTTAAATAAAATTTTAATATAAAAAAGTTTTAAAAATTATTTATGTTTCAAAAAAAATTCAAAGGGAAAATTATATTTTACCCTGAAATATTATATATTAAATTTTAACGATTTACTTATAATAAGATTATTTTCAAAATGTGTTTAATAAAAGGATATTGAAAGAATGGCTGTTTTTCTTAAGAAAAGTTTTAAGTGATATTTCATAATCCTCCTCAGTCTAAGCTGTTTTCCTTTGTTATAGTTTATGTTTTAATGGGGAAATGGTCTATGAATACCATTCATATTCTTTAATGAGTGGATTATGATTCAATAACATGATTTTTACTACACAAGTTTCTCTTCCATGAGTTATATGCTTTTGAGAACTACTTATTTTAAAGGGATATAATTTTACGAAATGATTATGAAACCTATATATTTTCACAAATTATTATCTGATAAAATTATTAAGATATCCATTTTATTTAATGGGTTATTATATTTTTTTATAAAAATCATCTATTTTTAGGGACTATTATATGATTATAGTTTCATTATCTTATGGCACATGTATGACTAATTTTTTTTATGTTTTGGGTGGGACATATATCTCCCACCAATTCATTGGGTAATTACAGATATCTCATGAGATAATGATGAGAATCAAGTCGATGGTTTTGATCGACTATGAGAATATGGGGAAACCCAATCCCTTATAAGTAAATCATTGCGATTGGGGATGGTGGTGTATCCTACCCTATTGGTGTAGTCACCATGAAGATGGAAGACAGGTAAACATAATCAACTATGGGAATATGTGGAAACTCAATCCACTATATGAGAATGGGAAAACCTAATCCACTATGTGATGATGGGGAAAATTGATCCCTTACATAGAAAGGACTACGATTGGGGATGGTTCCATGTCCCACCAAATTTTTGTATTCCCCATGAATTTACAGGATACGTTATAGCAATCCATCTTTACTAATTGGGAATGATATTACTTATTTATGAGTATGGAAAAAATTACATGTTTTTCTTCTATATTATGCTTTCATGGATTAATCACATGATTTCCTTATGGTTCATGACATATGAACTACTAATATTTATTTCATGATTTAAATTTGTGATATTTCTTATATAGTGTAAAATATTTTACTTTTATGATCATGTTCGCACACCCTTAAGCACATGTTTATGCTTACATATCTCTCTTTTTACCCTTATTGAGTATATGTGCTCACCCATTTTTATGTCTCCTT
Organism: Viscum album; assembly: GCA_963277665.1. Classification (NCBI taxonomy): domain Eukaryota; kingdom Viridiplantae; phylum Streptophyta; class Magnoliopsida; order Santalales; family Viscaceae; genus Viscum; species Viscum album. The sequence goes on from OY728156.1 coordinate 345,637,630, forward strand.
CCCCAGGTTATGAAGATATATTTTAAGTAAGATATTTCTAAGAGGGGTTCTAGTCTTGTAGAACCTAGTGGGAGATAATTTATCTCACTCATGTACTAGGGTATATGTTTCCATGTTTCCAAAGTCACAAAACTAATACGGTCCTTCAGATTATGTTTTTATAATGTATTAAGTATACTAAAAAATGAATTAATTTCTACATATGAAAATATTGGGGTTTTATATATATAATAAACATATAATAAATAATTTAATAATTATAATAATAAAAATACAGTAATACATCATATTAGAAATTATACATTCTTTTAAAAATTATCTTTTATTAAGTATGGTATATTTTATTTAAAATTTAAATTTCTTTTTTTACTATTTTAATGTAATTAAATGAATTTCATATTTTTTGTTTGGTCATCAATATTATGAAACAAATATAATTTTACTTTTTAGTAAAACAATAATTTACCGGGGTGAATAGTGAAATTAATTTGTAAATTATAAATATAGTAAAATAACTCATATATAAAAAATAGGTTATAAAATAATAATTATTCCATATGATTCTCAATTATTTGTGAAATTATAACCCTAATTAATTTTTTTATGGGGAAATTTCCAATTAAAAATGAAATTAATTAAACTTTATAGAATGAATATTTTCAAATATGGAACTCAAACTCATTTATAAAATGATCCCTTCTCTACCCATTCCTAAAAAAGACATTTGTTGTATTTTTAAACCAATTTATTACCAAATTTTCAAATCTTTAGTCATCTGAAAATTTTGGGATCTTTTTATTATAATAAGGTGTCCAAAATCCTTTATTATAAAGGATGATTTCGAGAGAAAATTTTATTTATTCAATGAACTTATAACACATTAATGAAAGTGAAAGGTCCACGAGAGAATCTTCCTCCACTAAAGGTGGGTGAATTAATTGTTTCTCAAAACACCAACTCACAATCCAAATTATTTTAAACACCATTTAGTGTGAGTGTATTCTTAGGGTGATAATTATATGATGAGGTTTTTTTTGAAAATTAACACAAATTGAACAAACATAATAATATTTTCTCAAAATTTTGATATCACATTTCCAATCTGTACTCAGAAACTATTGTGATCCCTGGAAAATAATACATATTTTTTTTCAATAATAAAAATAAAATGGTAATATTTGTTATTCTAAAATCAAAATAACAATAAGTATGTATAAGAATCAAAAATTAAAACAATAATTTCTTTTCTTAACTTCAAGTGACTCTTGAATTTGGATTATGTATGAACCCCAGTTTTTCTCCTCAATAGTAGGAAAATTATTACTAGAATATGTGGTTAGTTCACTCAATGATTCCACTTTTTTACATTTTAATCTCTCACATGCAATTTAGTTTGTGTGAAACTCCATTTTTTAATCTTATCATATGATATAGTGTGATGGTAATGTTTCAAGTATAACTGTTAGATCTAAAATATATAGAAACATAATCCCGTAAATCACATACCAGCTATTACTACTATTTTTTGGTATTCCTATGGAATAAAAGTTAATTTTTCATTATATATATTAAATCACAGTATTTACATGGTATTCCAATTGTGACACAATTATTAATATAAAAACATTATCCAATCGGTTTCATTGTGATATCATTTCACATCAAAATAATAAAACATAGAATACTCATTAGAAAAACTTCAGTAAGAAGTATCTAACCCATAATTTCATTAGGTATATGTGTTACAATGTAATTTTTTATACAATTTTTTAAAAATATTATTTATTATTAACTTCTTCATAACCTCATCTCTTTCATAGTAAATCTAACCCTACTATAAAATGAGGCATCTGCACTAGAGTAAAATAATACATTTTCAATAACCAGTGGTGGTTTGAATAGTTCCCATTACACTATGAGGTAATTTATCTCAAAAAAATATTATTCATTTTCCTATCCTCTTAAATTAAATTATCCTTAAACTCATCCGTGATTATGTTTTAAAATAATACAACATGAAAACACTTTCACTATATATGAGTGAATTTTCTTAATAATGATTTCATAGTTATCCTTTAATGTGAATTTCATCTAGACACCACACAATATATTTTAATATGTTTATGATTGTAATATAAACCATTATATAAGATAAATACTATAAATACCACGTATCAATTGATTTAATATGAATAAATACTCATTTTTCAATTTAATTGATGTTGGAATTACTCAACAACTTCCTCAAGATCCACATGATCCTCATTCTCCACAAGGGATATTCAAACGGAAACATGCACTAATAAACATAATTATTACATCGTTTTATATGAATATTAAATACATATCATTATATTCCACACTAGATCTGTAATGTTTCAGGGTCTCAAGAATCTTGGATAAATAAATAAATAGTATATAAAATGTCTACATTATATCCCACATAGTTAGTCACATATGGAAGCCTTCTTATACTTATCATACTTTAATCCTTTATTCATATCCAATGCATAAAAAAAAGAAACATGATAAAGTGTTAGCTCATATTCTCAATAAGGGTATTTAGGGAAAATAAAAATCAAAAGATATCATAATATGATATTAAGGTTGTGATAGTATAATCAAGTTCATGTTATCAATATAATTGATTCATATCCAAAAAATCATTGATCCAAAAATCCAAAACGAATTCATATCATGAAGCATGAATGGATTTTTATGTCAAACTAGTAATCATCATTTTATATTAATAACATAGGAATGTGGTATCAAAAGCATAAGAAATCATAATATTTTAAACACAGATAATCACAACCATGAACACGTATAATCTTGTTAGAGTATCTTGAATATGATCATTCTCATACAAGTAAATGTAAAAAATTCCATTCACAATCATTTCCATGTATAATCTTGTGGGAATAGATAGAATAAATTACCCTAAAAAATAAAAATGTGAAAAAAAATTCAATCATGTCCATGCATATCATCTTCATCTCATGCGAGATCAATATAACATTACCCAATTCATTTGAGGGGTATAATAGACCCTACCATCAAATAATCATAATCCATTCATTTGTATTCCAAATATTCATGAAAACATTTAGCATTTTGTCATTGATTAACCCTTTGAAAAGAAACTGATTTTTATCATGATTTAATCATCATAGACAATAACCATCTAGAGAAATAATTAGGTCGATTTCACTAGATCATATCCCTAATGAAGAAAAAAACATCAAGGTATGTTTTCATTGAAAAAAGTACTTATAAATGGTAAGTGGAGAATTATTTGATGGAAATAAACTTTTCATTTTGAAATAAATTATTTAAAATATAAAAATTTCAAAATATTAGAATAATTATTTCCTTTAAAAATAAGCATGGAATCATCAAAAGACTGAGTATTAATGGTGTCGGTAAAATCTATTTATGTGGTATATGTTATAATAAAGTTTCCATTAAAACTGTTGCTAAAAACTACTAATTAGAAAAAGACAAGAAGATTCCATCTAAAACATTACACTGAAATTCTAATATGGGTAAAAAATGAAATTCCTAAATCATTGGAGAATGTAAATTAAATTTTATAAAACATTCTATGGTGTATATGGGCATAGACGAAACAATCATGAATAAATTGAAAATATAGTATATTTTTTAGAAAATCATTTTCTCGATAATTTTAAGTATCAAATAGTTTAAAAATATGATAATACATGAAAATTCATTGAATAATATAATTTTCATCAATGTGATTACTGTATATAACGTCATAAATAATAATGTGATTGTAACATAAATCTCTTACTCCTTTAGTCTTCTATTAATAAAACCCCTAATAAAATAGATGACTATAAATGGATTTTTAAATCCATTAAAATTTCATGGGATTACTTATAAAGGAAATTATTCAATATTATGTACACCAAATAAAATAAATTAGTGTTGAATATGAAATATTCCTTACATAAATAAAAGTTAGATGAGAAACCCTTACATTGAGTCCAATATTTCATCGTATGCATTTAAATATCAATTATAATAAATATATATTTACTATAAATATATTATTTATTAATAATAATACATAAAATAATCGAAATAAATTCTTTGTACTTTTAAATTATATTTTTATTCATGATTTCTTCCTTAAAATTAACAATTTGGTGAAAGCTAATTTATTTTCCAGGCATTTATTGATCTAATGGTTTCAGTAATTATACCTTAGTTACGGTTTCATCATCTAAAAAACATTATAATGAAATATGTATCATATGTTTTCAAAATATAACCTTTTATAATCATTTTTATAAATAATTTATGAAAAATTAATTACATAACTTCATGGAGATTGTAGTGTGTATGTACGAACGCGTGATGTTTCCACTTTTTGATGGAGGGAATGAAAGAACGGTTAATTATATTTAACCATTATAGAATAATTATTATATAATTAATATCATATATATTCATTAAATATATAAATATTACATACCATTTAGATAATAAATGATAAATGAATCACATTTCTTTATAGAGGTGATATTCTACATGTGCACATGAGCCACATTAATATAGTCCAATAGATGGAAAGGTAATAAGATAGAAATTATCACACAATGAAATGATAATATTAATTTAATAAATATAATATATATATATATATTGTAAAATCTTTCATAACAACCAACTATGAATTGCGGTGATATAAAATGAATTATATCACTACATGGAAGTGTTATCCCACATGTACACATGGGAAACACAGCCATGTACAATTCAATGGAAAATATGTGAAAATTAGTTTTCCCATATTTATAATAATATCTAGGTATATTTATTATTCTTGATTCATAAATTTTTTATCGATACAATGGTTCTAGAGAATGTGGAAGAATAAATAAAATTTAATCTACTCAGTTTAGAGTTTTACCTATTCGTTGAATGATCCCTTTTGGATCATACATTAATCCTTGAAAGGATGGTATTACGATCAAATAAGGACATATAGGAATATAATCAACATTTTATGAAAATATTTTGGTAGGTATCATCTATGATAAGGGGACATTAAATCCTGGGGAATTTAGGATGTGTGGTTTCCTTTTATAGTGAATAACATGACACACTAGTAATTACATTAGTGGTTTAAATGTAATAAATTTATTTCATGTGAAAGTGAGACATAGGTGATAAAATTTAGAAACTAAAACAATTTAAGGTTTAAATACCCTAAAATTTTTAAAATATTATTGGTTTAGGTGGAATTTGAAACTATATGTTTTGGTTAACCCCTTCGTTAACCAATTTAAACCCTAACAGTGGTAACGACCTTTTCATTCTTAAAGGGTCATAAAATTATTTCCTAGGATAAAATTTCATAAAAATGATAAAATGAAAAAAAAATTAGACCATTTCACCTCCCAATTATCAAATTTCTATATATTTATTGTTATTAAATCATTTAATAAAATATTCTTTAACATAAAATATAATTAATGTCATTTTACAAATTATTCACATATTTTTAATTTCAACGCATCAAGAAATGAATTGAATTATAATATAATGTATTTGAATGATAATTATACATTATTATTAACCATAAAATTTTTGTTAAATCAAAATTCATTGATAAAATATTATTTTTTATCTTTTTAAAATCATTTACTTTGATTTTTCTACTGCTTGTATATGTATTGTGTCATCATTATATTAGTATTAAAGGTAATTATTCTATCACTAATAATTAAATATAAAATAAAATCATAAATATAAATTATTTATGTTGGAAATAAACTTTTATATCCTTTCATATCATCTTGTTGTCCCTAATTGAAAATATAATTGAAATTAAAAGCAATATAGTGACATTTTGAAATATTCGTTTACTTATATATAAAGTACATTATGAGAGAAAAATGGTAAAAATATTCCTTATTATTTAATATATTAAAGTAATGGTAAAATTAAACTCATAAAAATAGATATAGTAATGTTTATGGATTATTTGGAGTCCCTATTATGTTGTTTTAACCTTCTTAATCCTTTTTACTCTTTATTGGGGTAATAAATTTTATAACAATTAGCGAATAATAGTGAAAAAAATGAAGGGGAATGATTTAAAAAATGTGAACCTATGGATTCCAAATAATTAATACATTTTATAGGGTTAATTTTCTATAAATTTAATAAATCAATTTCTATACAAGTTAATAAGACACAAAAAAATTATTTTATAGAAAATTTCATTTTTTAGAAAAGACAAGTGATTTATACCAAAATAAAATGTAATATTGATTACTATTGAATTTTTTTGATAATGATTCAAAAAATAGATCATATTTTACTTCAAAAGAGAAATAATAATTGAAAAAAAAAGTTATGTAATTTTATTTGGTGAAGATAAATGAAATTTTTATAAATGTTAGTAATTTCACAATGAATAAAAAGATAAATCATTTTAAAAAATTCTGAAAAATTCCCTTAATGTTAACATATAAATTATAATATAAAAAAATGAATTTATTTTACTCGAATAAAATTTATAAAAAAATATAAATTAATTATAACTCTCATTGACAACATTACATAAAAATAATTTTTCAAGAAAACTTATTTTTAAAGTATATAATGATTTTACTAAACATTTAGTACTCATTTATTATGTATTAATAAATAAATTTAAATTATGTAAAACCACTATAAATATTTTTCATAATATGGATACTCCTATTAATACATCAAATTTTACATCTTTTTTTTAATTTTCACATTTAAATTATATTATTTTTCTGTTGTATTGTAACTCTCATAAAGCTTTCTGATTTGTGTTATGAATGCTATCTATCATAGTATTATTTTAAAATAAATTTTATGGGTTCTAAATCCCCCCACCCCCGCAACACTTAAACAAATTGCATCCTTGTAATTTTTATCTTCATAATCAAGTGTCCAATATTTGAATATACCATTGTTGAAAACCCATATCGTACAAAGGGAAACTAAATTTTCATTTGAAAAGGGTAAGTGTGAAACATAAAAGTTACTTGAAATAACACGTAATAAGGTTCCCATATAAGGATAGAATTAATAGTATATAAAAATATTTACATGGAGGTCCAAAATAATGTCAAAATAATGATTGATACTAAAATAGAATATGTTCATGAGAATTTTAATGAAAAATAAATAAATAAACTATTAAAGAATATATAATACAATAAATTCATTAGAAATGAAGGTAAAATAATACATAAAATTATTTTATGATCATTTTCCTGTAGTTGTGGAACTATTTTACAATCAAGATACAGAACATCAAAAGGTATAATTTCTTGATTTCATTCCATTTCAAAATTACAATTTCATATTTTAGCCATGTGTTGATCAATTTACACTTCATATCATGCTAGTGGAAGTGAATATTCAAGATTAATTTTTCATTCATGAATCACAAAAAATACATTTTAATTGATTAAATGATCATTTAGAAATTGAAAATACATTCTACCACTCTCTATATATTTAAAAATACTAAAATTGTTTGCATAGTTTATTCAATATTGATAAATATTTACATGATAAAATACTAAACTAATCTATAAGAATTTAACAATAAAACTCAAAGAAAAAATTAAAATATTAAATAAATAGTGAACTATAAGGCTCCATCAAATAATTTCTGAGAGAATTCATAACTCGAATATTTAAAAATAAGGTAAAAAAATTATAAAATAAAGATAAAATTAATTACTAAAAAATATAAACTATCATATAATGTTAAATAGAAAATGAATGAATATTATGAATAGAGATTCCATTTATAGATGATAATCTATCCAGATTATGACATGAATCATCTTAAAACCATAATGAAAACATAACTTCTCCCAAAAATGAACTATTTCATTTTTCATTAAATAAAATCATATATTATTGAATATATTCCATAATTAAAACATTTTTTAAACTTCATCAAAGATAATGTAAAAAAATTTATATTCAAATCATTAAAAAATTACATGATCATCAATACTATCAAATTTAATTTTTCAATATAAATCATCAATTTATGCTTACTAAACCATATAATCTAAACATTGGCCAAATATTAAGGGTTATTTATCCCTCAGTCATGTGTTTTCAAAAAAAATCACCTTTCCAATAAATCAATTTTCTAGGTAAACAATACCCTTCAACATAAGCTTTAAAAAACATAATGAAATTCCACAGTATAATAATACATTGAACATTAATGATTTATATAACCAAAATATTACTATTAAAATAAATATACAACATTATTATCAAATAATAATACATAAAAAAATAAATCATTCAACTATAATGAATGCTATAGAATATTCCATTCCTTATTCTACGATTTAGTCCAAGTATTATGTTATTGACTCTATTAATTTACAAGTTCCCAAAAAATAAAATATTAATCTATAAATGAAAAATTATGATGTACTTTATATCCATCCATTTAACTCTACCTTTTTTATTAGAAATTAATTTTACTATGTCCCTATTTTCCACATGAAATAACTTCCTATTCCACTGAAACATTTCCCTTGGTGAATCTTTTTGTGACCTATTTTTTAAGTGTTGGAAAACTCAAGAAGGAAATTTAATTTTCAATTATTGAATAAAAACATATTTATTAGAGATTTAAAATATAATTTCAAAGGTTGTAATTCCGAAAAGTGATGTTTTTAGATGTGGATTGAGGATATGAAGGTGGTTTTAAGGTTTCATGATAATCTCGAGGGTTCAACACCAAAATTCATTGTTTTGGAAAAGTGTAACCTAAGTCACATTTTCAGTTATAACTATATAGACTAACATTTCATCCATATTTTTATACTAACATGGGGTAAAAACAATTCAGTTTTCTAGTGTAAAATATATGGGTTTATAAAATTAATTATAGACATGACACACAACTATAATAATGTTTATTAAACACTACATTTTTCACATGCAAGGTGTATTGGTCTTAGATATTTGAGGTACAAGATTAGCACGCAACTTATTAAACTATGCACCCTATCCGTATATTGTGGGTGTGCCTTAGATAGTATAGGCTCATAGTTAGTGTATGGTTTTTCCAACCATTTTTTCAAACTATTTTACCAATTAAAAGGTGTAAAATTACCCTTTCCCCACGCATTATTTAAGAGGGATTCCCCCTATATTATTTTTCCTTTTCCTCTCTTCAGTGAGATGAACCTCCTCTCCTATCTTTCCCTTCCATTCCTTAGGCCCCATAAAGGGGGTGTTTTCATTAATTTTGAATCTTTTTTTAACATTTGGAGTTTTTATTTGACTCTATGGACATCAATGATGATCCTTTTATTTTTTCTAGATAGTATAATTTCTCCATTTAAGTTATTATTTCCAAATTCACTAGATATTTATGAAATAGAATACTAATGATGGAGTTATCAAACTTTTATGGAAAAGGGTGACCCAAAAGCCCATCTTCACTATGTCATGTTTTGTTTCATTGTTATATGTTACCAATATGTAAAAAATAAACCATCAGTGACTAAAATAAATTTATTGGGTGTTTTTTGACATTGTGAATTAAATATTATGACCAATTCAAGTTTATTTATGTGATTTGGTTTATTTTAAAGAAGTTTTTTATAGTTATAGTGTGATGTGATTAACTGGTGAGGTTTTTATCATTACAAATTTATATAAAAAAAATAAATTGTTTGTATGTTCATGATATTTATTAATTCATAATAAAGTTATAAAATAACTAATTTTCAGTGTTTCGAATATGATATATGACATTGTATATATCATATGTGATTATATGGGCCTCAGAAACTACTACCTATATTTGGAAAATAAATGGAAATCATCCTAAAGGTAGGTGGCATTTCATAAATTCCCAAAAACATTTATGCTAGTTTATTATAGTTTGTGAATTATTAATATATCTACAAAGGGAGATTCCCCTATTTTAATTAATTCATTGAATTTTTTATTTTAATTTTAAATTAAAATGGATTATTTCTTTGGATCACTAACAAAAAATGTGCATTAGCCTTCTTCTTGGCCACTAAAGGCTGATACTGAGACACTGAGTATTTTGTAGAACTCATATAAGGTAAGGTTTAACCTAGCAAGGCATGGCAGTCCTTATATAAGACTAGGTGGACTAACCTTAGGTAGATAGATACTAGGTTGAGTGTGTATAAAAACCTAGAGTAACTATGATAATCATGATTGGTTAATAACCCATCTCCATATGGTGGATTTTGTGGATAAACCATGTATAGTCTGGAAGGATATTCTTTATGTTCTTGATGTTATGGGATATGACATCTTGGTTTAGTGGGTGTCGACCTGCAACAATGATTATGAATGAGTAATCCATGAGGGATTACTCCTTTAATGTGTGGATCATGAGGATACCACAAGAGATTCTTCTCCAATGTTAAAGTTTAGGGGACACCTATTTGTTCCCAGGTGGTTGAATGTTCGGGTGATAATGGGTTATGGGTTTGGGTTAATATGGTAGTGGATGTTACCCTAGAACATATACCAAACATGTTTTCTGGATGGGACACGGTATTAGATATGGTTATAGGATTTAGCTAACATTAATCATTTAATTATTATTTGACATTTTTAATATTATTATATAAATTATTTCTAGTCATGCCTTCTGGAACTCAACCCATGGGGTCGGATGTGATGTTATGATATTGGGGGATAAAAAGAGGCAAATCCTATTATCTAGATTATAATAATTATTGGATGAATGTTACCATTACTAGTAGTTCTATTAAAACTAGGATTCCTCCATATCCTGGGATTATAGAGGTAGGTTGCTGAGTAAACCTTGGTAACCCTGTTACAGAGTGTGTCTCCTTGGATGGATAGCTCACTAGGATCTCGAATGTCATTTGTTTATAGTTGGGAATACTTTTCATGTAGTTGGTATTCTTTTTCCAACCCATAGGATTGATGATGATATCCTAGATACGAGGCATAGGATACTCCCAATGATTAGTTGGATGAACCATTACTACATTACCCAGACCAGTTTCAGAATGGGATATTGAGCATGTTATTGAATGATACCATGCTATTACATATAATCATAGATATTATTCCTTACATATCACCTTAGGGTAATCTACCATATAGATAATTAGAGTTAAATTTCATGAATTCTTATAGATCAAAACCAAGGAATAAAACATTGTATTGGATTACACTAGGCTTGAGTGGTTGGACATCAAACTCACTGCCTTATTTACAAGAAATTGATTTGATACATAGAATCCATCATTAAATTAATTTTAAGTGAGTATGGTTGATCCAGGGACTAGTACTTATATCTTCCTGCATTGACCATAACTCCCTTATTGACTTTATGATGCTACACAAAGTAGGTATAGTTAATTGGATAACAGGCTCATGGATCATCTACATTACATACAGATTGAGTGGCATTATATCCTGCTCAATTCCTTTATCATAGGATATCTAGTCAATCGGTATCAAAAACCCAAGGATTGACTTTGGTTTTATTTTATTCTTTTTTTAGTTGTGTCTTGACTAGTTTTATCACATTTCATGAAAATTAACTTATGTTATAATGGATATATACAAATTTATTTAATTATTTATTTTAATCACTTAATTATTATTATTGATGTCCAGATGAGTAGTTCACATATATATACACTGTATTTATTTTCTATGTGTGTGAAATCATTGGTGGTTCCCAAATTTATTTTTTACTAACACCCTATTAAATCATCCATTACACTAGGGTACCAAATCATACATTCACTTTGTTTTAGGCATAATATGGGCTGAGACTTGAGATTGATCAACCAGAATGGATTGGAAATTTACATAGTTCTAAGTATGTAGTTTGGATTGGAGTTACTTGTAGAGCCTTGTATATTGGTTTATTTCTATTATTCATGTATTTGTAATAATCCCACCAAGATTTCATTGTTTTTGGAATTACATGTCCATTTGATCCTTTACAACATTTCATTTATAAGAAAAAAAATTATATTTATTTCTTCTTCATTACAGCTATTTTTTATGGATAATGATTGGTAAGTTCCATTATTTTACTTAGACTAATACAATTTCATTGTCTCTCCATGGAATAACCTTAGGTCATTACTGCTAGTCAGCATCCTTTGGAATATGGGGAGGTGTTCTTTAAACCTTTTACCATTCTAGTTAATTTTTATTTATTTTTTAGGTCGGGAAGTGAAAAGGTGGAATTTGCAAAGTTATTTTCCTTTTATATTAATATTTGGGATATGATAGAAAGTATTATAAGGAATGTGTTGTAATATATGATTCATATTTGACTGGTTCTTTAAGAATACTTATTCTAGTGACAATTTTTGGGTTCTAGGGTTATTATATTGTTGTTTTAGGTTCTAATTGTTACTTTTGTATATGATTTTATCCTTAAAAGACTCACATGTGGCATGGATTTTATGATTTATAATGGGGATTTGGATCTTTCCTATTGGAAAGAGGCCAGCGAAAATATTTTCACTCTTAGAAATCAGAGGAAAGAGTCATTTATTTATGCATCATATTTATTTATTGTATCCACGTGTTATAGGAATACTATTGTGTGATTATTATTGTTATTGACTGAGGACATGTGTTTAAAGTGTACACAAAAACCTCAAAGGTGTTTTAGAATATAGTTTCTTAGTGTAATTGAGATCAATGAGAATAACATATATATATATATATATATATATATTCTTCCAATAGAAGGTAATGTTTATTTATAGTGATACATATAATGGTAAGGATGATGACTCAGTCCTTGTTCATGGGACGTGCAGTGACCCTAGATGGTTGGAGGGGCACATTTTTTGCACGTTTTTAACCCCTCATGTGTTATTGTTACTTAGTATTTTTTATTTAATATTCTTGTAACAAACTACACTATGTTTTCCTATATAATATGGAATGAATTTATACTTAAATGAATGGTGCGAGTGTGACAAGACATAGTACATTGAGTGAATCTTTTGTTTTTACTATTGTCCATTTTAGGTCAATGTCTACAGCTAATTCCTTTAAAGTAGACCCATTGTGGTTGTAGATTTTTATTGTGTAGTTATCTACTTATTTGTAAACAACTACATAGTGTTTTCCCATCTATAATTATATGATATTTTATTCAACAGGCCATTTATTATGGAAATCTAGTTGGATCATAAAGTGTGATGTTTATTGGTGCCAAAACAATTATAGTGTACTATAGCCTAGAGGGGTTATTACTATATATATATATTTCTATTTAGGTTATTTTCATAGTATTTTATAAGATTACATTATGAACTTCTAGGGATCAATTGTTTATAAGGATTATTATAGAGAATCAAGTTTTGGTTGGTCGAGGTTTAGAAAGTTAGGTCATTACAATTATCTATAAGGAAGTAGTTACAATGGGTTTTAATTTAATATTTTTTCAATTAAAATTTATAAAGTGTTATCCTCTATAACTTGATATTTATAGCCACTGTAATACAACCCATTTTTGTTGGATTTGACCCTTATAAGTGAATTATATCATTAATATCCTTCAATTTTACCTATTTTATTGATAAAATGTGGTGTGGCCTATCATTTTATATCTATGTTAAAGGTGGTTGGATATAAAGACATGTTATGAGTCCTAACCTGTAAGGCTCTGTATGAGACAAAGGGGCCCTTTATATTGAATCAGACACTAGTGAGTTAGTTCTTGGTTTGGAAAAGTGAAACTAGTGAGATGGGTTAGCATATAATTTAATATGATTTTTAGATTTTGATTTTTATGGTATATTCATATTTATACTGATTCATGAGTTATAAATTCATTTTGTGATATATTTTTGGTGATTCCATTGGTTTATATGAAACCTCCTAGTATTCTTGGGTATCAAGACATGATTTGACAGAATGGACTATTCAGATACCTATCCATATTAACAAGTCATTGTGTTGTTAGTGATTTAATTTTTGGAAAATGACATCATTTCATAGCAGGTCGTGGACTAAATCATGGGATTGGTTTTGTATATGATTTTTAAGATAATTTCAAAGGGATGTTTTAGATTGTTAAAACTGAAGATTCATATAGAATTATTACCTTTTCATTATAATATTTCACTCATGTGAGAATTATTTAGGTGTCATAGGATTGAACACATATTGGGTAGGGTGAGTTAATTTTTTTCCAGTTGCATGTGGTAACTGTTTAGTTTTGAATTTCAATGATTTGGAATGTATGGGATGAGGATCGATGGTTTTGAATTTGATTCTTATTGGTGTGGTGTCCCAAATCAATTGGTGAATAATGGGAAGTTCTCTTTGATAAGGGGTAACATGTAATAAACCAAGTGTTTTGAGATGGTTGGCACAAGGGTAACATTGACATATGTCATATGAATATGTCATATTGGGGGTATGTTAAATAAATGTGAAACTTATCTTAGCATTAGTGTGGCTCCACATTAGTGACATGAATTTATTGAGATAGTATTTTTAGGTAAAACTCAAGGGCGGTGGACTAGTTATGAGTTGAAAATTAGCTAGTGTTTTGGATTCCATTTCCATGGGTAGATAATGGGTAATATGTGATATTTATTTTGGTTGTCTTAATTGACTAGTTATCTTGAAATTCCCATTGTTATATTAGTAGATAGATGGGAAATGATATAAGGTGATTGGGAACATATTTAATTATTGAGGTGATTAAATGGTTGCATATAAGGTGGGGAGAAAAATGTCATGTGCGTATGAGACTGTTCAATGGATGTTCGTTGGTTTTTCTGATGATGTTGAGTAAATCAATCCATGAACTGTTGGATTTCTTGGTGAATTTTATGTACATGTTCTAATATAAATATGGGTGGATTATGAGGGGAATTTATCATAGGATATCTTGTGCCAATAAAGGTCTATTGGATTGGTAATTTGTTAGTTTTCATGTCGTGTTATGAAATATGAACTGGAAAACGATGGTTTAACTAGGTAATTTATCTACAATAAATTTATGGGCTCCAGTGAACATGATCATAATGATCATCTTCTTCTTTGAGATAATGGAATATGGATCAAGTTGTGGTGGTGCGTTGATGGAAGAAGTTGGGATCTTTTTATAAATTTTTTCCAGAGGTTATCATACTTAATTTATCTTGGATAGTTGTATGTGGTTGTTGAGGGAATGCATAATTCATGTTTTTTGGGATGAGATAGGTGCATTCTAATGGTCTTCCAATGCATTTCATAAAAAATCATTACTACAATGCTAAGAATGGTCATTTGGATTTTGACCTTTTAGATAAAATCAATGACCTTGAGTAGAATCCTCATGTATGATTAACTTTATTGAGTTGAGAATCATGTTGGGAGAATTAGTAGGATGTTGGGGACATATTCAAGTCAGATATTTCATTGGAGAATGTATTGTGTCTTGGAATTTCTCATCTGAAAAACATACAATGTTGGAGAGAACTATAATAGGGTCTATGACTAAGATGAAAAAATAAATGTATTTTCACTTTCTTGGGATCTTATATGTTTTTTATTAACATTTCACCAATGGTTATGAGTGTTACAAATAGCTTTTTATGCGTTAAGTATCATAAGTTTAAAGCGAAACTTAGAATATGTGTTGGGTGTTCATAATGGAACGTTTTTTAGTGAAAATTAATGACTAGAATCGGTCGGGTATTCAAAATTGAATTTTGAATGTTGTAATGTAACACCCTATTTTTTTATGGACCAAAAATTTCATCAAATAAATTAAAATTCTCATTTATATCTTAAAATACACCAAGTCAAATATTCCTTTTACACACAACACCGGCATGATGTACGTTACACGCAATATCGACTTGGCGTACGATACACGCAACAAAGAGTTTATACAAATAATATCTTTTTTTGTTATAATTTAATGTATATAATTATAAAAATATATAAAAATAATTTATATTAATATTAATATTATCTAAAATTGATTTATATAAATAAAACATGTTGATAATGAAATATAATTTTTTTGGTAAACTCTTTATATGTTTAAAAATATATTTTTCTCAAATGAACTAATTATAATAATGAAATGAAATTTAGAAACATTTAGAAATTTAATTTTATAAAATAAAATTTATTTTTGAATTCAAAACATAAAAATTATCTTAGTTTGAATTTTTGGTATTTTTCTGAAAAAACATTATTTTTTATGAATAATGAAATATAATGATTTTTAGTATAGAAACCGCCTTTTTTCTAATCAATTATTACTTATAAAATATTTTATAAATATTTTTTACTAAAAAATTACATAAATATTACATTTATTAATAATATTTAATTCATCAGAATCAATTTCACTTTGAAATTGAATACAAAATCTTAACAAACTTTTTAACTTTTTCCTACATTAAGGCCCAGTTATTTCATCTCATCTATAGGATTAGCACTAATAATAAATTTTTCACTAATGTGAATTGAATTTAAAAAATCTCACATAAAACCTTGAATTCAGTCAAATATTTATATTCTAATATAACCATGTTAATTTTGTTCAAAAAACATTAGTAAAAGGGATTAAAATTAATCACAGTTGTTATAGCCAAATTAAGCTTAATTAGGAAATAATCCTTAAAATTAAGGTCCCAAATATCCTATAAACTACTAAAACTACCATTTTATATCCATATATCGTCCATAAATATTCCATTATAGTTTTTTGTTGGTTTTTTAATGACTTTTTTTAGGTAATAACATGTGAACACAAAACTTGTTTCTAAAAATTCCAAGTGAGTCTTTTTCCATCCACACAAAAGGCCACCAGCACTACCCATTACTCACACCTATAAAAGATTTTAATTTCATAGAATATCTACCAATTTATCCTCCAAAAATACTTCTTTATACCTTGAATCCTCCCATTGAGCATAATGATTCTCAAGAAATCCTTTTGGTATAAATCAAATAAGGTTACCTGATTAAAAGGTAACGTCTTCTCTCAAGCACCTTTCCTTTATTTTAATTCTCCGCCCATCCATTATCATTATTCAATTATTGTGTAAAAACACCATTATCCTATTTATAATAGGATTTTTTCAATAAAATTTTATAACCTACACTTACACGCATCTCAATCTAATGGATGTTGAACATATTGTTTCTGTGTACGGCAAACTATTGCCTCATGAAATGATGATTATTCATTTCTCATTTACCACCAGTCATAGTGGAAATTATGATGGAATATATATTCATATTTTTCATATATTATATTTAATGTGTATTTAAGCTTATGTATTCCTTGTATAACACACATCTCTTTACATTCCATTTGTTGTTAATATGATAATCGTGTTTGAGGAAGTGTGGACTGATGCCCCCTCAAAGTGATGTGATTCATTCACACACCACATGGAATGTATTAAAGATTGTTTTAATGGAAATATGTGATATATATGAAATATTAATGATAATTCTAAAATTTTATATATACATATATACATACATATATATATATGTCATTTAGATACTTTCTTTCATTATGACAATAATGACAGAAAAAACATTTATGTGTACGTACCATTTACCGTCTCCACGAACAGTGTATTCCATTATGAAAAACTATATTATATAGATTATTATTATACATATGTATTGTATATTAGTGATATTTATATCATGGTTTTCATTTTGGATTCATGATATAATTATAATGACCAAAGATGTAACATATTAAGACACATGTAATGAACAAAGTAAATTTTACCAGATGTAAAACTTTAACGTGGGATCTTTAACAAGCGGGTAATATAAGGTGATAATAAAACAATATATGGTATTATTTATAAGAATATTCTTATTAGAAATATTTATAATAATCATATATTTATTATAGAGGAATCTTTTATGAGTACAGAGTGATTCATGACATAAGGTAAGGAGATGTTTTCTCACTTCTTATTTCTGTGAGATACAAGCTATGTTTTCCACTCTTTAATTTTTTGTGGTGAGTTTACTTCCCATGATTTAATTTTATGTGTCTTGTTATTAAATTATTGGGTATTCACATTTCCATTTTATGATCCTTCTTTCATGGTTTTTAGCATTGAAAAGTTACCAAATCTGTCAAATAGTTTTGTCTCAATTTTCATTCTTTGATATTCATGTTGTGTTATGAACCTAAACTCTTTTTTAAGGTATATATACTACAATTTTTTATGTTATATCATGAATAATATTATTTTAATGATATATTAGTCTTCATGTAATTTTCTTTTCTTACATGTAGAGTATGATCCAAAGTTACTGAGTTATAAGATCCTATTGAGACAATCTCATCACTTTCAAAGTTTGTTTATATTTATGCTTACCTTGATGAAATATTATGATCCGTATATAATATTCATGATATCCCTTATCCTATGTTTATTAATGATTTAATGTATTATTAGTACCATTTTTTACTCTTTTGAACTTAATATAATTTTTTTATGTAAAATATGATTGTATCTCTCTTCGGTCGAAAAGTTATCGTATTCAAAAACCATGTCTTTGAAAATGACATTTTCTTTTCAAAATATCCATATAGATAATTTAAAGGTAAAGGGATTTAAAAACTTTATTATTTTTTTCAAGGATTACTTTATAAATTTTCAATTCTATATTCAAAGAAAAAAAATTTCAAAAGTTTTTATGCTATAAAAATTATTTCTCAAAGAAGAAAGTATATATTCCTAGAGAAATGTTTCTAAAAGATCTTTCAAAAACATTTCCAATATAAAATAAAATCCATTGGTTTTAATCATTCCTTTGTTGGTACATTATTCAATGTATTCATTCATATTCATTCTATGAATTTTTTTTATTTTATGGCATGACGTTATGATACTTGTTCCTCTTTCATGGGTTATATGCTTTGGAAACCTGATTCTTTTCACAGGTTATGTTTATTATGAAATTATTATAAAACCTATCCCTTTACATAGTTTATGATATGTTTACATATTTATGATACCCATTCCATTTCATGGGTTTTGTTAAGTTTATTTATGATCTTGTGGAACATGTATATATGATTTCATTATGTGATGTGTGAGACCAATATCTTCCACCAATGCATTGGGTAAAGTTTTATATATCATGAGATAAACTATGATGGACTTGGGAGAGAATATTTACTACAATTATAGTCATGGGAGTGAACAATGACTATTATGATGGTATGAGGAGTGAGCTCATGATACTCTGATATCCATCAGAGTGAACCATGAAATCTATGATGGTATGGGGAGTGAACCCATACTACTAGGATGGTCTTAGAAGTGATGCCTTCGATGCTATAGAAAATGTTATATTATTATGTGTTTTCCAAAATTTCATGTCTTTCTCCTACATTATTCTTTCATGTATTATGTCATTTACTTCGTTTTTATTCATATCCTATGAACTTCCATGATCTATTCTATGATTCATGTATATGATCTTTGATATGCTGGGTATGATATTCTATTTTCATGACCAAATTATCATAGCATTATGCTAATGTTTATTCTTACATGTCACCATTGTTTAACCTTACTAATAATTTTATCTCACATATTTTTATGTTTCCTTCCCCAGGCTGTGAAGATATGTATTATATTTGAGGTGTCTAAGAATGGTACTATTTAAGGAGAACCTAGTGAGAGATAATATAGCTCACTTATGTATCAATGTTTATGTATTCTATTTTTCAAAAGGCACTTGACTAGTATGGTCTTCTTCTGTCTGTTTGTGTAATGTTTTGTGTTTTGTTTTAAATTTATGTAATGTTAATTTTTGAATAGTGTGGGTCTCTATAGTTTAAATGAGAGAAAAATTTAGTTAACTTTTGTAAACTAGGATGAGAAAAACTTGGCGATAACTCTAATAACATGTCTAAGGATAAGTATATGGTTGAGTCAAGGTATATGAAAATGTCATGGAATTTTGGAGAAGGATAGAGTGAGTGGTTTATTAGGAATACATACCTATATGGATACTAGAAGTGGATGTGGATCTGAAACAGATGTGCCTAGGGGTAAAAACTACAACAAGATGTTCCATGCTTGACTCAGGGTAATATGGCACACGACAATGGGCCTTACTGCACACTTGGTTTGACACTCCCACAGGATATGACTCATGAAATTCACAAACTCTTCATGAATCATTATTAAGGATTTAAATATAAGTTTTCTATGAATAAACTAGGATAAACCTATGTTGTCATATATTATGTAAGGTTTCATAAGTTAGACATATTATAAGTTATTTTTTCATGATTATGTGGTTCCTCATTATGATAAATATTTATTACTCCATGATTGGGTTTTAGTCAATGGTTATAACCTGAAGGAACCACATTAATGGAAATTATAATGGAAAATAAAAATATTTTCCTCTAGAAAAAATGAGTTATATAGGATTTGGATTGAAAACCCTCATTCATATGATCACACAACATTATCAAGCTATGAATCATGGTGGACTTCCAAATTAGGAAAGGAGGGAAAAATATTCTATTGAGTCCTTCATGAAGAAACATACACTTTATTTTAGATGGTCTCACGATCCACTTGTTTCTGAATAATGGATTAGTACCACTGAATAGATATTCTCCATTCCTTAGTTTTTTGAGCGTGAGAAATTCATTCTGGAAGTTTATTGGTTAGAAGGAGAAGCATATCAATGGTGGAATCTAATCAAGAATATGAGGAAGAATAATGAGATAGAATCCATGGTTTGGGGTGAGTTCAAGAACTTATTTTTCAATAATTACTTTCCTATAATTATTCATACCAAGATAGAGAAATATTTCCTTGAGTTGAATAAAATGGATGATGAGTCTGTTTGTACCTACAAGGATAATTTCATGAGACTTATGAGGTACGCTTCAAGAATTATCATCCAACCTGAAATTAATGTGGATACGCTATTTGTTGGATTAAATCCATTTCTCAGAATGGTGTTAGCCATAAGATACTATAGTAATTATAAAGAGATTGTGAATTCTGAAATCATGTTTTAAATAGAGGTAGGAGTCATGTATCAATCTCATGGATTTGACAAGAAGTGGAATATAGAGTTTAAAGAAATATTTAAAAACCATGGATAAAAGAAGATGGATTTTTTTTATTATTATTGTGGGAAGAATCATAAAGGAAATTTCCTTAAGGGGTCTAATAAAGGTTGTATGTTCAGAAAAGAAGGCCATTATGGAATTTAATTTCTAGTTGATGAGAAGAAGTATGATCAAAACATTAATAGAAAAAGATCAGCACATAATGAACCTCCTCTGATTTAGTGCTACACGTGTTTGGAGAATGGGAACTATGATAACTATATCCCAAACCCAAGGGTTGGTGATGATGATCAACATTAGTAACATCTTCAACCTTATGAGAAGGGGAAATATCATGCAATCTATATATCTGATGAGGGATGAGATAACAATGTTATGAAAGGTACATTTATCATCCACTCTAGAACTATAAATGTCATATTTGATTCTAGAACAACCCACTCTTTCATTTTAAAGAATTTGAAAAGTGTTTTTAGATTCCCTTACAATAATTAGATGTGGAATTAGTGGTGAAAATACCTAATGGTATGGTGATTGCATATCAACTCTAGGATTCCTCTCTAGTTGAAGTATGCTGGAATGTTTTTCTTGCATATCTTTTCATTCTTCCTCTGGTTGAATTTGATGTCATCACAGTCATGGAATGACTTTCTCTGCATAAATTCCACATCATTTTTCATGTAAGGGAATTTAAATTTGATATTTCAAACCCTCATATGATCAGACATCAATGTGACGATAATTCTGAACTTCATGTGGATATTATATCTAGTGTATAGGTTTTAATTCCATTTCAAAAGTGTTTTTTTATCAAAAATGGATTGGAAGAATATTGACATCAATGATATTCCGGTTGTTTGGGATTTTAAAGATGTATTTCATGAATATTTTCTTATTATTCCTCCAAAACTTGAAGTTGATTTCTTGATATAAGTTAAACCTGGTTCCACACTAATTTCAAAGACTCTATATAGAAATTCCCAGATAGATTTATAGGAATTGAAGAAGAAACTCCAAGAAAAAATTGGTAAGGTATTCTTTCGACCAATTGTGTCACCTTGGGGTGCACTGGTTATTATGGTGAAAATGAAAGATTGATCAATGTGACAACCCTACTTTTATTACAAACTTAGACATGATTCATTACATAAAACTTCACTTGATACAACAAAGAAGATTGATAGGTTTAGTGTAATTGGGTCTTAGAATCATTACATAAAAACATAAAACATGAAATACAACATCTTTATTGAAAACATCCTTTACATGACCACTACATTCCCTCATACTTAGCATTGCATGGGATAACCTGAGGACATGCATTAGAAAAGGGTGAGCTATAAATCCCAGTATGGGAATACACATGTAATAACATGATAAGTACAATAAATGTTATACATTAGGCATATAAATAGAGAACAATAGAAACTTTAACATAAAGGCATGATAAATCATGATAATCGTATCATTGAAATGTGGAAACAACACTTAACATGGAATTAGCATGAGCCAAGGCTCATTGCACATGGATCATGAGTAAACCCTCATTACACATGAATCATGAGTAAAACCCTCATTGCACATGAATTATCATGAGTCAACACTCATTTCACATGACGTATCATGATACTATACTTTACCCAATGCATTGAAGCGCTGCAAGGGCGCACCCTTCTTAAACATTTCATTTCAAGCATAAGTGTGCCAAATGGATCATAAAACATGGATTCATAAAACATAATCATTTATTCCATGATAAAGGAATGTGGAATTAATACATGAAACTTTATAATCAATAAGTAAATGTGCATAATGGTGAATACCCTTGATGTAGAAATGGGCATGGTATTCACTACACAATGGTATTGGCTTAGAAAATAGGTGTGATTTCGGCAGCGTAACGGCGTGACATAAGAATTCATAAAAATGGTTGATGAGATAGAAAGGGGTGTCTCATCATATATAAATGAAATGGATAGTAAGGGGGTCATATAGATACATTTCCAAATAATTTTAATGGAATTTAGATTCACGATACAAAAGTATTGCTTGAATGTAAAAAAAGAGAGAGAAGTTCCTTTCGGAATTTCGGCATAGTAACGGGTGTACATGGGAGGAATTTAATGAGAGAGAAAGGGGTATCCCATAATTAAAACATAAATAGGGAAGTATTAGGGGGGGTGAGAAACCATACCCCAACATTAATAATTTAAATTAAAAGGGAAAAACAACTTAAAGAAAATTGACAAAAATTAGAAAGGAAGAAAAAACCCTTACTTGGAAGTGTGCTTCCAAAGGCTAGAGAGAGGCTTGTGAGAGGCTTATTGGGAGCTTGGGGAACCTTATGAGGATTCTAGAGAGAGTATGGCAGAGGTTGGATGAACTCCAAGGGCTTTGAGTGAGGAGGAAGTGGGAGCTTGGGTGGGTTTATATAGGAAAGGTGAGAGAATTCTTTATTATTTAGGTTTGGGACCCCTTATATTAAATTAATCCAAACCACAAACCATCCCTTGGTTTTTGCCCATGGTTTTTGGAAAAGGGAAGAGGAAAAGAATATTTTATAAAGCCTAATTCCGAATTTCTTAAAATAATAGGGTTTCTTATGTGGAGGTGAGTCACACTCCCATGGAAAACAATTTAAAAGGACAAGGTGTTTAATAAGTCTTGAGGGGTCCATTAATGCTTTAAAAAGTAAGTCAAATAAACCCAAAATCACATTATTTTAATGGTAAAACATATATTTCCCAAACATAAAGATTATAGTATTTTATTACATCACTATTGGGTCATTATGATGTCATAAAACACATTATATATTTAAACGGTATTTAATTTTAACCCAAAAATTTGACTGTCTCAGAAAATTATTAAAAATTCACCGTTGGATAATTTCGATGTCCTGATTCCAGAAATAACATTTATTTTATCTAAATAATTTTCTAAATATGTTAATTTTTACTTTTAAAATAAAAACCGACATTTATAGAAAATTCACGGGTTTTGACAGAAATGGCTTTCAAACCTTAATAAAAATTATAATTGCATTCATAAAATTATAAGATCGTTTATATTTAATAAAAATTAATTTAATAAAAATAATAATATTTTATTAAAATATTATTTAATTCAAAAATCCCTTAATTTAATAAAATATAATTAATAATTAAATAATAACTAAAAGCACTATTTGTACTTTAAAAACTATTTGCAATGTATCAAAAATTACAAGGAGGTATATTCATTATTATATAAAAAAAATAATATACATGAACATAGTACTAGCGATTTGTTACATAACCCCTTAAAATAGCCACATAAGATCTAAGGGTAAGGTGTGCGATGGTGAAAGACTCTTGGGGTGGCTCGGATAACATCGTTCGAGTGGTAATATCTATCAACTTCCACTTTTCCCGTAGACGGTCCCGTTCGAGCTTGACATAAAGAAGCTCATCTTGGGCTTGGTCAAGAGCGAAGCCCAAAGACGCCACCTCTTTTCCGAGCTCCAACAAATGGGCTTCTTATGGATCAATTCTACTGGACGAGGCCATCGCTTCTTTTGTCTGAGTAAATTGGATTTGTTAAAGCCCTATATTTATACTAATCATGTGATCACTGTTCAACGGCTATATTAGCAACGGTCAAAATTATTAACACAAAACCAAAGAATTTGAGATTTTATATAAACATAAAGATACATTTAATTAGATCAAGATATATTTCCATTCATGAAACTTTGGGTCTTTAAAATATTCTCCCCTTAAGAAATTTTTCCCTCGAAATTTTCCTTTCCCCACACTAAAACAGATGTAGGTAACTCAGCTTCATCATTTCCTCCAATTCCCAAGTTGCTTCTTCAAACTTGTGGTTTCTCCATAACACCTTGATGAGGGGCATTGTCTTATTTCATAGAACTTTTTCTCTATGATCTAAGATCTTCACTGGTTGCTCCTCATAAGAAAGATCATCTTCCAATTGTACCACCTCAGAAGAGAGTACATGTGATGGGTCCGGTATGTACTTCCTTAATAGAGATACATGAAAGATATCATGTACTTTGGCCATGGTAGGTGGAAGTGCTAGTCGATAGGCCACAGCCCCGACATGATAAAGAATCTCAAAGGGGATGATGTACCTTGGACTTAACTTACCTTTACTTCCAAACCTCATGACCTTCTTCCACAGAGATATGCGTAGAAACACCATGTATCCCAATTTAAACTCAAGTTCTTGTCGATGATTATATACATAACTCTTTTGTTGACTCTGAGCTGCCTTGATATGCTGCTGAATGGTTTTCACCTTATCCACCATTTCCTCAACCATTTCTGGTCCAAGCAGCTTACGTTCACCAACCTCAACCCAACATGCTGGTGTTCTGCACCTTTTCCCATACAGGGCTTCATATGGTGCCATTTGCATGCTCGAGTGGAAACTATTATTATAAGAGAACTCAACCAGAGGAAGATGTTGATCCAATCCTCTATTAAAGTCCATTTATCATGCTCTCAACATGTCCTCAAGTGTTTGGATAGTCCGCTCGGATTAGCCATCAGTTTGAGGATGATAAGCCGTACTGAAGTTTAGTTCAGTATTCATAGCATGTTGAAGACTCTTCCAAAACTTAGAGGTAAATCTTGGATCTCGGTCAGACACAATAGATAGTGGTACTCCATGCATCCTTACCACTTCCTTGATATATATATGTGCCAGTTGATCCAATGAGAAATCCTCCCGAATAGAAATGAAGTGTGCAGTATTTGTAAGACGATCCACAATAACCCAGATTTCATTGTTGCCTTTATATGTCTTCGGAAGTTCAGTGACAAAGTCCATGGTGATGTTCTCCCATTTCCATTCTGGTATGGGAAATGTTTGCATCATCCCCTTAGACTTCTGCCTCTCTGCCTTCACTTGCGGGCACACCAGGCACTTTGATGTATATTCAGCGATCTCCTTTTTCAAATTATCCCACCAAAAAGTTTCTCGGATATCTCGATACATCTTTGTGCTCCCTGGGTGAATAGATAAATTTGAACTATGTGCATCATCCAAAAGTTCCTTCTTCAGCTTCGGACTCAATGGAACACATAGCCTTTTCCCAAATCAAACAATTCCTTCTTCATTAACATTAAACTCCAAGGATTTCCCTTTTTTTATAGCTTCGACTTTTTCCTGAATTCCCACATCATACTTTTGAGCATCCTTTAACCTTTCCAAAAGAAACAGTTGAGAAATAATTTGTGAAAGGATTTATTATGTTCCCTTCTTTATGATTCCCATGTCCATCTTCATCAAGTCTAAGAAAACTGGATCCTTCTCAATTCCCATCATTGATAGAATCAATGGGTCCTTTCTACTTAGGGCATCTGCCACCTTGTTCACTTTCCCAGGGTAGTAATGTATTGAACAGTCATAATCCTTGATGAGCTCTATCCATATTCTCTAGTGCATATTATGCTCTTTCTGTGTGAATATATATTTAAGACTCTTGTGGTCAGTATATATCTCACATTTCTCTCTATAGAGATAATGCCGCTATATTTTCAAGGCAAAGATCACCGCTGCCAACTCCAGATCATGCGTTGGATAGTTTAACTCATGGATTTTTAACTGCCTTGAGGCATAGGATATCACTTTATCATTTTTCATCAGTACAAAACCTAATCCCTTCTTCTAAGCATCGATGAAAACCACAAAAGGTTCCCCACTTGTGGTTACAGTGAGCATGGGCGTAGTGATAAGCCTCCTTTTCAACTCCATGAAGCTTTCTTCTCATTCATCACTCCAAAAAAACTTTACTCCCTTTTGAGTTAGCTTGGTAAGAGGGTTGGACAATCGTGATAAATTTCTCAAAAATCATCGATAATATCTAGATAACCCCAAGAAGCTACGGATATCCGTTACTGATGTTGGCATCAGTCATCCCTCAATTTCATCTATTTTGGAGGGGTCCATAGATATCCCATTGCTTGTGATGACATGGCCCAAGAATGAGACCTCCTTCAACTAGAACTCACACTTTCTATACTTTGCATAGAGCTTCTCCTTGCGCAAAATCTCTCGTACAATTATTAAATGCTCCTCATGATCCTCCTTGGTTTTAGAGTATATTAGAATGTCATCTATAAAGACTACCACAAATTTGTTGAGGAAATCTCTAAATACTCTATTAATTAAGTCCATGAAGATTTCTGGAGCATTTTTGAGTCCTAAAGGCATTACTATGAATTCATAGTGCCTATATCTTGTACGAAAAGCAGTATTGGGGACATTTCCTTCTTCACCCTTTCATGATAATATCTCGAATGAAAATCTACCTTGGAGAAGTATTGTGCTCCATGCAGCTGATCAAACAAGTCATAGATCTATGGTAGAGGATACTTGTTCTTTATCATGATTTTTTTAAGTTCATGATAATCGATGCAAAGCCGCATTGACCCATCCTTCTTCTTGATGAAGATGACTGGTGCACCACATGGTGAAGCACTTGGGCGTATAAACCTCTTATCTAGATTCTCATGTAGTTGTTTCTTCAGCTCTTCAAGTTCCACGACAGCCATTATATATGGAGTCTTGGATATTGGTAGCGCCCCGGGTATAAGTTCAATTGAGAATTCAACATCTCTTCTAGGAGGAAGACCAGGTAGTTCCTTGGGAAACAATTTCGTGAATTCCCTCACAATAGGCATTTCTTCAAGGATGGTTTCTTCCTTGGACTCAATCATCTGAGCCAGATACGCATGATCATAGGGCAGTAATATCCATGCTTGAGATGATGGATCTAAAAGAGATTCATCTTCCTCCTAACACTTGTAAAGAATCGGGGGTCGATTCTCCATATGGGGTGTGATTTCCCTCTCCCGAAAATTTATGTTGGCTCTATATAAGGAAAGAAAATTCATGCCAAGAATTGCATCAAATTCCACCAGAGGGAGTATGACGATGTTTGGTGGGAAATTAAATCCACATATTAAAACAGGGGAGGACTTATATTCATGGGATGCAATGATTTCCCCATTTTCTGTACTCACCGACATCTTCACTTCCATGATTTGTGGTGGTGCTGGGATTGTTCTACTAAAATTTTGAGATATAAAAGAATGTGTAGAACCTGAATCAAAAAGTATGTTCTCTATTCTTGAATGAATAACTAGCGTACCTGTCACCACTTCTTTTTCGGGGTTCACTTCGGTAGAATTGATGGAAAAATCTCTTCCTTTCTGCCTTGGAGGTTGTTGGTTTCCTCCGAAAACCCTTGGATTAGGGCACTGATTTTCAAAATGCCCCAGTTATTTGCATTTGTAGCATTAAAAAATGTGTTGAGGTTTGAACGGTGCATTCCTCTCTTATATCGCAGCCGCGGGTCTTTCTTGCCGACATTTAACATCTAGGTTCCCTTCTCTTCCCCACCTAAAGCATTTCCTTCGTCCCCTTGAGGAAATTTCCAGGGTGCTTCTTTCCGCACTTTTGGAAAGTGGGGTGCTGGATATACTTAGCACCGTTAGATTTATCCATCGGACTTCCAGCATTGAATTCCACCTTACACTTCTTGTCCCAATGAAACCCCTTTGATTCCCCGACCTCTATTTCGACCTTGAGGGCACATCGGACAATTTCCTCATAGTTGTCGAAGTCACGGATCGCCAATGCTTTCCACAGGCTAGACTTCATCCCACCAAAGAAGTGGTCAAATTTTCATTCTGGGGTAATGAAAAAGTCGTAAGTGTATCTTGCAAGCCTTGTGAAGTTTTCCTCATAAGCTCCAACAGATTCTTCGTCTTTTTCTTGAGGGAAAGGAAGTCCCTTTCCATCTTATGACAAAGGGTTCACGGAAAATATTTATTGAAAAACATCTTCCAAAAATCCTTCTATTCCAATGCATCGATCTCCTCCTCAAGCTTCATATTTTTGATCAACGTCTACCATTGATCAGCTTCACCCTCCATAGGATAAGTCGCCAGGAGAACTTTCTCTTGTTCAGAACATTGATGTATGGAGAAGATCTTTTCAATGGAGTTGATCCATTGTTTAGCGATCGTGGGATCGGATGATCCACTAAAAGTAGGAGGTATTTGTCTCATGAAGCTCTCGATAGCGACTTGTTCTTTCTTAGGGGGGGTTGAATGTTCCTCTTGACCCGTGTTTCTATTAAAAACTTGAGTTAGCTGAGAGAGAAGCGTGACAAAGTTCGTGATTCCCACTCTCATTGGATTGGGAATCTCATTAGTACAGTCATCACACTGATCTTCACAATGGTTATTAGCCTGAGTCCTCCTATTACCGGCCATTGGCTAGAATAAAAGGAAAGTCAGGGGTAACACATAAAGGGTAATCCAAATACAAAAGTTGATAACTTATAAATAAACTTTTATTTCCTTAACTCATGAGTCTACAGGCTTCAATCTAGGATTTTCATGATCTGATTTCTAACATATATTCTTAGGGGAATTTTTTTTAAGTCCCTTAATAAGGGTTCATACTAAGGTTGTAAATTTATCAAAACATATCCCCCAGGAGTGTCGTAACCAAGAGTGCAGCAAGGCCCATTGTCGTACACCAGTTCCCATTTGAGTCTAACTCAAAGTGGTGTTTTCGGGTTTTACCCCTAGGATACATATGTGCCAGAGCCGCCTCTACCTGCTCGTATCCAGACAGGGATATATTTGTTTGATAGACCACTTAATCAGTACTTACCAAAACTTAGGGATGTTTTTATTATACTTAGTCTTGTCTCTAATTCTTTACTAGGGTTTTCTAATCCTAATCCCAAAATAACTAAACCTATCCTCTGATACCAACTGTGACAACCCTACTTTTATTACAAACTTAAACATGATTTATTACATAAAACTTCACTTGATACAAAAAATAAGATCGGGATTTTTAGTGTCTTTGGGGCTTAGGATCATTACATAAAAACTTAAAACATGAAATACAACATCTTTATTGAAAACTTCCTTTACATGACCACTACATTCCCTCATACTTAGTATTGCATGGGATAACCTGAGGACATGCATAAGAAAAGGGTGAGCTATAAAGCCCAGTAAAGGAATACACATGGAATAACATGATAATTAAAATACATGTTATACATTAGGAATATCAATATATCACAAGAGAAAATTGAACATAAAGGCATGATAAAGCATGATAATCATAACATGGAAATGTGGCAACAACAATTACCATGGAATTAGCATGAGCCAAGGCTCATTGTACATAGAACATGAGTAAACCCTCATTGCACATGAAGCACAAGTAAAACCCTCATTGAAAATGAATTATCATGAGTCAACACTCATTGCACATGATGTATCATGATACTATACTTTACCCAATGCATTGGAGCGCTATAAGGGCGCGCCCTTCTTAAACATTTCATTTCATGCATAAGTGTGCCACATTGATCATAAAACATGGATTCATAAAACATAATCATTTCTAACACAATTAAGGAATGTGTAATTCATAGGTGAAACTTTATAATCAATAAGTAAATGTGCATAAATGTGAATACCCTTGATGGAGAAATGGGTGTGGTATTCACTACACAATGGCATTGGCTTAGAAAATCGGTGCGATTTCTGCAACGTAACGGCGTGACATAAGAATTCATAAAAATGGTTGATGAGAGAAAAAGCGGTATCTCATCATATTTACATGAAATGGACAGTAAGGGGTCATATATATACATGTCCAAACAATTTTAATGGAATTTAGATTCACGATACAAAAGTATTTCTTGAATGTAAAAGAAGAGAGAGAAGTTCCTTTCGGAATTTTGGCGTAGTAACGGCTGTACATGGGAGGAACTTAATGATAGAGAAAGGGGTTTCCCATCATTAAAACATAAATAGGAAAGTATTAGGGAGGTGCGAAACCATACCCCAACATTCATAATTGAAATTAAAAGTGAAAAACAACTTAAATAAAATTGACAAAAATGAGAAAGGAAGAAAAAACCCTTACTTGGAAGTGTGCTTCCAAAGGCTAGAGAGAGGCTTGTGAGAGGCTTCGTAGGAGCTTGGGGCACATTGGGAGGATTCTAGAGAGAGTAGGGCAGATGTTGGATGAACTCCAAGGGCTTTGATTGAGGAGGAAGTGGGAGCTTGGGTGGGTTTATATAGGAAATGTGAGGGAATTCTTTATTATTTAGGTTTGGGACCCCTTATATTAAATTAATCCAAACCAAAAACCATCCCACGGTTTTTGCCCATGGTTTATGGAAAATGGAAGAGGAAAAAAATATTTTATAAGGCCAAAGCCCGAAATTCTTAAAATAATAGGGTTTCTTATGTGGAGGTGAGTCACACTTCCATGGAAAACAATTTAAAAAGACAAGGTGTTTAATAAGTCTTGAGGGGTCCATTAATGCTTTGAAAAGTAAGTCAAAAAAACCCAAAATCACATTATATTAGTGGTAAAACTTATATTGGCCGAACATAAATATTATATTATTTTATTACATCACTATTGGGTCATTATGATGTCATAAAACACATTATATATTTAAACGGTATTTAATTTTTACCCAAAAAGTTGACTGTCTCAGAAAATTATGAAAAAATTACTGTTGGATAATTTTGAAGTCCTGATTATAGAAATAACATTTATTTTATCTAAATAGTTTTCAAAATATGTTATTTTTCACTTTTAAAATAAAAACCGACAATTATCGAAAATTCACGGATTTTGACAGAAATGGCTTTCAAACATTAATAAAAATTATAATTGCATTCATAAAATTATAAAGTCATTTATATTTAATAAAAATTAACTTAATAATAATTATTACATTTTATTAAAATATTATTTAATTCAAAAATCCCTTAATTTTATAAAATATAATTCTTAATTAAATAATAACTAAAAACACTATTTGTACTTTAAAAACTATTTACAATGTATCAAAAATGACAAGGAGGTATATTCATTATTATATAAAAATAATAATATACATGAACATAGTACTAGATATTTGTTACATAACCCCTTAAAACATCCACATAAGACCTAAGGGTAAGGTGTGCGATGGTGAAAGACTCTTGGGGTGGCTCGGATAACATCGCTCGAGTGGTAATCTCTATCAATTTTCACTTTTCCCATAGACGGTCTCGTTCGAGCTAGACATGAAGAAGCTCAGCTTGGGATTGGTCAAGAGAGAAGCCCAAAGATGCCACCTCTTTTCTGAGCTCTGAAAAATGGGCTTCGTATGGAGAAATTCTACTGGACGAGGCCATCGCTTCTTTTGTCTGAGTAAATTGGATTTGTTAAAGCCCTATATTTATACTAACCATGTGATCACTGTTCAACGGCTATATTAGCAACGTTCAAAATTCTTAACATAAAATCAAAGAAGTTGACATTTTATATAAACACAAAGAGACATTTAATTAGATCAAGAGGGATTTCCATTAATTAAACATTGGGTCATTACAATCAATGTGACTACAAATTGATTATTAGGAGTTGAATAAGATCACAATCAAGAACAAGTATCCTCTTCCCCGTATTGATGATTTATTTGATCAACTATGTGGAGCTCACTACTTTTCCAATATTGAACATCATTCTAGATATTATCAATTGAGGGAGAAGAAGGAGGATATACCCAATAATTCATTCTATACAAGCTATGTTCACTGTGAATATATTATTATTCCTTTTGGTCTTACTAATGCCCCTAATATCTTCATGGATTTAATGAATAGAGTTTTCATAGATTACCTCAACAAAATTTTGGTAGTCTTTATAGATGATATTCTTACCTATTCAAAGAGAAAGGAAGATCCTTATGATCATGTGAGAATTGTACTGAAGACCCTAATGAAGGAAAATTTATATTAAAATTTTAAAAAGTGTAAATTTTGGATGAAAAAAGTTTCATTTTTGGGTCACATAACCACAAGAGATATTATAGCAGTTGATCCATCAAAGACGGAGGCTATTGAATGCTGGCCTAGACTAACCCTAGTGATTGAGACTCGAAGAATTCTTGGTTTATCTAGATATTATCAATGGTTTATGGATAATTTTTCACTACTATCAATTCCTCTGACCAAGTTAACATTGAAGGCTGTTAAGTTCCTCTATATAGATGAATGTGAGTAAAATTTTAAGGAATTAAAAAAAGGTTGGTCAATTAACCTATGATTACATTACCCTATAGTAGAGAATTGTTTTTAATTTATTTTGATGCATCAAAGAAGGAATCATGATTTTTCTTTTGTAAAATATCATGGTTATATCCTATTACTAATTATAGTAGAAGATTTATAAGAAAAAATACCCAACCCGTGATTTGGAGTTAGCAGTAGTAATATTTTTATTAAAGATATAGAGGCATTATATTTATGGGGAAAAGTGTGATATATATACTGATCCTAAAATCCAGAAATATATATTCACACAGAAGGAGTTGAACATGCCCCAAAAAATATAGTTAGAGTAGGTAAAGTATTATTATTTCAAAATACATTACCACCATGGGAAAGAGAACAAGGTGGCCAATTATTTGAGTCAAAAAGATTGTACTAACTTATCTATTATGAGGATCACAAAAGATCTAATATTTTCGGATTTTTAAAAAATGGATCTAGAAATCTTAAAGGAATGTTAAAAATATTATCTTTCCCAAATGACTATTCAATCCTCTATTTATGTGAGGATTAAGGAGGCAGAGAAGGAAGATGTAAAACTATAAAAGAAAGTTAGAAATGTTCCTATGTTTAACCTTGATCATGATAGAATGATAAGGTTTAGGAACCATGTATTTTTTCCTTACATGGCTAATTTGAATAAGGTTCTATTAGATTAATCTCATAGTTTTTCATTATCTATTCATCTTGTGTGTACGATGATGTATAGGGACTTAAAAGAATACTTAGGTGGGATACATTGAATAGAGATATCGTAGAGTTTGTATCTCGATGTTTGGTATTCCAGCATGTTATGTCTAAAAGAAAAAAGTATAAATAGATGATGCATACATTACCTATATCATAATAGAAATAGGATAAAATTACTATATATTTTTTCATTGGATAACCCAAAACCTCTAAAGGGTTTAATGCTATATCGGTGGTAGTCGATTTCCTTACTATGTCAGCACAGTTCATCGCCATCAGAGAATATTTCTATCTAGATAATCTTTAAATAATATGAATTAAATAAGTGTTAAGGTTGAATAGAGTACCAAATTCTACTATATTATATTAGGATCTGATTTTTACCTCAATGTTCTGGAAAGTCTTCAAAAACCACTTGATGTTGAATTGATTTTTAGCACTGCTTATCATCCTCAAATATATGGCCAATTTGAAAGAACAATTCAAACCCTAGTGGATATATTGATATCTTATTTAATATATTTTTGAGGTGTTTGGGCTCAACACCTTCCTTTATTTGAGTTTTCATACAACAATAGATTGCACTCAAGAATTCAGATGGCATTTTATAAAGCCCTTTATCATAAGAAATGTAGATATCCAATGTGTTGGGATGAGGTTGGAGAAAAAAATATATTAGGACCTAAGATCACTGATGAAATGGTTGAGAAAGTTATAAACGTTCAATAACATATCAAGGCTTCTCAAAGATGATAGAAATTTTATGATGATAACCATTGGTGTGACCTATAATTTGATGTTAGTGAAAAAGGTGTTTCTAAACATCTCACCCTAGAAGATAGTTATGATATTCGGGAAAAAGGGAAACTAATCCATTGGTATATTGGTCCCTTTAAAATTATTGATCATATCGTGATGGTTACCTATCACTTTTTACTTCCTCCAAAATCCTCACATGTCAATGATGTCTTCTATGTATCAATTCGGTGGAAGTATATACCTGACCATTCACGTGAACTGAAATCAGAGGTCATAACACTGGAGTAAGATCTTTCTTACGATGAGAAACATATTGAAATTTTGGACCAATCTTAAAAAGTTCTATGAAACAAGAAAACTCAACTGGTCAAGGTTTTGTATAGAAATCACCAATTAAGGGAAGCTATGTGTGAACTTGATGATATTATGAAATAGAAGTATCCTAATTTTGTTTACTAAAGTGACGAATTTTAGGGGTGAAATCCATTTTATGGGGGTATAATGTAACATAATACATTTTCAAGGACCCTTTTTTCCTTTTAATTAATTAATATCCTCTTTTATATCTTTCAATAAACTAATTCAATGATTCCTTTTACACACAACAATGACTTGGCATATGTTACATGCAACACCGACTTGGCGTACGATTCACGCAACATTGAGTTTCTAAGAAACATCCATTTTTTTTAATTTAAAAGATATAGTTATAACCTAGCTATTAAAAATATTTATAGAAACAGTAATATTGTCTAAGAAAATTTTATATAAATAAAACATATTGATAATAAAAGATAAGTTTTTTGATAAAGTCATGTGTTTAAAAACATCGTTTTCTCAAATGAATCACTTCAATTAATGAATATAATTTTAGAAACATTTATAAATTTAATTTTATGAAATAAAATTCATTTTAAAATTTAGAACATTGAAATTATTCTAGTTTGAATATTTTGGATTTTTTTGAGAAACATCATTTTTGATGAATAGTGAAAAATACTTCTATTTAGTTAAAAACTACCTATTTTATAATTAATTATTAATGATCAATGATATTATAAATATGTTTCATGGTAATATTAGATAAATATTACATCTATTAATAAAATTTAATTCATTATAATGAATTTCACTTTGAAAATGAATATAAAATGTTAACAAACTTTTGATCTTTTTCCTACGTTAAAACCCCATTATTTTGTCTTGTCTGCTGGATTAGCCCAAATCTTAATTTTACCACTTCTATGAATTGAATTTCAAAAATCCAACATACGCCATTTTATTTAGTTTAATGTTTTTATTCTAATAAGGCCATGTTTATTTTTGACCAAAATGATTTGTAAAATTAATAAAAATTAATCACAATAGTTAAAGCCAAATAAAGCTTAAATATGGGATAATCCTTAAAATCAAGGTCTCAAATGACCTAGAAACTTGTAAAAACCCCATTTTCTATCCATTTTTCGGCCTTTAACATTACATTATTGAGTTTGGTTGGTTTTTTATGGATTTTATTACATTAGAAAATGTGCACACCTAACTTGTTTCTAAAAATTCCAAGATAGTCTATTTCCTTCCCAATAAAAGGCCACCACCTCAACCCATTACTCACACCACTCAGTACTTTTAAGATAGTCCAATATCTACACAATTAGACTCCCAAAAAGTCCTCCCTTATAACTTTAATGAACCTTTTTGGATGAAATCTTCTTAAGAAATCCTTTTGGCATACTCCAAAAGGAGTTACTCGATTAAGAGGTAATGTCCTCTCTCAAGCTCTTTTCCGTTATTTTCTTTGTCCAAACATCCACTCTCTTTATTCCATTATATTGTGAAAGAACAAGTACCCCCAATATACTAAGATTTTTTTATGAAAATTTTCTGACCTACACTTACACACACATCAATCTAATAGTTGTAGAACACATTGTTTCTATGTTCAATGAATTACTGACTCACAAAATAATGTTTGTTCATTTCTCCTTTACCACCAACAATGGTATCCATTATAATGTAAAATATGTTTATATATGTCATATATTATATTTATTATTTATTTAATCTTATTTATTCCTTTTACATCACACATCTCTTTACATTCCATTTGGTGTTAATACAATAATCGTGTTTGAGAAAGTGTGGACTATCATCCCCTCAAAGCGATGTGATTCGTTCAAACACCACCTTGAATATATTAAAAAGAATATATATGATATATATTATATACTAATTCTACTGGAATAATTATATATATATATATTCATAATTTTATATATATCATTTAGAAACTTTCTTTCAATAAGACAATAAAGATAGAAACAACGTTCATGCTTATGTACGGATTACCATCTCCATGAATGTAGAGACCCGAAGCTTGACGTACATAGATAATAAATTACTTTTTAGGAATACTTAATACATAACAAAAAAAGACACACAAGGACCGTAATAGTTTAGTGTCTTTGTAAACTTGGAAAGTAATCTTCTAATCGTGGTGAAAGATCTTCAACATCTCCCATAAATATCTTCCACTTTTTGTCTCCTTACCTAAAACCATTCTTTTAATCTTGGGGGAAAATAAAACATAAAAAGGGTGAGCTCAAATGCTCAGTAAGGGTAAGCATGGATAAAATGAAACATACCATATACATTTGAACTTAAAAACATGAACATAATGTTTAAACATCAAAATCTTGAGCAACGACATAAAACATGGAAGTACATAAGGCATAGATCATAATGGAACATAAATCATGATAAAATAGCCTGGGAATAAAACATTTAATTTTGTCATCTATTAAGCACATATAATGATTTCCATAGTAGCCAAGGCATTGCTTCCAAGACCATCTTAGTGGACAAAGTCCCTTTCTGAATCGAGTTCACTCCTTGTTCCAGTCCTGTAACACTGAACCGGATTAACTTACCGTTCCATCCATGTCTATCTCATGAGATATAAATCTTTACCCAATGCATTAGAGGGAGATATAGGCCCTATCCATCTCATAATGAAATCATTCTTACTTGTTCCACAAAATAAACATACATCATTCATAATAACCCAATGAATAAAATGGGTTTCATAAACATCATCCCATCATCACATAATCCATATAAAAAAATGGATATCATTTCATCATAAGAGAAGTGAAAACATTTAAATCATAGAGACATTATACTTGAAACATACACATTTGAAATAATGTCATATTAGATGGAAAATGGTTTTTATAAAACACTTGAAAAGAATTCTTGAGGAAAATATCCTTTTTTCTTCAAAATCAATTTTCTTTTCACAAAATGCCATGAAATTTTAAAAGAAAAGTATTTTGTTGAAAATTGTATTAAAATATTGTATAGTAAGCTTCATGAAAATTAGGCTTTATGAAACCGTAAAAATCTGTTCATGCCGTATAAGATTAAAAAAACATTCTTCTCGTACTTTTGCCAGAAAAGTCAAAAAGTACCTCGTAAAAAAAGATTCCATACATACCATGTAGTAAAAGTAAAAATGGGTAAAAAAGGACTTTAAACATACATGAAACCATTTTTAGAAAATAGGGACAAGGATGATAAATATAACCCCAGTAAATACTTAAGAATAAACAATTTCGGATAAAAAATGAGATTGGAAAAGTTATCCCTTACCTCAGTTCTGATATGCTTCGTATGGATCCGAACCTCCTCTTCTTTGAAGTTCCTCTTTGAGACCTCCTCTTAGGGCACTAAAATTTGTCTTTGAAGAATAACAGGACTTCTAGGATGTTTCTAGGGAATTTTAGAAGATCATTAGGTAGGGTTTGGCTGAGCTTGAAGGCTCAAAGTGGTGTGAGGAAGAGAGGGAGGAGGTGCCCTTTTATAAGGGAGGAGAGGGTCACCTTTGAAATAACTAAAAATATTATTTTATTATAAAGTCATATTCGGTTATTAATAGCTCCAAATTGAGTTATTTCTAATATAAGGTGGGGATGGGTCGAAAGACTCTCATACAATATAATTTAGACAAGTTTAGGTTTCTATTTTAACCTTGTCATTTTGATTTAACTTTAAGTTAAATAATTTTTCTTTTACCGTGTCTTCTTGTTTTCTTACACTATAAGGTTAATAAACTTACTATAATAATACAAACGAACCCCAAGTTGTTTATTATTAATATATATACCCTTATATAAGTCATTTGGACGAACCTTATATTTTTAGAAATAAAATAACAATTAATAATATAATATGTTTTTAAAAAACTATTTTATGTCAATTTTCACACTATTTGGTAACTGATTTTTGTGAAAATCATAACAGAATGATTAGTTCGAAAAACATTAACTAAATAAATAATAACATGTCATATTAACCTTGAAAATTAGTGTAATTCATAAAAAGTCTCAAATTACATTTATTTGGGTATTTATAACATCAACTATGTCAATATTTCATTAATAAGATAAATATTGCATCATGTTTGTGTCATAAATAAATTAAATTATTTAATGTCTAAAAATTATAAATAAAAAATAATTATGTAGGAAATAGTTTTAGATTTCTAATTAATATTTATAGTTAAAATTATCTTAGGTATAACCCTATATTAAAAATGATTTACTTATTAAACTTTGATTTTAACTATTTTAACCCTTCTTTAAATAAATTAATATTAAATGTCCTAATATAATCCAAGTGGGCCTAAATGGTCATATTTTATTCCTAAGGTTGTTTCTGGTCGAATTATACTTATAAAATAGAATTAGGACATGTGTTAGGGTAATATTAATATCATTTGTACCCTTAATTACCCTATTTACTTTTAACAGTGGTAAATAAAAGTAAAAAGTTACTATTCACCAAAAATTATTTTCATCTCATTGAACCACATTTTAGTCATTGATATTAACCGTGTCTCTCGAATTTTTGAAATTCAATTCACAGAAGAGGTAAAATTTCATTTAAATGAAAAAATCAGTTTTTTAACTACCACTAAGTGGTTTCACTATTCATTGAAAATTGAAGTTTTTCAGAAAAATACCAAAAATTCAGCTTAAGAATTATTTTATATTCCGAATTAAAAATTGATCTCTATTTTTCCAAATTCCAAACATAGAAGTGGAATTAATTAATT
This sequence comes from Viscum album, assembly GCA_963277665.1. Lineage (NCBI taxonomy): Eukaryota > Viridiplantae > Streptophyta > Magnoliopsida > Santalales > Viscaceae > Viscum > Viscum album. The sequence goes on from OY728156.1 coordinate 345,677,510, forward strand.
TTAAAATTAATTCCCGCTATCCAAACAAATAGCGTGTTTTTTAGAAACAAAAACTATCAAAAGATTGATACTTGTTTATATCCAATTTCAAAGTGAAATTAATTCCAATGAACAATATTAGATTAAATGGTAAAAATATATTCTAATTACACTTTAAAACCAATTAAAAAGATAATCTAACCATATAAATTATTGCGATGAAAAATGTTGTTTTTAATGAAAATATAGCGTGTTTTTACTATTCATTAAAAATGAAAGTTATCAGAAAAATATGAAAAATTTATCCAAAGTAAATTTTTATATCCTGATTCCAAAGACGAATTTTATTTTGTCGAATTGAACTAATAGACATGTCAAAAACATGATTTAAGGTGGGTGCACCATCAAAAGGCGGAAAAACTGCAATTTTCGAAAAACACATATTTTACACGAAAAATTTATTTTGTTCTCATACCATATTCTAGAAAATGTTTAAGATCAATAATAATGTTATAAAATTCAAAATGTAGTTAATACTATTCATAGTGGCTAGTCCATAATAATATCATAACAATATATCGTTGTTTAGTGAAACCCGGTATTGCGTACTACACACGGTATCGAGGAAGGTCGTGATTGCGTGTAATGCAAGCCAAGTCAGGGTTGTGTATTGTGCAAGACTCCTATGTTGTTTTGTATAACAGAATCCAGCCATATTTCATTTATACATTGAATATATATATATATACACACTTAATGTTGCGTAGAATAACTAGTATCGAAATTGTGTGTAACACAATCCAAGAATAGTGTTGCGTATACTACAAGCTAATATGGTGTTGCGTATAGCGCAAGGTAACCTTGGTGTAGGGTAAAACATAAGACATTAATGAAATTAAAAAGAATAATTATCATGAAATCTCGGGTTGTTACAATGAACAGTGCATTCCATTTTGTACTCCTATATTCTATATATTATTATAATACACATGTAATTTATATAAATTATATTTATATCATTTATTACTTTCTGGAATCATGATATAAGTATAATGAACAAATATGTAACAAATAAAGACACATGTGAACAATAAAGTGAATTTTTTTCTGATGTGAAACTTTAACATAAGATTGTAAAAAAGTGGGTAATATAAGGTCATAATAAAACCATATATGGTATTATTTATAACAATATGATTATTTATATTTATATATTAAACTTATATTTATTATACAGGAAGCTTGTATGGGTACAGAGAGAGTCAATACCAAATGTAAGGTGATTTCATCTCACTTCTAATTTCTGTGAGATACAAGATTTGTTTTTCACGCATTCCTTTTGTGTAGTGTATGTACTTCCCATAGTTATATTATAGGTATCATGTAATTAAAATTTTGGGTATTCACATGCCCATTTAATGATCCTTCTTTCATGGGGGTTGGCTTTCATAAGTTACCAAATCAGTAAAATAGTTTGGTCTCAATTTTCCTTATTTGAGATTTATTTTTTCTTATTCACCTAAAAACTTATTTTAGGTATATTTAATTCTATTTTACATGTTATATATTGAATATAATTAATTTCATGACATATTAATCTTAATTTAATTTCATTTCCTTACATGGAGAGTTTGATCTCGTGTTTTTGAGTTAATAGAGTTTATTGAGACAATCTCATCACTTTTTGAGATTATTAATGCTTATGATTACCTTGATGAAATATTATGACCCATATCTCATGAATATTCATGAGTTTCCTTATCCTATGTTTATTCATTGTATCTAATATTTTTATTAACATTTTTTCTTTATTTGGTACATAAGATAATGTTTTATGTAAATTCTGACCTTCTCTCTCTTCTCTCATAAATCGATTTTATTCAAAAACAATGTTTTCGAAAATGAATTCAAAATATCCTCGAAGAACATTTTCAAGGAAAAGTATTTATGAAATGTTTTATTGTTTTCGAAACTTCATTTATAAGTTTTCAAATCTATTTGAAAAGATAATTTCTTTCAAATGGTTTAATGTTATAAAAAGAATTTTTCATAGAATAATGGATATTTTCCTCAAAAAATGTTTCTAATAGATATTTATAAATTATTTCCCATATAAGATAACATCCATTGGTGTTAATCATTCCTTTATGGGGAAATTATTCAATGTTTCCCTTCATATTATTTCCCTGAGTGTAATTTGAATTGATGTAATGATGTTATGAAACTCATTTCTCTTTCATGGGTTATATGCTTTTGAAACTAGCATCTTTTGACAGGTTATGTTTATGATGAAATGATTATGAAACTTGTCTCTTTCCATAGGTTATAATATCTTTACAAGTTAATGATACCCATTTCATGTCATAGGTAATAATATATTTATTTATGATCTTGTTTCACATGTATATATGATTTCATTATGTGACAGGTGTGACCAATATCTCCCTCCAATTCATTAGTTAAAGTTTTATATCTCATGACATAAACTATGATGGTCTTGGGAGTGAACCTTGACTACTATGATGGCCATGGGAGTGAACCATGAAAACTAATATGGTATGAGGAGTAAACTCATGATACTATGATGGACAAGGGAGTGAAAGTTGACTACTAAGATTTTAAAGGGAGTGATCCCATACTACTATGATGGTCTTTTAAGAGATACCTTAGCTAATATAGAAATCATTATATGCTTCTGTGTTTCCAAAATTCCTTATATTACTCCTAAATTATTAATTCATGGTTTACATCTTCTTCATCTCCTTTATTCTTATATTATGAACTTCCAAGTTCTATTCCATGATTCATGTATATGATCTTTTATATGAAGGTTATGATATTATATTATCATGATAACATTATCATAACCTTATGCTCATGTTTATGCTTACATGTCTCCATGTTTACCCTTACTGAGCATTTGAGATCGCCCCTTTTTATTTTTCCTTTATCGGGGTTTGAAGATATGTATTATTTTTGAAGTGTTTAAGAAGAGTTCTAGTCAATGAGAACCTAGTGGCAGATAATATAGCTTACTTATGTATCAGTGTTTATGTATTCCATGTTTCCAAAGTCACTACATTAGTATGGTCTTCTTGCATCTCTTTGTGTAATGTTATTGGTTTTATATAAACATTATGCAATGTTAATGTTTGAAGAGTGCATTTAGATATATGTAATGCCTTAAAGAGATGTTTTTAGGTATGGAATTACTCACATAAGGTGGATTGAAGGTTTAAAGAGAATCATAGAGGATATGGACTCAGTGTTGATGTTTTTTTAATGTGCATGATAGGGTGAACGATAGGAATATAATTAGTGCTTACCCTGATATGTAAGCATGTGAACCAATTTATATAGGACCACTAGTTATAAAACCATATAAAAGACCTGGGGAAACCATAAGGGTGTATGAAATTAATTGTAGAAATATTTCATGGTTGGAACACAATCTCTTAAAAATTGTGACATGCCCAAGAAATTTATATTAGACTTGAACACTAGAGGCACAGAGTTAGTGCATGATATGTTAAATCATGCTCCCAAACCATATAATATGGGTGTTCCATGAATATTATAGGTGAATTTATGGTGCATGTTTTATATAATTAAGTTGGTAAACCATGTAGCTAATTAAGAAGTAGAAAATTTTCCATTTTCCCCTATGATCATTAAGAGATAATCCCCCTCTTTTCTTCCCTTTTCCTCCCTCATGTGAGCCATCCTTCAATTTCTCTTTATCCCTTCTTCAAAAAACATCTAGGGGCTATTTTGGTGGATTTTAATGTTGATTTCCCACATTTAATGGTAATCCATTGACTCCTTTGACCTGAATTGTTCTCCTCTTATTCTTCATCTATATTTTGGTTTCCCCAGCTATGTTTTGACATTCGATTCAACTGGATCATAATGGAATAAAAAACGTGTGATGTGTCTTTTTCTATACCTAGTAATTTCATTAACTAGATGTTTTTACACAATTTAGTCCATCTCATTTCATTGATATATGTCTTCATAGTGAGTTTCTAAAGGATTCAATCCGAAATTAGATTTCATGGGTATTTTTTAATGTCGTTTCATAGGGATTATTCCTAATTCAAGGTAAAAAATGTGACATGTTATTTTTGAAAGAGTTTTTTTAATTATTCTTCAATGTGATTTTCTAGTTAGGTTTTAAGATTTTTTCTTACATAGATAGTTTTGTTTTAACGGATTATCTCATCTTAATATTTTTTAATTAATTATAATTTTATTAAGTAATTAATTTCTTATGAATTGTTTTTGAGACAAGATATAATTTATATTAGATGAGCTTTGATGGGCCATGGAAAATGTTATGGGCCACTGGAAAATAAATTTGAATATTGATAAAGATAGGTGGTATTCCATACCTTCCCTATGAAATTTATCCATGTTTATGGTAGTATGTTAATGTCTTGACTCTCCAATGATGCTGGAATCCACCTGTTTCAATAATTAAACTGAAATTTTTCAATTAATTAAATTGGATGAATGATTTGGGTCACTAAAAACCCATGTGAATTAGCATAATAAATTTTAACCTAAAGGATTATACCAAGACACTTGAAAGAAAAACAAGTCTCTAGACAACTTAGAATGTTAGGATTTACCTCGTGAGGCATGTTAGCCATTATCTATGACTAGGTGGATAGACCTCAGGTAGTCCCGATTTGGATTGGGAGTTTATACCAATTGAGAGAAATATTTGGAATTGATATTAGGTTATGACCCATCGCCAGATGGTGGTCATAGTAGAAAGATCTTGTTTAGTTGGAAAAGACACATTTCCTATTCTCAATACTAAGGGATGTGATATCCTAGTGTGTTGGGTGTTGACCTGACGATATGAACATGACTAAGGAATACTGGAGGGATTCCTCCATTTATGTGTGGACTATGAGGATCCTACAAGTGATGCCTCTCCTAAGTGTTATTCTAGGGGACCCCATTGGTTCCCTAATGGTTGACCAAACTGTATCTAGTGCATTATGGCTTTGGGTATAGATGATTTCATGTGTCACCCTACAACAAGTAATGAACATATAATACCCAGGGGCATTGGTAGTAGAGATGGGTTCATGAATTTCCAACCAAACTCCATTATTTATTCATTAGAATAATTTCCATTGGTGCAGCTATGATTTTCAAAAGTGATTCCTAGAACATGGCACATGGGGCCTGATGTGACATCTTGCACCCAGCTTCCACTTCACCTATGCCCTAATACCGGTTGGACACATGATCCCTTGAACATCTCCCTATATACCAAGGTATTTTGATTATAAGTATGAGTGTGTAGGTACTACATCGGGGAGACTGTATCACATTTTAGAAAAAAAACATAGTGGATAAAACATATAGTAAATAGAAGAGGAAGTGTAATACAACTGAAAGATACTATCAATAGTGAAAGCATAAAAACAAATAAGTAACCAAGTAGTGGATGAACAGATAACTAAATATAACAGCCAAAAGCCTCATTGGATGTGTCTTATACAAATTTGGACACATGTAATTATAGTAAAAATAAAATAAGAACCATGCATCATGCATGCAATACAGCAGAACAAAAGAACAATTGACCAAAAGTAGCTCCACGAGCATCTCATACCCAAGACCGATCATCAATTCCTATTCTCCTGCTTATTAATATGAATCAACAACCTATATAAGGTCCTTTACCCTTTCTAGTACATTAAATAACATAGCATTCTTGGGTGCCAACGGTAGCCCATGTTGGGTGTGATATAAAATCTCAGTAATCCACCACAAACAGTTTCTATTTTTAATTTTAGTAAATGATCGTAATTAAATAGTATGAAATAATAATCAGATAATTAAAGTGGTGGAGAATAAATATATAACCTCCCACTCAAGTTCCTAAATGATACCTGGCGGTTGTACTAACTTCATCTCAAATCCAGTATGTTTGATCATGTCACCATATATAAATATGTAAATATAGATCATAACTAGAATGGGGTTAGAATTTCTTTCACCCATACACACTAACAAATATATATGTATATATATATATATATTTTTTTTTTTTGGAATGGGTTAATAATGTCTCCCACCTATTCTCATTCATATATAGCTTGTATGGGAGAAAAATTACTACAATCCATTCACGTTCATATATTGCTGGCATAGGGTAAGAATTCCTCCAATCCATTCACTTTTATATATAGCTCTCATGGGGTAAGAATGCCTCCCATCCATTCATGTTCATATATATATGTGTGTGTGTGTGTATGGAATGGGGTAATAATGTCGCCTATCTATTTAAGTTCATATAAAGATGGCGTGGGGTAATAATGCCACCTATCCATTCACATTAATATATAGTTGGCATGGGTTAAGAATGCCTCTCATTCATTCACATTCATACATAATCATATTAGTAGAGTGACCATTTATATCATGTAACATAAGGAAACCCCATTTATCATATGAAATAAGAAAAACCATCTTATATAATTTTAGTTTAAACATTAATGAATACATGGTCACATGTTCAATTAAATACATGAGGAAAGACCTCTCATTCATGTTATTAGCCATCCCCATTTCCCTTTATATCATTTCATTGGACACAATAAATTTATTAAAATCATAGGCATAAGGAATGGGTTCAACCATCCTATACAAGTCAAATTTATTTGACTCATTTTAAAGGAAATAATTCATTACATGTGACCCAATTTAATCAAGACATCATAATCATTTTTTCCATCATGTAAAATACCAATTAAAAGAGTACTAACCAAAGGAGTTGTCTTTTAAAATAGTCACATACCCATTTTAGTAATTCAAAGACTAATAGATACAAACACCCATGGTTTGTCTTTTCCTAAACAAAATACTCATGAAATAAGGTTTGATTCAATTTAAACGCAATCTAAGATGTACAAATAATATTTGGTCATCTTGGGAAATTCTATAAAAATGACCAATTTGGTTGGCACACCCCATAGGTGTCCTTATAATGAATAGGTGATGTACAAACCCCCTAAACATCAAATTAGCATCCATTAATGCACTAGTTTTATTTAGACACAAAAGAACTAACATATTAGGGATGCTCGGCCCGGGATGGCATATGGAACAATGAGAATAAAAACGATACGACCAAAAATAAAATGGATAAATATGTGACCGACTACCTTAGGGTTGTGGATGAAGTCTCGCATCATATCATCCTCAGATTTGATGCAGATTGGAAGAGATATGAGTAACATTCCAATGCCTTGAAAATATTGAGAATGAGCATGCTACTAAATAGTGAATTAGATTGCGACATTAACCTATGAAGGAGGATTTTGTGAGGTTATCCTTACCTTAGGTCATCCAATACTTCCTTTGGATCAAATATTAGTCATTGGATGGAGGAGTTATCAAGGATTGAAGATTCAAAGGATTTTTATCTCAAAAAAGGAGGAGAATCCATTGTATTGACTACTGAAGGTAATGAATATGGGAAAATTATATTTAATGGTGAGAGAGGAAAAAATGATAATTGTTTCCCAAAAATGGGATCTTAGGGATTATACGCATGGTTTACAAACCGTGCACAAACTATGTGGATATTATCTGTTTGAAAATAGTATCATGCTGCATGACCATTCACATGGTCCATATAGTTGATGAAACCCCATGAAGACTTTTAGGTTACATGTCTACAGCGACATGGTTTAAAAAAACTGTGTGTCTTGGGCACATGATTTCCATTAACTATGTGGCCCAGCCTATAACCCACTTTGCTGGACCTCTGGGCTCTGAACTAGCCACAAACGCTCCTCGTGCCTCCCCTGGGATATTCTATTTGATTACCACAATTAAAGAAGAGATTCAAAATTAAATACCAATGTTTTGTACCATTCTTAGTAGTTGGGTCGTTACAAGGTCTCCTCCTTATAGAAACTTGTCCCTAAAATTTCCTTCTGTGGGTAAAAAGGTAAAATCAGAAAATATTTTCATTTATTGAGATTGTATATTAGCTTCTCACTCCCATTTCTTGTCTTGTATCTAGTCACACTACCATACAAGAGGAAATGACCTACCTCGTAGTGTATTAAATCTCCAACCAATAATACACACAGGATACTCCTTGATGGATGATGAATCTGTATCCAGTTATACCTCATTGGGCTGAAAGACATGAGTCATCTCTGGATTGTATCAGCAAAGATGAGATACATGAATGGCATCATGAATGGACTAGTATCTCTATGTAAGTGCATGTGGGTAAGAAACTGGTCTTACCTATTTCACAACCTCTAAGGGTCCAAAAAATCATAGTGATAGCTTTCCCTGTTTCTGAATATGCCTATTCCTCAACCTAGGTGATACTTGCAAGATAATGTAGTCTCCTACTGAGAACTCTATAGGTCTATGGTGTATGTTGGAATAATATTTCTATCTAGACAGAGTTGTCAACATGAACTTCTTTATTATCTAGACATGCTATGAAGTATCCTTCACGAGAGAAGGCCCAAGAACAACTGAATCCCCTACCTATAGCTATAAAAGAGGTGAACAACAAGTTACACCATACAAGGATTCATAAGAATACATCTCAATGGTATCCATAAATTTTTTATTATAAGAAAACTGGAAGATTTTTCTCCAAGTATCCCACAATGTTGAGAATAAATGCACAAAGCATATTTCCATGTACCTAAATTGTATGGTCTATTTGTCCATCGGTCTGTATGTGATTGAACCTGATCTAAAGTAACTAACTACTAAATCCATTATGTAACCCCTACATGAACTATTAACTAAAATTAGAATCTCTATCAGAAGAAATAGAATGAGGAACTCCATGAAGATGTAACACCTCCTTGACAAACAACCTTTCAAGATCATCTACTAAGAAGTTCTATCACCCTGGTAAGAAGCTTCATACCTTCATCAAATGGTCAACACCAACCCACACTACACTATTATCATAGGTTTATCTTAGTAAACCATTCAAAAAGTGAATCAAAACATCATTCCATTTCCACTAAAGAATTGATAACGACTGATGAAGCCCTACTGAATAGTGATTTTCTGCCTTTACCTACTGACAGGTGGAATATTGAGTGATGAACCAGGATATCTCATATTTCAGGTTAGGCCACTAATAATGTTTTTTTAGGTCTAGATATATTTTAGTGATGCTTGGGTGAACTTCCCATGTAGAGGCAAGGAAATCCCTCATAATCTCCACTCTAATGTCATCTAGGACCCATACATACCCATGAAACAATTGTGTATCATCCCCACTGATCATCCAACCAAAAGTAGTATTTCCATCTAAGACACATTCCCATATGAAAAGTCCTTCAGTATCTTATATTTTATCGACCTTACTCATTCTAGAAGAGTAGATGTCGCTACTGAGGCTGAGAAAATAATCTCAACATGGTCCTCTTGAACTTCAATGTGAATCTCTGAGAATAAGGCTATAAAATTACATTCATAACTCGATTCCTAAACAGCATGTGTCTAAGTGTTCTAGATTAGAGCATCAGCTACTAATTTCTCTTTCCCTATAGTGTAGCCATGATCCAAATAAAATTATTTCAGGTACTTGACCCACTACTTGAGATTAAGGTCCCACTAGGTGAAGATGTATTTTAAGCTTATTTGTTCATTAAATAACAAAAAATTCTCTCCCAATAGATAATTTCTCCAACTACATAAGGTAAAAACAAAAGCAATGAAGTCGAAGTCATGTTTCGGGTAATTCCGCTTGTGAGGTCTCAACTGATGAGAACCATATGAAATGACTCCCTTGTCCTGCATTATAACATAACCAAGACCAATACCTAATTTTTAATAGTAGATTGTACAAGTGCTTCATGGATCTAGATGAATCAGTATTGATGTTGAAGTCATTCTACCCTTCAACTCCAAAAATGAATCTTTAGAAGCTTCATACCATTTGAATTTTACACCCTTAATTTTCAATACCATAATTGGAACTACAAGGTTAGATAAATCCTAAATTAAGCATCTATAAAATCTGGAAATACCCAACAAACTCTAAATATCAAAGAAGTTCTTGGGATGCTCTCAAGAAACTATAGACCTAACTTTCTCTAGGTCAACTGAATGTCCTAACTCTAAGATGATATGACCTAGGATATGGACATTATCGATCCAAAGGTGGAATTTATTGAGCTTAGTATAAACATGATTCTATCTCAGTGTATTTGGAATTAACTTAAGATAGGATGCATGGTCTTGTGTAGAGTATTAATACACTAAGATATATTCTACAAATATAACAATAAAATAATCCAAAAATGGTTGGAATCCTGGTTAATAAAATCCATGAAGACAGCAGGTGTGTTTCTGAGTCCGAACAGCATGACCAGGTACTCATAAATACCATACCTACTTCTAAAAGTTGTGTGAAGTATGTCTGAAGTTCTGATATGCACCTAGTGATAGCCCAACCTCAGATCTATATTTGAAAGCAACTTTTCTCCTCACATATTATCTAATAGTTTGTCCATTCTAGGGATTATATATCAGCTCTTAATCATAATCTGATTCAACAAAAGATAATCAACACAAACCCCGAGGGTATCATCCGCCTTATTTGCAAAGTAGATCAGTGAACCCCAAGGAGTAGTGCTTCAGTGTATAATTCATATCACCTCCACATCCTCTAACTGATTCTTGAGAATCAGAATCTATTTAGGTGTTATAATATAAAGAGGTATGTTCACAGGTGGTTCTCTTAGAAAAAGATCAATAGTGATTTCTACCTCTCTCACATGAGGTAGAAAAGATAATTTTTCACAAAAAAATATCTGAATTGATCCACTAAAAAAGTAAATTCAAAGGGTTTAACCCATGTTCATCAAGGTAATATCTGAAAACATGTGTTGTGAAACTCTCCAGCCTCATATGATTAGGTCCTTCTCATGTTTCACTGAAATACCATTCTCTCTTATGCATGAGCATAACACCATCTAGTGATATAAAACTCTCCCTCCAATGGGAGAAGTAAATAAGGTCTTTATAAGGAACTAGCCATTTTAACCCAAATGATTACTTCAAATAATCTTATATTGAGAACATACATGTTCTATACGAAAAGGTAACTACCTATCTCATGGGGATTAATCCAGAAATGGAATACACCCTTTGAGCAGATACCTAAGGGTGTATCTAGTGTCATGATTCCATGATAGTATTCGATGTTGAGTCCCAAAATCCTATTGATCATCTCCGATAGTAAATATTAAGACATACCTATGTAAAAAAGATAAGTAACAGATGTGGAGGATACAAGAATAGTACTTTGTATAGGAGATAGTTTGGTGCTCTACACCTACAGTGTAGGCTAAACTGAATGTAATTGTCCTATACCGCGATCTAGAGTCACATCTTGACTGCCCTGAGAAGGCCCTCTCTAATGGCGCTAAGAATCATATGCATTATTTCCTCTTCCTTGACTACCACCTCATACTAAACAATTAGTGGTATACCAACTATCTAACTGTCGTGATCCTGCTAACCCAACTCATGACTTAGGAGTAGGTTCTAATCCCTACCCACTAGGCACTAGAAGACAAGTCCTACAAAAACAGTGAAGATTTTACATCCTACCACAACCTCTAAACTCAACTAGATTTCATTGACACTGCCTCTTTAAGTTCCCTGACTCTCCACATTTGTGACAAATAGTGGAAATATGTGCGAAAAGAGCCTGAACATTCCTACCACCGCAAGATTTTTCCAAGCATCATTTCCCCCCATAAGAAGATCCATGTGAATCCTCAGGTGTTGAACCTCCCTTGCTCGCAGCATCAACATCTCACAAATTTCATTCTATAATTAGTTCATGGTTGATTATTTTAGAGATATTAATCAGCCTAAACAAATTGAATTGGGACCGGATGGTGTAACATTGGTCATCCTCAAATCGCCTAGCAGCCATTATATCAACAAAAACTAGAGAGAGAAAAGTGTTACAACTTCATAAAACATGATGATTAATCCCTAACTGAAATGGTACCCTACTTCAAATTCATAAACTCTATATCATTTTCATCCCTCATAGTCTGGTGAAATAAGTATTCATAGAATATGGTTTAAAAATTAGCACAAATCGTCAATCTATGTTGTCTTTTTTCGGCGATGAAATATCACTACCACTTGAATGAATCACATAGCATGTAATTAATAAGATTGACATTCACTTTGGTGGTGTATCTTGATGATAAAATATATACATGATCACCTCAATATAAGAATCCATAAAAAGTTTTCCATCATCCCTAGAAAATGTAGGAGGATACTTATGCTGAATCTCATGAGTCAACTCTTCCATAATAATGTTGGGTCACACTCCACCTTTAATGTTATAAAATATAACTAGGAATCTCTTTCAAAACATGGATTTGGTTCCCACATCAAGAATAGTATGTGGGTCCATGGGTTTCTCAACAATAGTAAGAACTGGCGTCTAAAGGACCACCACCTCAGAAATGTGATTGTCTTCACCATTAAAGAACATGACTGGAGGACATCGTGGGGACATAATGCTGTAATTCCAAATGAACATCTCATAAGGGATTCAATAAATTTATAATATTGAATTTTAGAAACTATTATAGGTACTAAATCCTTCCTATAAATAATAACACTCCTCTCTAAAGACTTAAAAAGCATGGTCTAGATGATGGAACAGACCACAATAGGCCATATGAATAAAGAAACACGCACTACCCACTAATAATACTGGGTTCAAGTTAATATTTGTTACTCATGTTCATGATGGTTTTCCACATGTTAAAAGTCATTTCACACTTACTGATGTTCTCATTTAAACAATTAAAACATTTAAATAGGCTAAAACTAACAATATTCTATTTTCTTATACATAAGGTCCCATACACCATGTGAGAAAAAATATTGCATTAACATGGATTTCATTTTCATTCAAATTGTGATTATTTATTCAATTATAATACCTTTAAATGGTTGATCTAGCTGTAATTCCATTTTCATATTTATAAGGTCCCATAGAACTTATCAATCCAAGAGTGGAACCCACTAAACATACACCATATTACTATCCATAATCCTAAAAGATGTGTCACCACAATTATATATATATATATATAATTCATGGAACAATGAATAAAAAATAGGAAATTCTTGCTAAAATTTTAATGTGTCATGGAAAAAATGAATACCCTATCCCTTTTGTGCCTATCCTGATGAACGCTAGGATACCAATGCCTCGTTTTATTTGGTTGAGGTAATGAAATCATAATTTTAATAGCATGAATATCAATAATATCTAAAGTCAGGTGTATCACCCATTCATGAAATCGTATAAATAATAAATTGAATAATCAATAATGATGATAATTAAGGAAACTTAGTCTTTACCCCATAAATGGGTTCGCAACACCCAAGAATGTCTTGTGGCCAAGTCCCAAGAATTCCAGATATCCAATATACTATCACTGAAAAGTAAATAATGAATGGAACTCCCTCTAATACCACTTTATGGAATCCTGAACCCGGCAGCTACTTAACCCATCCACTAATCTCAGTTGACCACAAGAACCCTAGCGTGTCTCCCTATATTCTAGGGGCTACCGACTAGAAGAGGGGTGCATAGGTAGTACTACGAGGATACTATACCCCCATTTCTTATTAACAAAGAGGATACAAAAAATAGTAAGCATTAGAGGAACTGTAATACAACTGACATATATAGTAAAACGTTGAAGCATAACAAAAAATTAAATAAAAAACAACAGAAGAATAGATAACCAAATATAATAACCAAAAGCCTCATAGATAATTTCTAATACAAACATGTATTTATGGAATTCTTGTACCAAGAAAGTATGAATTAGGAAACATTAATTCTATATAGTAGTACAAAATAACAAAATTTTCTCCATGAGCATCTCAAGCCCAAACCCAATCCTTTGCTTCTAAGCTCCAGCTATGTAATATTAATCTGCAACCTTGTTGAAGGGAATTTACCCTTATTGTACCTATAAAAACATAGTCTTATTGGGTGACAAGGGCGGCTCCGGTATGGTGTGAGATAAAGTATTAGTAGGCCACCACCAATGGTGTATATATGTAATCTGAGTAGGCACTCATAAGTAAATAGTGTTCAATAATAAGCCGGTAAGTAAAGCTGTATGGAATAAATAAATAACCTCCAAATCAAGTTCTTAAAAGATACTTGGCAGGTCTACCTGCTTCATCTCAAAGCTAGTATGTCTGATCAATTCACCATATATAAATATGTAAATATAGATCATAACATACATGGGGTAAGAATACCTTCCAAACATAAATGTGTGTGTGTGTGTGTCTATATCATTGGGTAAGAATGCCTCCAACCCATTAACATTCATATAATGTTCTCATGGGTTAATAATTCACCTTATACATTCATGTTTATATATAGCTATCATGGGGTAATAATTCCTCCCATCCATTTACGTTAATATATAGCTGGCATGGGGTAAGAATACCTCCCATCTATTCATGTTCATATTAATATATGGCACGGGGTAATAATTCCTCCCATCCATTCACATTAATATATAGATGGAATGGATTAATAATTTCTCCCACTCATTCACATTGATATAAATATGTGATGTGGTCAGAATGTCTCTTATCCATTCATTTTTTTATACATATTTCATAAGCATATAAGTTGAATGAAAATTTATATCATGTGACTTAAGGAAAACCCATTTATCATATTACATTAGTAAAAGCATATTATATCATTTTAGTTTAAAATTTAATCAAGAAATGGTCACAAGTACAGTTCAAGTCATGAAGAATGCCCTCTCATGTTTGTTATTAGCAATCCCCAATTCCCTTTATATTGTTTAAATTGACATATGAAATTTATTAGAATCATAGACACAAGGAATGGTTTCAACCATCATATACAAGTAAAACTCATTTGATTAGATTCAAGGTAAACCATTCATTACATTTAAACCTATTTAATCAAGATATCACATTCATTTTCTAAACAGGGAATATCTAATTACAAGAGCATGTTCCAATGGAAAGTTCTTATCCACTTGTCACATACCCATTTTTAGAAATTACAAGCCTAATAGATCTAAAAACCCATGGGGTTTCTTGAAATCATCAAAATACATATGAAACATGGCTCAATTAAATCCAAACATAGTCTAGGAGATACAAAAAATATTTTTTCATCTTGATAAATTGGCTAAAAATTGCCAATTTAGTTGGAACACCCCTTGGCTATTCTTATAGGGCATAATTGATGTCTAAAACCCCTAAAAAGGTCAAATTAACATCAATAAAGGAACTAAGTTCATTTATACATGAATTTATAAACATATTAAGGATTATTGGCTAGGTCCGACATATAAAACAATGAGAATAAATAAAAAAAGGCCAAAACTCAAATGGAAAACTATGTGACCAACTAAATTATGTTCGTGTAAAAAGCCTCTCTTGATATCATCCTCATATTCAATATAGTTTGGAATAGATATGTGTTTGATTTAAACATCATTAAAATAGGGTGAGTTAACCTAATTTTATATATCACTATAGATTTCAAAATTAAATGAGGAAGGTAAAGTGTGTGAGGTTACCCTTACCTTAGATCATTAAATACTTCCTTTAGATCAAAGATCAGTCACCCGATGGAGTAGTTATCATGGTTTGAATATTATAATGATTTTGGATTCAAATAAGGAGGATAACCCATGGTTCCATCCACCGGAGGTAAGGAATATAGGAAAATTAGATTTAAAGTCAAAAGAGGGGAAAATGGTAATTTTGACCCAAACATTGAGTTTGCACATTTTATGTGCATGGTTAAAAGACCATGTGTAAACTGTAAAGAACCTCTCTATTAGAAGACTACATTAGGTCACATGCCCATGCTCATGCGACAACACGGTTGCAAGAAAACCATACAGACTTGCAGGTACCATGCATGAAGTCGCACAATTTAAACAAACTATGTAGTCTAGGTTGCAAGGCTTCCATCAAACGTGAGGCCTAGCCTTCAACTCACATTTCTGGACCTCCGAGCTCCAAACCAACATCATACACTCCTCATTCCTCACCTATTTCATAGTATTCCATTAAAATTATTAAAATAAATATTTAAAACGAAAAAATAAATATCAGTACCATGTTCAAAAGTAGTGTTATTACACCTGATGTGATGTGATGCAATATTGGGGATTCCCAAAGTTACGTCCTGGAATCTAGCTTATTATCCCTTTTGATATAATGTTATAATTACTAGAATTCTTATCGCCAATTGGATTCCTCACTACTTATGGATTTCATAGGTAGGACTCTATGTGACCCTTGGAACCCTTATTACGTAGTGTATCATCAGGGATAGATAACTAACTAGGATATAAGGGATTTTATAGGTTACTGGGTGTATTAATTTCCTATACTAATGAGATTCTTATTCCTACCCTGATGATCTATGATGATCTCCTTGATATGAGTTTTAGGATACTCATAATGATTGGGTGGACACACCATTACTACATTACCTATACATGACTAGGAATGGGATATTGATCTAGTTAATGAAGGATTTTGAGTTGTTATCTTATATATTCGATAGTATTCCAAAATAATTATAAAAACCTTGGATTTTCCTACATAAATATTAAATATTTTGCGATGAATATACTATACATTACATTAATACATGCATAAAGACCATAAAAGTTTTGTGTATTTTGATACTATGAAAGAAATTTTCTAATTTGTTGAAAGATATTCAATATCTCCCAAAACAAATTTCACCTTTAGTAATATTCAAAAAACATTATACTTAAATCCCTTCTTAAAAACCTAAAGAAATAAAAAAATAAGAAATGATGACTTCAAACACTCAGTATGTGTAAAAAAAGAGATATATAAACATAACATGAGGATAAGAGTATGAGAACATGATCATATAATATGAAAAAAAATACCCTACATATAAATGAATAATATCTTGAGTCATGGAATAAATATTGGAAGTTCATCATACATGATTCATATAGGAATTAAATATAATAATACATAATAGCATAAAATTGGTATAGGATATAGATTTATTGAATACTAATATTTAAAGAAAATAATTTCCACTATCAAGGATATGATAGTGGAATGGGATCACTTCTAAAACACCATATAAGTGTTCAAGGTTCACTTCTAAGACCAACGTAGGGGATAATATCCCATATTAAACCATGTTTAATCTCCATTATAGTCCTTTTTGTCTCGTGAAATATAAATATTTACCCAAGACATTGGAGGGAGATATAGGTTCCCTGAATCAGATAATGAAAATCATATGTCTGTGTACCACATGATCCGGAAACATTCATCATATCATAACTCATGAAATAAATTGGGTTTTATAAACATTTCATCATACCATAACCTATGAGAAAGATAGATGTTCCGTAATAATTTAATCATTTCAACATAACATAATTTATGAAAAAATTTGTATCATAAGTATTTTATCATGGTATAATCTATGTATGATAAATGGGTTTCATGAAAATATTGTGATCATAAACATAAACCATTCATGGGATGAAAAATAATGGTATCCTTGGATCATATACCCAGTAGAGAATAAGTAGCTCATAGAATGTAATATATTATGGAAAATTATTTTTAAAGTTCAATTGGAACATTTCTTGAAGAAAATAACTTTTCATTGAAAATATATTTTTAAAACTAAAAATTAATAACATATTTTTGAAATCCAATTCCTTGAAAATATATATAAAAACTTATAATGTAATATTTATAAATCCTTTAAAAAAATTCACGAGGAAAATTAAATTTCAACTTTCAAAAACACTTTTTAAAATAAATTTTTTTTAAATATAATGTTCTTAGAAACTAAAATTCAAAACATTTAAATTAAGATTCAATAGAAATTATGATCATGAAACCATTAAATTTTGTTCATGCTATAAACGTTAAAAAAAATATTTCTTAAATTTTTTTTAAAAAATCCAAATATTAATTAGTTTTAAAATTAAAAGTGTATTCTATTAAAAAAAATTATAAATATAAAAACATGGGAAAAAATATCATTAATAAATAATTTTAATTTTTTAAAATAAATAAAAACCTTTATATAAAATGTGGTTTTTGAAAAATAATGGGTTTTTGGCCGAAGAGAGAAATAAAGACAATTTTTTACAGAACAATTATTTTGAATTCATCAATACACTAAGAGAGTAAAATGAAGGGAAAATTTTATTCTAATGAAATAGCTAGTGGATAATAAAATCCATAAGTTATTCAAGGTATATATCATAATATTTCATTGGTGGAAGTATAATCATAAAAAATTGATAAATGAAGAGATTGTAACTAAAAATATTTTCCACATTAGTTAAATTGAATTGTTTTCCACAGAATGGAATGATATTAAATTAATATTATAATATCATTAGATTAAAATTAAATCATGATATTAAATATCAAGGGGGTTGTATATAAATTTCATAAAATAAGAATGGAGTATAAAAGATTGAAAATTGAGACAAAAATCACTTATTTTTTTTGTAACAATTGAACTGTAAAACCAATTAAATAGATATAATAAAACGGATATATAAATCTGAATAATATTCATTATAATAATCAAAAAAAAATACATTAATTTTCAGTATATAAACCACATAAAATAAATAGTTTATGAATATGACATGTGTCTCAACGATGTAAAAAAGTGAGATGGAAATCCATTGTGGTTATACTAATTTGTTGGATTATAATACCCTATAAATAATAAGATCCAATGATAAATTAAATGTAATGAAAATAATTATATTCTTGATATAAAAATTCAAATGGGTATTATATACACCCTATAAAAATGATTGGTGAATTTTCATATATCCCCTAGAAATAATAGAGAGACTAGGAATCATTTACCATAAGTATTGACTTCTTTTGTACAGATGATAAACTCCTATAAAATAAACATATGTTTATCATACATAAATTAAATAAATATAATTATATATCTTATAACATATATGATTTTTTATGACCTATTATTTTTTATTTATTAACAATTCTAAGTCAAAGTCACATTTCTAGAAAAAACTCATTTGTCTTTCATGTGAGTTTTAATTTGTAATTTTTGATTGTATTACATTGATCATGGTTTTATTAATTAATAAATATTAAAAAGTATATAACTATCATATATATTCACTATATATATTTTAATATTAATCTATAATATTTATAAAAAAATACACCATTCATATATATGGTAGGCCATACATACGCATGAACACTGTTTCCATTTTTTAAATAGATTAAAATAATGAAATGTAAATAATATATTACCATTGTAAAATACTTATATGACATATATATAACATATTTTATTTTAAAACATCCTTATTTAATTCTTTATAAAGTGTGAATGTACCACATTGCTTTAGGAGTTGGTAGTTTATCATACACACGAATGATGTTATCATATTCACAGGGAATGAAAAGTAAGAACTATCATGTTATATAATGATAAAAAAATAAAAATAATATCATATATATATAAACAATAAATTCATCATCATATACATCCATGAGAGGTGTCAATGGAAAACGAATAACATCGGTTCACGATGTTGTAGTTCGCTGTACTTAAGAATGATGATTTTGTAACCCATTTTATAGAAGAGGATAAGGATTTATATTATAAAACTAAAGTAATAAAATCTTAGTATATTTAATATATTTAGTAAATTATATCATCATAATTTAATAATAATTCATGTAGGTGTAGGAAGAAATAAAATAAAGCACTTGATTTGGGACGTTAACTCTTCTTCGGACAACATAATTTAGTTTGGACCAAAAGAATTTTTAGGTTTGATTTATAACTAAAATGATGATTATAGGATGTGATTATGGATTTAAGTAAGTTATTTGGGATTTTATTTTCAAATATAATGGGTTTTTAAGTGTTAAGAGGATAGGATATGCGGTGGTCTTTTATAAGTGAGGTGAGTGGAAAACTTGTAACTTTTGAAATGAAAATGGTGTAACCATGTATTTCAAATTAAAAAAGATTAAAAAATAGAACATTATAGATAATATAATAAATAAGGTTGAAATATTTATATAAAATGTGTGTTTTAATGGTTCTTCATATTTTTAACCCTTATCATTTTAGTTTAACCCCCCAATAAACCCATTTTCAGCTTTACCGCAGTAAATAAATTTTTATGCTTTTACAATTCATTATGGTAAAAAATTAAGATGAAATTATTAGATAATAAAAATTGTTTTTATTTAAAATATATAAAAATTTTCAAAAATACATTCTCATAATTTTAATACTCCAATTTATAATTAAACTCGTAGACACGATGAAAGAGAGGTTTTCCAAAAGAGAAAATGTTCAAATGTTTAAAATGTTCATATATATATATATATTATATATATAAATGATTACAATGATATAAATTAGATTAAATTATATATTATTTATTTAATTTAACCTATAAATCCATCTCAAACCAATTTTTATTTTGTAAAATGATTTATAATAAATGACAATTCTTAATAAAAAATTAATTTTTTACCCTTCATTGACAAATTTATCTACTCAAAATAATCTCAAAAACTCAAACTCGGATAATTTTGACATAATGATTTAAAATATAAAGTCTAATTTATCCAATTAAATTTATAAAAATTAAAATATTAAATTTTATAATAACTATAGGAAAGAGGAAATACTACTTTTTAGAGAAATACAATTTTAAGAAAAAAAATGGATTGAATCTTAACTATTGTCAAGAAAACAATTAATTTGAATGTTAAACATTTTATTAAATATATAATATGATAATTTAATTAAAATAGTTCACCAAAATTTGTTATTATAATTTATTAATATAAACACATTTTTTCATATAAAAATATATTTTCAAAAAACATTTCTTTTATTTTCAAACTGTTTTTTATTTAATTTTAAATTAATTGGTCACTAAAGAATTTATTTTATATATATGTATAGACCATAATTCTTTAATAATTTATTTAATCCTACTCATACAACCCCATTTCAATAGCTAAATGAAAAATATCATATTAAATAATAATAATAATAATAATTTAATAGTGTTACACGTTTCGTTTAAACTCAACATTGCATTTAACTCATTCTACACTCTCTGTTGAGTGCAATACAATATAAAATAAGAGTTTCATGTAAAAAATTTTAAAATTGGTGCTGTGTGTAACTCAAAATAACTAAAATATTAAATTTATTTAAAAAATATATCTCACAAAATCGTGTTGGGTTACATTCTACCCATTTAAATAAAATGTATCCCCAAAATTTGAACTCTTCTTGGTAGACAAGGTTTTAAAATTTTAAAATTCCTCTTTAGGAAACCCAAATAATATAAATTGTTAATAAAAATTCCTTTGGAGAATCAATAATTTGATGTATGAAGGTCGTCTAGAATAACACATATTATGTTACCAAATTGGATAATATAGGTGTGAGGAGAATATTTGGGCATGGATGAAAAGTGAAATTTCCAAATAAGAATGAATATTGACTGAGATCACTGATCATAAGAAAGTGAATGATTATGTAAAAATAAATTACCACATTACCATAAACCAAATAGTAATCAAAATATTTATTTGTATTATTAGAAATTATTTTAATATTAATTTTTTTTATTTCAATATCCTTTTTCGGGTTTTTGAAAATTTTCAAGAGAAGTTATACTTACTTGAATTTATTCTATTTTATAATAAAAATCTCATCTTTTGGTTATGCTTTGATCAATTTCCACATAATATCTTACTTTATGAAATAAATTTGAATTTTTTTATGTCTAAAGAACTAGTGGATCATAATATCCATAAAAGAATTATTGTCCTTTTTTTTATTTATCTAGTTATTATCAAAATTTAAATTGTTCGAATAGGTTATCCAATAACATCTAAAGTTCAACTTAATCTATTTCATGAATAAATAGCCTCAAGGATCCTCCATGTTTAACCAAAATTAAAATAAATATATTTTGAAATAATATCAATATATTTTCATAACAACTTATTATAAATCTCATATACAAGATGAAGTAAATCTTAATGTCACATACCAAATATGTGAAAAAATTGATCATATATCCTCCTGAAACATAGTAATATCCTGAATTACCATAAAATCTTAATTAAAATATACATACTTCCACATTCATTGAATAAAACTACATATTATTTAATTTATTCCATAAACCCAATAATGTGGGGAAATCAATCAAATATAACATAAATCACATTGTCCAAAAATCATTATTATGTTAAAAGGTATTAAATACTATAATATTTACTATATTCATATCTATAATCTCTTTATTTAAATAAAATAATCTTTACATGAAGAACATTTTAATGGATATATTCCTTTAATCATATATTTTCCATAGAATTTCACCTTTTGATTAAATCACATTTTTAGGTAATTAGCACGAAACCAAACCTATAATATCAAATATCAATATATTGAGTCATGGAATATGGATTTTTTGTTCATAAGAAATGAATTATAAGAGAATAAAAAAACATGATCCATTATAGAATGACATTGGTATAATAAATAGATTTTTGGAATACATAAAAGTATAGAATATAATTTCCATTGTAGTCAAGGATTAGTGCCAAGGATATAATAATGGAATGGGTTCACTCTCTACACAATCATATTATTCAAAGATAATTACAAATACCATCATAACAGGAAATGTACCTTATTGAACCAGGTTCACTCCTCACTCCAGTCTTATCTACATAATAAGATTTAAATATTTACCCTATGCATTGGATGGAGATATAGGTCCCACCCAATCACATAATTAAAATCATATATTTGTGTTACACAAGATCATAAAACATTAATCATATCACAATGTGTGAAATGAAATATTTTTCATAAACATGTCATGATTAAAATACTAGTTGAAAATAAAACGGTGCCAAAAAAATTATCCTTTAATCGTAGAATAACCTATGAAAAGAAGTTGGTTTCAAAATCAATTAATCATGGTAAAACCATTGATAAATGAACATGTTTCCTAAACATATTTTCCTAAAAAACTAAACCATCCAAAGAAATAATAAAAAAGGATTCATTTAATCATATCCCTAATTAAGAAGAAGTATCATAAAAGGATGTTATCATAGATGGAAAATGATTTTAAAGGATAATTTGGATCATTTCATGAGGAAAGTAAATATTTTGTAAAAATAAATACTTAAAAATAAAAACTCATATAATATTTAGATATCATTTTCATGTAAAAATTCATGAAAACTTATCAAATAATCTTTAAAAATTGTTTAAAACATTTCTTGAGAAAAATATACATTCCACTTTGAACTAAACTTTTTAAAACATAAATTTTTTGAAAATCCATTTCTTTAAATATAAACATGATAACTTATAAAAGAATCATAAATGAAAATAATGCCCACTATGGTTAGAAACTTTTTTAATAGCAGAAATGTTTAAAACAATATTCCATTAAATTATTTAGTAAAATCTAAATGGAAATTTTTTTGAAAATTGCATGAAGAATAATTCCCAAAAAAAAGTAAAAAATTAAAACATGGGTAAAAATTAAAAAATTGTATCCTTTTAAGAATGATAAAAAAATTTAAAACATTTTTAGATATCCTAGTTTTAGAAGAAAAATGGTTTTTGACCGAAGAGAGAAAGAAAAGAGAGTTTTCTTAAAAGAATTATTTTGAACTATTATGTACTTAAAGAGAGTTAAATTCAAGGAAAAATATCTATTCTAATGAAATAGAAAGTTCAAAATAAAATATGTGGGTTCCTTGAGAGTTATATCATTTTATATCATCATTGGAAGCATAATCATAAATAATCATGATAAAAGATGAGAGTTTAACCTAAAATATTTACCACCTTGGTAACATTGAATTATAATCCCCATGTTATGATAATATTAAATTAATCATAAAATATAATCATAATAAATTAATTAATGATATTACATGTCAAATGGGTTGTATATACACCTCATAAAAGAATACACACTCAGAATATACCATTTGTATCAAGCAAGGAAAATTGAGACAAAATACCATACCACAGTCGTAAAATTTGAACTATAAACCACAATAAAGATAGATCCCAAAATGGATATAAAAACACAATAATGTTAAGTATAATAATCATAAAATACATTCATGGTTAATATATACACTGCAAAAAAAATATGTTATAAATATGGAATGTCTCTCAAAAAATCTAAAAAGTGATATCGTTACCACTTTAGTAATATCTTGAATCGTTATCACAAATATATCATAACATCAAATAAGATATAAAATATAATGAAAATAATTAAATTCATTTATGGTGTGGAAATATGTTCCATGAGAATAGTCAGGGAAAACATGGATGGTTCAGAAAAAATACGAACTAAAATGGACTAAAAATCCTCCTAAGGGCCTGCTTTGTAAAGAATTTCCCCTTTGAAAATATATAGAGCTATCAGAGCTCTAGGAAAATATTTCCACTTCACGGGAATGTAAATTCATGATTGTGTTCCTTCGTGAGTTCGACATCACTTTTCTGGTGCATAATGTTCTGATGGTGTTCCTTAGTGAGTCCAATAGTGATTCACAACCACACAAATCCGTAATGGTGTTCCTCTACGAGCCTTATGGTGATTCACGACCATGTGAATGATTGATGGTACATTCAAGAGTCTGATAGAACCACATCTATTACAAATTCCATAAAATTATTTTTGAAGCACTCCAAATAGTCATGAAACCCCTCACCTATAAACATCATCTCCTTCTTTATTTTATGGATGGATACCTGGCATTTGATCTTTTGAATTGGTCCCAATTCAATAACCACTTGATTATCGTGAACTAGACCAAAATTGGATCATCCAAGGTATCAAGGATTTGTGAAAACCCCTTCCAAGTGTTCTAAAAAACCTCCACACTAGGTGGAGATTCCATTCACAAAGGACTACTCCCTTCACCAAGGAAGAGGTCCTCTTGGGAAAATCAAGGATTCACAAAGCATTTATCCATTATGAAGAACTCCATTCTTGACCCAAGATATCATCATGAGGCATGGTCAACCTATTTCGCAAATCCTCCTCCTTCCCAAATCCCCTAACCTATTAAAACCACATAAGCTTCATACCACACCTATCTACCAGGAACTATGATTCGTGAAACCCCTCTCATGGACCTCTCCATGTTGCATCTATTTTTTTACACCTCTTCATTAATTCTTAGTTCCCAGGGTCCCCACACCAATCCGGGTCGGTTAAGCTACACCTCAAGTTCTTATGTGACTTATTCCAATCATTCTTGGGGCACACTCCACTTCATGTGCGGCCCAAGACTCCCACCTACCTCTTTCTTCTCACCATAGGTATAATAATTCTTATTACTTATCACTAGAGACACTCTAATGTGGACATTATGATTGACCACTCCTCCACATCATTTCACTGTGGAATTTCCAAATCCATTCCATGCCTAGAGCTGCATGAGTAGTGGTCACGTAAAACTAAGTGTTAAGAAGTGATCCCTCTACATCTGACCAACATGATGTAAAACTACCTAGTCCCTACATCCTTGACACATTATGTTAAATTATGGACTTACACTATGAAATTGGAACGGTATTCTCTATGTATGTGTGGAATGGGATAGACTCTACACCACTTACCCTCACAAGGAATTAGATCCTCCTCAGCCAGCTTTCACGCATAATCATCAAACTATCTCCCATCAACACTTCTTTTGTTACATGATCTTCAGGTCTACTACATATTCTTATTTATCACATTGAGCATGACTCAAATGGGCTTGTAGTTTAGTGGAGATAATAAAATACACCCAATATCTACTTCACCCAATGGTCCACTCTTATGTGAATATCCAAAAAATATAAACCCCATAGTCCTCTTTCTTAGTGTAACAACCAACGATTCCAAACTACATGGTCTTTGATCCCCAACTAATTTGGATATTTAGGAAGCCTCCCTGAGGTTCATATCCAATATACAAAATCACCATAAATTTCTCCAAGCCACATCCCTGATAAAATCATTCCCCTAACATGGGTGACCACATCTCCTCCAGGTCCCTCAGGAAGCTCAATACTTAATCCCCACACAAACTCCAAATAAGAGAAATCCTATTGAGAATGGAATATTTCAATCATAATCCTCACACCATCCCTAATTGAGGCTTCCTTCGTGACAAGAGAATCCTTACCACGTGATGTTAAAATGCATAGATTGATCCTATTATAAAACCTTGAAATATTACACTTAACTACATGGGTTTTGATATTTATCTTTTAAACAGGATATGTGGGATTCACCTATGAGGTTTAATACCAACCAATGGAAAACATATGTGTCTCTTATAGGGATTTACCTCCATGATCCACCCCAAGGGTTGTTCTAATCAACATTAATGGTGGTACATCTTCCCTTTATGGTACACACCAAGGGATTATCCTCTACAAGGAATTATTATCCATCCATCAGTAAACCTTTTAGGTTCTCCCTATTAGGGAGGTACCTCCCAGATCCACCCAAAGGGGTGTTCTAGTTATTCTCATGTTTTTGTATCTTACATTTTTGGGACACACCCCCCGGATCCACCTCCATGGGGTGTTCTGATCCATCCTTAGGTAAATATATCATGTTCTCCCTCATAGGGAAATACCTCCCTTATCCACCCCAAAGGGGTGTTCCAATCAAACTTAATGGTGTGATATCTTCCCCTTATAGGACCCCCTAGTTCCACCTCCACAGGGAGTTCTAATCCCTCTATTGGTAATCCTTTCAAATGCTCCCTCATAGGGATGTACCTCTATAATCCACTATAAGGTGATTTCTGATCAACCATTATGGTGTAACATCTTCACTTTATGGGGGACCCCCTCTGATCCACCTTCATGGGGTGTTCTAATCTATCCATTAGTAAACCTTTTGGTGCTCCCTTCTAGAGATTTACCTCCATAATCCACCTAAAGGGGTGTTCCTATAAACCTTCATTGAGTGAAATTTATCTTTTATAGAACACATCTCTTGAATCCACCTATACAGGGCATTTTGATACATCCAGACATAAACATTATAGGTGCTATCTCTTAGGGATGTACCACCTAGATCCACCATAAGGGGTGTTCCAGTCAAAATTCTTGGTGTGACATATTCTCTTTATGGTAAACACACCCCTGGATCTTCCTCCACTGGTCATTTTAATCTATTCATAGATAAACATCCAGATATAAAATCTTACCTCTAAGGGACGCTCCACCTCAACCTTCTTCTGTGGGGAATCTTTATCAACCAAATCTTTCTCTACAAGATATTAAAATTATGCCCCAATCTACCTCAAATAAACATTCTGATCCATCTCTACAAGGTTATAAACTTATTACCTGGCCCCAAATACATAACGGAAGAAAAAAATGGGGTTTCTAAGGTGAATGACTTGGAAGATATACACCCATGGCGTTAGATGCCTCATGAAAAACATTTTATACATGAGGTTAAATCGATGGATGATATATTCCCTCACCATTAGGTACCTCATTATCGACATGGGATTACATGGTTTCAGCACCTAAGATGAATCCATGAGAAGCACTCCCATGAGGAAGAATACATGGGACCAATGTTACTTATATCTAGACATGCCATTGATGCCCAATGTGAGTACTCTCTTGAATGAAGGTTGTTTCCCTATCAAGACCAACTAGAATGTCCAAACAGAATTAGTGTAATTAAATGGTTTCCACAAAGATATGGAACTAGAAATGAGTTCAATGAACATGAAATACCTCTATGAGGGAGACACAAAAGAGGATATGGGTTCCAAGGAGGAATCCATAGAAGTATGAAATGACATCCCATATTTCTATTTCGATGAAAAGGTTGAAATCTCCTTTGAAAGTGATGAAATCCATCCACATTTGGATAAATGGAATGTGGGGAAACAAAAGAACTAGAAATCATTGACCTTGGGTGGATGCCTGGGTGCATGCCAGTGAAAGCATTAGAAACATAAATGGTGAGACTAATATGTAAATCTTATCTTCAATATGGGTATAGTAGAGTCAGATAAATCATTGAATTAGAATTTCATTAGATTTATCCATCTTTCACAATGTCTCAATAAGAAAATTATTGCCCTGGTATTGAAATCAGCAGTAATTGGAGAAGTAAATGTTGTTCATTCCTCAGTCTGTGAAATTGTATGTGTGGATATCTCTATCTATCCACATAATATTGGCTGATGTTTGGGAATTGGTAATTGATTTTAATACATTTTCATTGATGGATGAATCCAACTTCTTTACATGACTAACTATATTGGAAATAAACTTCCCAACACCCACTAGTGCCATGTTAGAATATATGTTAATGCAGAAATCCTACACAACACCACTTATGCCATGAAATATACTATGACCTCAGCTAACGGGAACCAACACCCCATATCACCCTCAGAGATCATCTAAAATAGGGTGATGGACACCCTCATACATCAATATGATAAGTAGGGGTCATTTCTATAAGGTACAAGGGTCATCAAGACCTGGATACTTCATCGCCTTACCAACACTATTACCCCCAAGGTCTGCACATAGAGAAAAAAATCCCTATTCAAAGAGTGAATGGCTATGGGTGTCTCTCCCTATAGAGATCCTATGACTCACTCTCTTATTCCAAGGAGGTGGGGGATGTCCAAGTCCCCCAGTTCGTGACTACCACTTGGGATCCTCAATGGAGGGCTCCAACTAGAACCTGCCATCCTCAGTATCGACCGGTTCTTTAGGATGATGAATAGGTGGAAAATAAATTTTCTCTACCAGCCCTAGTCAGGACCACATAGCGCTAATGTCAAGCGTAGTCTTAGGAGAATTCCAAAAAATGGGAATCATCTTCCACAGCTCTAATGGGATCTATCACCACAAGTGCATTCCTTCATATCCCTATGATAGATTAGTAGAGATCCATCTATGTTGTTTTGGTAATGATACCACATCAACCTCACAGTCAAGCTTGGTTGAATCAATCAATCGTCTGCACCGCCAACATCCATTTTGTGTAACACCCCTAGTTTTTGTGAATTTTTTAGAATTAATTTAGTATTTTTCATATTTTTCATTTCATAAAACATTGAATATAGATTTTATTATACAATATAACTAAGTTTGGAATTCATTATACGTAACACCAAGTTAATATTGGTCTATAAGAAACACTTAGATTAGTATTCGGTACATGTAACACAATGATTGGAATGTTTTATACATAATATCGAGTCTCTTTGAAAGCTTGTGTTACATGCAGGGCTGAGTTATACCAAACTAGAATATACTATTAATATTTCTATTAAAATATTAGTATAGTTACTACCTGGACATTAGACATTAAGTTACCCATAAGATTAACTAAATTGTGAAAATATGATTTCAAAATGGATATAAAATTAATCGTTTGGTAATAAATTAGTTTAAAATTAATGTAATAACTATTCGAAAATAATGAAATTACTTTTATAAGAAAACAATTTTTCTATGTACAAACATAATTTTATATCAATAAATTTAACAAAAAACCTTTGATTATTTTTTTCAAAAAAAATATAAATTATATATTCAATAAATATTTTTTATACTCATCCAATATATTTTATAGCAATATGATAAAAATAAATCCAATTTTATGAAAAAATGATGTATCTTTCTGAAAGGTAATTTTTACCACCTTTTAATGGAAAACCCTTTAAAATATTAATTGGGAAAGATTAATATATTTTTCGGAAAAATATAATATTATTTTCAATATATAAACATGAAAATTTACTTTGGAGAATTTATTTTAATAATATGAGGAGTTTAATTTTTTGATAAATATTGAAAAATTATGAATTTTAATTCAAAACTATTTTTTAAAAATAATTTATTTATATCGTTAAATTATATATTAATTTTTTTAATTTATAATATGATAAATTGTAAATTAGTTAATCAATTAAGGTTATTGGAATCGGTTTCGTAGTGGAATTGGATAAAAACCATTTCAAACTTTTATACTTTTTTTATTTAAAAACCCGCTTTCGTGACTCATTTACGAAATTAATTTTAATTTAATATATATCCATTATGTGATTTTAATTTTTTAAAATGGATTAAATATTTTTAATTACAATAATTTATAGTATCTATTAGGTTCAACTTAGTTTCTGACCAAAAATATTACTAAAATTAGTTGAAATTAATTAAAGTGATTGAGGTAAAAACAAGTTTACTTTGTTGTTAAACATTAACAAAATAGTAAAATACCCTAGAAACATGTTAAAAATCCATATTTTGGACATATTTTGACAATATTATCCCTTGGATATAAATTTTAAATTATTCGAAACACATGAAGCAAGGGAGACCTCTCAATAGTGTTTACTGTTTTAAATTTACTTGAATACCACTCCTCTTCCACTGTAAAAGAGAAATCACCCCTTACTTCCTAAAACCTCTCAATCCAAATTTTCTCATCCAACCAACTACCAAATAAGCTTCAAACATCCCACCTCTCAACCTAGAATCCTTACATTTTGTATAAAGAAAACCAAGTTATCCCTTTGGTGCAAACCAACTGAAATTACCCAATAAAGAGGTAACATCCTTCCAAAATATCTTTTGTTTTATTATCATTATCCACCCCTAAAATATTATTATTCCATGATTATATAATAATATAAGTTTATAATTACATAGATATGTTTATATTCTTTTTTTTTACCTAAATATGCATAAACTTAAACCCAATGGGTGATAAACTTACCGTTCGTGTGTACGGAGGACTATCGCCTCACGAAATGATGTCATTCATTTTTCCTTTACCACCTCTCATGGTTGGATATTAATATTTAAAAAAAAATTATGTGATATATATGATATTTATTATTGATTTACTTTTCTTAAATTATTACATAAAACACACCTTCATGCTTTCTATTGTGTATAAATATGATATCTTTATTTTTATACATGTGGATTATCGCCTCCTCCAAGCAACGTGATACGCTCACACATTAAATGGATTGAATTAAGTATGGTTTTAGTAAATTTATTTGATAATAATGAAATAAGAATTATAATTTATTTATAATATATATATATATATATCATTTACATTCTTTCGTATAATATGACAATACAATAGAAACATCACTCACGCTTATGTACGACATACCGTCTCCCTGAACTGTATATTCTCTTTCATATTTATATATTTTATAGAATATTATAAATTTTTATATACAGAATATATGTGATATTTAAATAATTTTTTAAATTATCTAAATATATATATAGGTATATATTTAATAGGATCAGGAATAACAAGTCAAAACATATACGAAAAACAAAGAAGATATTACTCAAATGTAACATTAACATTACATTTTCAATAAAAGGGTAATATAATGACATAATAAAATTATATATTCTTTGATATATTGAAATATGACTATGTGGTAGATTTATAATACTATTTTACTTATTATACTAGATTTTTGAACATTTATGAAGAAATTCAAGACTTAAGATAAGGGTTTTCTCATCTCACTTATATTTCTTTGTGACTTATGCCTTATCCACCACTAACTTATTTTATGTGGGGTATATAGTGCGCATGAATGTATTCTAAAATTATTATACTTAAATTTATGGTTATCTACATATTCATTTTATTATCTTTATATCATGGTATTTGTGGTTCAAAAGTTACCAAATCGATGAAGTAATTTTTTCACAATTTTATATCTTTTAGACAGATTCTAAATTATGCACCTATATTTTTTATGATGTGTATATATATACCATTTAAATGTTATATCTTGAATATAATTCTTTTCCTGATATTTTAAGATTAATTTAATGCTATTAATTTTATATTATTATGATTTAATGTTACCAAAGTGGTTATAGTTTATTATTATTATCTCATTATTTATCAAGATTTATTATCATTACGTTTAGTTTGACCAAATATTATGATCCATATATCAATAAATATAATTAATATTCTTATACAATATTTATATATGCTATCTCCATGTATTATTTCAATTTTCCCCCACATTGTTACTTAATATAATTAAGAAAGTGTTTTTAAGAAAATCTTACTTTATTTCTCTCTTCAGTCAGAAATTTGTTTTTCCCAAAAAACTATATTTTATATAAATGTTTTAAAAAATGATTTACTATGATGTGTAAAATATATTTTTAATCATGTTATACCTTTTTTATAAAAAAAAGTTTAAAAATTAATCTCAACTTCATTTTTCAATCAAGGATCTTTTCTAAACATTTTACCATGGAAAAGGAATGTTTGATATGTATGGATTGGTCCACTGTCATTTCCTTGAAGATTCTATTAAAGAATTTCAATGTTATTTTTAAAATAGTTTTTTATAATAATTTGGAAATTATTTGTTATAATTGTTATTTCAAAGAAATATGTTTTCAACAAAAAATTATATGGTTTTCAAAGCTTCCTTTATATGTTTTCAAGGTTATTTTCAAAGGAAAACCTTTTCAAAATGTTTATGTTTTAAAAAAAATCTTATGAATAATGTTTATTTTATTCAATAAAATTTTATATGATTTTTCATGATTCCTATATAATTTTTCAAAGTGGTTTCAATGAAAATTATTTTTAAAATTTTATATGTTGTTAAAAGTGATTTTCAAAGAAAATGTATGTTCTAACTGATATTTTAAAAGTCATTATTCATAAAAGATGATATAATTTGATATAGTTTAAGATTTATTAGGGTTATAATCTAAGGACGCCATTCCTATTCATTATTTTAATGATTTATTATTAAGATGACAAGTTGTTCGTGAAACCTATTTCTATCCCACAGGTTATCCAATGAAAACCCGCGTATGAAACCCACTTCGTTTCATAGGTTAATAAATGATAAAATGATTATGATACTTTTATTTTTTATAATGGTTATGACATGATGAAATATTTATGATATTCATTTCATTTAATGGGTTATTATATTATTTTTATAAAACCAGTCTCTTTTTTATGGTTCATGATATAATGAATTTTTTATTTTCTTATGGCACACATATGTATGATTTAATTATTTGATTGGTGGGACCTATATATACCTCAAATTAATTGGGTAAATAATTATATATATCATGATATATATAGGAATAGAATGAGTATTAAACCTAATTCATTAATACATGTATAGAATGGAAGGTGAACCCATTTTTGTAATAAAAGGATAGAATGGGAGGTGAACCTGGTTCATTAATACATGTATATAATTGGATGTAAAATAAGTTCAATAATACATGGCTACAACAAATAGTAATCATAGTTTAGTAATACAAAGTTGGAACAGGAGGTAGACTATGTTCAGTAATACAGGGTGGGAACAGGGAGTGAACCTGGTTTCATAAAGGACATTGTCCACTGTGACGGTTTTGGGTGTGACCCTTGACTAATAAGATGGTTTGGGGAGTAGACCCATTCAACTAATATATCCTTTTCATTAGGCCTTGACTACAATGTAAATAATTTTATATGTTTATGTTTCTTCTGTAATAACATGTATTATGATTATGTTATGATATTGTGTATTATGCTCTTGATTTCAAATGATTCATGTATTATGAACTACCAATATTTATTACATGACTCTTGATTGTTATATTTTATATGAATGGTATGATCTTATAATGTTTAGATCATGTTCTCATACCCTTATTCTCATGTTATTATTATATATCTCACTTATTTACCCTTATTAGTCATTTGATCTCACCCCTTCTGTATTTTTTATTTTACCATGTTATGAAAAAAGGATTTAAGTAGGAGTACTAAAAGAAAGATAATTAACAGATATGTTTCTGATCTTCCACCATGTCAGAAGATTATGTTTCAAAGTTTCCAAATATGCTAAACTATTATGGTCCTCAAACATTTATTTTTTTAATGTGACTAATATTCATCTAATATTATGTAATATTTCTGTATGTTTATCCATGGTTTCTATAGTCGGTATCAAAGGAAAGGTTTAGTCAATATTTAAAAACTAGGATGAGAAAATATTATTGATATCCTTATATATATTTCTATTTATATTTCTAGGGATGTATCTGTGAATATTCCTAAGGTTCCATATATTTAAAATTCATTTTCATTATTTAGGCATCCAATAATTAATATTCCATGATTATGTGGCTTTCAGCTGTGATAATTTTTTCTCACCCTATGATTTTTGGTTTTTGTCAATTGAATGAACAATAAAGAACTTGGTTAAAATTTAATGTTACCGATGTGAAAATTATTTGAATTATAAAAATCAATTTCTTAAGTGGAAATCTCATAAATTTAATATTAGAGGTGATTATAGTATTTGTTATACTTATGAAGATAAGGGGACCACAAATTACATGTGAAAGGTATGGGATGTTATAATAGTATTGTTTACATTAAACATAAGAAGAATTGTTAGATTAGGGTTGATAAACCTAAAGACGTGACTCATTTTTCATATTTAAGGAAATGGGTATTAAGGAATAAGATGATGAATCCTATGCAATGGTTTAAGAATAAAGTTGGATTATTTATGTGTAAATGTTTTAGAAATAAAATATTATGTTATAAGAATCATGAAAAACATAATTACTTTCAATATAAGTTTTAATTAATGATTTAAAAGGATATGTTGAATGGTTCACAAAACATAGAAATGTGATTTAATGGTAAGGTTATGTTCATTGGAAACACATGATTTAGGGAAATATAACCATTAATATATTCCTTATATTATGATAATAATTTTTTGATAAAGATATATTGGATATAAATAAGTAAATTGTACATTACTGGTTACCTTGGAACTAATTATGGATTTATTGAAAAGTTCTTTGTGCTATCATTGTTGCAATTTACAACATTTCTGGATTTATAGAATATATCCAATATATTATTGAATCAGAAAACATGCATGTTTTTAATAAGAATTTATGGTATTTAGATTAATATCATGTTTATAAAGATAATACATAATGAAGGTATTCACATGATTGGAAAATGAAAAATAAGAGACAAATCATGACATACAAGGGATCAATGAAAATATTTTTTTGATAAATTTATTGAACTTTTTTCTAAAGTTTTTTTCTTCAATATATTGGAAGGGTTATAATTTTAATCATTTATAGAATAGTTAATATTAATATTTGGATGAGATTTTAGAGATTAAATTATTATCTCAAAATATAAAGATTTATTCATATTGGATAACAAGTTATTCCCCTTGATTTGATAACTAAATAAGTATGGAATCACCTATCAATATATTTATGGATATAATGATCTTCTAATTCTTCTAGAATAAAAAAATCACCTAAATTTCAGGATATAATAGATGAAGTGGAAATTGAACAAGGAAAAATAAAGGGTGAGGTTATCCTAAAATCATGTCAGTATATCTTTTTATGAAAATTATTCAACAATAGGGAAAAAATAGGTCTTTAAATAAATTTTTTTCCTATTATCAACATTTTTTAGGATATCAATAACCTCTTCCATGCTTCTTGATTTCTTATTTTTGTGACTTTTAACAATCCCTAGATCACCCAATTTCATTAGATCATTGATCTTTACCAATATATATGTTTATTTATGATTTTATTCTATTTCCTTGTTTTCAATTTCAACTTATGTTCTCCTATGTAGAAACCTAGTTATGAGTTACTTTGGGTAACCTTTATGTTTCTAACATTCCATTTTTAAAGTATGTTATATTATTTATTTTTATTATACGAGTTTTAATGAAAGGAACTCTCATGTTTTAATAAATTTATAATATAGAAGAAATTTGAAGTATAAATTTATTTTATGGGGGTAGAATGTTATGCCCCAAGATTTTTTCAAAACGTTTTTTCAAATTAATTTAATCTTTTCTATATTTTTTATTTAACAGCACACTGAATACAAATTTTGTTATATGAAAGAACTATGTCTT
The DNA here is from genome assembly GCA_963277665.1 of Viscum album. Lineage (NCBI taxonomy): Eukaryota > Viridiplantae > Streptophyta > Magnoliopsida > Santalales > Viscaceae > Viscum > Viscum album. The sequence goes on from OY728156.1 coordinate 345,713,681, forward strand.
CCTTGTGTTATATAAAAAACCCAGTAAATATTGTACTACATAAAACACTTAGATTAAATTTTGTAACATGAAACAATAATTTTCTCTTGGGTTACACAAAATATGGAGTCCTATTGATATCTTATGTAAAACGCATGGCTGAATTTTACAAAACTACAATAAACTATTAATATTGTTATGAATATATTATTATAGTTTCCTCATAACCATTGGAATTAAAGTTAAGATAATATTAACTAATGTTTAAAAATATTACTTAAAAATATATATATATAATGATTTTTTTGGTGATCAATTAGGTATAAAATAATGTATAAACTATTTAAAAATAAAGAAATTACTTTTTTATGAAAACAATTTCTCTATTTACGAAAAAAATCTTTTATAAATAAATTAAATAATCCAATGTTGATGATTTTTTCAAATAAAATTTATATATTATATATTAAATAAATATTTTGGATAGTTATACAATATATTTTATAGGTATAATAAAATAATAAATAAAATCTTATTAATAAAATGATTTATTTTTCTTAAATGTGATTTTAATGCCCTTTAATAGAGAACCAATTTTAAATATATATTTTTAAAATTTTATAATTTTTTTCTGAAAAAATAAAATTCATTTTTTAAAGTTTAATATGATAATTTAATTTGGTTAATTTTTTTATTTTTCGGATAAATTTCATTTTTTGAGCAATAGTGAAAAATACTGAATTTTAATTCAAAACCGCTATTTTGTATAATATATTTTTATAGTTAAATTATATATTAATTTAGTTTCAAAGTATAATTAGATAAATTATACATAAATTAAACCAATTTTTGCCATTGTAATTAGCTTCAAATTGGAGTTGGATATAAAAACATTTCATATTTTGGGACATTGTCGCTTTAAAAAATCTGCTTTTGCAACACGTCTCCCAGATTAATATTAAATTACATTCTACCAATGTTGTGGTTATAATTTGTTAAAATGGATTAAATATCTAAAATCATAATAATATATAATATCAATTAATTTCAATCTAGTTTTTTACCAAAAAGATTAGTGGATGTAATTAAAATTAATTACATTGATTAAGGTAAAAATGAGTTTACTTAGTGGATAAACGTTAACTTAAGGAGAAAAATACCCTATAAACTTGTCCAAAATTCATTTTAAAGAAATATTTAGACCATATCCAACCTTTTATGGAAATTTTTTAATTATTGGTTGCACATTATGTAAGGGATACCTCTCAAGAGTGTTTACCTTTTTATATTTACAGGAATGCCACTCCTCCACCATTATAAATGGGAACCCACCACCCTCACTTCCTCACACCACTCAAACCAAATAGGTTCATCAAACCCCATGAAAATTAATCCCCTTTAATACCTCATATCAACCTATAATCCTAATTTTTTTCATAAATCATTCCAAGTTAGTCCTTTGGTGGAAAACAAAAGGAATTACCCAAAGAAGAGGTAATATCCTTCCACAAGCTCTTTTGTTTTATTTTCATTATCCACCCCGTATATTATTCTTATTATATTATTATATAAGAAACCACCATTTCTTGAATATACTGATTTTTTTTATTCTAATGTTTCTAAATAAATATACACATACTTTCATCAAATGGGAATGAAACTTATCGTTCATGTGTACGGAAAACTACAACCTCACGTAGCGATGTTGTTTGATTTCCATTTACCACCTCTAGTGGTTGATAATTATTATTTAAATAATTTTTTTAGGATTTATTTATTCTTTTTAAATTGTTTCATAAATAATAACTTCATGATTTCCATTTTTTGTAAATACGATAAGTTCATTTGTGGGCGTGTAGACTTCCACCTCCTCAAAGTGATGTGAATCCTTCACATTTCACGTGGAATGTATTAAGGAAGGTTTTAGAAAAATTGTATGATATATATGAAATAATAATTCTAATATAATTATAATATATATATATATATATATATATCACTTACTTTATTTCATTCAATATGACAATAAAACTAAAACGACATTCATGTGTGCGCACGTCCTATCATCTCCATGAACGTTGTATTCCATTTCATATTTCCATTTTTTAAGGATTATTATAAATGTTTATATACTAAATGTATAATATATTTACATAATTTATTACATTATTGAAATAATTAAATAGTGATCAATGTACTATAACGAAGAATGACAATTCAAATCATTTATGAAAAACCAAAGTGGATATTACCCGAAACATAGCATTAACATAAAATTGTTAATAAAAGGGTAATATAAAGTAATAATAAAATAATATATGTTATTTTATATGATAATATGGTTATTTTATAGTATAATAATAAACTTTTACTTATTATAATGTAGTTTTGAACAAGTATGAAGAAATTCAATACTTAAGGTAAGTGTTTTCTCATCTCACTTTTATTTCTTTGATACTTATGCCTCATTCATCAATAATTTCTTTTATATTCTGTATATAATAAAAATTAATGTATTATATTATTATTAGATTTAAATTTATGGTTATTTAAATATCCTTTTTATGATATTTATTTCACGGGATTTATGGTTGAAAATATACCAATCATGTGAAGTAATTTTGTCTTAATTTTCCTTATTCTATAAAAATGCCATGTAATACACCTATATTTTACTACGAGGTGTATATAGTGATTATTTAAATGATATATCATTAATATCATTATATTAATGATATTTTAAGATTCATTTAATGCTATTATTTTCACATTTTTATGATTCAATGTTACCAAACTGGTCATGGTTTACTGCTACAATCACATCATTTATCGAGAGTGTTTATGATTATTCTTCCATTGATGAAATATTATGATAAATATCTCAATAACACTACTATAATTCTCTTATACTCTAGTTATAGATGATATCTTTGGGTATTGGTCCCATTTTTTTTCTTTTTTTACTTAATATAGCATATAATTGGTTTTAAGATAATCTAACCTTGTTTCTCTCTTCGGTTGGAATTTTATTTTATTCAAAAAACTTTATTTTCTAAAAAAATTCTAAAAATTTTTACTGTTATGTTTAAATTAAATTTTTACCCATGTTTAACCTATTTTATCAAAATTATTTTAAATGTAATCCCCTTTCCCTTTATCGATAAAGGAACTTTTGTAAACATTTTATGGTGGAAAAGGAATGCTCGACATGTAGGGATTTTACTGACGTCATATAATTGATGATTCCATTAAATTTTTATAATCCTATTTGTAAAAGAATTTATTTTCCTAATATAATTCTAATTCATTTTTTAAATGTTTTTTTAGAGATTTTATTTCAAAAATATTTTATATGGTTTTAAATGCATCATTTATATGTTTTCAAGGTTATTTCCAAAGGAAAATGTTTTCAAAATGTTAATGTTTTATAAAATCATTATTAAAAGTGGAAATATATTTCCTTCAAGAAATGTTTTAAATTATTTTTCATGATTCCAATATATTTTTTCAAAGTGTATTCGAGGAAATGGATTTTTAAAATGTTATATATTTTAAATGGTAATTTTCAAAGATAAGTTATGTTCCAAGTTATCTTTCAAAATACTTATCCACATAAGCTTATATAATTTGATATATTTTATGCTTTACTAGGGTTATCATCCTTGAAAATATTTTAAATTATTTCTTTGAATGGTTTATGATAAATATGACAAGGTTTTTGTTAAACATATTTCTATTCAATGGGTTATACCATAGTAAAATGCTTATGAAACCTAATTCCATTAACTGGTTATTCTTGGTTCAAGTTTTTATAAAGCCTATAACCTTTCCATAGGTAATGATATGATGAATGGTTTATGATACCCATTTCATTTCTTGGGTTTCTATATGATTTTTTATCAAACTCATCTCTTTTTTATGGGTAATAATATGATGAAGCTTTTAATATCTTTTGGAAAACGTATATATGATATAATTATGTGATGGGTGGGACCTATATCTCAATCCAATTCATTGGGAAAATATTTATATATCTCATGGGATATATAGGGATAGAATGGGAAGTGAACCTAGTTCAGTAATATCAGGAAAGAATGGGAGGTGAACCCAGTTCAGCAAAAGAGGGTTGGAACATGTGGTGAACCCAGATTAGTAATATAGGAATGGATAGAGGAGTGAACTCAGTTCTATAATACAGAGCTAGAATGGGAGGTGAACTCTATTTGGTAATATAGAGCTGGTATAAGGATATGTCCTTAAACATTACATAATCTTGAATTAAATGAATAATTTACATTGAAGATCTTTTTAGGTTTAGAGTTGTAGAGAATTAGCCCATAACTATTGCATTACATCTCAAAAATTACAAGGTAGACACTTCTACTTAGTTTCCATTTTGTCATGAAATAAAAACTCTTGAAAAAATGATTCATATCTAGTCCCATGTTTTAGACAGCATGACTTTTCCATGATCCCATCCTTGACCCAATTCATCTTTAGGTCCTATGAAAAACATTTCAAAACTTGGGATGAGCATAAAAAGCTCAAAAAGAGTTATAAAACAAAGAAAGAAAACATTATTTCATCATTGTATACATAACATAAGATATTTAACATACCTCATGAAATCATAAGATTTATTAATAACACATGTAAAATATAAATCATAAAGGTAAATTTTGGCATCCATATCATACTTACATTATATCTATCACAGCTACGTATGGAGTTACATTTGGAATACCCATCACAGTATATTCCTTAAATATCTTAGGAGAAATATTCACTTTTACCTCTGTCACATTACCCAATGCATTGGAGAGCTTTCTCAGGATCACCCACCATAGGATTATCATGGAACCACCTGTATACGTAACAATACCCAAGAACCATAACATATTCATAACACATAAAATAAATATAAAGGAAAGATAAAATTTTGACATTTAAATCACAATATATCATTTAAATATATTGACAAAACAAATCCATTATAGAATCCATTTTCAATACCAAAATACACAAAAGAATATATGGTATTTATTTTCCTTTTAAAAACATTACAGCTTATTAAGGAATCCAAAGATCAAATAATACTCGAGGTGGCGGAAAGGTCGTTGTCACCACGTACATTAAAAGAAACAATCTTTTTTTCATTTAGTAAAATTCATAGAAGACAAAAGTTTCCTTTTGTATAAAGGTAAAAATCAAAGGGGTTTTTACACCGTATAAAATAAATTCGTGTATAAAACAAAATATGCCTCAATGAAAGGAGATTGATACGAAATCTGTTACAAAGATCATTTTATAAATAAAATAGATCAATTATGTGTATTTACTATAATTACACATACATAATGTATAAATACAATATAGGACATAAAAATTTTATTCTTACATAATCATAGCATAACATAATTTAAAATTAAATGATTAACCCAAAGAATGGAAATTGGGTTAAGAGGTTCCCTTACCTCATGTGTGACTTGACTCGTTCGTTCTTTAATATCCTGGATAATAAAATAAAGTTAATTTATACTTTATTAAGATCCCATTTCAAGTTTATTATTCCTTTTATATCACTTATTACCATGTTAGAAACATTATGTAATCATTTAAGTTAATAATGGTCATTTTGTCGATATTTGGTACCTGAGTCAAAAATAAACTTCTAATAATTACAATTTGTTCATGTGGTAAAATATCCATTAAAACTAGAATGATATTCATGATTTAGATATCATATATATCATATATATTCAGTATATACATGTATTTATAATAGTACATAACATTTGGAGGTAAGAAATGAAATGCACCATTCATGGAGATGGTACGCAGTACGTACGCATGAATGCTACTTTCATTTCTATTTATTATTTTAATGAAATTAAAAAATAATGATACATAGGTATATTATAATTCCAGTATAATATCACATATAATATCACTAATTCCATATTTTATACATCCCACATAAGGCATTAATGAGTCATATCACTTTGAGGGGGCGGTAGTTCGCACTTCCTCAAATGAAATTATCGCGTTTACCCATAATGGAAACCATAAAGGTATGCTATAAATAAAAAATACATAACCATAAAGAAAAAATAAACATAATAGATATCATATATAAAGATAGTTCTATCATAATGGCCACCATGCTAGGTGGTAGGAGATAATTGAACAATCATCGTTCCGGGAGTCGTTAGTTTGGCATCCACAGAAACAATATGTTTTTTCCATTATAAAGAGGTGAGTGAAAGTGTAGTTAGAATGATTCTCATAAAAAAATCCTAGTGTATTTATGATACTGTTTTTTTTATAAAAGAAATAAATAAAAAGAGTTTAGGGGGTTGGAGAAGGAAAATAAAACAAAAGAACTTAAGAGAAATTGTTACCTTTAATTCGGGTAACTCCCTTTGATTTGAACCAAAGGACTATTGGAAGTGCCTTCTGCCTAAGTTATTTATCTAGGTGGAAGAGAGGTATGTTGAGAGATTATTTGGTCTGGGATTGGATGAGACAAGGGTCTTGATAGGAGTGATGAATGGGTTATAGGTGAGGGCTTTTTATAATGGGGAGGAGGGTCACTTTAGGAAAGTGTAAAAATATTATTTTATTATATAATGATTTTCGGTTTCTAAAGGTCCAAAAATTATTAAAGTCAAAGATAATATGACTCATGGTCGAAATAAAATTATCTAATAAGAATTGGACAGGTTTTAGATATTTTTTTAATCTTTATAATATTATTCATTTAAATCATTTATTAATGATGTAAACACTACCACATTATTGTGTCATATATAATTTTACTTATTTGAGATCTAAATATTATAAAAAAAATACATAATGTAGTAAATATTTTTATATTTACAATTAAAATTTATAGTTGAAAAGATAAATTATATAACCCCTTGTAAGAATTTATTTACTAAAAGATATTTGTTTAGGTCATTTTTTTCTTTACTTTAAGTTAATTAAAATAAAGTGTCATTATCACATTTAACTGGCCCCATGGGGTCCCAAATTCGACCTGGGGATTCCCATGGTCAGATATATATCAAAAAATAGGATTAGGACACATGTTAGGGTAATTTTATATTATAATAATAATATTTTTTTACCCTTATTTACCATATTTACCCTTTAACCATGGTAAATAAAATTTTTACCGTAGTAAATATTTAAAATGTATAAAAATAAAAGTTACCTATTTACACAATTTGGACCTACTGATTCAAAATATGGAATCCATTTTTATAAATTCAAAACACATAAGTGGTAGAATTTAATTTAAAATTAATTCCCGCTGTCAAAATAAAAATCATGTTTTTTAAGAAATAGTAACTATCAAAAGATTCGATAATTGTTTTGTCCAGTTTCAAAGTGAAATTACATTCAATTAACAACATTAGATTAAATTGTAAATATTTAATGTAATTACACTTTAAAACCAATTAAAAATATAATATAACCATATATATAAATTAGACTAAAAGGTAGTTTTGAATTAAAATACAGTATTTCCTCTATTCATCAAAAATTGAATTTTATCAAAAAAAATACCAAAATTTTACCCAAAGTGAATTTTGATGTCCCGATTCGGAAGAAGAATTTTATTTTGTCAAAAATATTATATGAAAGTGACCAAAACAATATTTAATGATGGTTCTCCATCAAAAGGTGGTAAATCAACCTTTTAAATAATATTAGAGTATTTATGCATAAAAATAGATTAATTCACATTTTAATCCTCTAAAATTTATTGGATAAATGTAAAAACATTTAGCAAACATTTATAATCATATTTTTGTTAGTTCTATTCATTACCGCCAATACAACGGCTAGGCATTAACTACATTTAAAATAATATTATTATATTATTAGTGTGCAATGTAAGAATTCAAAGAAACCCGTTGTTGTGTATCGGGTACGCCATCCAGCATATCAAACCCTTTAAAGTATAATTAATATTTAATTCACAAATTTAAATAATTATGAAAATTTATTATTTCTTTTTTTACCTGGGATGTTACATCCTTCCCCCCTTTTAGAAATTACGTCCTCGCAATTTTATTCACTTATCTAATAAATGGGGGTATTTATACCTCATATAATTTTTATATTCCCACATTTCGTCTTCAACAATATGGGTTATCCATAAAAACATTACCTGGTGAATCACCTTATTCCTCAACACTTGCTCTCTTTGATCAAGAATCTTGATTGGTTGTTACTCATAAGAGAGATTCTCTTCCAACTGAACTACCTCGGGACTTCAAACATGAGATGGATCTGGCATATACTTTCTCAACATTGAAACATGAAAAACATTGTGTACCTGGGATAAACGTGGAGGTTAAGCCAATCTCTAAGAAACTGGTCCAACTTTCTCTAGGATTTCATAGGGTCCAATGGACCTCGGACTCAATTTTATTTTCTTACCAAACCGCATCACACTTTTCCATGGAGAAACTTTGATAAAGACATGATCACCTACCAGAAAAGAGAGATCCTTCCTCTGATTATCCGCATAACATTTTTTCCTAATATGAGCTGTTCTCATATGCTTCTGAATCAACTAAACCTTTTTCTGCCATCTCTTCTACCAATTCTAGTCCTATCATCTTCCTTTCACCTACTTCATCCCAAAAAGCTGGAGTTCGACACTGCTTCCCAGATAATGCCTCAAATGGAACCATCTATATACTGGAATGAAAACTGTTATTATAAGAAAATTAAACCAAAGAAATATGTTGGTCCCAACTTCCCTGGTAATCCAATGAACAAGCATGTAGCATATCCTCCAGGGTCTGAATTTTTCATTCTGACTGCCCATCTAATTGAAGATGAAAATCTGTACTAAAATTTAATTCAGTACCTAATGACTTATAAAGGCCTTTCCAAAAGTTAGAAGTAAACCTAGGATCAGGATCAGATACAATGGAGAGGGGAACTCCATGAAACCTTACTATCTCATTAACATACAACTGAGAAAGTTGATCTAGAGACAAAGTATCTCGAATAGGAAGGAAATGAGCAGATTTAGTCAACCAATCATCAATATCCCAGATTTCATAATTACCTCGAGATGTCTTCGGTAATCCCACAATAAAGTCCATAGATATATTTTCCCATTTCCACTCTGTCACTGGTAAAGACTAAATCATCCCTTTTGGTGTAACTGTTATCTTTCTTTCACCTACAAACAACTCAAACACTTCACAGAAAAATCAGAAATATCTCTCTTCATTCCATCCCACCAGTAATACTACCAAATATCTATGTACATCTTAGTACCTCCAGGATGAACTGAAAATGGAGAACTATGAACTTCACATAACAACTCATTCTTCAACTATGAATCAAAATGAACACATAATCTCTTTCCAAATCTCAAAATACAATCATTATCAATGCTAAATTCAGGAAAAACATACCCTTCTGAACTAACTCAAACTTTTTCTTCAACTCACTATCTTCCTTTTGTGCTTGATTTATTCTGTATGATAGAGATGATTTCACTGGCACTTGAAACAAAATAGATGGATTTCCTAAACCAAAAACTTCTATTCCAAAGTTTATCAAATCAAAAATAAAATGATCTCCTTCCAAATGTAGCATGGTTAATGAAGAATTACTTTTTCGAATCAAAGCATCGTCCACTTTATTTGCCTTTCCTGGAAGGTAAAGGACCGTGAAATCATAATCCTTGATTAATTTCATCCATCTCTTATGTCTCATGTTCAATTCTTTATGAGTGAAAATATACTTCAAACTTTTGTGGTCAGTATATATTTCACATTTTACTTCATACAAATGATGCCTCCAAATTTTTAAAGTAAAAATCAACAGTAGCTAATTCCAAATCATGTGTAGGGTAATTTAACTCATGAGGTTTCAATTGAAGTGAAGCATAATAAATTACCTGATCATTCTGCATAAGGAAACAAACAAATACTTCCAATGAAGCATCATTGTAGATAACAAACTCACCATTTCTAGAAGGTAGTTCCAAAACTAGATCATTTGCCAATCTTCTTTTCAATTCATGAAAACAATCATCACATTATTTTGTCCAAATGAACTAAACACCTTTTCAAGTTAACTTAGTCATTGGACTAGATAACCATGAAAATTTTTCATCAAACCTCTGGTAATAACCTTCCAAACCAAGAAAACTATGAATCTTAGTTATATTCATGGGTCTTGGTCATTCTTCAACAACTTTTGATTTAAGAGGATCAATAGTTATGTTATTTTTCGAAACAATGTGACCGCAGAATGAAATTTTCTGTAACCAAAACTCACACTTGCTGAATTTCCCAAATAGATTATTTTCTTTTAAGGTTTTAAATAAACCCTTAAATGAATTTCATGTTCCTTTTTACTTTTAGAATAAACAAAAATATCATCAATGAACACAAACACAACCTTATCCAAGAACTCAAGGAAAATTCTATTCATAAGATCCATGAATACAACAGGTGCATTGGTTAAACCAAAAGGCATAACTACAAATACATAATGTCCATATCTAGTATGAAACATAGTCTTTGGAATTTCTGATTCCTTTACTTTCAACTGATGGTACCCCGACCTCAAGTCAATATTTGAAAAATACTGAGCTCCCTAGAGCTGTTTAAACAAATCATCGATATGAGGCAAATGATACTTGTTCTTAATAGTGAAGTTATTAAATTCTCTATAATCAATTCAAAGTCTCATTGAACCATATTTATTTTTAACAAACAAGAGAGGATCACCCAATGGTGATGTTCTAGGTCGAATTAAACCTTTATCTAATAACTCATGCAATTTCTTCTTTAATTCTAAAAGTTAAATTTGATCCATTCGATAAGGGGGTTTTGAAATTGGATTAGCATTAGGAATTAAGTCAACAGTAAATTCAACTTCCCGATCAGGTATAATACTAGACAAATCATTAGTAAAAACATCAAGGTACTCATTTACCACTGGAACATCATTAATCGGAATAGTTCCTTTGTTTTCAACAATATGTGCAAGGTAACATTCATTTCCATCTTTTACTGGTATATGAGCTTTCTGATATGTTATAAAAAGTAAGGGTTCATTCTTATACATAAACTGAAAATAATCTTGAAAAGAAACCTCTTTAGCTCTTTTGTCAATCTTATCATGATAAAAAAATCCAATTCATACCCAAAATAACATCAAACTCTACTAGAGGCAAAACAATAAGGTTTTCTTGTAGATTCTTTCCACACACAAGGACAAGAAGGTTCTTATAATTTCTTTTTGTTTCAACATTTCATCTAGGTTTTTTTACCATAATTTCAAGATTCATATCTTGATATTAAATTCCCAATTTACTAGTAAACTTCATAGAAATGAACTAATGTTTAGACCCTGAATAAAACAACACATTGGCATAATCTGAAAAAACAAACAGTGTGCCTGATACTACTTTATTTGATGGCCCAACATATGTTGAAGTAGTTGAAAAGGAATTCACCACCCCTTTCTACTTGTAATATGGTTGATTTACCTCAGTTGAGTTCTTCATTTAACACTCAATTGCATAATGATCTATTTCATTTCACTTAGAACATTTTACGGATTTTAAATCAAATTTTGTCTTACCATTACCCTGCTCTTTTTCAATGCTATTACGAGCCTTATGTCCCATTTTACCACATCAGTAGCACTTTCCAGAATTCAAAAGGCATTCCCCGTCATGATTTTTACCACAAATTTCGCAAACTATAAACTTAAGTTTCTTACCATCAGACTTTTTTTGAAGAGTTCTTCCCTTTCGCCTGCCACGTTGACCTCTTATTATGTTGTTTGTCAAAGAACACCTAATAATCGCCAGACTCAATTTACACCTTCTCCACACATCAAAAAAGTTTTTCATATCTTTTGAACTCACAAGAAGATAAATCCCTTTGATAATTTTTCTTTAATCCAGAGTAAAAACGGTTGATTTTACTATCAAGATATCATATGAAATTTGGAGCATACCTTCCAAGTCGAGTGAATTTTGCTTCATAAGAAGCCACTGAGTCATCCTTCTGCCTCAATTCCAAGAATTGTTTTTCCATCCTAAGTCAAACCACATTATGAAAATATTTCTCAAGAAACATACCTTTTAATTCATCCAAATCAAGAGAATAAATATCCTCACTATACCTAAAATTTTTCACCATGGACCACCACTGATCAACTTCACCTTCAAAATAGTAAATAGAAAGACTAACCTTTAAATTTTATGAACACCCCAGGACATCAAAAAGTTTCTCCAGTGCTTTAATCCACCCTTCAGCTAGCACAGGGTCATATGATCTTCTAAATGATGGGGGATGTTGCCTCAGGAAATTATCCACTACTAACATATTCCCATGTGGTAGATCTAGTTGATCTCATTCATGGATACCACCACCATTTATAGCCTCAATCAACTGTGTCATCACTGAAACAAACTATTCAGTTCTGATTCCGAACATCTCAGGTTACTGATTTGGAAGGTTTTATTCCTCCTGATCTCGTCCCAACATTGCTTCCATGTTTCCTCTATGGAAAACCATTCTGGACATAGAAATATCTTAGGTGGAGCAACATGGTAATCTATAAATGCTATATCATTTCAATATTAACAGAAATTAATTTATGGATATTAATTTAACAATACCCTAACGCCTAAAGTAATATAAACCAACCTCTGATACCAACTATAATGACCTGGCCTTAAACATTACATAATCTGGAATTAAATGTATAATTCACATTCATTATCTTTTCAGGTATAGAGTTTTATAGAATTAGGCCATAAATATAACATTACATCTCAAAAATTACAAGGTAGACACTTCTACTTAGTTTCTCTTTTTTCATAAAATAAAAACTCTTGAAAAAAAGAGTCATGTCTAGTCCCATGTTTTAGATGGCATGAATTTTCCTTGATCCCATCCTTGACCCTATTCATCTTTAGGTCCTGTGAAAAACATTTCAAAACATGGGGTGGGCATAAAAATCTCAAAAAGGGTTATAAAAAAAGAATTAAAACATTAGTTCATCATTGAAAACATAACATAAGCTATTTAACAGTCCTTATGAAATCATAATATTTATGAATAACACATATAAAACATAAATCATAAATGTAACTTGTGGAATCCATATCATACTTACATTGTAGATGTCACAGCTATGTAGGGAGTTACATTTGGAATACTCATCACAAAATATTCCCTAAATCTATTAGGAGAAACATTCACGTTTATCTCCGTCACATTACCCAATGCATTGGAAAGCTATCTCGGGCTCACCCGCCCAAGGTTTATCATCGAACCACCAGTACACATAACAATGACCAAGAACCATAATATATTCATAACACATAAAACAAACATAAAGGAAAGATAACATTTCCACATTTCAATCACAATATATCTTTTAAATATATTGACATAATAAATCCATTATAGAAACAATTTTCAATACCAAAATATGTAAAAGAGTATATGGTATTTATTTTACTTCTAAAAACATTACGGCTTGTTAAGTAAACCAAAGATCAAATAATACTTGTGGTGGTGGAATGGTCTTTGTCACTGCATACGTTAAAAGAAACATTATTCTTATATCATTTAGTAAATAAAATATTCTTTTTGAATAAAGGTAAAATTGAAAGGGGTTTATACACTGTATAAAATAATGTCGTGTATAAAATAAAATATTCCTCAATGAAAGGAGTTTGAGATAAAGTCCCTTACAAAGATCATTTTCTAAATAAAATAGATCAATTATAAGTATTTACTATATGTAAAAATACATAATTTATAAATAAAATATAAGAAATAAAAATTTATTTCTTACATAATCATAGCACAACATAATTTAAAATTATAAGATCAACCCAAAGAATGGAAATTGGGTTAAGTTCCCATACCTCGTGTCCGAATTGACCCGTTCATTATTTAATCTCATGAATAATAAACTAAAGTTAATTTATACTTGATTAATATCCTTTTTAAAGTTTATTATTCCTTTTATATCACTTATTACAATGTTACAAACATTATGTAATCATTTAAGTTAATAACGGTCGTTTTGTCGATATTTGGTACTTAAGTCAAAAATGAACTTCTAATAATTACAATTTGTTCATCTGGTCAAATATCCATTTTATATAGAATGATATTCATGATTTATATATCATATATATCATATATATCCATTATATACATGTATTTATAATAGTACATAACATTTGGAGGTAAGAAATGAAATGCACCGTTCATGGAGACGGTAAGCCGTACGTACGCATGAACGCTACTTTCATTTCTATTTCTTATTTTAATGGAATTAAAAAGTAATGATACCTAGTTATATTATAATTCCAGTATAATATCATATATAATATCATTAACTCCATCCTCTATACGTCCCATATAAAGCATTAACGAGTCTTATCACTTTGAGGGGGGCGGTAGTCCGTACTTCCTCAAATGAAATTATCGTGTTTACACATGATGGAAACCATAAAGGTATTCTATAAATGAAAAATAAATAAGCATAAAGAAAACATAAACATAATATATATCATATATAAATATATTCCCATCAAAATTTACACCATAAGAGGCAGTATGAGATAATTGAACAATCATTGTTTCGTAGGCGTTAGTTTGCCATCCACAGAAATAGTATATTCTTTACCAATTAGATACAGGTGTGTGAAAGTGTAGTTCAAATAATATTCATAAAAAATAATAGTATATTTAGGATACTATTGTTTTTATAAAATAAAATAATAAAAAGAGTTTATGGGGTTGTAGAGGAAAATAAAACAAAAGAACTTAAGAGAAATGGTTCCCTTTAATTCGGGTAACTCCCTTTGGTTTGAACCAACTGGACTTCTTGAAGTGACTTCTGTCTAAGTTAAGGATTCTAAGTTGAAGAGAGGGATATTAAAAGATTATTTGGGTAGGTTTTTGGAGAGACAAGATGTTTTAGAGGAGTCATGAATAGGTTATAGGTGGGGTATTTTTATAAGGGGGGAGGGGCTCTTTAGGAAAGTGTGAAAATATTATTTTATTATATAATGATTTTCGATTTCTAGAGGTAAAAAACTTATTAAAGTAGAAGATAATAGGACTCATGGTAGAAATAAAATAATCCAATAAGAATTTTATTGGTTTTAGAAACTTTTTTAATCTTTATAATATTATATATTTAAATCATTTATTAATGAGGTAAACATTGCATCATTACTGTGTCATGAATAATTTTATTTATTTGAGGTCTAAAAATTATAAAAAATACCATAATGTAGGAAATATTTTTATATTAACAATTAATATTTATAGTCTAAAATATAACTTATATAACTCCTTGTATGAATTGATTTACTAAATGATATTTTTTTATGTCATTTTTCTCTTTGCTTTAAGTTAATTAAAATAAGTTGTCATTATCACTCTTAAGTGGCTTCATGGGGTCCCAAATTCAACCCATGGATTCCCATGGTCAGATATATATCAACAAATAAGATTAGGACACATTTTAGAGTAGTTTTATATTATTATAATAATATTTTTTACCTTATTTACTAGATTTACCCTTTAACCATGGTAAATGAAATTTTTACCACAGTAAATATTTAAAATGTCTAAAAATAAAAGTTACCTATTTAGAAAATTTGGACCTAATGATTCCAAATATGGAATAAATTTTTCTAAATTAAAAACACATAAGTG
Organism: Viscum album; assembly: GCA_963277665.1. Lineage (NCBI taxonomy): Eukaryota > Viridiplantae > Streptophyta > Magnoliopsida > Santalales > Viscaceae > Viscum > Viscum album. The sequence goes on from OY728156.1 coordinate 345,729,409, forward strand.
GAAGAAATTAATTTAAAATTTATTCCTACCGACAAAACAAAAAACTTATTTTCTAAGAAATAATAACTATCAAAAGATCGACACTTGTTTTTGTCCAATTTCAAAGAGAAATTACATTCAATGACCAATATTGGATTAAATGGTAAATTATAATATAATTAAACTTTAAAACCAATAAAAAATATAATCTATCCATATAAATAAATTATATTAAAAGGTGGTTTCGAATTAAAATACAATATTTTCATTATTCATCAAAAATTGAATTTTATTAGAAAAATACCAAAATTTTACCCAAAGTGGATTTTGATTTCCCAATTCTGAAGAAGAATTTTATTTTGTCAAAGATATTATATAAAAGTTACCAAAACTATATTTAAATAAGGTTCTCCATCAAAAGGTGGTAAATCGACCATTTAAAGAATATTAAAGTATTTATGCATAAATTTAGATTAATTCACATTTTAACCCTTGAACATTTATTGGATAAATGTAAAAATATTTAACAAACATGTATAATCATATTGTATTTAGTTATATTCATTCCATCCAATACAACGGCTAGGAGTTAAATACATTTAAAATAATATTATTATATTATTAGTGTGCAATGTAAGATTTCAAAGAAACACGTTGTTACGTATCGGGTACGCCATAGAGCATACAACCCCATTTAAAGTATAATTAATATTTAATTCACAAATATAAATAATTATGAAAATATATTATTTCTTTATTTACCTAGGATGTTACAGCTAGAACGGACAGGGAACACGTTTTATTAAAGTACATATTCCACAATTATGGTCTTGGGAGTGAGCCCTCACTGCTAATATGGTTTTGAGAGTGAACCCATTTCACTAAGATGGCCATTGAATTAATACATGACTACTATAAAAATAATTTTATATGTTTATGTGTCTACCACAATCCTATGTATTATTCTTATTCTATGATCTCATGGATCATTATATTGATTTCATTATGATTCATGTATTATGATCTAACAATATTTATTCCATTACTCTTGATTATGATATTTGATATGTAGGTTATGATATTATAATATAAAGATCATGTTTATATAAACTTATGCTCATGTTATGCTTATATATCTCTCCTGATTACCCATTATGAGAATTTGAGCTCACCATATCCTTATATTTCCTTTACAAAAGTTATGAATAAATGTTTTAATTAGGAGTAATAAATTGGAATATCATTAAGGGAGATGTTAAAAAAAAATCAACATGTTAGAAGATCATGTATCTATGTTTCAAAAGACACTAAAATATTAATGTCCTTGAGTATGTATTTTTTTAATGTGTTGAATATTCATATAAAATGATTCAATATCCAAGTATGTTAAGATCGGGTCACCATATTATGTGTCGGCCCATAATGTTAAGGTTTAATGCAGAGGTACTCTCCAAACTATCCCCAATCAAAGAGGAGGTCCTCCCTACTCTCACAATAAACATAGAGGACCTCTACATGTTCCAACAAATCAAAGAATAGTCCATCCCCACTTCATTATAAATCATAATGGAGGTACTCCATGTACTTATGATTATCCACAAGGTGGTCCTCCATGTGTTTCATCCAGTCAGAGTGGGTGTCCTTACCTCTCCTTCAATAGCTAATATGGAAGTCCTCACCATGTTTCCACTATCCAAACCTGAGTTCCTCACTGCACTTTCATCACATTGTATGGAGGAATTATTTGTATTATAATACCTCAACATAGAGGTCCTCCACATACATGTTTCAATAAGTGTGAGGGTCCTCCGTGTTCTTGAACCCAATAGTAAAAAAGTCCTCCTCGTTCCGTTATTGTAGTTCATCATGGTGGTCCTACCCATTTCCCCACTAAACAGATTGGTTGACCTCCGCACTCCTTCACCAGTCAACATAGAGGTCCTCCATACTCCTACAACAACTGATACAGAGGTGCTCCCTATATACCAAAAAACCAAATTGGATGTACTCTCCTTGTTACCACCCATCATCTTTTAGGTCCTCCCCATACATAAGAATTACCCTTCCCTAGAAAACCATCCCAAGGTAGATGGAAAGAACAACCAATGTCATAGGTGAAATACCAAGAAACTTCATGTTTTCTTTGATCTCATCCACATCTCAGATTCTAAGGGGTAATGAGACTCAATGATTGATCCTTCATCCTAGTAATTAGAATATGAATTTGGGGTAGGAGCCCAAAAGGGGAAGTTATATTTCCCTAAAGATTAATTCTATAGGTTCTCATGATCCCTTAATAAGTATATGCAGGTAGAGAAAGCTCCGGACCACCTTCATGGGTTCATAGTGTAGTCATATCCATCATCACCAGTCTCACTCCCCAATAATACCCATGATCATGGAGAGGTATTTTGGTCTCGGTTAACACCTTCATAAGGTGAGCTACCTAATGATCCTCTAATGTGTGTCACTTCCCTTGAAGATTAAGTAGTGGTGAACATATGGTCCTATATGAAAATGATTATGTGATTGGGGATTCATATACAGAATGACCTAGAATTTCATAAAAAATTAACCCACATAGTGGATCTTATTTCATCCAACCAACCATCACACTGATCTACATCATTAGTACCACCAATACCTAAGACAATGTCGATCAAAGCCTAGGATGACCAAGAGTAGAGCCTGGCCTCTCAGAAATAAAGAATATGTGAGACTTTGGATGTCGATGAGTTATCAGTTCTATTCTGGCCAAATGAAACTTCTGACTTTAATAATCTTGAATCCCTCTCTAAGGGCTAGACAATATGTCTTCACTAGGTCATCTGGGTTTAGATTCACCACCTTCGTGATTATCATTCGTTATACCCATAAAGTCACGAGAACATCGATGACATTGATCATCAGTGTCTAATGGTTGAGTTTGTAGAACTCTTACTGGATTAGCACCATATACCATCTAGTTATCATCAGAACCTCCAGTAGAGACACGTCAAGAGCCTCATTCTACTCCAGATTATCATGGAAGAGGCATATATTTATGTTCAGGTTAGGGGCTAGATGGAAATATGGTACTCTATAGTTCATATGTAACATATGAAGGTCTATCGTACCCATTAATATCAAGGATTTCCATCTTGGTATTTTTATAATAAACATGTTAATCCCCAACCTACTATAAAAATTTAAGGAAAAGGGAACTAATGCAGAGCATGATGAGGAAAACCCACCTCCATGAAAATTTGATTACTAGACAGACTCACAAATAGGTTTCATTACATGCCTACAAAGTTAGGAACTCGGCCTCGGGGATCTCTATATTCAATTGTCCACCCATCAGAATACCGAACAGGGAAAGGACAAGGTTTACCCCTCTGATCCATTTGATATTGTTTCAAAGATAGAGGTTTATCCTATGATTTCTACCTCACTTTTCCAAGTCATAGAGAAGAATATGATCCCTGATGATCTCCTTAGATAGTTTCATCATGATTATGACATTACCTAATGATATCCCATTTCTCTCCTAATAGTGATGAAGAAATTCCTACTTGGACGCTTTATCCTAGTAGATCTTGGTAATCGTGTCTTTATATATAGAGAAAACCCAAGAGTTCATGGAAATTGATAATGATATTAGTCACCGAATCTACCCGAGCATTAGGATCATCTTCCACAGGACCTAGATCGAGCCACTCCATGACCTTCTAAGCCTATTTACCATGTCAAAAATCACATCATCACATTGGTGGTTTGGAATCCACCTCTATATAGATATCCCTACCAAGAAGATTTGATATTCACTCTCACTGCTCACCTCAAATCCCTAGAAACACAATAGGTGTCAATCTTATTTGATGGAAATTCATACATAGCATGGGTAGATGATATGAATGAACCTTTGGATTTTGGTAACACTATATTTTCCACATTCAGTGGGATGGGTGACCCACTATTGAATTTATCCCACTATATCTCAAGGTATGGTCCCATCTAAGGAACCCTAGAGTAGCTGGAGGCTACAAAACTCTAATGTTTCATCCAGGCATTGGAAGGACCTATGTTTGTTTTTTTATAGAAACCTTCCTATATGGTCCATCACTAGCTAGGAATACATAAATAGACAATTAATTGTTCATTTCAGCTCCACCATATAGAAGGAAAGAATTTTCAACCTATTTAAGCATAAGAAAATTCTTCATGAGTGAGTCCTCGATTTTTTTTCACCAGTTTAAAAGGCCCCATATACTCACTTTAGATGATACTAACTTAATAGAAGCTACTAAAAATGTTAGTGGGGAATGTAAAGACAAAAATAGTCCCTAACCTCATCACTCAAAACACCCCCAGATGGGTTATGTGATTTCTATGATATGGACCAACATTTGGAGGAAGCCTTGCAACAAGCCATGTCAGAATGCCCACTTCCGCTTCCATCTCTTGAAAGACAAACCAACTAAGATCAGAAAACTGTCGAAGTGTAGGTATATTCCCCTGATCCATTAGAGATATTGGCCCCTTTTCTAGTATATCATCCCCATGTACAGTAGCCCCATCAGGGTGATCCTCACCTAGCACTGAACCATCGTGCACCGCCTCTCCAAGCATTGTTGCCTAGACAAGAGAATGTGGCACCATACCCCCTTAAGGATCCAAGCCCTTGTTAGGTCCAAGATCCCAAAGTTCACTTTATAGATATAAGTAACTACTCCTATTATTTTATAAATGCATAGGTTCTCATCTTTTTTCTTAGTTCCCTCTAAGAGTGGATTCTGAAGTATCTAGGGTGCAAGAAGCCCCACGAAGCTGAGCGTACTAACCAACCTTGAAATTTTCCTTACCATAAGATTATTGGAAATACCACAATAAAAATATATGTATTAAAATAATAGATCCATGACCAAGTGGATCATGGTTTAGTCATATTATAAGCTCTAGAATAGGTGTGACGCATCTCCACTAATATTGAAAATGATATTAATGGTAGTTAGTATCAAGTCTAGATCTCTGGGCTCCAAAAATATGATGAATCTTTGGCCTATAGAGTAGTCCCTCATTCCCATGGTTTCATCTGCACCAGTTGAGGCTGGGCAGAACCTCTTGTTGTAACTTTTTCTTCTCATTCCATTACATCTACTTAAATGTCATAGCCTTCCAAATCTCGAAAGAGGATAAAAAAGATTCCATGGGAACAAAAGTCCCCCACCAGTACCAAATCCATCTCACACCCTCAGTGATTTCATGAATCTATAGTTGGTAATTTCCTACAGAGTAATCATAGTGGTGGAAGACCCCTCTAATGATGATTAGGATTAAAACTATGTGAATATCATTGAGCTAGTAGACCATTTCAAACTGCTTAATGATGAGGGATATTAGGAAAATCCCCACAATTCCTCTAGATGAAATCATCAATCGAATGGTCTATGATATAAAAACCACCTAAAAATTCAAACCATTGCCTCAAACCAAGACTTCCATGCTACCCAAACCAAGAAAAAGTTCCATCCTAGAGATTAATAGGAACATTAATCTTAGCCTAATCCGTTAGATATGTTACTACAGTTGATCATGCTAACTAACTGGGTAGAGTTTCCATGGCTACACTATGATCTACCATGTGTAGATAAAGACAGACCTCTTCTAACTAAAAGTCATATGATAGTGGGTTTGGTTGAGTTAGATAATGAGAAGAAGGATAATTCTAACAACAGACAGAACCTAGTGTCATAGTCATCAGTTCCTGTTATGCTCGCAGCCATTGAGTGACCCCCTTCAGGTAGAAATGTGCATCTATCCTATAAGTAAGGCATGATGAAGATTGTCTACATAGTATATTCAAGTAACTCAATACTTAAGGCCCTCTTCTAGTCTAAAAATGCATGAGTCTATCATAGAATCCTTAAAGATCCACCTCTAATTTGAAGAAAAACTAGTAGGCGTAGACACATACTATGCAGAGGAGTTGAGGTAAGAAGAATTTCAATCCATTGTCTTGTTATCTGGTGAAAATGAGGGTGTCATATTCATTTGATAGTTCAATGTTGTGGATATATATAACTATCTATTTGACACAGATTTGGGTATCAACCTCATCTTGAAATGTACACGCCATAGGTTGGGACTGACCAAAGCATATTTGAGTCCCTATAACCTGAAGATGTAGGATTATGACAGGACTGAACTGAGACCATGTGGCATGATTTGGTTGAATATCAAGTTTGTAGGATTGGTAGAAATATTACATTTTAATTTTTTCTCATAGTATACTACCTACAATGCATTTAAGGGTAGTCCCTAGCTTTATCTTCATGCAGTGGATCATTCCTTATAATCACTAGTGCCCCATGTACTCCCTCAACAGTTTAGTAGGTGTGCTTCACTATGATGATTCTCCCTTCATCTTCGATGAATTTGTTTATCTATATGTCATATATTACAAGGGTTTTGGGAATAAATTTTATACTAATGAGGTTGAGCGCACAACCACTATGTCCAATCCATTGGAAGACTAGGATGATTCTTTCATCATCTCAATTAATCGGATGGAACCCATGACTCGTGAGTTAGGAATTTATTTGTAATTTCTAAGAGGAATGTTATCCATGACCCTATGTATAAGGATATTCTAATGATTACCTCAAAATATAATACAGGTCAGGCCCAGGTCATATAAAAATCCCCTACCCCTGTTAAGTATCAATAGGTTCTCCCTATAGACACCATTTCATTACATTACCACTTTATCCCCTGAAAAGGGTTGAATTTCTGAAATCCAAATTAGCACCATTTCATTAACATTAAGCATGGGCCTCAAATTCAAAGGCCTAATGGTATTGGATTGATAGCCTTTGTCTCTATAGTTTTAGGAGAGTTGGAACCCCTCCATGTAAATTTCATATTTGCACAAGTAGGCACCACTAATCCTCCAGAATTATTCATCTTGTATGAACCAACTCCTCCTACTGGTTCTCGTACCTAAGATAATGAAGATGATTTGGAATAGGCACCTTCTTTATTTTGATAAGCCTTCTCCACCATTATCAATGATTTGGTTTAGGGGAAACTTGGTATAAAAGAAGATCTAATAACAACGATGATCAGAGCAGTCAAGCCTATAGAGGAACAACAATATTATGTGTCCTTCCTAGAGTAAAAGCATAAATTATTTGCCTATAATTATGATTATATGCATGGACTAGACCCATGGGCCTTTTTCCACCTTCTATTCTTCTAATAATCCACCACGGGTTTAAGAAGCCTCCCAGAAAAATGTACCCTTCTAATGGTGTCATGGTTGAGGCCAAGGATGATAATCTTATCAAAGACAATAGCATCAAGGAAATTCATTACCCCAAGGGGATTTCCAAAATCATCCCAGTTAAGAAGATGAATGGTAAGATCATAGTTCGTATCAACTTCCTTGATCTCAAATTCCATTGTCAAGATGATTATTTTATCCTTATAGTGATAGAGTTGTTGATAGATTCCATAAGTAGGTTCTAGGATCTCTCCTTCATGGTCAAATACTATGGATAAAATAATATCTAGATGGCCCACAAAATATGATGAGTTTATTTCCTTTAGGGATTCATAAGGTTCCATCTACTATCAGGTGATTTTTTTCAGTCTGAAGAATACAAGAGCCAGTTATCTTTGGTTTATACATCAAATCTTCAAATTGATCCTTAGGATTCTAGTGGATAACTATATTTGAGATTTGATGGTCAAATCCCACTAGCTCCAAGACCATCTCAGAGAACATGAGAACAATTTTATCTTTCAATGCTCCCATAATTTGATGATGAACCCTTCGAATTGTGCATTCGGGGTTACCTCTATGATGTTTCTTAAATTTTTCTTCATATATAGAGGCATTGAAATTGACCTAGAGAATATTATTTCCATTAGATAGATTCCTCCCTTGAACAACCTTATGGATATCCAAGGCCTCCATGTCTACATGGACTATATACATTGATTCATCTAAAATATTGTTGGAATGTGTAATCCCTTTTCCAGGCTCATGAATAAAGGTACCATATACAAGTAGGATTAGAAGTGTCAGACCACCTTTGAGGAAATCCAAAAGTATCTACTACATATTTTGGTCTTCATGCCACCAATTTTATGGAAGCCTTTAGTCTTCAATGTGACCAACCATAAATGGCCTCTTAGTTTCCTTCATACTTATAATAACAATGATGAAGTAGAAAATAGGTTATACTATATAATTCACATGATCCTCGACATAGAGACCCGATAATCTCTTATGAGAAAGAGATTCCTTGAACTAATTTTCAAATTATTGAAATTTCTAAAAAATATATTGTATCATGAGATACAATTTGTGTCCTTTATAGACATGATAAATTATATCTTGAATCATCCTATTCTGATGGGATGGATAACATGTTGGGAGGTGATCCATCAGTAGTTATACATCATATTTTTTCCCAAAAATCCATTGAGTCAGGCATTGGCTGACATTCTATTCGATCATCCAACACCAAAAGAATAACCAATGGATGTCAATTTTGTAGATGAGTACATCCTCTTAGTGGAAAATTATATTCCATGTTGGAATATTCATTGGGATGGTTCCTCTTACAGCCTAATCAGTATAATGCTCAATAATCCTAAGCTCAATAAAGTAGTCCTGGAGATCATATTTATCACTCCTTCATAGGTTATTCCTCCCTACTCATTCCTATTATAACAAGATTGTTCTAATAACATTAAAGAGTATCATTCTCTAATTATTGGCCATGATTTATCCATCCATATTGACACCTCCCTATTAAAAGGGAATGGAAACTCTGAATTAATCATTAAACCAATTAATGGAGACTACATCGTCAGTAAAATAGAGTTCTTACCGCTAATAGAGACTACCCACCTACTGATGGCCTAGTTCCCATCTCTAGAATAGGTGAAAAATGTCCCCCGGTCATAGAATGGTCAAGATAATGTGTTAACTAGTATAGTCACCTCTCTTGCAAAGCCTGTCCAGGATCACCTACACATTTATGCGGCACATTGAAAAATCATTGTTCCCATAATTCCAAATGATGATGATATATAGAAAGTGAACTAGATAAATACCTCTGATTCCACATAGATACCTCTAGGTCCCCCACAGTAGAATAATCATCTGATTAGACAAATCCTTCCATCAAGTACCTTCAACGTCATATCCTCCCACAAGACAGAGAAGAACATGAGAGAATCCATCATCGTGAAACAAAGTTCACTCCATAGTCGAATTAACCTTAATAAGACTCCCTACCGACATTGTTTTTTTGGAATTAACCTTTGTTACATCCATGAATATTTGATTCCCTGGGTTATGCAGGATGTTCATGTCAGGTACAGTGGTTCTCATCAGCTAGGGTTGAATCACTCCCCTCAGATTCAAAGTTTGTTCTATTTATAGTCCACCATAGTCTCTAACTATATCATGTTTTCCAAGAGGTTCCAAATGTGTTAGATTCATGACAACTTTATGCATCAACCATTAGAACTCCTATGTATAAATAGGTATTTTTACCCCTTTTCAATATGGTGAATTGATATTGTGGGAGTGTATCCACCAATGACAACTTTCCATTGCAGGTTCATTCTAATCATGATGAATTTTTTCTCAAAATGAGAAGAATATATTTCAATAAAAGAATTCAAGGACTTTTCAATGACCATATTCATGGGCTCTTATATAATCTATCAATTCATATTCCCTCATTCCATTCGTAATAACAATAACAAAAACTTATAAGATAATTAGATGGAGAGGTTTTATTCCATTTCTTGCATCCAAACCAACCATACTTAACACAATCACACACATGAGAATAGATAGATTGAGGTGTTCAATAAGACTCTCTCTAACATTATTCAGAATATGATGGTGCATTACAAGAAGTGTTTATTGGAAAATCTCCCCAATTATCATTGGGCATGTTGGATAAATGACTAGAAATTCCACCTATGTGACTCCATATTCCCTAGTGTATATAACAATGGTATTTTTTCCATTGTGATTTTATATCATCAGTCCAAAAAAATTTCTTATGACCACAAAATTCCCAAAATAAGGGAAGAAGTTCAACCAACGGAGCTGAATTTACTATAAGATAATATTATTGAGGTCTTTAACAATCTAGAGAGGCAGCACTTCAAGATAGTGGAAGCGTTAAACCAAAAGTTTCACCTCTGATCCTTCCTCTATGGTGACATGGTACTAGATCGTAGTACACCAATGGTACTTGGAAAGAAAACTCCAATGTTGGATCCCAAGTGGGAAGGACCATATATCATTCACAAGTCAAATTCCAATGGATCATACTCTTTGATTGCCGTGGATGGAGAGAATATCACTCACCCCACAAAAACTAATTTTCTTATTAATTACTTCATATAAAGAGTACAAACATAGTTTATAAAACATGTATTTAAACTATTTGAAAATGGTCTAAAATCCATGACCTTAAACTAGGAATCATAATCAAAGCATCTGGACTTTAAACTATATGTGGGTTTTTTTGGAATTTTTTGTATAGTGGTAGGCCTCCTTGGCCATCATTCACATTGGTTTTGTTACTTATCCTCCCAAAAAGTATTTCTTTAATGTAATTCCCCTTTTAGGTCAAAAATACATGAACATAAAATCAGAGTTCAAGTTAGGGCACCATGAATTTAAACTATGTGCGAGTCTCCTAGGAATGTGTCTTGTAGTGTGGGCCACTTTGGTCCTTATTCACATCTGGTTTATTCTATCATGTTAATCATATCCCCTTTGGTTGAGATGCTCCCATCACTGGTATTAACTCAATAAACATACCATATAAGTCTACATCCCAACAATTCAATGTTAAACTAGGATATTGGTCCAAACTCAATGACCATAAACTAAGATCCAATGTTCTAGGAAACAAGGATTTAAAATATTTACACCAATCCCAAAAATCACGATGTTAAAATGCATATATGATTCTCTCTAGACTACATTTTTTGGTGTTTGTCTTCATTGGACCTCATTCTTGTAGGTTTTTTCAAGACATCTCAATATGCATATACACTTGAAGCACTCTCCTATATTTTATTTAAACTCCATCTCCTTAAACTAATATCATACAGTATGTACATCACATCCATAAACTATGTGAGAGTTTCCACTCCAAACTATATAGTGTAGTTTCAGGCCTTCTTTTCCATTATTCATGTCAGGTTTTTCATTCTATCACATGACACATATCAGTTTGGGATACCCAAACCCATTGATCCAAACACTATGACTATAAAATGCGAGTCTATATCGTCAACATATGATGTTAAGCTGTGATTCTACCCCATAAAAATTATGATTACTCTTATTAATAGATTATGTTTACCCCATTTTAAATTAGGATTCCTCATATGATATGTATGGGATGTGTATTGTATTTTACCTCATGCCTTGGACATGGGATTCCTCACGATAACCATGGGATGCCTCAAATTTCCTCATCAAAGAGGATCACCCCTACTAACATCAGTCTCTTATGTTGTGTTCTAGAATTTAGTGTGTCCTTATTCCCATCCTTATGGGATATATAGTGACACCTGGACTTTTCATATCTATTCCTAGAAACAAATTCATAAACCATTTTTCCCTATGGACACATTAATTGTGCCTGAGAACCTATAGCCCCATTCCCATTAGGTATTCACTCTCCCTGCACAACATAGGTTCCCATAGGGTTAGTGTTAGTCCAAGAAACATGACATTAATCTTCTTTCTCCCATTATTATATTCCTTATATAGTGTGTTGTTTTTTCCTGATACATATATAGTTCATGGCCTCATTCGATCATTGGTGTCGGGTTTTACCACTTTCATGCCTCGCTATCTTGAAGAAAACATATTTTTCATTCCATACATCAAGTCTTTAAACTAACATCCTCATTCCAAGAATTATGACCTTAAAATATATTCATATCCTCTTCAGAGAATGATATGTTGTTTTGTAACACCTTGTTTCTCATTTATTTCTAGTTTTTCAATCATCCACATTATATATATATATATATATATATATATATATATATATATCTGAGAAGAGACCCACAGTCTAAGCTATATGAAATTGAACTAAGAGTCTATGTCCAGGAATCACGACATTAAACTGTGTTTGACTATGACTTGGATGTGTGTTGTGTGAAACATCCCTCCATGGTCCTTTTTCATGTCGAGTTATATATATCATTCCATGGAAATCATTTTCAGAATACTGCCCCCCATGGTCCTCAATGCATGGCATCAAACTCCGGTCTTACCCTAGACAAGTTCATGATTACTCTTAAGTAATATATGATGTTTACCCCCCTTTTATATTGGTATTACTCATTCAATATATATGGTATGGTTAACAAATGTTACCTCATGCCCTAAATATGAGATACACCATGATCACCATGGGATTCCTTATTGGTGGAGATCATACAATCATAAACTATGTATTCCATCTCCCGTAACTACATAAAACATAATAACCATGTTGATCTGATACATAGTGATGTCTAGGATTTCCATATCTTGGATTCCTTCTAGGTATCAACCTCAATAAATTTCCATGGACCTTTAGTAGGTTAGAATTCCCTCATAATCTGATATAAGGATGAAAATTCCTTATCACTTAAGGTTAAATTGTATCCTTACCCCATATAAATGAGGTATTACTCATATCTAAGAATGTGATGATTCAATACCCTCATTTTTGAGAGTATCCCCATTCCAGTGACCATCTTCTAACACACTATATTTCAAGTCAAAGTATCACAGATCTAAACTATTTGAGAATCCTTCCATGAATAGTTGTTTTGGTACTGGACCACTTTGGACCTCATTCACATTGGGTTTATCAAATATTCATACCAGACATATGTGTTTTGAGGACCATATGGTCCAGTCCTCAAGACCTTAAACTATATCCATGTTATCACGGGAGTTTTTGGTGAAGAGTAAGGTGGCTTCTTGGTCCCCTTCATTCATGTCCCTTTTTGGTGTCACACACATTCCATCAGGACACACCCCTTCTTCCAAGAATTATGACCATAAAAAATTTTCAATAGGTCCAAACTCAATGAACTTACTCTATGAGTCTTGGCCAATGAATCATGACCTTAAACTATATGTGACCCACCCCATTTTCAATTTATTGAGTTGGTGACTCCTGTTATGCTATCATCTTCAACTCTCATGGCTGGGCAGGTATCATTCATGTCAGTTCCCTACATCCTCTTCTTCATGATGTTAAAATGTGACTCTACCCCATGAAAAAAAACATGATATTCCCTCCTGAAAAGGTAAAAAATGATGGGTTTCTTGGCGTGTATTCCTCATACACTCCATGTCTCAATAACATGAAATTAAACTGTGGGATGTGTCCTAATCACATGATGGTAAATTTTACAATTCCCTATCCTCACCGCATGATATAAAATTGTGAGTTTGAAATCCTCACTTTATGATGTAAATTTTTTTTATCAGCCTCATTGCATGACATAAAAACTGCAAGGCCTATTATTCCCTTGAAACACTACCCTCTATTTCATGTAATCAATTTCATCATTATTTCGCTTGTCCTTCAGCCTTAGAGATGATGCAACCCATGAAATATGAGTTTGATTATGTTTATACCAATACTCCCACAATAAAATTCTCCAAGATAGGGTGTCTTAGTTACAAGAGTTTTGGAATTCCTTTGAACATTCCAAGACTTCATTTACAAACTTTTTTCCCCATATTTAGATCCTCATATTTCTCCATTACTGAAGGTACCCCCTAATGGAATGGTGTCCTTCCATGACTATCCTATAATACAATTCCAATGCCTCAAGAGATTCTATATTCCAATCTAGGACAAGTTCCTTGACTTGAATATGTTCAGAAGTTTCCCCTCATTTGTTTTTCCACATCTGAGGCTAAGTGATATGGATGTTGTGTTTCAAAATGGTCAATAGTAATCCTAGGTTGTGATTCCACACTCCTTGTGTTCAAGGTTTTGGGCATCATGATTCAAACTCCCCATTAAACTTTTTTGATGTAAAATTCAACACCCTTAGTGTTATCCCACTGGTGCACTAGAGCATGTAGGAAAATAATGTTGGCTATTCTGAGAGCATCATTCCCTAGCCACTAAATTTATAAGCCTGAACACTCTCAGTGGTCAATAAAAAATAGTAGACCTTGATTTATCGATGATTTTCCAGAACACTCATATGAAGACAAGTCACATGGATGTCCCTTATTTCCCAAACAGATAATTACCCATGTGATATTAAGGATGGGTTGTTGATTTTATTAGATATATGATTGAAATAAGATAATAAATAAAGAAAATATGTTAGATCATGAAAATTAAAAACCCATATTTTTATAAAGAAATCTGGATGTTGGAGACTGCCCTTTACAAAATGTGACTCTATGGATATACCCCAACGATCGAGCACTCGAGCTCATCCATCCTCTGTTGAGTTTACTTGAAGACATGATAATGAACTATAATGTTTTATTTCTCCTTGTTTCCAATGCAGTGACAATATTGAGCTATGGACCACTACATATTCTTCTTAGTCTAACACTCACCCCTCAGGGATGAAATTTATGCAACCATGTCCTCTTCCACTACCATTTCGGCCCTCAAATATTTTATAACTTCATTATGAGTAGCTCCAACCATCTCCTGATCTTGTGCCCACCCCTTTAGGATGTAAATCTCTCCCTTAACCGTCTCAATTTCTTGGGAGCCCTCAAACATGTGTTCCCTCTAGGCCAAGGTGATCTCCTAACACTCTTAATGTGCCGGCATGATGAGTAATTCCCAGTCCAGTGCATGAAGAGTTCTAGAGTTCACCCCACTGGTCCATATACTTACTAACTAATAGTAAAGAGATCACACCCATTTTCGAAGTTCAGTTATCTTGATATGAGTTATGAAGTTCTGTACATTCCTCCACAACATAAAATGTAAATCTTGATTATCCTCAGTGGCCTATGGGATAAAATATTCAAAATATGGATTTTTATGGCTTGTATAGAGGAAATACATCCAATATAGTCCGAGATGTATTTTTTAGGCGCATGTATTCATCTTTGAGTGGCTAGATAAATATCTCTGAGAACGGTTTCTCAACTTCCACCCTGCCAGTAGAATAGTCTCCCAGAAGACCCTATAAAATATTCACTATGTAAATCAGTATCCCATCTTTCTTAGTTACCCCTGTTTGTGGCATGATCTCACCCTCATCTCCAGAATCCACAACCAGTGGAAATTCCGATATAGGTGCATCCAATGCAGCCACCCCAACTTCTATATCCTCTAGGACAGTCACTTCCCCATCCACTACAACTTGGTCTCTATCATCTTCTTCTGGTTCAACCCCTTTAATCATCTCATCCAACAAAAATCCATCAACCATCCTTGTTGTGGGCCTTCCCTCGACCCCTTCCAATAAGGTCATGGTCTCAGTAGTACCCTATAGCGGTTCCTCTGTAGTTGAGCTGGCCGCCAAAGCATCCCTATACAACTCTACTAAGATATTAGCCTCTATCATAGACTCTTCAACCTCTGTGGCTATTACCATAGTGGCGGGTTATTATAGTTGATTGCTTGTGGACACATCGCTTGGAAGGGTACCCACACTCACTCATTTATGGGTTTATGTTTTCTCTCCCTTCACATGAGATCTATAATAGACTTCCCCTAAATTAATTCTCACTGACTTCTAATTATTATATAGACTATTAGGAAAAGATATTGAATACTGATTGGTGTTAGAAATCTTGAAAAAATTAGTCATTTCCCCTAGTCAGTAATAGAACATATGTCCCCTTATAAGATCAATGACGCATTACTCCCCCATGAGTCTTCCAATTCTTAAACTATGGATATACTAGTATCCACACAAGATCTCAATGGAGGCTGGTGGGGAAGAAATTCCCAAAAACTTCCTCACACAATCATTCAAAGGATGCATGGTACCCTAGGTGTAAATTACATCCTCCAACTCTACCATTTATTGCATCACTTTAGTGTGGGAATAATAGAAACCTACAATTTCATGGTCTAGTCTAGTGATAAATATCCCATCAAAGTTTAGATAATTCAACACCCCATGATGTGTGGTGATATGATTGTGAAGTCCCCAATCCTTCTTGATATTATAATACATGGAATCAGTGGGAAAATTTGGGAGATGCTCTTGTTTCTCTGAGCATTGATTATACACCATTGTGATCTCCTTAGAGGGTAACCCTTCATCCTGTACTCTCCTGGATAAGAGTTTCAAGCCTAGTATTTCTTATCCTCTTCCAATTCCACTTTCTTATCAGGGTCCATGATCTTATGGACCCACGACTATTGCTCTACACACCGATCTATTTTTTTCTGCACGACACCATCCAACCACTATTAGACTCCTACCTCATAGTGGGGGGAACCCCTTAATTATCATGGATCGACCTAATTCTTATAATATCCCTAAGATAGGTACTCCCCCATATTAAGGTGTAATTATGGTTCAGTCCATACATAGAGGTGGGTGGTAGAAACTCATTTTTCATATTACCATATTCACGTGTAAACATATGCCAGATCATCCTCAAACTGAGGGATATAATTCATTCCTAACTTATGATTATAACTTCAATAATATCTTATACATACAATTTAATTGTCTCTCAAACTTTTGTGGATTGTGTAGTTCATAGATCGACTCACAATCTACATTGGCCACCAGTACACCACCTCAAAAATCAAAACTGTATTATCTCTACTCTAATATCCTAGTTTTTTCATCATGCAACACTCTCATTAGAAAGGATAATATATAAAATATGAATTTATTTCCCAACCCAAATTTATGTACCACTTCCACGAACCCAAATTAAATGGGTGACATCCAATGATATTAATGATTTATATTTGGAAGTTTGTTATGGGAGGGTAAATGGGGTCTTTGTACTCATAACCTCTCATCTGTGTGAACACACAACTATACATAATGTGAAAATTCCCCCACACATGTATATGAATGATCCCATAACTGATATTAAGAAGTAACTTTTACAACTTTGAGAGTACTAGGACAATAATATTGACACACTAGGTCGTTGCATGCATCACCGCCATTATGAAGGTGCTCGGTCTCACCTCCATGTGATCATCCATTTCTAGGAGTATCCACTAACAAATGATCATTGTGATGAATCTAGTCAACCTTATTATGGTTTGAGACTCAGTCTTTACTCTTTATCCACACTACATTCACTAGATCACCTCTAGAATCCACTAGTAGGATCTTTTCTTTCCAAATTGGTGTTCCCATAAAACATGTGAGGCCACATCGACAAATTATTTACTATATCATATCTTTCAACTAGTTTTGTCACTAGTTAATTCATGAAATAACTAAAACAATTCTTAAAGTGAACATTCATCATCTATTTCATCCCTTTATTAGTGCCTTGCACCAGATCTATCAGTTCCTTCACCAATGCCAGCAGCTGATCTTGATCATTCCATACATTATCTATGGGGAGAAACTCATCATACAACACCCCAAAAATATGTATTCCATAAATATTATAAAGTTCTGATAGGTTGAAACTGATCACCCAAATAATTAGATGAAATGTGTTCATCCCCAGTGATAATTTTCTCGGTATCTTAGGCATGATCTCATCTAGCTGGTAGATGAGGAACTATGAATCCCACATTGCAACATAAAATTCTTACATTTTCAACTCTACCTCAACTCAAAAAATTATATGTGAACTATGTGCCCATTTCCCACTCATTAATGGTATTTCCTCCCTCATGAAAATTCTAGTGGTCATTATATCCCTTCTATGGGTCCCCCAAATCGACTTTGAGAAACATATGATATTGTGGTAGGTATCCCTCAACCTCCATGTTCTCCCCATCAATATTATTTATATCTTTATATAGATATCATGTTGTGATGATTTCATGGTCCTTAGAAATATGGAATGAATCATCTCTGTTCCATAGGTACTACCCCATCGTGCCTCTTAACCAGAGAGTTGGGTCATCTCTACTCACCTCCTCGATTAAAACCTCATTTATCTATCCAAATCAATAGAGAAGAGTCTTCTTTCAAATAATATATTTACTATATACCTCCTTAAGTAATTAAAATATTGTTTTGTGGTCTGACATTCATCACATGCACTCCCCAATCATAATGTTGTCATCAATAGCTTCTAATTAAAAGAATTGGTGTTAAATCTATAAGCATCCACTGGATTAAAGATTAACTTTAGTTAGAGTCTAGTTTGAACTTTTTATTTGTGAATCCTATTTATAGAGCTCAGTTTATAGATATTTGGGTCACAGGGCTTGATTTGTGGAGATTCGGTTCATTGTGTCTAGTTTACTAAGCATCATTCACAAAGAAGAGGCCGATAATTAAGGTTCATTAATGTAGCATTCATGGATCATATTTTTGGAGAAAATTCCTGGATATAAATATCTTCATGAAAATAGGTGAAAAAATTTTATTTTCAAATAGTTTTCATGCTTGTGAGGCCCCTCTAACTAAACTATTTATAGGAGTACGATATTCTCAGGATTCACGATGGACTTCGTGTTAGTGACCTTTACGAATAAACATCACGAGTGAGCATCAAAAATGATCTTTTCAAAAGGGAGTGTATAGAAAATTTCCAGTGATTCTCCCTTAGAATTTGACCCTCCTTCTCCATGTATGCCCCTATTCTCAGGGGTATGATTTTGGAATCGAAATACATTCCATGGGAAAAGTAAAGGATGATGTGGTCGTTCAGAGAATATTAGATCCAAAATAGACCAAAAATACTCTTAAGGGTCTTCTTCATGAATTCATTCATCTTCGTGAATTGATGGAGCTCACAGTGCTACCATCTATGAAGTACCTTCATGAATGCATGAAGCTGTAACAGTTTTTATCCAGGGGTCCGATGATGATTCATGATTTCCTAAATCCATGACAGTGTTCCTTCTTGAGTTTTCCAGTGCTTCATGACCATGTGATGTCATGGAAGTGTTCCCTCATGAGTCTAATTGCGCTTTGCAACTGTACGAATGATTCATGGTGTCTTTGTGAGACCAACAGTGCTTCTCCCATTCAAAAAAACCAAAAAATCTATGTTAACTGCTTCCAATATTCGCAAAACCCATTAACTATAAATACGCCACTCATTTAGATATTTTATCAATGATTAACCGACATATTAGATTCTGAATATCTCCCAATCCATGAACATACCAAGTATCACAAACAATACGAAAAATAGATCATCCAAGGAACCTAGGATTTATAAACCCCCATCATTGTGTTCCTAAAATCCTCCACCTCTGTTGTTAGTTCCCTTCATCAAGGCCTATTCCCTTTGTTAAGGAATAAGTCCATGTGGGGAACATGTGGAATCGAAAATCCATTATCCATCTTGAAGTAGTCCTTTCCCAAACCAGCACTTAATAAAAAGGTATGGTGACCATTTTTCAAGAATCCTCTTGTTTTTTGAATCCCATGAACTCCATAAAGAACCTATGAATTGTGAAGCACCCATATACGTGGCCATAAGATTTGTGAAACCCCTCTCTTGGGCCTCTACATGTTTCCTCCCTTCAGTTGAATCCTTTTCGGAAATTTTCCTTTTCTGGGGCCCCACTCCAATCTATAATTGGTTCAACTACACATCAAGTCCCTATGTGACCAGTGGATCTCATTTTTATGGCCCACTCAACTTCCAGTGTAGCACCACACTCCCAAATTCCTCTTTCTTCTCATCATAGGTACACTAAATCCCATTTCTTCCCTGCAAAACCATGTTAACATGGACCACTTGAATGACCACTAATTCTAATTTTTTCAACATGTAATTTACAAATCTGTTCCACTCCTATAGGAGCATGGGTATTTTTTATGTATGCCAAAGGGGAAAGAAGTGAGTCGCACACATTCGAGTTGTATGATATAGAATTGTCTAGTCCTTACGTCCTCAACACATGATGTTAAACTGTGTCATTTCCCTATAAAATAAAAGAAGGATTCTATATATATGAGTGGTATGGGATAGTCTCCCCACAGCCTACACTCACATAGAATTTGATCCTCCTCGGTCATCTTTCATTCATAATACCCACATCTTCTCCCATTTGTACTTCTTTCACGACACGAGCATTAGTTATACAACATTATTTTTTTCCCACATTGAGCATAACTCACGTGGTCTTAGAGATTAGTGGTGATCAAAAATTCCACCCAATCTCAACTTCACCCTATGGAAAACTCCTATTCATAATCCCTAATGATACAAAACCCATGGGCCTCTTTCCAAGTGTATTCCCCAACCATTAAAACTATAAGGGATTTGATCCCAAATTAAATGGGATACATAGGAAGCCTCCCTGAGGTCCCAACCCAAAATTACAAATACAACCTGGTTTTATCTAGTTCACATCCCTGATAAGATCATGCCTCTCATATGGGAAACCAATTCTCCACTAGGTCCCTCAGGAATCTCAATGCGTAATCCCCACACAAAATCCAATAAAAATACATCCTCTCTTGAAGGGAAGCATTCACGTGAAATCCCTATACCCCCACATCAATTATACATTTGCAACATGAGAATCCTTACCAGATGTCATTAAAATACATTGATTGATCTTGTCTCAAGTCCCCAAACTGAGGCATCAAACTTTGTGGGTTTTTATCCCCATCTTCAAAATTGGGTACATAGGAAACCTCTATGTGGTCCAATTCCGACCAATGGTAAAATTAGGATCTCCCTCATTGGTATGTACCTCTATAATCTACCCCAATGTCTATTTCGATAAACCTTTATTGGTGTAGAATCTTCCCTTCATGGGACCCCCAAGTCCAGTTACACAAGGCATTTTGATCTATCAGTTGATAAACCTTTCATCCCCCCCCCACCAAGGATGTACCTCCCATATCCATCCTAAGGGGTGTTCCAATAAATGTTCATGGTGCGACGCCTTCAATTTCTAGGAAACCCCTAGGATCTAACTTCATCGATCATTCTAATCTATCAATCGATAAAAACATTAGGTGATCCCTCTTAGGGATGTACCACATTCATCCACCCTAAGGGGTGTTCTAATAAACCTTCATGGTTTGGAATCTTCCATTTATTGGATCACTTCTAGATCTGCCTCCATGGGGAATTCTATTCCATCCATCAGTAAACTATTTCGGTTCTCCCTCCTTGGGATGTACCTCCCAAATCCACTCCAAGGTGTGTTCCCATAAACATTCATAGTGTGAGATCATCCCTTTATGGGACACCCCCCAAGATCTTCATCTACTGGGAGTTATAATCCATCAATCAGTAAACCTTTCATATGCTCCCTCTAAGGGATGTACCTCCCTGATCAACCCTAAGGGGTATTTCGATCAACCTTCATGGTGTGACATCTTCACTTTATGGGACACACACCCCATGGATCTACCTCAATGGGGAATTTTGTTCCATCCATCGATAAACTTCAAGGTGTGACATCTTCTCATACTTAGATGAAACTCCTCGATCTACCTCCATGGGGGATTCTTGTTCAATCAACATCATCTTCACAGGATATTAAACTCATTCCCCAATCTATCTTAGCCAGACATTATGATCTATCTCTAGAAGATTTTAAACTAAAGACCTGAACCCAAATACATACGTCGCCAAAAAATGTGATTCCTAAGATTAAATACTTAGGAGATATGATGCCATGGAATCATATAAGTCATGAAAAACATTGTATTATTGAGTTTAAATCCTTCGAAGATATATTCCCCTGGCCTTATATACCTCATGATCGACACGGGATGCCTTAGGTTCTATGGATAATAAACCTCCATTATATTTCCTCCCAAAAGGAAGAATAAAGGGGTCCAATGTCCCTATTATCTAGATATTCAAGTGATTCCTAACATGACTATTCTCATGACCGAATGTTTTTTCCCTATCAAGACCAACAATAATATCCATAAATAAGTAGTGTAGTTAACCTACATCTACAAATATATGGAAACCAGAATGATTTCTAAGAACATGAATTAACTCTATGAGGGATAATTAGAAAAGGCGATGAGTTCTAACAATGAATCCATGGAAGGAGGAATTGACATCTCATCCACTTTTTTTGATCAAGGAGCAAACATCACTGTTGATAGTGATGAAAGTCTTCCACCTTTGGAAATTGGGAATGCAGGGAAAAAGAGAAACTAGCATTCATTGACCACGTGTAGATGTGTGAGTGATTGTGGTGAAATATTCATAAATATTAATAATATATCATTTCATTGGGGTAGTGTATACACCACACAAAAGAAGAAAGTTTTAAATTTTCATATGTCTCCCAAAAATAAAAGTGAGATAATAAATTCCTTACCATAAGTCTTGATTTAATTCGTTCACATTCAACCCTTATATATAATAAATATATGTTTATTATAAATATATTTAAAACCAATAATTATATATATTATACAATATATTATTTTATTATCACCTTTTATTGTCTATTTATTAATAATTTCATGTCAAAGTCACGTTTCAGGTAATAACAGAACTTTTTCATGTATGTTTTGATTTTTTATTTATAGTTATCTTAATTTGATCATGGTTATATCATATATTTAATTTTAAAAATTATATAAATTTCATAAATATTAATTATATTTTTTTTAGAATAATCCATATGTTTTTGAGTTATAAAATAAAATACACCATTTATGGAGATAGTAGGTCATACGTATGCATAAACGTTCTTTCCATTCTATAAAAGGATTGAAAGAAAGAAATTTAAATAATATATTACCATTATAGAGTCATTTTTAGGTTATATATATCATATATTTTCATTAAATTTGACTTTATTAACTTACATATAATGCGTGAATGAATGTCATTGCATCACAAGGCAGAAGTTTGTCCTACACATGAACGATGTTAATATATTCTCACGAAATAGAAATTAATAATGAACATGTAATATTATTATTAAATAATAATAATTATATCATCAATTTCATATATTAAAAATAAATCCATCATTATAATTTCTATGTGTTATGGGGATGGAAACTGAATAACATCGGTTTGCAAGGAGGTAGTCTGTCGTACACACGAATGATTATTTCATAACGCATTTAATGAAAGAAGAGAATGATTTTTTATGAAATTAACATTATAACATATAATCATATTAATTTTAATTTTTTTTATTATATAATATTGTTTTCATAATAATTTTATGAGAAAGAGGAATAATGAAAATAAAATGCTTGATTAGGGATATTACCCCTTCTTCAGACAACTATTTTTGGTTGGCCCCAAAATGATTCATAGGGTGGTTTTGTGACCAAAATAAGGATTATATGATGATTTGGTTAATTGAGGAATTTATTTGGGTGGGTATTCTTCAAACAAATATGTTTTTGAAGAGTGGATAGGAGATGAGATGGGGTGACATATTATAAGTGAGGTGAGGGGCACACTTGTAATTTTAAAAAATAAAATGGTGTACCCACATTGTTTACATTCCACAATGGTATAAAATGAACCATTACCTTTATTATAAGATATAAGGTCGAAATATGGATATAAAATGGGGTTTTTACATGTTTTATGTCATTTTTAACCCTTATCATTTTAGTTAAACCCCTAGAAACCCCATCTTCACCTTAATAGTTATAAATATATTTTTTATGATTTTTACTATTAACTATAGTAAAAAATCATGTTGAAATTATTAGATAATATAAATTATTGTTATTAAAAAATGGAATCTATTTTTTAAAACTTCATTCATATAAGTGGAAAATTTTAATTTAAAATTAAAAAGTAGACAGGATAAGAAATCAATTTTCCAAAGATAAAATGTTCACAAGATTAAACTGATTTTATATAAAAATTCTAATTTTAAATGATTATAATAACCTAAATACGTTTAATAGAAATATAATTTAATTAATATTACCTTTAAAACAATCCAAAAATATTTTGGATGTTTTTAAATACATCAAATGGAATAAAAATTCTTAATTAAAACATATATGTTCCACTATCAATCAAAACGTTTATATTCTCAAAAAATTATCAAAACTTCAACCCAATATAATTGTTATAAAAATATTTAAAAAATTAAGTTCTTTTCAAAATATATTTTCTAAAAGTGGAAAAAATAATTTTAAAATAAGTTCAAAAAAGGTGACAAAACCACTTTTAAGAACAATACATTCTTAAGGGTAAAAATGGATTTATACATATCTATTTTATAGAAATTACATAAAATGAACGTAAAAAATTTGACTTAATATAAAATATATAAATTTCAATAAAATAATTCTCTAATAATTATTATATTAATTTATT
Organism: Viscum album; assembly: GCA_963277665.1. NCBI lineage: Eukaryota > Viridiplantae > Streptophyta > Magnoliopsida > Santalales > Viscaceae > Viscum > Viscum album. The sequence continues at coordinate 345,753,827 of OY728156.1, forward strand.
AAGTTATAACATTATTTAGCACATAAGAATAGTTTTATAGAAATTAAATTCCTTGATTTTCATATAGTTTTTTTTTCTTCTATAGTTTATTGGGAAGAAATAAGTCATTTTCTATACAAGTGTATAACACATCTATTTTTAATTCATTTATTCCTATTAATATCTTGCATTATTATGGTTAGGTGATAAATATCATGATAAATAATAATAATATCGTAATAGTATGTCACATTTTATTTAAACATGGTGTTGTGTTTAATGTATCTACACTCAATTTTATGTGTAACACAAGATATACACAGTGTTTCATGTTACATAGGCTAAACTCAGGGTTTAATGTATCACAAATTATAGAAAATATTAAATTTATTTAAAAAAATTATTTCAAAAAATCTCAGGCCATCACACATATCATTTAAGGATTATCCACCTGAGTGATTATCCAATTTCTAACGCCATGACCACCAACAGAACAGGAACAAGAACTCAGAAAACATCCTGGATTGTACATGGATTGAGTTGTATGAAATCTATATCAAACCCTTATTTACTAGATGTTCGAAATACACCTTGAATTCATCATTATATTTATTCGAGGAAATTATGGGTGATCCCAGTACTAGAAATTTCATTCTCCTATAGTGATTTAGCTTTCTCAGAGAAACTTTGACTCCTACCTAAGTAGTTATAGTAATACCCTAAGATTTTGTATAATATTTATTTTAAATATATTTAATCTTAATGATATTTTTAAATTCATGGAAAACTGATTTTATCAAGAATTACATGAAACAATGATTTTATCATGCATTATATGAACCACTGAGTATATCTTGCTTGACACATAACACCGAGTTTAAACAAAACACCATTTAAAATTAACATATATTTATTATTTGATATAATATTTATCACATTACCATTTTAATGTCATATATAAATAGGATTAACTAAATTATGAAAATATATCTCTTACATATTTACATAAAATTAATTCTTTAGTATCAAATTAATAAGATATGAAAATAAAAACTATTTTAAAGGAAATGTTTTCTTAAAAATTATTTTTATTCACCCCAAATAGTTTTACCATAATAAATTAAACTAATAATTTTTTGATAACTATTTAAATTAATTTAATATATTGTATACTCAATCAAAATTTTAATATTCATCAAATTTGTTTTCTATGAAATAGATAAGAGTAATAAAATTTTATGTTTGAAACTGTATTATTATAAAAAAAGTGTTTTTTCTCATTTTGTGCACATATTTTAAAATCAATTATTTATAATTTTTAAAAATTTATTAAAAAAAATAAACATCAACTTTGAAATTATTGTTTGGGATAATTTTAGAGAATTATTTGAGAAGATAAATTTTTCGATGCATAACAAAAAATAAAGGTTTTTTAAGAATTTTCATTTCTTTTAAAGAATTTAAAAAAATAGAAATTTTATTAATAAACTAATAAATGAAATATTTGTAGAATTATAAATCCATTAATTCAATTTAATTTTTTTTACTAATTTTCATATTAAATTTTAATATAAAACCTTTTTAAGCATTTGCACATTTTCTCTTTGGAAACCGCTTTCTTATCGCGTCTATGGGTTTAATTTTAAATTAAATTTTTTTATTATTCTCAATGTAATTTGGAAAAATAGATTCCAATTTTTGAATCATAATAATTTATATTATATAATATTTTCAAACTAATTTATTAATATAATAAATACATAAAACACAAGAAAAATATTTATCATGGTTATAGTGAAAATTGGTTTACCAAGGGTGTTAAACAAAAAACATAAGGGTTAAAAATGACCCAAATAAATTCCAAAACACTTTTTATTTAAATACTTAGACATTAAATTTTTTATGTTCTATAATATTATATTTTTAATCCTTTTAGAATTAAAAAAACATGGTAAAACCTTTTTCTTTTCCAAAATTATATGTTTCCTAGTAACCTCACTTATAGAAGGCCATCACCTCTTTTCACCCCTTCACACCTTCCAAAGTAATTGTTTCATCCTATATCATTCAATATTACTACCTTAAATCCATTATATAATTATCAAATCCTTATTTTTTTCAGAAATCTTACCAAATAATCCTTTCAGTTCAAACCATAAGAAGTTGTTCGAATAAGAGGTAATGTCCCTAACCGAGAGATTTATTTTATTTCATCCTCAAACTCCTTCAGTTATTATTAAAACATTATGATATAAAAACTTTATTATATTAAATATAATGATATTTTTTTATTTTGTGTTCATTACCTAAAACCATATCATATTCCATCAAATGGGTTATTAATTCATTATTCATGTGTACAACAGACTGCAGCCTCACGAACCGATGCTATTAGTTATCCATCACCACCAATCACTAATAGATATAATGATGAATTTATTTTTAGGATATTATATCTATGTTATTATTATTATTTAATCATTATATCACTTATTCATTCTCGCCTTCCATTCTGTGGGAAGACAATAAAATCTTTCGTGAGTACGGCATATTACTTCCTTGTGAAGTGATGTGATTCGTTCTTTATTTACATAAAAGGTAATAAGGATGGTTTTATTGAAAATATTCGAAATATGTGACATAAAAATTATAATATAATTTTTTCATATTTCTTACCTTTCATTATTTATTTATTCTATGAAAATGGAAACAATGTCCATGCATATGTATTGCCTACCATCTCCATGAACAGTGTATTTCATTTTGTAATTGTATCTCTTATGGATCACTTGGAATACATGTATAAAAATATATATATGATATTTATATAATTTTTGAAATTATTTATATGATAATATAATGATAATATTAATAGTATCAAAAATATAAAATCAAATTATACACTAAAAATAAAGCATTTATTGCACAAAAGGTGACTTTAACATGGCATTCTTAATAAATTGGTAATAAATGGTCATAAGGAAATCATGTATCAAATGAAATATATAATTATGATTATTTAAAAGATATATATGAAACAAATATTTATTATATTGTAGTTTTGAATTTTTATAAAGGAATTTGTGACTTTTAGTAAAGGATTTATAGTCTCTCTTTTATTTCTGGGAGACATATGTAAATTCACCACTAATTTATTTTGTGTGGTGTATAAGTGTATTTCTTTGATATGTTATATCATGAATCTAATTCATATAATTATATTTAATGTTTCATTTTATGTTATTATTTATTGTTATTATACATTAAAGGATTACTAAATATTTAAGGGATTATTGTGTCACTTTTTACTTTTATGAGACACATTCTATATTCACCACCTATTCACTTTATGTGATGTATATAATACCTAAGAATTTATTTTATGATTATTATCCTTGATACATATACTAGGAACTTATATTATTTTATGAGGTGTATATACAACACCTTTGACATGTAAAATAACTAATTAATTTATTATCAAGATATTTTAAGTTCAATTTAAATTTTATAATTAATTTTTCTTACGATTAAATATTAAAAAATTGGTAAGAGTTTTAGGATACAATCTCATTATTTATTGGAATTGATTATGATTATGTTTATGATGATGAAATATTATTATCCATATCTCTATAAATTCATAAATATTATCTTATATTTATGTCATGAGAATATATTTCTCATTATTTTATTCTCTTTTTTACTCAATAGTTTAAAATACTTTTAAAAAAAATAATCTTTAATTCTATCTTCTGTCGAAAATAGTTTTTCTTCCAAAACCTTGTCTCATAAAAATGTATTAATTTTTTTTAAATTATCCAAAATGATTTACTAAATAAATTTTCTATCATTATTTTATTTTAAAATTTCTTAATGTAATTTTAATTTCATTTTACAAACAATTTTGATTTAGCTTTTACTGAAAATGTGCAAAGAATCATTATTATAACATGTAAGAAATGAATGTAATTTAATGTCTCCATGACCATTATTTTATTTTATTATTAATTTATATGTTTTAAATTTTATTTTGAAGGAATATTATTTTCAATATGTTTAAAGTTTTAAAAAAGTATTTTTAAATTAGAGATGATAATTTTATTATGAAATATTTTAAATTATCTTTAAAGATTCATTCACATGTTTCAATTATTATTTTCATAGAAACAAATTTTCAAAAAGTTTTCTATTTTAAAAAAAATTAAATATAAGAAGGTAAATTTTCTTCCAAAATTTTTTTAAATGATCTTATAGACTCCTTTATAATGCTAAAATATTATTTTCAATGAAAAATATTTTTAAAAAAATTAATTTTTTTTATAAAGATTGATTTTCCAAGAAAGGTAATTTTCTTTAAGAAATTATTTAAATAATATTCCAAAATTATTTTCCATATATGTTTACATTCATTGATGTTTCCTATGACTTTATAGGTATATAAACTAAGGATATGATTCTTATTCTCTCTCTATATGGTTTTTTTAAGATGGAATTATGTTTATGAAACATCTTTATCTTCCATGGGTTATACTATGATGATATTCTTCTGAGAGTCACTTATTTTCATGGTTCATGCTATGATGAAATGATTAAATTATTATGAATCCACTCACTTTTTCATAGGTTATAACATGATGAAATGTTCATGAAACACATTTTATTTCTTGGGTTATGGTATGATTAATGTTTTATGATCCTATATAAAACATGAATATAATTTTTATTATGTGATGGGTGGGACCTATATCTCCCTCAAATTATTTGGGTAAATATTTATATAAAATGATATATATTGAATAATAATGTGGCATGAACCCTGTTTAGTAAGTTTATTTTCCTGATATTATGTTCTTGGGAGTGTACCTTTTCTACTATGATGGTTTTGGGTGTGAATCCATTACACTGTGATATCATAGTTAGTGACCCATTGATACTATAGAAATAATTGTTTTTCTTATTTTTATGCAACAACTCTATATAGTATTCCAATGTTATGCTCTCATGGATCATTTTCTTTGATTTCCTTTTGATCTATTTCTTATGAACTTCTAATCCTTATTCATTGACTAAAGATTAAAATATTTCATATACAGGATACTGTTAATAAATGTTATTCTCATTTTCTCATACCCTTACACTCATTTTATTCCTAATAATCTCATTTTTTTACAATTACTAAGCATATGAGTTCCCTATTTATTATATTTCCATTGCACAGATTATGAAGAATGTTTTTAGTAGGGTGTTTTTTTTAAATATTACTAAAAGGGGATATCTTTATTAGGGACGTTGAAGATATTTTTCAAAATTTGAATATTGTGTATTGAGTCTCCAAATACATTATACCTTTATTACCCTCAATATTGTGTTTTTCTAATTTACTAAATATTCGTCTAAAAATATGTAATATTTATGTACAAAAATACAGCATAGTTATATTTTGTATCATAAGACAACTTTATTTATTATTTGGAAACTAGGATGATATAAATTTAGTGATATCTCTAAGTGTATGTATTAGGATAAGTCTAATGATGTGTCAATGTATAGGAAAATGTCATGTAATTTTAGTAAAGGATAGATTTAGTGGTTTTCAAGAAATTAAATCCATATTGGGATATAATAAGTTGATATAGCTCTCCAATAGAGGTACCTATGGATAATTTCTCTAAAAATTCTATAATGATCTATACTCAATCACCATCTGATGCATGGAAAAATTGATTATTTCAAAACTAATTTGAAATTCTTGGGGATAATACATAGAAATTTGAAAACTTCATATGAATCATCAAGAAGTACTTAAATAGATAATGAATGTGAATGATTTATGTTTGGCCTAAGTTGACATATATTTAAAATAATGTGTCATGATATATATACATGATAGGTTATTTTTTATTATTATTCGATTTCCCACTATGAATAATGTTACTCACACTATTCTTATTTGTTTTAATCAATGGAGGGAACAAGAAGGAACTGAATTAATGTTGAATGTGATATAATATGTGATAATGATAAATAAAAATGGATGATGATTTATCTGAAGGATATTATGGTTATTCATAATAAGTAATCTCAATATATAATTAAGAATATTAACCATAAAAAACAATTAAAACTCCCAAAGAAGTGAAGGATGTATTTTTTTATATTTTGCTGGAGGAGACCATAGGGAAAGAAGTTTTGGTTTCCAATATATAAATATTATGGGAACAAGAACCCAAGTATATATCTTCAAGGAAAGTAAATATGTTTTTATTTATAAAATAAAGACATGAAGAATTTAATTATTGAGTAAAATGAAAAAAAAAATTAATTAAATGGATTAGAATACATTCATACCAAAGATATCATCGATGGTTAAATGTTTGAAATGTGAAAAGTTTTGGCATTAAGTAAATTGATGTCTTATTGGTAAATATCATTAAGAGAATCATTAATGTGGTATGAGTAATGGTTATACTATCTATGACAAGGAGACTAGAAATTAAATATGAAAGTTTGGGCTATTATAAAATTATTTTTTATATCAAATATGAAAATAATGATTAAATTGAGTATTATGAACGTAAATATTTGATTCATATATCATATTATAGGATATAGGTATTAAGGAATAACATGATTATTCCTAGTTTATGGTTAGATATGGAAGTGGGAAGGATGGTGTTTTTATGTATTAGAATTCAAGAATTAAGTTATATGAATCATGAAATATATAATGATTGTTCAGTATAATGTTTTCCTTAAGGATTAGAAAATATATGTTCAATGGTGTTGATGAACTATAAAAGTTATTTAATGGAAAGGTGGTTTTTTCATGAAGTGATGATATACCTTAATAATTTCTTGATCTAAAGAAAATGGCGTTCAATTAGGATAAATAGATTATTGATGTTGATAAAGTAAATTTGATAGAATTAATGACCTTGAGATTGATAAATGATTTGTCGAAAGTTTTTTATTATATCATAGATAGAGCTTACAAATTTTATAGATGTGTGGAATATATTAAATACTTTTTTCAAATCAAAGGAAGGGGAAGCATTCATGTTTTCAATGAGGTTTTGAGGTAATTCTTATTATTATCAAGAATTGGTAGAATATATGACCGAGGTATTGACATATTTCAAATTTGACCATTAATAGGTACATAATGATATTGGGAAGATTAATTTAAATTTTATTTTTTGAAATTTAGTGATCATATTTATAAATATTTAATTTTGGAAGGTTTACAAGGTCAACTATTTATGGAATGGTTTAAGTTGAACTTTGGATGAGTTTTTAATGATTAATTTATTACCATAGAATTTAAATATATATGCATATTAGATAACTTGTTCTAACCCATTTCTTATGAAGACAACTATAGATAGAATGAATTATATAAAATTTTGTTATACATTGTAGGACATGTTAGTGTTTCAGGAATAAAAAATTCATTTACAAATCATAGAGTAAAATAAGAAGTCAAAATGGTTTTAAGCATAACAAAAGGAAGATATTACGCATATGAAATGTAATTAATTCAACTAATTGTATCTTCTCATTAAAATTACCCAATATTAGAAAGTATATTGAAATAAAATGTAAAAAAATTACATTTACTTCTAATGAATGAATTTCATTTTCACATATAATTTATTTATGGATTTGTGGTCTCTAAATTTCTTCTGACCATGTTGTCAATCACTCTCCATCATTATTTGGGTGTTATTTTTCTCTTCTATGTACATGATTTCACATCCCACCAATATCCTCCTACATATAAACTAAAATATGTGTTATTTTAGATGATCTTAATGTATCCTTTTATCTTAATTGAATAGGAATTTTTATGAACCCTTTTTAAAAATTGGTTTTCCAACAAAATTATTTTTAAATGTTAAACCGATATTTAATAAGCACAAGTTCAAATTTCCAGGATTAAATTTATTTAAGGGGGTATAATTTAAAACACTAATATTTTTTGAAACATTTTTTAATATAAATTTTTTTTTTGATATTTTTCATTACATAAAACACAATGTTAAGAATTAATTACATGAAATTTAAAGTTTAGATTGTGTTACATGCACCATTGAGTGTATCTTGAATCACATGAAACACCAAATATAAATGAATCATGACATACTATAAAAATATTATTATTATTTAATATGATAGTAATGATGTAGACATTGGAATGTTGATAATGAATAAATATTAAATAAATAATGAAAATATATTTTTTACATGTGTATATAAAATGAATTCTTTGGTGACCAATTATTTAGAAATGAAAATGAAAAATATTTTAAAATAAATGAAATCTTTTTCAAAAAATATATTATCATGTTCATAAATGTGTTTTACCTCTAAATATGAAACAGGTCGCATTTTTTGAATAAATTAAATGAAATAATATACATCATATATTTATTCAAATTTTTAACATTCAACATATGATTTTTTCTAGATATCTATTTAAATAAATCAAATATTATGCTTAAAACTTATTTTTTAAAAAAGTTGTTTTTATTCCTTTTTCAAACATATTTTAAAATTAATTATTTATAATTTTAGAAAATTACATTGAATAAATAAACATAATTTTTTAAATAAGCGTGAAAAAATTATCATTGGGTGAATTTGTTATAACTTTATGAGAGGATAAATGTTTTAAAGAACTGTGAAAGGTACTGGTTTTTAATAAGAATTATTATTTATTTTATAGAATGTAAAAACATAAAAAAAAAGTAAGATATTATTAATGGTAAAATTAGATCAATTATATATAAATTAATCCAATTAAGATCATTTTAATCTTTTGTTTTGAATTTTAATATAAATACATTTTCAACTTTGGAACATTTTCTCTTTGAGAAATTGTTTTCTCATCTGATCTAATGGTTTAATTTTAAATTAAAAATTATAACTTTTGTAAATATAATTTGAAGAAATTGATTAAAATTAGATTAATAAAAACTTATATGATATAAAAAGGTTATCTTAATTTTTTACCAAGATGAATACAAAAAAAAAAGAAAAACTTATTTACTGTTGTTAAGGTGAAAATTAGTTTAATGAGTGTAATAAACTAAAACAATATGTGTTAAATATGACCCAAAACTTATCCAAAACCACATTTATCTCCATATATGGAAGTAATTTCTTATATTATGAATAATGTTTCATTTTTTTATTCTTTTTCAGGAAAAAAACATGGGTACATTATTTTCTTATCATACATTACAAGTAGGTCACTCACCTCAATTATAAAAGGTTACCCACACTTCTATCCTTGTCAAACTTCTAAAACCCATTTTTTTGGAACATTACATACCAAATAATGTCACTACATACCTTATTAATCATATATGTTTTATTTTTTTTCCTAAACCAAACATATGAAGCCTTTTGGTGTAATCCAAACGAAGTTGTTTAAAAAAGAGGTAACATCCCTAACATAGTATTTTATTTTATTTCTTCCTCATACTCCTTAAATTATTTTAAAAAATGTTAATATAATAACCAAATAATTTTAAAAATACTTAATTTTTTTTATGTTAAGTTAATTACATAAAAAAATCTCATCTTCCATCAAATCTGCTACGAAATCATCCCTTGCATATACAGTGGACTACCACCTCACAAACTGATGTTATTCTTATTCCATAAATAACTCTCATTGGGGGATATAGTAAAGGATTAATTTTTTATAAATTGTATTTATTATATTATTCTGCTTATGGAATCACTATATCACATTTTCCTTTTTTTTAATTTACATTCCATTAGAATACAATATTGTCATTTGTATGTACTAAGGACTAATACCTCACGAAGCGATGTGATTCGTTCATGCTTTACATTAAAGGTAATAAAAATGATTATAAAGAAAATATTTGATATATATTATAAAAATTTGATTTTTAAATTTTAACATACTATTTTCCTTTATTTATTTCTTTTTTTTTTTTTGTAAAATGGAAACAATGTTCATTTGTACATACAACCTACCATATATATGAATGGTTTATCTTATTTTATATATGTAAATATTGTATATTAATATAAAAATATTTATACAAATTATATATTATTTTCATATAATTTTTAACATTCTATAGACGATTTAATCATGATAAAAGTAAGAGGACCAAAAATAAAAAATCAAAACATACACAACAGGGAAACCAGTTATTTCTTGAAACATGACTTTAACATTACATTTTTAATAAATGGGAAATAATAGTTCAATAATATATCATATATGGTATAAAATATATATATACATATATAGTAAATTTATATTTATCATATAGTAGGTCATAATGTGTATGATATTAATGGTAAAGGGTTTCAAGTCTCTCTTCTATTTCTGGGAGACATATGAAAATTCCCCACTCATTTATTTTTTGTGGTGTATATAATTACCCTTTGATATGTTATATAATTAATATAATTATTTTCATTATATTCAAATTTTTATGTTATTTTATTATTTATTTGGGATTATGATACAAAATATTACTAATGTGGTAGTGGATTTCCATCTCACTTTTTTCTTTTGTAAGAAAATGTTCATATTCACAAACTACTTATTTTAGGTGTTGTATATATTTCCCATTAATATATTTTATGATTATTATCTATAAAATTATTGGTTATTAAATATCAATTTTATGATCTCTATTTCATGGGGTTTATGATTTTAAAGATACCCTAAAGGTAACGGATTTTTATGTGAATTTTACTTCTTTATGACATATGTCATGTTATAGATCTATATTCTATTATAAGGTGAATATAAATATCATTTAACATGTAATATCATAAATTTATATATTATCATAATATTTTATGTTTTATTTAATTTTATTCCTTCTTGTTCCTTACGATGCAATGTTACCAAAGGGGTAAGAGTTTTATGATACAATATATTGTTTGTTGGGATTATTTATTATTATTTTTATGATGATGAAATATTATAATCCATATCTCAATAAACTCATTAATCATATTATCACTTCATTGTGTCATGACAATACATTTTTCCACTCATTTTCCTCTCCTTTTTTACTCAAGAAACAAAAATAATTTTTTTAACAATAATCTTCTCAATTTATCTCTTTGGTTGAAAACTATTGTCATGAAAAAACAAGTTTTCCAAAAATTTGTTTAAAATTATTTATCATTTTGAATTTTTTTTATTAATTTCATTTTTACCTAGGATTTAAAAGCTTTAAATTTTTTGAAGGGAATATAATTTCCATTTTTCAAATAATTCATATTTTACTTTTACTAAAAATGTGAAAGGAATCAATGTTTTAACATGTAAAACATGAATAGAATATCCCATAATCAGGACCACTATTTTATTTTAGGATTCATTTATATATTTTTATGGCTATTTTAAAAGAAAATTACTTTCAAAACGAAAATATTTTTTAAATAAAAATTCAATGTAGAAAGCATATTTTCATTAATAAATATTTTAATTGATTTTAAAATATTCCTTTATAAAATTAAAATATTCCTTTCAAATAAAATTATTTTAAGATTGGTTTTTGTTTAAGAATGCTTTTCCAAAAGAAGAATGAATGTTTTTCTTAATATATATTTTCAATCGTTTTTAAATATTCCATTATAAGTTTAAAAGTTTATTTTCAATAAAAATAATTTCCAAAATATTTAATGAATTTTTATATTTAAAAAGTTATTTTCAGAGAAAAGTTATTTTCAGAGAAAAGTTATTTTCCTCATGAAATATTCTAAATTATCATTACAAATAAGTTTCAATATAATATGACATATTTTATTTTTACATATTCCTTACTATGGATATGAATAATGGATACCATTTTTATTCTATCTATAATTTTTTTTTGAGAATTATGATGATTATGAAACCTGTTCTTCATCTATGGGATACACCATGAGGATATTATTATAAAACTGGATTCATTTCATAGGTTATTATATGATTAAATGATAGAATGATTACAAAACCTATATATTTTCTATTGGTTTCATATGATGAAATGTTTATGAAACTCTTTTCATTTAATGGGTTATGATATGATTAATGTTTCATGATATTTAGGAACACATAAGTATGATTTTCATTATGTGATAAGAGGGACCAATATCTCCCTCCATTGCATTGTTTAATGATTTATATCTCATGAGACAGACAGAATAGGAATGGGGAGTGAACCGGGTTTAGTAGGGTTATTTTACTGCTATTATGGTCTTAGAAGTGAACATTAACTACTATAATGGTTTATAGAGTAATCTCAATCCACTATGATAGACTTGAAAGTAATCCTTAACAACTATGGAATTTAATTTTTATATTTATGTGTATGCCACAATTTTATATCTTATACCAATGTTATGCAGTCATAGATCATGTTTTTTATTTCATGATCCATGACCTATGAACTCCAAATATTTATTCCATGACTTTAGATTATGATCTTTTATATATATGGGATTGTTTTAAAATTTTATTCCCATGTTCTCAAATATTTATGCTCATGTTATTCTTGATTATATCCCTCATTTTCCCTTACTGATCATATGAGTTCCCCCTTTCTTATAATTCCTTTTCCCATGTTATGAATAAATTTTTTAAGTAGGTTATGTTTGTGAAGGGTACTAAAGGGGAAGACCTTAATATGGGATTTTGAAGATATTTTAGAAAATTATAAGACTGCATACATAGTGTCCAAAGTCACTATAAATTTACGATCCTCAATCATGTTTTTGTGTAATGTAATGAATATTATTCGAAGAAGATTTAATATCTATGTATAAAAAACATGGGTTTTTATAGTTGGTATCAGATGATAGGATTAGTTGTCCTTTGGAAACTATTATAAGAAAAATTTATTGAGATCCATAAGGACATGTCTAAGGATAAGTCTAAGGATGAGTTAAATTTTATGAATATGTTATGGACTTTTGGTAAAAGATAGAGTGAGTAGATTCTAATAAATAATATCCTTATTTTGATACTAAAAATGGATGTGGATCTTGAACCGATTGACCTAGGGATAATAAATACAAAAAAAGAATTGAGATGGAATTTATCAACACCTGATGAATGAAAATGGGCCATACTTTAAACCAAGTTTGTCACTTTTGGGGGACCTTCTTTTGAAAATTCACAAACTACATATGAATAATCATGATGGATATAAATAAATGATTACTTTGAATGATCAAGGTTAAACCTAATTTTTAATTAATTTAAAAAAAATCTTGATTTAGAAATACTGTTGGTTATATTTTATGATTACTTTCTCCCACTATGGATATTGATACTTACACTATGTTTTTTGGTTTTAGTCAATGGTGTGAACCAGAAGGAATTATATTGACATTGAATGTGATAAGAAAACGTTTTTGGAGAAAAAATTGGGATGATAACTGGAATGAAGAATTTTATGATTTTTTTCAAATCAATTATCATGATAAAAGATTAACAACATTCACATTAACCAACTCTCGGACACACCAAAGAATAAAATTATATAGTTCATCGAGTTTTCATGTGGTGGAGTCCATGGAAGAAAGATTATTTAGTTTCTTATATGTATAGAATGTGGAATGAATCGCCCAAGTGAGTTTCATAGAGAAATAGGATGTTGTTTTGAGTGTGTAAAGGGACACAAATAAAGTAATTAATGAGGAAAAATAAAAAATTTATTTAATATAATAGATGATAATAATATTATCCTTAACATATCATTAATGGTTGAATGTTTCAAATGTTTAAAGTATGTGATTTATGTCATTTGATTTAAAAAGGGGAATGATCATGAAGAAAATTAGTAAGGTGGTATGGTTAATGGTTATATTGTTGATGATTTGGTGACAATATTACATATGAAAGGTATAAGTTGTTTTAATAGTAATTTTTATGATAAACATGAGAAGCATGATTAAATAGATTATGATGAATCCCAATACATGTTTCATATTTAAGATTATAGGAAATATGTATTAAAGAATAATATCAGGAATCCTAGTTAATAGTTGATAAGAAAGTTTTATGATTTAGGTGTTTATTTATTTTAATTCAATAATTATATTATGTTTCTCATTATGGATTTTTAAAAATATTTTTAATGATGTTGATGACCTAGAGAAGTGATTTAATGGAAAGGTGAAATTTTTATTAAGGAAAGATAACCCATAATATGTTCTTGATGTTGAAAATGGTGTTTAATTTGGATAAATAGTTGGTTTATATCTATAAAGAAAATTCAATAGTTTCGATAACTTGAGAAATGATTAATTATTTTTTAAATAATGTGGATTGTGCTATCATTGATGGAGTTTAACACATTATTATATCTATGAAATATATTCAATAATATGTGGTATTATAAAAAGACTTTGGAATAATTCATGTGTCAATTTTTTTTTGGTAATTCTGGTTATTACAACGATTTAAGAGAATCTATTTATAAGGTATTTACATATTCGAATGTGAGAATTCAAAGATACTTAATTATATTTGCAAGATTAATGTTAAAAATATTTAAAATGAATTGAAATTATATATAAATTTTCAAATTTTGAAGGTTCATATTGTTACACATTTATGGAAATGTTTATTTTGATATTTGGATGAGTTTTTAGAGATTAATGTATTACTTCTCCATATGGAGTTTAATTCATTTTAGATAACATTTCCTAACCATTTTTATGATGATTAATACTTATAATAGAATTAAATTATCATTCTATAATGGATCATGTGATCCATTTGTGCTTCAGTCATAGAAAATTCATCTTCATTTCTTGTAGAAAAATATGAATTGAATATTTATCAAAGCACAATGAAAGGATTAGATTGTTCTTATGAAATTGAATTAAATCAAGTAATTTTATCTTCTCAGGAAAATACTAAAATTTTATGAAAGGGATATTGAAATAAAATGTTAAAAATTTTCCATAATTTATAATTAATGAATATAACTTTTATCTATCATGGTTTACTAGATTTTTTTGTCATTAAATTTCACTTTACCATGTTCTCTATCACTCTCTATATGTATTCAGCTCTTAGTTTCTGACCATATGTCTATGTTTTAACTTCCCACTAATGTTCACTAATATGGAATCCAACTTATGTCTTCTTTAAGATAACCTTTACAATTCCCTTTATCCCTTTTAAAGATTAATTTTTATTAACCCTTTTTATGATATGGGACCCCACAAAGGTATTTTCAAATATAAAATCCTTTTTAACCGAGTACAAGTTTAAATTTTGTGTATGCAATTTGTTTAAAGGGGTAGAATTTAACACCCTGATATTTTGTTAAATATTTTTTAAAACAATTATATTATTTATATTTTTCATTAAACTAAACCCCATTTTAAGAATTCGTTACATGAAATTCTAAATTTATCTTAAGTTACATGCATGACTGAGCGTGTCTTTCATTACATGCAATATAGAGTTTGAAAAAAATGTGGCATACTATTAGAATATTATTATTATATAATATGATAGTTATCACCTAGACCATGGAATGAAGGGTATAATTATGATTAAATAATTTATAAAAATATATAATTTACACATGAATATAAAATAGATTCCTTGGAAACCAATTAATTAGGAATTAAAACCAATACTATAGAAAAATAAAAGAAATATTTTTTAAAAAAACTAATTTTATGTGTAGAAAGGTGTTTTACCTAAATAAATTAAACTAATATTTTTTTTGAATGATTATAATGAAATGAATATATTATATAATCAATAAAAATTTTAAAATTCACTTTTTTCTATATAAGAGATAATAATTAGTCCAATTTTATGCTTAAAAATGTAATTTTCCAAAATAAAGTAGTTTTGTCACATTTTACGAACTTATATAAAAATTAATTTCATCCAATTTAAGAAAAAAAATTATAAAAAATTAGATTATTATTTTAAATTATTATTTTAAAATTATTTTATGATGGATTCTTTATAATTTTATAAGAGATAAATTTTTCAATGAATAGTGAAAAATACTTGTTTTTATTAAGAATTGTCATTTCTTTTAAAAAATGAAAAACATATAAATTATTTTAAGATGGTTTTAAAGGTAAAATTTGTTCAATTAAATATCTATTAATACAATTTAGTTTTTTTTAATAATTTATATGTTGAATTTTGAAATAAAAACATTTTATACTTTTGAATATTTTCTCTTTGGAAAACTACTTTCTCATCAAGTATGCATGATTAATTTTGAATTAAAATTTACCACCTATATGAATAGAATTTGAAAAAAAAATAGTATCATATTTTTAATAATAAAATTTTATAATATTTAATAATTTTGACTTAATTTTCAACTATAATTAATAGTTAAAATATTAAAAATTATTTATACCAATTATGTTGAAAATTAGTTTTTTGGGGTGTTAAACTAAAAAGATAAGGGTTATAAATGAAAAAAAACTTTTTGACACCAATTTTCTAGAAATATTTCCACCTTATATATTCTATTTTTGATAATCAACCATTTTGGATATTTTTTTAATTATAAAAATGTTGGTATACCATTTTATTCTCAAACATTACAAGCATACCACTCACCTCACTTATAAAAGGCCACCCCCTCTCCTCTTCACTTCAAAAATCCAAAACAAATTAGATCAAAAAATACCTGAAAAAATTTCATAATAACTACCCTCCACTAATCCTTGAATCATTTATTTGTTCATAAATCCATCCTATGAAGACATTGGGTGCAAACCAAAAGATGTTTTTTGAAGAATAGGTAATGCCCCTAACCGAGCATTTTGTTTTATTTCTTCCTCTATCTCTAAAAATAATTATAAAAACATGATAATAAAATAAAAATATGATATTCCATATACATAGTTGTTTTAGGTTATGGTAATTACCTACAAAAAAACTCCACTTCCGTCAAATGGGTTACAAAATCATCATTTTTGTATACGATGGAATACGGCCTTAGAAATAGATGTTATTAGTTTTCCACTATCACCTCTCACATATGGATATAATGATGGATTTTATTTTTTATATTTCATATTTATTATATTTTTATTCTTTTTAGATCATTATATCACTTTTTCTTTCATGCTTGTTATTCTCTATGTATACAATAATTTCGTTCGTGTGTGCATGGGTCTACCGTCTTGCAAAGCAATGCGATTCATTCATGATCTAAGTGGAAGGTAATCAGATTGTTTCTAATGAATATAGTTGATATATATTATATAGAAATTATTATTTAATTATAATATATAATTTAAGTTTTTATTATTTCTAAACATTGGGAAAATGGAAACAACATTCATGTGTATGTACGGTATACCATCTCAATGAATGGTGTATTTAATTTTATATATCTAACACTTATGGGTTACTATAAATATTTTTATACAGAAAATATATTATATTTATATCATTTTTAACATTATGTAGATTATTTAATCATGATGAATGAAATAGGCATAAAAATATCAGATCAAAACATATAATAAAAACAAAACAATTATTTCCTAAAACCTGACTTTTATATGAAATTTTTATAAAAAAACTAATAAAAGGTCATAAGTAAATCATATAAGTTATTATATGAATATTTATGGTTTCTTAATATATTTTTAATAATATTATATTTATTATATTTGAGTTTGGAACGTGTATGAAGGAATTTTAGACTTATAGTCTGAGATTTCTGGTCTCTCTTTTATTTATGTGAAACATATGATAAATCACCACTCTTTTATTTTATGTCATTTATATACTAACACTTTTATATGATATAACATTAATATATTTATATTAATTATATTAAATGTATAATTTTATGTAATGATTTATTTTTTCTTACTATTCAAAAGATTACTAAATCCTAAGTGATTTCCGTCTCACTTTTTACTTTTGTGAGACACATGCCATCTTCACCACCAATTTATTTGATGTGGTGTATATACATAAAATGAATTTATTTTACTATTATTTTCCTTAAAATTTATGTGATTTACATATTTATTTTTTAATCTATCTTTCTTAGGGCTTATAATTTAAAATATACCCAAGGAGTGTGGTGTTTTTGTCTCAATTTTCATTCTTTGAAATATATGTCATATTATGCATGTATATTATTTTATGAGGTATATATATAGAACCTTTGACATGTAATATCATGAATTTATTTATTATAATGATATTTTTGGTTTTATATAATTTTATTCTTTCATGGGTCTTAAGATTCAATGTTTTCAATGTGGTGAGAGTTTTATGATGCAATCTCATCATTGATTAGGATTTTTTATGATTATTTTTCTAATGATGAAATATTTCCAAAAATTGTTATGAAATTTTCATTTAAGAATGTTATTTCAAAATAAAATTAATTTTATTCAAGAAATTTTTCAAATAAACATTCAAATTTAGTTTCAATTGATGATTACATCTTTTGAGGTTACATATGCCTTACTTCAGATATGATCCATGGATATCATTCTTATTAGTTATATGAATTTTTTTTATGATGTAATAATTATTATAGAACCTATTTCTCTTCAACTAGTTCCACCATTAGTAAATTATTATGAAATCTACTTCTCTTTAGGCTTTATGTTGTGATTAAATAATGAAATTATTATGAAACATGTCTCTTTTCCATTCGTTATCATATGATAAAATATTTATTAAATCCATTTCATTTTAGGTTTTGTGGTATGATGCATGTTTTATCATATCATTGCACATATACATATTATTTTAGTTATTTGAATAGTGGGAAATATATATTACTCAAATTAATTGTAAAATGATTTATATTTCCTAAGATATACATGACTGGAATGGGGAGTAAACTCAATTTATTAATGGAATTTATCTATTATGATGGTCATAGGAGTGAACTGTGATTACTATGATTGTTTGGGTAGTGAAAAAATTTCACCATTATAGCCTTGTAAGTTATCCATGGATAATATGAAATTTATTTTTTATGCGTATGTGTATACCAAATTTATTTCTTAAACTAATGTTATGTCATCATGGTTTATGTTCATTGATTTCCTTATGATCCATGTCTTATTAAGTACCACTCTTTGTTAAATAAATCTTGATTATGATATTTTATATGTACATTATGATTTTAAAATGTTATTCTTAAGTTATCATACCCTAAATATCATGGTATGCTTATATATATCTCCATTTTACACATACGGAGCAACATCTCTCACCCTTTCTTATGTTTCATTTCCCTATGTTTTGAAGAAATTTTTCAAGTAGGGTGTGTTTGTGGATATTACTAAATGGGGGATATTTATTGGATATATTGAATATATTTCATCAAATTAGAATATTGGGTACCTAGTTCCCAAAGGCACTATACATTTAAGATCCCCAGTCATGTGTCTGTGTAATATAATAAATATTCATCCAAAAAATTTAATATTTATATATGTGTATGAAAATACAGGATTGTTATAGTCAATATTATAATATATTTTTAGTTATAATTTGAAAATTATAATTAGAAAACATTATTGATATACATATGGATATGTCTAAGGATAAATCTAAAAATGATTCAATGTATAGGAATTTTTCCTAGATTTTGGTAAAGGATGGAGTGACTGATTTCCAAGAAATTACATCCCTATCCAGATAGTAAAATTGAATGAAGATCTAGTATAGTGGTATAGAAGATTAATAACACTAAAAATTAGAACATTGAGATAGAATCAATCATCACATAGTAAAAAACAATGATCCTTGATTCACACTTGGCTTGACACTCCTAGGGGACAATCATTGGGAATTCAAAAACTATTTATAAACCATCATGATGGATTTAAATAGATAATGGATATGAATGACCTTGGTTAAACAGAATGTTTCATCGATTCAGAATAATTTGACATTATTTAGACATCCTATTTGTGATTTTTCATAATTTTATGGTTTCCCACTATGAATATTGTTACTAACACTATGATTCTTGGTTTTAGTTAATGTTGTGAACCAGAAGTAACTAAATTATTTTTTATGTGATAGGAAATGTGTTGATAAGAAAAAAAATCAGATGATAACTAAGTTGAAGGATATTTTGAATATTCCTAATAAATTATCATGATATATGACTAACATCATTCACCATAATTAATTCTCAGAATCTCTAAAGAAGAGAAGGATATAGTTTATTGGGAGTTCAGGTTGAGGAGACTATAGAGAAACGAAGATTCAGTTTCTTATATGTTGAGAATGTGGGAATAAGAACACAAGTGGATGCCTTTCAAGAACTAGAAGGTGTTTTGTGTGTGGAAAATAAGGACCTAAGAATATAAATTATAGAGGGAAAATGAAAATATCAGTAAATAAAATGGATGTGAATAATGGTATCCCAAATATATCATCGAAGATTGAATGTTTGAAATATGGAAAGTATGGGATTATTTATATTGATATCATAAGGGGATTAATCATGAAGATAATCATAAATTTAGTATGATTAAGGGTTATAATATTCATGATGAGGAGACTGTGATTAAAATATTAAAGGTATCAGATGTTCTATCTGTATTTTTTATGTTAAACATGAGAAGCATTATTAAATAGAGGATGATGAATATTAAGAAATGATTCATATTTCATATTTTATGAAATATTTATTAATGAATAAGTTGATTAATCATAGTTAATGGTTTGAAAAATTTGGGATGGTTTATGTTTTTATTTATAAGAATTCAAGAAATGTGTTGTATGAATCATCAAATATAAAAGGATTATTACTTTTAAGTTTTATGTTAAAGATTTTTAAAAATAATTTGAATATTTCTAATGACTTATAAATTTAATTTAATGGTAATGTGATGTTTTTATTATGGTAAGATAATACTTAATATGTTCTTGAGGTTGATAATATGGTGTTTAGTTTGGATAAAGAGATGATTGATATGGATAATGTAAATTAGATAGTATTGACGACCTAGAGAATGATAAATTATTTTCTAAAAAAGTGGTTTATGATATAATTGATGGATTTTACAACATTATAAATCTATTAAACAAATTCAATAATATGTGGTTTTATCAACGGAATGAGGAATAATGATGTTTTCATTGAGGTTTTATGGTAATTCTTGTAATTAAAAAGATTCAAGAGAATATATGATCATGGTATTCACATATTTGGAATGTTACTATTAAGAGATACTTAATGAAATTTGGAAGATTAATTTTAATTAATTATGTGAAATATAATAGTCTTATTTTAAAATTTTTAAATTTTGATGGGTTATAATGTTAACCATTTATGGAATATTTTATGTTGAAATTTGGATATTTTTTTGATATTAATGTATTACTTCACCATGTGATGATTTATTCATATTGGATAATGTTTTTTAACCATTTTTTTGTGATTATAAGTATAGATAGAAGGAATTACTTATCATTATATTATGTATATTTTGATATGTTAGTTCTTTAGGAATAAAAAATTCATCTACATTTATTGGATTAAAATACAAAATGTAAGTTGATATAATCATAAACAAATAGTGATATTTTTCTTATGAAATTGAAGAGAATAAAGTACGTGTATCTTCCTATGAAAACTCCCTTGCATTAGGAAAATTAGCTTGAAATAAAATGGTAAGCATTAACCTTCAATTTGATGAATGAATGGACTTTCCATCAATTGTCACAATCCGTCCTAATGGGGCATGCGCCATAACTCCCCAAGCCCGCCTCCAATAGGCCAGAGGCTAGTGACTAGCACCAAGTAGGAATATTACTAACATGGGAGGCATTGCCTAAGAACCTGTACACATGAACACATATCCAAGCCCATAAATTCTGAAATGTAAAAATTACTAAGGAACAAAAATGCATGCATACAACTAAACCCAACCAACAGAGTACGATGGAAAGTAAAGTACTGAAAGTAAACTGGGCCAGAATACGAGCCCCCCAAAAACAAGAGTCTCAAAACTGCAAAGTCCAACCAGTAAACATGAAGAGGTACTGGGACTCCTGCTCATAGATGAAAGGACACCTCGGCCTGTGGGGAACTCAAATTTCTTGGTCCAGCCCCGGTCTGCCCTGGACTCTATCGAAAGTCTTCTCGTCTGCAAAAGACACAACATGTGCACACCGAGCCCATGCAGGGGTGAGTATAACAATACTCAGTAGAGGACCCCGAAAAACACAAAGCAGTACACAAAGGAAAGGCACAATCATCTCTATATAGTATATGTCTACTAAACATATAATAGGATAACACAATCCAGATATACTCAAAACCTAGACCTGTAGTCTAGAGACAAGTCACACAACCTCGTACCCTTCTAGGGATTCAGTTCTAAGATTTCCACAAAGTACTCATTCCGAGAGAACACACTCCACGAGTCTGGTAGCTCTAATGACGTCCGTCGGAGAAGTAATGTTCATAGGGAAATGTCACGAGAGGTACATACACTCATTATGGGAGGCACACTCCTGAGTGGGAAGATCACGGTAGATAGAAGCACTCATTACGGGAGACACACTCTTGAGTGGGAAAGATCACGATACACAGATGAGGATCACTGGCAGGGCCATGGCGGATACTGCAACTCATCCAGATTCACCAACTAGGTGATTCACCAGCTAGGTATAGGATCAATGCCTGGTAGAGTTTTTCATGTCGATTTGTGACTCTACCTAGGTTTAGGAATGGATAGAGGATCTCGCTCTGGGCCTCTTGGAGGGATGCAGACTCTATCATAGAAATTCCTGCTGAAGGAATCATACTCCAGTATAAGGAAATGATGCCTGACCTCCAGGGGAATGATAAGAAGGGACACTAACCCAAATGAAAGATGTCTAAGATATGATGAACAAGAAGACCATGCCATTTTCCAAAAAAGTACACAGCGTGTAGAAAAGTTACACGTCGTGTTGTCTTACCCTGGGTACTGCCTGTGTACAATATCTCATATCGTAAGGCTGGTCGTGTAGAAAAGTGAGTACATGGCGTGTAGTATGGTGTACACACCGTGTCTGAGTGATTGGGGTCGGCTCTGTGTACACTGGTCGTGTGCCCATACACGGTCCTCAACACGTGTACTTCACCCCGTGCAATCGGTAAACGAGGTTACCCGTGTTACTGGCCTCGCCTGTCCGTGTGATGAAGTACATGTCGTGTACTTCATCCTGTGTCCATGTATCCCCTAGATACATGCAGTGTTTTGCGTAGCCACCTCTTCCATGTCGCGTAGAGAGTACACTTCGTGTTTTCTGAAGTCGTGTAGTCCATCCCGTGTCCGTGTACTGCCCAAAATACACGCCGAGCTTCGGGAAAAGTTGAACATGCCATGTGACCAGGTTCACATGTCATGTGATACCTCTCTGACCCTCCAAACCCTATCCACCACTGCCAGTACTACATGGCACGTTCTTCGAAAGTACATGCCGTGTATTCTGGAAATTTCCAGAAACGCGAACCTCCGCTGTCGCGCCTTCTGTGATGTCTCGTTCATTTATCTGGTCATCTGATTGCCATGAAACTCCCAGTTTTTGGTCTCCCCAACACCACAAAGCCGATTCCATTTTTTTCAGACCTCTTATCGGCTTCAAAAATGTGCAATGATCCACCCTCGTGAAGAACGCTTGAAGAATGACCCTTCCCGATCCGGTTCGATTCGTCATCCGCTATCGTTATCGTACCTCTGTGAGGTCGTTGTGGTGTCGAATCTTCAATTTGGGATCGTTACATCACAATACGGATGCGCAATGATTCTTTGTTTGTCACCCCATTAAGAACACAATGAACGCCCGAAAGAAAAGGGGGGAGGAAAATTCAATAAGAAAAATCGAGGAACGAACCTCCATTTTCATTCGACGCGGCATTGATCCTCTCCCGTTAGTAGTCTTAAACAGAGCAGAATCAAACAATAACAATTAAACATGGATTAATTCCCCAAAATCATCCCAATAAAACCCTCCCGCAAGAACGTATGAATATGCGGATCAACTTGTTCATGGTAGATCTGCATTCATAGTTTAAATCAAAAGCGGGGAAATAATTTAAATAACAAACCCCTACCTCAACTAGGATCGATCACTGATGAAGGGCTCGTGCTACCATCTTAGTTGAGATCCTCCAACCTCGTTGGTGCAACGATTCTCAACTTTGATTCGTCGTCGTTCGTTGCTGAGAGTTTTCTTCAAAGCTCCATGGATTTTTTCAGAGTTTCCTCTCAATCATTCCCAGAGAGAAACATTGGATTATCCCAATAAAAAGGAAATTGTGTTTTCACATTCAAAATATGATGTGGTATTAATGAGTCAAGCTTTCCATTCTTGAGTCATTATGACGTGGAATTTATTAAAGAAACAGCTTCCTTGTCATCACGCTGCAGCAGATGTTTCCATATAAAAATAAAATAAACATTGTGAATTTATTTTTATTTTTATTTTACAAAAAACGTCCAAAAATTAACTTTTTCCCTCGACCTGCACCAATCGAGGTTAGACCCTTTCATATGTAAAGTCATCGTCTCGGACGCAATGGTTCCCTCATATTTTTAATCCGGGAATCCGTGTGGAAACTACCGCAACTGCACACAACTGTCAACTCACTTAACAAAAAAAATGTTTGAACCACCATTTCGGGATAAACGGGCCTCGGAATGATGTGCCATCTATGTTCCTGGTCTCATAATAATTCCATATAATATTTAAAAATAATACACGGAAAAACTAAGACATTACATTTTTCCCACCTTGGGGATTTGCGTCCCAAAAAAGTCAAAACAAAGAATACTCAAAAAGATGGGGGTATTAGGCATAGATTTGATTCTCTCGCTCCCACATGCTCTCATGAAGATTCTCGTGATTCCAACGAATGTGCACTAAGGTAATCGATCGCCCATGAAGGATATTCTCATGTCAATCCTTGATCTCCCCCGAGTACTCAGCAAATGTCATTCCATCCTCGATGTATAGATCTCCCCAGTCGATGACGTGCGATGGGTCATGCACGTACCTCCTCAGCTGTAACACATAGAAGAAATCATGTAGCTGATTTAACTGTGGTGGTAGAGCTAGGCGGTACGCCACTCCGCCATCTCTGTATAGTATATGGAAAGGTTCAATGAACCTCAGAGATAGTGTTGGGCAAAAATTCCTCAAGGCATCATTGAATCATTTTTGAGGTGATTGGGTTTGTTGACAAAGTGGGCCTTCATGTTGTGTCTGTTGACAAAGAAGACCATGATGTATGAGTGTGTCGAAAAAGGGGGTTTAGATGGTGAATTTTTGGGTTCAAGGGATGATTTCAGCAATCTACTATTGAATAAAGAACATCGACAAAGGAATAGACGATCTGGAGGTAGTACAAAAAGAGAAGATACAAGGTGGCACCGTTTTCCGGTGTTTGCCAAATTTTTGGGCCTAAAAATTGGAAAATGGAGAGATATGATTTTGGAAAAGGGTGTGGCAGGAAAAAAGAAAGAGGTGCGTGGAAAAATTAATTGGAGCGTGAAAAATCTGAGTGGTGCGTGGAAGAAATAAAGTGGCGCGCAGAAAACAGCAGGTTGCGTGAAATAGTGGGATGAAGTATTTCGCGCAAGAGGTGTTTCACGGTCCGAAGCTCGAAAATTGGAAAAGTCATGAGGTGCATGAAGTTTTGGAGCAGTGCGCGAAAAATGGTGTTGCGTGGAAGATTTGTTTTTCTCACTCAAGGTGGATTACGCGCTCAAGGAGGGTTTTTCGCACAGGGTCGATTTTGCCTATAAATATGAAGTGACCCCCCTCCATTCGGTAGAGTTCAAGACATAGAGAATACCTGAGCTATGGTGCACGAAATTTGATTTTGTAAGGGAGTTGCACGTAAACTTTAAGTTTGCGCATAAAGTCTGGTGTTGCGCGCAAAACTAAGGCTGCGCGTAAAATTGGTGTTGGCGCGGAAAAGTGATATAGCATGAAAAGTGGATTTCATGCAAAGGTAGAGAATTGTGAACAAGATAGTGTATAGTTTTGCGCGTAAAAGGGGGTGTTGCGTGAAAAGTGAATTTCGCGCAAAACAAAGGAATTACACGCAAGGCACCGTAAGGGCTGCACGTAAAAATTGGGGTTGCCCGGTACACCCGGTGCAAAGTGAGATTCATCTGTGGGTGAAAGTTGGATGTCAACAGAGAATCTATCAACAGTTAAGGATGCAGATTTCATTAGTGATAATGAAGAGACCTACAGGTCTATAAACTGTGACTGGATCCTTTCCGACGTAGTGAGCAAAGGAAGAGGAAGAAGGTGATCCTCTCCACCGTTAGTGATCCAGAGAAAGAGAAACAGGGATTGACCCCTAGAAAAGCAGTGATCTGACCCTAAACCTTGTAAAGGAAGTGATCCGGGGATAGAGTGACTGTGCCAAAACTTTGTATCCACATCTAGTGAAGATTAGTGGAATTTGGTACAACCGGCAACTTGTCGGTGTATGCTCCTTGGACATAGACCAATGAGGGTGAACCAAGTAAAAATATTTGTGTCTACCTGCTTACTTCCCTACACTGAATTAAAAGCATCATCATTGGTTAAAGGAGAAAATAAGTGATCATAATTAACACAGAAGTGCAAACAAAGTGACCCTTGTAATAAAGAGGTCAAGATCCAGTGGCGCAGGAAAAATTTGAAAAATAATATCCATACCCTGATTCACCCCCCCTCTCAGGGTATATAGGCCCCTATTGGTCCTAACAGATAGCTTTCCACCCTGGATAAATCTTTGTAACCCTCATCGAGGTGAGACCTGAAGAAAGATGTGGTCTCCCTCTTCAAACTCTAGAGGTCTCCGTCGTCTGTCAGCATAAGACTTTTGCTGGCTCTGTGTAGTCTTCATCCACTCCCAGATAATTTTCACCTTCTCGGTGTTATCTTGCACCAACTCTGTACCCATGAGCGCTGACTCTCTGGGGTCGGTCCAGCAAAGCAGTGACCGACAGGGTCTCCTATACAAGGACTCGAACGGTGCCATACAAATGGTGGAGTGGTAGCTATTGTTGTACGCAAACTCCACTAGTGGTAGGTGGTCCTCCCAACTATGACCAAAGTCTATGATACAGGCCCGCAACATATAATATAGAACCTGAATGGTCCTCTCTGTCTGACCATCTGTCTGGGGATGAAACATTGTTCTCAAGCGTAGCTGAGTCCCAAAGGCCTCCTGCAATCTCTTCCAAAATCGGGATGTAAAGCAGGCATCTCGGTCTGAGACGATCATCAAAGGGATACCATGAATTCGTACTATCTCCTGCACATAGAGGCATCCCAATCTCTCTACGGAACTATGCTTCCTAATAGATAGGAAGTGGGCTGACTTGGTGAGTCGGTAAATGATCTCCCAGATGGAATCATGCACCTTGGGCCTCTGTGGTAATCCTATCACAAATTCCATCGATATTCCATCCCACTTCCACTATGGAACTTCCAGGGGGTGAGCTCATCCCGCTGGAACCTGGTGCTCAGCCTTCTCCTGCTGGCATGTGAGGCATCGGGAAATGAACTATACTACTGCCTTCTTCATGCCTGACCACCAGAACTGACGTCGAAGATCCTGGTATATCTTTTCCACTCTAGGATGTACCACCAAGGGGGATATATGAAACACTCTCAGGACATCCTCCCACAACGCCACTGGTACAATAGTGCATCCTCTAAAAAGAAGTACGTTCTCCCCACATTGTGAATATCCATCAGGAGCATGTCCTATGGATAACTAAGCACGTAAAGTCTCACAGTCGACATTCCCAAGCTGTACTTACCTACCTCATTTTAAGAGGGTATGGGTGACAGTAATCGACTGCAGGTAAGTTGTATCCCCTCCATCCACATAGTATAACTACAATGTGGCCAACTGCTCTGTCGCCTCACTCAATAGTTTCGAGCTCGACCTTCTACTAACAGCATCGACCACCTTGTTCCCCTTCCTAGGAGTATATATGATCTCAAAATCATAATTTTGGAGGAACTCTAGCCAACCCCTCTGCCTCAAATTCAGATCCTTCTGTGAAAAGATGTACTTGAGGCTCTTATGTTCATAGTAGACGATTAACTGCTCTCCCATAAGGTAGTGTCACCACATCTTCAATGCGAAGACTACTGCAGCCAACTTGAGATCATGGGCCACATAGTTCTACTCATGTGGCCTAAGCTGGTGAAACCCATAAGCAATCACAACCTGCCTTTGAATCAGAACATAGCCAAGCTCGGTCCCTGAAGTGTTTCAGAAAACTATGTACTCGACACCCTCTTCCGGCAATCTCAAAACTGGGGTTCTCGTCAAACTCTACATAAACTGCTAGAAATACTGCTGGCACTTCTTTATCCACACGAAGGGTTTCCCCTTCCTGGTCAAGGCTTTCATCGGTGTTGATATCTGGGAGAAATCAGGAATGAATCTCCAGTAATACCCTGCTATCCCAAGGAAGCTTCGCACCTCTGTCACGCTCCAAGGTGGCTCTCATGCTAACACTACCTCCACCTTGGATGGGTCCACATCTACTCCATCTGCTGAGATGATTTGTCCCAGAAAGTGGACCTTATGACACCAGAACTGGCACTTTGAGAGCTTCCCATAAAGCTGGTGCTCTCGGAGTATGTCTAGAACTATCTGCTGGTGTCTCGCATGATCCTCCTCTGACATCGAGTACACAAGGATGTCGTCGATGAATACCACTATGAACCGGTCCATGTACGGTTGGATGATTTAGTTCATCAGCCCCATGAACACTACGGGGGAATTTTTCATGCCGAAAGGAATCACCAAGTACTCATAGTGACCATAGAGGCATTTAAAGTCCATCTTTGGTATATCCTTATCCCGTACTCGTAACTGGTGATAGCCTGATTGAAGTTCAACCTTTGAGAACCACTGTGCCCCTCTCAGCTGATCGAAGAGGTCATCAATTCTCAGTTGTGGATACTTATTCTTCACCCTCACCTGGTTTAGGCGTCATTAATCCATGCACAACCTCAAAATCCCATCTGGATTCTTGGCAAACAATACTGGGGCCACCCAGGGTGAAATGTTGGGTCTTACGAAACCCTTTCTCTCCAAATCCTCCAACTACACCCTATACTAGTGAAGCTCTGTGGGATCCATCTGATATGCTGGTGGGAAATCAGTGTCGTCTCAGGGTGTAAGTTGATGAAAAAGTCGATTTCCCGACTGGGAGGTAATCCTGGAAAATCTTCGAGAAATACGTCCTCATACTCCACCACTACTGCTGGGAACTGAGAGCTCACAATATCTACTACTCCAAGGGTAAGGCTAGCCATCTCATGAGTGATCGGTTGCACCCTCCTATGCATAAGCCCATTCTTTACTACATGGGTCTCCTTTTCTCTGACAAAGGAAAACCTCGTTCCATCACGGCGGACACACCGCACTATTCGCCTAAAACAGTCAATACGGGCATTGACCGAAGATAACCAATCCATACCAAGAATGACGTCATAAGCCCTCGATGCTACCACAAAGAGGTTCCAACCGAAACTCTCATCTCCAAGTGTAAGATCACATTGTCTGCAAATGTGTGTGACTGTTGAGTCTCCTCCTGCAGGTGTATCCAAGTGTAAGGATCGAGTCAACGGTTCTACCGGAATCTCATGGTTTCGCACAAGACATGTGGCGATGAAGGAATGACTAGAACCTGTGTCTAAAAGTACGACAACTATGGTAGAGAAGGCATATATCGTACCTCATATCATCCCTGGAGTCCCTGGGTCATACGCCTCGACCGCATGCAGTTGTCCCCACCCCTGTCCCCCAGCTTCCTGAGCCTGGTGCGGATATCCTGGGGGAGGTGGTGGAAGTAGATCGAAGTGTCTTCCTCCACCTACAGTTCTCCCTACTCCTCTGCCACATCTGCTGCTTGGAGGGTCTATCTGCTCCATTATCTTCCTCTGCCTCGGTGGTTCATCCACAGATTCCCTGTCAAAAGCTCGATGGGTCGGACAATCTCTAGCGAGATATCCCCTAACATCGCACGTGTAGCATTGCTTCTCCCTAGGCTAACTATATCCATCCTCAGATACCTGGACTATCGATCCCTTATCTTGGGTCCTCCACTGACTTCTCTCACATCCTGATCCTTGCGTCCGACATCGGCTCCCTGTTGCCGAGGTCTCCGAACCCATCTACCTACTGCTGACTATTGTCAGCTTTCTCTGCTCCGCCAAGAAGCTCTCGATCACCAAGGCTCGCTCGAGCACTCCAACATATGTCGAAAGGCATATAGGCACAACACTAGCTTAGATATCTCATCGCAGACCTCACTCGAAGGTATGAGCTCTGAAGTACTGATCCATGACCATATCCATCAATTACCTAGAGAGGTTGGTGAACCTCGATGAATAGTAAGATACCGCCATACTACCCTGCTAGAGCTGAAGAAACTCTTGGATGCATATGTCTCTCAGCATAACCAGAGAGAACTCCGCCCTAAAGAGTCGCTCGAACTCTTTCCATGAAAGATTCTCTCGGTGTGAGTCTGTGTGGTCAAACTCCACCATCGTCCCGCCAAACCCTAAAGAAGGCTCACCCCTAGGATCACCATCTGGTCTACTGGTGTCCTCACTAGACGAAAAACTCTTGTCACCGCCTCAATCCACTCCTCAACCGCCTAAGGGTCAGGCTCACCTTAGAACTTGAGGGGTATCTGTCTCTGGAACTCATGGAGCACGCTAAGCTTGTGCTCCTCATCGGTCGGTACTACAAGTAACATGGGTTTCTCTAATAGTGGTGGCATAGCAGGTAGACCACCTGGTGGAAACACCTTGGGAACTGGTCCCTG
Source organism: Viscum album (assembly GCA_963277665.1). NCBI lineage: Eukaryota > Viridiplantae > Streptophyta > Magnoliopsida > Santalales > Viscaceae > Viscum > Viscum album. The sequence goes on from OY728156.1 coordinate 345,784,649, forward strand.
TATCGAAGCCTCCTCATTGAGGGGGTCATCCCCGTGATCGTGCTGCTGAATCCTAGTGGGTACGCGTCGCGGAGGCATCCTGTAAAGAAACAATATGTAGCATGAGTATATCTGGATAGGTGAGTCAAAGGACATGGAAAACACAACCCATTCATATATGATGCTTGTTCCTTTCTTTTATTTCCCTACAACCAGTGTTTTCGTGTACTGAGTTGAAAAGCAGGTTATCAGAGTCCTGGTTATGGACATGTCGGTCGTCGCACCAACACTGGAGTCTCTGGCTTAAAAGCCGAGATTGAAACAATTAACACTGTTTCCACAAACCAATCTCACAGAATCTTGTTCCTAAGGTTGAACTGACCACCTTTGATAACACTCTGTCAAGACCCATCCCAGTGGGGCCCATGTCGTAACTCTCCAAACCCGCCTCCATTAGGACAGGGGTCGATGACTAGCACCGAGTAGGCATATTACTAACATAGGATGCATTGACTAAGAACCTATACACACACACACATCTACAAGCCCACAAATGCTGAAATGTAAAAACAACTAAGGAACAAAAATGCATGCATACAACTAAACCCAATCAACAGAGTACGACGGAAAGTAAACTGGACCAGAATACAAGCCCACCAAAAACAAGAGTCTGAAAACTACAAATTCCAACCTGTAAACACGAAGAGGTATTGGGACTGCTTCTCTTAGCCAAAGGGACGCCTCAGCCTGTAGGGAAATTCGAAAGCTCGGTCCTTCCCCGGTCTTCCTTGGACTCTGTCGAAATGATGTTCATCTTCACAAGACAAAACACATGCGGGCAGATCCCGTGCAGGGATGAGTATAACAATACTCAGTAGAGGACCCCAAAAAACAGAAATCAGTACACAAAGGAAAGGCATAGTCAGATCTACACAGTATATGTCTACTAAATATATAATAGGATAACACAATCTAGATATACTCAAAACCCATACCCATAGTCTAGAGACAAGTCACACAACTGCATACCCCCACTAGGGATTCAGTTCGAAGATTTCTACAAAGTACTCGTTCTGGGAGAACACACTGCACAGTTTTGGTAGCTCTGATGACATCCATCCGAGAAGTACTATTCATCGAGAAACATCACGAAAGGTAGATACACTCATTATGGGAGACACACACCTGTGTGGGAAGATCACGGTAGATAGAATCACTCATTACGAGAGACACACTCCTTAGTGGGAAAGATCATGATACACAGATGAGAATCACTGCCAGGGCCATGGCGGATACCACTACTCATCCGGATTCACCAGATAGGTGATTCACCGACTAGGTAGAAGATCAAAACCTGGTAGAGTTGGTCACGTCGATGCCTGACTCTACCTAGGGTCAGGAATTGATAGAGAATCTCGCTCTGGGTCTCTCAAAGGGATATCGACTCTATCACATAAAGTCCTGCTAAAGGGATCATACTCATATAGAAGAAAACGATTCCTGACCTCTAGGGGGACGAGAAGAAGGGGAACTAACCCAAACAAAAGATGTCCAAGATACGGTGAAAAAGAGGACAATGCCATTTTCCAAAAAGTACACGGTGTGTAAAAAAGTTACACGCCGTGTTGTCTGACCCCGGGTACTGCCCGTGTACAATGGCCCATTTCATAAGGCTGGTCATGTAGAAAAGTGAGCACATGGAATGTAGTATGGTGTACACGCTGTGTCTGAGGGACTGGGGTCAGCTCCGTGTACGCTGGTTGTGTGCCCGTACACGGTCCTCAACCCGTGTACTTCAACCCGTGTAATTGGTAAATGGGGTGACCCATGTTACTGTACTTTCCTGGCTGTGTGATGGAGTACACACCGTGTACTTCATCCCATGTCTGTGTATCCCCTAGATATATACCGAGTCCCAGGTATCCTCCTTTTCCATGCCATGTAGAGAGTACACGCCGTGTTGTCTGAAGCTGTGTAGTCTATCCCGTGTCCGTGTACCACACAAAATAGACGCTGAGCTTCCGGGAAATTCCAATACACCGTGTGACCAAGGTCACACACTGTGTGATTCCTCTCTAACCCCTGAAACCCTAGTCTCCACCTCAAGTACTACACAGCGTGTTCTTCGGAAGTACACACCGTGTATTCTGGAAATTTCCAAAAACGTGAACCTCTGCTATCGCGCCTTCCGTGATGTCCTGTTCGTCGATTCAGTCATCTGATCGCCATGAAACTCCCAAGTTTTGGTTTCCCCAACACCATGAAGTTGATTCCGTTGTTTCGGACCTCTGATCGGCTTCGAACACGTGCAACAATCCACCCGCGTGAAGAACGCTCGAAGAGCGGCCCTTCTCGATCTGGTCTGATTCTCCGTCCGCTATCCTTTTCTCACCTCCATGAGGTCGTTGTGGTGTTTAATCTTTAATTTGGTATCATTGTGTTACAAAACTGATGTACAACGATCCGTTGTTCATTTCCCCATTAAGAACATGCGAAAGAAAAAGGGGGAGGAAAATCCAATAGGCAAAATCGAGGAATGAACCTTCGCCGTCATTCTCCACGGCGTTGATATGCTCCAGTTAGTAGGCTTAAATGGAGCAGAATCAGACAAAAAAAATTAAACATGGATTAATTCCCTAAAATCATCCAAATAAAACCCTCCCTCAAGAACATACAAATCCAAGAATCAAATTGTTTATGGTTGATCTGCATTCATCGTTTAAATCGAAAGTGGGGAAAATAATTTAAATAACAAACCCCTACCTCAACTAGGATCGATCCCTGATGAAGGGGTTGTTATACCATAGTCATAAAGATCATCCAACCTCATTGGAACAGTAATTCTCAGCTTTGATTCGTCATCGTTCGTCATTGAGAGTTTTCTCTAATGTTCCACGGATATTTCCAGAGTTTCCTCTCCATCCTTGCCAATGAGAAATATTTGATTATCCCAATAAAAAGGGAAACATGTTTTGGCATTCAAAATACACTACGGTATTAATGAGTCAAGATTTCTATTCTTGAGTCATTATGACATGGAATTTATTGAAGAAACAGTTGCCCCATCGCCACACTGTGGAAAATATTTCCACATAAAAATAAAATTAAAATTGAGAATATATTTTTATTTTTATTTTTATTTTACTAAAAAAGTACGAAAATTAACTTTTTCCCTCGACTCGCGTCGGTCGAGGTTAGACTCGTTCTTAGGTAAAGTCATCATCCTGGATGCAATGGTGCTCTCATATTTTTAATCCAGGCATCCGTTTGGAAACTACCACAACCACACACAAGTGTCAACTCACTTAACAAAAAAAAGTTTGAACCACCATTCCTGGATCACTGGGCCTCGGAATGATGTGTAATCTATGTACCTGGTCTCGTAATAATTCTATATAATATTTAAAAATAATGCACAGAAAAACCGAGACATGAAATCAATCATGGATTTGTGGAAATTTGGTCTGTAACTTTCTCCTATATTTTTTCTTTATCACTCTCCATTAGTATTTAGGTGTTAGTTTTCTCTAATATGTCTAGGTTTTCACCTCCCTTTAATGTTATCCTAAATGGAAACAATGTTAGGTGTAATTTTAGATGACCTTTTCACATCCCTTCCTCTCCTATTAAGTGGTATTTTTATTAAGCATTTTTATGATGTGAGTTTTCTATAAAGGTGTTTTCAAATTTGAAACCATTTTTATAGATCACAAGATCAAATTGGGATCATATAAATTTTTTAATGGGGTATAATGCGACGCCCATAGATTTTGTGAAATATTTTTTTGAAATAAATTATATCTTTTTGATATTTTTAATTAAACGAAACACTATGTTTATTATGTATCACATACAATGCTGAGTTATCTCATGTTACACACAACAATGAGTGTATATTGAATTATATGCAATATCAATTTTAAACAAAATGTAAAATACTACTAAAATATTATTACTATTTAAAAAAATAGTTATCACCTAGACATTGAAATGGATGGTATGTATAAGATTAAATTAATTATAATAATATATGGTTTACACATGTATATAAAATGAATTCTTAGGTGACATATTAATTATAAATGAAATAAAAAAACTTTTGGAATATAAAAGAAATATTTTTCTGAAAAACTATTCCTATGCGCACAATCGTGTTTTACCTCAATATATTAAAACAATAACTTTTGGTGAATAATAATAATAAAATTTATATATTATATCTTAAATATAATGTTTAACATTAATCTTATCTATTATCTATACAAGAGAAAAAAATAAATCCAAATTTATATTAAAAACTATATTTATTTAAAAAAAGTTCGTTTGTCCCCACTTAATCACTTATTTAAACATTAATTTTTTTCCAAATTTAGAAAATTTACTTAACGAATTATATTTATTTTTTAAATGATCTGGTAATTATCTTGTTGGGATGAATTTTTGATAATTTTCTAACAATGTCAATTTTTTGATGAATATTGGAAAATTCTAGTTTTCATTAAGAACTGTTAATTCTTTTAAAGAATTTAAAATTTTAAAATTATGTAAATATGGTTTTAAAGGTAAAAATAGATAAATTATATATATCTATTAATCCAATTTTATTCTTTTTAATCATTTTTATAATGAATTTTGACATAAAAACTTTTTAAACATTTGAACATTTTCACATTAGAAAACCACTTTATTGTCACATTTGTGGATTTAAATATAAATTAAATATTTTCACTTATAGGAATTGAAATTTAAAAAATAGACTCCATTTTTTAAATAATATTATTTTATGTTATCTAATAATTTTAATATAATTTTTTAACGTAATGAATTGTAAAAAATAGTAAAACTTATTTAGCATTATTAAAGTGGAAATGAGTTTATCGGGGGTGTAAAACCATAACAATGAGGGTTAAAATGACAAAAAAAACTATCCAAACTCCATTATATAGTTATATTTAGACATTATCTCTTATAATCTCGATAATTATCCATTTTCTATCCTTTTTCATGAGAAAAAGGTGGGTACACCTATTTCTTTTCAAAAAAATACAATTGTGCCAATCACCTCACTTATAAAATGTCACCCTCACTCATCTCCTCATCACACATAAAACCCTCATTTTGTTAGATACTAAAAACCTAGATAACTACCTTACTTACATAATATCATCCTATAATCCTAATATTTTAATAAATACATCATAAGAATAATTTTAGTGCGATCCAAAAGTAGTGTCTCAAGAAGACGTTGTGTCCCTAATCAAATGTTTTAATTTTTTTCTTCCTCCATATCCTTCAATTATTATTAAAAAATGTTGATACAATAACATCAATTTCTACCATATGCTGATATATTTTTATGTTAAGATAATTACCTCAAAACATCTCTAATTTCATCAAATGGGTTATGAAATATTGTTCATGTGTATGGTAGACTACCGCCTCATGAACTGAGGTTTTTCATTTTCCATTTCCACCTATAATAGTGGGATATGATTATTTGTTTATTATTTATATATGATATATATTATATTATTATGCTTCTATAATCCTTATATCACATGTTAATTCATACTTTCCATTCTCTAGGAACATGATAACATCATCCATCTGTATAGAGGACTACCGCCTCGCGAAGCGATTTGATTCATTAAAGTTTTACATAGAAGGTAATAAGGATGGTTTTAATGAAAATATTAAATATATATATAATTTAATATATTATTTAATGGTAATTTATCATTTACCTTTCTTTATTTCCTTATTTAAAATAGAATCAATGTTCATGCATTTGTACAACCCTACCATCTCTATGATTATTGTATTTCATTTTCTCAATATAACTCTTATGGATTAATCAAAATAATTTTATAATTAATATATATATATAATTTATATCATGTTTAAAATTATTTATATTATTTAATAATGGTCCGATCAATAGGAATAAAAATCAATAATGAAAAAATAAGTGAAAAAAATAGTTATTTCTCAAAATGTGACTTCAACATGGAATTGTTAATAAATGGGTAATAAAATGTCATTAGTAAATAATATATGGTATGATATATATATATATATGTATGTATGTATGTATGTATTAATTAATTAATTTTTATTAAATAGATTTACAACAAACATATATTTATTAAACAGGAGTTTTAAATATGTAAAATGGATGCCGAGACTTATGGTAAGAGATTTCTTGTGTCTCTTTTACTTATGGAAGACATATGAAAATTCACCGCTCATTTATTTCTTTTAGTGTATATAGTTCTACCTTAAAAATTTATATAATAAATTTTCTTCTTTTTATGATATCTAAAGTTTCATTTTATGTTATTCTTTATTAGGGCTTATTATTCAAATGATTACTAAAGTGGTAAGGGATTTTCCTTGCACTTTTTACTTTTATGAGAAACATTCAATATTTACCACCTATTTCTTTTATGTAGTGTATATACTTCCCATGAATGTATTTTATTATTATTTTACTAAAAATTATTGGGATTTAAATTTCCATTTTATGATCTCTCTTTCTTGAGGTTAATAGTTCAAAAGATACCCAATCACTAAAGGATTTTTGTCTCAACTTTCTTTATTTTATACATATGTCATGTTATGAATCTATATTTTTTATGAGATGTATATACAACCCCTTTGACATGTAATATCATGAATTAATTTATTATCATGATGTTTTATATTTCATTTAATGTTATTCATTCTTGTTTCTTTTTATTTAATGTTTCTTAAGTGGTAAGAGTTTCATGATACAATCTAATCATTTATTGGGATTTTTTATGATTATTTTTATAATGATGAAATATTATAATCCATATCTCAAGAAACTTATGACTCTTCTTACCAACTATATATTTCATGATGATACGGATTTTCCATTCATTTTGTTTTCATTATGTATTATAACACCCGTGTTTTATATTTTAAGGTGTTCTTTTATTTATTTTTAGTATATTACTTATAATTTATTTTATTGTGTGGTTTGGTGAAAAAATACATTTTATGGATTTCTAGCATGAGGTGCATTATTGGCGCATGGTTTGTAAAACTATCTGCCATTGCCTAGGAAACTGTGTGTCCATGTGACATTTTTTTACAGAGTTTAACCACACAGTTCCTGAATGGACCATAGGGTTGGTGAACGGTTTTTAAGCCATGAGGAAACATTGTGAAGCCTATCCCTCTTTGATATTGAGGGGTGAATGGTTGACACATAGTTTGGAAACAAATGTGGTAAAACCCAGCATCGTGTCCAGGTCACTAAATTTTTCAAAATTATTGTTGTTTCCTCTAAATATTTAACCCCAAAGCCCCCAGTTTTCTTCCTCGCATGTGATTTCCATCCCTAAGGACCTAAAATATCATTATTTCTCACTTGAATCGTCATTTTCTTAGTGTATTTGGTGTGTTTTCGTCAATATTCTTAAAGTATGTTCTATTCATTCCTTGATTTCTCCTCTTTTCTAGGTTTTCCATTCTTCTCTATTATGGTATCATATCTGCAGCAAGTTGGGTGACCTATTTTGGGTAGGATGTTTTTCTTTAGGGTTAAATCTTGATGTTTATAGTTCAATATTTCTTTCATAGGGTTCTATTGAGGTACGGTTGTGGTTTCCCACCGAATCCCAGAAGTTTCTAAACTTTAGCTTGGAGGTTCCATGGAGAAACATTATTTTTTGGTTTTGAAATGATTTTTTTTATTGGTCATGTTATATGGATCTTGAATAAGGTTTGAAATGTGTTTCTATATGCATTCAAGGTACACATGTGTTGACAAAGTGTTTTCCATGGGAAATGAGTTATTATTTATGTGTGCCTCAGGTGTTCTTTATTGTTTTTCTTTATAAGGGTGTTTCATAAAATATATAAGTTCTATGAAACATGTTTTGAAATGATTGAGTTGTAAATTTGGATTTGAAATTTGTTTTGGTTGCAAAAAGGTTTATATATTATGTATGTTCATATTGATTGTCTTTTACATGTGTGAAAGTGATGTTTTATGTGATAAGTAGAATGGAAATTGAGCACAAAATAGGTTGGTGGACTATGAATAGAATTCTAGTTGGATTGAATGGTTCGAGGCCCAGATATTTCTATAGGGATTGATGTCACAATAGTAACTAAACTCATGCAGCTTGGGGACCTCTGGTACTTTGTATGAATTCCTCTCTAGTGGATTACAAATGATGATGATGATCAATGTGGATTATATACCATGTTTTACTAAGATATGATGTACCTAGTGTCCTAATATAGCTATTTCATATAGATATTTCTAATGACTTAGTGCTCTTTGTGATATTTCACCTACCATTGGAATATGGTGCACCTTGTTGGTTAATTCAAAATAAAATCATGATTTACCTTAAAATGTTTTCTATAAAAATGTTGGTAGATTTTGTTTTTATAAAACATGCCTATTAATTTTTTTTCTAATGTTTTGGAATTGAATCTCTTTTATTCGGTGGCATCCTATTGGGTTTGGCTCACACCCTAAATACACCTTTGGGTGTATATAGACTTGGTTATGTTCAACTTGAGTAAAGGTAAGATGTGTCATGATAGTTTTTTTGGTTGTTAGTTGCCTTCTCTTATAGGGGTTGGTGGTGGTGGTTGAGGATGGTGGTCCTCTTGTTGCATAGAGGTTTTTGGGATAGTTACATTGATCCCTTTTCATGGAAGTTTTCTTTATTCCTATTGAATTTTGTGAACTTGAATCTAAAAACTGTTATTACATGTTTCATTATTATTAGTAAGTTTCATTTTTTGATTACTATCTGATTCTTATGATTATGTAAATGGGTTAAATCATTCCCATGATTTTATATTTATACCCAGGCACTAGTTTCTAGCCTGTGGGGATTGGAAATACCCTTAATGCCATTCTACTGACCGTGTCAGATGAAAACATAGAGTACTCCCTGACCCGGTTCATCAAAAAATGGTATGAGAAGAGGTTATGCTATATCTTGGTCTGGTTATTTCGGATAATTCTAGAGATACATGAGCTAGAAATTTTAAGACTTGAGTTTCTAGTCACGAGTGGGGTGTATAGAAAAACACATCATGGGAGATATTGAGTTTCCATGAGATGTTTTGGTTTTTTTTAACTTCTCATCCAAGTGATACATATAGGTTGTAAACTGTATATGGACATTATGTAGGGTTGTGGTGGTCTATTTTTTTGTCTTGATATTATGATGGATTTGTTTATGTTCTTTATTTATGCAAATGTTTTATATTTTTTTTATTGGTCAAAATTTTCAAAATGGATGTATTGATGTTTTTTCATTTTTGGTTGTTGTTTGTTGTTGTAAAATGCCTCATTAGAGAATTACTTTACAACCATGGGATGAGGCTTGAGAGAGTTATCTCTAACCAATTGATCAGATACTAGTGGAAGCTCTGGTCTGAAAAATCCAGGCTTTGGAACAGGGAGATGGATCTAGTTATTATCAATTTAAAGAAGCTGAAATGGGTCCTAGTAAAGAAAAATATTAGAAGTTTCTCAAAAACAAACCTCTTTATTTCTAGGGAAATGCAGAACCTTAGGAAGCAGAGGAGTGTCTTAAAAAGATAGAGAGAATTTTTTGTGTTTCATGACACTTATAACATTTTTAGGGTCAATTGTGATTCTTTCTTATTGGAAGGTCCCAATCGGAGGTGTTGTGACTTGATGGTTCAAGTTAGGAAGCATGTGAAGATGATTTGGAAAGATTTAAATATTGTTTTAAACAATTTTTATTTTCTAATGGTATTATCCTTTGATAGTTCTTGTGAGGTTATAGACCATACAAAGAGAGACAAGATGGTGATGGAGTATTCCAATATCTTTATAGATCTGGTACAGTATGCACATGAGATCCTTTAAAATTAGAAAATGAATACTCAGAGGTTCAAAAGTGGTTTTTAGTCAATGATTTATTCTTAGGACTTTTTTTTTAAGTTGAGGACCTACCTTGAGCTAGTTGATCATTCATTTATGGAAAAGATTGATCAAAAAGGAAAGTCATGATTATAGAGGTGTTTTTTTAGTGGGAAGTGTGGTTTGTCTAAAAATAAGAGGAAATATAATGTGCATGATGCTATTAGAGGTGTATATTGGGCCATCCTTCCTGACTATCATCATAATTAGTTTAAGATTCTAGATCATTTTCAATACAATGGTGTGGGAATTTAGGGCATGTGTGGTCGATATGTCCATCCCTACATAGATCCTTCCATTAGTGATGAAATATGGGGTAGTTGCATTAGTTTTTTTGGGCCACTCATTATTATCAATGTGGTGTGGGATTTGTGGCTTATAGAGTGATTTAATTATATTTAGTGTCATCCATGTCTGCGGTTTCAAATTTTTGTGGTCATGGAGTCAGAGCTAGAACATCTTCTAGGTAGATTCAGTTCAGGGAAGAACCATAGACAAGTGGCCTTCTAAACTCATGTTGAGATAAAACATCTTTATGCGGTGAACCTGGCACAATAAAGATTGTTCACGAGCCCTAAAAATTTTCAAGGCACTAATTTTTTTGCATCACCTTCAGTTGTCTTATTTTTTGATACTGGTGCATCTATTTCATTTATCTCTTCATTTCTTGTGGATGTTTTAAAATTTCTAACTAATATTAATCCTTATGTGATGGAGTTGGTAACTCCACTTTTTATGAAGTGAGATAAGGGGTTCACGTGTCCTTATTATACACTCACTATGTCGGGGGTCGATTTAGAGTGGGATTTTCTTTTTACAGAGATGGAACCCTTTGGTGTGATTTTTGAATTGATAGGATAGTGTTCTTTTAGGAGGGAATTTATTTCTATAGGTGGTGAGTTTTTTTCATGGAACTTGATGGTAGTAATAATTTTTTATAGTGAATGGAATACTCATTCGAGATGTGCAGGACCTCCACATCTAGAATTTGGAAATCTGATTTTTTTAGTAATCATCGATCACATTAGAGGAAGATGGTGGTTCTCTTGATGGAGCATTACCCCATGTGGTAAATGAGTTACTGTAGGTTTTCTAGAGGATTTTTTCGGTTTTCCTCTGGATAAGGATATGGAGTCATCCATTTATTTCACACCAAGAATGCAACCACTATCTCTTCCCTCATTACGTATGTCATCAATGAGTTGATGGAAATAAATATATAGCTAGAAAATTTAAAATCCAGTGGATTCATTCACCAGTTAATATCTCCATAGGTCACCCCAATATTTTTTTTGAGAAGAAGGCCAATAAATCTCTCTAGTTGTGATTTGATAAATGATAGTTTAACAGGGTAACCATCAATAACAAGTACCCTTTCCTCATGTCTACAACCTTTTCGATCAACATAAAGTAGAATGGTGGTTTTCCAAAATTGACTTGAGTTACAGGTATCATCAATTCAGAGTTAGAGAGGTGGATGTTCTAAAAACAACTGTTTGAAGCTGGTCAAACCATTTTGAATACATGGTTATACCATTTATATTGAATAATTATATTGGAGTAATTATGGTTCTTAGGAAAAGGGTGTTCAATAAATACCTCAAATCATTTATTGTGGTGTTCATGGATGATGTCCTGGTCTATTTGGCGATGACGAAGGAGCATAAGTTTCATTTTAGATTTATGTTAGACACTCTTCCGAATCAACATAACTATGTGATGTTTTGAAATTGTGCCTTATGGATTCGTGAAGTGAGATTTATGGGCCAAGTAATCTATTAACAAGGAGTTTTGATGGACCTAGAGAATATTAGTGCAGTATTTTCATGGGAGAATCCGATGAATGTTTTTGAGATCAAAATCATTTTTTGTATTAGTAGGCAATTACATGTGATTCATTTGGTATTTCTCTCAACTTGTTTCATCCATTATGTAATTAACCTAGAAATAGGTGAAGTTTTAATGGATCTTAGAGTGTTAGGAGTCATTCAAGGAGATGAAGAAGTGGTTGACTGCAACCCCTATATTGATCATTCCAAAATCTTGGAATCATTATATCTTTTAATGAAATTCCTTGGGTATAGGTATTTGGTGTGTTTTAATGCAGTATGATCATGTGGTGGTGTATGGTTCTCCCTAGTTTCATCCATATGAGAATAATTATCCCACCCATGACTTGGAGTTAGCTGTAGTGATGCATGCCCTAATGATCTTGTACTACTATCATTATAGGGAGAAATGCTTGGTTTATTATGATTATAAGAGCTTATCGTGTATGTTCCCCCAAAAGGATATGAATATAATGTAGTTTTGTGGAGTTTGGTACCTTCAAGGTTTTATTTTTACATATTTTATACCTCAGGTAATGTATTTGTTGTGGAAGATTCATTGAGAATAAAAGTGACACTCATGGAATTGAAAGAACCTAGTGATGAGTGAACTTTGATTGGGATCTTTACTCAGATGCACCTGGTGACCAAGGAGAATAGGGGTGGTCCACACTTGGCTAGTGTGTAGCTTACTCCTTCAATTTTAGATCAAATTCAGTGGGAAAATCTAGGTGATGAGTTTTTCCAACAGTTGATGCATCTTCTTAATGGTCGGAAGACACTTGTGATTGGTATCTATCTCCTGATACAGTTTTTTCTTCAAAGTTCACCTAGTCATACCATTTTCTATTAGGAGGGCGGTGATGAAGGATAACCACTAGTCACAATGGGTATTTCATCCAAGTGATTCGAAGGTGTTTTATGATGTGCATCAGCCGTTCTGATGGTTGGGTATGAGGCAGGATATAGCTGAATTTGTTGCGCAGTGTTATACATGCCGGCAGATTAAAGCATAGAATCAAAGGCCCTATAGGTTACATCATCTGTAACATATTCCTACATGGAAGTGGGAAAATACTTAACTCATACACCTTGCGGGGAAATTCTATTTGGGTATTGATTGATTATTTGACCATGTCATCCCATTTCATTCTAATCAGGGATTTGGCCAAGGTGGATGAGTTGGGAAAATTGTATGTCATAGAGGTTGTGAGGATTTATGGTGTTCTATTTTCAATTATCTCTAATAGGAGACCCCACTTTACTTCATGGTTTTTGGATGGCCATAAAAAGGTGATGGGGTCCTAGGTCAAGGTGAGCACAACATACCATCCTCAGATAGATGGTCATATGGAGTTGGAAAATCATTATTGGAAGACATTCTCTGAGCATGTGTCTTAGATTTTGGAGGTTCATGGGATAGAAATTTTGGTTTTTTAAAGTTTTTGTATAAAATAGTTAACAATCCTTGATCTTAATGTCTATATTTGAGGCACTTTATGGCCATCCCTGTCGATCAGCCTTACGTTGCTATGAGGTGGGTGAGACCTCATTGATTGCACTAAGACTCAAGAAAGAGACTTATGATAAATTCAAACTGATTAGGAAGTGTTTTTTTATAGCTCAAAGTCACTACCATTCTTATAATGAATAAAGGCGCTGGGATTTAGAATTTTCTATGGGTGATAGGGTGTTTCTGAAGGTGGAACCTCGCTTGGGTCATCATCATTTGGGAACGTAAGGAAAGATAATGTAGAGGTATGTTAGACCATTAGATATTATCAATTGGATTGGTATGGTGTCTTACAGGTTAGCTATTCCTTCAAATTTGAGGTCAATCCATGACATTTTTCATGTATGTCAATTAAAAAAGCTTAATCTAGATCTGTCTCATGTATTGAATTTGGAAGAGTTGGAGTTGAAACCTGATTTGTCTATGTTTGAGTGGATGATACGGATTGTGGATTCTTAAGAGAATTTGATTCATGGGAATTCTATTCATTTGGTCTGAGTTCATTAGTAACATGTAATGATTAGTATGAAACATAATATTGTAAGTCTTTGGTTTAGGTGGAGTATCTGTTTTTGTTCTCTGATCAAGCTGTAGGTTGACTTTCCAGGGATGGAATTTTTTCATGGTGGAGAAAATTATCACTCCCGTGTTTTCATTTTAATGTATTTATTTGGGTATTTTAAATCTATTACATATAATTTAGTTTTCCTAGGTGTTTTTGGGAAAATGAAATTTTTGGGCTTGACAGCATGATACCTACAGTTGGTGTACAAATTATCAAACTGTGCACCCTTACCCAGGAACCCGTGTGGCCAAGTGAAATTTTTTGATAGATCTAAACAACAAGGTTGGAAAACAGTTTGTAGTTCACATGGGAAAACTATGTAGATTTTTCCTCTTAGATAGTGAGGGATTCACGGTTTCCACACAGTTTGGAAAACCATCTGGGAAAACTATTTTCCATGTTCTCGTGACTAAGCTTTTTAAAATTATAGTTGTGACCTCTCGAGATTTAACACCAAATCCCCCATTTTTATTCCCCATTTAGGATTTCCATCCTTATTTATATCAAAACCTCAAACTTTCTCCCACGTATCTTCATTTATTTAGTGGATTTGGTGTGGTTTCATTAAGATTCTTCAAATAATTGTCATTTCTTCCTTGATTTGTCCCTTTTTCTAGGTTTTCTATTCTTCTATCTTGGGGTTTTATATCTCCTGTGGATTTTTTTACCTATTTAGGGTTGGATATTTTTATTTAGGGTTTAATATTGATTTTTATTTTTCAATCATGCCATTATAGGGTTCCCTTGAGGTGTGCTTGTGGTTTCACACTGATTCCTGGAAGTTTCTTTAATTGTGGTAGGTTCTTCTATGCATAAACATTATTTGGTGATTTTGATAAGCTTTATTTTCTTATTATTAATGTTCAATGGATCATACATGAGTTATAAAATGTTTTTTTACAAGGATTCCAAGTGAAAATGTGTTGAAAAATGTTTTTTCAAGGAAAATGGGTTATGATTTATGTGTGTCTCATGTCTGCCTGATTTTTTTTCTCTTTAAAGTTGTTTGATAAAATATGTTAGTATTGAGAATCGTGTTTTGAAATGATTTTTGTGTGATTTTTTATTTTAAAGTTTTTTTGGTTGTGTAAATGGTGATTTATTAAGTATATTTATATTTATCTGATTGTTCAAGGGTGAAATTAATGTTTCGTGTGATAAGTGGAATTGAAATTGAGAAAAAAAATGAAATCCAGGTAAACTATGTGAGACAACTCATACTAGTATTCTAGCAGGATTGGCGGGGCCAAGTCATCATTCTTCCTAATGGGATTGAAGTTACAAAACTAACTAAACTAATTATGTTTGAGGACCACTATAAATTTTGATAAATTCTTTTCTAGTGGCCCATGCATGAGGAAGATGATCAGTGCGGTTTCTACACTACATTTTACCAAGATACTATGCACCTATTGTCTCACTATAGCTAGTGCCTATAGATATTTCTCATGAATTAGAGTTATTTTTGATATTATACTTAATTTTTGAAAACAATTCACTTTGATGGTTATTTCAAAATAAAAGTATATCTTCCCTTTAAATGTTTTCTATAAAAATGTTTCTAGATTTTATTTTTATAAAACATGCATGTTAATTTTTATTCAAATATTTTTTATTGGAATCTATTTTATTGGGTGTCATTATATTGGGACTTAGTTTACACCATGAATACACCATTGGGTGTATGTAGGCTTGGTTATGTTTGACTTAGGTAAAGGAAATATGTATCATGATGGTAGTTCAGGTTGTTAGTAGTCTTCTCTTATAGGTGGTGGTGGTGGTGGATGAGGATGGTGCTCCTCTTATTATATGGATACTTTTGAGACAGTATTATTTATCCCTTTTTTTCTAGTTCTCTTTAGTCCAGTTGAAAGTTGTAGACTTGAATATGAAAAGTTTTTGTAACAAGTTTCGTTATAATTTTCCAGTTTCAATTATTTTTTGGTGTCATATTTTTACGATTATATAAATGGTATAAATTATTCCCTTGATGTATTATTGATACCCATGAGCTCCTTTCTAGCCTATAGTGATTAGGAAATCCCTTCGTACCATACTACTGACCAGTCTTATGTCTAGTTTGATGGAACCCCATATTGGTTTGTTTCACATACTCAAATTTCTAGTAGAATATTAATAAAAAAAAGCATGTTTATTTCATTCTTCGGTTGATACCTATTTTTCTTCCAAAACCATGTTTTCTATAAATTTATTCAAAAATGTTTTTAAAATTTTAAAAATTATTATCAAAAGATTTGTTTAATCATGCCTAATTTTTTTAAAAAAAATAGAAGGAATCTTCATGTCATTTTTCAAACAATGCCACTTTGGATTTTAACCAGAATTTGAATGGAATATTTTTTTACGTGTATGACATGAATAGAATTTCCCACTTCTATGACCATTATTTTATTTAATTATTTCTTTATATTTTTTCAATGATATTTTCAATAAAAATTATTTCAAAAAAAATATGTTTTAACATGTTTTTTTAAATCAAAAAGGGTATTTTCATCAAAAAATGTTTTAAATGTTTTTTAAAGGATTCTTTATAAGTTTAAAAGTATATTTTAAAAGAAAAATATTAACAAAAGGGTTTTTATTTTAAAATAATGTTTTCAAATATGAAATGGATATTTTCCTTGAAAAAGAAATTTAAATAATTTTTAAAGATTACCTTATGAGTTTTAAATTTTATTTTCAATGAAAATTTTTCCAAAATGTTTTAGAAGTTTTTAGTTTTATAATGTGATTTTAAAAGGAAAGTTATTTTCCTTAATAAATCATTCAAATAATCTTTAAAATTAATTTTCCTTTTATAATGACATATATTGATTTTTCTTATGCCTTACTAAGGATATGATCGATGGAAACCATTCTTATTATTTCTCTAAATGGTTTTTTTAAGATGTCTTAGTGTTTAGGGATCCTATTTCTCTCTTACGGGTTACACCATGAGGAAATTTTTATGAAACAAAATTCTTTCATTGGAAATTCTATGTTGAAATAATGATTTTATTATGAAACTTGTATCCTTTCAACATGATATGCTATGAATAAATGTTTATGAAATATATTTAATTTAATGTGTTATGATATGATGAATGTTTTATGATATATTGTCACATATAATTATGATTTTAATTATGTGATAGGTGGGACATATATCTCCTTACAATTCATTTGGTAAAGAATTATATATCATGAGATAGATATGACTAAAAAGAGGAGTAAAATTGGTTCAATGTGGGACTTTTTATGTTATGATGGTCTTGGGAGTGAACCATGACTACAATGATGGTTTGGGGAGTGAACCCATTCCAATATGATACCCTTCACAGGGGGTCTTGACTACTATGGTAATGATTTTTTATTCTTATTTATATTCAATAATTCTTTGTATTATTCCAATTTTATGATTTAATGGGCCATGTTCATTGATTCCTATATGCTTTTATATCTCCATTGTTTACCCATACTAAGATTCTGAATTCACTCATTATTATGTTTCCTTTCTCCATGTTGTCAAAAATGGTTTTAAATAGGGTATATTTGTAAATAGTACTAAAAGGAAATATCAATGTGGGATATGTTGAAGATATTTCCCAACATTATAATATTTCGTACATAATCTACAGTAGAACTATACCATTATGATATTTAGGCATGTTTTTGGAAAAATAATGATAATTCATCTAAAAATATGTAAATTCTATGGATGAGATGTCTGGGTTACTATAATATTTGTGGATCGGATCACATATACATGGATAAACTAGATTTCACAATGATTGAGTGGAATGAGATATAGATCAATTACTTTTTCAAAGGTTTTCCATTCAAATGGGGTGAAAACCCAAGGATCAAATGTAGTTTTATTTTATTATTTTTTAGATGTTTCTTAGCTTGGATGAGCACATTGCATGTGAATGCACTTATGAAATTAGGCCTTCATTCCACATTTTTTATTTAGTGATTTTCAACAGTTAGTTATTATTATTATTATTGAAATATTGATGAGTATATCACATACACATACACTACATTTACTATCTATATATGGGAACATTTTGATGGATCCCTACTATGTTTTTGTACTCACGTCCTAATTGGGAATCCATTTCACTGAGGTTCCCAAGATGACATTCACTTGGTTGTAGGTACAAGATGGGTTGATGCTCAGGAATGATCAATTGGTTTGGATTAGATATAAATGTGGAGATGGGTATGCGGTTCAGCTCAGAGTTGGTAGTATAGCCTTGTACTTTTGTTAATTTCATTGATCCTTTTTTATTTTATTGGTCTAGTAGGAGATTAGTGTTTTATTTATGACTCAGCCATTTGGTCCTTTATGAAATTTCCATTATTATATTATTATTTTTATTTATATATTTTGTACTATGATTATTTATAGATATAGATGATGATTAGTTATTTCCACTATCTTTCTTACTCTAATACAAGGGAATAGTCTCCCCATAGGCACACCATAGGCCCTCACTGTTGGTCAGAAACCTCAGGCATATAGGGATGCACGGTTAAGGACTTGTCTCTAAATGATATATTATTGTTTTTATAGTGATCGATAATGGGAAATTACATTATTCTCATATTCTTGACATGTATGAAGTTTAATAATTTCCCCTCTATGGTATTCATGTATCATTATTCTCTATTATTTGGTACATCAAAAATCACACCTATGTTTTGTTAGTTAATAATATATAGAGATAGCTAGTTATGTGTAATCATATTTTTTTCAATCTATGTCCCAATTCATTTGGTTCATCATGATGAAAATCATTTCATCCTCTATCACATATAGCACTAACATGATTTCTTCTTGTTCCTTACATTGAATAAAACCAAAAATAATAGAGGGATAAAAATAACCATAGTGAGTAATTGTATAATAAAAAAATAATAATATGTCTTAATAATTAAATCTTATTTTCCATATATGACATCTTAGTTTTAACCTATGTAATTCATTGTCATTACCTATTAAAATCCTTCATAATAGTTAATGATGAAAATGTGAAGTAACACAATCATATCTACTAAGAGTGTGTATCAAGGTTTTCATTATTATGCTCAATCATCTTTCATAGGTGATGATCATTATAGCCAATGCATCCAATTCAGATTTGTAAACCCTATGATAATATTTGAAACAACCACATCCATATTCTAGCATCCAGATATGTATGTATTTTTTTGTAAGACCACAATAATTTATTTACAATAACATGGGATTTTCTCTTATACCTAGGATTATCCTAACGGTTCTCACAAAATTTTTCTCATCCCAATTTCTGAAAATAACGGAACTCTTATTTGATACAAAGTGAGGCAACCTGGGAATAAAAAAAATAAATATTCCATCATTTTATATTAATATTCAATGCATATCATTACATTACATTATATAACTATAAATGTTTTGGGTATTTAGAAAAATGGATACATAAACTACCGGTACATAAAATATTTACATAATCTTCAACTTAGTTATCCACAACTAGGAAACATATTATACATATCTTCCTTGAAACATTGATTTATAACCTAGGGAAAATAAAATTTAATAAATTGTTAGATCAGATTCTCAGTAAGGGTAAACATATGAGATATCAATCATAACAAAGAATAAGACGATTATAAGGGTATGATAACATAATCAAACTCATGATATCAATATAAAATATTATAACAAAAAATTATTAGATCATAAACTCCAAAAAAATGATATCTAGAATCATGATCATATATGGTTGGAAAAGAATTAATATTCATTCATGATTCATAAAATAAGCAAGTAACATCATAAGAATTGGAAATCAAATTCTTGTGAACATAGATAATCACAATAATTTACACTTATAATCTTGTGATAATATCTTCAAAGAGATCATAATCACGCACTAAAATAAGAATATAGCCATTTTTTCAATGCATAATATTTTGTGCAAAGATAGAATCAATCATAATGATGCATAAAAATTAAACAATTATCAACCTAATCATATACACACTTATCATCATCATCTAAGGAGATTTAAATTTCAAATTTCCCAATTTATTGGAGGTCTATAATAGATCATAATTTCATATAATCATAATCCATTCATATGTATGCCATATGGTCATGAATACATTCATCATGATTTCATAGTTTAACTTTCATAAAACAAAATGGGGTTTAAAAAGGTTTCATCATCAAAATTAGTAACCATATAGAGATATAATAATTATTGTTTCACTATAAGATAGGACCAATGAATCCTAATTAACATCAAATGATGATTTTATATTTTAAAATAACTTTAAATAATTACAGGAACATTTATTAATGAAAATTCCATTTTCATTTTTAAATCACTTATTAAAAATTTAAAAAAATCCAAAAAAAATTAAGAAAACATTCTAATTGAACTAAATAATTGAATCATTTAAATTAAGATTTAATGAAAATATTATTCATGATGGATGTAAAATACAATTTTGCAGTTTGTGTCCAAATAAAGATTTTTTTCAAACCAATATTAAAGAACCTAATTGAAAAAAAATAAGAGGATTCCTTTTAAACCTATTTATTAAAAGTAAAATATGTAAAAATTTGAATTTAATTAATAAATTTAAAACAATAAAAAACATTATTGAAAATATTTTCAAAAATATAGAATTTGAAGAAAAATATTCCTGGCCAAAGAGGAAAGATAAGTTGTTTTAATAAAAATATTTCTCAGTCATTTTATTTTATGAAAGGATTAAAATAAAAAGATTACATGAAATTTCCATGAATAAATATAGTATAATAAAATATGTGTTTTAAATGATAATATCCTTATAATTTACCTCAATGGAAATATATCATAGACAATCTAAAAAAAATTAATTTGTAATATAAATCACTTACTACATTGGTAATATCTAAATCAAAAACCTAATTAAATAGAGAAATATAAATTTATTTTTAAATCCCATTAATAATATTTTGAGTAATCATAAAATACATTCATGGGAATTATATACACCACACAAACATGAAAAGTTGTGAATATGGGATTTTTCCCAAATAAATAAAAGTGAGGCAAGAAACCCTTACCTAAAGTCCAAAATTTCAACATATGCATTGGAATTTCATGTAAAATAAATATATAATTAAAATAAACAAATTATTGAACCATATTAATATATAAATTAATATATATCAATCAATTATATTTTTTAATTATATTTTTATTAAAAATATCATTATTAAAAGAACATTCATGTGAAAATTGGTATGTTTTCTGTTCATGTTTCGGTTTGATTGTTCTGGTACTTGCAACATGGTCATGGTTTCATAATCTATAGAGTCTTAATAATTACATTATTATGATAATTATTCATCATATACACTTTTATAATTATTTAAATAATATATAGATGAAAAATATATTACATCACTTTGTGGAGGCATTAGTCCTTACGTATGGACGAGTGATGTTTCAACATTTCAATGGATGAAAAAAATTAATTCTAGTTTTACATTCCAGAATAACTTTTATATAATAAATTTCATATATGTTTATGAAATCTATTATTATTACCAGACAAGTAATGTAGAAATGAAAAATGAATCACATCGCTTATTTTATGTGGTAATGTACAATATACGCATGAGCAACGTTATAATTTTATAATAAATGGGAATGTAAGAACACAATTAAGAAATTATAATTAAATAATAATATTAACATCATAAATATAATAAAAAAATATTATATCCATCATAATAACCAACCTTGAAAAATGGTAATGGAAAATGAATCATATCATTATGTAGAGGTGGTGGTCCACACTCATGCAAGAGTGATACTTTAATTTCTCATTAGATTGAAATGAGGTGAAAAATGGTTTTCCCTAATCATAATAATATCTCATTATATTTATGATACAGTATTAATCATGTTATTATAGATAAAATATGATTATATAAGGTTGATGAAGAAATAAATTTTACACTACTCGATTATGATTTTTACCTTTTCATTTGGAAAGCTTCTTTGGTATATATTTTAATCCATAAAAGGTTTTTATTATGATAAAAAAGTTTCTATATGATGATGGGATGGATTATAGGAAATGATTCAGCTAGGTATTAGCTGAGATAATTGGATATTTATGTATGAAGAAGAGAGGGGATGAAATTTCATTTTGTGGTGAAGGAAAGAAAATGATTAGAAATATGTAAAAAATCAAATATAACAAATTCCATTTTAATTGAAAGTGACACAACAAGTAAAAAATTCAAATAGAAGATATTTTTAGGGTTAAATTTTCTAAATAATAAAAATTTGATGAGTTTATGTGGAATTTTATGGTTTATTTTCTTAACCCCATCATTAACCAATTTTAACCATAACAGTGGTAACAACTTTTTCATTATTAAAGGGTAATAAATTTTACATTAAGGTAAAACTTTTCTAAAAAATGGTCAAGTGAAGATTTTCTAGGCCGTATTTCATTAATATTTTCAAATTTTAATATTTTTTATGATTCTTTAAATCATTTAATGAAATACTATTGAACATAAAATATCATTAATGTAATTTTAATAACTATTCAAAAATTAATGATTTAATAACCTCAATATAGGAATTTTATTCAAATATAAACTCTTAAACCATCAATTATACATTTTTCATAACCATAAAATTCATATGATATCATAATTATTATATAAAATATTACTTTTTATCTTTTTAAAATCATTTAATTTGAATTTTCTACTTTTTCACAAGAATTGTTTTATCTTTGTGTAAACATTTAAGATAATTATACCATCACTACAAATTTCAAAAAAATTATGTTCATAAAAATTAATTATTTTTTCAAAATAAACATAATTTTTATATAATCCTTTTATCCCTATTTGATCATATGATATAAATTTAAAGCAAGAGAGTGACATTTTGATCTTTTCATTTACTTAAAATTATGTAAAGGCATTTATCTAATCCAAATGACACCAAGATATCATATTTTAGAATATATGATGGGTATGGCATATTCACACTCACTAAATTAAATATATGAATGTTTATGGATGATTGTTTATCCTTATTCTATATTTTTAACATTGTTTGACATATTTTACCATTTTTCGATGTGATAAATTTTACCATGGTTAATATTCATAATGACTAAAAATAAAAGGGAAAAATTTACGAAATTTGAACCAGTTGATTAAAAATAAGGAATCTATTTTTAACAATTAAATTTATAGATGTGAAAGAAATAAATTTTAATAAAATGTATAAAGTTTAATAAAAAAAAATTTTAGAAAATTTTATTTTTAAGCATAAAAATGAACATATTCCAAAAAAATATATAATGGTGATTCCAATAGAATTATTTTGTATTTAAATGAATCAAATTAAATACTAAAATTAAATACAAAATAGAATCATACTTTTTTATAAATCTATTTTGGGTAATAAAATAACAGTTTTCAAAAAATCTAAATTTTATATTATTTACTAAAAAATATTTCATTATAGAAATATCCCAAAAAACTAAAAACAAGATAAAATTGAAATGATGGTGTGAAATTTTATATAAATTAAATTAAATAATATTTTTAAATTGGTAGAAATTAATTCAAATTTCTGTACACAAGATGTAATAAAAACTATTTTTCAAGAAAAAAAATTTGAAGAATAAAATTACTTTTCTGAAAAATGATTACTTGTATATTAAGAATTACTAAATTGATTTATTTTATATAAACCCATTATTCACATTTTTTATAATATTTTTATTTTTATTCATACGGGAAACTTACCATTTATTTTATAATGGTCACATCTTAATAATATTATTTGTAAAGTATATCGTATTTCTCTTAAATCTCAGAGTTGTGAGTAAAGAAATATATTGAACAATGTATTATTTTAAACTAAATATTATGGGTGTTACAATTAAAAATATCCATTTTTTTTAAGTGACTCATCATATAATCACTTCTCTATTTAGTATATATTCACTCTTCATTGTCCCCTTTTTGGAATTCTTCGCTTACCTTTTACACAACTCCTCACCTACAAATAAAACTACAGTCTCTCCCCCTTTTAATGAATAAAACCTTTTATATTTTAACATGTTTTGTTTTAAGTAAATGGAATTAAATAGTGATAAAGAAATAAAATATACTTATATTTTTAGTGAGATTTTACTCTAAACTATACTCTCATGTGTTGGGATGAATCCTCTAATTAGGGTTTCAAAATAATATCTATGAAATTATATTTGGATAAACCATAAACAAATAAAATCACTTAATAGTTCAACTTTTATTTTTAAAAGTGGTACTTGATGTCAATCGTTTTTAACATTGAATGTAAAAACTGATTTTGTAAAAAATTTATTTCACTATAGTTTCCACACATAACCAAAAATTCATATTAAATGTCCAAACTCTTGTATTTGTGATGTAAATTCATCCAAATCCATTATTTTGGCTTGAGAATCCAAAATATAATTTCATTTTATTTGTCTATGTGTGATAGATTATTATTTCTTTAGGTGTCAAAACACACACGTTCTAGTAATAAAGACATTATCACAAGAAGTGTCCTTTTAAACCCTCATATTTCAAATGAAATTCAAATTGTTATATCTATAAAAATTTAAATATGTACTTTTATCATACCTCAATATAAAATTTATAGTAACATCACTGCAAAAAAATATTTTTTTACCTCTTCAATATATGAGTCTTTTTTATTTTTTTGATCCATGCACACAATATACACTAAATATGAGGCCTCGTCATTACATTATTAAGTACTAAAAATAACAATATTCCATCAAAAATAGTATGAATTAATCTCGTTAATTATTCTTAAAAGGAAGATATTTCCTCATGTACTATAGGAGTAGTTACTAACTCTAAATCATCCATACCAAATTTCATCACCATCACATAAAAATTCTTCTATTATTTTATAATGATTGAATCCATTAAATTTGAGACCTGAAAATGAAAAAATAAATTAATTTATTTAGTAATAAATATTTTGATGAGGTTCATTATTTTGGTATATAACTCTCTACAAGTATCCTATTTATTTATAGTATAAGTTATGTCTTTGATAAAAAAAATAAAAATTAGAGAGTTTTCTGTTCCTATTGTGATAAAGATATTCAAATCCACTTTACCTCTCTTGAATTCCATGCTCGTTAAGATGTTTTCCATTATTTAATACCATGGAATTGGTTTTTGTATTAATCTTATATAGTGGATTATTTGATAAAAAAACTCAAGAAGATTAGTAGTTAATATTGAAATATTTTTTTATTCAATGTAAACCATTTCCTCAGGTTCACCATTAATAATTCCTAATTAAAATAGATTTAGATATTTTTTACTTCTATTTAGTAAAAACATAAGAAAGATCTGTATTCTTCTAATCATTATTAGTTGAGTAAAGTTATAATTAAATTTAATATCCTTAATTATTTATTATCCCTTAAAAATAATAAGATATTTACTCCTTTATATTTATCCTTTCTAATTAAGTTTATTCATAAAGGATTATTTTAAACATATCATATTCTTATCTTTAGAATGTGACACCAAATCCCACAAACTATTTCCCAAAATTTGAATGAAATGTTATTATATTTTTATTATCTAATCTATTATTGGATTTCTTCTCCAATACTATATGGTTCAACTTTGGAATGTTGGATAGAATGATTAGAAATTATCTATCTCATGTTATTTTGAACACTATCTCTTTTATCTTTAAAAATATTCTCCATCCCCACATAATTTAAAAATACACATGATGTTAATTAATAACTTCTTATGGAATTCCAAATTAATTGATAAATTAAAATCATTCAAAAAATATAGGAAATGTTAATGTGAATCCAAAATATTTCCATGTTTCAAAACATTTTCTTTAAAAACATCATCAAAATTATCATCAATGGGAAATGTTGTTTTTTCTATGTTTTATTTTTCTAACATAATTATGTCAATTTTATCAATTATTTTTACCAAATATATGTATATAACTAGTAACTTCTTATGTCAATTTAATATCCAATAAATAAACCATCCCCAATTCTATCATCAAACATTATAAATTGCTTATCCTTAACATTCCTATAACAAGTGTTTCTAAAAACCATTAAACTATTCATGTTAAAATTATTTCCAAACCAATTATCATATATTTTATTGACTAAATTTATTTATATAATAACTAATTAAGAATATACAAATAAATTTTTGTTTATTTAATCAAAAAATCATTGATGGTATAATTTATAATAACTTGGTTCTTCCTATTTTCTCCAAAATTTGGTTATTCCACATTTAAAATCTATTTTATTATTGCCTAGAAGGATCACTAAACTCATGAATTATTATATAATTCTAAAATTATGATTCAAGTTCTTCAATCTTCTTCTTAAATACATTATTGAACTAAAATATTATTATCAAGCATTATAATTAATTTTATCCAGTCCTATTATAGTGTATAAATATCTTAATAAGTTTTGATTTACTGAACAAAAAGTATAAATAAGTCATATAGGTAAAATAAAAAAATATTTAATATATATATCCAGTGGTTCAATTCAATCTCATTAGAACATAAACATATGATTGTATCAACTCAATAGGTTTCTTAATCTTGATCTCCCTTGGATTTAGGCTCCTGTTCATTATTAATACATGTTTAATGTTTCACATGTGTTGAAAGATTCATGATTAATCTTCAATAAATTTATTAAAACATCATTTTTCAAAGAATGAACAATTTTTATTTTCCCTATGTGAAAAATTACTTATACCATAGCTTCTTCTCCTCATTCATTATCATGTAACGCATTCCTTGATCATTGGAAATTTGATATATATTTCCACATTTTATCATTCGGTAAATCTAGATTATTACAACATTAAACCTCTATAGAATACATATATCTTGGTAAAATATCAATTAATTCCAATTATCAAAATTAAGAGAGAGACCCGTGATATTTTTTATTAACCAATAAATAAACAGCATTTAATAGGATTCCAGTTACATTTCTCCCTAAGGCATGGATAATACATACAAATAAAAAAATTAACTATTTTAATGTATCTATATTATTTTAATTTTAGTGATATATAATTTAAAATTTTAATAAATCTTCCATCTTAAAATTTGGTTTTTTAAAAATAATATTTTTCAATTATATGTTATGAGAAATAAAAATCAATTATCCAGTGTTTCTATTCTATTCTAAATATGAATGATTCCTTAACCATTATATTATACAGTAAATGGTTTCTAATATTGATAAATTTTTTCATCATATTGTTTATTTAACTTCATTTTTACAATTTTAGGGTAGGTATTAGTGGTTTATCTTGGTTGATCACAACTTCTGAAATGTTCCTCAAGAAACTTAAAAGATTTTTATTATTTTACCTTTTCTTTTGGATTTTGTTTTAGCTAGTATCATAAACATTAGGATGAATATCCATAAATTCACAACCTCTCTCTGATTAATGGAGTGAAAAAATATAACAACACACATATCATTTTTTTATTATAATTCATATCTCCATCACAAACCATCAATGTGGAATCCCCATGGAAATAAAATAGATTCCATAAAATATACTAATTCAGTTCCTATTGGATTCAAAACATTCTAGTTATTTTAAATCATTTAATGATTTGGATATTTATTTTATATATTAAATTTTTTCTATAGAGTCTATATTAACATTAACACTCTCTCCTACCACAACACATTTGAATTTTTAGAAAAACTGATAAATTTAACAATGTGTATGTACACTATATTCAACGATTTTATATTTTTACCTCAATTTATATTTCACCCTCAGTTGTCCAAAAATTTGGTTTGTGGAAACAAGGAACAAGATAAATGATTTTGGGTAGAATTAGAAAAACCATCCAGTACCTTCAATGTTTAAAAAATATCGATATCAAAATTCTGAAACATATAATGATTCATTAATATGGAATTAAAACCATCTAAATGTTAACATTAGGAGACATTAATTAATAATTCATAGATATGACATTCATAGTGGTAGTTTTAAACATATTATCCAAAAAATCAATGATTACAATTAGATAACCCGCATTTCATGTAAAACCCACTTTAATCTTGGAAATTTCTTTTTATTTCGATTCACCAATTGATTTTTTCAATGAATTATTCTCAAAATTTAATGATTTCTTTTCTATATTATGATTCATATTTTGCTTCATGAAAATGAAATTATCCCTTAATAATTTGAAACCCCTTAATGTTTTGTCATCATTTTTTTTCTTCTACTTTACTACTTTATTTTTCTTCTTAGCTGATGGGATCCTTGGTATGATCAAATTTATCAACAAAATCAATTTTCCCTTTATCCTCTATTTCCTCTGACTCTCTCTAATTCACCACATAATAAGATAAGGAATCATTTTTTAGACAATTATCTTGTTTTCATTGGGTTTTAATTTTTTTCCTTAATATACTTTCCTTTTTTCAACACTTTATATTTTTTTAATGATATTGAATGTTGAGGTTAATAATCATCCCAATTATCATGTTTTTTCTCATGGAAATTAAAATGAGTCCAATATTTTGATAATTTAATCACATTAATGAATTCTCATGCTTGTATTTAGTTTTCAATCACTACATGTCATGAAAAATAATGATATAAACAGATAAAAACAAATGGATTCATCATTGAAATTAGTTTCTCTATCATAATAGGGAATCATTTTTTGAGAAAATTATCTTCTTTTCATTATGTTGCACTTTTTTCCTCAATGTAGTTTTATTTTTTCACCACTTTATATTTCTTTATTCACACTCAAAATTTAGGTTAATCGTAATCCTCATTATCATGTTTTTTCTTATGGAAATTAAAATTAGTCTAATATTTCGATAATTTAATCACATTAATGGATTCTAATGTATATATTTAGTTTTGAATCACTAAATGTCTTGAAAAATGATGATATAAACCCATAAAAAATAAGTTAATCTTTGAAATTAGTTTCTTCATTATGATAATTATTTGGTTCTACATGTTTAAAAGATTTTGAAACCATAAAATCCATCTCATTATATAATTTTACTTTTCATACTATGATATTCTCTCTCCTCATATCATAAGTAATATAAATATTATGAATTTCATATATGTTTTACTCAATAACATATTGATCCTCTAAGAATAAAATAATCTTATCAAAATAATATGATAGAATTCTCAAATGTTTTCAAATAATAATATAATCTTCCTAACTTTATTCATTATATAAAATTGAGATGATAATGTTTTCATGTGAATGAAGAAATCATTAATCATTTCATCATCACTAATCCAAATATTTTTAAATTGACCATGAGATGATTATAACTATGAATAATTCACTTTCTTATATCTTTCATATATATCATATAATTTTTTATAGATTCTATCAGTCATCATTATTTCTATAAATCAGGTTATATGCAATTCATAAGGGACCAAAGTGAAAAATTTCACCCTCTCCCATGAACATTCATATTTTTCTTATCAACTAGTGTTTAAGTTATTTCAAATTTATTAGGATTTATAACATTCTTCATGATTTCAATAATATCTAAGAAAATATATAAAATATGAAGAACTATTCACTCATTCTATAGAAGAAATCCCTTACCATCATTCATTCAGACTCCTTTTTTGTTAATTGGATTTAGATAATCTATTCATATAATCAATCAATGATGTAATAAATTAAAAGAAAACTCAAATACATGGTAATAATTACTCAGAACCTCTTTAATAATTATTTGATACAAAATGAATGGATGTTGGGAGAGTTTTCCACTAATTTCAGGGGTTATACAGTGGTTACTAAAAGCACTAAAATCCAATAAATGTTTTATATATTTTTGGTAAGATATATGGATATCAATATTGATGACATGATATTGAGATATTGTGTGAGAAAGAAAACAAATAGAATATGGGAAAATACATGGTTTCTGGAATATTATTATCAAGTGGATAATACATGGTCTATAATTGTTTCTCTCTTGTTATACTTTTCTATATGTTATTATCAATAACAATAAAGAATAGGGTAGGGATATGTCTATAGAATCCTTACTGTAACAAAGAATAAAATTTATCAAAATTTCATACAATCATTCCTTCAATCTTTTTCCCTCATAATATTAGTCGCATGATGATTGATTATAGGGGGTGAGTTGTGTGAAAACATTAATCTAGGGTTTTCTATTTCTAAATGGATTACAATTAGTTTATTTTATGGAACTATAAAAACCCTATGGTTCTATGTCCATGAGGGATCTGATTTCCAAATAAAGACACTCATTAGGGAATTTTTCTAATAATGTTTTAGAAATCACATTGGTCGATAGGATTGGAGGTCAGGGTCATAACACCCTTTTTGGGAAAATCATTGAATACTTTGAGACTCTTCTATAGATTTGTGATATTATCATGAATCCTTTATTAATTCCCATGTATGAAATGGGTTAACCTTGAATTAATAATCAATTATTGTCATGTATGGATCTTGGAATCATCTATATGTATCTGAGGTTCTCCATCGATGGAGATATTTGTATGTATTCTAGGTTATCCATCAGTGGTATCCTCTTATGTACTAAATAGATATTATTTAGATGATATTATAGAAATATTGGTTTCATGTCCTCTCATTGGGTCACTCTAGAGTGTATCATTATCCCAGGATATGGTAGATATTTTGATGTTGGGATCAAAACCATGTATAAGCTTCTTGTGTATCCTTGTTAAAGGAATTGTAACCCTTGTTGTTTGATTTCGCTTAATGGGGAAAATAATTCCTTTTAAGGTCATGTGATGAGGACCTAACTGTACAGTTTAACGTCATGTGTCAAGGTCATCTAGGATGACGGTTCCTAGTCAATGTTTGGTGTGGGACTTATGTCAAAGTATCCTGAGGAACCTAGAATGGATATAGATTTCCATGTTGGATTAGACCCTATTATAAATGTAGCTCATATAGAATAGGATTGATTTGGGGTGTTGCATTTGGAACTCAGGAATTCATCCTATGTATCCCATTTGGATAGGAATTGAAGCCCACGTAGTTCAGTGTTGAGGACCTTCACCTATGGAGTCCATCTGGTTTGTCACATATGGTATTATGACCATTTTTTAAAGATTAAATTGTGTATTACCCTTGAATATAATTCCTTGATGAGTGGATTTGAGGCTATTATGAATTTCTTGACTCATAGATATTTGGAGGTTTGTTTAGGTCATACACCAGAAGAAGATACCTAGTTTAATGGGATTGTGATTGGGGCTTACTATTGAGAAGGATTCCCATTGATATCGGGACTTATAGGGGACAACTACATATCATAATTGTAATAATAATCAGAGTTATTATAGTTGAATTGATGTTTTACATACACCCTATAATTTTCTTTTATAGGTTCAATCGGGGATTACTCCTAAAGAAGATTCATGTTGAGATCAGGCCTTATGTATTTGTCCTATGTATCTTGGTTATAGAAGGAATTAGAGTTCTTATAGTTCAATTGATTTTGGAATTACACCCTCTAGATTACTTGTTTATTTTCAATTATAGATTACACTTTAATAGGATGCCTGGAATGTTTCGTATTGCATAGATTTCATGACCACCATCAAACTCTATGCTCATGTGATTCATTCTTGGTGTGAGAAACAAGAGGAAATGAAAGATCTAGGAAATTGCATGATCCAATTTTCCCTGAGGTTGGATGCATGTCCCGGAGGACCCACGCCTACTGTGTAATACCAAATAAAGATTTTATGAATATTAAAACCATTATCCTTTACCAAAACATGCATCCAGTGGTGTGGATGTCGTGATCATGGCTATTCAGGGAGGAAAAAAACTAATCTGACAAACCACACACTTCTCCTCATCTACTGGTGGAAGAGGCCAAGGGTACGACACTTACCTCTCTTTAAATTTCTCTAGAATTGGTCTATTTTATAAATACTGATGAGGGAAGGGATTAGGAGGGATATTATAGGTAAATAGTGCCCATACCTTCTCTGAACCAGTAGCTAAGAGGTATAGAGTAGCAAAACTGCACCCTTCTACAGGAAAGGATATGGGTCTTACTTCATTAGGGATTCTATGAAATTTTTTCCTCTCAGACAAGGGATCCAAAGGAATATATTCCATTCCATGGGTGTCTATGAAGAGGACCGGATTCATAGCTCATGCATGCTGATTCATAG
This sequence comes from Viscum album, assembly GCA_963277665.1. NCBI lineage: Eukaryota > Viridiplantae > Streptophyta > Magnoliopsida > Santalales > Viscaceae > Viscum > Viscum album. Next base: position 345,816,812 of record OY728156.1, read on the forward strand.
GACTAATTCACATGTCCAATGCAAAGGGTTAATGTGAAGTTCCAATGCGCATAGCTGATGTGTACGTCCAACGCCCATGGATGATGTGCATGGCCAATGACCAAGGATGATGCTCAGGTACTTGGATCAGGTCCTTGGATATGGTCCTTCATTGAGGTACTTGGCTGAGGTCCTTCACTCTGGTCCTTGGATCTTTTCCTTGGCTCAGGTCCTTAGCTTAGGTGCTTCACTCTGGTCCTTGGCTCCTTGTCCTGTTCTCAAGTCCTTAGCTCGGGTCCTTATATTAGGTCTTTGTGTGTGTGTATTATATTCTAGACACTAATATAACTCTGATCCAACCTATCCCATTTACTTATCTCTTCACTTGGGTTTCATAGAGCTACCTGATAGATTTTTGAAGACCTAGGTTAAGGGGTGGTGTGAGTAGATCTCATAGGATTCTTCCTAATTTTTTATTCATAAAAATAAGGAGACCAACTGTTTATTGTAAAATATGGAACCTTGGGTTAGAGATTTACTCCATTCAGGATGTCCTCACATGTTATCTACATAGGCTGACCACAGATGCTATCCGCATCGGATCTCAACGTAGGCTATCTATGTAGGGTAAATGTATAGATATCCTGTGTGGTGACATAAATTCCTTCAAAAAATTATGACTTCTGAGAGCCGTATATTGTGATTCATGAGTCTAGTTTAGATCCAAAACTTGTCAAATCAAATATTTAAAAGAGATATATTCTTTTATATTTGTTGAATACACCAAATGTGCATGAATGAAGCATGATAAATTCATTTTATGGTGTCAACACATCTTTTTCATCAATATGGGAAATCCATGGCCAAATCTTATAGAGGGGTTATTTATCCTAATGCCTTATTATATATCCATCTTTTAGAACATTTATATCCAAACTAAATATTCTTCTTTCATAGATACACATCTCTACACAAACTCAACATTTGTTGTCTAAGTGTGGTTTACATCATTAATTCAACGTCAAGGTGCATGAAATTAATTTTGCAATGTCAATGAAATCCTCCCCCTAGAAATATTTTTTTAAAGACTATCGGGAACTTTGACGCATGGCCACATTGTTTTGTGGGTTTTGGGGCTATGAAAATTGATAAAGTATGCTCTAATTATTTTATGTTCTAGGGTTCTTAGGGAGAATATGGACAAAAATATAAAAAATTTCCTTTTTATTTTATTGCCCTAGTTTTTTCCTAATCTCAATATGAAGGTGACTTAGTGGGAAAGGATGGAATTTTTATTAGGATGTTGTTTGTGGGTTTTCATACTAAAACGTTTTATGCCTATTTCAATGCATTTAATTATTCTTATTCCATAACCATACATAGTGTAGGTATTGCGATCTAAGGCTCTAATATTTTCCAATGTTATCTTTTTAGGTTTTCAATCTGGTGAGTATTGAATCTCTTTTCATGGGTAGTTTAATGAAATGAAAGTTAGACTAATGAGACTAGTGTTTAAGGTCCAACAGCTTTGATCATAAATTTTTAAATGATGAACCTATAAGGGTAATTGGCCAATAATGTTCCGATATCCTTTGGATTCCCCATGGGGAATTTTGCGACATGATTTTTGGTTTTTTAATCTAAAACAAGATATTCAGGAATAAAGGATATCTCTTTTAATGATGAAATAACCATTAGATGATGAAGCAGTTTCATGGGATGTTTTATGAAAATATAAATTGGGAATATTACTTCATAGTCAATATATACATCCTTTGGCTGAAACCAAATTTTGTAAGCTACTTTTTGAAAATCCAATTGGGGTTCTTTACAACATATTCAGGCAAAGGAGTTCCCATGAATTTTTAAATTTTATTTCTAATGGATGAAGGAGGTTTATAGAGACGCCAATTTCTCAAGAAATTGATGTGTGGTTTTTCCAAGGGAAATTTTATGATAATGATATGTTCATTTGTATTAACATGGACGTGAATGGGAAACCCCTCCTATATGAATTTTGTATGTGAAAAAAGAAAAAAAAAATTAAATGAATGGTGTTAGTGGGAAGGCCACTTGCTGATTAGGGTTGATGCATCATTTATTTTAATGTCATGTGACTATAATGTTCACTATGTAGTTTAATGTCTCACAGTAAGGATTTTACACAATGCAGTTTAAATTCATACAATGAGAACATTATTCTATATAGTTTAAAGATGTACAAAAAGGACATTATTCTATGTAGTTTAAAGTCATACAGAATACAAATTATTCTATTTTTTATAATTTTATATAGAAAGGAAATTCAAGGGGATATAATTTAAATTCTTTTGATTTCACCAAAAGGTCGATGGTTCTCCCATTCTTAGTACTATGTCTGTAAATGTGAAACCATATTCATGTGTTATGGGAGAAAATATTTTAATATATAACATGGTAATCTCTAAATCCAAATATTCTTATAGAGAAAGGGGGTTATTTCATTACAAGAGGTCTCCCATGAGAATGAAGTTATCATAGATTGAAAACCCCGTATGTGGGATGTTTTATGAAAATCCAATAATTGAATTTTACATCATAGTCAATAGTGGCATCCTTTGGTTTACGAACCTATATGTGGGATGTTTTAGTAAAATCCATATGGGGTGTGTTACAGAATATTCAAGAAGTTAACTTTTTAGGAATTCTGATATTTTATTGCTAAAAGTCGATGGATGTTTATTAAGATTCATATTTTCTCAAGCACGAATTTTGACTTGTAAAGGAAAAGCACCTGAATATGGAATGAGATTTTCAAGCTGACATTTCCAAATAATTTTTTGAATAGGTTTCAAGAAATTTTTTGGTTAAATGTTGGATGTTTGGCATCTATATTTTTAGGTCATATTACTAGGACCATGGAATTATTGAAACGTTAGATGATATGTGGCCTAACAGGACAAGCATATTCTAATATGCTTCGAACACATGAAGGAAGAAGCTATAAACCATGGCCTTAGGGGTTCTAAAATTAGGATAAATGATATGGGATAGATATTTATAATAACCGCATACTATTTTATGTCATTGGTTTAAACGTATCTTCATCAATTATTACAAGGGCGGAAGAGGCTTCTGTAAAATTTGAAGTCACCTATGGTTAAAAAACCTATTACGAGTGTTTTTTATGAAAGGAAAACATGGTCCCATAATGCATAGTAAAATAATGGTATCCATTGGTTGATAGTCCTATTATTAGGGTCATTTTATGAAAAGATGAATAGCATGTGTATTACATAGTCAGGAAAATGAGCCTTTAGGTATCAAGAATTCTTCCCATGGGAGCTAGAGATTGTTTATTAAGATCTAAAAGTATTCAGGACTGAGAATATGATGTATGAAATTTCGGATGTCAGAGCATTGTAGAAGTGTTTGGACTAATTATTGGCTACAGTGTGTAGATTCCCTTCCATAGATCCAACTCATATGTAAAAAGGGGCATCTCTGTTTCCTTGGTGGATTCCCTAATGATGGGAGCCAAAATTTTACTCCCTTTCATAGATTTGTGTTTTTATATAGGATAGGAGGAATATTGCCTTACCCTGTGGCTTAGAAAAAGACATGATTCCTAGGTGTCACTATGTATCATACTAAAATTAGAATCAATACACACATAGTTCTAAAATAATGGTCCCCCACGCTGATTGGAATCATATGTGAATAGAAAAATGGGTTTTTTAAATATGGTCTCATGCATGGGTTGAGTCACCATATTGAATCCTCTTATCCAAATATGAATCATACATAAAGAGAAGGGTGAACATCCAAAATTATTTTGCAACTGGTTCCAAGATTGATAATATTTATATCACAATATATCTCATTAGAATGAGAATCAATCCAAATGTTGTTCTTAAAGAAATCACACTGTTTATTGTCATTTTATGAGGAAGTATGGTGTCCCTTTTTAGGTCTTTCAACCATGACCAATATAATCCCAATAAAAATTAATATAGATTACTTGTGTAGGAATTTTCTTTACTAAAACTCATAATTCCACATTGTATATGCTCGGTGTGAGAATAAAGGAGTGGTAAAAGATTATTCCACTACATGTATTTGAAAAAAGTGAAGGATATGGGAACTTTTATTTTTTGATGATCTGTCCAAAAGACAAGATTCAAGTGCCACTACATATCTCATTGGTATGAGAATCATATCATACATTTGTATTGAATTCCATGCAATTTAACATCAGGCAGTACGGATGATGTCTATCTAGTTTAATGTCTTGCAAAAAAGAATGAAGATGAACTGATGTGAAATAAGGGAAATTTTGTGGCAGGGCCCAAGGATAAAAACTTGGGTGTCACTACGTATATCATTGGAATGAGAATTAATCCATACATAGTTCATGAATTACATGTAGTTTAATATCATGGGGTGAGGATGTGGGTGATTCTGACATAGAGGGGAGTATTTTGGTTGGACCCAAGTATAAGATCTGGGTTCACTGCGTATCTTTCAATGGAAAGAATCAAGCCACACATAGTTATAAAATAAGAACTCCATGTGCATGTTTGAACACGTACATATAGTGTAAAGGTGGATTTTGCACTGAGCCTAGGAATAGAGATCCTTGCATCCCTATGTATCTCATTTTAATTAGAATCAAGCCACGTGTAGTTATAAAAAGGACTCACTTTATAGGTTTAAACTTGTACACAGTGAGTAACATGGATTTTGTAGCTGGGGCCAGGATTAGAGATCTGAGTATCACTATATATCTCATTAGAATGAGAATAAAGCCATACGCAGTTATAAAAAAGTACTCTCTATGCAGTTTTGACCCCATACACATGGAATAAAGGGTCTTTGGTAGTTGGTCCCAGGATTAGAGATCTAGGAATCACTACGTATCTCATTGGAATGAGAATCAATCCACTCGTAGTTCTAAAAAAAATACCCCTTGTAAAGGTCTGAACTAGTATAGAGGGTGTAAAGAGGATTTCGGTTGGGAGAAGGATTAGATATTCTAGATTCACTATGTATCTCATTGGAATGTGAATCAAGCCAAAAATTGTACTAAAAAGGACTCAATGTGATGGATTGAACATGTAAACAGGGAGTAAATGGTATTCTGTTTTTAAATTACAGATGGACCTCAGATATGAGGCTTTGGCGTCACTACATATGTCAGTGGAGTTAGAATCATTCCATATGTAGTTCATGAAATTATCATGAAGTTTATCATCATTAAATGAGGATGTGATAATGTTGGGTCTTACACCTATAAATGGGCCCAATTTCCACTAGATAGTTATAATTATGTGAGTGGGGATTATGCAAGGGAGATTCCCATTATTTCTTCATCATGACTGTCCAAGAGGGCATCTCAGAACCCTGAGGGGTTTGAGGGATGTGATTGGGACTTACACCTAATATTGAGAAAAATATTTAGGGGAAAATGTGGAGTGTAAAATCATGGTATTTTTGGAGTTTCTTAACATCAAATGAGAGAGACATTAAAATTTTAGTTTGAAATCATGTGTTGAGGATGAATGGTGTCTTAAATTTCTGGGTCATATGACTAGGACCAACTGTGCAATTTTACTTCTTGCAACTGGGACATAAATGGTGAAATTAAGTTTAACGTCATGTATCGAGGACATCTGTCATGTGATTATGTGAAATATTTCAAAAAATAACTTTTCATTCGTTGGGGTTGTAATGATTTCCCCGTCCATTGAGATCAAGGAAATAGCTTCGTTAGAGTGGACCATGTGTATGGAGTAAGATCCATCTCACATTGGCTAAAGATTTGGAGGCTTATTTATGGGTATCATTGGAGTCCTAAAGACCAGTACCAATTATCCCTGGAGTAATGAACTGAGGTGGAACTTTTATAAAAGTATCTCCATATCTGGTTTTAATAGACATCCAAGTGATGCATGGTGTAAAATAATTTTCCATCCAGTCACCCCAACTCATCCAGTATTTTTTTGGGATTTCTCATCTATAGATTGTTCATTAAATATGAAAATACTGACAAATAGAAACTATAACTCAATGGGAAGGACTAATTTTTTCCCTAATAGTAGTATATATCGGGTTGAAGGTGTGTCAATATGGGTTGTGGTCTGATAAGCCCATAAGGCTTTCAAGAGCTTTTTAAGCCAATAATTTTTATCTTTTTCCACCATCTTATGGAGTATGTTCGACATGGTATTTTTTAAGGCCTTTATATATTCATTAGCCACTTAATGACTATGAGATGAATGGTTGGATTTGATATTGTATTTATGATATAGCTTTTTCACCTTAGTGTAATAGATATCGGTGCCTTTTCCCTTGATATTGAATGAGGGACATAAAATTTTGTAATAATATTAGCTTTTATAAATCTAAAAATGATTTTTGTAATTTCTTGTTTTAGGGGTATCACCTCTGCCCATTTGGATAAGAAATCAGTAGTGGTAAGAAAATATTTGAACTAATTTTCCATAGTTAGATGGTATTTCCCCAAAATATTCATTACCATTATCAAAAATTTCCAGGAGTATTTGGTGTTATGTAGAAACTTCATGGGTTGATGTACGAAGTTTTCATGCCCATTGAATAAAAGACATTTTGTGGTCAAATCTACACAATCATATGTCATAGTGGTACAATAGAACCCAATTCATTAGATTTCGTTATAATTCTTGTATCCAGAATAGTGGGAACAATAGTCTATTGAGTGTACTTATTTCATGATGGTAGAGATCTATTATTTGTCAATATATCTAAGATGGACTCCATCAAACCCTCATTTGTAGAGGAAATTATGGTGATTTGGGTCTTCCTAAAGACTGAATTTGACCACTCATTACTAGATTTTTCCTTTCCTTTCTCTATCTCATGGGAGCACTCCATCCTAATGATAATCCATGATTGGTATATCCACCCAGTGGTTGGTTCATATAGATCTGGGATGGTACTAACTTCATTAATATCTTTTGTTCTGATTTGAACACAAGGTGAGAACATTTTGTGTTGTGCAATGCTGAGGACGGATTCATCTTGTTTTGGATATTCTAAATTAGTAGCCACATTTACTATTTCATCTATCTAGGAATTATTTGATTTTGAGATGTTATTCAATGATGTTTCTCAAGGAAACTCTTCCATCAACCCTAGAATATAATCAAGAAAGGGAATTAGTTCATATTTTCTTATATAATAATCCTGATTGATATGTTTGACCACTAACTCCAATTCTCCATTCACCTCTAAGTAGTATATGGGTATTTGAAGTGCCAATTCTAGGCCTAAAAAGAGGACATGATATTCTACCTCATTGTTCGTACATCATTTTGATAACATGAAAGACTAAGGCATGACTTCCTTTGTTGGGTAAATAATAAAAATCATAACCCAACTTTTTTTCTTAGGGTCTTCCATTATTTTCCCTTTGAGGCTCCTAGATGCACTATAAAAATAAATTTTCCATATTTAGGGGTCGTGTTTAATAGAGAATATCTCTTCGTCTGTCATTTCAGTATTTAATGATGTCTCTTCTAGAGATGGGTGCTCGGCAAAGAAATATTCTTATCAATGACATTTCACTAATTTCAGAGGAACAAAATCTATATAGAACAGTTGTAGAATAACTACCCACTATTCCGGATGTCCTTTAAGCATAAGATGACTGAGGATTAATTTTAGAAGGTTATTGAGAGAAACCAATTGAACCTTATCATGATACAGGTTGTACCCCAACTTCTGAAATGTGAAGATTAATGCTAGGAATCTCTTTTTGATATTTTAATAACAAATTCCATCATCGAGCATCATTTTACTGAGATAATAAAGGCTTTATCCATTCCAATCATCGTTCTTTTGTTCAAGGAATGAAACCATTGATTTCTCCACGTTCATCATATATAGAATAAATTGATTTCCCTCCATATGTGGCATTAATATTAGTGGAATAAAGTTGTAATTCTTGAATTTATCAAATTATTTCTAATATTTTTCGGTCCACTGATATTTGTCCCACTTCTTAATCAATTTTTTGAATGTCAAACACTTTCCAAAAATGTTGTCTATGAAGTGTCAGATGTATTCCATGTTTCCTTAAAGTCTCCTAAACTATTTTAGGTCTTGAGGATGAGACATGTTAAGGATATATTTAATTTTCATAGGATCAACATAGATGTCATGATGGTGTGAAAAATAATATGAGAAAATTTCCTGAGGTTTCCGGAAAAAAGCACATTTTAAGTGGTTCATCTTTAGGATATGCTGTTTAAGATCATTGGATATGGTATCTAGGTCATCCTGGTGGTTATAAAATTGTTTGTACTTAACCACTAGATCTCCAATATAGAATTCAAAAAACTCACTAAAAAGAGTTTTGAAAATGGGATGCATAGCATATTGGTATGTGGTGTTGACATTCTTTAATCTAAAGGGAATTTCTCTATTGAAAAATACTCCCAAAGGGGACCTAAAGGTGGTGGATTCTTCATATTTAGGTCCAACTAAATATTATTGTACCCAGAGTATCCATCCATGATGGAGAGGGCTTTATAACCAACTATTTCACCTATGGGGAGTTCTATAATTAGAATCAGAAAACCATTTTGGGATAGTTCTGGTTGAGATCTCTAAAATTGATGAAAACATAGATTTTCAGATTCATTTTATTTAAGGGGGTGATATTGGATACCAATTTTTGATATTTTACCTCATTGATGAAGTCATCCTTGATGAGATTATCCACTTCAGCCTCAATTTTTGAGTCTTGAGTTGGGTGCGTCCATGTAGCTATCTATTTATATACCCAGTGGTCTTATGGAAAACCAAATTGATGGGTTTCCACCTCAGGTTCGAGGCCTGTAATCTCTATGTAATTCTATATAAAATTTTCCCTGTGTTTCTATAGGAAGGATGTATATACCTTCTATTCATTGGGAGTCATTTCTGCACTAATTAGAGTGGGTTTTGGATATTCTTCTCTACTAAGATTTATCTCTCTGATTTCATCTACAATGGTGGATATTCCTTCCACAAATACTAGAGGGGCATCACTATGGTCTTCTCCTTCTTCCTATTCCTCACACTTAACTTCATTAACCACTTCCTGAGAGGTTTGTGATGAAGAAAGAATATATGATCTAGGGTAGGAATCATCATTTGGAAATATAGATGATAAAACAATCATTTATGGACTAATCAATGGTGTGAGGTAATTTTGGATCTCTAAAGGGGATATGAGGGACTAGGAATGAGAATCTCTATTTTCTCCCATTAACGTGATAACTCCCTCTATCTTATTTAATTAAACAAGGATTTTTTTCAATTCAGGGATTATAATGAATACAATTTCATCTAAGATTTCATTATTTATTAGAGAATAGATATATTATACTATACTGTTAGGTTTAGTTGTCCCAACTAACATTATAGAAGTCATTGAATGAGTGCTTGAATTAGATCTGTCCCCTTTGATTTTATTGATATGAAATATGTACTATGTGATGAGTTTCTTAAGAGGATTATCCAAAATTATCTCTAAAAAATTTGGGGAATTAATCTGATCCACATTTTCTAACATGGATTGTTTCCCTTCTTTATTATAGGATCCTTCATAAATGTATTGTGACTCACATGATTTTTATGGGGAATTATCTCCATAAAATGTCCAAATTTGACCACTGATGAAATATTTGAGAAATTGGAGGTGTGATGAAGGATTGGACACATGCTGATCTATTCTATGTCTTCCCAGAAGGATAGTGAATGTTTTATCATGTTGAACAACCTTGAATTCTGATTCTGACAAGATATCCTTGAGTTTATTTCTAAGTGTTATCTCACCAAGTGGATCTTTACCATTCCTGTCATAACCCTGTATCATCAAAGTGGAGGGGGAAAATTTAGATTCATTAATATCCAGTTGGAAATTTTTATAGACTAGAATGAGGTTTTATCCTTATCCATTTTCAATAAAGGTTCATCAGATATTAATGTCATTTATCATGTCAGATTTATGCAAGGGTATGTCATGTCCTTGTATGATAACATCCTTGTCATGGTCTGTGAAAGAGATAACCACATGAAATTTTATAGTATGGTTCTCTAAATGATATACTTCATTAGTGTAAGTCTCAAATTCAAACTCCTGGGGGCTCAACAATTCCTCTATTAGTTCTTCTGAAGGATATTTTAATAAACTCAAAGCCTCCCGGATTGAAAACATAGCTGGAACATGATCCAATTACTTCAAAACATCATACTTCGGATCTAGAGATCTATGCTTTCTATAATGTGGATGTTATTTTGAATTTTCTTTGGGATCTTATGTTCCTTATGTAGATGAAATATCCCTTGAATAGAAGTTGAAAGTGATTCCACTCCTGGTGGGTTAGGTTGGATGGGTTGGCCTACATGTTGGGGTTGATTAAGTGATGACATATCCTCTAATCGATATTCTAGTAAGATTGTGTCAGGGAAACCCTTGTCATGTATAAGGGAATTTCATTATTACTTATGATATTTTTGGAGAGCACTCCCATGAGTTTTTTCCACATAGACGGTTCAAGTAGGGGTGCGGTTGAAGTATTGACTCTTGGCATGACCGCATATTCCCTTGTACCTTCGACTCTGATGGCCTCCTCCCCTAGTTCCCAAATCAAGTGTGGATAATTAGGTTTCGTAACCATTATTATCATATTTGAAGTGATCCTTTACATGAATAGGTTAATGACACAAAATATCAACTCCTCATCTAATGAAAATTTTGTCTAATGGGTCGAATCTTGTTGTTCCATTTGGCGGAGTGTTTCCTTGCTTTTGAGACTATAGGAATGAAGTCCACTAATGTCAAGGATAATTTTTTCATTAATTATAGATCATCTTAAAAAAATTTATTCTTAACCTTTCAAACATGTCTTTTTTTTGAATACTGTATTCTGAGGATGGAGCTACCGATGAAGTGGGTTGCGGTATAGCAGAAGCATTTGAAGGAAAAATCGGCTTTTTCAAAAAATTTCTAAGGATAAAATGAGTTCAATTTATTTTTTTGGACTATATAATAACTGAACATATAATTAATCTTTCTCTTGACTTATTTACATTAAATATTATCCTTTGGATCGATGATAGAAACATACAGAACATGAGCAGGTGAATTTATCAGCTTCACTTTCCCAGAGTCCAGCATCTTTTTTTCGAGTAATTTGAAAATAAAACAATCCTAGATGTGGTTCCCCAAAAATTTATAAAAGGGTAAATTATTTGGGATATCTCCTTCACATTATTTTCTATGATTCCTGGTCTTTGGCATCATGACAAAGCTTTTTTCCAATATTGGGATAAATTATCTAGGAAAGTGTTCATTTAAAAAAGAATAGACCTTGTTTTTCATCACTACAAATTGTTTCTACCTTGGATCTCTCTGATCATCCTAATGAGGTGGGTATTTTTTTACACTTGGGAGGTGGAGCTTTAAGATATGGTGTGGGATTCAAAGTAGGTGTGGGTATAGTGGGTTGTTTAAGTGTAACTTTAGCGGCCTCTTCTTTTTGTTTTCTCTTTCCCTGGGTCAATGAAATTACTTAGTACTTAGGCTTAGTCTCTATAATAGAGTCTTCAACCTTTTTAGTAGTCAAGAATAGGTCCCAAAACCCTTATATATATTTAACATGAATCAATGGTGTGTTCAAATCTTTGTGATGATACTATATACAGATGGGAAACAATTTTTTTAGGGAGAGGTAGGATTAAATAGTATGGAATCCTTTCCACTGAGAAATGAAATATCAGACCCTTTCATTCTGCAATTTTTTGTAGTTTGTTATGTCAAAAACTATTTTCTTATAAAGCATTGATATGAACTAGAAAATAAACTATTAAAATAGGTCTTTTCATCCAGTTATTGGTTGAGACTGCAGGCTAGTGTACCATACAAATATTGGTCCCTATAGTGATTTCACAAAGCACCTGAGTTTCACTACCTATTTTTACATAGGAGTACCCATCATTGGATATTTTTGAGAAAAAAACTTTTTTATTGCTACATTGGATCTCCTAATCCATTTAGGATTGGAAATGTTGGATTCCAAAAGGTTGGAAGTGGAAGAATCAGATATACCCATTCACATTAAGGCTTCCTTTCTAGTTGTATCAGCATGGAACATTATTCAATGGATTCCAATTGAGATGTTAGTGACTCAATGGTGTTCATCATCATTCAAGGAATGTCTTGTTTATCCTGATCCTTAATAGGTGTGGCGGCTAGAGCCTTAATAGGTGTGATAGCTAGTAAGTCCATTTGTGGTGGCACAGCTGGTACTTGTCATGGGTAACCTATAGGGGCACGCTAATAAGGAAGTTCTTGGCCCTATTCTAGCATTACACCCAATGGAGGAAAATCTCAATATGCTACTGCAGGATCCATGTATATTGGTGGTTGGTATCCCACATTGATTGAACGTTTCAAACCTGCTTCAGTTTCTATAGTAAACCTTCTTTATTGAGGTGCACCAACTAGAATTGTGAGATGAGTATATTCTTGGGAAACGTATCTAGCAAGAAGAATTTCTTGTAGTAGTTATAAATTGATTCTCTTCAATTAGTTCACATATTCCTCTTGCTGCAAAAATCATTCCTTGTGTTAAAGTGTCTTAAAGTATTCTGAGGGATGGTGAGGTACCATTTAACCCCTATCATTCTCCTTTTTCCAAGGCTGTAATGGTGTATTATTTGATGGAGTACCCAAATTCAAGGAAATACATTGGTTCTGGGTAAGAACACCAGCTTCAACTATTTTAGTGTGGACTTTATTATGAACTAGAACATCCTCTAATGAATCCTATGAATTGGACTCATTCTCTACAGAATATGACTCCTACAAATTGGGATCATTCTCTTCATCATTCATCACTCACATAAATCTCCCATTTTTAAAGACCTGTCTAGTATTTCTAACATATTAATTATCTAAAGATGAATTTTTCCCAAAATAGAGGCCTTATAGATATTCTAAGATGCTTGACTCAAAATTCTATCAATAGACTACTCTCTTATGACCTGTCATTAGTGAGAGTCAGTCAAGGCATGTTGTTGAGAATTTATTTATATATTAATAGATTATGTTTGTTTAATTCATCTTGAGGCTATAAAACTTCATGTTACAACCTTTGGTGGACATTACTGGTTAGAGAGTACGGTGAAAGGTAATGCACCCTGTGCACCCCATCCTCTGATATGAACATCATATGGGGAACCTGTGATCAGCTGTCAAAATCTCATTAATGCGTTGAGTCTTGAACATTGAATGTTTCCTTATTGTTTCTTGATATTTCAATGTAATGAATCTAGGAGAGCTTCCAACTCAAATTGGCATTGTAATCCTTCTATTACCTTGACATGACTTTGATATTAATTGTAGTTTAATACCATTTCTTACAATTGATGAAGATTTTTCCATATATTGAGACGAATACCGTGCACACAATCTTCGAATAATGCCTCTATAATTACATATTTAGGTGTGTCCAAATGCAAAAACATGACTGCTATATCATCATTATCTTGTTGTTTCCACATGTTAATAATGACTTCTTCATCTTTCACTAGAGTCCCCTCTACCAGGTCTGTACATAGGGGTGTTTCCCTACCATTTTATCATAGGCATTAAGATCAGTATAGATTTCCTATTTTTCAATTGTAGGTAGGTGACTCATGTGTGATTCTGATAATGTTAGTCATGGTGGGATGTCTTCTTATTTGGAAATTATTTCACCATCTAATTACAAGGAATAATACTTGATTGACCTTTTTTCTCAAGTTCCTCAGGATAGGAGGGATTCCTTATCACTGAATTTTCAATTAGATAATTCCAATGAAAATATAAAACACTACAATGGAGAGAACTTTCATGGAAAATTACATCATGGGTATGACCAACATAGTGGATTACATAAAGGTTAATACCCATATGCTCCTTGATATTTTTTACATCCTGATGGATTTCATGGATCTCATCAAGAGATGGTATCTCAAGATCGATCAAATTCTATCCACGAATCAAGCCTTCATGGTGAATTGCTCAAGGAGGACCATTGGAATTACTCCTAATCCCCTTGTAATTTGGAGATGGGTGAGTAGGATCTTAATATTCCATATATAGTACTCCAAGGGATTCAATAACTCTAGCATTAAGTGATGTGGGATCATTTATCTTCTTTTTCTTTTCCATTCATATTTTATGAGGCTTCTTCTTGGATGACCCTTTACGAGCATCTAGGGACACTTTATTGGGGAAGGGGTTTTCATGGGATGGTGATTGTTCATGACATGATGTCTCTACTAGGATATACTGATTAACTCCAGTTGGTGTAGCTATATATTCATGGTCAAGTTGTTTTTAAACTATGGGGAAGTTTTTCCATGATCCTCTTGGATGGGAGCGGAGGTATATGTCTTCTATGGGGTGACATGCTGATGAGCCACCCCATTTATGGGGATAATTTTGGGTGTTCATCCATATCACACTACTATCATCATTGTTATGATTCCTTGGAATTTTTTTAGGATATGAGAAGTGATTTGTTTTTCCCTTTCACCATTTCCAGGATATGCTTAGTGAATTCAATGATAAAAACATATATATATTCCAATTCCATATCTGATGTAGGATTATGTGATTTCTCTTCTACTTCTTTTCCTTCTAGTGGATACTAATAGTGCGTTTGTGTAGGGGTAAAGAGTTTAGTCTTCCACCTGATCCTTTTCAGGGATTTCTGACTAAATTCTTTAGGTGCTGGCAGATGAAATTTATGGAAGGCTTGCTGAATATAGGTAGGTGTGTGCACCTCCTCACATATTATTTTCAATATTAGTTGGAGGCCTTCTTTGAATGCTACCAGACAAGTATACCAACAGGACTCTTGGGTATAGTAAGGTGTTTATTCCTTCTTGTGGTATTCCATGAGATTCAAATGATAGGCATATTTGGATGCATCTAGGAGATTCTGTAGGATTTATGAATGAAGGTAGACATGTGTATGTATCCGCTCTCATTTTTTCCCCAAATTGGGTAGGAGGGCCTCTCCATAGATTATTGGGATGTTTCCCTACTCCCTAGTGACTGGTCAATTCCCCTGATAGGTCATCCTTCATGCTAGGGACTGGTTATTATATTCTGGGGACAGGTTCCCATAACAGTTGAAGATGGTGGTTAGTTTCATCTGTTTCAGAACTACAAGTTGTCACTGATCATATGATCAGTGGGGATTCATGAATTGGAGGGTCTAATGAGTGGCCTCTAGGGTTGAGATTGTACAATCTGAACAGTGCTCCTAGACCAATTATTTTGAGACCTAGAGTTAAAGATACTAGTTTTATTATAGAATCCTATTTGTGGATGAAGATCTATCCTGAGAAGTAACCAGGTTATTCATTGGTGAAAGCTATAATGATTCTATTTGATTTAAGGGAACTCTAAGAGTAAGTGCCTAGATATATGACAAACACAAACAAGAAAACCCCATCAAATAAGCTTCTCATTTGAATGAACATGTGAAGAATTGATTTTCATGTTGGGATCTATTTTATCAAGTGAAAGCAGCATGAATGATGGTTGACACTATCATCGTGGTTAAGGAATCACATCTGGTTCACCATTTTTTGGTTACCCTCATAATATTGGTCACCCGATGATTGATTGTAGGGGGTGAGTTGTGTGAAACCATTTATTTCAAGTTCACTATTTAATAATGGTTTACAAAAAAAATTTGTTGAAATAGAAACAACTAATGATTCTATATCCATGAGGGAACTACATTCTAATGTCAGACTCTCATTGGATAATTTTTCCATTGATTATTAAGAACTCACATTGGTTGAGAGGATGGAAGTTCGGGCTCATCACAAACTTTTAGGGAGAATCATTTACTACTATGGAACACTCTTATGTATTTAATATATGTTCTTAAATCCTTTATTAAGTCCAAAGTATGAAGTGGGTTACCGTTGAACTAATAATCAATTATTAGTATGTGTGGATCTTGGAATCCTCTGTATGTATATGAGGTTCTTCATCAATGGAGACAACTCTTTATCTGAGGTTATCCATAAATGGTGCCCTATTATATACTTCAAATATATTCTCTAGCCATTATTACAAAAATTATGGTTTTCTATCCACTCAGTGGGGAAAACTGGATTGAATCATCATCTAGAGAGATGATATTTGTTTTGATGTTGGGATTGAACCAATGATATATTTCCAATATATCCTTGTGAAAGGAATCAGAACTCGCATATTTTGGTTCTTCTTAATGGGACACATCATACCTTTTAAGGTCATGTGATGAAGACCTAACCATAAAGTTTAACTTCATGTGGAATGGAAATATATGAGGATGATTCCTAGTCAATGATTGGTGTGGAACTTATGTAGAATCACCTCAAGAAGCCTATAAGGTATACATATTTCCATGTTGGATTAGAATATACATTCATTGTGGACAATAGAGAATAGGGGTTGGTTTTGGGTGTCGTATTTGGACATTAGGGAGCCTTTCTATGTATCACATTTGGATAGAAATCAAAGCCCGTGAAGTTAGGTTGCGAATACATGTGCCTATGGAGGCCCTCAAGTTTCTCTCATAGGAGAGTATGGCCCTTTGAGAAGATTAAATTGGGGATTACCTCTAATGAGTATGTCCTGATGAAAATATTTGATTCTATGATAAATGTATTGACTCATGAAGATTTGGTTTTTTGGGGGGTCTCATGCCTGATGAAAAGGCCCATTTTAATGATACTATGATTGGGGATTACTCCTAAGGAGGATTTCCATTAAGATTGGTCCCTAGGTGAGTGTCCTATGTATCCTGATTATAGAAGGAATCAGAGTTCTTATAGTTTAATTAATGTTGGAATTACACCTTGTGGTTTCCATGGATAGGTTCAATTAGGGCTTACTCATTGAGAGGGTGATTGTTCATCATGATCCTTAAGTATGAATACTATGTATCCAAGTTATAGAAGGAATAATAATTCTTGTATTTTAGTTTCTATTAGAATTACACCTTTTGGTTTCCTAGTATAGGTTAAATTAGATATTAATCCTAAAGAGGATTCCTGAAAGGTATCAAATCATGTGGATTTCATGACCATTGTCAACTTTTAATCCTCTATGAGTCATGATCGGTGTAAAAAATAGGAGGAAATAGAAAATCTAGGAAAACACGTGATCCACTTTCCCTTGAGGATGGATGCATGTACATGAGGATCCATGCCTATGGAGGCACTCTAAAGTAAGGATATAGACAGATTCATAGGATGATCCCCTACCAAAACATGAATATGGTATAGTGGATGTCATTATCATGTATCTTCATGGAGGAAGTAGATTATCCAAAACCACAAACATCTCCTCCTCCATAGGTGTAATAGTAAGAGTGTATGGTTCTTGCCTCTCTTCACATTACCCTGGAACTGATTCGAGGTTTGGATACTGAGGAGGTAATGGAGCAAGAGGGAGAGGAGAGGACTTTGATGCCCATCCCTTTTCTGAACCAGTGTCCAGGAGGCAAAGAGGGGAAAGAGTAAAAGATTATTCAAGAAAGGATAGGGGATTACTTAAGTAGGGATTCCCTAAAATTATTTCCTCTTAGATATGGTATATAAGGAAGGGAGGCCTTTACATGGGCGGATTTTAGGAGGTTTGGATGAGTGGATCATTCAAACTGATGCACAAGGTTGATGTGTAGGTCCAATGTATAGAGCTTATGTGCAGGTCCATTACACAGGACTAATGCATAGGTCCAATGACTAAGACTGATGTGTGGGTCCAATTCTTAGGGATGATGCAGAGGTACATGTATCATGTCCTCGTATCAGGTTCTTGGATAAGGTACTTGGCTCAAGTTCTTTCCCCTGGTCCTTGGTTGAGGTCCCTGGTTCAGGTCCTTCACCTGGGTCCATGGATTTGGTCATTGGCTCTAGTCTTTGGCTCAGGTACCTGGAATAGTTCCTTGGCTTAGGTCTTTGACTTAGATTCTTGGATTAGTCCTTGAGGTGAGTTCCTTATCTTAGTTCCTTATCTTAGTTCCTTTGATTATGTCCTTGGCTTATGTCCTTGGCTCATGTCCTTTGCTTAGGTATTTAGCACAGGTGTATTATGTTCTAGACCATCATGAGATTTTGATCCACCCTATAACCTTTAATTATCACTTATCTTTGATTTCAGAGATCTATTTTAGAGATTTTGGAAGACATCGGGGAAGGTTCTACACAAACAGAGCTTCGGGGTATCTTCAATTTTTTTTTAGTAATACATATGAGAATCCTAAGTATTTATAAGAAAATATAGATCCCAATGCGAGGTCATTCCTATATATATGATGTCTGAATAGGCTATCTAAGTAGGATCTCTACACATGATGTCTTTAAAGGCTATGAAAATGGTCTTCCCATTCAGGCTATACTTGGAGGTCTGTAGAGGCTATCTGCATAGGCCATTCGTGTAGGATGTTTGTACAGGATATCCGTTCAGGCCTACAATACGGAAAATCTAGTCAAGATTTCAACATGGGACATCCAAGAAGGCCTTCCTTCTGCATTGGCCATCCACACAGTCCATCTGCACATGATGCTCATGTAGGATGCCCACATATGCCAACTACATAGGTCATCTGTGTGGGCCATCCATGCAGGCCTTCTGCAAGGTCCATCCATGAAGGACTTCTGTACGGGTAATCCTTGTAGGCCATTTGTGAATGCATTCCATGAAGGTCTAATGCATAGGTCCCCTAGGCGGTGAAAAAAATTCCTTTTCAAAAAATTTCTAACTTCTGAGAGATATATATTTTGATCCATGAGCCTATAGAGGTTGTCGATGCAATATATCCATGCATGCTATCTATGGAGGTATGTGGAGGTCGTCTGCATAGGTCATCCACATAGGATCTCTACATAGGATGTCTATATAGGATGTCTTTATAGGACTTCTATGCAGTTTTTTCGTACAAGCCTTCAGTGTGGTCCATCCATGTAGGCCATCCAAATAGGTCGTCCATGTAAGGCTAATGAACATGTAACCTGCATGATGACACATATTCCATTACAAAATTTTTCAGACTTCTAAGAGATATTTATTTTGATCTATGAGTTTATTTGGGCTCTACTTCCAATCAAATAAAATATTTTGAAGAAATATACACTTATGGATTTGGTTAATACACAAAATTTTCTTTAATGAAATTAAAAAAAATCATTATAATTTGTAGACATCTCTTTGTCATCTATCTTAGAAAACCACATTCTACACTTGGATAGGGGTTCATTCCACTTATCACTCATTATGGATTAGTCTTATGGAACATTTAAATCTAGCCCACATATTTTTCTAGAATTAAGACACATAACTACTCAATCTTAACATTTTTTTCGACGTGAGGGTCACATCATGAATTATGAGGAAAAGTTGATCAAATATATTTTGTTCTGTTAAACAACATGACCACAAGTGCCTCAGAATTAAAATAACATGTGAAAACGCATTATTCATATCATTACCATCCAAAATACTCCTTGAATATGTGGTTGGTAATCTCATTGTATCTTCACTTTTTTATCAAAATCGCTCACATGTGCATTGGTTTAGGTGAGACACTTTATTTTTATTATATATTCATGCATTACAACATGATTCCAATTATTACAGCAGGACCCAAAGGTCTAAAATATATTGAAATTTAATCATAAAAGTCATGTGTATTATCTAATGTGTAATAAAGCATGTCCCTATGGGTAGTGGCACAATGATTTTTTCCCAAACTCTAGTATTGGACCATTAAGTCGAAAGACCTTTCTCTAACTTTTATATTGAAAATCACAATTCAAAATTTATATGACTTTACATTTTTGAAAATTATATTTCCCATATTGTATTTTTTTTATAGAAAGGATTTAATTTTTACTCAATGAGGACAAGATTTTCTATTTGATGAACATTTTTCAATATTATTAGAAAGATGAGTACCATGTACATCGGTCAGACATATACAAATTTCATTTCACAAACATATACAAATTCTACTAGATAGAAGGCTTATAAATACCATCAAATTTATTTTCACAAAGTCCATAAAATAAACACTATCAGAAGGTTATATACAGTGTCTATTTGATGAACATTTACTAATTTTTCTAGATAATGATGTAAAATTTTACCAGATAAAGACTAATATTTTCTAGTTAGTGGAATATACAAAGGATTATAATGGTGAAACATCAAATTATCATAAAAAAAAGATAATTATTCATTGAGATATGATGAAGAATTTTCTTGATTCCACTCCATCTAATCCCATGAAGTGAAAAATCAGGCCATTAAAAGATCATTTATAAATAGTATTGCATCCTTGAGTGAGAAGGATATGACATCATGTGATATAAAGTTCCAGCTAAAGTATTATAACATCTTTCTACTAAGAACACCCCATTTGTAATATTTATAGAGATTTACTAAGGCATCATTAGTGAGGTTTTCTTTATAAATGACTTGATATTTATTTGTTGTAATTGTTGTTTTACCTCTCTAGTGGATCGAGGGTCCTCAGGGATACAAATACAGAGTTCTTATGAGTGGTTTGATCAAGGGTCCCTATGGATAGGGAAATAGGGTTTTTCTGATCACTGTAATCAATGAATTCCTAGGAATTGAAGAAAACCTTATGCGTTGGTATATAAATGTGGATAACTTATTATAGGTTCAAAAACATCCTTCACACTTGTGTTGAATGTTTATAACGTTTTATTGAATGTTTTAGTTTTAATTGTTACAACTTTTATAAAAGTGTTTCTTAGTTTTAGATAAATTTTTCTACATGTTTTATTATTCAACAATGAATTTTTCTAGAAGATTTATCACATTTTTTATAGAATGATTCTTATTCTATTTATAAATTATATATATACAACTCTTTTTCTGGTAAACTTTCTTAAAAAGGTATTTGAGAGAATATTTATATTGAATTTTTATGAACTATAATTCACCCCCCCCCCTTAGTATTTTTAACAATCTTACAATATTATATTTAGTATCAAAGGAGGTATCTATACATATATACTTCTTTACACATAGTACATTTGTAGATAAGAGAATAATTATTTTATGATGATAGGTTTATCTATAGGACCTCTTGAAAATATCAGTCCTAGTAGGCCACAAATATTTGATTGTGTTAACTATAAATATTGGAAATATATAATTAACACCATAGTTATTATTATAGTTTTGATAATTTTTTTATGGTGAATAAAAGTTATAACATTTCTAATAAGTATTTTTTTTCTTTTACTAAAGAGGAAAAGTTATATTATGTGTTGAACTATAATGGTAGAAATACTTTGTGGTTTTCTATGATAATAAATGTTTATATATAGATTTTATCCTATGAAACATCTAAAAATATATGGAAAATTTTAATGTTACTCATTTTATATGTTATATGGTTTTGAAGACAAGGATATCTATGATACATATAGATTCCCAGGATTTTGATTTCTAATAATTTTTCTGATCACTCAAATTCATCAATGTTTCATGAAAATAGTGAATAGTGTACAATATCTTTGTGAAAATGAGTTATTAGATCATCGGTTGATATAAAATATTTTTGATATTATTATTATGGAATTGGTATATAAGAGAACAATGACAGATAATACTATGAATCAAACTAATCTAGGTTTCAATGATCTTATTGGAACTCTCAAGAAATATGAGGGTAGGCAAAAAAATAGATGTTTAGAAAGATAAGAAGAGGAATGGAGTATATTTTGATTCAACATCTATTGATCATCTATGAAATCTCTATTCAATGAAAATGTCTTTAAACATTATATGTCAAAAAAGAGTAATTATTTATTCAAAATGTAGTTCAGAAAAGGAATATAAAAATGATCATTCTAAAACCTCTAATAGAATAAAAATGATAGTTGGAAAGTATTATTTTCATTATAATTATATGAAAAATAATAAAGAAAAAAGTGATAGGAAACATACTTTTGAGACGATTTGTTATGAGTGTAAGAAACTTAGACAACTAGTATTAGATTGGATGAGGTTGGAGAATAAATAAAAATTATTAAGAGTATTTTATAAAATTTAAAGGGAAAACATTATGAATGATCTAGGTACATAGAGTGTGCCACCCAAGATTTTGTGAATTAATTATTTTTAATTAATTTAACTTTTGTGATATTTTTCATTTCACATAACACTGAAAATAGTTTATTTTATATTAAACCACTATGTCTGGATTGCATTCTAAGAAACAAAAAGTTAATATATCACTAATTAATATATAAATTTTATCTTTTCCTACATGAAACACCAAGTTTAGCTTTTGTTACACAAAATTAAAACTCTCCTCAATGGATTTCATAACACACAATACTGAGTTTTTCTGAACTATAACCTATTATAAAAATGTTATTATTTAATATAAGAAGATATAACCTAGCCATAAAATTAGAGTTTATGAAAATTATTAACTAATTTATGAAAATATTTGGTTTACAAAAATATAATATTAATTCATAGGTTACCAATTAATTATAAATGAATATGAAGACATATTAAATATAAAATAAAATATTATTATTTTTATGGTCACAGATTTTTTTAACCAAATAAATTAAATTAAATACAATTATTCGGTTATATTAATGTTATATTTATGTTGTATATTTAATAAAATAATTTTTATATTCATTAAATAGATTTTATAGACATAACATAAGAACAAACCCAATTTTATTCTTAAAGACATACATTTTTATAAATGTAGTTTTACTGCCTTTAATAGAGAACTAATTTTAAATAAAATTTTTTGAAAATTTATAGATTTAATATGTCAAAATAAACTTCATATTTGAAATAGAAACATAAAAATTAGGTTATGATAAATTTTTTGTATTTTTTTATAATGTTTCATTTTTTAATGAATAGCTAAAAATAATGAATTTTAATTCAAAACTATTTTTTCATATAATTCATTTATATGGTTAAATTATATTTTGAATTGGTTTAAAATTTTAATTAGATAATATTTTTATAAATTAATACAATTTAGGTCATTGGAGTCAATTTTACTATGAAACTACGTATAAAAATATAGTAAACTTTTTAATGTTTTTACATTAAAAACCTGCAGTGTCATCTCATCCGCAAGATTAATTTTCAATTAATTTTTGTAACTTATGTAATTATAATTTGGAAAAATGGATTCCATTTTTTAATTCATAATAATTTCTAATTTTTAATAATTTCAACATTGTTTTTACCAAAAATATTTGTGAAAGTAATTAAAATTAATTACATCATTTAAGGTAAAATTATGTTTGATTATGGATTAAATGATAAATTTAAGACACAAAATGTCTTATACACTTGTCAAAAACAAATTTTATGGATATAACTCTGTGACTCGCCTTCCATTATTGAAATTTTTGTTTTTTTTTGTGACTTTTTTATGTAAAAACATGCGTACACCAAACTTGTTTTAAAAAATGCCAAGTGTGTCCTTTCATTTCCCTATAAAAGGACACCACATCTCCCCCTTCTTCACACATCTCAAAAAACTTATGTTCGGCCAAGCACTAACCAATAAACTTAAAAACATTCCTCCCTTCCTCCAACAATACTCCCCTTGGGAATAAGTCTATGCAAGAAATCATTTTGGTATGTACCAAAAGGAGTTACCCAATTTAGATGTAACACCTTGTATCAATCTTCTTTATTTTATTTTCCTTATCTTCCCCCTCCACTCTCTTTATTCCATGATTTTATAACAACACAACTATCATTGATATAATAATATGTTTTTATGATAATGGTTCCACCAAAACCTACACACACATCTATCTAATGGGTAATGAATATACTGTTTATGTGTATGATGAACTACCACCTCATTAAATGATGATTGTTCAATTAACTTCAAATTATTTTTTATAATGTCATTTATTTTAGTTAATTCACTACGGGAAAAATGAGCAATTGCGACGGGTTATTTGCGACGGGAATAAATCCCGTCGCAAATAGTCATGTTAAAAACTTATTTGCGACGGGGGTATTTCCCAGTCGCAAATAAGGAGGCTTTTGCGACGGGATTGCTTTCCCCGTCGCAAATAGTTTTCCCGTGATGCGCGCCAAATCGCGGGAAACTTATTTGCGACGGGGGAATATTCCCGTCGCAAATAACCGGCGGCGGTAAAAGGTATTTGCGACGGGAATATTCCCCCGTCGCAAATACTATGTCGGAAGGGGTTATTTGCGACGGGTCCCGTCGCAAATAACTATTTACCGGTTGACCGTAATAAATGTTGGCTAAGGTATTTGCGACGGGTACCGTCGCAAATGGGCTCGTCGCAAATAATCTAACCTATAAATACCCCCATCCGTTTTTTTCATTTCATTCTCATTCCTTATCTTCTCCTTCTCTCAAAATTATATTTCTAGAGTTGAGTTTTTCTCCAGTTTAATTTTTTTCTCCGGAGCTGATATTAAAGTTTTGAAGAACGATCAGAACAGATCAATTTTCAAGGTATTTATCTTCATTTTAATTTTTTATTTATTTTTAATTTTTTATTAGTTTCAATTATTATTAATTAGTTGTAATTTAATTATGTTTACATTGTTTTATTACTTAATAAATTTAAATTATTAGTATTGTTTATAGTTAATGGTAATTAGGAATAATTAGTAATAATTTTTAATAATTAAGAATAAATATTAATAATTAGTAATAAATACCAATAATTAGGAATAAGAACATTATTACATTATTAGTTTATTTTATTATTAATATTAAAATAATATAATTTTTTATATATATACAATTCTTTTTTCATCTGTGTGTTTGTTGTCTTCACATGTATTATTTGTATGTGGAGATAGAAAACGCACAGATGAAAGAAAAATTGTATATAAATTAGAAAATTATATTATTTTAATATTAATAATAAAATATATTAATAATGTTATTATTTGTAATTATTGGTAATTATTTCTAATTATTGATAATTATTCATTTAATTACTAATAATTAGGAACAATTATCAATAATTATCAATAATTAAGAATAATTAGTAATAATTAGTAATAATTACCAATAATTAGTATTAATTACCTATAATTAGTATTAATTACCAATAATTAGTATTAATTACCAATAATTAGTAATAATTAGGAATAATTAACAATAATTAGTAATAATTACCAATAATTAACAATAATTAGTAATAATTACCTATAATTAGTATTAATTACCAATAATTAGTAATAATTAGGAATAATTAACAATAATTAGTAATAATTAGTAATAATTAGGAATAATTAGTATTAATTAGGAATAATTAGTAATAATTACCAATAATTAGTAATAATTATTATTAATTACCAATAATTAGTATTAATTACCAATAATTAGTATTAATTATCAATAATTAGTATTAATTACCAATAATTAGTATTAATTACCAATAATTAGTATTAATTACCAATAATTAGTATTAATTACCAATAATTAGTATTAATTACCAATAATTAGTATTAATTACCAATAATTAGTAATAATTATTAATAATTACCAATAATAATCAATATTTAGTAATAATTAACAATAATTGCCAATAATTACCAATAATTAGTAATAATTACCAATAATTATCAATAATTTCTAATAATTATCAATAATTAATAATAATTAGCAATAATTAGTAATAATTAGTAATAATTACTAATAATTAGCAATAATTAGTAATAATTAGAAATAATTAGTAATAATTAGAAATAATTAGTAATAATTAGAAATAATTAGTAATAATTAGTAATAATTAACAATAATTAGTAATAATTAACAATAATTAGTAATAATTAGGAATAATTAGGAATAATTAGGATTAATTAGGATTAATTAGTATTAATTAGGAATAATTAGTATTAATTAGGAATAATTAGTAATAATTACCAATAATTAGTAATAATGATTATTAATTACCAATAATTAGTATTAATTACCAATAATTAGTATTAATTACCAATAATTAGTATTAATTACCAATAATTAGTACTAATTACCAATAATTAGTATTAATTACCAATAATTAGTATTAATTATCAATATTTAGTAATAATTACCAATATTTAGTAATAATTAACAATAATTGCCAATAATTAACAATAATTAGTAATAATTACCAATAATTATCAATAATTACTAATAATTATCAATAATTACTAATAATTATCAATAATTAATAATAATTAGCAATAATTAGTAATAATTAGCAATAATTACTAATAATTAGCAATAATTAGTAATAATTAGAAATAATTAGTAATAATTAGAAATAATTAGTAATAATTAGAAATAATTAGTAATAATTAGTAATAATTAGTAATAATTAGCAATAATTAGTAATAATTAACAATAATTAGTAATAATTAGGAATAATTAGGAATAATTAGTATTAATTAGGAATAATTAGTAATAATTACCAATAATTAGTAATAATGATTATTAATTACCAATAATTAGTATTAATTACCAATAATTAGTGTTAATTACCAATAATTAGTATTAATTACCAATAATTAGTATTAATTATCAATAATTAGTATTAATTACCAATAATTAGTATTAATTACCAATATTTAGTAATAATTACCAATATTTAGTAATAATTAACAATAATTGCCAATAATTAACAATAATTAGTAATAATTACCAATAATTATCAATAATTACTAATAATTATCAATAATTATTAATAATTATCAATAATTAATAATAATTAGCAATAATTAGTAATAATTAGCAATAATTACTAATAATTAGCAATAATTACTAATAATTAGCAATAATTAGTAATAATTAGAAATAATTAGTAATAATTAGAAATAATTAGTAATAATTAGTAATAATTAACAATAATTAGTAATAATTAACAATAATTAGTAGTAATTAGGAATAATTAGGGATAATTAGTATTAATTAGGAATAATTAGTAATAATTACCAATAATTAGTAATAATGATTATTAATTACCAATAATTAGTATTAATTACCAATAATTAGTATTAATTACCAATAATTAGTATTAATTACCAATAATTAGTATTAATTACCAATAATTAGTATTAATTACCAATAATCACCAATAATTACCAATAATCACCAATAATTACCAATAATCACCAATAATTACCAATAATCACCAATAATTACCAATAATCACCAATAATTACCAATAATGACCAATATTTTCCAATATTTTCCAATAATTACCAATAATTACCAATATTTTCCAATAATTACCAATATTTACCAATAATTACCAATATTTACCAATAATTAGGAATAACTACCAAAAATTAAGAATAACTACCAATAATTTGGAATAATTACCAATAATTTGGAATAATTACCAATAATTTGGAATAATTACCAGTAATTTGGAATAATTACCAATAATTTGAAATACTTACCAATAATTTGGAATAATTACCTTATTACATTATTTGTATATTTTATTATTAATATTAAAATAATATAATTTTCTATATTATATACAATTCTCTTTTCTTCTGTGTTTTTTCTGTCTCCACATGTAATATTGGCATTCTTTTTCAAAATTATCAACCTACTCGCCAATGGAGAGGTGAAAGTGAATGCCAATATTACATGTGGAGACAGAATGTGAAACACACAGATGAAAGGAGAATTGTATATAATATAGAAAATTATATTATTTTAATATAAATAATAAAATATACTAATAATGTAATGATGTTATTATTATATAATTAATATTTATGAAAAAAATTATATTAGTATTATTAAAAAAATAAAAAATCAATATAATATTAAAATTATCAATATTTGTAATAGGTTTTGCTTTATTCTCAATATATTCAATCCTTGCTTGTGTTTTTTCTAACAAATTATTCAAAACCAGTAATGCTTTTATATTTTATAGAAAAATATGGAACAACGAGGTCGTCAACATTTATTATTAGATGACCGCATATGGATAAATCAACGTAGAAATCCAAATGGTTCTGGTTTAAATCCAGTATATATAGAGGGTGTGGAGAGTTTTTTATCATTTTCGGCATCAAATCCAGAATTTTTTTCAGAAGGAAAGATAAAATGCCCTTGTAGAAAATGTGCATTGAGAACGTTTGACACGTTTGACAAAGTGGGGGAACATCTCTTGCGTTTTGGTTTTCAAGCAGATTATGTTTTTTGGTATCAACACGGTGAACGCAGTTCCAGAGCAGGTGATACCAACTTGATTCCAGATCCATCCGAGTTTCAAGATTTAGTACATGATGTTGCAGGTTCATCTGTTCAATATACAGAAACTCTGGCTGATATAGCTTCAAATCATGAGTTGGGACCGTCTGAATTTTATGAGTTGTTGATGTCTGCTGAGGATGCATTATATCCTGGCTGCAAGATGAGCAAATTAGAAGCATTTGCAAAATTTATGGCTATCAAATCAGATAACGGAATGTCAAACACCTGTTTTGACCAGATATTTTCTTTGCTGAAAACACTGTTACCCGAAGGAAATGTTTTACCTGCAAATTACTATGAAAGTAAGAGGTTGGTTCGAAATTTGGGACTTACTTGTCAGAAGATTCATGCATGTTCAAATGACTGCATTTTATATTCAGGGGAAAATGAGTCGTTGGATAGTTGTCCCACATGTGGGAAACTAAGTTATAAAGAAGGAAAACACGGGAAGTCTGGTTTGATTCCTCTAAAACAGTTGAGATATTTTCCGCTTACATCCAGACTTCAGCGTTTATTCATGTCTAAGAATACAGCGACAATGATGTCATGGAATAAAGTGAATAGTTCAACCGATAAAAGCTTGAATCATCCAGCCGATGGTGATTCATGGAAACATTTTGATAGAGTGAATCCATCATTTGCTTTAGAAGTTAGAAATGTTCGACTGGGCCTTTCCACTGATGGTTTCTGTCCGTTTGGATCTTATGGTAGTCAATATTCATGTTGGCCTATTTTTTTAACTCCGTATAATTTACCTCCATGGATGTTGATGAAGGAGCCATATATCTTTTTGACTTTACTAATTCCAGGACATCCGAAGAAAAATATTGATGTTTATTTGAAGCCATTGATTGATGAATTAAATTTATTGTGGAGTACTGGTGTCAGTACATATGATGTTGCAACGAAACAGAATTTCATACTGAGAGCAGCATTGATGTGGACAATAAGTGACTTCCCGGCTTATGGGATGTTATCTGGCTGGAGTACACATGGTCAGAAATCATGTCCTTACTGTATGGGAGAGAACAAAGCATTTATGCTCATTCATGGAAAGAAACCTTGTTATTTTGACTGTCATCGCAGATTTCTTCCAGCTGATCATCCTTTTCGCAGAAACAGATCTCATTTCAGAAAAGGAACAGCTGAAAGGGATGGACCTCCAAAAATGCTATCAGGTTCAGAGTTAAAATAGGTTGTATTTTCATTACCTCCCATCACTTTTGGTCCCACAATAAACCAACAGAAAATTTCTGGTTTTGGGAAGGAACACAATTGGATTAAACGTAGCATATTTTGGGATTTTCCATATTGGTCTGATTTGTTGGTCCGACACATGTTAGATGTCATGCATATTGAGAAGAACTGTTTTGATAATTTGTTTCATACAGTTTTGGATACGCCAGGAAAGAGAAAAGACAATGTAAATGCACGTTTAGATCTTGCCCAAATTTGCAGGCGTCCAGAATTGGAACTATTTGAGAATGTCAGAACAGAACGGTTACTGAAACCAAAAGCAGCTTATACACTGTCTAAAGAAAACCGTTTATTATTTTGTCAGTGGATTGCAGATTTGAGACTTCCAGATGGTTGTGCTTCCAATTTGGGTAGATGTGTAAAGAATGGTCATATTACTGGATTAAAAATTCATGATTGTCATGTTATAATGGAGAGACTTCTACCCATTGGTTTAAGAGGTCTGTTGAATTCTGTGATTTGGGATTCCATAACAGACATGTCTCATTTTTTTCGGGAAATTTGTGCGGCTACGGCAGATTATGATGCTCTAGGCAAACTTGAAAAAGATGTTGTTGTAATTATATGTAAACTGGAAAAAATATTTCCGCCGTCTTTCTTCGACTCAATGGAACATTTGATGTTACATTTGCCATATGAAGCCAAATGTGGAGGTCCGGTACAGTTTCGATGGATGTACCCATTTGAAAGATGCATGCAAAAATTGAAAAGAAAAGTACGCAACAAAGCATCTGTTGAAGGATCTATTGTAGAAGCTTATTTGCAAGAGGAAATATCTTTTTTCTGCTCCCATTATTTTGAATCTGAGTATCCTTCAAAACACAACCGAATGGGACGGAATGAGAGGAATATTGATGAAATCGACAATCAATTATCTGTTTTTAACCAGTCAGAGCTTGGTTTTGGTGGAGTTTCTGAACGCTGGCTTTCAGATGATGAACATCATAGAGCTCATACGTATGTTCTGCTCAACTGTGAAGAGATGACATCAGTTGTACTGTAAGTGTTTATATCACTTATTCTATCATTTATGTTACAGTAAATAAATTTGGTTTTTATAGGTTGTATGATAATCATATCAAGAAACAAATTACACAAATTACAGCAGCTGCTCTCGAAGAACGTCGTCTGAAAAATTTCTCTCAGTGGTTTCAAAAACTGGTAACATAAATTCTTTATCTTTTAGCAACTCATTCAATGTATAGTTTACTATATTGATAATTATTTCACAAATCTTCAGGTGTCTTGACATGCTGATAAAATTGACAAACGGCTGTGTGTATTGAGTAACCCACCTTCCAAACTTGTTAAAACTTATAATGCATATGTGGTGAATGTATTTCGATTCCACACACATGCATATGGGGAATCGAAAAAAACAATGAACAGTGGAGTTATCTTGAGAGGATCTCATCATCGAGAAAATGAAGTTGACTTTTATGGCATACTTGATGAAATCATTGAACTCTGTTATCTTGGACAACATTACATAACCATGTTCAAATGTCGGTGGTTGGATACAGAGAGAGGCGTGCGTGTTCATCCGACTCATGGAATCATCGATATAAAATGTAAAAGTGTTCTCGCAGTAAATGAACCATTCTTATTGGCTCAACAGGCATATCAAGTTTATTATGCAAAGTACTGTGCAACATCAAGAGACTTGACTGATTGGTGGAGTGTAATAAAAATCAAAATTCGAGACAATCAGTTTAGTCAAAGTGAATGTGCTTTCACTGATGTGCAAAGAATTGAAGTTTTTCAAGAGAGTACTCAAAATCAATATTTTTTACAAAGAGACATGAGTATCGATGACGACACCCCACATTTAAGAGTCGGTGATGACGATGATGTTAATGATGTCACATATGAATTTGAAACGGTAAGAGATGAAGCAACTGTAACTCGAATGGATATCGATGATGTTGAGGAGGAATATGAAGATGACATTGACATATATGAATATGATGATGAAGATGAACACTGATAGCATTTCATGATATTTATATACAATCATAATATGTATATATGTATATATAATAGTAATTATCAATTATTTGCTAACATTAACATTTTCTGTTTTAGATGGACGACGCCACATTTCGTGCGTTGGCGGATGCTGACCTGACTTTTGATGCGGATGAGTTGCTGACAGATGACCCTCAGCCTGCAGGCGCTCCAGGGAGTACGCGGAGGGGGTGCGGTCTTGCACGATTGATGATTCCTGACCCCGTCCCCGAGCGACGTCCACATCTTGGGTTTGATCCACGCACACGGAGGTGTGATAACCTGTGTAATAACCTGTGGATTTGACTAAGATTTCATTAATCTATTCACATAATAAATGTTTATTATTTTTTCAGTTTTCCGCATATAGCAGTCGGACAGGGCAGCTCTATTTTGCGCAACTATTTCTCTCAGCCGTGGACCACATGGGAGCAGATTCCCATTGATGTGCAGCAGGCCATGTTCGGCCATTGGTTGGTACGTACGTAAATAAATAATTTTTATTTTGAAAATTATTTCATTTCTAACTTGATATTTTGATTTATTTGTAGGGTTTATGGTATCCGATCGAGGATACCATGCGTAACGCCATCCACGAGGCATGGGAGGTGGCCATGCGTGATCGTCTTCGTCAGTTTTTGCACAATTTAAGAAAAGCTGCGATGAAGAAAGCAGGAGTGTCAGATTTTGAGGAGTCATGTAGAGAACACCGACCAGAGTATATTTCATCCCATGTATGGGATGGATTATGTGCGCACTGGTTGAGTGGTGCCTTTCAGAGGAGATCATCGGTGGGGAGGCAGAATCGGGGGAGACAGGAGGTGACTCATCGAGCTGGGAGTCGTTCTTTCAGTACTCATAGACAGCATCTGGTACGTACATTATTTATAAATATTTTATATAACTATAAATATTAACAGTTTTTTTTATTCTTATAGGCTGTCGAGCACCCCGATATTACAGAGTACGACGTATATCGGAGGATGTATAGTGATCCTGCTACTGGGGAGCTCAGAGGTGATCTTCAGCATCACATCGTGGTCAGTATTATTTGTTTTCAAGTTTAAAAATTTGCTGCATATAATATATTCACAATTTTAATTTTAAATTGCAACTATAGGAGTCATATGAGGCTGCAGCGGCACAGGCCCGGCCTGAGAGTCAGGCCGAGTCATCAGATCAGACCACTGCCCGTCAGTTTGATGAGGCGGCATGGATGCAGGCCACCCAGTATGCCTTCGAGAAGGGCCGGGTAGTTGGTATCGGCTCTCGACTGACACCCGGAGATTATTATGGCAGTGCTGCAATGTCGGCGTCCAGCTCGAGAGGAGCTCGTGCATCTTCTTCTACACAGTATGAGGATCAGTTGCGATCTCAGACTGCACAGATAGAGAGTCTCCGACAGGAGCAGGAGCAGATGCGTCAGCAGCATGAGGAGGAGCGTCGACGCCAGCAGCAGCTGTACGAGGAGCAGACGAGTCGGTGGCAGCAGCAGCATGAGGAGCAGATGGAGTACATGCGCCGACTCACTCATGCTTTAGGGATGGAGTTTCCTCCACCACCATCTGCAGATCCCCCTCCTCCCCCCCCCCCCCCCCTCCCCCCCTCCTTCAGATTAGAGTTTGTATTTCTGTTATAAAATTTGTGAAATCAAAATATTTTTTTTTCTATTCGTAGTTTCTGTCTCATTATAAAATATTAATAATATTATATTTTTAAATAACAATATTAATATGAATAATAATATTATTTATATTTTATAATATTAAATTTTATATATATATTAAAATTTTATATATATATTAAAATTTTATATATATATTAAAATTTTATAATATTATAATTTAATTATTTTTTTTGTAATACTTGAATTATTTTAATATTTGAATGTAAAAAAATCTATTATTTTTATATTTATTAAAATAACTTATTAATATTTTTTTTATTTATGAATTATAATTGTAATATTATTATATTAATTAAATTATTTATTAATATTCTATTATTTTTATTTTTGAATTATAATTCTACTATTATTATAGTAATTAAAATAATTTATTATTTTCATTTGTAAATTATAATTCTATTATTATATTAATTAAAATAATTTATTAATAATTTATTTTTTTTTATTTTTTTTATAGTATTTGTGACGGGATACTATGCCCGTCGCAAATACTAGTATTAATAATAGTTTTTTATTTTTATTTTTTAAAAAGTATTTGCGACGGGTCCCGACTCCCGTCGCAAATACTAGTATTATTAATTTTTTTTATTTTTTTAAAAAAGATTTTTTGCGACGGAACCATCGCAAAAGGTATTTGCGACGGGTCCCGTCGCAAAAACTGTTTTAAAAGTTTTTTACAAAAATACGGAATACTATTTGCGACGGGGAGAATGCCCGTCGCAAAAAAAGGCTTTAGCGACGGGCCCGTCGCAAATAAGTGTAGTTGCGACGGCGTTTTCAGCAACGTGCTATTTGCGACGGGACCCCGTCACAAATGGCTATTTGCGACGGGATCCCGTCGCAAATAGCCCGTCGCAAATACCTATTTTTCTAGTAGTGATTATTAACTAAATAATCACTATATTGGTGTTTCTTAATAATATTAAGTAACCAAACCATATCTAAAAATTATTGATAAATTATTATGATGAAAATAAACCATTTATATTTCAAAAGTATATATATAACTTAAAATATGACTTTTTTACCAATCTAAAAGTTTTATAAATATTCAAGGTAAGGACAGTTCTCTTTTTTTATTTTTTCCTTACTTAAACTTTTATATCTAGCACTTCTATTTAATAATATCCAAATAACCCATAGAACTCGATCCAAGTGGGTATATAGTCTAATTATTGGAAGAAAATTACTTTTAGACAAGTTTCTAGTTCATTTTGGTCCTTAAGATTAAGGTTTAGTCCCTTATAAATCTTAATATTACCTTAATCACCCTAATTAATTTTACTCACATTCATTAATAATTTTCGTCAAAAAGTAACTTTACCTTATTAGACTAAAAATTTTGTACTAATTAAAACCGTGTATATCTGTTTATTTCAAAATTAAAATCACATATGTGGGAAAATTTAGATTAAAGCTAATCCCACACATGTGGTGAGAAAGTGGGTTTTTAAAGTTGAAATGTTCAAAACATCAATAAGTTTATAATCTAATTTAAATATAAAAATTATTCCAATGACCTCAATTGTATTAATATATATATAAATGATCTTTTTTGATATTTTAAAAAATAAATTATAATTTAACATTAATCATTATTTAAATGAAATGGCTGTTTTTTACTAAATTATAGTAATTTTTACTATTAATCAAAAAATAATGTTTCTTAGAAAAATAAAAAAAATACCCTAAGATAATTTTGAAATTTTGAATTCAAAAATTATATTTATTTTATCAAATAAAATTCATAAAATTGTAAAATTTTATTTTTAAAATAGGTGTTTCATTAAATGGCAGAAAAACTCAGTCTTGAATGTAACATAAGCTAAATCAGTGTGGTCTGTAACATAAGATTAATATGTTGTTGTGTATAAATAAATAAAAAATAATTTGTATTCTAACATGAAAATATTGTAATGTCTTGGGGTGTTACATTATTCCGCACCAATCCATTTTTTGTGGTGTGTATACTACCCATGGATATATTATATGATTCTTATACATAAATTTATGGGTATTTACATATCCATTTTATGATCTTTCCCTCATGGGGTTTATGTTCGAGAATATATTGGTAAAGTAATTTCATCACAAATTACCTTCCTTGAGACACATGACATGTTATGAGCCTATATTTTTTTTCATGAGGTGTATATACTACCATTGAAATTTTATGTCATAAAACTTCTTCTATTCATGATATTTTATGCTTCATGTAATTTAATTTTCTTAAAAGGGAGAGTATTGTTCAAATATAATAAGTGTTAAGAGTTTATTGAAATAATCTCATAACATTTCCATATTATTTGTGTTTATGCTTCCTTTGATGAAATCTTATGATCCATCTCTCAAGAAAACTCATGAATTTTCTTCTCTTCTGGTTATTCATCATATAATTATGTATTGGAACCATTTTTCCAATATTTGGTACATAAGATAGTTAATAATTTGATTTTAAGAAATCTCCACATTACCCTCTCTTTGGTCAGAAATATGTGTTCCCTCAAAAAATTGTTTTCTAAAAATAGTTCCCAAGAATATTAATCTATTCTCCTAAAATAATTAAAATAAGTTTTTACCATTTTTTTCTTTTACCAATGTTTTAAAAGTAATCTTCTTGTCAATTTCTGAACAAGGAATTTTTATAACATTTTTACCATGTAAAAGGAAAGTTCCTTTTACCTAATATGGCATGTAAAGACTCACCCATTATCTCTTATTTAAATATTTATGTTAATGTTTAAAATGATAATTTTTAATAATTTTTTTTTCAAATGTATTTTCAAGTAAATTTTTCAAAAAAAAATTCAATATTTTTTTATAATTTTTTTTGGAAAATGGGTTTCTAAAGATTGTATTTCTTAAAAAGATACTTTTTTAGAGAATAAAGAATATTTAACTCAAGGAATGTTTTATAAATATCCTTCCATGTTTTTTTCCATATAAGATAACATCCATTGATGTTATAATCCCCTTTTATGAAATGATCCAAAGGTTTCATTCTATAATGATTTATGTTTTGATAAAATGAAGCTTATGATACCTATCTCACTTCCAAAGGTTTTATGCCTTTCAAACATGCTTCCTTTCACGGGTTATGATTTTATGAAGACATTATGAAACCTATCTATTCTCACAGGTTATTATTTGATGAGATTTTAATGATACCCATCTCATTTAATGAGTTATGATTTGATGTTTATAAAACCTATCTATTTTTAAGGGTCATGATACTATGAATTCTTTATTATCTACTGGAACATGTATGAATGAAATTATTATGAGATGGGTGGGACCTATATCTCCCTGAAATTCATTGGGTAATGATATGTTTTACATGATCTCATAGGGTACACATGTTGTAGCCCAAGCCTAAAAATAAAAAGGTACATGGTTTGTAGCCCAAGCCTAATAGAAAGATGGTACACAGATTATAGCCCAAGCCATAAAACAAGAAGGTACATGGGTTGTAGCACAATAAAAAAAGAAATATGGTACATGGGTTATAGTTTAAGCCAGAAAAAAATAAGGTACATGGTTTGTATCCTAATCCTAAAATAAAGAGGGTACATGGTTTGTATCCCAAGCTAGAAAAAAAAGGTACAAGTGTTGTATCCCAAGACTAAAAGAAAGAGGGTAGACGGGTTGTATCCCAAGCATTAAAACAATATGGTATATGGGTTGTAGCCCAAGAATAAAAGTAAGAGGGTACACTGGTTGTTATCCCAAGCCCAAAGTAGGCATACATGTCATAACCCAAGAATAATAATTTATAAAGGTATTAGTAGGTATCCATTAATAAAATTTTCAATTCCAATATGTTTGAACTAAATCCTAATTCTTATTCAACAGTTACAATTCCATGGATCAGGATGATTATTTCATTATGATTCATGTCTTGTGCACCCCCAAGATTTATATCATAAATCATGTTTATGATATTTGATATGTAGGGTATGATCTCCTAGTTATATTAATCACATTTGTATACCCTTATGTTTATGATATTCATATGTATTTACTTTTTTTACCTTTACTAATCATCTGAGCTCACACCTTTATTATGTTTCCTTTCTCCAGGTTATGAAGAAAGATCTTAGGTATAAGTACTAAAGGTGGAGATATTCATGTGAGATGTTAAAGATCTATTACCAAGATAGAAGATTTTGTTTCCATGTTTCGAAAGAGAGTAAACTATTATGGTCCTCAGGCATGAATTTTTGTAATGTACTGAATGTTTATCTAAACTAATATAATATACATGTATGTTAAGTATGGGTTACTATAGTTCGTATGAAAGGAAATGTTTATTCAACCTTTGGAAACTAGGATGAGAAAAATTTTGTGAGATCCCTAGGTATATTTATAATTATATGTCTAGGTATATATCTAAGGATTACTATAAGGATGAGTTAATGTTTAGAAAAATGTCTTGAAATTTCAGTAAAGGATTAAGTGAGTGGTTTCCTATAAATACATCCTTGTCTGGATAGTAAAATTGGATGTGGATCTAGCACAGATTTACCTAGGAGAAATAACTCTGACAAGATGTTCTGAGCCTAACTTTGGGTAATCCGGTACACGACAATGGGCCTTGCTGCACATTTGGTTTGACACTCATAGGGGATATTATTGGGGAATTCACAAAATATTTACATACCATAATTAAGGATTTAAATAGAATTTATCAATGAATAACATAGTATAAACCTAAGGGTTTTCAATTAAAATTTTGGTGTCATGATTTAGGCATCATATAAGTAATTTAATGATTATGTGGTTTTCTTCTATGATATGTGTTTTTCATCCCATGATTTTTTGTTTTAGTTAATTGATGAAACCCAAATGGACTAATTTAACATTGAGTTTGATGAAAAATTAGGTGATTATGAGAAATGAAATTCGATAATTACTGGATAGGAATATATTGTGGTTATTTTGAATTGGTTTTCATGATATAGGATTAACAATGTGAACTTTGGATATATTACTAACACATATCATAAGAGGAAGATGGAATTTTATAAGTTTTCAAATTTAAAGGTTCATAGAGGAATGAATAATTGTCTTCCTACTTGTCAAGAAGATGGTAAAAGAACTTTTAGGAATACCTCAAATGGAGTGGAAGATGTTATCTCTATGGGGAAAAGGGTCATAGAGTGACGAATTTTCATAGAGTTTAATGTGTCATTTGTGGAGAACATGATAATTACCCAAATCAATGCCCGAACATAAGAATTTACTTCTAAAAAAGGAAGGACCTATTCCATTCCAACAATTAAAGTGGAAGGATTGATGTATTTATGTATTTGGATCTAATTATTATGACTGGTGAATTATATAAAGATTATTCAGTTTATTTTTTTCTCTAAAGATTTTAAAGAATATATTGAATAGATTTAAAGGAAAATAATAGTGATTTAATGACAAGGTGATATTCAATGGAAACACAATATTAAGGGAAATATAACCCTTATTGTGTTCTAAATTTTAAGATAATGTTTTTTGGATAAGAGATATGTTGGATATAAATAAGTAAATTCAACAGTACTGATTACCCTGTATTTTATTATTTATTGGTTGATTAAGTGGTATATATAGTTATGGATGAGGTTTATAACTTCATGTATTTATGTAATATATCTATTAAACATTATAATAACAAAGCATGCATTTTTTCGAATAAGATTTATTGTAAATCAGGTTATTACCATGTTTCAAGATAATATACGATGATGGTATTGACGTGTTTGGAATGTGACAACTAATAGTTACTTTTTTTTATGTTGGATCAATGTTATGACTATTTAGTAACCTTTTTCTTAATGTTTTAGAATTTTAGATTCTGAAAGGGTTATAAGTTTAACCATTTATGGAAAGATTAAGTTAAGCTTCGAATTAAGTTTGGGAGATTGAAGTGATATCTATCCATGTGAGGATTTATGCATGTTGGATAAGTTGTCCTAACCATATTTCATATATATTAAGTGATGTAATATTTAATGAATTATCATTCTATTTATAGATATCATGATATGTTGGTTCTTCATGAATGAAAAATTCACCATCATTTCCTAGAATAAGAGATGAATTAGTAATTGATCATGGAAAAACCAAAGGGTGAGAATGTAAAAATAAAAAAAGAACAAAATCATGTAATTATGTTTCCTTGTGTTCCTAGAAAGTAAAATAATTCCTATAATCCAGGAAAATGATATTAAAAAATATTTATCCAAGAACCTTTATTTCTGATAAATCAGATGGTGCCTTATATAATTTTATATTTATGGTTTTGTGATCACCCACTTCTACTGATCAATGTTCTCTATCAATCCCTATCAGAGAATGATTGTTATATTTTTCTTCCATTTCCAATATTCACTCCCAACCTATGTTATCCTATGTGTAAACTTAGTTATATGTTACTTTGGGTTTTATTATGGTTCAAGCATTTCCCTTTTAATGAAAGTTTTAGTATCCATTTTGATGATGTGGGTTTGTATGAGTGAAAAATTAAACTATTAAACCTTTGATAACACAAAATAATTTTGAGGGAGAAATTCATTTTATGGTGGGGGAATAATGTAACACTGCGATAGTTTTGTAAATTATTATTTTTTTAATTAATATAACATTTGTGATATTTTTCATTTCACATAACACAGAAAATAGTTTATTTTTTATTAAATCACTATGATTGTATTTTATTATACATAACATCAAGTTAATATTCCACTCAAAACAACATAAATTGAATTTTTATCTACATGGATCACTAAGTTTGGCTTGTGATACATGAAATAATGACTTTTCTTGATGGCTTTCAAAACACATAATACCGAATTTTACCGAACAATAATCTATTATTAAAAAATTATTATTTAATATAATAAGTTATAATCTAGACATTAAATTAGATGATATGAATAGTATTAATAAATTTATTAAAATAATATGTTTACATAAACATAATATTAATTTATAGGTAACCAATTAATTATAAATGAATATGAATATTGGTTGAATATAAAAGAGAATATTATTATTTTTATGTTCACAAATCAGTTTTTTCCTAATAAATTAAACTAAATACAATTAGTGGTTGATATTAATGTAATATATATGTAATATATTTAATAAAAAAATTATATTCATTCAATAGATTTGATAGATATAAGATAAGAACAAACTCAATTTTAGGCTTAAATATATTTATTTTTATAAATGAAGGTTTACTGCCTTTTAATAGAGAATCTGTAACGACCCAAACTTTCATTAATGAAAATTCCCCTTGATCTAATTAAATGTATTATTATGTCTATATAAAGTGTTAACTTAATTGTTTTTATTTTTTTTATTTTAAAATACTGTTAAGAATTGTGATCGTTGCTAATATAGCCATTGAACAGTGATCACATGATTAGTACAAATATAGGGCTTTAACAAATCCAATTTACTCATACTAAGGAAGAGAAGCCTCATCAAGTAGACTTTCCCTATACAAATCACATTTTTCAGAGCTCGGAAAGGAGGTGGCATCATTGGGATTCGCTCTGGACCAAACCCAAATCGAGCTTCAACATGTTAAGCTTAAGCAGAACTGACTACGATAGAAGTGGAAATTAATAGAGATTACTACCCGAGTGATGTTATCCGAGCCACCCCAAAAGTATGTCACCATCACACACCTTTCCCTTCAGTCTTATGTGGGTGTTATAAGGGGTTATGTAACAATACCTTAGCATTATGATTATGTGCGTTATTTTTTTTATAAAGAATGTGCATTCATTTTATTATTGTTACTTTGTAAATATTTTTTAAAACAGAAATAGTATTTTTAGTTAATATTCAACTAAGAAATCTATTTTGATGAATTAATGGATTTTTGAATTAAAAAATATTTTAATAAAATATTAGTATTATTATATTGCTTTTTATTAAATATAAATTATTGTATAATTTATTGAATGCAATTGTAATTTTTATTAAGGTTTGAAATCTGTTTTTGTCAAAACCCCTGAATTTTTGATAAATGTCATTTTTTATTTTAAAAGTAAAAATTCACATATTCAGAAAATTATTTAGATAAAATGAATATTATTTTTGTAATCAGGACATCAAAATTATCCAATGGTGAATTTTTCATAATTTTCTTGGACAGTCGAATTTTTGGGTAAAAATTAAATATCGTTTAAATATATAATGTGTTTTATGACATCATAATGACCTAATAGTGATGTAATAAAATACTATAAACATTATGTTCGGACAATATATGTTTTACCATTAAAATAATGTGATTTTGGGTTTGTTTTATTTATTTTACAAAGCATTGGTGGACCCTTCAAGGCTTATAAAACATTTTGTCTTTTTAAATTGTTCTCCTTGAGAGTGTGACTCACCTCCACATAATCCAACCTATTATTTTAAGAATTTAGTCCATTGGACTTATAAAATATTGTTTTCTAATCCCATTTTTCAAAAAACATGGGAAAAAACCATGGGCTGGTTTGTGGTTTTGATTAGTTTAATATGAGATGTCTCAAACCTAAATAATAAAGAATTCCCTTTCCTTTCATATATAAACCCACCCAAGATCCCACTTCCTCTTCACTAAAATCCTTTTTAGTTCATCCAACCTATTCCCTCATCTTTCTATAATCCTCTCAAGGTGCCCCAAGATCCCAATAATCCTCTCTCAAGCCTCTCCCAAGCCTTGGGGATCACATTTCCAGGTAAGGGATTTCATCCTTTCTCATTTTTTGTCCAATTTTCATTAAATTGTTATACCCTTTTGTTTTCAATTAAAAATCTTGGGGTATACTTTATCACCTCCCACATACTTACCTATTTATTTTTGGA
Source organism: Viscum album (assembly GCA_963277665.1). NCBI lineage: Eukaryota > Viridiplantae > Streptophyta > Magnoliopsida > Santalales > Viscaceae > Viscum > Viscum album. The sequence continues at coordinate 345,858,959 of OY728156.1, forward strand.
TCATGGGATACCCCTTTATCTCTCATTAATGTCTCTCATGTACACCTGTTACCATGCCAAAATTCAAAGAGGGATTTCTATCTCCTCTTTTACATCCAATTAATTATTTTGTATTATGTATATAAATTACATTATGTTTGTTGGGAAATATATCTATATGACCCCCTTACTGTACATTTCATGTAAATATTATGATACACCCCTTTCTCTCTCATCAATCATTTTTTTATGAGTTCTTATTTCACGTCGTTATGCTGCCGAAATTGCAGTATGATTTTCCAAGCTAATGTCATTGTGTAGTGAATATCATGACCATTTATCTATCAATGGTATTCACATTTATGAACATTTAATTATTTATTATAAATATTAATGTATGTATTCCACATCTATTTATCATAGAATAATTTATGATGATTGATTCCATGTTGTATGATCCATGTGGCACACTTATGCATGAAATGAAATGTTTAAGAAAGGGTGTGCCCTGGTAGTGCTCCATTACATTGGGTAAAGTATAGTATCATGATACATCATGTGAAATGAGTGTTGACTCATTCTAATTCAAGTTCCAGAGTTTTTACTCATGCTTCATGTGCAATGAGGGTTTACTCGTTCTCCATGTGCAATGAGTCTTGGCTCATGCTAATTCCATGTTAAGTGTTGTTGCCACATTTCCATGTTATGATTATCATGATTTATCATGCCTTTATATTCATGTTTCTCTTGTGCTCCATTTATATTCCTATTTTCTAACATGTATTTTATCCCTCATGTTATTCTATGTTTATTCTCTTACTGGGCTTTATATCTCACCCTTTTCTTATACATGTCCTCGGGTTATCCCATGCACTACTGAGTACGAGGAAATGTAGTGGTCATGTAAAGTAATTTTTCAATAAAAAAATTTATTTCATGTTTCAAGTTGTTATATAATAATACTAAGCCTCAAAGACACTATACCTCTTGATCTTCTATGTTTTATCAAGTGAATTTTATGTAATAAATCATTTTTTAAGTATGAAATAAGGAGCAGGGTTGTCATAGTTGGAATCAGATGATAGGTTTAGTTATTTTTGGGATTAGAAATTTAAAACCCTAGTGAATCCTTATAGACAAGAATAAGTATAATAAAAACATACTAATGTTTTGGTGGGTATTGAGTAAGTGGTTTATCAAGAAAATACATCCATGTCTGGATATGAGCAGGTAGAGGCGGCACTGGCACATATGTACCTAAGGGTGAAAACCCCGACAAGGAGTTTCAAGCTTGACCTAGGGTATCCTGGTACAAGACAACAATCCTTGCTTCACTCTTAGTTACGAAACTCCCAGGGGATACGCATTGGTAAATCCACAAGCTTAGTATGAACCATTATTAATGAAATAAAAAAATTCCCCTAAGAATATATGTTAGAAAGTAGATCTAAAGCCTATAGATTCATAAGTTAAGGAAATAAAAGTTATTTATATGTCATCAGTTTTCTCCTTGGATTACCCTTTATGTGTTACCCCCAAACTTTCCTTTTATTCCAGACAATGGCCGGTAATAGGAGGACTCGGGCTAACAACCGATGTAAAGATCAATGTGACGACTGTGCTAATGAGATGCCCAATTCGATGGGAGTAGGAATCGCGAACTTTGTCATGATTCTCTCTCAGTTAACTCAAGTTTTGAATAAAAACATGGATCAAGAGGAACATTCAACCCCCCCCCCCACCCAAGAAATAACAAGTCTCTATCAAGAGCTTCATGAGACAAAGGACTCCTACTTTTAATGGATCATCTAATCCCTCAATCGCCGAACAATTGATCAACTCCATTGAAAATATCTTCTCCATCCTTCAATGTTCTGAACAAGAGAAGTTTATCCTGGCTGCTTATCGTATGAAGGGTGAATCTAATCAATGGTGGACGTTGATCAAAAATATGAAGCCTAAGGAGGAGATCAAGGTGTTGGAATGGAAGGATTTCTGGAAGATTCTTTTTTATAAATATTTTCCACACACCCTCCGACTTAAAATGGATAGGGACTTCCTTTCCCTCAAGAAAAAAGATGATGAATCTATCGGAGTGTATGAGGAAAACTTCACAAGGCTTGCATGAAATGACTCCGGCTTTGTTGTTACCCCCGAATGCAAGGTTGACCACTTCTTTGGTGGGTTGAAACCTATCCTGCGGAAAGCGCTGGTGATCCGTGACTTTGATAGCTATGAGGAAATTGTTTGATGTTCCCTTAAGGTCAAAATAGAGATAGAAGAATCTCAGGGGTATCATGGGGATAAGAAGCGTAAGGTGGACATCAATACTAAAGGTCCAATGGATAAATCCAATGGTTCTAAGAAGATCCAGCACCCCCCCTTGCCAAAGGTGTGGAAAAAATAACCCTGGAAATTGCCTAAAGGGGATGAGGAAATGCTTTAGGTGTGGAAGATAAGGTCACCTAGATATTAACGGTCGTCAAAAAAACCCGTGTCTACGATATAGGAGAGGAGAACTCTGTTCGACTCTCAACACATTGTTCATTGCTTCATATGAAAAGTACCAGGGAATCTTGAAAATCAGTTCCTTAAGCCAAGGGTTTTCGGAGGCAACCAACAACCTCCAAGGAAGAAAGGGTGAGATTTTTCCATCACTACTACCGAAATGAACCCAGAAAATGAAGTGGTGATAGGTAGGCTAATTATTCATTCAATAATAGTGAACGTACTTTTTGATTCTGGTTCTATGCATTGTTTTATATCCCTAAATTTTAGTATAAAAATCCCAACACCAACACAAATCATAGAAATAAAGATGTCGGTGATTATCTTAAATGGAGAAATCATTGCATCCCATGAATATAACTCCTCCCCTATCATAATATGTGGATTGAACTTCTCTGAGAACCTAATAATACTCCCTCTAGTGGAATTTGATGAAATTATTGGAATGTATTGGATTTCCCTATATAGAGACAACATAAATTGCCATGAGAGTTAAATCACTCTATATGTGGATAATCAACCCCCGATTCTATAAAAGTGCAAGGAGGAAGATGAATCTTATTTATCTCCATCATCTTAAGAGTGGATATTACTTCACTATGAGTACATGTATCTGGATTAAATGATTGATTCTAAGGAGGCAATCATCCTTTAAGACATGCCTATTGTGATAGAATTTGCTGAAGTGTTTCCTAAGGAATTTACTAGTCTTCCTCCTAGAAGAGATGTTGAATTCTCAATTGACCTTATACCTATGGAGTTTCCAATATCAAAGACTCTATAAAAAATGTCTATTGTGGAGCTTGAGGAGCTGAAGAAACAACTACAGGAGAATCTGGACAAAGGGTTTATACACCCAAGTGCTTCACCATGGGGTGCACCAATCCTCTTAGTCAAGAAGAAGGATGGGTCAATGCGCATTTGCATCGTTTATCATGATCTTAACAAAATCCCAATAAAGAACAAGTATCCTTTCTCATGAATTGATGACTTGTTTGATTAGCTACGTGGAGCACAATACTTCTCCAAGGTGGATTTTCAGTCGAGATATTATCAACTAAGGGTGAAGAAGGAAGATATCCCCAAGACTACTTTTCGTACAAGATACGGGCACTATGAATTCATAGTAATTCCTTTAGGACTCACTAATGCTCCAACAATCTTTATGGACTTGATGAATAGAGTCTTTAGAGATTACCTTGAAATTTTTTTGGTATTCTTTATAAATGATATTCTCCTATAATCCCAAACCAAGTAGGATCATGAGGAGCATCTAAGAACTGTACTAGAGACCTTGCGAAAGGAAAAGATCTATGAAAAGTACATCAAGTGTGATTTATGGTTGAAGGAGGTATCATTCTTGGGACATATCATCACAAGTAATGGGATATCTGTGGATCCCTCCAAGACAGCTACTATAGAGGGATAGTCGAGGCCAACATCGGTAACAGATATCTTTAGCTTCTTGGGGTTATCTAGATATTATGAATGATTTTTGAGAAATTTATCATGATTGTCCAACCCTCTTACCAAACTAACTTGAAAGGGAGTAAAGTTTTCTTAGAGTGATGAATGTAAAGAAATCTCCAAGGATTTCAAAAGGAGGCTTATCACTATGACCGTGCTCACTTTACCCACAAGTGGAGAACTTTTTGTGGTATTCAGTGATGCATCGAAGAAGGGCTCGGGTTGTGTGTTGATGCAAAATGACAAATTCATTACCTATGCTTCAAGGCAATTGAAATTTCATTAGCAGAATTATCCAACACAAGATTTTGAGTTGGATGCGGTGATATTAGATTTAAAAATTTGGAGGCATTATCTCTTCGGGGAGAGGTGTGAAATATATACAGACCACAAAATCCTCAAGTATATATTCCCACAGAAAGAGTTTAACATGCGCCAATGAAGATGGTTAGAGCTGATCAAAGACTATGACTGCTCAATCAATTACCACACTAGGAAAGAGAACAAGGTGGTAGATGCTCAATGTAGAAAGGACCCAGTGATTCTATCATTGATGAGAATTGAGAAGGACCCAATCTTATTATATTTAATGAAGATATACATGAGAATCATAATGAAGGGAACATCATCAATCCTTTCACAAATTATTTCTCAACCATATCTTTTGGAAAGGTTAAAGGATGATCAAAGGGATGACGTGGGAATTCAGAAGAAAGTGGAAGCTATCGGAAGAGGTAAATCCTCAGAGTTCAATGTTAATGAAGAAGGAATTGTGGGATTTGGGAAAAGACTATTTGTTCTATCAAGTTTAGAGATGAAGAAGGAACTTTTTGATGATGCACATAGTTCAAATTTCTCTATTCACCAAAGAAACACAAATATGTATTGAGATATCCATGAGAATTATTGGTGGGATAATATGAATAATGAGATCGCTGAGTATACATCAAAGTGCCTGGTGTGTCAGCAAGTGAAGGCAGAGAGGTGGAAGTCTAAGGGGATGATGCAACCATTGCTCATACCAGCATGGAAATTAAAGAACATCACCATGGACGTTGTCACTGGAATTCTGAAGACATCCAAAGGAAATAATTTTGTATGGGTTTTTGTGCATCGTCTTACATATTCTGCACACTTTATTTCAATTTGGGAGGATTTCTCATTGAATTAGCTGGCACAGGTATATATCAGGAAAGTGGTAAGGCTGCATGGAGTATCATTATCTATTGTATCTGATCGAGATCCAAGGTTCACCTCTATGTTTTGGAAGAGTCTTCAACATGCTCTGGATACTGAACTGAACTTCAGTACGGCCTATCATCCTCAAACTGATGGCCAGTTTGAGTGAACAATTCAGACACTGGAGGATATGTTAAGATCATGTTCTATGGAATTCAAAGAAGGGTGGGACCAACATCTTCCATTGGTTTAATTATCCTGCAATAACAGTTTCCACTCGAGCATCCGAATGGCCCCTTATGAAGCTCTATATGGTAAGAGTTTTAGAAAACCATCATGTTGGGATGAAGTCGGTGACTGTAAGCAGATAAGACTAGAAATGGTCAAATAAATGGTAGAGAAAGTGAAAACCATTCGGCAGCATATCAAGGAAGCCCAGATTCAACAGAAGAGTTATGCAGATAACTGTCAACGAGACCTTGAGTTTAAAGTTGGAGACATGGTATTTCTACACATATCTCCATGGAAGAAGGTCATGAGGTTTGTAATGAAAGGGAAGTTAAGTCCTAGGTACATCGTCCCCTTCGAGATTCTTTATCATGTTGGGGTTGTGGCCTATCGAGTAACACTTCCACATACCATGGCTAAAGTACATGATGTCTTTCATGTATCCCTCTTAAGGAAGTACATACCAGACCCTTCAAATGTACTATCTTTAGAGGTAGTACAGCTAGAGGATAATCTTTCCTATGAGTAGAAACTAGTGAAGATCTTAGATCATAGGGAAAAAGTTCTACAAAGTAAGACAATGCCCCTAGTCAAGGTGTTGTAGAAAAACCATAAGTTTGAAGAAGCGAAGAGGGAATTAGAGTAAGTGATGAAGCAAAGTTACCCACATTTTTTTAGAGTGGGAAAAGGAAATTTCAAGGGTGAAATTTCTTAAGGGGGGAAGATTGTAACAACCCAAACTTTAATTAATGAAAATTACTCTTGATCTAATTAAATTTCATATTATGGTTATATAAAGTGTGAACTTCATTGGTTTTATGTTTTTGATTTTAAAATACCATTATGAATTGTGACTATTGCTAATATATCCGTTTAACAGTGATCACATGATTAGTATAAATATAGGGCTTTAACAAATCCAATTTACTCAGAATAAGGAAGAGATGACCTCATCAAGTAGACTTGCCCCATACGAAGCCCATTTTTCAGTGCTTGGAAAGGAGGTGGCATCATTGGGCCTCACTCTTGACCAAGCCCAATCCAAGCTTGAACATGTTAATCTTGATCGGAACTGACTACTGGAGAAGTGTAAGTTAATGGAGATTACAACTCGAGTGATGTTATCCAAGCCACCCCAAGAGTCTGTCACTATCGAACACCTTACCCTTTGGTCGTATCTAGGTGTCATAAGGGTTTATGTAACAATACCTTAGCACTATGATTATGTGAATTATTTTTTTATAAATAATGTGAATTCATTTTATTATTGTTACTTTGTAAATAGTTTTTAAAATACAAATAGTATTTTTAGTTAATATTCAACTAAGAAATCTATTTTGATGAATTAATGTATTTTTGAATTAAATAATATTTTAATAAAATATTATTATTATTATTATATTATTTTCTAAAATATAAATTATCGTATAATTTTATGCATGAAATTCAAATTTTTATTAAGGTTTGAAAGCTTTTTTTGTCGAAACCCATGAATTTTAGATAAATGTTGGTTTTTATTTTAAAAGAAAAAATTCAAATATTTAGAAAATTATTTAGATAAAATGAATATTATTTTTGGAATCATGATGTCAAAATTATCCAATGGTTAATTTTTCATAATTTTTTGAGACAGTCAAATTTTTGGGTAAAAATTAAATATCGTTTAAATATATAATCTGTTTTATGACATCATAATGACCCAATAGTGATGTAATAAAATATTATAAAGATTATTTTCTGAAAATATATTTTTTACCATTAAAATCATGTGATTTTGGTTTTTTTTATTTATTTTAAAAATCTTTGGTGGACCCTTCGAGGCTTATAAAACATTTTGTCTTTTTAAATTGTTTTCCTTGAGAGTGTGACTCACCTCTACATAAGCCACCATAATATTTTAAGAATTCCATCCATTTTCCTTATAAAATATTTTTTTCCACTCCCCTTTGGAAAAAACCATGGGAAAAAACCATGCTCTGGTTTGTGGTTTTGATTAGTTTAATGTGAGGTGTCCCAAACCTAAATAATAAAGAATTCTCTCTCCTTTCCTATATAAACCCACCCAAGCTCCCACTTCCTCTTCACTCAAAGACATTTTATTTTTTCCATCCTCTACCCTCCTATCTCTATAATCCTCCCAAGGTGACCCATGCTCCCAAGAATCCTCTCTCAATCCTCACTGAATCCTTGGGTATAACACTTCCAAGTCAGGGATTTCTTCCTTTCTCATTTTTTTCCAATTTTCTTTAAGTTGTTATGACCTTTTGTTTTCAATTAAAAATGTTGTGGTATTCTTTCACACTGCCCACATACCTCCATATTTATGTTTTAATTATGGGAGACCCCTTTCTCTCTCATTAATGCCTCTCATGTACACCCGTTACCATGCCGAAATTCCATGATGGATTTCTCTCTCCTCTTTTACATCCAAGTAATTCTTTTGTATTATGTATCTAAATTCCATTATGTTTTTTGGGACATGTATCTATATGACACAATTACTGTACATTTTATTTAAAAATGATGATACACCCATTTCTCTCTCATCAACCATTTTTTTATGAGTTATTATTTCACGTTGTTATGATGCTGAAATTGCACTACGATTTTCCAAGCCAATGTCATTGTGTAGTGAATACCATGCCCATTTATCTATCAAGGGTATTCACCTTTATGAACATTTAATTATTTATTATAAATATTCATTTATGTATTACACATCCCTTTATAATGGAATAAATTATGATGATTGATTCCATGTTGTATGATCCATGTGGCACACTTATGCATGAAATGAAATGTTTAAGAGAGGGTGCACCCTGCAATGCATTTGGTAAAGTATATTATCATGATACATCATGTGAAATGAGTTTTTACTCATGATAATTCAAGTGAAATGGGGGTTTACTCATTCTTCATGTGCAATGAGGGTTTACTCATGCTTCAGGTGCAATGAGTCTTGGCTCATGTTAATTCCATGTTAAGTGTTGTTTCCACATTTCCATGTTATGATTATCATGCTTTATCATGCCTTTATATTCATGTTTCTCTTATGCTCCATTGATATACCTATTTTTTAACATGTATTTTATCCCTCATGTTATTCCATGTTTATTCACTTATTGGGCTTTATAGCTCACCCTTTTCTTATGCATGTCCTCAAGTTATCCCATGCAATGCTAAGTACGAGGGAATTTAGTGATCATGTAAAGGAATTTTTCAATAAAGATGTTTTATTTCATGTTTTAAGTTGTTATGTAATGATACTAATCCCCAAAGACACAATACCTATCGATCTTCTATATTTTATCAAGTGAAGTTTATGTAATAAATCATGTTTAAGTATGAAATAAAGAGCAGGGTTGTCATAGAATCCATTTAAAAATAATTTTAGAAATTTTATGGATTTAATATGTCAAAATAAACATCATATTTTAAATAGAAACATAAAACTTAGGTTATGATAAATTTTTGGTATTAGTCTGTATGGTTTCATTTTTTAATAAATAGTTAAAACTATAGAATATTAATTCAAAATATCATTTTCATCTAATTCATTTATATGGTAATAATATTTTTAAATTTTTTTAAAACATTAATAAGATCATGTTTTTATAAAATAATACAATTGAGGTCATTACAGTCTATTTTACTTTGTAATTGGGTATAAAAAATTTTCAAACTTTTGAACGTTTTTACTTTAAAAACTCACAGTGGTATCCCGTCAGCAGGATTAATTTTAAATTAATTTATACCACTTCTATGATTAGAATTTTTAAAATGGATTACATATTTGTAATATTCATAATTTATAATTTCTAAAAAGTTAAACTTTGTTTTTACCAAAAATATTACTCAAAATAATTAAAATTAATTACATTAATGATGGTAAAATTAAGCTTCACTAATGACTAAACCTTAACTTTAAGACCCAAAACGACTTATACACTTCTAAAAAATATATTTTATGGACATTATTAGTCCATTAACATTACATTATTTAGTTTTGTGTCTTTATTATGTCTATTTTTAGGTAATAACGTGGTTACACCAAACTTGTTTTCAAAAATGCCAAGTGTGACTTTTCCTTTCCCTATAAAAGGCCACCACCTCTCCCTCATCTTCACACCTATAAAACAAATTATTCTCAGAAAAAATCTATCAAATAAATTTCCAAAACTTCTTCCCTTTCTCTTATAATCCTCTCATTGGGAATAAATCTATCCAAATAATCCTTTCAGTACAAAACAAAAGGAGTTACCCGATCTAGAGGGAACGCCTTCTCTTAATATCCTTTCAATTGTCTTCCTTCTCCACCACATAGAGTCTCATAATTCTGTAATTTTATAAAAACAAAATCATAATAAATATTAAATTATGTAGTTTTTATAAGGGTTAAACGAACACATACACACAACTCCATCTAATGTATAGCGAACATACTGTTTAAGTGTACGGAGAACTACCACCTCAATAAATGATGATTGTTAGTTTTTCCTTTACCACCTATCATGGTGGAAATTTTGATGGACACTCTATCTTTATATATTATATATTGTATTTATTATGTATTTATTCTTAATTATTCTTTTTACAACACATATAATTTTACCTTCCATCTGATGTAAATACAATAATTTCGTTTGAGGAAGTGTGAACTACTACCCCCTCAAAGCGATGTGATTCATTCACACACTACATATAATGTATTAAGGAGGGGTTTAGTGAAATTATATGATAAATATAACATTATAATTATTATTTAATAATGTTATATACATATATACATATATTTAATTTTTATTCTTTCTTTCAATACATCAATTGAAATGGAAACAACGTTCATGTGTATGTACAACTTACCGTCTCCATGAATGTTGTATTCCATTTTGTACATATATTTTTTATATATTATTATAATAAAAATAAATTAGATATAAATTATATTTATATCATGTGTTAAATTATAGAATCAGTATATATGTATAAGTACCTACAATATATCAAATAAAGACACATGTGAAGAACAAACCAAATATGATCTGAAGTGAAACTTTAACATTGGATGGTTAAGAAATGGGTAATATAAGGTTGAAATAAAACCATATATGGTATTAGATAAAATAATATAGTTATTTAAATTATTTATAGTAAATTTATATTTATTATAAAGGTGGTTTTAATGAGTATAAATAGAGTTAACACACAAGGTAATAGAATTTCATCTCAATTTTTATTTTCGTGAGATACGTGATTTATTCACCACAAATTCCTTTTTTGTGGTGTGTGTACATACCATGGATGTATTATATGATTCTTAAACTTAAACATATCTTTACTTAAATATCCATTTTATGATATTTCTTTCATGGGGTTTATGTTTCAAAAGTTACCAAATCGGTAATGTAATTTCGTTACAAATTGCCTTTCTTGACACACATGCCATGTTATACACCTATATTTTTCCATGAGGTGTATGTTCTGCCTTTAAAATTTTATTTCATAAATATTATAATTTTAATTCTATTTTAAGATACATGTAATTTAATTTTATTAAATGGGTAATATGTTTCAATTTTACCAAGTGGTAAGAGTTTATTAAAATAGTCTAATAACTTTTCAAGATTGTTTATGTTTATTCTTACTTCGATGAAATATTATGATCCATATCTCAAGAAAACTATGGAATATTCTTCTCATTTTTTTATTCATGATATGTTCACATATTGGTTCCATTTTTCCTATATTTTTTTACATATAATATTTAAGAATGTGTTTTTATGAAATCATATTTTTACTTTCTCTTCAGTCGAAAATTTGTGCTTCTTCAAAATAATGTTATCTAAAAATAGATCCCAAGAATATTCTGCTATTATCCTAAAATAATTAAAAGATATTTTTACCCTTTTTTATTTTACCAATATTTTTCAAGTAATATTCTTGTCACTTACTAAATGATTCATTTTTCTATCATTTTTACCATTCAAAATGAAAGTTCATTTTAACTCATACGGCATGTACGAACTTACCCATCGTCAATTATTTATTGATTTATTTTAATGTCTAAAGGGTTAATTTGTAAGATGTTTTTAAAATATATTTTTAAGGAAATTTTTTTGAAATTTGTTTCAAGATTATTTTATATAATTTTAGGGAAAATGGTTTTCAAAAGGTATAATTTTTTAAATATCTTTTTTTTAAAAGAAAGGATATTTAGCTCAATGAATATTTTCAAAATATCCATCCAAGTAATTTTACATATAAGATAATATCCATTGATTTTACTAATTCCCTTCTAATAAATTATCCAATTGTTCCATTCATATTAATTATGGAATGGTTTATGTTTTTATGGAATGATACTTATGACACCCATTTCACTTCCATGGGTTTTATGCTTTTGAAACCAGCTTATTTTCATATCTTATACCTTCATGAAGTTTTTATGAAACCTATATATTTTAATAGTTTTTGATGTGATGAAATTTTAATGATAACCATGTAATTTCATGTGTTATTATATCATGTTTATAAATCCTATCTCTTTTTTGGGTCATGATATCATTAATGTTTTGTTATCTGGTAGCACATGTATGAAAGATCTTATTACGAGATGGGTGGGAACTATATATACCTTTAATTTATTGGGTAATTTTAAGTTTTACATGATCCTATAGGGTACATGGGTTCTATCCCAAGATTGAAAACTAGAAGGTGCATGTTTTCTATCCCAATTCTAAATGAAAAGGGGTACACTGGTTTGAGAACAAGCCTAAAAACAATAAGGTACGTGGTTTTTAGCCCAAAATTTGAATAAATAGGGTACACAGGTTGTAGACCAAGCCTAATAACAATAATGTACAAGGGTTGCAGCCCAATGATAAAATAAAGTGGGTACATGGGTTATAAACCAATCATAAAAATAAGAAGGTATATGGCTTTCATCCCAAGACTAAAAGTATGAGGGTGCATGTGTTGTTATCCCAAGACTAACATGTTATTAAGGTGTTGTTAGATAGCGTTGGAATAAAATTTTATATTCTTATATGTATTACAAAAATCCTAAGTCTTATTCCTTAGTTATAATTTCATGGATCATGATGTTTATTTCCTTATGATTTATATCTTATGAACTACCATGCTTTATACCATAACTCATGTTTATGATCTTTTATATGCATGGTATAATCTTCTAGTAATCCTGATCATGTTCTTATACCCTTTTTTATGATATGCATACACATTACTTTTATTTACCCTTACTGAGCATTTGATCTCACCCCTTTATTTTTTTTTCTTTTCCCATTTTATAAAGAAAGTTCTTATGTAGAATTAATAAATGTGGAGATCCTTATGGGAGATAATGAAGATATTTCACTAATATAGAATATTTTGTTTCCAAGTTTCCAAAGACACTATACTATTACTTTCCTCAGGAATGTGTTTTTGTAATGTATAAAATATTCATCTAAAATGATGTAATATACATGTATGTTAATCTTGTGTCTTTATATAGAGTGTTAGTTATGGTGATTAGTCTTTTAAAAGTTCTTCCCATGGTAATAGTGATGATAATATGGTCATGGGAATCAATATTGGAATTTATAAAAATAATTAATCAAACAAGGGAATGAAATCTGCTAAATATATTAAAATTTTATCTTTAAATTATAAAAACCATGAATTGAATGATGAATATAGTTCTACTTATTTTTAATGATAAAATGTTTATACATATGAGGATGATGGTATTTTACCTAGTTTTGAAGAAATGGATAAATATGTTACGTTACTTGATAATAAAAAATAATGTTATCAAATACTATGTATATTCCATATAAGTACATAAAAATAAATTTTAATAATATCAATACTTGCTTAAAAATTTATATTATTTCTCTGGATTTAGATTAAAAAAAATATTATTATATTTTTGGTAATAATGATAATAATTTAGTAATAAAATGTAATATTTTAGATACATAGTCTAAATAAACTATTCTTATATTTCAATTTTGGGAAGGGAAATGTTTAAAACCTTTACCTAAAGGTGATACTCTTTAAAAATAATTCTATAATTGGTTTTACTTTAGTAAAATTTCATATTTATTCAAACCTTTTTATTCTATAAATTCCACCCATTGTACAAAGTGAAAATTTGGTGGACATTAAAAAAAAATCTTTAAATAAAATTTAGTCATTTAGATTTCATAAAGATTATAATTAAAATGAATTAGTAGTATTTCATCATAAGATAGTTTTTTATATATTAATTCCACATGTTTTATATGATAAAAATTATACACAAAAGAATGTCTATGTACTAAAATTTTGATCTTTTTATTTTAGGGAGAAAGGATGTGTACCAGTAGCCAAAATAGTTTTTACATGGATAGAGGTTGTTCTAGACATGTGAATACTAAGAAAATGTTTTTATAGAAGATTATTAAAATGAAAGGGGGGAAATTGGATTTTTGATAATATGATCAAATATAAATATATGGTATCAGTGATATTGAATTTATTAGTAAATAATTAATTTATAATATTTAAATGTCATATAAATTAATAACAACCTCATAAGTATTGTATAATTATATGATATAGTTTATCTTTTGATCATTAGAAATGATAAATGTATTGTTCAAAGTTTAGAAGGAAATTTTATTTTTTCTATAAATAGACATGATAATTTTACACCCTAAACTTATAAAAGTGTAGAAATAAATATCAACCTTTTCTAAGTTAAATAGAAGTTAAATCTTGGTTGTGACATAGACGGTTTGGATATTGTAATGTTAAAACTTTTTCCCAAACTTATACAAAAGGAAGTGTTAAAGATCTTCTAGAGAATATGTGTAATTCTTCTACAGTTTGTGACCCTTATAACAATGGTAAAAAACATAATTAAATCATTAAATATATTAGTTATGAATCAAATTATAATAAATTTCACTCTATTAACATGGATCAATTTAGTCTAATAAAATCAATAAGTATTAGTGGAAATTAATATGTATATTTCATGTTTTATGATTGTAATATATACATGGTAGAAATGAGAAAATAATGACTTTTTTTAGTATTCATTATGATCATGGTAGAGAATTTTAAAAAAAATATGAAATTTTTTTTAGTAATAAAGGTATTAAACAAAACTACTCAACTTCGGCCACCCATCAAAAAATGGACTAATTAAACAAAAAAATATAACTATTATAGAGATTAGTGTAGGAATATTTTTGGGATAGTCAGTTGATAAATATTTATTGGTTAAAGCTATGAGTAGTTATTTCTATACTAAAAATCAAGTTTCACTCAAAGTATTTTTTTAATAATACTCTTTGTGATTTGTGTGTTGGAAGAATTCCAAAACATTCCTACTTATGAGTTTTTGGATGTTACATATTCATCCTAAATACTAAAGATAATATACATATAATTAATACCAAATTTTAAGAAAGAATATTTCATGGCTATATAAAACTAGTAAGGATTATCGTGTTTTCAATAAATAAAAAGCATTGTTGAAAAAACAAAGCATGATAAGTTTGATGAAATTGGTCCTTTTGTTTTTACACATATGTAAACTATATCTTTAGATGATTTATCCATAAGTTGTTTTCAACTCATGATAGAAAATTCTTCAAGAATAAGAATAATTGAAGAAATAATTTTGGAAGTTTTACGCTTGAGGAAATTCAACATGTTATTGAATAACAATTTTTTACAAAACTAAGAAATCAATTGATCTTAAGGAATCATCCCACTGATAATATCATGGGTGATATAGATCAATTATTTGAAAGTCATAATTCTTTAAAATATATGTGTGAACAATGTGAATTTTTATCTCATTTAGAACCTAAAACATTTAATGAATCCTTATGTGATGAATATTGGATGAGGTTAATGTAGGATGAGTTTTATTAGTTTGAGAGGAATAATTTTTGGACATAGATATCAAAACCTAAAGATATTCCTATGACATGAGTAAAAAAAATTTCCCTAACAAGCATGAAGAAAATGGAATAATTTTGTGAAATAATGAATGGGTTATTCCTAAGGGTTATAATCAACAAGAAGATATAGATTATAAACAAACCACTTCTCTAGTAGCTATACTTCATTATATTTTTATACTTTTATCCTGTATAGCATACTAAAATTTTACACTTTTTCAAATCAATATGATGTGTGATTTTCCTTACAGATATGTATGAGAGTATGTATATGTAGAAAAAAAACCTTGTTTTGTAAATAAAAAATCTATTGAACATGTTTTTAAACATTCTAAGGAACTCTAAGTAGATAAATAAGCTCCAAGATCCCATTATGATAGAATTGTCATAATTTTAATTGAAGATAAATTTTTCAGGGGAGATTTTGATCCAACCCATTTTATTAGTAATCTTTTTGAAGATACCATTGATGTTTAAATTTTTATTAATGACATTATATTTGGATAAAATCTAAAATCCCTTTCATATTCCAGTAATGATCTTATGAAATCCAAGTTTGAAATGATTATTATTGGAAAACTAACTTTTTTTCTTGATTTTCAAATTTATAAAATATGGTAAGAATAATTTATATATTCTTTTACTTTTTATGCAGAATATTTGAAAAAAAAATCTTTCAAACGTAAATTTATATCATAATGATTTTTATCCATTAAAACATAAAATTATTAGTAAAAAAACTTATTAGACAAATCAAGAATTTAAAACCAACAAAACTCTTAAACTTATTACATCATCAAATTATAATATTAAATCTAGACTATTGGATCAGTTGGAATTTGAACCATCACACTCATACTTATATATAATAGGATTGGATCAAGTTTTTCCTTACTATCTAAATATGAGGTGATCTCTTTCCAATTTTATTTTTTTATTCTGTTCAATCTATAGTTTTTCCAATGCTCCTCGATTTTATTCATTTAGTCTCGATATTAGCCTTTTATGATTTCAAAAAAAATAAGCAAAAACTAATTGGTATAAGATACTTTTAGAGATATTTTTGTATTTTAAAATCATAAATTCTTTTTCAAGGATGAGAATTCTTTTTTTATAAAAATATTAATTCGATAAAAATAACCTAAGAACTCTGTAAGAATTTAATATAAGATTAATTTTTATTTATTTTGATGGGATGATGATGATTTCCTTCAATAATTTTGGAAAATAAAATATTTTTAAAATTAAAAAGTTTGTTAAACTTATTCAAATACCTCTAGATTGTGAAGCCACATCTGTAACCCAAAGGTTATAGGGTATGATGGGTTCATTTGAATGATAATTAGTCAATAAATAATTGTTTTCATCAAGTGAAAAGTTAATGAAGATATTTCA
Source organism: Viscum album (assembly GCA_963277665.1). Lineage (NCBI taxonomy): Eukaryota > Viridiplantae > Streptophyta > Magnoliopsida > Santalales > Viscaceae > Viscum > Viscum album. The sequence continues at coordinate 345,875,677 of OY728156.1, forward strand.
TCTTATATTGGATGCATGAACTGATTAATTTTGGATTTAAAATTATATCTTACCAAGGAATGGGGACAAAGAAACCATGAGATTCCATGATATTTATGTTTTGGATTTCTTATGAAAATGATAAAGTTCAACTTAGTAATATTTATATAGAATTATAGAGAAGCTATTAAAATAGATATAGTCAAGATCAATATCATTTTCTATCATAAGTTTATCAAAAAAAATCTAAAGTTTATGAAACATCAGAATATCAAGAATAAATCATTCATATTAAAGATATGCTTACAAATGTGGATTTTTTATTTGGGTTTTTTCCACATTATTTTATATATATTTTCTATTTTTTTGACCTTAATTTAGACATAAATTATTTAGTTATAATATAGTGGTTATTTTATAGTCTATTTTTTATTTATTAACAATTATAATTGGTTTATTGATTTTTAAGATTAAATTATCCTTTGTTAATTCATTGTACTATTTATTTATTTCATTTCATAATTTTCTTCTTGAATTTTAATTCATAGTATTATATATTAATTACTGTGTTATTTGAGTTTAACAATCATATATGTTATTTTATTATTAATTTATTACTTGATTAATTTCTTTTTAATGATTTGTTTTTATTTTAATTGATTTAATTAAAATTTAATTTTAATTTGTCATTTAATATTTTTTTCTCTTCATTTATCCTCTTTTATTGATTAATTAATTAGTCATTATTTTTAAGAATTTAAATTTAAATTTTTAATATTTAGTTTTATCATTTTTTATTAATTTATTAAATGTTTAATTTAAGTGTTTCTATTTAATTAAAAATTCCTAATGAGTTTTTAGTCATTAATTTTAAATGATTTTATTTATAGAATTTTTATTTTAAATTAAATTTTTCGATCTTAATTTTTCATTATAGCTGAAACCACGGAAATTTTAGAAAAATGTAAGAAATTATATGCACAATGCCATAGGTCGTACAGTAAAATATTACTTGGTGTAATAAATGGAAAATAAAATGAGTGATCATTAGTGTACCCATTTCATCGGTCATAGTAAGATACTAAAGTGACATTAGGTTATCTAAATCAATTATGAGACTAAAGGTTTTTATGTCCCACCATTCTAAGAGTTTCCTAATATATTGGAAAAGGAAATCTACCGACCTTTATGGGGGATCAACTATACCCAATAATTTTCAACTAAATAGATAAAATAAAAACCACATGAAAAATCCTTTCAACCATTCCATAAAAGAGGATAGACCGCACATGTGTTTTTCTTCAACCGTGGGTTAAGAATGAGATTTTTATTCCATATGAAGATGATGTTGAAGATGCCTCCATCCAAGATTGGTTATGAAGGGATAAATAAGGAGGGACACGCCAACAAAAAGAGGTTGACCTAAAAGTATGGTTGGGTTGAACTATAATCCAATTATAGATGATGTTATAGTAGACTAGTGAAATAGAATACTATTTTGAATCCACCATTAATGTTAAACCAGGTAGAAGGAGTTTTTGATTTATGATAGGTCGATCAAAATATCTGTTGGTGAAGAAGAATCTTTGGATCTATATCAACTAACAACCTTATTGTGAAACTGGAGCATGCTAATTTTATGTCACTAATGCACATTGTTTTTTGATGGAGCTAACCAAATCCATTTGAATCTGAGCCACTACTATATGAATCCAAATTCAATCTTATACTAATCAAGATTTAAAAATTTCAAAGATCAGTGAAGAGGAATAACTGTATGATTTTGAAGAAATGGATGTGGAAAAAATCCATCATTAGATTGATAAATAACAATGGAGGATTGATCTAGGTTTTCATAGTAAAGATTTTTTTAGAAGACTCATGCTCGGATGAAAGAGTTCATCATTAAAAAATCCAATGATGTCGTGATCGAGTTAATGAAGGTATTCAAAACATCAAATAGAGTCATTTGAAGACAATATTACTATATTTTTTTGTTTTTGGGTCTAAAGGGGTATTTATTCTCTTCTATGTTACAGCTACATGAATTGAGATTCAAACTCAATATGTATTCAATAAAAAAATTATTCAATGATAGATTTGTTTTTTTTTTGATGCACAAGTGATTTTCAGAAAAATTATTCAGTGAATCCTAGGCTGGATTGAATCCATTACAAGTCTAATATTAATGTAAGGTTAGGTTTTTTTGAGGATGATATTATGGAATTTCAGATCTGTATGTCATGAAAAATAGAGTCTCTGTCTCATTTAGGAGATAGTTTGGGACACCATGGAACATGCAGTTGGCATTGGCATGTGATTTCATTAAATTACATTTTGGAAAAAAAGTGCAATTTTATTAAAAATTGATCAAGCTGTAAGTGTGTCCAGGTTCACTTAGAGCAGACTAAACATGGGTTCGATCATGGTTGTTAGAAGGGATTGTCCCAATTCATGTACATATAATAGAGAAAAATAGTGTGTGGAATGTGGTCATTTAAAAGGTGGTAATTATGTTGTGTTAGAGAAATATATCAGTGAGATTCATTAGAAAAACAGAAGTAAAATTTGAAATTGGATGCATAATGATACACTTTTAGAGCACTTATGTTTGTGGAATAAAGGATAACATTGTTGGAGGAATTTCACTCTAAAGATCTATGTCATGATCAAGAATTAAAATATCAATGGTAGTGCTCATCGTGATAAATTTCAGAGGGGATATCTCATCTCTTATGTTATTCCTTTTATTTCAAATATAATCCATGATGAATATTTTCACACGATTGTTTAATTGAACATTTCTATTGTAATATTTTTTCTTGAGGAACTAAATACCGTTAATTTCATATTTTATCTTAATTACAATTATTTTCTAAAAAAATATATCACACTAGTTGATATTAATTTCAAAACATTATAATTAACTAAAAATATTTATTTACATGATAATTATTTATTTTTATTCATCATCGGTCGATTCTTGTAAGTGTAAATCCTAAAGAATCATCCTTCTATGAGATTAATATCTTTATGAAGGATATTAATAAAATCAATTTTGAGGATGTGATTTAAATAAAATTTCTTTGAAAGAAGAAATCATTTTAAAATAGACAATTATAATTCCCCTTTATCACCCTCAATTGTTGATTTCAATTCACGTACTCACTACTATATCATTTTTTACTCATTATCATGTTAAAAAATAACTATTTCATCATTGATTTTTCATTATTAATAAAAAATATTAATAATATTCCTTGCACTACTTTGAATGATTTTTACAATCTTTTAGTCTTCACAATCACAACTTCTCTTCCATATCGATTTGAAACCCTAAACAATATTATACAATAGTAAGTTAGATTTAAAAATAATTAAACAATAATGTATTTATTGATATACATTTCATGTGTTTGGTTCCATTTCTAGGGGATTACATTGCTCTACCATGTTTGAAAACATAAAAAATTATCAAAAATAAAATTTAAAAAAATCAAGAAAATTGTTGTTTTTTTAAGAATAATTGATACTTGAATATTATTCAGTTGCTTATTGATCTGAATTGTTTTTACTGAAATATTTGTGATACTACATGATATATGTGGATTAGAACATCCTTTGATAGTATAAAACCTTACATTACTAAGATAAATAAACAATTTAGTTCCTTAATAAATAAAAACAAAATCTATATGGAAACCCTGTGTGGGCGAGTCCATATCATTAATGCTGAGAAAATTATTCTTCCAAGACTCATTATATAATATAATGAAAGACCTAGGATGAAGGAGTTTCAACTCCATCAGGTTCCTGGAAATCCATCATCCATCAGGATTTCACCTTGATCTAAATATTAGGATCTTGAACAATCTCATTTTTCTTTATTTCCTACATTTAATGGATTATATATTTAAGACTCATTATATTTCATTAGGGACTTTTATAGTACATTACAGCAGTTACCAATATAAGGGTCACTTAAAATGAATTAAGGTTGATGTTTTTTCCAAATTATAAAAAGGGAAATACTATAAATTGGTTTTTGGCTCTATATGAAAACATTTTTGAATATTGGGATCAATTTTTTAATTTTTTTGTGATGAAATTTTACCCAAAAATAATTAAGGGAGTTCCAAAATCCAAAAATCTTAAGCTTTTATCAAGAGGATGGAGAAACCTTACATGGTTCTTTAGATAAATTTAGAGAACTACATAGTAATTTTCACCATAAAATTCTTTCATCTCATGTATTAATGGTTACATTCTATAAATTATTGTCTATATTAAGAGGGAATTTGGTAAATAAGTCAGTTGGGGAACATTACAATGAAAAAACTAATGAGAAGTTAATATAGATTTTTAATAATCAGTTTTTAAATTCTGAGAAACAAATCTATGAGGATTGTGAATAGAGGTGTATATAACACAGTTTTAGTGATAGATTAAAAAGATCAATTAGAAGAAATAAAAGATCATGTTTAATTGATAATGAACCAAATTATAAAACAATGTGTAAATCAAATGAGCCGTCAAAATGAAAACCAATATCATGGATAGAATTTAACTCAATATGGGATGTTCTAGTAAACTGAAAAATTCTTCCCAATAATTGATATGCTATCCAAATAATAAAAGAATGTTAATTTTTTGGGATATATTCCATTGATTCCCAATACAGATGGTTCATTTTACAATTTTGGCTATAGGAACCAGCCCATTCAATCCTAAAAATAACAAGGAATGCTTAGAAAACCTTATACCCTAGGATACCAAAAGAAGCCTATATAATAATTAAGAAAATCAATAAATTAATGATCTATTTAACATCACATCCTATCCTAACTAATATCATGTTCCAACTACCTCAACCCTCCTTCAATAGGCCAGGGTCTGGAAACTACTATCGAGTAGGAATATCACAAACATGGGAGGCCTTATTCTAATGTAACTATACATAAACACACATCTTCAAGCCCATAAAATTATTAAATGTAAAAAAAATGTTAACCCTACATGAATACATCTAAAATATCATCATTAAATAATGACAATAAGTAGTGGAATGAAAAAGGGACAAATATAATCCCACCATAAAGAAACTAAAAAAAATTCTAACATATAATGTGGGTGAGGACTATTATCAATGAAACATTAATAACACACCCCAGTCATTCTGGATAACAAATCTCTACCTGGTCCTTATCCCTTTAGGACTCCTTTAATTGTTTTTTCTTATGCACAATACAAAATATGTGCCTGAAAAGCCTTTGAAGGGGTGAGTATAACAATACCTAGTAGGAAACCCAAAAATAACTAAGAATATATCATTAGTAATGACATTAATTTCATCATATTTATATATCTACATCAAATATAACAATAATATACAAATGTACTCAACAAATACACAAAGTCACAATGTAAACTCACAACTGTAATTCCAGCCTAGGATTCCTACCCAAAGGATTAACATAGCACTCATCCGGGAGAACACACTTCATGAGTCAGATAAAACTAATGATGTTCATATGAGGGGTCATGCTTGTCAGGTATTTCACCGATAATTACACACTAGAATTCTAAAGATAATCATACACATATGAGGATCGTAACCAAGGTTATGAGTTATACAAAAAAATAAATATGTAATAACCCTCTAAATAGAGGATCAATTACCACATTATGTTGGTCATGAAAATGCAATGAACTCTACCTAGGAACTAATGATGATAGAGGATATCACAATAATCCTCAAAGATATATTCCTACAATTCTATCCAAGACTGATGTCCCTATGAAGGGATCACCATCCTAGGTATAGAACATGATTCTATACTAAACCCTTAGGGAATGGATCAAGGGAATACACCTTTATGAAACTCTTCCAAAATTAATAGTAAAAGGTCTCTAAGACAAGTTTGAATGGGTAAAACGTGTGTAATGGAAGTTCATGGCATGTTCCTTTAGCGCCAAATTTTTCCTTTGTATCATGGAATGTTAATTTGTTTATGTTCATACCTAGGTACATGTCTTGTCTAACCTTGTCACTACGATAAAAACCGCTTATTGCAACGGGGTATTTACGACGGTCTTTATTCTCGTCGCAACAACTCCGACGAAAATCATATTTGCGACGGGAATATATTCCCGTCGCAAATGGTCAGTTATTTTCGACGGAAATACAGGACCTATCGCAATAGCTATGGCGCGGTTTGCACGCCAAAACGCAGGAAGTCTATTTGCGACGGTCGCCTTCTACCCGTCGCAACTACCCGGTAGTGGTAAATACTATTTGCGACGGGATAATTGAACCGTCGCAAAAAATATTCCCCAGGTGTTATTGGCGACGGGACCCGTCGCCAATACTGGTGGAGGTAAATAGGATTTTGTGATGGGGATATCCACTCGTCGCTAATGGTGTGTCGGCAAGCAGCTATTTGCGACGGGCCCGTCACAGAAACCCTTTTAACCGCCGCTCGTAATTAATGTGGGTGAAGGTATTTGCGACGGGGCTCGTCGCCAATACCAGCGGCGGTAAATAGGATTTTGTGATAGGGATATCCGCCCGTTTCTAATGGTGTGTCGGCAAGAAGCTATTTGCGACGAGCCCGTCGCAAAAACCCTTTTAACCACTGCCCGTAATTAATGCAGGCGAAGGTATTTGCGATGGGATACCATCGCAAATACGACCGTCTCAACTAATCTAACCTATATATACATCCCACCTGTTTTTTTCCCAAAACATTCAGATCTCTCTCCTTCTCTCTCTGTAACTTCCAGTTCTAAGTAGAAAATTTCTTTCGTTTTAATTTTTTCTTACGAGAAGAGCAGAGAAGGAGTGAGAAGGCAAAAATTACTTCAAAATATCGAAGGTATTTATATTTTTTTTATTTTTTAAATTATTTTTAATTGTTAAATTATTTTAAATTGTTAATTTTATTTTTAATTGTTAATTTTAATTTTTTTAATAGAATGTTTAGTAGCTATATAGTATAATTAGATTAAGTCGTTGTACCAAATAATCCATGTCTGGATACGAACAAGTAGAGGCAACTCTGGCATAGATGTACCTAGGAGTGAAAACTCTGACAAGGTGTTTCGAGCTTGACTCGGGGTAACCTGGTACACGACAACGAGCCTTGCTGCACTCTTGGTTCGATACTCCTGGGGGATGTTTTGGTAATAATTAGAAATAAATATATTTAATTTGAAATAATTAGAAATAGTTATATTTAATTAGAAATAATTATATAATTATCAAATAATTAAGAAATAATTAGATTTAATTAGATTTAAAAATAATTATCAAATAATTAGGAAATAATTAGATTTAATTGATTAGAAATAATTAAAATAATTAAAATAATTAGGAAACAATTAAAATAATTAGGAAATAATTAGATTTAATTAGGAAAAAATTATAATAATTAGGAAACAATTATAATTATTAAGAAACAATTATAATAATTAGGAATCAATTATAATAATTAAGAAACAATTATAATAATTAGGAAACAATTAAAAAGAATTAGGAAACAACTAAAAATAATTAAGAAACAATTAAAAATAATTAGGAAACAATTAAAAATAATTGGGAAAAAATTAAAAATAAACAAATAAAAATTATTGGGAAATAATTAAATATAAACAATTAAAAATAATTGGGAAACAATTAAAAATAAACAATTAAAAATAATAGGAAAACAATTAAAAATAAACAATTAAAAATAATTGGGAAACAATTAAAAATAAACAATTTAAAATAATTAGGAAACAATTAAAAATAAACAATTTAAAATAATTAGGAAACAATTTAAAATATTTAAGAAACAATTTAAAATAATTAGGAAACATTTTAAAATAATTAGGAAACAATTTAAAATTATTAAGAAACAATTTAAAATAATTAGGAAATAATTAAAAATAATTAGGAAATAATTAAAAATAATTAGGAAACAATTAAAAATAATTAGGAAATAATTAAAAATAATTAGGAAACAATTAAAAATAATTAGGAAACAATTAAAAATAATTTGGAAATAATTTAAAACAATTAGGAAAGAATTTAAAAGAATTAGGAAAGAATTTAAAAAAATTAGGAAATAATTTAAAACAATTAAGAAAGAATTTAAAACAATTAGGAAAGAATTTAAAACAATTAGGAAATAATTAAAAACAATTAGGAAAATTATAAACCGTGATTGACCGCTCATCTACCTCAATTTTCTTTTCATTTGTGTGTTGAGGCTTGACAGGAAACTTCTGCCTCCATATATAATATTTTCTTTTAATGTCAAAATTATCAACCTCCTCGCCAGCATAGAGGTGAGGAGGTTTATAATTTTGACAGTAAAAAAATATTACATGTGGAGGCAGAAGTTTCCTGTCAATCTCAATACACAAATGAAAAGAAAATTGAGGTAGATAAGCGGTCAATCACGTTTGTTTTTCTATTTAATGATTGATTAACCACCCAACCTATATGCATATCTTCGCATTTATAATTATTAACATAATTAGTAATATAATTAGTAACATAAATAGTAACATAATATAAAATATTATATTACTCTAATATTAATAATTAAATAATACTAATAATATAATTATTTTATTATTATATGTTTAATATTTATAAAAAAATATTAATATTATTAAAATTATAAAAAATTTATAAAATATTACAATATCAATATTTTCAAAAAGTTTTGATCTATTCTTAACATGTTCAAATCTTAAAGGGTCGCCAATTTTATAGTCATGTCCAATAAAAATTTTGCGTCAACCGTGTCCACTATAAACTCTATAATTGTTCTTTCTTGGTTGATCACCTCGCAAGTAGCGTTGCAATAGGACAACCCAAGTCATTTGTTTCTCATCTATAAGAATCATATCACATGGATTTTTACATAGACCATTCTTTCTTGAAAAATTAAGGGAAAGATACTGAAGTTCTCTTAATTTTTCAAGGAAGAATGATCTATGTAAAGAGTCATGTGAAATGATTCTTAAAGACGAGAACGACATTACTTGTGTCATCCTATTGCAACACTACTTGTGAGGTGATCAACCATGTAAGGAAAATTATAGAATTTACATTGGACATGGCTGAAACAAACTTTTTATTGGTAATGACCTGAAAATTGATGACCCTTTAAGATTAGAACATGTTAAGAATATAGAAAAATCTGTTGGAAATATTGAGATTTATAATAATTAGTAATAATTAGTAATAATTAATCAAAAATAAAATAAATTTGAGTACATGGTTATAAATTGGAAAAATTTATAGCGGATTGGCGGCTACCTTTTGTTCAACATGTCATATCTTTGCTACTTTCTCTCACTAAAATCAGTATAAATAATGTGCTCTAACGTATGTAAGAGAAAGTTTTTCATATTGATTTCAGTCGGGATAAAGTTAAAAAGATATGAGATGTCGGACAAAAGAGGCTATTTTCCCTGACGACTCATCTCCTTGCAAGGAGATGAGTCGTCAGGCAAAAGAGCTGCCGCTAATCCACTGGAAACAAATAATAATAATTTGTAATATAATCTCCACAACGATGATTACAAAATTTTATTTTATTATTCAAGCATATTTCATTTTGTCAAGTATTTCTAAGTATTGCTAAATTAATAATAATTAGTGGGGGTGATTACAAACTAACTGTGTCGCCTATAATTATTGGTAATTACTAAGAAATAACTATAATTATGTATCTTATCTTTTTAGGATATTTTTTTTATTATATCAAATTATTTAACAACAGTAATGGTTTTAAATTTTGTAGAAACATATATATGAATATGGAACAAGGAAATCGATATCAATCATTATTAGATGATCGCACTTGGATAAATCAGCGCAGAAATCCAAACGGTTCTAGTTTAAATCCTGTATATGTTGATAGTGTTGAATATTTCTTATCATTTGCATAATCACACCCGGAATTTTTTTCAGAAGGGACAATTAAGTGTCCTTGTAAAAAATGTGCTCTGAGAACGTTCGAGACATTTGACATCATTGGGAAACATCTCTTGCGTTATGGTTTTCAATCAGATTATATTTTTTGGTATTAACAAGGTGAACACAGTTCTTGAGAAGATACTGATAATTTGATTCCAGATCCATCACGATTTCAGAATTTAGTACATGATGTTACAGGGTCATCCGTTCAACAAACTGAAATCGAGGATGATATTGATTTACCTCCTGAGTTGGCACCATCTGAATTTTCTGAGTTTTTCAGGTCTGTTCAGGATGAATTATATCCTGGTTGCAAGATAAGAAAATTAGAAGAAGTTGCAAAATTTATGGCTATTAAATCAGATAATGGAATGTCAAATAACTGTTTTGATCAGATATTTTCTTTGGTTAAAGCACTGTTACCTGAAGGAAATGTGTTGCCTAGTAATTATTATAAGAGCAAGAGACTGGTTCGTAATCTGGGCCTTAGTTATCAGAATATCCATGCATGTTTAAACGATTGAATCTTATATTCTGGTGAAAATGAGTCATTGGATAGTTTTCCCACATGTGGACAATCGAGGTATAAAGAAGCTCAATCAGGGAAGTCGAGATTGATTCCTGTAAAATAGTTGAGATATTTTCCACTTACACCGAGGTTGCAGCATTTATTTATGTCTCAGAACACAGCGATAATGATTTCATGGCACAAAACCAATATTTCAAATGGTAAAAGCTTGATTCATCCATCTGATGGTGATTCATGGAAACATTTTGATCAAGTTCATCTGTCTTTTGCTTTAGAATCTCGAAACATGCGATTGGGTCTTTCTACTGACGGTTTTTGTCCATTTGGATCTTTTGGTAGTCAATATTCATGTTGGCCTATCTTTATAACTCCTTACAATTTACCTCCATGGATGTTAATGAAAGAGACTTATATATTTTTGAAATTATTAATCCCAAGACATCTGAAAAAGAATATTGATGTTTATTTGAATCCATTGATTGACGAGTAAAATTTATTGTGGAGTCATGGTGTTGGTACATATGATGCTGCTGTGAAACAGAATTTTGTAATGAAATCTGCTTTTATGTGGACAATTAGTGACTTCCTGACATATGGCATGTTATCTGGCTGGAGTACACATGGTCCAAAATCATGTCCTTACTATATGGGATACAAAAAAGAATTTATTATCGTGAATAGAAAAAACCCTTTCTATTTTGACTGTCATCGCAGATTTCTTCCAATCGATCATCCTTTTCGGAGGAATAAATATCATTTTAGAAAATTCAGAATTGAAAGAGATGAACCTCCAAAAATGATCTCAGGAACAAATTTACAATCAGTTGTATTTTCATTACCTTCCATCACTTTTGGACCGACAATAAACCAATAGAAAATTCATGGCTTTAGGAAAGAACACAATTGGACAAAACGGAGCATTTTTTGGAATCTTCCATCTTGGTCTGATTTTTTGGTCCCACGCATGTTGGATGTCATTCATATTGAGAAGAACTGTTTTGATAATTTATTTCATATAGTTTTGGATACACCGGGTAAAACCAAAGATAATATAAAGGCACAATTAGATCTTGCCCAAATTTGCAGGCGACCAGAACTTGAATTGTTTGAAAATAATAGATCACAAATATTAATGAAGCCAAAAGCATCTTATACACTGACCAAAGAGAGTCGCTTATTATTTTGTTAGTGGATTTCAAATTTGAGACTTTCAGATGGCTATGCTTCCAACTTGGGCAGATGTGTTAAAAATGGTCATATTATCGGATTAAAAAGTCATGACTGTCATGTTATAATGGAAAGTCTAATGCCTATTAGATTAAGAGGTTTGTTGAATTATAAGATTTGGGATTCGATAACAGATATATCATATTTTTTCTGAGACATGTGTGCGGCGACAACAGACTACGATACACTAAGAAAACTGGAAGAAGCTGTTGTTGTAATTATATGCAAACTGAAAAAAAATCTTTTCTTCAGCTTTCTTTGACTCAATGGAACATTTGATATTGCATTTGATAGATGAAGAAAAATGTAAAGGTCTGGTTCAGTTTCGATGGATGTACCCATTTGAGATATTCATGCATAAATTGAAGAAAAAAGTACGTAACAAATCATCAGTTGAAGGCTCAATTACTGAAGCTTATTTGCAAGAGGAAATTACTTTATTCTACTCTCATTATTTTGAATATGAATATCCCTCAAAATTTAACCGCATGGGACGGAATGAGGGGAATGTTGATGATGATATGAACAATAAATTATCAGTTGTCAATCATCCTGAACTTGGCTTTGGTGGAGTTCATGAAAGATGGCTTTCAGATGATGAACATCATAGAGATCATACATATGTTCTACTCAACTGTGAATAAATTTCACCAATTGTACAGTGAGTTATCCTATCCCTTATTCTATAGATTCTGTTACAGTAAATTAATCATATTGTATTTGTAGGTTATATGATGATCATATCAAGAAACAATTTCCACAAATTAAAGCAGCAGGATTAGAAGAACTTCGGCAAAAAAAATTGCCTACTGGTTTCAAAAACTGGTAACGTAGATTCTTTTTTGGTTTTACATATAAAATCAATTTATTACTTGTAATAGTGATAAATGTTTTACAAATTTTCAGGTATTTGTACATGCTGATAAGATTGATAGTCGATTGCGTATATTGAGTATCCCACCATCCAAAATGGTTAAATCTTATAATGCATATGTGGTGAATCATTATCGCTTTCATACACGTGCATATGGGGAATCAAAGAAAACAATGAATAGTTGTGTTTGTTTGAAGGGATAATATCATAGAGATATTGAAGTTGACTTTTATGGCATGCTTAAAGAAATTATTGAACTGTGTTATTTGGGACAGAATTATGTAACAATGTTTAAATGTCGATGGCTGGATACTGAGAGAGGCTTGTGTATTCATCCAACTCATGGAATTGCTAATATTAAATATAAAAGTATTCTTGCAGTAAATGAACCATTTTTATTGGCTCATCAGGCACATCAAATTTATTATGCAAATTACTGTTCTACTACAAAAGAGTTGGATGATTGGTGGAGTATAATAAAAGTTAAATCTCAATAAAATCAGTTTACTCAAACTGAATGTGGTTCCACTGAAGTGCAAGGAAATGAAATTTTTCAGGACACTCCTCAAAACACATCTTTTTCACAAAGAGACATGAATATCGAGGATGACACCCCACAGTTAAGGGTCGATGGTGATGATGTTGTCAATGATGTTACAACTGAATTTGAAATGACAAGAGATGATGAAAGTGAAACTAATATGGAAATTGATGATGTTGATGAGGAATATGAAGAAATTGACATTGACAACTATGAAGATGATGATGAAGATGAACATTGACATAGTAAAATTCTGGTTAGAATCATAACAAATATATATCTATACATAATAGTTATTTTCAACTGTTTGTTAATAACAATCATTTCATGTTTCAGATGGACTCAGAAACGTATCGTCAGTTGCTTGAGGCTGATCTACCTATGGATGACGATTTTCTTGAGTCATCTGACCCTCAGGCTATTGGCACTACAGGGAGAACTTGAAGGGGCGTGGTCTTGCGAGACTGATGATTCCAGATCCTATCCCGGAGTGACGTCCACCTCTTGGATTCGATGCGCACATGCGGTGGTATGGTAACCTGTTTATTTTAGTTATCTTTCATTATAATTTATTTATATTTTAATTGTTTGATTATTGGTTCTTTTTTCACAGTTTTACGCATATAGCTATTGGACAGGGGAGCGCTATCTTGCGCAATTATTTTTCTCAGCCCTGGCTCACATGGGATCAGATTCCCGCTAATGTGCAGGCCGCCATGTTTGATCATTGGCTGGTATGTAATTAAATATTATTTATTTGGAAATTTAATTCATTAATAACTTTATATTAGGGTTTATGGTATCCCATCGACGAGATCATGTGTGCCACTATCCACGCGGCATGGTTGGTGTCTATGCGTGACCGTTTCCATCAGTTTTTGCATAATCTGAGAAAGACGGCTATGAAAAAAGTCGGAGTGATAGAATTTGATGAGTCCTGTAGAGCCCACCAACCAGAGTACATTTCATCTCATGTTTGGGATGGATTATGTACACACTGGTTGGGTGGTGGGTTTCAGAGGAGATCTGCATTGGGTCGACAAAATCGGGGGAGACAAGAGGTGACGCATCGAGCCAGTAGTCGTACATTCAGTGCGCATAGAGAGCGTCTGGTAAGTACTTCTTTTTTAATATTTTATACAACTTTAAATATAAACAGTTTATTTTATATTCATATAGGAAGCCGATTAGCCCGGTATTACGACGTACGACGTTTATCGGAGGATATACACTGATCCGGCTACTGGAGAGATTAGAGGTGACCGCCAGTGTCAGATTGTGGTCAGTATTATTTTCTTTTCATTTTGCAAATTAAATGCATATAATATTTTCATTATTTTAATTTTTAATTGAAACTTAAAGAGTCATATGAGGTCGCGACCTCTCAGACACAGGCTGAGAGTCAAGACGAGACGGGTGATCAGACTAGTGCCCACCATTTTGATGAGACAGAATGGATGCAAGCGACCCAGTATGGCTTTGAAAAGGGTCGAGTAGTTGGTATCGGCTCTCATTTGACTCCTGCAGCTTATTATGATACTGATGCGATGTCAGCGTCCAGCTCGAGAGGAGCTCGTGGAGAGACATCATCTTCTGCCTCACAGTATCAGGAGCAACTACGTGCTCAGAGTCAGCTTATAGAGGATTTGCATCCGGGGCAGGAGAAGATGCGTCAGTAGCACGATGAGGAGATGCGTCGATGGTAGGAGCAGATGCGTCAGTAGCAGGATGAGGAGAGGCGTCGATATGAGGAGCAACATCAGGAGCAGATGGAGTATATGCGTCGTCTGACTCATAGTTTAGGGATGGAGTTTCCTCCACCACCTCCTCCAGGTCCTCCAGATTATCCACCCCCCAGTGATCTTTTTACATGTAATAAACATTTAAGTTCGTAGTTTATTTTCATATTAACTATTTATAATTCATCTTTCATATTGGTACGAATATTTCATGATTTAATTTGTTATTATTTTTTTTAATATTTTATTACTTATCAGTATTATTTTTAATGTCTGTTTATTTTAGTAATATTACTTTTAATATTTTATATTTATTGTTAATATTGAGAAGTTTATAATTTTATAATTTTATTAATATTAATATTATTAATATTATTTTTTCATAAATATGTTTGTTTATTTTAATAATATTATTATTATATTATTAATATTAGTATTATTATTATATAATATTATATTATTTATATTCATATTATTATTATTTTTTGATATTAATATTTCATAATTATATTATATATATTTTTTATTATTAATATTCTAATAATATAATTTCTTTATATTATTATTATTATTATATACATAATTAAATAATAATAATATTATATTAATTTTTTATATTATTAATATTAGTATTATTATATAATATTATATTTTTTATATTCATATTATTATTATTTTATATTAATATTTATTAATTATATTTTATATTTTTTTATTTATATTATAATAATAGAATTTTTTTTATATTATTAATATTATTTTTATTTTTATATAATATTATATGATTTGTATTAAAGATTTTATTTTTATTTTTTTTAGTATTTGCGATGGGAGAATTTGTGACGGGGTGCCTGTCATAAAAAAAATTTTACTGTCCCATTTGCGACGGGAAGAATACCCGTCGTAAAAACTATTTCTGCGATGGTCCATCGCAAATACCTACATCACAAATATTATTTAAATTTCTCATTTGCAACGGGTCAGAGATCTGTCGCAACTAATTTATCTACAAAGGCCCGTCGCAAATACCTTTTTTATATATAAACAAAAACCAATTTGTGACGGGGAAAAAATACCATCGCAAATACTATTTTTGCGATGGGACCGCTGTAAAAACACCTATTTGTGACGCTGTTTTTGGCAATGGGCGATTTGCGACGGAACTCCATCGCAAAAGGGCTTTTGTGACAGGATCCCGTCGCAAATATTCTGTTTTCCTGTAGTGTGTGTACTCCTAGTTGTGTCTATGTCTAGCTAGTCGTATCTATGTCTGTGTACCTCCTTGGTTTCAAGATAAGTCATCAAGTCATGTCACACATAATGGGCTAGTATTCCGACATTATTTGATATTTAGAATCATACTAAACTCTAGCACCACATACATCACCCCACACATGGTGTTGGTTTATGTGTTACATGTCGTGAAGTGAGAAATTCCAGAAACCCATGGATCTTCCTCACAGACTCTTACCACTCTTTTAGCCTCTTATCCAGCCAAAAATCATTCCAAAGTGTATAAATATAGTCTAATTGTACTCTACCACTATCATTTGATGAAATATAGTCTTCAAAATCACTCCGTAAATGCTTGGATGTGTTGTCTGTAGCTGCGTCATTAAATAGGAATGAAAGGGAATCTTCATTCCAATCCTAATCCACTTCACCATTGCTAATATCGATCCCTTCATTGATCCAAATGCGAATATGTGATAAAAATGTGTTTCTCCAAGAAACATGTGTGCAACTATGGTTTATCTGGATTATTTGGAACCTCGTGCCTATGAAATTATCTGCGATGAACGAAAAATGGTTGGATAAATCCAAGAAACTAGGAAAAGGTGGAAATAACCTTGGTCATGTTCATTTTCCCACAAATTTTTTTATTTAGGATGATAAATAAATATCCATAAAAAAATAAAAAAATTCTCCTGAATTCCCTACAGGTAAACATGTACACACAATACTATCAATCCACGAGTCAATCAGTTGGTCAATTGATTCATTATCATCATAGAAATAAATAAATGGGAACTAATACACATAAAACAAACATCCTACCTCAAGGTGGGTCAATCACTTATTCTTAATGAGTTTTTGTCAATTTATTTGGGGAGATCCTCTAGTTCCATTACATATCGATCGATAATCCATGATATGGTCATTGTTCACCCACATAAGCTCCTCCAACACTCTATCAATGGATCCACTCAATTTTTAGGGCTATGAATATAACCCTTTAAATTATCCATTTTATTTTATTTATAGAGGGATATAAATTCATTATTTCATGTTAAATAAAATAAAAAAATTATTTATTTATTTTATTCCCTCATTATTGCAACTTATGGAATCCCCATACACTAAAAAAGGTTGTCTTACACCTATTGTAAAACCCATGCTATGAACTCAATGAAAGAATTAGATTCCTGAACTGAGCCTCAATTTAGATTTTATTCCTTTTTTAGTGATACCATGCACATGTTCTATTTAATATATTTAATATATTTTAAAATTTAGTTTTTAGAACATCAGGCCTCAAAATATCATGTTGTCTCAGCGCCTAGCTCTAAAAACAATCCATACAATATTTAAAAACAAAACATGGAAAAGTATGTGTGGTTTAATTCTCCCCACCTTGGGGATTTAACTCATGGAAATCCAAACAAAAATGTTACACAAAGAGATGTGGGTACTAAACATGCATCTGGGTCTTGTGCTCCTAGGTTCTCTCTTGAAGATACTTGTTCTACTACCTGACACACACTAGGGGAATCGATCAAACATGAAGGATCATATCCTTATGATACTCAATTTTTACTAGGCACTAATTAAAGGTAGATCCATACTCAATTCTAACTCACCCCAGTCTATAATGTGTGATGGGTCATGCACATACCTCCTCATGTATGACACTGGGGAGAATTCATTTACCTGATATAACTACAGTAGTAGATCTAAGAGGTACTCCATATTTCTAACTCTACATAGTATTTGGAAAGGTCCAACGAATATTAGAGATAACTTTCTCCCCCATAAAAATCCCTATTATCCACATCAAGTTTAGAACCTCAATAATACAAGGTATCCCACTTAAAACTCTAAAGGCCTCTATCATTGGTCTGCATATGACTTATAAAAGCTCGGTGAAATCATCATCCACTCTAGGATGATTTTAACTCTCTCTGTAGTTTCTCGCACCAACTTTGGGTCTATTAGTGTTGACTCTCCTAGGTTAGTACATCATATTGGTGACTTGTGGTGTCTCCCATACAAACCCTCGAATGGTTCCATACTAATGGTGGAATTGTAGATATTTCCATATGAAAACATCAATAATAATAGGTGAGCCTGCCAAAAATATCGAAAGTATAACATTAAAACTTGCAGCATTTAATCTAAGTCCAAAATAGTATGCTCAGTCTAACCATCGTTATAGGGGGAAATGCTAAGATCCAACCTAACTGGGTCCCAAAGGACTCTGATATTCCCTTCAATAAACAATATGTGAAAAGTGAATATTCTCCAAAAATATTCATCGAGGGAACTCCTTGGAGTTAGAATATCTACTACATATAGAGGTGTCTCATTCTATCTAAAAAACTCTACTATCAAATATAAAGGAAGTCATTTGGATTGGTGATTCAGACTATGATCACCCAGATGGAATCATGTCCCATGGACACACATTGTATCCACATCATGAAGTCTATGGATATCCCATCCCACTTTCACTCTGGAACCTCATGGGGTTGCGATAAATCCACTATAACCTGGTGCGTATCCTTCACTTACTAATAAGTAATGAATCTAGTGAAAAACTCTAAAACTACCTTCTTCATCCCTAAGTATCAAAACTTATATTGGAGGTCCTAATACTTCTATGCCACATATGGATATACCTCTAAGGGAGATTTATGAAACTACTTCATAAATTCATCCTGCAACATCACTTGTACCATCGTGCATCCTCTGAAAATAACAACATGCTCCCAACCATCATAAAATCCATCATGAGAATATCCAATGGATATCTAAGTATGTAGGGTCTCACAATCAGTATCCCCAAATTTTTCCTACCTTAATTTTTGTAAGAGAGGAGGGAAACAACCATCGATTAGAGTTAATCACCTCTATCAACATCCACATATAATAATTGAAACAATTAAAGCTACTTTAACACCTCTATAAATAACTACAAACAAGATATCTTGCTAAGAGCATCTATTACCATGTTACGCTTCCCAAGATTATAGAAAATTTATATGTTATAATACTGTATTATATATATCCATCACCTCTATCTTGAGATAAAATAATTATGGGAGAAGATATACGTGAGACTCTTATGTCCATAACAAATACTAAACCACTCCACTATAAGGTAGTATCACCACATCTTTGATTTTAAAACCATCGATGCTAGTTCAATATCATGGGTTTTATATTTCTACTAATGTGGTCTCAACTGACATGAGCCATAATAAATAATCACCTACCAAAACATCAAAACACAACCAAGGTCATTTCTTGATTCATCACAAAACACTATGCACTTGGAACCCTCCTCTTGCACTTTTAAGATGGGAGTTCTTGTCAATATATGTATAAACTCATGTAAAGACATTTGTAAACTCTCTATATCATGAAAGGAATACCCTTTCAGGTCAAGGATGTATAGGGAGATGATATCCAGGAGAAATAATGTATGAATCTCTGATAGTATCCTACCAACCCATGGATGCTCTGCATCTCCATTGCACTCTTTTGTAAATCACAAGCTAACACTTCCTTGTCCTTTATTGTGTCCACTAATATACAATATTCTGAGATAATATACCAATTAATGTGAACCTCATGAATCCAAATCTAGAACTCAGAAACCTTTTTTGTAAATATGGTACTCCTATAGTATATCCAGAACCATTCCCATGTTTCTTGTGTTCTCCTCCTTAGATGTTGAGTACACTATGATATCATCAATAAAGACTATCATGAAATGGTTAAAGAAATGCTAAATGATTTGGTACATGTGTACTATAAACACTATTGGGGTTTTCATAATGCCATTGGTAATCACCAAGTACTCATAGTGGTCGTAGAAACATCATAATTCCATCTCTGATATATCCTCATCCCATAGTCACAACTGGTGACTGACTGATCTAATGTAAATCTGTGAGAACCATTGTGACCCTCTCAACTCTTCAAAGAGGTCATCAATAATCTATAGTGGATATATTTTCTTTATTGGAACAAATTTTAGGTGACGATAATCCACACAAAATCTCAAGATCTTGTTTGCCTTCATGGAGAACAATATTCGGGCTGTCCAGGGTGAGACAGTGGGTCTGACAAAGACCTTTCTCTATAAGTCCTCCAAATTCAATATTAGTTTGAAAATATCTATGGGATCTATCTGATATACTATCATAGATATCTTTTTCATCTTATGGTGTAGATTGATGCATAATCCTCTCTCCCAATGGGGAGGTAATCCTAGAATGTCCTTAGGAAAAATGCCCCCATACTTTTACACCACTCTTGGGGACAAAAATATCATAGCATCCACTACACCAAGGTTCATGCTAGCCAACTGATGAGTAATCAATTAAAACCTCATATACATGATTCTATCTTTTGATTCATGGGTTTCCTTTTCCCCGCTAAATGAAAACATCATTTCATCATTATAGAAACACAACATCATTCAACTAAAATAATCTACCATCACATGAACTATCGATAACTAGTCCATACCTATGATGATTTTATAACACCTCATCACTACTACAAAGTGATCTCAAAAAAAATCTCACCTCCAAGATTCATGTCACACAATCAACAAAAGTATGTGATCTTTGAGTCACCTATAATAGGAGTCTCTAAGTTCAAGGGTCTTTTCAAAGGCTCAATCACAATCTCTAATTATCAAAATAGATAAGTGGAAAGAATGGAATGACTCATACATGTGTCTATAATTACTTCAACTAAGGTATAAAAGACATAGATCATGCATCGTATCATCCCTAAATCCAATAGTTCGTAAACCTCGACCACTTACTATTGCACATTCCCTTATTTCCCAGCTCCCTAAACTTGATGTGGACCTCCTAGGGGTCATAGTGGAAACAATTTGAAACATCTACCACATATGGATACTCTCCCAACTCCTCTTCAACATCTATTTCCCTATGGACATACATGCTCCAAATGTTTCCTATTCCTAGGTGGCCTATCCAAAATATCTCTATCATCTTTATTATGGGTAATAATATCATGCACCAGATGTCCCCTACTGTCACAAAAGTAGAACTGCCTCTCCCTAGGATGAAAAAATTTATCCTATGATCCCTGAACTACAAATACTTTATCCTAGGACTGCATCCTGAATGGTATCCAATGCTTAGGTCTCAAAGTCTGAAATTGGATCCCTTCCACTAAAGACTCTACTCCTATGTTCCCACTCATAGAAATAGCTATTTGTGTAATCTTCACCAGGAAACTCATAACCACTAAGGCATGATCAAGTACCCCTTAATGGGTATGAATGAATATAGGTGTCACGTTGTCTCAGACATTTCTATGTAGTACTCATTCAATGCTATGATCCCAAAAGAACTGATCACACACCATATCAATCAAGTACTGAGATAGGTTGGTGAACCTTGATGAATGCTCTATCACAGTTTTACTTCCATACTGAATATTTTGAAGCTCATGGATTCAAAAATCTTTCAATGTAGTTGGATAAAGAGACTCTATAAAAATATGATCATGTAAGAGATTCCTTTTCCTATGACTAGGTTACTAAGCCCCTCCATCATTCTGCAGATCCATGGACAAATCATGCTTCCATGACCACCATATAATATTATGATGTCCTAGAAATATGGAATAATCATGTCACTACCTCTATATAGTCATCTAATACATGTGTGTTAGGTACTCCTTGAATCCTAAGGGGTCTCTATCACTATAACTCATGAATCATGCTAGCATGATCACCTCATCCCCTAGTACTACAGGTGCCATTTTTTTCTCCACGCATTGTGGTAAGACTAGTTATCCTCATAGAGGTAACACCTCATGAACTAATCCCTGTAATGAATCTTTATCACTGATGGGATTATCCTCATGATCTTGATGCTAAATACTAGCTGAAATGCATCATTGAGGTATCCTTAAATAAACATGAGGTACAAGAGATAATTAGTATATATGTAAATCTGAATCAAGATGTATATTGAAACCATAACCCATTCCTATATGATGCATGTACAAATGTTTTCCCTCAAACTAGTGTCTAAGTTTACTGGGTCAACAAGAAGGTTATCAAAGTCACGGTGTATGGATACGTCGGATGTCGTAACAAAAAATGAGTCCATGTAGTGAATCCAAAATCAAAACACTTAGACACTATTTCCTTAAACCAATATCTCAAACCTCATTCCTAAGGTAGAACATATATTTGATACCACTCTGTCGTGACTCATCCCAATGAGACTCATGCTTCCACTACCCCAAGACTAGCTTCAATAAGTTAGGGGCTAGAAGATAACACTGAGTATGCATGTCACACACATGGGAGGACTTATCTAATGTACTTGTACACACACACATATCCAAGACCATAAAATTATGATATGTGAAGCGACTTATAACCATGAATACATAAATCTAAATTACCACCATCAATGTATGATATCATGTACTATAAAGAAAACAGGTAAAATATAATCCCTCTATAAAGAAACTAAAACCAGACAAACCTATAATATGGTTGTGGATTACTATCAATGAAACTGTAGGAAAACACCTTGGTTTTAAGGGTCACTATGCTCCACCTAGTCCCTATTTTTCTATGTCTCTGTCAAAAGGTTGTTCATATACAAAATACATGACATGTGTAGGAAATTCCAATGCAAGGGTGATTATAACAATGCCCATTAGGACACCCCCAAAATCAATAAGAATATACCAATAATAATAAAATTCAACTCATCACACGTATATGTTTATAACACATATAACAAGAATAACTTGATATAATAATAAAATACAGATTCAAGGTAAATCCAAATCCATAATACCAGCCCCTGATTGTGTCATGACGGTCCCACATAGCACTCTTTTTGGTTCACACACACTATGATTTAGATGAGCTAATGAAATCCATCTGATAGTTCATGATCATCAGGTATTTCGATGAGAAGTAAATTCTATAATTATGAAAAGAATGATACATATATGAGGATCAAATCCAAGTCCATGGGGTATACAAAACAACTAAATCATTAATAACCCCTTATGTAGTGGATCAATGGTCGTGTAGTGTTAGTAATGATGATACCAAGAACTCCATCTTGGTAAATGATGATAATAAAGGATCTCACTCTGAACCTTATATAAGGATTACAACCACTATATCTAAGACTGAACTCTCTTTGAAGGGATCACCACCCTTGGTATAGGATTTTATTACATACTAAACCCATAGGGAATGGATCAAGGGAATACACCCAAATGAAACTAGTTTAAGATGAAGAAGATGAGGTATCTATAGTAATTTTTTATGGTAAATGGTGTGTATCGGTAGTGCATAATGTTTCCCTTCGGAACTGGGTTCTACCCATGTATCATGGCCCATTCTCATGTTTGTGTTCATGTCTGGGTACATGGGATATCTGATCCCATATATTCATGGTTGTGTCCTTGTCTGGATATCCATGTATATGTTTGTGTACCTCCTTTATTGCATTCCATGTCACTGAATCATGTCACATGTTGTGTGATAGCGGCCACAAGTCATTTTCTACAGAACTCTACACATAACCCTAGTACTACAACTACAACCCCACACAGGGGGTGTCTTCCGGCGTTACATGACCTATATTGTGGAATCTCTTGAACCCCTAGATATTCCTTACAGATTATTACATGATCCTTTGGCCTCCGATCCAGCCACAAATAACTTTGGAAAGTATGAATCTGGTCTAACTAAGCCTCTCCATTACCACTCATCATAATTCTTTCTTCAAAACAACTCAGTAAATGCATAGATGTGTCATCCATAGTAGAACCATCAAATTAAAATGAACAAGAATCATCAAACTGGTCCCAATCCATCATATCTAGAACCAAAACTTGATCCCATCATATATATGAACCTGAATTGGTGATAATAATAATTTATTCCAATAAATAGGTGCATAATGATTATTTATCTAGAATATTTTGAACATCATGCCAAAGTAATTGCCTGTGATGAACACATAAATATTAGAGAAATCCAATAAACAAACAAAAGATGAATAAAACTTGGCCGTGTTCAATTGTATTTGATCTATTTCCATTAGGATGAAAAATGAAGTTCCATATTAAAACACACAAATTTACAAAATTCCCCACAGATAAAATAGTACCCGCAATAAGATCGATCCATGAATCAATATATTGGTTGACTGATTTACATTCATCATTGAAATAAAAAATAGGGACTAATCCACATAAAAACATCATGTCTCGTGTTGGATCGATCATTGATAATGAACGGTTCTATGTTACTATTGTTGGTGTGATCCTTGACTTTTGTCACACACCGATCGATGGTCCATGATCTGGTCATTTTTCACCCATGGAAGATCCACCAATTCTCTCTATAACGACTATTATTTATTTTCATGGTTATGTTTCTAACCCTATAGATTATCCATAGTATCATATTTATATAATATTATTACCTCTATGAATCGTTTTCAAAAAACTAAACAATTTAATTTATTTATTTTATTTTTTAACTACAACTGCACCTTATGGAAACCCCTGATGCTAAAAAAGGTTATATCGTGCCAAGGGTATTACCCATGATCTGAACTCAAAATAGGCCTCATATTTCTAATTTGAGCATCTATTTATATTTTATTCCACTTATTCATGAATACCATGCATTTGTTCCATTTATTATAATTAATATATTTAAAAAATTAATTATGGGAACAGTGGGCCTTGGAATCTCTTGCCTTCTTAACACCTATCTCAAGAAATAATCCTTAAAATATTCCAAAACAATACATAGAAAAATTAGAGTCATTTCATATAATTTCAAATGGTATTTTTAGGGATACATTCTTACTAGTATGGATAATGTTTTGAGAATATTTGATGCACATGATGCTAAATTTTACTCTCAAAAATTAAAACGTGATTTTTATAAAGCTAAAGTTGAATATGTAATTCATAGTACATAACTGAAAATGGAACTTTTGGATGACCATACATTCACACATCCCATAGGATGATTTGGAGATATTTTGGTTGGAGTTAGAAAGTTTTTTCTTCAAGATGACTTACTTGTGTTAGACATAGAGTACGATCATGTAGTCCCTATCATCTTTGTAGTCCTTTCATATCCACTAAATGAAATTTTATAGATGTTTCTAAGGACTAATTATTATTTATGTGTGGTAATAAATAGGAGTATTTTCACTTTATAAATAAAATAAGGAACCTAAATTTGGGGAAAACTATTCTAGGGTTGACTTTTTAGAATCTGAGAACTCATTTGTTCATTTAGAAGAATATAGGAATCAAAAATTGGTTAAAGAAATTACAATGAAAGTTAAAAATGTTGTTTAACCCATTTTTGAGTCTTCTTAGAGTTATAGTATAGAAAACATTATATAGTTAGATAGTAAATATGATTTGGTTTTCATGTTTATTGTTGAAGTTGTATTCTATGTATCTAAATATAAAGAGTTTGTGACATAATTTGAGACTAATTTCCCTTATAAAAAAAATATTGAGAAATTTAATAAGATTGAGGGAGAATTTTTAGAATAAATTGATGATTTTTCATTAATAAATACATTTAAATATGACCAGTAAACACATGATAGTTTTTTGTTCACTTTGGACAAAAGTGAAGAAAAATATAAAAAAAATTGAAATTCAAAATATTCCAATTTTTCAAACTTATTTTAAGAAATATACTGAATATCCAAGACCTACCATGCCAAATAGGATTCCATAGATTGTGGAGGCACCCATTTTGGATCTAAAACCACTCCCAACTCACTTAAAATACACATTTTTCGGTGAAGACACATCGTTGTCCATAATTATTTCTACTCAGTTCAAAGAAAATCAGGAGGAAATTTTTTGGGTGTTCCAATGAAATTAAAAACATTTAAATGTTGGTGTAAATATAGAAGTATAGAGATTATCCATTTATTTTACATGTATAAGATTCTTTTGGACCATACCAAAAACTAAGAGTAAATTTTAATAGGTGATTGAACCTAAACATGAAAGTATTTTTGAGAGAATTGAAAATTAAGCTACTAGATGCTGGAATTATGTACCACATTTTTGAAATTGATTCATTTAGTCTAATGAAATAAGTTCCATATAAAGGAATATTCAGTTTAGTAACCAATGATAATAATGAAAAAATTCATGTTAGGATAGAAATAAAATGAAGTGTTCATATAGAATATAAGAAGCTCAATTCATCCATTGGGAAATACCATTTTCATATTCAATTCCTTGATAACATACTTGAGAGGATAGAAGAAAATGAGTTCTATTCTTTTCTGGATGGATATTATAGGTCCAACCAAATTCTTATATCCCTATAATACTAATAGGAAACTATCATCACATACCCCATCATGAAATTTTCTTATCAGTTAATTCCCTTTTGATTATTTGGTTCACTGTATACCTTACAAAGATGTATGATGTGAAAATTTTTATACATTATAGAGAGGATTATTTAATTATATATAGATGATTTATACATCATTTGGAAGACATTAGGAAGATAATTATCAAATTTATAATTGGTTTTAGAGATATTTTGATAGACTCTACTTGTTCTTAACTAAGATAAATGCTAATTTATGGTCACTGAAATAATATTTATTAGTCATATGGTCTCAAGGATGGGAATTTAAGTCAATAATACAAATATTGAAGTGATCCTAAAATTACCCCTCAAAAAAATATCAAATATGTTAGATGGTTTTGGATTATTTTCATTTCAACCATTTATTTATGAAGTACTTTTCAACAATTACAAATCCCTTAAGTTCGTTATAGTCTAATGATGATCCCTTATAATTTCATGGAAATTGTTTGGAATGTTTTAATTTTATTAATGAAAACACACTTTATCACCCATAATATCTACACCTGATTGGAAATAAACCTTTAGAATTATATGTGATTTTATTGATATGTTTGTTGGAGCTATATTTGGACATAGGAGATATAATAGATTATATGTGGTGTATTATGAAAGTAGATAGATAGATTATTATCAATGGAACAACACCACTATAGAGATGTTTTTTTAGATGTTTTATTTCTTTTGATATGTTTAGGTAGTACCTACTCAATCCCAATGTTATAGTATTCACAAACCATTCTTCCTTGACGTATTTGTTCAAATAAAGTGTCCAAACCAAAACTCATTAGGTCGATACTTTGTTATAAGAGTTCAATATCGATATTATAGATAAATAGGTGGTTTAGAATACTTTTGGGGATCATTTTTCTAGGTTGTTCAGTATTTGGTGTGAAGATAATTGTGAGATTAATTCTACATATTTTATATATACATTTACTCATTGTTTAAGTTATTAATTTTTTATAGTATTTATATTATTCTAGTTACTTAGTATAAATTTCCATTACTATATATTTTTCAAATAATAAATACTATAAGTTCTACTCTAAGATTAAGTAATATATTTGGGAGGATCCTTTGGTATTTATTAGGGGCTATGATGGAATATTAAAAAATTCTATGCTAAATGAATAACTATTACCTATTCTAGAGAGTTTCCGCGTGTCACCTTTGGGAGATCATCATTGTGGAAAGAGAATGACCCATAAATTCCTTCAATATGTATTTCACTATCCTAAAATGATTAAGGATACTAATTTTTTTGTGGGGTTTTATAGGTGTTATAGATTTAGAAATGTTAAAAGGTAGAACAAGTTTACTCATAAAGGTATTTTTGAAGTTGTGATTATTTATATCTAATGATTACACTTTAATGGGATATTTTCATATTCAAATAGGAATGTGTACATTTTATTACATATTGATTGTGTTTTTAAGTTGGTTAAGGTTGTGGAACTGCCCTACAATCAATCCATTAATGTGATAAAATTAATTATGAATAACGTGTTATCAATTATTGGGGTGCCAAAATATTCCATTACTCATAATGGATATCATTTTAAAAACATAAAAATTAAATAATTAATCGATAAATATGGTTTATTCCATATAATAGGAATGGATTAACATCCATAATCAAGTGGATAGGTTGAAATTTAAAATAGGGATCTGATTAGTCACTGAAATTGGCTAATATTCATTGTTAATATCTTAATATTAATGTTTTTAAAAGTTCATAAACATCAATTTTAGTCCAATTCAGAAATTGAACTTCATTTCCCATCATTGTGCAATTCATGCTTAAAGTTTCAATTTGGGCCCACTCAATAATTTTCTTGTGAAAATTACAATATTAATCATTTTAATTTTATATTTTGGAATAAGATTCAGCACATTATTTGGAACATTTTTTATTTTAGGTCTGATGGATAAATCATAAGTGAAGATGGATATTTTTTCACCTGAAGGCAGAAACTTGCTGGAAAAAGCATAATGGGCCTAAGTCCCATCAAACAGATGTGGGGCCCACAAAACAAGCCCAATGAAGCTCAAATTTATACAGTAGAAATATAAAAATATGAGGATCATTTTATTCAACTGTGGCCGGAGCTAATGTTTTCATGATGATAAAGGGATCTGAATTTGAGATTTAAATGGTGGACCCGACATTAATGCACAGAAATACGTCCCACCATTTCGACCATAACCTCCAAACAGCTGAGCCAAATTTTCTGAAATTTTTACATCTCATAGAGGACATATGTAGAAAGATATTTCTATTCTACAACCCCCCCCCCCCCGGATTCATCCTTCTTCAATTACTAATTCACACTTCAATATGGTGGACGAATATGGACAGTTTTCCGGGTCAACTTCGAAACGTCAATTTCCTTTTGATTATTCACCCTCCTTTTGAATCTATTAATTGTTGAGGGTGAATTGATTTTGGGGGTCAGATCTATGGATCCTAATATTCCTATATAAGGAGCTAGTGGTGAATGGAATGGAGGTGGATATTTTTATTATTATCTTTTGTTGCTTGTTTCATTGTAAGGTTATGCTTCCAAATTTCCTTTGTAATGTTTTCCATTTCCATGTAAGTTTATTTTTAGTATCTTTATATTCTTAATCAACTTATTTCTCTTCTATATTTTCCATTTAATTTATAAAAACTTTTTTATCACAAAGCACAGTGATATCTTTGTGTTTTTGTGAATTAGTTCACACATAGGTGTGAATTTCATTCACACACACAGAGGAGTGCTCATTATTTCCGTGGTTTTAATTTCTTCAATCCAATTCTTGTTAGCCATCTTCCGCCCACCATTGAGAGTATACCATCAATGGAGGGATAACCCTTTAATGGGTTGATCTTAGGAGGATTCAAAGGCTGGATTGAATGTTATTTTATGAACAAATTTTTGTTAATTGGATAATTAATTTAAGACATCCATTCTTCATTTATTTCTACTCTTCATCTTTACTGTGTTTGAGAAAACTAAATTCAATTACTAAATGACCATATACCTCGGAGAGATCATGAATTTGGTTCACTGAGTGTATAGGGTATTAGTAATTGTATTTAGTAAGCACCAACCCAGAAAATGATGAAGGTAGTGTTATTTTTGAAGAATGGATTCATCAAGAATTAATAAAACCAAAATTGCCTAAAGAAGTAAAATTATTCAATCCACCCCGAGCATAATCCTAAGATCAACCCATTTTCATTGAATTGAATTCACTTAGGTTTCTTAGTGTTATTTAAACCATCCAAAATCAAAACCAAAGTTGGCTAATTCATGGCTCATCCTTCACCAAATCATAGCGTCTCAAGGTTACTTCTTCGGTCTCTATGGATTCGACCCCTACATGTACTACATCGACCGCTTTTACCAGTAGGGTAAATTTGGGCGCAACCAAATTTTTGCGCCGTTTTCGGGGACCCAATTAAGTACCTTAGACCATCGTCTTATTTTCTCACCCCCAATTCTCTTTTCTCACCCTAATTTCTCTTCTCATTTCCCCTTTCTATTTCTGTGTGTCCAAAAAAAATCCCAAAAACAATTTTCAATCAATTCCAATGGATTATCCTCCAAAATACCCCTTCATAAACCAATGTTGTAATAAAGTCAGAAATCAATATTGGGAAACACCTCAAATAGGGAATTTCATTGACCAACCCTTAATTGAATACACTACACCATATGAGATGTACAATCAATGGGATGTCTAATGTTTAAAAGATAAATTTCCATACCTTTAAAGAATGATTGAAAAGATAAATAATGAGGAATTCCATGATGTACAAACATCAAACAACCCTAATCCTGAAAAAAAATCTTGAACAATTGTGTGAACAAATGGATAAAATGAATTTAGAAGTTTCATTTTTCAAATTAGAATTACAAAGCTTTAGGACTTTTGAGGAACCCGTTCCCACTCAAGATGTTCTTTCCTCATCATTGATAGATGAATATTTTATCCCAAAAACCTCCCATGAATTGAAAAAAGAACTAACCTTTGGATATGGGATAACTGAACAAGATCAAGGAAATGTTTAAGGGTATTTAAATCAAGAGGAAATTTATTTTTTGGATTCACAAGCGGAAAATTTGTCTTCATGGATTGAGTGTTCATAATATTACTCCAATAACATTTTTTTAGAATCACTGATCATTGAACTATTGGGAGATATAACAAATAGTGAGTCCATACCCACTCATTAAATTCAAATGGAAAATTTTAGGGATGAATCATATTTTAAAAAGGAACAAATTCTTTCAAAATGTTTTTTAAAAGAAACAAATTTGGATTCAAATTTCCATTCATCTTTGGGAAAATTCAATGAAACTGAACTCAACATTATAATCCTTCCTTACCAACTCAAGAATCCCTCCATTTATGATAACCTATACCATTCAATTATCATCCATTTTCATCAAGAATCCCAAAAAAAGTGGAATCACCCTTGAAATCTTAGGAAAGACTCTAGATGAAACTCAATCAACCATTACCAAAATTCCTTGGACTTTCACACTCATTGTTGAACATGGTATTTCAAATGGCACAAATTCTAAAAAACTAATTAATCTCAATCATGTGAAAGTAGATAAAAATGGGGTCCTAAAAAATTTTAAAGTTGGAATTGGATAATTTGGGGGGTACAAGCCAAGCTAACGACGTTAAAAAAAAGAGTGTTGCATGGGAGGCAACCCATGGTTTTCATGTTTCCAATCATTTTGAATCATTTTATTTTTTATATAACAAATTACCATAGACTGTTGACATGTTCTTCTTTTATGAGTAAGGATGGGTATCAAAGGGGAGCACCATATTTATATGTGTCACGCGGTGTGATCTCTGAGTAATACCATACCCAGAAATTTAAAAGAAGACAATGTATCATCCGTTTATTTTATTTATGTTTTTGTAGGTTAAAAAAATAGACTCTTGACCTGTTCTTCTTTTATGAGTATGGATGGGTATGAAATGGGATCATCGTATTAATCCGTGTCACGCGATGTGATCCCTGAGTAATACCTTACCCAGAAAATATAAAGAAGACAATGTATCATCAGTTTATTTTATTTTATTTATGTTTTTGTAGGTTAGAAAAAATTTAGACTCTTGAACTGTTCTTATTTTATGAGTATGGATGGGTATGAAAGAGGAGCACCGTATTCATCCATGTCACGCGGTGTGATCCCTGAGTAATACCTTACCCAGAAATTTAAAAGAAGACAATGTATCATTAGTTTGATTTAAAAAAACATGGAAAATCATAAAAATGATGATACTTGGAATTAAATAAATCATTGTGTTGTTTGTTTTTTCTTCTTTTTTCTTCTTTTTATGGTTTAGGAACTATTTTGGGTGATACATGTTCAATAAAGTAGGTTCCTACATCCCCCAAGAGATCAAAGGAGTAATATGGAGCATCATGAACTTCAAATTCAAAAACCAGGAGAATTTGTTCCATGTTTATCATTCTCAATTTCATCTTTGTACTTCTCTCTTACCCCCTTCTAACTTTTCTTTTCTTTAAACACTGGGGAAAGTGTTATTCTAAGTTGGGGGGAGATAAAAATGATTTTTTTTTATTTTGTGAATAAAAAAATGCATGAAAAGAAAAATTCCATTAACCTTAAACATGATAAGACACATTGCAAACTCTAAAATTGGATATCAAATAAATTTTTCATGCCTTGATTCTTATTTTAATGAAAGTTTATGTTCATGAGCATAGTTTTTGGAAAGTGCGGTTGTCCGATGTGATTTTTAAATGTTTACATTTTCATCCTCTTAATAAAAATGCCACAATACATGTCTACTAGATCGTGGGTGTAAATTTGAGTTCTTGGGTCCCTTTCATTATATCATAGGGTTCTGGGGTCACATTTAGTTTAATTTGAGTATCCAAAAAAACAAAAAACAAAAAAAAATTGACCACATAAAGCAATGTTTTTTCCAAATGTGTGGCATCTGGCACTTGGGGATCGTGACTCCATAGTTGTCTTGCCCAGAGTTAGGCTTTATATATCTATTGTAGAGATGAAATTGACAATATGTGTGGAGTTTGGCACTTGGGGATCGTGACTCCATAGTTTTCTTTCCCAGAGTTAGACTTTTCATATCTATTTTGGTTAAAAAAATCATCAAAAAAATCAAAAAAAATGGATACTCATATTAAGGTTTAATGTGATTCCCACCTAGCACTTCCATTTTTTCCCCTTGAACAATAAAATGGGCCCCATATCTTTTGTGATGCACAATACTTTATCATGATTAAATAAAATTGGATGAAATGTGGCGATGAATTTGAACAAAGGAATGGGATTGGGCTTAGGATATTCTTATGGACCTAGCTTGTTTTAAATTATTTCTATGGGTTCCATAATTTTTTTGGTATGAGGTCTTTGGGTGAGCAATGTGTATTTAAATTTTTTTGGAAAAGGGGATTTGAATTTCATATTTGTAATATATTTTTCTCAGGACTAGCAAAACTCAAGTTGGGGGGTGTGATTAGTCACTAAAAGTGGCTAATATTCATTGTCAATATCTTAATATTAATGTATATAAAATTTCATAAACATCGATTTTAGTCCAATTCAGAAATTGAACTTCATTTCTCATCATTGTACAATTCATGCTTAAAGTGTCAATTTGGGCCCACTCAATAATTTTCTTGTGGAAATTACAATATTCATAATTTTAATTTTATATTTTTTTATATGATTCATCACTTTATTTGGAACATTTTTTCTTTTAGGTCTTATGGATGAATCACAATTGAAGATGGAGGTTTTTTCACCTGAAGGCAGAAACTTGCTGGAAAAAGCATAATGGGCCTAAGGCCCATCAAACAAATGTGGGGCCCACAATCCAAGCCCAATGAATCTCAAATTTATAAAGTATAAAGATAAAATATGAGGATCATTTTATTCAACTATGGTTGGAGCTAATCTTTTCATGATGATAAAGGGATCTGAAGTTGAGATTTAAATGGTGGACCCGACATTAATGCATAGAAATCCATCCCACCATTTCGACCATAACCTCCATACGGTTGTGCCAAATTTCCTGAACTTCTTACAACTCATAGAGAACAGAGGGAAGAAGATATTTCTATTCTACAATCCCTCCTTATTCGGCTTTCTTCAATTACTAATTCACATGTCAATATGGTGGACGAATCTGGACAGTTTTCCGGGTCAACTTTGAAACGTCAATTTCCTTTTGAATATTCACCCTCCTTTTGACTCTATTAATTGTTGGGGGGTGAATTGATTGTGGGTGGAAGATCTAAGGATCCTAATATTCCTATATAAGGAGCTAGTGGTGAAGGGAATGGAGGTGGATATTTTTATTATCATCTTTTGTTTCTTGTTTCATTGTAAGGTTATGCTTCCAAATTTCCTTTGTAATGTTTTCCATTTCCATGTAAGTTTATTTTTTGTATCTTTATATTATTAATCAACTTATTTATCTTATATATTTTCCATTTAATTTATTAAAACTTTATTATCACAAAGCACAGTGATATCTCTGTGTTGTTGTGAATTAGTTCACACATAGGTGTGAATTTCATTCACACACACGGAGGAGTGCTCATTATTTCCGCAGTTTTAATTTCTTCAATCCAATTCTTGTTAGCCATCTTCCACCCACCATTGAGAGTATACCATCAATGTAGGGATAACCCTTTAATGGGTTGATCTTAGGAGGATGAAAAGGCTGTATTGAATGTTATTTTACGAATGAGTTGTTGTTAGTTGGATAATTAATTTAAGACATCCATTCTTCAGTTATTTCTACTCTTCATCTTTACTGTGTTTGAGCAAACTAAATTCATTTACTAAATGACCATATACCTCAGAGAGATCATGAATTTGGTTCTATAAGTGTATATGGGATTATTAACTGTGTTTAGTAAGCACCAAACCAGAAAATGATGAAGGTAGTGTTATTTTTGAAGAATGGATTCATCAAGAATTAATAAAACCAAAATTGTCTAAAGATGTAAAATTTATTCAATACACCCTGATCATAATCCTAAGATCAACCCATTTTCTTTGAATTGAATTCACTTAGGTTTATTAGTGTTCTTTAAACCATCCAAAAACAAAACCAAAGTTGGATACTTCATAGCCCATCCTTCAACAAATCATAGTGTCTCAAGGTTACTTCTTCGGTCTCTGTGGATTCGACCCCTACATGTACTACATCGACCGCTTTTACCAGTAGGGTAAATTTGGGTGCAACCAGGATCTCAATGAGAGTTTAGGGAAAATTTTCTATAATTTTAGGAAGGATTTTTCCATGAATTTTTATGGATATTTATGGTCCTAAATAACTGCATTAAAATCCCCAATTATCAAGTATTGATAAAAAAAATTTCTTTGGAAAATATGTTCATTTACTTTTGGATTTGTATAATAAGTCATATATGGATTTAAAGGATTTGAAACTAGATTTTAAGACTAATAGAGAAAGAATAATTATTGAGATTAGTGAGCTAGAAAAATTATGAGAATTATAAAAATTCTACGATATATAAACATAAGGGTAGGGTTTTTCATAATTCTATTATTCAAAATAGAGAATTAAAGGTAGTATATAAGTATTTTTTCTTTGTTTCTATAATTTATCACTTTATAAGAAAATTTAAATATAATTGGTCTTAACTATTCACTATTCTTAGAGTTCATAAAAAGGTTTTATTGAAATTGATGGATACGAAAATTGAATAATTACGGTCAATGGTTAGATAATCAAACATTATTTTTAAGGGAAGAAAAAGGGATCAGTTGATATCATTCTACATGTAAACTGGTCTTTCACTAAAGTATTTTCAAATACTAGTGCTCCAGGGGAATTAACCCATGGAATTTCATTGTGTTTTGATTTTATTTGTTAAGAATAATGTGTTTATGTGATATGACTTATACTCTCTATTTCTTATCGATTTAATTCTTTGTTTTTTTTCTCATTTCATTCAGACATTTTTTAATGATTTTTTAAAAGAAGAGTAGAGATCCCTTTTATTCTCAATTCAAGAAGAAGCTAAATATTGGAAATTTACTGGATTGGATTCCCTTAACTCAACCTATAATTTTTCTTTACATATGATATTAATTTGTTGAATGTTATATTATACTATTTCAATTTTTTGGAACTGAAGTAGAATAAACCACTGGATTTCACTCAATTATAGGAGGGAATATATATTTTTGGTTAAACTTAGAGGAGAAATATTATGAAATCAAGGGATTATTTATTTTAATTAATACATTCCTATTCTTTTTTTATTTATTGATGTTTTATTTCTACATGTTTATTATTAGCTAAAATTATAGCTAAAATGTTTTTAAATATATTTAATGTATGAAAATAATTATGGGGGAGTGATACCTATAGATTATGAATAAAATAATGTAAATGAATTTTTTGGGTGATTAGCATACTATTTTATAGAAATTTTAAAATCCAATTGAAATAAATTTTTACACTTCTTAACACCCACTTTACTTTGTATTAAATGAATATAATTATATTTTTTTAACTTTATTTAAAATCATTATGATATGAAATAAAGATAAGAAATTAACTTTTTTATTCTATTTAAAAAATAATTATTGGGCAAAAGAGATTGTTTAATTGTATAATGACCCTTGAACATATCATTTAAATATTGAATTGAAAATATTTTTGAAATTTAATGGTTTAATTATGTTATTTCACCATTGAATTCAACCATTGAGGAAGAATTTGGGTTTCACATATGGTGGAGAGGGTTATCATAATATGTGCTAAAATGTAATTTATAGTTTAACTCTCAAAACCACTAATTTTTTTTAAAATTCATAGTTTTTAAAAATTTATATTTCTTATTCAATGGATAATTTTTTAAAGATAAGTTCTAATTTTCCACTTTGAAGAGGTAACCATTTTCTACTTTCCTATATATTTAATTGGGTCCATCAATTTCATTATCTCTTCAATTTTTTTATTTTTGGTGAAATTTTAGGAGTAGGATTTACAATCATCATTGGTTATTTATCTTTTAACTCAGTTTTAGATATTTAATTTATGAATTATCATGATAAATAAAATTTAAATCTTAATCCGGGTTTTATATTTCATCTCTTTATTATTTATTTCAATTATTCATCGAGTTTTTGAATGTGTTATTTAGCCTTCTTATAATTGTTTAGCTTTATCATCCAAATAGAGTTTCTCATTATTATTCTTTCTATTTTTTCTATCATTTCTTCTAGAGATAAATAGAATCATTGAAGTTTAGTTAAATTAAAATAGATGATTGTTTAAAAAAAATCAAAATTTTCTATCACCTTTATTTTTGTGATATTAAACCCACATTTTGATCAAACCTCTTGTTTTGTGAATGGAAAATCCTATTTATTTATTGAAATGGTTCATGGGAAAAAATATTTTTAAAAACTAATTATTTTTGGAAACTCATTTTTTAATATTTAGAATTATTTTCTTTCGCTGAATTTTTAAATGTGATTTTTTGAGGAAAAATAGTGCTTAAGTGTGGTGGAATTTGATGTGTATTTTTATTTTGTTTTTTCGGTACATCATTTTTGGTCTATTTTCTCTATTTTTAACAGTAATTTTTACTTTAATTGGTTAATTATAATAGATTGGTTATTTTATAGATTGTTTTTTATTTATCAACAATTCTGTTGGTTTTAATTATTTTTATGTTTAAATTATATTTTGTTAATTCTTTGTATTCTTTGTTTATTTCATTTTATAATATTATTTTAAAATTTAAATTCTTTAAATTATAGGTCCATTCCTATGTACTTTAAATTTAATAATCATATATATAATTTTATTATAATTTTATTAGTTGACTAATAGATAATTAATGTTTAATATAATAATTTAAAATTTTTAATTAATTTTAATTTTAATTTACAAT
Organism: Viscum album; assembly: GCA_963277665.1. Taxonomy (NCBI): domain Eukaryota; kingdom Viridiplantae; phylum Streptophyta; class Magnoliopsida; order Santalales; family Viscaceae; genus Viscum; species Viscum album. Next base: position 345,913,179 of record OY728156.1, read on the forward strand.
TTAATAGTATCTTATTTTTCTAATTATTTAATTTTATTAATTGGTTAATTATTAATTTATTTTAAGTCAATTTAATTTAAATTTTTCATTTTTAGTTTTATTATTTTTAATAATTTATAAATATTTGATTTAAAAGTGTGTGTTTAATTAAAAAATCATAATTAGTTTTGAATATTTATACATAAATGAATAAATTTTTAGAATTTTTATTTTAAATTAAATTTTTTTATTTTAATATGTCATTACAGTAGCAACAACATGAAATTTTGTAAATGGAAAGTGGACATATGTGTAATTCCATCAACCAAATGAAAAAATAGTATTTTGTGTAAAAATGGAAAAGGAAAAAAGCAACCATTCGTGCACTCAATCAATTTATCTCAATACAATACTAAAATAGATGCACAATATCTAAATTGATTGGGAGGCTAAATTTTTTTCTCCTCTTCAACTCTAATAGTTATCCTATATGAGAGTCGTCATCCCTCTGGCCTTAAGGATCTCTAGGGTTAAGTCGGCACTAATCGTGTCGTCGACCCCTCCCCTTCCTGGGGGGAGGGAGGAAGTGGAGTCATATCACCCTCTCTCACTTTCTCTTCCCTCCTCTTTTCACCCATCGACAACCTGGTATTACTCCATGTTTTCCCTATTATTGTGCTACCCCCAAAAGTTCTTGATTTTCCATTAGAGCCCCTTAGCTATAGATTTCCCATGTGTAGTTTTCTAAATCCTCTTCCCTATAAAAAATTACCTTTGTTACTCATTTTAGATGATGAAGGCCATTGGTGGATATAGTAGATAGATTCATCAACTCTCAATGGGGTCATCATCATTATGCAGTTGTTGGTTTGTTCAAATCATGGAAAATCAAGATTATTTTTTTCCTCTAATGAATATCGAGCTCTCGTGTGGTTCAACATCTCACGCTCTATCAACAACTTATATTTCATTCTCTTTCGGTGTTCCTTTTATATATAGTTGAATCTTGACCTAGATACCATGGCGATTTGGGTTTAGCTTCTAGGTTTTCCTCTCTCTTTCCAAAATCCTTCCATCTTTCGGATTCTAGGCAATATTTTTGGATGTTTCTTGGTTTCAAATTCTAGGAACAAAGAGGTATTACATCCCATTGAACCCATAATTTTTCTAGAGGTTGCAATTTTTAAACCTCATTTGGATTTTATCCTGATTAAGATCAAAGGATAATATAGACTCAACCAGCCAGTTGTTTATGATTCGTAGAACAATTACAGTTCCTCATGTTACATCTAAGGACACTATTTTTGGAGATATTGTCATAGAGGCATTTCTATTCCATCTTTGAATTTGTTTAATGTGGCTTTCTTGATGACCAAGGATAACATTAATGGGAAGGAGATTGGAAATTCTCGGGATATCCCTTTATCTGGTGGTGATGATCTGCCCATATATTATGCAAGAAAGGTTAGTCTCTACCTAAATGATGGTTTATCATGGAACATCCATGAATTGGATCCACTGGTTGATGGGGAATTAGATCATCCTTCAATTTCACAAAAGGAGGTGAGTCTAATTTTTTCTAAATTGAAGGTAGAGAATGTTTTTTCTCATTTGGGGTGTGACTTGGTTGTTATCTCATCATCAAGGAAATTCCAAGGGGGTTTAGGAGAGGATGAGGGGGTGTGTGTAGTTATGAAAATCTACTTAAGGGAATATTATTCATTTGTAGATTTCATGAGATATGATTGTAATTCTTCACAAGAGGTCATGATATAGGAAATAGGTGAGGATAGATCATCCGGTGTCAATATTATATAAGATTCACATAAGGGGAATTTAGCAGGATTGGAATCCTAATGGATAACAGTGCACAAGACAAGTCCAATAAGGGATCCTAAAGCATAGGCTATAGGTGAGGCTAGAAATCCACCCTCTCATGTTGGTACAGGTAAAGATTGAGTTTTTTATAACAGTTATAAGAATCATTTTTCAGTTCTTGGAGATGGTTAATCAACCCCATATTAAGAGGGGATTGTTTTGGAGGAGGGATATAAAGATAATTATCCTTCACAAGGTATGATGGATGAAATAGGAGAGGATAACTAGTTTTTCTCTAGACCATGGTCCTCAGATCCTAAGGAAGTGGATCTCTTGGAAGTATACCTTTTATCTTCTTCAATGGATGGAAAAAACCTCTTATGGATTCAGATTGATTTATTTAGTATATGAAGAGGCCACATAGATGGAATGACTACTCAAAATTTCCTAGCCCTCTTATTACTAGGCCACAAGAAATGGTAACCTATCCCCCAAGTGAGTTTGAAATATTATATTAACAAACTTATGAATAATTGCAAGGGTTCTATTATAAATATGGAATAAAGATCTTATGAGGTGACTGAAACCCAAGTATACGAACCATCTACCTCGGGTCTAGAAAATACAGAAAAGTAGGTTGTTGAATTGGACAACAACCAGAAACTTCTCATGCACTCGAATGAATAAATGTAAGATGATTATTTCCTGATCAATATGTCAAAGTATGATTCACATTTAATGTTTGAAAGACCGTTGAGAGTTGATTTGAGCAAAGATAAATCCTTGTGTATTGACATACAGAACATGATATTTATAGATGATTTTAATGAGGGAAAAACAAGCTTGGAGGAGCATGTACAGACTTGGGACAAGATGTCTTATCACATTAAGGATCTCATTAAAAACAATCCATAAATGGTGGTTTACTCCATTGAATAGAGACTACTTAAGGTTAATAATTCTAGTCACTTTAATTTATCCAAGAATAGCTCTATAATTTTATGAGGTTATATTATTTCTATATTATAAACTTTTTTAGTTTCCCACATTTTCCTTAAAAGTGATTTTGAAATAAAAAAAATTATTTGTGGTCTAATAGTGTAACATCCTAGGTATTTGTAGAGTAATACATTATCATATCCATTATTATTTATGAATACAATATTTATTTCAAATTAAGGTGACTCTTTGTTCGATAGCATACTTGACACGCAACAACGGGTTTCTCTAAAATCATACGTTGCACATAACATTGAGTTATACTGAAAAATAATAAAATTATATTATTATTATTCTAAATGGTAGTTAACTCCTAGTTGTTGTATTGGTGAGAATAAAAAAACTAACTACAATATGATTACACATGTTTTTTAAGTGTTTTTAAATTTATCCAATAAATTTGAGAGGCTTGAAATGAGAACGAATCAAATTTTAAGAATAAAATGCTCTTATATTTTTAAAAGGTAATTTTACCAACTTTTGATGGATAACACTTTTTAAATATATTTTTTGTCATATTTATAATTTATATTCTAAAAATATACTTTTTATTTTAAATTTTAACATCTAAATTTACTTTGGTTGATATTTTGGTATTTTTCTGATAAAATTCATATTTTAATGAATACTGAAAAATACTGCATTTTAATTCAAATCTACCTTTTCATCTGATTTATTAATATAGTTGGATTGTCCTTTGAATTGTTTTTAAAGTGTAATTGGATTATTTTTTATAATTTAATCCAATTTTCATCAGTGTAAGTAATTTCAGATTGAAATTTGATATAAACACATGTCAATCTTTTGATGGTTTTTACTTTTAAAAACCAGTTTTCTCATTTTGGCAATAGGAATTAAATTTAAATTAATTTATAGTAATTATATGTTTTGTATTTGGAAAAATGGATTCCATATTTGGTATCATAAGTTCCAAATTATTTAAATAGGTCTCTTTTATTTTTGTACATTGTGAATAGTAACTTTAGTAATTATTTTTATTTACCAAGGTTAAAGGATAAATAAGGTAAATAAGGGTAAAAATAATATTATAATAATATAAATACTACCCTAAAAGGTGTCTTAATCCTATTGGATGATATATTTCTGACCTTTATCATCTTTGGGTCGATTTTAAGACCTCATGCAGCCACTTGGGTGTGATAATGACATATTATAATAATTAATTTAAAATAAAGAAAACTATAACATAAACATGTATTTTTTTCTAAAATGATTTTAGGATGAGGTTATATAAATAATATATTTGACTATAAATATTAATTATAAATATAAAAAACTTTCATAAATTATGTTATTTTATTTATAATTTTTATACATTAAGTAAATAAATTTATTTATGACCCAACGATTATTAGTGATTACCTTATTAATGGAATATTTAAACAAATTATATTATAAATATTAAAATAAATTCAATTTGACCATTTTAATGCCATATATGAATTTTTTGGATGATTATGACATGTTATAATTGAGTTAATTTAGTTTTTTTAATGAATCGTGTTTTTTTTACTTTAACAAAAAACAATTATTAAATAGTCTCAAAATTGACATAAACGATTTTTAAAAAAAAAATATTTTATTAAATGATATAATAGTCATAAAAATATTAGATTTGTACTAATGAATTAGGTAATTTTATGAATTTCATTAATTATCCACATTAGTTTCTATTGTTATTTTATCGTAACAACATTAATCATATAGGGTAAAAATACAAGAAGATGTGGTAGGAGTTAATTTATTTAACTAAGGGTTAAAGCCAAAATATAAGGTTGAATTTATGACCTAAACTTATCTAAAACATACTGGTTGAGAGGATATCGACCCATCCTAATTTATTCCTCAATATATATCATAATTGTATCTTTTAGAATTTGAATATAAATTTATAATAAAATAATATTTCCAGACTTTCCTAAAGTACCCCTCCTCCCTCTTATAAAAGGACACCACCTATACCCACATACTCACACCTCTGAAGCCCCTTGGCTCAACCAACTTCTATTCAAATAATCTCACAACATAACTCACTTCCTTCTATAATCCTTACCATGGAAATGAGGAAACTCAAGGAAGCCATTTGCCTCAAATCAAAAGGAGTTACATGATTTATAGGTAACGTCTTCTCTCAAGATCCTTTCATTTATTTTATTTCTACAACTCCCTAACCTCTCATTATTAATTAATTTAATAAAAATATCACTATAATTAATATACTAAAAAAATTATGCTAATTTTTAAACTACACTTACACACACCTTCATCTAATAAAAATAGGACATATTGTTTCTTTGTACGACAAAATATTGCCTCACAAAATGATGATTGTTCACTTCTCTCCTACCACCTCTCATGGTTTCCATTATAGTGGAACTATAAATATATATTTTATATATTATATTTATATTGTCTCTATGCTTCTGTAGTTTTTATTTAGAATATAACTTTATTCTTTCCATGTTGTGTAAATATAATAATTTTGTTTGAGGAAGTGTGGACTACTGCCCCTTCAAAGTGATGTGACTCATTCCCTCTATACATGGAACTTATAAATGATGGTTTTAATGAACCTATGATACATACATGAAATTAATATAATACTGATATTATAATATATATTTATAGCATTTGATTATTATTATTTTAATATGAAAAATAAATTAATGTAGTGTTCATGCGTACGCACGACCTACAATCTCCATGAATGGTGCATTTCACTTATTATCTCTAAATATTATGGATATTATAAATAAATATATAATGGATATATATTATATTTAAATCGTGAATAATATTTTTTATGTGATGGAATTTTAACTATGTGGACAATTTACATCAAAACAAGTTCATTTTCAACTCAAGTACTTAATATCGATAAATGTCCAATATGAACTTAAATTGTTATGTAATTTTTATAACATGGTAATAAGTGATATTAAAGGAATAATAAAAATGAAAAATGTTCCCAATAAAGTAAAAATTAACCTAATTATATTATTTAGGAACATAAAGATTATACGTGACGAGTCGGACTCAGGGTAAAGGACTTCGTCTCAATCTCATTTCTTTGAGGCATATTTTGATGTTATACACCACCTTATTTTATATGGTGTATAATAAACCCCTTTTAAATTTAATTTTATTCAAAGGTAATATTTTTCTATGAATTTTTTTACTAAATGAAAATAAAATTATGTTTTTAAAATATGTGGCGATAACAATTTCTCTGCCACCATAACCATTATTTGATATTTGGATTCTTCTATAAGCCTTAATGTTTTTAAAAGGAAAAGAATTCCCTTATTCCATTTATGGGTGTTTTGGTATTGAAAATGGTTTTGAAAGTTGATTTACTATTTCAATATCTTGATATTATCTCTTGTGATTGAAAATGAAATTTTATGATTGAAATGTTGATAATTGCAATATTTTATGTGTTATGATTATATAATGGTACTTGGACATTTGATAGATGGTTACATGATAAAACAAACATGGGTGGTTATGTGATAAAATAATGATGGGTGGTTACATGATAAAACAAATATGGGTAGTTCTGTGTGAAACCATGGATTGGTGGTTATGTTATAACATCCAATGAATTGGGTTTTGAAGTCCTCTATATGGCTAGTCCATTTGTAAGAACGATTTATAGTAGTCGACTATATAGTTATTCCATTTAAGTGTGATTTTTTCCTAAGCTACCTTTTATAATGTATATATTTCTTTCTATGGGTTTTTGGTAATATTTGGGTTAAAAAAGGGTATGCAATGAGATTATATTTTAGTGAAGAGTATTTACTACTTTATAAAGGTGAAAAGTATTATTTTAGGATAAAGTATTCATGGTTTTCAGGTTTTCCCAATACTAATAGTTTTTCTTCTTTTTCTATTCCATACTGATCTTTTTATGCTCATCCCATGTTTTCAAATATTTTCCATGTGTTATGATTATGGGTAAGAGAAATTAAGAAGTCAATAATATTTTTATCAAGAAAAATAAATCATGTTTTGTTTAAAGGGTTTCCTTTGGTGGAAAACGTGGATATAAAGTGTAACTGTCTACATGTAGTGTTAGGGTTTATTATGTAATAGTTACAGTATAATTATCTATAAATCTAAACCTGAAAATATATTCAATGTAAATTATTTACTTAACTTAATATTATGTAATGTCTAACGATGGGGCCTTATAGTTGGTATTAGAGGTTGGTTTAGATATCATTAGCGGTTAGGTTGTTATCAGGGTATAGGTTAAGGATCCCATATAACCAAGAGGGTTATTATCATATGGAAACATTTGGATGGTTATGGTAAATTATTTTTATTGGATAAAAACCTAAACAATTGATATATAAGGAGGTTTATGGATTAGAGTAATATAAAAGTTTTATGTTATCCTTACCCTATAGAGGATTCTTTTTATTAATAATGTGTTTCACATTTAAGTAATAATTATCTTCAGTAGATTAAGGATATTTTATCAAGAAGGATGGAAAGAGATATTGAACGAACTTCTTATCTCCCCTCAATTATCTGATCATCACTATTATAGAAAAATATTGTTTGAATGATTTTTATAGCTTCTTGAGTATTCAAATCACCTACAAGAAATTGTTTAAGTTAACCAACACCTACTCATTTCTAAAAAAAATTATGGGTCATGGTATCTTTTTTATATGATTTAACGATCTCAACTTCTCCATGTCTATTGAAAAGTGAAATTACAGAAGTGGAGTTAATGTTTACTTTTTTGAATGTAGGACAACATGCTGAAAGATAATGGTAACCTCAAGAAGATCGTGATATCTAGATTCAAAGTATGATTTTTTTTTCTTATCCATAGACAATGAAGCATATTTAGATTGATATTTATAAATTATAAGGATATTTGATCTGAAGTAATGATGTATATTTAATGGATTATGAATAATTCTAAATTATTAATAAGTCTAAAAATAAGGGGTTGAAGAGTTATAATAGATTGTATAATGATGAAATTTTTACGAGTATTAATGACATTTTTATGATGGGATTACTTTGGAATAATTTTTTCTAGTATATGTAACCATAAAGTTTCATATGTGAAAATTTTATTCAAGGAAGGATTATCTTTTCTTGTGTGGACATAATGGATAACCTTTAGGGTTCATATGATCTTTTGTTTTTGAGTTGATTGATGGTTATTACATTTTGGGATACAAAATGAAAGCTATTAGATAACCTTTGAGGTTAAAGTAGGTTATAGTTATTTTTGAGGAAATTATCTTATTTTTAAGAATTTTATAATAATGATATGGTTTTATAAAAAGGATAACCCTCCATATGGGTGACAACCCATCGCGTCCGATAAAGCCATGGGAATTGAACCCATGGCTGAAGGGAAACAAGGGCGCATCGCCTACCACTAGCCTATGTGACATCACTAGTTATTATGAATTATTCGTTTTATTTAAATAATATTATGAATTAATAATAAATTATTTTTTAGATATATATTTTATCAAATGGATATCATTAGTATTGGAAAATGATTTGGAGATTACGTGATAAATGTTATTTTAGAAGATGTTCACAATTTTGGGAACTTTATATGATTACTGTAAATAGAATACTATGGATGTTTTTTTGAGGAATAATCATTGAATTGTTTTTAGAGAAATATATGATTTAATTTTGGATTTATGGGAATTTGGTTATTTATGTAAGTGATTAACCTATCATGGAGAAAATTTAATTAAGTTAATTAATTTTTGGTAAGAGTCATTAAGAGTGTTCGATGTAATTTAGAGATAAATGGTAAAATTTATCTTGGAAAACTATGTGATCAAATCCTTCTTAGTTTTGGGTTTCAATATTAGTTGGATTATTTTGAGGAATTTTAAGGATTTTTTTTGTTGAATGGTTTATGTAGAACATGGGTATTATTGTTGAATTTTGGATATTAAAAGTACTCCTTATCCTTATAAAGGATTATTATTTTGGGGGGATTATCTGATCATGTACTAACCATTTTGGTTTTTTTTATAATAAAGGGGAAAATATATTGTTTACCTTTTTTAGATTATGTGATTCTCTTGAATTTGATTCTATTACCTCAGGTGTGACCAAGTCATCTTGAATACTCATCATTTTGATAAAATATTATTTTTCATAGAAATTTATTGAAGGATGAAACTCTAATTGTCAAGTAATTATATTTCCTTATGTTCTTATTCTAAGTAGTAAAAAAATTGCTCAGCTTTATGAAAAATATCTCAAAACAGAAAACACTTTCCATTAACTTTTCCTACTATGAAATCAATGGCCATTTAACCCATCAGATGTATGTGGTTTTCTGGTGGTTAACATTCTTCTGATCATGCTTTTTATCAGTCTCTAACAAAACTTGACACTTAGTTTTTATTACATATCCATGTTTTCCTACATATAATCCTATTATGTGTTATATAGGGTGACCTTTTTTACTTCTCTTTCTTTCTTTTAAAGTGGATGTTTTATTAATCCTTTTTCCGATGTGGGATTTCAATAAATGCATTTTTAAAAGTCACACTTTAGTTAAAAAACCCCAAATTGAAATTATAAGGATGCAATTTTCAAAAGGGGGGAAGTATGTAACATCTCAAATATTTATAAAATAATTAATTTTTATATATACTAATATTTATGAATAAAATATTAATTTTACATTAAGGGAATGTTTTTTCTAATAGTGTACTCGACACACAACAACAGATTTCTCTGAAATTTTACATTGCACACAACATTGAGTTATACTAAATAATAATAAAATATTATTATTATTATTTTAAATGGTAATTAATGTCTAGTCATTGTATTATAAGGAATGAATGAATCTAAATACAATATTATTACACATGTTTATTAAAAAAATTTACATTTATCGAAAAAAATTAGAGGCTTAAAATGAGAATGAATCCAATTTTAAGCATAAAATACTGTAATATTTTTAAAAGTTCATTTTACCACATTTTGATGGTGAAACCTTTTTAAATCTAGTTTTTTACTCTTTTATATGTTCTATTTGAAAAAATAAACTTCTTCTTTGAAAGTGGAACATAAAATTTTTCTTTGGTTGAAATTTTTTGTATTTTTCTGATTAAAATCATATTTTAATGAATAGTAAAAATAATGAATTCTAATTAAAAACTACATTTTCATGGTATTTTATTAATAATTTTTAGATATTAAATAAAAAAAATTATTTATGAAACAATGATGATGCAGTAATTACCTTAATAATGGAACATTAAAATAAATGATATTAAAAATATTAAAATAGATGTAATTTGAACATTTTGATGACATCCATGAATTTTCAAGATGATTATGACATATTATCTTTGATCTAATTTTGTTTTTTAGAATTAATCAAGTTTTTATTACTTTAAAAAAATCATTTACTAAATAGTGTCAAAATTGACATAAATGAGTTTTTAAAACAAATATTGTTTTATTAAATTATATAATAGTCATAAAACTAATAGATTTGGAAAAATGAATCATATAATGTTACCAATGTCATTAATTATCCACTTTAGGTTCTCTTGTAATTTTATAGTAACTATATTAATCATATAGTGGAAAAATACAATAAGATATAGTAAGAGTTAATTTATTTAACTAAGGGTTAAAGACAAAAGATAAGGGTAACTTTGTGATCAAAACATTCCTAAACCCTATTGGTTGAGATTATTTAGACCCATATTCATCTTATACTTTAACTATATCACTTTTTAACTTTTATAATTCAAAAATAAATTTATAATAAAATAATATTTTAAGACTTTCATAAAGTACCCATCCTCCCTCTTATAAAAGGCCACCGCCTCTACCCACTTACTCACACATATAAAACCCCTTAGATTGCATAAATTCTACTAAAATAATCCCTCAACATCCCTAAATTCCTCCTATAATCCTTAACTTTGGAATAAGCCAACTCAAGGAAGCCTTTTGGCTCAGATCAAAAGTAGTTACCCGATTTAGAGGCAACGTCTTCTCTCAAGATCTTTTCATGTATTTTCATTCTCCAACCCCCTAACCTCTATTTATTCCATTATATTATAAAAAAATTATCTAAAGTATATTAGTATTTTTTTTATTCTAATGTTGTGTCCTACACTTACACACACCTCCATCTAATTGATATAGAACATATTGTTTCTATGTACAGCAAACTACTGCCTCATGAAATGATGATTGTTCAATTTTTTCCTACCACCTCTCAGGGTAGCCATTATGATGGAAATATATTTATATATGATCCTATTATATTTATATTTTCTCTATTATACTGTAATTTTTATTTAGAACATACCTTTATGCCTTCCCTACTGTGTAAAAATGATAATTTTGTGTGAGGAAGTGTGGACTACTGCCCACTCAAAGCGATGTGACTCATTCCCGCTATACAAAAAACGTATAAAGGATGGTTTTATTAAACCTATGAGACATAAATGAAATTAATATAATACTGATATTATAATATACAATTATATCATTTGATTATTATTTTTTTAATATGAAAAACAAATGAAAGTAGTGTTCATGTGTACGTACGACCTAATGTCTCCATGAACGGTGCATTTAACATCTTATCTCAAAATAGTATGGATATTATAAATACATATATACGGGATATATATTATATTTAAATCATGAATAATATTCTGTATATGATGGACTTTTGACTATATGACCAATTTTCATTAAAAAAATCTGTTTCGACTCAAGTACTGAATATCGACAAAACGTCTGATATGAACTTAAATAATTATGTAATTTTTATAACATGGTAATAAGTGATATAAAAGGAATAATAATAATGAAAAAGTTTATCCAAAAATTATTAATTAACCTGTGTTTATTATTCAATAACATAAAGATTGTACGTGACGAGTCAAACTCAATGTAAGGGACTTCATCTCAATCTCCTTTCGTTGAGGCATAATTTGATGTTATACACGACCTTCTTTTATATGGTGTATAATAAACCCCTTTGAATTTTAATTTCATTCAAAGGGAATATTTTTCTATAAAGTATTTAAATAACGACAAAAAGGAGTGTTTTTAACATATATAGTGAACAATAATTCTCTGACTCCATCACTGTTATTTGATATTTGGATTCCTCTATAAGCCTTAATGTTTTGAAAAGGAAAATAAATCCATTATTACATTATTCCATTTTTGGGTGTTTTGGTATTGATAATGGTTAAGAAATTGAATTTAATATTAACATATCCTGAAATAATCTCTTGTGATTGAAAATGAAATTTTATGAGTGAAATGTTGATAATTGAAATCATTTTTGTGTTATGATTATATAATGGTACTTGGAAATTTGACATGTGGTTTTGTAATAATCTAAAGATGGTTTTTTATGTGATAAACCAATGATGGGTGGTTATGTGATAAACCAAATATGGGTGTTTCCATGATAACCAATTTATGGGTTGTTAAGTTATAACTTCCAATGCATTGGGTATGGAAGTCAGCTATATGGCTATTAAATTTGTAATAATGATTTATTGAATTCAATTGTATGGTTATTCCATTTAATTATGATTATGTCCTAAGTTACCTTTTATATGATATATGTTTCTTTCTATCAGTTTATGGTAATCTTTTGGTTACAAAAAAGTGTAAGTAATGAGATTATATTTCAATGAAGATTATTTACTACTTCATAAAGGTAAAAAAGTATTAACTTATGATAAAGTATTCAAGATTTTCATGTTTTCACAAGAATTATAGTTTTCCCTATTTTTGTATTACTTACTGAGATTTTTATTCTCATCAAAACTTTTAAAAAAAATTCCATAGGGTATAAGGATGGGTAAGAGAAACGAAGAACTCAAGAATATTTTTATCAATAAAAAATCATGTTTTGTTTAAAGGGTTTCCTTTGGTGGAAAAAGTTCATACTGAGTGTAACTTTCTGCATTTAATGCCCGGGTATATTATTTAATATTTATAGCCTAATTCTCTAAAACTCTAAATATGAAAATAACCTCAATTTTAATTCTTGACTTAACTTTATATTATGTAATGTTTAAGGTTGGGTACTTATAAATAGTTAACCTAGATTTTATAAAAGGTTTTAAAATGTTCATTATGGGGGATCAACTATTGGGAATATATTTTCTCAACAATACTCTATCAATATTATTGATTTTGATGCTGACAAATACTTTTGTTTGTTTTACTGATGATTTTATTTTGAGTGTCTTTCTGGAAATTTATAATCTTTATAATTATTATCTTGAAATAATATTCAACTATTTAATTGAGAGAAATATTCGTTAAAGTGACTGAAATGCTCTTAAGCCTATTTTATAAACATTGTTCACTATTTGTTGTTAACTGGAAATACTATTCATTCAATACGTTAAAAAAGTAACATATGGAACAAACATTACATTTATGTTGAAGGATCAGCATGTATGGTTAATCAAACTTTTGTTTGTAGAAATTTATGGTTAAAGAAAATTAAATTTGGATAAGAACCATACATTTTTTTAGAAAGAAAAAGTATGGTTAAAGAACCCGACATAAGTATAGAACTTTACAAATGTATGGATCATCAACTTTACTTTTTTAATCAACCTTAAATTTTCAACCTTACGTTTGGGAAAAGTGAATGTATGTAAAATCAATGTTACATTAATAGATCTATGCTGGAATGGATAAATATATAGAGCATCAACCCTATGTTATGAAGTTAAACCCTATGTTTTTTATTTTTTCATTTTGTGAAGGAACATTACGTTTGACTTTTCAATGTTAGAAATTTCAATTTACATCTTTATCGAATTTTTTTGGCAACATTCTTTGCAGAATGAAATGTCGGTTTAAAGCTTGATTTAGACTGATTCAAAGCTTGCCTTAAATGATTTAAAGAGTCATTTACAGTGGAGATTTTATCTCATATTCTTAAGGGAAGTTACGACTACTCTGAGGTGTATTTTTTGAATTTGAATTCACTCATTTTATTAGGTATATTTTCCTATTTGAAACCATGGTTTATATTTATCATTATATATCTCTCTAAGTATCATCCATAAAACCCCTAGATCTATGAATACTTCTTATATATTTTTGTAAATATTATTCATTGATTTTTTTCCCTGTAAAAAATGTTTTATAGTGCTAAAATGATCATGTATTTCAAAAACAAGGACACAATTTTGGAGATAAACATATTCAAATCTGGAAACACGTTGTTATTTTTTTGTTGTTCGTAAAATCAAATATCTCTTGTGTAACTAGATCTATTCAAGTATATTTCAAGATTATTATTCTTATGAAGATGAAGATCAATATTCTGTTAGTTGTGCTTTGATTAAACTTTTATCTAAACCTATTTCTCGACAAACTAAATCTTATCTATCTTGAGTTTTGGCTACTTGTATTTAGTCGGGGTGGAGTGTCATATTCTCACACTAAACTGTTTTTTTATTGGTTTCATGTAAAATAACTATAAGGATCTATTTTATAAGACTTTATTTGTAAGGGTAACAACTTCCTGCACATAGTTGTGGATCAGTATTATGATACGAGTACCTTACTATTGAAATTCACCAAGCTTGCAGAGAGAGTGATTAGTGGGGTGGACAAAGGGATCTTTGTGTCCTGAACCACTATAAATTGTTGTTCTTTGTTCTCTATTCATATCCGCTGTATATACTATCTTACAGAAACTATTCCAGTTATTATCTTCTATTTATTTGAATCAACCTAATCATGAAATTTTGAAAAGGACACAGTTCACCCCCCCCCCCTCTTGTGTCGTCATTATATTCTTTCCAACCTAACATCGACTGTGCCCCCAAAATTTTGATCACACAACCCAAACAATGACAACATGAAATATCCTTTCAACGATTCCAAAATAGATGATCAAAAGTATAAGGATATTTATTTGAATGATGTTAACAAATAAAATTTTGATTCCTTATGAATCCAAGGATGAGGCAACCATTTTCCAATATTATATTTTTATAATAAAATAAGACAAGTCGTTCCAACCAATGAAGTTCAACATAAAACCAATGTTGAGTTGAACTCTACGTGAGATGAAGATGATTCCAAAACATACTAATGATAGATAAACTAATTCTGAAGGTTTATTTAATTCCAAACTAAGTAGAAGGATCCACTGATTGAATATATGATGATTCAGTCCTCCTCTAATAAAGAATAGGTTTTGGATGAAGCTTGATCAATGATCCATCTCTGAAAGTGAATGTTTGTCATTTGATGTCACTGATGCACATTGTGTTTCTCTAAATCCAATCGTTTCCATTAGAATCCATGTTGATGTTTTATGAATCCCATGAAGATTTTATTTCAATCACGAATTGAATTTATCAAATATCAATGAAGATTAAAAACCATATGATTTCAAAGAATGGGACTCTGACCACTGAACTAGAACCAGTCATAAGAATTATGACCAAGGCATGAGCTATATTATCACACTTATTCTTAATAAAGAAGACTCATGTTTGAACTATATGCTAATTTTTTGAAGAATCTGATGAGGTTTTGATTGAGTTAATTAAGTTAGTAAACCCCCGAAGTAGAGTTAGTTTAAGTTATGCTTCATGAATTTTTTTTATTTGTAGGTTTTAAGGGGAATAAATTATATTTTATGTCATGGCTATAGGAATAGATATTTTTAGTCAATAGGTGTTTGAAAAAATTAGTCATTTTAAGGTATAAATTTTTTTCTGAGATGCTAATGTGATTTTCTGAAGAAAAAACCCTATAATTAAGACAAAGAATGATTAATGTTATTCAAAGTATGATATTTTAGTTCAAGGCATGGTTAGGTGTTTTTGATGAAGTTTTTATTGAATTTTAGAGAAATATGTCATGAAAAAATGGTTATGATCTAAATTTAAGATATATATGAAGACACTATAGAAATTTTAGTTAGAATTGGAAATAGATTTATTTGAATCATGTTTTCTGTAGAGGTGTTGAACTTTTTCAAAATGAATCAGGACAAAATTATTTCTAGTTGAATTTAAAATAGACTACAAGTGGGTATTTCAAGGGTTTTCGAAGGGTTTATCTCAATTCCCATATTGGTAATAGATAAAAATAATGGGTAATATATGGTTGGTGAAAAATTGGGAACTATGTTGAGTCAATAGAAAAAAATGGTGACATACCATAAAATAAATGAAATAAAATACAAACATAAACACATAATGAGATAATATTTACACATTTCTATTCTATAAAATCATGGTGAACATTGATGGAGAATTTTCACTTGGAAGATCTCAAATGTGTGCCTGTAGTAGAATATTGATTTCAGTACTCATCACAATCAATTACATAGGGGAGATCTCTTCACAACTATAATACCTTTTATTTCAATTATTATCCAAGATGAAAATTTTCACAAAATTTATTAATTAAGCATTCCTTTTGGATAATTTTAATTCTTGGTCAATTAAATACTATGGGTTTAATATTTTACCTTACTCGTGATTAATTTCTAAAAAATTGCATCGTACCTCTCGATTTAAATATCATAACTTTATAATTAATTAGTGAGATTAATTCAGATGAAATTTCTTCATTTTTATTCATTATGAGATGATTATTATAACTGGTGATATTGAAGAGTCATCCTTTTGTCATATTAATATCTTGGATAATGATATTATTCTAATCAATTTTGGCGATGTGATTTTGATAAAATTTATGGGAATGAAGAAATCATTTTAATAAAAATAGTTATATTTTCCAATGATCTTCCATGATCATTTATTTCAATTGACATTCTCACAACTAGATCATATTTCCTTTATTTGCATTATAAAAAAATTATAGTTGCATCATCAATTAGTAATCATTAAATAAGTATTAAAAATATTATTCCCACTACATTTGGTGTTTTCGTTTTTAATCTTTTTTTGTCTGTATGATTGTAATTTCTCTTCAATGTGGTTTCAAAACTATACGCACTACTATAAAATAGTAATTTGTAGTTATAAATAATTAAACCAACATTTTTTCTATGATGCAAAATTAAGTTTCATTTTGGGTGGATGAAATTATCATGATGATGAGGATTATATATTTCCCTTTTGAGAAAAATCCATTGACACGACAATGAATATTTTTTAAACTAATGAAGTTGATGTTCTTAAGAAATAAGTTATTAAAAAGAAATAATATAGTGAATCTTCAAATAATTATCCATATTTTTATATAAATAAGCCTTAAAATGTTTTATAAATCTTATACATAGTTTATAAATAATAATAATGAGAAGGAAGGAGATCCTAGTTCTAAACAAAATACTACTTAGGAAAAGGCCTTGAAAAAATATGTTTTATATAAGTTGAAAGATAAATATATAAGGAGTAAAAAATTATCAAAATAAAATAAGGATAAGTAGATTAATTTTAAATAATGGAAATAGAATGAGAACATGTATAAATATGGATAATTTATTAAATTTTTCCTCTGCCTAATGGTGTACAAATGGACCAACATACTCTTTTTTTATTTATCCGTTTACCATTTCTCCTTTAGATTATTTTTATGGATTATTTCTACTAATATAAATATTCTATTAGTTGATAATGGAAAATATAAGAAATATATGGTATATATAGATCATGTTTTTGATCAAATTAATGGTCAATTATTTGATAAAATAGAAACAAATGAAAAAGAAGTTGTTCAATGATATTCTCATCTTACTGATTCAACTCAAGTACCAGGAAAGAGAAAATTATTAATAAAATATGGGGGTTATAGATATAAATGTATATTTAGTTATCAAATAAACTTCAATTCATACCTCAAAATATTTAACCTCTCAGTGTGTGGAAGAAGTATCCTACGATTATCAAGAAGAAGAATCATCATAAGATAAAAATCAAAACTCAATGAAAATGGTATTGGAAAATGTTAAATCCATTTAATAAGTGGTTATTTTATAAATCTATTTATAAAAGTGTCATTAAAATAGAATAACCCTATCCTTTAAGAGTCATAGAACCTATTCTACCAGATTTTTTTAGTTATTCCACTAACTCTACCCCAAGCATTCTCTAATAGAACTAAATTGGATATGAATTACATCAATGAAATAATTAAATGGATTTAATGTATTATGTGAATATTCCAAGATATAAAAATTTGATGAAAATATATTCATGGAAAATTTGATGTCATTGAGGGTCAATAACCATCAAGAAAATCACAAAAACTATCTTTTTGAATCTTTCTAGACATAAAAATCTCAAAGGAAAATATTTGGTAGAGTTTGGGGAGTTTAATAAAATTATAATATTGGTCGAGTCATATAGAATATGATGTATTTTTTTATGAATGGATAGTTAAAATAAAGAGGGAAACCAAAACCATTTCAAACATACTGACAATATCAACATTGAAGTCAGATATTAAACTAGTGTAGTTGATGATTTTAAATGTTTTTTTATTCATAAAAATATGAATATTTATTAGCAGATTAAGAAGATTGAGTTTATAGAAGAAAAAAGAGTAAAATATGGAGTTAAAAGAATAATACTCAGAGAATATTCAAAGTTATATAAGGAAGATGAAGGATATAGTGATAAAACATTCCAAGAAAGATTTTATTTTTGTTTAACTCGTGATTTTTGTAAAAAATAGTCCTTGAAAATTTCACTCACTACATTTATATATTTTTGGATGAATTTTTCATCTTTCATATATTTTTTTATTAATTCTACATATTCATACATACAAGATTCTTCATTAAAATTGTTCTATGGAATACCTTTCTAATATTTTAGAGAATTTTTTATACATAACAATATATTCCCTTCAAACTTCCATTCAAAATAATGACATGTGAGAAAGTAGGGAACTTGAAGGTTATGTAAGTAAGGAAGAGTATGTTTTCAAAATTTTATCTTTAAAAATTTTCAATTAAATGATACATATTTTTCTTTTAAAAAATGTTGAGATTATTGAGTTGAAAGAACATTTTATAACATTTTAAAAATCACAATCCACACATTATATATTTTAATATTTTTATACTTATCATTATCATGTTATAAATATTTGTATGAAGTTTTTATGTTATACATGATGGATAAAATAATTTCCATTTGATAGAAATTTATCAAGTTCTTTAGGTGCATGAATTCCATGTACATCAATCATACTTGTATAAAATACATTGATTAGATGTATACAAATTCTATTAGATGGAAGGATTATAATTTCCATCAGACAGATTTCTAAAAAGTCTATCAAATTTACTCCATTGGATAGAGGCATACAAAGAATACCAATTGAACATTTTATAAGACTATAGGATGAAGACATATAATATTATTGGATAATGACATGTCATTTCTAACAAATGGAATATTCAAAGAATTGTAATAGTGTTTTATTGAATGATCATCAAAAAAATTATAGTAAAATGATCCATCTGTGGGTTGGAGTTCGTATCTCAAGAGGGGGTGAGTTGAGTATCTAATAAAATTTCTAATAAAAATATGTTTAAGTAAAATAACCCAATTAATTTAAATATTTCTTAGTTAATCAAAACAGCTGACTGATATAATAATTGACCTTTTAAAGGAATCCTCAGAGATTGATTAGGTCTGGGGTAAAATAATATATAATATTCCTTTATCCTTGAAAATCAATTTACTAAGTCAAAATCTTATATAAACACTAATCAAGGTTATTTATCAAAGTAGTTTTTTTTCTTATATCTTAAAATAGATTCAGTTTTAAATATTTAGAAAATTAAGAAAACAAAACACACAGTGAAATTTGAACACAATAGATTCGGTCTCAAGATGATACTTAGTTCTCTTTAATTAGAAATCACCTACTTCCAAGAAGTTTATATAAAATAAACATTTGATTCATAACTTGGATCCAGTGTTAAAATAGTACACTACTAGAAAAGGGATTTATCCCAACATATCTATACCCATGGTTTAGAAGAACCATGGGTATATAAGTTCTTTTCCAAGCCTATACCAACTATTTTTTGCAAAATTTTGGTATAGTTTGGTCTATACAAATAGCTTTTTGAAACTATTGGTATAGGCTTTGAAATATTTGAAGCCCGCTCGGGCTCCTCCTCTCCTCCTCCTCAGTTAATCCCTACTACCCTCTCATGCATCTGCTCATCCCCCTCCCCTCAGGAGACCTTGGTAAGCCTCCTCCCTCCCCTATAGAGATTTTTTATATGGCACTTCCATCCTCTAGTGACTGCATCCACCCCCTACAGTCCTTAGGTGATTTTGGCTACCCCACTGCCCTCTTCATGCGTTTTAGGTTGCCCAACTCTTTGTCTGGTAATTTTTTGTTACAATTTTTGAGAGGTAACAGTTTATTCTCACATATTATTTCTTATCTATAGTTTTTTAATATTTTTATAGTTTTTTATTGAAGTCGACTTGGTTTGGATGTTTTTTGATTGTCAATTTTCTATTTTATTCATTTATATTTATTTATTCTCATGTGGATAATGTGTATAATTTCTTTATTGAAATGATATCTTGATGGGAAATGGTTTTTTATAAAATTCCTATGTTTCATAAAATTATATGATTTTTTTCATAATGAAACACATGTTTTTTGGTATTATAAAAAAATGAGGCTTCCAAAGTGGGTTAATTTTTTTATGTCAAAATAGGAATTTCATGTTTTTATGGTATTTATGGATTAAAAATATGAACAAACGTATCTGGTGAATTGTGTGGTTATAATTGATGATGAATATATATTTCATTTTGTAATTGTGTTGGCATGGAATTTTGTTTTGTACAAAAAATCATATTCTATATGTTATATGTATAAAATGTAAGGCCCAATTGGCACATTGTTATTAGTTCATCGTTGATAGTTCCCTTTTTAGTCTCATTCCTTTTGTTGTTGTTTTTCTTATCCATGTAAAGGATTCTTGGTTTGATTATACATGATGTGATTGTGTGTTATGGGTCACATTTATGGTAGTGCAGAAGGTGGTAAGGACATGATAATGTTGTTATCCCAAGAGGCTTATTATTATCTAATGATGAGGTTATTTTACATGGTCTACACAAATTATTATTCCATGAGGAGAACAAGGTTTCTAAATTGGTAATAGTGGGACATTGATAGGTTGTTAAAAGTTATATGTTGGCTAGAACCCCCTTAATTGTATGTAAAACCTTGATTTTAGGTTTTTCACTTAGGAGACTACATAGTCTGATTCAGTGAATAGATATGTGATTATACACTACCAATAACTAGGTCCATGTTTTCATGTCTTATGTGGTAATGTTAGTCATCTTCATTTATCCTATATGCCTAATGGAAAAATGTAAAAATGAATGATCCATAACATAAATACATCAATTTTCCTACTAGGCCTCTAGGCCTAATGGAAATTTGGCCTATAGTCCTAATGGGAAATTGGCTTGTTATGACTATTGTCCAATTGGCCATTAGGCCTATATTCCAATTATCCATTTTTCCTATAGGCCAATTATCCATTGTTCCTAATAGAATAATTTCAAATTGGCCTATAGGACAAATGTCCAATTAGTCCCATTAGACATTAGGCTTATTAGGCCCATAGTCCAATTGGACATTATAACATTATGCATATAGGCCAAATCTACATTATGCCTAATGGACAATTGATAAACTGCATATCATAAAATTTTTACCTCCCAGTTATTTAAGTTTAAAATGAAAAACTATTTTTCCACACATTGTCTTCAAATTTGTTTTTGTAATAAAATGAATTATTGAGACTCATGGTGGTATCCTACTAGCATCATCTTACACCCAATAAGGTGGTGTGACGTCTTGTATATCGAA
Source organism: Viscum album (assembly GCA_963277665.1). Lineage (NCBI taxonomy): Eukaryota > Viridiplantae > Streptophyta > Magnoliopsida > Santalales > Viscaceae > Viscum > Viscum album. The sequence continues at coordinate 345,934,881 of OY728156.1, forward strand.
TTTATCCTCATCTTATTAGATTATTTTTTGGAAACTATGTTCTTGTTGTTTATCCCTTTTATGTGGGTTGACATAGTGTTTCCTAACTAAGTTCTTATTATTTTTTTGTGCTTTACATCTCTATGTTTTGAAGTGTGATTTTTAAAACTTTTAAAATAAAGAAATAGAAAGTGTAATCATATATTTCTTTCAAACTATTTTCTAAATGACATTGACAAGGTGTGTTATTTAAAGTGTAAAATGTTTTTTCAAAAATATTTTTTGGAACAAATCTCATTGGAAATAATGTTTTATTTTTTAATGAAACTATGATTGTGTGTTGTTTTTAAAAACAAGTTTTTAGGAAAATGTACCATGTTTTAGCACACTTTTGATGTGTTTTCATTTCATTTCATAAAACATTATAAAAAATTATAAATTTTTCATTTTAGTCTAGATTTATGCAACTCTTGATCTTCTTGGAGAGATGTTTTGAAAGTGATCATGATAATTAATTCATAAATGTCAGGGATACCCACCTTGGTTTGTTATATGTAGTCATCTCTTATAGAATATATTATTTATTTTATTATTTATTTTTATAGATAATAGTATTATTTGATGTCTTTAATATTAAAATTGGTTGTAAAAAAAATTTAATTATGGTTTACATTTTTTATTAGAAGATAAATGTTTTCCTTGTAAGAGAATGGATAGGATATGGATGTACCATTTCGAATCATATTTTGACCAAGTTTCAAAATAATTTGTAAATTTTTTTGGATTTATTATTTCATAATGCTTCGAATGGAGGTTTTATATAGTTTCCATGATATAATTGTGTTGGAATACCATGGTTATTCTATGAATAAGATAGATTCCATATAATGAAATATTAATTTCAAGAAAATTGTTCTATTTTTTATCTTCATAGAGATACGGGATAATATTTTATTGTTCATGAATGAAAACAAATAACTAGTATGGAGAATTTTTTATTTGATAAATTTTTATTTGTGCATCATCATTAGAGATATAGTATGCTAGTGTAAGAAGGAAATTATTTCAATACACATGAGGAAAATATAGAATATGGTGATGTTAATAGAGTGAAAACTTTAATGGATGATTCTATAACTCCATTATATCAGGAATGTGCTAAAATAACCAAGTTGGAATTTTTAATGTGGTTATATCATAGAAAAACCATGTATGGGATTTATAATACCACCATTGATTATATTCTTACATTTTAAAGGACTTTATTCTTTATGGTGAATATATTCTCTAAAATCATTACAAGTTATGGAAGTTAATTAAGAATCTTAGATTTTCTTCTAATAAAGTTCATGATTTTTTGAAAGACACTAGTTTATTTTGTAAGGAAACAGCTGACCATAATTTCTGTAATGAATGTGGTACATCTCGATGGAAGGAAAATAAAGATGGAACAACATCTCTTTTTCCAAAAAAAATCTTGTGGAATATTTCATTGATTCCCAAACATCAAAATCTATTCATGTATATAAAAATATCATAAAATATTTTATATCATGATGGTGAAATAATTAAAGGTAATGGTGATTTGGTTCATCCAACAGATGGAATAGTGTAGAGGTAATTTTATGTAGAACATCTTGATTTTGCAGCTAAGTTGTGTAATGTGAGATGGGTTTTATCTTTTGATGGTTTTAATCTATTTCGTCTGATTCTTACTAATCACAACACCTGACCAGTTTTTATTCATATTTATAATCTTCCTCTGTGGATGTGTAAAAAACATTTCACTTTCCTATGTATACTGATATCTAGATCATATAATCTTAGTAATTATATAGAGGTCTAATTTTATCCTTCAATAAGATAGTTGAAGTAGATTTAGAATATTGTTGTGTATACATTCGATGCTTCTTCAAAAAATATATTTTAGATGCATGTTTACGTTCTATGGAAAATAAATGATTTCCCTTCTTATGCGATGATGTATAGTTGGGGAATAATGGAAAAACTATCATGTCTTATATGTATAAAGAATACATGATCTATAAGGCTTAAATATCATAATAGTGTGATTTTCATGTGGCATCAACGATTCTTACCAATGGATTATCAATATAGGAAGAATCATCAGATGTTTGATAATACTGTTGAAACTGAACAACCACCTCAACATTTTTCTGGTATTTATTTTCTTAATGAATTGAAATATTTTAGTTTTTCATTAAGGACAGGTGAACAGAAATCTAAAAAGTGGAAGAATTTTTATACTGAAGTCAGTTACAATTGTAAAAAGAGAAGTATCTTATTTGAGTTTCCATATTGGTCCACTAGTTTTCTACTTCATTATTTAGACATAATGCACTTTGAGAAAAATATATTGTAAATATTTCTTGAAGTTATTCTAAATATCAAAGGGAAGACTAGATATGACTTCTAATCTGGTAAGTACTTACTGGATTGGGGTATTTGACCATAACTTCATCCTTTGTGTATCAGTGAAAAAAAATGGAATGTTCCTTGTGCTTCTTATGTGATGAGACCATTAGATAAATATCATTTTCTATAAGTATTGAATAATATCAAGGTTCCTGATGTCTATTCCACCAACATATCTAAATAAGTCAACATATGGTATTTGAAACTAAAATCCCTAAAAAATTATGATAGTCAAATACTTAATCATGAATTTATTCCAATATAAATTCAGTGTTTTCTATCCAATAATTTAAGGATCATAGTGATTCAATATTTCAATTTTTTTAGATAAATTTTTTCTAAAATGTTATCCAAGGTGTTTTTGATAAAAATGCAGCATGATGCACCCTTAATTTTGTGTGATATGTAAAAAATTACTCCTTCATTTTTCACCTACATGATGCATTTAACAGTCAATCATATAACTAAAACACTTCTTGGGGGGATCAGTTTTTTTTCGGTGGATGTATCCTACTAAAATAAATATGTGAAAAATTAAATCATAAGTCCAAAATAATAATTATCATGAAGGTTTGACTGTGAGAGGTTATCTGGATCAAGAATGTATGGTTTTTTGTTCAATGTATTTTTATGATGTGATCACCATACATAAATAGCCAATGATAAATGAAGATGACCAGTGTGGAAAAATTGAGTCCTCGTTTCTATCTCTTCCCCAAATAGAAGGAATTGTTGAGTATTATAAATTGGATACATTGAGCCTTGAAGATCAAGATATGAAACATCACATGGTCATATTTCAGTGTAGTTTTTTCGATGACAATATCAAGTATGAAATTTTGATATTTACATGTTATCTCATATTATTACATTTCACATATACCTTATACTTTTATTATCATTTTTTGTTGGGAACATAAGAAAATTATAAGTATAGTTCATCAATATTTTCTTTTGAGAAGGAGAGAGGCTTTTCATAGCCTAGAGCTTCCTGATTGGTTGAAATCAAAGGTATGACCATTACATTAATTAGATTAATATATATATATATATATATCCATTTTATTGTATTATTTATAAATATTTTAGCTCTGGAGATTATCTATTGACTATGTCTCCCAAAAACTAAGAGCGTTCGATTTTGGCCCCAATTATTTGTTTCATGAATGAAAATATTTTATAAACAATGGGAATAAATTTGTTACAACTGATCGATAGAGAAAATGAAAACACAATCTCATGGTATTATGTTAAATACTACAATGGATTGTTATGCCAGTGAATCTGATAGTCATCCATGATATGAAGATGTGAATTATTATAGACTTGTTGAGAAATTATTGTTATTGGATTATTATCCTCAGGGTTGATAAATTATAATAAAATGTAAATGTTTTGATTTGATGATGTGACATGGTATTTTTAATGAGTACTTTGGATTTAGAGTTATTGGCATGAGTCGATTCCAACATACTGATGAACCATACATTTTGGCATAAATAGAAAGACATGTGTTTTATGTTAAAGATCATCTGACACCGGATTATAGTGCCATTGATGATGTAAATCCAAGACATATTTTCCATGATGATGGTGATGAAGATGAAACCATTGACAAAACCATTAATGTTGACCAAAATATTACATTTGATGATTCAATATTTCCCATAGTGTGAGTTGATTTTGAACATCAAGTAATGGAGGGTAATATATAGAGGAAACCAAATATGATAATTGGTCATTCAGTTTAACATGAAATGATTTTCTCCTGTTAATATTACTGTCAATACTTTAATTTAGTTTCTGTTTGGAATGATAATATTTTTTTATTATTTTATGGTGTCATTTCATTTAATTATATTTATTTTAATTAATAAAACAAGGTTCAAATGAGTTTCTAAAAATGTATAACTTGGTTTTAAATTATTGTTACTAAACGATGTTATGAAATTTCTTATGCCTTCTTTGACTTCTAGGTTTTATTCATGATTTGTAAAAACTGTTTCTAAAAAATGTACACTTTATTCTTATGTAGATTATGCAAAATAATTTAGAACTTTGACGAAAGTTACTATTTGATCTCAATCGATAGGTGCATGAGCGTGCATTTCCTCCTTCACTTCCCTCGGTGAGTATAATAATTATAATGTTTCTATTCTGCATTATATATAATTTCATGTTATTATTAAAAATTTTAGGGACATTTAGTTCCACCAAAGTTGAATCCTCATCCTTCTAGCATGGGTCTGCATGGGGATGCACCTAGACCTATACAGAGCACTTTTCATACCCATTCCCACACTAACCCACCTATGGAAACCCCATATACCAAACATTTCCATCCTATTTTTTGAGTCTCCATTGTTGTTCTTATCCATTCCTTAATCATCATATCAACTACCCTCTTATTTATATACATTGTCCATGCTACATCTAGGGATGATCCCACTGATTTCTCTATCATCTCATTTATTCTCTTCTTCTCATACCATGTCTACACCACCTCCACATATGTTCCCATATTTACCATACCCATATCCAATGATGTATCCCCCATCCTAATACCCATATTTTTTCACATCTACACCACCTCCAATTCCATCTATCTATCAAACATCTGATGAGTTTTTTCCTTCATCTTCCAATTCAGTTCATAAAGGCCGCCCAGAGTATGCATTGGACAGACACTTTGTTCAAAGGCTGATGATCCAGGATGGCCCACAGATCCATCATAGACTATTGAGCAGCCTATAATAGGTTCTTTTTTTATAACTGTGTCAAATTATATTACTTTTTTCATGTTGTACAGTGATATAATTCTTCTTCTTTTTTCCCTCTCTTTTTTTTATTCAGTGGGATATTTTACTAGTCAATGTGGGTGTACTCATATGTAGAAAGCCTGGAATATCTAAACATAGATAATAGTGGACTACAATGATGAAAATTTGATGGTAGGTGACAATTCAAGGTAGTGTATAAGTTTTATGTCCACATTCTCCAAATACCATGATATCATTCTGGTGGAACCAGTCTTATGGAGACAAATCAGTAAAAACATCAAGGACAAATCATGGGAGTAGATATGGGTTAGAAATGTTTTTAAAATTACATATATATTATTTTTTTATTTATATGAAATAACATGTTTATTGCAGAGTTGGTTTAACTTTCGAGATAGATAAGCTTCTAAGACTAAAAGGTTGATGGATTTTGGAGAGTTATGGTGGTCATACAAGAATGACATGCATGTTGGTTGGAAGAGAAAAGTAGTTCTGATTTAGATGGTGTTCCCACATTCCCTGACTACCCAAAAACTCAATATTAAAAAATTATTTCACATTGGAAGACTAATGAGTTTAAGTTATTCTCAATCATTAATGGTTTTCATATAAAATTTAATTATTATTACTTGTATTGGAATTTATTTAGGAAGCGTCGGGGAAAAACAAAAGGAATAAATATTCAATGGCATATGTACACACATTGGGTCCCACTACAATTCCTGAACATCAGAATCTACAAGTACTTTAATATAAATTGAAATAATTTCTTTATTTATATTTTTACTAAGTTAGGTTTTCATACTGAATTTTAAATTTTATTATCATTAATCCCTTTAATATAAGGTTAAAAATACCCCTTTCAAGTGTTCGTTAGGCCTAATGGATAATTGGCTTAATAGGTAAATGGACAATCAGCCTATTAGGAAATTGTCCAATTGGCCTATAGTCCTAGGGGCCAATTAGCCTATAGTCTTAGTGGCCAATTGGCCTATTAGGCCTATAGAAAAATTGTCCATTAGTAATATAGTCCAATTATCCATTATTATTAATTACATAATGTCCAATTGGCCTATAGGCTAAATGTACAATTAGACTATAGGCCAAATTTCCAATTGGACTATAGGTCATAGGGCCAATTGAACTATTTGGCCTAATGGTCAATTGGTTGTTATGCCTAATGCTCAATTGGCATATAGGCCTAAGGGAAAATTACCCTATAGGATTAAGATTTAATTTTCCTATAGGCCTAAGTTCCAATGGGCCTGTAGGCCTAATGACCAATTGGCCTATTAGGACTAAGGGCCAATTAGATTATAGGCCTAATAGACAAATGGAGGTTAGGCCTATCAGCCAATTGTCCATTAGGCCTAATGGTATAGTGTCCAATTATCCTATAGGAATAATTTCAAATTGACCGACAGGCCTAATGGTCAATTGGCCTATAGGTTTAATGGACAATTGGCATATTAGGCCTAATGGAAGAATGTCCAATTGGCCTATAGGACTAATTTCCAATTGGCCTATATGCCCAATGGACAATTGACTTATTGTCCTAAGGTATGATTTCCCTATTTTCCTAAGGTCCAATTGTACTATAGCCTTAATTTCCAATTGGTCGACTAGGCCTAATGACCAATTGGATGATAGGCTTAACGGCCAATTAGCATATTAGGTCTAAAATCCAATTGTCCAATAGGCCTAATAGAATAATGTCCAATTAGTCTATAGTCATAATATAAAATTTTCCTATTAGGCCTAATGTAATGATTTTCAATTCTCTTATATGACTAATGTCCAAATTTCCAATTTTCTTATAGGCCAAATTTCTAATTTTTCATGAATGTTTTTTGAATTAACTATGAATTTCTCATTAATTTTAAAGTTATTTCATTTTATTATTATTTAAGATTATAAAATTTTTACATTATTAATATGTGTATAATAATAAATGTAATTTGTAGAAAAATATATTTAGAATATAAGGTTATTTACCTCAAGGTAAATTATTTTTCTCATGTAGGAATAAAAGAGATGGAAGTGTAGTAAATGCAAAAACACAAGACAAGATTGTATGTTTTTTATTTATATTTCAAATATTTATATGGAATTACTAATTAAATATATTGTTTATATTTTCAAAAAACTACCTTGGGGACCCTTTATTATAAAGAAGATGACATCTTCAAGGTGAATGATCATTTGGATTAGTCTTTAGGTGAAGAGCACCAGGGTAGAGTTCGATGTAGTTTCAGGAAAAACAGTATCCCCTCCAGGTATTGGTCCTCATTAGGAAACTATCAAGGATCTCAGACCACCGAGCTATAAAGAGATCATGCAAAAGTATTTGAAGAAAAAAATCAGAATTAGAGGAGTGGGAAAAAAGTAAACATAAGTCTGAAAGGGTTACGATGATCACCGAGGAATTAATCAAAGTTATGTCTGTTATCATACAATTAATTACATTTGAGTATGATAGTACTATTGATTTATATATAGAATTTATTCATTATTAAAATGATGCCCCGAGTGATGCAAATGATGGTCCTAGTGGAGATCGAGCTGAATTTAGTGGAGATGATGTTATTGATGGTGTTGCATATCCAGATGATTTTGTTGGTGATTATTTCTCTGCTACTGATGATTATGTTTCTGATGGTGAGGATGAGAATGTTGGCAGTGGGGAATATATTCTTCCCCTTCATTTTTGACATAGAACAAAGGATACTTGTGTAGTTTTGTAATAACAAAAACTAATTTGTTTTATGGATGAATATGTAAATTTTTGTATTTTATATTGTTTGAAAATTATTACAACTTTTTGGTTGAATGATAAATGTAGAAAATATATACTAAATTTAATTTATATTGTTTGTTTTATTTGATTTACAAGTTTAGGTGTTTGGAGAAGAATGTGGTGGGGATACTTCCAAATGCATGCATCAACCTATACCCACGATTTTTATAACCATGGGTATTGGTTCTTTGATGGAATACATATACCCAAGATTCATTGAAACCATGGGTATAAGAAAATCCATCTCATATATACCCATAGTTTTTATAGAATCCATTGGTATAGGTTCATATCGATTATTTAACTAGCCATATATCTCCAAACTATAGGTATAGGCTATACTAATAGTTTTGGTGGTTATACTCACAGTTTTAAACTATGGGTATAAGTGCCTTTTTTAGTAGTGGTATGACAACTGTCTAGGACACACATGGACCAATTATACTATTTTCGTGGGAGTATAGATAAAAACAGGTCATAGATGAACCTCTACCACCATGCATGAGAAAACAGGAGTAATGAAAGTTTTGAGAAAATATCTGAGTATCTTACAGTTTAAAGTATGAGATATTGTGTGTATTTTGAAATAAAAAGTAACATACACTTGGTATAATGTAAATATAAATGAACAAACAGAGAAAGTAAGACTTTAGAAATAATGATTTTTTTATGAATAATAAGCTCTATATCTCTTAACTCTTGAATGTTTCTTGTAATGAGGCTCGATTTAATTTTCTTATATTTGAAGTGGAAAATAGTGTTGTAATCTCTTATTTTATGACTGTAGGATCTGAATGTTTGTTAAGATTCACTCTCAAAGTGGTGTGTTAGTAAGATGCAGCATGAAATAACTTATGTTCTTGAAATGAGGTTCAGATCACTTTACGTGTGAAACTCTGTGTATGTATCAGTTGTTCATAACTTCATGTATATTAATGGGGGAGTATACTATGTATTTTTCAGATACAACATCAAAATAATCCACATGAGAAGAAAATCAGATATCTTTCATCCTCATACTCGGGGTTAACACATTATTTAATGTATCCCTTTAGAGAAATAAGGAACAATAATTAAAATAAAGTTTTGAATTTAATTCCATAAAATATAATTTAGAGTCATTTTATTCAAAAAAAAAAGATAGTAGTGGTGAGTCTTTAGAATGGTGATGGTGTCTGGTGGTGTCTTGATCTGGCTGTGACTCAAAGTATGGTGGTGAATCTTTGGAATGGTGTAATCTTCTAGTGGTGAGTCAAGCTTTAGAGGTATTTTAGGCTGATGTTACATCTTCTTAGCTATAGGTGACTTTAACGCTTAGCCAAATTATTTTTCTGGTAGGGAAACATAGTTGGAAGTGATACATAGTTTGGCGGTTTCTCAAACATTGTCAAATTTCCATCTCAGTAGTAAATCATTGCTGATAGTGAGTCTTTGTTGGGGGTGAGTGTTTCTAATTACTTTTCCAAATTTCCTTACTAGTAGTGACTTATGCAGATGGTTAGTCATCCCATACATAGCTAAGTTTGGATCTCAGTGGTGATACTTCCTTGGTGGTGATACATTATATGTAGTGAGACTTCCTTGGGGCTGAGACTTTCTTTAACGATGAGACATTCCTAGCAGTGAGTCTATCCTGTCTTAACCATATTTTATCCAATTTTCTTTATAATTTAAAATGTTGATAAAAAACATAAATCTCATTAATAACATAAGATACATGATTTTTTATCATTAAAATAATGAGGTCAATAATCTCCACCTTTTTTATGATCACAAATCATTTCATTTTATTTCACATTAAATAAAAGGTAAATCATGATAATATATATATATGGTATCAAATAAAAATAAAGGACACATAGGATCAAAGATATAAACCATGAAAAACATGACATTGAAGTAAAGGAGATAACATAATAGTCATTATCAAATATAAAAGAAAACATTATGGTATTTAAGAAAATTAAACAGCAAGTAATATATGAAATTATATAAAATTTATCCCCATTTGGGATTATCAAAAGGTGAATAAGAAAATATGAATTTCATAGAAAAAAATATAAATAAATAAAATAATAGTGATTTGAGAATTTCCATTCAAAAATGCATTGAGGGTATAGTGAACAGGTTCCAACAAAAAGTGACACAAAAAACATTCCCATAAAAAACACAAATTATAAATATCAATAATACTCAGGTTGGGTAGAAAGAATCATAGGATCTTTTCTATTGTCCTATTATATGGTAGATTTTATAGAAACTAAGAATGGAGTTTTAGTAGGAATAGAAGTAGGAACATCTATTAGAGTATGAGGATATCTGATGAGGATTGGTTTGAGATGTTTCACAACTTCTCTAGGAGATATGGAAAAAGGCTGGAATCTAGCTAGAAAATAAGCCTAAAAATTTATAGTCAAACTAGCTCTTAAGAACTTAGGATCAGTGGATATATGGGTTAAATGGGTAGTCACTAGTACTTCCTTATGATCTATAATATCATTTCCATGCACATATAGAAAGGGAGTCATGAGATTTATAAAATCCATCATTATTTTTACATCTCAGTCCATAGCACTAATGAAATATGTATTATATTCCATGAAACACTAGAGAACATGAGTCATAATCTTCAATTATTTTACTTTCTTTTTGAAAACTTGTTTCACCAAAAGTAACCTCAAATTTTAAACAAGAAACTTATAATGAGAATTCATCTCAGGCTTGTTGAAAATTATAGACATATAGTACTTGATGGATTTTTTGATTGTATCTCTATCAATATTCATGTCCTTGGAATACTCTTTAACTGACTTGAGTTCATGATCACTATAATGACTTATCTTGCTCAAGGTATTTTGAGGTTGGTATTTCATAGTAATTGAAGTAGTAGCAGTACAAACTTCTTCCCTTAAAACAGATCAGATCCTCTCATCATCAAAAACAGGAGGATGATTAGAGGAACTAGAATCCACTGAAGTAAGATTTTCCACCATCTCTAGTATGTAATATAAAATTGATTTAAATTATTTTTTATATCTTCCATTATAAAATTTAAGGATTCCAACTTACTTGCAAACCATTTATTCTCATTTTCTACTTCATGAATATAATGCATCATCGTTGGTTGAATGTGTTGGATCACCAACTCAAACATGTCTCTTGCATCCTTTTCAATATGTTTTGTATCCAATGTAGGTTGATTTATCAACACCATATAAAAATTAGAATTCATCCTTTCAAAAAGAGAATCTAAATCACCCTTGGTGACTATATCCAACAGAACTGTAGGGAAAATAGGTGGTGCAGTATTTCTATCAGACTTAAACCTCCTTATCTCATTAGAAGAATCAATCAAATAAATCAAAAAACACCTCATGATCCCTTTATTCTAGAATGGCAGGTCCACCCTTATTCGGATAACTTCTAAGGAAAAAATACCCATTCTTCATACATGATATCAATATAACAATTAGAATGCCTACTACAAAACTCAATAATAGGACTTCCATAATTATACACAACCACATCTGGTACAATAGTAGGTTCAATAGATCTATGGGAATCTAAACTTTTTGATGCAATATTTTTCTCAAAACTAGCAGGATCTTCTTCAATATTCTCAATAACTCTCTAATACGAAACTAACTTCTTAATGGAAGTTATAACCATCATTTTCTCATCCAAAAACTCTTCAACAATATTAAATTCCTTAATACCAAGATGACCCTCCAAACATGGGGACTTCTCCCCCTCAAAATATGCTTCTTCTTTTTCTCTATCATATAAGTCCTTATCCTTGACTAAGCTTAGACTTTCCTCATATTTAGAACTAGATTCATGTAGATAAGAAACAAAATTTGAAGGCATTTACACATCCTTTTTTCTAATTCTTACATTTGGACCATTAGGGTTAGAATATTCATAACCATCATCATCATCTCTGTTAACATATAAATTTCCATACTTAGTTCCATCACTACTTCCTTCTCTATTTTTATTGACATTTTTATAGTATTCCTCTTCTTCCTCATCTTCACCATTTCCATTTCCCTAAAAATATTTGTATGTACTTTAAAATTGATCCTCACCAAACACTTCAGTTTCATCCTTATGAATACTTTCTTTTATAAGTTTTTTTATGATATAGAGTCTCATAGGAGGACTAGGAGCTCCATATGTGATAATAGAAGAGTCATGAGGTAGATACCGATCACCTCCCTCATCAACATGAAATTAATATTCCTTAACTATAGGGGATACAACTTATTTATCTTCTTCATCAAAATATTCCAATATTTCATTGGGTTTCAATCTAGTATCAAGAAGGTCCTTAGGTCAGGAAGGACGGTCCATAGTATTTAACACATCATATAGCTTTTCATTATCACCAACCCACTACTCCTTCTATGGGTTCCAATTGATTTTCATCATTCTGCATATTATTCTTGTAATATAAAAACCACCCCAACATTAAAGGGATTATTCATCTTTAGCATCTAAACCATTATATTTTAACATAGAAAAATTTATCATGGGATATATTAAATAATTTTACCTCAAAGTTGGAATGAAAATTTCTATCATATGAAGCATAAAATATCTATAATGTTTTATTTCCTATTCACTTTTCATAATATATAACAAGTACACATAATGATACCTTAATTTATAATAGTATCCCTTTTGTACATAGAATGTGTTGGATAAACTTGAACAGTATCCTTCATTCTCCATTAAATCAGAGGATATAGTCCTTCTTATAGTTTGATCACCTATAAGATAATCCAAATCATCTTCATAATTGAGAAAGTCACTATTATCCAGAATAGTGTATTGATAATCATTGAAATCACCTTTGTGTGGAACTTTTAAACAATCATCCCACCACATTTAAGAAAATGTAATTTTGTGACATTTAACTCGGCTTCTTACCAAGACTTAATTTTATTCTTCAAAACAAAACACCACATATGGGTAAAACTCATATACTAACATCAGATAAAAATTTATCACATTTAAAGATAACCAATCCATCTGTCCTTCGTTCTTTATAACCTGAATCACTAATGACTTTCTTCAAAGCATCCACTTTTCTTGTACTTTCTTCTCGAGTACTAAAACCCTCATTAAGAACTCTGGATTCCCTAGTTCTACCATAGCATAACTACTCATCACCCCTTTTTGTTTCTTTTTAAGAAAAGACTTATCCAGATATAATTCAAAAGGATTCTTCACTCTCTCCATGGAGGTCTTATTAGTTGGCTTAATTGAATGCAAAGGGAAGGTCAAAAGGTCGGGAGAATAAATATTCACAATAGGTTTCAAGGGAAAAGGTGCAAGGAAGGAGGTGAATATTATAATTAAACAATATTTAAATTTTTATTATTTGGGATTTATAAATTTGAAAAACTTGAAATCAAAATAATAAATCAAAATCAAAACATTTAAAACATTTGAATTGAATAATAAATTTAACCATAAAGAAAATAAATCTAATGGTGTAAAAACTATTTGAAATATTGTAATAGGAATATAATATAGTTTCCAACAGTGAGAAAATGAAATGGTGTAAAAAAATTATCAGTTATAAGTTCAGTAATGAGAAGTTGAATGGTGATAATTTCAATAGTGAGAAGTTAAATAGTGATAAGTTCAATGTTGAGAATTTCAATGGTGAGAAGTTCAACTGCGAGAAGTTTAACAAGGAGAAGATCAATGATGATAAGTTCAATGACGAGAAGTATTAGTAGTGAGTAGTAAAATGGTGAGAAATTAATAGCTATGATACATTCACAATGGTGAGATATTCACAACGGTGAGACATTCACAATAGTGACATATTCATAGTGGTGATACATTCACAATGGTGACACATTCACAACAGTGATACTTTCACAATGGTGAAAAGTTCACAATGGTGAGACATTCACAAAGGTGAGTCCTATAGAATTAATCTTAACCTAAATCGATCATACCTAATACATGTTTGATTTAATTCATTATCTCATAATTTAAAGTCTTAGTAAATATTTCAGAAAGCTGATGTTATTTACCAATATATTCATGAGTGATATCACCTTTTTGAAAATAATCTCTCATAAAGTGATGTCGTACATCAATATGTTTTGTTTGATAATGTGACATGGGATTCTTGGAAATATTTATATCACTGTTATTGTCAGAATTTATAGGTAAATGTTGAAATTGATATCTATATTCCTGTGTTTCATCCAAAAAAAATTCACATCAGGTACATGCTTCTATATACTCAACTTTAGAAGTAGATTGTGCAAAAGAATTTTTTTCCTTACTACGCCAAGAAACTAGAAACTTTACTTATAGGTGACATGTTCTATGGGTTCTTTTTCTATATAAATTTTATCCGCCAAAATATAAACCAAAATAACTAACTAAATCAAATTCTTTTCCTCTTGGTTAAAACAATCCTAAATTGGATGTATATATGAGGTATTTGAAAATTATTTCTACAGAATTTAAGTGTGACTCTTGTGGATTTTCACAAAAATGAGAACATATACACACACTAAATATTATGTCAGGTTGGCTAGCCATAAGGTAGGGAAGACTTCCAATCATACCTCTATAATTGGTTTGATCAAATGATTTCTTAGCTTCATAGAGATCTAATTTATAGGTGGTATTCATATGAGTATCACTACACTTAGTGTTATCCACGTTAAAATTTTAAAAATATATTTAGTATATTTACATTGTTCTAAAATGATTCATTCTTAATTTTGAAAATTTTGAAACCCAATAAAGAATTTTAGTTCACCCAATAAACTTGTTTTGTGTTCATTTTGCATTGTTTTTTTAAAACATTGTACATAAATATTTTTCAGAAGATCCAGATATAATATCATCAACATAAATTTTTACAACTAAAACATACTTTGATTTTTTTATAAAAACGGTAGCATCATCTATACTTTTTGAAAATAATTTTGAAATAATAAAGGAGTTGAGCCTATAATGTCAGTCTCTAAGGAATTATTTCAAACCATATTAGGCTTTTGATAATATGAAAATTTGATTTGGAAAATAATAATTTTGAAAACCATGGGGCTATTATAAAAAACATCCTCAAATATATATACATTTAAGAATTCACTTTTGACATACATTTAATAATGATTGAAATATACATGAGTTGTATAGAAAATAATTATTCTAATGGATTCAAGTATAGATATTAGTGAAAAGGTAACTTCATAGACTATTCCTTCTTCTTGATAATAACCTTGTGCAACTAGTATAGCCTTTTTTTTCTTACTATAGTTCTTGATTCATCTACCTTGTTTATAGACGCCCATTTTGTACCTATTGAAAATTTTTCCATGGGTCTATTAAAAAGTTCACATACTTTATTTCTATAAAATTCATTTATCTCTTCCTACATAGAAATTACCCAAATTTCATCAATAATTGCATCATTGATGATCATTGGTTCTAGTTGTGACAATAAGGATTAATGTTCAGCATGATTTCTAAGAGAATATCTACTTTATATACCTCTATCTAGGTCTCCAACTATAGTATATAAATAATGGTACTTAAGGGTTCTAACAAATATAGAAAAATTAGGGTTGGTCACTTCAAGTTCTTATATAGGTTTGGTTTCATGTTCCTGAAATACCTCAGAAATTGATGATTTTTCTTCTTGTTTCACATAAGAATCGGAAGGTTATTAATTTATGTCCAAAGTTCATAAATAATCATCAAGATTTTCTAAAGGGGTATTTGGATCATGCAGATCTGTCTCATAAAATTTTTCATGAACAGATTCCTCCTCATTTTTATCCATTTATTAAAATCTCTTTAGCCTTTATAGGAGGATTAATGACCTAGGAAAATCATTTCATCAAATTTAGAGGAAATATTTTCCAGATTATTCATGGTTTTATGAATAATTAATTTCCAACCCAAAACTCTAAAGTAATTAACCTTAGTCTTTCTAATATTCTAAATATTGTAAGGGGTCTTTTTTGAGATAGGTCTTATTTAAACTCTATTTATTAAATTATAGTTTTTATTCATATCCTCTACATAAAAAATGGATAGGTAATTCTTATACATTTATCATTGTTTGGGTTATATATTGATGTTTTCTATTTATTTTTTCAACAACTCCATTCTGCTAACTGGTCTTATGAGAAAAGATGCCATGATAATATCTATTATTTGATCAAAAATATTAAAATTATTAATTTTAAAAATCATTCCCATGGTCACTTATTAAGAACATAATTATAAGTCCACATAAGATTTCTAAAGATCTAGAATATATGGTAAAGTAAGAAGAAGATTCACTATGGTGAGCTATAAACACCACCCAAGTATACCTAGAAAAGTCATCTACTAGTACATCGATGAAGTGCTTCACATTTAGAATAGAAACTCTAGATGGTCCATATAAATCCAAATTAACCAAATCATGTGGTTAATAAATTGAAACTTATTTAATTTATTTAGAATAAATTTTATATTTTTTCCCTTTTTAAAAGAATTTACAAACTTTTTGGTTTGGGTGCCCCAGTTTAGGTAGATCCCTAACTAACCATTTTTTAATAAGATTATTTTGTGAATAAATATTAAATTGTTGTAGTCTCTTATTCCAAATACAGGATTTATTATTAAAGGAACTAAACCAGATAAAATTTTGAAAAAATAAATAATTAATATTAATAATATAAATATTTTCCTTCATTAAATAATTATAAACTAAAATATCTTTAGAATAAAAAACATTGCATTCATTATTTTTAAATTTAACATGAAAACCATCATCCAAAAATTGTGATATACTATGAGAATTATATTTCAAACCATCAATAAACAGTAATTTGGAAATTAAAACAGAATTTTTGTTATCAATTTGGACAAGATAGATGATTTTCCCTTTAAAATTTCCACCAAAGGAGAAATAAACACCATAAACCTTTATTAAGATCCTGAAACTTGAGTTGTATCCAATCATATTCCTTGAACATCCACTGTCTAAGTTCCATATAATTTTAAAGGATGTCTTCAAGTATATTTCTAAGAAAAAAAATTATAAAAGAAATAATTTTGGTACAAAAATTTTTTTTTGTCTAGATATGGTAATAATCAGTTCTATAGGAGCCCATATTTTCTTAACATGTATATTATAAATAGAGTGTATGTTTCTTGAAATAAAAACCTTATTTGGTCCTTTAGAAAAATAACTAGTATTAAATTTGTTAGATTTAGATTTAGGTAAAAATGTACTATTAACAATTATTCTTTGTCCAGGTTGATATCCTAGACATTTAACATATTTAGGATTAAATTGTTTTCCTAGAATATGAGTAAGTGTTTTTATACCATTTTTTAATCTTTCAAAATCCTTCTTCAGTTTCTCATTAGAAAATTTAATTTTTTTTTATGTTTTAATAGTTTATAATTTTTTTCTTTTTCAAAAAATAAATTAGATTAATATTGGAAGATAAAGCATTCTCTCTTTTAAGAACATTATATTTTTTCTTGAGATCATTAATTTTTTCTTCAATAATTCTGTAATATTCAAACATCTCTTCTTCACACATGTCATCATTAGTTTTTTCATTATTATAAGTATCAGGTTTATTTATAGTATATACATTAGGTTCCTCATAGATATTAGTCATGAAGAACATGTTGGCTCTTCTAGACTTATCTTCGGGATTATTGTACGAGTCACTAGAGTTTTCTTCATAAGAACTCTACATTTCTTTCATGGATTTTTTATTCCTTTAATAATTATCATCATTTTTTGTATTTCCGTTTTGGATAGTCTTTCGTGAAATTTCCTTTTATTTTTCATTCATAATTGGTAGTGTCTTTATCATCCTTCTTCCAATCCTTTTTCTAGATTTCTTTAGTGTCAAGCTTTCCATTATTGTTTGGATTTCTGAAAAATTCCTTCTTTCTATAAAAATTCTAAAATCTTCTAGCTATATAGGATATTTCCTCATCACTATCTAGAGATGGCTCACTATCACTTGAACTTTTATCTTATATAGTTTCCTTTACATTTTCTCTTTTTTTGGATGTGGTAGACTTGAAAACTAATGAATTTATTTTTATCACATCATCCTCCTCTCAGTTGACTTTCAACTCTTATTTATACACCATAATTTTTCTAATTAGTTTCATAAATGGTATTTTTATGATGTCACATTACTCTCTTAAGGAAGAATATTTTCCTATCCAACTTTATGGAAAACATATTTTTAATCTCATAATTTGGTCATTGTTAGACATTAGATTTCCCACCGAGCTCATGGGGTAAAAAATATCATTGAACCTGTGATACATGTAAAAAATTAATTCATCAAAATTCATCTTAAAAGTATCATACTTAATAGTAAATTTATTCAATATCATCACTTTTTAATTCTTTGATAATGCATGAGAAATAGCTAATGTGACCCAAATTTCAATTGCAGTTTTACTAGCAGAAATTATGTTACATTCCTCGGCTCTTAAGGGAAAATACAAGTTATTCTTGTATTTATAATTTTTATTATAGGATAACCTAGTATCATCAACCCAAGTAAATATAGAAGTCCTAGTTAACTCATATTTATCCTCAATAGATAACCAAATCATAAAAACCCATACTTTCTATTTGAATTTTCATTTGATCATCCACTAATCATAATTATTTCCATTGAAAAATGGAGGTCTGATATTAGTAAAAACTTATTTCATATTATTAATTTAAAGAATTAAATTTATAATTAACAAAGATTTAATATCTTTAAAGAATAACTAATATCATAGTTAAAAAGTTTTAAAAAAGATAGATACCAAAGCTTAAACCTCTAATACCAAATATTGGTTAGTGTGAGTACCTTAAGAGGGGGATGAATTGAGTTCCCAATAAAATTTATACTACAAAAAATTTAAAATAAAATCCCCCAATTAATTTAAATTTGACCCGGTTAACCAAAATAGTCGATCGATATAAGACTTGACCTTTTAAAATATTTTTCAAATATTTATTAGGTCTCAGTTAAAACAATATAAAATATTCCTTTATCCATTGAAATCAATTTACTAATTCAAAATCTCATATAAACACTAACCAAGGTAAAATATCAAAAAACAATTATAGGTTAAAATATATTCCTTTTTAAATAATTAGAAAATAAAAAAATAACAATAGAATTTAAATATAATAGGTTCAGTCTCAAGCTAAGATATGGTGCTCACCACTTAGAAATAATTCTCTCCCCTGATGTTTATATAAAATAATCTATTGATCCAAAACTTTGTTTAGGTGTTACAACTGTATGAAAACTTTATAGGCTATACATAGACCACTTCCATATTTTTTTTGTGGTATAGATAAAAAGAATTCACAACCAGACCTCTATGACCACACGTGGTAAAATAGGATTAAAGATAGTGTTGAGAATATATTTGAGTATCTTCTAGTTTAAAGTAGCATACAATGTGTGTGTTTTGAAATATAGAGTAACAAAAATTAATCTTAATGTAAATATAAATTTACAATCATATAATGTAAGAATGTAGAAATAATGATGTTTCTCTATATGATAGTTTCTATAGATTGTAACGCTTGAATGTAGCTTGAAATGAGGCTCGAGTCAAGGTTCTAAATTTTTTAGTGGAACAGAGTGTTGTAAACTCTTCTATTTGACTGTAGGAACTAAAGGTTCATTAATCTCTTCTCTCATAGTAATTTGAAAGTAATATGTAGTAGGAAAGATCTTATGGTTCATGAAATAATGTTCATTTCCCTTTGTGTGTGAATACCTATGTATGTATCAGTTGTTTAGTACTTTTAGTATATGAAAGGGGGGTGATTCTTTGTCTTTTATTAACAGAAGAAACAAAATCATCCTCATGAGAAGAATATGGGATATCCTACATCCTCATACATAGGGCTGACACGTTATTTAAAACATAGCTATTGAGAAATTAAGAAAAAATAATTAAAATATATTTGGGCATTAAATTATATAAAATAGATTTTAGAAACATTTAATTCAAAAAAATAAATAAGATAGTAGAGGTGAGTCTTTATAACGGTGATAGTGTCTGGCGGTGTCTTGATCTGGAGGTGACTCAAAGTCTAATAGTGAGTCTTTGGAATAGTGAAAAAATTTGGTGGTGAGTTAGGATCTAGTGGTATGTTATGATTGTGGAGACTCTTATAAATGGTAGGTGACTTTAACACATATCCAAGTTCTTATTTTGTTAGTAATACATAGGTATCTATGAGACATAGTTTGGTTTTTTCTGATACTTTATCAAATTTCCATCTCAATGGTTTCTCACTGTTGATAGTGATCCATTGTTGGCAGTTAGTGTTTCCAATAACTTATCCAAATTTCCTTACTAATGGTGTCTCATGATGATGTTGGGTTATCCAATACTTAGCCAAGTTTGGATCCCAGTAATGAGACTTCCTTAGCAGTGAGCCTTTCTTGGTGTTGAGACTTCTTTGGTGTTGATATTTTCTTGGGTGGTGGTACATTATTGGCGGTGATTCTTTCCAGTATTAACCATATTTTCTCCACTATAGGTTATAATTTAAAATGCTAATCGAAAACACAAATCTCATTAATAACATACAAAACATAATTTTGTGATCAATAAAACAACAAGGTCAACGCCATCGTTATTATACCAATAATTTCATTATTAGATAAAAATTCACTTTATTGAATTTTGAGGATATTTTTAATGTTCATAATTTAATATAATTATGTCATAAATCCTATATAACATGCTCATATATTAATAATATGTCACTTATAATTAGTAATATTTTCCCAAAAAATATGAACTTTTTAAAAAGACACATTTTCTTTTCATGAAATGTCTTCAAAATTTTCATAATAATCTAATATTTTTTATTAATCATACATAAAACCTTATGAAAAAATTTAAAATTTTTATATGAGAACAAAAAACTCATTAGGGGACATAAAAGTAAAATAATGAAACTTTTTATTCCATCTTAAAACCATGATATCATAAAAAGAGTTTTCCTTTATAAAAATAAACGTTGATATTAAAGGAATTATACATTACGGCCCAATTTTTTCATAAAACGCATTATAATAAATCATAAGGGAAAATCATAATCTAGAGGGTTTTATTAAAAACATGAGAACCAGTGAAAAAATTTATTAAAAAACATACCTTTTACTTAAAAGGGAATAATCCTTCTTTTAAAAAATAATATTATTTTACCATTTGAAATCAAACAATTTATATCAAAACTCGTTAGAAATAATTGAATGTCCATGTAAGTTCCTCGGTAAAACATCTTTATATAACCCATAAAATCCCTTACAATAAGCCTTATAATTATAATACCCATATAGTCGACTCCCAGCATAATTTTCTGAAGAAAATAATCATTACCAAATAAATTGGAGAGTTATATCGGCATAACCTAATTTTAATAAAAGTACAAGGGACCATAAAATGCATGAAACCAATTAAATCTATAATTTCAATCATTTAACTAATAAAAATATTCTTTTTTAAACATATTTAAAACATTTTGGGATATTGATATATCCATTTTCATTAAAAACTTATTTTTAAAACTAAAACAACCCGAATAAATTGAAGAAGGGTTTATCTTTGAAGAAAACATGGAATATTGTAAATTAATATCAATATATAATAATGTTTGTGTTTTTGGGGAAATCATTTTAATCAATACACGTTAAAATAGAACATTCTCTTTCTTTTCTATAAATAATGTCAAATTGTTTCTTATAAAATATGTAAAAAGGTTCCTTTTGAAAACTCTTGAAATAAATTCAACTGAGACTAAAAAAGTTAATTTCTCTCAATTATTTCCATATAAATACATATAAATGTTACTTTTATGAATTTTTTCTAGAATAAAATTATTTATAAAATAAATCTTTCAAACATTTAAAACAATATTTTTAATGTAGTGTCCCTTATATCCATATCATCACGTAATTTCATTATAATCATGAATAATAAAATTATGTTGTTTATTTAAATGATTAATACATATTTTCATGTCTATTATTTTTTTATTTACTATCATATTATATTCAATTACTTAATCATTTATGTTCATCTCATACATTTTGATGATATTCGACACAAATGCCTAAAATGACTTTGGTTGGTTGATTATGATCAAAGTGTTCATTATTTAATCATATATTGAATTATAATAAAAATGAAATAATTATAAATTTTATAAATCATTTATACTTTTAAAACTAACCAAGAAATATGGTTATGAAAAATGAACATTACAATCATAGAGATGGAAGGTTGTACGTATGCATCAGTAACGTTTACATTTTTCAATGATCAGGTTGGAAAGAATGTAAGTGTTATTTTACCCTATATAATAATTATTATATCATAAATATCATATCCTTTCTTTAAATACACTTAAATAATGCATTCATGTTTTGTATTTATGAAAAAAAATCACATTACTTTATAGAGGTTGTAGTCCACACATACGCACGAATATCAACATCAACTCTATGTGGATGTAAAGGTAATAAAATAGATTATATATTACCTTTAAATAAATTTAATTATGTCATTAATATCATATATATTTATATACATTAAATTCTTCATTATAACCATCTGTGATAAGTGGTGATGAAAAATGTATTACATATGTTCTTGAGGCGGTAATCCACCGTACACACGAACGACAATTTAGTTTCCTATTTAAAGGAAGAGGATAATTATATATGTTATTTATTTAAAATAATAAAATATAAGTATATTTAAAATAATTTTGTTATTATT
Organism: Viscum album; assembly: GCA_963277665.1. NCBI lineage: Eukaryota > Viridiplantae > Streptophyta > Magnoliopsida > Santalales > Viscaceae > Viscum > Viscum album. Next base: position 345,957,699 of record OY728156.1, read on the forward strand.
TAATAATTTTAAATATTATTTTAAGGATGTAGAAAAATAAAAAAAAATAAAAACCATTTGGTTAAAGACTACACCTTTTTTTCAGACAACTTTCTTTATTTACACATTAAACCCTCTAAGGGTGGTATTATGACCCAACAAAAAACCTCTAAAATGTGTTGGAATGTTAATAATGGATTTTTGTAGGGATTATCTAAACTAAAAGGATTTTTAAGTGTGAATAAAATAGGATTGGATATTCCCTTTTATAAGAAATGGGAGGGAATTCTTGGAATTTCATAAAGTAATAATTAATATAAATTAATTTTCATGTTAAAATAGAAAAAAATTACAGGATTTAAAGATAATGGGGGTATGAGTCAAAATTAACCCATAAAATGAAATTTTGGCATGTTTAGGGGATGTTTTTACTTTTATAATTTGTTATCTCTTTGATAACCCTTTTTGACAATTACTACGATAACAAAGTTATTACTCTTTAGGGGGAAATATAGTTACAATAAAAGGAAAATTGGCCCATAAATGCACCATATTTGATATTTTAAAATATATTTTAATTACTTGACCAATTACTGGTTTTTTGTGAATTTTAAAACATTTAATAAAATAATTTGTTTTATAAAATATAATTGTTTTCATTTCTTTGGAAATACATAAAATACTATAATATAATATTACTCTAGCTCGGGTAAAATGGTTCCAAAATGATATAGATAAATATATAAGGAAGAAATGGTTTTAATAAATTCATTCATTTAAATTTTTTATATGATTTTATAATAGTGTAAACCTTATCATTTGGATTAATTCCTTGGTTATTAAATTTTAACCTTAACTATAGTAATAACTTTTTAATATTAATGGGTTGTAATTTGAACTATATGTTTAAAATTGGATCATAAATTTTAAATATATGATATTTCTGACCATTTATCATCCTAATTTTCCTTTTTAAATATTTTTATGACTTTAAAGTAATTTAATAAAATAATTAACATAAAATTTCATTAATGTCTTTTTTTACACGATTTATTTAATTTAATTTTTTAAACAACATGATAGAAATGGAATCAAAATATAATCCTTTCACACATCAATAACATGTTATTCTTATATAAAAAAGTAAAAATACAATAATTCATTAATATTAAATTAATTATTATATGTTTCAAATCATTTATTTCATTTCCCAATAAACTGAATAAATACTTTGTAAGCATTGCATAAGTATTTAAGATAATTATTTCCTCACTAAAAATTACAATTAAATTAAAATGGTAAAAAAATTGTTCAAATAATCCTTTTATAACCAAACATATTCTCTATTTATCCCAATTTCAAAAATTTATAGATAATAAAATAAGTAGAATAACATTTTTTACTTTTCTTTTCATAATATAATAGAATGGTCAAAATCATTGAAATATGGCACCAAGTCTCCATATTATTGAAAATGGATATGAATTTCTAAAATCTACTCATCCAATAGGCTAAAGGCATGTTTTTGGGCTATTTTTTAGTCCTTACCTATTTATTTTTAATCTTAATTAACTGATTTACCATAACCATGGTGACAATTATTAAATGTCAGTACTTTTCATAATTATCTAAAATAAGAGAAAAATATTTACCATATTTGGACCTCATGATTCCAAATATAGTATAAGTTTTTCATTATTAAATTTTTTTAAAGTGGCATAAATTTATATAAAATCAAAATGAAAAATTCAATAAAAAACTATTTTTCAAAAAAATACCTTTTAAGTACATAACTTTTTTATACCAAATTCAATAATAAAATTAATTCTAAATAACATAATTGAATTATTTTTCATAAAAAAAACTAATTAAATTTTAAAAATAATCCAAAAAATAATTTTACGTTTAAAATTATTTAAAATAAAATATTTATTTCAATAAAAAAATCTATATCTTGTAAAATTAATTGAAAAAACAATCCTTTAAGGAAAATATCAAAATTTCAACATAATCTAATTTTTATATGATGATTTAAAAAGTATTTCATTTTTATAAAATAAAATCTGTAAAATATCCATAAATTAGTTATAATGTTTTCTCACAAAAAGAAAAAAATCTAAATTTTTTAAGAAATCATATTTTTAAAGAATAAAATGACAATACTAAAAATTAAATGATTAATTAGTAAAAAAATTATCAATACATTTATATTTATTGTGAACTTTTTATATATTTATTAAAAGTTTAATTATATTCATAACTTCTAATTTAATAGCTAGGTTATAATGAACATATTTAAAAAATAATATTTCATGGTTTTTAGGGTTGGTGTTTCTTGTCGTATATACTATAGAACATAGTTTTCTATTTAAAATCAGATGGTGTAACAAGAATAAATGTTTAAAGTTGAAGATAGTGTTCTTAATATCATTGAAACTAATCCTAATAAATGTTTAATTTGATCATTGCGAGATATTTCATAAATAGGAATGTGTCCTTGAGGGAGAAGAAGATTATTTTATAAAATCCATATTTTCTACTAAGGTGTTATACCATCTTGTTACCAAACATGCTTCATTTTAAATTGTTATAAAGAGATTTTAAAGAATTTCTTTATGGGGTTTTCATCATAAATTCCTTTTTATTTTGATACTGTAATTTTCGTTTTAATGATCAGGTAAATCGAGGTCTCTCGATGTTAGAGAAACAGATTTTATCAAATATACTTGATTGAGGGTTCCAATGGATTGGGAAAAAATTGATCATTCTGATCAAGGTATTATTTATCTTGGAATACATACCTTATATATGGTATATAATCATGGATAATATATGTTTAGTTCACATACATCATTAACAATTTTTTATGAAGGTGTATAACTTTCATATGACAGTTTCTATAACTTGTGTCACATCTTTTACAAATGTGTGTTTCACATTATTATACTTTTTTTAAAAATTTCAATTATTATATAGTGAATTTTTAAATAATTTTTATATCTTTTGGTAAAAATTGTATCTTACTATTATTAAATAGTATATATGTACAACTCTTAAACTTATATACTTTCTCAAAAAATACATCCAGAAACATTTTATGTTGAATTTTTATAAACTACAACTTACCCCTACCCCACCCCCAGTAGTATTGTTAATAATATTATGATCTCATGATGACTATATTTTTTTCTATTAATTATTGTATAAACATATCCATTAAAATGTGAGATAAATATTTCCATTGTTACTTCATTATAATTAAAAACATCCCATCACCAAATACTCATGGGTAATTATTCTTGGTGTAGTTACTATCCCACAATCTCCTTTGGTATATACATCATGAAGAAATTTATTATTGTATTTTTTTAATGATTCATTCAATAAAATTATTTACAACATCAACTCATTCAGTTTTTAACCAACCCATTACATTAGGAGGAATATACATTAGTATAAATATCAACATCATCTCAATCAACTTATTGAGTGATCAATACATTACATGATGTCATTTGATTAATCTTAGAATTAAATTATTCCTTTACAAAAAAACTCAAATACAATGGGCCTAAAAACTATCCTTAAGCATATTTTTATTAAAAAATAAATACACATCCATAACTCTTAAATAAATCATCTTCATAAATAGTTCATAACATGACTCCAATTTTAAGGTTATCTAGACACCACACAATAGGTTATAATGGAGTTTGTTAGAATAATCCAACCCTTAGTGTAGTATCATACTAAAAAGAACATGTCTTGATTGATATTAACTCACTAGCTTCACCTTTCATTATTCAATTCCTAAGGTAATTCTACAGTCATCATATTTTTAAAGCTTCAATGACACTTTAATCATCATAAGGTATCTTTCAAAACATTGATGTAAATATAAGGGAAATTTTAATAATCATTGTTTTTGGTTAGAATCATTTTCCTTAATATTTATATTCTTAATGTTACTTTATAAATTTATTTTATGTCCATTCCATTCATTAAAACGTATTTAATTTCATATTAAATTTATTTGTACTTACTTATAAAGGTGGAATGGAAATATTTTTCTCTCGCTTCTTCTATATTTATCATCCAATCTCTTCGTCAATCCTCTTTATTCTTTTGCATTAAATATCTTCTTCTAAAAGTGTTTTTATTCCATTATATTTAAATAAATCAATACATTTTTCTTTCTTTTGAATATATTTATTCATATTTTCATATTTCATAAGAAAAATATAAAATGAAAAAATATTTCATAGAAGTTTTTATATAATTCCTTACCTTTAAAAGATTTTTCTTCCATGTCAATAACATTTTAGGTTGTACGTATTTATGATTTTTATGTTTTATATTTTTCATTAGGAGAATACTTTGATAGAATAATCAACTTTATTTCTTTATATCATCTATTTTTTAAAATTACAAATATTTTTATTTAATATATTTTTTATTTTTTAAATATTCTTTGTTAATTTAACTGTTTTTTAATTTTTCCAGTTCATGTGGAAAACTAATGTTAAGATTTTTTTGATAAGTGGATGTATAATTATATATTACTATAATAATTTGGGTAAAGCTTTATATTTTATGATATTATTATATATATGATATGTCCAATAATCTTTTCTACTATGTTTTGGGAAATTTTCTATTTTACTTGTGTATAGTGGTTTGAGGGTCTTGGAATTTATCCTTAAAATATTCATAAAATATCCATTCAATATGTATGTTTTATATTCTTATATCATGCATGAATTATATGTTTTACTTGACAGTTTTTTGGTTATGATTATTCTGTTATAATTTCTACCCTCATTATGTAAGATATTGGGTTCATGTTTTTATGTACATAAATTTAAAATATTCATATCTATTTTTATCATAGGATCATTTATATATCTTTAATTAAAATTACATATTTTTACACCGTATTAGGGTATTAATAAACCATTTTCATTATATTTATATTTAACCTATATATCCTATTTTTTATTTTTCTTTGAGGGAACCCTATATACATAATTTTATGATAAAAATGTATGCTTTATCATATAATATGAAGGATAAGTTAATAACTCCAATGATACTAAATCTTTGGGTTTTGGGAGCATATTTTTATTATGACTCGAAATAAATGATTCTGTAAAATGATATAAAATATATCTATGTTATGAATGGCCTGTCTTTCTATGGTATATTTAAAATCTGAAATTAAACTGAAAAAATTATTTTACATATCAATACCATGAGATTGAATGTAATAAATCATATAATTCTTTAATATATGAATTTTATTTCCATTGTATTATAGGTTTCCTTTTTAATTGATATTATTGTGTTTCTCCATAATTAAAAATATTTTGAATTGATTTTAAAGTGAAATATTAGGCTCTACTACAAATTATATATCCCTGTGATAAAGTTATAGGATTCCTGTTGGTTCAATCGCTAATATTTTACATTAAAATACATTTTATCCCACTTTTATTTTGTGTGAAATTGTCTTTTTTAACATCATATATGGATAGAGAATACTTGAATTCCCAAATCAATGCCAATTTTAAATACCCCATTCCTAATAAACCAAATTCATTGGTTATATTATAACATTGTAACTAGACATAAGTGATCACGTCCAAAAGGATCTAATAGTTTATTAGTCTTGAAAAATTGATATATACTTGAATTTCACAATTCATTTGATAACATAAAATAAATAACTTTAGTTTCTTTTATAATACTATTATTCCCTTAATAATATCCCTACATATCACTCATAATAAAATTATTAACATCCTATGGAAAGGAAACATAATAAATGTGTGAGCATATATGCTCATTAAGGGTAGGAGTACAGAAGAAGATATCATAAATATATAAGGAATAACCAATATGGAAAGTTAAATAACTAAAAACACATTATAATTAATAAAAAAATGATAATGAACAACATAATGGAATTAATAAATGATGATGAAAGAATGGAGTATAAATAATAACATGATCTTGAAGCTTATCCATGGATATAATAACTAATAACATAATCACATGGAAATCAATATCCAGTCTCATAATAATAGAATTCATAATTTCAAAAATCATTAATATATAATAAATTTGTTATTATAATAAATCTTATAAAAATTGACAAACTCTTACCCAAATATGTAGGATATTTTTTCTTGTGCGACCTACTGATGCATCGGGGGGCTATAGCAGGCCCCGCTCATTAATTTATAAATCAAATTCACTCCTCACTTAAATGAGGGAAAAAATAACAGAAAAATTTATGCTTAAAACTATATTATAAAATTTGAATAATATCCCCAATAAATACACAAAATAACAGTAACTTTTTCATTAGAAACTGGCAAACAAAATGTTAATTATTTCCTCAATCAGTAAAGATAATAAAAAACCATCCAAAGTAATATAGAGAATGGTATCAAAATATTATACCCACATTAAAACTAATCATCAACCATATTGATATATAATAATTAGTGTTTCCTTATAATATATTCCCATTGAATCATATGTAAAATTAGTTCTATTTTTATTTATAAATTGAAATAGCATAATAATACCATTAAAAATATTCTTGTGAAAAATATTATTTTCACTCTGAAAATTACTTATAAAAAATTAAAATTCCCATATAAATAGAAAAAAAATTAAAAATATTTATTGAATATTTTAAACTAATATTAAAAGAAATGACTGGTCATAACAATGGGTAATTTTTTACATTCTATTAAAAAGTATTCCTTTCTCACAGTTTTGAAAAGGGAAAAAGTTCATCATTCAAAAAATGAAAAGAGGATTCCTTTAAATAAATAAAATTAAAACATTGGAAAAAAATTATTAAAAAAATTATTTTTATAATGATAAAAAAATTATAAAAAATTATAAAACATGGATATGGAAGAAAAATAATTTTCAATCGAAGAGAGGAATAATGAAATCATTTCTTAAAAATATTTTCTCAAAAATTTTAATAATATAAGAGAGGAAAATGTAATATTACATGAAAATGTAATTAATAACTAGAGAATAGTAAAATTAATTAGTTTATTAATAGATACATCATAAGATATCATCACAGGAAACATAATCATATACAATCCCAATAAATTATAAGACTGTAAAATATCCCCTTTCCACTTTGGTAATAGTTGAATCATAACCATAATGAAATAAATAACATAAAATAAAAAATTAAGTAAAAATTAATATAAGTAGATTCATGATATAACATATCAATGTGGTATTATATACACAACAAAAAATATATAATTAGTGAATATGTTATATGTCTCATGGTAGATAATGTGAGATGGGAAACCCTTACCTTAGGTTCAACTTCTTCATATGTGAAAGACCCTCCTGTATGATAATTATATATGTATTATAAATATATTATAGAACCATAGTCATAAATATTACTCTTTTTAGTGTTTAATTATATTCTTATATCACCTACTTATTATCAATTATTTGTTAAAATCGTCATTTTAGGTAATATCAAATTCACTTTTCAGATATATTTTGGTTGTGTAGTTTTGGTAATTATAAATTGTTAATTTTTAAATTATATAAAAAATTTAAACCATGATATTAATTTCATATATATTCATTATATATTTATTTATAATATTCTATAAATGTTAGATATAGAAAAATTATTAACACTATTCATCGAGACAGCCAACCATACGTACGCATTAACACATGTTTTCATTTTTTAAGGATGGAAAAAAAAGAAATATAAATAATAATTGAACTTTAAAGAACAATTTTTATATCATATATATTCATTAAGTATATCTCTATTACTATCCTTATCAAAAAAATGAAAAACATATCACATCGCTATGTGGAGGTGGTAATCCGCACATATGCATGAGCTTTTTTATCATCTTCCAATGGATTGGAAGGTAAGAAGATAGTTGAAATATTATAATTTAATAACTAAAATTTATTTATAAATACAATATATATACACTAAATCCATCATTATATCCATAAATGATAGGTAGTGATTCAAAATGAATTATATCACTTCATGAGGGGGTAGTTTGCAATACACACAATTGATAGTTTCATTTCTCATTTGATGGAAGATGGGATGGATATAGGTGATGAAATTAACATAAACACATCTCATTATATGTAATATACCATTTTTCTTTTTTGACATTTTTTATGAATATTTTAATGAGTTAGAGGAAGAAATAAGAGGAAGAAATAAGGTGCAGATTTCTGGTTACGAACTTTACCTCTTCTTTAGAGAACCTCTTTAGGTTTATAACTAAAGCTTCCCCAAAACGGTTTTTTGGTAAAAAAAAGGAAATCTTGGTCATTTTTTGGTATGTTAGGAAGGAAGTTTTGAATGGATATTCTAAAACAAATATATTTTGAAGTGTGGAGAGGATAGGAGATGGTGTGTCCTTTTTTATGTGGGGGAGAGGACACGCAGGGAATTTTTTAAAGTAATAAAATATACCGATGATAAAAGGATAAAAAATGGATCATTATCTATCATTAGATGAGATACTATCTAAATATTTCTAGGATAAATATTTACTGTTTTTACCATTCAATATGAAAAAAAAATGGTTTAACTTGAAACCTATTCTTAATTCTGATGAATCTAAATAGTTAATATTTTTTTTCAAATTCAAAACATAGAATTGGAAGAATTTTATTTAAAATTAAACTTGAAATCATGTCGAAAAAAAATTCAAAGGAAACGGTTTCTTAAGTATATAATGTTTTATATCAAAACTAAACATAAAATTGATTCCAACTACCTAAATTGGATTAATTATAAAATTATTGAACTAATATTAAATTTAATACAATTTAAAATAAAAATGTAACTTCTTAAATTATTTAAATTGAAAAAAAAAGTTTTCAATCAAAATCTATATTTTTTACTATTAATCAAAAAAATTAATTGATTCTAAAAATTCTAAAAAATCACTCTAAGACAATTGGGAAATTATGATTTCAAAAATAAATAAAATTTTCTCAAAAAAATCCAATCATTGAAAAAAACAATTTTCAAATAACTATGCAAAATTTAAGAAAATATTTTTTTGAAATATACAGTTTTTATGAAAAATAGTTACTTTTATTTCAAATGATTTTTTTCATAGAAAATAAATTTATAAAAAAAATCTATTTATACATGTGTAAAAAATATATTTTTAACAATTTAGTTATTTCTCTTTATAGCTTACAATTTAACAGCTAGACAATAGCTGTCACATTAAAAAAACTATTTTAATATTATCTCGTAATTCATTTAACCTCAGTGTTGTGTATGACACAGTTAATATAATAAATACAATTTATTTAAAGTGGAAACTATTTTAAAATATTGGGATGTTATATTCTTCCCCACTTAAATAAATTTTTCCCCCAAAATTATATTTTGGTCATTCTAGTTATATCTTTTTTTGAAAACCCACATCATAAAAATGGTTAAAAAATTTTCTTCTTAATAAGTGACTAAGTGAGGTATTAAAGTGATCTAGAATAACACATAAATAGGTTTCCATGTAGGAAAACATTGGTGGGAATTGAAAATATGGACATTGAAGAAAAATGTAATTCCTAAATAATTATGGAGAGTGATAGAGATCATTGATCACAAGAAAGTGAATAATCAAGAGAAATTTAACTAACATAAAACCATAAACCAATGAGGTGTGAAAAAATATCATTTTATTCATAAATAATAAAGTTAAATATGTATATTTATTAATCAAATATCCTTTTCCTAAATTTGAGGGATTATTTTATTATCATGATAGAGATAACTAGGAAATATACTTAATTAATATCTTTTTATTTCATAAACACAATTTTATCATTTTTTTATTCATTAATAAATTTCCAATTCATTTCTAACTCTATTAAATTAATATCCAAGATTAATTTTTATACCTGAAGTAAGAAATTCACTTTTTATAGATCCATAAAAGAGTAAAATATATTTCCATCTATCTATAAAAATTTTCAAAAACTAAAATGGTTTGTACAAATTATCTAATCTAATATATTATTCTCTTAAACTTCGATAGTAAACCCAAAGATATAATTAATCCATTCCATTAATAATTAACCTTTAAAATCTTCTAAAATACATTGGACCAAATTCAAATCCCTAAATCTGAATGATTTGATTAAACATTTATCCAAAAAAATATATATTATAATATCACATACCAAACATGTGATTAACTTGATTGAATATTATTTTATAACACTCTAATGACTAGAATTATCATACAACCTTAATGAGATAATATGATATTTTTTATATTCCAATAATCCCAAAATACAGTAAACTTCGTAACATTGTCACCGAATCACTGGTTATTTTCAAGGTAACAAATACTATCTCATTTACTTATTCAATGTCTATCTTCTATTTATCTAAAAAACATTATTAACACAAAATACAGAACATATTAAGGGATATATTTCACTTATTCATGTATTCTTCAAAAAATATCACCTTACCACTAAATCATTATTCTTGGTTATCACTGCCATTCAACATATTCATTAAAATAAAAAATAAAAAATTACTTTAGTAATACCCTTATAATATTTTTTATTATTATAACAAGAATATAATTAATAAAATACTTATAAAACATAATTTATTAATCCAAATAAACATGTACTTTATTCAACTTTGACTGTAGTAATAATTTAAGTTTGAACTTGATCCCTTAACTTATACTGGTGTATATTCCCTCAACACTTTGGGAGTTATTTTTAATAGTTCCCCATATCCTTATAGTTGAAACACTGAATATTAATTTTTCTTTTCTTACCATTTAATTTAGGTGCTTAATGTAATTTCTCTCCACACATAAATAAATATCTCATTTCCTTCAACTAAGTGTCAGGGTGTTTCTTTCCACAATTAGAAAATGTTGGAAAATATTTCTTTCTCTTCTTCCCTGTATCCACTTTTTAATCTTCAATATTGTTCTAAAATTTTTAAATATTTAATTTTTCTGAGTTCTCAGCTTCACTTTTCTTATCATTATTTCCTTAAAATACCTAAAACATGTTTACTTATTTCTATATGTTGATAAAACATGGTACTATTCCATCATATGATGATAATGTTTTGGAGACTAGTTCCCTTCGAGGATTTTATTATTCCCATAAAATAAATATTAAATATCTCTATTTATATTTTACATGTAGTCAACACCATTACTTTAAAAAAATAGAATGTTTTAATTATACATAACAACATTTTTATCTTCCTTTTGTCTTACACTCGAGATTTTTCTATCCATATCTACTAATTTTTCATGAGGAAAAAAAATTTCCATGAATTGTACCCTAAAATATGTCCACTTCATGTTTTCTATTTCTTATTAATAATTAGGTTTTTGAATCAATGATCATCATTTATCTATAACCCTCAATAGATGGTAAACTACCAAGAAAACCTTATCCATTTCATTTCCTTCCAAAGTGATAAATATCCTCTCTAAGGAACGTAACCATTTCTTAGAAACAAATGGATACGCAGTCCAATTAAATGTTAGAGTTTAATAATGCGTGAAATGATCTAACATTGTTACACCACATTATGGTTCAGTAGAATATTCCATATGAGAAAGTTTATCGGTCAAAACCTAAGTCAAATAACCCAATATAGTAATAATTAGTTCATCTCTAGCTACAACTCCTACTCTAGATTTATTATCACTCTTAGGAGTGAAATCCCTACATGTATTACATACATTGATATAGTTCCCATTCCTTCTAATAGGATCCATTTATAAACAATGGAATATAATCGAATAGATCATGACATTATGAATCGTAATATAAAGTATAAAGTATAGTGAAAAACTAAACATAAATTGAAAATTCATGAATAACTAATCCCAATATCATAAAATCAGTATCTTAAGGAATATTATCTAGTCATAAAAATATTTTCAAATCCTTTATAATATTTTTCAAGGATAATTTCAATTAACACAAGTATAACCATAGGAATCTCAAACCTGGTATACAACAAGGCCTGTAGCCATGCACTAGGTGATGATTGAGTCAAATCCCAATGAACTATTTTTGCGGTTATTACAATTAGGTAAAACTATTTCAATAAAACATGAACTTTTATTATATATAGATGGATTTTTTTTATGAAATTCACATAATCTTCACCTTTATGAAATAGTTGGATGTTATCCTACATTTAGACTTATCCTTAAATTCAATCATTGGGTTGTATTCTATAATTTATTTTTTCATAAATTGAATTCCTGATATTTCTATAAATATTTCTATTATACAAAATATAAATGCCCCAATGTTAGTAGATTAGAGTCAGTGGTTACTTTATTACATTTTTAATATATACAATAGATCAAATCCCAAAGGATCAGATAGTTTTTTAGTCTTAGAATACAAGTTACATACTTTAATTCTAGAATACATTTGAAAACATAAAATGAGACATTTTATTTTATTTTTTTGAGAGCACAATTATTCCCTTAACCATATCCCTACATATTAGTCATAGTACACATCCTGGAATTCATGAGAAAGGAATCATATGAAATTAGTGACCTCAAATTCTTAGTAAGGGTTTTTCTATAGTAGAATATATTGTAAATACATAAGTAATAACCAATATAGAAAGGTAAATGAGTAAAAATACAAAAAATTTAATAAATAACATGAAAATAAAGAATTATATTGTAGGAATAAATGATGATCATTAAATTATTTATAAATAATCACATGATCTTGAAATATATCCATGGATAGCATAAATAATCACATTATCATAGAGGCATAAATTAATAGTATCATAATTAGGTAATGGATAATATAGGACATCATAACCATAAACTCAAGGCCTTGTTACAAGAAATATTACATAAAAGGTCAAATTATCATCCAAATACCCAAGATAGTTTGTATCATGATACCTACTAATGACTTGAGTGGCTACAACAGGCCCCGCTTGTCACCTACTAAGTCCAATTATTTACACATATTAAAGGGGAGAAACATAATCCCATAAACCTTTGTATTAAAAATATATCAAATGAAATTTTATTAATTTCAAAAAATAAATTAACATAATCAATATAATATTTTTATTGGAAAATACCATAAATAGTGATAATAATTTCACCAATCAATATAAATAATCGTAAACCATCAAGAGTAATATAAATAATGGTATAAAAATAGTAAATACACATTCAAACTAATCATAAACCATCTAGAGAAATATTCAGGATGATATCACTAAAACATATTCACCATATATCATAATTAAATGGAGAGTTACTAGAATTGATAATTAGAAGTACAATATAAATTCCATTAAAAACATTCTTGAGAGAAATATAAATTTTACTTTGAAAAAAAAATTAAAAACTAAATATTTCCATAATATTAGGAAAAAAATTCATTCCAAATAATAATGTAAATAATTAAAAGAAGCTTCAAATAAATTATTGGTATTTATGTAATTTAATTCTGTATATTCCATTAAACAACCTTCATTTTTCACTATTGTAAAAAGGTCAAAAATTTCCTCATTTAGAAAATGACAAGAAGATTATTTTAAAAAAAATTAAAAATTAAAACATGGGTAAAATTATCTATAATAAATTATTTCAATATTTTTCAAAACCTTTTATATGATATTTTTAGAAAAAATGTATAATTTGGAAAAAGAATGTTTGATAGATGAGAGAAATAAATTCGTATTTTCACAAAAAAAATCTCAATAATTTTAAGTACAAAAAATTGTAAAATGGGACTATTACTTAAAATGTTCAGAAAAACCCCAAAGGGGGGTAAAAAAGTGATTTTATTTATAGATATATCATAATATTACATCATCAAAAACTAAATCATAAACAATCCAGATAAACTGTGAGCCTGTAAAATAAACACTTACCGTATTTGTAACTTTTGAATCACAACTCCAATTAAATAAATAACATAAAATGAAGAATTAAATACAATTAAGATAAATTTATACATTATATAAAATATAAAATAGGTATTATATATACCACATAAAATAAAAGGTGGTTAATATGGTATATGTCTCTTGAAAGTAAAAGTGAGTTGAGAAACCCTTACCTCAGGTTATACGTTCGTCATGTGTGTATGAACCTCTTGTATAGTAAATATATATTTATTAAAAATATACTAAAGATTAAAAATCATAAATATCACACATTATATGATATAATTATAGTCTTTTATCACTTTTTATTAACAATTCTTTGTTAAAATCACTATTTCAGGTAATAACTGTTTTTCTTTTCATGCATATTTTGGTTTGGTAAATTTGATATGTGTACTTTGATCACAGTTCCATAATGTTTATAATGTTATACATGATATAAATATAATATATATTAATTATATAATTTTTTATAATATTCCATAAAATTTAGAGATAGAAACATGTCTTACACCATTCATGGAGACGGTAGGCTGTATTTACGCATGAGCACATTTTTTCAATTTTTTTACAGAAAAAATAAAAGAAAGGTAAATAATAATTCCCATTTATGGGAAAAATTTTATATCATATAATATATATATATATAATCTATAATTATTTACATCCATGTAAAAATAAAATGAAAAACATATCACATCACTATCGAGTGGTAAAAATCCATACATTTGCACTAAAGATGTTATTGTTTTCCAACAATTTGGAATGTAGGATTTCATATGTGATAATATAATTTCATAAGTATAACTGCATCATAAATATCATATATATATATATACCTTAAATTCTTCATTATATATATTTGTTAGAGGTTATGATGGAAAATTAATTACATCGGTTCGCGAGGTGGTAGTCTTCCATACAAATATTAAACGATTTCGCTTCCTATTTGAAGAAATATTGGTTGGATATTGGTTATTAAACTTACATAATAACATATCAGTATATTTAAGATACTATTTTATTATTTTATAATATTTTAATAATATTTTTAGGAGTTATAGGAATAAAAAAGGTTAAGATGAATGGTTATGAACTATATCTATTCTTTAGAGAACTTATTTAGCTTTATACCTAGATCCTTCCAAAAAAACGTTTTATGATCAATAAAAGGACTATAGGTCATGGGTAGGTATGTAATAAATTTATTTGGGAAGGTAGTTTCTAAAAAATGGCTATTGAAGTGTGTAGGTGAGAGGGTAGGGGGTTTTCTTTTACAAATGGGAGAGAGGATATAATTAGAATATTTGAAATGAATAAAATATAACAAAATTTTACACATTCCAAAAGAAAAAAAAGGACAATTATAAATCCTTAGATGATAAAATTTCTAAATATGGCCATAAATTTTGAATTAGGCATGTTTCTTGTTCATTTTTACTCTTATCTTCTTAGTTTAACCCCTAGTAAAACCATTTTAACCATAACTGCAATAATTAATTTTTACTATTTGTACTATTCAATATGACCAAAAAATAATTTGACCATATATTAATTATTTTCATTAAAAATTTTGAATCAATTTTGTCAAATTCAATTAACATAATTTTCAATAATTAATTTAAAATTAAACCAAAATTCATGTCAAAAAATTGGGTTTTCAAAGAGAATTTTTTTAAGTATAAAAAGTTTTGTATCAAAAATAAACATAAAATTGATTCCAATGAAAAAAATTGGATTAATTATCATATAATGGAACTAATTTTATTATAAAAATAATATAAAAATGTAACATTATAAATTCATCAAATGAAAATGATGTTTTTAACAAAAACAATATTTTTTATTATTTATTGAAAATTAATATTTTAAGAAAATTCTCAAAATTTCACTGTAATATAATTTTGAAAACATGATTTAAAAAATGAATTCAATTTTTTCAAAAAAAATATAAAAGTTTAAATAATTAATTTTAAAATATTTTCACAGAACATGATGAAACCACTTTTTAGATTAATATAGGCTTTAAGAAAAAACATGGTTTTCATTAAAATGTTTTTTATTTTCATTTATAAAACTTTGATGACAAATAATTTTATTTTATACATATGTAAAGTATAAAATTTTTATAATTTAGGTATTATTATTCATTCCTATCAATTTAACCACAATGATATTGTGGTTACATTAAGTAATTATATTTTTATATCATATCACAGTTTGTTCAAACACAGTGTTTCATGTAATGAAATATATCGAAGAAATAAAATTTATTTAAAGAGTAATATATTATAAAATTATGGGTGTTACACCGAGTATTTCTAAAAATTTCACTACTCAATGTAAATAGTTTTTCTTTTAGGTGTAATTATTTTTATCATACATCCCATGGTTTATAAAAATTTTAAAAAAGTTTTAATTAACAAGGTAAGGGGATATACTTTGAACCTTTAAATATATATATACCAAAAGAATATAATCCTCAAGCATGTTTTCATAATACAAGAATAAAAATATGTTATGGATTCATAATGAATATAATTCATTAAATCCATATATTCATAGGAAATTATTAATCTTATTCATTAAAAATTTCCTTCTATTGAGATAAACTAATATATATTCAATAGAATTTCCCAGTATTTTTACCTCATAGAACAATCATAATCCATGCACTCAGACACTTATGACTCCACTTATTCTTCTCTGTCTATTTATTATAAAAGATAAAAAATCTATAAATAATTAATATTATATTTTCACCTAATTATATAATTATTTTTTATTCCCATACGTAAAACCACATTTCCAACTACAACAGTTATTTGAATTGACTATCATAATCGTAGTTGTGTTATTATTAGATAATATCTTATACTCTGTTGAGACTATATAACCTCAATAGATACTGGGTCATTTTTAAAAATGAATAAATATCCAATAATAATGGTGAATTAATTGAAATATATTATATATAAAATAGGTTAAAATAAATTAAGAAAATCATAGACTTACTAAAATAAATAACAACTATAAAATATTCAGAAAAGACAAACCATTATTATAGAGGCACCATATAAACATTATAAAACCATTTAAAATTTAAATTTAATATTATACATCATATTTTTAATAACATGATTCCCCGATGCACATGATTGGTGTCCAAACCATCAGTCAATACTTGACCTCTAGTGCACCTCCCCATAAGTCGGATGCTACTAACTAGCCGTGAGGGTCTTTGATGTTATCATGTGGAGTTTATACCCCCATATCAGAGAAAAATTCATTTTTAAAAAAATTATTCAAACCAAATAATCATTAGAGTATTATGAGAAAATATAATATAATATTCTATTTCAAATGAAATATAAAATCATAAAATCATAAAAACACACAATTATGATTATATATAATAAATGATCACCCCCCATTCTGATTACTCAAAAAAATAAAAGGGAATAATATACAGAGGCCCCATTACTATCCTTGGTCCTCCTCAACCCATTCTACAACTCTTTGAAATGTATCTTTCTTGATCATTTATCTATGATTATTTTCCCTACCTAGACCTACAATCTTGGAAGTCCACTTAGGGACCTAAGTGTCATTGTCTCTTAAAAAAGGGGTGCATATAACTCATTAGGTAACCACCAATGAGGTCCCAAGTGTAACCCCCCAAGATTTTATGAAAAATATTATTTTCAATGTCTTTTGTTGTACGCTACACCAAAATTAGCTTGTGATATATGCAACACCATATTTTCTTACAGTATACGCAACACTATTATTGGCTTGCGTTACACACAATTTCAAGTTCGTTTTGTAGAAACTATTCTACGCAACTTTATGTATAGATTTTGTTTAATGTATAAATGAAATAAGTTTTGATTATGTTATACGCAACACCAAACAGAGCTTTCACTACACGCAGCCCTGACTTGGCTTTCATTACACGCAATAAAGACCTTCCTCGATAGCATGTGTAGTACGCAATACTGAGTTTCACTAAACGAGATATTATTATAATATTATTATGAACTAGCTGTTATGAATAGTAATACCCACTTTTTGAAATTTTATAAATTTTATCTTTCAAAATGGACTTCATTTTTGGATTCGGAATATCGAAATTATCTTAGGGTGAAATTTTGGTACTTTTCGGATAACTTTCATATTCTGATTAATAGTGAAAATTACTAAATTTTAATTAAAAACAACTTTTTTAATCAAAATAACAAATAGTGATAAATTATTAATTTGAGTGGTTTTAAAGTATATTTAGAATATATTTTTACAATTTAATACAATGTTGTTCATTGGATGTAATTTTACATTTAAACCAGACATAAACAAGTGTCAATCTTTTGATAGTTATTATCTCTTAAAAACACGCTATTTGTTTTGACGACGGAAATTAATTTTTAAATTAATTAATACAAATGATATGTTTTGAATTTGGTAAAATATACATCATTTTTGAATTCATAATATCAAATATATCTTAGGCCTAATTTTTGGTATTTTTCTGGAAACTTTCATTTTTTGATGAATAGTGAAACCACTAAGTGGTTGTTAAAAAACTGAATTTTTCATAAAACTTAATTTTACCGCTTCTGTGAGTGGAATTTTAAAAATCCTAGAGACACGGTTAATATTAAGGACTAAAATTTGGTTCAATGAGATGAAAATAATTTTTGGTGAATAGTAACTTTTTACTTTTTTTTACCACGATTAAAAGTAAATAGGGTAATTAAGGGTAAAAATGTTATTATTATTACTCTAACACATGTCATAATTCTATTGGATAAGTTTAATTCGACCAAAAACAACCTTAGGAATAAAATATGACCATTTAGGTCCACTTGGATTAGATTAATACATTTATTATTAATTTATTTAAAGAAGGGTTAAAATGGTTAAAATCAAGGTTTAATAACTAAAAAAATTTAATATAGGGTTATACATAAGATAAATTCTACTATAAATATTCATTAGAAATATAAAAAGATTTTCTACATAATGTTATTTTATTTATAATTTTTAGACATTAAATAATTTAATTTATTTATGACACAAAGATGATGCAGTAATTATCTTATTAATGAAATATTGTCATAATTGATGTTATAAATACCCAAATAAATGTAATTGGAGACTTTTTATGAATTTAACTAATTTTATAGGTTACTATGACATGTTAGTTTTGATTTAATTAACTTTTTTCGAACTAATAATTCTGTTATAATTTTCACAAAAATCAATTACCAAATAGTGTCAAAATTGACATAAAATAGTTTTTAAAACAAATATTATATTATTAATTGTTATTTTATTCCTAAAAATCTAAGGTTAGGTCAAATAACTTATATAAGGTTATATATATTAATAATAAACAACTTTGGGTTCGTTTGGCTTGTTATAGTAAGTTTATTAACCTTATAGTGTAAGAAAACAAGAAGACATGGTAAAAGAAAAATTATTTAACTTAAAGTTAAATCTAAATGATAAGGTTAAAATAGAAACATAAACTTGTATAAATTATATTGGATAATATTATTTAGACCCATCCCCACCTTAGGTTTGAAATAACTCAATTTAGAGCTATTAAAAACCGAATATGACTTTATAATAAAATAATATTTTTAGTTATTCCAAAGGTGCCCCTCTCCTCCCTTATAAAAGGGCACCTCCTCCCTCTCTTCCTCACACCACTTTAAGCCTTAAATCTCGGCCAAACCCTGCCAAATTCTCTTCTCCACTTACCTAGAAACATCCTAGAGTTCCTGGTCTTATTCAAAGACCAATTTATTTCCCTAAGAGGAGGTCTCAAAGAGGCCCTTCAAAGAAGAGGTAATGTCTGTTACCGAGTCTTTCAACTTTATTTCTTCTTCCACTTCTTCTTATTTAGTTGTTTCATTATCAAGTAATAACATAAGTATCAATCATATACTTATATGTTATATAATTAAGAAACAACCATATTTCCCCATCTATCCATCCTACAGAAAACGAAATCACCGCGCGTGCGTACGTACGGAATACCGTCTCCACGTCGTGGTGTAATCTATTTTCCACCACCACCTTACTTGGATGGGTATATTGGTGAAAGTAATGAATATATATGATTATTGTAAAGTTATATTGATTCTTTAATATTATACATATACATTAATACAATTCCACGATCATGGTAATGATATCATCGCTCGTGCGTACGTACGGAATACCATCTCCACGACGCGATGAGATTCACTTTCCATGATAACCATTCAAGAATGATTATAATGTATATATAATAAGTAATCATGAAATATATTACATAATAATTCTACTGGATTTATGTATATATATATTTATTTCATCTACTTAATTCCATTCAATTCAATAAGGAAACGAAAACAGCGTTCATGCATACGTACGGCCTACCATCTCCATGAACAGTGTATTTCTTTCCATTTATCGATCTATTATATATAGGTATATTCTGAATATATATTATATATAAATCATGTTTTACATTATGGATGTAAGTAATCATGATCTAAGTAATCATATGAATAATTACAAGTTAAAACACGAACGACAAATGAAACGATTTTACCCAAAACGCTACTTTAACATGAATTTACAAAAGATCAGGTAATATAAAGTCATAAGTGAACCATATATGATATAATAACAATTAATATTATTCTTTAATAAGTCAATGAAATTATTTAAATCATTATACAAGAGTTTTGGATACGTACGAAGCATATCGGACCTAAGGTAAGGGATAATGTTGCAATCTCAATTGTTTTCTATCCAAGATTGCTTATACGTAAGTATTTACTGGGGTTATATTTATCATCCATGTCCAAGTTTTATAAAAATGTTTTCATGTATGTTTAAAGTCATTTTTACCCATTTTTTACTTTTACTACATGGTATGTATGGAATCTTTCTTTTACGAGGTACTTTTTGACTTTTCTGGAAAAAGTATGAGAAGAATGTTTTTTTAACTTATACAGCATGAAAGGATTTTTACGGTTTTATAAAGCCTTATGTTCATGATGTTTCCTCCAAAAGATTTCATGAATATTTTAAAAAAATATTTTTCTTTTAAAATTTCATGATGTTTTGTGAAAAGAAATTGATTTTGAAGAATAAAGGATATTTTCCTCAAGAATTCATTTCAAGTGTTTTATCAGAACCATTTTCATCTAAGATGACATTATTTTACATGTGTATGTTTCAAGTATAAAGTCTCTAGGATTTACATGGTTTCACTTTTCTTATTATTAAATGATATCCATTTCTTTTATATGAATTATGTGATGATGGGATGAAGTTTATGAAACCCATTTTATTTATTGGGTTATTATGAATGATGTATATTTATTTTGTGGCACAAGTAAGAATGATTTCATTATGAGATGGGTGGGACCTATATCTCCCTCCAATGTATTGGGTAAAGATTTATATCTCATGAGATAGACATGGCTAGAACGGAAAGTTAAACCGGTTCAATAATATAGGACTGGAACGAGGAGTGAACTCGATTCAGAAAGGGACTTTGTCCACTAAGATGGTCTTGGCACCAATGCTTTGGCTACTATAGAAATCATATCATGTGATTAATGGTTTCCACAATTACATGTTTTATTCCCATGCTAATTTATCATGATTAATGTTTCTTCATGATATATGACTTACGTACTGCCATATTTTATGTCATTGCTCAAGATTTTGATGTTTAGATTTTATGCTCATGTTTTTTTTATATTCAAATGTCTAAGGATTGTTTTTTGTTCTCTATGCTTAGCCTTACTGAGCATTTGAGCTCACCCCTTTTATGTTTTCTTTTCCCCAGGATATAAAGAAAGGTTTTAGGTAAGAAAAAAAAAAGGGAAGATCTTTATGGAAGATGTTGAAGATCTTTCACCATGATTAGAAGTTTATATTCCGAGTTTCCAAAGACACTAAACTATTACGGTCCTTGTGTGTCTGTTTTTGTTATGTATTAAGTATTCCACAAAAGTAATGTAATATCCATGTACGTAAAGATATGGGTCTCTACAGTTGGTATTAGAGGAAAGGTTTAGTTAACCTCTGGAAACTGGGATGCGAAAACTTTAGTGAGATCCCTAGAGATATTTCTAAGGTATGTCTAGGGATGCCCCTAAGGTTAAGTATACGCATAGGTTATAGTCCTAGAATTGTGCTAACGATCTTAGAATTAAACCTAAGATGTTAGATATTAAAGGCACTCCCCCTTTATTATGTTGTTTTCCCTAGCATGATATTTGCCTCTCACACTATTATTTTTGGGTTTTAGACGATGGCTAGAACCCGAAGGAACCGTGTTGATCAATGTAATGGACAATGCAATGATTTTCCTCCTGACCAAACCAATGTCATGGGATATGGAGTGCACAATCTTATTTCTATACTTACACAAGCTATGAATCATTCTGGATTTCAAAATGAGCAGAGAAAGGAGCAACATTCTGTTGAATCTTTCATGAGGCAGCGTCCACCTTCATTCAGTGGGTCTTCTGATCCCTTAGTGGATGAACAATGGATCAGTACTACTGAAAAGATATTTTTCGTTCTACAATGTTCTAAGCATGATAAAGTCATCTTAGCAGTATATCGTTTGGAAGGTGATGCTGGTCAATGGTTTAATCTTATCAAGAATACGAGGCAAAGAGATGAAATTGAGTCCATGGAATGGGACGAGTTCAAGAACTTGTTTTTCAGTAAGTACTTCCCTTGTATTCTTCGAACAAAGATGGAAAATGAGTTTCTTGAGCTTAAGCAGAAGGATGATGAATCTGTTGGTATATACGAAGAGAATTTTACATGACTTGCAAGGTATGCATCTAGCTTTATCATCTAACCTGAAAGTAAAGTTGATCGATTTTTCAGTGGCTTAAAACCAAGTCTTCGAAGGGCATTAGCTATAAGAGACTTCAGTAGCTATGAAGAAATTGTGTGTTGTGCTATCAAGGTAGAACTGTAAGTTGGTGTAACATATCCATCTCATGGTTTTGACAAGAAATGAAATATGGAGTTCAAGGAGAAATCTCAGAACAATGGTGAAAAGAAGATGAATGTTTCTTTATGCTCAAAGTGTGGAAAGAAGCATGGTGGAGATTTCCTAAAAGGTACTAGAAAATGTTTTAAGTGTGGAAAAGAAGGTCATCGAGCAGTTGATTGTCGAAGTAATGGTAAAATGGTTGATAATGATGTGAATAGATAAAAGACTATAGAGAACTCTCCACCAACACTTCAATGCTTCAAGTGCAAGGAAATGGGGAATTATGCTAATAAATGCCCTAATCCACTGGTTAATGATGATCAACATGAGAAACCTCTTAAGGAAAAGGATAAAGGGAAGTATCATGCAATCACTATTTGTGATGTTGAGTATGAAAATGATGTTGTGTAATGATTAAGTGTTTATGTAATGGGATTTCAAAATAGTATCATGGAATCTCATTTATGGTATTGTGAAATTTTGGAATATCTATGTATTGGTTTTCAATAATTATATGGTACCGGTAACCATGAAAAGTTGATTGAAATATTTTTAGAAAGAAGATGAAATGCGCATAATGAAGGGATAAGGAGAGAATAATATGATAGTAATCATGAGCTCATGACTGATACAAAGACTGAGTGATATTATGGTTTGAGTATATAGAATTTTTGGGATTTTGGTGTGTGGAAAGTGTTAAAATTTAACAACATTCATGTTTTCACTAAGGTTCAATGGGTATTCATTCTTCAAGAGAATACATGATTAAGGTATTCACATGTTTGTAATTTGACCAACAAGATATATCTTATGATATATGGGGGATAAATGATGGCATTCACGTGATTGTTATGTGACATTTCAAGTAATCATTTTCTTTATACTATGAGCTTGGACCGAAGTATTTTAGATAAGCCTAAATATTGGAATGGATTATGTTGGACATAAGTTAGTTTGATATTATTGATGGGATGTTATAGTAATGTAGTTTCAGAAAAAGGACAACCTGCAGGACAGGCGACAGCCCACCGCGTCGGACAAGGCTGTGGGAATAGAACCCACAACTGAAGTGCGACTGGCCTTTATCGCCTACCACTGGCCTATATGAAGTCCCTGGTTAGTAGAAACTAGTTTTAATTTATTAATCAGTATGATATATGAAGTATAAGTTCATTTTTGGAATCGTATATGATTAACCTCACCATAGATGTACTTATGTATATTTGATAACTTTTGCTAACCTTTTGTTTGAAAAAAATGGAACGACCCATCATTCTATCACATGATCTGTTAACACTTCACGAATAAAAAAATTCAACTTCATTTATTTAAGAGATGAAGTGGAAATTGTTCAAAGCACAAACAATAGTGATATTGTACCAAAATCAAGCGAGTATTTCTTCTAATTCAAAATTTTCAACTTTAGGGAAATGATATTGAAAACCAAAAATGTTGTCCTAGTGCTCGTATATCCAATGAATCAGATGGTACCTTAGATCATCACAAATTTATGGCTTTTTTATTGATGTCTTTTTCATAGCCATGTTCTCTACCACTCTCCATCAGAACATGATGGTTAGATTTTTCCTCTATATCTATATTTTCACCTATGTTCTCCTATGTGGAAACACAGTGATGAGTTATTTGGGTATCCATTATGTTTATAACATTCCTTTTTTTAAATGAAGTATTAGTGTTCCTTTTTACGATGTGGGTTTCTATGAAAGAAACTCTCGTGTGATAAACCATTTATAACCCCGAATAATTTCGAGGGCGAAATTCATTTTAAGGGGGGTAGAATGTAACACCCCGAGATTTTATGAAAAAATTTCTTTTTAATGTCTTATGTTGTACGCTACACCAAAATTAGCTTGTGATATATGCAACACCATATTTTCTTGCATTATACACAACACTATTCTTGGCTTGCGTTACACACAATTTCAAGTTCGTTTTGTAGAAACTATCCTACGTAACATTATGTATAGATTTTGTTTAATATATAAATGATATAAGTTTTGATTATGTTATACGCAACACCAAACAGAGCTTTCACTACACGCAACCCTGACTTGGCTTACATTACACGCAATAAAGACCTTCCTCGATAGCGTGTGTAGTACGCAATACTGAGTTTCACTAAACGAGATATTATTATCATATTATTATGAACTAGCCATTATGAATAGTAATACCCACTTTTTGAAATTTTATAAATTTTATCTTTCAAAATGGACTTCATTTTTGGATTTGGAATATCAAAATTAGCTTAGGGTGAAATTTTGGTACTTTTCGGATAACTTTCATATTCTGATGAATAGTGAAAATTACTAAATTTTAATTAAAACAACTTTTTTAATCGAAATAATAAATAGTGATATGTTATTAATTTGAGTGGTTTTAAAGTATATTTAGAATATATTTTTACCATTTAATAAAATGTTGGTCATTGGATGTAATTTCACATTTAAACCATACATAAACAAGTGTCAATCTTTTGATA
Source organism: Viscum album (assembly GCA_963277665.1). Lineage (NCBI taxonomy): Eukaryota > Viridiplantae > Streptophyta > Magnoliopsida > Santalales > Viscaceae > Viscum > Viscum album. The sequence continues at coordinate 345,983,199 of OY728156.1, forward strand.
GTTATTATCTCTTAAAAACACGCTATTTGTTTTGACGACGGGAATTAATTTTTAAATTAATTAATGCAACTAATATGTTTTGAATTTGGTAAAATAGACATCATTTTTTAATTCATAATATCAAATATAGCTTAGTCCTAATTTTTGGTATTTTTCTGGAAAACTTTCATTTTTTGATGAATAGTGAAACCACTAAGTGGTAGTTAAAAAACTGAATTTTTCATAAAACTTAATTTTACCGCTTCTATGAGTGGAATTTTGAAAATCCAAGAGACACGATTAATATCAAGGACTACAATGTGGTTCAATGAGATGAAAAAAAAAATTGGTGAATAGTAACTTTTTACTTTTTTTTACCACGGTTAAAAGTAAATAGGGTAATTAAGGGTAAAAATGTTAGTATTATTACTCTAACACATGTCCTAATTCTATTGTATAAGTTTAATTCGACCAAAAACAACCTTAGGAATAAAATATGACCATTTAGGTCCACTTGGATTAGATTAGGACATTTATTATTAATTTATTTAAAGAAGGGTTAAAATGGTTAAAATCAAAGTTTAATAACTAAAACATTTTTAATATAGGGTTATACATAAGATAAATTAAACTATAAATATTCATTAGAAAGATAAAAATATTTCCTAAATGATTTTATTTTATTTATAATTTTTAGACATTAAATAATTTAATTTATTTATGACACAAAGATGATACAGTAATTATCTTATTAATGAAATATTATCATAATTGATGTTATAAATACCCAAATAAATGTAATTTGAGACTTTTTATGAATTTCACTAATTTTATAGGTTAATATGACATGTTAGTTTTGATTTAATTAACTTTTTTCGAACTAATAATTCTGTTATAATTTTCAAAAAAATCATTACCAAATAGTGTCAAAATTGACATAAAATAGTTTTTAAAAAAAATATTATATTATTAATAGTTATTTTATTCCTAAAAATATAAGGTTCGGAAAAATGACTTATATAAGGTTATATATATTAATAATAAACAAATTGGGGTTCTTTTAGCTTGTTATAGTAAGTTTATTAACATTATAGTGTAATAAAACAAGAAGACATGGTAAAAGAAAAATTATTTAACTTAAAGTTAAATCTAAATGATAAGGTTAAAAGAGAAACCTAAACTTGTCTAAATTCTATTGGATGAGAGGATTTAGACCCATCCCCACCTTAGGTTTGAAATAAATAAATTTGGAGCTATTAAAAACCAAATATGACTTTATAATAAAATAATATTTTTAGTTATTCCAAAGGTGCCCCTCTCCTCCCTTATAAAAGGGAACCACCTCCCTCTCTTCCTCACAGCACTTTGAGCCTTCAAGATCTTCCAAACCCTGAAAAATTCTCTTCTCCACTTACCTAGAAACATCCTATAGGTCCGTGTTTTCTTCAAAGACCAATTTTAGTGCCCTAATAGGAGGTCTCAAAGAGGCGCTTCAAAGAAGAGGTAATGTCCGTTACCGATTCTTTCAACTTTATTTCTTCTTCCACTTATTATTCTTTAGTTGTATCATTATAAAGTAATAACATCAGTATCAATAATATAATTATATGTTATTATAAGTATGAAACAACCATATTTCACTATCTATCCATCCTATGGAAAATGAAATCACCACGCGTGCGTACGTACGGAATACCGTCTCCACGTCGTGGTGTAATCTATTTTCCACCACCACCTTACTTGGGTGGGTATATTGGTGAAAGTAATGAATATATATGATTATTGTAAAGTGATATTGATTCTTTAATATTATACATACACTTTAATACAATTACACAATCATGGGAATGATATCATCGCTCGTGCGTACGTACGGAATACCGTCTCCACGACGCGATGAGATTCACTTTCCATGATAACCATTCAAGAATGATTATAAAGTATATATAATAAGTAATCATGAAATATATGACATAATAATTCTACTGTATTTATTTATATATATATTTATGTCATCTACTTAATTCCATTCAATTCAATAAGGAAACGAAAACAGCGTTCATGTGTACGTACGGCCTACTGTCTCCATGAACGGTGTATTTCTTTCCAGTTATCTATCTATTATATATAGGTATATTCTGAATATATATTATATATAAATCATGTTTTACATTCTGGATGTAAGTAATCATAATATAAGTAATCATATGAATAATTACAAGTTAAAACACGAACAACAAATGAAACGATTTTACCCAAAACGCTACTTTAACATGAATTTACAAAAGATCGGGTAATATAAAGTCATAAGTGAACCATATATGATATAATAACAATGAATATGATTCTGTAATAAGTCAATGACATTATTTAAATCATTATACAGGAGGTTTGGATACGTACGAAGCATATCGGACCTAAGGTAAGGGATAATGTTGCAATCTCAATTATTTTCTATCCAAGATTGCTTATACATAAGTATTTACTGGGGTTATATTTATCATCCATGTACAAGTTTTATAAAAAAAATTCATGTATGTTTAAAGTATTTTTTACCCATTTTTTACTTTTACTACATGGTATGTATGGAATCTTTCTTTTAAGAGGTACTTTTTGACTTTTCTGGAAAAAGTATGAGAAGAATGTTTTTTTAACTTATACGGCATGAAAGGATTTTTACGGTTTTATAAAACCTTATTTTCATGAAGATTACTCCAAAAGATTTCGTGAATATTTTAAAAAAATATTTTTCTTTTAAAATTTCATGACTTTTTGTGAAAAGAAATTGATTTTGAAGAAAAAAGGATATTTTCCTCAAAAATTCATTTCAAGTGTTTTATCAAAACCATTTTCATCTAAGATGACATTATTTCACATGTGTATGTTTCAAATATAAAGTCTATATGATTTACATGGTTTCACTTTTCTTATTATGAAATGATATCCATTTCTTTTATATGGATTATGTGATGATGGGATGAAGTTTATGAAACCCATTTTATTTATTGGGTTATTATGAATGATGTATGTTTATTTTGTGGCACAAGTAAGAATGATTTCATTATGATATGGGTGGGACCTATATCTCCCTCCAATGCATTGGGTAAAGATTTATATCTCATGAGATAGACATGGCTAGAATGGAAAGTTAAACTGGTTTAGTAATACAGGACTGGAACGAGGAGTGAACTCGATTCAGAAAGGGACTTTATCCACTAAGATGGTCTTGGCAGCAATGTCTTGGATACTATAGAAATCATATCATGTGATTAATGGTTTCCACAATTACATGTTTTATTCCCATGCTAATTTATCATGATTAATGTTTCTTCATGATCTATGCCTTACGTACTTCCATGTTTTATGTCATTGCTCAAGATTTTTATGTTTATATTTTATGCTCATGTTTTTTTTACATTCAAATGTCTAAGGATTGTTTTATGTTCTCTATGCTTACCCTTACTGAGCATTTGAGCTCACCCCTTTTATGTTTTATTTTCCCCAGGATATAAAGAAAGGTTTTAGGTAATAAAAACGAAAGGGAAGATCTTTCACCATGATTAGAAGATTATATTCCGAGTTTCCAAAGACACTAAACTATTATGGTGCTTGTGTGTCTGTTTTTTTTATGTATTAAGTATTCTGAAAAAGTAATGTAATATCCATGTACATAAATCTATGGGTCTCTACACCAAGAATAAAAATTAATCATATTGTATACACATATTATATTCCTGAAATTAATAATATAATGAATAATTATAAATAAAATATCTACCATCGATCAATAAGATATAAGGTCACGCCTAGTATTGACTAGACCCACTTCAACAAGTTTTAGATATCTCTCAACACATGTCATAACATAGAATATAGTATTAGGTTTTACACCACATCACATGGAATATACTAGGAATTATGAATATGTATAATAGATAAATCATTAGTAAAAACCTAGTAATTCCATATAATCATACTCACAGAATTCAAAAATAAATCAAGGAATTAAATATATGAATACTCATGTAATTATAGATTATAATCTAGGAATTCAATATAAGAATATTAATTTAATCCTAGATAACAGTATAGGCATTCAATGTCATCAGGATCAACAATCATATACTAGAATTAACCAAGGCATAAATATAATAGTAGGCTCATTAGTCATATCCTAGTGAGTATCTTATTCATTCTTTTAGTCAAACGATGAATACTAGGTGATAACCTAGCCACTCTATGAATAAAACTAGTAAAATCTTGAGTATAATTTTAGGTAATTTTTTAATTCTCAAGGTACACTCCTTGGTAATAACTTACACATTCTATATGGATAAAAAGGAAATATACTAGGTGAAAACTTGAAACTCCAACATAAATTCTCTAGGTAAGTGAATAAATCCCATGATATCTCAAATAATCATCATAAAACTATCCACATTAAGCTCACACTATTGATCTTAAAGTTCGAAAGTGACACCATAATTTGACACCATTTTAATCCTAACAATACACCTATCTAGAGTCAATGTAATATTAGGGAACCCACTAGGTTCCCTTATGCCATTCCATATGAAATAACACCTATACTAGCATCTATCACAATATCATCTAATGGGACTATCCCATGACTCAATGTTCATTAAATCCATTTCCATCAACAAAATTGTATCATGGCCTCAATGACCCCAAATGAAATATAATACTATTATTACACTAGAGAGATAAAATAATTCCAATCTCACTTCCCAAAATAACCTAGGTCGGTCCTCACACTCAACTTATCAAAAATATACACTGGGTATACCCGTCCATGTGCTCACATAGTAGTGGGGTGGGAACACTCATCCTAGTCTCTAATCAAGTAGCCCAATGATCTAAAGCATTTTATATTTTTATTACCTACCATGGGTTATAAGGTTACGTAAGATATTTTCCATACCATGCCCATCATTTCTCCATATTTAGAGAAACTACGTCTGAATATCTTAAGGTGCACTATATTCACTAACATCATTTCATTTTATTTACACCCATCAATGTCTATATATATCAAGGAATATATTATATGTTCAAATCCTCATCCATTGAAAATCTAGGAATAAAAATGGTGTTTGATAGTCTGTAGTGTCCCCAAAAACTTGTGTTCATCCACATGCATTTTATTATATTGAAAAAATCATTTAAATAAACATTTTTATCACCCTATTTGGAGAGACAACATATCATATGCATATAAATAAAATTAATTTACCGTATTGGTATTCTAAAGGGACTACCAACCTCAAATATATTTTTTCCCTATAAAAAATATCATCCATCCTCATAGATTCTCATCTATGTTTAATTATCAATATCTCTTGAACATGAGTCCCTTTCTCAATTCATTAAATTATTTATAAAAATTTATAATTAATTATCCAGTTTCATTTGAGTAATTTATAATTTATTTAAATTTTAATTTAAATGGGAATAATATATTAATAACTCAGTGATTTATCCTATCACATCGAAACTATGATCAACCACCAAAATAAGGTCTATAGATTACTCCTAATATAATACTAGGAAAAATTCCTAACACACTACACTATTTTCAATAAAAATATGTTAATTAAATAAAAAAATCCTTGAAAATATAAAAAGAAAACATATAACCATTGATCTGGTATGTAACATAGTGTATAAATATTCTCGGGATTTCCACTACCTATACCAAGAAAATTCCACATTTTATTAGGTTTATACCATTATGATCTTGTGAAATATTCACTCAAATCAATATCAAAGACAATTGAAATAATAAGTTAAATGAGGAGAAAAAATAACTCAAGAATAGGGATGAAGAATCACCATGAATGTGAAATAAATCACACAAAAAACATATATATTGATGTGGTTCAAAGGATAATAAATAAGGGAGGACCCCTAATTTTCATGTAGGAGGGAGAGGATAATAAGGGGAGAAGGGGTTAAAACTATCAAGGTAAAAATGGACTTACCCAAATTATTAATGAAATCAAGGCACCCAAAAGGTTTGGTCTCATGGTTTATAGACCTTTTCAAAAACCATGTTGCTTTTATTTTCCTAATAAATCCCCTTTACATGGATTAGATACATGAATTTATAAACCATTCACTAACCCACAAAAAAAATCAAGTCTACATGGTTTCCCTTAAAATGTACATTGTTTTCCTATAATGATGTACTAGTTGTGAATTATAATGATACATATTCAAAATGAACTAAAACATAAATATATAAGGGGATCATCATGGTTTTCCCTAAACCATGCAACCTAAACCATGCACCAAGAGAAAAATCTTAAAATATCAATACAAAGATCACACCACTCAAGACACATCCTAAGCCTCAATTTCTATCATGAAACATCTCTTTAAGATTCTTCTTCTCTAAAAATTATAATTTAAAACCAAATATTCAAAATGATCCCTACTCCAAAATAGATAATTAAATTTCATTCTAAAATTTTCAACTCTAAATAAGGAATGATGTTTTATATACTCCCCTTTATAGAAATTCTTGTTACTAAGAAGGAATAATGGTCTCTCAACAATCACACTTGACATATCAAATTCATTAAATCATCACTAACTCACTACATTCAACCTAAGAAATAAAAATGGTATTCCACTACACAACTCTAACATCAAGGCATGTTATTCATCATAACCAAATCCATGAATCCCCACAATCATTACAATAATGATATAGAATATACCCACATCATTCTATCATAAGACATGATAGTGTAATCAACCAGCTCATCTATAAACTTACAAAACTCCCCACTATAAGGATCTATACATTATGGATCATTATGATCCATAGTGCTCCAACCATAAAGATCACAAAATAAAGATTCATTCTCATTGGTTCAACAACCCTATAGGGGTGGTTTTTATCTATCCTCACTAAATTTCTTTTAAAAACAACTATTACTCCTCCTCTACCTGGACATTTTAAAAAATATTGGCCATACTCACCAATGCACTATCTCACCTTTTTATTTTGAAACTAGTACACTTAGAGGCATCCCAAGTTTATAAAATAATCTAAACCAAATTTCAAACCAGTCACTTAGTGTAATATCACTATTGGTTTCTACATTGACTAAACTTGTTGTCATACTCCACACACCAGTACTGGATCACCTCTAATCTATCTCACTATTATATCTCATCCAGATTCATCTGAAGCCCAATGAAATTTAATAAACTCCAAAAAACATATCATTTGAATCCCACATTTCATATTCTATACTAAAATAGAAAAAATAATATTTACAAATACTTTAGTGTCTTAAATCCATATCAACTATCTAATTATTGGCCTCATCATTCACATTATCCCACCTATAAATGTGTATTTTTTTGTAACCCATCATCTATCTATTATTGCATGTAATAACTATATGTAGCCATCTTGATCATAACTAAGAATCAAACCAAAATACTAATATCTACCCATTTCATATTCACCATGAATTTCATCCTCAAATCTAATAAAATTTTAAATGAAATGACGGCTTCACACATTAATGGCCAATGGTTATATCCCCACTATCCAGCTTCCCTTGCACCACTCCTAGATAACAAGCTCAATAGGTTCTATAATCACACATTTTTCTCTCATCCCAACCCATGATCATCTAGACTATCCTCCCCTAACACCTTTCATCCATGATATAATCATCATTATAGGGGAAACATTCTCATCAAATCCTTGGGAAACCAATCCCTAAAGGGTTTCATTGAACTGATCAGTCAATGTATCACACACAGATACCCAATAATCAATAATCAATAGTCACTGTACATAACTAGTGTGTTATTATTGACATCATCCAAACCCAATAGGTGTACGATTTCTTAGTATGCATTCTCAAAAACTGACATACTCTCTTATGAGTGGAACGTTGTCCATTCTAGGAAAATGTTCTTAAACTACTAACCATTTTCATAATTCATTTTAATTAATTATATCTAGAAGTACCTTAGTTATTTTCCAACATGAATAACACATCATTCAATCCCTAACCAGTCACTGGATCACCCATCACCATGAAAATATTACAACACCAGAATCATGTTCCAACACATTATCCATCCTAGAGTTAACCATCATGTATCTTGAACTACACATCATTGGTAAACATATTTAATATAAATAGGTCAAAACATTATACCAATAATTCCCATTAAAAATGGTATTAATACCAATGAACCTCATATTCTTTACACTACTACATTCTAAGTCATATCTATTCATATACTAAAAACTTTGTAGTACCTCTTATGTACTCATTTCATAACCAAAAGAACATTCCCATGAATTATATCTCTATTACACTCACATGTTTGAGATAACCCCTCTCCTGGGTTACCCTCACATATATCATAAATCATTTAAAACATAACACCTTACACCCCAACATCCTTATTTGTATCTTAATGTCTCTAGGATCTCCCACCTAAATTAATAATCATCTATCACATAGGTTATAATTCACGAGGCACATCTATTCTATAGTATCAAATATCATAAGTAAATCCACATGAAAAAAACACAGTATAGTGTCCTTACACATAAATATAAATCAATAATAACTTTCCATGTCATCATCTTACTAGGGTAATAATCCACACTAGGAATCTGCAAATGAGACTACCCCTTGAAAGACGATAATCGCATTCATATATATATATATACACACACACTCTATAGAATCATACCATAAACATTTATGTTGATTAAACCATAACCATATGGATCGATTAAGTAAATTTCCAGTATGAATCTTTATGGAAAACATCATATAAATTTTTAATGAAGCCAAAAATAATTGAATCCCATTTTATTTATAGAACTGGTTTTAAAGCATCGAATGCCTTTACTAAACCACTAAAGTCCACATTATATTCATTACATAGAGTTACTATATTTAAATCACCATGTACCATATCTTAGTATAATCCACATAACATCTCATCATAATAAAAAAATCCAACTCAAATAAGTATAAATCTACCAACAAGTTACATTAATAAATACCAAAATAAGATTGTTTTTTGACACATTAAATGATTTAATGCTCATTTTTAGTGATATAAATCACAAAAAAAACATAAATTTCATATTATTGTAATGTACTAAGAATTTTTCATTTTCATATGTCACCTTTAAACTGGAAAAGAACCAAAAACACATAAATCATACTTCCAAAACAAAAGTGTGTCACACTCATTGTGGTAATATAACTATAAACGTTAAAACCAAAATATCATTCCAATATCCATTGTATCATAAGATTTAAATCACAAAAGGTATTAAAGATGTTTTATTATGTGTAATATCACAATACCTAAAACATCCATATTCCCTATATAATATACCTCTGAATAGGAAGACAAAGAAAGAAAAATACTATGACAATACATTGAAATATTCTTCAGTATAGTTAAACTCGACTAGTCTCTATACCATTGGTCACTACTCAACTTATGTAACACATCCCCATACACCAAATGTTTTCAACTAGTAGTGGGGGTATAGTGTGTTACCTCATGGAGAATATACAACAATATGAGAGAAAAACATAGTTAAAATAACCAATAAATGTCTATAAAAATAGTTATCAAAGTATACAAATGGAATAAAAAATAAAATGAGATATCAAATAAAATGTGGAAGTATATAGTCATACATACACATAGTTATACAAGTATATAAAATTTCAACAACCACTGTTCCAATAACACATAAAAAATGATTTAAAAAATAAAATACATTGATTCTCTACAACAACCCATCATCATCTTTAACCAAAAATCAAAATCCATCTAAGGTATCCCACTTGATCATAAAACTTTGAGATTTTACTATACATGGACTTGAAATTGGTGATGTCTACACAATTACCCATGTTTCATGGATTCTTAATAAATTTGTGAGAACAATTTAGTATTGAACCACCAATTGGGTCCCAAAAATAAACAATAAACACAATGTATACACATGTGGTAGGCCTAAAATAAAATTTGCAGTGTATAATCATAAATTAATATCACCATTAATCCTCGTGTTTTATGGAGACACTTGAGATTGACTATACCGACTTTTTATAGTTTTAGATATCTATAATAATTTGGGATGACATTCCATATATTATCAAGCCTAATGCTATATCATAGGTAACATATTAGGCATCCCAAATAAGAATAACAACTGAATCTTAGATCACAACTTAGGAAATATACATATGCATACTAACTGAATCCTAGATAAAAATTTTGGTATTCAATATTAGCATACTTACTGAATATTATATATCACTATAGGCATACTCATTGAATACTAGATAAAAATCTAGGATTTACAATTCATCAGGCTCTAATGTCATATCTTATGTGAAACCATGGAATCAATATAGTAATAAGAGAAAAAACTAGATTCATGTAGCATCCTAAGTACCCATATATGAAAATTTTGAATCCTTGTTGATTCCTTACTGATTCTCTTTATCCATAAGAGTTGAATCCTAGTTATCATCCTATGAATTTTGTAAAGGAACATATCTGAATCCTATTTGATAAGTTGGGAATTTTATATTGACACAATGGTTGGATTCAAGGTTGGCACCTAGGAATTCTATATTAAGGCCTCTATTTTAGTACATCCATCACATGATATACCATATAATTATCTTTACATAAGATAAATTATTCTCAAAACTTTTATATTTTGGATCTAAGGTGACACCCAAAGTCGTCAACCTCTACCTCCTAAAAATACCCCTCTCAATGGTCAACGTAATGTTGTAACACCTACCAGGGTTACATAGACCATACCATAGTATGGAAACCATACATGATTCCCCTTTATCTAACTCATCTCCTAAGATTATCCCATCACTTGAAGGGTATAAATTAATTATAAATCATTATAATCATATCATTGCCTCAATAAAAAATATTATATAGGCACTATAATAGAGATATAACATAATGTCAATCTATCATTCCTAGAAAAACTTAGCAAGAACATGCACCCTACCTATCATAAATCTATTTAGGTATACCTACTCGGGTTATCACATTCTAGTGTGAGTGGAACACTTTCCCAACCCTCTAATATATTATCCCAGACTTTGAATGATCTCAATTATGTCATGAACTACCCCTAGTTCTAAAGTGACACATATTGTTCTCTATACATGTTTTGTTAGTGCTTCCTAGTCAAGAGAACTAAGAAAACTGATCTAAAGCACCATAGTGTCTATAAAATTCATTTCATTTTGTTTAAAACCTTAGGTTTCATACATTTCAAGGAATACATTTTATATTCATGCTCTTGTTTATCAATAGTTGAGGATTCAAGTGTTCAAGGGTCCATCATGGCGCATAATACTTGAATCTATCCATATGTGTTTTATTTTATAGATGAAAATAATTAAAATAAAATGATGAACATATATATATAAAGAATTTATTATAGTGTTATGATCAAGATACTACCTTACTCAAATGGAAACATTCCCTTAAACTAGCATGACCATCATCTCTCAAGCTTGTCTATTTTCAACTAGTCACCACTCGTCAACATAAGGCTATATCTCAATCCAAAAAGACAAATATAATTAATTATCAATTTTTTTAATTAATTATTCAAGACCATTTTAAAAAATCATAATGAGTTTACATTTTAATTTAAATATGAAAAATTTTCTAAATTACTCACTAGTTTATCCCATATCATTGAAACTACATTCAACTAAACACATAAGGTCCAAAGACTACTCTCGACACTATCTCGGGAAAACTTATAGACACAAGCCATCAATTCCTATCCAATTTCACTTAATTAAATAAAACCCATGATAAAAATATAATAATACACACCTCATTTGAACCGGTATGTGATTACATTAAGACATTGTCTTGGAACATCCACTAGCTATTCTGAGAAAAAGACCTATTGTATTTGGATGATTCCACCATGATCTAATGGAATATTGACTAAAAATATCTAGTGTAATCAATTAAAATAAGATTTGAAATGGGGATAAGAAATAATGGAATGATTAGGGGGAGTATTAACATTCATATTAAAGTAATTTCGCCAAAACTATTCTTTATATAGGGGGTTCAAAGGAGAATGAAGGGAGAGATGAACCTTTTTACATAAGTGTAAGGGATAGGAGGAGTATTTGAGATGGGATGAGAACTCATGGAAGAGGGTAGTTACTATATTTTTAATCAAACTTTTTAACCAATAAATTTTGGATGCTTAATTTTTTAAATTGTGTTCCAACTATGTGGTTGGAACAATCCTTATCCACCCATTCAAATGATTTGACCATATGTTTTTTCAATCAGTTCTCCAACACTGAAAACCTCATTGAATTTGAATTACAAGTTTAATATTGTTTATCTAAAACCTTAAAAAACATACACTAACCCCCAATCCAGAGTAAATCTCACATATTTTCCCTTAAAATCTATATAGTTTTCACTAAATCACAAGATATATGTGAATGTTAATCAAGCATGAACAAAATTAACTGAATAATTATTACTTAAGGGGATCTACACAGTTTAACCTAAAAAGTGTATCCAAAAATATGCACCAGGAGAATGGTCCACATGCATCAAATGAAATATCTCATTGCTCACTAGAGCACACAATACACCTATTAAGACTAGATATATATCCAAAAAAACCTCACCTCATTAATCCATTTCAATAAAACTTCTAATATAAAAAGAAATTATCAAAATGTAACCTTCATTAGAATCTAAAAATAATATTAACTCTAAAATTTACAACATAGAAAATGGTATGGTGTTCTAAAACATTGAAATATTATTTCATACATATGAATAATTTTTTACATAATTTAATTATATAGCTTAACCAACTTACAACCCTATTTTTCTACATAAACCATTAGGTTCCCTTTAAAAATTTATTTTTATTATTATTTATTTTACTTTAAACATTTTAATCCATTAAATATAATTTGATAGTATTTTATTTCAATTTTTAAATACTCATATCACTATTATACTCTCTTTTTATTTCTTGATTTACTCTTATATATCTCAATGAAACTGTCACAAAATATGTATTTTCATGGGATTAATATTACACAATAAATATCAATAATTATGCATCTTTATTAAATTATAAAATCTATATTACATAGAGTTATTAAATTGTAACAAAATATTTCAAATTTCACTTTTAAGTTCTATAAAATTCCTTTTTATTTTAATTAAGGATTCAGTACCTCTAAATTCTCATTTAAAAGATTACCCTCATTTTGACCACCATCATGGACCTAGGAATCATATTCATTAATAATTTGTTAACTTTTATCAATAATTAAAAGTAATATAAAAATGGAAACATCTAAATGAAAAATAAAACACATGAATATATCGATTTCTGAATAACCTTTTTAATAGTATCATCATAACCCTGGGGTAACTCATTGAACTACATTTCATGGTCTCAAAAAATATATAGGGATAGGATATGGAATCACTTTCCAAGTTTTGGTGGGATGTCTTGTGATGTTATTTATGTCATCCTTTCTTTTTATTACATAACTTTTCATTATATTTTGCATACAGAGGATCTTTAAAGTCTAGTGTCTTGGAAATCAGGAACATAATACATGAAAAAAACATAAAACATATTTCTAATACACTTATAAGGATTCATAATAGGTTCATTCTAATTAAAATTACTGCATCTCATAACCTGGAGACATACATAAAAGTAAAGGGTGAGCAAAAGGCCCAGTAAGGAAAACAAGGGAATCAGTTTACTTGTGAAATCAATAAAAACTTGATAAAAACATAAAGACATGAGTAATGGAAGTAGAGTCATTTAATAATTAAAATAATGTGAAACATAACATTAATAAATGTCTACAACATTTAATTTAGACATTCATGAACATATCACCAAGGTTCATCCCCAAGGTGTCATAAAATTTACCAAGGTTATTCACCAAGGTATCGTGAAACTTATCATATTTAGAGATTAAATTGTTTACCTAATGAATTGGAGTGATATCAGGGTGCACCCTTAATATGTATTTAGTTTCATGTGATAAACATAGATAATAATAATACATTTCATAAATAACCCAAAAATATTAAAAAAATGGGTTTCACTTCAAAATCGTGACATTTTAAAAGTGCTTAAAAATAAGACCATTATATCATTTATAACCAATGAAAAGGGAGTGAGGGTTATATGTATGTCAATTATAGAATCAAGAATATAATTTTTATGTATTTATGAACACCCATAGAGATGAAATAGGTCTGGGTATTCACATAAATAAGATAAGAGAATTTATTGAGAGAAAGAGAGAGAAATTTTGAGATGAAATTTTTGCAGCATAATGGCTATATAACATGGTTTTAGAAAACAATAAAAAGAGATGGGACAAGAGTAAAACACTAAGAAATAACTTATAATACAATATAGGGATAGAATAAAATATAAATAATAACATGGTATGGATATTTTAATGACATACTACATGGAAAGAAAACTTGAAAGAAAAGAGAAGATGCAATTTCTTTTACGAAAATTTGGTAGCCTAACGGCGTCACTTAAAAATTCAAAAAATCAATTGATGATATTGGAGAGGGTATCTCATAATTTTGAAATTAAATGGACATTAATAAGGATATATAATAACATACCTCCACATAAGAAGATGGAAACTGGAAGACATAACTTAAAGGAAATCATGACTAAAAGAGGAGGGTGAAAGGTTCCCTTACCTTGAAGAGTAACTTCAAAAGCTTGAAGGTCGGGACCTTGGGAGGCTTGAGGGAACCTTGGGACGACTCCTTTGGAGGTAGAAAGACCATATCTTTGTTTAGGATGATTTTGGAATGAAAATAATGATGGAATGGTTTGGTATTTATTGGAAAAGTGAGGGAATAAATTATTAATTTCCAAGGGACACCTCATCAGTGGTATTTGCAAAACCATGGGCTTTACCATGGTATTTACCCATGGTATTGGACACTTGGGACACCTCATAAAATATATTACTATAAACAAGTCGACCAGATTATTTACATCATTATTACATCATCAATGATTTCATTAAACATCCGAAACTCAAAACTGTATTTTTACTATTCACCGAAAAATCAACTATTTATGAAAAATTCCAAAAATTCACTCTAACCTAATATCTATGATTTTAATTTAAAAATAAACTCCATTTTATTAAAATATTTTTTTAAATATTTTTAATTAAATTTTTAAATAAAATCATTATTTATTCTAAAAATACAACTTTAAAACTATAACTCATTTTGTAACACATTAATAAAGTAATCAAGGTCCCATAAAATTATCGTATAAACATAAGAAAATAAATTAACAATTTATGATTAAATTTTATGAAAATAAATTTCAATTTTGAATTATTAAATTAATTATAAAATTGTAAATAAAATATTTATGACATACAAAAATACCAAAACTTGAACTATGATCATTTTTTCACTTTTAAGATGTTTAAAATATATTTATACATTCATGGGTAAAGTTTATATTTTTTTGGTCGATTTAATATTCATTACTATTCATTACTATTCATATGGGTATGTTACTATTCATACTTTACTATTCACTAAAAATTAAGTTGATCTTATTAGACTCTAAATTTCCTACAGAACACAACTGTAGAAGACCATTTTTTGAAAATCAATTCACATTATTAATTATTTAAAGAATACAGAAATATTTTAAAATACCCCCTTTTTTCTAAAATTCATCAATAATATGGAACTTCTATAAATTCATCCTATGTTTATCCAAATATTTCAAATTCACAAATTTTACCATAATAAGAAGTAAAAATTTTATTTATACAAAAGGATTAAAGAAAGTAACTAAGGCTTCATTAAATAACCCCTTATAATGCTTGTATAGAACCTAATTGTAAGGTGTGTTATGGTGATAGAATCTTGGGGTGGCTCGGACAACATTTCCTGGGTGGTGATTTCTATCAACTTGAACTTCTCCCTTAGGTGATTTCGTTCATGCTTCACATGTTGAAGTTCGGCTTGGGCTTGGTCTAGAGAAATGCCCAGTGATGCTACCTCCTTCCCAAGCTCTAACAGATGGTCTTCATATGGCCCGAGTATACTGGATGATGCCATCGACTCTTCTTTCTATTTTAATTAACCAAGATCATCTGAATTTATAAACAATAATTGTAATGTTATGAATTTAGTTTCCAACGGTCATATTGACCAATGTCCATATAATAGTCAAAACCCAACAGTATCATTTAATTATACTCAATTCATTAATTAAAGGATATAGTTTTGTTGAGTATAAAATAAAATAACAAAAAAAAATTAGGAAATAAATATTATTAAAAAGTTCGGGTCGTTGCATTCTTCCCCCCTTAAGAAATTTTGTCCCCAAAATTTTAAATCGTACCCTAAGAAGAGAAAAAGTTTGGGTACTTTTGCCTCATAGACTCCTCTAGTTCCCACGTGGCTTCCTCACATTTTTGGTTCCTCCACAACACCTTAACAAGGTGAGTAGTCTTGTTGCATAGAACTTTGTCTCTATGATCCAAGATCTCTACCGGCTGCTTCTCATGAGAGAGGTCATGTTATAATTGTACCACCTCTGGATTTAGAACATGTGAAGGGCCATGTATGTACTTCCTCAAGAGGGATATGTGGAAGACATCATGAACTTGTGCTAGATTTGGAAGAAGTGAAAGTCGATAGGCCACTGCTCTTACACGATCAAGGATTTTATAGGGGCTAATGTACCTATGTTTGAGCTTCCCTTTCTTCCCAAACCTCATGACTCTCTTCCAAGGTGAAATTAAAATAAATACCTTTTCACCAATATCAAACTCTAAGTCCCTTCGACGGTTGTCGGCATATCTCTTCTGCTGACTTTGAGAAGCCTTAATATGTTGTTGGATGGCATGGACTTTTTTTGTCATCTCTTGCACAAGATTAGTCCCAAGAAGCTTTCTCTCACTAGCTTCATCATAAAAAGTAGGCTTTCTACATCATTTCCCATATATATCTTCATAGGGTTCCATTTTAATGCTCGAGTGGAAGTTGTTTTTGTAAGAGAACTCAACTAAAGGGAGATGTTGATCTCATCCACGTTTAAATTCCATTGAGCAAGTTCTCAGCATATCCTCAAGTGTTTGAATAGTTCTTTTAGATTTTCCATCAGTTTGGAGGTGATAGGCCATACTGAAATTCAATTTAGTGCTCATAGAATGTTGAAGACATCTCCAAAATTTTGATGTGAACCTTGGATCGCGATCAGATACGATAGAAAGTGGAACTCCATGCAGCCTTACCAATTCCTTCACGTAAATCCTAGAAAGTTGATAAAGAGAGAAATCTTCCCGAATGGAGATAAAATGTTCAGTCTTGGTGATACAGTCCACAATAACCCATATCGCATTGTTTCTTTTGGAAGTTCTTGGGAGACCGGTAATGAAGCCAATAGTGATATTGTCCCACTTCCATGCTGGTATGGGTAGTGGTTGTAATACTCCTTTAGAAAGTTTCCACTCCGCCTTCACTTGCAGACATACCAGGCACCTTGAATTGTAGTCAGCAATCTACCTTTTCATATTATCCCACCAATAATGATCATGAAGGTCCCTATACATTTTTTTGCTTCCAGGATGTATAGAGAAAGTAAAGTTATGAGCATCATCCATTATCTCCTTATTTATTTTCAGAGTAGATGGAACACATAGTCTTGTACGAAATTTCAGTACACCTTCTTGATCAATATTGAACTTAGGAAACTTCCCATCCTTCACAGCCTCAAACGTCTTCTGTAACAAAGGATCTTCTTTCTAAGATTTCTTGATCTTATCTAGTAATAACGGTTGGGAAACCATTTGGGTTAGGGTTTATGATGTACCTTCCCTTATAATTCCCATGTCCAGTTTTACTAGGTCATTGATCAAATGATATCTTTGAATCCTCATCATGGAAATAACAACTGGGTCTTTCCTGCTTAATGCATCAGCGACTTTGTTTGCTCTTTTGGGATGATAATGAATTGAAAAATCATAGTCTTTGAGAAGTTCTAACCATCTCCTTTATCTCATGTTCAATTCCTTTTGTGTGAAAATATACTTCAAAATTTGATGGTCTGTGTATATATCACATTTCTCCCCATAAATATAGTGCCTCCATATCTTTAGAGCAAAAACAACCGCAGCCAGCTCCAGATCATGCGTAGGATATTTCTTCTCATGAGTCTTCAATTGTAGAGATGAATAAGAAATTACTTTGTCATTTTGCAAGAGGACGCACCCAAGACCTTTCATAGATGCATCTCTAAAATTAACTAATCCTTCTCCACTTGAGGGAAAAGTTAACACAGGTGCAGTAACCAATCTCTTCTTCAGCTCTTGGAAACTTTCCTCACACTCCTTTTTCCAGATGAACTTGACCCATTTTCAAGTTAACTTGGTTAATGGATTAGAAAGTCATGAAAAGTTTTTCAAAAACCTTATATAATATCCCGCTGTTCCAAGGAAACTACGAATCTCAGTTATTGTTGTAGGTTGAGGCAACTCCTCTACAAATTTTTTCTTTGTAGGGTCAACCATGATTCCTTCATTGGTAACAATGTGCCCTAAGAAAGCAACTTTTTTGTAACCAGAATTCACATTTTCTGAACTTCCCAAAAAGCCTCTCCTTCCATAGAGTTTTCAAAATAACCCTTATATGATCCTCATTCTCCTTGCAACTTTTGGAATATATCAGAATATCATCAATAAAAACTACCAAAAAGTTATCAAGGTAGTCCTTAAATACTCTATTCATCAAATCCATAAAAATAACAGGTGCATTAGTCAATCCAAAAGGAATAACAACAAACTCATAATGCACATATCTTGATCAGAAGGAATTTTTTGAAATATCTTCTTTCTTCACTCTCAATTGATGATAACCATATCAAATATCAATCTTAAAGAAGAATTGATCCCCATGAAGTTGGTCAAATAAGTCATCAATTCTTGGAATAGGGTATTTTTTCTTTACTATGATCCCATTCAGTTCTCAATAATCAATGCATATCTGCATCAATCCATCTTCTTCTTCACAAATAGAACAGGTGCTCTCCAAGGAGACACACTCGGTCGGATAAACCCCTTATCCAAAAGATCTTGGAGTTTTTTTCAATTCCTCCAGCTCCACATTTTCCATCCTATACAGGGTCTTTGATATTGGATGAGATCTAGGTACGAGTTCAATAGAGAACTCTACCTCTCTTTCTGGGGGAGGTCCAGGAAACTTTTCAAGAAATACATCAATGTATTCATGGACGATGGAAACATTTTCTATCTGAAAACTCTCATTTCATTCTTCTTCTTCACTGATCAACTCCATAAGGAAGGATATATGTGTTTCTTATAGACAAAGATCAGGTTGAGATATCTCTCCTTGGAAGATAACTGTAGGTTCTCCATTCAAGACTACTGAGATTTCCTTTCTTCTGTATTTGATCTTAGCATTATACTTTCAGAGCCAGTCCATCCCTAGTATAATGTCGAATTCCAACATGGGAATGACAACTAGATTTCTGGTAAGATTTTGCTCACTAAAGTAAATACTAGAGTTTCTAAATACTGACGATTCTTGTATAATCCCACCAGGGGCTTGAACTGATAACTCTATTTTTAGAAAATCGATGGTTGATTCTAAATTCTTTAAAAACTTGGAGGAAATAAAGGAATGTTTAGAAATAGTATCAAACAACGTACTTTGCTAGCTTTGATAGAACAACAAGAGTAACTTCTACCACATCATTTGGAGATTCAACTTCATCTGTCGTGATAGAAAAAGAACGACCTTGCTCCCTTGGCCTTTGTTGAGGATGATGGTAGTTCCCCTCTACTGCCCTCGGATTTGAACAGTGATTGGAAAAGTGCCCAAGTTTTCCACACTTAAAGAACTGGACATCAGGGAGGGTCTGTACCATCTTCCCCTTTTTGTTCGTGTTTAGAATTTGAGGTTTCACCTCACTAAGACAATTACTTATAATATAGCCTTCTCTCCCACACTTGTAGCATTTCCTGCTCCCGAGCAGGCAGTTCCTTGAATGCTTCTTCCCACATTTATTACATGTAGGACGTTGCACTTTCTTGCCTCCTCTTCCCTAATCAAAGGTCTTCCATAAGCTAGGATCTATTGATATCTTCTTGTCATTAGATTTATAATACCACTGTGTCTCACCAAACTCCAGCTTGACTTTCATCGCACTCCGAACGATCTCCTCAAAGATATCATAGTCTCGGTTGGCTATATTCTTTCACAGATGAGGTCTTAGTTCACCAAATAATCTATCAACCTTACCATTTGGATCCATGAAAATGATAGAGGTGTAACATGAAATCCTTGTGAAGTTCATCTCGTAGCTTCCCACATATTCATTCTCTTTCTACTTCAGCTCGAGAAACTCCTTCTTCGTTATTGTTATCATCGATCAAGGGAAATAATTGTTAAAGAATATCCCTATGAACTCTTCCCACTCCATAGATTCAACTTCCACTCTTGGCCTTTTGTTTTTAATCAGTTCCTACCACTGATCAGCTACTCCCTCTAAGCGATAGACAGCCAGGGTAACCTTCTCTTGTTCAGAACATCGGAGCACAGAAAATAAATTCTCAATAGATTTGATCCATTCTTCAGTGATCAATGGGTCGGTAGATCCACTAAAGGTTGGTAGTTGTTGATGCATAAAGGATTCAACATAAATTTGTTCCCTTCATGGTGATATCGGTCTCTCATCTTGATTCAAGTTATTTCCCATAACTTGAGTTAGTTGATTCATCATTCGCATGAAAGCTTCCATTCCGGATTCCATCAGAGGTCCGTCAGTGCATGATCCATTGCGATCACCATTTACAAGGTTCCTCCAATTTCCCACCAATTTCTAAAAGAATAAAACCTTTGTGAGAAACTTGTTTCATTTACAAATCTTTTAACTATTAAGTATTTTATGTCTTAAAACTTCTTTAAAAAATTGCATTTCTCTATAAATCCTTCATAATGATTCATAAAAAGATTATGATTAACCAAACATATCCCCCGGGAGTGTCATAACCCAGAGTGAAGAAAGGATCATTTTCATGTACCAGGATACCCTAGGTTAAGCCTGAAACTCCTTGTCAGAGTTTTCACTCCTAGGTACCTCTATGCCAGAGCCGCCTTTACCTTCTCATATCCAGATAGGGATGTATTTTCTTGATAAAACACTTACTCAATACTCACCAAAATACCAGGAATTTTTTCTATATTTAAACTTTTCTATAGGATTATTCTAAAAGTTTTCATAGAATAATTTCCATAAATAACTAAACTATCATTTGATACCAACTATGGCATCCCTACTTTTTATTACATAACTTTACATTACATTTTACATACAGAGGATCTTTAAAATCTAGTGTCTTGGAAATCAAAAACATAATACATGAAAAAAATATAAAACATCCTTCTAATTCAATTGTAAGGCTTCATCATAGGTTCATCCTATGTAAAATTATTGAATCTCATAACCCGAAGACATACATCAAAGGAAAGGGTGAGCAGAAGGCCCAGTAAGGAAAACAAGGGAATCAGTTTACTTATGAAATCAATAAGAACTTGATAAAAACATAAAGACATGAGCAATGGAAGAAGAGGAATTTCATAATGAAAATAACTTGAACCATAACATGAATATTTGGCTAAAACATTTAATTTATACATTCATGAACATATCACCAAGGTTCATCCCCAAGGTGTTATAAAAATTACCAAGGTTATTCACCAAGGTATCGTGAAACTTGTCATCTCTAAATATTAAATTATTTACCCAATGCATTGGAGAGATATCAAGGATCTCCCTTAATATTTCTTTATTTTAATGTGATCCACATAGATAATAATCATACATTTCATAAATAACCTAAAGATATTAAAATAAATGGGTTTCACTTCAAAATCGTGACATTTTAAAAGTGCTTAAAAATAAGACCATTATGTCATTTATAACCCATGGAAAGGGAGTGAGGGTTATATGTATGTCAATTCCAGAATCAAGAATATAATTTTTATGTATTTATGAACACCATTAGAGACGAAATAGGTCTAGGTATTCACATAAATAATATAAGATAATTTATTGAGATAAAGGGAGAGAAATTTTGAGATGAAATTTCTACAGCATAACGACTATATAACATGGTTTTAGAAAACAATAAAAGGAGAGTGGACAAGGTTAAACCACTAAAAAATAAATTATAATACATTATATTTATAGAATAAAATATAAATAAGAACATGGTATGGATATTTTAATTACATACCACATGGAAAGGAAACTTGAAAGAAAAGAGAAGATGCAATTTCTTTTACGAAAATTCGGCAGCCTAACGGCGTCACTTAAAAATTAAAAAAATCAATTGATGAGAGTGGAGATGGTATATCATCATTTTTAAATTAAATGTAAATTAATAAGGATATATAAGAACATACCCCCACATAATAAGATGGAAACTGGAAGACATAACTTAAAGGAAATCATGACTAAAATAGGAGGGTGAAAGGTTCCCTTACCTTGAAGAGTAACTTCGAAAGCTTGAAGGTCGAGACCTTGGGAGGCTTGAAGGAACCTTGGGAGGAATATTTTGGAGGTATAATGACCAGAGATTTGTTGAGGAGGATTTTCGAATGAAAATAATGAGGGAATGGCTTGGTATTTATAGGAAAAGTGAGGGAATAAATTATTAATTTCCAAGGGATACCTCATCGGTGGTATTTGCAAAACCATGGGCTTGCCCATGGTATTTTCCCATGGTATTGGCCAATTGGGACACCTAATAACATATATTACTATTTACAAGTCTACCAGATTATTTAAATCATGATTACATCATAAATGATGTCATTAAACACCTGAAACTCAAAACTGTATTTTTACTATTCACCAAAAAATCAACTGTTTCAGAAAAATCCCAAAAATTCACTCTAAACTAATATCGATGCTCTGAATTAAAAAATGAACTCCATTTTATGAAAATAATTTTCTAAATATTTTTAATTTAATTTTTAAATGGAATCATTATTTATTCCAAAAATACAACTTTAAAACTATAACTTATTTTGTAACACCTTAAGAAAGTAATCAAGGTCCCATAAAATTATCGTATAACCATAATACAATAAAGTAAAAATTTATGATTAAATTTTAGGAAAATAAATTTCCATTTTAAATTATTAAATTAATTATAAAATTTTAAATAAAATATTTATTCCATACAAAAATACCAAAACTTAAATTGTGATCATTTTTTCACTTTTAAGATGTCTAAAATGTATTTATACATTCATGGGTGAAGTTTCTTTTTTTTTACTATTCATTACTATTCATACATGTATGTTACTATTCATACTTTACTATTCACCAAAAATTAAGTTGATCTTATTAGACTCTAAATTTTCTAAAGAACACAACTGTAGAAGACCATTTTATGAAAATTAATTCACATTATTAATTATTTAAATAATACATAAATATTTTAAAATACCCCCTTTTTCTAAAATTCATCAATAATATGGAACTTCTATAAATTCATCCTATATTTATCTGGATATTTTAAATTCACAAATTTTACCATAATAAGAAGTAAAAATTTTATTTAAATAAAAGGATTACAAAAAGTAACTAAGGATTCGTTACATATCCACTTATAACACCTGCATAGGACCTAAGTGTAAGTTGTGCTATGGTGATAGAATATTGGGGTGGCTCGGACAACATTTTCTGGGTAGTGATTTCTATCAGCATGAACTTCTCCCTTAGGAAATTTCGTTCAAGCTTCACATGTTGAAGTTCAGTTTGGGCTTGGTCTAGAGAAAAGCCCAGTGATGCTACCTCCTTCCCAAGCTCTGACAGATGGGCTTTATATGGCCCAAGTCTACTGGGTGATTCCATTGACTCTTCTTTCTAAATTAATTAACCAAGATCATTTGAATTTATAAACAACAATTGTAACCTTAAGAATTTAGTTTTCAACGGTCATATTGACCAATGGCCATATAACAGTCGAAACCCAAAAGTCTCATTTAATTATACTCACTTCATTAATTAAAGGATATATTTTTGTTGAGTATAAAATATAATAACACACAAATTTAGGAAATAAATATTATTAAAAAGTTTGGGTCATTACATTATTGAAGAGTGGTAATGTATCACATATGGAATTTCTAATAACTAATGCACTATTTTAATTTTTATAACATCACACAAGTTTAATCCCCCACAATGGTACTAGTGTATTGAAATTCCTTAAATATAATTGTCTATGAAATAGGGTTTTTTGTATTCATGGATATTAAAATGAATTATGGGATTTTTCATAATGAAACTATTTATGATAGATCAGGGTTAGTATCAATAATAAGATATTAATAAATTTATGTTTTCATGTAATTAAAAATAGCATTTCATGTTAATGTTCTTAGTGTGATATACATATAACCAGATTTTTACAAATAGATATAATCTATGTTTCAAAAAAATAATGCATCCATGATCAAATATTGTTAATGAACTATTAATTATTCTATGAACTATTATGTGTCAATAGTTTCACTAGTATCTTATTCCATAAAATCCCATAAAATATTTCCATAAATAATGATACAATCAATGGAAGAAGAAAATTTCATTTTAACAATAATGAAATATAGTTTCTATCGATTAATTCATCATCCTTTACCTCAGTATCAAAATCAGACAGAGAGTTTAATATCTATTAATATAGTGAATACTCTGTTTAGGGATATAAATTATGTAAAATAAGATAAATTATGATAATGAAATAAAATAAAATATATTATTCCCAATTTATATGAAAAAATGGAATATAAATGAAATGAAAATGTGATGAAATTTTAAAGAAATTTGGAAAATGATTTCAAAAGAGTTAAATATAATCTTATATTATAAAATTATACTAAAAACTATATTGTGAGTGTAGAAACATAATATAAATTCATTAATGTTAAAAAATTCAACTAAATATAAAAATATATAAGTAATATATGTTAAAGATGATTAAGAAAAAAAATAAGTTTTTAGATGATTTTCAATATGAAACTAGAGTATATAATTTTCTTTTATAAAAAATGAAAGGTTTGTTCATTCAAAATATCCTATGCCACATTAAAAAATTCAATCCTATTGAATGGAAATAGTGGAACATATTTATAAAAAAATAGGGTTGGATGATTTTCTCCATAATTATATCTTTCTATTTTCTACACATTTTGATTCATAGGTCCTAAGGTTATAGAAATATGTTTATCTACATAGATGATATAATGAATCCTAAGGGTTCCAAAAAAAATCATGTCTGTTATATATCTACAACCAATGTTATAGATAGAAATAAAATGTTATTTTTTATGTCATGATAAGTAATTTACATTCCAATGTTTTGGATTTTAAATAATATATGTCCATCAAAAAATGAAACATAGATGTATAAATTTAAGGGAACTTTTCTCCATTGTGGGCCCACTTCAGTTGTTGTGATCTCATTATTATTCCATTTTGAGATTATCCAACTAGGATCTAAGTATCACTAAGAGAGGGAGGGTGTGAATCATTCATACCATTTTATTTTAAGTTCCCTTCCTTTTGAAAAAACATTTTCATCTAGTTAAATAGTTGTGACATTTTTGTAAAAAAAATCACACATCCACAGGAACATAAGAATTTACAAGGTTCACTACTCAACAAAAGTAGCCATGTCCTTAGTATGGTTTGGAAACAATCCAATACCAGAAAATACACTAGAAAAAAATAATTTTTGGGGGATACAGATAAGTATGATATTCCCATAAACTTTTGTATCACTATGATCAATACAATAGTAAATTCGCTTCAAGTAAAACGAAATGATGAAATACAATTTCATGTAAAAAGTTAAGAAACATTCACAAGCTGCATCAAAACAAGTTATTGTAATCCCTTCACAAAATTATCAAAAATAAACATCAAAATAAATATTTACTTTTCTACCTAGTATAAGGTAAGAACATCTCTGGACATCATAATGATACTTAGTTCGATGCTCAGCCTAATTCCTTAGTCTGATTTTTTAGTCTGTAAATATAACTCTACTATAATACTAATGAAAAAAATTTGAACTATTTATATCTAAATATAGAAACCTTGGTCGTAATCCCCAGCCTGATGACCAAGTCTATTCTGAGAATCTCTAAATAAAATCTACCTTACTCTACTTCTTCAATCCATAAAACTTCCTCAGGAATGCTCAATTTTGAAACTTCTTCCCTCTATAAACTTTAAGTTCATTTCTTTATTTCCTTACCTGTGAAAAGTATAAGTGTCATAAATAATAATTTACTCTTATCCTTTTATAGGTGAAAAAATTTTGTTTTAATAAAAAATATGAAAAAATTTAAATCATAACAAAATTTCTTAAAACTTCAAATTTACCTTATATTTTGAATATATCTTTGACTTCTTCAGTGATTCTTAACTCTTTCATTTTCTTCTTGAACCTTATAAAATCTTCTCACGACATCAACACACATATGAATTTATTTATTTATATGGATTCTAATTACCACTAATATTTTATCATTACAATTAAGAAATATTAACATCATTAGATTCTCCATTACGTTTCTCCATACCAATTATAGTATATGAAAAACAAGGATCTTCACATTACGATTCTCAAAACCAACTTAAAGAAACACTCATTCTCATGCTTTGTACCAACTTTGAGATATGACACATTTAAACCATTATTACATAAACATAGTTTCTAATTCACTAAACATCAGTATCCTTTCATTTTCTATAAACATAGTTGCAGCTTCTAAAGATTTCAGTACTTCTTAGAAACACTTCAACATCGAATTCAAGTCTTTAATGAACATTTTTTCTAAAATATTCTAACATCAAGATCCCCTTGACAAAACATTTAAAAAATATTTAAAAAGTTCTCATTTTTATTCATTTACTTATACTGATGATCTTTCATCTGGTGAAGTTTACTTTCCAATGACTTTTGACCAAATTGATAAATACATTTTAGAGTTCTTCTTTCATTCTTGACCCAAAAGGCAGAGAGACAAAATAATTCAACCTAATGATATGGATGAATGTTTTGTTGATCAGTCTATAAATTTATTATATGAATCAGTCCAAAAAACACCCCTTATTTTCTTTTTAAATGGTCCAAAAAAACTTCCAATACAAATTATTTTTCCTTTGATTGATTGGTGTAAAACAACATCTGATGGACCGGTATTAGTAGCTTCAGCTTTTGAAACTTCTTTTATTTCCTGATTATGGTATATGATAAATTATTTTTATGAATATTTTTATCTTGTGGATTATTGTTATAACTAAAAATTATAATATTAATATACCTATATTTAAAACAAAACTTTACATCTTTTAAACAAATTCTACATTTGGTGCTCCCACGCCGATAATCTGAGACTGAAAAACTTTGGCTTCACAAACTTTCTTCTTCAGGTAACTTATCATTATATCATTACTTCTTCGTGATATTAAGAAAATTTTAACATTGACATAGAATAATATAACATAAATTGGAAAGTATTGTAACTTCTCATCCTTTTCATCATCTTCATTCTTTCCAAAAAAACTTCAATCCGATTGGAAACACATGTTCTCCAACTTTCCTTCCTAATCCCTATATCAAAAGTATCTCATACAATTTATGAATTTTCATAATTGATCAAATAGAAATGCATCATCTACTTTACATTGTAAAGTATTATAACTTAAAATAATTTATAGAATCTTCTATCCTTCAAACCGAACTTCAATTTGATTAGCATTAATTGTTGTCACCCTTTCCTTAATAAGGATTTTACCATAAGTTTTTCAGCAAACTTATGAATTTTTTTAATTGACCAAATATTAAAGCATTATCTTATTTTCATCAGAGCTTGGTAGAATCCAATACACTTCCTTATTATGATCAAAACTTTTATTTTAGACCCATGGTGAGTATGATGAACCTATTCTACCAGAAAAACATCTTCCCAATCAGATGTAATTTCTTAAGCATTTTTCATCTGATCATCTTATTAAAATAGTGAGTCTGGTCACTAAATTTTAAAAAGTGCGGTGATTTATTTCTATTTTGAAATTTACTTGAAAAAAATACAATTCTTTTAACACAAAATTGTTTTATCCTCAAAAAACAACTTCAATCAATCGTGGTCCAAATAATCTACCCCTTTGTATTTTTTTTCAACCAAGGTTCATTAATCACTAAACTTTATAACCTCAAACAATGGATTAGTTATTAATAATTCTAATACTATGTGTTCTAACTCATTGTATGAAAAAATAATTATTAATATCAAAACCATGATTTCAAAAATTAGTGACTCATAGAATATCTCCATCTTTCCATCACATATTTCTTTACTTCTTCACTTCTTGATTTAACTTCATCAAATTTCCTATCAAAAAAATTTCCTACAACTACTCTAACAAACTATTAGAATAGTTCACACATATACATGTTGAGTTCACAGCATACCCACACCCCCCTATATACCTTATTCCTTAAAAGGTATAGCACATATAAATGGTTATATTTATGAAACAACTCCCTCTTTAAAAAACTATCCAAATACAAGATAATATAGGGGGAAAACATTCCTTAACCTTGATGAGAAAGAGGTTGTATTTGCACGTTCAACCTTAGTTTATAAAAATATTCCTTCAGTAAAGGTTTTGTGGAAATTTAATTAACTTTCACTTATGTAGAAACATAATCTAGTTTCAATTAATTATTATTTACATTATCTTTGATGAATTGTTATTTTATATAAAAATATTTTGAATATGAATGTTGTACTGGATTTCTGGTAAGATTGATGGTACTTTTATTATCGCATCCTAAGAGCAAGGGAAACTTTACTTCAACAAGTATGTATTCCAACTACATCTTCATCCACATAAGTTGAGTTACATATTGAAATTATAGAAATATAATAATATTTAGTCAGGCTAAGAGTTACTGAATTTTGTTTCTATCATCAACATTTCCTACCCAATGAGAATCTGAATACCCAAACAGGTCAATAATTTCTGAGATGACATACCTGATTATGAAATTTTTTATTCCTTTGATATATCTAGGAATTCATTTTCTAGTCAATGGATTTTATTGTTTTAAAGAAAAAAAATCATACAAATAAGGTGATAGTAAAAATTATTTCAGGTCTCAAGGTGCTCATATAAGACAAACATTAAATTGGATTCCAAAGCTATTTATATTCAACATAATTCCTTCCCCTTATTTAGAAAACTTGGTTCCCACTGAGATTAGTTCGGAAATTAGTTTTGAATTTTTCTTTTCAAACATATAAATAATTTTTTTAGCATACATTTCTTGAGAAAGAAAAATATTTTTCTTATTTTGTGATATTTTAACACAAGAGATTATTTCACCACACCCAGGATAGACATCTCTAAAAACATTTTCATCTCTTCAGAATATTTTATAGGTTATTTCATAATTCAAAGCAAATGTAATTTCATTAACATAAATAATTTCAAAGAGGTAAAATCCTAACTTTATTTAATGTATAGATTACTGTCAACTTTTCCTTTCTTAAAAATATTCTTTCATAAGAAGGATTAAATTTTTGAATAACATTCCCTTGGAGTTTGTTTTATCCCATACAAGGATTTCATTATCTTTCACACATAAGTTGTTAGGATGGTATGTGACTGAGTATGATATACTCTATAATACCAAACATAGGATCGAAATAATAATGAGATTCTTAGATACAATAGGGGGGTGAATTGTACCTTTTAAAAATCCCCTTAGGAAATTTTTAGGATGGTTATATTTAACAAAGTTAAACAAGATAATTCACAATACCTCTATAAGTTCTAATCACTTGATAAATTCTGGAATACTGATTCTGAAAATGAAACTTAATAAAGGTTACAAAGATTAAGATTCAACCTTAAAGCATATAGAATCTAACTAAATTAGAGTACAAGTAAGGAAGTATAATAAAGTTATACTTTCCTTAACAATACAAAATGTAGCGAAAAAACTTGTAATAAAAACAAGTAACAAGTAATAAGTCTTCTAACCCAAAGATAAGAGTATCCAACAAACTTGGATAAAGGTCCCTTGATTTATACTTTCAAGAAATTATGTCTTACCCACACCAGGTTAAGCCCTCGATACGAAGATAGGAGTCTGTCTTGCTATCCCCGCAAGCCCTCAACTATCAGGTAGTCGGCACCTCTATCTTCCTCAGCAAGGAAGCCCTCAACTTCAAGGTGTTGTAACCTCTGTCTTCCTATCCCCGGAAGCCCTCTACTATACACAAAAATAATCGGAGTCGCACGAAGAAAATATTCACAAGACAAAGTTTGAACAAGCTGTTCAAACTTTCTGCATGAAGCTTGTGAGTTGATAAGAGCCTCTCTCTTTAGAAATCACTTCAGGAAGTTCTGATCACCAAAATTCCAAAAGTTGTGTCTTCTTTTAAAATGAGCTCTTATTTATAGGCAAAGCTCCAACAGACAGCTCCCTCCTCCAACGGTCATATTTCTCCTTGAATTTCAGAGGGACCTGTACACGTGTCACTCAACCAATGGTTAGTAAATAACTGAAAGCACGACATTGTTTTCTAATGAAATAATTGTAAGCATAAGTAAAATTGAAGTTCAGAATGTAAGAAAATAAAAGTTCGGAGTCTAACAAAAATGTAATTCGAAGTCTATAATAAAGAGATATTCAGATTCTGTTTTTTAGGAATTCAAAATCTAAATTCTGTAGAAATCTGGAGTCTAAATTTCAAGGAAATTCGGAGTCTGGTTTCACCAGTATTCAGAACTAGAACTAACAAAGTTCGGAGTCA
The DNA here is from genome assembly GCA_963277665.1 of Viscum album. Taxonomy (NCBI): domain Eukaryota; kingdom Viridiplantae; phylum Streptophyta; class Magnoliopsida; order Santalales; family Viscaceae; genus Viscum; species Viscum album. Next base: position 346,014,222 of record OY728156.1, read on the forward strand.
GAGTTCATGGGAATTCAGAGTCAGAATTCATAAGACTTCGGAGTCTGAATTTGGAGAACTCGGAGTTAGAACTTATATATGTTCGTAATTAGAATTCGGAGTCAAACTACATGAGAGGTCGTATCCATAATTCAGAGTCGATCTACATGATAGTTCGTATCCAGAATTTGGAGTGGAACTTCATGAGAGTTTGTACTCGTAATTTAGAGTGGAACTTCATGAGAGTTCATATCCAGAATTCAGAATGAAACTTCATGAGAGTTTATATCCAGAATTCAGAATGGAACTTCATTAGAGTTCATATCCATAATTTGGAATGGAACTTCATTAGAGTTCGTATCCATAATTTGGAGTGGAATTTCATTAGAGTTCATATCCATAATTCGGATCCTAAAACAGAATGCTTCATATCTAAGTATTATATGATTCCGAGGTTTTAGATATGAATCTGATTTTTCACTTAAGAAAAATATTGATATGAACAATGAAAACAAGGTAGGGGTAAATTCCTTTGGGAATAAAATTTTCCTTATAGAAGTAAAATATAGATTTTCTTAAGTATAATGTTTTTGTGATTTTCAAAATAAGAAGGAATGGAAAATTCATAAGGAAAACCTTATTGACTCAACAATATCCCCCTTTTTGTAAAGCACAAACAACCTTTTGAAAAAGAATATAAGGACTTAGAAAAAAATTTCTTTAGAGTTTGAAATTAAAACTTATCTCCCTTTGTTCATAGATGATGGTTAATACAACTAACTCCCCCTTAGGCTTTCAAACTCTAAGGATTTTATTCTGGATTTCTAAAATGGAGTTTTCATTATCATGGGAATTAAAAGCTTCGTAATTAGAAACTCCTCCTTACTTAAGAATAGTTCTTAACTTAGAAATTTTTCTTCTCCCTTTTAGATTTTTCCTTCTCCCCCCTTTTGAGTAGTTCTTTTTCCTTCTCCCCCTTTGTGATTTTCAAAAAGAATTTAAGGGAATGGAAAAGAAATAAAGTACTTGAAACATTAGTATATAATAACACAAGATACAAACAACTAGAGATTTCATTACAATTGAAAGAATTTTTACAAGGAAATACATTACAACAAAAAATCGGATTGGTCTATTTGTCTTCCTTTTACTTGGGGATTAACTTCTTCAACAGGGTTTTCAGCTTCTTCAAGTATTTCTAGTCCTCCTCAGCTTGTTTTTTTAAGGCTTTAATCCTTTCTTCTTGAGACTTCAGAGCCTTAGACTATGCCTTAAGAATTTCATCCTACTTCACAAGCTTCTCTTCAATCTCAATCGGGATATCTCTTTCCCCTTTCTTGTTTTGAGCAACTGAGTTAAGCTTCCCATTCAGATCCCTCACCTGTTGATTCTGAGAATTTTTCTCAAGGGTCAGCTTATCCTGAAGATTCTTCATCTTGGAATCCTCGGTGTCAAAAGATTCTTTTACATTATTCTGAAATTGATCAAGCTCTTCCATGTCATCATCAATTTTCTTTGACCATAGAGTCATTTTTCTGCAAGATTTTCTATGAACATCATAATTAATGAGAAAATTTATATGCTCAACCTCAATCTTCACACACTTATCCATCGCCATGGATACAGATTCTGATTTCTGATTTAGTCTGTGTTGAAGCATCTGGAATCTGGAGTCTATGGTTGGAAAGATTGGAATTGTATCCACCAATTTCTTTAAAGACTCAACAACAAAATCATGTCCCAGTGCTGATGATTCTGAATCAGACACCTTGCTCGGGGTTGTTCTTCTTCAATTTCCACCAACTTTCTTTTAGAAGAGCCACCAACATGCTTCTTCCTTATGATATCTTTTGTTGGGGTTTCCATAATCACTTGCTTACCCTTATCAACTTCTGGAATGGGTTCCTCATCAGGAGATTATTCCTCACTTTCAGATAGTTGAACTATCTTGTCTTCATCAGGTTTCTCCTTCTCTGCTCCTTCTTCAAGAAAGTGCTTCTCATAGCTTTCTTCCTCAGATAATTCATTTTCTTTCTCTTCTTCTTTTTCTTCATCTTTCTTACCTTCTTCCTCACCTCCCTTTCCTGGAGTGACAAGCTTTGAGGACTCAGCCTCAGATGTTCGGAGTGGTAATTTTTCTGATGGATTTGTCTTTTCTTGATATTCCTCAACTTGTTTAATCAAGTCATCTAGATCACCACTATCTTCTTCTACTTCTTCTTCTTCTACTTCTTCCTCCTGTTCTTCTACTCTTTTAACAACTTCTTTTGATTTAGGTTTTTCCGGAGTGAAGTAGTTCTTTCCAGGGGTATCTGGTAATGTTTGGACAAAAAAAATTTCTGGTACGGGAATCTTCTCAGAAGCTACTTTTGTGTCTCTCAAAAGGGATTATACAATTCAGCTCCAGACATCTTCTTCTTCATCTTCTTCTCTTTTTATAACTTCTCAAGGTAATCAGCAGTCTTCTCTCTTAAGGATTTAGATTCAGCAGGTTCCAATCCGAACTGAGGTTCCCCTTATTTCCTCTTTTCCTTATCTTCCCTCCACTTTGCAGCTACCTTATTTGGATATGCTTTCTGTTTCTTCAGTTTGGGAGGTGAGGATTGAGTTTCCTTAGATTTAGGGGTCTTGTCTTCAGCCACCACTTCTTTCGATTTTCTCTTCTTACCAACCTTCTTCACTGGTTCATCTTTCTCTACATTTTCCAGAATGACTTCTGCCTCTTCCTCTGGAAGATCATAAAACTCACCTGACTGTTTTGAAAAACTGACTTTCATCCTCTTTAAGGTTTCATCACTAATTAGCATCACCTTATAATTCCTCAACTTAGAAGTGCAAGCAAGCTTAAAAGAATCAATACACTGAATAATAATCTTGGAGAGAATAGCAGGATACATAATAATTTGAGCTTTTAAAGTTCCATTCTTGATGTTCTAAACTATAATAAGAATGTGCCTCATCAGATTGATCTTTCTTAGATTTACCAAGAAATCCAAGATATAAATATCACTTTTCTTTAGGTTATCCTTATCACCTCTTCTTAGAATGAAAAACCCTTGAACCCATAACTGCAGAATTCGGTTTTTGGTGGAGAGATGGGCAATATTTTCTGTTTTATCATCTTTGAGTCCAAGGAATTTCATTGCCTTTACTTTTCTGAAACTTCCTTGCACATTTGGTAGCTTATGTGAACAAAATTCAGCTTCACCATCATATGATAATCCCACCAAGATTGCATCCTTGGTGTAATAGAGCTTGTAAGACTTGCCATAACTCTTAAAGGAGAATTTTTCTCTACCATCTTCTTCATAGAATGAAACAGACTCATAAAATTATACAAGAAAATCCGTATAAACAACATCCTGGTCCTTTTCCTTTGATATGAAGAAATCTTCCCACCCATTTAGATTGATATTCTTAGTAATAATAGAATAATACTTACTAAAAAAGTTTTGATGGACCAACCTTTCTCTATAGACTAACCAAATTGAGATTGGCTTTATGGTAGACATATCTTGGGAAGTGGCTTCTACAGACATTCGGAATGGAGGAGCACTGAAAGATTTGAAACGGGCTTTAAGAAATAAGGTAGAGTTTCGACACATGAGGGCTTTTAAATCGATGTGGGACAGCATTAGGGGTCCCCTTTTTATAGGCAGAGGAGGTGACCTTTCATCTTCCTAAACCAATCTAACAGTTTAAAAAACTCACTGATCTTATCTGAAAGTTGAAAACATGCCCGCAAAAAAATCTTGAATCCAATATTTTGAGGTTTTCACAAAAACAATTGGATTTAAGAAGAAATGAATCCAAAAAATTTTAAAAACAAAGAAAACTACCAGCAAGTAAAAGTGACTACAAAAACTTAAGTAAGGAAATCATACCTTTCAGATTGGCTAGGAATTTTATTCATAATAGGTGATATTCTTCTTGAATAAAATTTAACTACGAAAAAATTACTACGAAAAACTCACTATGAAAAAATTAAAGATGAAAAGTTTATTGAAAAAACTTTGAGTACCAAAACTCTAGTACGAAAAGTATGAGTACGAAAATTCCCATTACGAAAATTCTCATTATGAAAATTCTCATTAAGAAAATTCTCCTTACAAAAATTCTCATTATGAAAATTTCCAGTACGAAAACTTCATTACAAAAATTTCCAGTATGAAAAGTTCATTATGAAAATTTTCAATACGAAAAGTTCATTACGAAAATTTTCATTACGAAAACTTACATTCCGAAAATTTTCATTCTGAAAAATTCGAAAAACTTTATTATAAGAAACTTGAAAAACTTCATTACGAAAGACAAAAATAATTCATTATGAAAAATTTGAAAAACTTCATAACAGATGTACTCCCCCTATAAAAAGAAGTTTATTACTATAAGGAGAATGGTTTAACAAGAAGTTAATCAAGGAATATTACCTTACGGTTATCATTCCTAACTTTTGTTTAATGTATTCAAATCTATCAGAGGGTAAAGATTTTGTGAAAATATCAGCAAGTTGATCTTGTGTTCCGATAAATTGAAGAATGATATCTCCTTTTAGTGTGTGATCTCTAAGGAAGTGATGCCTAATATCTATGTGTTTTTCACGAGAGTGATGTGCATGGTTTTTACTAAGGGAAATGGCACTTGTGTTATCACACAAAATTTGAGTCTTAGTAAAACTCAAGCCATAGTTTGTGAGTGTGTGTTGCATCCACAACACTTGAGCACAACAACTTCTAGCTGCTATATATTCAGCTTTAGCAGTGAAGAGTGCTACTGAGTGTTGCTTCTTTCAAGACCAAGAAACTAATGAATATCCTAAGAAATGACAAGTTCTGGACGTACTCTTTCTATCCATTCTACATCCACCAGAGGCAGCATCTGAAAAACTCTTTAAAACAAAATCATTTCCAGAAGTATAAAAGAGTCCTAAATCCATGGTTCCTTTTAAGTAGCGAAATATTCTTTTCACTGCCTTTAAATGAGATTCCTTAGGATTGGATTGATATCTTGCACATAATCATACTGAAAACATAAAGTATGGATGACTATCTGTCAAGTATAGTAATCTTCCTATCATACCTCTAAAAGATGTTTGATGTACTGGTTTCCCAGCTTCATCAAGATCAAGTGTGTTTGAGGTACCGATGGGAGTACTAATACTTTTAGTGTTGTCATATCTATACTTTTTAAGAAGATATTTAATATACTTATGTTGGGATATGTAGATTCCTTCTGGTTTTTGAGAAATTTGAAAACTAAGGAAAAATGTTAACTCATCCATCATACTCATTTCAAACTCATATTTCATTAGATCTGCAAAAGAATCAATTGGAGATTGCTAAGTTGAACCAAATATAATGTCATCAACATAAATTTTAATAATAAAAACATTTTTATTATCTTTATTTACAAAAAGGGTTGGATCTACATTTCCCTTAACATAGTTATTTTGAAGCAGAAATCATGTAAGTCTATCATACCAAGCTCGAGGGGCTTGTTTAAGGCCATATAAAGCTTTGGTAAGTCTAAAAACATGATCATGGTGTTTTATGTCTTCAAATCCAGGAGTTTGTTCAATAAAAACATCCTCTTGAACATAAACATTAAGGAAAGCACATTTCACATCCATTTGAAAAAGCTTGAAATTGAAGAATGCTATAAAGGCAAGTAAAATACGAATAGATTCAAGTCTAGCTACTAGAGCATGGGTTTCTTCATAGTCTATTCCTTCTTATTGATTATAATATTTAGTAACCAATCTAGCTTTATTTCTAATGATGACTCCATTTTCATCACACTTATTTCTGAAGACCCATTTTGCTCCAATAACAGAAGTTTCCTTAGGTCTTTCAACCAAGGTCCAGACTTTATTCCTTTTGAATTCATTTAGTTCATCTTGCATGGCTTTAATCCAGTCATCATCACCTAAAGCTTCATCAGTTCTTTTTGGTTCCAATTGGGAAAATGAATGCTAGATGATCTATTTCATTTCTTAAGGAACTTCTAGTCCTTACAGGTTTATTTACATCACCAATGATACTATCACTGGGATGATTCTTAAGAAACGACTGGTTTGGGTTTTGTAAAACTTGTTCATCAATATAGGGTAGGAAATCTTCTGGGGTAAATGTTTCAGAAGTATCTTCTTGAACATTTTCCTTATCAGAATGATTTTCTATTAAAGGTTGATAATCAGTTTTTGAAAACACATCCGAAGATGTAGGTTAGGGTTGTTTAAAAACAAAAGGATCAGTTTCATCAAATTTGACATGTACTGTTTCTTCAACAGTACAAGTGTTTTTGTTAAAAACTCTATAAGCCTTATAAGTTGTGGAGTAGCCTAAGAAAATCCCTTCATTAGATTTTGGTGTGAATTTGTATAAATTATCTTTAGTATTCAGAAGGAATACCTTGCATCCAAAAACCTTAAAGTAGGAAAGTCTAGGTTTTCTACCATTCCATAACTCATAAAGAGTTTTATTAAGAAAAGGTCTTATCAAAACTCGATTTATAGTATAACAAGAAGTACTTACTGCTTCTGACCAAAAAAAATTAGCTATAGAACACTCACTCAACATGGTTCTAGTGATCTCTTGAAGAATTCTAATTCTTCTTTCAACAACACCATTTTTTTTTAGGTGTTCTGGGTGATAAGAAGTTGTGAGTAATACCTTTTCTACTACAAAAAGTTTCAAAATCAGAATTTTGAAATTCTCGTCCATGATCACTGTGAATAGTTTCCAATGAAAGGTTTTTCTCATTTTTGACTTGGGATCTAAAACTTTTGAAATAAGAAAAAGCTTTAAACTTCTTTGCTAGAAAATAGACCCACATAAATCTAGTGTAATAATCAACTAAGACAAATACATAGTACTTGCCCCCAATAATTCCAGTTTGTGTTGGACCAAAAAGATCCATATGCACCAACTGTAGTGCATCAGTTGTTGATACTTCACCGATTGATTTAAAACTTGATTTTTGTTTCTTTCCATATTGACATGGTTCACAAAATTTTGAAGAATCAAATCTAAGCTCCAGTAAATCCTTAACTAAACCTTTCTTAGAGAGTTTTCATAAGTTCATAAGGTTACAGTTTCTTAACCTTCTATGCCATAACCAATAATGATCTTCCATTTCACTAAGGAAAGATAATTCTTGGATCCTAAGGTCTTCTAAGTTTAGTGTGTAAACATTATCTTGCATATTGTCAGAAAGAATAAACTCTTCCTTGTAATTGTGTACTAAGCACTTATCATTCCTAAAATTCACAAGTTAGCCTTCATCACATAATTGGCTTATGCTGATGAGGTTGTTCTTAAGACCTTTAACAAATAAAACATTTGAAATCAAAGTTTTTTTTAGAAGAACAATGTTACATATACCAATAATTTCTCCCTGAGCATTATCTTCAAAAGTTACTTTTCCTCCTTTCGTCTTGATAATCTTTTCGAAATAGTCTTTATTACCAGTCATATGCCGGTAACATCCATTATCCATGTACCAAGTATTGTTGTTGTTACTTTCCCTATTTTCCTGAAAATTAGAAAAAGTTAGGTTTTTGGAATCCAAACTTGCTTGGATCCGGAAATCTCAGAAAGTAAAATTTTGGGTACCCACATCTTCTTAGAAAAATAATCCTTATGAAATCCTAAAGATTGGGTTTTGTTTAAGGAAAAATTCTTTGCCTAGTGACCACCACAATGACATTTAGTACAGAATGGGGCACTTTGAGGAACAAAGTAGTTATTACTAAAAATTGGTTTAGAACTTGTGTAACCAAAACCAGAAGTATTCCTATGAGGTCTAATTTTTGAATACATTTTATCAAAATTTTCCTTACCTAGGGTAAAATTTTACAAACACTTCCTCAAAGAAAATATTTCAGATTTGAGTTTTATAACAAGGTTCTTGTCTTCAAAAACATTTGAACTAGATCTAGGCTTGAAAACATTTTTCTTAGAAATTACGTTTTCTTGATCTTTTGAAAGTTTATTCTTCTCAGAACTTACTTCCTCAAGATTTTTTGAAATACTTTCAAAATCAGTATTTTTTTATCAAGATATTTAGAAAGATATGATATTTCCTTAGTAAGAATATTATTCCTAGAATTTTCCTTATCAAGTTTCTTCATGAGTTTTGAATTCTCATTTTCAAGAAGTTTGGAAAACCTAGAAACTTCTTCATAGGTAGGTATAGAATTATCTTCATCAGAAGAGGATTCTTCATCCGAAGAGTTATAATATTTACTATCATTAGAATTTAGAGAAATATTGATCAATGATTCAGAATTGTGTACCTTAGCTATAAAGAAATGGTTATCAATAGGTATTCTGGCTATAAGACCAAGATTCTTCTGTCCAGATGATTCATAATTCGAAGATTCATCAAAAGAGTCGCCACTACTGGCACTCCAAGTGTCATTGGATTTCAGAAATTTCTTAGCTTTGGACTTGTAATACTTCTTTCTATTCCTTTTAGAATGCCTCTCTTTTCTTTATTTTCTCTTAAGCATAGGGAAATCAGGTCTTATGTGTCCAGATATCTTAAATTCATAGCATGTAACTTAATAATCTTTCTTATCTTTCCTTTCCTTATTCTTATACTTGGATTAGAAATTTATCTGTCCAGCTATCGTGTTCATCCTTCGATCAAGATTTTCTAATTCATTTTCTAAGACTTCACTCTCACTAGATTCGGATTGGATAACAACCTTCTTAGATTTGGATCTAGTAACTCTCTCAAGAGTCTTAGCTTTCATGTGATTTGAAGTAGTAGTAAAAGAAACACTACCATTTCCATTCTTCTTCTTCACAATATCAGTATCTCTCTTCATCCTAGTCTCATGTTGAAGAAGAGTTCCAAACAGCTCATTAAGGGTAATCTGAGTAACCTTTCTATTATCATCAATTGTAGTCATTTTAGATTCCCACTCATTTGGAATGATGTCGATGATCTTTTCAACAAGGGCTTCATCATCTAGAACTTTTTTACCCATTGATTGTAAACTATTCACAATAGTCATGAATCTTTGTTGTAATTTTCATATGGGTTCACCATAAGGAAAACTAAAACCATGATATTCATCTCTAAGCATGGCTCTTCTTGTCTCAATTACTTTGGAAGTTCCAAAGTGAGTAACTTCTAGTTTCTTCCATATATAAATTGATTCTTCACAAGAAGAAATTTGGCTATATATATTTCTAGTCATTGAACAAAGTAAAGTATTGCATACCTTATAGTTCAGTTGGTATTCATGCTTTTCTTGATTTGTAAAGGCACTTACTTATTTATCAGGAATTTTGTATCCACCAGTAAGAATAACAAAATTTTCAACCCCAGTGTTGATAATGAAGATCTTCATATGATCTCTCCAATATTCGTAATCATTACCATCAAATATTGGTGGTCTGGTTGGATTTAGGTTATCTATGGAACCAACATTTATGCCTGCCATTCTTAAAAGAAACTTTGGCACACAAACTTGTTAGAAGTATAAATTTTTAAATAAGAGAAAATATTCTAAGCAAGAAAAAATTGTATCTCTAAGCAAAAATAATCAATCTGAACTATGATTCTGAAAAATAGATTCTGAAAAGTATAAATCCGGAAATGTGAATCTGAAAATATGAATTTGAATGTTCAATACGAGAAATATCTTCTGAATCTAGTCGTGATATTAATTCAGATGGAACCAATTTCTCTGATACCAATTGTTAGGATGGTATATTACTAAGTATGATATACTCTATAAAACCAAACGTAGGATCGAAATAAGAATGAGATTCTCAGATACAAGAGGGGGTTGAATTGTACCTTTTAAAAATTCCCTTAGGAAATTTTTAGGATGGTTATGGTTAACAAAGTTAAACAAGATAATTCAAAATACCTCTATAAGTTCTAATCACTTGCTAAATTCAGGAATAGTGATTCTGAAAATGAAACTTAACAAAGGTCACAAAGATTAAGATTCTACCTTAAAGCGTATAGAATATAACTAAATCAGAGTACAAGTAAGGAAGTATAAGAAAGTTATACTTTCCTTAACAATATAAAATGCAACGGAAAAACGTGTAACAAAAACAAGTAACAAGTAATAAGTCTTTTAACCCAAAGAGAAGGTTATCCAACAACCTTGGATAAAGGTCCCTTGATTTATACTTTCAAGAAAGTCTGTCTTACCCACACTAGGGTAATCCCTCGATACGAAGATCGGAGTCTGTCTTTATATCCCCGCAAGCCCTCAACTATTAGGTAGTCGGCACCTCTATCTTCCTTAGCAAGTAATCCCTCAACTTCAAGGTGTTGTAACCTCTGTCTTCCTATCCCCGGAAGACCTCGATTGTACACAGCAACAATCAGAGTCGTAAGAAGAAAATCTGCACAAGGAAAAGTTTGAACAAGTTGTTCAAACTTTCTGCATGAATCTTGAGAGTTGATAAGAGCCTATCTCTCTAGAAATCACTTTAGGAAGTTCTGATCACAAAAATTCCAAAAGTTGTGTCTTATTTTAAAATGATCTCCTATTTATAAGTGAAGCTCCAACGGTCGGATCCCTCCTCCAACGGTCATATTTCTCCTTGAATTTCAGAGGGACCTGTACACGTGTCACTCAACCAATGGTAAGTCAATAACTAAAAGCACGACATCGTTTTGTAATGAAACAAGTGTAAGCATAAGTAAAACTGAAGTTCGGAATGTAAGAAAATAAAAGTTCAGAGTCTAACCAAAATGGAATTCAGAGTCTATAATAAAGAGATATTTGGATTCTATTTTTTAGGAATTTGGAACCTAAATTCTGTAGAAATCTGGAATTTGAATTTCAAGGAAATTAGGAGTCTGGTTTCACCAGTATTCGGAACTAGAACTAAAAAATTTCGGAGTCTGAATTCAAAGAACTTGGATTCATAACTTAGATAAGTTTGTAATCAGAATTCGGAGTCGAAATACATGAGAGTTCATATCCATAATTCGGAGTTGATCTACATGAGAGTTCGTATCTAGCATTTGGAGTAGAACTTCATGAGATTTTGTACTCGGAATTTGGAGTGGAACTTCATGAGATTTCGTATCCAGAATTAGGAATAGAACTTCATGAGAGTTCGTATCCAGAATTCAGAATTGAACTTCATTAGAGTTCGTATCCAGAATTTGGAATGGAACTTCATTAGAGTTTATATCCAGAATTCAGAGTGGAACATCATTAGATTTCATATCCAAAATTAAAATCCTAAAATAGAATGCTTCATATCTAAGTATTATATGATTCTGAGGTTTTAGATATGAATCTGGTTTTTCACTTAAGAAAAATATTGATATGAACAATTAAAACAAGGTAGGGGTAAATTCCTTTGGGAAGGAAATTTTCCTTATAGAAGTAAAATATAGATTTTCTTAAGTATAAGGAGTTTGTGATTTTCAAAACAATAAGGAATGGAAAAGTCATAAGGAAAACCTTATTGACTCAACATAAGTTTCATTATTTATAAAAACATAACCACATTTTTGTTCAATATAAACTTCCTCATAAAGATCACCATTAAAAAATGCTGATTTCACATCCATCTGATACATTTTGTAACATTGTTGTGTGGAAATAACAAGAATAATTCTGATTGTTTCTATCCTTTCAAACATAGAAATTGTCTCATAAAAATAAATTCCCTCTATTTATGAGTAACCTTTCCACACTAATATTTCTTTTTTTCTTATCACTTCATCAACTTTATTCATCGTGTTCCATAAAACCCACTTTTTACTGATAATATTTCTTCATTTGAATTAGGTATAAGTTCCCACATATCATTCCTTCCTATCTTATTCATATATTCATTCATATATTGAATCCATTTTAGATTCTCAAAAACTTCATTCACATATTTTGGATCAACTTTTGAATACAAGGAAGTATGTCTAATAACTTTTTATGTTTTTATTGTTTAAAACTTTTGATGTTGATGACCAATAATGTTATGAGATTCCACTTAATTCCTCCTCCTGGGATGAGATTTACTAGATTCATCCTAATCACATGAAATGGATGAGGCTGATTCATATTCTTAAGTAGTATTACCATTATTATCATCATTATCAAAACATTCAAAAAAATCTTTCACCCTATTTATCTTACTTATTTGTCTGAGTCTATTTAACATCTTTATCAGACTATTCAATAACATTTACATCAATAGATTCAACTAATTTTCCTATATATTTATTGAAAAATCTAAATCATCTTCTTTCTAGAGCAGAGACAATAAAAATTCCATCTTCACCTCTCTATACAATCATTAAATGGCTTCCACCTTTCTTCATTATGATGCATGAAATCCGAAAAACTCTAAAGTGTTTAAAACATGGATTTTGGTCATAAATCATGTCATATGGAGTCATATATTAACTTGGAATATATAAAAAGGGTTTTGAACATAAATAGAATTGATCATGGATTGCCTCAAAAAGTAATGAGAGAGACAATGTTCAAGTAAAATTGTTCATCCCATTTCTACCAAACATCAATTTTCCCATTCAACAATATCATTTTTTAAGGAGGTTATAGTGTACAGAACTCATGATGAATTCTATGATTCTCAAGATAACTTTCAAATTATTTATTCTTGTATTCACCATAATTTTATTTTCTCAACTCTTTTACAAAATACTCTTATTCTTCATATTTTCTTCAGAAACTTTTAAAAAAATTCAGAGCATCTCACTTAGGATTCATATATACAACACAAGTGATGCGAGTAAAGTCATCAATACAAGTAATGATGTACTTATCTTTATGAGTTTATTGTTTTCAAATTATCCCATCGATATCTAAATGAATAAGTTCTAGGAGTCATATTTAATAAATATAAACTTTCATATGCACTGGTTTTGTAATATTTCCTTTATAAAAAAAATTCAACACTAATCGCTTCTTCTTTCTATATCAGGAATACCATAGACACTATCATTGTTAGATAATTCACTCATGTTTCTCTGACACATGTGTCCTAAACTTTTATGCAATAGCTTATTTTCTTCCACCATGAAAAATTAACAAGTGTTTTGTACCTAACCAAATTAGAATAAGTTTTCTTTCATGTCTTAGAAACTTGTGACTATCTTTCCATATTCCTCTTTTTTTATAAAATAAATTATGAAAAAAAATATTTCCATATTGAAAAAGTTTTGAAACACTCAAAAAGTTGACTTTCATCCCATCAACAAACAATGCTTTCTTGGACTTCAATATTTCATTCTTAATAATAGCAGATATAATACCTTTGATTCTGATAGACTGTTATTTTCCAAATTTCACTATTATTTCTTTTAAATCATTAAAATTCTTTAATAATTTTATGTCTCCTATCATGTGATAATAACTCCCAAAATCAATGATCCAGGGTTTTTCTCCTTGTGTGGCTTTGATAGAGGTTTCTATAACAAGATCTTTTTATTTCCCATTATCATTCATCACATCTAGCATCTAAAAAAATAAAAAAAAAATTGTCTCTCGTAATAAAACAAGACATTATTTTGAAAGATTTCATAGTTGTTCACATATTTCAAAAATTGTTTCCAAATTTTGGAACCTATTTTCAACTTTTACACCATCCTTCTCAGGTTTCTTCAAAAAATACTTCACAGAATACTTTTTTTGAGGGGACTGAATCCTCAAATTTTTTCTTCTATAACTTATGGAAGAGTTTTTATATTGTGAATTAAACCAACACATCTTTTTCATATTTATAAATCAATAATAATACCATTAGTATCCATAGAAAGAATATTTTCTTATGAATTTTTTATAATGTATGGAGTTGTCCACATTTTTATTAGTAACCCTCTTATCTTTATTATCCTAACTTTATTTACCACCAACCTTTATATTATCAGACGAAATCTTATTTTTCAGACCATTTTTATTTTTATCCTTATTATAACCATAAGTAATAGAAAATTTTTTAGAATTATAATTTTTAGAAACTCCTGACTTTTCTGCCTTGTTGGTTTCAGCCACATACATAACATTCCTAGATTTCTTCTTATTTGAAATATTTTAATCTTTCAAATGAACCATTTAAGTTAAATTTTTATCCTTCTCAGGTTTAACCTTTATATAGATTTCACTTTCTTTATATATATAATTATTGAAACTTTTAAGACTCTATTCATGTTTATAAATATTTTTCTGCAGAAGTTCCAACTCTTATTTTGTTTCCTTCAAATTTAAATATAGATGTTCATTACAATTTGGTTCTCTCTTAATAGATTTATTTAGTTTATCATTCCCTTATAACAGATTAACATTATCATTAAGAAAACATTGTATATTGTTTTTTGAGGAATTTTCATTTTTCAGTTTTCTAATTTCTTACTCAAACATTCCAATATTTCTCAGACATTCTTTAAATTATTCTTTCAAAAGAAATTCTAATTTATTTTCTTCATCTTCTGAACTACTTCTTCTGAACTTTTCCTTATTATTTATTTTGATGAAATTATTCTCTCCATCCTTCTCGATAGACTTTTCACTTTTAAATTTACTATCATATTATTCATCATCTTTAGAAAAGAAGAATATTATTTTGGATTTGGATAACTCTTTCTCTTTCCCTTTGGAATAATATTTATCCTTAACACCCTCTTTCTTCCAAAATATTATCATCCTACTTTCACTACCATAATTTTTCACTTCTTTCATTATTTGGGGAAAATTTTTAATAAATTTCCCAACAAATCCATATTCAATGAATTTTGGGGGATGTTTCCCTTTATACTTTCTTGTAGCTCTTTTCACATTTTTGAAAAATAAGGATAAAAATTCATGTTGATCTTTATATTCCTCATTTTCTGAATTAGAGTCAATATCTTCTTATTATTAATGAACCTTCTTATACTTTACTGTCTTGGTAGATTTGAAGGAAATTTCTCTATCAACTTTTGTTTTTCCTTTCATGTATTTCTCTCTTCTCTCTTAATATGTGATGAGATTACTATGAAAATAATCAACATATAATATTTCTAGATCTCTATCTTTCAATGAGGAAAACTTGGAATCAAACTTGTAAAGACTAATTGTCAATATCTCTTCGAAAATCATAGAATCTTCCAACTTTCCACCATGAAATATTTTACTTCTAAAAATGTCATTAACCCTCTTAAAGAAGTCACCAATATATTCATACTCATCCATCTTGATATCTTCATACCTTAGCATCTCAAAATGTAATTTGGTCTTATTAACATTTATATTGTCTTTATAAATGTTCTTTAGATAATCCTAGATAACTTTAGCAGTAAGAACACCCTTCACTCTTAAAATCACACTTTCAGAAAGTGATGATAGTAATGCAGTCTTAGCTCTTTCATCATTTTAAATATATTTTTTGTCAGTAGATATAAGAGGAAATTTTTCATCAATAAGAGGAAATCCAACTTTTACACCTTCAAGAACATCATACCCAATAGATACAAGATAAGGAACCATTATATCTTTCCAGATATGACAGTTCTTACCATTAAAGATTGAAACCCCTTTACTATTCACACAATTCATATTCTCCATAAAAACTTATCTTTTAAAATCTTCATCAAAGAGTAAATAAAGGGAACCTATGCTATGATATAAATCAAGACTACAGTTCCTAGAACTATGTACCACTAAAAGGAGGAGGGGGAGAATCAGTGATATTGTTTTATTCTAAGATTCCCTCCTTTCGAAACAACATTTTCCTCTAGTTCAAAAGTGCTAACTTTAATGAAAAAAAAAATCACACATCCACTGGAACAAAATAATTTATAGGGTTTACTACTCAATAATAGTATCTATGTCATTGGTGTGGTTTGGAAATAATACAATACCATGCAATCCACTATAAAACAATCCATTTGTGTGGATACAAAAAATTAGGATATGTCATTACACTTGTGTATCACTATGATCAATAGAACAATTCATGTGCTTCAATTAGGAAAAAATGGTGTAATAAAATTTTGGGTAACAATTTATAAAACTACAACAAGTTACTTCAAAATAAGTTACTATTCTTCTTTTTCAACTTTCATGAATAAAAACATCAAAAAAAATCATTACATTCCTAACCAGTATTAGGTAGAAACATCAATGTACTTTTTAATGATACATAATTAGATACCCAGTCTAATTCCCCATTATGATTATTTAGTTTGAAAATATAACTCTACCAGAATACCACTGAAACAAATTAGAACTACTTCTATCTTAGTTCAGAATCCTTTGTTTGAATTCGCAGTCCGATTACACAATTTTTTATAAGAAAATATGAATATTATTTTCCTTCTTCCACTTCAGTCTGGATAACTTACTCATGAATTCTCAATCCAAAAAAAATATTCTCTCTAGAAACATTCAATGCCCTTTATTCTCTCTTCACTCATCGACATTATATGTATTGAAATGTACAAATTACTCTCCTCATTTTATAATTGATCAAAATGTTGTTTAATCAGGAATCTGAAAATTTTTCCTACTTAACTAAATTTACTGAAACTTAAAGTTCCCCTTAAATTTTAGATACATATTTAAAATCTTTAGAACTTCTTAACTCTTCTCATTTTTACCAAAAAACTTCTTAAATCATCTAACAAATTCATCTTTCTTATGACTTTATTTCTTTAGTATGATTCTGATTTCCAATATGATTTACTCATTACTATGAAGAAATATGTACAATATGAGATTCTCCATTGCGTTGATCTATACCAAATATAGGATATGAAAAAAAAATATCTTTATATTACAATTCTCAAAACCAATAAAAACAAAATACTCATTCCAATGCTTCATACCAACTGTTAGATATAACACATTGAGACAGTACATACATAAACATACTTGCTACATCATTATACTTTAGTCTATTTTCGTTTTCCTTAAACATAGTTATAACTTCAAAATATTCTAATAATTCTCAGAATCACTTCAATAACCACTTCAAACTTCTTTGAAAAACATTTTCTCTACACTCATCAAACTTCAAGCTCCCCTTGATGGAACATTTGTAAATTCTCTATGCATTTTTTCTTTTTCTTCATTTCCTAGGTCCAATGATCATAATTCCACTGAAGTTCAGTGTCCAATGACTTTTGAAATAATAGATAAAATATTATCAATGTTCATATTTCATTCTTAATCCAAAAGACATATTGACAAAATAATTCAACCTAATGAAATAGTTTCCCACATTTTTTATCAGTCTTTGACTTTCTTATATGCATCGGTACAAAAAAATAAACTTATTTTATATAAAATTAGTCCCATCAACATACAAATAAAATTATTCTACCTCGGATTGATCGATTTCATGCTCTGTCTGATGAATCGGTATTAGCATCTTTGGCTTAAAAAACTTCTTTCCTTTCTTGATTATGGTACACACCATCTTCTTTACCTATGTATTTATATATTGTGTCTTATTGGTTTGACTGAAAACCATCTTCTTCATCTTCTCACTTTTCAAATGAAAAATTGCAGTTTTTAAACAATTATTCATCTGGTTCTCTTAGACCGATTATCTGAGACAAAAAAACATTAACTTCACAAACTTTTTTCCTATAATAACTTCATCTTGTCTCATGACTTCCTCGTGATATTAAGAATGTTTTAAGATTATCATAGCATCATCTAAATTACATTGAAATGCATTATAACTTACCATCCTTTCCAGCATATTTTTTCCTTCTAACCGAACATCAATTTGATTTCCTACACTTGTTCTCCCCTTTTCCTTCATAAGTATTACATCACATGTTTCTCATAAAACTTTTGAAATTTTGGAATTGACCGAACAAAAAAGTTTCATATGACTTAAATTGGAAAATATTGTAACTTATCATTCTTTATAGGATCTTCTTTCCTTAAAAGAAAACTTCAATATGATTTTCAGTACTTGTTCTCCCCCTTTCCTTCCTAATTCTTGCATCATAACTTTCTTATACAACTTAGGGATTTTTTTAGAATTGACCAAACAACAAAGAATCACCTAATTTTCATCAAAGCTAAGTAGACTTTGATAAAATTACTCATTATGATTAGAACTTTATTTTCATACCCAATGTGAGTTTGATGATCCTTTTCTCCCAAAAAACATTTTCCAAATTCAATATAATTTTTTAATCATTTTATGTCTAATCATATGATTAATATTGTGAGCCTAATAACCATATTTTACAAAGTGAGGTGATTTATTTCTCCTTTGATATTTCCTTGACAACAAAATAAAATTCTATTAATATATCCTTCTTCCAAATTCCAAAAACAAATTCTTTCTAACATGGTCCCAACACCTTTGTCTCTTGTATTAAGAGGTTTCTGATGGTGATTGTCATCATTTACCGTCATATTTATGGAATGATTATAATAATGTTCACATTCCTTGAAATTATAAAATTAGAGCATGGGTGGAACATGTAGTTGATCTTTATCAAAATCTTTGACTGGATTCTTCACATCACCTCAGCATTATTTTTCTAAATAGATTTATTTTACACAATTAAAAAATATACCAAACACTATAAGAAAATTTCTTATGTGTTTCTTTCCACACATATGGAATAAAGTAAGACCCATATTCTCCCCTATATGGTTTTAATTATTATAAATTTATTTCAATTCCATCATTATCTTCCTATAAAAACCATCCAATTTATGGGTGACTCTAAAATCTATTTATACCCTGACAGCACATCAAATGATTTCTTTATAACTAAAAACGTTTCTTACATATGCTATTTTTAAATACTCGATTTTAAGCCTCATAAGAATCAATCAATCATAATTTTATGTTCAATGAAAATTTTTACAGTTTACCTCATAATTCATGTAAAATTCTCTTTTCATGGACTAATGGATTCATAATCCTTTTACTTTGGCACAAGAAATTTCTTCACTGTTTTTGAATAATGTATATAAGTAAATTACATATAGAAAATTTATCTCCTAAACTTATCCCCCTAAATGGATTGAATTTCTTCCTATGGATTCAAGTTCTTGATAAGAGTCCATTGTGGATCTATTTTTCCTTCATAATTATAATCAAACAAAAATACTAATTAATCCTCTAAGCAGTAGAGAATTGAAAATATATTTTTAGTGGTGCTGATCCATTTCTCAGAAATTAGTGGATCAAGCAAAACACCAAAATAATATGAATGTGACCTCATAAAGGACACAAAAATACATTGTTCCCTCATTTTCTCAATTATAATATCATAATTATTCATATATTGAGTAATTTTTGTTAACATAGCAAAAATATTTTTCATTACAACCCTGATAACATTCTGTGATGCTTTATGGAAATCATTAAATTTTCCATCACATTAAGCATTAACATGATTCCTCTAGGTTCCATTCAAATACTAAAACAAAAAACTCTAGTGTGATAAATAATAATCATAGTTTTTAAACATATAATCCAGAAAAATAATTCCTATGATGTATAATTCATTACACCTTGTTTTCAATCTATGACCCCTTATGTGTAACCTAGTCCATCCAATGCCAATATCAGTTCAAAACCTTCATATAAATTCATAACAAAAATGTAAATGATCTTATGCATATCCCTTAAGACTATCTATCCAGGTGTGTAATCTTAGTCCCACTCATCATCCACCAGTGTTGATTGACTTTATACACAATCCACCATGTTTAGAGTAGTAACCCTTATCTTCATTTCTATCATTGACACATCCACTTTTTAGTATCCATATAAGGGACATATTTTATGGAAAAACCACACAATCAATACTTTACCAAATATTTTGGATAATATCCTATACATAAACTAATACCCAAGGTTTTCAATAAATTTTTCTAATCCTAACCTTTAAAAATAACTAAACCCTAAAATGATACCAAATGAGGCTACCCAATAATAACATACATAAATATTAAATCATTTAGTATGAATATTAAATATATCTAATAATAATACATTCCATATAACTTTAATTGCTTAATTTCTTTTGAAAATAGTTATATAGCCATCTTGTATCATAAAATATATTTATCATCTTCTGAAAAGTTCTTCTCACATAGTAAACTTATAAAACATACCAAAAATAAAACCTTTCTCTATGACCTGGGGAAAGGAAACATATATAATAGTAATATCATATTCTCATTAAGGAAAAGTTTTAAAGATATCAATCAAAGATCATAATTGAGAATAAGATAAGTACAAGGGTATGATACTATGGAAAAAAATTAAAAAATAATATACCCAGTCAAAAAAAGATCTTTAATCATGATTCATGGAATAAGGATTTGTTATAAAAAATAAATAATTAATAAAAATGTGGATATAACACCCCAGGTAAATAAAGAGTATGACATTTTCACATTTATCCATATTTGTGAATAAAATATTAATATAACTTTAAAGGGGACGCTATGCTCGATGGAATACCCAACACGCAACAACGAGTTTCTTGGGAATCTTACGTTGCACTCTAATAATAAAATAATATTATTTTAAATGGTAGTTAACGCCTAGCTGTTGTGATGGCGGGAATGAATATAACTAACTAACAAATGATCATATATGTTTGTCAAATATTTTTAATTTTTACAATAAATGTTAGAGTATTAAAAATGCAAATGAATCCAATTTTAAGCGTAAACATTCTAATATTCTTTAAAAGGTCGATTAACCGCCTTTTGATGGAGAACCTCTTTTAAATCCACTTTTTGATGATTTTATGTGATATATTTGACAAAATAAAATTCTTATTTATAATAGGGACATAAAAATTTACTTTGTGTAAATTTTTGGTATTTTTCCGAAAAAGTTCAATTTTTAATGAATAGTGAAAAATGTTGTATTTTAATTTAAAACCTATTTTAATCTAATTTATTTATATGATTAGATTATCTTTTGAATTGGTTTTAAAGTGAAATTAGAATATATTTTTACCATTTAATCAAATATTGGTCATTGTAATTAATTTCACTTTGAAATTGGACTTAAACTAGTGTCAATATTTTAACAGATATTGTTTCTTAAAAACACGCTATTTGTTGTGACAATGGGAATTAATTATTAAATTAATTAATGAAAGTTATATGTTTTTAATTTTTTAAAATAGACATCATTTTTGAATTCGGAATATCAAATATAGCCTAGGGTGAATTTTTGGTAATTTTCTGAAAAACTTCAATTTTTGATGAATAGTGAAACCACTAAGTGGTACTTATAAAAACTGATTTTCTGTTTAAATGAAATTTTGACACATTTGTGTTTTGAATTTCAAAAATCCGACATACATGGTTTTCATTAAGAAGTAAAATGCGGTTCAATGGGATTAAAATAATTTTTTTGTGAATAGTAACTTATTAAGTTTTTAATCGTGATTAGAGGTAATTAGTGTAGTTTAAGGTAAAAATAATGTTTTAATAATATGAAATGACCTAGAAACATTTCCTACCCTCATTGGATGATTCATGACCGACCAAGACAATCCATGGGTCAACTTTGGGACCCCATGGAGCCACTTTGGTTGGAAAATGACATAAATACCTTTTTATTTAATGTTAAAATTAAAATGTCACAAACATGAGTTGTTTAACTAAAACAATTTTTACATGGGTTTATACAACTCAGAGTTTTGACTATAAATAGTCATTGGAAATCTAAAAATATTTCCTACATCATAGTATTTTTTTTATAATTTTTAGACATTAAATAAATTAAATTATTTATGACATCATGATGATGCAGCGATGACCTCATTATTTAGCGATTTAAATAAAATGGAAAGATAATGTAAAATCTAAGACCTACACATGTCCAAAACCTATTGTATGGGTGGATTTAGAACCCTTATCACCTTATCCTCTAAACACATCAATGTGGGACCATTAAAATCCGAAACTCATTCTAAAATAAAGTAACATTTCTTTACTTTCCAAGAGTGCCCCTCCTCTCCTCTTATAAAAGGCCCCCACCTCTACCTCCTTACCCACACTTCCAAAGCCTTTGGCTCGGACAAACCCTGACAATTTTGTCTCTCCAAATACCTCTCTAACTCTTAGAAGCCTAACTTTGGTCATAAGTCTTCCCAAGGAAGACTTTGAGCTCAAACCAAAGGGAGTTACCCGATTTTAAGGTAATGTCTTCACTTGAGTCCTTTTGTTTTATTTTGCTTCTCCAACCCCCTAAACTCTTTTTATTCTTTTCTTTTGTAACAAAACCAGTATCTTAAATATACTAGGATGTTGTTATATTAATTATTATATCTACACTTACACACACCTTCATCTAATGGTTAAAGAACATACTTTTTCTGTGGATGGAGAATTGCTGCCTCACGAAACGATGATTGTTCAATCTTCTCTTAACCCCTTTCATGGTGGCCATTATGATGTCACTAAATTTATATATGATATATAATAGGTTTATTTTTTCCTTAAGCTTCTGTATTTTTCATTTATGGCATACCTTTATGGCTTCCATTATGGGTATACGCGATATCTTCATTTTAGGAAGTGCGGACTACCGCCCCCTCAAAGTGATTTGATTCGTTAATACCATATGTGGTATGTATAAAGGATATATTTAATGATATTATATATGATACCATACTGGAATTAAAATACTATTATGTATCATTATGTTTTAATTCCATTAAATATGAAATAGAAATGGAAGTAGCGTTCATGTGTACGTACGGCTTATCGTCTCCATGAACGGTGCATTTCATTTATTAACTCTAAATGTTATGTAATATTATAAATGCATGAATATAATGGATATATATGATATATATGATATATAAATCATGAATACAATTCTGGATATAATGGATATTTTACCACATGAACAACTTGTAATTATAAAGAGTTTATTTTTTTGACTCAAGTACCAATGATCGTTAAAACGACCATTATTAACTTAAATAATAACATAGTGTTCATGACATGGTAATAAGTGATATAAAAGTAATAATGAAATTGAAAAATTTTCTTAAGGAAGTAGAAATTAACTCAAGTTTATTATTCAGGAGATTAAAGAACGATCGAGTCAAGTCGGACCCGAGGCAAGGGATCCTACTCCTCTTGTTCTTTTTAAGTACACTCTTTTATGTCATTCCTTTTAAGCTTATCTTTATTATTATTGGGATGTTATTTTATATTAATCCTACTATACTTATTATTTTCATATGATGAGAGACCCTATTTTCTCTCATCAATCCATTTTGGAAGTTTTGAGTGGCGCCGTTAGGCTGCCGAATTTTCGTAAGAGATCTAACCTCTCTCTTTCTTTTTAAGTACTCTCCTTTATGTTACTTCTTTTAAGCTCCTATTTGTTATGATGGGGGATGTTATTTTATATTCCTATTTATGTACATCTTATTTTAATATGATGATAGACCCTATTTGATCTCATCAATCCATTTTTGGATGTTTTAAGTGGCGTCGTTAGGCTGCCGAGTTTTCGTAAGGGATTTTTCATCTCACTTTTATTCTCGTGGGATTTATGCTACATTTGCCACAATTTCCTTTGAGTGCTGTATTTACTGCCCATTATTTTACTCATTGTGTAATATAATTTCATTTATGAGTATTTACATCAATGTTGTATTGTCTTTCTTTCACGGGGTGTATGTTTCGAAAGTAACCCAAGTCAGTAGGGGAACCTTTCACCCTCCTCTTTTTAAAAGACTTCTTTTGTTATGTCTTTTAATTCACATAATATTATGTTGGGATATGTTCTTATATATCCTTATTTATGTAAATTTTATTTCCAAGTGATGATATACCCTTTTTATCTCTCATCAACTCTTTTTCTGAATTTTGAAGTGACGCTGTTAGGCTGTCGAATTTTTTGCAAGGGAACTTCTTAACCCAATTTTGATTATTTGGGATAAACTTGTACTCCTTGAATATGTCATACTATGAATATGTGTTAATGTCCTATGATTGTTTACACTTAATATCCACTTATATTTGGTGTATTCGTTTGTCACACATAGTTATGTAATTGATTTATCCTTAAACCAAGGATATCGTCTTTGTAAGGGACTTCGTCTCAATCTCCATTCATTGAGGCATATTTTGTTTTATACACAACCTTCTTTTATATGGTGTATAAACCCCTTTGACTTTTACATTTATCCAAAAATAAATCTTTTTTATATGAAGCATTTTACTAAACGACAAAAGGGAATGTTATTTGTCATACGTATGCGGCGACAATGACTTCTCCGCCGCCGTGACCATTATTTGAGTTTCGGCTTCCTCTACAAGCCATACCTTCTTTTTAAAAGAAAAATAAATACCATGTTTTACTTTTCTTTTATTTTGGTATTGAAAATGGTTTTCATAATGTTTTTATATCATTGTGTTGTATTGATATCTTGTTATTGAAAGGTGGAAATGTTATGTTTCCTTTATGCATGTTTTATGTGATAAGATTATGTTATGGTTCTTGGGCATTGTTATGAAGATGGGTGGTTTTGTGATAAACTAAAGGTGGGTGAGCCCGATATATCTCCCCAATGCATTGGGTAACGCAAAGGAGTGAAACGTTAAGGTTTATCTGAAGAGATTTAGGGAATATACTATGGTGGGTATTCCAAACGTAACCAAGAGGGTTACTCCCTACGTAAGAATGTTATGAATGCCTCAAGTTACCTTTATGTCTTATGATTTCTATGATTTATTCATGATTTGATGAGGTATGTTAAATTGCTTATGTTTTATGGGTGAAGTATGATTTCATTCTTATGTATATATGAACTCATGTTTCTTTTCCATATTTTTATAACCCTTACTGAGCTTTTTATGCTCATCCCAAGTTTTTTGAAATGTTTTTCACAGGTCAAGGGAAAGGTACATGATATGATGATAGTGTCAAGGAAGTGTCAAGAAAGAATCCATGTTTTATTTTTAAATATGTTTCCGTTGATGGGAAAAAATGAATACTATCTTTTATGTAACTACTTTGTTTAAATGTGGAATGTAATGCAAGTTTTATGATCTAATTCTCTAAAACTATAAACCTGAAAAGATCATCAACGTGTAATCTTGTAATAACTCAAGATTAAGTAAGGTTTAAGGCTGGGGCCTTATAGTTGGTATCAAAGGTCGTTTTAGATAACTTTAGATGTTAGGGTATTCTCTAAGCATAAGTGACATTACCATAATGGTTAGGATTTCAGAAAGAGTCCTAGTTTTAGATAAAGTGAATGAGTAAGTATATCTTAGTGTTTACCTTCCTCATTAGTACATGATGGTTTTTTTGATATACTCACACTGGCATTTCTTTTTTTAGTGAATGGATGGATCTAGCAGGCACCAAAGAGACAACAGGTTTAAAGGAAACTATGGCGGTTCTCTGATTAAGATACTAGATAAAATGGGGGATTCAATGAGGAAACTCGTGGTTGTTCTAAACCAACTATCAAGGAGTCATGATCAACCACTTGAACCTTGGTATGATCTATAATGCATCATGTACAAGATGACCAATTTATGTGGAAGTTCAGGTAATAATTATAAAGGTAACCATTAGAGTTTATATGATCCTTACTTTCGAGGTAATTATGGGTTATAATATGTTATGATGGAAAATTAAAGGCATGAGATAAACTTGAGGTTAAAATATGTTATGATTATTTTTGAAGATTTTATCTCGTTTTGGGGAATGTTTTAAGAATTATATAGTTTTGGAAAAAGGACAACACGCAGACCGTGTGACAACCCGTCGTGTCGGACAAAGCTGCGGGAATCGAACCCACAACCAAAGTGCGACTGGTATTTATTGCCTACCACTGGACTATGTGAAGTCCCTGGTTAGTTTGAATAATTATTTTTAGTTAGAAGATTTTAGGAATCAAGAGTAAGTTTATTTTGGGTTATCTATGGAAATGATTAACCTATCATCGAGGATATGTGATTAGGTTAATTACTTTTCAATATGTGAATTTAAGAGCAACTGATGTTATTTGGAGGTAAAAGTTAATTTGTACCTTGGAAGACTATGTGACTAAATCCTTCAAATATTTGGGTTTCAATCCTAGTTTGGTTTACTTCAAAGAATTTTATGGACAAATTGTTTATCGAATGGTCCTCGTTGAACTTTGGGTTTTGTTGGAAAAATTTTGGAGATTAAGAATAGATTTTCTTTTTATAAAGGGTTATCCTTTTCTAGATTATCTGATCTTGTACTAACCTTTTTGGTTTTGGTTTTGGTTAAATTCTAAAGACAAGGGAAGTATATAGTTCTCTTTTGTGGATTAGGTTATTCTCTAGAAGTTGATTATAGTACTCTTAATGTGAACAAGTCTTCCTAAATACTCGTCTTTTGGAGAAAATATGAGTTTGTGTAAGGAATCTAATAAAAGTTGAAAGTCAACATGATAAGTGATTATGTTTCCTTATGAATAAATTCCTCAATAAAAAGTAACTTAAAACAAAAATGTTGTCTATTAACTTTTCCTACTAGGGAATCAAATACCGTTTAACCCATCACAAGTTTTTGATTTTCTTATGGTTAACTTTCTCCTAGACATGTTTACTATCACTTTCCATCAGAACATGACCCTTTGTTTTTTCCTCCATGTCCATATTTTCATACTTGGAATACTAGTATGGGTTAACTCAGGTGACCTTTGTACTTATCTTTCTT
The DNA here is from genome assembly GCA_963277665.1 of Viscum album. Classification (NCBI taxonomy): domain Eukaryota; kingdom Viridiplantae; phylum Streptophyta; class Magnoliopsida; order Santalales; family Viscaceae; genus Viscum; species Viscum album. The sequence continues at coordinate 346,040,864 of OY728156.1, forward strand.
TATTTTAAAGTGATTTTTTTACTGACTCTTCTTCCTATGTGGGATTTTCAATGAAGTTTCCAAGACCAATTTTAAAATTGTGAGGACGTAATTCCCAAAAGGGGGGAAGGATGTAACACCCCAGGTAAATAAAGAGTATGACATTTTCACATTTATCCATATTTGTGAATAAAATATTAATATAACTTTAAAGGGGACACTATGCTCGATGGCGTACCCAACACGCAACAACAAGTTTCTTTGAAATCTTACGTTGCACTCTAATAATAAAATATTATTATTTTATATGGTAGTTAACGCCTAGCTGTTGTGATGGTGGGAATTAATAGAACTAACTACAAAATGATCATATATGTTTGTCAAATATTTTTACTTTTTACAATAAATGTTAGAGGATTAAAAATGCAAATGAATCCAATTTTAAGCGTAAACATTCTAATATTCTTTAAAAGGTCGATTAACCGCCTTTTGATGGTGAACCTCTTTTAAATCCACTTTTTGACGATTTTATGTGTTATATTTGAAAAAATAAAATTCTTATTTAGAATCGGGACATCAAAATTTACTTTGTATAAATTTTTGGTATTTTTCCGAAAAAGTTCAATTTTTAATGAATAGTGAAAAATGTTGTATTTTAATTCAAAACCTTTTTTTAATCTAATTTATTTATATGATTAGATTATCTTTTGAATTGGTTTTAAAGTGAAATTAGAATATATTTTTACCATTTAATCAAATAGTGGTCATTGGAATTAATTTCACTTTGAAATTGGATTTAAACTAGTGTCAATCTTTTAATAGATATTGTTTCTTAAAAACACGCTATTTGTTTTGACAACGGGAATTAATTATTAAATTAATTAATTCAAGTTATATGTTTTGAATTTTGTAAAATAGACATCATTTTTGAATTCATAATATCAAATATAGCCTAGGGTGAATTTTTGGTAATTTTCTGAAAAACTTCAATTTTTGATGAATAGTGAAACCACTAAGTGGTACTTATAAAAACTGATTTTCCGTTTAAATGAAATTTTGCCACATTTGTGTTTTGAATTTAAAAAATCTGACATACATGGTTTTCATTAAGAAGTAAAATGTGGTTCAATGAGATTAAAATAATTTTTTTGTGAATAGTAACTTATTAAGTTCTTATTCGTGATTAGAGGTAATTAGTGTAGTTTAAGGTAAAAATAATGTTTTAATAATATGAAATGACCTAGACACATGTCCTACCCTCATTTGATGAGTCATTTCCGACCAAGACAATCCATGGGTCAACTTGGGGACCCCATGGAGCCACTTTGGTTGGAAAATGACATAAATACCTTTTTATTTAATGTTAAAATTAAAATGTCACAAACATGAGTTGTTTAACTAAAAAAATTTTTACATGGGTTTATACATGTCATATTTTTGACTATAAATAGTCATTGGAAATATAAAAATATTTCCTACATAATAGTATTTTTTTATAATTTTTAGACATTAAATAATTTAAATTATTTATGACATCATGATGATGCAACGATGACCTCATTATTTAACGATTTAAATAAAATGAAAAGATAATGTAAAATCTAAGACCTAGACATGTCCAAAACCTATTGGATGGGTGTATTTCGAACCCTTATCACCTTATCCTAGAAACAAATCAATGTGGGACCATTAAAATCCGAAACTCATTCTAAAATAAAGTAACATTTATTTACTTTCCAAGAGTGCCCCTCCTCTCCTCTTATAAAAGGCCCCCACCTCTACCTCCTTACCCACACTTCCAAAGCCTTTGGCTCGGCCAAACCCTGCTCATTTTGTCTCTCCACATCCCTCTCTAACTCTTAGAAGCCTAACTTTGGTCAGAAGTCTTCCCAAAGAAGCCTTTGAGCTCAAACCAAAGGGAGTTACCCGATTTTAAGGTAATGTCTTCACTTGAGTCCTTTTGTTTTATTTTGCTTCTCCAACCCCCTAAACTATTTTTATTCCTTTATTTTGTAACAACACCAGTATCTTAAATATACTATTATGTTTTTATATGAAGGATTCTAGCTACACTTACACACACCTTCGTTTAATGGTTAAAGAACATACTGTTTCTGTGGATGGAAAATTACTGCCTCACGAAACGATGATTGTTCAATCTTCTCTTAACTCCTTTCATGGTGGCCATTATGATGTCACTAAATTTATATATGATATATAAAATTTTTATTTTTTCCTTAAGCTTCTGTATTTTTCATTTATTGCATACCTTTATGGCTTCCATTATGGGTATACGTGATATCTTCATTTTAGGAAGTGCGGACTATCGCCCCCTCAAAGTGATTTGATTCGTTAATACCATATGTGGTATGTATAAAGGATATATTTAATGATATTATATATGATACCATAATGGAATTAAAATTCTATTATGTATCATTATGTTTTAATTCCATTAAATATGAAATAGAAATGGAAGTAGCATTCATGCGTACGTACGGCTTACCGTCTCCATGAACGGTGCATTTCATTTCTTAACTCTAAATGTTATGTAATATTATAAATTCATGAATATACTGGATATATATGATATATATGATATCTACATAATGAATACAATTCTGGATATAATGGATATTTTACCACATGAACAACTTGTAATTATAAAGAGTTTATTTTTTTGACACAAGTACCAATGATCGTTAAAACGACCATTATTAACTTAAATAATAACATAGTGTTCATGACATGGTAATAAGTGATATAAAAGGAATAATGAACTTAAAAAAGGTTCTTAAGGAATTAGAAATTAACTCAAGTTTATTATTCAGGAGATTAAAGAATGATCGAGTCAAGTTGGACCCGAGTTAAGGGATCCTACTCCTCTCTTTCTTTTTAAGTACACTCTTTTATGTCATTCCTTTTAAGATCATATTTCTTATGATTGGGATGTTATTTTATATTAATACTACTGTACTTATTATTTTCATATGATGAGAGACCCTATTTTCTCTCATCAATCCATTTTGTAAGTTTTGAGTGGTGCCGTTAGGCTGCCGAATTTTCGTAAGAGATCTAACCTCTCTCTTTCTTTTTAAGTACTCTCCTTTATGTTACTTCTTTTAAGCTCCTCTTTGTTATGATGGGGGTTGTTATTTTATATTCATATTTCTGTAAATTTTATTGTAATATGATGAGAGACCCTATTTGATCTCATCAATCCATTTTTGGAAGTTTTAAGTGGCGTCGTTAGGCTGCCGAGTTTTCGTAATGGATTTTTCATCTCACTTTTATTCCTGTGGGATTTAGGCTACATTTTCCACAATTTCCTTTGAGTGGTGTATGTACTGACCATTATTTTACTCATTGTGTAATATACATTCATTTATGATTATTTACATCAATGTTGTATTGTCTTTCTTTCACGGGGTGTATGTTTCGAAAGTAACCCAAGTCGGTAGGGGAACCTTTCACCCTCCTCTTTTTAAAAGACTTCTTTTGTTATGTCTTTTAATTCACATACTATTATGTTGGGATATGTTCTTCTATATCCTTATTGATGTAAATTTTATGTCCAAGTGATGAGATACCCTTTTTATCTCTCATCAACTCTTTTTCTGAATTTTGAAGTGACGCCGTTAGGCTGTCGAATTTTTGCAAGGGAACTTCTTAACCCAATTTTAATTCTTTGGGATAAACTTGTACTCCTTGAATATGTCATACTATGAATATGTGTGAATTTCCTCTTATTTTTTTACACTTAATATCCACTTATATTTGGTGTATTCGTTTGTCACACATAGTTATGTAATTGATTTATCCTTAAACCAAGGATATCGTCTTTGTAAGGGACTTTTTCTCAATCTCCATTCATTGAGGAATATTTTGTTTTATACACAACCTTCTTTTATACAGTGTACAAACCCCTTTGAATTTTACGTTTATCCAAAAATGAATCTTTTTTATACGAAGCGTTTTATTAAACGACAAAAGGGAATGTTTTTTGTCATACGTATGCGGCGACAATGACTTCTCTGCCGTCGTGACCATTATTTGAGTTTCGGCTTTCTCTACAAGCCATACCTTCTTTTTAAAAGAAAAATAAATACCATGTTTTAATTTTCTTTTATTTTGGTATTGAAAATGGTTTTCATAATGTTTTTATATCAATTTGTTGTATTGATATCTTGTTATTGAAAGGTGGAAATGTTATGTTTCCTTTATGCATGTTTTATGTGATAAGATTATGTTATGGTTCTTGGGAATTGTTATGAAGATGGGTGGTTCCATGATAAAATAAGGGCGGGTGAGCCCGATATAGCTCTCTAATGCAATGGGTAACTCAAAGGAGTGAAAATTTAAGTTTTCTCTGAAGAGATTTAGGGAATATACTGTGGTGGGTATTCCAAACGTAACTAAGAGGGTTACTCCCTACATAAGAATGTTATGAATGCCTCAAGTTACAATTATGTCTTATGATTTCTATGATTTATTCATTATTTGATGAGGTATTTTAAAGTTCTTATGTTTTATGGGTGAAGTATGATTTAATTCTTATGTATATATGAACTCATGTTTCTTTTCCATATTTTTATAACCCTTACTGAGCTTTTTATGCTCATCCTAAGTTTTTTGAAATGTTTTTGACAGGTCAAGGGAAAGGTACATGATATGATGATAGTGTCAAGGAAGTGTCAAGAAAGAATCCATGTTTTATTTTTAAATATGTTTCCATTGATGGGAAAAAATGAGTACTATCTTTTATGTAACCACTTTGTTTAAATGTGGAATGTAATGCAAGTTTTATGATCTAATTCTCTAAAACTCTAAACCTGAAAAGATCCTCAACATGTAATCTTGTAATAACTCAAGATTAAGTAAGGTTTAAGGATGGGGCCTTATATTGGAACCACTAATACTCAATCATGATCCATGAGAATAAATCATACTCATAATACATATGTGTTTTTTGTACACATAAGTGTAGAAAATAATTTCTGTCACGAACTGAATCTGTTCGCCACCAATACTAGCACCAAACCTGGCCTGTGGCAAGGCCCGAAGGGTGTTCCCTATCCCCACATGCTATAACAAGTTCCTGGGTATCATTAATTTAGTTTTTGTAATGATTTACCAGAGTATGAAAGAATAAAACATTAAAAACAATCCATAATATAAATCGGAAATTTTCAAGCCAAACAAGTCTTAAGAAAAAAACCAGAACTGAATACATTGGTTTAAAGAAAATAAAATGTGTCCAAATACAAATAAAGGCAGTATAAAGACATACCCAAGGACTCCACAGGACAAGGGGTCATCACCCACAAGTCGTCTCCATAACTCCACACCAAGGATGGGAACTAACACCCCAAACCACCATCACCCAAAGCCTTTCCTTTACCTGAGTCAATCATAACCAAGTATACTTAAACCCAAGGGGTGTACATAGGATGTTATCCTAAGCCCAATAGGGTGCCACCCAATGATTCCAATGTGCATGCAATACAAGGTGAAAAAGAAAGCAGTTTTCATATGCAAAGAAAAGCAGTGATAAATTCCAAGAAACATAACTTTCAATTGAAAACTGTTTTCAAAATAAAACTTTTATAATGTTAAAAAAATTTAAATTATACATTTTAAATGATTTAATTCACATCCAAACACACCCTAATACTAGGTAAAAGACCAAAAATCCAATGAGCAACAAAACCGGGAACATCCCTAGGCACTAGATTGTATTGGGCCCTATGTACCTCATACATCGGTGTAAAGTAACCATAGAAAAATCTATTCTCATGCAAGATCAACTAGTAGGGAACATACCTATAACCTATTTATCCCCAATAATAATTCATATAGTTTAGTTAGAGTTACTGTTATCCAAATTCTAAGTGAAACAGGGACAAAACCCATCTGGTTCACTAGTCGTACTAGTACAAATCCACCCACCTAGGTACCCAAGCTTCCCCCTTTGTTCTCAAAAAATTTTAGAAAGATATATATATCCCTTTTCATATAAAACATCACTACTGGTCACATAAAAACAGTACAGTATCTATGCACACTAACAAAACATTTTTATTTTTAACAAACAACTTCACAAAAACTAAAAATTCTTTGCACACAAAAATCCCCTTTAAAACCCCACTTTGAACACCATGTTCGTACTCATATTTTCCAAAGAATAATTTTCAACACCCAAAAAAAGTATACAAACCCATTAAATGAGTTATAAAATAACCCCAATATGCATCACATATAATAGCCATGTAAAACACCAAATTTGACACCAAATTGGTACTCAAAAAATCATTTACTTAACAAACGCCACCCAAAACCAATTTTAAAGAAATAAAAAAAATATAAGAACATTGAAAAAATTATTTTCAACCCTAATATAGTTCAATAAAATCAACTAAATAATTATAGGACAACCCTTAATGAACCAATAAAATATTTATATAAAAACTCCCCAATTTCACCAAAAACGGCACTTAAAATTAATTTTCTTTATAATTTCCACTAAAACAAATTTTTTCAGAAAACATAAAATGAAATAGATATATAAATACCATAAAAATATCATCTAGGTCAAAAATATTTCATACCAAAAGGAATCACCTACTAAAGTAATGAAAACCCTTGAATCCTTTGTGCGAAAACTCAAACACACCATCGTCGAACCTCAAGGAAGTTAAAACAAACCTAAAACCAGAATTTCAGACCGTGAAACACAAGATACAACCCTAATTTAGAAACATTGCTTACTGAACATTAGGAACCTCAATAATAAGGGATGAAGTAAGCAAGAGGGATGGAAACCCACTTACTTGAGAAGTCTTGAAAAAATATCCCAAAATACACCAGTAGATGAATTTCCAAATAGATAAAAATTCAAGTGATGTTCTAAAAAGGATGTGGAGGTAATTTAGGAACTATAATGGGGTAAATGAGTGAGAAATTAAGGAGTTATGATAGAAACAAATTACCTCTTAAAATCGGGATGATTTGAGAATGCTTGAGAATATTTACCCTAATCCGCAATGGAAATGAGATCCAAAGAGGGATAAGCGAAGATGGGTTCCTACCTAGGGAAGTTGGATTTTGGTGGGATATGGAATCACCAAAATATAGTAAAAAAATAATTAGTTATTAAATAAATAAATTTTATTTTTAAATTTGGAAATAGGCTTCTGAGATGGCCTAATTCCTTAAATAAAAACCCAAATCCACCATGATTATAGATTCCTAAAGAGTCCAAATTAATATTTTGGTGTTAATAGGTTAGGGTAGACCATTTTTTAAGTGTAATGGGTGAAAAATATTAAAAAATTAAAGAGTTAATAAAGAAACAAAATTGGTTTTTTAATATGCAAATGGGCTCACTGTTTGGGCCAAATCATGAAAACTCACCCATTCCTCCAAAAATGCATGGGAAACCCCCAAAACAAAGAAAGAATAAAAATTAAATGAAAAATAACTTTAAAATTAGTCATGTATGTGACAATATCTATATTTAATTATCATATCCTGTACTATCATAGTGGATTGGGATCACTCCTAATTTTTTCATTTACATAGTCATGGTTCACTTTAAATATTATCATATTGGAAATATTCCCTTACAGAACTAGGTTCACTCCCTATTCTAGTATATATTATCTCATGATATATCAATTATTATGAAATTATTTGGAAGGATATATAATACTAGGCCCACACATCACATAATGATAAATACTCATATGTGTACCACGTGTTAATAAATATATAGACCCATGATAAAATTAACTTAAATAGTATAATATTCCCATGAATTAAATAAAACATGTCACAATAGTCATATAATAAAAGGAATGAAAGTTGTTTTTGTCTTGGTAATTAGTCATATAAACATATTATTTTATTACACCTGAAAACATTTTTCCATTATTGTGCTCCTCTAGACACTTTCATAAACAAATTGCATGATGGAACCATCTTCATAACCAGGGGAATGGAAATATATGAAATGGGTGATATCAAACACCCAATAATGGAAAATGCATATCATAAAGTATTAGTTCATAATCATAATGTATAATTTTAATAAAACATATATATATTTCTAAGAGATCATAATACCATGTGTGATGATCAAAAAACATGAGAAAGCCACATAAGATCATAAAAATGTCATTAAGGAAACATAAAATATATGAAATGTCTCAAAAAAATAACCTTAACCATAAAACATGTGACCATGATATAAAATTTGGGAATACATTAAGAATAAGGCATGATCGTGAAAACATTTCATAACTTGATTTAAAAATTATCAATGTGTCATAAATTGAAGAAATTTAAAATATGGAAAACCCATAATCATAGGAAAACTGGTGTGAGGAAACTCATTATTCCCTTGATTATGTGAACAAACTCATTATCCATATGCCTAAAAGTGTGATAAAACCCATCATTTGCATCCATGTGTGATCAAACTAATTATAACCACTCTTTACTATATCATGAGATATAAGCCACGGCCAATTAATTAGAGAGTTATATAGGAACCATCCTCTCATAATCTATACATATGTGTACCGCCTTAAAAATCATCATCATAACTTAAATAACTCATGGATAAAATAATGGATTTATTATATATATCACATAACATGAACTTAAGAAATCATAGGACATTGAAATATCATTATCAAAAATGGTTTCATAACATATTAAAATATCAAACATCACATCTTGAGAGATATATAATTTAAATATAATGAGAAAAAAATCATGAAAAAATTGTTTTGAAAACATTTTTCATTCCCAATTAAAAAAAAGACAAAGTTATGTGTCACATTTCAAAAATTCCCCCTTAGTTTTTAAGAGAAATGAAAATAATACATTATATGGAATTGTTTTTTGTTAAAAAACACTTTTTATCCATAAATAATAAATTAAAATCAATCAAAATGGGTATTCAGAAAAAATTATGTTCAATATTAAATTTTGAAACACAAAGAAATGATTTTGAGTTACTAATTCCCTTACCTTTACCCTTGATATCCTTAGAATTGTTTAACCTCATATATCATAAAGATAAACATCTTAATTTTTTATATCAAAACTTTATTCTTATATATTTATATTTATTATCTTCATTGATAATGATTACCTTCATGTATTATTTTTTTTATCTATTTTCAACGTCATATTTTAATAATCATAAAAGTTTTGAAAAAAGTTCATAAAGCGGTGTTGTTCTTCATTTTTTTGAAATATCATCATTTAAAAGCACTTAAAGGATCTTAAATTGATGTTTTATAAATAATTATAATTTTATAATTTTATTACACTATAATTTTGGTTTTGTTTTTAGTAAATGAAATCAATAAAGTACCAATTTAGGTTTATTTAATGATATCCATGTGATTTCCTTATAATGATCATTAATATTTGTGATATTAAAAAAGAATCAAATTAATTGAAAATATTAATTTCACATATCAAAAATACTTATTAAATATAAACTAATTCCATTATTTTATGGATGTGAAGGAAAGAACAATTTTATTCATGGAGTTGGTAGTTCACAATATACATAATTTATAATTTCATTTTTCTTAATGGAAAAGTATATTATGAATAATCATTGTAAAATAATTATAATAACATAACAGTATAAAAATCATACCAATTTATAATTTTAATATGGTGAAATGAAGTTTTAGGAAGAAGAACAAATTATAAAGAAATCGAAAAAGGAAGAGACTTTGAAGAAATTGTACCACACTTCTCTGATTATTTCCTTTGAATAGGGATTAAACAATTGAGGGGTGGTATTTTGAGAGGAATATAACCCAATTAAGGTATATAGGAGTATAAACTAGAGGTTTTGGAAAATTATGTTCTGAACATTGGTGTTTTTAGAGGGAGAGGAAGTGAGGAGATGACTGCCCCTTTTATAAGTGAAATGGAGTAGAAGTTTTGTAAATACTATAATTTATTCAATAATGGGATGTCACTCACAACCAAAGTGACTCAAAATTTGATAAATAATATATTGGAGGGAATATAATGTTGATAAGAAAAACCAACCTCAAAATAGAGACTTATTTTAAACCGGTTATTCCCATTACCTCAATGGTTACTCACTTTTACCATTTTGTTTTCACTGGAGTCTCAAGTTTTTACCTAGGTAATTTATCATTTAAAAATAACAATAAAATAAAAATTATTATATAATTTATACCTAATGGTTTGAAATATTAATTAATGATCCTATGTTTTGATCATTTGAGAAATTATAAAGGAAAATTAATTTACATGTGATGGATAGACTGGATCCTAGAACAATATTTGTATTGAAATTAAAAGAGTTTATACTCATTAAAATATTATTTTTTAGAGGGGGTTTCAGGCTGGAGATGTGTATTTGGATCCAGGAAGTTTTTTTGGAGAATCAAGTATTGAATTAACATTTTTTAAGGAAAATGGAGGCACATGGTTAGTTCATGGTTAGTGATAACCATACACCTCAATTTTTCATCCATGTAGTGGTGTCACCTAATTTTAAAAACTATGTGCATGAGGCCATGCGGCCTTAAAAAACTCTTAGGTAGATTGTAGAGGAAAATTATAGGGATTATGCACTATTTTTATGACTGTGGGTATGTCCTGTTTGGAGTGTGGGGGTGAGATAGTTCCAATGGCATAGTTTCTTCAAATTTTCCATAACCATGCAGAATGTGTGTCTTGGGTAGTGTGAGAATCATAGTTAATTCATGGTTATCCAAACATTACACCAAATTAAAATAGATGGAAATTAATGTTTTTCCCTCCTATCCTTTTATCACTTTACCCTCTATTACACTTTCCATTTCACATAGCATCCCCCCCCCCCATTAGGGAGATATCCTCCTACTCAACATAGGATTTGAAGAATCTCCCTTGATTTATATCTGATTCAATAATTGTTCATCACATTTGATTCCACTTGGTTATTCTATGATTCCACTTAATCCTTTCTCTATTCTCTTTTTCATCATGGATGTTATTTCTATTCGAGTTCATTTTCACTAATTTTATAAATTTTCCTATTGTTTTGGTTTTATTCATTTTGGATCAAATAAAATCCTGATAATATATGATTAAATCTTCCTATGAATGATTTATGTGATCTATTTTATTTTACCTTAATGGTTCATCATTTATAAATTGATCCTATTTTTCCACTCACTAAACTTTCCACCTATTGGTCCCAAAATGTAGAAAGGAAATAAATTAAATACTTAGATAATGCCCTTAGTTTTTGTTATTCCCTTTAACATAGTTTTAGTTTGAGTATCCTAACCCAAACCAATACTTATGTTGAGTTCAAATAAATTCTTATAATGATCATTGTTTTCGTATTTTACCAAACCACCCCTTGGGTGAGTTGTCTTTTCCACTTGTGAGATGAATTCCTAAATAAATAAAATGATAAGTGATGTTATATTTTTATTCACCTAACCCTTTATGATTTAAAAATTAATTGACTAATAAAATAAATCATTATGAATCATAAGTGGGAATTTGTACTTCAATGGATTTTTTTATCACTTGTGAGTGATTTGATAAAGGGAATCTAATTACTTGATAAATGGTATGGATAAACAACTAGGGCCTTATCACTTATGTCATGATTGAAAACTAGTATTAACTTACCTAATATAATTTATTGAATTTAATTTTAATTTACTAATGGAATGAATCATGAGGAATTTTAATTTCAAATCGATATTTTTAATTTCCCATATTTATTTATTAAATAAATCATACATGTTTATTATAGTATTCCTTGAGTGATACTTGGGTTCTGATATGGGATTCCTTGTGTTGGATCATAAGGCATGTTGAATTAAATTATTATAAATAATTAAGAGATATTGGATATGAAACTCCTAATTGTTTTACTAGAAATGATGGACATGATGTTCCTCATTATTTGCTTAATTAATTAGACATGGTGTTCTTTATTATTTATTGAATTCACTAGACATGGTATTACTCATTTGTTATTAAATTTATGATACATTGAATTCCTATTTATTCTCTTAAATCATTAGATAGGGTGTCCCCCTTTAAATTACATAAAAATATTATACATTGTTCTCTTTATCTTCATATATTGAATCATGGTACATGACACCACATACTCCCTTGATTTAGATACTTGAGATGATTCCCCCTGTTTAGAAATTAAATATTATATGATTATTATTCTTTTACAACCATGAATATGCTCCATGGTTCTATTACCAATTAATGTTCTTTTACTCAGAAACATTCGGCTAAGGAAGACGTAAGTATAGTCATACAGGCATCAATGAGGAACCCAAACCTGATTTCGTTCATATTTATTCATCACTTTACACTACCCTATTATTAAACCTTCCCACTAATACATTTTATATATACATAATGTGTTTTCATTAGACACCATTGGTGGTGGCCTATGGATTTTTAATCACAAACTATTTTTTTCGTCATTTGGTACTCAGAAAGACCTCTTGGTTGCAGGATATGAACTTATATTGTGATTCATTGTTGTTTCTTTAATATGGGCTTGGATGTAGTCTGGGATTATATTATGGGCATAAACTTGAGATGTATTCTGAAGTGGAATTATTTTATTTATTAATTATTTTTTCTATCTATCCATTTTCATAGATTATCAATTGTATACTTGGTTATCTTGTGTTTATGGAATAGCATGTTCATGCATGGTCAGATTATTTTTCACTAAATTGGTTATCTATTTTGTAGTTATTGTTAATTATTATTAGATTTTAATTCCCTTCATTTTTTTTCTTACAATTTTTTTACTCTTGATATAAACGGTATAGTCTCCCCATTATACCACCTTCAAACCCTCTCTACTTGTCAGAATCCTCTAGTGTTCAGGGAGGTGCACATGAGGTCATGTCACTAACCACTTTGGTTACTATATATAGAGTGAATTGGGTTGAAAAATAATAAATTGGTATTAGGTCATCTTTTTAATGACTTACTATTTTGGGCTGGTAAAAATGAGAATGTAAATGTGTCAAAAATTTATAAATAGATTCTATATGGGAATGGCCAACCCACACATGGGATAAAGATAAATTTTCCTATGGTGTGATTCATTTTCTTATTGTTCATTATTATGGCTAATTATTATTTTACCTTGAGTGATTGATGCATTTCAATAGTATATTGGTTTGTATATTTATGGGAATTACCACTTGGCTGGTATGGGAAGAGATGGGGTGTGTTCAAGAATCATCATTAGGAACATTGGATTCACATGTGATTATCATGTATATTTGTATACCATGATTTATTGAATATGTTTCATTTTTATCTATATATCATACATCGATTATTATTAAGAACTCTTATCTGTATACCATGATGGTGTAATTATGTCCTTGTCAAGATATATTCATTACTAATGAGAAATATTTCTTCGGTATATTTATGATATATGGTTAGTTAAATAAAGTTTCTATATCAACCTAAACAGTATTTTACCATATAGCTTGATGGTGGAATTATATTTATCTAAGCCAAAAAAATCATTAATTAAAGGAAATGATTTTGAAATAGTTAATATATTAAGTTGAATGAATATTCAAATTTTAAGTAAATTGGTTTTTTTTAATAAATTCAAGTTATTTATTATGGTTTTAAATTAAATGGGGTGTCAATTAAAATTATAAAGGATTATACCTCTATAAGTTTGGGGTGATGACCCATATAACTGTATCCTTATTCTTGGATGGAACTGAGTATGTCAATTTTTGGAATGACATGAATATGAGAAAATCTTAACTCAAACTGAGTAAGTTGATATTGGCATTTTATTATTATCATATAAACCCACTAAGGGTTTGATTAATCTTTAATAAATCAATTTTTATTGGGATTTACTTAAATGGGATATCAATTATAATTTATTGATCTTTCATTCCCTAAATTTGGAATAGCTTCCCGTATAACTGGACCTAAGTTGAAATTAGGTGACCCCTGTAGGCCAACTTTATCTTTTATGCCTTCATACTTAACTCATTATGGTACAATTATGATAAATAAAAAATTTTATTTAAAGTGTATAAATATAATTATGTTTTATCACATTAAGGTTTCACCCATAGAGATGGAAACTGATAGATTTTGACCCTAGACTCTTGGAATGGTAAGTGATGTTTATTTGATCATTTGAGTCAGATTGGACTCTTTATTGATGAAATGACACCCTAGGTAGGTAGTTTAAAATTCATTAATTTTAAACTTAGAGAGATATTTCAATTTTTTAGAATCGGTGAGTGTTATATTTTGTCCTTTTTATGTTGATGCAGTATTCATCTATAAATTACTCCTCTATGTGGATTCTTAGAGAGGATCATGTTCAATTCTTGGTAGGTGATGTTGTTACACCTATTTTGATAGGTTTTTAAACCAAATATATTAGTTATCGTTTTACTTTATTATAGTTATACCACATTAGATGGATTTTATAGGTGAATTAGATGTCTTGTAACATAAGCCTTTATGTGTGATACATTATTCATGTTTGAGAACTTAGTGTTAAGTGGATACACCGAGTGGATTGGATAAGAGATTTCAGTGGTATGGAATGGTGGAAGGCCATGAGTCCATTAGTTTAGAATCAAACACCAATGAATCAAAAAAATATTTAATTTAGGGAAACCTATGAGAGCAGTTGAATTTAGTTTTAATATTCCTTTAAAGGTGGTAAGATTCATTGTATATGTTTGGAAAAAATCCCTCAAGGTAACATTACAATGTTTTTGGGTTGATTTTTCTCTTCGAAAAAGATGGTTGACAAGGTTAGTAGTGGAGTTCTATCATGATTTTTGACAAGTTCTGTCAAAAATATTAAGATAGAGGTATAGAAGCTTTGGAGGTTGTACAAATAATTTTGTGTACAAGGTGGCATCGTTTCCCAATGTTTTCTAAATTTTCAAGGTCCAAAATTTTATTGAATGGAAAAGTTTTATAAAAGATGGATTTTTATTAATTCCTCAGGAAAATATGTAAAAGGAATGGAATTCATTAATGTTTTGTGTCATTAAATTTTTGGATATTTGTGAAATAATATTTCATGAAAGGATACTCAGATCCAAAGTAAAACAAAGGAAGTATGTTTCTTGATTATGAATGTTCTTGAAAATTTTCATGAAAGATGGTAATTTACATGACTAATAAAAATTTCATGTAATCATCATGAAGAAAGGGAGTTTTAAAATCATTAATGTAATGTTTTGAAAAAATATAGTAATGATATTGAAATTTTCATGAAAGGGAGATGTATATAAATAGGTGGATACCCACCCCCCCCCATAGTATGAGATAGGAATCCTTAACGAAGATCCAAAGGATTTAAATTTGTGAAATAGTTTCATAAATCTTTTTATTGTGTGAAACATTTAGTTTTGAAAAAAAAAGTTGGTTTCATGAATGATTATAATGTTTCATAAATTTTTGTTAGTTTTGTAAAAGAGAATATTTCTGAAAAAGGGGAAAATTTTGCAATGTATTTTGAAGATTCATGAAAGTTGGGAAAAGGGTTCTGTTAAAGTGAGTCTTGTGTAAACTAGAATTATTTTCCTATAAATCCTATGGTAAAGAGTTATTAATCATGTGGATGGATGTAGATCTTCATGATGTACTAATTTAGGTTTAAACCACATTGATTCAAGTGATGAAGAAAATATTATTCTAAAAAATTTGTGAGCAAACTTCAGTTGAGAGGATGGTGAGCTTTCAAATTATGAATTTTAGTGAAACATGAGACATAGTGAGTCTACTTTGAACATTTTAGCATCATTGAGATTTAGTGGATTTGGTATATCATCACATTTCTATTGTATACTCCTTGTATGTATCCTAGTGTAGGTAAACCAAGTAAAAATTTTTTGTCTCATATGTTCCTTCATTTATACTCATACATTACTATGGGAAAATAATAGAAGTGTGTTTTGTTTAATAATGAAATATTTTATTAATGGGAATTTGTTTTAATATATCATACCATTATTCAACCACATCCCTCCCCCCCTCATGGTATTTACCCTAGTTTGGACAACATTATGTTCATTTTGAGACTGATGACCGAAAGGTGCCTGGGTTTTGAGATGTAGGCATGTTAATGCCTTTTGTTTTATGAAAAGAACACAGAGTTATAGGTATTAGGTTTAGATTTGATGAGATTTACAATTCAGGTTCCTTCCCCTATTGACCAAGGGTTTCGCGTTCATTCATTAATTTTTGAAAATGGTGGCATGATGCGGGCAATCATTTGATAAATCATGGAGCCGGTTAAAAAATAATCTAGGGATGGTTTATCTAGGAGATGCCGCTAAAATTTAGTTATGGGATTCATTGATCATGATCGGAACAATATCAGTATGCCTTGTGATAAAGGATTTGGATATGGTTTTAGATACATTGGTTGTTGAATCTGATAATTTTTTAATGTAGTCAACCAGAGGTGGTTTGACCTGTGTTTCCTCAAATTGTTATATGTGGTTAGTGAGGAACTGCATCAGGCATGACATTGGGATGAGGTGGGTGTATTATATAGCTTATGTTGTTATTTTTAGGGAAAATTCTCCCTGATCATGCTATGTTTAGTCTATGGGAATATGACTATTTGGTCAAATTAAGAATCATGATAGGTGTATATCTTTTACGTTGATGGAATGATGCGATAGACAATTCTGGTGGTGGAAGTACCATGAATCATAATTGGTAAATAAAATATATAACCTTTATTATAGATCACTGTAGTCTGGTTGATGAAATGGATAATGACGTGAACATTTCTCAGGTTGTACGGGCTTGGGTAAGCATTGTCTTAATACATTGTTGTTAGTTGTTAGAATTGAATTAGGTTTTAGTGGTTTAAGAATTTTATGTTTAAAATGATATTTAGATACATGTTAGGAATTTTAAAAAACCACATGGTCATTTGAGAATTAATTCATGACTTGAATATTTGATTTTTATTTTCATTGTCCACTAGTTCTTCTCATGGATGATTAGTTCTAAGGAGGGGGGATTATAATATCATATGTTTTAAACAGTTGATAAATTATAAATGAAATTCAATTTCATTTTTTGGATGGGATTAAACATATCAGATGATTCATATTAAAATTATGAGAGTTGAAACTTTATAAAATGTTGTTTTTGCATATTTTTAAAGGCCTGAAAGGTGACTCAGGAGACTGAATGAGTTTTGGGAGAATTGGTCTTTGGTGACCCTATTTTTGGATAGACTAAGGGATGTGAATGGTTAGATCATGGTTAGTGATAAATTTGTGTCCCTACAGAGGTTTCACATTGTCTGTAAAACCATGTTCTTGAGGCTACATTCACATGTAAAACTTTGAAATAGATTACTGATGAAAACTTTGTGTCTTGTTCATTAATGTATCTAACCATGTACCTATACTATGTGGGGTGAAAGGGTGATACAATGTCAATGGAATGAATAGGGCACTATTTCCTTAACCGTTCACATAAACCATGTGGGGTTTGGATCTTGGGGAGTGTGAGATACATGGTGGGTGCATAGTTAGCCAAACCGTGTGACCAAACTGTGAAAACTATTAAATGGTCTAGAAATTTCCATTTTTCTCTCTTATACCTTTAACCCTTATCCCTCCTTTCTCTTACCCTTTTCACACAAAATCTCTTCCATTGGAGATCCGTCCTACTAATCAACCTAAGCTTAGAAGTATCCCCTAACATTTGATATTTTATTCAAGCATCATTCATTGCATTTCATTCCTCATGATTAGCCTATGATTCTTATTACTCCTATTCTCTGTTATCTTCACCGTAGTGGATTTTATTTATATGTAAGATCATATGCCCTATATTTAGGTAATTTGTGTATTCTTCTTATTTTTATCATTTATTCTTGAATAAAATCCCAATAATGGATGAGAAAATATTCCAAATAATGAGGTACATTGAATAGATTCATTTCCCTTAAAGTTTCATCATTTATGAATTTTTTTCATTGTGTTACTTGCCAAACTTCTCGTGTGTTGATCCAAAAATGTGAAATGTATTAAATTAAATACTTATACATCACCTGTGATATTTTTAAAGCCACTTAACATGGTTGGATGTAAAATACCTCAAGTTGGACCACAATTTAAGGTGAGTTCAATTAAATTCATATAATGATCATTACATTCCTATTCTACCATTCCACCTTTTAGGTGATTTGAGTTTTCCACATTAAACTGGTAATAAATTTTGAATTAAATAAAAATAAATGTGATATGGTTACTCACATGGCCCTTGGTATTTTACCAAAAAAATAACTAATAAAATAAACCATGATGTCCATTTTTATCACTTGTGAGTGTTTTGATAAATGTAATGTAATTAATTGGTAAATGGTTTAGAAAAACCACTTGGTCCTTGGTAACATGTGGTATGATTTAAAAATATGAAGGATAGGCCTAATAGAATTTATTGAATTGAATTGGAATTAATCAATTGAATTAGTCATGGGGAATTATAATTTGGAATCAATCTTTCTCATGGCTTATGATTATTTATAAAATGAAATGTGATTATTTATTATAGTATTCCTTGACTTATACTTGGGTTTAAATATGGAGTGACTTGAATGGTCTCATAAATCATGTTTAATTAAATGGTTATAAATAATTAAGTGATTTCAGACATAAACTCAAAATCGTTATTGTTAAAGTGATGGAAATATAATTCTTAACAATTTATTGAATTCATTGGATATAGAGTTACTTATTACTTTTTTAATTAACTAGAAATTGAGTTAATAATTATTTATTTAATTAATTGGATTTGGAATTTCTCTTTATTATTTGAAATCATTTAGCATGATTCCCCACATTAAATTATTTCAAATTTTCAAATATGGTGTTGTTTATCATTTTCTATTGAATTGTGGGACCCGACAACCCATGATACCATGATATTGATGCTTGGGTTGATTAGACTTCTTTATATATGAAATACTACATGAATATTATACTTTTATGACCTTGAATATGATCCTTTGTTCCTTGACTAATTAATGGTCATATGTTCAGCAACGTCTGGCTTAGGCTGAAGCTAGTATAGTCAATCAGGAATCCATGAGTAACCAAAGCCAAAATTTGTTTACATTTTTTCATTCCATTGAACTATCTAATAATTATACCTTCACACTACTATATTTTATATTTAGAGACTGTATTTTCATTACACACCATTAGTGGTAGGATATTGAGTTTTACTCACACCCTATTTTGAGGTGTTGTTTGGTACCAAGACAGACCTTTTGGAAGTAGGATATGACCTTGGATTGTGATTCTATATTATTTCTTTACTATGGGCTAAAAAGTGTCATGGGTGTAGTAGTTGATAATTTACTCATGTTGTCATTGGGATGTTTTATATTTTATTTATTTATTCTTTCTCCAGTCTATCCCTACTGCATGGATTAATAATTATATGTTTTATTATCTTGTATTCATCGAATAGCATGTTCATTTATTGACTAATTATTTCTCATTAGCTTGGTTATGTATTTTTTAGTGATTTTATGTTATATTATCTTCTACTACCTCTCTTGTATTTATGATTTCTATATGTTTACTATTGATCCATAGGGGATAGTCACCCCACAGTACCAACTATAGACCCTTGCGGCTAGTCAGTAGCCTAAGGGGTATGGGCAATCGTGCTTGAGGTGAGGTCAGCAACTATTCTAGTTACTTTTTATTAAGTGAACCAATTTAGTAGATGACAATGAAATTTGATTTATGAAATAAAATATATACATGTATGGAAATATTATTTTAACAGAAACTCTCAACAAACTTGTTTTCAAAAATAATTTATTAGGAAAACATATTTATGATAAGGGTAAAATTATAAATTATATATATTTTTATGAAATTAAAATAATTATTATTAATAAAAAATTATTTATTTAATAATAAAATAAATCTAAAACTGTATTTCATCATGTTATGATTAATTATTCCAAATAGTTTAAAAACAATTTTTAATAAACACTACATAAATTTTCAAAATGTTGTGCATGGTTTTACAAATTGAAAAAAAAATGATTTATTATACATTATCATTTATATTTTAATTGAAAAAAATTTAAAAAAATAAATGTATTCATATAATAAAATAATTTCATACGAGTGAAAACATTAATAAAATCAGTATTTTCACTATTCACATGAAACGTAATTATTTCTGAAAAATAAAAAAAATTAATATTAAGTGAATATTACTATGATAAATCAAAAAATAATGTTATTTTTAAAAAATTCACATTCTAAAATTTATAAAGTTAAAATTAAAATAAAATAATTAAATAATATGAAAAAAAATATTTTATAGGAAATAATTTTTCATATTAATAATTCATTTAAAATTATCTTTAATAAAAAATATATCAAACATGAAAAAAAAATTTATAAAATACATTTTAAGAATAAGAAAAAAAATAGTAGTTCTTATATATACTAATTCTGTCGTAATTTAAAGTGAATTTTATTTTATTTTTCTTTGCTTTCATAAATATAATTTTTATATATATTCCATAATTCTGTTACAACTACTTATAAATTTTAATTTTAAATATACCTTATATTGGTTTATATTTTTTTCTTTGGGTTTTTAATGTGGATAAATTCATCGAACATAGTATTTAATTTCCCAAAATCAATACATGGACCATATGTTCTTACTAGGAGAGGTGTTAAGAGAGCACTAAGAGATAGGATACAGTCCCGAAATGATTAATGATTTCAAATGGCCTAACTAAACTCAGGATTAGATTCCCTTTCATCCCAAAACTCATAAGACACTTCTATAGAGATATTTCAATGAATACATTCTCGCCAACTGAAAACACAATAAATAGTAAATGATTACATGAATAGGCTTTTAATTGACCTTTTTTTACTTTCCTTCACTGCTAAATGGTTTTAACCTTCACCATTATTTTGTGGAAGAGGTCAGGACCTATTATATTCCTCTCACCAACTCCTTCCAAACATTTTGGATCCATGCATCTCCTCCAATACAGTGCCTCATATAGTGGCATATTATTTTATTAAGAAAATATTTTTTGAATGATAACTCTACCAAGGGGACGTTTTGATCCCAATATCCATTGAAATACATTGGAAAATATATCATCATATACTCTAGATTTTGAATTTTCCTCTAAAAATAACCTTCTTATTTAAGATTATATGAAGTATTAAAGATCACCTCTATCTCAAAACAATTTTGATGACTTCTCCAAAATATCAAGGTAAATCAAAAATGCAGATTAGATACAATGTATACTATTAATCTATATATCCTCACCACTTATGATATATATATATATATATCTTGGTTAGTTATTCACAGGATAAATCCTCTTTGATGGAAATAAAATTTCCTAATATAATAATGTCATCAACTACAACCCAAATAAAATTATGGTCTCTACATGTTTTGGAGAGTCCAATGGTGAAGTACATGGTGATTTTTTCAAATTTCTATACCATTATGGTTAATGGTTTTAATATACCCTTAAAATTTTCTTATTCAGGATTAACTTGCTGCAATATATGCATTGAGATTCATATTATGTAATATATATCTTCATACTATCCCACAATATGTTTTTCTTCGTATCACTACACATAATTGGTCATCTAGGATGGATAGATAATGATGTTCTATGAGAACCATCCAAAATATCCTTCTTTAGTTCCACCTTTGATGGGGCACACATTTGGGAATCCAACAATATAACCCCATCTTTATCAAAGTTGAAAATTGGAATATTATATACATTTTATGGAGGTTTACATCATCTTACATGGATATAAGGTTGATATGTCAGTTGATAAAGATATGATTTCTATACCCCAATTATGACTTCAAGATTTATCCTTTGAAAATAAATGAGTACTAGTTTTTTTCAATCCATATTATGGATAAAGTATCATGATCTTTATTTCTCAGAGCATCAACCACTATATTTTCCTTACTGAGGGGTAATGTATTTAGAAATCATAATATTTTTTCAACTCAAACCCTCTTCTTTGGCTCATATTCAATTACTTTTATGATAATATATATTTCAAGATCTTGTTACCAGTATATATAAATCACACTTTTCTTTATAGATTTAATGTTTCTAAATCTTCGATGAAAATATTATAGTCTCCAAATCTAATTCATAACATGGTTTATTTTTCTCATGATTCTTTAATTGGAATGAGTATTAAGATATTAACTTATCATTTAATATGAGGAAACAACCCAACTCATTTTCCAAAAAAACATTATATTATAAACTCTTCCCCACTATAGTGTAATGTAAATATAGGATCAGTCAAAAACCTATTTTTTTAGTTCCTTAAAACATTATTTTTATTATTTAGTCCAATGTAACATTACTCCCTTATTTGTAAACTAGGTTAGTGGATTTAATAACCATGATTCATATCTCATAATGTATCGGTAATATCTTTATAACATAATAAAACTATAGATCTTAGTTATAATGGTCAGTCTTAACCATTTCTAAATAACTTCAATCTTTTATTAATCTACTAGTATCAATTTTATTATGATTACATAACACAAGAATGACACCTTTTGTATATAGAATTAAAAATTTATAAATTTTTAAAACAACTTCTCATTTCTCATGGACATTAATATAATTTTCATATAATATTAATTCTCTTACATTCTCATTGAATATATAATAATATCATCTATAAATACAACCAAAATTGATAAAGTTTGTATCTAAAGAATAAATTCATTATATCCATGAATAAAACATGGAATTGGTATGTCCAAAATGCATCAATATAAATGTATAGTGTCCATACATTTTACGAAACTCCATCTTGGATATATCCCCACCACCCTTTGACCTTTAAATAAGTGTATCCATATGAAAGTTCGATATTCAATAAGTATTGAGATCCTTTGATTCGATAAAATATATCATCAATACAAGGTAGAGGGTGTGTGTTTTTTATCGTAATTTTATTTATATCATCATAATAAATACACTGATGCATCAATCCATTAATATTTTATAGAGAGGACTGGTGCAGCCCGTGTTGAGGCACTGGGTCATATAGAAACCTTGTATAAATTTACTTTTAGTTTCTTATTTAATTCCACTAACTCAGTAGAATCCATTCTACATGGACTATTTCAGATATAAATGGATCCATGTATGTGTTCTATTTAAAGATAAACCTTACACTCTAGGGGAATACTAGGAAGATCATACAGAAATACATCAATATATTCTCATACAATTGGAATGTTATTAATTATGACTTCAACCATGATCATTTGATCCAATGGTCCCTCATTATTGGGTAGCATAACCTAAATTATGTAATTTTCTTACATATGGAATTCATAATCATTCATTCATAGATATATGATAATAGAAAAACTAGTTATCTTCTTCATAACAACATTTGATATGTTCTTCATGCAAGGAATTCTAATCCATGCCCAATATTATGTCAAATTTAGTAAAAGAAAAAAATAATTAAATCCAAATGAAATATATTCCAAAAAATCTCAATCAGATCATATTTGTAAATATTAGAAGAAGGATTTAATAAATTGTGTTCATAAGTTAGTATATGAATATTTTGGTTTCAATATAGGCTATAAATGATTGGATTTCTAACTATTATAGGTATATAAATATATATATATACACCCTTATTAATGGTATATGATTAACCATAATATATCTCTTATAAGTGTCAAACTAGGTGTGCAGTAATTTCCTATAAGCTGTTCACCAAAATGATGTTTGAGAAACACTAGAAAAAATATTTTTAGGGATTTCATCCCTAGATGAATCTATTCCAAAACTACATCCACTTGATATATCTAGACATTGATATATTTTAAGGAAGACCACATAATCTATACTTGAACAAAATAATAGGATGTTATCATATACTTAGACTCATACCTTAGAGTTTTAAATTGATTTTGCGCTGAATTCCCCTTAAGAAATCTCAAAAAATAACTAAACTAATATCCAAATTGACTAAACCATACACTGATACAAACTATAGTGGACCAGATTAAACCTAAAATAAAGAGTATAATAATTTAATAATTTAAATAATACAAATCACATAAATCACATAATCCAAGGAATGAAATGTTCAGTGTCTTGGAAATTAGTTGTATTATCATCTCATTTTATAACACATGAAAAAATAACATTATTGTGCTCCTATATACCATTTTTTAGACATATCACATGATTTACTCATCCTTTTAACCTGTTTAATAGAAATATAAGAGAGGGTTGAGCTCAAATTCTTAGTAATGAAAAATAAATAACTTAATGTATTAGTTCATAATCATAAAGTAGAATATGAAAAAAAAAGACATAAATATATTAATAAGAGATAAAAAGACTATGTATAATGATCAAAAAACATGATGGAGCCAAATAAGATCATAAAAATATCTTAAAGGAATAATAAAACATATGACTTGGCTCAAAACATGTATCAATAATCATAAATCATGTGAGTATGACATAGAAGTGCAGAATAATTTAAAAATATGGTATGATCATGAAAATGTTGAATTACTTGATAAACCACTTGGGAATGTTCCATAATATGATAAAAATGAAAATGTGGCACAACCTAAAGAATAGGAAATTCTATGTGAGAAAACTAATTTTTTCCATGCTTACTTGAAAAAAATATTATGTCCACGCTTGAAAATGTGTGTAATCCCATCATTCCCACACCTATGGGAACAAACACATTATGTCAATTCATGAATATATCATAAGACATGATATTGCATAAATTCATTGGTGGGTGATATAGGACCCCACCCACCATCATCCATACATATGTGTTCCACTTAAGAACAATCATCATCATAAAATAAATAACTCATGGAAACAATAATGGGTTTATTAAACATAAAATATAACATGAACTTAAGAAATCATAAGATATCAAAATTTTATAATAAAATTGGTTTAATAACCTAATAAACTTTTAATCATCACTTCATGAGAGATATATCATTTTAAGATAATGAGATCAAAATCATGAAAATAGTTTTTTGAAAACATTATAAATTAAACATTTTAGATGTCATAGTTATGAGTCCCTTTTTAAAAAGTCCCATTTGTTTATAAGATAAATAAAAAAGAATACTTTAAATTGAATTTTTTCTAGTTCAAAAATACTTTTTTACTATAAATAATGAAATAAAATCAATAAAAATATAATGTCCTGTAAAAACAATGTTTAATAATAAAGTTTATAATGGAAAGAATGTATTTTGAGTTACCATGTCCCTTAAGTTACCCTTGATATATAATTAATTATTTAACCTCTTATATCATAGAGATAATATATTATTTAAATATTTCAGAACCTTATTTTTATATATTTCTCTTTATACTCATCATAAATAAAAATTCTCTTCATGTATTATATTGTTGTAATCTCTTTTCAACATTGTGTGTTAATAATATTAACTATTTTGAACTAGGTTCATAAAAGCGGTATTGATATTCCTCTTTATCCAAAATATGACCATTTATAAACCATTAATGTTTCTGGATTTTATGTTTTATAAATACATATAATGTTATAATTCCATTAAATGGGATTTTTAGTCATGTTTCCTGAAAATTTAAATAGTGAAGAACTAGTTTCGGGTTATTTACCAATATCGATGGATTACCTTATAACAGTCGTTAAATTTTTAAATTAAAAAAACAAGAATATTGATGACATATATTAATTATAAATATCACATATACATATAAAATATTATCTAAAACCATCCATTTTTATAATTGAAGGAAAAAAAATTAAACATCTTTATTCATGGTGGCGGTAATCTGCACAACACACGATTCACATTTTCAATTTTTCTTAATGGAAAAGGGGGGTTGATCAGTGCTTATAACATCATTATAATTAAATAATAATATAATAATGATACTTATGTTATAATTTTAATATGGTAAAACTAAATTTTAATAATAAGAGCGTGTAAATAAATATAAAAGGAAAGAGTATTTTAGGAACTTATACCTCACTTCATGTATTATCTTCTTTTCAAAGAAGATTGAACCTTTGAGGGTGGTATTTTGAGAAGACCGGAACCACCATAAGGTGTATAAGAGTTTATAAAAGATTTTTTTGTAGTATTTTTCATGAGAATTGACATTTTTTAATGAGGGAAATTTGGTAGATTAATGTCCCTTAATAATTGAAAAAGAGTAATATTTTTTAAAATACTCAAAATTATTTAATAATAGGGGATATTCTCAAGAAAAGTACCTTCAAAATTGATAAATAAAGGATCATATGGAATATAAGGTTGAGATACACCTCCACCATTTAAATAGAAACATTTTTTAAAGATGTTATTCTCTTTACCTCTAAGGTTAATCACTTTTATAAATTTAGTTTTCAACACTATAACTAGTGTAACATTCCAACCCAAACCACCAAGTCTGAGCTAAAATTACAAATGAGCTTAAGAAAACCTCCTTATACACCATAGGGTGCTGACTAGTAGTGAGGGTTTTGATCGGAACCATGGGGAGACTATGTCATCTATATCATTTCATGGGACCGATAAATAAAAACATCATTATATAAATAAAACAAATAATTAGAGTACATGAGGAAAATTAAAGATGAAATAAAATATATAATAACTCGGAAAAAAAAGGTCTCGAGTACAGGTATATCTTGTAAATAAATGCAACAGCTTACATCTTTCCCAAATACCATCCAGCAATGAATGCATCCTCCTACACCACCTGCTCAACCTTCCACCTTAGGGCCATTTTTTTTCACTAGGTCTCTGGTCATGAAGTCTACAAGTGCACCAAAATACCTATATTGGGTGTTAGTAGAAGCCTCATTAGGACACAGCCAAAAAAACCTAAATAATAGTGAAGAAAATACAAATTTGTATTTAATGAATATTAATAAGGTACATATATAATAAAAATATATCAAACATGTGCCACACACAAGCCAGGTCATCAGGGATCGGCTCTACCCTCTTCAACATTCCTGCTTCAGAAAAATGCCAGATAAAAATTCAGTAACTAGCTAGAAACATCCTCCCCAACTGGATATCTACAAACATGTGGCACATTCCTCTGATCGGGATATTCCATGTACTTGCGGACCATTATGGTTTTTCCACATCTGTATCGAGTGGGTAGCTTGAAATATGCCTCAAATATCACATGCTGACCAAATTCATAACACAACCACCCTATAAGGATAGCCAAAATAAAGTGACACATATCACTGACTAAAATAGTACAAGTACATATTGATTTGATCCTAGCATATCCCTCTTGGATGATAGTGTTTAACATGCGTCAAATATCTCATGTCGCTAATCTTGTGTTATATCTCACATGTCATCTAATGTCGACCAATACATGCATCACATCTCACATGTAGAACAAATTGGTCGAACCTACATGATCAGTTGTAGGAGACAGAATAAAAATATATACGATACAAATACACTTGATAAAACAATATCATTTCAATACAATAATATCATAATCATCACAATCTATTTACTTGTTACACAAGAATAGGTTAAAGGCTACACAAAAACAACTCATGTGATCGAGAATTAAAAAATTGTATCACAGGATACACATGAATGTCAAAAATACCATGCTAATAACTCGTATTAAATATTAATCTATGTTAACGAATTTCTATACAGAGGTTTCATAGTGGGCTACACACATAGGATGCCAATAAACCATATAGATCATGGGATAATGTTAAGGAATTTATACCTTATTTTAAAATTTGAATAATGATGATGGTTGAAGTGTGAGTTTAACTACACCACTAACACCTCATTTCCTTTGGAAACACAAATTTTTTGGAAATATACTTATCCAAGTGAACCCGATGACACCGAAGGCACGTCAATCCAATCAATATCAAAGAATATATCGATGACTGAAGTTTGGAATAAATAATAAATATATAATAAAAAGAAATAGATAATAGAGGGTGTGAGTGGAGATATATTAGAGGGAAAATGTGAGTCATGAGATATGAGCCCCCACCCACTTTTAATGTTTTTTTATAAATTTCCTTCATTAATTTTCTATGAATTATTTATTTAATTTTATTTAAATACTTTATTAATTGACTTTTCTATCCCTCTACATGCATTGGACCCAAAAATACACATCATGCCTTTTTATTATTAAAAATCCTCAAAATAAATATTTAATCAATATATTTAAATACTCAAATAATATATCATAAAGTCATACATATATAAATATTTATACATATTATATATATACACACAAACCAATATTTATTTTATTAATTAAATAATAATAATAATACTAAAAAATATTACAAATATTATTAAGTATTTCACATCATTTCTACCATTACCATTCCAACAATAAATTCCATTAAAAATGATAAAGATAAATAAATTTTATTAACCACACTTAATTTCATTTATTTAGAATAATTAATAATATCGGCATAATAACATTGTCCACTTATTACTTCCATTGTAACACCATTATTAATAAATGAAGAATATTTTCATTTTTGTGCTTGATATAAATAATAATAATAATAAAAAAATATTAATATTATTTATAACTTCCAAATAAAATATTTATATACCAATTATTATTACTCTTACATGTGATGTTACCAAACACCTGATGTATACAAAAATTATGTATCACCTAGGGTAAAACCCATATTCCTAATGTAATGGTGGTCTTATATTTTCCATCAAAACACCTTTTGGGAGAAATTACAATATTTTCATAATAAAATATAATAAAAAAATTAAAATTTATCCTCATGTGGGATGTTTCAAAATACCTAATGTACACAAATATTATGCCATGCCTAGGGTATACCCCTCATCTCGGAACTAATGGAGGTCTCATATTTCTTATAAAACACACTATTTAGGAGTTATTTAGTTTTTTTGGAAAAAACATTCATGAATATGAGAAATATATATTTACTATTTTTATTCTATTATTGTGGAGTCTCTACAAGCCTTATAATCCCATTCTTATTCAGTGCCTAACTCCGAAAATATTTCATAGAATATTAAAAGCTATTAATATGATTTTTTTTTATCCATACTAAAAGCCTTTAAATAATTATTTAAGTTAATTTTATAGAAAAAATACATTTTTCATAAAAACTTACTCAAAAATTATTATCAAAAAGGTTTTTTATAATAATTAAATAAAATTTAGTGTTTTACAATTCTACCCCTCTAATGACTTCTCATCCATAATAAGTATATCTAGTAGTCTTACCATAGCCATCTCAAACTATGGAGGGTCCCACTACATCATCTACTAGAGCTAGATAAAATTCATAATTTTGACCACATTCCACTCCTAGATGCCCATATGGCTCATAAGTAACAAGGTTTACTGATCTCCATGGGGCATGTTCCTATTATTAGGTTTTTTGAACAAGTTCTTTCCACACACATCCCCAATTCCCGATCAAAAAACCACATTATATTTCCTTTCTTGCCACACTAGTGAAATTTATTAGAAGGATGTGTGAAAACAATGGAGGAGTGGCCCCTCCTTTCATAGTTATAGCATCTATGTAATATATCCACCTCAATTGGGTCGAGTAACCCCTACTCCGCACCATTTCATGACTACTTATTTAGAATACATTATCTAAATTCATATTATTATTATTAAAAAAATACAATTGGGACTAAATTAGATAAGGCACCCATCAGTCTACTGATAGCTGGAAGAATACTAGAATATATATCTTCCATGAATCCCTTCTCTATCGCCAATTTATTATGAAGCACTGAAACATAGTTTGTCAAATAAAAATTCATGTCCTATCACTTCATCTTTACGTGTAGTCTAATATAAAAAATCATTTCTTTCTGAGCATCATTCCCCACCAAAAGAGGAGCAATGCGAATCATTTCAATAAATCATTATTAATAGGAAGACATAGTCATCTTCCCTTAATGAAGCTCCATAAGCTCCTGAGAATGATCTAGTTTCCATGTATCGGGAGATAACTTATATAAAAAATGATTTTTTAAGGTTTCCCAAGTTAGTCCTTACTGTCTTATATCTTGTAGAATGATATCCCACCACCAGACAGTTGCACATTGAAGCATAAAGGATGACTACTTAACCTTTCAGTACTCTAGAGTCTGTACTGGGTCAAAGATCCTCTCAATAAACCATATCTAGTCCTATATGTCCTTAGGGACTCTAGTTCCTTTGAAATATTAAGGATTATAGAGCTAGAAGTCCCATTCATAGTCAACCATACTCTCGGTAACTCATCCACATTGGACAGGCATAATCTGAAAAATTTCTTGCTGAACAGGTCATGCATCCTAAATCAACAGTGCCACTTGAAGCATGGGTGGTGCCACATAAGTATCTAGGGATACCATAGTAGGTGGTCCTATCAGACATATCTAAGTAGAAATATCTACAAAAAGAATAATATAATAAACATATCAAATATTAAATAGTTTATGAGGTCAGATAAGGTTCTCCTATGAGTCTACCCACTACCTAAGGTATAAAACTTCTAGAATCAACCTTGGTCTCCATACCTTCACATTAGTCATAATCATCATATGTATACTAACATAGAATCATACTCAATTTAACTAATTAATGCCAAACAAGGAGCATGAAAACATAGATATATTACACATGCCTTTAATTAATAAACTATTAAGTGGAACTAAAACGTGTATATATACATGACATGTGATCCTAAATTCCTAGTCATGATGCATGAATGCACAAAATAACCCATAAATTACATATCAATATCAAGTGCATCACCCAAGGTGGATTTAATCAATGGTAACAGCAAAACATAATTTCCCCTTTTTTATTGAAACTTGGAGGTCCACTATTTAGTGATGATAAAGCACTAACATAGTTCCCCTGCCTAAGTCCCAACAATCCTATATCCTATATATCCTATCTAAGATTAAGGAAAATAGAAAATAAAATTTAGTGAAGATGGTTCTTTGATACCATTATGAAACATCCCGAGCTGAACCACCGAGTCTAAGTCGGAATTCCATATGACGTCAGGCGCACCTCCTCATATGCTAGAGGGTCCCGACTAGCACTGAGGGTCTCGAGTGGAACCAAGGTGATACTATATCCTTTGTATCATTTCATGGGATTGATAAATAATAACTTCATTATATAAATAAAATAAATAATCAGAGTACATGAGTAAAACTAAAGATAACATACATGATATAATAACTAAAACAAAACAAGGATCTCAAGTATAGGTTAAGCTAGTAAATAAATGTACCAATATATGTTCCACCCGAAATCCATTCAATGATGATCGCATCATCCTATACCACCTCATCAGCCATCCATCATAGGGCCTTTTTTCCTTCATCGAGTCTATGGTCATGAATTCAACAAGCACACCGAAATTCCTGAGTAGGGTGTGAGTACAAGACTCATTAGGACACCACCAATGACCCTTAACAATAGTTAATAAAATATAAAAGTTTATATCATGAATATAAACAAGGTACAGATAGAATAACGATATATCAATCAAGTATCATACAAAATCCGGGTCCTTGGGGACCGACTCTACCTACTTTGGCACTATGCTGGAAGAAACATACCTGCCCCAACAAAATACTATATGGAAAATCAGTACCTAGACATACACATCCTCCTCATGTAGATATCCCCAAGCATGTGACACACTCCTTCGATCCAGATATTCCAAGTACATTCCACCCACTATGGTATTATCTCATCCATCTTGAGTGGATATAAAAAAACTAGCATCCAATATTACATGTTGACCGAAGTCTTATCACATCACTCTTATATGGATAGAAAAAATCATATGAAAAATCCCACCGACTATAATAGTAAATGTACATGATTACCCAAGCATATCACATCCCTCTCAGAGGATAGTCTCAAACATGCATCAAATATCTCATGTTTTCAATCATGTGTCATATCTCACTTTTTTTCCAATGTAGACCAATACATGTGTCATGTCTCACATTCCAACCAAATAGGCCAAAACTATATTCTCAATTGAATAAGGAAAAATAACAGCATATAAGGTATAAATACACTTCATAGAATAATATTACATCAAAACAATAGTATTATAATCATCACAATCCTTATATAAGAAACATAATCATAGGTCAATTCCTACACACAAACAACTCATGTGATCAAGAATCAAACATAGGTATCATGGGAAACACACACATTCCAAAAAATCATTCCAATTACCCTTATTAAATATGAAACTAAGTTAAGGACTTCCTAAAAATAGGTTACACATGAGGATATAGACACACAAGAACAAACATGACAATAACCCACATAAATCGTGTGCTAATGTTGTGGAATTACTACCTTATGTGCAAAGATGAATGACAATGAGAATTAACATCTAAGATTAATTGAACATCTAAACCCTCAATTCCTTTGGAATCGGAAATATTTTTAAAAAAACTTCTCATTGATCTAAACCTAACGACGCTAATTTTTCATCAATCCGATCAATATTAGTGAAGATATCAAGGATTTAAATTTGGAATAGATAATAAAATTAAAACAAAAGGAAATATAGGAGATAGGGTGTGTGAGGAGAGAGTTTAGGGGGAAATTTGAGGCATTAAATATACATCACCACCACCATTATCATTTTTTTTCTAAATTCCATTCATTAATTTCCTATATATTATTAATTAATTTTAATTTAACCTTTTATTAATTAACTTTTATCTCACTTTACAATCATTGGACCCCAAAATACACATCATGATTTTTATCTTATTAAAACCCCTCAAAATATAAATTTAATCCATATATTTAAATACTCGTAAAATATATCTTATAGTCATTCATATATATACATATTTATACATAAAATATAAATATACACACACTAAAATTTATTTTCCCAATTTAATATTAAAACTACTAATAATAATATAAAATATTATTATTATTATTAAATATTTCACTTCATTTCCACCATTATAATTCCAATAATAAATTCCATTAATAATCGATAGTGGTAAATAAATTTTATTAACCACAATAAATTTCATATATTAAGCACAATTTAAAATAACACCACTATTACATTTCCCACTTATTATTTCCACCATAACACCATTATTAATTAAGAAAGTATATTTTTATTTTATTTTTAAAAATAATAATATTATTATTAATAATTATTATTATTAAATTATTATTATGATTTATAACTTCAAAATAAAATTATTATATACCAATTATTATTATTATTATTATTATTATTAATATTATTATTATTATTATTATTTATTATTACTCCTATGCATGATGCTACCGAACATCCGACGTGTACAAAACCTCTGTTGCGCTAAGGGTAAAACCCATATTCTAGACCTAACAATGGCCTCATATTTTCCATCACAAATTTCATTTGGGGGATATTCCAATATTTTAAAAAAATATAATAAAAATATAAAACTTTACCCTTGTGTGTGATGTTTCCAAACGTCTGACATACACAAATCTTATGTAGCACCTAGGGAAAACCCCTCATCCCAGACCTAACAGTGGTCTTAAATTTACCATATGACACACTATTTAGGATTTATTTCATATTTTTTAGAAAAAAACTCATGCTATGAATTAAACATATTTAATATTTTTAATATCTCAACATTAAGGCTCTACAGACCTCATAATTTCTTATTAATACATCACCTAACTTCAAAAATATTCCCTATAATATTCCAAGTTGTTGAAAAGATTTTTTTTACCCTTACAAAAATCCTTTAAATAATTATTTAAGTGATTTTTATTGACACGATACATTTTTTTATAAAAAATAGTCATAAATTATAATCAAAGTGGCCTTTTATTATCATTAATGAAAATTGAGGATATTACAACTAGTTTTTACCAAGGTAATTTATAATTTTAATATTAAAATTGAGACTTTTTGGATAATTTTACCCACTGATTATAAATATGTAATCCAATTTACCAGATAAAAGTCCTATGTGTATGGAAAATTAATTTAAATATAAGCTTGAAAAAAATCATTTTTGGAGAAGAATGCTCTTACAAAAAAATATGAATGATTAGTATAGAATTATCAATATCATTGATTTAATTTAATATAAAATAATTATTTATATTGAAAGATTATATATTTTTAAAATAAAATAAATCAAAAAATTAAATATATAATTATATAATTAATTAAATAAAAAAATAGTTTTCAATAAAACACTATATAAATTTTCAAAACATTGAGAATGGGTTTATAAATTAAAAATAGTATTCTAAAATAATTTATTATACATTATAATAAAAAAATTAGTTAGAAATTTTTTAAATAACTTTTAATTTATTTAGATAATAAAATAATATCATAAAAATGATGACATTAATAAAATCGGCATTTTTAATATTCACCTAAAAATTAATTATTTTTGAAAAAACCTATAAATTTATCTTAAACTAATATGACTATGACAAATAAAAAAATGACGTCATTTTTTAAAATTTAAAACCTAAAATTTATAAACGTGACATTAAAATAAAATTATAAAATATAGTCAAAAACATATTTTTATAAAAAATCATTTTATTTTGCGTAATATTTATTCTTTTAAAGTTAGTACTAATCAAAAATATATGAAACGGAAAAAATATTCATTTTATAAAATACATTTTAATAACAAGAATATATTTTATTAGTTACATAATTTTACTTGTTTTATCGATATTTAAACCAAATTAAATTTGTATGTTTTATTTTTTTTCATAAAAAAATTATTTATATATATTTAAAATTTTGATTATAACTTTTTATAAAATATAATTTTACAGAAACCTTTTAAATTTATTTATTTTTTTGGTTTTAATTTTTCATATGGAGGAAGTCATCGAAAAAGGTATTTAATTAAGAAAAAAAGTCATGACA
Source organism: Viscum album (assembly GCA_963277665.1). Lineage (NCBI taxonomy): Eukaryota > Viridiplantae > Streptophyta > Magnoliopsida > Santalales > Viscaceae > Viscum > Viscum album. The sequence continues at coordinate 346,075,996 of OY728156.1, forward strand.
GTGCATTAAAAACATACATCATTTCATAATAGAATAACCAGTGGAATGGAAATAGATTTCTTAAAAATTTCATCATTTCTTTATAGTATAATTCATATAAAATATTAGTTTCATAGGATTTTCACTTCTACATAATCATATTGTGTATAGAGAAATGACATATATGGTTTCATTAGATCATATCCTTGGTGAATCAAAAGATACATCAATGGGTATTAATATAGAAGAAAAAAATTCAAAAGTGCATTCGAACATTTTTTTTAAAAATGGAAAATAACTTTTTTCTTAAGTATCATTAAATCAAAAAAATCACAAATATTTTGGGAAAATATTTTTATTAATTAACCATATAATTTTATAAAGTAATATTCAATGAAAATAATATTCCTAGGTGTGTGAAAATATGTTTGTGTGATAAACTTTAAAATAAATATTTCATTAAACATTTTTATAGAAGGAAATAAATAAAAATGTGCATAAAACAATATAAAAATTCATTTTTAAAACATTGATAATAAATTCTGTTGGACTCCTCATGTATTAATCATGTTTTAATGATCAAAAATCCTATTCATTCTATAAACCTTGTTAACTCTGTGAAATTTCTATCACATCAAATGCACAGTTTTTTAGTAAAAGATATCCAAAGATCTTAAGTGCTATACACTCAGTTTGGTTACTATATATTATCTGATTGATCTACTTTATAATGACTTCTCTGAAAAATGATTGAGTTTAATCCATTCCATAAATATCACTGGTTAAGTCTGGATACAGATATTTTCCTAAGTCAGAGACACCGTGAACTACCAGACACCGTGACATCCAGACACCGTGAACTACCTGACAACGTGACATCCAGACACTGTGAACTACTAGACACCGTGACATCCAGACACCATGAACTACTAGACACCATGAACTACCAGGCACCGTGAACAAGACACCTTGAACAAGACATCATGAACAATACATCGTGAACAAGACACCGTGAACAAGACACCGTGAACCAGACACCGTGAACCAGACACCGTGAACCAGACACCGTGAACGAGACATCATTTACATGACATACTGTGACACTGTTTCTTAATATATTTTGTTGTCTTTCAATTTAATCTCTAATGGTCATATTTGAAGATTTTAAATGCACTGACATAATTAATATTTCTTTGTAGACATTTCATCTGAAAGTAAGAGGTATGAGGTGTGGAATACATGCTACCTGTTGGCTCAAACACATGCACTCCAAGATAAAAGAGTAATTCCCAGAAACAAAGAAGTGGGGTACGATACTAAAAAGAGAAAAAAAGCTGGTGGGTGTGATCATGAAAATAGAATACACTTAGAGAATTATTGAAGAAAGAATTGTCTCATGAAAATAAACGTTGCTGGAGAACACACGGAGCTCAATTGAATCCCAGAATCGAGAACATCTTCGCACTGTCAAACATCACGAAGAACACAAGCCGGATCTGTCTAACTTGTGACACTATGTTTTCCATATGAGGACTTGATTTTTGTATCTAATTTATCTTAGAATTCCAGAGCTGCAAAGACTAACATTCAGAGCATTTCTAAACCTATCTCAATATTTATGCTCTGTTTTGTATCTTTTTACTATCTTTCGACCAGTGTGTTTATCTGTATAACAACACACTCTGTATCCTGTAGTAAACTGAAGTATACAATATATCCTTACTTAAACATATTTTTACACTTTTGTATACCCATGGATAAGTGTGGAAGAGGTCCCTGTGTGTCCTAGTTGTTTGTACCCACGAAGAACTGTGGAAGAGATCCCTGCGTGACCTGGACAATCCTATGTACTGTTGTTTAACCTTGATCCATGGTGTGGATCAATTTTATTTATATAATTTTCTTGGTGTATGGTGATCACAAAGTGAAGTGAATTAGGTCTCGTCTTGAGACTGAACCACTTGTTTCATATCCGTTGTTCTGTTTAATTAGTCTTCTCTGTTTTACTGCTTTACTGTATAATTCAGAAATCGCTAAATTTTCTTTGATAGTTAATCTTGGAAATAAGTTATAATTGTCTTGTCTTATTATAATAGCTTCAAAAGTAATATTAATAACTGATCTTAATATTACTGAGAACTGATCAATATTATAAGAAGTTATTTAAACAGTCAAACTCTTATAATAATATAACTTTGATTAACTAGGTTGTATTTAACCATTTGGGGAAACCTTTTAAGAATATTTTTTTTAACAAGAAATTTTTATAGTTACTCATTTCACCCCCCCCCCCCCCCCACCCTCTTGAGTAATCCACTCTGACCAACATTTGGTATTATAGGTTGTTTCTTAAGACTTTGTTTAACCTTATTCAACTATGATTGTAGTTGTACTTTGAAGATCTATAAATTTCTATTAATTCTAAATTTCTAGCTCTGTCAAAGTATTTCTGTATTATGAATAATAGATTGGAAGGTGTTGCAACCAACATACCACCATTATTTAATGAAACCAACTATGCTCAATGGAAAATTAAAATGAAAATGCATTTAGAGAGTATGGATTTTGAAATTTGGTCTTCCATTATAGATGAATATAAGATTCCTGCTACTGATAGAATCATGTGGGATGAACATGTCAAAACTTCCAACAATAACAATTGCAAAGCTATGAATGCTTTATACTGATCCTTAGGAGATGAAGAATTCAATATAATTTCTTCTTGTAAAACTGCCCATGAAATTTGGGATACCCTGTCTGTCTCACATGAAGGAACATCTAGTGTAAAAGAAATAAGACTTAATACTTATGTTATTAAATATGATAACTTTAAAATTAAACCTGATGAGACTGTCTTTGACATGTATCTTAAGTTCAATGAGATTTTCGACACAATTATTTCTGTTGGAAGAGAATTCACTACCAAGGAACAGATCATGAGAATTCTCAGATGCCTGCCTAATAGAAGGAGATGAACATCTGTCTCTATTATAAAATCATGTGACATCAGCAAGCTACCTATAAAAGAACTCATTGGGAAACTGATGATGTATGAAAAAGAGATTAAAGTTAAAAAGGAAGAGGAGGATGAGCCAAAAAGGAAATCTATTGCATTCAAAACCACCACCTCTAAAGACAAAGACAAAGGGAAATTGGAAGCTTTTGTAGAAAGTTCCAACAGTGAAAAATCATCACTTGATAGTGATGAGGAGATAGCTCAATTAGCCAGAAGATTCAAGAAAGTTTACAAGAAGAAGAAATTTTTCCAAAATCCTAACTTCAAGGGAAAATATGACCAAAAAGGAAGTTGGAAGAAGGATTGGAAAAGAAGTGACAAGACTAATGATATTTTCTTCTATGAATATAAGTGAAAAGGACATATCAAGTCTGATTGTCCAAAGCTAAAGTACAAAAGGAGGTATGAGGACAAGGATAGGAAGTATAAAAAGGAAATGAAAGCAACCTGGAGTGCTTCTGAGGACAGTTTAAGCAACTCAGAAACATCATATGATGAACAAGCTAACAAATCCAATATGTGTTTTATGAAAAACACATCTAAGGTAACACTGGACTCTCCCGTACATAATTCATACTATTCTGTATATGAGAGTGACTCTGAAAATATGACTAATAAATAAATGTTTGAATATTGTAACATGCTTGAAGAAACATGCAATGAACTAAAAGATAAATATAAATCATTGAAGAAACATTATTCTCTAACTGGGACTGTTAAATCTAAACTCACAACTGAAAAAGAGAAAAATGATCAACTACTCAAAGAGAACAATTAATTAAAAATCTCTAATGAGCAATTAAAGAATGGCCTAGAAATGTTTACCAATGGGAAAAATACCCTTACTCAAATGCTAGGAAAAAAAATTCCCCTAAATACAACACTGGCATTGGTTATCAACCTGGAAAAAGAAATCTTGGTAGAAAAAATTTTGTTTCTAAATCTAGGACATATAGTTTTACTCCCAGTTCTGGACACAAATCAAGTAATTCAATTTATGATACACTTTCTACAGTTTCAAGTTTTTCTGGACCAAATAGAGTTTATTTTTCAAATACCTTACATAATTCTTATATGAAACCTATGAGGCAGATATAGGTTCCTAAAGAACTTATTACTAATATTACTGGACCCAAACAAGTATGGGTACCAAAATATGTTTTTTCTTAATCATTTTGTAGGAAATATACTTAAAGAGTTCCTGTAAAATTTTATGGTACTTAGACAGTGGATGTTCAAGACACATTATAGGAGACTAATCATGCTTCAAGAACCTAATAAAAATAGATGGAGGACATGTCACATTTGGTGACAATGCCAAAGGAAATATTATTGGCCTCGTCCAAATCGGTAACTCTAACTTAGTTTTAATTTCTAAAGTTTTGTTTTTTGATGGATTAAAATATAATCTACTTAGTATCTCACAATTATGTGATTATGGATTTCATGTTAGATTTGAAAATTATGCTTATAATGTCTTTAATTATAAAAAGGAATTAGTATTTTCTGCATTAATAAATGAAATTGTTTACTCTGTTAACTTAGATTCCTTAGATTCTCAAAATGCTTCATGCTTAAGTGTATTTCATAAAGAGTCTTGGATCTGGAATAGGGGACTAGTAAGCTGTAATATTCACTCCCTTATAAAGCTAACTAGAAAAATCTTAGTTAAATACTTACCCAAACTTGAGTTTCTAAATTACAAAGTGTGTAATCCCTGTCAAAAGGGAAAACAACACAAAAATTATTTCAAACCAAAGAAATAAGTTTCAATTTCTCAACCTCTCGAATTGGTTCACATGGATTTGTTTGGACCATCTAGAGTTTCTAGTTTAAATGGGAATCACTATGTTTATGTTCTTATAGATGACTTTTCTAGATATACTTGGACCTTCTTTATGGATCACAAAAGGGAAGAATGCTCTTATTTTACTAAATATGCCAAGTATATGGAAAATATTTGTGGACTTAGAATTAAATCCTTAAGAAGTGATCATGGCTGTGATTTTGAAAATCAAGAGTTTGAATCCTTTTTCTCATAAAATGGTTATAGTCAAAATTTCTTTTCCCCTAGAACACCTGAACAAAATGGAGTTGTAGAAATAAGAAATAGAACCCTACAAGAGATTTTTAGGACAATGCTTAGTGAATATGACCTACCTATTTATTTTTGGACTGAAGCTATCAATACAGCATGCTACATAATCAATAGAGTGTTGATCAGACCTATTCTTAAAAGTACTCCTTATGAGTTATGGAAAAATTGAAAACCCAAAGTTAACTACTTCAAAGTTTTTGGTTGAAAAGTCTATATTCTTAATACTAAGGACAATCTTGACAAATTTTCATCCAAGAGTGATGAAGGTGTCTTTTTAGGATATTCCATATCCAGTAAAGCCTATAGAGTGTTTAAAAAAATAACTAAATGTGTAGAAGAATCTGTCCATGTCAAATTTGATGAAACAGATCCACATGAGCCTAAAACCATTCTAGAGAACCTAGAGGATGATGTATCAAATATGAACATTAATCCAAAATCCTCAAACCATTCTATGAAAGAATCTGTGGAAACTTCCAATTCTGGAAATTCCTTAGACTCAAGTCACAATGAACCTGAACCTGTTGATGAACCTGAAATCACTAGTCCCTCCTTTTCTAGAGCTGTTAGAACTCTTAAGAACCATCCTTTAGATGCTGTTTTAGGAGACCTAGAAAAAGGAACTCAAACTAGAGCTTCTCTTAGAAATCAGGTTGAACATCAAGTCTACTTGTCACAACTTGAGCCTAAAAACATTAATGATGCTATCAATGATGAATTTTGGGTGACGGCTGTACAAGAAGAAATTAATCAGTTTGAAAGGAACAAAGTTTGGAAACTTGTTGAAATACCTAAGGACACATTCACCATAGGCACTAAATGGGTGTTTAGAAATAAGGTAGAGGAAGCTGGTAACATAGTTGAAAACAAGGCTAGATTGGTTGCACAAGGCTATAGTCAAGAAGAAGAAATTGACTATGAGGATACCTTTGAACCAGTAGTTGTACTTGAATCCATCAGAATCATACTTGCTTATATTGCACATCTGAATTTCAAACTATATCAAATGGATGTTAAGATTGCATTCTTAAATGGGTATATAGATAAGGATGTGTTTGTTAAACAACCCCCTGTTTTTACAAACCCCCATTTTCCAAATCATATTTTTAAATTATCAAAAGCTTTATATGTTTTATAACAAGCTCCAAGAGCTTGGTATGATAGGTTGAGTACTTTTCTTATTTCCAAAGGTTTTACAAAAGGAATATCTGATCCTACCCTGTTTATAAAACTAATTTCTAATGATGTTTTAGTTGTTCAAATCTATGTAGATGACAATATCTTTGGATCTTCAAGAAATTATTTTTGTGTTGATTTTTCTCAAATGATGCAAAATGAATTTGAGATGAGTTTAATGGGTGAACTAAAATTCTTTCTTGGATTTCAAATCCTTCAAAATAATGATGGTACTATTTTAACTCAAAGTAAATATACTAGAGATCTTATAAAACGTTTTGGATTGGATAGCACTAAAAGTAGTGACACTCCCATGAGTACCACTTGTAAGTTGGATCTTGATGAAGATGGAAAATCTATTGATAAAACCACTTATAGAGGAATGATTGGAAGTTTACTCTACTTAACTGCTAATCGACCTGACATTAGGTTTAGTGTGTGTATGTGTGCTCATTTTCAAGAAAATCCTAAGTAATATCATTTAAATATTGTAAAGATAATTTTAAAATACCTCAAGCATACACCCAACCTAGGACTGTTCTATCCTTGAGGACAATCATTTGAATTAGTTAGTTATTCTGATGCTGACTTTGGTGGCTGTAAGTTAGATAGAAAAAACACCTCTGGAACATGTCACTTTTTAGGAAAGTCATTGGTATCATAGTGTAGTAAGAAACAAAATTTTGTTGCATTATCTACTACAGAAGCTGAATATATAGCTACTGGCAGTTGTTGTGCACAAATCTTGTGGATGAAACACACATTACTAGATTATGGATATCAATTCAGGAATGTACCTATAAATTGTGACAACACAAGTTCTATTAACATCTCGAAAAATACTGTTTCACATTCTAGGACAAAGCATATTAATGTAAGACATCACTTTTTAGGATATCATTATCAAAAAGGTGATATCACTTTGGAATCCATTGGTATTAAGTATCAGCTTGCTGATATATTGACCAATCCATTAAATTCTGAAAAAATAGACTACATCATTAATGAATTAGGCATGATAAATCTTAAGTAAATGTCTTACTGTTTTATATCTTACTATTTCATGTTTACGGTCTCACAGTTAGTATTTCTTGATTACTTTCTGACAGTCACTGTCTCACCGTAAGGTTCAGTCACTGTCTCACCGTAAGGTTCAGTCACTATCTCACCATAAAATTCAATCATTGTCTCACCGTAAAGACCTGATATGGTCTCACTGTAAATATTATTTATTATTTTTATTTACAAAGTAAAAATCATATCGAGGTAATTATTCATTTCACCTTTTTATTTTTCCCGCACTTTTACTTTTGTGACGTTTGGTATTCCTAAATGATAAAATAAAGGGAGTGTCACTTGTACTTAACTCGAGCTTTATTATAATCACTCAATTTTTAACCCTTCCTCAACCCTTCAACCCTTCTCTCTCTTGAACCTTCGGTGAATGCCTAGGATGAAACGCCCTTCATCGTCGACTCCTGAGAAACATAGCTCAAAGAAGACGAAGATCACACCCAAGCTAGCACCTGAAGGTCCTCTAAATCTAAATCTGTTGAACCGAGTAGTGGTACCTAAGAAAGAGATATTCCCTAAGTGGATTCTGTCAAGTAAGTCTCTAGTTTTGATAGTTTTAATAGAGCAAGGCTGATTAGAATGGTTTTTGAAGAAAGATAGACCTATCTACCCTAATCTTGTGGCTCAATTTTATCAGTATGTTCAGTTCTCCTTTGATTCTGAAGATAGTTATACTGTGAGAAGCTAGATAAATGGCCATAAATTCTCATTCTCTTCGAGGTTATGGGATGCATACCTTAGGATACCTCATGAAGGCATCTGTGAGGACTATCATAGAGGACCTCCACCTTCTAGTGAATTATTTGTTTTAGAAGATGCTTTGAAAAGATTAACCAGAAATGTCACCAAGAGGAGATCCATTACAGCTGAACTAGATAGAGAATCTATACTAAAATATCTGGATGTGTTTCTGATTCATCTTATGAAAAATGGGCATAAGATCAACCTTTATAAGTATGTTATACACCATATGTGTGAGCTGATCAAAACCACATCCAAGACAACCTCCCTATTTTATTCTCAGATTATCTCATCTATGCTTCATGCTAAAGGTATGGTTGGACCTAATGAAGAAGTTATCAAGGATTGTGAGTTATGCCTTTAAAAATTCATTATCAAGAGGATGAAAATCAATAGGAATCCTTGGAAAAAGGCATGGGTGGAATAAAATGATAGGATTTATGAAAAGTTCAATCCAGTGGAACATCCCTTAAGACCAAAAGATATTTCTGATCCTAGTTTGGAACCAGATGAAGTTGTTGAGTATTCTAAAGAAGAATAAGAAGAGGTTTTTGTGCCTCCCAGGGAAACTGTTTCTGATAAGGAAGATAGTACTCATGTCCCTCATGTAGTAAGTGAAAAGGAAGTCCCTCCTTCTGAAGATGTTGTTAATCTGGAAGATCAACCCGAAGTTGAAACAGAATTTGTTGTCAAAGAAACTGAAAAGAATGCTATGGAAGATCTTATAGAAGAATAATTACCTGTTATACAAGAAGCTAACCTTGAAGAACTCCCAGTGGAACAATCTGTTCCTGAATTCATTCCTTCAGTTGAGGAAATTCTGGAGCTGGCTTTTCAGCTGGATATACAGGAAATGAGAGAGGAACTAAGAGATTAATTCATGAAAATAGATCAAGCCCCTAAGCCTCTCATTCTTGAGAAGGATGCAACTGTTTAGGGGGAGAAACCCCCAAATTTGGAATCTATTGAAGTACCAAACCCGATTGATCCAAGCCCTGTAGACACTTGGTATAAATTCCCCAGCTTTTATGATGTGGATGAATCCTAGGAAGTCTCAGTAAAAGGCCTTGACCTTTCCACTATGTTCCAATTGAAATCTGTCTCTAATATTGCCCCTGAAAAAGAACCTGAGCCAGTATCAGTTCCTATCTTTGAACCTTCACCAGAACAACCATCCTTGGTGATTAAAGATGATCTAAAAGAATTTAGAGCTACCCTTTTGGCTGGAGTTGAAAAAATTCTGAATACCCAACTATCTCCTGTAACAAATCTAAGTGAGAGAGATGCCTCACTATTGTTGGAAAAATTTATTTGGTAGATTCAACCCAAAATTCTTCATGAGATTCAGGAAGTCAGAGTTGAAAACAGACTACTTAGTGATGAAGTGAAGACTCTAAGAGGTATGTTTGAAGACATGAAGAAAGTGGTGAATTAGAGATTAGAGCTTTCTTCTCATCCTATGGAGCCTATTGTTCCTCAAACCCCACAGAATATTTCCTCTTAGATTCAACCTCATTTAGATTCCTTAGCAGAAAAGGTCTCAGAAATAAACAAACAGATTGTAAGAGAGATGCAAGAGCTTGTTGTTAATCTTAACAAGCTCGCTGATGAGTATACAGGGTGCCTTCAAAAATTTCTAAATTAACTAAAATATCTCACCTCAACTGTCACTGCTTCTAAGGAATCTGGACAATCGTCTCAATATTCCTTAGATAGTGACCTGCTTAGAACAGTGGTCAAAGAAGAACTTCAGACTGTGATTAGTGGTTTCAATAAAGATTCTCTATCTGAAGTTATCAAGAACAATGACAGAGTTCTTGATATGGTCCAAATCCATTCAAAAATTTCTAATGATGCTCTGCAATAAATTTCTAAGAAAGTGGATTTCTACTTCAACCGAATCTTCTCAAAAACTTACATGACCAATCATTTCAAATATCTTGTAGAAAATATGAGGATTCCTCCTATTACTCAAGCTTTAAAGACTCAAGTCCAAAAGCTAATAGATTTCACTCATATATTGGATAAGTTTATGGAAAACAAGGATGACTTTGAGGAAGCTATGCAGTATGGTGGAGAGATCATTACGGATTTTATTAAGCTTATTAGGCCCTATCTTCATTTACAAAGTACAGCCATTGTTTCTCCTATAGCTTCCCCTCTGAGACCTGGTTTTCCTATATTCACCTCTGCCCTAGCCTCCACTTTTATGTCTATCAGTCAGGTATTGAGTCAGATCGGGCATGTGATCCTTGATCAACAATTTCCTCGGTCTTCTACTGCACCTACTCTGGATCCCTCTATCATTGAAGGTCTTCCTTTACCGTCTCTATCCACTAGCTCACTCCCTTATTCTACCTCAACCTCTGCTCCTATGGCTTCCTCTTCTACTGTTGTTGCTAAGGGCAGGGAGAAGACCAACCAGTGACGAAGGATAGTGCTTACTCTCTTTTGATAGGAATCTTGTTACCTTTGTTGTACTTTTTGTAATACCCCTCTTTTTCTCTAATACATTATGAACTTTTCTTGTCTCTTTTATCTTTATTTTTCTTGCTACTTTTTTATAATCCCAAAAGGGGGAGAAATATGAGAGAAATATAGGAGAAGAGAACACTCACTCTATATATGTTATATGCACATTCAAACTATGTTGTTAGAACAAATATACACTCTAAATATACATGATTTGTGATCATTAAAAGGGGGTAGATTGTTGGAATCCTCATGTATTAATCATGTTTTAATGATCACAAATCCTATTCAGTATATAAACCTTGTTAACTCTATGAAATCACTATCACATCAAATGCACATTTGTTTAGTAAAAGCTATCCAAAGCTCTTAATTTCTATACAATCGGTTTGGTTACTATATACTATCTGATTGATCTACTTTATAATGACTTCTCTGCCAAATGATTGAGTTTAATCCATTCCATAAATATCACTGATTAAGTTTGGATACATATATTTTCCTAAGTCAGAGACATCGTGAACTACCAGACACCATGACATCCAAACACCATGAACTACCAGACACCATGACATCCAGACACCGTGAACTACCAGACACCGTGACATCCAAACAGTGTGAACTACCAGACACTGTGAACTACCAAACACCGCGAACAAGACACCATGAACAAGACATCGTGAACAAGACACCGTGAACAAGATACTGTGAACAAGACACCGTGAACAAGACACCGTGAACAAGACACTGTGAACTAGACACCGTGAACCAGACACGGTGAACCAGACACTGTGAATGAGACACATTTTCAATGACATACTGTGACAAAATTTCTTAATATGTTTTTTCATCTTTCAATTTAATCTCTAATGGTCATATTTTAATATTTTAAATGCACTAAAATAATTAATATTTCTTTGTAGACATGTCATTTGACAGTATGAGGTACAGAATACATGCAACTTGCCAGCTCAAACACATGCACTCCAAGATAAAAGAGTAATGCCCAGAAACAAAGAAGTGGGGTACGATACTAAAAAGAAAAAACAATCTGGTGGTCATGATCATGAAAAAAAATACACTTAGAGAATAATTGAAGAAAAATTTGTCTCATGCAACTCAATGCTACTGGATAACACACGAAGCTCAATTGAATCCTAGAATCGAGAACATCTTCGCACTGTCAAACATCACGAAGAACACAAGTCGGATCGGTCTAACTTGTGACACTCTGTTTTCCATAAAAGGACTTTATTTCTACATCTACTTCATCTCAGAAGTACATAGCTTCAAATACTAACATTCAGAGCATTTCTAAACCTATCTCAATATTTCTACTCTGTTTTGTATCTTTTTACTATCTTTTGAGAAGTGTGTGTATGTTTATAACAATGCACTTTGTCTCCTATAGTAAACTAAATTATACAAGATATCCTTACTCAAACATCTTTTTACACTTGTGTATACCCACGGATAAGTGTGGAAGAGTTCACTGTGTATCCTGATTGTTTTTACCCACGAAGAATTGTGGAAGAGGTCTCTGTGTGACCTAGATAGTCCTGTGTACTGTTGTTTAACCCCGATCCAGGGTGTGGATCAAGTTTATTTATATAAAATTCTTGGTGGAAATTGATCACCAAATGGAGTGGATTAGGTCTCAGCTTGAGACTGAACCACTTGTTTCATATCTGTTGTGCTGCTTAATTTAGTCTTCTTTGTTTTACTACTTTACTGTATAATTTAGAAATCACTAAATTCTTTTTGATAGTTAATCTTAGAAATAAGTTATAATTGTCTTTTCTTAGTATAATAGCTTCAAAATTAATATTAATAACTGATCTTAAGATTACTGAAAAATAATCAATCTTCTAAGAAGTTATTTAAACAGTAAAACTCTTATAACAGTATAACCTTGATTAACTGGGTTGTATTTAACCTTTTGGGGAAACCTTTTAAGAATATTTTTTTTAACAAGAAATTTTTATAGTTACTCAATTCACCCCCCCCCCCTCTTGAGTAATCTACTCTGACCAACAAATTCAAATATGGTTGAAAATGAATTTAAATAATCATCAAATCATAGAAAATAACAATCTTAAAAAATGTTTTCTACTTGCATTAGTTTCATCATTTACCACGACTGCAATTGGTTTTTCTGAATATCTATGAATGATGCAAAAAATGGTCAGAATTGAATCTTTTCGAGCAACTGGTAGATCCAATATACACAGAAGAACTTGATTCACCACCATTGCAATGGAAATTTCTAGGTATTGACACACACTACCTCCGGTTGACCTCACACCATATTTCTGAACAGCATCCTCACCTCCATCCAAAAGGGTGAATCCAAGGTAATAAATGAAAATTCATAGAGAACCCATAAATTGAAAAATAAGAATCTCCATTAAAGTGGTTCTCACCAACCATCCCCCTCCATCATCAGTAAAAAAAATGATAAATTGGGAAACATATCAAATGACAGAAGTGATAAAGAACAACAGATGATTTTATTGGATACTACTCAACCTATTGGAAATGGTCGAGTTGTTTCCTCTAAGGATGTTGTCAAAAATGATAAGGGGAAGATGAGTGGCTATGAAGGGTCAAATATGGATCCTAAAAAATAAGGTCACGGAAAGATTATTCCACTCTTCCAAGGAATGTTTCCAATAAATCATCCTCCAAATCATTAATGATCAAGACCACTTTGGAGCAGGAAAGGTCCAAGGTAATGATTCTTATGATTCCAAATCAAGCTAACTCATAGTCAGAGAGGGAAACTTCTGAAAAATCTCATTTTGAATATGTAAATGAACTTTCATTTTATGACTCTTAAACTCATTTTCCGAATGAGGGTGTGTCTCTTTGTTTAACCCTATCCACTCTCTTGTTATAATTTTCTTTTTTATTTAATAAAAGTTTAAGATCTTTTATTTTTTATAGACCTTATTCCTAAAAACTATCTTGAAAAAAAATTAATTAATAAGTACATGGAATAAAATTTCAATGACCAAAGTAAAAATAAAATTAGTTTTTCTTCAAAAACGTTTTCTATATCATTTTATGTACTAAAGAGAGTAAAATGTTAATACTAAAATAATATTACATGAATAACTAGAGGATAATAAAATATAATGGGTTTTAAGGATAAGATCTATATATTTTCTCTCAGTATAAATTTATAATAGGCAATCTTGAAAAGAAATGAGATTATAATATAAATCCTTACTATAAATATTGTCCTTTTTCATACATGTTGAGACATCTTGTATATTAAATATTAATTTATTATAAATCCATTGTATAACCATATTTATATCTATATTTCTATATATTAATCCCTTAAATTTTTTAATTATCCTTTTATAAAAATTCTTTATTAAAATCATTATTTAGGCGAGAACTAGTCCCTTTTAAATTCATGTTTCTATTCAATAGTTCTAGAATATTAAAATTTTTCATGGTTTAATCATATATAGAAACATAAAAATTTAATAATAATAATAATTTTATATATATATAGTTTTATTATAATCTATATAAGTTGGCGATGAAGAATGAATTACATCACTTTGTAGAGACAGTTGTCCATACAAACGTGTGTGTGATGTTTTCACTTTTTGAAAGATGGAATAAAATAAATGTAATTAATAATTCAACTTTAAATAATTATTATTATATCATAAATATCATATATATTCATTTAATATATTCTTATTACAATTCATACAAAATTTAAATGAAAAATGAATTACATCGCTTCGTAGAGGTGGTAATCAACACAAATGGACGAACACCGTTATCATTTTACAATGGATGGAATGGTATGAATGCAGATAATATAGTATAATTAATTAATAATAATTACATCAATAATATAATTTATAAAAATTAAATCCATCATTATACCCATAATTGTGAGGAAGTGATAGAAAATGAATCATATCACTCTATGGAGATGGTAGTTCACTTGTACGTACCAGCGATACATTCATTTCTCATTTGATGGGATTGCGGTGGAAAATGGTTGTCCCATTATCATAAAAATATATAATTATATATATGATACTATATTCATTATGTTAGGATAGATATAACATATTTAGATTATGTATAAGAAAAAATAAATTTTGAAATGTTTGGGTAAGATGATTACCTCTTCTTTGATAGACCTCCTTTAACTTAAACCTTTAAACATAATAGGATAGTATTAGGGTAAGAATATGTGGTCAATAATTAAGGTAATTATTCTTTTAATGTTTTTTATGGTGATTGGATGAGTTATATGGCACTTTTTTTAATAAGTGTGGAGAAGATATTCCCATTTATAAGTGATGAGAGGGACACACTTGGAATTAATTAAAATATTTACATAATATAAAGTCAATTTCTTGTGAAAGGGGATAAAAATGGATAATAAAAAATGTTGATATAATATAATATAATTATATCTTAATCCAATAATATTTTGAAAATTTTATGTTTCATTTCAACCCTCATTTATTAGTTTAACCCCCAGTTAACCCGTTTAACCTTAACTATGGTAACAAACATTCACTACTTTTAAAATTCATCATGAATAAAAATGAAAGTACTATAATTACCAAATTTTGAAATGATTATTAAAAATATTAAATCCATTTTATCAAATTAAATTTTTAAAATTGGTATAAATGTATTTTAAAATTATCATGAAAATTTCAATGAAAGTCGTTTTTTAGAAGAAAAAAAATTAATTTTTATGTATAAAATTGAATTTTTTTCTCATTAATTTCCTAGTAACTAAAATTAAATGAATGTTAAATTTTTTTATTGAATATATTATAAATAAATTTGATTTCAATAATTCATTAATAGTGATTAATTTAATTTATTAAGATAAATACACATTGCATGCATAAAAACATTGTTTTACAATGAATTGACTTTATTTTCATTTTTAACCATTTAATAAACAATGAAATAATATTATAAATATTATAAAATTATAATTTATTTGAACATGTTTATACCCAAAAAATTAGTTTCTAGATGAAAACTATCATATTTAACAATAATATTTCAACACTATATCACTGCTCATTTAAACTTAATGTTTCATCTAATGAAATATATAAAATAAATAAAACCTATATAAAGGAAAATATATCATAAAATATTAATGTGTCACATGATCCTTTGTAAATTTTGGGATTGGTGTTTATATTTTCTCAGCAGAAGCCGGTTTAGAATTCAGAGATATATCACAGTGAGTTCTCAAAGATTGGATGATCGTGTTAGGTTAGGAGACATGGATTGATGACTAAAAAGACTGATTATTGTTGAGAAGTTCTGTGGTGGGGACATTATAATTACTCATGGATTTCTATTTCATTAAATTTTGCAGTATGTTATAATTTTTGGTTTTTTAGGGGTTCACTTTTAGAACTAAAAATCAGATTTGGAATATGATCATTTAAACGTCAGCAAATGATATTTTTAGATTTGAAATATGTCCCAGTTGTTTGTATGGGTTCTTAGGTGGATATCCAAGAATAGTCATGAATAATATTGCATAAGGATGGGTGAATAAATGTGGGATTAACTCTTAAAACTATTATCCCATTTATTACCTCCACACTTGTTCAGTGAATAGATTTCTCTTTTTCCCTTTTAGCTTATCATTGGCCAATGTAAATAAATATATAGAAATGAAATGAATAATAATAGAAAACTATTAATGTTGAGTATTTTCATCTCTATAAGGATTATTATGTCCCTAGTGTATGGTGGTTTTTATACCACACATATAGACCTTCCTTCATATCATGAAAGAAAACAAAAGAAAGTGTATGACCTTGAAATCATTATCATGGATTTGACAATGTATAAATAAAGAGCGGGATCGTTTTCCCTTTTTACAATATATTTGGCATGTACCACCATGAAACAAGATCACATGTGTTGACTTAAGTCCCACATAAACTATAATAATTAAATTTTTTTTTCTCCTATAACAATCAAATATGATTCCATGGTGTTATTCATACTTATATAATATAGTAATATATTTTAGACTTGATACTCATCATCAATGTAATTTTGATGAAAAATGGTATTGTTTCACTCATAGTCTCTTATTCATATTTGTTTATCACTTCTTCTTCTTCTTCTTCAATGCATGAAATTATTCTTCTATATTAAACACTGGTTCTTCATTCTCTCCATCTTATATATATTTAAGTATGCAGTAGACATTATATCATATTTTTTTCTTGAAACAACAAATTTTCTCTTTTAAATTAAAATGTTTAATCTCAACTTTTCCTTCATGTGAATAAATAACACATGATTATCTATTATCTTCATGTAACTTTAAGTGCATGATTTCTCCTCCAAAACTATTCATTATAACATATGGTCTGTATGCCTTATATTACTATTCTTCATGAAAATGATTGCATGATATCAAATAAATTTCTCAGTATTCCTTCACACAAAAAACAAGTATTGAACTACTTCTCATAAAATAGTGTATCACACTAGCTTCAGTTATTCATAGACAAAATAGTGAGTATGTGGTTACTTATTTTGAAAACTCAATAGTTGTTCAGATATTTTAGTTGTGAGACTTAGAAGTTCTATGGATCTTATTCATAACAGATTTATGCATGGAACACTTTATTCTCTTCAATAAAGAAACTTCAAAAATTCTATATTTCTCATTGATGGAATCAATATCTATCATATTTCTTTGTAAACCCCTCTTAGTGTTTGTACGTTGATATCTATATAAGAGGGTCACTGTGTATTCTCTTATAAAAATTCATCATCAATATTCATTCAAAATCTTGTAAAATATTCTATTTCAATCAAAATACTTAAATTTTTGAAGATCTAGACATTTTTTAAACATGGTTTTCTTTTAGATCTTTCAATGACACCGAGAATTCTAGTGTCTTTACATAATCATATTTTACCTTCACAAGATAATTCATACATGCCTATAGAAAATGATCATGTGAATTATATTCAATCAGACATGCTCATCATCTACATATTTATTTCATTCTAATTAAATTGAAATGGAATATCCTAAAATAATCATTTTCATGAAATCTAAAGCTTGCATTTATATCAAATTTTGGCCTCATTTTATCGAGATCCAATCCTTTGAGCTCAAGATGATGATTTTTAGATATGGAGGATGTCATATTTTTTTGGGTTCACATGCATAAAGTTAAATTGAAAATTCATATTGGATGTCTTGGAATAAGGGTAAATGAATGTTGAAGATGATGTATTATAGATATCGGATGGCACAGACACATTAGAACTATTTTACAACGGTATATCCCATCTTTGTAAGGGTGCTGACATATCCTCACCATTATGTAAGGGTAATATTACCCATGTATGGGTAAACTGGTTGAATATAAACTACCAGTTCGATTATAATATTTAGATGCCCATGACTGGATGGATGATAAAATATGTGTATGTTATTTAACTCTTGAACAGTAACACATGTCATACTCATACCACATTAGAGTTATCTTTGGTCTAGATAAGTTTAATAAGTCTCTATATGTCTTTTGATTCTTAAGATGAAACCGAGGTATGATACCCAGAACACCTTTGTACGCACACCCTCACTGGGTCACATCACACCTGTGTGGTCCCCCTTCAACCTATACACATGTTATTCATGCTTATTCTTTAATTATCTTTGTGGGATCTGTGAAATACAACTACCTCTTCTACCAAGACTAGCTAGCTTGGCAGGTTCTCCCATGTGGTTGAGCCTGCCCACACTTATGTTGGATTAGGCTATCCTAGATGGATGTTTATGGATAGACTTTTCTTTATTAATTACTAGAAAATAATGTTAATAATAATTCTATGTATAGAAGAAATTTTATTTTCCTCATCAAATAATACTCAATTAAAAATATTTAAAAAATTACAAAGCATTCAAATAAAATATTTCATAAGAAATATGAATTTCATCATACAGATGAATATTTAAATGGTATTAAACATTATTATATTTTTTTAAAGTATATGAAACTTACCATATGTTCTAAAACTAATGATGACCAGTTCATTAATTTTAAGACTTATTTAGTCATGTTATATCATGATTGAAATCCATTACAGACTTATAAAAATCTCATCAATCAATTTTTCCAATTAATCTTCTTGCATCATAAGGATGGAACTCCTCAAATACTTAAAATAAAACTTTAAAAATAATGAATCTATTTATAGTATTATCCATTGAAAGAAACTATAATATTTACATTTTCATATAAATTAGAACAAGAAACATTGAATTCCAAGATTCAAGGTTGTTCTTCAATAACCAAGAATATTTCCTTATCATGGGAACATCCTCTTCATAATGTTTGGGTTCCCCAAAACCAAATTCCATTAACTTATACTCTATTTTAATTATTCTTAAACATATTAACATCAAATACTCCTTGAAAAATGGAAATAAATTCAAAATAGACAAATTGGGCTCAATAATATTCCCCTTTTTATTTTTTTCAATACCAATAGAAAATTCCATGCCAATATATACATCCAATATGCACGTATAATTTCTTTCTTCTCTCCCCATTCCTCCTTAACATTTTCATTTTATTCTATCCCCCTTATTGATAAAAAATACATTAAATTATAGAAGATTATATGGTATCATTTCATTCATAGAAATACACCATTATTCATCCAACTCAATGTCCACGTGATCTGTGATCTGTGTAAAGAACATGAGGATTTTAGTTATACAACAAAACTATATATCCATTTCAAAAAACTAAAAATGGTTCAAAATTATACTTGTTACCTTTTACTAATTCTTTCCCTAATAGTATGTTCACATGTATTCTTATTGAAACATTTTTATGTTAATTGATATAAATTTTTTCATATATCTTCAGTCTAAATTTTTTATTCCATATAGCATAAAAATTAATAACATTCATGTACAACCAATAGATTTTATTTCATACAGCCCTATAACATTACAAAATCATCCCATTTACGTTTCATTAATTAAAACATTCTTCCATTTTTTATGATAGGATAAATTATTATAATATGATAGAATATCAATACATACCTTTTAATGAAAACCACATAATCACCTTCCAAAATTAAAATGTGTATGAATTATCAACTCTCGAAGCCTCTTAGGAAAATCCACCTCAATGGATTCTATAATTTTTTACATAATCATGGAAAATATATTCTTCAAATATTTTTATGATATTATAATTGAAAGATCATACCAAAATGAAATAATTATAGATCAAAAATATTTATTTCAATATATGTTTCTTTAGTTATATATTTTAAGACCCATATCCACCTTAAATTCCCTATATAATTAGATTATAAATACAACACATTTGTTTTAATGAATAATATGGAACATATTTTCATATATAGTGTGAGAAACAAGGATGATAATTTCTTCTTAATCATGGTACACTTTTATTTTCTATTACATATTTAGAAATATTTTTCATGTTGTCCTTTCTATATTTCATAGAAGTTATGGGAAGCATAGATGTTTTTATTCCTTTTTGGTGGAGTATTCCATTTAACATGATCCATAAAGTAAAATGTACCACCTTGGGTATATTTCTTATTCTTCATGATTTTTTATTACACTACAAAAATTTTCATACAATCAATCGATTCCATCCATATTAAACAAATCCACACTATTTACCATAATTTTTTTGGTATATTTTTTTGATAATATCTCAAGAAATTTGATTTATTCGTGTGAAATAATTTTCCTCCCTTTGGATTTTTCATTATCTTCTACATTTTCCTTTTTTCATTCTTTTTCTAGAACATCTATATAAATAAACAAGAAATATTTTTGAATATATAAATTCATCTTGGTTATTTCACATAGAATCTTTATAATTTCCTCCACCATACCAGTCCTCTTATTTCTTTCTAGTATTGATTCAATCCTTTATTACTTTGGATTGTTTCCATAAAATCTATATTTCATGGATTATTTTCATAATTAAATAGTGTGGCCATTATTATCTAAAAATAAACATATTCTCCCATTTTTGTAGCATTATCCTGATACTTATTGGGTGTGATTATTTTATATTTTTATTTTTATCTTCTCATAAGGAAAACTCATCAGATTTCCTTATAAAATTACTCAAAATATTTTTAGTAGTATATTTCTCATAATTCATTCCCAATGTAGTATTATCTATTCTAATCTATTTTTTCTATTTTTTTCTAACTTATTTCAGTTTCATGCTTGAATGATTTATACTTGCATGCTTCTTCATTGTGACCGTTTCTTTTTAAAATACCACATAGATGTATTAGATTTTCAAATCTGTTTGGGATTGGTAAATTTTTAAATTTATTGTCTGGTCATTTCTTCACCTAATTTTAACTCACACTTGATTTAGGATTTCCTTGAACTCCAATTGTTTACATATTACACCAAAAAACAGTATCTCTGTGCCTAAACTTTTAGCAGTGCCAAAAATACACCCAAAAAAATGATCTTTTTCTTTTTGAACAAATCTATACAGAATTTCATTTGTTCTTATTTTATACATTATCATTCACTAATAATACTTATTAGGGGAATATCTACTTATACACTTACTTTTCCACACCCTAGTTTTTTATAAGGTTTACCACTTTTTTTCTTCATCTATATTTGTAAATTTTTTATTTAAAATCTATAGATTTCATAGAAATACATTTACCAAAAACATTATTCTTAAAGTTGCATTGTACCTTCTAATTTATAGCTACTATTAATTTATCATTAAATTATCTTAATATGTTATTTACACTAGATAAAAATATTTTAGTAGTTTAGTACTCCTTTTTATTTTGTGTGGCATTAGATTTCCTTCAACTTGTTTAGAAGGCACATATTATGATATTTCGATAGTATTCCTTTTAACTTCAAGGTCTAAGAATTTCATGTTGATAATTTATTTTTCATTATCCAATATATTCAATTTTTCATCAATGGTTTTTTTGTTTTTTCAGTCTCATCATCATACAAATATTCTTATATATCATTGAGTTTTTAAGTTCCCTGGTCTTATTGGAACTGACTTCCAACTGAACATTTTTTAAAACAATTATTTGAATTTTTATTCTCATTTATTTCATGGAAAATTTGTTCAAGTCTCTCAAGGTTTGGGTATTTCTTTAGTATTTCCTCATATAAATACTTCCCAACTCTATAACATGTGTCTTCATGTTTTTGGATTCTAGAAATTTTTTCATTTCACTATTTTTTGAGATATAAACACATCATCACCTTCTGATCTAATTATTTTACTCTTTTTTCTTATTCATCTTCATTATTGGTGATATTCTTCTGAAAATAATATAGTAAAAGTTTATTATACACATTCCCACTTGTGCTTTATTCTTTTATTGTAAATTCTTCAAAAATGTATCAAATACCTATGCATAAACTTCAGAGGTAAAAAGTTAGTCCATTCACTTAGTAATAAATTGAGCTACAAGATCATATCATTTATCATTTGGAATAAAAATTATATAATCAAAGAATAGGAAAATATCTTCATCTTAATCTTTGTATAATAGGTAAACTTCCTTCTTCTATTTTAACTCTTTCTTCCTTGTATTTATAAAGGTTTTAGAAAAGATGAAATTTTAATGAATAGTTTATATAATTTCTCCATGAATAGATTCAATATTTCTTTTAGTATATTAAAATAGAATCCAATAATGGTTCAACCCACTATGATACCAATTGAAAATAATCTCACAAGGATGTGACCACATTGATAGAGGTTGAATCAGTATGGTATAACCCATTAAAAATTGTATCCCATTTTCTACCTCCTCACTAATTCACTGATTAGATTTATTTATCAAATTTATCTTATCATTAGTTAGTGTAAATGTATATGTGGAATAAAAAATTAGCAAAAGAGAACACCAGGATTTTTTATGAGGTTTTTATCTCTAAGTATGAATATATCCATGATGAATGGTGGTTCTTATCTGAAACGCACAAATATTACTTCAAATCATTAAATAAAATGTGATCAAGGGTATTAACATGAACTCGATATCCTATTATCGACCAGGTACAAAAACGGAGTGGTGTTACTGTCCATTTTTACGACATATTTGGATAGAAACACCTTGAAGAAAAACCACATGTGTTGACATAAGTCCCTCATGAACTATAATATTTGATTTTCTTATTATCTTATTGTAATCAATTTTCATTCCTCAGTCTTCCTCATAATTATAAAATATTTAAATATAATATAGGTTGGATAATAATTATCTTTGGAATGTTCTTGGACAATTGTAATGTACCACTCAAAATCTATACTTCTTATTTTTTTCTCTCTTATTCTTCTTCTTTGGTTCATGAAATGATTATTCTATATGAAACACTATTTTCCCATACTCACTCTCTTCGATATATCAAAGTATAAAACTAATGTTGTATTGGATTTATATCTTTACATAAGAACATTTCTCTTTTAATTCATAGTTTCCAACCTCAATGTTTCCTCTACATGAAAAATTAATATTTGATCTTATGTTATCTTCATGAAAATGAAATTGCATAGTTTCTCCTCAAAAGATATTTTCACTAAATAATGGGATATATTAAATGTGATAAACTTATTTGTAAAATTGGATGCATGGTATCAACTCAAGTGCTCAATATTCTTTCCTACAAAGATGAGAACAGAATTGCTTTATGTAAGATAGTGCAGTACACTATCTTATATTCTTTGAAAACATAAGAGATCTAAGATGGATTATTCCTTCATGGAATCAAGAGTTTCATATATCATTTCTTCATGACAATAGTTATATTTTTTATTCTAATTCACACAAGATTTGTGAATGGAACACCTTATTCTCATAAAAAAATGACTTCATGGATGCTCTATTTTATTTGAGAGAAATGATAGCTCTGAAGTTTTTTCATCAATCTGTCTCGGTGTTGGTACCTCTGTATTTATATATGAGGTTCACTATGTAATATATTTTTAAAATTCCTCATCAGGAATAATTCCCAATCCCCAAAAATATTCCATTTTAATAAATGTGTTTTAATTCCTAGAGATCTTTGAATTTTTCAAATATTAGTTTCTATCATATCTTTTGATGATTTTGAGAATCATGGTATCTTTTTGTAATCGGTTTCCTCATTTAGAAAAGAATTATCATGTTCATATGTAAAAAATATTGTGTGCATTATCTTCCACCATTAATACTAATCATCTATGAATTCATTTCATTCTTGTTTCATGGAATTATAATATCCTCAGATGACCATTTTCATATAAATAGAAGCTTTCATGAATTTAAATTCATGGTATCGTTGTCTTAAGATCTAATCATTTGATATTGGTTTAATTATCATTAGAGATAGAGGAAATTTTATTTCAAGTGTTTTTGTGTGTAAAGGTCTATTTCAAATGCATATGTATAGGTCATGAATTAGGGTTAACAAAGGTTAAAGATGATGCAATATAGAGATCAAATGGCACAAATGCATTAGAACTTTTGTACAAAGGTAGATCCCATCAATGTAAGAGCACTGAAATATCCCCACTATATCGGATGGGTTCCATTACCCATATATAGGTAAACAATTTGAAGTCAAATCACTGGTTCAATTAGAAGGTGGAGAATCAAGTTATTAGATGACTGATGAAATATGTGTTTGTTTTTTAACTCATGAACAGTAACATGTGTCACACTCATCCCACATTGGATTTATCTCTAGTCGAGCTCTACTAAATAAGTGTCTTTGTTTCTTCCACCACTAATCCTTTTATTGAGTTTCTTCACAAAGAACACTCATGCCACAGTTGTGTAGTCCCCAATGCACACCTCATCGTGCCATGCATGATCCTATGTGCACATAGTGGTTCTAAGAAATCCCACAACCTCTAACACCGTGACTATAAAACCTTGATTACTCCCCCACATGGTTGAACTCATTACCATAAATTTTGGATTGAGATATCCTAGATAGTTATCCATGGATTCACAATTTTGTAAGTCCTATAATATGATACTTAGAATAATAATATGTATAATAAATTCTATTTTCTTCATCAAACAATCCTCATGAAAAAAAATATTTTTTTCATGGAATTCAAATAAAATGTCCAATAAGAAATTTGGATTTCTTTATGTAGATGAATATTTTCATTGTCTTCCACCTTCTTATGATATTGTAAACAATAAGAAACTCAACACATGTTCTTGAATTAATTAAGACCAGTTCCTAAATCATTAGACTTACTTAGTCATTCTCTCTCATGCATGCCATCTAATTCCAACTTCTAAAATATTTATCCAATAATATATCCAAATAATATTTGAGATTCATAAGGATAGAAATAAAAAACTCCTTAAAATACCTCTTTATAAATAATGAATCAATTTATAATAAATTGAATTGGAAAAAACTAATATATTTCCTTTTGTAACATGAATTAGGATATGAAACATTAACATCCTAGATTCAAGGCTTCGCTTCAATCTCGAAGAATATTTCTTTGACTAGGGAACTTCTTCTTTATAATTATTGAGTTGTCCAAAACCAACTTCCATTAACTTCTACTCAATTATGATTCTTATTAAACATATTGACATCAAATACACCTTTTAAATTGAAAAAATAAACAAACACAAAATAGGTTCAATAGGTTAGGGTGGCATGGAGGCTGAATTTGACTAGCCTACAACTATTTACACCATGAAAAATGGTTCCTTATATGAATGGTTTTGGATTAAGGGAGAGACAAACTACCTAAAAATTTCATTTTATAAAAAAATTGCATTGTAGAAATTTCACTCTAGGATTCATGTTCTTATACCTCGAATGATTCACGACATGAACCAAAGTATCATGTCATGAATGGTTCCCAATAAGTTTCTTTTATTATGGGATGACTTTTAATATACCATTTATACCCTCTTAGTTTTTAGGTGAAATGGTACTCAAGGAAAACCATTTAGTCAACTGATACCCCTCATTCTCCTCTCTTTTTAATCTTGTTGAATATGGATTGGTTTTAGTATGATTCCATGCAAATACAAGGTTAAATATTTCATCTTAATCTTTTTTCTTCATTATTTTTATAGTCATATGATTTTAATTGAATTTGTGATATTTTTTGTGATGATTTCACTAGATCATGGTGATGTCTTCTACTATTGATTGGAATTTTTATTAGCTTGTGTAGACAACATCTCGATACAGTATCTTCATGCTATTTTATGTTATTTCCATGGAGATAAATCACTCAAAGGATTTAATTTGATTTTTGGATAGATTAAATAAATTTTATAATTATTCAGGTCATAAATATTATTTATTTTGGCAATCATAGTTTCACATATGTGGTATAGGCCTTCTCTGAGCTGTTGGTCATGATTTTGATATGACAGTGGTTCTAGGTCAGTTGTCTTGTCATTATACCTCTTTAAATTAAATTAAATATTTATTTAAAAATTTTATAATTAATTAATTATATTTTATGGTGTGATTTAGAAGCTTGAGAGTTAGTATGGGATTGGAAAAGTCACATTATAGATTGTCATTGGTGGTAACTTCTTGATAGAGGTAGGTGGTCCCTATAATACAATATCATACTCTTGATATGTATTATTTCAAATAGCATGAATACTTCAAGTGTTCTGGTAGATCAGTTAGAAGCTAATAGGGTTTTGGGAAGAAGTGATATGATTTATTTTGGCCACATATGCTCAGGATGAGTGATCTTTAGCACATAGGTGAATTTGGGCCCCCGAAATACTATGTTGGTAACGGTAAAGAGTGTTAGTTGAGGTTACATATGGACTTGGAAAATACTTGGTATGTGAGATTTGACTTTGTTTTCTTAGTTTTTATTCTCTAGGGATTTTTGGGTAGGTACTAGAGGCTTAAAACTAGTGACAATGGGAGAGATTTTAACACCCTGTGATTTTATGATATTTTCTCTCTACATAAATTTAATATGTGTGGTCTTTATTTACATGCAAAAATGAGCTTAAAAAAACCGTGATACATTATTATAATATTCTTATTAAATGTGGCCATTATCTCCAAGCCACTGTATTATTGGTTATTAATATTAGTAAATATATTATGAAAATTATTTTTAAAAAAATCCTTAATTAAAAATTATTGTTTAACACCTAGGAAAATATAAATCAGTTTTAAATATTAAAAATAATGTAATTATATTGCATTTTTTGATATATTATGTTTCTTAATCAATAATAAAATAAAATTTTTAAGAAATATATTATTATTTAATGTGAAAATTTTAAAAAAATCATATATTGATTATAAATTGGTTGAAAAAAATAACAAAATCATTTGTATATAAAAATATATATTTTTGTGAAAAATGGTTTTTATTGTGTGTAAATTATTTTATAATTATAAATTGAATTAATCATTATTGATTAATTTTTTTAATAAAATTTGATTATAATTTATTTAGTAAAACATATAAAATTATTCTAATCATTTTTACTAGGCATGGAATAAGTAGAAATTCAATTTTATGCATAAAATGGATTTTTTCTAAAAACAACTTTCATTATGTTTTGTGAGATTTTTTAAAATGAATTTCTAGATCTTATAGAAATTGAATCTCATAATTTTTCCTGTATTTAGAATCATAATTTAAATATTTATTAATGAGTTAAATTTTATTTTTGGTCACAATGAATAGTATACTATGAAAAAAATTATTTCTATGATAAAGGTTAAAAGGAATAATGATGGGTTAAACTAAATAGATAAGTGTTTAAATTAACTAAAAATATATATATATTATATTGGATGAATGAATTTTGATCTTATCTCTTCCAATATTTTAACTTATCCAATTTATACCCACTTTCCTATGAGAGTGACTATATTTTATATTAAGATTCTTTATAATTACAAGTGTTCCACTACCCTCACTTATGAAAATAAACCTCCTCTTATGAATTCTCCACACCACTTGATACCTATAATATATCCAATATCAACCCCTATTATCTCCCAAAATACTTATCCATGACCTTGAGAGTCTTTTCTACCTAATATACCCCATTAAAAACTTCTTATGTTTCTTTTAAAATTGGTATACCCAAAGAAGAGGTATATATTCTTAATGGTCTTTTTTATGTTTCATTCTTTTTAAAGATCATGAAAATTCTATATAACCATATTGAAAATATTTACTCAATATAATTTATATAGTGATACTTTTTTATCTTATTTGTATACTGATTTTATATCTCTTTCACATCCATTGTAAAATGATAATATCACTTATGCGTACGTGTGGAGTACCACCTCCATCAGGCGATGCGATCCTTTTTTCATTTCTACTTTCAATGGATTTAAATAAGGATATATTTAATATGTATATATATATATATAATTAATAATATAATTATGATTTATTAAAGGTTAATTATTTTTTACCTTCATTTCGTTACATCCATTAAAAAGAAAAATTGACACCCATGTGTACATACATACTACCATCTCTATGAATTGATATTAATCATTATTAATCACAAATTTAAATTAATGGTTATAATAGTGTATAAACTAAGTAAATATGATATATTTAAATAATTAATAATCTATGGAAAATGATAACATGAATAAGGTTTAAGGACCAAAACCATAAAACTGAAACGTTCATGGAAAAAACACCAGTTTTCACAAGAATGTTCATTTTAATGAAGAATTGTTAAAAAGAGTAATTAAAAATTATATTATAGTTATATAAGTTATGATATATGTTAATATTTTGATGTAATATATTTTTAGTGAATATATTTTTTTATAGAGGAGGTTTCAACATTTATGAAGTAAGAAAGCGACTAAATTTAGGTTTTATGTTACAATCTCATTTCATTTTAGGATTATCTATATTAACTTTGTCTTATGAAAATTAAATGATACTTATCCTATTAAAAATAAAAATTATTGATAAAAAAATAAAAAAGTGTGCATCACTCATCTATATATTATACATTCATTCCCAAATCACAAATAAAAAATAAAATAAATATAATAATTTAAATAGATAACATAAATAAATTTAACTAATCCCCCAACTGACCCCTAATACCCTCCTTGGTAGAAAAAATAGTCACCAGTTATATTTCATTAATCCTCCATAGATATAATTCACCACTAGATAAATAACATAAATCAGGAAAAAATTGACTTGACCATTATTGTAATGAAATCTAAAAAATGTCCACTATACCGCTTTGTGATTTTACAAGTCACCTTCCAATACCTAAACAACAAAACTCCATGAGTTATAATAAAAATAGCCAAAACCAGAAACTGAAATGATATATACATGTGATATATTTATAGACTAGTATTAATGTCAAGTAACCACACCCCATACAAAAATATTAAATAAAGAATCCATTTACTTCTAGTTTTAAAATATATGTAGAAAATAGGTTTACCAAATTATAAGAAAAATGATAATAACAACATAAAAATATAAAATTACCTTTTATTTTTCATTTAAATTAAAAAAAATCACTTTATAAGTGTTTTTTTCCTATGTCACTGGTATATAAACCCATTTGAAAAACAAAATTCAAAATCCATTTTAGAACCCATTTCTAAATGATTTTAAAAACTATTAAAGAAAATAACCAATAGAATAATATTAAAAATTGTAACAATTTATAAAAGGGTTAAAATTTATTTCAAAATTTATTTTATTAAAGGAATTCAAGAACCGTAAAATAACAATTTCACGATAATAAATAATAGGGAAATCCTAAGGACATATAAGGTTATTCATCACATTAGTTCATCATATAAACTCATGATCTAACTAGTAAAACTTTTAATTCACACATTAACTGCTAATGAAAAAATGAATTTACCCTAGCATGGTCATTCCACCTAACCATGACACCACATCCAACCATCCACTAATAAGTACATGTCTTGGAATAGTAGTGTAGAGTCACCCTTCCATGACAACTGGACCTTTATCTTAGTGTATTTTAGTTATTAAAGTGGTGTACAATGAAAGGGATACTTAAACTATAACATCCCTATCATTTTACACATATAATTACATTACTTTACACATAATTAACCATCAAATTACAAGCCAAGTATTATAATTTCTAGTGTATTTGGATGGTTAGATACATAAAACTAAAAACATGGAAATAGAATAAAACATATTTATTTCAAAAATTCATAAAGATATCCTAAATTACATTGATATCATATATATTTTAAGGATAACTTAGGGAATAAATAAACAAAAGGGATGAGTTAAAAATCCCATTAAGGGAATAAACATATGAATACGGCATTGAACAAGGGTTATAAGGCATAATAAAATGCCATAAAAATGCATGAAACATGAATAAAAATAAATAATAATAAAAAGTATAACATGGGTTCATATAATCATGGAATCAAAGGAATATTTCAACAATACATAACATGACATAATAATCAACCAAGACTAACTACCATGACCATTTCACATGGCGGACAAAGTACCATAAAGGTATCTGGTACACTATTTATCCCAACAAGACATCTCATGAGACTAAACATTACCCAATGCATTGGGGTGCTATCTGGGAACACCCGTAATAACATTTTCATGAATATTTGTGCCTCATTACTAATCACACATAAGTAATAAAACATAAATATAAGGTTTACCCATAGAAAGAAATGGGTATCGTAATCATTTCATAGAGCATAACAAATGGATGTATCATAAAAGTGTCCATGAAAGAATATATTTAAAGAATACATTGAAAATAATTAGGTAAAATATTCATATATCATGATAAAATTTTTCCAATTGAATTGTAAACATGTAAAAAGTGTGTTTAAGAAACATTAGAAATAAAGCATTTTAGTATGATTAAAGGAAAATGTTAAAGAGCATTTAAAACTGATTAGGAATATTTGTTCTCATAGAACTAAAAATGAAAAAATATAGTGTTTGATTATAAAATTAGATATTATATAAAAAATATGGTGGTTTTAAATACATTATGGAGTTAAATTTAAAAATGGGTAAGAAATCATGAATTTCCCTTTAATCGGACTTTCTTATTGGGAAGAATTGAGAATAAAACCTTATTAAAACATGTATTTCCAATAAAATAAGGATTTAATGATATGGATACATGATTTTGGAACATATAAATATATATTTGAATAATTAGACAAAAATAAATAAGAATTAAATTTGTGTAAAGTGAGATAAAAGTAACCCGAAGGAAAAAATAGGGGTTCGGGTATAATCC
Organism: Viscum album; assembly: GCA_963277665.1. Classification (NCBI taxonomy): domain Eukaryota; kingdom Viridiplantae; phylum Streptophyta; class Magnoliopsida; order Santalales; family Viscaceae; genus Viscum; species Viscum album. The sequence continues at coordinate 346,106,907 of OY728156.1, forward strand.
CTTACCTTATGTCTGAAAGTGTTCTGCACTTGATATTAATGGATTGATAACCAAATTATATCAATTAATTAATTATTTCAAAGTCTTTTATACATTTATTTTATTTATTATAAATTTATTGAGTTCATTTTTTGGCCTTTTTAATGATTTATATGATACAGTTTCATCGTCCGGGAGTGTTTGTTTTCTTGGTTTCCATGATAACTTCACTTGTATGCATGTATGATAGATCACGTAAAATGAAAATAGATATCAAGAATTTAGGTTATATTTTATTAATAAACATAAATAATATTAAATGTTTATATTATTCATTTTTTTACTTGGGGTGATGATGAATCATTAGATATGATATTAGTGATAATCATTTAGAATATTTTGGCGGGTTTTGATCATTAAAAAACAGTTTTGTTTTATTAATTAATATCATGTAAATAAAATTGTTTCATAACATTAAATAGAATATAATAAATTTATTATTATTTCTTTTAACCATAAAAAATTATGATCATCCCTAAAGGTGGTAATGAAAAATGAAAATGCATCATCCTTGGGGGTGGTAAACCGAGACACCACAAACGATAATTTTATTTTTTTATTAAAATGAAAAGTCAAGAGAATTAAAGATGAATTATTACATTAACATAATATAATTATAGTATATAAAATATCTGGATTTATCATTCCACTTGGATAAGTGGATTTGTAAATAAGTTAAGATAATAAAAGAACTTAAAAAGAAATTAAAGGAAAAGAAAGAGGATTGTACCTCTTGAATTTCTCCTCCTTGAGAACCTCATTAAGGAAAAGGGTATGGTATTTTGATAATACCAAGATCACATATAAGTGATATATGGAATTTGAAATATTTTTGGGAAGAAATAGGAAAAAATTCAAGGCTTAAGAGGTTGTAGGATAAGAGGTGGTGAGGGGAGTATTTATAGTGGAGGAGAAGGGTGTTATTTTAATATTTTATTAATTACTTTATTATTTTTCCACCAGACTATGAATAGTTTGAGAATTATAACTAAATATATTAAAAAATGATTGTGAGTTTGGTATTATGATTCTAACATAATATATGAATCAAGTAATAGTATATTAAACTTATAATGTATATAAACCATAAATTACAGTATTTTACTTTTCACCAAAAATTCACGTATTTTATAAAATTCCCAAAAAATCACCCTAAAATGTTTTCAAAATTTAGAATTAAAAAATGGAATCTATTTTATGAAAATATTTTTCTAAGTATGAGAAAATTAATTTTTAATTAAAATCATCATTTACTCAAAAAATACTAGTTTTAAAATTATAATTGATTTTATAACACTTTGAAAAATTATTTAAGGTATCATAAAATTAAAATATAATAATAAGATAATAAAATATTATTTTATGAATACATTTTATTAAAATAAATTTTCTTTTAAATTATTATATTAATTATAAAATTATAAATAAACACTTATGTTTTATAAAAATACCAACACTTAATTAATCATTTTCAAAACATTTATTTACTTAAACTATGATATAATTATATCATATTTTCATTGATAGGATGGATGAATTTTATTTATAATTTCATAGGCGAGGTTACTATTCTATTGGTTGGTTTAGTATTCATAAGGGTCACATTACTATTCCAGAGTTCAAGTTATTATTCCCATGGTAAAAGTTCATTAATTTCTATAAATACAACTTATTTCACTAATTATTAATTTATACAGTTTTTTTTTGTATTATTTATTTGATTTATACTATATGAGATAATTATAATAAGGGAATTTCCATTGATAAAATTTTGGGCCCTTATATTCTTCCCCCCTTATGAAATTTCACCCTTGAAATTTTATTTTACAAACTATGTAGAAAATAGGTGAGGATACACTTCCATCATTTCTTCCTATGGTTCTAATGTTTCCTCTTAGTACTTATTCATCTTATATATTACATTGAATGGGTGAGTGGTATTGTTGCTTATAACTTTGTCTCTACGATCCATGATCTTTACTGGTTTCTCCTCATAATAGTGATCATTATCAACCTGTAACGCCTCTAAATTTAGTACATGTGAGGGATATTATATGTACTTTCTTAAGAAGGATACGTGGAATACATCATGTACTTGAGACATGTTAGGTGGATCTTCTAGTTGATAGGCCACATCTCCAAAACAATGAAGAATCTCGAAGGGGATAATGTACTTAGGACTCAGCTTTCCTTTCAACCCAAATCTCGTGATCCTCTTCCATAGAGATATGCAAAGGAATACCATGTCTCCAACTTTAAACTCAAGGTCTCGTAAATGATTATAAACATATATGTTTTTTCAACTTTGGGTTACCTTGAAGTATTGATGAATTTTTTTCCCCTTCTCCGCCATTTATTCGACCATTTCAGATACTAGAGGATTACATTAACTGAATTCAACCTAGAATGTTGGTGTTCAAAATATTTTCCCATAAAGGGATTCATATGGAGCCATTTGGATGCTCCATTAGAATATTTTTTTGTAAGATAATTTGTCTAGAGGAAGATGTTAGTCTCATACTCCTTTGAAGTCCATTGAACATTCTCTCAACATGTGTTCCAATGTCTAAATAGTCCACTTTTATTGGACATCAGTTTAAGGATGATAAGTGGTACTAAAGTTCAAATCAGTGTTTATAGGATGCTGGAGACCTTTCCAAAACATGGGGGTAAATAATGGATCTTGATCATAAAAAATTTATATTTGTACTCCATGTGTCCTTACTACTTTGATGCATATCTGTGACATTTGATCTAGTGATATGTCCTCCCGAGTTGTGATAAAGTGAGTTATATTTGTAAGACAATCCACAATGAACCATATAGCTTTGTTCCCTCTGGATGTCTTTTAAAGTCTATTAAAAAAGTCCATGTTAGTTTTCTCCCACTTCCATGTCGGTATTTATAATGGTTGAATCATCCCTTTAGAAGTTTTTCTTTCATACTTCACTTACTGACATACCAGGCACTTTGATGAATATTCATTGATCTTCTTTTTCATACTATCCCACCCATAGTGCTATCAGAGATCTCAATACATCTTTGTGATCACTAGGTTAATAGATATGGTTGAGATATGTGTGTCATTCAGAAGCTCTTTCTTTATATCTAGATTGGATGGTACACATAGTTAGGACCCAAATCTCATGAACACTTCCTCATCAATATTGAACTTTGATGATTTCTTATTTCAGATAACTTCCACCTTTTTCTGAATTTCCACATAATTTCATTGATCATCCTTTATTTTCTCCATGAGGTATGGTTGAGCAATAATTTTTGAAAGTATTGATGATGTTCCTTATATAATGATTCCCATGTCCATATTTTGAAGGTATAAGAGGATTGTATCTATCATAATTATCATCATTGATAAAGATGTAGGATCCTTTCTACTTAGACCATTGGACAACATATTTTATTTACCAGGATGGTAGTGGATTTTAGTTTTCTTAATCCTTCATGAGATCTAACCATATTCACTGGTGCATATTAATCTAATTCTCTATAAATATATATTTGAGGGTCTTATGATCAGTATATATCTCACACTTTTCCCCATATAGATAATTCCACTACATTTTCAATGAAAAGATCAAAGCCTCCATCTCAAAATCATGTGTGGGATAGTTTTTCTCAGGAATTATCAACTGCCTTGAGTAATAAGATATCAATTTATCATTTTACATTAGTAAAAAACCTATTCCATTCACTGAAGCATCGTTTTACACCACAAAGAGTTACCCACTTATCGATAGTTTGATCACTGGTGCAACAATAACCCTCTTTTTCAACCCTTTCAAGAAATCCTTATATTAACTGGTCTAGAAAAAATTCACTCCCTCCCAAGTGATCTTGGTTATAAGGTTTGAAAATCATGAGAATTTATCAAAAAATCATCATTAATACCCAGTTATACCAAGGAAACTATGGATCTCTATTACAAATGTGGTTCTAGGACACTATTTGATTGTCATTGTCTTAGAAGGGTTCACATATATTCCATTGATGGTGATAGGATGCCCCGAGAATAATAATTTCTCCATCTATAACTCCCACTTACTATACTTTATATTATTTTTCTCCTTTTTCAAAGTCTTTAGAATAGTATTAAAATTCTCCTAGTGTTCCCCCTTTCTCTTGGAATATATTAGAATATCGTTAATAAATACTACCACAAATTTTTCAAGGTATTCTCTAAAGACTCTATTCATTAAATCCATTAAAATTGATGTATCATTAGTGATACCTAAGGGAAACACTAAAAACTCATAGTGTACATACCTTGTTCAAAAGAAATACTTTGTAATATCTTCCTTACTCACCTTTAATTGGTGATATCTAGATCGAACGTCCACCATAAATAAATACTTGAACTGATATAGTTTATCAAATAAGTCATCTTTTCATGGAATGGGTACTTTTTATTTATCATGATTTTATTAATCTCATGGTAATCAATGGAGAGGAGCATTGATCCATCCTTATTTTTTACGAAGAGGACCAACGCACCCAATGGTGAAGCACTTCGGCGTATAAAACCTTGGTTGAGATTCTCTTGTAACTACTTCTTTAGTTCCTCTAACTCAATGGTGTCTATTCTACTAGTTTTCTTTGATATTGGAAGTGATCCAGGATTAAGTTTGATTGTGAACTCAACCTCTTGATCAGGTGTAAGTCTAATAAATTATTCATGGAACACATCAGTGTAGTCCCTCACAATGGGCATGTCTTCAAGAATAATTCTCTTATTTGTATCAATAATTTGAGCTAGATATGGTTTCTCATAAGGTAGTAATATCAACACTTGTGATGATGATTTTGAAGGGGGTTCATCTTCATCCTTATACTTGTACAAAATTGGATGATGTTATAGGATGTGAAGAGTAGTCTCCCTTTCCCAATAGTTGATGTTGGATTTGTATAATAATAGATAATCCCTGTCCAATATAGCATCAAACACCAAAAAAGAATGTAAGATAATATTTTCTAGGAGTTTCATTCCACAAACATTAATGGATGATGAATTATATAATTTGGATGAAATAATTTCCATATTCATTGTTTTCATAGAGAACTCAACCTCCAAATTTTGAGGTGGTGTTTGAATAGTTATACTAAACAATCATGATATGAAATAATGCATAAAACCAGATACAAATAGTTTGTTCTCAATTATTGAATGAAAAACCAATGTACCTGTCACCACATCATTATTGGGTTCTACCTCAGTAGAAGTGATAGCATATTCCCTTCCTTACCATCTTGAAGGTTGTTGTTGTTGATTTATTCCAAAGAACCATTGGATTAGGAAAGAGTCTGCCATAATTCTCATGTTCCTTATAGTTGAAACACTACACTACAGGCTGAGTGTTAATATGAAACTTCCTTTATTCTTCCTCAATAGTGGGATTCATTATATAAATTTATAAATTATTACTCACATAACCCTCTCTTCTGCATTTTAAGCATATCTTGGTTCACATTATGTAGTTTTTAGGATGTTTCTTCCCACAAATTTGGAACGTGGGCTATTAGATCTGATTTCCATCATACGATTTATACATTGATCCACCCATATTAAACTTCATTTTCATCTTTTTTTCACTGGTCCCATGAAACCACTAAGAGTCTCTAATATCCATTTCAAGCTTAGGGGCACAACAGACAATCTCTTCATAACTATAAAATTCTCGAATCACTAATGCTTTTCATAGACTTGGCTTTAGTATGCTAATAAAGCGATCCACCATGAGTTAGGTTTTCATGAGAAATCTAGAATCATATATTGAAATCCCTATGAAGTTTTCCTTGTACACTCTAATAGACCCGTCTTTATTTTTCTTCAGTCCAAGAAACTCCCTTTACATCTTAGGACAGAGGGTTTGGGAAAAATATTTATTGAAAAATATTTTCTTGAAATCTTCCCATTCCATGGAATTAATTTTCTCCTTGGACTTTGTGTTCTTGATTAGTGTCTACCACTAATCATCTTCCTCATAAAACTGATATGCAGTAAGTACAACATTCTATTCTTCTAAGCACTAGAGGACATATAATATCTTATCAATGGAGTTGATACATTGTTCCATGAGGAGGGGATCTAAAGATCCACTAAACTAGGAGGCCTATACCACATAAAAGAGTCAACCATAACTTTCTCTTTCAAAGGAAAAGGTGGTTGTTCCATGTGATTCAATTTATTATTTATAACTTGATATATTTGAGCAAGTATTTCCATGAATTTTTTAGCACCCATTCCCATCATATTTAGCATATCATTAGGGACATCATCACATTGCATCACATTTATTGTTTGTATGGGTTATCCAATTTCCATCCATTTACTAAGAAAAAGAATGTATAATTATAGGGATTTAATAATTAGATAATAAGAATAATAAAAGGAAACATTGATAAAAGAAGGATAAAAATGAAAATTGAAAGTATATCCTATATTTTGATTCCCTATGTTCCAATCTAGGTTTCCCATGGTGATAGAATTATCTTTTTGGTTTTTACCAAAGTGATATAGTCCTAATATCAAAAAATAAATAGACATTTATCTAATACCAATTTTAATAGAACTGGACTTTTACACATATAATCACATGACTTTAATCATAATTAACCATCAAATTACAATCCAAGGATCATAAAGTATAGTTACTTTGGATGATTATATACATAAAACTGAAAACATGGAAATAGAAAAAAAAATATTTTAAACATATATAAGGATATATTAACTTCCATTGAGATCCTAAATATTTAAAGGATACCAGAGTAATACATGAACAAAATGTATGAGATAAAAAATCCAAATAATGGAATAGAAATATGAATAAGACATAGAACATGGGTTAAAAGGCATAACATGATGACATAAAAAGGCATGAAACATGAATAAACATAAGGAAGAATAAAATTTATAAAATGCATTCATATAATCATGGAATCATAGGAATATAGAAAAAACACACAAAATGTCATAATCATGAGTTAAGGCTAACTACCAAGACCATTTCATATGACGTACAAAGACCCAAAGAGGAATCGGGTTCACTCTGAATCCCAACATGACATCTCATGAGCCTAAACATTACCCAATTCAATGGGATACTATCTGTGAACATGAATAATAACATTTTAATTAATATTTTTTCCACATGAATAATCATACATAAGTAATCAAATGTAAATACAAGGTTTACCCATGGAAAGAAATGGGTATCGTAATCATGTCTTGGAGAATAAGAAATGGTAGTATCATAAAACTTTACATGAATGAATTGATTTAAAGAATTCATGGAAATTAATACAGTAAAATAGGCATATATCATGATAAATTATGTCCAATTTAAGTTGAAACATGTAAAAAGTGGGCTTAAGAAACATTAGAAATGAAGCATTTTAGTACGATTTAATGAAAATTTTAAAGAGAATTTAAATCGGAAAAGGGGTATTTGTTTTCATGAGACCAAAAATTAACCAAGATAGTTTTTTATGATAAAATTATTGATTTTATAAAAAATACGGTGTCTTGAATCATATTATTTATTGAAATTGAAAATGGGTAAGAAATTAGGACACTCCCTTTAATTAGGCTTTCTTATCTTGAAGAATTGAGAAGGGAGCCTTGTTAAAACATGTTTTTCCCATCAAAGAAAGATATACTAATATAGATAAATTATTTTAGAACATATAAAAATAAATTATAATAATTAAAAAAAAATAATGAAGAATTTAATTTGGGTAAAGATATAGAAAGAGTAACATGATAGGAAAATGGGGGTTCGGGTAGAATCTCTTACCTTATATCTAAAATTGTTTTGAAATTAAAATTAATGTTATGTATAATAAAATTAGATCTATTAATTAATTATTTAAAACAATTTGATACATTTATTTTCTTTTTTATAAATTTATTACATTCATGGCCTTTTTTATGAGTTATAATATACAATTTCATCATTTAGGAGTGTTTATTTCCTTGGATTTCATAATCGGTTCACCTGTATACATGTACGAAAGATCATGAAAAATGGGAATAGATATATAGAATTTATGTTACATGTTATTAATTAACATTCATAATATTAAATGGTTATATAATTCATTTGGTTATTTTGGGTGAGTATGAATCATTAGAAATGATGTTAGTGATAAGCGTTTAGATTATTTTGGAAAGTTTTGATCATCACAAACTATTTTTTATTAATTAATATCATTTATATATAATGGTTTTAGAACATTGAATAGGATATAATACATATATTATTATCATTTTTAACCATAAAATGGGTTTATGACCATCCTTTAAGGCAATAATGAAAAATGAAAACATATTGTCCATGGTAGCGGTAAATTTACACACCACTGAAGATATTTTCATTTTTATAATAAAAGGAAAATATAAGAGATTTGAACATGAATTATTACATTAACATAATAAGATTACAGTATATAAAATATACTGGATTTATCATTATACTTAGATAAGTGGAGGTGGGGATATAATAATAAAATAAAAGAACATGAAATAAAATTAAATGAAAAGAAATGGGATTTTACCTCTTGAATTTATCCTCCTTAAGACCCTCTTTAGGGAAAGGGGTTTGGTATTTTTAATATAAAAAAGATCATTGACATGGTATAGGGTCTTAGAAAGAGTATTGGGAATAAATTTTACAATATTAAAGGCTTAAGTTGTGTGTGGAGAAGACGTGGTGAGGGGTGGTATTCATAGTGGTGGGGAGGGGTAAATTTTAAATACTTTATTCATTAATTTATCATTTTGCCTCAATACTATGAATAGTTTTATTATTATCACTACATATATCAAAATAATTAATAGGGGTTTGATATTATAGTTCGTGCATCAGTTATGACTCATGGAATAGTGTATTTAACTTATAATGTATATAAACCGTAAATTTTTGTATTTTACTATTCACCAAAAATTCAAGTATTTTAGAAAAATACCAAAAATTCACCCTAACCATTTTTTGACATGTAGAATTATAAAATAAACTCCATTTTATGAAAATAATAATGTAAATATGATAAATTTACTTTTAAATTAAAATCATCATTTACTCGAAATATAATTGTTTCAAAATTATAAATGTTTTTATAACACTTTGAATATTAATTAAGGTATCATAAATTTATAAAATAATCATTAGACAAATAAATTCTAATTTATGAATAAATTTTATGAAAATATTTTTTTATTTAAATCATTATATTAATTATTAAATTTTAAATAAATATTTATGTTTTATCAAAATACCAACACTTAAATAATCATTTTCAAAACATTTATTTAATTAAACTATGATATAATTATATCATATTTTCATTTATAGGATGGTATAATTTTATTTATACTTTAATAGGAGAGGTTACTATTCTATTGGTTAGTTTACTATTCATAAGGGTTATATTACTATTCCAGAGTTCTTGTTACTATTTTATTGGTATAAGTTCAATAATTTCTAGAAATACCTCTTATTTTATTCAATCATCATTTATAAAGTTGGTTTGGTGTTAATTATGTGATTTTATGTGATTTATACTATATGAAATAATTATATAAAGGTAATTTCTATTTATAAATGTGTGAGTCATTATATAAACTATCCTTTTAAAAATATATACAAAACTTCCCATGTGATTTATATTTTTAAAAACATAAAATTCCGTACAAAATAAAGAGTTCATTCCTCTACCCGTCATAATTCACTTCACTCATCAAGTACCATATACCTCTTAAAACCATTTCACTAAAAAATCAAGGAGAAAATGTCCCAATAGGAATAGATAATAAATTATCAAATCTTTTATAGCATGGTTTTAATTTATTAAAATATCATTTGTAAAATATAAAAATAGAACGAGGTCATGCCTACCTAGCCTTTAAAATTCCTTTTGAGGAAACATCAATGAAATCAAATGACTTATTAAAACCATTTTAAAACTCCAATGAAATACCCAAATGGTATTAATAAATCTATTTATAATATTTCAATTCAAATACACTTTCAAACCCAAAAACAATTTAAGACCAAAAATAATAAATTTTTATGGTTTACCTCTCGTTATGACCATATAAAATTTCACACACACACACATATATCCTGTTAATACAACTAATATATTTTCTTGTGAATTGGTAGATTAATAGTTGGGTTTGTTTGGTTAGGTCTTCACCTGAGAATAGTTAATAATGAATATAGGATAGGGGATAGGGGAGGGACCTATGATAGTAAAAATAAAGATAGGGGTAAATTTTTAAATTAAAAAATTTTAATTCCCTAGGAACATTACATGGTTGGCCAAATGGTTTGGAAAACTATGCATAAATATTGTGATCTTAACTAGAGGGTATATAGAAACCCAATTAGAAAAGCTTTATAGATGACCTTACAATACATCAGTCATGCAATTTGTATTTTTTGTAATAAAAAATAATCACATAAGTTTTGTGTTATTTATAATAATCATGCACCCATGTAATAATTAAAATAATTAAAATTTTACACATGGTTTTGCCTGAAATTCAAGGGAAGAATCCAATATATTTAAATTAAAAAATAAAAGAGAAAAAATATTGGTTGTTGTGTGATAGTACTCCTCATAATAATTCTTTATAATCCTAGAAATACTTTGATGAATGGTTTATTTGGGAATTAATGAGATCTATCTTCCTCCCCTGAGACTCAATTTGTAAAACATGAAGAGTGACTCCCTCATAATAGGAAATATTAAAGATTCTAAATAACCAATGGTAATTTCAAATAATTTGGAAGGTCAAATTCATAAATCACAACCTCAAGATCCAAATAACACCCAAACTAAAATTGGAATAAAAAAATAACAAAATGAATTTTGGTCAATGAAAACTAGAATCCCATAAGGAATCATTAATGTTGGTCTCCCCAAAAAATTAAAATTCCGATAATATACCCACTCTCAAAAAACATTCTCATTTCTGAGAACCAATATGTTAAAGGTCTCTTAAAAGAAAAAAGGAAGCCCAATTGGGGAAGAAAGGCTGATAAGGGTCATCGTAAGGAAAAAAATAAAATATATAATTAATATAATAGAAATTTATCACCAAGAGTCAAAGGAAATCCATCATCTCAAACAAAGAAAACAAAGATGAACTAGTCAGTATAAGAAAAGACACATCAAGTAACTCCTCAAAAAATATCACATCAAGAATAATAACATAGTGATAGACTTGGGTTAGGAGAGATAGTAATTTGGAACTCTACTTCCAGAATACTGATTATTGATGAATCCTTCCAAAAAATATAACACAACACTCATCCCAATCACTCTAAAGCTTATCAAAATCTCCTCATTCACATAACCTGAATGGTATAACCTCATCAATTTCCTAACATCACATCAAATCTAAATGTGGCTCATCCTAAAACTCTGGTAGAGGAACTACCTAAATAGACTATGTTCCATAAAGTGTGACCAAATTAATACCCTAGTAGAGTCATTAATCAAATAAAATTGATAAAACTCCAATAATATCACACAAAATCACACCAACTAAGAATTTACAATTAATTTCAACCAACTCTAGTCTTGATAAGGGAAATACCCCAAAGATAGAACCACCGCCATTCTAAATTGGGTTCACATCTAGACAATAGGATGAATATACCGACCTATGATGGCACTTTCCCATTTCATCTAGATCTTTTTTTTTTTCGAGGCCAAGGTAATGTAATATATGTAAGGGGATTAAATAATTCATTCCATATAAATAAATCTAAAAAACTTGAATAAAAACAAAAAGGTATACCAAGAATCACAAATCACCATGCTAAAACACATTTTCCAAAATACCCTTTTCTTTGTAAAATTCAAAATCCATTCATCTTATTTATAAAATCAATCCAAAATCTATTTCTAAAACTTAACCTCCTCCATTATTTTCAAATCACATTTTTAAAACATTAACCCATTTAGATAAATTCATCATTTAATTAGGGAAAACTTTTACAAAAATATATCCCACTTTTACAACACCAATGACATTGATTACCAAGAAAACCACAATTTTTTCATTCTAAAAATGTTTATTAAAAATCCAAAAATTGAAATTTTATTTTTTCTAATTTATAAAAACCCATTTATTAATTTTTAAATAAAAACCATTCAGTTTATATAAATTTCATAGAATTAAAATTCACATTTTACCCTAAAAACACATACATGGAATGATATAAATGAATCAAAAATAAACAAAGTTTATAATAAAATTAAAACAGGGACCTAGTGTCTACCTATGTCCATACAATGTGGCTTATAGGATTATGTTTCATCCACACCACTGGAACCCGGAGTCACATAGAACTGTGTTCTTTGTATCAAAATGGATTTCTTGGCCCTAAGAGTTATCAATGAACTATTAGTTTTCTCTCACTATCATCCCTTAAACATAAAAACCCAGAAGACACATCATAAATAATGTACTAAAACACCACATCTAAAAATCAAAACCTGACTAACCCTAAAAATTCAATGATCAAAAGAAAAATGAGATTTTAATAATCTTCTGACTCATACATATTTAGTTCTAACTATTCTTTCTCCATCTATGAGACACACAAAAATAAAAAATGGAAACTTTGGAACCTAGTCATACTTAATAACCAAGGGATCATATACCATTGTTTCATGTAAAAACTATGGGTCTCCCATCTATGAGATGCATGGACTGACCCATGACACACCCAAATGGTGTTCCCGATCCCCATGAGTAGGAGCAAGTTCCTAGGAATTTGGGAAAAACTACTTGGGAATGGATTCACTCAATAATCAGAGTTAATAAAACAATGTAATAACATGCATGGTCCATCCATACATTGGAAATCTAAGATAGAATTAAATAGACATAGTAAAATAAATAAAACAATTTAAATTTCTAACAAATATAAATTTTACTAATCCCTATACTAACCTCTAACACTATTTCCTATATAAATGGAGGCCACAAGATGACTTTTCTTATATATCCATAGATATAATGTACCACCATATAAAGGAACATAAATTATGAAAAATACTACTTGGATGATAAAAAAAATAACACTATAACAAAACAAAACAACCAATATACCACCTTATTACTTTAAAATTAAAAATTAAATACCAAAAACTTGACACTCCATAAGATGTAATAAAATATCCAAAACCTAAAACTGAAATGATATTCGTGGTTCTGATATATGTACCCTAGTAAGAATGATAAGTAACCTCTCCACATGAACAAAAATTAAATAAAAGATCCAATTAGTGCTAGTTTAAGAATATGGGCAAAAAAGGTTTCCCTTTTTACAGGAAAAATAATAATTCCAATATTAACATTACTAAAAAATGTCTTTTTATTTTAAATGAAAATAGTCACTCGAGAAACATTTTTTTGACCTACACAACTAATATTGAAACATGTTTGAAAACCACCTTTACAAAACTTTTTTAGAAACACCCATTTCTAAATTCATTTTGAAAAAATTAATGAAATAAGAAAATAATAATATTACAATTTAGAAAAAAAATTACAAGGGGTTAAATGTGACGTACTTTAATGATTTTATGATAGGATTTCAAGCACTATAAAATAATCATTTCATAATCATGTCATATAGGGAAAAATCTATATCATCTATGGTTTGTGGTAAATCATTTTACTCATATAATATCATTGTATAATTAGTCAATATATAATTAAACTATTAATAGATAAGTAGAACATTCATTGGGCATAGCTTGGTGGTGTCACACAACAATACCACGTCCAACCATCCACTAAAGTGTACATGTCTTGGTTGTAACGTCCCATTATATTATGAATTTTTTTTATTTGAAACCTATTGAGTTAAGTATATTTCTTCACATGAAACACTAAATATAAATAAAACATTGTAAATTTTATAAAAATCATCAATTTCACTATTATAATATAATTGTTAAATTATCAGGTATAAAAGGAAGAACAAATACAACAAAATCTATGAAGAAGAAACAAATAAATGAAATAAGCTAGCATAAGTGTACCTTATGAAGCTCATTTGTACCATATTGAAAAAAAGGTGAATTAATAAGGGTTTTCTCTATACCAAGACCAATCTAAACTCTAAAAACTATGGTTTGAGTGAAATTTTATGTGGGATAAGTTCAAACTTCTTGAAACTTCCATGAGGTCCATATTAGAGAAATCACAACCCATGACTATTGTAACACCCATGATGTTTTTTATGTATTTTTCATTTATTTTTTGCCTTTATTTTATTCTATATCTTTTCTAGGTGTTTTCAATGAAAAATAAGAGTTTTTTAGGGATAGTGGTTAGTACACAGTAAGAAGAAAACATGTGTTATCCCCCAACAAATTGTGTATCCCAGAAAAAGGCACTAGAGTATTCACATGGTTGGGGACATAGTATGTGAAAATATATATCCCAAACCATGAAGACAGAATATATTAGGATGGAGTACCCCACATGGTTGGTGCATGGTCAGGTAGAAAGTGGTCTAGCCATGTGGAAAATCCATATTTTAAAAATTTTGGTTTTCTAATTTTTCCCCTCCATGATTTAACCCTCATAAAACCTCATTTCATCCCCCATTCAACCCTCATAGCCCTTGGCATGCCTACCATTCTCCTCCACTCCATATTGGATCTATTTTATGGATTATGTTGTCTTAGATCTTTAAGGAAACTACGAGTAAGTTTCTCATTTTCCTTCATATTGGGTTCTCCCCCTTCTTTCAAAATTTTTCTTCTCTCTGGTGGGTTTGGTGACCTAGAGTGGGTTGGATCAATTTTTTGGATTAGATTTTGATATTTTTGGTGTGTTATTGTTTATATATGGTCTTTTATTTATTTTTATTTTATTTTTCAACTGATTAGTGGTGGTTTAAAGAATAAAGGTAGGTGGTTTTGTAATGTTATATTATTTGAAGAGTTCAATATGATTTACTTTTTTCCAATAATTTTCCTAAATTTGTTAACATATAAAAATGGGCGATTTCAAAGGTTTTGGTGTGATTAAGTATTTTGAAATGGTTCATCCCCTTTAAAATTCTTGGAAATGGTATACTTGGATTATAAATCCTTGATTTGTTAGGAAGGAAGATTGATATGGTTTTAAAATGGAATAAGGAACATGGGAAACTTGGGTACCTAGGTGGGTAGTCTAGAACTAGTATCTAAGTTATTTGGAAGGTATTAGGATCTTTCTCACTAAAAGGATTAGTATTTCAACACTAAATAAACAATTTGACATGGATATAATCATTGTACATTGGTTGTGTCCCCTCCAATGAATTATATATGAGAAATTATTCTTATATGATTTAACATAGAGATATGATATACCTAAAACCCAAATAACCTATCTACCTAGAGTTTTTACATGGTGTGTATACTATGTTTTTACATGTTTTCAGTTACTCTTTCATCTCTACACATTATATAATGTTAAATCATGTTTTTGATCTAAAATTTTTACCTATATTTCAAAACTAAAACATGATTAAAAATTTTTATTCTCCATGAAAACTGAAAATTTTATTTTCTTTATAATGGATATACTAGTAACATCTGGTGGGATCCTACTGAGAAAGTGATCTCACACCATACATACTCCTAATGGGTATATTTAGATCTTGTGTCGTCTGGTCAAGGTAAAGATAAGGCCTTCAATGGGAGTGTAAATGGGTTCTATTGTTAAAGTAATTCCTTATGGAAGGTCTTAATGGTGGTTACATGGAAGTTATTGGATCTCATGTCACTAAGAGGATTTGATTAATTTTTTGGTCACACCACCTTTTTGTTCATTTTGTTTTGTGGTAGTAATTGTAAATGTTTCTTGGGGATTTTATATGCCTCTCTTTTATAGTTCTGCTTTGGATGATTTTTGTAGTGTTATGTTAACAAGGTATTGATTTTAATGAGTATTGGTCATTTTTATTATGTGAATATCATTACCAAATTAGTTAATCGATGTCCAAGAACAAGTTGTAAGCTTGTGGGGATTGAGAACACCCATTGGGTCATGCCCTAGGTCAAGACATGTGTCAAGTTGGATGGTTTCCTAGAATGGTTCGTGAAAATGTGGTATCAGAGGAGGTTTTCCCCTTTCTTGGGTTCTGTTATTTGGGGATGTATACATGGAAATTAGTTAAGACATTTGGTACTTGAGGTTATGGATATAAGTGGGGTGTTGAGCCAACACACCTCATGATGGGGATTAGGTTACTATGAAATGTTGGAAATTTGGTTTGAAACCTCCTTGAGGTGTGATGCATAGGATACAGATTGAGCATGGGAACTAGGGTGGGGTGGAGTAGATTAAATTATTTATTGGGTTATTGTGGTTTCATTATGATTTATGTGGTTGTTTTATTATATTGTTTATTGGTTCTTCATGGGTTTATGTATTGATGGTTTCTTTATTTTTTCTATTGATTTGTGTAGTATGAAGCCTCCTCAAAGACCTATTGTATAGTCATAGGAAAATAATGTATAGGGTTATTCATTAATATTTGATCAGATATTAGTTAAGGAAGTGGTTCGGTCTATTCGAGAACCGGATCATAGAGAATGTTCTAGTCCTTCTCAGGTTTAAGAATCTGATATGGGTCTGAAAATGTATTGATCTCAAAAGATTCCAATGTATAATCCCCCTTCCTTCAGGGTAATCATAGATTCATAGGTAGTTGAAAATTGAGTGGAGAAAATTTAGAGGATATTTGGGTTCCTCAGGACTCTAGAAGCTATTAAAGTTAAGTGTGAAGTGTTTGTGTTGGTAGGCCCCAGTCACCGGTGGTTGAGGGTTATTTGTTTTGGAAGGGTAGCATGAGAAGACGAAATGGAATGGGTTCAATGTTATTTTTACTAAGTATTTATACCCTAATAATTTTACCCTTTCCATGTCCCAGGAGTTCATAGATTTTTTTTATAGGTAACATTCAGTGTTGGATTATGCCAGAAACATCATAGAGCTAGTCCAATTTACTCTTGTAGAGTTTCCAATAAAAATATAAAATCCCAATGGTTCAAAATGGGGATGTGGATAAATATTTAGTCTTAGGTATTATTTTTTTAAATGTGTACCTCTGCTGATGTGGTTGACTGAGCTTTGATGGTAGATATCAACCAGAATGGTGTGTTATGATTATTTGAGATGCTTCTAGTATCGAGACAAAGTGGAGTTTTCCTGTCCAAAAAGAAGAGGAAGTGTGAAGAGCATGATAATAACGGTGGTAGTACCTCTTGACATCCACCCCGACCACCTTTTTCAATAGCTATAGGTGGTGGATCTATTATGTCCCACTAGTGTGGGAGATCAAGACTTGTGTGGTCTACATACCCATACCCACCATGGTTATGCTATCATTGTGGATGAATGGGTTAACTGCAAAGGTTTTATATGGTTTTCCCTCCTTCTTAGAGGGGTTGCAGTTCTATATAACCCATGGGATTTTTAGTTCAGTCTAATGCTTCTATAGCTATAGGGTATCATTTTGATGGATGTGGTGCAAAGGTGGGATCTTCTAATGGATAGAGTCAGATTAAGACTGAGCCACAGGTTGGTAGTCTACCACCGGCATAAATAGAGGTGAATAGCCTTCATGTTATAGACCAGACACCAATGGAATTAGATGAAATACCTATGATAATTCGAAGTACTGCTCGGATTCCTACGTCCATGGAGGTGTTGTTCGCTCATGCAATAGAAGTCAGTTTGGATCGGTTAGGAGTTCCCACATCACCCCCCCCCCCTCCTGGGGTGGTATGTTTTGGTATTAAATTTCCATACTAGTTGAGTTCTTATGGTTAGAAGAACCCTCTTATGTTCTCTCATTCTCTTGGGTTGTGTTTTCTTTTGATTTAAATTGGGCATGGATTCTTGTTTTGTCTATTGCTCAGCTGGGTGACTTTCTAGGGGTATAAAGTGTCTTTGGTGGGGAGAATCATCACACCCCAACTTTTTAATTTATTTTTTATTTTATTATTTCTTGTCTCTGGGTTCTTGCTCCAAGTTTTGGGCTGGGTATCTACTTAAAAGTTTTGTTGTTTAATAATTTTAGTGGCTTTCAGACCCATACGCGGTCACCACACAGTGGGTGGTAGCCGCGTGGTCAGGTTGGGTGCCCGTCCAAATGTCAAATGATTAAAATAAACAAATTTTTATGTAAATAAAGTGATTTAAATGTTTAAATTGTAATAATAATAATTTTATTATGTGATTAATGTTATTATTAAAAATAAGGTGTTATTATTATTATTATTATTTTTATTTTTATTTTTATTATCATAACTTTTATGGTTATTATTTTTATTATTATTGTTGTTGTTGTTGTTATTTTTATTATAATAATTTTTTTGTGTTATTATTATTATTATTATATTTGGTTTTATTATTATTATTATTATAAGATAAAATTAAAAAAATTAACCCTAACCTAATCCCCTCTCCCCCCCTCCATGTTCCTGCACAGCGACACTACACCCCGACCCCCAGCCTCCCTGGTTCCCCGTCGCCCTTCGCCCCTAGCTCTCGGTCGCCCGCTCACCCACTCCAACCGATCTCGGCCTCTCCCTCACCCAGCAGCCCTCCAGTACCTCCAGCGCCAGCTGTGCTCCAATTTTACACCCTGCTTATCCCCCATCTGCACCCGCCCCGTCCAACCTCACTATCCACAGTGCACCCCCCTACAGGTCATCTCCTCCCTCATTGTCTTCTCTTAGCCTCTCCCTTCAGCACCCTCTCCATACTCTCAGGCAGAATAACACCAACCAAACTCCCCTCGCTACCCTTTTTCTCCAACCGACCCCCCTTCTCCCTCTTGCAACTCGCACCGGAGAACCCACTCCGCCCTGCTCTGATCACCTTCCCCTTGTGCGTGTCAAACCCCCTGCTCTGATATATTCATCCATACATTCATTCATTCATTCATTTATTCAATTTTTTCTTTCATTTCATCTTTGGTGTCTTTATTTAATTTGGATAAATCCTAATACCATCACAGGTTGTGTGTCGTGTGTTTTTCTAGCTGTTTAGCGTGCGCGGTTGATCCGCGAGGGATTGTTCTTCCTTCCATCAGGGTTTTGTTGAATATTCCCTTGATTTGAAGTAGGTGAATTCGTGTGTTTTTCTTTCAGAATAATTCCATTAATTTCTAATTTCCTTCAATTAATTTTTAAATATATTTCACACCTTAAATATGCTTACGACTAGTTTGTGGGTATTGTATTCCTATTGATGAAATTTTTTAGAACTAGTTTTTTTAAATAATTCTTGTGGGTTGGTATTTTCTTTTAAGTTGTTAATTAAAATATAGTTTAGAATTTAAAATATAGAAGTCTGGTGATTTTTCTGGTGTTCTTACTCTTTGATAATTTTTGGTAAACTGGTTGAGTCTCTTGATAGCATTCCATAAATTGTGCAGGCGGTTTATTAAATTGTGTGAAAGTTTGCTAAAATTATTTTGGTAGGTCCTTATTGTGTGTTTTATTTCAAAAGAGTATTTAGATTGTGTATTTGGTGAAAATTCTTATGGTGCTACTTAGAAATTTTTTTTATTGTTTAAATGATTCCTTAAAAATGTTTAAGTGATTACAAATCATGCCTTGAAATAATTTTGGTGTGTGTTTGATTGGTTCATCTTATGGATTGGTGGTCGTGTGGAAATGTTTTAAAAAGAGTTATATGGTGTATTTGGGGTTGTTTTATGTTTTCTAAATGAGGTGGATGGTAAAACATGGTTTTAATGTAATTTGTGGGTTTTTCAAAAATTGTTTTCAAATGTTCTATTTAGATTTTATTGTGTCATTGGATGTCGGCACATCCATGAGTGCACTAGGTAATCACATGGAAGTGTCCTCAAATGAAGATGTCACTTGTAATATGATATTCTCTATAAACCTCAATTTCCAAAATGGATTTTTTGGTTTTCAAATAAAGTTGGTCCCCTTGTGTAGTTTCTAAAGAGAGTTTTAAATGAGGTTTTATAGTGTGTTGCAATAAGTGTTTTGGAAAACATGGGTTTTAATGGGTTCTTTAAGGTCTGGAAATTTGATTTGAAACACGTTTTGGTGTGGTTTGAAAATAGTGAAGGCCTATTTGCTAACTGGGGAGTGTTCAAATGTGCGTTTGGGACTTAAAGGACCAATTGGCTCTTCCAACTCATGGTTGAAGTTGTGTTAATTTTTAGAATGCTTTTTTTAGAAGTTATGTGTGCCTAGTTAGAGTTTTAATTTTTTTTATAAAAAAATTATTTCGACATGGATGTGTCATGATGGCCTGGTTGGCACTTTGTTTAATGTGAAGTGATTGAATGTGTATTTGGTGGAGTTCCTATCTAGGGTAACCCTTTATGGGTGAATGCATAGGAAGCATCCGTGTTTGGGGTAGGAAAGTGTGGTGAGATGAGTCATGTGTGTGAGGGACTCCTACTTACATTGTATTATTATAACCACAATGGGTTCCTAGGCATATTTTAGTTAATCAAGTGATGGTTTCTTATCATCCCCGATTAGACGGGTTGATACCCACTGGTAGGTACAAAGGCCATATGGGGAATGTCGTTGGGTTCTTTTTCTGCGAGGATGGCCAGTTGGTTATAGACATAGGAGTTTCACCATATGCCAGTAGGTTGTTTTGAACCTAGTACATCTAGGGGTCTTCTAGATATGTTTAGGATCACCCATGGTTACTTGATTATTTACATTGCTTGTTTATTTTCTATTACTAGTTTATTTCCATCTTTCCTTGTTTACCTATATTATTTTAGCCCATCTTTGGTATCTTCTGTTTCAGGTTTTGTTTATAAAATGAAAAAAATGGTTTTTTTTAGATAGTATGTATATTTTGTTGGATTTTTGAATGGAAAATGCATGTTTATTATTTTAAAATGTGAAAACCTTACTTTTATATTTGGATTTCAAACTTGTGTTAATGGATTGTTTCAGGAAAGGAGACATTGGATTCTTTGGTTTATCTTGGAAACCTAACTGAGCATTTTAATTCTTGCATCTATTTTATCATTTCAGTTACAATTTTCTTTTTCTCAGGTTCTCTTGGCTTAGTTTCTCATTAATTGATCAAGGTAGGCCTTTGGTTGGGTGGTGACCTGGAAGGTCACATGGAGGTATGTGTGGTTTTTCTTTCTTTTTTCTACTAGTTTTGTTTTTATCATCAGTTTTTATTTATCTTTTTATCTTCTGTTCATGGGCTAAATCATTCCCAATGGTTAAATTTTTATGCCCAGCACTATTTTACATCCTGTGGGGATTGGGAACACCCTTTAGGACATGTCGCGGATCATCTCGGGTGACCAATTCAGGGTCGACTTGGGATTGGTTCATGATAAAAAAAAATTGGTTTTAAAATCGAATGCTCTTAGTAAAAAAATATGGTTTTTTCTTAGAATTGGTAGAGAAATGGTTTGGGTGCAACCTCAGGTACTATTTATAAAAGTTTTCACATATGAGAGGATACATGGGAGGTGTGTGTTGGTGCGTATGGATGAAATCGGATGAAGACATGTGCAACGGTTCATGGGATTACTAGGGTGTGTACTCAAAATTAAAGGCTTCACCTTGTTTTTATAAAGTGATTTTAAAAGGGAAAATGATTTTTGGAAATTTAATATAGTTGTAAAAGTGAGTTTGGTATATGGAAAGTGGCCTTGAAAGAAGGTAGTTTTGAAATCTAAAATGAAAAGGGGATTTTGAAAAGGGAATGTTGGGTTGTGTTTGTATTTGTTTGGTTTTGAGCTGGTATTTTTGGCTCTGGATGTTACTTTTAATTATACTTTTATTTGATATTGGTTTTGGATTTGTGTTTTATATGTTGTTTAGAAGATTTCGGCCAGAAATGTTCCCAAGTTTTCTGATAATTCATGCCCAATTTTTGGTCCTTCTCAGACATTTCCTATCCTTCACGGTGATCAGGGTCTGTTAGAGGTAGTAGAGTGGCTTGAAGAGCTCGAGCTCATTTTCAGGGTATTGGGAACACCTGAAGCTATTAGAGTGTGTGCCATTTTGGGTGTGTTTGAAGGTCCAGTGTTGTACGAATGGGAGTTGTCCTCCCTGCCATCAATGCAGGTTGGGATGATGTGGGATGTTATTAAATCCATCTTCGTCTGATGGTTCATACCGGAAGAGGTGAAGATGAAGAAAAGGTAATAACTCATGCATACTCTACAAGGACAACATACAGTTAAAGTATATGTTGATAATTTCAAGGAACTTGTGTTCTTTTCTCCAGAGGTAGCGTCGTAGAATTTGATGAAGACTTCTCTCTTTATCGGGGGTCTTTGTCTAGAGATCAAGGGGCAGATCCTCCCTTCTAAAGAGAATCGTTTTGATAAGCTGGTTGATGAGTCGTTCTTAGCTGAGTTGGTATCTAGAGCGCAGATGGTTGAAAATCTAGTGTATCCATTTGCTCGTGAAGGTTACCCGTCTAGCTAGCAGGGTGTGCTAGAGGGACTTGTTTCTAAAGAGTCTTTAGTAGTGGTTAAACTTCTAGTTTTTTGGACCGTTTAATAGCGTGCCATCAGTGTGGATGTTTAGGGCACACGAAGTCATCATGTCACACCCCTCAAAATATGTTCCATCGCTATGGGTGTCTGGGTCATCTAGAAAAGTTATGTAGGAAGCATCTCCTGAAGAAGACATTGTGACTAGAGGATTCCAGTTCCTGACTATGAGACAAGAGATGCTTCAGAAATCAAATCTCCAACCACAGATCTTGGGGTGAAGCTCACGCGCAGTCAAGAGTTGTTGGGGGTGTGAATCCTCGGTTCATGTTTTTGTGTTCTGTGTTGGCAGTGGAACATTTAATGTCTTTTCATTCTTGTTTTTCTAATATTAAAGTTTTGACATTGTTTTAACTTCATTTTTTCATCATGAAGTTATGATGGACTCATTCTATTGAAATCCAATAATTCTGTTTTTCTGATTATATTTTTATGAATCTTGCATTTTTTAAAGTATGTTTGGCCCTTTTATGGGTTAATCTTGGTTTAGTTGTGTTTTTTTAGACATGTAAGTTCCTTTGGAAGAATTGATTTTTGTGGTTATGCTCGGGTTCACTGCTTGGTGTAAGTGTGGCTCGGAGGTTTTTCTCTAGTATTGGAGGTTTTTGTTCTAGGTCGAGAGTTCCAAGTTTCAACAGAGGTGTTGTTTGCTCGTGTTATAGAAGTTAGTTTGGATTGGTTGGGAGTTCCTACATCACCCCCTTCCTTGGGTGGTATGCTTGGGTGTTAAATTTTCATACTAGTTATGTTCTTGTTGTGGGGAGAACCCTCTCATGTTCTCACATTCTCTTGTGCTGTGGTTTCTTTTGCTTTCAATCGGGCTTGGATTCTTATTTTGTCTATTGCTCAGTTGGGTGACTTTCTGGGGGTAGAAAGTGTCTGTGATGGGGAAGAAATTGTCACACCCAGGATTTTTAATTTATTTTTTATTTTATTATTTATTGGATTTGGGTTCTCACTCCATGGTCCGAACTGGGTCCCTGCTTAAATTTTTTGTCATTTAATAATTTTAGTGGGTTTCGGACCCATGCGCGGTCACCGCACAGTGGGGGATAGCTACGTGGTCATCAAGGGTGCCCGCGCAAATTTCTAACGATTAAAATAAATAAAGTTTTATGTAAATAAAGTGAGTTAAATGTTTAAATTATTATAATAATAATTTTATTACATGATTAATAATAATAATATTATTATTAAGGTTTTATTATTGTTATTATTTTTATTTTTATTATTTTTATTATTATAACTTTTATGGTTATTGTTTTTTTATTATTGTTGTTGTTATTTTTATTATAATCATTTTTGGTGTTATTATTATTATTATATTTTGTTTATTATTATTATTATTATTATTATTATTATTATTATTATTATTATAAGATAAAATGAAAAAAAAGGAACCATAACCTAATCCCCCCCTTTCGTGTTCCTGCACAGCGGCATTGCACCCAAACCCCCAACCCCCCTGGTTCCCCGTCACCCTTTACCCTAGCTACTATCTACCTGCTCTCCCAGTCCAGCTGATCCCAACCTCTCCCTCACCCAGCCTCCCTCCAAGACCTCCAGTTTCAGCCACGCTCCAGGCTGCCACCCTGCTTATCCCCCTTCAGCACCCACCCCGTCCAGCCTCACCGTCTGTGGTGCACCCCCCCCCTACAGGTCCCCACCTCCCTCGCTGTCTTCTCCCAGCCTCTCCCTTTAGTTCCCTCACCACACTCCCGACCATCCAACACCCAGTCAAACTCCCCGCACTACCCTTTTTCTCCAGCCGCCCCCTGCTCGCTCTTGCAACTCGCACCGGTGAACCCGCTCTGCCCTTATCGGACCACCTTCCCCTTGTGCATGGAAAACCCCCTGCTCTAGTATATTTATTCATTTATGTATTCATTTATTCACTTTTTCCTTTCATTTCATCTTTAGTGTCTTTATTTAATTTGGATAAATCCTAATACTATTGCGAGCTGGGTGTCGTGTTTTTTTCTCACTTTTTAGTGTGCACGGTTGGTCTGTGAGGGATTGTTCTTTCTTCCATCGGGGTTTTTTCCCGTCCGTGCTTGATTTTAGGTAGGTTAATTCATGTGTTTTTTTTCAAAGAATTTCATTAATTCATGCTTTATTTTAATTAATTTTTAAATATATTTCGCACCTTAAATATGATTACGTCTAGTTTGTGGGTAGTGTATTCCTCTTGATGGAATTTGTTAGAACAAGTTTTTTTAAATCATCCTTGTGGGTTGGTATTTTCTTTTAAGTTATTGATTAAATACCAGTTTATCATTTAAAATATAGAAGTGTGTTGATTTGTAAGGTGTTATTACTCTTTGTGAATTTCTGGTAAACTGATTAAGTCTCTTGATAGCATTCCATAAATTATGCAGGCGGTTTATTAAATTGTGTGGAAGTTTGTGAAACATATTTTGGTAGTTCCTTGGTGTGTGTTTTCTTTCAAAAGAGGGTTTCAATTGTGTATTTGGTGAAAAAACTTATTGTGATACTTAGAAGTGTTTTTTTATTGTTTAAACAAATCATTAAAAATGTGTAAGTGATTGAAAATCATGTCTTGAAATAATTTTGGCGTGTGTTTGATTTGGTCATCTTATAGCTTGGTGGTCATATGGAAATGTTTTAAAAATAGTTATATGGTGGTCTTGGGGTTGTTTTATGTTTTCTAAATGAGGTGGATGGTTGAACATGGTTTTAAGGTAATTGGTGGGTTTTGCATAAATGGTTTTCAAATTTCTCTTTGGATTTTAGTGTGCCATTGGATGTTGGCACATCCATGAGTTCACTAGGTGCACACATGGAAGTTTACTCAAATTTATATAGAACTTGTAAGATGATATTCTCTATAAACCTCAGTTTCCTAAATGGATTTTTGGCTTTAAAATAATGTTGGTACCCTTGTGTGGTTTTTAAAGAGGGTTTTAAATGATGTTTAATAGAGTGTTGCTCCAAGTGTTTTGGAAAACATGGGTTTTAATGGGTTCTATAAGGTCTGTCTATTTGATTTGAAGCACATTTTGGTGTGGGTTGAAAATAGTGAAGGATTGTTTGGTAACTGGGGAGTGTTTGAATGTGTGTTTGGGACTTAAAGGCATGTTTAGCTCTTCCAACCCATGGGTGAAGTTGGGTTAATTTTTAGAATGGTTTGTGTTTCAAAATTGTGTGTGCTTAGTCAAAGTTTTAAATGTTTTTAGAAAAAAAATAGTTTCAACATGGATATGACGTGATGGCCCGATTGGCACTTTTTTTAATGTGAAATGATTGAATGTGTATTTGGGGAACTCTTTTCTAGGGTAACCCTTTATGGGTGAATGCATTGGAAGTGTCCGTGTTTGGGGTAGGAAAGTGTGGTGAGGTGAGTCAAGCATGCGAGGGCATCCTACTTACATAGTATTATTATAACAACCATGGGTTCTTGGGAGTCTTTTAGTTGATCAAGTGATGGCTATTTATCATACCCAATAAGACAGGTTGTTACCCACCGGTAGGTATAGAGGCCAGATGGGGAGTGTCGCTAGTTTCTTTTTTTGTGAGGGAGGCCAGTTTGTTATAGAATTAGGATCTTCACCATACATTGGTAGGTGGTTCTGAATCAAGTACGTTCAGGGGTCTTCTATGAATGTTTAGGATCACCCATAGTTACTTGATTATTTACATTTCTTGTTTACTTTTTTTCGTACTAGTTTATTTCCTACTTTCCTTGTTTACCTGCATTATTTTAGCCCATATTTGGTATCTTTTATTTCAGGTTTTGTTTATAAAATGAAAAAAATGGTTTTTTAGATAGTATGTTGCGTCTATTGGATTTTCGAATGGAAAAATCACGTTTCTTATTTTAAAATTTGAAAACCTCACTTTTATATTCATATTTCAAACTTTTGTTAATAAATTGTTTCGAGAAAGGATACGTTTGATTCTATGGTTTGTCTTAGCAGCCCTACTAAGTATTTTAATGCTCATGCCTATTTTATCATTTCAGTTGTAGGTTCCCTTTTCTCATGTTCTCTTGGATGAGTTTCTCATTAATGGAGAAAGGTCAGCCTTTAGTTTGGTGGTGACAAGGAAGTTCACGTCGAGGTATGTGTGGATTTTCTTTCTTTCTACTACTCATTTTATTTTTTATCTTCAATTTTTTTATCTGTTTATCTTATTTTCATGGGCCAAATCATTCCCAACAGTTAAAGTTTGATGTCCGACACTAGTTTCCATCCCGTGGGGATCGGGAACGCCCTTTGAGACATGTTGTGGACCAACTCAGGTGACTGGTTTAGGGTCGACCTGGGGTTGATTCGTGACACCATCGATTTGTCTTTGAGGACAGGACTGATATCTATTACCAATCATCTCTTATTGTTCTACTCTAATTCTTTTTTCTAAGAAGGTTGATAGATATCTCTACAATCAAGAATAAATACTTCTTACCCCACATCGATGGTCTCTTTGACCAGATCAAAGGTATGAGGTGGTTTTCCAAGATCTACCTCTTCTTAGGTTATCACCAATAAGTGTCGAATAAGAATATGGTCCAAAAAAATCATTTCATAGCAGTTATGGAAATTTTGATGAATTAGTAATGCCTTTAAATGATCGAATGGCTCGAAGGACTTATTTTTATTAATTTTTTAGATAATACCCCTTTAAAGGGATGAGGGGGGACCCATAAAAGGCTCCTAGGCTTAGAGTATTACATGAACCGATGGTCTTAGAGGAATTCATACCAGACATGACTACTTTGAAATGACCCCCCCCCCCAGAGTCTAGATCATGAAGTCAACTTCCCACCTTTACATTGCTTGATTGGCTAGAAATACTTATGCAGAGGTGCACAGGCCTAGTCTTGATGGAAATTTTCATACACTCTAATTATTACATATCTGGATAGATTTGTTCTAGTAACACTGCCTTCTTTGAGTACTCATATAGAGCTAGTTCCTTTGGTATGTTTGGTTTCATCTTCATTGCATGATCTGAATGAGGTGTCCCAAAGGCCTTGAGGTGGCCTGAAGGCCTTAAGGTGACCTTAAATCCTTGAGGTGTCCTAAAATCCTTAACTATCCCAAAGTTCTTTGGTGGCCCGAAGTCTTTAAGGACTCCAGGCTCAAACCGATAGCCTGAAGGTGAATAGTTCAAACTGGTACAATACTGAACAATGCCTGCTATAGTAACCCAAAAATATGCTTTCACCTGGATTCGTACCTGGGTCTGATAGATACACATGGAGAGTCCTCACAACCGGTTTGAGGATCATGTGCTATTAATTCCTTTTATAATCACAAATTCTCCCATGGTTTTCATGGATCTTATGAACCAAGTGTTCAATATAAACCTCAACATGTTTAGCCTGGTGTTTTTGGATGACATCTTTGTATACTCGAGAACTGAAGAGTAGTAGGGGAAGCATTTGGGGATTAGCTTTGGCACACTATGAGATCACTATCATTATGATAAATAGTCAAAGTGAATATTCAATATCCTTGAAGTTAGGTTTTTGGGGCATGTGATATCAAAATATAGGGTTTAAATTGACATATAAAGGGTCATGGAAGTGATTTAATTGGAGGAACCAAGTATTTTATTTGATATAAGAAGATCTATAGGCATGTTAGGGTATTATAGGAGGTTCATTAGAGATTTTTCTTGGATTTCTTCACCCATGACACTGATCTCCTAGAAAGTGTTGATGTACTTATGGATTCCAAAATGCCATCATCCTTAGGATTTTAATCAATGTTTGACCACCATCCCTGAGGCTAGACATGATTATGTGGTCTATTATGATGCTTCACGTATAGGTTTGGGTGGTGTTCTTATACCGGGTGGCCATATGGTGGTGTATGTATCTCTATAACTCCATCTACATGAGAAGATTTACCCAACCCATAACCACAAGAATGTAGTTGTGATGCATGACCCTTAATCATGGAATCATTATCTTTTCAAGAAGAAAATTATGTTTTATTTGGACCAAAAAAACATAATTTATATCTTATTCTAGAAGGATTTGAACTTGAGGTAGTGACTATGGATCGATTACCTCCAGGGGTTCTTCATTGATATTTTCTACACCCTATGCAAGGGATATGTGGTTGCTAATTCACTAAGTAGAATATTTTCTACTCAGTATCTAAATGATTCTAGTGATGAGTGGAGTCTGATGTTCCCCTTTACTAAAATTCACTTGCAATCTAAAGAGAAGAGTGTAGGTCTGTTTATGGATAGTTTAAAATTTATACACCCCATTCTATAGTCTATTCAAGATAAACATAAAATATATGAGTTATGATAGTGGTCTACCCAGCTTCTAAATAGTGGGGAGGTTTATAGTGAATGGTCATTGGCTCCTAATGGAATTATCTACATCAGAGGTTGTGTAGTTGTGATGTTTTTTTTCTGGAAGGTTGTGATGATGGACTACCATAAGTCTCATTCAGTCATCCATCCTAGTGCCACTAAGATTTTTTATTATGTGTGTGACTAGATCTAGGGTCCATGTATGAGATTCAAAATAGCTGACTATGTATCTCGATGATATAGTTGTCATCAGATCAAATCTTAACATCAAAAATAATTAGTCTTACTTCAGCCTCATCCCATCCTTACCTGGAAGAGTGATAAGGTATCTCTGGATTTCATTATTAGGTTACCTCATACACCCAGGGGAAGTAACATAATTTGGGTGTCTATCGATCATTTGAACAAGTACGGTCACTTCATCTTGATCTGTGGAATTGCTAAAGTGGAAAAGATAGCCATGTTGTATGTCTAAGAGACCGTGAGGGTGAACGGTGTTCTGTCTTATATCATTTTTGATAGGGACCCCTTATTTACCTATTTGTTTTGGGATAGACCAAAAAAGTAAATGGGTTCAACTCTCATGTTTAGAATGGACTAACATCCTTAAGTAGATGAAAAAATAAAGCTAGTGAACCAGATATCAGATGAAATGATTCATGTATGTGTGTTATAATTAAGTGGCTCATGGGAGAACCATCTTGTATTGGTGTAATTATCCTGTAATAATAGTGACCAATCCTCGATCATGATGGATACTTTTGATGATACGTATATTTATCTCAATCGATCTCCACTATGTTGGATTGAAGTGGTCATGATAACCTTTGTTGGATGGAGCATCGTATAGAAGATGACTAGCATGATTCAAAAAATTAGGTAGAATTATATGATAACTCATAGTTGATTCAATTCATTTTCCAATCATCAGCAATGATCTTTAGAATTAGTAGTGGGTGATCATGTGAATCTAAATGTGACACCTTGGTTGCGTCATTGTTGGATTTTGAAGCAGGGGAAGCTCATGCCAAGTTATATAATACCAATTGGGATTACTGATAGAATTGGTATGGTGAAAAACTGTTTCAATTTTTCATCTCATTTTTTGTCAATTCATGATTTTTTCCACATCTGATGGATGAAAAAGTTTAAGCTAGACCCTTGTCATGTGATGTGTTGGGAAGATCATGAGTGGGAACCAAATATTCTAGTAATCGAATACCTAATTCGGACTGTGGATTCCCCAGAGAAAGTGCTTCATGAAAAAATATTCTATTAGTGTGTTTATTATTGAAGAAAAAAATGATGATCATGAGATACTAGAGAATAATTTCTAGGTATAGGATCATATCCATCACTTGTTCTCTGATTAGATTTTGGATTGGCTTTCTAAGGGTGGAAAGTGATATGGTGTGGAGAATGGTCACACCCACGGTGTTTTTTTTATGAATTTTAAATTTGTTTGTTGTCTTTATTTTATTTCATATATTTTTTGGGTATTTTTAGAAAAAATGTGAGTTTTGAACAGATAGTTGGTGGTACACGGTTAGTAGAAATTGTGTGCCACCCCCCCCCCCCACAAACTATACATCCCAAACAGGGTCACTAGAGTTCTCGTATGGTTAGAAACACTATATATGAAATAGTTTTTCCCAAACCATGAACCCTCCAATTGTTATGGAAGAGGATTTAACACATTTTTTGTATGGTCTAGAAGACCATATGTCTAAACCATGCGACCTACCCATATTTTAAAAATTATGGTTTTCCAATCCCTCCCCCTCCTTGATTTAACCCTCTTAACCCCTCGTTTCTTCCCCCATTCATCCCACACATTCGTTAGCATGAACTTCATTTTTCTCAACTCTTTATTGGTTCCATTTCATGGGTGATTTTGGGCTTGTATCTTTAAGTAAACTCTGAGTAAATTTATCCTCTTCCTACTCTTTGGGTTCTTCTCACTTCTTTCTTGGGTTTTCTTCTCTTTGGTGGTTTTGTTGACCTATAGTGTGTTGGATCTAATTATTTTGGATTGGGTTTTGATTTTGGTTGTGTTTTATTGCTTCTATATGATCACCTCTTACATTGGATTCTTATTTTCATCTGATTAGTGGTGGTTTTAAGAAAAATCATAGGTGGTTGTGTGTTGTTCTATTTTTTGATGAGTTAAATATTCTATCATTGTTTTCCAATAGTATTTATAAATTTTTTGTATATTAAAATGGGTGGTTTCAAATATGAATGTGTGAATAATAATTTTTAAATGATTTATCCACTTTTAAATTATTATAAATTGTATACTCATATTGTGGTGCCCCGAATATTTATGAAAGGGGATTTGAATAATATAAAAATTAAAAAAAGCACTTGGAAACCTTGGGTACCAATGAGGGTATTCTAGGAATAGTACCTAGGATAGTAATTAGGGATTCATCCCTATTTCATGAGTAATATATGATTATAACACTACCTAAAAAATGTTACATGGTTATTAATATTGAAATTTAGGTACATCTCCACAAACCACTTGTGAATGGGAAGGTGTTATTATATGATTGATCACTGAGATACAATGTGCTTATAAACCAAATACCAAATCTACATAGTGGTTTCCCATATTTATTATAATTTTTTACCCTTTTTAATTATTCATGCATATTTACTCTTTTTAAAAAGTTAATTATTCTTTTAAGCTAAATAATTTACCTTTTCTTCAAAACTAATGCATGATTAAAAACTAAACTATTTATTATATTGGAAAATATGATTTTTTTTATTATAATGGATATGCATAAAACACATGGTGGTGTCCTGCTAGGAGTGTTATATCACACCCTATATATACTAAATGGGTATATGTAGACCTTGTGTTGTCTAATCCGCATAAAGACAAGGCCTTCTTGGGAGTGGCAGCAGGTTACCATATTAATGGAATTCCTTCACAAAGGTGTTAGTGGTGTTAAAAAAAGGTGTTGTAAATCATTCCATGAGGAGGATTTTTTTTATTTAGTTGTTCGCCTCCCCTTTTTATACATTTTGGTTTTCTGTTTTTATTGTAAATGTAACCTTGGACCTATATATGCCTCTCTTGTATTATTATTCTCTAGATGATGGTTGTGGTGTTATGTTAATGTGGTATTGATGTTCTTCATGTGTAGTGGTTATTTTTATTATGTGAAAATCATTATAAAAGGATTTATTTGATGACCAGGCACTATATTTAGCCCTTGGGGATTGGGAACGACCTTTGATCAATGTTGTGTGTTGGGTCGGGTGTTAGGTTGGATGGAATCCCGAACTGATTCGTGAAAACTAACACCAGATCTTATCATATTCTTAGATATTTTGTAGAGATCATGAGGGGTTATAAAACTATAAATTAGTATTATATAAATGATTACTTGTTAATATAGTAATTTATTTATTACATGTGTTTTAAAAATGTCTCATTTTAACTTTTAAAAAAAATAATGTTTATTTACTAATACATTTATTAACTTAACGAGTTAATTTTATGTTTTTTTATAAAATTTTATTTTCATGAACCTTATTTAATAAATTAAAAATATCATGTATAAAATATGTTTTGGATAATATATTAACAAAAATTAACTTATTAATATAAAATAAATGAGATTAAGAATATATAATATCTAAAAATACATCTTCCTATTAAAAGAATTCCATTATATTTTATATATCCTTTTAAAAGTTAAATTATTAAACTCTTGATTTTGAATTTATAAAAAATAATTTCATTTTTTCAATTTATAATATCAATATTTGCATAAGATTATGTTTTGTATTTTTCTAAAATTGTTTGTTTTTAGGGGAATAGTGAATGATACTAATTTTTATAATACCATAACATTATGAAATTATAATAATAAAGAAATTACATAATTTTTTTTGAAAACTTCTGTATATAAAAACTATGTTTTTAATGTTAAATAAATTGCTAAAAATATTATGTTTTATTTACAAAACCCATGTTTACCATTTTTGAGAATTAAGTAATATTTTATTGTAAAAATAGTTTTATTTTCCTATGTTAAAATTTATTTTACATAAATTATATAAATTAAGTATTAAAAATGGATTTCATATTTTAGATCAACATTATTGTATCATTTAATAAGTTTTTTTTTATTTTTAAGCATAAAATTATGATTACTAAGATTAAAGTTAATGACCCTAATACCAGTGAAAGAGTTATTTTCAAAGATTTATTTTATTAATGTTGTGTAATTATTATCTAATAAAATAAATTTATATATATAATTTATTGACTCTAATATGATTTTAAAACATATTTAAAATTTTATTATCACTTACTTAATTTGTGACTAATTTTATTAAAGATTAAGAATATTTAATGGTCAAAACAACATTTTTCTACAAAAATTGGTTTACTTTCTATTTTATGTTTTAATTTTGAATTATAATTTAAAATATATAGAAATTTAATTAAATTTAATAGAGATTAAATATTGTTTCATAAAAAACATTTTTTTATGAAGGGTTATCTTTTATTATTAGGAAAACCATAATTACTTGTTAAAAACTATTTACCAAGGTAAAACACAAAATGATAGTGTAAAAATCTAATGGTAAGTGCCTCAAAAATGTTTAAAACGTGTCTAAAAATTCATGAATCATGATTTATCAATTGAAACCCCTATATAATAAATTATGAAACACTTTTGGATCCATTTACCATTGAATAGTGTTCTGATATCTTTGATTTTTAATGGGTATTTACAGAAATTCCATTTTACTCCATATATAAAAGGGGTCTCTCAAAACCCTATCAAAACCAATATAAGTTTTGATTTCCTCATGAAAATTTTTCCAATTTACCTCTCCTAGTATTCTCTTTCATTTCCATAAACACCTTTTATCTATAAGTTATCATATTCTCTTAATTTCCATGAATACTTTAAATAGAAAGTTGAAGCTCTTCACATTTGTAATTCTTACTCCCTACCCCCTCAAATATTCTCTAAAAATAATAGAATGATAACATAATTATTATTAATATTATTAATATTATTAATATTGTTAAAATAATATAATATCACACTTCTAACTCCTTAAAAACCCATTTGAAAAATTAATACGTCGTCATGCATTTCTGTAAACTACCATCTCTATGAACGGTGGGTTTTATTCCAGAAAAACTCACTACATGTAAGAATAAAAAGATTTATTAAATGATTAAATATAATATTTATAATAGGATTATTATTATGAGATTATAAATTATAATATTTATTTTACCCTGTCCCATTCTATGAAAAATGAATGTATCATCCAAGTACTTGTGGACTACCTCCTCTGGGGAATGGTGTATTTCATTTTCATATAACCATCTAACATGGATGAATTATAAAATATATGTAATGTATAAAAAACTATAATTATAAAATTATTAATATCTGAGAATGATAATACTTACCAATTTATGAGTAATGCTAATAATAAATAGTTATAGTAAATTCAACTGCATTAAATGAACATATCAAGGAACATTTTTTAATTCAAGTCCACTTTAGAAACCTATAGAAATTTATATATTTTGTTATATTTAAATATTAAATTACATAAAAATATAATTTTATAGATATTATAAATCTATTTATCAACACTTTTGGAAGTATTTGATATACTGAAGAAGTTTCAAAAAAATGGATCAAATCACCTCAAGTAACCAATATAAGAGAAAAAATTTAATATATGAGTACTAAATGATTAAAAATCAACCATATAAATGAAATATAAATTAAAAAATCCAATGAATTTTTTTCATAAACTTAATATAATTTTGTAGGATATTAGGAACACATGAAAAACAAATTGGGTTCTATGGTATGGGTTTTTAGATCATGATTTTGATTCATTGATATATGTATAGTATTCACCACATGTTTTTTATTGAGGTGTATGCATAAAACATCAACTTCCATTTCTCATAAATTATTAAATATATAATGGATTTAGAACTCTATATCAGGTTCTACCATTATGGGGGTTTTATTCAAATGATAATGACGATGTAAGGGTCTTTATTAACTTTATTACCTTTATTGAGTTAAAATGATTATTCTTAAACATATTTATTCCATGATTTTTTTCTTCAATAATAAGCTTTTAATTCATGTAATATTCTATTATTCTATAAGTATAATGGATTTTTGAATTTTATTATTTAATATTAATGAATTTCTTACCAAAAATGCATATCATTATTGAGAATAATTTCCATCTTCTTTAATGACGGTTTCCCATCCTCATCGATAATTTCCATTTCTGTCAATGTTCTCCTTTGTAATTGGAAACCTAAATATGTTTTATCTTATGTGACATTCAAATTTACCTTCTACTAATTTCAAAATATATTTTCAATATCCTTTTCTATTATGTGGGATTTCACCAAAGTTATTTTAAAACATAAAAATAGTTCTTCCAAATAACCCTCTTTATTTTTTGTTTGTGTGTTGTATTTCTTTTTCCATATTTTTTTATATAATTATCTCATGTATTTCATTAATATTATAAATGTAGGATCTCTAATACTGATTGTAGTATCGAAATAATGATGTAGATGCCCAATATACAAGAGGGGGGTGAATTGTATATTTTAAAAATTCCTTTGGAACCTTTAAAGTTGGTTAAAACCTTTTATGTTTAACAAAGTTAAACAAGGTAAATTCACAAGACCTATAAGTTCTACAAACTTTCTTGATTCCGAAAATGTAGTTATGAAAATTAAATTCTAGAAATGTGGTTCCGGAAATGAAACTAGTTCTAAACACTTACTAGATTTCAGAAATGTGGTTCCGAAA
This sequence comes from Viscum album, assembly GCA_963277665.1. NCBI lineage: Eukaryota > Viridiplantae > Streptophyta > Magnoliopsida > Santalales > Viscaceae > Viscum > Viscum album. Next base: position 346,142,665 of record OY728156.1, read on the forward strand.
ATGAAACTTAACAAAAGTTTACAAAAACAAAGATTCTACCTTAAAGTGTATAGAATCTTATTTAATTCGAGTACAAGTATAAGAAAGTATAAGATAGTTATAATTTCCTTATCAATCAAAATACAGTGGAAAACAAACTTGAAACAATAAAAGTAACAAGTATAGAAATCTTTTAACCCAAAGATTAGGGTATCCAATAACCTTGGATAAAGGTCCCTTGATTTATACTTTCAAGAAATTATATCTTACCCACACCAGGGTAAGCCCTCAATAGGAATATCGGAGTCTGTCTTGCTATCCCCGCAATCCCTCGAACTTCAAGGTAGTCGGCATCTCTGTCTTCCTATCCCCAAAAGCCCTCAAATGTACTCAGCAACATTTGGAGTCGCACGAAGCAATTCTGAACAAGATGTTCAGTACGCACAAATCATGAAGTCTCTCTCTCCAGAAATCACTTCAACAATATGTAATATCTAGAGTTGTAGAACCGTTCTTATCTTTTGAGCTCGTTCAAATAATCTCCTATTTATAGGAATATATTAAATGGTCAGCTCCCTCCTCAAATGGTTATACTTTTCCTTGAATTTCGGAGGGACCTGTATACGTTTCACTCAAACAACGATTAGTAAATAACAGAATGCACGACATCGTTTTATACTTATAACCAAGGTAAGTAAAAATAGAGTTTCTCAACCAAATTCATTTTTCAGAGTCTAAGGAAAAATAGAATTCGGTGTCTAAACAAGTTAACCTTTGGAGTCTATTTTACAAGGATATTCAGATTCTATTTCTCAGGAATTCGGAATCAGAATTCAATAGACTTTGGAGTCTGAATTCTGAGGAATTCAGATTCTGGATTCTAAGAAATTTAGAGTCTAAATTCTAAGGAATTTAGAACCTGATTTCTAAAGAATTCTAAGTCTAAACTTAGAAAGTTCAGAGTCTGAACTTAGAAAGTTTGGAGTCTGAACTCTGAGAATTCAGAGTCTGAACTTTTAGAAAGTTAGGAGTCTGAACTTAGAAAGTTTGGAGTCTGAATTTAGAGAGTTTGGAACCTGAATTCCGATCTTGAAAACAGAATGCTCTATATCTAAGTATTTATAATATTCTGAGGTTTTAGATGTGAAACCAAAATTTACACTTAAAAATAAAATGAGTTAGATTATTTCATGAACAATGAAAACATGGTAAGGATAAATTTTCCTTGGGGAAGGAAAATTTTCCTTATTGAGGGAAATATTAGGGAAAATGAAGTTTTCTTTAAGATATGGTGTTTGTGATTTTCAAAACATAAAGGAATGGAAAAGTCATAAGGAAACCTTATTGACTTAACAATCTCTCCAAAACATAAAGGAATGGAAAATTCATAAGGAAACCTTATTGACTAAACAATATCCCCCATTTTGGAAAGCACAAACATCCTTATGAAAAAGAATATAAGGACTTAGAAATTTTATGGACTTGTAAATAAAACTTATCTCCCTTTACTTATGAATCAAAGTGAATACGACTAACTCCCCCTTAGGCCTTGGAAACCCTAAGGATCGTATTCTGAATTTCCTGAATGAGATTTTCCATTTTCTTGCATACAAAAATCTTCATGATGAAAACTACCCCTTAGATGAACTCCCCCTTACTTAGGGAAATTTTTACTTTACTAAGTATTATTTTTTGACATTACTTTCTCCCCCTTTATGATTTTAAAAAATAAATACAGGGAATGGAAAAGGAAATATGGTACCTTAAATATTAGTACTGAACAACCAAAAATAAATAAAATATTAAAATTTCATTAAGATTGGAAGAATATGTACAACAAGGAAAATACAACAAAAAATAAAATTTAGAATGAAATTATCCTTCCCTCTCCTTTGGAATCAGCTTCTTCACAATAGTCTTCAGCTTTTTGAGTTCCTTGTGATCCTCCTCTGCACGTTTGAGAAGCTGGTCCAGATCTTCTGTTCTCTTTTCTAAGGATTTGATTTTTTCTTCTTAAGCCTTAAGAACCTCTGCCTAATCCTTCAAGACTTCTTCCTGCTTAGCAAGATTCTATTCTTTCTCAATACTGAGATCCCTTTATCTTTTACAACTCTGAGCAACTGAAAATAATTTCCCATTCAGATCTTTTACATCTTGTTTTCGAGTATTTTCTTCAAGAGATAGCTTTTCTTCAAAAGACTTGGTGAGATCTTTGAACTTATTATCTTTGGTTTCAAATGAATCCTTGACATTATCTTGAAACTCATCAAGAATTATCATGTCTTCCACAGTTTTTTTTGACCAGCTAGTCATCCTCTTGCAAGATCTTTTGTGGGCTTCGTAGTTTATGAAAAAGGTTTTGAAATCAGCCTCAAGTTTTATACACTTATCCATCACCATAGATACTGAATCCAATTTTTGATTTAAGGTATACTGAAGCGTATGGCATATGGAGTTTATTCTTGGAAATAGAGGGATGGTCCTAAAAAAGGTTTTTCAAAGACTGGACTACAAAATCATGTCCAAGAGAGGACTCTAAATCAGAGATTTTGCTTGGTGAGGATTCTTTTTCTATATCAGCAGCTTTCCTCTTTGATAAAGCACCCACTTCTTTATTCTTCACCACTACTTTTCTAGGTGTATCAACAACCACATGTTTTCCCTTATTAGCTTTCGGAATGACAACTTCTTGATTGGGTGATTCGTGTTCACTATCAGATAGTTGCACAATTTTATCTTCATCTACCTCTTCCTTCTCAGCTCCTGCGTCAACATCCTATGGCTGAATGAAATCATGGTTGGAGATTTCTTCTTCAGATACTTTGTTCACTTCTTCTCCACTCTTCTCATATTTACCTAGGGTAGAAAGTTTTGAAGACTTTGCTTCAGTGGTTCGAAATGATAATTTTTCAGAAGGGATTTCCTTCTCATGAAAATCTTCAAATTTCTTTATCAAGTCTTCGGTATCACCACTACCTTCTTCTTTTTTTTTCTTCTACTTGCTTTTGTTGAACTTTTTCCGGAGTCACAAATTTATTTCCTGCAGTCTCTGGTAAAGGTTCTATCAGAAAGGATTCTGGTACCAGAATATTCTCAGATGCTTTCTCAGCAGCCTTTAGAAGTGATTGGACAATCGCTGCCTCAAACAACTTTTTCTTCTGCTTCTTCTCTTTCTCTTGCCTCTCAATCTCTTCAGCTGCTTTTTCCTTCAAGGATTTTGCCTCAACAGGGTCCAATCCAAACTTAGGCTCCCCTTATTTCTGATTTTTCTTGGCTTCTCTCCACTTTGCTACTACCTCATTAGGATAAGATTTTTGTTTCTTTGGCTTCGGGGGTGCTGATTGAATTTCCTTAGTTGCTAGGGTTTTTTACTTCTCTTCTACTTCTTTCACTTTCCTCTTCCTTCCACCCCTTTTAGAGGTTTCATCCACCTACTATTTCTTTAAAAGAGTTTCAACTTCCTCTTTAAGCAAATCATAAAATTCTTTGGATTCTTTGGAAAAACCAATTTTCATCCTTCTCAGAGTATCATCACTCAACAACATGACTTTGCAATTCCTCGACTTAGAACTGCAAGGAATTTTGAAGGATTATAAACACCTAACAATCATATTTGACAGAATGGCTGGATAAATAATAATTTGAGATTTCAAATTCTCATTCTTGATATTCTAAATAGTAATCAGAATGTACTTAACCAGATTTATCTTCCTTATATTCACCAAAAAATAAAAAATATATATGTCACTCTTCTTTAGAGTATCATTATCACCTTTTCTCAGAATAATGAATCCTTGAACCCACAATTCAAGAATCTGAATGTTTGTAGAAAGGTGAAGAATATTCAGAGTCTTTACTTCTGAAAGACCAAGACAATCCATGGATTTTTCCTTAACAAAACTTCCTTGAACATCAGGTAGCTTGTGAGTACATAACTTAGCTTCCCCTTCGTAAGGAATACCAACCAAGCTTGTAGCCTTGGTGTAGGAAAGTGAATATGTCTTTCCATAACACTTGAATGATAACTTACTCCTACCTTCTTCCTTGAAGAAAGTTACTGACTCATAAAACTCTACTAACAATTCCAGATATACCAAATCTTGAGCTTTTGGTTTTGAAATACATACACTCTCCCAGCCATTGAGTTTGATATTCTTGGAAACGATAAAGTCATATTTGGAATAAAACTTTGGATCAACTAACCTTTTTTGTATATCTTCCATTCAGAGATTGTCTTGATAGTAGACATTTCTTTCTGGGAAGAGACTTCGGCAGACATTCAGAAGTAAGAAAGTTCTGAGAAGTTCGGAACAGGCTTATGTAGGAAGGGAAAAGATTCAGCACGTGAAGGCTTGAGTTCGATGTGGGACAACCATTGGGGGGTTCCTTTATATAGGCAATTGGGTCAACGGTTTAGCTCCCATGATTGATCCAATGGTTGAAATCTTGTTGAGAAGATCTGGCGGTTGAGATGATAGCCTAAGAAGGATTTTGATTGAATCCGATCTTTTGAGGTTTTTTTTAAGAAAAAACAATCAGATTTAAGGAAAAGTGAATTTAAAAAATTTTAAAACAAAATGAAAATACCAACTGGTAAAAGATGATTTAGAAAATTTAAGAAAGGAAACATACCATCCGAATTTCTAGGAAGATTATTCATAATGAGGAAAATTCTTCTTGAAGAACTTTAGATTTTGAAAATATTGATTACAAAAACTTTAACTGCGAAAATATTTATTACGAAAATTTTAGATATGAAAAACTCCATTATGAAAATTTTTAGTACGAAAATATTCATTACGAAAATTTTAAGTACAAAAATATTCATTACGAAAATTTTAAGTACAAAAAAAAATCTTCGTTAATAAAATTTTTAGACTACGAAAAAAAATTTAGACTATGAAAAAATTTTAAACTACGAAAATAATTTAGATTAAAAAAAATTAGACTATGAAAAGATTTTAGACTACTGAAAAAAATTGACTATAAAAAATTTTTGACTACAGAAAAAAAAATTGACTACAAAAAAGTTTTTGACTACAATTTTTTTTTAAATATAAAAAACAAATGTACTCCCCCTATGAAAAGGAGTTTCTTACTATATGGAGATTGGTTTCAACAGGAAGTTAACATGGAAGATTACCTTACGATTATCATTCCTAACTTCTATTTAATGTATTCAAATCTATCAGATGGTAAAGATTTTGTGAAAATATCAGCAAGTTGATCTTGTGTTTTGATAAATTAAAGAATGATATATTCTTTTTGTGTGTGATCCCTAAGAAAGTGATGCCTAATATCTATATGTTTTACACGAGATTGATGTGCATGATTTTTACTTAAGGAAATGACACTAGTATTATCACACAATATTTGTGTTTTGGTAAAACTCATACCATAATTTGTGAGTGTGTGTTGCATCCACAATACTTGAGCACAACAACTTCCAGCTACTACATATTCAGCTTTAGCAGTGGAAAGTGCTAGTGAGTGTTGCTTTTTTCCTGACCAAGAAACTAATGAATCACCTAAGAAATGACAAGTTCCGGATGTACTTTTCCCATCCATTCTACATCCACCAAAGCCAACATCTGAAAAACTTTTTAAAACAAAGTCATTTACAGAAGTATAAAAGAGTTCAAGATCCATGGTTCACTTTAAGTAGTGAAAAATCCTTTTCACTGGATTTCAATGATATTCTTTAGGATTGGATTGATATATTGCACATAAGCATACTGAAAACATTAAGTCTGGATGACTAGCTATCAAGTAAAGTAGACTTCCTATCATACCTCTAAAAGATGTTTGATCTACTGGTTTCCCAACTTCATCATGATCAAGTGAATTTGAGGTACTAATGGGAGTACTTATACTCTTAGTGTTTTCATATCCATACTTTTTAAAAATACCTTTAATATACTTATGCTGGTATATATAGATTCCTTCTGGTTTTTGAGAAATTTGAAAACCTAGAAAAAATGTTAACTCACCCATCATACTCATTTCAAACATAGATTTCATTATATCCGCAAAGGAATCAGTTAAAGATTGCTAAGTTGAACCAAATATAATGTCATCAACATAAATTTGAACAATCAAAACATTTTTCTTATTTTTCTTTATAAAAAGGGTTGGATTGGAATTTCCCTTAACATAATTATTTTGAAGCAAAAATCCTATAAGTCTATCATACTAGGATCGAGGGGCTTGTTTGAGTCCATACAAAGCTTTGGTAAGTTTAAAAACATGTCCAAGATGTTTTGTATCTTCAAAATCAGGAGGTTGTTCAACAAAAACTTCCTCTTGAACATAACCATTAAGGAAAGAACATTTCATATCCATTTTAAAAAGTTTGAAATTGAAGAATACTGCAAAGGAAAGTAGAATACGAATATATCCAATTCTAGCTATTGAAGCATAAGTTTCTTCATAGTCTATTCCTTCTTATTTATTATAGCATTTAACAACTAATCTAGATTTATTTCTTACTATGATTCCATTTTCATCACACTTATTTCTGAAGACCCATTTTACTCCAATAACAAAATTTTCCTTAGGTCTTTCAACCAAGGTCCAGACTTTATTCCTTTCAAATTCGTTTAGCCCATCTTGCATAGATTTTATCCAATCATCATCACCTAAAGCTTCATCAGTGATTTTTGTTCAAATTGGGAAAGGAATGCTAGATGTTCTATTTCATTTCTTAAGGAACTTCTAGTCCTTATAGGTTGATTTATATCACCAATGATACTATCACTGGGATGATTCTTTAGAAACGACTGATTTGGGTTTTGTAAAACCTATTCATCAACATAGGGTTGGAAATCTTCTGGGGTAAATGTTTCAGAAATACCTTCGTGAACATTTTCCTTATCAGAATGATCTTCTATCAAGGGTTGATAATCAGTTTTTGAAAACACATCCAAAGATGTAGGTTTAGGTTGTTTAAAAACAAAAGGATCAGTTTTATCAAATTTAACATGTACTGTTTCTTCAACAGTACATGTGTTTTTATTGAAAACTCTATAAGCCTTAGAAGTTGTAGAGTAGCCTAGTAAAATTCCTTCATCATATTTTGGTGCGAATTTGTGTAGATTATCTTTAGTATTCAGAATGAATACCTTACACCCAAAAAACTTGAAGTAGGAAAGTCTAGGTTTTCTAGCATTCCATAACTCATAAGGAGTTTTATTAAGAAAATGTCTAATCAAAACTCAATTTATAGTATAGCAAGTAGTACTTACAGCTTCAGCCTAAAAATGTTTGGCTATAGAATATTCACTCAACATGGTTCTTATTATCTCTTGAAGAATTCTATTTCTTCTTTTAATAACACCATTTTTTTGAGGTGTTCTTGGTGCTGAGAATTTATGAGTAATGTCTATCTACTACAAAAAGTTTCAAAATCGGAATTTTGAAATTCACCTCCATGATCACTATGAATAGTTTTCAAATGAAGGTTTTTCTCATTTTTAACTTGGGATCTAAAATTTTTGAAATAAGAAAAATCTTCAGATTTCTTTGCTAGAAAATAGACTCATGTAAATCTAGTGTAATCATCAACTAAAACAAATACATAATATTTTCCTCCAATGCTTCCAGTTTATGTTGGACCAAAAAGATCCATATGTACTAACTGTAATTCATCAGTAGTTGATACTTCACTGATTGATTTAAAACTTGATTTATGTTGCTTTCCATATTGACAAGGATCACAAACTTTTGAAGAATCAAATCTAAGCTCCGGTAGATCCAAAACTATTCTTTTCTTATAGAGTTTGCATAGTTTCCTAAAGTTACAATGTCCTAACCTTCTATTCCATAACCAAAAATGATCTTCTATTGCACTAAGACAAGGTAGATCTTGGATTCTAAGGTCTTCTAAGTTTAATGTGTAAACATTCTCTTGTCTATTGGCAGAAAGGATAAAATCTTCCTTGGAATTGTGTACTAAGAACTTGTCATTCCTAAAATTCACAAGGTAACCTTCATCACATAATTTACATATGCTATTGAGGTTGTGCTTAAAACCCTTAACAAATAAAACATTTGAAATCAAAGTTTTTTCAAGAATAAAAATGTTACCTATACCAATAATTTCTCCCTTAGCATTATCTCTGAAAGTTACTTTTTCTCCTTTCGTCTTGATAATCTTTTCAAAGAAGTTTTTGTTACCAGTCATATGCCGGGAACATCCACTATCCATGTACCATGTATTGTTTTTGGTACTATCTTTATTTTCCTATAAACAAGAGAGTTAGACTTTCGGAACATCCACTATCCATGTACCATGTATTGTTGTTGGTACTATCTTTATTTTCCTATAAACAAGAGAGTTAGACTTTCAGAACCCAAAATTTCTTGGATCCGGAATTGTTAAACAATAAAATTTTGGGTATCCACATTTGTTTAGAAAAGTAAGATTTATGAAACCCAAGGTATTGAACATTATTTAAAGAACAATTCTTCTTCCAATGCCCACCTCTTTGACATTTAGTACAAAAAGGGGCTCTAGTAGGAACAAAATAATTGTTTCTAAAAACAAGTTTTTCATGAGAATAACCTAATCCTTGATTATTACCATGAGGTCGAATTTGAGAATATATCTTGTCAAAATTTTCCTTAACAGAAGTAAAATTTGCAAGAAGTTTCTTCAAAGAAAAAATTTTAGACTTTAGTCTAAGGACTAATTTCTTATCCTCTGGAATAATAGGCTTAAAGTTAAGTTTATCCTCTAAAACATTTTTTTTCAAAAAATAGATTTTTAAGAACTTTAGAAAGCTTATCGTTCTCAAAATTAGCTTCCTCAAGTTTCTTAGAAAGATTTTCTAAAACATCATTTTTCTTATCAAGATCCTTGGTAAGATCTGAAATTTATTTTGTTAAAATAAATTCTCTAGAATTTTCCTTTTCAAGTTTCTTAGAAATTTTACAATTTCTTATCTCTAGCAACTTAGCAAACCTAGAAACTTCCTCATAGGAAGGAAAATTATTATCATTATCTGATGAAGAAGATTATTCATCTGAAGTAAAATCTTTATTAGGAAAACTTTCACTCAAAGACATATTGGTTAAGGATTCAGCAGTTCGTACCTTATCCATAAGACATTGATTTTGAAATGGAGCTCGGGATATTAAACCAATATTATTTTGCTCAGAAGATTCATAATCTGAAGAATCGTCAGAAGAATCTCCACCACTAGCACTCCAAGTGAAATTGGTTTTTAGAACTTTCTTATGTTTTGATCTATAGAACTTCTTCTTTTTTCTCTCAAAATTCTTGTCCTTCTTGTCTCCTTTCTTAAGTAAGGGACAACCATGTCTGATATGACCGGTTCTTCTACATTCATAGCATGTCACTTCTCCATCTTTCTTATCTTTTCCATCTTTATTCTTGTATCTATATTGAAAGTTCTTCTTCCCAACAATCTTATTCATCCTTCGAGAAATATTAGCTAGTTCATTTTCTAAAGTTTCACTTTCACTAGATTCAGATTAAACAACAACCTTCTTGGATTTAGATCTTGTAACTCTATTAGGAGTCTTGGATTTCATATGTTTTGAAGTAGTTGTAAAAGCAACACTTCTATTCTCATTCTTCTTCTTAACATTGTCATCATCTCTCTTCATTCTAGTCTCATGTTGAAGAAGAGTTCGAAAAAGCTCATCAAGAGTAATCTGTGAGACTTTCATATTTTCATCAATAGTTGTTCTCTTTGATTCCCACTCATTTGGCATGATGTCTATAATCTTGTCCACAAGTGCCTCATCATCCAAACCTTTTTCACCCATGTATTGTAAGTTGTTTAAAATATTCATGAATCTCTGTTGTACCTTACATATAGGTTCTCCATAAGGAAAGCAAAAAACCATGGTACTCAGCTCTAAGCATAGCTCTTCTAGTTTCAATAACTTTGGAAGTTCCAAAATGAGTTACTTCAAGCTTCTTCTAAATACAATTTGCAGCTTCACAAGAAGAAATCTGGCTATATATATTCTCGATCATGGAATAAAACAAAGTATTGTGTACCTTATAGTTTAGTTGATATTCTGACTTCTCTTGATTAGTAAAAGTTCTGACTTCCTTATCAGGAATATTGTAATCTCCAGTAAGCATAAAAAAGTTTCCCACTCCAGTATTAATGAAAAAAGTCTTCATATGATATCTCTAATATCCATAATCATTCCCATCAAATATAGGTGGTCTAGTAGGATTAAGATTATCAATTGAGCCAATATTTATTCCTGCCATCTCAAAGAAAAATATATTTCCATACAAACTAGTTAGTAATAAAAGTTTGGAAACAAGGATGAAAATTCTTAAGCAAGGAAAAAATAGAACAATGAAAAACTTTAGCAAGAAAACTTATATGTGAATATAAGTATTTCGGAAACCAGTCCTCTAATACCAATTGTAGGATCGCTGATATTGATTTTAGTATCAAAATAATGATGTAGATGCTCAATATACAAGAGGGGGTGAATTGTATATTTTAAAAATTCCTTTAGAACCTTTAAAGTTGGTTAAAACCTTTTATGTTTAACAAAGTTAAACAAGGTAAATTCACAAGACCTCTAAGTTCTAAAAACTTGCTTGATTCCGGAAATGTAGTTCCGAAAATGAAATTCCAGAAATGTGGTTCCGGAAATGAAACTAGTTCTAAAAACTTACTAGATTCCGGAAATGTGGTTCCAGAAATTAAACTTAAAAAAAGTTTACAAAAACAAAGATTCTACCTTAAAATGTATAGAATCTTATTTAATCAGAGTACAAGTATAAAAAAGTATAAGATGGTTATAATTTCATTATCAATCAAAATACAGCAGAAAAAAAAACTTGAAACAATACAAGTAACAAGTATAGAAATCTTTTAACCCAAAGAGTAGGGTATCCAACAACCTTGAATAAAGGTACCTTGATTTATACTTTCAAGAAAATATGTCTTACCCACACTAGGGTAAGCCCTCGATATGAATATCAGAGTCTTCTTGTTATCCCCGCAAGCCCTCGAACTTCAAGGTAGTCAGCACCTCTGTCTGCCAATCCCCGGAAGCCCTCAAATGTACTCAGCAACATTTAGAGTCGCGTGAAGCAATTTTGAACAAGACGTTCAGTACGCACAAAGAATGAAGTCTCTCTCTCTAGAAATCACTTCAATAGTATGTAATCTCTAGAGTCATAGAACTGTTCTTATCTTTTGAGCTCATTCAAATGAGCTCCTATTTATAGGCACATCTCAAATGGTCAGCTCCCTCCTCCAATGGTCATATTTTTCCTTGAATTTCAGAGGGACCTGTATACCTGTCACTCAAACAACGGTTAGTAAATAACTGAATACACGACATCATTTTATACTTATAACCAAGGTAAGTAAAAATATGGTTGCTCAATCAAATTCATTTTTCAGAGTCTAAGGAAAAATAGAATTAGGAGTTTAAACAATTTAAGCTTCAGAGTCTATTTTACAAGGATATTCGGATTCAGTTTCTCAGGAATTCAGAATCAGAATTCTATAGACTTCAGAGTCTGAATTCTGAGGAATTCGGATTCTGGATTCTAAGGAATTCAGAGTCTGAATTCTGAGTAATTCGGAACCTGAATTCTAAAGAATTCGGAGTTTGAACTTAGAAAGTTTAGAGTCTGAACTTAGAAAGTTCGGAGTCTGAATTCAGAGAATTCAGAGTCTGAACTTTTAGAAAGTTTGGAGTCTGAACTTAGAAAGTTTGAAGTCTGAATTCGGAGAGTTCGGAACCTGAATTCGGATCCTGAAAATAGAATTCTCTATATCTATGTATTTATAAGATTCCGAGGTTTTAGATGTGAAACCGAAATTTAAACTTAGAAATAAAATGAGTTATATTATGAAATGAACAATGAAAACATGGTAAGGATAAATTTTCCTTGGGGAAGGAAAATTTTCCTTATTAAGGGAAATCTTAGGGAAAATGAAGTTTGCCTTAAGATAGGGTGTTTGTGATTTTCAAAACATAAAGGAATGGAAAAGTCATAAGGAAACCTTATTGACTTAATAATCTCCCCCAAACATAAAGGAATGGAAAAGTCATAAGGAAACCTTATTGACTCAATAATAAAACATGACCCATATATATACCTTGTTTACATTTCCTTCCTTTTTTGGGGATAATACTTGTTTAGATTTATCTTCTTAGTTCTCTCTTTTAAATAAACCTGATTTAAGGGAACTTCCCAATTTCTTATTTCATATAAAGTACCACCTATATAAATATTTTTAACCCTGAATGGTTTATTAAAACCATATTTATTTTATATAAAATCCTCCTTGTTAAATTCTAGTTTAAAGGTAAATAATAAGCTATTTCTATATTTGAAAGTTCCTTTACTAATATCATAAAGCATCACCTAAGTGGTTTGTTTTTATTGTTTCTTTTCTAATCCCCCTTATGAATATATCTATGTTGAAACTCCATTTTCAATAACTTTTATTAATTATTCAAATATAACATCCAAAATTATTTAATTCCTTCTATTTTTAAGTATTCGTTGAGATGAGATTATGGAACCCATTTTATTTTCATAGGTTTTATCATGTTTATGAATTATGTATGGTTTATTTTCCTCTTGTGGAATGAATATAAATGTACATGTTGTGAATATGAATAGTGAACCTTTAATAGATCTCTAATGCATTTGTTAATTTTTCATCTCATGAGATACCATGTATGGTTCACATGTGGTTAGCCTAAGTACACTATGTTATGTTTTCTTGGAGGTAAGTATTGAATATGGTGCAGAAGTTGTTGTCCTGAGCAGAATATTTTGGGTTTTCTTGGATGTGATCATTGAGTTCTTCTTCTAAGGCCATGTTTTATGTTGTTTCCACTTATTTATGATTACATTATTTTATGATATCATTTAATTATTCTATGTTTCCATGCTTATCTCACACACTTATTCCATGAAAAAATCTTTTTAATTTCATATTAAATGCTCATATGTCATGTCTTGTGGACAACTATTATTATCCAATGTTAATTTAATAATAATTCTCTCCCCTTATAACTTTTTCCCATATACTTAAAATATGATCCATGATGACATATTGTTAAATGTTTCCCTTACTAATCATTTGAGATCAACCCTTATTATGCTTCTATTCCCTGGATTATGTAGATATTTATAATTTATGAGAATACTAGAAGGAAGTATAGTGTGGATCAATTATAGGTAAATATTCACATGTTTTTTTAGATAATTTTTGCATATAACAGTTACTCAATGATAATAAACCTAATGGTTCTCCGAGTTTTATTAAATTATTATGAGATGTAATGTTTAACTTATTGTAATGATGTAAAATAAAGATATTTTTATATTGGGTTATTATAGTTTATATCGAAAGAATGTTTTAGTTATTTTTCAGGATTGGAATAGTTATTTTTAGGGATTATGATTATGGAGAAATAGTGAAGTCCCTAGGGATAGGTGTTAGTGAAGGATGAAATCCTTAATTTTTTGTAAATTTTTTAGCATGTGGTTTTCCTAGGAATTAAATTTATATTTGGATAATAAAAATTGGATGTGGTTGCGGCACAGTTTCAACTAGGGGTAAACACTTGAATAAGGTTGGTTGATTATTAACTCAACCATTAATTGGTGGAAGATGAGTGAGACTAGGATTACACAATGGATATATACTCTTGGGGGATATTCTTTGGTCGGTCACATTCTCATTATGATTCATTATGAAGGATTTTATTATGTTAGAGTGTTAGGTCAAGGAGTGTGAAAGAAAACAACCTAAAGAAACCAAGATTAAACCAAGATTAATTTAGGTTGAACTGAAAGATAATGAGATGGTTTCAAAGAGTAATACATTTAGATGAATATTTTTTCATGATATAATTTATAATAGTAATATTATGATGTTAATCAATAGTTGATCACATAAACCCCTTTATGTTTTAGTAATGGATGAATCCTGATGGAACTAGGTTAATAATGGGTTACATGGACAAAATAAATATTATTTCAATGAGAAACCAAGCAGGATAAGAGCTGGAGTAATAAATATAGTAATCATTCCAAAACATCAATTATGAATTATGATTAACAATGTAAATATAGTTGACTTTCATAATGAATGAAAGAATAGAAGGATTGGATCTTAGAAAAGTTTTGGTGATGAATATGAAGAAATAAAAAATTATTCAACCTCCTTCATCCTAGAATTGTGGGAAGAGGCACTTCGGGGAATGTCTCAAGGAAACTAGAAGATGTTTTATCTATGGTAAAGGAGGGCATTAAGAAAACAATTTCCTAAGAAAAATGAATTCATCAGTGGAAGTAAAGAAAGGAAAAGGAGTTCACACTGAAGTACCACTAGTTTTTGAATGCCTTAAATGTGGGGAACTTGGACATTAACAAATACAATTCACTAATCAAAGGGATAACAAGAATGATAGGTATCTATAATATCAAAGGTCAAGGGAACAAGAGAATTCATGTACAACACCGACAATTGAAGTGAATTCTAATAATTATGTTTATTGAGGAACAACAATCATCTACTCAATAACTATGAGTTTTTTACATCTATCTTTTTTAGTATACTTCTTTATACCTAGAATGTTTTTAATAGACATAAAATCATTATATCTATGACTAGATGTCTATTTATTAATAATAAATTATAGTGGTATGACTATTGTTTCAAATTTTTACATTTAAAGGAATGTGATTTTTGAAAATTATACTAGCCTTCCTTTAGAATAATTTAACGTGATTTAGGAAATATATTGGTTTTCTCAATTTAGTGGATTTTTTTCAAAAAAAAAAAGATATCATGTTTTATATCAACCAAAGACAGTCTATCAATGAAATGATAATTATAAACACATTTGATAAGAAACTTAGATCATTTGGATCTTGATACTGAATAACTATATACTCTTGTATCAAATGGCAGGAGAAAAGATCTCAATATTAGGGTCAATCCTATTCTGAAGAAAAAGATATGTTTCCAAGTTTGTATGGTAAATATCTCTCTAGAAAATATATCCTGATTCATGTTTATATTTTAGAAACCATTAGCTATATCTATTAGATAGTGATAAATAAAATTATGAGGATG
The DNA here is from genome assembly GCA_963277665.1 of Viscum album. Taxonomy (NCBI): domain Eukaryota; kingdom Viridiplantae; phylum Streptophyta; class Magnoliopsida; order Santalales; family Viscaceae; genus Viscum; species Viscum album. The sequence goes on from OY728156.1 coordinate 346,157,757, forward strand.
TAATTTATTTAGGTGAGAGAATATACCACTACATGAATTTACTATATTATTTTCATTAAAACTTAATGAGATAAGTTTATTATTTCACACACACCGCTGAACATTAACAAAAATAGTGACATATTAAAAAATATTTAATTTAACCATTATAATATAGTTTTAAAATTAGTTGGTATATAAGAATTAACCATATTATGAAATATATAAACAAAAACGAAGGAAATGGCATCAGGTAGTAGAAGTCTCCCTTTTGAAGCTCATTTTTTCAATCTTTTAAATGAGGTTGATTCACAAGGATTTTCCCTAGACCAATCCCAGTCCTAACTCCAAAAATTATTGTATGAGTAAAATCGTATGTGTGAGATGTTCATGCTCATGGAAATTAGCACGAGGTCCATGCTAGTGGAATCACCATCGATAACTAACATCAAGGCTTACTTTAGGATTAAATCTTTATGTATCGATATTGAAGGGATATGTAACTAGAAATTATGATTATATAAAAATTTAATTATTAATTTAGTAATTTATTTATCTTATTTATTTTATATATTTCATAATTTCAATTTTAAAGAAAAATAAATTTTTATTTTCTAATCAATTGATAAAATTAATGATATCATTTTATGCATGTTTTTATAAAATTGGATTTTTATTACCTTTATTTCAAAAAATGAAATCTCATGGTTAAAATATATTTTTGATACAATATTAATAATAATTTAAATATTAATTTATTTGAAATAATAATAAGAATAATTATTATTTATAAATCAATTTTCTTATTAAAATTATTTTCATTATATTTTATACTTCCATTTAAATGATAAATTCATAAAATATAAAAATTTAATTTGAAAAAATGAACTTCATTTTTTGATTTAGAATATTAATATTTTTATAATATGAAATTTGGGATATTCTTGAAATTGTTGATTTTTAGGAGAATAGTGAAAAATAAATATTTTTCAAATACTGTCACTTTATGACATTATTACATTTCAAGAATGAAATAAATCTTTTTGAAACTTTTTTTAGGTAAAATATATATATTTATAATTTAAAATATATAATTTAATTATATTATGTTCTATTTATAAAACCTATCCTTACCGTTTTGGAAACCTAAATAATATTTTACCTTAAAAATAGTTCACTATAAGAAAAATGATCTATAGCCATGGATCAGTAGCCACAGTTTTATAGATTTGTTGCCATAGCTTAATTTTTAGCCATGATTTAATTAAAATAGGGGCAATGTGTAGATTTAAATCCAATGGTTTTATAAATACTGTAGCTACATGGAAATGTTTTTTTATTCACCCGACCGGTTCTACCGCGGGGCTCGTCTCTTAACCCTCATGTGACTCTCCCATTTTTTCACTCCCTGTGTGAGCTCTCCTCGCTCGACAACGCTATTATGATGAGGCCACCCACACTGAATCTTCTTTAAGACGGCCTCCACATCTCCTCCTCTGGCGTGCCCTCGATGCAGCCACCCCCACCTCCCCGCAAACGCTGTTCTGAGGCGGCTCCCCACCTCCTACTCCGGCATGCCTCCGACGCGGCCACCCCACCTCCCGAAAATCCTCTTCCTCACGGATCTCTATCGATCACACCTCCTGAATACGGTTACCCACTAAATGTATTTTGGGTTTTCTGTTGTCGGGTTGACTAAATGCATTCTTACTCTCCTTCACTGTGCAGCATCTCCCGAATCTCTAACCTAGGGTTTGATCCATGCTTGCTCCTGTTGGGATAATTTCATCAATTTTATACGGTATATTCTCCTTTTAATGATCCCTCGTCTACTAATAAAATGTTGAACCATTTTTCTTCTGACTTTTATTCACAGACTGTTAATTGTTTCCATCGAAACTATTGCTCCTAGAGGCAGTCTTTACTAAAATTGATCAAAATTTCCTATTCTCTGTTTTTCTTGCCTCTACACTTACCATTATTCAATATTATATCAATTTTGTGTGGTTTCTCTTGTTGAATGTGGCAAGTATTTTTTCCTAAAGAAACTAATTGTTGGTTACTTAAAATTTCCAATTGCATGTGACGTATAATTTTTTTCAGTTTCCTTTGACATTTATTTATTTTTCTTATGTATGACATCTTTAATATAAATATTATTCACTATCTAAACCAGATCAAGTATCTTTGATTGACAGCAGCTAGTTGTGAAACTTATTTTTAATTAATTAATCAATAGACCAACATAAAAGTCTAGAAGGATTTCTGATAAATAATTAACCAATTCATTATTTCAATAATTCTATGAGATAAATCTTAAGTGATCATATAGGTATTTCGATAAATCACTTCATAAACAAGAACTTTCATTTTTAAATTTATTATCATGACAGTTTTTCAACATCACCATTGTGCTTTATCTTTTTTCTTAGGTTTTTTAAAGGGCACACTTGTGTTTGTGACATAGTCAATCCATTTACCCTCATTTTTAAGGTATTATTAATTATTGTAATTTTTTTATGGTTGTATGGAGTGAACACTGATCTTACTCCTTGTTGAGGACCTACTAGATTAGGGGATAATATTCAGACCTACCATTTATGATGAGTAAGTCTTGGGGTAAAATCTTTCTATATATTTTCTTCAATATTGGAAAATTTATAGGGCATTAGGGATAAGATATTATGAACCCCTTGCTAATATCTTATATCCTATCTATTTTTTATTTGTGTAATAATTTAATTTTGGTTCTGTATATGTTTACTTCCATTGTTATACATTCTAAAATATATGAATTTTATTTTTAATGTATGAGTTTTGTGCCTGCTACTCGATTCCTCTAGATATTATTAAGGATGCCTTAAATCAAATTATTTTTTATTTTACTAATTATAAGTAATTTAGATATGCAATAAATGTTTGTTAATGAATATCATTGTACCAGTTTATTGAATAAAATATATTTATTATTTCTTACTCTAACTATAGAAAAAACTAAAGCTTGTGAATGATTCATCTTAGTATTTCCTAAGTGTAGTTTTGTTCCTGCTGCTCGATCCCTCTAGATAGTATTAGGTATGCATTGGGATTTGATCTTTAACCTAAATAATTGAGTCAAAATGGTTAAATATATTATCTTCTTGCTGCAATGTTACTAATTTTTGGTTGATTTTTTAAGAAATTTATTTTCGTTTGTTATTTTTTTAGGGTGTGTGTCTTGCCAGTTTATCTTCTTGACAACAACTGATGGGGAAATAAATTCTTGGATATATGATAATATGGGTTCAAGAGTTCACTGTGATGCACCATTTCATTCATCCACCGTAATGGCATACAGCGCGGATGGAATAATACATTTATCTGAACTTACTCATTGTTGTATTTTCCTTTAGGGCCTATTTGGTACTGGGAATGATGGTAGGCAGAGGAATCTGGCTTAAAACATTTTAAAAAATAAAATAAAAAATATAAGAAAAATGATAAAATGATAAAATAATAAAATAATTATTTATTTTAATTATAAATTATAATTTATTAATATTGCCAATTTGAACGATACATCATTATTTTATACTCCATTTAATTCAATTCCATTACACTCCATTCCATTAGTAAATTCATACTAGATGGGGCCTTCATGATAGTTTGTTTCTACTGCATGGCATTTTCAACTTAACTACTAATTTTAAAAATATGTCATAGGCTGTTCTCATGTAGAACTAACAAAGAAGGTGAGTCATACCTAGTTTAATGGAATGAAAGTGAAGGAGTTTGGAAGCGTGCATATCGTGGTCTTGGCAAATGATCTGTTGGGGTTGTGCAATTTGACACCACTAAGAATCTGTAATTGGCTGTCGGGGATGAATATATGGTTTTTTTGGACATATATAATTTGAATGTATTGACAACTACTGATGCCGATGGTGGATTGCCAGTAATATTATTAAACAAAGGTTTCTGATCATGATGTCTTTATGCTATTCTAAATTTTGTCTGGAGTCACTACAGGCTTCACCCTGTATCTAATTTAACAAGGAAGGAGTGTTGCTTGATGTTTCATCTTGTGACAATGGTTTTAAAATCCTTGCAAATTCAGCCATCATGAGGCTGTTAAGAACTGTGGAGAATCGTACATTTGATCCATCGAGGATTGCATTAGCAGGCGTAATGAATGCGAAATTATAAAAAAGCGTGCCCAACTGAAATTATTTAGAAATTTCATCACTCCTGTTGTTATATTCTTGATGTGTAGTTTGTAGTGCAGGCCCCTGCCATGGGCTGATACACTCCATCTAATGCAACTATTGGAACAAGTATCGGAGATAGGCCTCCCCTTGTGGCACCCATTGTTGGAATGGTGAGTTGATGTGGGTTATATTTTGTTGTAGTTTTCATTAGTAATGCTATTGAAATTTTCTATTTATTTATTCATAAAAATTTCTATTTAATTTTATATTTTTTTGTCCTAATTTACCTTTTCCTTGATTTTATGCATAACATAGATAATTGAAGTCTGATTGATGTAAAACCTAGGATTTCTAATGAATCCAGTGGCAAATCGATGATATGGAAACTGTCAGAAATAAATGAACTGTCACAGTGTTGCTCCCTTAAGCTTCCTGATAATTTATCAACAATGAAGGTATGGAGGTTCACCATGACCATCCTTGTTGGGAATTATGTATTTTCATGGGATTCCTTCAATCCTAACCTTTAACGCTTTAAGCTGGTTTGACTATGTTATGTCTACCTAAAGTTCAACTTCCATATCTTGTTTTCTTTCTGAATTTGACAATGTTTCATAATAATTTTTCAACCCATTCAGGTTTGTTGATTAATTTATACAATTCCATACTTGCATTAGCTTCAGATGCAGTGAACAAGCTCTAGAAATGCCCAAAAGATGAACGAAACTTAACTCAAAAGGTATAGAAAAGAGGGTTGCATTTCAATGGTCCTTTTTTTCTAAGTTTACCTTACATACTTGCGTCTTTGGTTCACTACAGGCTACAACATTCTCTGCACCACATCTTTTGCAACCTTCAAGTGGAATTTTAATGACTAATGATGTATGGGACATGAACCTCGAAGATGTTGTACTGTGCTTTACCCTTTCAAAGAATAACTCTTATGTCATGTCAGCTTGAGGAAGAAAAATATCACTATTCAATATGATGAATTTCAAGGTAATGGGGATTTTATAGGTTGATTTGATTTCTTTATTCTTGTTATTTATCAGCCGATGTTTTGTCACACTTTGGCTTACCTGTTTTCCAGACCATGACATCTTTCATTCCCCTACATCCCGATGTGCTACATTTTTGCGGTGAAATAATGGATGTGTTGATTTAAAGGGTAATGGATTGATGAGATTCCTAAAATTAATCGGTTTTACTAATTGGGTTCCAACTCAAACAAGATATCTTGTTTTGAAAACCATCACTTGTTTCTTTTTCATTATGTCCTACATTCATTCTTGATCTTATTTAAAACGTTTTTTACATAACATGATTTTATAAAACCACTTCCTTTCTAAAATATTTTTTACACTTAATTTTTTTTAAAAGTATAGGGTTGTAAGTAAAACTGTTGATAACATTGACAAATGAATGTATGTTCTCCCTAAAGTAAAATTTATGTATGAAAACCTGCATTTAAAAGAATACAAATTTAAAATGGGTTCCCTAAATTCATCAATTACATCGCCATTAACTCTTAATCCATGATGTTTTGGGTATGTATTGGCTATAAAAAATACTATACATGGTATATTACCAAGAATTTTATTAATACACCCTGGTTACTACCCATGAAATAGTTAGACTTTTTTTAATAGGTATTAGAAAACCAATAAAATTCTCATCCCCCGTAACACAGTAGTCGTCTCACCAATCTATTATGTATCTAGAAAAGAATGATGTTTTATAAACAATGTTATGTTTCTCTTAATGCTTTTTTACCTTTTTAGAAACCATAATGTGATGTACATGTATTACATATTCTTATGTTATAATAGTGTAAAATGTAAATTATTTTTAGTGGATGATGAATTATATGGAATAATATAGGTCCTCTTTTTAATTTATTAAGTGTATAAATTGTTATGGCAGAATTATTTCTCAAACATGACTATAGCTTTGAGATGTCCAACATGTCATTCTCTATTATACTGATCATAATGATTTTCATACAATGTATTGTTTCCTTGATCATGGCTACTTCCATGATAGAAAATGATCATCTTGGTAGGGGTATTTTGATATCGTATAAATTATATATAGGTATGTCACATGGGATGGTTTGTTGAACCATGTTTCTGTATGACCCTTTCCAGTTTCCATTGGTTAGTTATAGACCTGACTCTAGAATACACCTTCCCATTTCTATGAGATGGGGTTTTAATCTTAACTCAACCACTGACTGAATTATGATGAGGTTAGCTCATTGGGGAGGGAATCCTCATTTACTTAGCCTATTCATATTATGTTCAATGTTTTAGGATCGATGATGGTATTTCAAGTATCTATCCTTTCAGTATAAGAAGTTTTCATTTATAGTTGATATTGATCTTCAAGGTACTTCATTATCTACTTCTAATATGATTTGAAAAATAACTAGATGTAAAGTTGTTTTCATCTACATTCATGTGAATGAGTAAATTTATCAAAATCATACATCTTCATATATTTCATATATGTTAAAAACATGGTGGTTCCTTAATGAGTATTATATGATCAAACTCTAGGTGCACTCTAGGTGTGTGAAGAGAGGGGACTATAGAGAGGGGGATGATTTTGGAAGAGAGGGGGCCTGATTTTTGAACACCAGCTCATTTCTAGCCTTCCAAGTGAAGGATGTAACTGAGGAAGTGACTACAAGAAGAAGACTATGGACCTGGTTACTCAAATCAACCTTAACAATGGATATCAACAGATTTCTCAGCTGCTGCCCCTGCATATGAATGTGCCAAACAGTTTATGTATATAGCTCCAAATCTAGAGAGAAAACATCGAACTTTTGAGGAGCATGAGGAGGTTTATAGAAAATATGGGTTTTCTAGATACCCTTACATTCAATGGTTTCATAAAGAGTCTTTGGAACCCCAAAAGCATGATGGTCCATGCACGGCTGAGGCACTTGCTGGGTTCATGAACACTGAAGGAGGGACCAATGTTAAAATAACCTCTATTCCTTCCAATGTATTGGTCCTGATGTCAGATAACATTGAAGAGGTTGTAATGGATGAGACAACGGATGTTCTAGTTGAGTTTTACACTCCATGGTGTGGATATTGCAAAAATCTTTCTCCTACATATGAAAAGGTTTTCATTGCTTTTAAGTTGGAAGAGGATGTGGTGATTGTGAACGTGGATGCTGAAAAGTGATTCATGATAAAAAAATCACAGAGTTACATAATCTGATACGTGATTGTGAGGATGTGGTGATTGTGAGGATGTGGTGATTGTGAACTTGGCTGAGAAGTGATTCATTTGTTCCCTAAAAATCTCATTTTCATTTGTACTTTATAAAAAATGACTTCTTTACATAATCTGATACGTTTTAGCAATATTCATGATATCCAAACACAGTTAATTTTCCAGTGTATTTAGACATGGGAAAGTACTTATATGGGGTTATTTTCCTCTTTTCCAATTCAAGGATGCTGGTTGTGCAGGCATGGTATAAGCCTTACATACATTGAAATTTATCTCAAAGAGAAACAAAGGCAGTGATGAATATGCTGGTGGTCGTGACTTGAATGGATTCGTGACCTTTATCTATGATAAGTGCGGCTTGAGCCATGATGGGAAGGGGTAGTTCACATCAAATACTTGCATTGTGGAGATCCTAGAGAAGTTGGCCAATGAGTTTTCATGTTTCAGTAATTTTCTTGAGGCTGTGTTTCTGGGTTGTATATGTTTATTCTTATGATGGGTTTTTAATCTTGTATTGACAATGCACAATTACAAATTTTTAGTATTGTTTTTTTATTAGAATTTCGAGTCATGTAATAGAGGTGTGAGATAACTATTAGTATTAAACTGTTAGAATCCTGGACTAATTATTATTTTTATAGTATTTGCAGGCTATAGCCACTAAATCTAGGGATTTGAACTGTGGTGGAGATAAACTATGACCCTAGACCTAAATCTAGGGATTTGAACTGTGGCAGGAGACTTATGTGGTTACAATCCGATGTGGAAGAAGCTATAGCCACGGTTGACAACCGTATGGATGGGGACCTATTTCCATGCCAATAGGATCCATAGTCCACCAAATTGTGGCTATTACCTATAGCCATGATTAAAAATCGTGGCTATATCATGAATTTCTAGTAGTGGTTTTTTATTCTATGTTAAAAGTTAGTTATCATCACTTATAAAAATTATATTAAAAAATGCATTTTATATTTTAGATCAACATGTTCATATAATTTAATAATGTTTCTTTCATTTTTAAGCATAAAAGTATAATTACTAAAATTAAAAACTATCATGATAGCGGTGAAAGGGTTATTTTGAAAGAATTGGTTTATTAATGTTTGTAATTTTATCTAATAAAATATATTTATATATTTTATATAATGAAAATTATATTATATTTAGGCATATAAATAAATATATTATTACTAAAATAATTGGTGAGTAATATTATATAATATTAAGAACACTTGATGTTCAAAATAGATTTTTTTAAACTATTTTTCTATATATTATTTGCTGTAATTTAAAATTTAATTTACACATTTAGAAATTGGATTGGATTATATAGTGGTAAATTTAGGTTTAAAATTTTGATTTTTTTATAAGGATTATCTTATATTATTTTTGAATCCTACATTACTTAGTTTAAAACTAATTACCAAGGTAAAAACCCAAAATGGTGAAGTTTAAAAATCTAACTTTAAAAGACTCAAACCAAGTTCAAAACCTCTATGAAAATGAATGGGTGATGATTTCTAGACCCAAACCCTGATCAAATAAGTATACAATACTTTTATATCCATTTAAACTTCATTAGTGTCATGGAATCATTGAGATGTATTTCATATTTACAAAAAATTACATTTTCCCTCTTATAAAAGGGGACGCTTGCTACCCATTCACGACCACTATAAGATTCAGTTTCTTCTTAAAAATCTACCAAAATTTCCTATACTAGAAATATATTTCACATACATAGGCCCTTGGTTACTATGTTTTATCATATTCCAATCATTTCTAATAATACTTTCAATAGAAATTTCAATCTCTCCATATGAGTAATTCTTACTCAGTATTTTATTCATAATCTTCCTATACCCCTCAATTATTCTCTATCCATGGAAATTATATAATATAAGATCAATTAATATGTTTTATTTTTTAAAAATAATTTATTATCAATATTTTAACTCTATAAAACCATTCAAAAAAAAAAATGAAGACGTCGTTAAGCATTTGTGAAGACAACATCTTTCTTGAACGAGTTCTATTTTCAATAAAATCTCTACACACATAATTCAAAAGAGATGTAATAAAAAATATAATAATTATAAAATTTATAATATACTGAAATTAAAAATTGTTTTATTTTTGTACCCCCTCCCATTCTATGTGAAATTAAAGTGTTTTCTATTTACGTGCAGACTACCATCTCCACCTACCAACGTATTCAAAATTTCCATTACCTCATGAAATTGATGAAATTAAATAAGTTTATAATATTTAAAAATGATATTTATGAAACTTAAGAATTATTATTTCTAATATTTTAAAATATATAAGTAACATTAATAAAAAATAGTTATAGTAAATTTAACGGCATTAATAAAAATATAAATGGACATTTCTTAATTTGAGTTCATTTATCAAAACTTTGGAACTATATTTTTATTTCTAATAGGATAAAAAATGAAATTAAAATAAATAATTATATAGATTATGATTCTATTTTACAACACTTTTACAATTTTCAATATACCAAGGATGTTTCAAAAATATTTATTGAACCACTCAAGTAATTTACATAAGAGAAACTATTAAATTGATGAACACCACATGATAAAAATTAAAAATTATCAAATAAAATATAGATGAAAAAAATTCATAAAGATGTTTTTAATAAAATAAATTTAAAATTTCAAGATTCTAAGTGCACACAAGGAACAAATGAGGACCCAAACTAAAGGTTTTTTATTTCAATTTTGTTTTATTGAGATATGAATTATATTCACCACCTATGTATTATTGTTTTCTATGTATTGGAAATGAATTTTTTTCATAAATTTCATAAATTATATGGGATTTAGAAATCCATCTCATGTTATACCATTATGGGTTTTTGATTTAATATATTACGATGATGTAAGGTTTTTCATTAACTCTACACCCCTCATTGAGTTAAAATTCTTCTTAATGAACTTCTTTCTTCCAAGTTTGTTGCTTCTACCCTAGGATTTTATTTCCCAGTACATTATTTTCCAATATTATGAAAATTAATTTTTAAATTCAAATATGTTAACTTGATTAATTTTTTCTCAAAAAGTATATCATTATTGAGAATAATTCCAACCTTCTTTAGCAGTTTCCCCTTTTCCCCATAATTTCCTTTTCCCAGTAACATTCTCTTTTTTAATTGGATAAAAAGTTATGTTATTCTCATGTTTCCTTTTTTATTTCACTTTTACTCTTTTCAAAAGTATTTTTATTACCCTTTTTACATGTGTGATCTCAATAATGGCATTTTAAAACATAAAAAGAGATCTTATGAACCACCTTAATTATTTTTGGGTTATGTATTCTCTTTATTTTTCTCAAATTTTACTCAAATCTTCATATTTTAACAAACCTGGATCTAATAAACTGGATCCAATTTTCTCCTTTATTATATTGTCAGTATATACAAGGAATTACATCTTGAAGAACTGAATATTTTATTAGTCCAGGTAAACTAGATACATACATGATTCTCATATTGCATTTGAAAACACAAATTTAAAAAAATCTAGAATAATGTTATAGCTCTATAATATATTTTCATATCAATAATAGTAAAATTCATGGATTCTTAGGAAAAGGAAAAAATAATTGTGAGATCAAATGATCATCAAGTGTTAAGTAAAATGGAATCTGTCACAGATCAATAAGCATTGTCAACATGGAAGGGCAAATAACTGAACAAACATTCCATTTAAATCATTTTATTATCATAATAAATATGGAAAGGTAAATAACTAAAAACACATTACATTTAATAAATATCATGACTTTAATAACTATATAGAGAATAATCAATATGTCATGGTAAATAACTAAAAACAAATTCCATTTAATAAAAAATATGAGAATGTAATGCATCTAGAGATAATATCATTGTGAAAACCCATCGATAATAATAACCTATTTATAAATGAAGGAAATTCTTAATTTTTGGATGTCATGATCTCAAGAATCATCAAAACCTCTACTATCAAGAACTTCCTCAAGACAGTTTAAAACTGATGTGTAGGTACATACCATAAACCCATTTAACTAAGACTAGACAATTGATTTGTCTCATGAGACTACTCATGCATCAAGGGGATATATATAATTGGTCCCCACCTGTATCTTCATTTCCAAATCATTCCTCATATATTGAATTATTGATTTAATCCATGGACAAAATTCCTTACCATTAAAAATCCTTATTGAATAAAAAATATGGGTTATAATAAAAAGTTGAGGCTGAAGCCTCAGTTTATTCGGGGAAGGGGCTACAGTACAAAGAAAGTCACGCAACAAGCAATACAGGGATGAACTCGGTGAGACTTGAACTCGAGACCTCGCCGATACTCATAGGAGCAGCTACAATATAATTATTTCCCCAGTAAATCAAATAACTTTTAAAGTAAAACATAGTATGTATAAATTATATATGTTTTCATAAATATGAATATCTATGATAAATAAGTAGTATATTTAGAAAAAATTTAATGTCCAGTGATCAGAGGAAAATGAATAATTCAAGGGAAAGTTAATGACTACAAAAATGAATAAAGGATGTGAGTATCAATACTATCCTTGGTCAAAATGATAACAAACCATCAAAAGGAAAAATTGGGATGGTATATGTAACGACCCAAAGTTTCATTAATGGAAAATCCCTCTTGATCCAGTTAAATGTTTCTTTATGAAAAATGTTTTTATAAGATGTCAACTTCTTCAAGTTTTACGTTAAGATTTGTGACCGTTACTTTTATAGCCGTTGAACAGTGATCATCTGGGTAGTTTAAATATAAGTCCTTAACGAACCAATTTTCTACTCAGACAAAGGAAGCGATGACCTCATCCAGTAGAATTGCCCCTTACGAAGCCCATTTGTCGGAGCTCGGAAAGGAGGTGGCGTCTTTGGGCTTTGCCCTTGACCAAGCCCAAGCTGAGCTTCATCAAGTCAAGCTCGAACGTGATCGTCTACGGGAAAAATGGAAGTTGATTGAGATTACCACCCGAGCGATGTTATCCGAGCAACCCCAAGAGTCTGTCACCATCGCACACCTTACCCTTAGGTCTTATGCGGCCATTTTAAGGGGTTATGTAACAAATAAGTAGAACCATGTTCATGTACATTATTTTTTTTATATATAATAATGAATATAATTTCTAGTCATTTTTGATACTTTGTAATTAGTTTTTAAAGTACAAATGGTATTTTTAGTTATTATTTAATTAAGAATTATATTTTATTAAATTAAAGGATTTTTGAATTAAATAATATTTTAATAAAATATTATTATTAATATTAAATTAATTGTCATTAATTATAAATGATCTTATAATTTTATGAATGCGATTAAAATGTTTATTAAGGTTTGAAAGCCATTTCTGTCAAAACCCGTGAATTTTTTTATAAATGTCGGTTTTTATTTTAAAAGTGAAAATTCACATAGTTAGAAAATTATTTAAATAAAATAAATATTATTTTTGGAATCAGGACGTCGAAATTATCCAACGGTGAATTTTTCATAATTTTCTGAGACAGTCCAATTTTTGGGTAAAAATTAAATACCATTTAAATATATAATGTGTTTTATGACATCATAATGACCCAATGGTGATGTAATAAAATACCATAATCCTTAGGTTCGGCCAATATATGTTTTATCATTAAAATAATGAGGTTTTGGGTTTGTTTGACTCACTTTTCAAAGCATTAATGGAGCCCTCAAGACTTATTCAACACTTTGCCTTTTTAAATTAATTTCCATGGGAGTGTGACTCACCTCCACATAAGCAACCCTAATTTTTTAATAAGTTCGGACCTTGGCCTTATAAAATATTATTTTCCTCTCTCCTTTTCCAGAAACCATGGGCAAATACCATGGGATGGTTTGTGGTTTGGATTATTTTAATATAAGGGGTCCCAAACCTAAATAATAAAGAATTCTCTCACCTTTCCTATATAAACCCACCCAAGCTCCCACTTCCTCCTCACTCAAAGCCCTTGAAGTTCGTCCAACCTCTGCCCCACTCTCTCTAGAATCCTCTCAAGGTGCCCCAAGCTCCCAAGAAGCCTCTCACAAGCCTCTCTCTAGCCTTTGGAAGCACACTTCCAAGTAAGGGTTTTTCCTCCTTTCTCATTTTTGTCAATTTTCTTTAAGTTGTATTGCCTTTTTAATTTCAATTATGAATGTTGGGGTATGGTTTCGCACCTCCCCCATACTGCCCTCTTATTGTTTGAATGATGGGAGACCCCTTTCTCTCTCATTAAATGCCTCCCATGTACACCCGTTACTATGCCGAAATTCCGAAAGGAGCTTCTCTCTCTTCTTTTATATTCAAGCAATACTTTTGTATCATGAATCTAAATTCCATTTCTATTGTTGGGACATGTATATATATGATCTCCTTACTGTCCATTACATGTAAATATGATGAGGAACCCCTTTCTCTCTCATCAACCTTTTTATGAATTCTTATGTCACGCCGTTAACGCCGCCGAAATCGCACCGATTTTCTAAGCCAATGTCTTTGTGTAGTGAATACCATGCCCATTTCTCCATCAAGGGTATTCACCTTTATGCACATTTACTTATTGATTGTAAAGCTTCATGTATGAATTCCACATTCCTTTATCGTGGAATAAATGATTATGTTTTATGAATCCATGTTTTATGATCCATGTGGCACACTTATGCATGAAATGAAATGTTTAAGAAGGGTGCGCCCTGATAGCGCTCCAATGCATTGGGTAAAGTATAGTATCATGATACGTCATGTGCAATGAGTGTTGACTCATGCTAATTCAAGTGCAACGAGGGTTTACTCGTGCTTCAAGTGCAATGAGGGTTTACTCATGCTCCATGTGCAATGAGCCTTGGCTCATGCTAATTCAATGATAAGTGTTGTTGCCACATTTCCATGTTATGATTATCATGCTTTATCATGCCTTTATGTTCATGTCTCTCTTATGCTCTATTGATATGCCTATTGCCTAACATGTATTGTACTCCTCATGTTATTCATTGTGTACTCCCTTACTGGGCTTTATAGCTCACCCTTTTCTTATGCATGTCCTCAGGTTATCCCATGCAATGCTAAGTACGAAGGAATGTAGTGGTCATGTAAAGGAAGTTTTCAATAAGGATGTTGTATTTCAAGTTTAAAGTTTTTATGTAATGATCCTGAGCCCCAAAGACACTAAACCTCTCGATCTTCTTTGTTGTATCAAGTGAAGTTTTATGTAATAAAGCATGTTTAAGTTGTAATAAAAAGCAGGGTTGTCATAGTTGGTATCAGAGGGAGGTTTAGTTATTTTTGGGATTAGGAAACCCTAGTAAAGCCTTATATACAAGACTAATCATAATAAAAACATCCCTAAGTTTTGGTAAATACTAAGTAAGTGGTTTATCAAACAAATACATCCCTGTCTGGATACGAGCAGGTAGAGGCGGCTCTGGCACAGATGTATCCTAGGGGTAAAACCCGAAAACACCGCTTTGAGCTAGACTCGAACGGGAACTGGTGCACGACAACGGGCCTTGCTGCACTCTTGGTTACGACACTCCCGGGGGATATGTTTTGATAAATTCGCAATCTTAGTATGAACCCTTATTAAGGGAAAAATGCCCCTAAGAATATATGTTAGAAGGAAGATCATGAAAAGCCTGGATTGAATCCTATAGACTCATGAGTTAAAGAGATTAAAGTTTATTTATAAGTCATCAACTTTTGTCTTTGGATTACCCTTTATGTGTTACCCCTAACTTTCCTTTTATTCCAGCCAATGGCCGGTAATAGGAGAACTCGGGCTTACAACCGTTGTGAAGATCAGTGTGAGGATTGTACTAATGAGATGCCCAATCCGATGGGAGCGGGAATCGCGAACTTTGTCACGCTTCTCTCTCAGCTAACTCAAGTTTTGAATAGAAACACTGGTCAAGAGGAACGTTCAACCCCCCCTAAGAAAGAACAAGTCGCTATTGAAAGCTTCATGAGACAAATGCCTCCTACTTTTAGTGGATCATCTGATCCCACGATCGCTGAACAATGGATCAACTCCATTGAGAAGATATTCTCCATCCTCCAATGCTCTGAAAAAGAGAAGGTTCTCCTGGCGGCTTATCGTATGGAGGGTGAAGCTGATCAATGGTGGACATTGATCAAAAATACGAAGCCTGAGGAGGAGATCGAGGCTTTGGAATGGAAGGTATTCCGGAAGATGTTTTTCGATAAATATTTTCCACGCACCCTCCGTCTTAAGATGGAAAGGGACTTCCTTTCCCTCAAGCAGAAAGATGAAGAATCTGTGGGAGCGTACGAGGCAAACTTCACAAGGCTTGCACGATACGCTTCTGGCTTTGTCGTTACCCCCGAATGCAAAGTTGACCGCTTCTTTGGTGGGCTGAAGCCTAGCTTGCGGAAAGCATTAGCGATCCGTGACTTTGACAGCTATGAGGAGATTGTCCGATGTTCCCTTAAGGTTGAAATGGAGATCGGAGAATCACAGGGGTATCATGGGGACAAGAAGCGGAAGGTGGACTTCAATGCTGGTGGTCCGATGGATAAATCCAACGGCGCTAAGAAATTCCAGCACCCCACTTGCCAAAAGTGTGGAAAGAAGCACCCTGGGAATTGCCTTAGGGGGACAAGAAAATGCTTCAAGTGTGGAAGAGAAGGGCACCTAGCTATTAACTGTCAGCAAGAAGGACCCGCGGCTGCGACGGAGGGGAGGAACGCTCCGTTCGAACCTCAACGCGTTGTTCAATGCTTCAAATGCAAAGAACCGGGTCATTTTGCGAATCAGTGCCCTAATCCAAGGGTTATCGGAGGCAATCAACAACCTCCAAGACAGCAAGGAAGAGCTTTTGCCATCACTTCTGCCGAAGTGAACCCCGACAACGAAGTGGTGACAGGTACGCTAGTTATTCATTCAAGAATAGCGAACGTACTTTTTGATTCAGGTTCTACGCATTCTTTTATATCTAAAAAGTTTAGTAGAACAATCCCTGCACCACCACAAATCATGGAAGTAAAGATGTCGGTGAGTACGGCAAATGGGGCAATCATTGCATCCCATGAGTATAAGTCCTCCCCTGTTATATTATGTGGATTGAATTTCCCGGCGAACCTCGTCATACTTCCTTTGGTGGAATTTGATGCAATTCTTGGCATGGATTGGCTTTCCTTATATAGAGCCAACATAAATTGTCGGGAGAGGGAAATCACACTCCATATGGAGAATCGACCCCCGATTCTTTACAAGTGTCAGGAGGAAGATGAATCTCCTTTAGCTCCATCATCTCAAGCATGGATATTACTGCCTTATGAGCACGCATATCTGGCTCAGATGATTGAGTCCAAGGAAGAAACCACCCTTGAAGAAATGCCTATTGTGAGGGAATTCGCTGAAGTATTTCCCGAGGAACTTCCTGGTCTTCCTCCAAGAAGAGATGTTGAGTTCTCGATTGAACTTATACCTGGGGCGCTACCAATATCCAAGACTCCATATAGAATGGCTGTGGTTGAGCTTGAAGAACTGAAGAAACAACTACAGGAGAATCTGGATAAAGGGTTTATACGCCCAAGTGCATCACCATGGGGTGCACCAGTCCTCTTCGTCAAGAAGAAGGATGGGTCAATGCGGCTTTGCATCGATTATCGTGAACTTAACAAAATCACGATAAAGAACAAGTATCCTCTCCCAAGAATCGATGACTTGTTTGATCAGCTGCGTGGAGCTCAATACTTCTCCAAGGTCGACTTGCGGTCGGGATATTATCAAGTAAGGGTGAAGAAGGAAGATATCCCCAAGACTGCTTTTCGTACAAGGTACGAGCACTATGAATTCATAGTAATGCCTTTTGGACTCACCAATGCTCCAGCAATATTCATGGACTTGATGAATAGAGTCTTTAGAGATTACCTAGATAAATTTGTGGTAGTCTTTATAGATGATATTCTGATATACTCCAAAACCAAGGAGGACCATGAGGAGCATTTAAGAACTGTACTGGAGACTTTGCGCAAGGAGAAGCTCTATGCCAAGTACAGCAAGTGTGAGTTCTGGTTGAAGGAGGTCTCATTCTTGGGCCATATCATCACAAGCAATGGGATATCTGTGGACCCCTCCAAAACAGATGCAATTGAGGGATGGCCGAGGCCAACATCGGTAACTGATATCCGTAGCTTCTTGGGGTTAGCTGGATATTATCGACGATTTGTGAGAAACTTCTCACGATTGTCCAACCCTCTTACCAAGCTAACTCGAAAGGGAGTAAAGTTTGCTTGGAGTGATGAATGCGAAGAAAGCTTCAAGGAGTTGAAAAGGAGGCTTATCACTGCACCTGTACTCACTTTACCCACAAGTGGGGAGCTTTTTGTGGTATTCAGTGATGCTTCGAAGAAGGGCTTAGGATGTGTGCTGACGCAGAATGATAAAGTGATATCCTATGCCTCAAGGCAGTTGAAAATCCATGAGCGAAACTATCCAACGCATGATCTGGAGTTGGCGGCGGTGATCTTCGCCTTGAAAATCTGGCGGCATTATCTCTATGGGGAGAAATGTGAGATATATACTGACCACAAGAGTCTTAAATATATATTCACACAGAAAGAGCTTAATATGCGCCAGAGAAGATGGATAGAGCTCATCAAGGATTATGACTGTTCAATACATTACCACCCTGGGAAGGCGAACAAGGTGGCGGATGCCATAAGTAGAAAGGATCCAGCAATTCTATCAATGATGAGAATTGAGAAGGATCCAATCTTCTTAGACTTGATGAAGATGGACGTGGGAATCATAAAGAAGGGAACATCATCAATCCTTTCACAAATGATTGCTCAACCATCTCTTTTGGAAAGGTTAAAGGATGCTCAAAGGGATGATGCGAGAATCCAAGAAAAAGTGGAAGCTATCAAAAAGGGAAAATCCTCAGAGTTTAATGTTAATGAAGAAGGAATTGTGCGGTTTGGGAAAAGACTATGTGTCCCATCATGTTCGGAGCTGAAGAAGGAACTTTTGGATGATGCACATAGTTCAAATTTCTCTATTCACCCAGGGAGCACAAAGATGTATCGAGATCTCCGAGAAAACTTTTGGTGGGATAATATGAAGAAGGAGATCGCCGAATATACATCAAAGTGCCTGGTGTGTCAGCAAGTGAAGGCAGAGAGGCAGAAGTCTAAGGGGATGATGCAACCATTGCCCATACCAGAATGGAAATGGGAGAACATCACCATGGACTTCGTCACTGGACTTCCAAGGACATCCAAAAGCAACAATGCAATCTGGGTTATTGTGGATCGTCTTACAAAGACTGCACACTTCATTGCTATTCGAGAGGATTTCTCTTTGGATCAACTGGCACGGATATATATCAGGGAAGTGGTACGGTTGCATGGAGTACCACTATCTATTGTGTCGGACCGAGATCCAAGATTTACCTCTAAGTTTTGGAAGAGTCTTCAACATGCTCTGAATACTGAACTGAACTTCAGTACGGCCTATCATCCTCAAACTGATGGCCAATCCGAGCGGACTATCCAAACACTTGAGGATATGTTGAGAGCATGCTCAATGGACTTTAAAAGAGGATGGGATCAACATCTTCCTCTAGTTGAGTTCTCTTATAATAATAGTTTCCACTCGAGCATCCAAATGGCACCATATGAAGCCCTATATGGGAAAAGGTGCAGAACACCGGCATGTTGGGATGAGGTCGGTGAACGTAAGCTGCTTGGACCAGAAATGGTCGAAGAAATGGTGGAGAAGGTGAAAACCATTCAGCAGCATATCAAGGCAGCCCAAAGTCGACAGAAGAGTTATGCAGATAATCGTCGACGAGACCTTGAGTTTAAAGTCGGAGACATGGTGTTTTTACGCATATCTCCGTGGAAGAAGGTCATGAGGTTTGGAAAGAAAGGGAAGTTAAGTCCAAGGTACATCGGCCCCTTCGAGATTCTTGATCGTGTTGGGGCTGTGGCCTATCGACTAGCACTTCCACCTACTATGGCCAAGGTGCATGATGTCTTCCATGTATCCCTCTTAAGGAAGTACATACCAGACCCTTCACATGTACTCTCTTCTGAGGTGGTACAATTAGAAGACGATCTTTCTTATGAGGAGCAACCAGTGAAGATCTTAGAGAAAAAGTTCTACGAAATAAGACAATGCCCCTCGTCAAGGTGTTGTGGAGAAACCACAAGTTTGAAGAAGCAACTTGGGAGTCGGAGGATATGATGAAGCTAAGTTACCCACATTTGTTTTAGTGTGGGAAAAGGAAAATTTCGAGGGCGAAATTTCTTAAGGGGGGAATGTTGTAACGACCCAAAGTTTCATTAATGGAAAATCCCTCTTGATCCAGTTAAATGTTTCTTTATGAAAAATGTTTTTATAAGATGTCAACTTCTTCAAGTTTTACGTTAAGATTTGTGACCGTTACTTTTATAGCCGTTGAACAGTGATCATCTGGGTAGTTTAAATATAAGTCCTTAACGAACCAATTTTCTACTCAGACAAAGGAAGCGATGGCCTCATCCAGTAGAATTGCCCCTTACGAAGCCCATTTGTCGGAGCTCGGAAAGGAGGTGGCGTCTTTGGGCTTTGCCCTTGACCAAGCCCAAGCTGAGCTTCATCAAGTCAAGCTCGAACGTGATCGTCTACGGGAAAAATGGAAGTTGATTGAGATTACCACCCGAGCGATGTTATCCGAGCAACCCCAAGAGTCTGTCACCATCGCACACCTTACCCTTAGGTCTTATGCGGCCATTTTAAGGGGTTATGTAACAAATAAGTAGAACCATGTTCATGTACATTATTTTTTTTATATATAATAATGAATATAATTTCTAGTCATTTTTGATACTTTGTAATTAGTTTTTAAAGTACAAATGGTATTTTTAGTTATTATTTAATTAAGAATTATATTTTATTAAATTAAAGGATTTTTGAATTAAATAATATTTTAATAAAATATTATTATTAATATTAAATTAATTGTCATTAATTATAAATGATCTTATAATTTTATGAATGCGATTAAAATGTTTATTAAGGTTTGAAAGCCATTTCTGTCAAAACCCGTGAATTTTTTTATAAATGTCGGTTTTTATTTTAAAAGTGAAAATTCACATAGTTAGAAAATTATTTAAATAAAATAAATATTATTTTTGGAATCAGGACGTCGAAATTATCCAACGGTGAATTTTTCATAATTTTCTGAGACAGTCCAATTTTTGGGTAAAAATTAAATACCATTTAAATATATAATGTGTTTTATGACATCATAATGACCCAATGGTGATGTAATAAAATACCATAATCCTTAGGTTCGGCCAATATATGTTTTATCATTAAAATAATGAGGTTTTGGGTTTGTTTGACTCACTTTTCAAAGCATTAATGGAGCCCTCAAGACTTATTCAACACTTTGCCTTTTTAAATTAATTTCCATGGGAGTGTGACTCACCTCCACATAAGCAACCCTAATTTTTTAATAAGTTCGGACCTTGGCCTTATAAAATATTATTTTCCTCTCTCCTTTTCCAGAAACCATGGGCAAATACCATGGGATGGTTTGTGGTTTGGATTATTTTAATATAAGGGGTCCCAAACCTAAATAATAAAGAATTCTCTCACCTTTCCTATATAAACCCACCCAAGCTCCCACTTCCTCCTCACTCAAAGCCCTTGAAGTTCGTCCAACCTCTGCCCTACTCTCTCTAGAATCCTCTCAAGGTGCCCCAAGCTCCCAAGAAGCCTCTCACAAGCCTCTCTCTAGCCTTTGGAAGCACACTTCCAAGTAAGGGTTTTTCCTCCTTTCTCATTTTTGTCAATTTTCTTTAAGTTGTATTGCCTTTTTAATTTCAATTATGAATGTTGGGGTATGGTTTCGCACCTCCCCCATACTGCCCTCTTATTGTTTGAATAATGGGAGACCCCTTTCTCTCTCATTAAATGCCTCCCATGTACACCTGTTACTATGCCGAAATTCTGAAAGGAGCTTCTCTCTCTTCTTTTATATTCAAGCAATACTTTTGTATCATGAATCTAAATTCCATTTCTATTGTTGGGACATGTATATATATGATCTCCTTACTGTCCATTACATGTAAATATGATGAGGAACCCCTTTCTCTCTCATCAACCTTTTTATGAATTCTTATGTCACGCCGTTAACGCCGCCGAAATCGCACCGATTTTCTAAGCCAATGTCTTTGTGTAGTGAATACCATGCCCATTTCTCCATCAAGGGTATTCACCTTTATGCACATTTACTTATTGATTGTAAAGCTTCATGTATGAATTCCACATTCCTTTATCGTGGAATAAATGATTATGTTTTATGAATCCATGTTTTATGATCCATGTGGCACACTTATGCATGAAATGAAATGTTTAAGAAGGGTGCGCCCTGATAGCGCTCCAATGCATTGGGTAAAGTATAGTATCATGATATGTCATGTACAATGAGTGTTGACTCATGCTAATTCAAGTGCAACGAGGGTTTACTCGTGCTTCAAGTGCAATGAGGGTTTACTCATGCTCCATGTGCAATGAGCCTTGGCTCATGCTAATTCAATGATAAGTGTTGTTGCCACATTTCCATGTTATGATTATCATGCTTTATCATGCCTTTATGTTCATGTCTCTCTTATGCTCTATTGATATGCCTATTGCCTAACATGTATTGTACTCCTCATGTTATTCATTGTGTACTCCCTTACTGGGCTTTATAGCTCACCCTTTTCTTATGCATGTCCTCAGGTTATCCCATGCAATGCTAAGTACGAAGGAATGTAGTGGTCATGTAAAGGAAGTTTTCAATAAGGATGTTGTATTTCAAGTTTAAAGTTTTTATGTAATGATCCTGAGCCCCAAAGACACTAAACCTCTCGATCTTCTTTGTTGTATCAAGTGAAGTTTTATGTAATAAAGCATGTTTAAGTTGTAATAAAAAGCAGGGTTGTCATAGTATAAACATAATAAATCTCTATTGGGGTATTTATATAATAAATGGTTGTTATCATTGATAAATTTAAAAACCATAAACAAATCATTAAATTATTTGAGGAAAATATCATTTTACTTTTGAAAATCACTTTTTAAAACTAAAAGTACAAAAAAATTGAAAATAATTTTCTTTGAAAATAAAAATTGAACCATATAGTGTAATATTTAAATCATTAAGTGTTCATGAATAACAGAAATTCTATACATGATGTACATGTTAAAATAAATATTCTTTCCACATTTTTGGTAAAATCCAATTAGGAATTGTTTGGAAAAAGACATGATGATTCCCTTAAAAAAATTTGTAAGAAGTAAACCATGGCTAAAAAACACTTTATTAAACCATCTTGGGAATGTTAAGAAACATTTTTGACAACATTTTCTCACCATCTTCCTCTCCTCGCTATGGAACATTTTCCCTCCGACGCTTTGGCCCAGCGAGTTCGTGGCATGCGGCATCTCCTGTGGCTCCATTGTCGACTATCTGGGCTCAAACATCTCGAAGAATCTCACCATTTTCTGGCCTTCTTTATGACCTACCTTGTAAGTTGGACCGGGATCTCATGGTGGTGTGGTGAGGGTCCAATGTTTGAGTTTCCAACTACTGTGGTGAGGTTGTCATTAGGTTTCTGCATCGTTTGTGGATGCATTGGCTGGATCTGGTCACTGTGTGTGGGCTTGAAGGCGGTAGCCAGATTGCGGTTCAAGTTTGTGGAAGGTCTTCTTCATTCCATGGTCATCATTTTCTGATTTTGGATGTGTGATTTGGTTGTAATGTTGGTTCATGGTTTGGTTCTCGGTTCGTGTTTTGCGGTTGGTTTGCACCGGCGTTGCGACAACGACGTGTTATCAACGATGACTGTTGATTTCTTAAGGGGGTTTGTGATTCTGAAAATGGTTGAGCATGAAGGCATCATGTTTGTGGTTGATTGGTTTTTTGAATATTTTGCAGTATGGATGAAGGATCTATAATTGGTTTTGTGAATTTTCAATCGTGATGATGGAGAAATCTTGTTGTTGTGCAGGTTGAATTTGTGATTTTTTTGAATGGATTATGTGATTATGTATTACTATGATGTTTTTTTAGTGTGTTGGTGATGTTTTTGTGAATTGATGGAATGGATTTTGTGTGGTCTTTTGGAACAATGATGCACCTGGACTCAACCACATGGAACAATCCCCAACAGAGGTTTCAGAACTGGTTGTTCATCTTTGCAGTGCTTGACGAACATCGATGTTTGATAGGGTATGGTGTTATCCATCAGATCATGCCTGTACTTTGACACATGACACTTTCTAGCCAAACATCCATGCAATGCTGGAGAGCTTTATTAGGATCAAATGTTGGGGAGGGGAAGCTCGATGTGGTCAGTCTGGTTTTACTCTTTAAGACCTTCGGGTTGTGATATGTTTTAAGTTCATGAAGTCTGTTTGGGTTACCCCTTCTTCCCTTAAAAGGAGGTTTTATTTTAATAAAAAATTTAATGCCTTCGGTCTATTGGATGGATGGATAACATTTTTATAAAACATGTTTTTTTGAAGAAAAAGGATTTTCGACCAAAGAAAGAATTCAAGTCAAATTTTCTTCAAAACATTTACTCAATCTTTTTAAGTACCAAATATTCAAATAATGATAATATTACACGAAACATCATAAATAAACATAGGAGAAGAAAATTAAAGGTTTTTATCAGACAATGATCAAATAATTTCCTTCAATGTAAATTCAAGTATAAACAATCCCAATAAAAATAATATTCTGAAATAAGCTCCTACAAAGATCATAACATTAAAGTGAAAATTATTGAATGAATAAATTATGTGTGTAAAATGTAAATCCACATAAAAAAATGGAAATAAAAAATAATATATTCAAATTCATTTACATACATAATCTTATAATATCAATGATAATGAAGAAGTAATATAACCTAATGAAAAGAAATTGAGTTATGAAATTCTCTACCACTTAATAATTTTTAAATAAAATACCCGTGGATGAAATAATTAAAATTGAAACTTAAAATAACATTAATTTATTAAGTATTCATGATATTAAATGAAAAAGATGAATTATATATATAATATTAAAAAATTAGGTGCATAACATCACAATATGCCTCAATAGAGGGAAATTAAGATGATGTTTATGACCTCATGCTTCCTTTTGGTTAATATGATTTAACATCTTGTATAATGGTTTTAATCATGTCATTAATTTATAATAGATCCAAATACATATATATAATATCATATATGATTATCTTATAACATCTTATCACCCATTTTCTAATAATATTTCATTATTTTCATTATTTCGGGTGTTAATTAACTTGTTTTCCCATTCATGTTATTTCATTAAGGATATGGTTCTTGGGAATGGGATATAGATCCATCATATATATAATTATATTAATGTTATAAATATATTTTTTGTTCTTTATATACATTTTTATAATCATTATTGAAATTTTAACATGGATATTGGATCACATCACTTCGTAGAGATAGTAGGTCGTACGTATGCACGAGCGTCATTATCATTCAATTAATGGGTGTAAGGGTAATGAATTGGGTGATATATTAATATTAAATAATCAATTTCTTCTCATATATATCACATATATTCATTAAATTTATCCTTATTACTTTCCAGGTGGAGTGTAAGTTAAAAAATGAATCACATCGCTTCGCGAGACGGTAGTCTGACGTACTCAAGAGTGACATTATCATATTATAAATGGAATAAAAAGTTAGAAGTTATATTTAAAATTATAATTATAGAAGTATAATAATATCATAAATATAATATAAAAATTTTAAATCCAGCATTTTATCTATCCATGGAAGGTGGCGATAGAAAACAAATTACACCAGTTCATGAGGAAATAGTTCACCGTACACACAAATGATGGTTTTGTTTCCCTTTTGATAGAAGAGGAGATAAATAAAGGTTATTAAATTAACATAATAAAATATTATTATAAGTTATATATTGTTTTTATTATATTAGTATAATTAATTAAGATATTATCAAGGTGTAATAACAAAGAAATTGAAGATGCTCATCTAAGAACAATATCTCTTGGGAAAATTCTTCTCGTTTTCACCAAAAGTATTCCTAGGATGGATTTATGATAAAAAAAATTAATATAGTATTTTATTAGAGGATAAATTAATTTATTTGGGTATTTCATGTCTGAACCAAATAGATTTTTAAGAGTGAATAAGGGTGGAGAGTGTGTGACCTTTTATATGTGCGGAAGAGGACACACATGGAAGTTTTCAAAATATTCAATTACACACATGTTTTTATCATAAAAAAATCATAAAAAATGGGACATTATCAACTCTTATAGGTCAAAAGGATCAAATATTGAATGAAAATTGGTCTTGGACAAGTTGGTAGGCTATTTTAACCCTTATCTTTTTTGTTTAATTCCAGGTAAATCAATTTTCACCTTAACCATAAAAATTAATTTTCACAGATTTTAATATAAATAATGGTAAAAAATTAAGTTTACACTATTATATAATATAAATAATTTTTATTCAAATTATGGAATCCATTTTTCCAAATTAAATTCACAAAACCGGGAATATTAAATTTAAAATTATACCTACAGGTGCCATGAAAAAGTGGGTTTTCAAAGAGAGAATTATTATAGTATAGAAGGTTTTAGTATCAAAATTCAATATTAAATTGATTAAAATTAACCAAAATAGTTAAAATATAACATAATTTTACTAATTTTACTTTAAAATAATATAATTTAACATTTTTAATTATTAAATGAAAATTCATTTTTTAATAAGAATCACTATTTTTCATTATTAATTAAAAAAAGAAACATTTGAAAAAAATCCCAAAAATTAACCCTAATATAATTTTGATATTTTGATTTCAAAAATTATGTAATTTTTATAAAATAAATTTTCCAATCTTTTTAATTTTTTTTTTAAATTATGTATGCATGGCGTGACTAATCTATCTTATAGAAAAAATACAATTTTTCAGAAAATTTTCCTTTTAATAGATTCATATTTTATTTCTAATCAATATGTAACCATATTTTTAATAATTAAGTTTTCAACATTAATACCCTCTAATTTAATGTCTAGGTTATAATGATATACTATATCACAGTTCATTTAGACTCGATGTTGTGTATTTTACAAGATTTCGAAGAGATTAAATTTAAATAAATGTATTTTGTGGGTTGTTTAAGATCAGTGTTGAATATATAATAAACTATCAAATACAATGTTGTTATTTTATAACTTTAGGGTGTTACATTCTCCCCACCTTAAATAAATTATTTCCTCATCATTTTGTCTTGTACTAATAAATAAAGGATTTGATATTTGAAAATTACATTATTGAAAATCAACATCGTAAAAAGGTTTAATAAAACATCCTATTAACAAGAGATAAAGGGATGTATAATGGCCATCCATAATAAAACATTACTAGGTTTCCATGTAGGATAACATTAATGGTAAATTAAAACAAGGATAATGAAGAGAATAATAATGCCTAAGGATTAATAGAAACTGATAAAGATCATTGATCATAAGAAAGTGGGTGATATAGATAAGATTAATAACCACAAAACCATAAATCTTTGATGAGTTAAGGGACCAGTTGATTCATCAGATATGAAGGTAATAGGATAATTTTTTTAGGATCCTTTTCCTAAAGTTGTGGAATTATTTTACTATCTATGAATATATAGAGATATAATTACATGATACCTTTCTATTTTATAAGAACAATTTCATCATTTGGTTGGGATTTGATAAATTTCTACTTTATATCATACTCCCTAAAATGTATATCCAAAAATGATTTTTTTATTCTTGAAGCACAAAAATTCAATTTTAACATATCGTAAGTTCTATAAAATAGTGATAAGTATTTTCATATAACTCTAACTATTTTCCAAAACTAATATGGTTATAACGAGTTTTACAATACAATACATTACTCTCTAAAACTCAATTGAAACACTACTGGTTCATCATTAATATTTATTTTTCAAATCTTTTAACTATAAAAATGAAATTTTAATGAGAACATCACTTAGGCCAGTGGTAGGTGTTAAACCCTTATCTTCCTTCAATTGTGGGTTGAAGCCTTGTAGCCTTTCCAAACGTGATGGTTATCACCCAGCATAAAGGTTGTTATTTTTCTAAAACTATATTAATATAATTATTATAACATTACAAAATTTTTATGACCTATAAATACAACAACATAAAAGATAAGATAAACCTTAATTTTTACCAATACATTGAATTTTAAGTCCAATAAAATGTAAATGAATTCTTCCTTAGATTACTCCTTCATATATTAAACCAATGGGTTATATTCCCATAAATTTCTCCCAAAATATTCTTAATCATTGTAAACTCCCATCACATAAAACCTAAAAAGGTATGTTTAAGACTTTGAACTTATGATCAACCTTAAACTTGCAACCCATGATGATATGCATAACTATTATGTTAATAAAGACTTATATGCTTCTGAAATTTTACACAATCCTTAGTTGATTCATGATTCTTATAAACAATATACCATTGGTTAAAAAAACACTTCTACAATTTAATTATTGATTCCCAATACATAAATACTTCAACTATTTTATTTCAATATGGGGAATAAATTGTTTTAGGGTTTAACATTTTGAAGAGGGAATTTATATAGACAATTCCCAAGTTCTATCCATCTAAGACAAGTAATGTTAAATGTATCCCTAGGATGAGATTTATTTCCTTATATCATACTCTTCATTTTTCCTCAATAATTATTTTATTTATTCCCTTCGTTACCACACAAAACAAATTTTCCCATTCCTTTGAGACACATTCTGGGGTTTCTCTTTCCCCATTTCTCATATGATGGGAATCAAGCCTTCCTTCCTCTATGGTCTCTGCCACTCGAGCTATTAGAAAACTTCATCCTTCTATTATTTACTGAGTTCAAGAGTTACTTAAGGTATAGTTTGTTAATCATATTTTAAGATAACTAATTGAGCATAATCATGATATCTTTCACTCCTGTCATCATCCCATTAGGTTGCAAATAATCACCTCGTTGTCCTTCATGTTCAATGTTATCAAGATTCTTTTAGGTTCCATCCATTGAATCAAACCAAAATTCATAGTGTGAGAAATAATAATTGTAGTGTTAATACCGTATAATCATGTATATGATGTTTAAATCATAACATGTTATTTTCAATCTAAGACACGTTAGGTTTAACCAAGGTAATTACTTGTCATCATCCATTCAAATCCTTCATAATTTTTTGTAATGAAAATGTGAATTATCCTAACCATACCCCCCAGGAGTGTAAAACTAGGTGTGTAGTAAGGTATGTTATCATTCACATGGTGATGATCGGTTCAAGACCAATGCACCCTTTACTGACTTATTACCCCTATGTACAAATGTTCCAAAACCATGTCCATCCACTTATAATATCCAAACAAAGATATATTTCTAGGAAAACCCATATAATATATTCCTTACCAAAAAATAAGATATTATTCTATATTTATCCTCAAAGTATATTATAGTATTATGATCTCTAATATACGTTTTCCTAAATCTAGTTCCAAAGGTTTCTACTAACCTTCATATGATACCAACTATAATGACCCCAACTATAGTAACTCTGAGCCGGTGTCTTACCTTATTACAAAAGAATTATATATATGGAATTTAATCCCAAAGGACTTAATAATTTAGTAGTCTTGGTAAACTAGATAAATACATGATTCCCATATTACATTTTAAAACACAAATTACAACAATTTTTTTTGATAATACCATGATTCCATCAATAATATCATTGAATATCAATCACATTACACTTAATTGATTCTTATTAAAGGAATGAAAAATAGGGGTGAGCTAAAATGCTCAGTAAGGGTTAAGTAAAGAAGATAATATCATGAATCAATAAGAATAATAAACATGGAAAGTTAAATAACTAGACACACATTCCATTTAAATAACCTTACTATCATATTCAATATG
Source organism: Viscum album (assembly GCA_963277665.1). NCBI lineage: Eukaryota > Viridiplantae > Streptophyta > Magnoliopsida > Santalales > Viscaceae > Viscum > Viscum album. Next base: position 346,187,260 of record OY728156.1, read on the forward strand.
AAAAATTAAATAATATAAAACAAATTCCATTTAATAAATATCATGACTACCAAAACTGGATATGGTATAATCAATATGGAAAGGTTAATAACTAAAAATACATGCCATTTAATCAATAAAATGATAATGAAATGCATCCATATATGATATCATTGCTAAAATATCATGTACTATAATAAATTAATTCTAAATTAATAAAATTCTTAATTACTGGATGTTATGATCTCATGCATAATGAAAACCTCTATTGTTAGGACCTTCCTCAATATAGTTTAAAATTGATGGCTAGGTATACAACAGAAACCCATTTGACTAAGGCTATCCAACTGATTCGTTATATGATACTACTGATGCATCAAGGTGATATCTATAACCAGGCCTCACTAATGTCATTAGGTACAAAATATTCCTCATATATCAAAAAAATTAATTTAGTTCATGAACAATATTCCTTACCATTAATTTTCCATATTGAATAAATATGTGGATTATCAGTATTTCCCTTATCAATAAAATTACTTTTAATATAAATAATTTTATGTATAAATGAGATTAAGTTTAATAAATAATCATATCTATTATAAATAATATTGATATTTAGGGGAAATTTAATGTGAAATTATCATAGGAAAGGAAATAATTAAAGGAAATGTTAACGACTAGAAAAAATGAATCAAGAAATCGAGTATCAATACTATCCTTGGTCAAAATAATCATAAAAAATCCATAGGAAGAATAAAAATGGTATCAATACAATACATCCCAATTTAATTATATGTAAAATAATGGGTTGTTTTTGTTTCTTATTATAAATACCATAAAAATAATTAAAAGCATTCTTGAGGAAAATATCCTATTCTTTTTGAAAATCACATTTTAAAACTAAATGTTCACAAATCATTTGGAAAATTATTTTCTTTGAAAATAACCTTTATGAATTATAATTTATTCTTTAAAACATTTTAGTGCTCACGATGACATTAAATTAAACATTTCATACAAGTTCAAACAATGATTCTTTTCACATTTTCATTAGAATCCTAATTAGAAATGTTTGGAAACTGACATAAAGATTCCATAAAAAAACATTAAAATTTAAAACCCAGGAAAATGAATTAATAATTAATTTTGAGAATGTAAAAAAAAATTTGGAAACATTTATAGAAACCATTATTTTGGAAGAAAAATGATTTTTGATCAAGGAGGGAAATGAATTCGAATTTTATTAAAAACACTTTCTCTATCATTTTAAGTACCAAAGAGTGAATAATGGTTCTATTAATTGAAAAAAAATTCATAAAAATATTATAATAAAACAGAATGGTTTTATTATAAAATGATCAAATAATTTCCATCAATATAAATTTAAGTATAAACAATCTCGATTATGATGAGATTGTGAAATAAACCCTTACAAAGATAATTAAGATGAGGTAAAGATTAATCAATAAATAGATTATGTGTAACAAATTTAAATTGACATAAAACAAGTATAAATAAAACATAATATGTTTAAAATAAATTACACGCATAATCAAATAATTTTAAATACATTGAAGAAGTAGTGTAACCCAATGAAAACGAAACTGATTTACTAAATTATTTACCACATGGTAACTTTTAATTAAAAATAAATTTGTATGTAATAATTACAATTGAGAAATAAAATACCATTAATTATTAAGGAATCATTATATTACATGTATAATGGATAGTATATACACAATATAAAATAAATTAGGTGCATGAAATTACAATATGCCTCAATGAAAGGAAATTGAGATGAAGCCCCTTACCTCACGCTTTCTTTTGGTTGAACGTGATGTAACCTCATGTATAATGGATTTAATAATGTGATAAAGTTATGCTATAACCATATTAATATTTAAAATATCCTATATTATCCTATTATAACAATCTACCACCCACTTAATAATAGTATTTCATTATTTTCATTATTTCAAGTGTTAATTTCCTTGTTTTCTTATTCGTGCTTTGTCATGAAGCTTCTGGTTCTTGGGTATCAGATATAAATCCATCATCTACAAAATTTTATTAATTTTATAAATATTATTTTTTCATTATATACATTTTTAGAATAATTATTGAAATTTGAATAGGGATAATTTATCACATCACTTTGTGGAGACATTAGGTCATACATACGCGCGAGCGACATTATCATTCCCTTATCGGGTGAAAGGGTAAGAAATTTGGTGATATATTAATATTAAAAAGTTAGTATAATATCATATATATCACATATATTCAATAAATTTTTCCTCATTACTTTCTATGTAAAGTGTAAGTGAAAAATGAATCACATCTCTTCAGGAGGAGGTAATCCAACATACACACGAACGACGTTATCGTATTTTAAACGACATAGAAAGTAAGAAGGTATATATGATAGTATAATTATAGTAGTATAATTATTTTAAAAAATAATATTTAAATTTATTAAATCCATTATTATATCCATCTTTGGAATGTGGTGATGGAAAAACAATTACATTAGTTCATGAGGCGGTAGTTTGTCATACACACGATCAACAGTTTCATTTCCCATTTGAGGGAAGAGGAGATGGATATATGTTATTCCATTAAAATAAAAAAATCTCAGTATATGGTATATATATTTTTATTATATTATCATTATTAAATAAGATTTTGGGGTGGTGTAATAATAAATAAATTCAACACACTTGTTTAAGAACAATACCTCTTCTTCGAGGAACTTCTTTCAATTAGCACTAAAAGGCATCCTAGGATGGATTTATTATCAAAATAAGGTCTATATGATATTTTTCTAGGATTGAGGAAGTGATTTTTTTAGTTCATTTCTGAACCAAATGTCTTTTCAAGTGTTAATAGGGAAGGAGAGTGGGTGTCCTTTTACAAGTAAGGGAGAAGATACACATAGAATTTTTCAATAGATTTAATTAAACCCACATTTTTGTTATTCCAAAAGCCTCTAAAATAGGTAGATATTAACCCTTATAGGTTATATGGTATATATATATCTATAAAATTTCTATTGGAAAAGTTTGTTGGTCATTTTAACCCTTATCTTTTCATTTTAACCACAGGTATATCCGTTTTTAACTTAACCGACGTAATTAATTTTTATAGATTTTACTATTCATAATGGTAAAAGATTACATTAAAATTATTAGATAATATAAAATATTATTATTTAAAATATGGAATCCATTTTTCCAAAATCAATTCATAAAAGTGTCAGAATCCAATTTAAAATTATATTTGCAAATGTGATGAAAAAGTCAGTTTTCAAAGGGAAACTTCTAATAAGTATAGAAGGTTAAAATATAAAAATTTAATTTTAAATTGATTATAATAAACTAAACTAGTTAAAATTTAATATAATTTAACTAATTTAATTATAAAACCAATTTAATTTATTCTTTTAAATTATTTAACCAAAATATAAATTTTCAATAAAAACAGGATTTTTCACTATTTATTGAAAAAATGAAACATTTTCAAAGAATCCAAATAATAAAACCTAAGATAATTTTTTTATACTTTTTTAAAAATTGAATTTAATTTTATAAAATAATTTTCTAAAATTGGTAAAAATTAATTTTAAATTGTGTCCACAAAGTACGATTAAACCACCTTTTAAAAAAATAAAAATATTTAGAAAATATTTCTTTTTCTTCTAAATGATTATTATTTTATTTAAAATCAATATATTTCCATAATTTTTATAATTTAGTTGGTTCTATTCATACCCACATATTTAATGGTTTGGTTTAAATGGTATAGAATATTAGTGTTCATTTATCCTTGGGGTTGTGTGTTCACAAACCATCGAAGAAATTAAATTTAAATAAATATATTTCTTGGGTGGTTTGACATCATTGTTATGTGCCACATAGGCTATTGAATAAAATTTTCTTATTTTATAATTTTAGGGTTTTACACATCATTTATTTAATCCGTATTTTATATATATTTTCATTACATATATATTTAGTTTACATTTCCTTCTTTTTTGGGGATAATATGTTTTTTGTGTTCTCTTTGCAGTAAACTCTTTTAAAAAAACTTGATTTAGGGGAACTTCCAAATTTATTATTTCATGTCATGTAATAATCCTATAAAAAATTTAACCATGAACAATTTAAGAAGAAAAACACTTTATTTAATATATGACCATTGTATTTCAATTATGGTTTAAAGGAAAACAATAAGATTTATCCTTACTTAAAATACCATTTTCCAATTCATAAAGAATCTACTATATGGTCTATTTTCATTCTTGATTTTCCAATCCACCTCATGAATTTTTCTATTTTTAAACTCTACGGTCAAGACCTTTTCTTTATTATTCAGATATTTACATCAATAATTATTTGATTCCTTATAATATTTGAAATTATTATGATATTGCCTCACATTATGCTTTCAGAGGAGATTATGAATCCTTCTTTCCTATCATGGATTTTATCATGATTCCAATTCACGTATGGTTTCCTTTCATATTATGGAACACATAAGCATGTAAATGTTATGAATATAAAGTTAGATCCATGATAATGCTCTAATATATTGGGTAATTTTTTCATTTATTATGATACCATGTATGGTTCATTGGAGGTTAACCTAAGAACAATATGTTATATTATCTTTTTGGTGAGATTTGACTATGTTTTATATATAGTTTTCCAATGTATAATATGTTTTTTTAATTAATATTGATCCTTGAATTATTTTTTAATGTATTTTTTTATTATATTTCCAATTATCTATTATTATATTATTTTGTGATATGATTTTCATATTCCATGTATCTATGTCGATCTCAAAGCCTTATTCTATGTTGGTTATTTTGAGATTACATGTTCTTCTATCATGTCTTACAGAAAAATATTATTGTTCAGTGTTTTTTTAATAAGATATTTTACCCCAAACCATGTTTTCTAATTTGTTTATGATCTATCCTTGGATTACATAATGATGAGTTTTTTCCCTTACTGATCATTTAGGCTCACACCTTCTTATGATTCCATTCCCTAGGTTATGAAGATGAGTATTAAATAAGAGATATCCTAAATGGACTCTAGTTTGATACTATTAAGGATAAATATTCACAAGTTTTTCAAAATAATATACCCACATAACCAGACATCAAAAATTCTAAAACAAAATGTTCTATAAAATACGAGAGATTATTCTATGATTTAATTCTTAACTTATGGTAATGGTGAAAAATAATGATATGTTTATCTTTGGTTATTTTATTTTCCTAACAACATAAATTTTCATCCTCCATGACCCCAAGACCTTTATATGATTTTTGTTTAGTTATTACTGTAGAATAAACTAAAAGGCATACTTAAAATAGCCTTCCCCCCTTTGATATTCAGCTTCCCATTTGCTTTACTCATTTAAACAACTTCAAATTCCTTGTAAAATAAAGGTTCATTTCATTAAATCATCATAAGATAATTCATATATCCAGTGTCACACGACCCATAGAAATAGTTAACTCTTTAATCAAGGTGAAGTTATTTTAAAATCCTAATATGTATATATAATAAATCATAATAACTATCATATAATAGATTTAATTAATTAAAATACCCATTTTCAAACATAATTATCAACATATTTCATTCATATCGAGGCATAAAAATTTAAATTAAGGGACCGTCTTTGAGATCTAGTAATAGTTCAAACCCATTTATAAACTACATTTAAAGTGGAAAATGGGCCTAATCAATTAATTTAGGAAAATCCATTTGAATGAAAATTTTACAACCAAAGAAAATTTGAGGTCCAAAATTATAAATTTTTAAGGATTTAACTCATTATTACAATATAAAATTTCATACATATTTATTTTTCCTATTGAAACAATTCACATAATTTCATGTGAATTCTTCCATGAATTTATATATACATAAACATATGTGTATTTTTATAACAATTTTAATACATGAAATGGAATTTAAAAATCTCTCACTTTTATTAAAAAAATGATATACTTAATCAACACTTGGAATTTGAGGTAATTACTATAAATTAAAAATAAAAATAAAAATATAATTAAAAACACACTTTGAAAAACAAAAATGTCCTTTGAAAGAATATAGTTCTTTTAGAAGTATCATTTAGGCATTTTATAAGACACCTGGTGTGCACAATTGAATAAGGCCAAATTGAACCCAATTTAAAAATCAAGAAACTAATTTACATTGAATATAAAATCATTTAAAACTTTATTTACTTTAAAATAATCCTTATAAATAATTATCACTACCATTTAATATCAAAAAAAATCTTAAAACCCATAATAACTCATAGTTCAAAAATATAAAGTCTAAAATAATGGGTAAACCTATAATAAATAAAATCATAGACAATATATCCCCTAATTATAAAACAAGAAAGACTTGAGAGACCCATAGCCTAACACAAAAATAAGAAACTAATTAGAAATTTAACCCTCCCATAGGGTCCGTCCAAGGACACACACATCGAAGAGAAAGATAACCAAGAGATAAATTTTATGGGAAGAAGATAGTGGAGATGAAGGAATTCTAACTTAAGAAGATTCTAACTCAGAATCACAAGGGAGGAGGATAGATCTAAGGGAAAGAAAAGGGGATGTAATTCATGGTGGGAACTCCCCTAAGGATAGTGGATTATGAAAAAAAAGGATAAGGTAAGAGGGAGGGTCATATGGGATTGAAAATAAAGGGAGTGGTGATTTTTTAAATTACAAAATTTTAAGTCCCTAGGTACTTTACACCATTTTTCTAAATGGTTGTCCAGTCCATGATCCAAATGAGAGATCCATACTATATCTATTGTATCACTCTATTTTTATAGGACATATGGTTAAATTAATCATGTTACAACCCTAAATTTTTTTTATGTAATTTTATAGACAACTTTTCTCAGTAATCGAATGTATTATACTATCCATGAACCAACTATCTGCACTTATAGAAATTCAAAAAATTAAGAAATTACATCCAATTATACCCAATATTTGAGGACATGATTGAAAATAATTTTATAAATAAATTAAAATATTAAAACCCATGGTTGTGGAGTGATAATAAAACATTGAAGTATATTTTAACACTTAACGAGTTGAATAAGAACCAAAGGAGATGGTGGATGTTAATTAAATATTATGAATTCTCTATCAATTACCACCCTTAGAATTAGAAAAAGGTGGATGATTTTATGAGTTATAAGTAATGAGTTAGTTTATATCATGTGAGGTATGAAAGAGATTTAATACTTATATATTTATTGAAGATAGATCATGAAATCATTAGAAAAGGTGATAATTTGTATCTTTCTCAGATGAATGTTCAACCATCCATACATGTGGGGATTAAAGAGGTGAATAAGGAAGATGTGATAATATAGAATAAGGTTAAGAATATTATTGAGTTAAATAATTATTGTGATGGAATTATAATATTTGGTAACTAGTTATGTGTCTTGTAAATAACTAATTTGAAGAATGTGTTATTGGATAAAGCTCATAATTCAACATTGTCTATTCATCATGGAAGTATGAAGATATATAGACATTTAAAATAGTATTCCAAGTGGGAAAACATGAAAATTTATATTTTGGTGTATGTTTATAGATTCCCTTTATATCATTAAGTCAAATCTAAGATATGGAAGTCTTAGGAAATGTTATAACAATTACGTATACTAGAATAGAAATGGGAAAACATCAATTTTTTAATATCATCATCAGACTCCCCAAAACATCTAAATTCCAAAATTATATTTTTTATATAGTATAACACTTTAAAAATTCATCACATTAAATTTCTGTTAGAAAATATTTCCCTCTTTACCAGCTTTCCACTTTATACATTATGGTAGTTTGAAAATTTCATAGAGTACCACTCCCAATCATAACTGATAAATATTGAAGGTTTTCATTAGTGTTTTGGAGAAATATTCATCAAGATTTAAATATAGAGTGTAGGTTTAGAACTCCATATCATACTTTGATAAGTGGTTAGTATTTTAGGTACATTAAAAACCTATAAGATACATTGACATCATTTTCTATGGATTTCAAAGGTGATTGGGATCAACACATTTATCTACATGATTTTTCTTACAAAAATAACATTCAATTGAGAATTAAAATGAATATTTATGACTACCTCTATACGAGGAAGTGAAAAACTCAAATATGGTGGGATAATGTAGTATAAATAATTCAATTAGTACCTTAGTTATTTAAGGTAATGGTAGAGAGGGTTATAACCATTCAAAAGAACATCAGTATAACTCAAAGTTTACTGAAGGGTTATACTAAAAATCATCAATGATATCTAGATTTAAATGTTGGTGACAAGGTATTCCTGTGAATATATCCTTGGAAGAGGGTTATGATAATTATATTGAATGAAAACATGGTCCCTTGATATATTAGTCCCTTTGAGATTCTTGATCATATTTGGATGGTATCTTATCTCTTGGTGATTCCATTATCCTATCTCAAGATCATGATGTGTTCTATGTATTAATTTTGAGGAAGTACATACCTAATTCATCACATGTACTGAACTTAGAGGTAATACTTCTAGGGAATGATATATATTATAAAGAAAACCCATTGTAAATATTGTATCATACAGATAAAGTGATAATTAATACAACTCTCCAACTCATTAACTTCTCCATAGGAATCATAAATTTTATGGGAACACTGAGATATGATTAAGTACAATTATCCTTAATCATTTGTATCAAAGTGATATACTTTTGAGGAAAAAATTAATATAACGGTGTTATATTATAACACCCCATTATTTAATAAAATATTTATACTTAAATAAATATGATGTGTTTTATACCTCACTTAACATAAATCATTGAGCTTAAACGAATAGTGTCATGCTAGTGAAATATTGTTATTAAAAATGATTGTTATCACTAAATTTTTTGAATTTGAATGTATGAATAGAAATAACTAAATTATAAAACATATGAATAAACATTTTTATTAATTAAAATTTATTGATTAATTCCTATGAAATAAGTACCCAATTTCAGATATTAAAAATAATACTATTTTAATGTATTTTACAACATATCATGTGTCGTGATAATTAATGACCTAATATTTTTAAGAAAAACATTTTTATTTAAACTTCAAAAATTAATAATCATTCATACATTGAATTTAAATTTCTTAAAATTGAAGATAAAAGATTCTGAAGGTAAAAAAAAAGATATTTTTCAGAAAACTATTTTTATTATCCACAATGAATTTTATATTAATTAATTGAATTAATAAATATAAATGAATGATTTTAACAAAAGGTATATATAATTTACGATATAAAATATATTAAAATCAATCTAATTTTTTTAAAAAGGAATGGAATAACAATAAATTCAATTTAATTCTTAAAAAAAAAATTCTAAATAGGTTATCACTGTATTTAGTGATTTTTTAAAAAATTAGGTTATTATAATAATATAAATTAAATCTGATAAAGTGGTTTCCATATTCAGAATCATCATTTTCAAATTTATTAATGTGTTCAATTTCATTTTGGCCATTATGAATAGTATTTGAGGTAAAATTTTATTACTATGATAAATGTTAAAAGGGATAATATGGGGTTAAACAAAATAGTTTCAGATTAAAATGTCCAAAAACATTTATAAATCATATTTGATGATTTTTTTAAAATCTTATTTCATTATATCTTTAAATTTTATCCAATTTGGAGACACTTTCCCATGAGGGTGACTTTGTTATATTTTAATATTTTTAATAATTATAAGTGTGCCTCTCCCCTTACTTATAAAAGAGAACTCCCCTCCAATATTCTCCACAAAAACTAAGAACTTTATCTCGAATTTGATCAACCTGAATACTCTCCAAACATTACTATCAATGACTTTGTTTGTGTTGTTATTCCTAAAATATCAGTCAAAGAGTCATTAAGGTTCCTTTTAAAAGAGGATACTTGAAGAAGATGTATATGTTATTATTGATATTTTTCATGCATCCTTCTTCTTAAACCACATGAAAATATTTTATAACCATATAAAAATGATTGGAATAGTATATTTACTATAATTACATGTATTTATTTTAATTTCATACCTATTTTCTTTCTCTTTCCTATCTATTATAAAATTATAATGTCACTCATGCATATATGAGGACTACCACCTCAATGAAGCGATGTGAATCTTATATAATTTATTTTTTTACATGGATGGTAATAGGTATATATTTAATAAATATATATATGATATTTATTATATAATAAAAAATTAAAGGTGAATTATTAATAAATTTATTTTGTTTCTTCTATCAAAATGTGAAAATGTAACCTGTGTGGACATATGGACTACCGTCTCCATGAAGTTATGTCATTAATTTTTTCTCTCCACTTTATATGTATGATATTAAAATTGTATATAATTTGTAAATATGATACATATTATATGATTAATGTTTTAGATATGATGAAATAATGACCATGATGTAAATGCTGAAACTTTCCAACCGAAACTTCCTGGAAAACAGACCAGATTTCTCTCAAATATTTATATTGATGAAGAATTATTAATAAAAGTGTACCTGGAAATTATAAATTATTTATATATAGTTATTATTATATTAAAAAATTTCTATAACAAATTTATAATAAATCTATATTTTTTATGTGAGTGGTTTGAGCAGGTATGAATCATGAATGAACTTGAGGTATGGGTTTCTGTTTGAATCTCATTTACTTTCAGAATTTTATATGTTAAATTTTCATTGAGGGAAATTATAAGATTATTATAATTTTAAACTATATATATATATTTTTTAATTATTATTTATATAATTTTAAATAATTAATACAAATTCTCTCCCTTTGGTACTTAAAATGATTGAATAATGTTTTTTAGAAAAATTAAACTTATTTTATTTTTAGTTTAATATCATTTTCATCCATATCCATGTTCATTAAAAGACTATAAAAGTTTTATTCTATAAATATATATTTATGAATGTTTATTTTTTCTACAATTTAATTTATTCATAAAATAAGAAATGGAATATTTTCAAATGTTTTATGCACGACTCAATTTTGAATTTTTACAAATGTGTGAAAAAAATGTTCACTTTTAACATATAAGACATGTATTGGTTTTCCTACCATCATGAAATTACATTGCATTGAATTTACCTTTAAATTATCATAAGATTATTTTTAATTTTTTTTCAATATTAATAAGTTTATTATTTTTTATTGATATCAAAATAAATATATATTATCTTTGTTTTCAAATAACTATTCAAATGATCTTTTTAAAGTATTTTCCTCTATGTCAACATCACTTAATAATTTTTATACTTCACTATGGATATCATCTTGTGATACCATCTATATTCTTTATCTAGATTGATTATAATTACGATGTTTTAAGGTTGATTTTATGAAAATTTTATCTTTCCCTTATATTAATTATATTATGATGAAATCTCTATGAAAACCAAAAGTTATGCTATGATAAATATTTTTATGATCTTATGGGATAATTATTTATAGATTTGAAAATGTGAAAAGTGGGACCTAAATTATATAGAACTCCATTTAATTTGGTAAATAATTATATCTCATGATATTATAATGTTATGTTTGTACTTGATTTCATGTTCACAGTCTTAAGCCTAGACTAGTACATATTGTAACATGTTAACAAATTTATTCATGGACCTAGTTGCAAGTCAAAAATTTTTATATGAGGACCTGATTACATGTCATTAATTTGATGAGTGGATATGTTGTTCTTTATATAGGTTTAAGATATTATGATTTAATATGTTTATGCATGTGTCACATTCCTATGATATATTCTCATGTTATTCGTAATGGTTCATGATTTTGGATTCTTGATTATACACCTATCTAATATTTGTATTAAATCCTTATTTAATGACTCGTGATTTATGATCTTTATTGATAGGTTATGATTTTCATAAGTTATGATCATGTTCTCATTATAACAACCAATACTTTCATACATATATATCACACCTTAATAAAATAGTATTCATTATATAGCATAACTAACAATGCTTGAATCATATAGGTTTAGTCCATTTGGAAACTTTAACACATAAACAGTAGGTCCATAAAAGATCTATATCATCTCCGACTGTTCTTCATAACTATAACCCTTCTTAGACATATCTTACTTACTGCCTTTTTTCATATCATAGGGAATAAAATCATATGAAATATGAGATTAGATGCTTAATAAGGGTAAATGAGAGAGCTATCAGTGATCACATAAGAATAACATGAACATAAGGGCATGATAACATGAGTATAACATTGTAAAATCACACCCTACATGTCATACATCGTAATCATGATACAAGGAATAAATCTTGGTAGTTCATAAGACATGAATCATAAATGAATTAAATGAAAATATTCATGAGATCATAACATTGGTATAAGACATGAAATTTTGGAATACACATAAGTATACAAAACCATTTCCTTAGTAGTCAAGGCTCATTTAAAAGACTATCATAGTGGATTTGGTTCACCACAAAAACCATCATAGTAGTCAAGGTTCACTCCCAAGATTATTATAATGGACCAATTCCCTTACTGAACTAGGTTCACTCCCCATTCCAGTCCTATTAATCTCATGATATATAAGTATTTACCAAATGGATTGGAATGATATATTGGTCCCACCCATAATATAATAAAACATTAATCATAACAAAACCAATGAAAATAAATGGGTTTCATAAATAGTTCCCCACATCATAACCCATTAAAATGAAACAGGTATCATAAACATTTCAATACTTTATCATAGTATAACCAATCAAAAAGTAATGGGTTTTATAAGCATCTTATCATCATAAAAAACATCTATAGAAAGAATCTGAATGGTATACTTGGATCATATCCTCAGTAAATCATAAGTGAAATCAAGTTTTATTATCATCGATGAATGGAAATACCATTAAAATATAATTAAAACATTATTAGGGAATATTTCTTTTCCATTTTGAAATAAAAAATTTAAAATCCAATTTTTTTTGAAAATATTATGGAAAAAAATTCATTAAATATAATCTTGGAAATAATAAAATGAAGCTTCAAAGAATTTAGTGGTCATAATGATGGGAAATTCCATTAACACCATACAAGTTAAAATAAAACATTAATTTTACACTTTTATAAATAAGTACCCCATTCAGAAAAAAATGAAAAATTACTTTTGAAAAATTTAGTTAAAATTAAAAAATGTGTTTAATTTTTTTTAGTATAATATTAAGAACCATCATTAAATCATTTTTAGAAAATATGTATATGTAAGAAAAATTCATTTTTACTGAAGATGGAAATAATTTTGATTTCCCATAAAAATATATATTGTCATTTGTTAAGTAATTTAGGTGAGTAAAATGAAATGAAAAAATGTATTATTATGAAATAAACATAAGAGAAGAAAATTATGGACTTTCTTGATATATAGATCATATTATTTCATCATCAGACACTAAATTATAAGTAATCACTATAAATAATAAGATTTTAACATAAAAGCCTTTCCACATTGGTAACTTTTGAATCGTAGGATCTATTAAAGATATAACCATAGATCTAAATGTAAATAACCCTACATTACATAATATGAATCATAAAACATATTTATAGTCATTATATACACCACATAAAAGAAGCAAGTGGTTAATATGTCATAAATCTCAAATAAATAAAAGTGAGGGAAATCCCTTAACATAAGTGGCAATAACTTTGTACATATCGGAAAATCCTGTATAATAAGTATATATTTATTAAAAATATAATATATGACTATAATGATATATATAATATCATTTATTATTTACTTATATACTTTTATCATCATTTTGTTAAAACTTATTTTTTAAAATCATTGTTCCATGTGATATATGCTTTGTTTTTCATGTATGTTTTGGTTTGGTAGTTTTGGTCCTTGTATTTTGATTAGGGGGCCATAATCTCTAGAATTTTAATAATGGTATAAATATAATATATATCTATTATATACATTTTTATATTAATTTATAAAATAATTGGATAGAAAAATTAACTACATCGCTCATGGAGATGGTATGCCGTGCATACACACAAACGTTGTTTCCATTTTTTGATAGATGGAATGAAAGAGAGGTAAATAATAATTAAAATTTAAAGAATAATTATAATTTTATATATTTATTATATTTTCATTAAATATTTCCACATTACTATCCAATTATAATGGAAATAAAAAATGAATCACTATACTTCTTGGAGGTGGTAGTCACCACGTACGTATGAGCAATTTTATTATTTTCCAACAGAATGGAAGGTAAGAAGGTGAATGAGATATTATAATTATAGATGTATAATTATGTCATAAATATAATATATATATATATATATACATTAAACACATCATAACATTCATCCATAAATCATGGTGATGAAAAATGAATAATATCACCATGTGGAGACGATATGTTGTATGTAAGCCCGAGCAATACTTTCACATATTATTTGAAGTGAAAAATTGTAATTAATTCTAGTTTCATAATCATAATAACATTTAATTATATTAAATACATACAATTTATTATTTTATGATAAATAACATTGATTTAGAAGAGGTAAAGAAGAAGTAGAAAATGATTGGTTAAGGAAATCACCTCTTCTTTGAAATAACTTCTTTATATCTCCTCCAAAAGACCATAGAGTTGGTCTTTTGGGAGGCCAAACACCTATAAAATGTGTGTGGTGAGTTTATAAGGTATTTTGTAATGGTATGGTCGATCTAGAAGGCTTATAGTGGTTTAAATAAGTGAGGTAGTAGGTTCCCTTTTATAACTGGGGTGAGGGGAATATTCAGAATTTCTCAGACGATTAAATTATAATAAATTAATTATCAAGAAAAATGCCTCCAAATAGATAGGGATTCTAATATTATATTGGATATTTTTTTAATCCTATAATCTTATAGAATTTAAATAAGTTTTGGTGTCATTTTAAGCATTATCGTTTCAATAGACCGTTAATCAATTTTCATTTTACCTATGATAACAACTTTTTCAATATTAATGGGTTGTACATTTTTATTATAAGGTTATAATTAGACCAAAAATTTTAAATTTATGATATTTTTTACCTTATAATATCCGCATTTTCTACTTTCATGATTTTTATGATTTTTTCAATATTTTAACAAAATATTATTTTTATAAAATATCATTATTTTCAATTTCAAAATTATTCATTTAATTTCACTTAAAATACAAAAAGAAAAAGTTTTAATTATAATATAATATTTTAACACAATGATAATATATTACATTCACCTATAAAATTCATGTAATAATACAAATTACTCAAAATAAACCACTTTTAATATTTTTAATATAATTTATTTAATTTTTACATTAATTGAGAAAATACTATTTTGTCATTGTGTATTAATTTAAGGCAATTTTATAATACCTAAAAATTAAAAATAAATAAACATAATTAATATAATTTAATTATTAAAAAAATTACTAATAATATTTATTTAAACTATTTTCCCCCTATGTGAACACATAATGGATATTTAAAACTAAGAGGGTGATATTTTGTAACTTTCATTGATTTAAATAGTATATAAGTCATTTTCATGGATATGTATGCAAAAAAACTCAATTTCAATCCTAAAGTGATAATTGTAGAATTAAATTCATCCAATAAGAATTAAGATGAGAAATTATGGTCTTATCACTCATTTTTAACCTAGAGTATCCTGATTTATCCTTTACCAAAATAATAAATTTTACCATGGTTACAATTCATATCGACTAAAGTTAAAAGAGACTATTTTACCAAATTTAAACCTCATGATTCAAAATATTCAATCCATTTTATGAAATTAAATTTCTATAATTAGAAAAAACTAATTTTAAAATATGTTTGGAACACGTGATGAAAACTGCTATTTAGAAAAATGTATTTTTAAGTACAAAAAATGATATATTCTTAACCCATTCCTAGAAAAAATATTAAATTAATGTTAATTTTTTTAATATAAAATAAAAAAAATTAAATAATATAATACACCAATTGGTATTAATTTAATTTATTCAAAAAAAAAATACATTATGTGCATAAATTTTTTTTAGAAAAATATTTCCTTTTCTTTAAAATGATTTTATATTCATTAATAATAAATTGATAAAAAATGAATTAATTTTATAAATTTGTAACCATAAATTTTTCATAATTTTTAAGTCCTATTAATACCCTCTAATCCAATGTCTATAAGATGACTTTAATTAATTAGTATATCATGGTTTTTTTAAACTCAGTGTTGTGTGTAATACAAGCTATTGAGAAAATTAAATTTATTTTAAAAAAATATATTTCATTAAATCTCAGTGTGATACATTATACCACATTTAAAATTAATTTTTACCTCAATATGAATCACTATAATGAAAACAAATAAGGATAAATTTGTTTCATTACACCCCCGGGTTCCTTTGTTGCTTCATTGAATTTGTGACTCCTCTAGAAAACTTTCATCAGGTGAGTAGTCATGATCTATAAAACCTTTTCTCTATGATCAAAGATATATATTGTTTTTCCCTCATATGAAATATATTTTTATATCTATATGAACTATGAGTTTAGTAAATTTTATGGATCAAGAATATACTTCTTCAAGATAGATACATGGAACACATCTTGAACATAAGAGAGTCTCAATGGAAGCGCCGAGCGATAATCTACCATCCCCGCTCTATCTAGAATATATAGTGGGAAAATATACATTGGGATCATATTCTATTATTTTAAAATCTCAAAACCTTATTCTATGGATAAATGAAAAAAAATCTTACTAAATTCAAATTATAGGTCACACTTATGATTTTCAGCATCAATTTTCTATCGACTTTGAGTTGTCTTGATGTGTTGCTGAATGGATTTGAATTTATATATCATTTCTTTATATAGATCTAGTACTAATAGATTTATTTCTCAAATATAATCCCATCATGTTATAGTTATACACTTCCATATATGGCTTCATAAGGATCTATCTAAATGCTTCAGTAAAAGATATTATTGTAAGAAAACTCAACTAGAGGATAGATTTGATCTGAACCACCTTTGATATCCATAGAATAAGATCTCAACATGTCCTATAGGGTTTGAATTGTTCTCTCAGTATGGACAAATATATAATAATGATATGATTTACTGAAACTCAACTCTTTATCCATATCTTACTGAAGACTTCACCAGAGTTTCAAGGTAAACCTCAGATCCTGATCAGATAAAATATAATATGGTACTCCATGAGACCTTTCCACTTACTTAATATAAATTATAGAAATATTATCCATATTTAACCCTTATCTAATGGTAATGAATTATTTTTACTTCATAATGTGACAAATAAAACACATATAGTATTTTCCATTTTAATGTCTTTGGTATTCCAATGAAAAAAATCCATAGTAATGTTTTACCATTTCCATTTTGGAATAGGTAATGACTGAAACATCCCCTTATAATTTTTTTGCTCATATTTAACTTTTAGACATACCAAGAACTGAGATAAATACTAAAAAATACCTTTCTTCATGTTGTCCTTCCCTAAATACTCTTTCAGACATATATACATCTCTATACATCTAATATTAATAGAAAATTATGATCTATGAACTTTATCCAACAACTCCTTAAAATCTAGTAGGGATGGAACAAAAACATGGTTCTTGAACCTTATAATCCCATCATAATCAAGGTTAAACTCTTAAAATTTCTCACTTTCTTATTTATTTCAATATCTTTGTCCTACACCTCTTTAATCTTCACTTGGATATATAGTTGCACACTCATTTTAGAAAGATAATATTTCTCCCCTTACTTCAAGATTTCAAGATCCATCCTTTTCAAATCAATAAATATTGAATATTTTGGGATCCTCATTATAAATAATCTATCATGGTCCTTATGGATCATTTTATTTACGTCCTTATTCATTTTCTTAGTGTGTTAATGTATTGATAATTCAAAATGGTTAGTTATATCCAACCATCTTCTCAAGATCGTATTCAACTCTTTCTATATGAGAATATAGTTTAACTTTTATGATCATTATATATATCAAAAATTTCTCCACAAATATAATTTATCTATATATTTAATGAAAAAATTACCAAAGCTAACTCCAAATCATGATTTGGATAAATTTTCTCATGAACCATCAACTGGAATTAGGCATAAGCTACCACCATATCATTATGCATGGGAATAAGTCCCAATAATTTCTTGAATTCATCACCATATATTAAAAATCCTTCTCCACTATAAGGTAATGTAAGAATATGTTCACTAACTAACCTTTTCTTCATTTCCATGAAAATTGATTCACATTCATCTGTCTAAAGGAACATAACTCCTTACCAAGTTAAATTGATGAATTCATTATACAATCATGATAAATTATCTACAAATAAAATATAATATACATCCAAACCGAGACAACTATGAATATTATTAAAAGTTTATGGTCTGGGGAAATAATCAATAAGTTATGTCTTTGAAGGATCTATAAATATATATTCACTTGAGATTATATAACCCAAGAATGAAACTTTAAAAATCCATAATTCACACTTCGTATTTTTTTTAAATATTATCCTTCCTCAAGTTCTTCAGTAAAATTACCAAGTGATCTTAATACTCTTCATTTATCATTGAATATATATAAATATCCTTATAATGACTTCCACAAACTGATAAAGGTAATCAATATACTTTTTTAATTAAATCCATGAAGATAGTGGGTGAATTAGTATGACTAAATGGAATCATTATAAATTCATAGTGTTTATACCTTGTATGGAATGTTTTATTGGGTATATCCTCCATCTTGAACCCTAATTAAGGATATCCCTAATAGTAGTCAATCTTAAGAAAGAATTGAAATTTTAATAGTTTATTAAAAAAGTCATAAATATTGTTTTGAGGATACTTATTATTGATAGTGATTTTGTTAAGTTCTCAATAATCAATGTAATGTTTCATTTATCCAAAACACTTCTTAATAAAAGATCACATTCACCCCATGGTGATGCACTTGGACAAATTAATTTCTTGTCAATATTCTCTTGGAGTTCCTTCATTAGTTACCAAAACTAAATCAGAGTTATTCTAAATGTATTCTTCCTATCACTTCATCATTCTAATTTCTAGTGAAGTTCCTTTCCATACTTAAAACATTTACCAGTTCACATAAGACAATTTTCCATGTTTCCTTCAACACTTTGAGCATAATGTAAATCTCGTCTTCTTCTCAGTATAGTTTTTATAATTCACTTTGAATTCCATATTTATTTTCTTCTCAAAACATTTAGAAGGAATAGTAACTCCAATATACATATCTACCTTAATATCACATCAAACAATTTGTTCATATCTACTAAATCCCCATATGGCTAATACCTATTAGAGACTTGGTTTTAAGCCACTAACAAATCAGTCGACGTTACCTTTGGGTTGTATGATAATGAAATAAGTGTACCTTGAATGTCATGTAAAATTTATCTCATATGTACAAAAATATTCATCATACTTTGGTTTTATATCAAGGAATTCTTTCTCAATTTTTTTAATAAAACAAGGAAGGTACTTATGGAAAAATAATCTCTTAAAATAATCCCAATTCATGGAGTAAATTTCTTATTGTTTCCTCATGTTATTGATAAGAGTCCACCATAGATCATATTCACCTCCAAAATGATAAACATCCAAAATAATTTCCTCATTTTTCAAACAATGGGTAATGGAAAATGTATTTTCAATGGTGCTAATCCATTTCTCAACAACTGTGGATCAATGGATCCACTAAAAGAATGTGAATGTTTCCTCGTGAAGGACTCAATGTAATTTTGATCCCTCCTTTTATCATTTTGAATCTAAAAATGATTCATATATTGAGAAAGTTGTGTGATATAAATGTTATTATTTATTCTTTATCCCATAACATTTGGGTTATCATGGTTAAAATCATTATATTATTCAAAAAAATTACCATTGACACAATTTCTTTTAGTAAAATCCATTTAATAAATAAAAAAAATTCTAATATGAGAAACAATAATAAGATTTTAAAACTAGGTAATAATTATAAATAATTTATAAGATTTCTATATCATGGAACCTTATTCTATGAAACATTTGGTTTAACCTAGGTAATTCAATATAGTTTCCAAAACATTGGGATTTTGTCCTATACATTGACCTATCCTTAGGGTTCTTACTAAATTGTTATCATCATAGTTTTCAATGGTCAACAAAAAAAATTCTCTAATACCAACAATAATGACCCATATTTTTCATAAATATATACCATATCTTAATATATGAATATTTATTACATACCATAACTATCCACGACATAAAATTATAGTTATAGTGAATTTAGAAACTTGGAAAAATAAAAAACTAGTCCATAAAATCTATACATAATCTCCTACTTAGTTCTTCATAACTAGAACCCTTGTTATACATATCATATTTAGTAACATAATTTATAACCTAGGGAATGGGAACATAAGAAAGGGTGATCTCAAATGCTCTATAAGGATAAATAAAGGAGATATCTATTATCAAAAAACTAAAACATAAATATAAGGGCATGGGAACAAGAGTATAAAATTTGAAAGTAATAACCTACATATCATAGCTAATAGCATTGATTCATGGAATAAATATTTTTAGTACATAAGACATAAATGATAAAAGAATCAGTGAACATGATCCATTGGAGAATAACATTGGCGTAAGATAATAAATTGTGGCATATATATAAGAGTATAAAATAATTTCCTTAGTTGTTAAGGCTTATTTAAAATACTATAAATAGTGTATTGGGTTCACTCCTCAAACAATAATAGTATTAAATATTCACTCCCAATAATATCATAGTGTAAAGATTATCTTACTAAATTGGGTTTAATCCCCATTACAGTTCTATTTATCTCATGAAATATAAATATTTACCAAATGTTTTGGAGGGAGATATAGGTCCCACCTTTCAAAAAATGAAAAGCATACATATGTGTGCCATAAGATCATTAAACATTCATCATATTAGAATCCTTGAAAATAAATGGTTTTCATAAATATTTTATTATATAATAACTCATAGAAAATAATTTGTTTTCATAAACATTTAAGCACTTCATCATAGTATAACCTATGTAAAATGAATTGGTTTCATAAAAATATTATCATCATAAACATAAACCATCTAAATAAATAATAAAGATGGTATCCTTGGATCATATCTTTAATAAATAATTATTTAAATCAAGGGTTATTGTCTTAGATGAATGAAAATACCATTAAAAGATCATTAAAACATTCTTGTAGAAAACATCCTTTTAATTTTGAAATAACATGGTTAAAATACAAAAAAAATTAAAATAATATAGAAAATATTTTCTTTCAAAATAATAATGGAAACTTGTAAACTAATATTCAAATCATAGAGTGATCATTACATATTGAAATTTCTTTCATGCTATATAATTTAAAATAAAACATTCCTTTTACACTTTTATGGAACGATACCTCATTCAGAAAACTAAAAAATATTATTTGTGAACCTTTTTTTTAAAAAGCAAAAAATGAATAAAAATAACATTAAAAATTCATTTTATAATAAAAAATAACTTCTTAAAAATATTTTTATAAAACATATATAATGAATAAAAAGGATTTTCGACCAAAGATAGAAATAATGTCTATTTTCCTTAAAAGTATATTTTCATCATTTTAAGTACTTAAGGTGAGAAAGGTGAAATAAAAAATTTATTTTTACTTAATAAATATAGAGGAATAAAATTATGTAGTTTCTTGAGATATATATCATAGGATTTCACCATTGGATACTTAATCATAAAGAATCCCTATAAACAATGAGATTCTAACATAAACCCCTTACCACTTTTGTAATTTTTTAATCATAATCCCTGTGAAAGAAAAAAACTTATATAGATATTTAAATCCCCATAACATTAAAAATATTAATCATAAAATAAAATCACATACATTATATACACCTCCTAAAAGAAACAAGTGGTGAATATGTCATGTGTCGCACATAAGTAAAAGTGAGGCGAAAATCCCTTACCATAGGTTCAACTTCCTTCGTACGCATTAGAAAATACTATATAATAAATATAGATTTATTTTATATATATTAAAAGACCATAATTATATATATAATACCATATCTTATTTACTTATATCCTTTTATCACTCATTTTTTAACGCTTTGTAAAAATCATGGTTTTTAGTGATATTTTCTTTGTTTTCCATGTATGTTTTGGTTTTTTAGTTTTGGTAATTACATATTGATCATAGTACCATTCATCTATATAATTTTTATAATGAATTTAATATAATATATATTCATTATAAAAATTTTTATAGTCATTTATAAAATATAGTGAGAGAAAAATTAATTCCACTGTTCATTGAGAAGGTGTGTTTTACATACATGTAAACGTTGTTTATATTTTTCAACCAATGGAATGAAAGAAAGATAAATAATAATTCACCTTTAAATAATTCATATAATTATATATATATATAATATATATTTATTAAATATATCCTTATTACCATTAAATTAATATTTAAATGAAAAAAAATCACATTGCTTTGTGGAGGTAGTCAACATGTATGCACGAGCGACATTATCGATTTCCAAAAGATTGGATAATAAAAAGGTATATGTGATATTATAATTAAAGATGTATAATTATTCCTTTTATATCATATATAAACATTAAAACCATTATAATAATCATCTATAAAATATGGAGATGAAAAATTAATTGTATCGCTATGTGGAGATGGTAAGTCGTACATGCGCATGAGTGATACTTTCACTTATAATTTTATCTCAAAGAGGATGAATAATGGTGGTTTAATAATCATAATAACATTTAAAAATATTTAGGACACTAAATTTATTATTTAAATATAAATACCATAGATTTATAGGAGTTCAATAATAAATAGAAAAGAAAGTGATCAGTTAAGAAGATTACCTCTTCATTGAAAAAACATCTTTAGATCTCCTCATAAGGACCCTAGATTTGGTATTTTGGGAAGAAAAGAAACTATATAAATTGTATAGATAATTTTATAAGGTATTTTGGTAGGGTATGGTTGATTTATAATTCTCAATGTTTTGTAAATAAGTGAGGGAGTAAGTAACATTTTATAATTTTGGTGATGAGACTTTTGGAATTTCTCAAAAATTAAATTATAAATTATTTATTCTCAATAAAAATTCCTTCAAATGGAAATGTATTAGAATATAAGATAGTATAGTGTTATAATACAATAAAAAAATAATAATTTAGACAATTTTTTGTGTCATTTTAATTAATATATTTTTTATAGATCCCGTGTTAACTAATTTTAATTTTACCTATGACAAAAAAATTTCAATATTAATGGGTTGTAATTTTTTATTATAAGGTGATAATTTTACCATAAATTAAAAATTTATGTTAGTATCGTCCATATAATATCAAACTTTTATTATTTAAATATATATTTTTATTTTAAATAATTTAGTAAAAAATTATTTTGATAAAATATAATTATTATCAATTTTAAAACTATTAATTTCATTTTACATAAAAGTCATAAAGAAAATTTTTAAATTAAAATATATTATTTTAACACAACACTAATATGTAATATTAAAAAATAAAATTTCCTTAATAATATGAATTACTAAAAATATATCTCTTTTATTTTTTTATATAATTTATTTTATTCTTCTATTAATTGAGTAAATATTGTTTTGGTGTTATGTAAGAATTTAAGGTAATTATATAATACCCAAAAAATATGAAATAAATTACCATTATAAATATAATTTCATTATACATAAAATAATTATTAATATTCATTCATAACCATTTTTCCCCATTTGAACACATAATGGATATGTAAAACTAAGAGAGTGAATTTTTTTAACTTTTTTAGATTTAAAAAATAAATAAGTCAATTTCATGGGAAAGTATACCTTAAACAACTCAATTTATAGCCTAATGTCATAAGGATAAAATTAATTTATTTAAAAAATAATTAATATGAAAATTATGGCATTATAACTTAATTTTAACCTATATTAATCTGATGTACCTTTTACTAAGGTGATAAATTTTACCATTGTTACTATTCATATTGACAAAAAATAAAAGGTACTTATTTAACAAATTTGGAAATAATTAAAAATATGTAATAAATTTTATCATATTCAATTTCTATAACTAGAATAAATTATATTTAAAATATGTGTTCAACAAAAGATGAAAAATTCATTTTAGAAAAATACATTTTTAAGTAGAAAACTTGGTTTATTCATATTCTATGCCTAGAAAAAAATATTAAATTTATGTTAAAACATTTTATTTAATATATAATATATTAAATTATGAAAATTATTTTAAAATAGTGATTAATTTATCTTATTAAGATAAAAATACATTGTGAACATATAAATAAATTTTAAGAAGAAAAAAATTCTTTTCCTTTTAAATTATTTTTAGTTTCATTTATAACAAATGAATTAATTTTCAAAATATATAAAAATGTATTTTTAATAATTCATTTATTTATATTAATACCCACCAATAAAATAGATATGAAATAACTATAATTTAATATTATATCACAGTTCGTTTAAACTGGGCGTTTTCATATAACACATGTTATTGAAGAAATTAATTTTTTTTGAAAAAAATATTTCATAAAATCTTAGGGTGTTACAATAATACCCTTTTGATTAACAAATACTCACTTAATATCATTGATATATATCTTTAGTTTTTTCTCTTAATGGGCATCTACGTTCCCCACTTCTTATGTTTACAATTTCTCCATGTTATGATAAAATATATTATGTATTTTAAGTATAGATTGAAAATATATGTGAAGAATGTTATGGACAATGTTAAAGATCATTCATTAAAATAATTTTTCATGTTACTAGTCTCTAAAAAAAATAAACCTTTATGATCCTTATACATGTATTATATTGATATTTATTTAATATTCATCTAAAAAATGTAATATTTATATAATAAATTATTATATCACTATTAAGACCATTGTAGGTCTCACTAGTAATTGGGAACATCCTTATAAGGTAAGAGGAGAGTCTTTGTGTTAGAGAGAAGTTGTATATGTCCTCCAAAACATTACATGTGTGATGGAGAGGTGATTCCTCCTAGTGGTGAGTTGTGTATTCTTCTATAGGATATGTGAGTTGGGACTTGGGTGTGGGTTATGAGAATGGTTCAAGACATATCATCATGATTATAAGGGGATTAGAGAATGATGTCATGTGATAATTCCTTAGTAGTAGGACCTAGAGTGATGAGGTTGAACTGAACCTTGAGGATTAAGTCTGGATGAGCATTTAGGTAGTTTTTTCATTAATGGTTGATGTGTGGGATGGTATAGATGACTAGAGGATTATATAGTTCTAGATGATCCATTGAATAAATTGAAAGGTGTGAAGAGATATGTTGTGATGCAAGAGGCTAGCCGAGGGATGGGTTCAGGTGTTCTATTCTATGTGACCAAATGTGTGACCTATGGTTTAGTGTTTTTTGTTGATAGAATGTACCTGTGAATTATTGTTCTTGTGATAAGTGATATATTTAACTGGGGGAATGTATCTTGATTCCTATCCCACCATGAGTTGAGATAGGTGTTGGCCAAAATACCATGGGATAGACTGCATCCTAGTGTTCTTAAAATAATACATAGACTCATATAATCTTGTGTCATGTGATTGACATTATTGTGAGTGTATTTGGTTGAGGATCACTCTTTAGAGGGTTGGGTCATAATATTATATGGGAAATATTTATTTTACCCTTCCATGAGTAGGTATGGGATAAGGAATTACCTATGATCTTGGTCATGTTGTTGCATAAGACATAGATGTGGGACCTTTATTGAGAAGGCTTTGGTCTAAGACTACCTATGAGACGGCTGGGTCATGTTCTGTTGGGAGGTATAACCAATGGACCCTTCCTTGAGGGATAAGGTAGTGGGTTGAGATGTGAGTGCATGACAAAGATCAATCCCTTCGGGTAGTGTGTCGAGGTGTGGATGACACATGCCATATGTCATTCAGTATGGCTGAACATTAGGTGTGATAACATGAGATGATGAAGAGATGAGGTGTATTCTAACATTGTGTTGATGAAGGCACGGTCAAGTGTCATGGTGTCTTGGTTAGTACATCATGATCTGACACATAAGGAGTTATGGAAGCCTAGTTATCACATGATGTTGAAGGCACTTGTGAGAAATGTTTATTGTATTCCCCATGAATTATCTTATGTAATGGTGTATACTAGGGGTACAAATTTAGGTCCTACTAAGATGTATTTTTAACACCCTTCAAAGGAACCTCGGTTCTCAAACTTACCATATATCTAAATTTTAGTTTCAAGACAGGTTGTGAAGGGGATTGGGAATGATAATCTTGATTGGCATTTAGAGAGAGAATGTGTCATGCTTGGGGATGGAAGTAGGGAAAGTGTGTGTGCATTAGATTTTTTGTTTTTTTTGTATTTGGGATTATCCCAATGGGTGATTGGTGTATGTATGGTTATATGACTTAAAAATGACGTTTATAATATAAATGTGTTTATTTTATTTTTTTACTTTATTTATGTGGTTTGGATGTTTTAGTTATTTTTTTTATAGTTGAATAAATCTAGTTCGAGGGAATAATATCCCCACTGTATGAATTTGGCCCTCATTTCTAGTTAGTGACCTTGAGTGTATCAGGAGGCACACCTAGGGTGTGTGACATTGTCACTCAAATAATGGTTCCGACATGGGGTATCATAATAATAATAATAAATTATTAAATTAATAAATTGAATATGTTAACAATATTTATTATTTGAATAATTTGATTTATGATTTGTACAAAAATATGATATTTCATTTAAACATACATATTGATATGGAAATAAGTTTCACTTATATATATTTTTAATGAATTACTGATTTACTATTATGGATATAGATGTTAATAAATCTTTATGATTCTAATATAGTTATTTAGTGTTGAATAATTAATTATTTGTTGGGTAAATAATTATTAGATGTTAATGAAAATTTTAAGTGTAATATAAAAAAATATGTTTTACTATACAATATTTCGAGAGAAATATTAATTATTAATGATTCAAATAAATTAATAAGTATGACATATTAATTTTACATATATTCTAAAACGGAATATCATTATTAAATAAAATAAATATTTTTATATGGTTTTCAATGTATAATGACCAGTTATCTAAAATTTAAATTTATTAAGCTATATAAATGGTTATAATTTTATCAAAATCAAGGAATTTATGAAAAATTATTGTCAATGGATTAATGAGATTTTATTTATATATTATTTTAGTGGATTATAATGGAAAAATAATTATTTAAAGTGGTTGGTTGTATTTTATTAATTTAATTATAAGTTTAAATAGTTTCTTGGTTGTTGAATTTATTAATTAAATAATATTTAAATATAAATTTTCATAAATTTTTAATTTTTGATATGTGGTAGTGGAATTAGAGGATAGAAGTGGGATGGTTCTTTGGTCAATTTCGTTTAGGATATTTATTTTATTAGAATTAGAGAAAATAATTGAGCGGTTTTAAAATCATTAATATATGAAATCATTTATGTCATAGATTGATAATTTGTGTACAAATAGGGTTATTAACATCCTATTTTTATCATATATAAAAATACTATTTTCTAGTGGAAATTAATTCTTTTCCCATAGGGTAGTCAACGAATTAACCGATGAATGATGATAAATAAGAATTAAACAATTGAAGTTGTTTTAAGTATGATTATTTTAATTATTTTTCCTTAATTTTGTATTTAAATAATTATTATATCTATATCAAAAAGTTAAATTTATATGGATGGATATTTGATTGTTAAAAAAGGAAAATTAATCTCGTTCATCATTAATCCTAAATAATATGATTAAAGAATTATTACTAGGGATTATTTTTAAAATTCAATTTTATATGTGGGAGTATTGATTTATAATTAATTTTTGGATATTTATTTGACGAAAGTGTATTGACATAGTGGAATTACAAAGGGTAATAACATTATCAAAAAATTATGGGTTTTCATTATAAAAATTTTCTTTATAGTGAGTTATAATTATTAAAAAAAATGACCACCATGGGTGTTATTCCATACGACATGAGTTCCATACCACTTTTTGATTTTGGATTCCATCAATATATGGGTATATTACTTCATAAATAATCTATTTATTCCAAGTGTATCAAATATGTGGAACCATTAACTATCTTATTTTTTTCATTCAACCTTTTGTATATGGAAATTCAATGGCAGTAAGGGGACATGCATGACACTATGATTTTTTAGAAAGAGAAATCAAAACTATACATTGATAGAGGTTCTAGGGAATTTTTTTTATCTTGGGTGTGATGTATTTATGGGGTTGTCTATAAGGATTGGTGTGTATGATTTTATTATGTTTAGTTAATAGTGTTTTTAATAGTTTACATGTAACGAACCTGAAAGGATCGCCTGAATTACACCTAAAAGGGGTTCACTGCATAAACTTAAGGAAAAATCTCTATATGCCCAAGATACTGACTAGAAGATAGAGCCAAAAATTATAATGGGGACACTTTTCCCTATATAACAAGGCTGGATGGTATTTCTTGAAACCATCTAAAATTTAGTATAACTGGTATGTATAATAGACATCCCAAAACCTGTGTACAAATAAATAGGGATCCAAAAGGGACCCCATATTACAAAAAAATCTATATATATATATATGATTTTTAAACCATAAAAAAGTATCAGTTATAGATAAAAAATAAGAAGGCATTATAGAAAAAAATAGTGGTGTATTGGCCAATACAGATGATTAACAATAGTTGAAAATCAAAATACATGTCCTCTAACCCACCATATTTATCATCTAGCTGAGTCTGTATCCTTAATGGATTATTGACTAATCCTAATTTCTATCTCCAAGTGGTAACTAGGTCTAGATGAAAAATAAGAGTGTATCCTAAAATACACTGAAACACATGTCATGTAAGTGGGTAAGTGGTGAGTTCAATGACCCTATAAGAATCTATAATGCCTCAACAATATTTACTAATGTTCTGATCATGTTGAAGTGCATGGAATGTATATAATTAGGTTTAATTGTGTTTATGAAAGACACCCTCCTATAAATATAGAATTCAATGTATATACAATCATACAACTTGGGTCTTTGTGTTCTAACTAATCAACCATGACACCTGACCCTACCTCCTTTGGAAATTATTGAATGGAAGAGTCATTACATACCATTGTACCAACCAATCCTCAAAGAAACTGGGTAGGGTTTTATACCACATTTGATCTAATTCCAAGTGTCCCACCATCCCTTATCACTTAAGGGATGCTATATCCTCAACCAAATACAACCTTCTTACTTATGATAGGGAAATACTTTCATTATCTATAGTACACCACAATAGGGATCCCATCAAATTGATAATGTTCCAATTGTCTAGTCTCACATACCATTACACACATCTCATGCATGACTAACACAACATATGTTTATCCAAACAATTCTTCTCACCCAATTCATGATCAAATAGGAAATCACACCCATGGAACGTCCCCTTTCTCAACCACTACCCTATCACTAAGGTTATGGAATGACATCATGGAGAATATGACTGTATCACCCATATAGAAATCCTCCATACACAATATCCCTAATGGAGAGGAAATGCCCCAAGATCCTCTCCCACACTAGAATATGTCACCACTCACTAACATTCATTTTTTACATACAAGAAATAACAAACAAGGCACACAACCCATCTCGTATTTCCCCGACTCACTAGTAAGGCACTAGTCATTAAGGACATAGCCTCATAACTCAGTCCATCTCAATACCAATATTAAACCACTAGGGTTTGTTTCACATCCATTTGAATAAACCCACCACTTTAGTACAAAAACAAAGTTCTCACAAGGCTACATACATTACACGTATCTTCATGAATCAACATACCCACTGGGAAAACATAATCAAGGAACACAAAAACATTAGAAAATAGTATATCACCTATAAAAAGAAAAATAATCTAAAACAATTCACACCAAGACCTTCCATAATTCCCCAAAAAACAATCCAAATACCATTTTTAAATCCTTTAGAAAAGGCATCACATGCATTTGTACTCATGTTTGTCCCTTGACCAAAATATTACCAAACATTATTTAAAAAACACAATTATATTTTTAAATACAATTTCCAAAACTATTATTAAAATTAGTAAATTTAAACTATATTACATTTCAATCAAATATTATTTCTTAAATAAAATTAAAAAAAAGAAATATCTTATTTTTTAGAAACTAATCATGCCATCAAGAAATTTATAATGAGGTCCACTAAAACTCGTACTATCATGGTTTCATAATTATACCATTTATAATGTTATATGTTCCATGTCTACTATTATAATTATGAGAGTATATCTTATTCTTATGCTATTATTACACAATAAATGCAATATTCAAGAATAAAATAAAAATTCTTATATGTGAACATAAAATCAAAAAATGAGAAATAAAAATTATAATGTAAAGCCCAACTTCCTCAATCGATGATCCATAAATCTATTCTAGGATCATATCAACCTTATTCCAGTACATTAGAACTTATATCTTCAATAAAAACCATGAATTTAATTAATTAAAAAATTAAAACTAAAAAACTAGTAAGACATGAGAAATGAAAAACTCACTAGGAGACCTTGTGACACTAAAACCATGAGATAAATGGTATGATGCACTACTAATGAACCCTAAATTATGTTACATACAAAATTACCAAATTATATCTTTGATTAAATGACCATTTTTACCCAAATTCACCGAAAACCCAAAAAAACTCACCGGGAATTGTACCTTGTGGAAAATAGTGAACAATTACTTGATTTCCACCTCTTAAGAGATCCTATATGAGATACACATGAAGAAACCTTCAAATGTGATTATATCAATTTTTTTTTGTAATAATTCCTCTAAAACCCTATCAAAATGATCCATGATAGATAAATATAAGACTCAATGAATATAGAAGTCGAGATCTTTCCTCGAATTCAGGAATGAAACACCATAAACACACCAATATCAATGGGGAGTTAAAGGGAAGGGAATAAATAAAAGGGATATCTTCTCTCATGTTTGGTAGAACCAAGGAAGGGTAAAAAGGGGTTCCTAAAATGAACCCCTTTGGAAATTACCATATGTTACCTTCAAAAAGGGGGATCCCAACATAGGTTCGTGATGTGAAAATATGGAACATACTGTGAATTAACCTCTACAAAGTGGGAGGCCCCTATAACCAGACTATTTACATAATGAACCATATTTAAAACTATGAATTCACCTAGGCAAGAAACCCCTATCCCTATTAATCCTTTAATTTCCTAAAATTCCCTTATAATGGGAATTCACAGCGTGAATTCCACCCTTCACATCATTATTGTCTTTTTACTGGTTCTTTTGGAATCATGACCACCCGACCATTGCTTCGAAATCCTATAGAAGACCCTATGAATCCCCCAAGAGGAAAAACACAAACAAAAACACCTTTTAATGATGTAAAAACATGTTTAATCCCAATACGACTCTTGTTACTCCAAATGAACAACCACTAAATAAAAAAATTAAAATTCCCTATAGAGTTTAGAACTAATAACAACATGATTCATTAATAACTCCCCATCATAATGGTTATCATTCTTACGAATACATGATAGTAAACCAATAATTTCTATTTACCAACCTTAGTTGTTAATTCACCATTAAGTAGTTGCGTTCCATCGTTGAATGCCTAAAAAAATTCTGATACAAAAATCCAAGAACCATGGTCATACATACCTAACTTTCTCTAAAAAACCATGTTTGATCATTAAACCACCTCAACTATATACCAAACAATTATATAGATTAAAATTTCACATCACTATAACCAATTCCACACGAAATCCCAATTTCTATTTCCAAGGAGAACTTTCTAGAAAATTATCAACCTCATTCACTATCACATCATGGTATCAAAAATCCACCCAACCCTAATTCCTTAATAGTTGAAGGAATAAATGAACTATATAAACACATAATCTATTTTTTACCTGAATATTAGCTTAAATCCATGCTTACGACCTCAAACAACCCATCCAACCATTACACTCTACCCACAAGCACTGCCACATCACTGGTTTGACTCAATTTTAGATCACTCTTACTTCATACCAATCATGTTTCCAACACACATAATCCATCAAATACTACACCCAAATCCTGAAATTAGGTCTTTCAAATCACCATAATCATGCTAATATCACATCCGTCTATCGATAAGTTTCACTATTCCCATTATCATTCAAATATAAGGGTTATACATCCATGAATTATCATAACTCCCCCCATCCAAAGATACCACAATGAGGGGAGAGAGATAATGATCCCTGAGTCTCACCTCTAGTAGGTCTTAGAATGTAAAATAGCATCGAGGGTATACAAATATCATGTATGGGAGGCATTACCATAAATAATAATATAGGATCAATAGATAAGATGAATATTCCAAAAACAACACTAATACATAATATAAAAAAAGAAACCCAAATCATCCCATAATTTATGTGTCACGACCCATCCCCCAGGGTCCATGTCGTGATTACCCCAAACCCGCCTCCTGATGGATAGGGGCTGGAGACTAGTGCTGAAGGCGTCAACCTAAAAGTGGGAGGCATTTTCCTGAGTACCTGTATAAACACGCACACCCAACCACATCCCAACACACCGAAAAAGGGGAAACAAGTACCACTAAAAAAAATCTGAGTGTAAGTAAAACTAAAAGTAAGTGGTCCAAAATACAAACCCAACAAGAACTGAAAACAAAAAGTACAGAAAGGAAACTCTGATGTCCATCTATAGAAAACCCCACCTGATCAGGAGAGTAGTAAAGCTACTGAAAGACTAAGTAGTACGTCCTGTCCGCCCGTTCCTACTGGTCCCCGATTGGTCCTAGGCCACCAAGTACACTATCATAGTGTCCGTTAGTCTCATCTCCCTGAGCACCCCTGTTGTGACGTCGGTCATCTAAAACAGACACAACACATGTGGGAGAAGCCCATGTAGGGGTGAGTAACACAGTACTAAGTAGGGACCCCAAAACTAAAAGGAGATAACACACCACAATTCCTCAAAGTAAAGTAAGAAACACAAGACAACTCACACCAGGTATATTCTAGGATAGTAACAGTAGCATCATCAATCACAGACGTTGAACTCATCATCTGCTGGAGAACTCCTCCTCTATCGAGTATAGTGGGCCTATCAGGTCACATGAAGCCGCTTCCCACTAAACATGGACTATTGTGGTACTCATCCCTGATGAGTACCATGGGTATGTTGGGTCACACAGAGCCGATCCCCACCATGGGCCTATCGGTTCACACAGAGCCACTTCCCACCTTGAACGAACTGAGGTACTCCTCTTGTCAAGTACCGTGGTTCTTCCAGGCCACAGAGTCGATCCCCATTATGGACCTATTGGGTTACAGAGAGCCACTTCCCACTGGTCCATCCTTAATCAGTATTCAAGTATCATCCCACCATAGGGTTCCGTACTTAGCGTACTTAGGAGAACCATTCCTCAATCCATTCATCACTTCTCACCATCCATGAAGGTCACCACAAGGAATTCCAAATGATCCGCCTCCTCATGATGGTTCCAAATCCACAAACACCTTGTCAATTGGACGCGTGGTTTGCAAGATACTTTCATTTTAGTAAAGAGGGGTTGGTTGCAATGAGATATGGTTTGACCCATTCAAACTGACCAAACCAAACCATCCCGGGGGTCCCACATACCCCGATTCAATAAGACAGACTTGACCCAACCTGGTGCGGGTCGAGGTCGGTCTGGTCCGACCTGGCCAGCGGGCTAGGCCCAATAGGCTTTGCTGGACCCAGCCTGGTTGGCAGAGGGTCCAGTCCGCCAGGTCACTCGGCAACCCATTCTAGTTTGGCTCGACCCAAAGGGGTGTGGGTTCGGCCTGTAGGCGGTAATCCGAACCGCTGATGTGGGTCAAACCTGCTGGCACAGGTCCAACCCTCCAATGTGGGTCCGGCCCACTAGGTGCAGCCCACTGGGGGGGGCGCAACCTGCTGGTTTGAAGAACGGCCATGTTAGCAGTTGGTGGGGTGCGCCAAGGATGCGATGGACCACCATGACCCTCCCTGCCTGAGTGCGACCCGCAAAGAGCAGGACACTCCTTCATGCACCCATGACCAGTGATGACCGACTGCCCTACACATCACCCATAGGCTTAGTCCATGAGTTGACCTCGGTCAAGGCGGTGAAATGCTGGAACCACGGGACTCTAGAATCGTGGCCCAATCGGTCGTGACATCTGCCACACTGGCACGCCGTCGGGGCGCACCACTCCACCTGGCTGCCAGCATGGATGTCGGCCTGATCCTACCATCCGGAACGCAGTTGGTGCGTGCCACTGCTACCACTGCGTGCTTACACTGCAGACACCGGTGCACCGATAGATCCTTTAGCGGACCACTAGATGCGCTCCGGTGGTCTGTTCTTCGTGTCACCTGCACCCACAACCTCCGAGGAGCATCCTCTTTACCAAGAATCCTTCAAAGATTCCATGTCGTCTCTTATGAAAAATCTTTCATCAATTCCACAAAAAAAAAGTTGTCTAAGCCTTTGTTTGTGTCTCCCCACACCCTCTGTGTTAGAAGGTTTAAAGATGGAGAGGTTCATGGAGTCTCCGTTCAATCGTTTAATTCCAAGATTTGAACCTTGAAAATAAATCCCCAAGAATGAAACACTCTACCACATAAATGCACAAATCATAGGTCAACCTATTTGTGGGTTGAACCGTGTTTGACATTTCTAGAAAAGGATGGGGAAGAACAATAAATCAAAATCCCCTACCTCTTTGAATTTTTTCATCGCGTGTTCTTCCTTGAGGGGTTAAGACGTCGACATTGCTTCCTAGATACAATATTCAAAAGGTTTCGAAGAAGAAAAAGTTTCGCCAGAGTTCTTCATTCTTCATTGGGGTGGAATTCCTTTAGAGGTTCTCTAGAGAATCCTCTAATTTCCTTAATACATATTTTCCCAGCGTTTCTAATTATAAATAGGAGAACATTTTAGCGTTCCCATTATGATGTGATGTCATGTCGTTACACTGTTTTATTTAAGAAACAACATCGCTGTTATGCACCATTAAAGCGTCATTATACTGCGAGTTTAACAAGCCATTAATGAGACTCATTCATGCTCATCATCGCTTCCATGTCATTTTCCTGCAGCATCGTCATTCACAACTCAAAATAGAGAAAGAAAATAAAATAATTCATCTAAATTATTTTATTATTTTTCTTCAAAAGTCTGAAAAATAACTTTCTACTCAGCCCTTTCTGATCAAAGTTAAGTTATTTCTAGGTGAATCCCGACATTCTGAATTCAATAATTCCCTTGTATTTTTGATCCAAGCAATGCTTCAAAAGATAGAAAATCTTGCTCGCACATTTACTAAACATAACTTAAAAAATGTTTAGAATTCTGTTACGGGATCTCCGGACCTCAGAATCACGTGCCGTCGAATTTTACGATCTCAAAATAATTCCATATAAATTAAAAAAAATTACACAAAAATTTAGAGATGTTAAATTATCCATACCTTAGAAATTTACATCCCCAAAATCTAAAACAAAAACTAAACAAAAATATGGGGGTACTGAGCACGAATCTGAGCCTCCTGTTCTCATGTGATCTCTTAGAGATTCATGTGCTGCCATCAGACATGCACTAGAGGAATCAAACATCTGCGTAAGACCTACTCATATCGATCCTCTATCTCCACTGGAAACTTCGCAAACGTCGCCTCATCGTCAATGTACAGCTTGACCTAGTCAATGACATGAAATGGATCATGCATGTATCTCCTCAGCTGCGACACATGGAAACATCATACACCCAGTGCATCTGTGGGGGAAGGGATAAATGGTATGCCACCTCACCAACTCTGCTTAGGATCTGAAAAGGAATGATGAACCTTGGAGATTGCTTACCTCCCCAGCCAAATCTCTGCAATCCTCATTGGGGTGAGACCTGAAGGAACACATGATCTCCCTCCTCGAACTCCAAGGGTCTCTGTCTCCTGTCGGCATAAGAATTATGTCTGATCTATGCATTCCTCATATGATCTTGGATGATCTGCACCTTCTCAGTGGTAGCCTGTACCAACTCTAGGCCCATGAGTGCTGACTCCACTGGGTCTGTCTATTATATGGGTGATCTGAAAGGCCACCCATAGAAGGCCTAAAATGGTGTCATGCCAATGGTGGAGTGATAAATATTGTTGTATGAAAAAAACACCAGTGGAAATTGGTCCTCCCAACTATGACCAAAGTCAAGGACACAAGCATGAAGCATTTCCCCCAAGGTCTATATGGTCTGCTCTATCTGACCATCCGACTGGGGATGAAAATTTGTGCTCAAACGTAGCTGTGTCCCAAATGACTCCTATAATACTTTCCACAACCGGGATATAAATCGAGCATCATGATCTGAGATGATCGTCAAAGGCACCTCGTGAAGCTACACTATCTCCTAGACCTAGAGGCATCCCAATCCCTCTACCGTTACCTACTCCCATATGGGTAGTAAGTGACCAGACTTGGTGAGTCGGTCAACGATCACCCAAATAGAGTTGTGACCTATATACATATGTGGTAAACTCATCATGAAGTCCATCGAGATACTATCCCATTTCCACTCTAGTACCTCAAGTGGATGAGTCAAGACTGCTAGAACCTGGTGCTCGGCCTTCACTTCCTGACAAGTGAGGCATCATGAAATGAACTCGACCACTGATTTCTTCATCCCTAGTCACCAGTACTGATGTCGGAGGTCCTGGTATGTATTTTCCACTCCATGATGTACCACCAGAGGGGAATTATATAATTCACTCAATACCTCCTCCCGAAACACCACTAGTACTAAGGTTCACCTTTCGAAAAAGATGACGTGATCCACACCTATCAAAAATCCATCAGGAGCCCATCCTAAGGATATCTGAGCACATCAGGCCTCATAGTCAAAATCCCTCAGTTGTGCCTCCCTAAATCGCTGTACGAGTGGGGGAGTAACAACCATTGACTGGAGGTAAACAACTTCACCATCATCCATGATGGATATCTGCATAGCAGCTAACTTCTTTGTCACCTCACTCAGCATATGCAACCTAGTAATCCTGCTGAGAGTGTCTGTCACCATGTTCCCCTTTCAAGGAGTGTATAAAATCTCAAAATCATAGTCCTAGATGAACTATATCCATCACCGATGTCTCAGGTTCATGTACTTTTGGGAAAATATATACCTGAGACTCTTGTGATCAGAGAAAACTGTAAACCGTTCCCCCATCAAGTAGTGCCGCCACATCTTCTAAGAAAAAACCACTGGTACTAACTCTAGGTCATGGGTTGTGTAGTTCTGATTATGTTGTCTCAACTTTTGTGAGCCATAGTTGATCACTACTTTCTTCTGCATTAGGACACAACCGAGCCCGGTCCCTAATGTGTTTCAGTAAACTACATACCCAACACCCTCCTTTGGTAGACTCATGATGGGGGGAAATAGTTAGTCTCCACCTTAGATCCTGGAAACCCTAATGGTATTTCTCTATCCACATGAAGTGTTGTCCCTTCCATGTCAAATATAACAAGGTTTCTGTTACTCTGGACAAGTCAGGCACAAAACTCCGATAGTAAACAACTAGCCCCATGAAGATCTAATCCTCAATCACTCTCCTAGGTGGCTCCCAAACAAGAAATTCCTCTATCTTCACCGGATCTACTATAACTCCAGCATCCAAGATGATGTGTCCCAAAAAGTGGACCTCCCATATCTAGAACTGACACTTCTAGAGCTTACTATAAAGCTGGTGCTCTCAGAGTGTATCCAGGACTATCCGCAGGTGTGTAGTGTGCTGCTCCTCCGACACTTAATACACCAAGATGTCATCGATGAAGACCACGATGAATTAGTCAAGGTAGGGTTGGAAGATACTATTCATGAGGCCCATGAACACTACTGGGGAATTGGTAATGCCAAAAGGAATCACTAGGAACTCATAGTGTCCATACTAGCACCTGAAGGCTATCTTTGGTACATCCTCATCCCGTACGCGAAGCTGGTGATAGCCTGATTTGAGGTCTATCTTTGAGAACCACTTCACCCCTTCCGTTGTTCGAAGAGGTCATCAATTCTCAGCAGTGGGTACTTTTTCTTCATATTTTCCTGGTTCAGGTGACATAATTCCACACAAAACCTCAAACTTCAATCTCCCTTCTTAACAAAATGCACCAAGGTTACCCATAGTGAAATGAATGGTCTTATAAACCCCTTATCCTGCAAGTCCTCCAGTTGTACCCTCATCTCGCAAAGCTCTGCAGGATCCATTTGTTATGCTGGTGTAGATATCGATTCTTTCCTAGGGTAAAGGTTGATACATAATTCTACCTCTCTACGAGGAGGTATCCCTAGAACCTAATTAGGAAAAACATCCTCATAATCATAAACCACTATAGGAAAGCATGGACTCCTCTCCTCCACCACACCGAGGGTGAGGCTTGACAAATAGTGAGTGATCAATGAACCCTTCTTCAAGAGAGTCCATCTTGCGCCACATGGGTTTCCTTCTCGCCGGTGAAGGAAAACCTGGTCCCATCTCCATGGACACACTGCACTGTATTCCTAAAACAGTCGATCTGATCATGGACTGTGGATAACTAGTCCATACCCAAGATGACGTCATAAGGCCTCAACATTGATACAAAGAGATCCCAGCTGAATCTCTTTCCTCCTAGGGTAATATCACACTGACGACACCAGTGTGTAATTATTGAATACCCTCTCATAGGATTCTCTCACCGTAATGATTGAGCCAAAAAATCCACCATAATCTTTGAGATCCGAATGAGAGCCATGGAAAGAAAGGAGTGACTAGAACTTGTGTCTATAAATACTACAACTAGGGTGTATAAGACACAGATCATACCTTGGATCATCTCTGCAGTGTTGTGGTTATAAGCCTATGCTTCCTAGATCTAATATTTCCTCAGTCTTTCTGCTCCTTGAGGTCAGGGTGGACCACCTGGGAGTGGTGGTGGTAATATCACAAACAGTCTCCCACCGCCTGTCAATCAGCCAGCTCCCCTACTATGTTCTCCGCCCTGCGGACCTCCTCACTCGAACTATTGTCACTGCCTCAGCGGCCCCTCGACTGTCTGCTGGTCATCAGTACAGTGGGTCGGGTAGTCACATGTCATGTTTCCCTACCCACCGCATGCATAGCACTGCCTGACTCCTTGCTGACTCTCTCTGGACTGGGAGCCCCGCACCACCGACCCTGAGTCTTGGGGTCTTCCTCTAAAAGACCTAGACCGCTTGGGCCCACGTGTCTTCTTTATGATTCCTAATCAAGACTCCGCTGCCTAGGGTCTACTGGTAGCTCTAGTTTTGGGCTCCTGTTCCATTAAGAAGCCCTCCATCAGAAGGGTTCTCTCCAGCACCCTGGCCTGGGTAGGGATTTTCAGGGACACCACTGAATCCATGAACTCTCACCTAAGTTCCTGATCAAAGGATTGAGACCTAAATAAAGGGTATCACACCATATATGTAGAGTAGTGGGAAAGCTCCTTGAACCTTTTTGAGTACTCGACCACTGTGATGATGTCCTGCTGTAGGTGAATCAGCTTATGGATGCGCACAGAGCGCAAGGTTGTGGGAAAAAACTCCTCCCAGAAAAATCACTCGAAGTCAACCCAAGTGAGGGTTGCTTCATCGTGAGTCTATATGGTCAAGATCCACCATATCCCTATCGATACTTGCAGAAGTATCACCACAAAGATCTCCATCTGGTCAAGAAGTGTACTCACTAAGTGGAAGACCTGTGTAACAACCTCCAGCAAGTCCTCATCTTCCTGAGGATCCTTCTCTCCCATAAACCTAGGAGGTCTCTGTACCTAAAACTCATGTAGGGAACCGAGCCTATGAATATAATCTACCAGAACCACTGGTAGTAGATGCTAACCATCAGGTGGTGGTATCACTGGTGCATCACCTGGTGGGTCCATCTCTAGAACTGGTCCCTAAATGGATGCCTCATCGCTAGGCGGGCTGTCCTCACATCCTCATATCAAGATCTCAGCTAGTCTTCCATGTGGAGGCATCTTGAGATAGATCAAGATGTACCATATCTAGAAGGTTATACCTGGTGATTTAAATCTTATTCAAAAATAAGGAGACACTTATGCAACTGGTGTTTTCACGTATTGAGCCGAAAACAGAATTTAAGCTCCTCATGTATGGATATGTCGACCACCACACTAATACTGGACTCACCGAATCTGAAATTTAAACTCACAACACTTAACATTTTTGCGAAAAAACAAAACATCAGACTCTAAACCTTTAAGGGATAACCAACTGCCCTCTGATACCACTTTTTCATGACCCGTCCCCTGGGGCCCATACCAGGTTTACCCCAGGCCCGCCTCCCGAAGGCCAGGTGATGGTGACTAGCACTGAAGGCATCAAAATACAAGTGGGAGGCATTTTCCTGAGTACCTGTATGTACACTCACACCCAAACACATCCCAACACACTATAAAAGGGGAAACAAGTACCACTAAAACGAAGCTGAGTGTAAGTACAATTGAAAGTAAGTGGGCCAAAATACAAACCCAACAAGAACTGAAAACAAAAAGTGCAGAAAGGAAACTCTGATGGCCATCTACCGAAAAACCCACCCAGTTAGGAGAGTAGTGAAGCTACTAGAAGATGAATTATTATTTCATGTCTGCCCAGTCCTACTAGGCCCCGCTTAGTCCTAGGCCACCAAGTCCACAGTCGTAGAATCTGTCAGTCTCGTCTCCCTGAGCACCCCTGTCATAATGTCGGCCGTCTGTACTAGACACAACACATGCAGGTGAAGCCCATGCAGGGGTGAGTAACACAGTACAAAGTAGGGAACCCAAAAAAAAAAATGGTAAGAACACACCAAAATTCATCAAAGTAAAGAACAGAACACAAGACAACTCACACCAGGTATATTCTAGGGTATTAACAGTAGAATCATCAGTCACAAATATCAAACTCCTCAACTGCTGGAGAACTCCTCCTCTATCGAGTACAGTGGTCCTTATGGGTTACACAGAGCTACTTCCCACTAACCATGGACT
Source organism: Viscum album (assembly GCA_963277665.1). Taxonomy (NCBI): domain Eukaryota; kingdom Viridiplantae; phylum Streptophyta; class Magnoliopsida; order Santalales; family Viscaceae; genus Viscum; species Viscum album. Next base: position 346,228,792 of record OY728156.1, read on the forward strand.
TCTGTGGTACTCATCCTTGATGAGTACTGTGGGTATGCTGGGTCACACGGAGCCGGTCCCCATTATGGTCTTTCTGAGTCACACAGAGTCGCTTCCCATCTTGGAAAAATAGAGGTAATACTCTTGTTGAGTACTATGGATCTTTTAGGTCACACAGATCCACTCCCAAATGTGGGCCTTCTAGGTCACATATATCTACTTCCCACTAGGCCATCATCGAGCTATCTTCAGGTCTCATACAACCGTAGGGTTCCGTACGTAGAGATCTTGAGAGAACCAATCCTCAATCCATTCTTTGCTTCTCAGCATCCATGAAATTCACCCCAAGGCATGCTTAAATATCCCCCTCCTCAATAGGGTCCTAAATACACAAACAACCCATCAATCGGACGTGATGTCTACAAGATACAGGCGTTTTAATAACTAGGGGACCAGTTGCAACGAGACCCAATCCGAACAATTCGGACTGACCCGACCTACCTGGCCCGACGGTCCCACATACCCTGGTTCAATAATATGGACTCAACTCGACCTGGTGTGGGTTGAGGTTGGTCTGGTCTGGTCGAGCCAGTGGGCTAGGCCCAATAGGCCTCGCTGGACCCGGCCCGGTTGGAAGAGGGTCCAACCCGCCGGGTCACCCGGAGACTCGATCTAGTCCGACCCGGCCCACCGACGTGGATTTGGATGGCCAATGCGAGTCCGAACCATTGGGGGGTGCGGACTGCTGGTCTGAAGACCAACTGCGTTAGTGGCCGGTGGGGTGCACCTAGGATGCGGTGGACTGACATGTCTCTCCCTACATGAGCACGACCTGTAAGGAGCACGCCGCTCCTTCACGCACCTGCGGACGGTGAAAAATGGATGCCCCCACATGAACTGTGGAATCAGTCTATAGGTTGACCCCAGTCAACGCGGTGCCATGATGGCACTATGGTTCTCCAGAACCGTGGCCCGATCAGTCGTGTCTTCTGCTGTACCGACGCGCCGCTCCACCTAGCTACCGGCAGAGCCGGTGGCCTGATCCTATCATCCAACACGTGAGTGGCGCATGCCACTGCGACCACCATGTGTTTCTGCTGCCGGCACCGATGCACTAGAAGATCCTTTGGCAGACCACTGGATGTGCTCTGGTGGTCTGTTCTTCGTGCTCTATATGCCCACGGCCTGCAGGGAGCATCCTCTTTACTGCAAATCCTTCAAAGCCACTTTGTCAACACTTTTAAAAAATAGTTCACCAGGTGTGCATAAATAGAGGGGTCTAGGAATTTTTTTGTGTCATCCCACACCCTCCATGTTAGAAGTTTTAAATATGGGGGGGGGGGTTTGGGGAGTCTCCGTTCAATCGTTACATGCCAATATTTGAAGCTAGAAAATAAATCCCCGAGAATGAAACACCCTCCCGCATAAACACACTAATCATGGGTTAACCTATTTGTGGGTTGAACTCTGTTATTCATTTATAGAAAAGTATGGGGAAGAAAAACAATTCAAAAAACCATACCTCTTTGAAGTTCGCTGCTGCACGTTCGTCCTTGAGGGTTTAAGACATCGACATCACTTCTCAGATCCGATATTCAAAAGGCTTCGAAGAAGAAGAACTTCCCCCGACCTTCTTCGTTCTTCGCTGGGGTGGAAGTATATCATAGGTTCGCTAGAGAATACTAAAATTTCTTTAATCCATATTTTCTCAGTGCGTCTAATTATAAATAGGAGCATCTCACAATGTTTCCATTATGATGTAACGTTGTGTCGTTACACTATTTTATTTAAGAAACAACGTCACTATTACGAGTCATTAAATCATCGTTACACTATGAGTTTAACAATCCATTAATGAGACTCATTTAAGCACATCCTCACTTCAATGTCACTATCCCATAGAATCAATTTCACCACTAGAAAGAGAGAAAAATAAAATAAAATAATTCATCTAAATTATTTCATTATTTTCTTGAAAATTTCAAAAAATAACTTTTCTGCTCTGCCCTTGCCGGCTGATGTTAAGTCATTTCTAGGAGAATCTCAGTATTCTGAATTCAACAATGCCCTCATATTTTTGATCTGAGTGACTTTTCAAAAGATAGAAAATTACACTCACACATTTACTGAACGTGCCTTAAAAAAAGTTCAGAATTCCATTCTGGGATCTCCGGACCTCAGAATCACGTGCCATCAAATTTATCAGTATTTAAATAATTCCATATAAATAAATAAAAAAACACAAAAATTTTTAGATGTTACATTATGAATAAATTAAACTGATACAAGAAATATTCTCCATATTAAATACCAAAAAACAAAACTAAAGTAATGATACAACAATTTTCTAAAGGTTTGATCTATTTATGTTCAACACAATCCACAAAGTCCTCCTGGAAACCTGAAAAATAGTTTTATATACATTGATTGATCATATAGGTATACTTAGTTGGAAAACCAAAGTCTCTCATGCCCAAATGAAAATAAAATACTAATTTACCTGTGAGAAAGCAACAAAATCAAATAGCACCTATATAGGTATACTAACCAAACCCCCAACCTCACCAAGGATCTCTCACCAAATAACACATCCATGTATAATAATATATAATATGAATTATATCATTAAAGGTCACCCATTAAAACTTTTACACGGATTTTACACTCTCACACCCAATGTCTTATTTTCTGGAGATCCCACCTATTCTGTATAACATCACATCACATCCCTCACATTGAAACCTAGGCTATCAAATCACATCACATTTCATAAGCAATGTAGTAGGGTATCGTGAACATTAAATACATCAACCTCATTCCCTCCTCCTAGTATGCATCACCCCCACAAAAAATCCATCTCATTACACCCCGCCCAAAGACACTTGGTCCATCATATCTCCTCACATCCCATGTATACAACTATAATTTAAACTTCTTTACATCACAACCTATAAATATCACCAAATATTGGAAGAGGGAACATGGAAGAGCAGGTATCCATCCATGCATCCTCCCAGTGGGATTTTGGAAAAAATAACCCATATATATATATGGGTATCAGCACATGGTGCACAACATGGTTGGGGAACATAAATAAACCAAAAGGAAAAACAATGTATATATAATAGCTATACACAAGCCCATCCTAGGGGTTCACAGAAAAGGTACCAAACGAATCACAACTTTCCCTCAATTTGTTCCTACATCTAAATGCATAGGACCCTACAACAATATATAAGAAAAGAACATATTCAATTAAATCTAATTTTTATATTATCTATTATCAACCCATTCCAATTATAATACCAAATTTATTAAACAATTTCTGTCCAATTAATTTATATTTAACATCCCACTATTTAAAGAACACATCCTGTTACAGTTCATTATTCTATTAGAAAATCAATGTTTACTCTAAAAATAATTCGGAAGCAATCGCAACATAGAAAAAAATTGGCATCACAACTCCACATCCCAATAACCACATATAATTTCAACCTTTCATCACATCACAACCACTTTCACAGACTCACTTCACAACCACATCACATCCATTATCACATTCTTATAGAAAACCCACAAAAATCCACCACCCATGAATCATATCAACACAACCAAGACACAAACATGTTACAAAACACCCATATAATTTTCTAGATAGGGAATAAAGGCTTTAATTCTATTCCACTTCATTATTTAAATGCTTTATTACAAAAACCATATATCCTAATGGAACCAATTCATTAGCGGAGTATAAGTGGTTAACCATTCATTTATGGTTGTATCATAACAAGTCACACTACATAAGCATCACAAAATATATTAAAAATGAAAAAATAGGGTATACCGAAGGATATGGTTTTTAGTGATTCAACAAAACATAGATAATCTCAAAATCATAATATCAAAAAGATATAAAGCATGAAAATCATTCCCCTAGCCCTTTCTAATTCATTTAAACCTATTAATTATATTTTTTAATCTAGATGAATCTATATTTTCTATACATAATAAAAAGTAACCCATCCTGTATGATATAGATAGTGGAGAAATGAGAAACCCCCTACCTAGAAGAATAGAGCTTTATAAATACTTCATCCACCAAAAACTGGGTATGTGTGTATAGGAGGAAACCTCTTCGGGGGAACTTAAACCAACTATAACAACATGGATCCATGACTCTAAGGGAATAAGGATTTATAACCACCTATCTCAATAGAATGTAAGAATGATATAATGAAGAAAAGACATTCCCCTTGAATGATTAGATCTAGAACCAATGAGATTACATAGCATTTTAAATTTTCCATTAATGATAGATATCATTAAATCCACATTGATTAAAAATTTAAAAGGCCTCTATACATTTTATAAGTTTTAGATATGATTAATATCCTTTGAAATGAATTTAAAATTCATTAATTTAGGTATTAAAACCATATTTTTTCATTGAAACATCAAAAATAGAAAATCTGATTTTTTTTAAAAAAACTAGAAACATTATTCACTCCTAACTCCAGGGTACCACTGATAGTTCAAAATGATCTATTGTTGGTGATACACCATTGGTGATCCACCTTTAGTGATCTACTATTGGTGATCCACCATTAGTTCAAAATGAGATATCATTTTTGATCCATCGTCATCCTCTAAAACACCTCAAAACTCCTCCTATCCTCAACCAAACACCCTTGGACTTTCCCCAGACATCTCAAAAACTATATTTCACACAAATTAATGTGATGAAATGTTTAGGTTGTTACATTAGATACCTCTTAAACTATTCTCACCCTCAAGAATTCAAAACCAACCTAAAAGAAAATATAGAAAATTACTGAAAAACCATCCTTAGAGATACCTCTCAAGGATCTCATTAAATTTGAAATTCCACAACCAACCAAACCTACTAACCCAAATGCCTAAAATATATAAACAAAATGAACTTCCAAAAACATAGGAATTAAGTAATTTCACCCTCCATGTCAAGATACTATCCACTCCAGGCAGCACTAAATCACCCATATGATTTTAATCACATCATATTATAATGAATATTTATTAGGAATTAGGTCCCCCATTTTTTACATGTCATCAATTTATCACACCTCACCCAACACACATCACATCAAGGAGAAAACATCATATCTCATAAAACACCAAGGTCCAAAAATCACATTACAAAGAAAAACATAAAAAAACTCAAAAAAACCTCTGCATAATAGGCACTCATATGAGTCTCTCACTCCCAAGTAATCTCATCTAGGAAACCATTCCTCCACAACACATGAACTAAAGGAATAGTCCATCCATACACCACATTCTCTTAGAGATCCTAGATCTCTACTGGCCACTCCATGAATTTTTTGCCATACTCGACATCCAAAACTCCCCATTCAATGATATGGGAGTAATCATGAAGATATATATGAGGATTATAGATTTGAAAGATATCATGGACCCTTTAAAAAATCATTGGCAACTCCAACTAGTAAGCCACCTCACTAATGCACACTAACACCTCGATGGGCCCAAAAAATAGGGGTGAGATATTACTCCCCATTATGAACCTCTATATCCCACATCGAGGGGAAACCTTCAAGAACACATGGTATCCAACCATGGACTCTAGGGGCCTCATAATGTGACAAGAATAATACTTATAGCAGTCTTGTGCTACTTTCTTCCTCTCTCCAACTAACCAAACCTTCTCTATTATGCATCGTACCTCATCGGGTCTATGAATTGCTAACTCCCCAACCTCTGCCACTCTACCCAGCACAAAAGAGAATAACATGGTTGCCCATACAAAGCCTCAAATGGGGCCATGGTAATTGATGATTTATGGTTGTTATAAAAAATACAACTCTACCAAGGGAAAGGGTCATGCCAGTAATATGTTGTTCCCACAACATCTCCTCTAGCATCTTTATAGTCTGCTCTGTCTTCCCATCTGTATGGGGGTGGAAAGCTATGTTGGGACCTAAATGAGTAAAAAAATTATGTTAACATCCACACCATACTCATGAGATATTATTTGAATCTTGATCCAATACAATAGACCTAAATATTCCATGAAACTTACCACATCATCCAATTACCTTTTTTCTAAAACATCTACTATACCTGACTCATTGTAATCTATGAAGTGATATGATTTCATTAATCGATCCACAATTACCCAGATAGAATAACAACTTCCATGATATTGGGGTAACCATGTGATTAAATCCATTTAGATTTCATCCAATTTCAACTCAATAACATCCAAGACTCGTAGAAAAAATCTAAGAACATGATGCATTAACTTTACCTATAAAAAAACCAAACATCGAGCCACAAAATAAACCACTACTTATTTCATTTTAGGACACAAAAATTGTGTCCTCAATCCGTGGTATATCTTGGAAACATTGGGGTATACCACAAAAAGGTGAACTATAAAACTCACAAAGGACCCCCTCAGACATCACAACTAGAAAAAAACCTCCCTCAAATCACCCTTTGATTCTGATCATCCTTCGATGATCCATCCAGAACATCACCATGGCTAACGTGATTTTGTATAACATCTACTTATGAGTCTCCCCACTGAAACTCATCCACATTCCACATCAAGGAAGTATTCATTTCTATATGATAAGAAAACATCCTCTAACATTATCCACCATCACATCAAAGTGTAGGGCTACCAACTTCTCCATGCTCTCCAAAAATACGTAGACTCCCAAAAAACATCCTTATGTTAATTTCTTCACATTACATCAGCCACAAAATTATATTTACCTAAGGTGCAAGATATCACAAAATAATAGTCCTTAAGAAACTTCATCAGCCTCTATTTCTACAGAATCAGATCATACTGATAAAATATATACCTCAAGATATTGTGATTTGTGAAACCAAAAAGTACACCCCAATGAGGTAATTTCACAACAACTTCAACCAAACACAACTATTGCTAGCTCTAGATCACGGGTGGAATAGTTACACTTTTGAGGGAATAACTCCCTATACCCATAATAGATCAACACCTACTACTACATCAATGAACATACCAATCCTAGAAATGAATCATAACAAAACACCTCAAGCAACACACCCTCCAAAACTAACTGAAGCACTAGAGAAATGAACGAATTCCCCTTTATATAGTTCAATCTTTCCTAAAACTGACCAGTATGGATAAAAGTTTGGTCCCTCTTAGTAAACTCTATCAATGATGCTATAAATCATGAGAAATTGGTTATAAACCTTCAATAGTATCTTGAAAGACCAAAGAATCTACAAACCTCTTTTAAATTCTTAGATGCTTCCTAAGAAAAAACTGCATCTACCTTCAATGGGTCCACTACCACACCCTTATAAAACACCACGTGCCTAAGTAAATTCACCTATAATTTTTAAAACATACACTTAGAGAAATTTAAATATAGATGGTGGAAATGAAGAACCTATAAGATAGATATGAGACTCTCAACATGCTCCTCCTCCAACTTTGAGTAGATCATGATATCATCGATAAACATGATAAAAAATATATCTAAGAAATCATGGAACATGGAGTTCATAAGACCCATGAACATAGCTTGTGTGTTAGTTACACTGAAAGGAATGACCATGAACTCAAATTTCCCATACGTACATCTGAACGTAGTATTTTAGATATCTCCATCCTTCACCCTCAATTGGTGATATCTAGACTACATATCAATCTTGGATAACAAATAATCTCAACTCAATCGGTTTAAAATATCATCTATCCTCATAAGAGGATATTGATTATTTATCATCACCTGGTTCAACCACTAGTAGTCTATAAACAACATCAAACTACCATCTTCCTTCTTAGTGGATAACACTGGATCACCCCATAGTGACACACTGGGTCGGATGAGACCCCTCTACATCAACTACTTGATATGAATCCTCAACTCTTGAAACTAAATAGGTTTCTTTCTATATGGAGGGATCGAAATAATAGAATCACTAGGCTTAAAGTTTGTCCAAAACTCAATGTTGTGTCGAGGGGGTAGTACCAAAACCTCATTAGGGAAAACATCTAAGACCTCCTTGAAAACCTTGGGAGCCTCCTCTATCCCTATGTCTACTTATTCCACATAAAAATTATCCACCAAGGAGATAAGGGTCTCCAAATGCTAACTTCCAAACTAGAAACTCTACTCACCAATGAAAACCACATATTTTACATCTACATACAAGGAAACTATACACCTCCAAAATCAGTCGATACCACCATGCATATAATACAACCAACAAATGCCGAGCATGAAATCATATGGATGAATTTTAAGTAAGAAAAGATCCACACGTGACTCATGCTACCCCATCATCAGTGCACATCCCTAATACACATCAAAAAATATGGTTTGGCCTTTAACTAGCATTGTCTGAACCAAGGGCATGGAAATATTCTCTATGTATAGTCCTAGAGCATGAACTATAGAGGGTGAAAAAGAGTGAAAGGCTCCTGAATCAAACGAGGAACAAACAAGAATAAATTATAAACTGATCATATCTCAAACAATATTTGTCCCCTCTAGTGATTCTTCTTGCACTGTCGAAAACTGACCGCATCCAGCTCCTCTTACTCTTAGTTGAAGGCCTCCTCTATGGCCATGCTTGGGTTGAGGTCCTTGAGGGTGAGGTAAATATGTAATTCAACCTCCACCTACTAAATCCTCTCTCAATGAATAATAATCCTACTTCCCCAGATGATAGAAAGGCCTCACTAGTAACTATTGTTGATTCTAACACTAAACATATCCACCCCTATTAATTTAAGATCATGCTACCACTCCACACTGATCCCAATGTGTATATGAACCCCACAGATGAAACACACCGGTTTAATGTCCCCATGAAGATCATGTAAACCACTAGCCCCAGAATGTCAGAAGGGAAGTTGTTTATGATGAATCCCTACTGGTCAAATCCTAGAAGTCTCTATTTATTGAGACTTACAACTAAAAACTCTACTAAGTAAATAACCCTACTTGTTCCCCACTCACAGTAAGCCTCCTCATGATTTCATCCTCTCAATCACCTCTTCCTTCTTCTAGACCTCCATATATGTTGGTAACATAAAATGAGTGATTAAATGATTAATAAAAGAACATAGTTCCTACTCAAGATTCCTATCTCAGGACTCCACATCATAGAAAATATCTAGAGAAAAGCATAGAAGGTCCTTGAACTTCATCTGAAGATCCCACACAGATATACTCCCCTGCTGAAGGGATAATAACTCTAGCCTCTTCACAGGATTCAAGGTCAATGAAATGAACTTTGGCTAAAACTCCTTCTAGAATTAGACCTAGGAAACATATGTTTCTTTTAGATAAATAAGGTACAATTTCCACCACAAATGCACATAACCTCACATCTGATTAATTGCTAAGGGGACTTATTACTCTATCAGGGCCTAGATAAAATGAAAATTGACCTCCATATCCTCTAGACAATACTTTATCTCTACATCATAAATGATTCCCTCATAATTACCCAAATCCTTCTACTAAAAAACTAGAAATTCCCTTTTCGATAATCATTATCCTCAACCAGATCAACCCTCAAACAATTAAATCAGTAATCATACTAAACCTCCAACATCTGATCCACACATGGACACTGACTAGGATACATTGATGACAAGGGTAAAAAATATTTAATATGTTGGGTATTTTGTAATTTTACAAAATTTTATTTAATTCATTTTAAATTAATTCATATTTCCCATATACAACCATCCAATTCAAAAAAGAATAGAATTCATCATGATGCATGTACCACTCCTATATCTCTACCCTTCAAGCGGTTCCTCCACACTTGGTCATTCAATAATCTCATAGTCCATTCACACGATCATAGGGGACATAAAATATTGTGTCCTAGCTGGTCTCCCTAGCCTATTTCATGAATCAAGGTTAACTAAAACATTACCATACCAAACCATATAATCATATCTATACCTAACCCTGAACTCCTTTTTATTTATCAACCATCACCTTTGATACCACTCTATCATGACCCCCTCCATCTTAAGATACCGTAGTGAGGGGTGAGAGATAATGCACCCGAGTTCCACCTTCAGTAGGCCTAGGGTTGGAAACTAGCACTGAGGGTATAAAAATCTCATATAGGAGAGGAATTACCATCAATAATAATGTAGGATTTGGAGATAAGATAAATCATTCACAAACAAGTCCAATGCATAATATGGAAAAAAAGAAACCCAAATAATCCCATAATGAATGTATACATAAAACTGATATAGGTAAAAGTATCTAAAGTAAATACCAAAAAATAATGCTAAATCAGTGACATAGGAACTATCCAAAGGTATGATCTATTAATGTCTAGCATAGTCAATGAAGTCCTCCTAGAAACCTAAAAATAGTTTTATACATATAGGTTGATCATACTGATATACTCAATTGAAAAATAAATGCCTCTCATGCACATGTTAAAAGATAATACTAATGAACCTATAAGAAAATTGAAGAACCAAAATAACACCTATATATGTATACTAACCAAAAACTTAACCTCACCAAGGCTCTCTCACCAAATAATGCATCCAAGTATAATAATATAATATGAATCATATTGATGATGGGTACCTCACACCACTTTCCTAATAACTTTCCACTCTAAAACTCCAACATTGAACGTCCCGGCACTCCCACCTCTTCTTTATAACATCATATCGCATCACATCACTTCCTGCTCGAAGAAACCTAGTCTATCACATCAAATCCAACATCATAAATAGTGTAGTAGGGTATCATGAAAATAAATGAAATCAATATAGTTCCCTTTTCCTACCATGTACGACCCCAACCAAAATCCATCTCATCAAACACCACAAAAAGATAATTGTTTCATCACATCTCATCACATCACATGTATAAAATGGTATTTTTCACTTTTTTCATCATAGAACATGCATATAACCAACACCAGGAAAAGGGAGAAGATAAGAATAGGTGGTCATCCATCCATCCTCCAATCAGGATATTGTGAAAAACAACTCCTATATATATATATATATATATATATATATATATATATATATATCTGTGTGTGTGTGTGCGTGCACGCGTGCACGCATGTCTGTGTGTGGGGGGGGTGGGTGGGTGGGTTATCACTTGGTTCTCAGCATGGGTACGGTGCATAAAGAAATAACAAGAAAATACAATGTATATATAACATCTACACATAATTCCATCCTAGGGGTTTATAACAAAAGTACCTATAAACTCATAACTCTCCCTTACTTTTCTTCTACCTCTAAATGCATAAACCCTTAAAAATTCATAACCAAAAACCATATTCAATTAAATCCAATTTCCATATTATCTATTATCAACCTTTTTAAATTATAATATCCAGTTCATTAAACAATTTCAAACCCATTAATTTATATTTAACATCCCAGCATTTAAAACACATATTCAGTTAGAGATAATTATTCTATTAGAAAATCTATATTTATTCCAAAACTAATCAGGAACTGTCGTAACACATAACACAACTAAAATCACAACTCAATAGTCCAACAACCACATCTAATTTCCACCTTCCATTACATCAAAACCACTTTATCATCCCCAATGCACAACTATATCACGTCCACTATTGTATCCCCACTACAAAACCACAATAAATCCACCACCCAAGAATCATATCAAAAAACGAATCCAAAAAAATGTTGCATAAAAAAATATCATTTTTCAGATTGGTCTTAAAGGATTTCATTCAATTAAACTTCTTTATTTAAAGAAATTATCACAAAATCCATATATCCTGGTGCAACCAATTTGTATGTGAGTATAAGTGGTTAACCATTTATTTAAAATGGTTTTATAATAACTCTCACAACATGGGAGTCATAAATTATATCAAAACTAAAAAATAAGGTCTATCAATGATCATGGTTTTCAGTGATACAACAAACATAGATAATATCAATATTATAATATCAAAAAGATATAAAATTATAAAAATAATTACCCTGCCTCTTTCCATTTAATTTTAAATGGTTAATTATCTTTATTAATATGGATGAAACTATATTACCAAAAGATAAAAAATAAACACATCCCATATGAAAAACAAGAAATAGAAATGAGGGTCCCCCTATATGGGAGAATAGAGCTTTACACAAACTTCCTGCACTAAAAACAAGGGGGTGCACATTTAAGAGGAAACCTCTTCAGGGAAATCAAACAAATAATAGTAATTTGGTTCTAGAAATCCATGGAAATAATGATTTTAAAACATCTATATCAAGATAAAAAAACACCAAAGTATGTAATAACAGATCTTCTCTATTGAATTATTTGATCTAGAACCAGTTGGATTAGATGTGGTTTAAATTTTATATTAAAGTTGTATATAATTAAATACAAATGAATTAAAAATATAAAAGGTATAAATTTTTTTTTAAAGTTGAATATATTATTAATACACTTTAAAATAGATTTAATATTAATTAATTTTGGTGTTAAATCCAATTTTCTTCAAAGAAACATCAATATGGGAAAATATGGAAATTTGGAAAAAAACTAGAAACACTATTCACTAACACAGCTAGGGTGCCGCTGCCAAGATGGCATCACCAGGGTGCCACCACTAGGGTTCCACTGCCAAGGTTCCACCATTTTTTCAAAATGATCCACTATTGGGGATCCATTTGTAGTTCAAAATGAGACACTATTAGTAACCCACCCCATCCTCAAAAACACCTTAAAACTCTTCCCTCCTCACCCAAAAACCATTAGACTTTCCCTAGACACCTCAAATACCATATTTCCCTTAATGTAACTTTCTAGAAGATTTGAGTTGTTACAGATAATATGATCCCTACCATAAGAGTATCTTTATTTTTACACATTAAATCAACACCTGATCTCCAACACTCACATTTCTCCTATTACTATGTGTAACAACTATACATGAGAACTTCCTCCTACCCGAGTGATAAAATCAAATACCATTCACCAAAAATTGATACGGTTCTCAACTATGCCCATAAATCTCATATAAACATTGTCTTAATGGATGATTAATTAAAATACATATTATACTCCATGCTATAAGACTCCACTAAATGAGAATGATTTTGTCTAATAGTAAACTCCACCATAAGAATTTCCTATAGAAAATGAAAAATTTCAGTCCATCCAATTTTCAAAATCATAAAAAAACACATCAAGGGGTCCAATATCCAAACTCACCAATACCCATCTATCTACTCAATCCCAACACCCATATCCATCCTATAATCCTTCTGCATTTTTCTCTCTCAAAATAAGTATGGTAAACCTAAAAGGAACATGGGGAAAACTAGGGTATGTATTTATCAACCATTGAAAGATAATCAATTCACCTTATTTAGGCACCAGTCACATTTACAAAACACCTGATGTCAATACTCTCCAAACAGAACTAGAGGTCCCAAAAAACATGTCCTATAAGCCATATAAACAAATAAAATATTCTCTACCACACCCAACCAAACACAAAAAATCCAATAAGATAAGTTTTACACATATATTATTCAATTATTAAAAAAATATATTTGAAGAATTTTATACAAAGTATAACTCACCCAAGTTTCTAAAACACCCTTTGGAATCAATGGGTTTTCACTAAAAACTGAATTACTAAAAAACCACATATACGGTAATTTTCCCAAAAAAGACCCCATTTCCAAAACACATTTTGAAATATAATTTCAAAAACCGCATTCATTATAATTTTCTCAAAACAAAAAAAACTTATCCATTACAAAATCACTAGCTCCATGATCTATTTTAATAAAAAAAAACATATATAACCATTTTATGCATACCTCAATCCACCACATGGGTTTTCTTTAAATATCTATATTTTCCCCAAAACCAACCATTCCAAAAAAACATAGCTCTATAGAGGATAAATAATCATGATCACAATAAATCAAAAAACTCTCAAATACATATTAATAAAAAAACCCCTTATAATGTATTTTGGAAAATAATGATTAAATTAGATATTTCATTAATTAATAATGGACTATAATGAGTATTTTTTTCAAACAATAACTTCCATAGGCATGTGTATCATATCGTAAGTATATAACTATCAAGATTCATGGAAAACTCACTAGATCCCAACCAAGACACATGACTCTTCTTGAGTCTCATCTGACCTATATTGATATTTTTAGTCTAGTATAACATCTCACCCATCCTAGAGTTCCTAGTACTGAAACTGGACAACCACTAGAAACTCAAGTTTTAATTTTTTCATGATTTCTAGGCATGTAATCTATCTACCTCCTAAATCCTGAAAATGTAACCCCATCCTTAACAAAAATAAAAAACCAAAAACATTATCTAAATCTATTTTTGTAATTATGCAACTAGGATCACTAAAACAAAAACCAACTAGGAGGAACCACATGAACTTTGGCACACCTCCCCATAAAATAGAGGTTTTCAATGAATAGTGGGCACCTAACAAAGTTGTTGGAAAACTATTAAACTTAAAAAAATCCTTTGGTTCATACCAAATCTACCAAAAATTCAGGGGACACATCTCTATAATGGAAATACCAAAACCTGTGGAAAAATAATCATGGAGCCAAATGATCCCATAAAATACATAATAGTAATCAGTAAATTGTTTATATGATGAATCAAACATATTAGAGTAGGAAAATTAGATAAAAAATATATATGAATATAATATTAAATAATACAGTGGCTCACTAGCTAGTAAACATGTTGAATAATAAATAAAAATTAAAATACATGGCCTTTCAACCAACTCAAATTATCATCCACCTCATGTCGGCGAACCTAGAGGCGAATTTTTCTTTGAGGATGTGGCCGACGTGACACTTCTCACCATTTTCCAGCCTTCTCCCGATATACCCTATCTTTACTGGGTAGGGTCTCATCTGGAGGCATTGTGAATCTGATGGTCGTTGTTCTAACTTATCCTAGAAGTGGACCGGTGCACGGTTCTATGTTAGCTGGAAGCGTGCACGATGGTTCGAGGTTGTCTATGGGAAAGTAGGTGAAGGCAGTAATGAGATCTTGTTCTGGTTCGCGGTAGGGTCTTGCGGCTGTCATCGAGATTCTGATTTTTTTGGTTCTAGTTTTGCTGTTCATGATGGATTTCAGTGTTTGGATGTGATTTTTTCTTGCTTTGTTATATGTGGGGGATTTTGATGGGTTGCAAATGTTTGTACTAGTTTTGGTCCGGTGGAATCGTCGGTGTTTCAGCGACAGTGTGGATGAGTTACTTCAGGAATTATTCATGGCATTGGTGAATCTTGGTGAATGAGAATTTGAATCCGCAATGGTGAGGGTTTCCTTTCATCATGATTTGGATGTAAATGTGTTAATGCCTGATGTGTGGTTTTGTGGAGGGAGTAACTGGTGGTGCCTTTAGTTTCAACGGTGGTTTGAATTTCTTGGTGGTATGGTTTTATTACAGTTTCTCTACCTCCTTAAGAGGATACAACATGGATTTATTATGATGTGGAGAAGGTTGGTTTGGTCTCTGCTAGTTTTAATTTTGTGTGTTTTCTTACGGCACTGTTGCCTTGGTCTATGAGACACTGCATCCAGTTTACTTGATAGGGATTTCTTCAGAATAGGTTCAAAGTAGGAAGTGTTCTCCTTATCACCGCTATCCGGAATTAGAAGTTTTGAGAGGGTATGGAGTTTTCCATTGGTACCATGCTCGTGAATCCTTGCATGAGAATGTTAGCCGAGTAGTAATGGGAAGGGGGACACTAATCATATTGTTTTTATTTCTAGGGTGGAGGTTTTCCTTACTCATGAATTAGATTGTCTTTTGTCTTGATGATCTTGGCCCGTGGGGGCATGGTTGTGTTTTAAGTCTTTGATGTCTTTATAGTTTTCCACTTTTTCCTCAAAAGTTATTTTGGAATAAAAATTAAATTTTCAACCCATTCAGAATCTATAAAGTCTCAACAATGTTAAGTGTTTTTCAGATCTAGTTGATATGTATGAAATATATATTAGTATGTTAAGTAGTATCTATTCAACACACACACCTAGAATCATAACACATAATGAAAATACACTCAAATAAGTTTGTTCATCATGTATTATCTTGACCACCCTAATACCTAATGTAACACTATGAGATTTTGGAATATATTTTTTCCCTAAATTAATACTATGTTTAATATCCCATTTCACTTAAAACACAGAACCAAACCATTAAAAAACGTACTAGCTAAACATTATTAATAAATTTTATGATTAATAAAAACTCCAGTAAAAAATTTATAGTAATTAATTAAAATTTCTTATACTTATAAGTTAAATGATTAAAATTATTCAGTTGTTCCTTCTCAAATTACAATTTAAATTGTTAATAATTAAAATCAACCACTTTTAAAATATTATTATTATAATAAAAAATTATTATAATATATGAAAAAATTTATTATCATTCATTAAATTATAAATTTATATGAAATAATATTAAGAACCTTGAATGTATAAAAATGTCATTTTTTAATAAATAAAATTTTCTTTTATATTTGAAATTTTAATTTTAAAAATCATAGAATTTTAATTTTAAAAAATTTACAACATTTTTGAATTTTACATATCAATGTTAGCCTATAATGAATTTTTTAAATTTATATAATATAAATTATTTTCAGGTGAATAATGAATAATATAATTTTTACTAAAAACATAGATTTTATGACTATACCAAGAATTAAGTGGAATAAAAAGCATATTAAACATTTTTCATGATCATATATTTATTATAGATTAAATATATAAATATTTAAATAATATTATGACGTTATGAAAACTATTTTTAACAACTAATGATATATTTTCTAATAAAAATAAATGGTATTTAGTTTTTTATTTTTATTAAATATTATTTTTTTTAAATTAGGGTTTGGATTTATTTGAAATAAAAGAAAATTATTTGTACTATAATAAACCAATTTATATCATGTAAATCAAATACATTTATAATTTTACCCTACATATAAATTTTAAGCTTGATAATAAATTTTTCATAAAAAACAGGTTTTTACAGGGTAAAGTTAAATTTGATTTTCTTAAAAAACTATATAAAAAAATTATGTCATATTTGAAATTATTAGGCAAAAATTATTTAATATATAAAATTTTGTTTTTAGACATTAAAAGTAATGTATTATGTAATAATTAGTGACCATGGTAAAACCAAAAATGGAAAATATAAAAATTCTAATAATAAAGGACTTTACAAGATGTTTAAAACTTGTGTTAAATTGGATGGTTGGGGAATAATTTATCTTGTCTCTCTAACACTCCATTATTTTTAATTTTTGAGTCTTCTTTTCATGTGAAACATGATTCCTCTTTTTATTAAGTTGAAATATATACACTAATTTTGTTCTCACAACTTATAAAAGGAACACCTCACCACCCCGTGAAGACCACACTAAAATTTAGATCTTCTATTAAAAAATCAGCCTTTTTTATCATATAATTATATCCAGATTCCTTGAGCCTCTGGTCATAAGACATTATCCAAATACCTAAATTTATAAAGAGGCTCTAAGGGAAATCCCAAGTCCTCAACATGAGTACTTTTTTCCTAACATATTTTCTTTTCTTTCTTACATTCCTAAACCTAATTTTATAATTCAAATATAATGAAATATGTATTTATTTTATACTAAATTATGTTCTTTTAAGATAATAGATGTTAAACATATTTTTCCTTTCCTTTTAATAAAAATGATACTTTTATTCATGTATTGTTCAAACTACCACATCTACTAAGCGATGACGTCCATTTATTTATCAACCACATATATTCAATTATCATGAAAGTGAAATTAAGAATTAAATTTGAAACATATAAAATAATTATGATTATGAAGATTCATATTATAATCAAATTTCTTTCATTCTGATTTTTTTTAAATTAAAATGTTTATTGTTCATTGTGCAGAATAACGCATCAATGAATTAATGTATAATTTTTTTTATTTAGTTTATTTCTTATTTATTAAAATAATTTAAAAAATAATTCCTCACTTTAAAATTATCTAAATAATATCATTATTATTCTTTAATAATTATATTATTAAAAAATAAATCACTTTTAAAACTATAATCCTCTATTAATTATGGTATTTTTTTATTTGTGTTGGTCTAACCTCCCACTCGAACGATGGAATAAAAATATATAAGGGAAGACTTGAGAACTCAATTATGGATGATATATAACTTAAATAATTTAATATTTTTTTCTTTAATGGTATATTAATATTTAACCCATTAGTGTAGATACTATTATCCATTTGTTAAAGATCATTGAAACATGTATGTCGCCAATTTCATCTATAAGAACCATGAATAAAACATTCATAGAATGAATTTATAACTTTATAAAATATAATGAAACTTAAATTATATTACCTTTATCAATTTTTTAATGATTAACATTGGGATATGAATGAATAAAAACACCTCTATTACAAAACTAGTTCATAATGATCGAAATAACTCACATATAATATTTAAATTAGATAATAAATAACTAATATACATGTGTAGAATAATTATAAATGAAGTTTATAATAGTTTATAGATAATGATAAGTTTATAAAATATGTTATTAATATATTTATTTTTTCATATTAGAGATTAAAGTACATTTAGTGGATCTCATGTATTAAGGTATGGGTTTCTTTATCTCATTTTTAAATCCATGAGACAAGTTAGATATTATGCACTGTCATTTATTTTATATGGTGTGTTTACTACCTAATTAATTTATATTTACATATTCATGAAATTAATGGGGTTGGGGATCAATCATGTGTTCTTTATTTAAATGGAAATTGATTAAAATGATACCAAAATCATAATGTTTTTACTAAATCCACTCCCTCTGTTCAGTTATAATGTGTAATATTGAACTTATTTTTTCAAAGATTGGTTTATTACACTCTATGATTGTATTTCATGATAAATTCTCTTTATATTGGGGTAAAATGAAACCATTTATTCAAAATCATACTTCTTGATGAATTTCACACCCATTGAAAGTATATCATTACTGATAATAATTACCATCCTTCTTAATGACAGTATCACCACCTTGTCCAAATTTAATTTCTTATCAATGTTCCTATTTATATTTGGAAACCCCGTTAATTTTTTAACTTATTTATTCTTATTTTTTCCATTACCACATTTAATTGAATTTTTTATACATATTTTTATGATTTGGGTTGTAGAAAATGTAATTTTAAAATATTTAAATGTTTTTCCATCCTTTCAAAACAAATTGTTATATATTACACTACAAATTCTTTTTTATAAACTTTATGTATTTTCAAATATCTTTTAATAAATAATATTTTTAAAATATTTTTTGTCCAAAATACTTTCATTTCACCATTATTAAATTTTTGAGTCATTTACAAGGCTCTATTATTAATAATTCCCTTTAAAAGAAAATGTTTTCATTATATATTCACATCACCTTTTTAAACCATAAATAATTTTTCAAGGATACATTATTGAAAATACATTTCTTAAAATTTAATCTTGTTAAATATTTTAATTTAACCTATTCAAAAATTAATTTTAAATGTGAACATAAGTTATTCTTTTACAAAAAATATAAATATTTTTCTAAAAAAATCATATTCCACATATATTTTCCACTTTTTCATTGAAGGAATTACTTCCATGGAAAATATTTTTTATAAAAGAAACTTTTAAACCATCATATGAATTACCCTTTTATGGTGATTGAATTTTATATATGAGAAATTCAAATTATAAACATCATTTTTGGTGATACCATCTTCAAATGTTGTGAAATCCATTTTTATTTCCATGAGATCTTTATGCTATGATGAATTACTATCTTTAAGAGGAAAATATATTTATTTAATATTTTTATTTTGGGTTTGATAGATATATGAGATGTTATGAATCTAATAAATCCCATAGATAGTTTCGGTCTGATTAACCCCTAATATAGTTTGGGTATATTAAGGAACTATAATGTATTTCTTAAGGATTTATTTATCATGAGATAATTTTCAGACTTAGTTATATTTGTTCTTTCCCCTATGGTTATCTGGAAGTGATACCTTATTAACTATGTTATGGTAATTGAGCAGTGATGTCGTCTACACTATGTTTTTGGGAATGAGTTAATCATTCATGCTCCACTATGGGAATACATTAGTGTGCATTCTCCACCATCTTATGTGAAATTCAAAATGATTCTTTCTCTAATATTTTGTATTTTATATACTGATGTTAGTGTGAATGTCTATTTTTATTATAAATTTCCATGAAATTACATATTATTATTCCTATGAATTCTCTCTAAGGATCATGGTTATTTTCTCATGTTTCCACACCTTTAGGCCTTGGTATATGTTTTATCATTTCTAATTACATGTCTTGTTATCATGGATTATGGAAAAATCTTATTGTTTCATGATATTTTTAATATGATATTTCTCTCTAATCATGTTTTCTTATATGCATATGATATAACCCTTGATAACATATTGATTATTTTTTCTTTACTAAATAGTCTAGGTCATCACTTTATTATGTTTCCATTCCCTAGGTTATGAATACGAGTATATCCTATAAGAAACATAGATGGTGGAATGACATGGGATGATTATAAATAAATGTTCTCAAGATTTAAAAAACATGTTTTGTATTTGGCTAATCTTCCATACATTAAACCTTCGATTCTCTATATTGGGTAAATATTGATAATGGAATAATTATTCATGTAAGCTAATGAAATAAGTGTGTTTATTTATCTTTGGTTTACTATATTGTTATCAGATAAGGGTTTAGTTATTTTGGGAATTAGTTTATTGAACTTTAATGAAAAAATAAGCTATATGTATAAGGGATAAGTCTATTTATAGGATAACATCTCAAGTTTTTTTTGATGTATATATTATGTGGTTATCCTATTAATAACATCCCTTTTTAGATACATCAAGTGGATGAAATATCTGGTATAGATGTACCTATGGTTAATAACCATGAAAAGGCTTGTTGGATATTAACTTAATAGTCACTTGATGCAAAAAGAGAGTCTAAATTGTAAACATATTTTGAAATTCATGGGGCATATGATTTGGTTAATCAAATTCATCATACAATCCATTATTAAGGATTGATTATGTTAAGTAGTTGGGTTATGAAATATGAGAGAATCCAACCCAATAAATCCTAGATAAAATCAAGAGTGATTTAAGATTAAATAAAATAAAATATATTAATTTCAAAGTGTAATATATTTTGAGGTTGAATTTTCATCTTGAAATATATATATTATGGTGTTAATTACTAATAAATCATGTTAACACCTTTTTTTTAAAAAATTACCAGAGGTGTGAGGTAATAATTTAATAATTCACAAGATAGACAATATAGTAATTTTCCGAATATAAAACCAAGTGGGGTAAAAACTTTTATTGAAAATATTATGTCTGTGTTCACCTAAAAATATCAAGTAATTATTAATAAAATGAATCTATCCAAAAATATAAACACACCAAAGAAGAGAAGGATAGAGTTTCATAGAATATCAAGTGTTATAGATGATGAAGGAAAAAATATTAAAGTTCCCACATTTCAATAATGTTATAAGTATCACCTTACATAATGTATCAAAGGAACAAGAAAACGTTTCAAGGGTAGAAGGATTGGTCATCAATCTCTTGACTATTGAGTTGAGTAGAAGAAACAAATCAATTAAATGAATAGAAATAATATGAAATGCACAAAAATATATGGATTTTTGGAATTATACAAATTTATTCCCAAATACAAGGTCTAATTTTAGCGACTTATATATTTCATACATAAATATTACTACTTATTAGTGAAATATTCATTACATATCAATATAATCTACATCATATCATTAAATATTTAGTGTTTTTGATAATTTTGATACATAAAAAACTAATACATAAAAGGTGAACATCATCTACCACATAGTTCATCACAACTACCACCCATTTTAGCCATACCCTACTTAAAACCTTTCATCATAACCTAGGTAAAGAAAACACAAGAAAAGGTCATCTCATAAGCTTGGTAAGGGTGAAAATAGAAGATATCAATCAATGATCATAAATGAGAATAATATATAAATAATGGTATGATGACATGATCATAATGTAAAAAATTAATACCCAATCGGTCAAGGATTCTTAATTATGAATTATGGAATAATGGTTCATCATAATATAAGGTATAAGTTATAAGATGGGGGAATCATCTGTAATAAATAATTTCCCATAATAACATAATATAAGAATAAATAATAAGTTTTTGGAAAGAAAATATGCATAGAAAATCATTTACTTAGTCAAGGATCACTTCTAAGTCTATCATAGTGTACCATATTCACTCCCCATTACATTACATTCTTAGGAAAAGTTTACTACCATAGCTATCTTATTTGAGAGAGTATCATACTGAACTAGGTTCACTCCCTACTCAATTTCATATTATCAAATTAGTATTTATAATTACTCAATGCATTAGAGGGATATATAATTTTGGGCCCACCTATCACATAATGAAAAACATATATTTTTTATCCCCTAATATTATAAAACATTCATCATATACCCATATCATAACCATTGGAAATGATACAAGTTCCCAAACAATTCATTTCCATAATCATAAAATATAAAGAGATAATTAAGTAGGTAACATTGGATTATATGCCTTGTAAATTACAAGAAACATCAAAGAATGTTGTTATATATGAAAATAACTTTTAAATTTTACCATAATGTCTCTTTATTAAAATACCATGTTCATTTTGAAATCTATTATTTAAAACCATAAAAATTACAAAAAATTAAGAAAAACATTTTCTTTGAAAATAATCGACGAAACTTATAAAGCATGTTTCATGGGAAATAGTATTCATGAAGGTAGTTAAATAAATTGATGCAATTAATGTTAAAATATAAACTCCATTAACATTTTTAGTAAAAAACCCAAAGTACTTCATTTGAAAAAATATAATAATATTCCTTTAAAAATAATTATAGAAAGTGATACATGGGTAAAAATGAAATTAATAAATATTTGGAAAATAGTAAAAAAAATTAACAAGAATTTTCACATGGGAGAAAAGGGATAAATAAAGGGAAGAAAATAACGAGAGGAGAATAAATTTCATATGATTTTGGAGAGATAGATCATATAATTTCATCATCAGAAAATTTTAATTATAAAAAATCCTGGTTAAATGAGTTTGTAATAGAAAACACATATTGCTTTGGTGACTTTTGAATCATAACCACTATAAAAGGTATAAATTCAAATTAAACATTAAATAACATGAATATAAATATATTCAGGATATAAAATATCATAAGGGTAGTATATACACCACATGAAACAAACCATTAGATAACATGAAATTTGTCTCACAGAAATAAAAGTGACATGAGAAACCCTTACTTAAAGTTTTTCTTTCTTCATAACCAATATATAATCATGTATAAAAATTGAAATTTATGATAATTTTATATAAAATTTATAAAAAAATATATAATTCCATAAATGGTTTACTTATAATATATTATCATCCATTAATTAACAGTCAATCATTATCATTATAATTATGGTGCTAAAAGCTTTGTTTTTTAGGTATGTTTTCATTCGGTAGTTATGGTCCTTGTACTTAAATAATGTTTAATTCATATCATTAAGTTTAATAATTATATAAATATAATATATATTAATTATAAATATATTTATTACCATTTATACAAAGTGGTGATGAAAACAGAGTTACATTACTACATGGAGATAGTAGTTCATATTTACTCACAAGTGATGTTTCCATTTTTTGATGGATACAACTAAAGAAAGGAAAATAATAATTCAAAATTATATAATAATTATAATATCATAAATAATATATATATATATATATATATTAAATATATAATAATAAAAATCAATTAAATAGGTGGTGTAAAATTAATCGTGTTGATATATGGTGGTGGTAGTTCTCACATAAGCACAAGCGATACTTTCATCCCTCATTTGATGGAGAAGAGGTGGTAAATTTTTGTGAAATAATAATAATAACTTAAAATTATATTGATTAAAATTTAATAATAATTTTTTGATTGATACCATGTAACGCCCCGACCCCAGTTACCCAGAGTCAGTGCATTATTACATAACATTGGCATGATCATAAAAGATCAAGTCTCGAAAGATTGATTAGTTTAGTAGTCTTGGAAAAACTATATATATTCATAAGTCTTAAATTACATCATAAAGTAAAAAAACTACAACAACATCTTGTATTCATATCCCCTGATGCTATCCCTGCAGGTCATTCATAAATTACTTCTTCACATCCTGGGAAAAATAAAACATTGAAAGGGGTGAGCTCAGATGCTCAGTAAGGATAACAATATAACAGAAACTTTCATAGATAAGAATAAATATTTAAGGCAATGTATAAATAAAAGAAAATACTTTTAAACTTGAACTTCAGCATAATATGGAAAAGATAAAATTAAATAATGCCATTTAATTATTCACATGGATATTCTACTAGTCGAATAACCACATGCAATATCAATAACCACTTTCATAATGATAGAATGCATAATGCCAGACTATCATAACCACATAGTCAAGGCCTCTTTCCAAGACTACAAATAAGATTTTTTCAAGGCGTTATGCCAAGACACTAGTTTGTCTCATGAGACCCACCGATGCATCGAGGAGCTATAACAGGCTCCACCCGTCACTTACTAAGTCCAATTCATTCCTCATATGAAAATTTTGAAATATAACATAAACATTAGTATTAAAACTAGCATACTAAATGTCAATACTTTTAACCACAAACCATTAATGGTATAAAAATAGCACATCCACAGTCAAACATAACTCATTCAATACAATATAGAAGATTGTATTTTATCAGATTAACCTCAATCGAGAATAATGGAGGATATTTCCATAGATTAAAATAATCATCTTACTATTAAGAGAAATATCCCCCCTTTTCTTGAAAATATTTAAAAGTCACACTATTTTTCAAGAAGCCATTTAAAAATATATTTTTGAATCAAAGTATCCCATACCAGTTTGAAACTTTTAAAAGTAATTTTAATTTTAAAACCTTAATGTCCATATAAATAAATACTTAAAACCATTTTTAAAACATGGACATTAATGTCCATATAAATACCTCCACAACACTTAGGAGTTTTTTAAACAATCATAAGACTCATCTCTTTGCCATTTCAGAACCAAAAGTCAATTTTAAAACAAACCTCATGAGATTTGGTCTCTTAATTACAGTTTTTATGCTCTTTTCAAAATAGTACTCATATGGATTCTATGTGGATCCTTTACCATAATACCCTTCAGAATATCAACATCTTTAGAATTTCTGCACAACAACTCACCTGTGATTTCTCGTGGAAAGGACGACATACATTTTTCACTATGGTTTATTCCAGAAATATATATCAAGATAGAAGAGTTCTATGGCATGAACTTCTTGACTTAGCCAATTATATTAAATAACCTTGGGTATTTATATGAGATTTTAATGCCATTCTTAGATCTCTTGAAAAAATTGGCCCCTTGCATCTTTCTATATCCTCTAGGGAATTCGGGTCTACTATTGAAAATTGTAGCCTTTTTGAAATCACCATTTTTGGTGCTAAATATACTTGGTACAGAAAACACTATAACAAAAGTATTGCCAGTAATCTTGACATGGATTTTGTTAACACGAAGGATCTTGATAAATGGGATAAAATATCCAGTGTAACTCTACCTAGACTCAACTTTGATCATCATCCCATCCTTGTTAGCTTTCTTATGAATGATCGAAAGCCTGTTCTTCCTTTCAAATTTAATAATGCTTGGTCTTCAAATCCTGACTGTGTCACTTTCATTTTTAACACTTGGAACTCTATGAATCATCATAATATTTCCTTTTCCTGTATGCACAAATTGAAAATTCTTAAACAGGCTCTTAAAGGTTGGTGTAAAACTACAAACTCGCAAATAGATATTGATATCTCCTATCTTGAAAATGAACTTAGCAGTGTCCAAACTCAAATTACAAATTCAGATTTCAATATGGATCCTCAATTTTAAGCAAATATTTCCCTCAAACTTAACTCCTTGCTCACATTTAAGGATAATATTCGTAAGAAAATGTTTAGGACTAAATGGCTTACAGATGGAGATCGTAATACTAAATTTTATAATTGCCTTCAAATAACCAGAAAGGTCAATCATCCTCTTTCTAAGCTTATTCATAATGATTCAAACATTGACTCAGAAGATTCCATTACAGACCATGTTACCTCATACTTTTACAACATCTTTAATGGTCTGGGAATTAATACTGAGCTTAAGACTGATATTATTTCCTTAATGGTGGATGAAAGATACAATGAGATGCTTTTAAGAATTCCACTTGATCATGAAATTAAAGACACTGTCTTTGGCCTTACTCCAGATGGTGCACCTGGTCCGGATGGGTTCAATAATGGTTTCTTTCAAAAGCATTGGGATATTATCCAAAATGATGTTTGTAAACTTTTCAGGACCTTTTTTATTCATGGATCCTTACCTCATGAAATCAATGCTCAATTTTTAACCTTAATTCCTAAGGTTGAAAATGTCTCTGAGATCCATTAATTTAGACTGATTGCCCTGATTAACACTATTTTTAAGAGTATTACCAAAATTATTGTGAATAGGCTTGCTCTTATTTGCAATGAAATAGTCTCTTGTAATCAATTTTCCTTTATTAAAGGTAGGTCCATTCAAGATTGCATTTGTCTTGCCTCCGAATGTACCAACAGTATAAATAAAAACACTAGAGGCGCATGTGTGGCCATCAAATTAGATATCAGAAAGGCTTTTGACACCATAGACTAGAATTTTATTTTCAAAGTCTTAAAAAACTTTGGGTTTAATGATTCCTTTATTGGAAGAATTAAGACTTTATTTCATTCAACTTACATCTCTATTCTGATTAATAGCACTCCTAGAGGTTTTTTTTAAATTCTCTAAAGGTGTCAAACAGGGTGATCCCCTTTCTGCCATCCTTTTTGTTATTGCCAAGGATTACCTAAGTAGGCTCCTCAACAATCTGGTTGATCAAAGTAAGCTTAAGCCTATTGAAGTTTCCAGAAATTTAAATTCCCCTACTCATCTTTTATATGCTTATGATATTATTCTGTTCCTTAAAGGGGATCAAAAAAATATTCAAGTTTTCAATCAAGCCATAACTCACTATGAGAAAGTTTCTGGTCAAGCTATTTCCTAGAATAAATCATATATTTTTTTTGTAAAGAACTTTCATGCTAGAAGAAAATCTACCATTACCACTTATCTTGGAATCAAAGAAGGTCTCTTACCTTTCTCTTATTTAGGTGTTCCTATTTTTTGGGGTAGACCCAAAGCTTTCCACTTTGCTAATACCATTGATAAAATTATTAACCAACTCTCTAATTGGAAAGGAAAATACCTATCCATGGCTAGGCAAAAATGTTTGGCCAAATCCACCATCGTTTCTAAAATGGTCTACTCCCTTATGATTTATAAATGGCCTATTGGAATCTTCAAAAAAAATTAATACTTACATTAAAAACTTCATTTGGACGAGAAGTATTTTTTAAATGAATCTTGTCACTATTCCATGGAAATATTATTGTAAACCCCTTGATAAAGGAGGCATTGGCATAAAAAATTTAAAGTTGTTCAATATCACTCTTCAGGAACGTCTAACTTGGCGTATTATTAATTCTACTTCTAAATCTTCTGAATTTTTGAACCATATATTCCTACATAAACTTTTAAAAGGGAATTTTAATTTTATCAACTCTTCAATATGGCCATCTATCAGAGACTCATACCATAGGATCATGGAAAATTCTAGATGGATGGTCAGTGCTGATTCTTCCATTAATTTTTGGTGTGACAAATGGTGTGGTAACCCCCTGATATCACTGTTACCACCCAATGTTATTCCTTATGATACTAGTAAGTCTATAAAGGATGCCTTATAATTACATAGATATGTTCTCCCTGATAATATTGTGCAGATTATTGATAATCATTCCTTTTCTTCTAATGGGGATTTCCTTGTTTGGGGACCTGCTCCAAATGGCATTCTAGACTCTAAAAACTATTATAAGCACAAATTTTCTGATAATGAATCTAATTATATATGGGTGAGTAATTTTAATAGGACTTGGATTAAACCTTCTAGGCACACCCTTATTTGGCGCATTGCATATAATAGATTTCCTATTGAAATTACCCTGCAAAAATTCGGCATTCAACTTTGTTCAAAATGTCGCTTGTGTAATCAACACAGGGAGGACGCTGATCATCTTTTTTTATCTTGTGCAATGGTATATGCCTTATGGAATTATGTTTTTGAATTATTCAGTTGCATATTGGTCTTAACTGACTCTATTTCATTGCTTTTAAAAAATTGTATTAGATATGAAGCTTCCTTACAGGTTAAAAATATCTTTCTTGCGGCAGTGACAGAACTCCTGCATGAGATCTGGTATGTTAGAAATGATCTTATTCATAATAATCACTCATTTAGTCTCAATGCAGGAAAATCTAGGATTCTTATTGCGATTCATGAAGCTTCCTCAATTCAAAAATACTGTTGCAACAACTCGGTTTGTGACTTTGAGATCCTTAATCATCTCCGTGTTCCTGGAATCTACCCTAATCCAAAACGCCCCTTTGAATTTTTCTGGCAATCTTCGATGCCGGGATGGATCAAAGTGAATGTTGCTGGTGCTTTTAAGGGAAATCCAGGACCTTCCAGTTGTGGTGCTATCTTCAGAGACTAAACTGGCCAGTGTCAGGGTTACTTCATGTTGGATGTGGTCACTCTTCATCTCTGGAGGCGGAAATGCTTGGAGTCATTCACGCTGTTGATTTTGTGCTTCAAAGGGGTTGGAGAAAGCTTTATATTGAAAGAGATTATACCACCATCATTAATTCCATCTGTAATGGAATCATTAATTTGGCCTAGCCGCTCACTACACACTGGATGAATTGCTTGAAGACTCTTTATGGGATTGATTACATTGCTACTCATGCCTACTGTGAAGTGAATGCCGTTGCTGATGCTCTTGCTAACAAAGGAGTTCATCAGAGCATGACTTGGTTGGACACTCTGCCAGATGATTTATCTTATCTTTTTGATAGAGATTATAAAAAATAACATCTTTACAACTCTTGTAACCTTTTTTTATTAATAAATTGTGCTTTGGTCTTTGACCAAAGCATTACCTTTTACAAAAAAAAAATTCAAAACATTTAAAAATGATATTTTAGTTAAAGTTTCTAACCAAAGGAGAGACACTTGAATACAAATAATTTAGGTAATAATTTTTTTTAATATCATGAGAATAAAGGGATTCATGATATACTATGTCAAAGTACACTATATACACCATATAAAAGTGATTTGGTGTTTAACAACAAAGGAGTCTCAATGGAATGTAATTTGAGATGAAACTTCTTATAAAGACCATATCCTTAGGTTAAGGATAAATCAATGGAATAATTATGTGTGACAAATATAAATACACTCAATATTATTGTATATTCAGTGTAAATCAATTAGAGGACATTCACACATATTCTTGTAAAGACAACACAAATGAATTGGATATTTAACACAGCAAATGGAGATTGAGTTAAAATTACTCTTATCAAGTTCATATAGATGACTTGAGAAATTATAAATGGAGTGATTATGTGTATCAAAAGTATATACATAGAAAGGGGAGTGAAAATTATGACATAAGAAAATTAATAGTTATTCCACACATAATCTTGGAGTAAAATAATCAATGAAGTATGCATAAAGCCGAATGAATGGAAAATGAAATTTCAAATTCCCTTATCGATTTGGTAATATAAGAAACATAAACCCATGATAGATGGATCATACAATGATGATGTATATATCCACAAATTAAATTATATTACATAATGAATACAATCATGGGAAGTACACACACCACATGCAATAAATAAGTGGTGAACAATGGAAATATCACGAAATTAAAAGTGAGATAAGAAACCCCTTACTTTGTACTTTTTCCTTCGTCGAGGGTAAGTTATCCTCCTTTATAATGTTGAAATAATTTTTATTGAATTATAAAAGAATCATATACATTAATATGATATCATATATGATCTTTTAACATTGATTTGTTAATAATATCTTAGTATTATCGTCCTTTCGGGTGTTAACTTACTCGTTTTCTTTTATATGTTTTGTTACATAAGTCGTGTTTTTTATGGATAGGTTGTATCTTATTCATATAAAGAATTATATTAACTCCTTAAACATTATTTTTAATCATAAAATGATAATTAGACTTGTATGGATATGATGGGGAATGAATCTCATCGCGTTCGTAAAGATGGTAGTCCGTACGTACGCATGAGAGATAATATCATTATTTTGATATTAAAATCATATATAATTGGATGGTTTATCATATATACAGAATCATTATCATGTTATGTTTATTATTTAAATGAATTAAAAATCATTATTATACCCATCTAAATAATAATGTTTTGAATAACAATTACACCACGACGTGGAGACGGTAAGCCGTACGTACGCACGTATGGTGACATGTCATTCAAAGGATGGATAGAATACTGAATATGGTTGTACCATATTTATAATAACATCACAATATATATAATAAACTGGAGTTATTATTTTATAATGAAAAATAACAAAGAAAGAATAAGTTGAAGAAGAAAGGAACTTGAAAGAGGGTGGTGAAAACTTTACCTCTTCTTCGGGTTCTTCCTTTTGATTTGATCAAAAGGGCTCCTTATGTTGGATTTATAATCAAACTAAGACCTATATATTTAATTTAGGGAAGTTGGGAGGATATTTTGGTAGAGTTTGGATAAGACAAAAGGTTTGATAGGTGTAAGGAATTGGTTAGAAGTGGTGTCCTTTTATAAGGGGGAGGAGGGGCTCTTTAGAAAAAACTTAAAGTATTAATTTATAATAAATTCATATTCGGTTTATAATAGATCCAAAGTGTATAATTAAATTTAAAAGGTGTGTATGGGTATAAAAAAACCCAACCAATATATTTTATACAGGTTTTGGTTACTATAGTAACCTTATATTTTAGATTTAACTCTTAGTTAAATAGTTTGACATTTACCATGTCTCTTTGTACTTTTATATTATATAGTTAATAAACTTACTATATACTTCCAAGAGATCCCCAAGTGGTCCATTAATTATAAAAATATAATTATATAAGTCCTTTTTCCGATACTTAGATTTTTAGAAATATAATATCAATTAATAATATAATATTTGTTTTAAAAACTCTTTTATGTCAATTTTGACACTATTGGGTATTTTGTTTTTGATAAATTTATAACAACATCATTACTTCGAATAAAATTCATATAACCAATAATAATATGTCATATTAACCTAAAAAATTATTTTAATCCATAAAAAGTCTCAAATTACATTTATTTAAATATTTATAATATCAATTACTTTAATATTTCATTAATTTGATAATTACTTCATCACCATTGTGTCGTAAATAAATTAAATTATTTAATGTCTAAAAATTATAAATAAAATACAATTATGTATAAAATCTTTTTAGCTTTCTAATAAATATTTACAATCGAATTTATCTTATGTATAACCCTATATTAAAAATGTTTTAGTAATTAAACTTTGATTTTAACTCTTTTAACTCTTCTTTGAATTAAATAATAATAAATGTCCTAATCTAATCCAAGTAGACCTAAATGATAATATTTTATTCATAAGGTTGTTTTTGGTTGAGGTAAAATTGTACAATAGATTTAGGACATGTGTTACGGTAATATTAATATTATTTTTACCCTTAATTACCCTATTTACTTTTAATCGTGGTAAATAAAAGTAAAAAGTTACTATTTACCACAAATTATTTTCATCTCATTGAACAATATTTTACTCCTTGATATTAACCGTGTCTCTCGTATTTTCGAAATTACACTCACAGAAGCGGTAAAATTAAGTTTTATGTGAATTTCTAAATTCTCTTAGGAGGTGGGTAAAAGACGGTGAAAAGTTCCATAAAATTTTTATATATCTAAAATTATTCTAAAATAAATCTAATGAATTACATTAAACTTATATAGGTATTATGAATCTATTTTGACATTAATTAAATTTAAATAAAATAAATAATTATTTAAATAAAAATTAGTTTTTAAACTATAACTCAGTGTTTTTTTCACTATTCATCAAAAATTGAAAGTTTTCAGAAAAATACCAAAATTTTACCCTAAGCTAATTTCGATATTCCGAATCCAAAAATGAAGTCTATTTTGAAAGATAAAATTTATAATATTTCAAAAAGTGGGTATTACTATTCAAAACGGCTAGTTTGATTGGTTGTGGTGTGTGTTAGAACTCGATGTTGCGTACAACACACACTATTGCATTATTCAAAGGGAAACGTACCATGGTAGATTGGGGTGTTACATACCAAATGGTTAAAGTTATTAGAAGAAGAAATAAAATTGAAAGAGTCTGGTTAATATATATACCTTTTCTTTAAGATACCTCCTTTTGCTTACTCCTTAAGCCTTGAAGGATTGGTATTTGGAGAATAAAAGAAGTTATAAGATGAATGGAATGATTTTATTTTGGTTTCTGAATTATTATTGGTTGATATTGAAGTATGGAATTGTGTGAATAAAGGAGGTGAAGTGGTTACCATTTATAAATGTGGGGTGGAGCGAACATGGAATTTCATAAATGATTTGAATGGTATAAGGTCACTTTGATGGTAAAATTACTCAAAATGTAAAATTATTCAAAGTTAATATAACATAATTTTGATATATATTTAACCAATAATTACATGTTTGGGTGTAAATCCCACACTTATCACTTTGTTTAACCTCCCCTTGGTAAAATAACTTTAACCTTGATAATGATAACAAAACTTAACTATTTTCATTATTCATTATAACCAAAAATTAAGTTGATAATATTAAATTTTATTAATTATAATGAATAAAAATATGGAATCCATTTTACTATATTATATATCTGTATGTTTAAGAATTTACCTTTAAATAAGCGTGCACATAGCAATGAAAACTCATTTTAGAAAAAAAGCATTTTTAATCCTGAAACCATTTTACTTCCATTAAATGCATTTTAAAAACCATAAAATAAATTTTAAAATATATTATTAAATATATTATATATAAATTTCATTAAAAATATTAATTAATATGGATTAATTGAATTTATTAAGATAAAAATACATTGCACACTTAAAAAACGTTTATAAAAAAATGCGTTTTTAATCCCAAAAATGAGCTTATACAGAAATCAAGTATAATGATGATTTTGAATTAATGAATTATATTATTTATAATTAAAGTATATTTATCATATTATAATATAAAATTAAAAAATAATAAGAATTTTACTTGATGATAACTAACAGTATTAATAAAAATTAGTATTTTTCATTTTTCACTGAAAAATAACTCATTTTAGAAAAATGCTAAAAATTTACCCTAAGAAAATATTGACATGATAATTAAAAAAAGATATTTATTTCCTAAAATATAATATCTAAAAATATTATAAATTAATTATAATATTTTTATAAAAAATTCTATTAAAACCATTTTTGAATAAAATATATTTTTGACACATAAAATGATTTTATTAAAAATTGAGTTACTATTTATTGTGAATTAATAAATAAATTTAAATTATTTTAAACCATTATTAATACTTTTAATAATTTTTTTACTATTGAAACCTAAATATTTAATGGCTAGGTTATAAATTATTACTTTATTGCGTTTCATTTAGACTCTCAGTTGCATGTAAGGAAAGATATCGAATACCTCAAGTATATTACAAAGGAAATAAAAATAAATTCTAGGGGTGTTACATTATAAATCCTTTAAAATTAATTTTTACCTTAATAATATATTATTATTATATAAAAAAATGAGTATTTATTCACTTCATCACATCCTTGGGATCCCATATAGATTCCTTGAATTTTTCATTCCTTTAAATACTTTAATAAGATGAGTAGTCTTGTTCCATACAACTTTATATCTATGTTTCATGATTTTTACCAATTTTTATTAATATTAGACATCATTATCAAGTGTTTCAACCTATTAGTTCTGTACATTTAAAGGATCAGGTGTGTACTTCCTCATAAGAGATACCTAGAACACATCGTGAACTTTACATTGGTTCAGATAGAGTGAAAAGTGATAAGAAAATATACCAATCCAATCAAGAATATTGAAAGGACCAATATAACTATGGATTATATTTCCCTTCTTTTTAAATCTCATAACCTTCTTCCACTAATAAATTCATAGGAATACATTCCCATCAACATAAAATTTCATATCTTTCTAATGATTTTCAGCTTAAATATTCAATCTAATTTTAGCTTACTTGATGTACTTCTGAATGGATATAAAATTACTTATCACTTCATCGGTTAGATCATGACCCAATATAATTTTTTATTCAAAAAAAACCTATCATGTTGGATTAATCACTTATTTTATACTGTTCTTCATAGGGATCCATATGAATGCTCAGATAAAATCTATTGTTATGAGAGAATTAGACAAGAGGAATGTGTTTATCCTAACCCCCATTAAAATCTAGTGAATTCGATATAAAAATATCTTTAGTATTTTAATTGTATTATCATAATAAATATATTTCTAAATATGATGTTAGTATTTAAAAAAAAAATATATCTAAATCTTGCTAAATAATTATCTAGAAAATTGAGGGAATATTTGGATCTCAATTAGATACAATTGAATATGGTACTTCATGCAACTTTAACACATGACATATGTACTATAATTACAATAAAAATAAAAATCATATATGATATCAATGAAGTGTGATAAAATTATAATGTGGTCAACTATAACCACAAAATAGTATTATGTCATTTATAAGTTTAGGGAGCCTGACAAAAAAATCCATGGTATCGTTTTCCCATTTCCATTTTTGTATGGGTAGTAGTTGTAACATTGTCATATAAATATATCTATTAGTGTTAACTTGCTGACATATGAAGAATTGAGATATATTCACATCAATATCTATCTTCATGTTCTCCCACCATAAATAATATTTTTGATCTCTATTCATCATTGTACTTCCAGGATGAATATAAAATTATAAGATATGTCCTTCTTCCAATAAGTATTTCTTTAAGTATGGTATTAATGATATATACACCAATTTCCTGAATATTACCACTAAATTAAAATATTGGTTAAACTCCATAAAATTTATCACATTCTTTTAAACCCCCACACCATTCTTAAATGTCTACTTAAATATCACATGGATATATGGTTGAAATTTCATTTCAAAAATATAATATTTCTTCCCTTAATTTAATATTTAATTGGATATAAATTTAAAATTAAAAAAATTTGGATATTTTATTATCCTCATCATGAATAAGATAACATGATCATTTTGAATCAAAGTATAGGCCACCTTTTTCTCTTTCCTAGGGTGGTAATGTATTGAGTAATCATAATCTTTAATCAACTCAAATTATCTTCTCTAGGGAATATTCAACTCTTTCAAGGTAAATATATACTTTAAACTTTTATGATATATATATATATATATTTTACACATATCTATATAATGAAAATTAATACATATCTTTAATTAAGTGATTACCATTACTAAATCCAAATCAAGAGTTGAGTAATTTTTACCATGAACCTTTAATTTTCTTGATTCATTGTCTATCCCCATAGAATTCTTTAAAAGAATACATCCCATCCCCTACTTAAATGTATAATTTTAAATCAAAAACCCTTATTAGCTTTAGGGTAGTGCAACCATAGGTGCATTGGACAACATTCTCCCCAGTTCTTAGAAATTTTATTCACATTCATTAGGAAAATTGAATATAAATCCCTTCTGACTTAACTTAGAGACTAGATTATATAATAATGAGAAATATTTCATAAATAAATGATAAATACAAAAAGTCCATAAAAAATGGATTTCAATCATATTTCTTGTTATTTTCTAAGGTTTATTAACTTCCTATTTTGATAGATCCAATGACATAAACTTTCATGAGATTATGTGACCCAAAAAGAAAACCTATTATATCCAAATTTGAAAATTAGAAAGTTTTACATATGAATTATTTTTTATTAGTATCTTCAGTAAAATCCCCAAGTGATCTCCATGCTCTTCTTTTATATTGTAATATTTAAGAATTATATTTATAAAGGCTACAAAAAACCGATATAGTTAACCAATAAAGATTATATTCATTAAATACGTAAAGATAATGGGGGAATTCATAAGACCAAATTGAATTACTATAAATTCATAATGTCCATAACTAAAATAGAAATTTTTCTTGGGTATGTATTCAATTTTTACCCTCAACTGATAATATCCAAATCAATGATCAATCATTGAAAAATATTTAACTCTTTGTAATTGATCAAATAATTCATCAATGCGTGGTAGGGGATACTTATTCTTATTAATTATCATTTCAAATTCCTAATAATCAATTAAAACTCACATTGATCCATAATTATTCTCAAAAAAATAATAGAATCACCCCAATGTGACACACTCATAAAAATAAATACCTTATGAAGATTTTCCAAGAGTTGCTTCATTAATTCCTACAACACAATCAAGGTCATTCTATATGGGGACTTTGAAATAGGTGAAGTATTAGGTATGATTTATATTGAAAAATCGACTTTATTATTCATTGGAATAATAAGAAAATCTTCTATAAAAACATTATAAAACTATAATAAAATAGTAATATCATTGATATTATGTTTCTCCCTAACAATTTGATATATATTCATTATTTTAATAGGAATCAATACCCATTCAATGGATATAATTTTCCTTATAAGTTCATTTTTAACCTTGGACAAATTGATAATCATAGGTTAGTATAGAATATAAAATGTGAATTTACTTATTTTAGAATCTTATATGTGATCTATATTGAGAGATCTAATAAATTCTCAAAATCACATATTATTCTACTAAAGGAAGAATAGTAATAATTCCACAGTTCACATTCTTAGAAACATTAAAATTTTATCCCCTTCACTAGAGTACAACATAAGTGTTACTTAATGATTGTGATCCATTTCAATGATTGAAATAACATTAAACCTTCCTTAGTCAATGCATTATCCCTTGTATTAGGTCATTAATTCAGATAATAATCAAGTTCCACATAATTAAGACATTGGATTAGAAATGGTAATTTAGGATGTACTTTATTCTGATCCATCAAAATCTTTATGTTTTATTAGAAATTATTCTCCCATGCCCATATTTTACACACATAAATCATCTTACTATTAATTTGATACATTTTCCTGAGTTCTTCTTCCAACATTATCAATATGTATACTACTAAATCATCTTTACTCCATTCTATTCATTAACTAAAATCTTATAGAAATCCATTTTTTATATTATTAGGTATTTATATAATCTCACCTAAGTTGAGTTTGTTAATCATATATCAAGATATATTTTTAGGAATAATAATAAGGATTTAAATTCCAAACTCCTACATTATTTAGTTTCTCATGAGGAAAATCATTTCATTTTCCATCTATAGCACCCTTGGTTTCAGGTACATGGCCCATTATTCATGTTTTTTTAGTCTATATAATATTCTGGTTGTGTTTTATGAGGTTTTAAGGGGTTTTGGTGTGTTTTTGAGGCATTTATGAAGGTTCATAGTTAGTAGAATTGTGAAAAATCTCCAGGAAACCATGCAAGGGAGGACAATAGTCACTGAGAAGGTGGATGATTGGTGCACGATTTTTTCCAAATTGTGTGAGTTCCTAGGGGAACCCATATTACATGAAATAGATGCAAAATAATTATTGGAGGAAAATTTTTCTAACTCTGTGATCGAACCATTTGAGGGGTGCCCATGAGAAAATAGCCCCACACGGTTGGCGCATGATTTTCCAAATTGTGTGGCCTAAATGTGTGGCGTATAGTTGGAAACCGAATTTTTTTATCTAATATAAATTAATTCCACTAACACTTTTTAATCCCTTATTATCTCAATATCACAAATTCCTTTTTCTTTCTAGGCTTGAGAGATGATACCCTTTGATTTGAATTTGATTCTTAGTCAAATCAAAGATTTTTGGAGACCCAGATTCATCAGTAAGTACCCATTCTTCATTGTTCTTCAAAAATCCATTATTCTCATCTCTATCTCTAAGAATCATAAATATAGTTTTTTATGGAAATATATATGTTATTTTATTTCAATAATGATAATATATATTGGATCTAGTTAAGGGTATTTGGTTTTTGA
Source organism: Viscum album (assembly GCA_963277665.1). Lineage (NCBI taxonomy): Eukaryota > Viridiplantae > Streptophyta > Magnoliopsida > Santalales > Viscaceae > Viscum > Viscum album. The sequence continues at coordinate 346,267,343 of OY728156.1, forward strand.
TCAGATCTAGAAATTTCAAACATCATTCCTCATTTTTTCCAAACATTGAGAGGTGGGTGGATTCTCTATCACTCCACTTAACTTAGAATGTGAAGGATTTTTTTTCTTTAAATGAATTAATTTAATTTTTTAGGAAATATATGAGTTATTTTTAAAGGAATAATTTTTTGGTTTATGACCTTGAAATTTTGGAATTTGAATAGTGTCATGGAAAATCATAATTGGAGTTAATTTTATTATTATGATTTTAAAATTATGGTTTGTTTTAACTCATGGAAATTTTTTATTAAAATTATTCAAAGATAGTTTAATTTTATGGTAAATGGAAATTTTTATGGGATTTGGAATACATGGTTGGTGTGAGTATGTTCATAAAAATAACCCTATGGGAGGGGCATGTTCTAATTATGAACCTGGTATTTTTCACCTTGTGATGACTTGGTGGATTAGTGAGAGACTGGTCATGAGTATGTAATTCTCAACTAAAAATTCATTGGTTCTATGTGTTTGTTTATGGAGACATGGTAATGGGTATGCTAAATTAATGAGAAATTTTTTAAAGTCTTTGTTGATTTTTTTTCATAAAACTTATTGTGACTTGATATAAACTATTTTAAACTAATACAAAACTATTTTATATAAATTATACTAATAGGTTTTTTTATATGGCATGATTTGGAAAGTATTTGGGGAAATCCTACTGAGTTTATACACACCCCCTTCTTGGGGACTACTTTTCATTTACATATGTCATCACTGATACATATGTAATGTCAATATATCTTAGTTATTAAGTGATGCCTCTTGATATTGCGGGCATCACATGTGGAGTTGGAAAATGGGTGTTGGTTGTGTGTTTATGGTTGATTCCATTAGGTAGTTTTGAGTTTTCTGGTATTTTGGTTCTATTAGAGCATGTTGTTCAGTTTTCACTTGTACTTTGATATGGTTTAATGTTTTTATTATTTCATGTGGTATTTTGTATTCATAAAACATATAGAGGATTGGGTGTTTATTCTTCCAATTGTATGGGTGTTTTATTTTTAATGTGAAAATAATCCCCCAAATGTTAATGAGGCCCTTAGAATTTATTACCATCCTTTGGTGTCTTGGGGATGTCACCTAAGGAATAATATCTCCATCAAATCTTCCCAATCCAATGAGGAGTGGCAGTATGTTACAAATGATATTAGTCTTGGTTGGTTCATCTATATTTTTGGGACAAATGGTATCATTCTTGGTTGATACATCTATCTTTTTGGGAAAATAGTATTATCTTGTCCAATCCTTTACTTGGAAATTGTATCAGTCTATATTTGGGATAGTATCCAGGATATATGATCCTCCAAACTTGAAATGTATAGTATAAAAAGACATAGATAAAATTTTTATACTGAACTTCAATTTACTAGGGTGTTTGGGTATATAAATATTTTTAAGAAACTTCTAGGAAACTTTTCACCTCATTATCATGGGTTTAGCTGATAAGAGTTTAATAGCATGCACTGATAGCAATACTCCCCAATAAGACTATATTGATCATATTAATTTTATGATTTATGATTTGTTTTTGAAAATGTCTACAAAAAATTAATTTTTAAAGGAATGACTATGATTTATGTTTATATGGTAATTTGGAATTTATAAGACTTCAATTTTAGGTGATTAAGACTACATGGAGTATCTTTTGGTTATAGTGAATTCCAATGGGTAGGAAGCATAGGAATAAACTAGAGGAGGCTTCTAAAAATGTGGTTTCACCTGAGCTATAGTTAAACCAACAACTGATTCAAAGTATTGTCCTGAATTTTCATGACATAAATAGGGGAAATCGGAATTATGTGACTTGAAATGCTGACCATCCGGTTTAGTTATAAAAGAAGATCCCACCCACCTTTAGGGGGGGGATTCTAAGATATAAAATGTATAATTATGGTTCAATAGTATTAAATAAGTCATTGATTTCCTTAGGACACTTGAGTAGTTGAAAGTAAAGTTGGCAACATATATTCTAGAGAATATATCCCACAAATGGATGAATTTTGTTGTTCAGTCTAAATTTTTACTAGTCAAGACAAGGGGATATTTTGAGGAATTATTTAACAAAAAAATATGTTCTCATACCTTTTATATTTCTAGAATAATGGATTTATTCAATTTTATGTAGTATAATCTCTTGATAAAATAGTATGTGTCTAAATTCAGGAATTTATTCCAATTTTCCCCAGAAGTTACTACATGTTTTTCCTTGAAGAAATGTATTTTTGTGTCAGGATAATGACTATATATTCACTCAAATATTTTTATTATTTATATTTAAAAAAAATACAGAGATGGTCAATAGAGGTATGGGGTCATAAAGGGATATATCAAGAAATACGGTTAGAGGAAGCATGTTTTTTCCTGTGGGAATAGGTGGGACCTCTAATTTTAGGAATAACATAAAGAGGGACACCTAAATCAAGAGTGGCAGGATATCTCAGAATCAAACCATGGGATTAGTAAATATTCATCCTCAACTAAAGGGTAAGATGGGATGTTTTCATTATTTTTCTTTTTAGAATATATAATAGGATTTTACAACACCATCTAGAGATTGTCAAAATTTTAATCAGATGTGAAATAATTAGTAAATTGTCTCAATTCTCCAAGGTTTGGTTCTTGAGACACATCTCACATTTGAAAAACATAATATGATTAAAAAATATGAGCTCATTAGAAAAACTATTATCATCAGAATTGGGGGATCCAAGGTGATTCTATGAACATAATGACTCCTAAACCTATGCAATCTCGATAGGGTAAAAAACATAAAACTATAGTGAGTAGGAAATTATATTTATCTATTAATGTGATCATGTATGATCAATCGGGTCCATTGATTAGTAGAGGTATGATTGTTTTGAATTATATCCTTATGAAATATTTTTTGATACCATCACATCCCACTCATTTATTTCTTATCTCTTTGTTAATCATATGGTTTTTTATGCTGAGATGATTCCTTCTACATTGAAAAAAACTCCTCCTGTCCAAAGAGAGTATAAATCCTTTATGTGTAAATATTTTTCAATAACTATGAATGGGACTTAACTATTTTGGGAAATTTCTGTGCTTGAGATGTATTTTTATGACTTATTTTTTATTATGGATTGGATAACAACATTCAAGGTCCACATTGAATATTATTCCTGAAAGGTTAGTTTCACATATCTAGATGGCATCGAGCATATCATTAGACAATATTAAAATGTAATGTCTAGTAAAATGGGGCTTTTAGAACTAGTGGTTAGAACTATCTTGTATCCTCTAACTCTACTGACATTGGAAACTATAGATGATATTAGAAATAGAGATTTTCTAACTATCATTGACCAATATATTGATGCTTTTCAAGATATTTTTTAGGGTTTCCACTCAAAATACAAGTGGAGTTTATGATTAATATCCTACCTAGGATCAGTCATATTTCACTTCTATCTTATCAAATGGCACCAAAACAATTGATGGAGTTGAAATATTAGTTTTAAGAGTTAGAAATAAAATGGTTCATTTGATATATCACATATCTGTGGGTAGCACTGATTATTTTTTTGAAAAAGGTGGATGGAACATATAATATTTTTGTGTATTATCTTAAGCTTAACAAAGTTACTATAAAGAATCATTATCATCTACCTAGAACGATTACTTGTTTGATCAATTTAGGGAAACCAAGTGGTTATCTAAAAATTACTTATTTTCAATATATTTCCAACTATGATTTAAAAAAGAGGATATTCTAAAAAAACTAAATTAGATATGGCTATTAAAAATACGTGTTTATAACTTTTGGTCTTACGAATTCACCGGCTTTATTTATCAAATTGATGAATATGATTTTTCAAATTAACCTCGATTACTTTATGGTGGTGTTTCTTGATGATATTTTGGTATATTCCAGGAAAAAAATAGGTCATTAGGAACACTTAACTATATTTTTTTCTATTTTTTGGAACATCTCCTTGATTCTAAGTTATCAAAGTATAATTTATGGATACGAGTGGTATGTTTCAAGGACCATATTTTTCTATAAAATGAGTTTTTATAGTTCCTAAAAATATAGAAATTTTTATCTCTAGAAAAACCCTGAATAATGGCTTTGAGATATATAGATTCCCTGTCTTAGTGAGATACTATAGACGTTTTTTGTTTTATTTTTCTTTTTTAATCTCATAAATGAATGATTTGATAAGGAAAGATATTCCTTTCCAATGGAATGATGAATTACTAAAATAGATTCAATAACTTAAGGTGAGATTAAAATCAGAACCTATCCCTCAATTTCATACTTCTGGATAGGGATATGTAGTCTATTGTGAAGAATCAGAATCCGGGTTGGGATGTCCTCTCATGTAGATATATCATGTTATGGATTATGGCTCACAGTAGTTGTGGATGCATGATAAAAACTACCTAACACAAGATTTTGAATTTATTTATGTATTACATTCTTTTAAGACTTTTATCATTATCTTTTTAGTGAAAAATTTATGGTTTTTATGGATCATAATATTTTGAACCACATTTTTCACAAAGGTATTTGAATTTGAGGAAAATAAGATGGATAGAGTATATGTAGATATTTAAATTCAACATAATGAATACACAAAGGAAATGTAATTTTTTAGCAGATTCATTAAGTATAAATTCATATGAAAACTTCGATAAATAGGATATAGATCAATGGAATGTTATTTTAGTCATATATAATATGTATATAGATTATGTAGAACAAGGTAATGTTGTAGTTTTCTTTTTATTTTTGGTTATTCATGATTTGGTTGACCAAGTTAGAAATGATCAAACATATTAACCTGAATGTGTTACTTTGTGATCAAAACTAAATTATGGGGACCATTGCGGGATATAATCTATATGGGAGTTTAGTGTTATGGTTTCTTGATCATATGTTCATACCATTGAATTATTATTAACAACTTATTTATGTCCACCACCATTAGAGATGGGTTGTCCATCCTAGAATATAGAAAATGTATAAAACATTTAAGGTATAGTTTTTTTTGAGTTTGAATAAAAATAAAAATAGTGGATCATGTCCCGAGAATCCTTTCCTATCAGTAGATCAAGGTATAGAATCGAGGATTAGCTGGTATGTTGAAGTCTTTACTAATACCTATGTCAAAATGGGAGAAAATAGTTATGGATTTTTTAATAGATCTACCATGTATGGTTAGGAAATACTATGTCATATGGTTAATAGTGGATCAATTCACAAAATCAGATCACTTAATCAAAATTCATGAAAATAATATGCTCGAAGACTTGTAAAAAATCTATATTCAGGAAATTTTAATGATGCACAACATTCCAGTGTTGATTTTATCTAACAAAGTACCCAGTTTATGTATTGTTTTTGGATGTCCTTGTAGTAATACCTTGGAACTTAGTTTACTTTGATCACTTATTATTATCCCTAAATAGATGGACAATATAAAAGGACCACTCAAATATTCTAGGAATGTATTAAATATTTTTTATGGATTTTAGTGCTTGATGGGAGTAACACATATCATTAGTGAAGTTATAATATAATAATAGTTATTGGGTATTGATACATAATTATCCTTTTGAAGTATTTTATGACCATCCTTGTCATTCTCCACTTTTTCTGGGTAAAAATAGGGGATATATCACTAATTTCACCCAACATATTTCAAGAGACAATAGTGAAGATTAAGATGATCAGAAAGAGGATGGAGATAGCCTGGGGTTGTCAAAAATCATATGTGGATCATCGTAAGAGACCTTTTTTATTTGAGGTGGGTGATCATGTCTTCTTTAGAATCCATCTGAGACTTTTGAATCATCATTTTGGTAACTAGGGAAATTTTTCCCCATTGTATATAGGCCCTTTCCAGAAACCTTAATGAATTGGTGAGGAGGCATATTGGTTGTACTTTCCACATAGGTTCAGTTTAGTACACAATTATTTTTATGTATCTCAGTTATGGAAGAACAACTTGATCCTATCCATGTGATTGGATGGGATCACATTGATTGAGATACAAATTATATGTTTATTCATATGACAGTATGGATTTTGGATAACTAAGATATGATCTTTCATGAAAAAATAATCATTCTCATATGTGTTTTATGAAAACATGGTTAGATTCAATAAGAAATGTGGAAGAGTTAAAAATAAAATTTGGGGCAGTGGTTTGAACACTTTTATGTAAATACCTATTTTATACTTTATGGGGATGGAAAGACCAATGTTGGGGAGAATATATAACCCTAGGTTTCATGTATATGAACCTTTATTTATATATTTTGAGTTTATATAATGTTAGAGTTATTATTTGAGAGGTTACGAGGGGTTTTGGCATGTTTTTTATGAATTTATAGAGGTGTACGGTTTTTACATAGTTAGTAGAAATTGTGAACCATCTATAATAAGACATTCAAGGGAGAAAATTAGTCATTAGGAAGGAGCATGATTGGTATATGGTTAGTATAAAAAGTGTGAGTACTTGGGGTAAACTATGAAATAGATGTAACATTTTAGTAGGCACATGGTTTCTCTAGCCATGTGATATAACCATGCATGGGGTGTCCTTGAGATAGCATCAATGAATAATTGGAACACAGTTAGCCAAACCATATAGTCTAACTTGAAGCGTAAAATTGGCACATAGAAATACATGGATCTAATCCTAATTGATTCCTCTATCCTCTATTAATCCCTTATTCTCTCAATATCCAAAATTCCTTTGTCTCCCTAGGCTTGATATACAATTACCTTTAATTCAAAGACAATTCTAGGTGAATCATAGTGTGTTGGAGACACTAATTCTATGGTAAGTACCTTTTCATCATTGTTCTTCCTAGATCCATTATCATACTCTATCTCTGAATCATAGTTCTGGTATTTTATAAATAGGTATATGTTTTTTTCTTTCAATATTTATATGATATATTAAATATAATGAGGGGATCATGATTTTTGTTCAGATCTTGAATTTTCAAGTATTTTTCCTTGTTCTCTCCAACCTTTGAGTGGTAGGTGGCTTCTCTTTCACTCCACATGACTTAGAACATGATGGATAAGCTTTATTTAAATTAATTTAATGAAATTGTTATAAAATCCATGTGTGACTCTTAATGGAACCACTTTTGGGTTATGGATTGAAAATTGTGTAATTTTTATGGTTTCTTGGGAATTAATATTTGGTGTTAATTTTAAAATTATGATTTTAAAATGATGGTTTTTTATGCATGGAAAAAATTTATTGAAATAATTTAAATAAAGGATGGTTTTGTGTGAAATAAAATTTGTAATTAATGGTTTGTGTGAGTGAATTCATAGACAAAGCCCTATGGAAGGGGCATATTCCATTGGAGAACCTTGTATTAATCACCTTTTCACGACTTGGTGGATCAATGAGATAAAACTCATGGGTATGGAACTATCACATGGGCATCCATTGGGTGTGTGTTTGTGTTTGGAGACATGGTAATGGGTATTCTAAATTAATGATAAATTTTTGAAAGTCTTTTTTATTGTTTTTTAGGGATCCACTTGTGAATTTATATAAACTATTTTAAACTGATTTTAATCTATTTATTTAAATTGTGCTAATAAGTTTTATCATAGTGGTATGAGTTGGGAATTAATTGTTGAAATTATACTGAGTTTAGACTCACCACATTATTGGGAATTATTATAAATTTTTAGATGTCATATATTGATACATAGGTAAAGGAAATGTACTTTACCTCTAGATTGATTCCTTATGATACTATGGGCATGGAATGTGGAGTTGGAGCATAGAGTGAGTTGGGTGTTGCTGGTTGATGTCATTGGAGTTTTTTACATTTTTTTTGTATTTTGGTTCTCTTCAAGTATGTATTTTAATTTATTCTTGTAATATTATATAGTTTTCGTTATGTTTTGAGTTGTATTTTGTATTCATGCATTATGTATTGGATTTGATGTTTATTGTTTTATTTGTCTAGGTGATTCATTTTTAAAGGGAAGATCATCCCCCAAATGTTCATAAGAACCTTAGTATTTTTTGAAAACCTTTGATGTCTTAGGGATGTCACCTAATTCTTATTAGAACAACCAACTATTAAAAATACATTGTTGATGGGGAGTATATTACACCATCACATTCAGCACGAAGATTATTTCCTCTAGTTCCAACCATTCGATGAAACCAAAAAAATTGGTTGAGTAGTAATAATAATTGTGGAAAATCATATAATCATGAAAATATTTTATATAATGTATAAATATTTTATCCCTTGATTTCAATATATGTAACATCATGTTTAAACTTGGTTATCCATGTGTAATATCTAATCAAATCCTTTATAATGGCACATATTTAAAATTTAAAATAACCTACGCATGTCCCCTAATAGTGTAAACCATGTGCACAATAATGTCTCATTCACCATGAACCAAAATGATGGTCAATATATACTTGACTAACTATTTTCAAGGTTATTACCCCGATATGAATCTATATCAAAACCACTTCCACTTTTAAGATCAAGATAGTGATGTATTTCTATGAAAAAAACATAATTTTTTACCTTACATATAATGACCCGACCTATCGGGGCCTTCCTGGATGGAGGAAAGTCGAGTATCCACAACCATAATCCTGCCTCCAATAGGCTATGGATTTAGGCAAGCACCGAGAAGGTATACTATAAATTGGATCCCTTATCCTTAGTATCTTTATGCATACACACAACTATCTATATGAAATAGTGTATAGGGATAATATAAATATTGTAACATCTATAGTAAATCCATGAATGGAATAACCTTTAGGTAATACATCAATGTATGGAAGAAAACCCTAAATCATAAAAGGGGATAATAAACACCCAACTAGAAATGAATTCCCAACCTTATAACAACTAGAATAAAGGAAAACTGAGTGAACCCGACTCTTGATCTGCAAGTTCAACCACCGTATGTGGTCAATGCACTCAAGTATCACTAATATCCAAATATGTAACTTCTAAACTATATATTTTATACATCATACATGAAACATATGGTAAAATATCTGGTAGTGGTGAGAATATACATACCTAGTACTATTCCCTAAAAACACAAAGGGAGCAAGATAAAGATACAAAAATGGTCCTCTCAACCAATAGTACGAGGGAAATGAAAACCATCATCAATAGATAATATAAAAAAGAAATACATATGAGATATAAAAGGGATATGTGTCTCATATCCTAGACTAGGATTATGAGTCTACCTACAACTCCAAAGGTCCATCACTGATTCCCGATATCTCGCGTGTCTATTTGAGAAATCCAAGTGGAGGATCCATACCTCACCACTACTCCATAGCTAGAGGAGGCACAACCTTCAATAAAGGACCCGTTATTTAGTAAGATAAGGGAGTTGAAAATAGGACTTGTTCCCTAATGTGATAGGGTTATAACTAAGTGAATAGACGACTCAAGCTCTAGTGCTATAGGGGGTGACACTCCAATGGTAGATCACCCTCACCCTAGTCCATCAAGGGGTGCTACATAGTGAATGGTGGACCCACACCCTGGGTTGTTATGGGGTGACACCCAATGAATGGATAACCCACTCTATTTTATAATAGTTTTTCCACTCAATATATAGTGAGGAATATGGGGGACATGATCCCAATTCTGATAAGGGGTTTCCAACCTCACCATCTCTCAGATGATCCCACTCGATCACCATTATCTTTCAAGAATCACTTGAAGAAGTGTCACACTTCCAAAATCTCATGTCATATCTAGAAATAAACTAAAAAATATACCATCACATTCTACAAAAAAAAATTCATAGGATAGTCTACTCATGGTCCAATATCCAAGTCAATAAGAAAGAGATACACACGGTGGAAGTTCTCGATACACTTACATGATGTGTACTATGGGTCAAATGGCCTATGACCCCACCCAAAATACTAGTTTTTTATTCACATACACATGTATTGGATATCCATATAGTACTAAATGGTGTGTAATGGTACTACATGATGAATATTGAAAAACTGGATCTTGGTCATGTGCTCTTGGGAATGCTCAGGCACTCAGTCATGCCTTTGTACCTATGGGTTCACCCAAGTACACCTAGAGTACATGGAGTGTCATGCCACATGCCCCCCCAAGTTTTATGATCTATCAAACATCTTGTCCACCCCAGGTGGGGTCACATGACATTTGGATCCTAGCCACATGGTATGTTATCCTTATCTTCCCTAAAACACTATCCACCCCAACTAGGGGACTACACAACATGTGTTCCCAGATTACATGCTATATAGTAAAGTATTACCATAAACCATATGAAATTATTCACATGTCATCATATCACAACCATATTCACTATTTTCACCATAAATAACAATGAGGAACATAGATCTAGGGTCAAATATTCCTAATATGTCATTGGTGGATAGAATTTTAGCCACCCGAACTCTATATAACTTCTTCCCATCATCACTGCAATCATATAATCTCCTATCCAGATACTAGATCCATGGAGGCCTCACCCGTAACTCACAACTCATCCTGATCAGTCCTCAAATCTCCAATCTATTCAACATTTATGAAACTTACATAAATCTAGGGGTTCAATTGTGCTCGAACCCACCTTGGAAATTTCGAACCATAACCTCATGGGAAAACTGTGAATAATGAGATGACAAGAGGGGGAAAACATAATTGTTGTGAATCCATTATTTTCCAAGTGTTCTTGGACAAAAATCACATAATCAGTTTTTTCAGGGTGATAACAGGTGAAATGGATAATTTATATTGGGTAAATATAACCAATAAATTGCATGGGTCATGAAAAGAAAAAATAAATCACATATTAAGGAAGGAAGTTAAGGATCAATGCTAAATATTTTCATAAATAGAGAGGAATCCAAAAATAATGATCCCAATCTCAATTTAGGATTTATCATTTATGAGGTACCTTTTTTTCCAATAACGAATAAGACCCACTACATTCACTACTTCTCGATCCACCATGATCCAATCACATTTCATCCTCTGATATGATCCACCAATGAAGAATGCCTAATAATCCTCTCAAATCCTCCTAGGGTTATGAGGATAACCCCATAAATTTTGTATAATTGGGTACTTATAGATTATTTTATTTAGGTCATTTAATATAAAATAAATAAATAACTTGTTTATCTTAATTAAATTCACCCACCAATAGGTTATTTTTTTAGAACATCAAATGCAGACCAATATTAGGTCACACCAAGGGTAAACCCAGAATTCTGAAATCAACCATGGTATAAAATTTTCCATCTAGGGTATTAAGAAATTTGAAAACCAAGAAACACTTAGATGATGTGTGTATGTACATTAAAATAAATTAATATTTTTAATATATTAATTTCGGGGTCCTGAGACACCTAAATACCCAGCCGGTATTGAGGATAAATCCATATATATATATATATATATTCAAAGTAAAAATACAATAAAATAAGAGTTATTATATTATCTCATCCTATATGTATTTCCCCCCAAAAAAACAAGATAAAAAATTATGGGGGTACCAATCCCACATCTAGATCTCATACTCCTAGGAGCTCTCCTACCCACTCATGTGCTACTAAATCACATAGACCAAAGGTATAAGGACCCGACCTTGAGCATTACATAATATTGAATTAAATTAATAATTCACATTGAGGATCTTTTCATGTTTATAGTTTTAGAGAATTAGGCCATAACTATTACATTACATATAAAAAATTACAAGGTATACACTTCTACTCAGTTTCCATTTTTTTTCATAAAATAAAAACTCTTTGAAAAAAAGAGTCATGTCTAGTCCCATTTTTTAGATAGAATGACTTTTCCTTGATCCCATCCTTGACCCTATTCATCTTTAGGTCTTGTGAAAAACATTTCAAAACAAGGGATGAGCATAAAAATCTCATTAAGGGTTATAAACCAAAGAAACTAACATTAGTTCATCATTGCATACATAACATAAGCTATTTAACACACCTCATGAAATCATAATATTTATGAATAACATATAGAAAGAATAAATAATAAAGGTAACATGTGGCATCCATATCATACTTACATTGTAGCTATCATAGCTACACAGAGAGTTACATTTGGAATACCCATCACAGTATATTCCCTAAATCTCTTAGGAGAAACATTCACATTTACCTCTGTCACATTACCCAATGCATTGGAGAGATATCTCAAGCTCACCCACCCTAGGTTTATCATGGAACCACCTGTATACATAACAATTCACAAGAACCATAACATATTCATAACACATAAAACAATCTTAAAGGAAATATAACAATTCCACATTTCAATCACAATATATCATTTAAATATATTGACATAAAAAATCCACTATAAAAAAAATTTTCAATACCAAAATACGTAAAAGAGTATTTGGTATTTATTTTCCTTTTAAAACATTATGGCTTGTTAAGGAATCCAAATATCAAATAATACTCACGACGGCGGAAAGTTCATTGTCACGGCTTACATTAAAATGAAACATTACTTTTTTTTTGTTTAGTAAAACGCTTCGTAGAAAAATATTCCATTTGAATGAAATAAAAATTAAAAGGTGTTTATACATAGTATAAAAGAAATTTGTATATTAAAATAAAATATGCCTTAATAAAAGGAGATTGAGACGAAGTCCCTTACCTCATGCCCGAATTGACCCATTCATTCTTTAATCTCTTGAATAATAAACTAAAGTTAATTTATACTTGCTTAAGTACCCTTTTCAAGTTAATTATTCCTTTTATATCACTTATTACCATGTTATAAACATTATGTAATCATTTAAGTTAATAATGGTCATTTTTTTGATATTTGGTACTTGAGTCAAAAATGGACTTCTTATAATTACAGGTTGTTCACGTGGTCACAATTTTATTATATACAAAAATGTATTCATGATTTATATATAATATATATCATATATATCCAGTATATACATGTATTTATAATATTAAATAACATTTGGAGCTAAGAAATGAAATGCACCATTCATGGAGACGGTAAGCCATACGTACGCATGAATGCTACTTTCATTTGTATTTATTATTTTAATGGAATTAAAACATAATGATACATAGGAATATTATAATTCCAGTATAATATCATATATAATATCATTAAATCTATCCTTTATATGTCCCACAAATGTTATAAACGTGTCATACCACTTTGAGGGGGCGGTAGTCCGCACTTCCTCAAATGAAATTATCACATTTATCCATAATAGAAACAATAAAGACATGCTATAAATGGAAAATACAGAAGCATAAAGAAAACATAAACATAATATATATCATATATAAATATAGTTCCATAATAATGGCCACCATGATAGGCAGTAGGATATAATTGAACAATCATCGTTTCACGAGGCGTTACTTTTCCATCCACAAAAACAGTATGTTCTTGACCCATTAGATGGAGGTGTGTGTAAGTGTAGTTATAATAATTCTCATAACAACATCCTAGTATATTTAGGATACTGGTGTTTTTATAAAAAAATTAATAAAAAGAGTTTAGGGTGTTGGAGAAGTAAAATAATACAAAAGAACATAAGAGAAGACGATACCTTTAAATTGGGTAACTCTCTTTGGTTTGAACCAAAATGACTTCTTGAAGTGCATTCTACCTAAGGTAAGGCATCTAAGAGGAGTAGAGTGTTGTAGGGAGATTAATTGGGTATATTTTGGACGATATAAGGGGCTTTAGAGGTGCGATTAATGGGTTAGAAGTGATGTCCTTTTATAAGGGGGAGTAGGGGATTTTTAGGAATGTTTAAAAATATTATTTTATTATATAATTATTTTCAGTTTATAAAGGTCCAAAACTTATTAAAGTCGAAGATAATATGACTAATGGTCGATATAAAATTATCCAATAATAATTGGATAGGTTTTGGATATTATTTGAATCTTTATAATATCATTTATTTAAATCATTTATTAATGAGGTAAACAATGCATCATTATTGTGTCATAAATAATTTTATTTATTTGATGTCTAAAAATTATAAAAAAATACCGCGATATAGGAAATATTTTTAGATTTACAATGAATATTTATAGTAAAAAATATAACATATATAATCCCTTGTAAGAATTGATTTACTAAAAGATATTTGTTTATGTCATTTTTGTCTTTACTTTAAGTTAATTAAAATAAGGTGTCATTATCACTCTTAAGTGGCTCCATGGGGTCCCAAATTCGACCCAAGTATGTACGTGGTCAGATATTTATCAAAAAATAATATTAGGATACATGTTAGGGTAAATTTATATTATTATAATAATATTTGTTTACCATTATTTACCATATTTACCCTTTAACCATGTTAAATAAATTTTTTACTGTATTGAATATTTAAAATGTCTAAAAATAAAAGTTACCTATTTACACAATTTAGACCTATTGATTCTAAATATGGAATTCATTTTAATAAATTCAAAACACAGAATTAGAAGAAATTAATTTAAAATTAATTCCCACTGTCAAAACAAAAAGCGTTTTTTTTAAGAAATAATAACTATCAAAAGATCGACACTTGTTTTTGTCAAATTTCAAAGTAAAATTACATAAAATTACGAAAATTGGATTAAATAGTAAAAATATAATATAATTACACTTTAAGAAAAATTAAAAAGATAATCTAACCATATAAATAAAATAGATTAAAAGGAAGTTTTGTATTAAAATATAGTATTTTCCACTATTCATTAAAAATTGAATTTTATCAGAAAAGTAGTAAAATTTTACCCAAATTGAATTTTGATGTCCTGATTCTGAAGAAGAATTTTATTTTGTAAAAAATATCATATAAAAGTGACCAAAACTATATTTAAAGAGGTTTCACCATCAAAAGGCAATAAATCAACCTTTTAAAGTAAATTATGATTAAAATTAGATTCATTCACATTTTAAACCTCTAAATTTTATTGGATAAATGTAATAACATTTAAAAAACATGTATAATAATATTTTAGTTAGTTCTGTTCATTCATACCAATACAATGGCTAGGCATTAACAACTATTTAAAATAATAATATTATATTATTATTGTGTGACGTAAGATTTCAAAGAAATCCATTGTTGCGTATCAGGTACGCCATCAAACATAGTGTCCCATTTAAAGTAAAATTAATATTTATTTAAAAAATATTAATAAATATAGAAAATGTCTTATTCTTTATTTACCTAGGATGTTACAAAAGGAATGGTACTTCCTCAAAGGATCCACTCTAACCGTTCCTTGATCTCTACTGGGTACCCTGTGAAGGTGGATTCCTTCTCAATCTCTAGATCCCCCCAATAAATAACATGCATAGGTTCATTCATGTATCTCCTCATTTGTGATACATAGAGGATGGCATGTACCTAGTCCAACTTTGAGGGAAATGATAGGATAAAGAAACCTCTCCAGTCCTCTATAGAATCTCAAAATACCCGATGAACCTCAATGATAAATTTTATCACCAGCCAAACCTCTTCAATACTCATTGTTAAGATACTATTGGAAAAAAAATCATATCCCTGATCAAACTCCAAATTCCCACCACATCAATTTATATAAGATTTCTCCCTGCTTTGGGCTATCCTCATATTCTCATGGACCACCTGAACCTTCTTTGTTGTCTCATGCATCATATCTAGTACAACTAGAGATGTATCTCCAGTATTAGTACAACATAAGGGTGACATGATAGGCCAGTCATAAAGGGACTCAAATGTTCCATTCCAATAATATAGTGATATATGCTATTATAAGAAACATGTACTAATGGAAAGCGATCCTTCCAGCTCCAAATGAAGTATAACACATAGACTCTCATCATAACCTCTAACACTAGGATAGTTCTATCAGTATTCCCATATGTATGGGGTGAACCATTTTACTCATCCTAAAATGGGTCTTAAGGGCCTTTTGAAATCCTCTAAAAAACTATTGTGTAAACCATGAGTCATGGTTAGAGACAATCATTGAGGATACAACAATGAGTCAGATGATCTCTCTCATGTACAAATACCCCAAATTATCCACTCAACTATACTTCCTAACAAAGAAGAAGTTCCCCAACTTGGTAATTCACCCAACCATCACCCATATGGCATTATGGTTCTAACTGTACATGTAAACCTGTATAACAACCCTTCTCTTTATTACACGTATGAAATTGATTTATTACATAAACAAGCACTTAATACAACTTAGAATATCGATAGGTCAAGTGACTTTGTGGATTAAGAACCTTACATAAAATATAAAACATGAAATAAAACATTTTTATTGAAAACTTCTTTTATATGACCACATCATTCCATCGTACTTAGCATTTAATGGGATAACCTGAGCACATACATAAGAAAATGGTGAGATATAGAGCCTTGTAAGAGATTAAATAAGGAATAACATGAAGAATACAATAAATTTTAGGAAATAGACACATCAATAGAGCATAAGGGAAACATGAACATAAAGGCATGACATAACATGATTATCATAACATGGAAATGTGGAAACAACTTAAAAAACTGCATCATTAACATAAAGGAATCAGGGAAACCCCTATCCCAAAATGGTGGAAAAAAGACCTATAAAGGAATCAGGTAAGACCATATCCCAATAAGACGTATCATGATACTAAACATTACCCAATTCATTGGATCTCTATTAGTGTGCACCCTTCATAATCATTTCAATCTCATGCATAAGTGTGCCACATAGATCATATAACATGAATTCATTCAAAATCATCATTTATTCCATAATAAAGGAATGTAGAATTAATACATGTAAGTCACCATTCAATAAGTATGTGAACATAAAGGTGAATACCCTTTATAGATGAATGAGTATGTTATTAATGACATGATGATTTTGGCATGGAAAATCGCAGTGCAATTTAACAGCATAATTGCATCATTTAGAAATTCATAAAATGGGTTGATGAGAGAGAAAGGGGTCTATCATAATTTATATATGGAAGGAAAATAATGGGATAATGGAAAATAATATACCAACATGTGAAATGAAATTTATATGCATAATATAAAATAAATTCTTGAATAGAAATGAGAGAGAGAAATCACTTACGGAATTTCGGTATAGTAACAGGTGGGTTTAAAGGATCATAGGGGGGATTAATGGGATTGAAAGGAAGATCTAATCATGTATAAACCAAATGGAAAATAATTAGGTATTGAATAAAATATCCCAAGTCAATAAAATGGAAGTTAATATGCATTACATAAAATAGGTTATTGAAGAAAAAGGAGAGAGGGAGATCCATTACAAAATTTTGGCATGGTAACAGGTGTACATAAAGGATAATAGGAGTGATAAATGAGAGTTTAAGGGGATATAAAAATTTATACATCAAATGGACAGAAATGGAGACATTTAATAACATTTCCCAACATAAGAATGAAGGAAATTAAAATACATAACATTAAAGGAATGCTTGATAAAGAAGGAGGGTGGAAGATTCCTTACTTGGATGTGTGACTCCAAAGGATTGAGAGAGGCTTATTGGGAGCTTAGATGAACCTTTGGAGGACTCTAGGGAGTAGGGATGTAGAGGGTGGTTGATATTAAAAGATATTTAGTGAATATTAATGGGTTCTTGGGTGGGTTTATATAGGAAAGTTGGTAGAATTCTTTATTATTTTGGTTTTGGAATCTACACACTAAAATATTCAAAACCACAAGACATACCATGATTTTTACCCATGGTTTCTGGAAAAGTGGAGTGTTTTAAATTATTTTATAAGTAAATGGACTGATGATATTAAAATATTTCCCTTTATTATGTGGATGTGAGTCATACTTTCAAGGAAATTATTTTAAAATCTTAAAATATATTATATGTCTTGAATAATTCACAAAGGATTTATAAAATAAGAAAAATAAACCAAAAATTAAATTATTTTAAAGGAAAAATATGTATTTGGATGAATATTCCTTTTATATATTTTTATTACATCACTATTGGGTCATTATTATGTCATAAAACACATTATATATTTATATGGTATTTAATTTTTACCCAAAAAATTGACTGCCTTGGAAAATTATGAAAAATTAATCATTGGATAAATTAGATTTCCTAATTACAAAAATAATATTTATTTTATATAAATAATTTTCTAAATATTTTTAATTTTTAATTTTAAAATAAAAGCTAACATTTATTGAAAATTGACGGGTATTGCCAAAAAATGGTTTTCAAACCTTAATAAAAATTAAAATTGAATTCATAAAAATTATATGATTATTTATATTTAATAAAATTAATTTAATAATGATATTTTATTAAAATATTATTTAATTCAAAAATCCTTTAATTCTTCAATATATATTTCTTAATTAAATTTTAATATTAACTAAAAATATTATTTGTGCTTTAAAAATCATTTGCAAAGTAAAAATAATAAAATGAAAGTATATTCATTATTCTATAAAAAAATAATTCACATAATCATAATGATAGGGTCTTATTACATATCCCTTTATTACACCAGAATATGCCCTAATAGTAAGGTGTGCAATGATGAAGCTTTCATGGGGTCGTTCGATGAACATGGTTTGGGTTGTGATCGCGATGAGTTGGAACTTCTCCCATTAATGTTTTTTACTTGTGCTTAAGTTTTTAGATTTTGGCTTGGTCTTGGTCTAGAGAAAAGCCCAAAAATTCTAGATCCCTTAGAATATTTGATAAATGGGCTTCATAGGGTATGATCTAACTAGCTGAGCCCATCACTTCCTTTTTCTATGTCAAAAGGATTTATCAAAATTCTATATTTATACTAATCATGTGATCATTGTTCAATGACCATATTATCAATGTAAAGGATACTAAATAGTCATTTAAATACAATTGGATATAATAAAACAAAAGGAGTGAATATGTTTTCTATATCCATAAGACATTTAATTAAAATAAATGAAATTTTATTCATTAATGTCTGGGTCGTTACAACCTTCCCCCCTTAAGAAATTTCTCCCTTGAAATTTCCTTTTCTCGCACTAAAACATATGAGGGTAACTATACCTCATCACTTCCTCTGGTTCCCATGTTGCCTATTAAAACTTGTAGTTTCTCCACAACACTTTGATGTGGGGAATTGTCTTATTTCGTATAAATTTTTCTCTATAATAAAAGATCTTTACTGTATTTTATTCAAATGAGATCTCATTCTCCAATGGTACTGTAAAGACTCGGAAATTTCAAGGAATTTTTTTTCTTAAATTCTTTGGAATTTTACGAGTTCGCAGTTTCTGACGGCGCCTGATTCCGAGGCCCGGTGTGCCTGGAATCAATTTTTGAAGTTTGTTCGGGTATGTTCAATAAACGTACGTGCAGGTTTTTCTATCTTTTGAACCGGTGATCGGAATTGAAAACCGAGGGCACCGATGAACTCGCAGCGCCGATATTCACTTAAGGGGACCTTTACCGCAGTTGCGTTTTATGCGGGTTGAAATTTATATTTTGAGGAATTCATACTAAATTAATAAAATTGTTGGTACACAATTTTATTCATATTTGGTAGTTATATCCTACAAGGGGAAGTTATAGGTGGGGCCCACACCCACATAACCTCCCATGAGAGGATAATATGAGTTGGGGCCCACAAGAACCCCTAACCTTTCATTTTCCCTTAACTCCCCATTAACACCCCTTTAATTAATTTGACAACTCCCCCTTAATTAATGTGATCTCTTCACCTCCCTCTCTCCCATTAATTTTTTTCCAACATTTTTAAATTAATGAATTGAACTCTTCAATTAATTAATTAAAGTGTTTGAATTTTGAATTCATGTGTGAATAAAATAATAGCCTTAGCTATTATTTTTATTTTGCATACATTGTGTTGGGAGAGCTTTGAGAAAAATCTAGAGAAATAGAAGAACATCGTTCTTCTCTCAATGAAGAATATCACCAACAAAGAACGCGAAGTCACCAACGACGCTTCTTCTTCGGGCGCACTCCGACATCAACGGAATCGACTTCCTTCTTCCACGATGCCCGACCTCTACAACACTCGTCTTCCGAGACTCGTTGACGTGCTCCACTCTTGAAATCGAGGTAGGGGATTTGTATAATATTAGTTTGATAAAATTATACTCTTGGCGTTGTTGAATGCGAATGATTGTCTATGGGAAATTGCTACCGCTTAACGTGGAGGGCACGGTCTGAACGAACACGGCCCGAAGAACCTTCGTTGTTTCTTGATTTTTAATTCGCAATGGGAGGCGGTGGCGAATGGAGGTAGCGAGGATCAAAGGCGGTGGCCAGACGCTGGCCGTGTGCAGAAGAACCGCGGCCTGAAACCATGCACCGCTCGGCCGAAGAAGAACCGGCCAGCCGAAGCCGGCTGGGCTGGAGTAACCGCGGCGCCCCATGTTTCCACACTGTGGAGAACCACTGCCCGTACAGGGTGGGCCGCTCCGGCGGAAGAACCTGCCGGCTCGTCGGCCGGCCGGGTGGAAGGAGCCGTGGCACTCATAGGCGCCGCAGCGGAGGGATTGTGGCCCGCAACCGAGGGCCGATCGCACAGGGAAGACCGTCCGACTTCGGCTGGCTGGATAGGAGGGCGGTGCCGCTCGGCACCGCCGGTTCGAGAAGTCAGGGGGCCGCACCCCCCCACACCGGCTCGGCCAGCTGGGCTAGGCCGCGCTCAACCGGGCCGGGCCTTGCCCAGCCGGGCCGGGCCGCGCCCCACCGGGCTGGGCCTCAGAGCCGAGCCCCACCGATCTGGGCTGCGCAATTTCCAGTCGAGTTGACCCATTAGCCGGGTCGGACTCGCCGAGCCAGGACGGGCCGACCCGCCAGCCCACCAGGCTTGACGGGCTGGGCCCATTTCACTTAAATGTGAATAACTTCACAACTGTGCGTCTGATCGACGCGCCGTCTGCAGAACTGGGATCCTCATGACGAAGAGGTCCATTTGTGATAATCTAAGTTAGTTTTGGACGACTTTGGGAAATGGATGAGTTTGGAACGAGCGTATTTCCAACCAGGCCCCTGGAATAGAAAAGCCAATAACTCTCAGACAGAACGTCTGATTGACGCACCGTCTGTCACGTTGGGTTTATTTTGACGAGATGAAACTTTGGGATACGTAAAATCTAGACTTCATGATAGTTGATGTATCGACCGCTTTGCTCGAGGAGTGGAACCTCCTGGAATCGAACATGCTGTGTGTGGAAACCCTAGAGCTGGCTGTGGCTACAAAGACAAATGTACTGGAATCTTCCGTGGGTTTGGCAGCGACAAAAACTGTACTGGAATCCTCCGTGGGTTCGACAGCGACAAAAACTGTACTAGAATCCTCTGTGGGTTTGGAAGCGATGACAACTATACTGGAATCCTCTGTGGGTTCGACAGAGTAGCTAGACTAGTATCCTACGTGGGTCCGACAGCTTAGCTGGTATAATATCCTTCGTGGGTCCGACAGATTAGATGAATCAGTGACTACATCTGATCATCTCTATCTCTACACGAAAGATGTATACCTGTGTGAGATGAGTCTTGACTTTCAATCATTTTCATTGAAGTGTTTGACTTTCTTTCCTGTGTGGACTGGTTTGTTCTTGGGCTCGAGAGTTGGAGCCGAATTGAGATTGATAACTTAGGTATATGTATGAGAATATACCTAAGTAGGGTTTGTTGTTACTTTGTGGTTGTATCTTTCATTTGTGGTTTATCCTTTTTGGATTCTGGGAGACCTTCGCGGGTCTCGGGGTCCCTACTGAGTATAGTATACTCACCCCTACATGGGCTATGTCTGTACTACGTTATGTTGGTTATAGATAACAGAGATCATTGATCGAGGAGGAGACTTGAGGAGCTGGATGGTACCCATAGGTGGAACACTTGGCGAGACGTACATAGAGTGGATGGATGGACCCGAGGTGCTGTGGTGACCATATATACCCATCCTTCAGGTGGGATTCCCAGAGGATGACTCAGTAGTTGCTGGTTTACTTTTCTGCAGTTGTACCAGCTTTTCAGTTGTACTGTACTTACTATTGGGCTTGTATTTCCGACCCCTTTTCCTTTCAGCACTTACTTTTTGTATTCAGTATTTACTTAGTGCTTTCTTTTCTTGCGTACTCTGTTGTGTTTGTTTAATTTCATAAATGCAATTCCTTCCCAGTTTAAGGATTTACGCCTTTGGTGCTAGTGGCCAGCCCTTGGCCTATGGAAGACGAGCTTGGGGTAGTCACGACATGGGCCCCGAGGACGAGTCATAACAAATTGGTATCAGAGGAGTCAGTTCTGCAGCAGAACTTCGGACTCTGATCATTCTTTTCTATGAAGCAATAGTGTTAAGAGTATTGAGTGTAGTTTTCAGTCCAGGGAGTCCAGTGTTGGTGCGACGACTGATGTATGAATACACCAGGACCCTGACCTCTGATTTCCGACTTAGTGAACGAAAACACTGATTTCATGTGTGTTTTAAAATTTTTATTTGTGATTACTTTGTGTTAGCTCACCAGGTATACTGTTTGACTGTGACACACCTGTTTATTTTCAAGATGGCCCCACTAAGGCAGCCAAGTAGGGTTCTGAGTTACGTGTGAGATGGTAGCCCACTGAGTGATGAGGCCTCGATGCATGGCCCCATCATAGAGGAGGCACCAGTGGTACCACTACCCGCTGATCCACCGATACCACCAGCCCCAGCAGCAGAGAGTGCACACCACCTGAGTGCGTTGCACGAGTTGCAGTGATAGAGGCCGCCCAGGTTCTGGGGAGATACAGACCCATAGGCAGCCGAGGATTAGCTGGAGGCTATCGTCAGGGTTTTTAGATTATTAGGGACACCAGCTGATCTTATGGTGATCCTTGCTGCGAGTCTCCTACATGCAGCAGTAGGTAGATGGTGGAGCTTGGTGCTCCAGGTGCACGACAAGGCATCTCTACTTTGTATAGACTACGAGATTCTCTTCCTCTCAGATTTTGTTCCATCCATCCTTCGTGTGGTGCGAATTCATGATTTACTTCATCTGAAGAAGGGTAGTATGACAGTATCTCAGTACTCAGCGAGGTTCTCTGACCTCTCACACTACTCCACGGATATGGTAAGGGACCCGTTCTTTATGGCCTGGACCTTAGAGTAGGGACTGAGGCATGAGATCAGAGCTTCGACGATTCTCCTCAGCATCCCGATGCAGGTGGGGGTGCTAGAGCGAGCCCTTCTAGTGGAGAGATTTCTTGCTGAGTAGTCTTCAGTAGTGAGACCCACCATAGGACAACACGTTGCAGAGTCTTTTGTAGCCGATAGTAGATAGATGTCACAGAGGTCCAAGCAGACTAGGCCATCAGGTGGACGACCTCAGGATACAGGTTCAGTTATGTGGGGAACCCGAAACAGAGCCAGCTATACGAGGAGAAGGCAGTGCTATGCATGCGGTGGACGGGGTTACATGGATCAAGATTACCTGACCCACCATGAAGATGAGTATCATACAGTAAAGGGACCTCCCAGGAAGAGGCAAAGGTTTGACTATGGTAGACCGTAGGGAGCAGGTGGACGAGGAAGAGGAGCTGGCCGAGCAGCGGGTGATGGGCAACGTTTTGAGGCTTTACCACCACCACCACCAGGAGGTCCAACCCGACCACAAGGAGCTGGCAGACAGAGGCGAGCTCAGCTCCAGGCAGTCGAGGCCTATGACCATGGCACACCTGAGATGATTCGAGGTACAATCTGTGTCTACTCCACCCTTGCTAAAGTACTTATAGACACAGATGTGAGTCATTCTTTCATTGCCGCTGCCCTTGTTTAGAGCTCTGAGATTCCAACGGATCCGTTAGATCGATCCTTACAGCTAGAGAATCTTACGAGAGCAGAATCGATGATTATACACTAGTGCTAGCAGTGTGAGATTACTCTAGGAGGCGAGAGCTTCAGCTGGGATCTTCTTGTAGCGGCGTCGAGGCCTTACGACATCATATTGGGTATGGACTGGTTATCTACAGTTCATGCTCAGATCGACTGTATTAGGTGAAAAGTGCGGTGTGTCCATACGGATGGGAGCAAGTTCACCTTCACCAGAGAGAAGGGAGACTTTAAAGTGCAGGATGTACTTACACATAGGAGAGGGCAGCCGGTCACACATCAGTTGGCTAGCCTCATCCTTGGAGTAGTTGATGTGCGGAGTCCGAGTTTTCTTATTGTGGTGGATCAGTATACAAACGTTTTTCCTGACGATGTTTCAGGACTACCTCCTCGTAGATAGGTAAACTTCTACATTGACCTGTACCCCTGGACAACACCTATATCTTCTCCAGCATATCAGATGGCTTTCACTGAGCTTCGTGAGCTATGAGTATAGCTAGAGGACTTGTAGGGAAAGGAATTTATCCGACCCAGTGTTTAACCCCGAGCTTCTCTGATTTTGTTCGCCAAGAAGGCGGATGAGAGCTTGCGACTGTGTGTCGACTATCGTCGCCTGAATCAGGTGACTGTGAAGAAAAATTACCCACTCTCGAGGATTGATGACCTCTTTGATCAGCTCAAGGGAGCCCGATGGTTCTCAAAGATAGACCTCAGGTCAGGCTATCACCAGCTCAGAGTTCAAGATGAGGATGTGTAAAAGACGACCTTCAGGTGTCGGTATGGCCACTACGAGTTCTTAGTTATGCCCTTCGGCGTAACCAATGCTCCAGCAGTGTCCATGAGTCTCATGAACAGGATCTTCCAGCCTTACCTCGATCGATTTGTCATAGTTTTCATCGACGACATATTGATTTACTCGACCACTGAGGAGGAGTGCGACTACCACTTGCGGGTTGTACTGGATACACTCCGAGAGCACCAGCTTTATAGTAATCTCTCAAAGTGACTGTTTTGGATTCAAGAGGTTCACTTCTTGGAACGCGTCATCTCGGAGGCTGGATTAGTAGTGTATCCAGTGAATATTGAGGCAGTGCTTGCTTGGGAGCCACCCAGGAGTGTGACGGAGGTGCAAGGTTTCCTGGGTCTAGCTGGATACTATCAGAGATTTGTTCCAGATTTCTATAGAGTTTCAACACCGTTTTCAGCTTTGACAAAGAAGGAGAAAACCTTTGTGTGGTCAGATAGATTTCATCAGAGCTTTCAGGAGCTGAGGAAGAGGTTGAACAGTGCGCCCATCTTGAGGCTACTGGAGGAGGGCATTGGGTACGTAGTTTACTGCGACTCATCTGGGACTGAACTCGGGTGTGTCCTGATGCATGAGTGAACAGTGATCACCTATGGTTCACGACAGTTGAGACAACATGAGAAGAACTACGCTACCCATGACCTGGATTTAGCAGTAGTGGTCTTCACCTTGAAGATGTGGTGGCACTATCTGATGGGAGAGCAATTTATAGTCTATTCTGACCACCAATGTCTCAGGTACATCTTCTTGCAGAAGGACCTGAACTTGATACAACGGAATTGGCTCGAGTTCCTCCAGTACTATGACTTCGAGATAGTCTATAATCCTAGAAAAAGATTCTCTCAGTAGGATATGGGGTATTCAGCTTCTAGGAGAGGTGACAGAGCAACTAGACACGTTGCAGATATCCTTTGTGGATAGAGATGGAGCATTCTTTCTTCAGTCTCTCATAGTCATTCCTCTGCTTCTTCAGTGAGTCAGAGAGACACAGTGTGGGGACGTTGACTGTGAGACGCGACGTGCTCAAATATCCTTAGGGCAGACACCTGATGGATTTTCTGAAGGAGGGGAGAACATCATCCTCTTCAGGGGACGTACCATGGTACCAGTTTCACTACAGGAGGAGGTGCTGAGGGAGTTACACACTTCCCCTCTAGTGGTACATCTAGGAGTGACAAAGATGTACCAGGACCTTAGACGATATCATTGGTGGCTGGGTATAATGAAGGCTGTAGTAGAGTTCATTTCATGATGCCTCACTTGTCAGCAAGTGAAGGTGGAGCACTAGGTACCAGTAGGTTTGGTACAACCCTTAGAGGTCCTAGAGTAGAAATGAGACGAAATATCCATGGATTTCGTGATGAAGCTTCCACGTACATCCACAGGGAATGAATCTATCTGGGTGATCATTGACCGACTCACCAAGTCGGCCCAATTCATACTGATTAGAGAGCAGGGCTCAATAGAGAGCTTGAGATGCCTCTACATTCGGGAGATCATATGGATTCATGGTGTGCCATCGACTATCGTCTCCGATCAAGATGCTCGTTTCACTTCTCGGCTATGGAAGGGGTTACAGGAGGCTTTTGGCATGTAGCTTTGCTTGAGCACCGCCTTCCATCCTCAGATGGATGGTCAGACTGATAGGACCATTCAGACTCTTGATGGCATGCTCCGTGCATGTGTCCTTGACTTTGTTTGCAGTTGGGAGGATCATTTACCCTTGGTGGAGTTTGCGTACAACAATAGCTACCACTCCACCATCGAGATGACACCTTACGAGGCACTGTACAACCGACCATAAAAATCACCTCTATGCTGGACTAACCCTGGGGAGTCAGCACTTGTAGGACCAGAGATGGTTCAGGCTACGACGGAGAAGGTGCAGATCATTCTGGAGCAGATGAATACTGCACAGAGTAGGCATAAGTCCTATGCTGATAGGAGATGGAAACCAATGGAGTTCAAGGATGGCGACCACGTCTTCTTACAGGTCTCACCTCGACGAGGTCTATGGAGATTTGGCTAGGGCTACAAGTTATCTCCGTACTTCATCGAACCTTTCCAGGTCCTCATCAGAGTAGGCGAGGTGGCTTACCGCCTAGCCCTTCCACCTCAGTTGCACCGGGTGCATGACATCTTCCACGTATCTCAGCTGAGGAGATACGTGCACGACTTGACCCACATCATTGACCACGGGGAGATGGACATCGTTGGTGGGGCGACATTCACGGAGGTCCCAGTAGAGATCGAGGATCAACAGAAGCGGGTCCTATGTGGATGGTCGATTCCACTAGTGCACATTCGCTTGCAGCACGAGAACCTCCAGGAGAGCACATGGGAGCGGGAGGCTCAAATGCGTGCTCAGTACCCCCATTTTCCCCCTAGTGTGTGTTGTAGCTTTACGAGGAAGTAAATCCCTGAGGTGGGGGTAATGTAAAGACCTGTAAATTTCAAGGAATTTTTTTTCTTAAATTCTTTAGAATTTTACGAGTCCACAGTTTCTAACAGCGCCTAATTCTAAAGCCCGGTGTGCCCGGAATCAATTTTTGAAGTTTGTTCGGGTACATTCAGTAAACGTACGTGCGAGTTTTTCTATCTTTTGAACCGGTGCTCAGAATTAAAAACTGAGGGCACCGATGAACTCACAACACCAATATTTGCTTAAGGGTACCTTTATTGTAGTTGAATTTTATACAGGTTGAAAGTTATATTTTGAGGAATTCATACTAAATTAATAAAATTATTGGTACACAATTTTATTTATATTTGGTAGTTATATCCTACAAGGGGAAGTTATAGGTGGGGCCCACACTCACATAACCTCCTATGAGAGGATAATGTGAGGTGGGGCCCACACAAACCCATAACCATTCATTTTACCTTAACTCCCCATTAACACCCCCTTTAATTAATTTGACAACTCCCCCCTTAATTAATGTGATCTTTTCACCTCCCTCTCTCCCATTAATTTTTTTCCAACACTTTTAAATTAATGAATTGAACTCTTCAATTAATTAATTAAAGTGTTTGAATTTTGAATTCATGTTTGAATAAAATAATATCCCTATCTATTATTTTTATTTTGCATACGTTGTGTTGGGAGAGCTTTGAGAAAACTCTGGAGAAATAGAAGAACATTGTTCTTCTCTCGATGAAGAATATCACCGATGAAGAACGCGAAATCACCAACGATGCTTCTTATTTGGGTGCACTCCGATGTCAATAGAATCGACGTCCTTCTTCCGTGATTCCAAACTTCCGCGACGCTTGTCTTCCGCGACTCATTGACGTGCTCCGCTCTTGAAATCGAGGTAAGGGATTTGTATAATTTTAGTTTGATAAAATTATACTCTTGGCATGGTTGAATGAGAATGATTGTCTATGGCCAATTGCTACCGCTTAACATAGAGGGCATGGGCCAAACGAACACGGCCCGACGACCCTCCATTGTTTCTTGATTTTTAATTTTCAACAGGAGGCAGTTGCGAATGGAGGTGACGATGATCGAAGGCGGTGGCTGCGCGCCGGTTGCATGCGGAAGAACCGCGGCCCGCAACCGTGGGCCGCTCCGCCGAAGAAGAACCGGCCGGCCGAAGCCGGCCTGGATGGAGGAACCATGGCGCCCCATGGCGCAGCGCTACGGAGAACCGTATCCGCACAGGGCGGGGCACTCTAGCGGAAGAACTAGTCGGCTCCTCGGCCGGCCAGGCGGAAGGAGCCGCGATGCTCATAGGGGTAGCGGCGGAGGGATCACAGCCCGAAACCACGGGCCGCTCACGCCGGGAAGACAGGCCAGATTTGTCCGGACAGATAGGAGGGCGGTGCCACTCGGCGCCGCCGGTTCGAGAAGTTGGGGGGCCACACCAGCCGGGCTGGGCTGCGCCAGCTGGGCCGGGCCCCACCCCACCGTGCTGGGCCGCGCCATTGGACGGGCCAGGCCTCCTGCCATGGGCATGGCCGAGCCCTACTGGTCTGGGCCACACAATTTTGGTTCGGGCCGACCCCTTAGCCAGGTCGGACCCGTCGAGCCAGGATGGGCCGACCCGCCAGCCCACCGGGCTTGACGGGCCGAGCCCTTTTCACTTAAATGTGAATAACTTCACGACCATGCGTCCGATCGACGTGCCGTCTGTGGCACTGGGATCCTCGCGAAGAAGCGGTCCTTTTGTGAT
The DNA here is from genome assembly GCA_963277665.1 of Viscum album. Lineage (NCBI taxonomy): Eukaryota > Viridiplantae > Streptophyta > Magnoliopsida > Santalales > Viscaceae > Viscum > Viscum album. The sequence continues at coordinate 346,296,261 of OY728156.1, forward strand.
ACTATAAGTGAGTTTTGGATGACTTTGGAAAATGTCTGGGTTTGGAATGAGCGTATTTCCAACCGGGCCCTTAGAACAGAAAATCCAATAACTCTCAGACCGAGCGTCCGATTGATGAGCCTTCTATTGCGTTGGGTTTCTTTTGATGAGATGAAACATTGGGATACATAAACTATGAATTTTGTGATAGTTGATGTATATAACCCTTTGCTCGAGGAGCGGACCCTCCTAGAATCGAGCGTGCTGTGTGAAAAAACCCTAGAGCTGGCTGCGACTACAACGAAAACTGTACTAGAATCCTCCGTGGGTTCGGCAGTGACGACAACTATACTGAAATACTCTATGGGTTTGGAAGCAACGAAAACTGTACTGGAATCCTCCGTGGGTTCGGCAGCAATGACAACTGTACTGGAATCCTCCGTGGGTTCGACAGAGTAGTTGGACTAGTATCCTACATGGGTCCGACAGCTTAGCTGGTCTAGTATCCTCTGTGGGTCCGATATCTTAGATGAATCAGTGACTAAATCTGATCATCTCTATCTCTACATGAAAGATGTATACCTGTATGAGCTGAGTCTTGACTTTTAGTTATTATCATTGATGTGTTTGACTTTCTTTCCTATGTGGACTGGGTTGTTCTTGGGCTTGAGAGTTGGAGCCGAAATGAGATTGATAACTTAGGTATATGTATGGGAATATACCTAAGTAGGGTTCGTTGTTACTTCATGGTTGTATCTTTCCTTTGTGGTTTATCCTTCGTGGATTCTAGGAGACCTTCGGGGGTCTAGGGGTCCCTACTTAGTATCGTATACTCACCCCTGCACGGGCTATGCCCGCACTACATTGTGTTGGTTGTAGACGACGAATATCACTAATCGAGGAGGAGACTTGAGGAGCTGGATGGTACCCAGAGGTGGACCACTTGGAGAGACATACCTGGAGTGGAAGGAAGGACCCAAGGTGCTGTGGTGACCATCTGTACCCATCCTTCAGGTGGGATTCCTGGAGGATGACTCAATAGTTGCTATTTTACTTTTCTGCAGTTGTACCAGCTTTTCAATTGTACTGTACTTACTATTGGGATTGTATTTATAGATCCTTTTCCTTTCAGCACTTACTTTTTATATTTAGTATTTACTTAGTGCTTTCTTTACTTGCGTAGTCTGTTGTGTTTTTTTACTTTCATAATGGAAATGCCTTCCCAGTTTAGGGATTTACGCCTTTGGTGCTAGTCTCCAGCCCCTGGCCTATAGAAGGCGGGCTTGGGGTAGTCACAACACGGGCCCCGAGGATGGGTCATGACAGGTACCACCTCTGGATTGAGTAAATGTGATGGGTCTAGTATGTACTTCCTTGAAAGTGATAAATGGAATAAATTATGTACTTGAGACAGGTTCGATGGGAGTGCTAGTCAATAGTACACAGCCCTGATGTGATTAAGGATCTCAAAAGAGCCGATGTACCTTGGACTAAGCTTTACCTTCTTCCAAAATCTCATAACTATCTTCCATAGAGATATGTAGAGGAATACCATGTCTCCAACATCAAACTCAAGGTCTTGTCAACAATTTTCATCATAGCACTTTTTTAGACTATGAATATATTTGATGTATTATTGTATGATATTAAACTTCTCCACCATTTCATCGAAGATTTATGGACCTTGAAGTTTTCATTCCCCAACTTCATCCCAAAATGATGGTGTCCTGCACCTCTTCCCATAAAGGGATTCATTAATATCCATTTGGATTCTTGAGTGGAACGTGTTGTTGTAAGAGAACTATACTAAAGGTAGATGTTTGTCCCATCCACATTTGATATCTATTGAGAAAGCTCTCAACATTTCCTCAAGTGTCTATATGGTCTGCTCAGATTGGCCATCAGTTTGAGGGTGATAAGTCATGTTGAAGTTAAACTGAGTGTTCAGAGCATATTGGAGACTCATCCATAACTTAGAGGTGAATCTTGGATCTCGATCATATGTAATCGTTAGTGGTACTCCATGAAACCTTACCACTTCTCTAATGTATATCTGTTCCAGTTGATCTGGTGAGAAATCCACTCGAATTTTAATGAATTTTGTATTATTTTTAATATGATCCATAATAAACTAGATAACATTATTTCCTTTAGACATCTTTGGAATTCCGGTGAGAAATTCCATGATGATGTTTTCCCATTTCCATTTTGGTATGGTTAATGATTTCATCATCCCCTTAGACTTATGCCTCTCAGCGTTCACTTGGTGACTACTAGTTACTTTGATGTATATTTTTAGATCTCCTTTTTTATGTTATACCACCAATAGTTCTTTCGGATATCTAAATACATCTTTGTGTTTCCTAGGTGAATGGATAAATTCTAACTATGTGAATCATACAAAAGTTATTTCTTTAACTCTAAATTAGATGGAACATATAGTCTTGACCCAAATCTCACAATTCCTTCTTCATTAATATTGAACTCTGAGGATTTACCTTTTATGATAGTTTTCACTTTATTATAAGATCCCACATTATCTTTTTGAGTATCCTTTAACCTTTCCAAATGAGATGGTTGAGACATCATTTGTGAAATGATTAATGATGTTTCCTTATTTATGATTCCCATGTCCATCTTAATCAAATCTAATAAGATTGGATCATTTTCAATTATCATTAATGATAGATTTGTTGTGTCCTTTATACTTAGAGAACCCTCCACATTGTTCCCTTTCCCATGGTGGTAATGGATTGAGTACTCGTAATCCTTGATGATCTCTAACCATTTTTGTTGGCTCATATTCATCTCTTTCTATGTGAATATATATTTGAGACTTTTTTGATTCTTATATATTTCAAACTTCTTCCCAAAGAGATAATACTGATAGAGTTTCATCACAAAGTTCACCGCTCCCAACTCCAGATCATGCACGGTATAGTTTTTCTCATGAATTTTAAACTTCCTGGAGGAATAGCTAATTAACATTTTTATTCTTCATCAACACACAACCTTGTCCCTTGTTTGATGAATTATTGAATATTACAAAAATTTCCCAACTTGTGGGTAGTGTGAACATAAGGGTAGTGATAAGACTCTTCTTCAACTCCATAAATATTTCTTCACATTCATCATTCCAAGAAAACTTGAATCCCTTCTGAGTTATCTTGGTAAGAGTGTTTGAAAATTGATATAAATTTCCTAGAAATTAGTGATAATATCCAGCTAACCCCAAGAATCTACGAATATTCTTCATAGATGTCAGCCTCACTATCCCTCAATTTATTTTTGTTTGGAAGGATCCACAGATATCCCATTGCTTGTGATGATATTCCCTAAGAATGAGACTTTATTCAACTAGAACTCCCATATGCTATACTTTTCATAGAGCTTCTCCTTTCTCAAGGTATCTAGTTTAGATCTTAGATACTCCTCTTGCTCATCCTTGGTTTTTGATTATATTAGAATATAGTTTATAAATAATACAACAATTTTTTCAAAGTAATTTTTAAAGATTCTATTCATCATGTCCATGAATATTTCTAGATCATTAGTGATCCTAAAAGTCATTACGATGAATTCATAGTGCCCATACCTTATACAAAAAGTATTCTTGTGGATATCCTCCTTCTTTACCCTTACATGGTAATATCTAGACAGTAAATCCACCTTGGAGATGTATTATGCTCAAAATATCTGATAGAAAAAGTCATCAATTCATGGAAATGGATACTTGTTCATTATCAGAATTTTTTTGAGCACACAATAATCAAGAAAATGGTGCATTGACCCATCCTTCTTATTATTGACAATGACTGGTGCACCCCACAGTGAAGCACTTTTCCATATAAAACCTTTATTCATATTATACTCTAGTTGTTTATTTAGCTCCTCAAGATCCAAAAAATACAATCTATACAGAATCTTGGATATTGGAAATGCCCCAAGTATAAGATCAATTGTGAATTCAACATCTCTTCTAGGAGGAAGACCAAGAAATTCCTTGGGAAACACGTAAATGAATTCCCTCATAATAGTAATGTCTTCGAGGATGGTTATTTATTTGGACTCAATCATCTGAGAAAGATACATGTGATCATAGGGAAGTAATATCCATTTTTGAGATAATGGTTCTAAATAAGATTCATCCTTCTCCTTGGACATGTATAGAATAGGGGGTTGATTCATCATATAGTGAGTGATTTCCCTCTCGTGTAAATTTATATTACCTCTATATAGGGATAGCCATTCCATGCCAAAAATTGCATCAAATCCCACAAAGGAAAGTACAATGAGGTTTACTGGGAAGTTCAAAACACAAATTATGACAGGGGAAGAGTTATATACATGGGATTCTATAATTTCACAATTTTACATTTTCACCAACATATCTACTTCCATGATTTTTGGTGGTGTTTGGATTGTTCTACTAATCTTTTGGGATATAAAAGAATGTGTAAAACTACGGATGATAAACCTACCTTTTACTTTTTGATTCTAGTTCTAATTTATCCAATATAGAACTAGGGATGACTATCTTAAACAGTTAAAAATATAAAGGGGTATCTAATTCCATTAAAGGGATAAATTATAAATTACATTTATCTTCTTAACTTATCAATTTCTAGGATTCTATCTAAGTTTTCCATGATCTACTTCATAACATAGAGTATTATGGGCTATTTCTTTGTTCCCTTAAAAATGCTTCATACTAATATTATGAATTTATCAAAGCATATACCCTAGGAGTGTAAAAATAAGAGTGCAAAAAATACCATTGCTGTTCACCAGTTATCCTTTGAGTCTAACTCAAAGTAGTGTTTTTAGGTTTTACCCCTAGATACATATGTAACAGAGCCACCTCTACTTGTTAATATCTATACATGGATCTATTTTTATGATATTCCACTTACTGTATACTCACAAAAATTTAGTTATTCTATTCTTATACTCAGTCTTATTTATAAGGATTTCACTAGAGTTTTATAATCCAAATCCCAAAAATAACTAAACCTATCCTTTGATACAAACAATAACAACCCTACTCTTTATTAAAAATTTAAAAATGATTTATTACATAAACATAAACTTAATAAAACTCAGAATATCACGAGTTCTAGTATCTTTGGGGATTAGGGACATTACATAACAACATAAAACATGAAATACAACATTTTTATTGAAAAATTATTTTACATGACCACAACATTCCTTCATACTTAGCTTTACCTAGGATAACCTGAGGACATACATAAGAAAAGGGTGAGATATAAAGCCTAGTAAGGGAGTAAACAAGGAATAACATGAATAATACGATACATGTTAGGAAATAGGCATATCAATGGAGCATAAGAGAAACATGAACATACAAGAATAATATAACATGATTATGATAACATGAAAATGTGGAAACGACTTAAATCGCTGCATCATTAACAAAAAGGAACTAGGTAAACCTATATCCCAACAGGGTGGAAAAAATTCCTATAAAGGAATTAGGTAAAACCCTATCCCAACATGACGTATCATGATAACAAAAATTAATTAATGCACTAGAGTGATATCATGGTGAACCCTTCATAATCATTTCAATATTATGATTAAGTGTGCCACATAGATCATATAACATGGATTCATTCAACATCATAATTTATTCCACGATAAAGGAATGATGAATTCATAAATTTATGTCACCATTATATTAGTATGTGTGTATAAATTTGAATACCAATGATAAAGGAATGGTTGTGGTATTCACTACATGATGATTTTGTTATGGAAATCGTGGTGCAATTTTGGCAGCATAATGGCATCATATGAAAATTCATAAATTCAGTTTATGAGATAAAAGGGGTATCTTATAATTTATAATTGGGATTTAAAGTAAGGGTATCATAGAACATAATATCCCAACATGTGAAATTCAATTTAGATGTATAATATAAAATAAATTCTATAATGGAAATGAGAAGAGAGAAATCACTTATGGAATTTCAGTATAGTAACAGGTGGATGTAAAGGATCATAGGGGGGATTAATGGGAGTGAAAGGAAGATCCCATCACATATAAACCAAATGGAAAGTAAGGAGTTATGTAATAACATACCCCAAATAAATCAAATGGAAATTAAAAGGCATGAAAAAAGAGGTGTTTGATGAAAAATGAGGGAGGGAGATCCTTTACAAAATTTTGGCAGGGTAACGGGTGTACATAAAGTATCATAGAGTGATAAATGAGAGTAAAAGGGGATCTAATAATTGATACATAAAATGTAAAGAAATGGAGAAATTTAATAACATATCCCAACATAGGAAAAAAATTGAAAGACATAACATGAAAGGAATGGTTGATAATGAAGGAGGGTGGAAGATCTCTTACTTTGATGTGTGACACCAAAGGCTTGAGAGCAGCTTCTTGGGGGATTGGGGGAGACTTAGGAGGACTATAGAGAGTTGGGGAAATATGGTGGTCGACCATGAAAGAGGTTTAGTGAAGATAAATGCGTGGTTGGGTGGGTTTATATAGGAATGGTGGGGAAATTCTTTATTATTTTGGTTTAGGACACTACACAATAAAATATTCAAAAACACAAACTATCCCATGGTTTTTGGAAAAGGGGTGTGTTATAAATTTTTTTATAAGGCTAAGGGACAAATATATTAAAATATTTCACTTTATCTTTTGGAGGTGAGTAACACTTTCAAGGAAATGATTTTAAAATCATAAAATATTTTATATGTCTTAGGGGATTAACTAATGCGTTATAAAATAAATAAAATAAACCTAAAATTACATTATTTTAAATGAAGAACATATATTTTTCTGAATATACCTTGTATAGTATTTTTATTACATCAATATTGGGCCATTATGATGTCATGAAACATATTATATATTTATACGATATTCTATTTTTACCCAAAAATTAGACTATCTCAGAAAATTATGAAAATTTTATCATTAGATAATTTTGATGTCATGATTCCAAAAATAATATTCATTTTATCTAAATAATTTTCTAAATATGTGAATTTTCAATTTTAAAATAAAAGATGATATTTATTTAAAATTGATGGGTTTTGAAAAAAACAGTTTTCAAACCTTGATAAAACTTACAATTGAATTCATAAAAATTATAAAATCATTTTTATTTAATAAAATTAATTTAATAATAATATTTTATAAAAATATTATTTAATTAAAAAATCTATTAATTCATCAAAATATAATTCTTAATTGAATTTTAATATTAACCAAAAATATTATTTTTTATTTAAAAATAATTTAAAAAGTAAAAATAATAAAATGAAAGTATATTAATTATTATATAAAAAAATAATACACATAATAATAATGCTAGGGTCTTGTTATATATCCATTTATTACACCAGCACATATCCTAAGATTACAGTGTGAGATGGTGGGGCTTTCATGGGGTTGTTTGGTGAACATGGTTTGGGTCGTGATCTCATTGAGATTGAACTTCTCCCATAAATGGTTTCACTCATGATTAAGTTGTTGGATCTCTGCTTGGTCTTAGTCTAGAGAAAATTATAGGAATGATATCTCCCTTGAAATCTTTGATAAATTGGATTCATAGGGTATGATCCTACTGTTTGATGCCATCACTTCCTTTGTCTGTGTCAAAAGGATTGGTTAAAACTCTATATTTATACTAGTCATGTGATCACTATTCAACATCTATATTATCAATGGTAAGGATACTTAATGGTCATTTAAATCCAATTGGATATAATAAAACAAAATGATTTCATGTGTTTTCTATATCCATACGACATTTAATTAAAATAAAGGGAATTTTATTCATAAATGTTCAGGTCATTACAACCCGATCATAATTTTCAGGGATATTTTATCCCATTTACACTTCGAGATCTTAATAGGAAATTTCAAACTTGATGGAACCTGGTGCGTAGCCTTCACCTACTAACACATGAGAAACTGAGAGAAAAAATCATCAACACTCTATCTCATGTCATCTTACCAAAAATATCACACAAGTTCCTTGTACATATTTTCTATTTTCTAAGATCATAACCTTCTTATATTAATGATCCCAAATCATGTTTATATTGTTTTGATTTATTTTTTCTTTTAGTAAGTGTTTTTTGATCCAAAACATGCAAAAATGGATACGTCAAAATCTTACTGCACCACTATACCGTGTGATGGTCAAGTGATTGTGTCACCTTACTGCACATTATACTTTACCTTACCACATGAAAAATCTATTAACTACAAGTCAGATGAGAATAAATGTTCTATGTAATGAACTGGTTGAGCATTGAATATTGAGCTTATCTAATGCTGAGAATCGCCTTACCACATGTATAATCAAACTAAAATGGGATGGATTTGTACCTAGTATGTACCTAACCATATGATTTGGTTTAATTATTATGAAATAAACCAACTACTATATGAATAGATAAAGTAATTGTTCCAAGGAATGTACTAGTTTTTATAAAGTGTTATACTAATTGTGTTTATTATTTTAGTGACTGTATAAAGAAATAGATTATTACATGAATAAAAATTACTACTGAAAGATAAAATGAATTTAAAGTGCCACACCTTAAATATATTAGCTAAGTAAAAAAAGGACATGCATAATAATTCAGCTACATCATGGAATCACCTATGTGAAAATCACCTACATCGATGAGATCACTTAGATATAAATCAACTATGTGAATAAATCATCCTTGTGGTATGCCTATAAAAAATGACTAAATACCAATATTCTATGTGAATATACATTTTCTTATGTGATAAATTGGCTACTTAGTTCCCATGGAACATTTCAAATCTCTAATGGATAGTTTTTTGAAGCATTAAATGAAGCATCAATTCATTTAATATCACATTGTTTGTTCTCCAATGATTACTTTTGGATAAAGATCCTTTTAAAAAGAAAATAAAATCACGAAAAGGATATTAGTATATATTTTATAGTATAAGGAATAATATAGGATCCTACACATACACCTGTTCTATATAGAGGACCCTATGGCACCCTATTTCTGTGAATTTTCTAAGAAACTAGTCCAACCACTATCTAAAGACAAATTAAAGCACTTCAAAGAACCAAATATATTATGATCAATATGCATAAAATTTTACCAATATTAATCTCTTTATCTTTTAATTAATGATTAAATTTTGAGATGTGTTTTGTATTTCTCTATTTATTTTTAAAAACACATTCTACTACTTTAAACTCGAGAGTACTTGATACTCCCTCCAAAATTTTATTTGTATTACCATGAAGAATTGTGGAAGAGGATCTACGTGACTTGGTATTATATCTTATACCATGTATAACTAGATAAGATGTTATTTAAATGGATATTCCTATGTATTTTTATTAGTAAAACCTAATTTGGGTTTTGGATCAGTTTATTTCACAATAAACTACTTAGAAATGGGTGATTGACATGTGTAGGGGATTAAGTCTCAGGTTGAGACAAAACCCCATGTTAAAAATTTCACCGTGCTTAATATATTTTTCCCTTATTTTAAATAAAACCTTAATTATTATTATTTACTAGTAAACAAAACTTTACTAAAATTTTACATATTAATTTTGGTTTTATATACAATTTTTTGGTTAAGTAAATTAGTTTCCAAAGTAGAAATGATTTCAACATTATTTTTACTGAGACTTGATCCCTCTTTTGAAAATCTATTAAAAAAATAAAATTATATATTTATAAAGTTTTTATTAATTGGGTAATTTTATCAAATTGGATGATTTAGTATTTAATTTTATTTATTCAATTTTTTTTGTAAACTAAATGCACCCCCAAATTGAGTTGTCCACTTTGAACAACATTTGGTATCAAAGGAATTAAAAATATCTTTTTAAATATGATCTATATTTACATAGAGATATTAAGTTTTTTTATCTAAATTTAATTCTTTATTGATAACATAAAATAAGAATGAAATTTCACTAATCATTATTCTTATTTTAATGGAAATAATTATGTTCAATGGAAAATAAAAATAAAAATTCACTTCGAAAGTATAGGGTTTGAAATTTGGATGCTTATTGATGATAAATATGAAAAACCTTAAAATTATAGATTTTATTAGATTTATTACACTAAAAAAGAATACGATTATAATTATAAATCTATAAATGATTTGTAATGTGTATTATGTGAAGTCGAATTTAACAGAATATCATCATGTGCTACTGCTTTTGAAATCTTTAACACCCTTTCTATATCTCATGAAGGAAAATATAAGGATAAAGAAATGTGTTTAAACACATACACTATTAAATATTATACTTTTAATATGAATCCTGGGAAATATATATCTTTAATATATATTAGGTTCAAGGAAATTTTTAACACAATGCACACACTGGGAAAAATTACTAGCAAGGATCAAGTTCTATGGCTTCTCATATGCTTCCCAGAAAGTTGGATAGGTATATCTGGGTCTATAAGAGAATATTATGACATTAGAAGACTAACAGTAAAGTATCTAATTTTAAAGTTAACTATGTATGAATAATACTTAAAATTAAACAAGTATTAAGTGGATGAACCAAAACTGAATTTTGTAGCCTTTAATACTACAAAATCTAAAAAAGAGAAGATCAAAACTCAAATATCAGGTGATGAAGAACCACCAATTGAAAATAATGACTAAATATCACATATAGCCAATAAATTTAAAAAATTCTATAAAAAGAAGAAATTCATTAAGAAATCACATAACATAGGAATGTTTGATAAAAGAAATTAGAGAAAATATTAGAAGAAGGATGAATCTTCCAATGAAATAATTTGATTTGAATGTAAATGGAAGGGACACATCAAAGCATATTGTTAAAAGATAAAGTATAAAAATAAAAATTAGGAAATGATCAAAAATTAGAAAAAGGTTATGAGGGATAGTTCAAGTTCATTATAGGAAAATTCAATTGCATTGGATTATATTAGATAATATATAAGTGATAATGATAATATGTGTTTTATGATAAACACATACGTGGTATTAAATATTTTTCCTAAATATCATACTCACATTTCAAATCATTATAATAATAAAAATGATGATGATAATATGTCTAGTGATGAATCATTTGAATACCATAATATTATAAAATATACATTCAATGAATTAAAATATAGACATAAAATTTTAAAGAAGAATCATGTTTTTATACACAGTTTAAAACAAATATTATAATATAAAAGGATAAGAATGATCAATTACATAAGGAAAATAATGAAGTTAAATTATATAATAAACAATTAAAAAATATATATTGATGTGTACTGATGGATGAAAAATCCTTAACCAGATTCTTGGTAATCAGAAAACTCCTAGATATAGCATTTTAATAAGATAATAACCTGGATAGTGGAAAATAAATAAAAACAAATTTGATCCTAGTTTCATTCCTATCAGTTCTACAAATAGATTTTAATTTTCTATACATAATAGAGTCTTTGTTTATAAATTTATATTATCTTATTATAGGAAACCAATACAAAAATTATATATTCTAAAACAACTTATAACTAACATTTCTAGAACCCAGAAAATATGGGTATAACAATCATTTTTGGTTGAAATCTATTTTATAAGAAACATGCTTGAATATTTTTAGTAAAAAAAAAATGGAATTTGGATAGAGTATGTTCTAGAAATATGGTTTTATACTAATAAATATTCAAAAAATGATTAATATATATGGATTACATGTCTCTTTTAGTGATAATTCCAAAGGGAAAATAACCGGACTTTGCCAAATCAGTAACTCGAGTATAGTTATAATTTATAAAGTTTTATTTATAGACAGATTGAAATATAATCTAAAAAGAATTTCATAATTGTGAAATAATGGTTTTCATGTTATGTTTTAAAAAATTGCTTGTAATACATTTTATTCCAAACATGATTTAGTTTATACTTCCATGAAGAATTAAAATGTTTATGTTTTAGATTTAAATTATTTTCTTTCTCAAATTTTTACCTATTTCTATTACATTCAAAAATAATCTATGTTTTTTCATAGGAGGATAGGAAATTTCAATATTCACTAACTTATAAAGATTACTATAATAGTATTAGTTGAGGATCTACCCAAACTAGAATTACGAATAGGAAAATTCTCTAATCCCTATCAAAAGAAAAAGCAATATAAAATATCTTTCAAATCAATGAAAGAAGTCTCAACTTCTAAACCTTTAGAGTTGGTTCACATGGATTTTTTTGGGACCCTCTAAAGGCTCTATTTTAGTATGAAAACATTATTCCTATGTTATAGTTGATGATTATTAAATACAAACATGGATTTTTTCCTTACTCATAAAATTCAACCACTTTCCTTTTTTTTTCAAAAATGCTAAATCCATAGAAAATCTTAGTGGAAATTGAATTCAGTCCTTAAAAAGATATCATGCTCATGAGTTTTACAATCAGTATTTTGAATATTTATTCTAATAACATGGATATAGTAAAAAAAATTCTACTCCTAGGACCCCATATATAAATAACTTAGCAGGAATAATAAATAGAACCCTTCAAGATATTTCTCAAACCATGATCATTGAGAATGATTTACCTATTTATTTTTTATAAGATTTCATAAAAATAACTTGTTATATAATTAATAGAGTTTTAATTTGATCACTCTTAAATAATAAACCTTATTTATTATATAATAGTAGAAAACCTAAGGTTAATTACGTTAGATTATTTGGTTTAAAGTCTTCACACTCAATTAAAAGTTTACTTTAGACAAATTTTATACCAATAGTGACGAAGAAATTATCCATGGATATTCTATATGTAGTAAATAATATATGGTGTTTAATAAAAGGACTTAGAATTTGTAAGAATATGTAAATGTCATTTTTTCTGAAACATATCCACATGAGCCTAAGACCTATTTAAAAAATATTGAGGATGAACTTTCATGTCTAAACATAAATGTAAAATAAGTGAAAATTTTTTAAGACCTCCTATAAAAAAATCAACTAGTTTTGTTTAATGTATTTAACCTGAACATCTAGATGAAAAAGAGGTTTAAAATTATTCTATTCCTAGAGTCTTTAGTACTCATATATATCATCCCTTATATGTTGTTGTATTTGAATTAGGAAAAGGAACTCATACTAGAGATTCTCTACAAAATCATGTTGAACATCAAGGATTTTTGTAACAATGTAAACCATATAAAATCAATAATTAAAATAATGATTAATTATGTGTAATAGATATGTAATAAGTGTTAAATAAATTTGAAATAAATAGAATCTGGGAATTAATTAAAATACCCAAAGACTGCTTAAATTTTGGAAATAAATGGGTGTTTAGAAAGAATGATGATGATTCAGGAACAATAGTTATAAATAAATATAGATTGATTCTATATATATAATTTCAAGAATAAAGTATTCGATATGAGTAAACAACTTCTCCAATATCTTTACATAAAGCCATTAGCATGGTTCTTTCCAATGCATCACATTTTTATTTTAAAAATTATAAAATGGATGTCAAGAGTTTATTTTTAAATGGTTACATTATTGAGGATATTTTTTTTTTCAAAACCCCCTTGGATTTAAAAAACATCACTTTCAAAATAAAATTGAAAAAATAATTATATGGTTTAAAACAAGATCCTAGATCTTGGTATGATAGGCTCAACTCATTTTTTATTTTTAAACGTTTTACCAAATGAATAGATAACCCTAGTTTATTTATTAAAATAATTTCAAAATATGTTTTAGAAGTAAAAATATATGTTGATGATATTATTTTTTATTCTCCAAGATGTCATTTTTGTACTGAGTTTTTAAAAATGATGAAAATTTAATTTAAAATGAGTTTGATAGATAAACTTAAATTCTTTCCTGGTTTTCAATTTTTTCAAAATAAAGAAGGAATTATTTTAAATCAAATTATGTACACCAAAGATATTTTATAACATTTTTGAATGGATAGTACTAAAGTAATTGATACTCCCATGGGTTCTAGATGTATGTTGGATCTTTATGAAACATGTAAACCATTATATCAAACCACATACAAAGGTATGATTGGAAGTTTTCTATACTTAACTACTAGATAGCCTGATATAATTTTTAGTGTGTGTATGTGTGGTCATTTTCAAGAAAATCCAAAAAATTCATATTTACTAAATTTCAAAATAATTTTAAAATACCTCAAAATTATAACCAATGTAGGGTCATTTTACTCTAGTGGACAAGTGTTTGATATAGTTAGTTATTCAGATACATAATTTGGTGCTTGTAAGTTATATATAATAATCACTTCTGGAACTTTTAAGTTTTTGGGAAAGTCTTTAGTTTCAGAGTGTAGTAAGAAAAATAACTTTATGGCATTATCCAATACTGAATTTGAGTACATGTGTAATAACCCTGACCTTAGTAGCTTAGAGCCAATGCCTTACATTATTACATTGGTATGATTACAAGGAATCACATCACAAATGACTTAATAGTTTAGTAGTCTTGAAGAATTTTATACATAAATGGTTCCATTATTACATTGGTAATAAAACATAGAACATAATAAAGGAAATTAAACTTTATCATTGAAAATTCATTCAAAGTTCTATTCTTCATAAACTAGGGAAATGAATCAAAATATGGGTGAGAAAAAATTCTCAGTATGTGTTTAGTATATAAGAATATATTATAAATCAATAAAGGATAACCATCAGGGAAAGTTAAATTAATGAAACAAATTCCAATTAATTGACAAATTGATATTAATATGGAAAGAATAAGAGATTATCAAATAATTCCATATATATAATCACATGAGCTTGGAACTTGACCATGTATATTCAAAATAATCAATTAAATACATGGAATAAAAATAATAATGGAATTCATAATGTCAGACATATGAACTATGAATATGTATCCTATAGAAAGTTAATTTCAATATCAATCCAGTCACAAACCAACTTGAGATGTCATCTAACTCAACATTCATCCCTGTCTGAGACATGGCCCAAAAGTAATTCCCAATCCCCACTGGTGGGAAACTAGTGTTGAGCATCAAAAAAATCAATGGGGGAATGATTTCATCCCAATAAACCAAGATAAAAAAATCAACAGGACATGCGTACAATGATAAATGATCATAATTAAATAAAAAGTTGATCTAAATAAAAAAGACAGATTAACAAGAGAAAAATAAATACAAAACTAAAAACCAAACCATGATACCATGATCTCCGTGTGACCTCAAGGTCACCACCATACTCTACTAACTTGTTCCAATAATGAGGACATAAACCAAAAACCTAAATAGGAGGAATAACCTATAAAATAGTTCGGGTCTATCGATACTGAATGGTATAAGTAGGGTGTGAGATAGATATCCCAGTAAGAAATCACCATTGAATCCATGTGTTTCCTTTTCCAAAAACATTCCATTAACACTACTTTGAAAATAAATTTATGAAAAAAGGTTTTCCATATTTTATTAAACAAAACATGAAATTTTAATTTAAAAATCCAACACATGCCACAACCATTTTCAAAAATTAATACCCTTCTAAAACCAAAACTCAAATCAAGGACTACTAGGGTTGTGTAGAAAAATAGATAATAAGTGCAAGCTGGAAAAAAATGCAGCAAAAGGTAAACAAGAAATAAAAATAATAACCATGAGAGATCCTAGGAATCAGTAGAAGACCCATGGATGTACTCAGTTTGGAACCACCTATCGACATATGGTGAATCCCCTAAGTCAACAAATAAATGGCTATTATATTATAGCCTCACTAGTGGAACAACCCTCCTCACCTGTTTATAACACTAAGAGGGTACCGACCTATCTAATCGGGGCTAGTATGCTACCACACCTGATCATTTAAAAGATGCCTAGGAACCCATGGTAATAGTAAAATTTGTTAGGGGGATGCCATAACACATGTGACTCACCTTACCTACCACCACCGCACTTTCTTACCCCAAACATGACACCACTATGTAATAACCCATAAAGGGAAATACCATCAATAGAGGTAAACCATATACACACACATATATATCTCACATCATAAAAAGTTCCAACTGGTTTGTCACATTATATAAATATCCAAACCACTCTATAAAACACTTTAAATCACTAACTTGGTGCTCACACATATCAAGACACACTCTTTTATAAAATCAATACAAAAAATCACATTTAAAAGTACAACACAAAATGGTCCTTTAAGTTTACACACCCAAATACATTTACCAAAACCGTAATAAATCACTTTTAAAACCATGAGGAGCACCACATCCCCAAGAACTTACTAAATAAGACTTTCACAATTTTTAAAAAACATGAAACTTTATAAAACATTCCAATTGGGCCCTAATGTCAAACATTTTCCAACACATGTTTAAAATTCCAAATGACATACCTTTTGAAGATTTCATTTTAATCCATATTTAGAAATCATACAAGGGAAACAATAAGATTTTCAAACCAAAATTCATTAATGGAACCAAGGTTTATAGAGGAACACCAATTTCAAGTTCCATATTCATTTGAGGGCATATCCATGGGTGCAACTATTGCACCCATGGATGTGCCAACATCTAATGACACACTCTATAATTCAAGGAAACACCAAAAACACATTTTTATAAGAATCACTATTTTCATTCAATTCAAATCCAACAACTCACACTATTTAAAGAACAACAAAATCCAGTTAAACACTATAAGAACCTTTCCAAAACATTTCACCACAACCCTCAAGTTGTAAGATCTCCTAATAACACATACAAGGATAAAATCATAATTCAACATTACTACAAAAAATAATTAAACCTAAACACTTCTCAAAATAACCAATTTCTCTTTAAAGAATGCATGGAATTTCAACAATCACTATAGGTGCACATGAACCTAGACATGCTTCAATAATTACTTGGAAAAAATATTTTTAACAAATTGAACCAATTCCAAAATACCATAATAAGTTAAACAAGGGTTCAATTGAGGTGTGAATCAAGTTTAAAAAATTATTTAAGGTTCCAAGAATAAAAGGTAATGCCTTAGCAAAAATAACATGGAAACACCTAACACTAAGGGGTGAAAAAGCAATGAAAATTCAATGGGAGGAAGAAAAATGCCCCATGGACCAACTGAACACCCTATAACCAAGGAAAAATGAATAAAAAATAAACCCTATAAATTATATTTCTTCCAAGGGAATAAGACCCCAAAAAAACCAGGAAAATGAGCGGGGAAGATAAAGGAGAGTTAAACAACATAAAACCCTAAAAAGTACCTTAGATGTGAAGAAGCAGAATGAATAGAGGGAGATCCAAGGAAGAGGGGTCACAGAACCCCTTTGGTGCACTGAAATGAGAGGGAGGAGAAGGGTCTCGAGTTAGGGTAAATTAAAAGAGAGAAAGAAAATATATTTTCATGTTTTTAATGACCTAACATGACAGTTTGGATGCAAGGTTTTCCAAAACATGCAATAACCTAGTAGAACCCTCTGCCCACAGAAGAACCGACACACGATTACCTAGGATCAACCACATAGCCATGTGTTGGCCATGTGTTAGTTTATATCCAAATATTTATGTTTCCATGTGGTTTTCTATGCCTACCACATGGTTTCTAATAATTTTTCGGTAACCATGATCCACCTAGAAAAAATACACAAAAACTCCAAAAACCAAAAATTTCTATCCTGAATAAATTCCAAACACTGATCAAAAGACCTGAGACTAATAAAAGGATAAAATAAATTTGTATCCATATTTAGGGTTTGAAAATTCTCCCCCCCTCTGTAGACACTAAATTCACCTAGACAATAGTTAACCAAAACTCGAGTCCATGCCTGATCAAAACCAAGAGAAATCATGGACATCAGGGTGACTATTCACTCCTTAGGTCACTCTCGACCAATCAAGTAGAAACCATAGCATAAGAATGGGGGGGGGGGATAACATGAGGGTGTTCTCTCCACCACAAGGACTCAACTAGAATGGAAACATCAAAACCTAAACAAGATCACCAATACATAAACAAGAAACCCCCTACAGAGCGACCTGGAAAACCGAGACCCCGAGAACTAGCTCAACCTATCCAAAATAACCAAATAGAACACTATATGAAATAGGTAACTATAGAATTACCAATACAAACTAGAAAAAATTCATTAATATGAGCAAAATGAACTCACCATTATAATTATAAAAATTTCCCACACCATCCAAAGAACCCTGACGCTAGGGGAAATCATGAAAAGAAACTCAAATTCAACGATGAACTTGAAACATCAACCATCAATTCCATAAAACTCAAAAATCTTCAAATGATCACAACTAAAACAAGAACCTTAACTAACCCACATAAGGGTTAAACTTACTCAAATAAGGGAAATGATTCTAGAGGCCACATTAAGATAAACAAAACTACTTAGATCACGAAAGAACAAGTTTGAAAAAAATACCATAATAGAAGATAAATTTATAGTAGTAGGAAAAAAATACAAGGAAACATAGAATATATCCATCCCAATATAGGAAGAAAAACCCAGACCAAGGTTTTAGACACCCCTGGAAACTCCGAATTGTGCATGAGCTTCACTTTGAGACTGATGGTTGGAGATCTGATCAATGAAGCATATCCTACCTCACAATCAGGTACTGGAATCTCCTGGTTAAAACACCTTCTTTAATAAATGATTCTAACATAACTTTTCCTGATGACCCAAATGGCTGCAATAATGGCACATCTTTGGAGAGATGTGACATGGTGGATTCAAATGCCCAACCTAGCCACATTAGCAGAACATGAGTGAATATCCTGACAAACTAGAGGAAAGAACTAATGTAGGGGAATCCTTATAGATATTTTCCTCTATAATTCACTCCTTTCTAGATGAAGAACCATTTAGATCATCAATAGACACTTTATTTCCATCCACTCATGATCTGGAAACTAACTCACCTATGAACACCTCATCCACTAACTTCTCTAATAGGTTTTTCCATATGATAGAACCTTTTTTTGAATCTATAGATGAATTTCCCAAAGTAAAAGAAGATATTTCAACTGATCATATGATGCTACCTCCATAGATAAGGGAACTGATTCTTTTAAGTGGTCAACATAATCTTTTATAGACTTCTGGCCCAATAGAACATCCCACATCTCTTCCACATTCCTTATATTCACCTCCTCAAGTATAATCCTTCAAATGAAATTGGTCCTAAACACTTCTCATTTCATCCCAACATGAAACAGTGGTGGGATGAACAACTTCCACTGGTCCAAATCTGGACCCTCTTATAGGCCCATGACAACACAAACTCTAACAGCTTCAGGAGTCCACAACAATTTGAAGACACTCCCAACCTTCTCAAGCCACTACACTACCTATAAAAGACCTCGATCACCATGAAATATTTGAAACACTTGATAAGAACCATAAATGGGGAATTACTAATTAAAAGTTTTGGGTACCTTTCAAGGCATCATATTTTGATCAACATGAAAAACACAAAACTTGAATCAACTTCCAAACAAAACAATACCAAAAGAGCACCTCAAAAGAAAGACATATTCTCTCAAGACAAAAAATTAAAATCATAACAAAAAATCATCTTTTCAAAAATCAAAAATTTTCATTTCAATTTAAAAACTTCCTTCTTCTAAGGCCTCTATCTGAACACAAAAACCACATTTCACAATACATAATCCATATTCTAAAATAGAAACCAATTTCCAAAATCATTTTTATCTTTTTAAATCACTTTAGAAAAACAAGTCCAAGACTTTTATTCAAAATAAACATCCATGGTAACATATGAAATGTCACATATGCATTCATACATTTCCACTTACATCAACTAAACACAAGTTCTATCACGCACTTCCCATACGTACCCACACATATGTGAACTTTCATGGGGAAAACTGAGGATCACACATTTATTTTTATTATCAAACCAATAATTTACCAAATTCTAAACCAAAATAATTTTTCTTTAAAACCCATTTTACCATTTTCAAAAACCACTTGAAGGAAATTATTTTAATTTTAAAATCTAAATCATGTTAGTTAAGACCGAAATGAATCGTGACTCAAGAAAACCCACTAGAATGAGGAACTAGCATTTATGCCTAACTTGGAAAACATGGTAGTGAGTCATTCCCCATGTAAGAAATAAAACTAAGAGGACCTTGAACCATTAATTAGAATTCCTAATGTGACACTACACCATGTGGGACCACGACGTGACACCATCTTTCCTCTATTTTTATTCCCCAATAAAAAAACCAAGACAATACAAGGACTGAATTCCCAAACTACCCTTGGTAACTCATGTCTTGTCATGAGTGGTGGTAATCATACACCGACCCATGACGTACCTCTTGAGACCCAAAAATCCTAATCAACAACTACCAGACGCCCCAAATAACAAGTGAATTCTCTAATACCATTTTTTTTCATGAACTAACCCATGATTCCATCCAACTCAACACCCGAACCAGTCCAAGACATGGCACAAAGGGAATTCCAAATCCCCATGAGCTAGAAAAAATTATTAGGCATCAAAAAGTCTAGGTGGTAATGGTTTCATCCTAATATACTAGTATCAAGAAAATCAAGAGGAAATAAAGAAAATAATAACTCATCATAAATAAGTAAACTACTGATCAAGATACAAAATACAACTGAACAAGCAAAAACTAAATGAAAAACTAAAAACAAACCCATGCTTCCACGATCTTCATGTGACTTCAAGGTTACCACCATCCTATAATAACCTTCTATAACAACGAGAACATGAACCAAGTACCTAAACAAGAGGAATAACCTATAAAATAGTTCGGGTATACTGACACCCAATGGTAAAAGTAGGGTGTGAGCTTGATAGCTCAGTAGGAAATCACCATTGAATCCATGTGTTTACTTTCCCAAAAACATTACATTTACACTAGTTTGAAAATAAATTTAAGAAAAAAATTCCATATTTTATTAAACAAAACATGAACTTTTCATTTAAAAATTCAACGCATGCCACAACCATTTCTTAAAATGCTTACCATTGTAAAATCAAAACCCAAATCAAGGAATTCCAGGGTTGTGATGAAAAATAGATAAGTAGTGCAAGCTAGAATCTAATGCAGTAGAAAGTAAACAAGTAATAAAAATAATAACCTTGGGTGATATTAGACATCCCTAGAAGACCCCTGGATATACTCAATTTAGAACCACCTATCAATATATAGTGAATCCCCTAAATAAATAACCAACCCTTTGCTCTATCCTATCCTCACTTGTGGCACAACCCTCCTTGAATGTCTATAACTCCAGGAGGGTACCAACCCATCTAATAAGGGATGGTAAGCTACCATTAATCAATAATCTAAAATACACCCAGTAACCCATGGTAATAGTAAACAATGTAAGGGGGGAGGTCCTCACATGTGAGACTCACCTTACCTGCCACCGCCACACTTTACAACCCCAAATGCAGACACAGCTATGTAATAACCCATAAATAAAAATATTTTCAATAAAGGTTTCCCAGACACACACACATACACCCACACACACATATATATATCATATCATAAAAAGTTACAATTAGGTGGTCACATCATATAAATATCCAAAACTTTTCAGAAAAAAATATTAAATCACAAACTAGGCACTCAACTTACTGAGCCATCCTCTTTTATAAAATAAACACAAATCATCACTTTTAAAAGTACAACAACAAATGGGCCTTTATGATTATACACCCAAATAAATTTAAAAAAAATTTATAAATCACTTCTAAAACCATGAGCAACACCACTTCACCAAGAACTTGCTGAAAAAGCTTTTCACATTTTAGGTAAAACATGAACCTTTATAAAACATGCCAAATATACCCCTATGTCAAACATTTTCCAACACATGATTCAAATAACAAATGAAATACCTTTTTAATATTTCATTTTATGACATATTTAGAAATCACACAAGGAAAACAATAACATTTTGAAACCAAAAGTAATTAAAGGAACTAATGTTTAAGGAGGAACACTAATTTCAAGTTCCATATTCATTTGAGTTTGCATCCATGTGTGCACATAATGCACCCATAGATGTGAAAACATCCAATTATACACTCTAGAATTTGTGGAAACACCAAAAACCAATTTTACTAAAAATCACTATTTTCTTTCAAACCAAATCCAACAACTCAACTATTTAAAAAACACAAAAAATCCCTTTAAAAACCATTAGAACCTTTCCAAAACATTTCACCACAACCCTCAAGCAGTAAGATCACCAAATCACACATAAAAAGTAATACTTGAAATTAAATGACTTTACCAAAACAAAATTAAATCTAAACACTTCTCAAAATACCCAATTTCACTTTAATGAATACATTCTATTTCAACAAACACCATAGATGTACATGAACCTAGACAAGTTTCAAGAATTACATTAAAAACCATTTTTTATCAAATTGAACCAATTATAAAATACAATAATAAGTTAAACAAGGTTGATATAGAGGTGAGAATCATGTTTATTAATTTATTTAAAGTTACAAGAATCAAAAAGATTCCTTAGGGAGAAATAACATGGAAACACTTACCTATAAGGGGTGTATATGCAACAAAGCTTCAAAAGGAAAAAGAAAAAGTCCCCACGAACAAACCACACACCCTAGAACCAAGGGAAAATGAACTGAAAATAAACCCTAGACATTATGGTTTGAAAAAGGTATTAGGACCCCAAACAAAACCATGAAAATGAGAGGTGAAGAGAGAAAGGATTTGGAAACAACCTAAAACCCCTAAAGAGTACCTTAGATCTGAAGAAGAAAAAGCACCATGGAGAGAGGTAGATCCAAGGGAGAGGGGACTCAGGACCCCTTTGGTGAACCAAAATGAGAGGGAGGAGAGATTTCATGAGTTAGGGTAAAATAGGGGGAGATATAAAAGGGAGTTTCATGTTTTTAATTACCTAGCATGAACACATAGTTTGGCCTCATGGTTTTCTAAACCATACAGAACCCTATTCCCACAGAAGGACTGGAACATAGTTACCTAGGATCAACTACATAGTCATGTGGTGGCCATGGTGAAGGTTCTTTCAAAATTCTTTTTTCTATCACATGGTTTTTTGTACCTACCGCATGGTTTCTACTAACCATGCGGTAACTGTGCTCCACCTAGAAAAACTAATCAAAAACTCAAAAAAAAAAAAAATTTCAACCAGGGATCAAATCAAAACCTCAACCAAAAGACCCAAGACTAATTAAAGGATAAAATAAAAGAGTATACAAGATTGGGGTGTGGAAAATCCTCTTTTATTTTATGTATATGGGTAGAAACCCGTATAATTTTTTTCAATACCTTCCTCAAGACACTACTATCAAGATATATCCTCTATACATTTAAAGACTTCTTGTAAACACATGTGAAGGGTTTTTCACCAATTGAATTCATCCCATGAGACTACCAATTCCTTGAGGGGAATGTATTAACCAGTTCCCAACCTGCTTATTTCATGTCCATATCATTCCTCATAGATCAAATAATAGATTTAAATAGAAATATTTAAAATCAAAGTGTCTCATACGAAATTGAAACATTTTAATAAGAATACCCATGAAGGAATAGTATTTAAAAAAACAATAAATAAACTATAAATAAATAAATTCATGATATGATATTTTAAAGTTCCTATATATACACCTCATAAAATAAGTTGGGTGCATAACATTGAAATGTGCCTCAATGAAAGGAGATTAAGACAAAGTCCCTTACAAAGATCATATCATTAATCAGATGAATATATTACGTATATTCACTATAAATCCATGTAAAATAAGTGTAAATACAACATAAGGTAATAAAATTTCATTTCATCCATAATACTATCATGGAAAAATAAATGATGTATAAGTTTAATCCAATAAATTAAAATTGAGTTATGAAATATCATACCACCTTGTAATCAGTAGAATTGCATGACCAACAAATTAATAATTATCCAAAGAGAAATTAAATACCATTAAGATAATTATATTAATGATATTATATATAAACTTAAATTACATACACAATATACAATGATTAATTGTTGAATAAGGCATATATATCACAGAAGTAAAAAGTGGGATGAGAAACCATTACCTCACGTTGTCCTTTAGTTTTTCATACTTTAACCTCAAGTATAATGGTTTAAATAATGTTATTAAATAATTATAGAAATATATTAATATTTAAAATATCTTATTTAATGATTTAGTAACATATTATGACCCATTTATTAATAATATTTAATTATTTTCATGGTTTTGAGTGTGTTAGTTTCATGGTTTCATGATCGGTTCATTTATGTAAAATTATGGATGTTTTTGTAAAATGGGATTAAAACATAAAAAATTTAATGAATTAGTATTAATTAAATTCCATATTTATAAATATTACCATATATAAGTTTTCATTATTTTATTAGGATGACTCATTTGATAAAATTTTACTGATAAACATTTAGTTTATTTTGGCAGTTTTTTTGTACACTATAAACTAGTTTCGTTTTATATATTATTTTGAGTATGTATTAGTTTCAGAACATGTAATAGTTTATAATATAACTATTAAAATATTATTTAACCATAAAAATAGTTTTATAAGACTCCATTATTTTGGTAATGTAAAAAACAAAAACATTATTCACAGAGGCAATTAACTGGCATAACATGGATAATAACTTCATTTTTTGAATAAGAGGAGGTAATAAATGGGTTGGATATAAGATATTTAATTAGAAACATAAAAATATATTATATAAATTATTATGAATTTATAATTCCTAAATTTATGAAGGATATGAGGACAAGGTAGAAGATGAAAATATAATGAAAGAGGTATTTTTAGAAAATTACCTCTTGAATATCACCTACTTAGAGGACCCCTCGAGGACCATGGATCTCCTGTTTTAGTGAGAACATAATCAATTGAATATGGTTAGAGATATGAGGAGAGTTTTGGGAAGATATTTGAGTATATTTAAGGCTTATTAGTCTAAATGGGGTGGTGAGGGTGGTATTTATACATGAGAATAGGTTGGTTTAAGTGATTAAAAAATGATTATTTTATATTTAAACCCAACCATATTGATGTGGAATTAATTAAACAAAATATTGGATGAAAATTAATATTTTAGTAGATTTTTAGGGTCAGTAAATATCTCAAAAAACCGTTAAATGTTTAAGTTTTTAGTTATTTTTAGCTTTTATCTTTTTAACTTTAACCCATTTCATTTTCTACTTATACTGTTGTAAATATTTTTTTTCACCATAGTAACTTTTTATGAATAAAAATGAAAATGGCCTTAATAACTATTTTGGAAATTATGATTAGAAATATAGAATCTATTTTATCATATTCAATTAGTATAATCTAAAAAAATTATATTTAAAATTCACCCTATAGAGGCAACGAGAATTTATGTTTTTAATGTGAAAAAGTTCAAAAGTTTGCAATATTTTTATATCCAATTTCAATGTGAAATTGATTAAAATGAAATAAATTGGATTTATTGTTTCTTAATTTAACTAATTATACTTTAAAACCAATTTAAAATATAATTTAATTTTTTAAATAAATTAGAATAAAAAATAATTTTCAATTAAAATTCAATATTTTTCACTATACATCAAAAAATGAAAATTCTCTGAAAAAATACAAACAATTCACCCTAAGATAATTTTTTTATTAATATTTAGAAAATTAAGTTTATTTTTTCAAATATAATTTACAAAAGTTTAAAAATTTAGTTTTAAAATAGGTGTGCCATTAAAAGGCGGCAAAATTTCCTATTAAAAAATATAGCTTCTTGTGCATAAAATTGGATTAATTATTACCTTAAGCCTATAAAAAATATTGTATGAATTTAAAAACTTGTTATTGAATATATAACATATAAATTTCATTATTATATTTCAATAATATTTATTATTTTAATTTATTAATATAAAATTCCTTTCTAGGGATAAAAATGGTTTTCTATATGAACACATCCTTTATTATCAAATGGTTTTTATTTTTATTTTTAATTAATTGGTAACCAATGAATTAATTTTTTAAACATGTATAAACTATATTTTCATAATTTTGTTAATATCATTAATTCCCTCCATTCCAACAACTAGGTGATAACTATCACAATAATAATAATAATAATAATAATAATAATAATAATAATAATTAATCATTTTTTTAAGATCAATGTTCTATGTAACTTAATCTATCAATGAAATTTAATTTATTTAAGAAGATACATGCTGTAAAATCTTGGGGTGTTACATTCTCCCTCCATAAATAAATTGATTCCTCCCAATTTAAAATTTAACTTTGAAAATCAAAGGTTGAGGATTGAAAATAACTTTGTGGAAAACCCACATTATAAGTATGTTTAATAAAACACCCCCTTAATAAGAGGGAAACGAAAATGTGAAGGTTACCACAAAATTAGAATTTCGAATAAGATATCATGAGTGAAAAGTGAAAATTGGGACATAGAATAGAAATCTAACCATTAAGTTCACATGGATAATGATAGAGGATATGTTCATTAGAAAGATAAGTATTACAAAACCATAAATCTTGTGATTGGTTAAAAGTCATTTATTTCTTATTAAGAAAAGTAAATGGATAATGTTTTTTTTCAAAATCCTTTTCCAAGAGTTGATGGATTCATTTACTATCTAGATAGGTAATTGAAATAAAATAAACCAACCTAATTTAAGTCCATTTAATAAGAATGATCTTATCATTAGGTCATTCTTTGATCTATTTCCACTTTATATAATATTCTAAGAAATGGATATTCAAGATAAATTTTGTGCCTGGAGCACTTTTAATGAATCATAAGATCCATAAGTCATTTCACAAATCACTAAATATTTTACAAAAAAAGGTTAGAACATGTTGTCCAATATGATAAATCGTACTTTAACTATGAATAACAATATCCATTATTTGACTTAATCCATTAAACAATTAATTAACCTTAAGAATTATCCAAAATAAATCAATCAAAATTCAAAGTCCAATAATTTAGAGGGAAGGTGGAAAAATTTCCAAAATCAATGTTAGATTCCCCAAAGAATATAAGTAACTCTTATTGTCCCATAAAAAATATACAAATACCTTGATCGCCTTAAAACATTAATGAAAATATGCATGATTCCAAAAATAAAATCTCAGATAGTCAAATATATCCCTTAAATCCAATCATGTAGTAAACCCTAAAAAGATAACATAAACCATAAAATCAATAACCAATTTCACAGTCACCAATAATATTCCATAAAAACCATTTTTCATTATTATCTCAACATCAGGTACATATTTAGGGTAATATTTCCCAAATCATTTGTTTTAAAAAATATCAAGTTAAGATAGAATCACCTCCCTTGGTTACTAGTACTATTCATCATATGTATCCAAATTCCTAAAGAATTAGTATATCAGTATGAAAATTATACATTTCATAATTCTTATGATTAAAATAACATCATTGGAGTAATTTTAAAACATATTTCATGGATCCAAATACAAAATCATATTAATCACTCAATTTTTGTTGTATTAATATCCTAATATTAAACTTGATCACTTCGCTTCTACTAAGGTATATTACCATGGTGATTGGGGAATTTATTTTTGTAGTGCCCCATTTAAATACAGTTGAAATATTGAATATCAGTCTCTTACTTCCTCATTTTCATTATTTTTCTCAGCCACCCTTTTCTCTACACTTATAAAAAACTCCCAATCCATTCATCCATTTCATAGGTTGATTCATTCCATAGTTATCACATGTGGGAAAATACTTCATTCAATTATTCCCATTATCCATGATTTTATTTTATTCCCTATTATTATCTTACTTATCATGGAATCTATAAGACTTATATAATTCTTTCTCTTTCACGATTGTACATAAAACTATTTCATAATATGAAGAAAAACCTTGAGAGACCAGCACCCTTTGGAGACTTAGATCAATCCATTCAATGAAATGGTTAATTGTTCATTCTGTTTTTCAAATTTAATCCATAGCATGCCTTCTTAACCTTATAAAGGTAGATTCATAATTTGCAACACTTTCTTCCTCATTTTTCTTTAAACTAAGGAAATTTTTTAGCATATAAATTTTTTGTTGATGAGGGAATCATTAAATAATGTCTTATTAAAATATTTCCATTATATGTGTCATATTCTCTCTTCCTCTGTAGTATTTTTGATCAATAACCCCCATTTTCAACATCACCATTGAGACAATACACTACATTTTTATCCTTTTCATTTTAATATCATACCAATGCAAGAAATATCTTATCAGGGGACTTGATCCATTTCTCAGCTACCACTAGATTAGTATTCCCACAAATATATTGGGCTTTTGTCACATGGAATGATCCAACATAGGTGTAACATTGTTATTCATCCTTTCCTGAGTAAGTTTTCCTAATATGGTCATAAATTTCTCAGATCCAACACTAGATATATTGGATTACTCAGTAATAGAATTTCTAAATTGTTCATAAGTTTTAATACCCTTCTTCCTTTCATGTTACATTTATAAATAATGGTATATACTATATTATCTATTAAAATTCTGAAATTTTTATAAGTATAAATATAAAGTAATATAAATTCAACAATTAATGCATATTAAATTCAATAATAATAAAAAATGTTTATTTGGGATGTTATTCTATAATTTTACCCAAATTATATCATATATTTATGTTCCCTAATCTATATTTTCCTAAATCTAGTTCCCAATGATTCTACTAAACTTCCACTAACACCAACTGTAATGACCCCAACCCTAGTAGCTCTGAGATGGGGCCTTAATTTATTACATTGGAATGACTAAAAGGAATCACATACCAAAGAACCACATAGTTTAGTAATATTTAAGAACTATATACATACTTGTTTCCCTTATTAAATTGGTAATTAAACATAGAACATAACAAAGTAAAGTAAACTGAATCCATGAAAACTCATTCAAAGTTCTCTTCTTTATAACCTCAGGAAAGGAAACAAAATATGGGTGATCTCAAATACTCATTAAGGGTTAATTAAAATATAATATACCATAAATAAATAAATTATAATCATAATGGAAAGGTAAATAAATAAAACACATTCAAATTAATAAATAACTTTTGTATAATATTATAGGAATAAAATATGTTCATATAATTCCATATAAATAATCACATGAGAATAGAACTTGACCATTTATATTCTACCAAATTGGTTAATCACATAAAATAAAAATAATGATGGAATGAATAATTTTTTACTTATCAACTATCAAGATATATCCTCTAGATAGTTACTTTCAAGATAAATTGTCTTTCCAGTTTAAGTTTGTTGGTAGAAACCCATCTAATTTTTTGTCAAGACATTTCACAAGAAACTACTGTCAATATATATCCTATGGATAGTTTAAGACTTATTGGAAACAAATTTTAAGGGTAAGTCACCAAATTAATTAATCCCATTATACTAATGTTTCATAAAGGTGATTGTATTAACTGGTCCCCAACCCATGTATTTCATGTCAAAATAATTCCACATATAAGGAATAATTGATTTAAAATGATATTTTTAAATCAAATTGTTCTATACCACTTTTAAACATTTGAATTATAATAACCATGAAGGAATAGTATTTAAAAAATTAAATAATATGTTAATAAATAAATTCATGATATGATAGGTAAACGGGGTTGTATATACACCTCATAAAAGAAGGTGGGTGCATAACATCAAAATATTCCTCAATGAAAGGAGATTTAGACAAAGTCCCTTACAAAGATTATATTGTTAATAAAATGAATAGATTATGTGTATTTACTATAAATACACATAAAATAAGTGGAAATACAATATAAGTTAATGAAAATTCATTTCATCCATAATCTTATCATGAAAAAATCAATGAATTAGAAGTTTAACCCAATGAATGGAAATTGTGTTAAGAAATCCCTTAACACTTTATAAGCAATCAAATTGTATGCCCCATACAAGTAATAATTATAAAAATAGAAATTTAATTACAAAAATATAATGAGATTCATGATATGATATATCAAATAGAATTACATACACCAAACACAAGGATTATGTGGTTAATAAGGCATATATCTCACAGAAGTAAAAAAGTGAGATGAGAAACCCTTACCTCACACTTTCCTTT
This sequence comes from Viscum album, assembly GCA_963277665.1. Classification (NCBI taxonomy): domain Eukaryota; kingdom Viridiplantae; phylum Streptophyta; class Magnoliopsida; order Santalales; family Viscaceae; genus Viscum; species Viscum album. Next base: position 346,326,536 of record OY728156.1, read on the forward strand.
AATTGCACATACTTTAACCTCATGTATAATTGTTTAAAAATGCTATTAACTCTTTAAATAACTATATTCATATTTATAATACCTTATGTGATGATTTTATGACATCTTACAACCCATTAATTAATAATATTCCATTATTTTCATGGTTTTGGATGTGTTCATTTCATTGTTTCATGATTGATTCATTTGTGTAAAATTATGGATGTTCATGTAAAATGGTATTATAACTCAATAATTGGAAGTAAATAGTATTAATAAATTATAGTAGTATAAATGATCCCATATATAATTTTTCTTTCTTATATTAGGATGATTCATTTGATAAAATGTTAATGATAAACATTTAGTTTATTTTGGCGGTTTTTTTGAACACCATGTACTAGTTTCATTTTATTTACTATTATGAACATATATTAGTTACATAACATGAAATATGTTATAATATAGATATAAAATATTATTTAACAATAATTGTAGTTTTATGACCATCCATGAATGCATTAATGAAAAAATAACAAAAACATTATTCACTGAGGCTATGAATCGACATAACTTGGAAAATAGTTTTGTTTCTTTGAATAAGAGGATATAATAAATGGGTTGGATATAAGAGATCCCATTAGAAACATAAAAAAACAATATAAACATGATTATGTATTTATCATGCCTCAATGGATAATGGATATGAGGATAAAGTAGAAAATGAAAATAATATAAAAGAGGTATTTTGAAAAAACATTACCTCTTGAATATCACCTCCTTAGAGGACCCCTTCAGGACCATGGAATTTTTATTTTTCTGATACCTGAAGAAATTGGACATGGGTAGAGTGGGTAAGATAGTTTTGGGTATATATTTTAGTAATGTAAAGTTTTTTAGTCTAAATGGGTTGGTGAGGTGTGGTATTTATACTTGAGGAGAGGCAGGTTTAAGTGATTAAAATAATGATTATTTTATATTTAATGTCAAACACATTGAGGTGGCATTATTTTCCATCAATTTTTCTGAAAATTAGTATTTTATAGTTTGTTTATGGTCAATAAATACCTTAACAAACCATTATATTTTGAAGTTTTTATGTATTTCAATCCAATACCTTTTTAACTTCAACTAGTATTATTTTTTACGTATACCGCAGTAAATAATTTTTTTACCATGGTAAAATATTTTTGATTAAAAATAAAAATTACCTAATACATAATTTATAAATTATTATTCCAATTATATAATCCATTTTACAAAATTAAATCCAAAAAAATTAAAATTGTATTTAAAATTAACCCCACAAACGCAATAGGAAATCATGTTTTTTTAAGTGAAAACGTTCAAAAGTTTGAAATGTTTTTATATAAAATTTAATTGTGAAATTGATTACCATGATATATATTGAATTTATCTATTTATAAATGAACTAATTATACTTTAAAAAAATTAAAATTTAATTCAACTATATAAATAAATTAGAAAAAAAGTTTTCAATTAAAATTCAATATTTTTCTCTATTCATCAAAAAATGAAACTTATCCAAAAAATTACAAAAATTCACCATAATATAATTTTGATATTATGTATAAATAATGAAGTTTTTTCAAATAAAATTTATAAAAGTTTCAAAATTTAGTTTTAAAACAGGCACACCATTAAAAAGTGGAAACATTTCATATTAGAAAAATATAGATTTTTATGCTTAATATTGGATCTATTCTAACTTTAATCCTATAAAAATTATTGGATGAATTTAAAAAATTATTGAATATATAACATATAAATTTTATTATGATATTTCAATAATTTTTATTATTTAATTTTTTTAATATAAACTGTTATTGTGGGAATAAAAATAGTTTTTTTATAAAAGAACATCTATTATGTTCAATTGTTTTTTATTTTCATTTTTAATTAATTGGAAACCAATTAATTCATCATGTAAAAAGTATAAACTATATTTTCAAAAAATAGTTAATCTCATTAATTCCCTCTATTCCAACAGCTAGGTGGTAACTATCACAGTAATAATAATAATACTTTTTAATCATTTATTTAACCTTATTTTTCTTTGTAACATAATCTATAGATGAAATTAAATTTATTTAAGAATATACATATCATAAAATATTGGGGTACTAAAAGATAAATACAGGTAATTATTATTCACATATTCTGTGGATAAAATATACATTACTAGAAAATGGATATCAACTATAACATGTCCCTATAAATTGTGATAATATATGTGTGATAAATATTTTTAAGAATCCTGTATCAAATTCTAGAAAAAGACATATTGATATAAGACATAACTTTGTGAGAGATCATTTATAGAAAGGTGATATAACTCTTGAATTCATTGGTACTCAAAATCATCTTGCTTATATATTTATAAAACCTTTGATTCTTAAGAGGATAAATTATATCATACATGAATTAGGAATGATAAATTTTGTATAATTGTTTTCATTTAGTTTTATTTATTAACTAATATCTTAAACTTTTTAACTTCTGTTCATGGAGATTTTCGGAAATTAACCATGAAGTATGATTCACATGGACTGTAGGCCAATCATCAGTTTTTCTTCATGTGGTTAGTATACATACCATGAATACTTATTTATATGGTCACCATACTTATTGTGAGTATTTACTCACATGGTAATTATGCTTACCATGAAAACATGTTCATATGGTCAATACTTACTTACCATGTTCTTATTGGGTGTACGGTTATCATACCTACCATGAGGTAATGTTTATAATTCCTACTGTGCTTATGTTATTATAGACCCATGGTCCACATATTTAATGTGTTTATTTTCCTAGATTTTTTCATGATTTTTTTTAGGGGGAATTATTTTAAGCTTATTAATATTTTATTCTTTTAATTATTGAAATAGAATTCAAATTTGAGTTTGAATCCTTATATGTATTTTCTCTCAAATCTATTCCATCACCTGAAGACTTTCCCACTTTTTAACCCTTATATTTCCTCAAATCTATATATATCCCTCTCAACTCTAAACCTATATATAACTCGAATCAAACCAAAAATAATAATTTTTATATTTTTCACTGGTGTCATGTATCCTATCAATACAAATACTTAAAAGAAAATAATAAAATAAAAATGAAGTTCTAGTAAATCTATAAAGCTTAGGAATCCACACTTAATCAACAGTTTAGTTTAAATAGAAAAAGAAGTTGATGTGTAGTTGTTGTAATTGAGTAGATGACTAGTATAAAATTAGATTCAAAATCATGCATGAGCTACTTGGTTTAGTGAAAATGAGAGGCCTTTTTATCCAAATATAGTCATGTAATTTTATGTGTATCTAGATATTCCCTCTCGTGGGAAAAGAGATGTTTTAGAACTATGGTGAGTGGTGAAGTTCTAATGCTTTTCTTAAATATGTGGGAAAAATTTATGGGTGTTCCACAAAAATGAGAATATGAGGATTATCAAATCTCTTTTCTTCTTACTTGTGATCATTTTGAGTTTCATAATTCCTTGGATGAACTAATGGGGAAAGGAACCCCCAATAAAAAATTATCGATTGAGTTGAATGGAGAATTTAGGATACTAAGAAAATTCATTCAAAACTAAATATTTCCAAGAAAAGGGGATTTCAATATCATGGAGAATCAAGATATATATTTTTAATATTTATGATGAAGAAATATATTTGAATCAATTTATAGATATGTTATGAGATATATGGATGAGTTGTGAAAGAGAGCTTCAAGGTTCATTTAATTACCACATCCTAAGATTATTTTATCCTTGATAAAATATAAAGGATTATCTTCTGTTTCCTCTGGAATTGGGAATGACCTCATTGATTGAAGGTTCAAACATTCCAATCAGTTTCGAACAGGTTTGTTTGTAGAACTGGAAACATCCAATGATTCCATATCCATTTGGACCTACTTTCCAAAGGTAGGTGCTAATTAGTTGTAGACTGATGAGGCTTAGGAATTTGCATTGGTCGAGAGGATGGGAGGTCAGAATCATCACACCTTTTTGAGGGGAATTATTGTCTACTCTGGGACTCTCTTTATAGATTTAAGTTATGTTCGTGAATCCTTATTAAATTACCAAGTATAAAATGATCTTTCCTTTAGATCTGACAATCAGTGATTGATATGTAAGAAATTTAGAGAATATTTTATATGTATTCGAGGTTCTTAATCGATAGAGAATCATCTGTATTTGTTAGAGATTATTATTCAGTGGTATCCTTTAATATATTATATAAAATTATCTTGGTCATTATGATGACTATACTAGTTTTAAAGCCCCTCAGCGGGGCACTTGAGGTTTATTGTCATTCAGAAGGACATGGATTATTTCAGAGTTGGGATCGTACCCACAAATGGGCTACCTACGTATCCTTTATTTAGAAAAGGAATCAGAACCCATGTATTTTGAGTAAGGGAGTATGATTTTTATATATGATTGATGGCTCAAAGAAAGATGTCATAATTACTTTTACACTCTAAGCTCACATGAGTCATGCTCGGTGTGAGAAACAAGAGGTATTGGTAAAAATAGACAATTGTGCCATGAAAGATACAATCATAGAAAATGATGTGGGGCTTATGTATGTATGAATACCCAAATAGATATAGATTGGGACTTATTTCAAAGAAGAAGTCTGGGAACAGGGTCCATAAAGGTATATGTACTTTATGGAGTTTTGGATACTCCAACTTGGGGATTAATCCTGAGGAAGATTCCCAAATTAGAAGGGGACTTATGATTGGGTTTTAATCCTGAGAATGAAGCCCAGATCAAAAGTAAATTAATACTGGTTAAGAGAAATTAAGACTGGGGCTTACTCCTGAGAAGGAGGCCCAGGTTAAAGGGATTTTAAAATTAAGGGACTTGGGGCTTACTCCTAAGGAGGATGCCCATATTTGATACTGGGGCTTACTCCTGAAAAGGAGTCCCAGGTTAAAGGGATTTAAAAATTAAGGTACATGGGGCTTACTCCTAAGGAGGATTCCCATATTTTAGACTGGGGCTTACTCCTAAAAAGGAAGCCCAGGTTAAGGGAATTATGACTGGGGCTTACTCTTAAGGAGGATGCCCAGATTAGGGGACTTGGGGATTAATCCTAAGGAGGATACCCATATTTGAGACTGGGGATTACTCCTGAAAAGGAAACCTAGGTTAAGGGAATTGGGACTTACTCCTAAAGAGGATGCCCAAATTAATAAGAACTTGGACTGGGGCTTACTCCTGAAAAGGAGGCCCAGGTTAAGGATTATCTCATCTTAAAGGATGAGGTTGAATGAATGAAATATCTAACCTTAGTGACATAAAGATATGTAAATCACTAGGTTTTAAGAGATGTTCTACATAATTCCTTTCAGATAATGAATCCAACAAGGAAATCATGCCATGAATGGCTTTGGAGAGAGTTCTGAAGGTTTAATATTGAATAGGAGAGGTGGATAGGCATAAAAGAGGTAAAATGGGCAGGAAGGGAACCTAAAAAGATAGGGGCGCGCAAGTCCTCTTTGGGCGCGCAAGTCCTAGTCACGTAGGTGTACCTGCGCGACACATGGGTACTTGCGCGACGGTCAATCATTAAGGTAATACTTGGGCGAGACTTGGCTCAAGCCCTTAGTACTATCCTAGAGGCTTCCAGAAGAGCGGCGCACAAGTTATTTTGAAGGGGTAAGGCAGTGCAGAAGTGTGGCCATTTCCCTTAAGGGTTTGCCACCTAGGTGCACAAGTGTTGATGAGTTTCAACACTTAGGACTTACTCCCCCTCTTTAGATCTTCTATTCTAGGTAAAAAATTACCTTAGAAGTGTTCGGAAGCTTTGAGAAGAGACTAGGGCGCCATGAGCTCAAATCTGAGTTTCTGGAATTTTTCATCCTCGAAATGGGGGGGCCTGCCGGGGGTATTTATTGGTTGTTGAAGACCCTGGGTGAATTTCAAAGAGGGATCACAAGTCAGCTGCGCAACCACTAGGCGGCGTGCAAGTATACTTGCGCGACCATGGTGGAACATGCGCGACCCAAGTGGATTTGAATCTTTGTTCATGACTTTGTCAATTTTTTTATGTTTCTTTAAAGGATGAATCACTTTGGGTTCAAGATATTTTCTTTTTCATTTGTTTAGACTCTGTGATGGAAAGGAGCATCAACAAAAGTCCCCCCCTCAGAGTTGGATCTGAAAGAAATGAGGATGTGACTCTGAAGAAAAGATGAAAACCAAGGAACATGCGGCGCGCAAGTGTTGAGCGCGCAGAGGGCGGCGCACAAGTGTTGAGCCACGCAGGCTTCGACATGTAGGGGTGCATCCTGGCCTATATATATGTTTCCATTCCTTACACAAAGCACCGAATTTCAAACTTTTGAGCTCTCACCGCGCAAGTTTCCTTTGCCGCGCAAGTTGCCCTGTTTTCCGCTATTTCTTTTCTATCATGCTTCTGTAGAGGTATTTGGACTTGCGTGGTGATAGCTACGCACCAAAAACTTGCGTGACACATCCATACTTGTGCGACACATCCATACTTGCACGCCAAAATTATACCTTCTCGCCTTTAGCCATTTTTATGAATTTCTTCATAAATTTTATAAAAAATAAACCCATTTAAGAGTTAATTTATTCAACTTTTGTGTAGATTCAATGGCTCCCAAGAGAATCGGAACAACTGATGATCTGGATAGAAAGAGAATTGATGATATGATGAGAATCATTGGCCATGATTACTATGATATCTGTGACAACACTCTCCCAGATTTGGCTAAGTACTTGAAGAAATATCATCTCAATTTCCCACAGAGCATCTACCTGCCTCTGTATGGTCATGGTCATTTGCAAGGAGTCAATGTTCCAGATGCAAATAACTATATTCTTGATATGCATCTGCACTGCTACTCTTCTATTTCGGTTATTATGTGACTTTAGAGCAACAACAATGGTGTGAAATTTCAAATTTTTCCTCCATGCCATTTCATTGCAGATATGAAAATGGAAAACCCATGGGCTGAAATGTTTTCCGCTGCCGGTTGATGGAGAGAAGACAAACATGGAATTAGAACAATATCTGAAAAGATTACTCTCTCCATATGGCTCTTTACTTCCAATGCTTCATTCTCAAATCCATGTATCCATCTTCCAAGTCTCTTGGACAAAAACAAAGTCACTATTTGATTAGCAGAAAATTTTCTCAAACCGCACTCAAGAACATTCTTTTACAATTGTTCCAAGAAGAGATGGTATTACTGTATCTCTTATTGTATCCATTCGAATGAATGAATTCCAGGTGGCTTCTGATGAATATCGGGATGCTGTAAATAAAATGAAGATTTATGTTGACAACCTTTTGTAACTCTTTGGAAAAGAGAAGAGACTCCAGTCTGTAGATGTCCTTCTAACTTTTGTGCATCAATGAAGAATACTTTCATCTTCCACCATTTGTACTTGTATTCTTTGATACCTGCTTTAAATTTTACCTAAACCAATGGGCCTAGTAAGCATAGTTTTATTTTTACTAGGATTATTATAAATAACCCCACAAACTTTAAATTTCTTAATTGCTCAATATTACCTAAAATCATACAAAATGTATGTTTAGTGAGTTGGGACTTGACTTTTATTCATATTTCCATTATCTTTTATGGGTAGTTTAAAGTCATTCATGTCAGACAGAAAAGGGATAATGTTTAAGGTCGAAATAGCTTTGACCGAGTGGATTAGAATTGACTCAATTCCTTGAAAATTTATCTGAAAACATATTACCATGTTCAATTATGGGGGAAAATATGTAAACGACGACTTAAGAAATTTGGAATATGAGGAATGATATGAAAAAGGGCTAAAAGGCATTAGAAGAAGTAGTTCCCAAGAATGAAGTTACCACTATTTAACAAACCCATTAGGGGGTTGAATTATGCAGGGCCACCTAAGGGCATTGGATGCATAATCAAATAATGGTATCTTTTGGATGATAGGTCCGTTATGTAGACTACTTATGCAAGGCCGCCTAAGGGAACGTGCTGCATAGTCAGGAAAAAGAACTCTTAGAAACTTACTTTTCTACTGCTAAAAAGCCAGTGGATGTTTATGGAGATTCAAATTTTCCAAAGCATAGAGTTTGCTGTATGGAGAGAGGTACTTGAATATGTAGAAGATATTTCTAAACAAGATTGTCTAAGAACCGGATGAATGCCACTCCTACGAAGGGCTGACCCAAATGTAGGGAAGGGAAATATAAACCATATACTTGAATACTTTCAGATCATGATAAAGAGTATGAGACAAATATATTAAGGATGGCTATTTTTTTGCGGATCCCTACATATTGTTGTTAAGACGAATAAAGAAAAAATAGTTTTTCTTTCCAAGAATGAAGTTACCATTATTTAACAAACCTGTTAGGGGGTTGAATTATGCATGGACACCTAAGGGAATTGGCTGCATAGTCAAATAATAGTATCATTTGGCTGACAGGTCTGTTATGTAGACTACTTATGCAAGGCCACCTAAGGGCACGTGCTGCATAGTCAAGCAAAAGAACTCTCAAGTTTCAGACATTTTTGTGACCATAAGTCGAGAAAAGGGTTATGAAGATCTGAAAATATTTAAGGTTAGGATTATGAAACATAAAAATGGGTATTATCCAATGTATGTAGAGATACACAGATCAATGCTAACCATAATCATGTTGTGGATGGGTCCTAAATTGAAATTTTGGACTTCACTACGTATCCCATAAGGATGGGAATCAATCCATATGTAGTTCTTGAAATACAAATTAACGTCGTGTGGGACGAAATTATGGGAGATCTTAGTTTAGGGTCATAGAGCTTGGACCATAATAATGAATACACAGTGTGTGTTTTCATAGGGACTTTTCAGCCAAGGGACTGAGAGTGGAATTTGGGGTTAGGCCCAAAAGTCTTGGGGATAGATTCAAGGGATACTCGAACGTTCCTACGTATCCCATAAGGACGGGAATCAAGCCCACGTAGTTTTAGAAATACCCTTTGTACAGATTTGGTTTGTACAAGTGAAGGGTGAAAAGGGGACTTTAGTGTAATGATGGTTTGTCCCAAGATAAAAGATTCAGGCATTGCCATGTATACACGTAGTCTTTGGAATATAACATGATTGGAAATCAATGTAAATAATGATTCCCTCTCATGTGAGGATATCAAAGAATGTTGTAGTTTATTGTCATACAGGACAAAAAATGTTGTACAATTTAACGTCATATGGCAAGGACAAAGGTGAACCAATGTGAAGAGATTGGTTTTGGGGGCGGTTTCACGAATCAACATCATATGAGATGGAGGTGAACCGATATGAAGAGATTAGTTTTGGGCTTGAACCTCAGGAGGTTGCCTATATACCCAGCCTAGAAGGAAAGGATCAAAGTCCGTGTAGTTCAATTAAATAATGAATTAGTGATCAAGTTGTTCTTGGGGACAAAGAACTAAAAAATGGTGTTGGGACTTACGTGTGGTTAGTGGCCCAGAGAGAGTGTTATGGTTGAATTTTTCTCTAATCTCACGTGATTCATACTCAGTGTGAGAAACAAGAGGTAGCAACAACCTTAACGATACACAGTTTAATGTCATGTAGGACGTATGAAGGGACTATGCAATTTAAAGTCTTGTAGTTAGGACTATTGGTGCTGCACAGTTTAGTGTCATGTAGTCGGGACAAAATATAGTTTAACATCATGTATGATGTATTAAAGGGACATAGTTTAACTTCATGTTGGACAATAAGGGTGCTGTACAGTTTAACGTCATGTAGCTAAGATGATGGGGACAATATAGTTTAATGTCATGCTAGATGAAAAGGGGGACTGTGTAGTTTAATGTCATGTAGTAAGGACAAAAGAGGATACAGTTTAACATCATGTTGGACATATTAGGGACTTTTTCGCATTTTAACGTTATGTTGGATGAGAGGGATGCAAATAGTTTAAGGTCGTATGCATGGACCACAACTGATGGTGCAGTTTAACATCCTGCTGGACATTGACACAGTTTAATGTCATGTTGGACAAAAAGGGATGATACAGTTTAGCGTCATGTTGGACAATGGTGCGAATAGTTTAAGGTCATATGCAGAGACAGAGGATGGTGCAATTTAATGTCTTGCTGGACATTGAAACATGAAAATAGTTTAAGGTCATATGTATGGACCATCTAACGGGACATAGTTAAACGTCGTGTTGGATGAAAGTGAAAATAGTTTAAGTTCATATGCATGGACCATGGATGATGTAGTTTAACATCTTGTTGGACAATAAGGGTATTTGTGTTACACAAAATAATTCTTCAGAAATATAGCATTGGTTGGAGTAGTAATGAGTTCTCCATCCATTGAGATTAAAGAATATGCTCCATTGGAGTAGACCTTATGTATTGAGTAAGGTCCTTCCCATTTTGGTTCAAGATTGGGAGGTTTTTTTCCTGGTATCATTGGAGTTCTAAGAACCAATACCAATTCTCCCTGAACGAATGAACAAAGACGAACTTTTTTGTTGAAAGCTCATGCTATTCGATTCTGATAGACTTCCAAGTGGTGTAAGGTGCACAATATTTTCTCATCTAACCATTCCAATTCATCCAATATCTTTTGAGATTGTTCATCTGTAGATTACTGATAAGAAATAGATACTCTAAGTGAAGGTAATTGAATTTCAATGGAAAAAAATTCTTTCATTTCATATACCAGTGAATATGGAGTTGACCACGTTGTAGTGGGGGTGGTGGTCCGATAAGCCCATAAAGCATGATAGAGTTTATCAGGCCATGAATTATTATATTTATCCACCATATTTTTCAGTATATTTGAAAGAACCTTGTTTAAGGCTTCTATCTGGCCATTAGCCGCTACATGATATCGAGATGAATGGATGGATTTGATGTTGTATTCTTGATACCACTTCTTCACCTTAGATAAACAGAAGTTGGTTCCATTGTCCGTTAATATGGTATGAGGGACACCCAATCTGGTAATGATGTTAGACTTGATGAATCTAACAATGCTTTTAGAATTAACTTCTTTGAGAGGTATTGCATCTGCCCATTTGGAAAAGAAGTCAGTGGCAGTAAGAATATACTTAAACTACTTGGCTGTAGATGAAGGATAAGGTTGCACCACATCCATTACCCATGTGGAAAATGGCCATGAGTATTTAGCTGTATGAAGCAACTTTGGGGACTGATGAATGAAGTTGGCATGTACTTGGCATGAATGAAACTTCTTTGTGAAATCAACACAATCTTGTATCATTGAAGGCAAAAAGTATCCAAGCCTTCTAATTTGATCAGATAGTCTATGTCCAGACTGGTGGGAACTATAGAATCCTGCTTGCACTTATTTCATGATAGGAATTGTCTCTTCACCATCAATGAATCTTAAGAGAACTCCATCAAAACCACACTTGTAGAGAACTTTCTATAGGTGATTAGGGATGTCATAAAGAGTAAAATTGACCACACTTCACTAGATTTGTTCTTTCCTGGATCTATCAGGTGGAAATGTTATATTTTGAAGGTATTCCCTGATAGGTGTCATCCATCCTGTAGTATGAACATATGGTTCAGGAATGGGACTAATTTCATTGATTTCCTCTGTTCTGGTTTGAACATAAGGTGAAATTGTACTACAATGGGCAATACTGATGCTTGTCTTGTCCCGATTTGGATCTGCCAGAGCTGTGGCTGTATTATCCAGTGCATCAGCTTGAGCATTTTGTAACCGCGAGACATAAGAAAATTTCAGTTCCATAGGAAATTCCGCCATTAAATCTCTGACATAATCATACAATGGGATTAACTCTTCTTTTCTGATGGCATAATTCCCGTTGAATTGTTTGATTACCAGGTCTGAATCACCTTTCAATTTTAAGTGATTCACTTGTGCTTGAAGCGCCAACTCCAAGACTGCGATGAGATCTTGGTATTCCACTTCATTATTTATACCACCTCCCAATAATGAAAAGGAATATGGTAACACTAACTTTTCTGGAGAAATGAGCACAATTCCTAAGACAACTTTGTTGAATTTAGGATTTTCCATTTTCCTTCCTGTTGGACTTCTGGAAGCACCATCAAAGTACATTTCCCATGTCTGAAGACTATCTTGAATAAAGATGACTTCCTCATCAAGAAGTTCAATATCTGAAGATGTTTCTTCTACTGAAGGGTGTTCAACAAGAAAATTAGCTAGGGCTTGGCCCTTTATTTCCTTTTGAGACACATAATGAATGTTAAATTGCTGCAAAATAACTTCCCACCTTGCCAGACGTCCTGTAAGAATTGGACGACTAAGGATGAATTTGAGCGGGTTATTGTGAGATACCAATAGGACATCGTGATGTTGTAGGTAGTGTCTCAACTTCTGAACTGCAAAGATTAATTCTAGGCAGCACTTCTCAATACTTGAATATCAGGTTTCTGCTTCAAGCATAGTCTGACTGAGATAGTAGAGGTTGTTCTCATTCCCAGCATCATTCTTCTGAGAAAGAGAGGCACCCAATGATCACTCTAAAGCTGCCACATAGAGGATAAGTGGTCTTCATTCAACAGGTGGAATTAATACCAGTGGACTCAAGAGATACTTTTTGAGAATATTGAATGCTTCTTGGCATTCTTCAGTCCACTGGTAAGTGACTCCCTCCTTCATCAATTTGGTGAAGGGTAAGCTTTTTCCTACCAAATTGGTGATGAAACGCCGAATATAGGCTAAATGTTGTTGAATTCCTCTCAATTATTTCAAATTTCGAGGAGGTGACATACCAAGGATTGACTTTGTCTTCTCAGGATCAACTTCGATAACACGATGTCGTACAACAAAGCCGAGAAAATTTCCTGAGGTTACCCCAAAAGCACATTTTAAGGGGTTCATCTTCAAATTATGTTGTTGAAGTTTTTAGAATATGACTTCCAAATCAGCCAAGTGATTAGAATTTTGTTTGTATTTAACCACCAAATCTTCCACATAACATTCAACAAATTTCCCTAAAAGGGTTTCAAAATACAATGTATGGCACGCTGATATGTTGCGCCTGAATTCATTTAACCCAAAGGGAATTAATCGATAACAGAACACACCCTGAGGGGCTCTTAAGGCTTTAGATTCTTCATCTTTTGGATCCATTCAGATTTGATTATACCCGGAATATCCATCCATGAATTAAAGTGCTTCATAGCTAGTTTTTTCATCAATTAAGAGTTCTATGGTCGGAACTGGAAAATCATCCTTAGGACAATGACGATTAAGATATCTGAAATCAATGAAAACTATAATTTTTCCGTTCTTCTTTTTCACAGGGATAGTATTAGACAACCATTTTGGATATTGAACTTCTTTGATGAAGTTAGCTTTGATAAGCTTATCCACTTCAGCTTCAATTTTGGAAGCATAGGTTGGGTGTGTTCTTCTTGTAGCTTGCTTGAATCCTCGATGTTCTTCTGGCAAACCCAAACGATGAGTAGCAACATCAGGATCAAGCCCAGACATCTCTGTATAGTTCCAAGCAAATATATCTCGATTTTGATTTAAAAATGAAACATACATCTCTTTCTCTTAAGGAGTCATGGGCGCACTGATTAAAGTGGGGCGTGGATCTTCTTTTGTACCCAGATTTATTTCTCTGAGTTCATCCACAGTGGTAGAGATACCCTCTTCAAATGCTGGAGGAGTATCCCTGAGATCTTCCTTTTCTTTTTCAACATGTATTATTTCTTCTATTTCTACTTTCATAGTATATGATGAAGTATAATTTTCATGATCAGAAGAGATGTTAAAATTTGAACATATTGAAGAAGAAGCTTCCATTTCTGACCCTATTGACGATGAGGGGTCTTCCCTGGGTATTAAAGAGGAGATGGTGGATTGAGAATCTACATCATCGTTAACCTCTGACATTGCTATGACTTCTTCTGTCCTGGTTGGTGAAGTATAGACTTTCTGAATTTCAGCGGATGAAATGAAGACATTCCCATTTGAGCTTTTATCATTTCTTGGTGAATCACCAATTTCTTCCATGCTATTTGGATTAATTTCCATAATTGACATTATGGAAGTTTCCATAAGAGTATTTTTATTTGAGTCTATCTTGTCAATTTGAATGATAGGCAACACATAATCTGTACTCACATGTGTAAATGGGTTTACTGGAATTTTTCCCAAACCATATGGAGCATTAACTTTGGTAATATAACTTGTTGTGGATTACTCCTTACCCTTCATGTGATAAAATTCCGCCTCAATGTATTGAGATTCACATGTCTTGAATGGGGACTTATCACCATACAATGTACCAATTTGACCATAAAAACAATATTTGAGACATTGATGATATGATGAAGGGATAGCCGCATGTTGATGTAGCCAGGGTCTTCCAAGCAAGATGTTGAAAGCTGAGTCTTGATCAACAAACATGAAATCTAAATTGGATACAAGACCTCCAAACTGAGTTCTGAGTGTCATATCACCCAGTGGTTCTTGTTCATTTTTATCATATCTTTGTAACATCATAGTAGAAGGAGATAAATCAGATTCCATGAGGCCTAATCGACGAAGTGTACAAATGGGGATGAGGTTGACTCTTGAACTATTATCAATGAAAGATCTTCGGATGTCTACACCATTGACCTTTCCAGATAAATACAAAGGTCTAATATGTCCATGCACGACATCATCTTCATCTTCATCTATGAAAGATATCACTGCATGGCATTCTGCAGGATTATTCTCTACATGGTAGGCTTCAGCTACAACAATTTTAGTTTCAAACTCCTGAGGACTTAACAAAGCCTCAATGAGTGCCTCCCAAAGATACTTTGATAAATTCAAAGCATCCAGAATTGATAACTTGGCCGGTACATGGGCCAGGTGTTTCAATACATCATACTTTTGATCCAAAGGTCTATGTTTTTCAATAGGAACATGTGTTTTAGCAGGTTCCTTGGAAGTTGATGCCTTGGAAGTTGATGTATCTTGTATCGGGGTAGGAGTTGGTAATACTCCTGGCTTTGGAAGATTAGACCGATTAGGTCTATTTACTTGTTGAGAGGAAGAAGGTGTAACTTCCAATCGATCCTCCAGAATAACTGTACCAAGATTGAATCTGCCTTGTGAGGAAGAACTTGTTTATTCTTGTTGAACTCGTTGAAGGGATCTACCATGAGTTTCTGCCACATAAATAGTTCTATTAGGGGTATAATTGGAATAATGGCCTTTGAAAAATCCACATCTTCCCCTATACCCTGAGCCTCTAGAACTTCCTCTAATTCCTCTGCTTGATACAGGGAACCCATATTCATCAAGATCGAAACCATGACTAACATAAGGATCTGTTAAGTGAATCATATTAATAGAACCAAAGATTAACTCTTCATCCGATGAAGACTCTACCTGACTATCAAATTTAGGCTGTGTCGTTTGGTGGGACGGTGCCTGTTGCTTCGAAGTAGATGGCATAAAATATGCCAGAGTCAAAGACAACTTGGGCTTTGACACATACTCATCTTCTTTTGATTCTTCTTCTTTCTTTTAATTATGCCGTTTATTTGAGGATTTTTCCTCTGATGAAGAGGGTTTTGCTGCGGCATTCATGGTAGAAGACACAATTGGTTTCTTCAATTGTGTTCACAAAATAGAATGAGTTTGGTTGATCGTTTTTCTGACCATCCAATCATCATATTTTTATGCATTTTTGTTCTTGACTTCTTTCCACTTGCCTTCCTCATCTGGATCTGTAGTAGTAACACATGCTACCTAAACTGAAGAACCTTTCAATTTGACTTGTCCCGAGTCAACCATTTTTTACAGGAGGTCTTTGAAGACAAAAAACTCCTGAATGGGATTACCCAACATCTGATGAAATGGGAAATAGTTGGGACGATCTTCATCTACTTCCTTGTTTGGCCTTTTGGGCCTTGGAAATTGAACCAAATTATTTTCCAGAGCCGAAATGAAGTATCTAGGAACTTGTTCATTTTGGAAAGAGTAAACTTTGCTTTTCAAATACTCAAATTGTTTTTGTCTTTGATCTCTTTGATCATATTGACAAAAAAACCTATGTTGATTAAGCTCAGGAGGTGGAGCCCTTCGGGAAGATGAAGGTTTTGAAGTAGAAGTGGGTACATGTGCTTGTTTAAGCATAACTGTAGCAGTCTATGCTCTACCCATTCTCCTTCCTGGAGCTGATGGAATTGCACTAGTTTTATCCTTAGTCTTCATAAGAGAATCTTCAATCTGTTGAGCGATTGAAGTAAGGTCTCGAAACCCTCTTGTGTATTTCACAGGGATCAAAGGTGTTCATAACTCATCACACATATTTTTCACACAGATTAGAAACAATTCTTCTTGAGGGAGTGCTAAGCTCAGGGAATATGTTAATCCCTTCCAGTGAGCAATTAAATCCAAAACCCTTTCATCCTCCCTTTTCTTACAGTTTGTAAGGTAAAAAACTGTTGTTTTTGGAAAAGTTGAGCTGAACTGAAGAAGGGATCATTGAAAAAGATCCTCCCACCTAGTAATTGACTGGGATTGCAAGCTTGTGTACCAGACAAAGGAAGGACCTTGTAATGACTGTACAAAACACCTGAGATTAACTGATTCCTATTGCTGAGGGGTTCCCATCATAGGATCTCAATGAGAAAAAAATGTGTTAAGTGTTTCTCTGGATCTCCCGAACCATTAATGATTGGGAATGTGGAACTTGCAAAATTTGATGGGGGATGAATTGCATCAACCCATTTAGGATAAGTTCTCTTTTCTGGTTGAATTTGAGCATGTTTTCCCTCCATATCTTCCAACCGAGATGTTAATGACTCAATAGTAGTTATTAACTTTTAAGAAACATCCAGTTGAGCTTGGACCTGAGCAGGTGAACTAACTGGAGCTTGAGTAGGTATGGCGGATGCTACTGCAACTGATGGTAGCACTGCTGATTGTTGCTGCACCTGACCCATAGGATTAGACCTGTGAGTGTGTACTGATAGAGGAGGATATTCTTGATCCATCTCAGTAGCTGCAACAAATTATCTTGGTTTACTGACTCCAACACGTTTAGGAGGAAGACTACCATGAAGTATTTCTGCATTCATCCTCCTTAATTCCTTCATTTCTTCCTCTTGTTGTGAAAATGTTTTCTCTAGTGAGAGTGATTAGCCTTCTCTAGAAGAAGGGTATGTAACCTGATTCTTTCCTTTCCCCTTGTTGGATCCCTTTTGGAGAGGGGGAAGTGGGTTACTTGAAGGAACACCCAGATTCTGGGTAAACCTTTGATTTCGTGTACACACACCTTCTTCATTTGTGTCTGTGCGTACAACTTCTTGAGCATGAATCTCTTCCTCTGATCCCTCTGAGTGAGCCTCATCTGGTGGATCAGCAACAACTACATTGATGAAATTAATTGATGCATAATGTATTTCATCCCTTCTATCATCATTTTTGCGATATTTTATTCTTCCATGTCTCTGATGAGACATTGCCTTTTGCCGATTTGATCCCTCAGGAACTTCTTAACAAACCATAATTTGGAGGAAATCTCCAGATATTTTGGCTATTAGTTACTCTTGGGGATTGTTCATTAATTGAGAGAAGAATGAATTTCTCTGAGTAAGAGATTGAGGATTTGAAAAAGTCCCCAGTCTGGTGGACTGGGGCTGTTCCTGCTTTTCCTGCTCAACTCCTCGAATCCTATTTGTTGATTCTGAGGGTTGGGTTAAAAGAGTCCCCAATCTGACAAGCTGGTTTGGTTCTTGACATACTATATCTAATACCTTCTTATAAGATCTCCTGATCTTGCAGACTTTAGTCCGGAAATTGGATGGATGCATCAACCTACATCCACTTTTATCACCCAGCTCAAAAGACCGTTGGATGATTTCTGACACTTCTGTCACTTGATGATGTGCTTTCTCCAAATGAGAGGCCTATTCAATATTCTCATTTGCTTGATGTAGGAGTAATTCAACAACTTGTTCTCTGTATTCTTGATTTTGAGAAGAACTAGTTGAAGCATGTTCTTGAGCAAGCCTTTAATTACAAACAAAGCCAATTGACTATGGCCAGCCATGGGCAATAGCATTGCATTAGACCATTTTCGGTGGGCTTTGCTGACTGGAGAGCACCTTGAAATGAAGTGCTCCATGAACACCCCATCCCCTGATATGAATACCAGATGGGCCATTGGCAATTAACTGGCACAATCTTCTTAGTGCACCAAGGCATTAACGCTGAAGGGATCTCTGCTTCTTTTCAGCCTTCGGATATCGAGAAACTAAGAGAGATGCCAAGTCAATTTGGCATTGTAACACTTCTATTATCTTGATATGATTTTCAAATTCATCATAAGATAATATTTTCTTTTTCAACTGACAAATAGTTTTCCATATGTTGAGACAAATATAATGAATTCTATCTTCCTTCAACATATCTAGAATATCATACTGAGATTCGGCCAAAGGCCAAAACATAACTGACACTTCAACTTTCTCCAATTGTTTTCTCATATTCATCATTTCCTCTTTATCATTCAATGAAGATTATTCTACCCGATTATACTAGAGTTAGTTCTTCCTTTTTGCTTCATCGGATTCAACAATATTGGTAGATAATTCAATGATCAAATTAGAATATGAACAACCTGGGGGTGGTTCGGAGAATGACCTACACCCCAGTCTATCTTCTGATTGAGGAAGTATTTCACCTGCTAGCGGTAAAGCATCAGACATGACTGGCTTCACATTTGTAAGTGCCTCAAGATAAGAGGGATTTCTTGTCACTACATTGTCTTCTGAAGAATTTTCTAGAAAATGAGAATTAATACTATAGATAGGACTTTCACAACTAAATTCATCATCATGTGGAGTACCACCATGGTGGATTACAGAAAAAGATGAAACATTTTGCTCCTTGATCTTCTGACCACACAGAGGGTTCTTGTGGCTCTCATCTGAAGATGAAACTTCGAGATCAACTGAACTGTAATGAAGCAAGACTTCATGAGGAAGTGTTTGATGAAGACCGTCAGAATTAATGTTCCCACTATTGGGAACTGAGAGAGTAGAATCTTGAGTTGCAATAGATAATTGTCTGAGTGCATCAAAAACTCCAACATCGAGTAAGGCCTTATTACAAATTTATCCTTGATATCTTGACTGTGCTGGATAGGTATTCTTCTTAAACGCCTTATTACTCAATTTAGGAACCACTTGTTGATGAAAGTGGTCATTATAGGCAGGTTTATGTTCCTGCTCATGAGAAATGATTAGGTTAGGATGATTATCTCTGCCAAAATTAGGTGTATGTGCCTGACTTGGTTGTCCGTATGATATGAGGGAGTACGCCTCACAAACCTCTTGGACTGGAACCGAGGTGTGTGTCTATTTCGGAGTGAACTATTGATGTGTCACTCCACTGGTAGGGATAGATTTATGTGTCTTTCCCTGAGATGCTGCTAAAGCTATTATAATATCCTGGAAGACATCCAGAATATGAGCAGGGATTTGCTTATGCTCTTTCAACATTGATAGAATATTCTTGGTGACTTCAGCTGCAGGAACAGGGATATATGTCCATTTCGTGCTTGGAGTAGGTGTATGTGCCTGCTCCTGTCCTCCTTTTCCTATTAGTGAATTCTGACAGTACTCAAGTGTGGGAGTAGAGAGTTGAGTCTGCCTCCTGTTTGTTGCTGGAGATTTCCGACTGACTTTTCCGGGTGCTACCAAACGAGACTGTTGGTAGGCTTGATCAATAATAGCAGGTGTATGTGCCTGCTGATTTCACTCTGCCGAACATGGTTGACGAGCTTCCTTCAATACTGATAGACGTGGCTGCTGGCAGGATTGATGAGTGTAAGCAGGCGTATGTGCATGTTTACTAGTTGTCAACACATTGGGTTGGTGGGATCCATCGTATGTAGTCAGACGAGCCTGCTGACTAGATTATGATTTATAAATAGGTGTACGTTCCTGTCTATAGTACTCTGCTGGAATTTCCTGGAGGGATTGGCGTGCTGCTTCCAGACGAGTCTGCTGGACAGCAGAATTAAAACGGACGGGTGTATGTGCCATCTCATTGCTTGCCACCAAGTTAGGTTGGTGGACTTCTTTGGAGATGGCAGAGATAAGAACCTGTTCACTGTTGATTGGATTTCGCCTCTGGAGGTTCGTCTTGCCTACTCGGTTTCGAGGAACCTGAGCCGAACGCATGGAGACGATACCCTCATCATGTTGAGGGCGCACTGCCGCACGAGTCTGGCGATGATTGTTGATGGGAGTCATCAGGAAGGAATCCTGTCTCCTTGAGTTAAGGCCCTGAGGGACCTGCTCATTCACCTCCCTAGAATATGGGAGTGAATGGTGATTGCGTTCCGGGGATAACAACCCAAAATGGTTGGAGACAGTGGTTGGCACCACCTGCTTCTTGATCGCTGGTCGTCGCTGTCTGGACGACTAGGATGAATTATTGACTTGAAGGGCTTGTCGAGTGTCCTTCAGAGTTAGAATAGTACCATTTTGATGGTACTCTTTAACCAGCGAATTTTATACCCAGCGTTGAAGACGATGAGTAGGTGATGTCGTCCTCAGAGCGAACGACGATCCAGTAGGAGTAGCTGTAGAGGCATTCACAGCAGAAGTATTCACGGGCGTGAACTTAAGAGAAGCCATTTCTTTAATGCAGAAGATCTTGGAAAAGAGTGACTGTTTGATATAACTAACGTAATCAAGATAAGTTCAGCCACAACATCTTTTGGATAAGAACATATGTTATTGACTGTCTTGTTGGCCCTCTCATTGAGTTTAAATAGGGGCCTAACAAATAAGTTAAACATCACTTTAACTTGGTTAAGGATTCACGTCAGGTTCACTATTTTTTGTTTCCTCTGGAATTGGGAATGACCTCATTGATTGAAGGTTCAAACATTCCAATTGGTTTCTAAAGGGTTTTTTTGTAGAACCGAAAACATACAATTATTCCATATCCATTTGGACCTACTTTCCAAAGGTAGGCGCTCATTAGTTGTGGACTGAAGAGGCTTATGAATTTTTATTGGTCGAGAGGATGGGAGGTTAGACTCATCACACCTTTTTGAGGGGAATTATTATCTACTCCAGGACTCTCTTTACAGATTTAAGTTATGTTCGTGAATCCTTATTAAATTACCAAGTATAAAATGGGCTTTCCTTTAGATTTGACAATCAATGATTGATATGTAAGAAATTTAGAGAATCTTTTATATGTATTCAAGGTTATTCATCGATAGAGAATCATCTGTATTTTTTAGAGAGTCTTAGTCAATGGTATCCTTTAATATATTATATAAAAGTCTCTTGGTCATTATGATGACCATACTGGTTTTAAAACCACTCAGTGGGGCACTTGAAGTTTATTGTCATTCAGAAGGACATTGATTATTTCAGAGTTGGGATCGTACCCGCAATTGGGCTACCTACGTATCCTTTATTTAGAAAAGGAATTAGAACCCACGTAGTTCGAGTAAGGGAGTATGATGTTTAAGTATTATTGATGGATCAAATAAATATGTCATAATTACTTTTACACTCTAAGATCACGTGAGTCATGCTCGGTGTGAGAAACAAGAGGTATTGGTAAAACCAGAAAATTGTGTCACGAAAGATACAATCATAGAAAATGATGTGGGGATTATGTATATATGACTGCCCAAATAGATATATATTGAAACTTATTTCAAAGAAGAAGTCTGGGAATAGGCTCTATAAAGGTATATGTACTTTATGGAGATTTGGATACTCTAACTTGGGGCTTACTCCTGAGGAAGATGCCCAAATTAGGAGGGGACTTATGATTGGGTTTTACCCCTGAGAAGGAAGCCCAGATCCAAAGTAAATTAAGACTGGTTAAGAGAAATTAAGACTGGGGATTACTCCTGAGAAGGAGGACTGGGTTAAAGGGATTCGAAAATTAAGGGACTTGGGTCTTACTCTTAAGGAGGATGCGCATATTTGAGACTGGGGCTTACTCCTGAAAAGGAGGCCCAGGTTAAAGGGATTTGAAAATTAAGGTACTTGGGGCTTACTCCTAAGGAGGATTTCCCATATTTGAGACTGGGGCTTACTCTTGAAAAGGAAGACCTAGTTAAGGGAATTATGAATAAGGCTTACTCCTAAGGAGGATTCCCAGATTATGGGACTTGGGGCTTACTCCTAAGGAGGATGCTCAAATTAATGAGAACTTGGACTGGGGATTACTCCTGAAAAGGAGGCCCATGTTAAGGATTCTCTCATTACAAAGGATGAGGTTGAATGAATGAAATCTCTAACCTTATTGACATAAAGATATGTAAATCACTAGGTTTTAAGAGATGTTCCACAGAATTCCTTTCAGATAAGGAAGCCAACAAGGAAATAATGCCATGAATGGCTTTGGAGAGAGTTCTGAAGGTTTAATCTTGAATAGGAGAGGTGGATAGTAATAAAAGAGGTAAAATGGGCAGGAAGGGCACCCAAAAAGAGATGGGCGCGCAAGTCCTGCGTGGGTGTGCAAGTCTGGGTCGCGCAGGTGTACCCGTGCGACACATGGGTACTTGCACGACAGTCAATCCTTAAGGCAATACTTGGGTGAGACTTGGCTCAAGCCCTTAGTACTATCCTAGAGGCTTCTCGAAGAGTGGCACGCAAGTTCTGTTGAAGGGGTAAGGTGGCGCGCAAGTGTGGCCATTTCCCTTAAAAGTTAGCCACCTAGGCGCACAAGTGTTGATGAGTTTCAACACTTAGCCCTTACTCCCCCTCTTTAGATCTTCCATTCTAGGTAATTAATTACCTTAGAAGTGTTCAGAAGCTTTGAGAAGATACTAGGGCGCCGGGAGCTCAAATCTGAGTTTCTGGAATTTTTCTTCCCCGAAATGGGTGGGCCCACTGGGGGTATTTATAGGTTGGTGAAGACCCTGGGTGAATTTCAAAGAGGGCTCACAAGTCACCTGTGGGACCACTGGGCGGTGCACAAGTATACTTACATGGCCTTGGTGGAACTTGCACGACCCAAGTGCATTTGAATATTTTTTCATGACTTTTTCAATTTTTGATGTTTCTTTAAAGGATGAATCACTTTGGGTTCAAGGTATTTCCCTTTTCATTCATTTAGACTCTGTGACGGAAAGGAGCGTCAATATATCCTTAAGGGGAAGAAAGAATAACTTCATTTGATGGATTATGCCTTACTCAAAATATTTTTTAGAAAATGAGAGTTAAATATAAACAATGAATATAGGAATGTGTGAAAGGCCCACAGAAACTATTTTAACAGTTTATGCCAAAAAATTATCCTTTTAGACATAGGGATCTAGTGGATATAGGTCTCAAACCTGCTGATGTTTATAAGTATTCAGATAATGATGTTCATGTTTCTAAATAATTATAAAGGAATTAGTTTAAGATGAAGTATAATAATATGAAGATATATATGCTATCAACCATGATGAATAAGCAGGAATAGCTTATATGAATGTGATAGAATGGGATCAATATTTTTGGATCTAGGGAAGTTGGAGATATCTCAGAAGGATCTTCTATTAATGGGAGCATTCCCACAAAACCTATTTTTAGTGAATCTATTAATAGTTTTAATTCCATTATATCACTTTTTTTGGGCTTAGACTATCCTAATTCTAATGAAGATCATAGAGGAAATCCACTTAGACTTGGTGTACCATCCATTCTCTCTATTCAAATAATTTTAGAATGATATTTGATTTTTGAGTTTAATTATGAAGAAATAATTGTGGTGTCTGATACAAGACCTTCTATAGTTTAGAGAATTCAAACCATATTTGGTTCTAATCCCACCATTGATGTTAAACATACTCATCTTGTTGTTCATGGGGACACAGATGTAGATTTTGATAAAGAAAATTTTGAATCCATTGAAAAAATTGTGGATCAAACTATGATAAATGGATCTGTATAGGATGCACCTAAGGTTAATGGTAGGCATCAGACTGGTGATTTATCTTCCTGATCTCATGTAACCCACATTCCTTATACTTCATATTTCACTAATGATGAAATGGATATGTTCAAATTATAAATGATGTAGATGTTCAAGAAGGTATTTGTTAATTTTGATAACTACTTTAAATAAAAAGAAAAGATATTATTTTTGAAGCTGTTACTTTCATAATCAATCATCTTAAAACTATATTTAATTTCAGAATAGGGATGATTCAAAATGAGATTGTATATTTGAGAGATCAATTGGTACTATTTAGGATAATCTATCCATCATGATGATTAATTTAGATCAATGGTTTATGAATGTTGTGTTTTAGCTTACTCCTGTGCCTCCTCCTACTCTTCCTATTCAATTGGATGTTCATGAGAAAAATATAAAAATAATCATAAGAGATGAATTGAATGTTTTGTATAAATAATTCATAAATAATTTTTAGGTTGTGTATAATGGGTTTCAAACCCATAAAACTAATACCCTAGCAGTAGTTCTAGAGGACTCCAAGCAATCTAGTCAAGAATAAGAAACCATCAAGAGAGTGATTGATTATTATTCATGTAGTGTCTTCACAAATCCAGATCTAAAAGGGTTATTCATAACTCTTACTTGGTACATAGAGATTCCCCCTACGAATAAATATTTTATGTCACATTTGGAGAATCTTATAGAAATGAATACTATTATGGAATATTTAATGGATAATAGAGATTATTTACTTCAGGCTTTAGAGACTAGTTCTCTATATTTCTTTGATTTCACGTGGTTGATAGAGCCTTTTTTACATTTCTCAGATAGGTTTGATAGCGCCATCATCCATTAATTTATCCCTACCTACTACCACTTTCACCATCAATCCTTTCTGTATTAACTCCATCCCAATACTTTCAGTTGCTTAGACCAGTTTCATGGTGTATAGTTATCAAATACCCTATATCCTCATCTACTCATGAGACTACTTCTTCTTTTCCCTATACATACAAAGGGAATGACCCTATTATTCGTATGGATGTCATAGATTTTCCATCTTTGGATTTAGATTAGAATATCTGATATGAACATTTTTGAAGTATTTTTGTAATATATTTTGATATATTGATAGAATAATATCTTTTCTTTTCATTTTTATGTATTTTTACAGCAATGAATTTTTTTATCTTTGAAATTTTGATAATTTCAAAAGGAAGAGTAAATTCATGAGTAGTGATACAATAAAATAAATTTAATTAATTATAAATTTTTTCATAATTTTAGGAACTTTATAAACTATTATTTCAATCCACTAGAAAAATTGTTTTTTTATATTAAATTAATTTCAATTTAAATGTCCTAACTTTTGGTCATCAAAAAGGGGGAGATTTTTGTCTTAAACAATCACATCCTTATTTTAATGGTCCCAAATCTTGTTTATATATTTTTAATTATTTGGATGATTTCTTTTAGTAAGTGTTTTTCTATCCAAAATATGAAAAATGGATAAGTCTGGAGCTTATCATGAAACCTTAACATGTGAATGTAAATTGACCGTGTCACATTAACATAGGTTATACTTCACCTTTCCACATGAAAAAACTTGTAACCATTTTTTAGATGATAAAATTTTTCCCAAGTCATGAACTAACTACACATTGAATTTTGATATTACTGTATGATGAGAATCACCTTACCATATATGTAGTAAATATACTACGAGATGAAGTTATACCTAATGTGTTCCTGACCATATGAAACTGTGAAGTGATTATGAAAGAAACTTCTAACCCTGTAACGATCTAAACTTTTGTTAATGAAAATCCCTCTTGATCCAATTAAATATGTGAAATGGTTATACAACATATGCACTTCCTTTGTTTTATATTTTTGGATTTTAAAATACCATTAAGAATTGTGATCATTTCTAATATAGCCATTGAATAGTGATCACATGATTAATATAAATATAGGTCCTTAACAAATTCTTTTTACTCAGACAAAGGAAGCGATGGCATCATCTAATAGACTTTCCCCGTATGAAGACCAATTAATAGAGATCATAAAGGAGGTTGCGTCTTTGGGATTATCTCTTGACCAAGCCCAATCCGAGCTTGAATATATTAAGCTTGAGTGGAACCACCTATAAGAGAATTGGAATTTGATAGATATTAACACTCGAGCAATGTTATCCAAGCTACCCTAAGAGTTTGTCACCATCACACACCATACCCTAAGGTCATATATGAGTGTTTTAAGGGGTTATGTAACAAGACTCTAGTACTATGATTATGTACATTATTTTTGTATATAATAATGAATGTAATTTTATTTTATTAAATCACTTTTGGATTATTATGATGTCATAAAATGTATGTTCGGAAAATACATGATTTACCATTAAAATAATGTGTTTTTGAGTTTGTTTGATTTATTTTTCAAAGCTTTAGTGGACCCTCCAATACTTATATAATATTTTGTCTTTTTAAATTGTTTTCCTTTAGAGTGTGACTCACCTCCACATAAGAAACCGTATTATTTTAAAAATTTCGTCCATTTAAATTATAAAGTATTTTTTCCACTCCCCTTTCATAAAAACCATGGGAAAAAACCATGGGCTGGTTTGTGGTTTTGTTTAGTTTAATGTGAGGTGTCCCAAACCTAAATAATAAACAATTTCCTCTCCTTTCCTATATAAACACACCCAAGATCCCACTTAATATTCACTAAAATCCTTTTAATTTCATCCAAACTCTTCCATAATTTCTCTAGAATCCTCCCAAGGTGACCTCAAGCCTCCCAAGGTCCCAAACTTCAAGCTTTCAAAGTTACTCTTCAAGGTAAGGGATCCTACCCACCTATTTTTAAGTCATGAATTATTTTATGTTATGTATTCTAGTTTCCATTTTATTATATGGGGGTATATTATCATATATCATTATTACTATCAATTTTATGTCCAAATGATGAGAGACCCTTTATTACCTCATCAATTTATTTTCTGAATTGTTAAGTGACGCCGTTAGGCTGCCGAATTTTCGTAAAAGAAATCGCATATTCTCTCTTCCTTCAAGTTTCATTTTCATATGGTATTTCCTTCAAATAACCATACAATGATCTTATTTATTTTATTATATACCCCTAATGTATAATGATTTATTTATGAGTGGGTTACCCTTGTCCCCTCTCTTTTTAATGTTTTCTGAAACCAAGTTATATAGCCATTATGCTGCCGAATTTTCCTCTCAATTTCTCTATCTTTCTCTAATGAAATTCTCTTGTCGTATTTATGGTAATACCTAGACCTATTTCGTTTTTATGGGTGATCATAAATATAAAAAAATTATATATTCGATTCTTGAATTTACATACATATAACCTTCACTCTGTTTCCATGGGTTATAAATGACATAACGAGCTTATTTTTAAAGCACATTTAAAACGTCACGTTTTTGAAATGAAACCCATTTCTTTCATTATATATGGGTTATTTATTAAATATTTGATTACAATATATATGGATCACATTAAAATAAATACATATTAAGGGTGTGCCCTGATATCGCTCCAACGAATTGGGTAAAGAATTTATCTCTAGAGATGAAAAGTTTCACGATACCTTGGTGAATAACCATAGTAATTTTTATGACACCTCAGGGTTGAACTTTGGTGATATGTTCATGAATGTATAAATGAAATGTTGTAGCCACATATGCAAGTTATGTTTCAAGTTCTTTTCATTATGATATTCCTATACTTATATTGCTCACGTCTTTATGTTTTTATCAAGTTCTCATTGATATCACAAGTAAACTGATTCCCTTTCTTTCCTTACTGGGCCTTATACTCACCCTTTCCTTTGATGTATGTATCGAGATTATAAGATGTAGTAATTGTACTAAGGATGAACCTATGATGAATCCTTACAAGTGGATTAGAATAATGTTTTTTTTCATGTATTATGTTTTTGATTTCTAAGACACTAGACTTTAAAGATCCTCTATTTGTAAAATATATTGAAAAGTTATATAATAAAAATGGTGGGATTCTATAGTTGGTATCAAAGGATAGTTTAGTTATTTAGGAAAATTAGTCTATGTAAATTTTAGGAATAAACCTATAGAAAATTTTAAATATAAGAAAACTTCATGGTGTTTTGATGTGTAATGAGTAAGTGGTTTATCAAACAAATATATCCCTATCTGGATACGAGCAGGTAGAGGCGGCTCTGGCACAAATGTACATAGGGGTGAAACCTGAAAACACCGCTTTGAACTAGACTCGAACGGGAACTAGTGCACGACAATGGGCCTTGCTGCACTCTTGGTTATGACACTTCTGGAGGATATGTTTGGTTAATCACAAGATTTTTATGAATTATTATGAAGGAACTATAGAGAAATGTAATTGTTTAAGCATGATGTTTTAAGACATAAAATACTTGATAGTTAAAATATTTTTAAATGAAATAAGTTTCTCACTAAGTTTTTATTATTTTAGAAAATGGCAGGAAATAGGAGGAACCGTGCAAATGGTGACCACAATGGACCATGCACTGATGACCCTCCGATGGAATCCAGAATGGAAACATTCAGGTGAATGATGAACCAAATGACTCAAGTTATGGGAAATAACTTGAATCAAGATGAGAGACCAATCTCACTGTGAAGGGAACAACTTTCTATTGAATCCTTTATGCGTCAAAGACCACCAACCTTCAGTGGATCGACCGGCCCATTGATTGCCGAACAGTGGATCTGCTCTATCGAGAAGATATTTTCTATGATCCGCTTTTCTGAACAAGAGAAGGTTACCCTGGCTATCTATTGTTTAGAAGGAGAAGATGACTAGTGGTGGGAACTTATTAAAAACACAAGGACAAGAGTGGAATTTGAATATATGGAGTGGGAAGAGTTTATAATGATTTTCTTCCAAAAGTATTTCCCTCGATCAATGAGAACAATAATGGAGGAGTTTCTTGAGCTAAATCAGAAGGAGAATGAATCTGTGGGAAGCTATGAGATAAACTTCACAAGGCTTTAACATTACACCTATAACTTTTTCATGGATCCAAATGGAAAGGTTTATAGATTCTTTGGCGGACTGATACCTTATCTATGGAAGAATCTTTCCAACCGAGACTATGATAGCTATGAGGAGATCGTGCGGAGTGCGATGAAAATAGAGCTGGAGTTTGGTGATATGTAGTGGTCTCATAAATCAAACGACAAGAAGAGATCGATGAATCCCAGATTAGGTAAGGCCTTTGATCAAGGAAGAGGAGGCTATCAAGTGAAACTTACCACATGTAATAAATGTGGGAAGAATCATTCAGGAAACTACCTGCTCAGGAGCGGGAAATGCTACAAGTGTGGAAGAGATGACCATATTGAAAGGAATTGTCGTAGTGAGGTAAAACCTCAAATTCCAAACACCAACGTCAAGGGGAATATGGTGAAGGCCCTAACTGATGTCCATTGATTTAAGTGTGGACAACATGGTCACTTTTCCAATCACTGTCCAAATCTGAGGGTAGTAGAGGGGAACCACCATCAGCCTCAGCAAAGGCCAAGGGAGCAAGGTCGTGCTTTTTCTATCACGACATCTGAAGTTGAACCTCTAAATGATGTGGTAGTAGGTACTCTTGTTGTTCTCTCAAAGATATCGAGTACTTTTTTTGATTATGATTCTATGAATTCCTTTATTTTCTCCAAGTTTGCAAAGAATTTAGAATCAACCCCTGATTTTCAAAAAGTAGAGTTATCAGTAAAGAATCCTGATGGGATTATCCAAGCATCGTCAGTGTTTAGAAACTCTAGTATTTACTTTGGTGAGAAAAATATTATCGAAAATCTAGTAGTCATTCACATGATGGAATTCAAAATTATACTAGGGATGGACTGGCTCTCAAAGTGTAATTCTAAGATCAAATGCATAAGTAAGGAAATCTTAGTAGTCTTGAATGGAAAACCTACAGTTATCTTCCAAGGAGGGATATCTCAACCAGATCCTTGTATAAAAGAACCCCCTATATCCTTCTTTATGTAGTTTATCGGTGAAGAATAATAAGGATATGAGAGTTTAAGGATAGAAAATGTCCCCATCTTCCAGGAATATGTTGGTGTATTTTCTGAGGAGTTACCCAAACCTCCCCCAAAAAGAGAGGTAGAGTTCTCTAATGAGCTCATACTTGGATCTCATCCAATATCAAAGACCCCATATAGGATGGAAAATGTGGAGTTGGAGGAATTAAATATACAACTACAAGATCTTTTGGAGAAGGGGTTTATCTGACCGAGTGAGTCTCCTTGGAGAGCACCTATTCTCTTTGTGAAAAAGAAGGATGGATCGATGCGGCTATGCATTGATTATAGAGAACTGAACGAGATTATAGTAAAGAACAAATACCCTCTTCCAAGAATTGATGACTTATTTTACCAACTACATAGGGATCAATTATTCTCTAAGATTGATCTTTGTTTTGGTTATCATCAATTGAGGGTGAAGAAAGAATATATTCCAAAAATTGCCTTCCGATCAAGATATGGGCATTATGAGTTTGTTGTTTTACCCTTCAGACTGACTAATGAACCTACAATTTTTATGGATTTGATGAATAGAGTCTTTAAGGACAAGCTTGATAACTTTTTGGTAGTTTTTATTGATGATATTCTGATATATTATAAAAGTCATGATGAGCATGAAGATTATCTAAGGGTTATTTTGCAAACTCTATAGAAGGAGAGGGTTTTTGGAAAGTTCATAAAATGCGATTACTGGTTACAAAAAGTTTCTTTCTTGGGGTAAATTATTACAAATGATGGAATAACAGTTGACCCTACAAAGACAAAAGTTGTAGAGGAGTGGCCTCAACCTACAACAATAACTGAGATTCGTAGTTTCCTTGGTTTATCAGGATATTATAGGAGGTTTGTGAAAAAAGTATCATGAATTTCTAATACATTAACCAAGTTAACTTGAAAAGGGGTCAATTTCATCTGGATAAAGGAGTGTGAGGAAAGTTTCCAACAGCTTAAGAAGAGATTGGTTACTGCACCTATGTTAACTCTGCCGTCAAGTGGAGAAAGATTCGTTATTTTTAGTTATTAATCTCTAAAAGGTCTTGGGTGTGTCCTCATGCAAAATAAAAAAGTCACTGCTTATGCATCTCGACAGTTGAAGACTCATGAGCAGAACTATCCTACGCATGATCTAGATCTAGCTGCAGTCGTTTTTGCTCTAATGATATGGAGGCACCATCTTTATGGGGAGAAATATGATATATACACAGACCATCAATGTTTGAAGTATATTTTCACACAAAAGGAATTGAACATGAGACAAAGGAGATGGTTGGAACTTCTAAAAGACTATGATTGTTCAATTAATTATCATCTCGGAAGAGCAAACAAAGTTGCTGATGCATTAAGCAGGAAAGACCCAATTGTTCTTTACATGATGAGGATTCAAAAAGATCCTTTGATCAATGAACTAGTGAATTTGTACATGGGAATTATAAGGGAAGAGACATCATCAAACCTAACCCAAATAATTTCTCAACCATGTTTACTAGAGAAGATAAATAAATCTCAGAAAGAAGATCCTTTGTTATAGAATAAGTTTGAGGTTGTGAAGGATGGGAAGTTTTCTGAGTTCAATATTGATAATGAAGGTGTACTGAAATTTCGTACAAGACTATGTGTTCCATATATTTCGGAAATAAAGAATGAGTTGATGGATGAATCTCATATCTCTACTTTCTCTATACATTTTGGGAGCACAAAAATGTATAGGGACCTTCATGATAATTATTGGTGAGATAATATGAAAAGGGATATTGCTGACTACACTTCAAGGTGTCTGGTATGTCAGCAAGTAAAGGTAGAGTGACAACTTCCTAAAGGGGTATTGCAACCACTACCCATACCAGTATGGAAGTGGGACAATATCACTATGGACTTCATCACTGGTCTCCCAAGAACTTCTAAAGGAAACAACACGATATGGGTTGTTGTGGACCATCTAACCAAGACTTCCCATTTTATCTCTATTCGGGAAGACTTATATCTTGATCAACTTGCTAGGATTTACGTGAAGGAAGTGGTAAGGATGCATGGAGTTCCACTTTCTATCATATCTAATCATGATCCAAGGTTCACATTAAAATTATGGATAAGTCTTCATCATTCTATAAGAACTGAATTGAATTTCAGTATGGACTATCACCCCCAAACTGATGGAAAATATGAAAGGACTATTCAAACACTCAAAGACATGCTGAGAACATTCTCAATGGAATTTAAAGGTGGGTGGGATCAACATATCCCTTTAGTCGATTTCTCTTACAGCAACAACTTCCACTCAAGTATTCAAATGGAACCCTATGAAGCTCTATATGGGAAGCGATGTAGAACTCCTACTTGTTGGGATGAAGCTGGTGAGAGAAAGATTCTTGGGCCTGATCTTGTACAAGATATGATAGAAAAAGTCCACACCATCCAACAACACCTTAAGGCTGATTAGAGTCGGCAAAAGATCTATGCCGACAACCGTCGAAGGGACTTGGAGTTTGATGTTGGTGAAAAAGTATTTCTTCTGATTTCACCTTGGAAGAGACTCATGAGGTTTTGGAAGAAAGGAAAGCTCAACCCTAGGTATATTTTCCCCTTTAAAACCCTTGATCACGTGGGATCAGTGGCCTATCAGCTTTCACTTCCTCCAAATATTGCACAAGTTCATGATGTTTTCCACGTATACCTCTTGAAGAAGTACATACCTGACCCTTCACATGTACTAAACCCAGAGGTGGTACAAATGGAACATGACCTCTCTTATGAGGATCAACCTGTGGAGATCTTGGATCGTAGAGACAAGGTTATACACAACAAGACTACCAAACTTATTATGGTGCTGTGGAAGAACCACAAATGTGAAGAAGCCACATGAGAACCAGAGGATTCTATGAGGTAGAAGTACCCACACCTTTTCACTTTTTATGGTATGAGTTAAAATTTCAGGGATGAAATTTCTTAAGAGGGGAAGATTGTAATGACCCAAACTTTTGTTAATGAAAATCCCTATTGATATAATTAAATATGTGAAATTGTAATACAAAATATGCACTTTTTTTTTATGTTTTTGGATTTTAAAATACCATTAAATTTTTTGACCATTGTTAATATATCCGTTTAACAGTGATCACATGATTAGTATAAATATAGGGCCTTAACAAATTCTTTTTACTCAGACAAAGGAAGCGATGGACTCATCCAGTAGACTTTCCCCATATGAAGCCCATTTAACAGAGCTCAGAATGGAGGTTGCATCTTTGGGCTTCGCTCTTGACCAAGCCCAAGCTGATCTTGAATATATTAAGCTCAATTAGAACTGTCTATGGGAGAAGTGGAAGTTGATAGAGATTGACACTCAAGCAATGTTATCCAAGCCACCCCAAGAGTCTGTCACCATCGCACACCTTACCCTAAGTTCTTATGCGGGTGTTTTAAGGGGTTATGTAACAAGACCCTAGTACTATGATTATGTACATTATTTATATATATAATAATAAATATACATTCATTTTATTATTGTTACTTTGTAAATAGTTTTTAAAGCACAAATAGTATTTTTAGTTAAATATTCAACTAAGAAATATATTTTTGATGAATTAATGGATTTTTGAATTAAAAAATATTTTAATAAAATAATAATATTATTATTAAATTAATATTTATTAAATATAAATGATCGTATAATTTTATGAATGAAATTGTAATTTTTATTAAGGTTTGAAAGCCATTTTTGTCAAAACCCCTGAATTTTCAATAAATGTCAGTTTTTATTTTAAAAGTGAAAATTAACATATTTAAAAAATTATTTAGATAAAATGAATATTATTTCTGGAATTGGGATGTTAAAATTATCCAATGTTGAGTTTTTCATAAATTTATGAGACAGTGAAATTTTTGGGTAAAAATTAAATACCGTATAAATATATAATGTGTTTTATGACATCATAATGACCCAATAGTGATGTAATAAAATACTATAAACTGTATCCAATATATGATTTAAAATTAAAATAATGTGATTTTGGGTTTGTTCGATTTGTTTTTCAAATCTTTAGTGGACCCTCCAAGATTTATATAACATTTTGTCTTTTTAAATTGTTTTCCTTTAGAGTGTGACTCACCTCCACATAAGAAACCCTATTATTTTAAGAAGTTCGGCCATTGACCTTATAAAATATTTTTTTCTACTACCCTTTGGAAGAAACCATAGGCAAAAACCATGGGATTATTTGTGGTTTTGTTTAGTTTAATGTGAGGTGTCCCAAACTTAAATAATAAACAATTTCCTCTCATTTCCTATATAAACCCACCCAATATCCCACTTACTCTTCACTAAAATCCTTTTAAGTTCTTTAAAACTCTGCCCTACTCTCTCTATAATCCTCCCAAGGTGCCCTCAATCCTCCCAAGGTCCCAACCTTTAAGCTTTCAAAGTTACTTATCAAGGTAAGGGATCATTTCACCCACCTATTTTTAAGTCATGACTTCCTTTATGTTATTTATTATAGTTTTTTATTTTATTATATGGGGATATGTTCTCATATATCATTCATAGTGTCCATTTCATTTCCAAATTATGATAGACCCTTTATTCTCTCATCAATTTATTTTCTAAATTGTTAAGTGACGCCGTTAGGCTGCCGAATTTTCGTAAAAGAAATCGCATATTCTCTCTTTCTTCGAGTTTCATTTTCATATGGTATTTCTTTTAAATATCCATTCAATGATATTATTTCTTTTATTATATACCCCTACTATATAATTAGTTATTTATTAGTTGGTGACCCTTGTCCCCTCTCTTCTTATTGTTTTCTAAAACCAAGTTATATAGTCGTTATGCTGCAGAATTTTTGTCTCAATTTCTCTCTCTTTCTCCCATGAAATTATCTTGTCATATTTATGTGAATACCTAGAACTATTTAGTTTTTATGGGTGATCATAAATATAAAAAAATTATATATTTTATTCTGGAATCTATATACATATAACCCCCACTACCTTTCCATTGGTTATAAATGACATAACGAGCTTATTTTTAAAGCACATTTAAAACGTCACGATTTTGAAATGAAACCCATTTCCTTTATTCTATATGGGTTATTTATGAAATATTTGATTACAATATATGTGACTCACATGAAAATAAAGACATATTAAGGGTTCTCCCTGATATCTCTCTAATGCATTGAGTAAAGAATTTATCTCTAGAGATGACAAGTTTCACGATACCTTGGAGAATAACCTTGGTAATTTTTATGACACCTCAGGGTTGAACCTTGGTGATATGTTCATGAATGTCTAAATGAAATTTTGTAGCCACATATTCAAGTTATGTTTCAATTTCTTTTAATTATGATACTCCTATACTTACATTGCTCATGTTTTTATGTTTTTATCACTTTCTTATTGATATCACAAGTAAACTGGTTCCCTTGCTTTCATTACTGGGACTTCTTCTCACCCTTTCCTTTGATGTATGTCTCCAGATTATAAGATGCAGTAATTTTACTTATGATGAACCTATTATGAAGCCTTACGAGTTTATTATAATAATTTTTTATGTTTTTTGTGTGTATTATGTTCCTGATTTCCAAAACACTAGACTTTAAAGATCATCTGTTTGTAAAATGTAATGAAAAGCTATGTAATAAAAAGGGAGGGATGTTATAAAACCCATGAAGAAATAATATTACCATGAAAATGTATATACAATTTTTCATAAAGTAATTTATTAATGGTTTCTATTATTCTAGTAACCGCATAAATTTCTACCACAAGGTCAACTGAACTAACTATGCCATGCCTTTAATAAATCATCTTCATAAAAAAGGAC
The DNA here is from genome assembly GCA_963277665.1 of Viscum album. Lineage (NCBI taxonomy): Eukaryota > Viridiplantae > Streptophyta > Magnoliopsida > Santalales > Viscaceae > Viscum > Viscum album. The sequence goes on from OY728156.1 coordinate 346,362,390, forward strand.
TATGTGAGAATTCATATACATCATATAATTTTATATGTGGAAATATCCAACATCGATGAGATCACATACATAGTTATTAGCTACATGAATTAACCAGCTATGTGGTCTGGCTTTGTAAAACACCTACATACCAATCAATTGTGTGAATCAAAATTTGGATATGTGAACAAATTTCTACATCATTCTCATGGAGCATATTAAATAACCAATGGATAGTTTTTTAATTTATTAAATAAAGTATTAGTGAATTTAATATCATAGTGATTCTTATTCAATGGATACTCTTGGATAAAGATCTTTTAAAGAAGAAAATACAATCATGTGAAGTATTTTTTTTGATATATGATCTTAAAAATAATAAGAGAGGATCCTAAACATGTACCAATTATATAGAGAAGACTCTATTGATCTTTTTTTTCCATAACTTTCTAAGAAATTTGTCCATGATCCTTCAAAATAAAAATTCATGGAATTCAAACAAACAAATCTATTCAAATTGAGTTGCATGGAATTTTTTCATTCTAAATATCTTTCAATTTTCATTTATGTTTTACTTTTGAGATGTGTTTTATATTGCTATATTTATTTATAAACACATAGTATATTACATTAAACTCGAGAGTAATTAATACTCTCTATAACAATTCATTTTTATTCACATGAAGAACCATGGAAGATATCATATGTGACCTGGTATTTTATCTTATCCAATATATAAATGTGAAATATTCTCTCCTCCTATACAATTATATGTACAGTTTATTATAAAACCCAACCCAGGTTGTGGATCAGTTTTTTTTAATAAAATTAATGGAAACAAGTGATTTCTAGGTTGAGGGGATTATGTCTTGGCTTGAGACCAAACCCATTGTTAAATATTTCATTGTAATTTATCTATTTTTTTTATTTTTTTCATTGATATTCATTACTATTAAATAAAACTTTACACTAATAATTTTTGTTAATTTTTTATTTATATACAAATTTCAGTTAATTAAATTAATTTTGAATGTTAAAATACTTTCAAAGTTTTTTATCTAAGACTTGATCCAACTTTTGAGAAGTTATTTGATAAAACCAATTATATATTTATAATTTTTTTCTTTAATGGGTGTTTTTATAAAATTAAGGGATTTAGTTTAAAAAAATTTAAAATAGAAATTTTATTAGAAACTCAATTCACCCCCTATTGAGTTTTCCACTTTGACTAACATTTTCCATGTCAGGACATACAACTAAGGGGGAAGTGTGAAACACCCTCATCACCTCCTCACAGAACATGTCTAGAACCATTGTTAGTCCCTAGAAAATGGTGATATGTTAACCTCATTCAGAAAATCCATCTAGTCCATCTCTTGAGGATATCTGGTCACATATAACATTAGAGTCTATGTCTCACAACTAGGCCTCTCTAACATGTTGATGGAGTGGAGGGTCACCACCATAAACTGAGGAAAATTTTCACTCTTCTTCTCCACCAGGGTCAAATACAAAGAATCAAACTACTCATACTCTTCCTCCACAAAGAGAGAGTGGGAAATAATGTGAAAGAAATATTCCACCACATTTTTCCTCCATAGGAGTATAGATTATCTTGAAGTCATAATCATGATGGAACTCAAAAAATGCCTCTATCTCAGTTTAAGATCTCTCTGAGTAAATATTTACCTGAGACTTTGATGGTCTGAGTATAAAACAAAGCAATATCCTAAATTATAGTGTCTCTACATCATCAGAGTGAAGTATACCACTTCTAACTCTAGGTCATTAGTAGCATAGTTCTTCTCATAGGAACTCAATTTCCTTGACCCATATGTGATCATTACCTACCTGTGTATCAACACAAAGATGATCCCAACTCAAGACACATTGGAAAACACTATGTAATCCTTGAAATCATTTATTAGTTTCAACATAAAATCATTGGTCATCCTTATCCTTAACTCCTCAATGGATCTAAAAAAATTATCAATCTATGTAAACAGATAACCTCTCTATATCAAGGTGGTAAAAGGGGATGAAATCCTAGATAAATCTTCCAAAAACATCCTATAGTACCCCTCCAAGCCAAGAAAACTATGAACCTATTATATGATCTTGTATTTATCTAAATAAATCACTAAATCAGTCTTCACTGAGTCCAAATATAAATCATGCTAAAAAATGTAATTCCCTATAAAGTAAAACTTTTGGATCTAAATATAACACTTCAGGAGTTTACCATAATTTTATTTCTCTCGGAGTATGTCTAAGAACAATCTCAAATTCTCTTTGTGCACATCCTCTGTAATAATGTAAATTATAATGTCATTAATGAAGATAACCACAAATTTGTCTAAGTATGGCTGATATATCTAGTTCATCAGAGAAATAAAAACTATGGGGGAATTTTCCACACTAAATAGAATCACCAGGAAATCCTAGCATCTGTAGTGACATTATAATTTTATCTTTGAAATATCTGCTTCATGAACCCTTAACTGGTGGTAGTTAGACCATAAATTGATAGTTCATAACCAAATCCTACCTTGAAACTCATAAAAGATTTCATCAATCCTTATTAAATGTAATTATTCTTTTTTATCACCTGATTCAGGCAACGATAATCAATAAAAATTCTCAAGCTCATGCCCATATTTTTCATGAACAAAACCATGGTTTTCTTGGGGGACATATTGGGTCAGATAAATCCCTTATCTATAAGGTCATTTAATTGCATCCTCATCTCTCAAAGATGGGTAGGGCCATATGATATTCAACTAAAGATATCAATTCATTCCTGAGGTGTATGTTAAAGAAAAATTCCATATCCCACTTTGGAGGAAGTCCCAGAACATTCTCAGGGAATAAGACCATAAATTCATTCACTAACAAAGGAATCTAGATACCTGAAGAGACTTCTTAACTAAGTTATTATCTCAAAAACTTATGGGTGATGGGTTGCAACTTTTTGTTCATAAAACCTACTCATTCATCCATGAGAACTCTCTCACTTGTAAGGTAGAATCACATATCATCGACCTGAAGTCATCCAACTCACCTGTAATAACAGTCAATCTGGGACCGAAGTAGGGAAAACTTATCTATACCCAATATTGAATAATACAGTTTTATAGTAACGACCAAGAGTTCTAATGATATAATTTATCCAACGAGTATCGTCTAACACTGCCGAAAGACGAGAGATATTGTTGAAGTGTTCCCTGTAGGAACCTCTATCAAATGTTATTGGAAAAAACTCAACTGGAAACTCCATATGTCACACCAGGTATATGGAGATAAAGGAATGACTCACACATGTATCTATAAATAATAGATAAAGAGTATAATAAACATATATTGTAACCCATATCATCTCATGAGTAGCTTGGTCATAGCCCTCCATAGCTAGAAACTGTTTATGGCCCCAACCTCCAACATCCTAAGCCTAGTTTGGTCCACCTAGTTGAGGTGTTTGGTGAAACTCGTAGTGTCTTCCCCCACAAAAATCTCATCCCTATAGAGTTACACCTCTGCTCTGCCAACACTACCTCCCTGGGGGTCACCTTGGCCATGCATAGTAGAACCCTAATCATGACACTGCTTATTTTTAGTGGCCCATCTCCTCCTGCCTACCATCCTCAGGTTTAATCTTTGAGAAATAATGACCCATGTGACCTTTACCATCACTGGAATGGAGTTTCCCTCTCCAAGAGATATAGATACTCTATGAAAACCCTATACCGCATATCCATGAGACTGAGTATGATCATGATAAGGTCTCTTACATTGATACCCTGCTGACTGGTGCATGTTAGTTATTTTAGACAACTCAACCATGTGATGACCACTTTAATATTCAACTACCTAGATTCCCTGTAATAGGAATCTCTCGACCACCAGATCCCACTCTAGTACTCCATCATAGGTGGGAATACATAAGGGGACCACACTGACACTGATGTCTCTACATAGAACCTCCTAAAACATCTACAACTAGAAGTAGCCACCCCACAACATGTATATGGATTATCACATAATGTTAGTGAACCTCATGGTATACTTAGAAACCTTCATAATACCCTATTTCTTTTCAATAAGATCTTATATCCAAACTGAGTGTAATAATGAGGGGTAATACTACTCACAAAATAGATGCTCAAAGTCAGACCATAACTAGAATCCACCAGTGAATTTATTCTCCATGGAAAAGACTATCTTCAAGCATAACCAACTGATTATTGATGTCTACACTGCTTGAAAAATAAGATCACCAACTCAATATGTTTCTCTACTTCTTGGGGACCTAGATCACCTGAAAACCTTAATGGTCACTGATGGTAGAACTTGTGTAGCACGATAAACCTATACACATCCTCATCCTACCCTACTGGTACTATATACTTCTCGATGGGTGGGGGTTCATCTACCTACCTACCTGGATAAAAAACCACATGAGATGGATCTGAACTAAGTCATTTTCACCCAACAAATCATCGTCATAATCCAATATTAGTAACCTTTCTAGATGTCTTCATGGAGGCATATTAAATTTCTTAATAAAGTCTATGGTAAGATAAACACACACACACACACATATGGGAATATAACTCAAGAAGGATAGTCAAAGGAATTGATCCTATATGATTCATGTACTATTGATCCTTAAAACTGATGTCTTGGTATACTGAGGGGACAATAAGGTAGTGATAGTCCCGATGTATCAATACATCGATGGACACACTAACACTTGTTTCCTTATCCTGAAAGATACACTTGAGACACATCAAAAATGGTTCTCTAAGTCCCACCCAATTCCTTATAATTAGAAAATCCAAATATCATCCCAAGTAATGAAATCCTTTGATACAACTCTATAATCAACCGACCAAATGGGTCCCACATGGCTGACAGAAAGTCGATCCATCACGACCCCAATCCCACCTTCAATAGGATAGGGTTTTGAAATAAGTTTCATGAATGAATAATATAAATTTTAGGCCTTATACTAATTACTTATATGAATGAACAAAACATTCTCTATGAAATAGTGCAGATGAATACTATAAAGATAGTAAAATATAGAGTAAATCCATGAATTAAATAACCACTAGGGAATACATCATAATATGACAACAAAAACCAAGTAATGAAAGGGTAAAAATACATGCCCAATATGAAATTAAATCCCAACATAAAAAATACTAGAATAAAGGAAAACTAAGAGAGTCTGGCTCCTGATTTAGAAGTACAAACATATTATGCGATCAATGCACCCAGGTCTCACTACGGTACACCAATTCCACCACCGAACTATCTCTCATCTGTATAAGACTTGATACATGTGGGAAAATACCATTCAAGGGTGAGTGTAAATATAACCATTAGGACGCCCCTATAAACAAAAAGGTATCCATAAAAAGATATGAAAATGGTTAGATCAACCCAAATAAAGAGGGATAATTCACCCATCATAGATACATATACTCAATAAGAAACCCATATGAGAGAGAAAAGGTATCCCCATCTCATTGCCCAAACTAGGATGATTAGTTTTCTTGTAGCTGCAAAGGTCCTTCATTGATTCCCATCATCTTGTATTCCTATCCTAGAAAGACAAGTGGAGGACCCTCACCTCTCCACTACACCACAAACCCAAGTGGAATGATCTATAATATATTACCAACACCCTAGTATGATTAGTGGGTTTTTATCAATAGATATATGACCCCAAAACTGGTGTGATATTGAAGTACCACTCAATGAATGTAGGGACTACACCCTAGTATGTTAGGGGGTACCACTCTGTAGTTAGAGGACCCTCACCTTGGTCCATATTTGTGTGACACTTAGTGAATAGAGGACCTAATACCTATTGTGTCAAGGGCTTCCACATAGTTAATAGAGGAACCAACCCCGAGTCTATCAGGAGGTTCCACTCAGTATATAGAGAAGAATATGGGGGACCTATGCCCAGGTGTAATAGGGGGTTTCTAACCTGACATCTCTAAGATTATCTCACTCGATCCTCAATATCAGCCAAACATAGACTGAAGAAATTTCACACTCATAACGCCACACTTATTATCTCAATATCAACTTTTAAATATACTATCACATTAGATAGAGAAAACTAATTATGATAGAATAATAATAGGCCAAATCTGATTCTATAAGAAAGAGATACACATGGTGGAAGTTCTCGAGAAAATTACTTGGCGTATACCAGGGGTCATGCGTCGTGTGACCCCACCTGGGCTCATAGATGTGTCCTAACCTATGAATTGATGGTCTATAAATATAGTAATTTAGATAATGTGTAGGTACTACATGGTGTGTATAATCTACATGGGTACTGGTAAGGTGATCCTAGAAATGCTTGGGTACCAGGTGATTCCCATGTACCTCTGGTCGTGTTTGTGTACTCTCAGAGTACATGGAATGTCATGCCGCATGGGGGCCAAGACATGTGCAGCTAGCAAATGACTTGGTCACCATAGGTGAGGTCCCATGGAATATGGGCCCTGACCACATGGAATGTGATCTTTATCTTCATCAAAACTCTAGCCACACAGCTAGGGGACTACATGGAATGTGTTCCTAGAATACACACCACATATTCAGTTTTTTTTATAGAAACTAAAGGAAGTCTTCATACATAATCATTTTACCACTTACATTATTATTTCTTCTACAAATAACATTGGGGGACTTGGATATAAGTTTGAACATTTCTGATCCATCACTAGTGGCTGAATTTCATCCACCTAAACTATGCATGACTTCTTCCCATCACCTCTATAATCCTCCCATTTTTGATTTAGATCCTGGATCCTTATAGGCCTCACCCATAACTCGAAAATCATCTAAATCCATCCTCAAATCCCAAATTCATTGGTCATTTTCAAGACGTCCATGAATCTATTTGTTCAATCATGCTCAAAAACACCCTAGAAATGTGGAACTATGGACTTGTGGTCCAATACAAAAGAACACAATGACTAAAGGAATAAATAACATATAAAAACTTAATTAATCATTTTACAAGGGTTATTTTCTAGTGATCACATAATCTGGGTATCTAGGGTTATATCATCTGAAATAGAAGAATTAAATCAGATAAATATTACCAATAAATTATAGGGCCCATGGGAAGAAAAATAAATTATAGCTCAAGGAAATCAGATAAATATTCATGCTCAATATTTAAATAAAAAGAGACAAAACCACAAATTAAATGACCTACATAAAATTAGGATCGATCATTGGAGAAGAACATGTTCACCATTGATGATGGATACAATCTTCATTTACTGCAACTCGATCCAACATGATTCAATCACACATCATCTTTCGATGTAATTCAACTTCAAATAATGTATATTAATCCTCTCAAATCCTACCAAGTTTATGTGTATAAACCAACAAATTTTTTATAATTCATTATTTATAGAGAATTTTATTTAGGAAATTTCATAAAAGATTAATAAATTATTAATTTATTTTAATAAATTGCACCCTCCAATGACTATTTCCCTTTTAACGTTTGATGCCGACCAACCATAAGTTACTCCTAAGGTAAAGCCCGCATTAAGGAATCAAATATGGTCCTGAAATTTCCATATGGGGTCCCAAGAAATTGAAAAACCAATAAAATAGAAATGATTGATATATGTTCATTAAAATATATTAATATTTTTAATATATTAATTCTGGGGTCTCGAGACACCTAAACACCGCACCGACTCCGAGTATAAATCCAGATATATACATGGAGATATTTTAATGAAAAATACAATACAAAAAAATCCTTTACATTACATAAACATTAGAATTTTATCCTATACTAAGGATTATTCAAAGGATTATCATTAAAGTTTCATTATCCTAGTTTATAAAAATGACTATTCCTTTCTCTAATGCCAACTGTAGGGGCCCAAAAATTTCATACAAATAATATTACATCTTATTAGTGAAATATTCATTACATATAATTTTTTTCCACACTAGAACCATAATTTCACATGACTTTGTAATCTTAGATATATAAAAAATTGGTAAATAATATGAAAACATCATATACCATTTAGTTCTTCACAACTAGAACCCTTCTCATACATTCCGTACATAAAACCATTCTTCATATCCTGGTTGAAAGGAAACATTAGAAAGGGTGATATCATATTCTCAATAAGGGTAATCATAATAGATATCAATGGATGATCATAAATGATGATATGGGAAGAATAATTTTATGATAACATAGTCATAATATAAAAAATACATAATAAATTAGATAAGGACCTTTAATCATGAATCATGGAATAAAGATTTATCATAATAAAATACATCAGTCATAAGAGTGTGAAATCATCAATAATCAATCATGTTCAATGAGAATATAACATAAGAATAAGGAAAACAATTTGTGGAGTACCAAAAAGAATAAAAAATAATTTCATTAGACAACAATCACTTCCAATAATATTATAGTGGATTGGATTTCCCCCCAATTAAATCAATTCCTTAGCAAGGGTTCACTACCAATACTACCTTATTAGAGAAAGACCATTATAGAACTAGGTTCACACCCCATTATATTACTTATTATTTAATTAGATTCCCATATTTAAAAAATTCATTAGAGGGATATATAATTTCATTCAAACACATCAATTAATGAAAACCATACATATGTGTTTCTCAAGATCATAAAAAATTCATTATCTCGTCATATCAAAACCCATATAAGAGATACAAGTTTCATAAAAAATTTATAATCATAATCATAAACTATAAAGTGAAAGAATAATGTTTGTAACACTGGGTCATATCATCTATAAATCATAAGAAACTTCAAATGATATTTTAACAGATGAAAATACCTTTAACACATCACTAGAACACCTCTTTGGGAAAAAACCTTTTAATTTTAAAATTAGTTATTTAAAATATTAAAATTTCAAAAAAAAATTATGTGAAATTTTTATTTTAAAATAACCAAGGAATATTACAATGAAATATTAATGGAAGGTGAATTCTTGATGGTAGGAAAATTTATTAACATGGTGTATGTTAAAACAAAAATTCCTTTCACATTTTTGGTAAAAATTAAAAAATATGAGGTAAAAATATGAAAAGAATATTCCACTAATTTTTTTTAGAAAAAAAATGGGTAAAAAAATTTCAATTTTTTTTGATAATATTAAAAAATTATTGAAATAATTTTAAATAAAATATCAATATGAAATAAAAAATTCCTAAATGAAGAATGAAATAAAATTAGTTTTCCTTAAAATCATTTATATGGTATCTTGAATCTTTAAAGAGAAAACAATTAATGGAAAAAATTTAATATATATAAATAAATATATGAGAAGAAAATACATAATATATGGGATATATTGAACATATAGTTTTGTCATCAAAAAATTTTATACAAAAATAATCCCTATAAATTATATTCTAACATAAAATACTATTGCCTTGGTAACATTTGAACCATAACCCCCAAGAAAGTAATAACTTCAAAGAAAAAAATTAAATACCATTAATAAAAATAAATTAATGATATAAAATATCAAATGGGATGTATATACATCACATCAAAGAAATAAGTTGTGAAAGTGGTGCATGTCTGATGAAAATAAAAGTGATATGAAAATCCCTTACCTCATGTCTATATTGATTCATAAGATCTCTAACATCATGTATAAAAATTTAAATTTATTATAATTACATAAAAAACCACAATCATACATATAATTGATTTAATTTTTTAATTATAACATTTCATCACCCATTCATTAACAATCTCTCATTATCATCATCATTTTGGGTGTTAACTACTTCATTTTTCATATATGTTTTGGTTTGAAAGTTATTGTACTTTTTCTTTTATAATGGTTCTTTACTCTCCATAATATTAATCATTATATTAATATCATATATATTTATTATATACATTTTTTATAACCATTCATATAATGTGGGGATAAAAAATTAATTTCATTACTATGTTGAGACAGTAATCCGTATATACACACAAGTGATATTTCATTTTTTTGATGGATAGAATGAAATAAAGGTAAAAAATAATTCACCTTTAAAGAAAAATTATTATTTTATAAATATCATATCAATTCATTAAATCCATCATAATAACCAACCATAAAATAGAGTGGAGGAGATGATCTGTATCACCACATGGAGGTGGTAGTCCACACATACACATGAGTGATACTTTCATCACCCATTTTGTGGATTATACGTGTTAGATTTTTTTCTATCATCATAATAACAACTCATTATATTTATGATAAAATATTAATCATGTTTTAATGGATACAACATTTTTATTGGAATTGGAAGAATAAATACAATTGAAGGACCTTGGTTAAGATTTAAACCTCTTCTTTGAGTGAGATCCTTTGGCATCCACATTAAGCCTTGTAGGATTGGTATCAAAAGAATAAAATAGGATCAAGGATAAATTTAAGGATTATATTACGGTTTTTTAGCTGGTATTATCAATTATAGAAGGATCATATTGTGTTAATAAAGGAATATAAGAGGTTCCCTTTAATAAGTGTGGGGAGCGACACACATGGAATTTATTAAATGATTTCAATGATATAGGGTCAATTTTATTGGAAGGTGGCTCAAAATTTATATTGATTCTTAGTTATTATTATATAGTTTTTATATATATTCTAAAAAAATTAGTCACCAACTTTGGGTGGAAATTATATCCTTTTATCTTGGTTTAACCCCCTCGATAAACCCGTTTTGACTTTAACTTTGGTAACAATTTTTTACCATTTTTCCTATTAAATAGGAAAAAATAAGCCAAGGTTATAAAATTAAATTAATTATTATGATAAAAAATATGGAATACATTTTACCTGATTAAATTTATATAAGTTATAGACTTGTTTTAAAAATAAGCACTCAAACTGTAATTAAAACGTGTTTTAGAAAAATTCATTTTTAAGCATAAAATAATGTTTACTTCAATTACATGCCTTATAAAAACCAAAAAATGAATTTTAAAATATATTATTGACAATATAATATATACATTTAATTAAAACCATTATTAAATAGATATAAATTAATTTATTAATATAAAAAACACATTGTGCTTCTAAAAATAGTTTTCAAAATATGTGTTATTAATCCCAAAAATGAACTTATACCAAAGTAATGTATAAGTATGATTTACATGTAATTAATTATATTATTTATAATTAAATGAGATTTATGTTACTTTTATATAGAATTCAAAACATAATGGCACTTTTACTTGAAAATAAATGATAATGTTTTCAAAAATCGTATGATAATATTGAAATGATTATTTCTAAAATAATATTAATTTACTGAAATAAATTTCCTGAAATAGTAGAAATCATTATTTTTTTTAAAAAAATATAATAAAAATAATTCTTAAAAAAACAAATTTTGAATCATAAAATGACTTTAATAAAAATTATGGACATATTTATTTTGAATTAAAAAAAATATTAGAGTTATTTAAAACCATTATACATATTTCACATAATTTTTTTATTGTTATTCATACTTCTATTTGAACATATACGATATAATGGATTAATTTATTACAGTTCATTTATACTCATGGTTGCATGTACAGAAAGTTATCAAATACCATGAGTTTACTTCAAAACAAATACATATAAAATCTTAGGATGTTATAATAATAAAGATAATCAATAACAAAAATATTCAAAAATAATAGAATAGAGTAATGACTTCTCAAATACTACTATTGAAGTGACTAGTGGTAATTAAGTGGTTCTAGGTATTCTTTACCCTCAATTTTGGGATATCCTATATCCTATATGTTTCAATAATAATTAGATATAAAATTATACATAAAAATATCATAGAGGTATCATTACTGTATCCAAGGAATAGTAATATCCTTCATTATTTATGGGATTATGATTCATAAAAGTCTAATTATTCTTCCATCAGAAGAATTTAATGTGAATTTTGAAATGGATTTTCAATATTTATATAAAAAATATATTAATGACCAAAATAAGAAAATAACATTTCAAACCAACCTATGATAATACAATAGTGAAAGTTGGACAATGATATTTCATATAATACTAATTATATTATAGTAGTTATGATACTTAATCATAAAGGTCATTTATCTCAAATTAATAGAGAAAAACTCAATATCAAGAATAATCTAATTCTGAGGAAAATGATATATTCCCTAAGTTAGTAAGGTTGATATTTCTTAAGAAATTATAAATTGAGTCCTGAATAACTTTTTTATATTCTTATATATTTTCATTAGAATTTTATAATTAATATTTTTAGGATGCAATTTATTTAATAGGGAGAGAACGTAACACCTTGAGATTTTTTAATATTTTTTTTCTAATTAATACTATTTTTGATAGTTTGTTTCACACACAAAAAATAAATAAATTATATATCAAATGAACTCTACTATGAAATTATAATTTGAATAAAAAATTAAGTAAAAAAATGATAGTAATCAATTAAAATTTTCTACATTTAATGGATAAAAAATTAATATGATTTAACTAATCTTTCTCAAATAATTATTTAAGTGTTAATAAATTAAATCAAATAATTTTAAATTAATGTTATGATAATATATGATTTTAAAATATATAAACTTATATATCAGTATTACTTAAATTATAAATTTATATGAAATAAAATTGGTAACACTTAATTTTTAAAAATGTCAATTTTCAATAAAAGTTCTTTTCTTTTATTTTTAATTTATGTTTCAAAGAAAAATTTATAAATTTTAGAATTTTATTGTTAAAAAATTAAATTATTTTTTAATTACACATATCAACATTATCCTAAGGTTATTTTTGATGATTTTTTTAAAATAATTTATTTTTAGTTGAATAGTGAAAAATTCTATTTTTTTAAAAAACATAACCTTTATGATTATATCAAGAAATAAGTTTAATATAAAAAAACCAATTTTCATGATAAAAAGTGTATTGAATATTAAACATATAAATTTAATAATTCTTTTACTAATTTTGGAAACATGTATTTAACAACATGAGAAATATTTTCCAATAAAAGAAACTATTTTTAGTAATTTATTAATTAAATATTATATTGGAAAAATTATTTTTTGGATTTATTTAAAAGATAAATTTATTTTATTTTTTTTAATAATACAATTTATATCATGTAAATCTTATACATTGAAAATCTTACCATACTAATAAATTTGAAACTAAAAAGTATATTGTTTAGAAAAAAGGGGTTTTATGCGCTATTGTTAAAATTGGATTTCTTATACATATAAATTTTTATCATAAAATGGATTCCATATTTTCAATCACTTGGTAAAAATTATTTAATAACTCCCATTTTAATTTTATTCATTAAATGTTATTTTTATTGGTAAAGATTTATTAACATGGTAAATATAAAAAATATAAGATGTAAAAACGTGTAAAAAATATAGTGACCTTAGTTAAACATAAATTAAATAATACATTATTCCATTTATTTATAAAATACATCACAAAAATTTCACATAAGCAATGGAATGAAAGGTTTAGTGTCTTGAAAATTAGTTACCTAAAAATATTATTTTTTAACATTTGTAAGAATTTTTCTATAATTTTTCTCCTCAACACCCTTTCCTAGACATCTCACAAGATGCAATAATATTTATAATTTGAGTAATGGGAACATAAGAAAGGGTATATCTCAATTAATTATCGAGGGAAAAAGAAATATCATAAAGTACTAAATCATAAGCCTAAGGAAAATTTGAGGAAAACAAAAATATCTAAGTTTGATATCATAATACTATGTATATAATAAAAAAAATGATAGAGACATATATGATCAGAAAAAATATTTTTAGGGAAAGATAAATTATAAAACGTCTAACATGTCAACAAAACATAAGGTTTGGGATCTAGAAAATGAAAAATCATGAAAACATGGAATTTCATGGAAATCAAATGCATATTGAAACCTAGAATAATTTTAAAAATTAATTTTAAATTTTTTAAAACTTCATAAACATGAAAATGTGGGACATCCATACACATAGGAATACATGTGTGAGTAAACCAATTATTCCCATTCCTATATGAACAAACTCATTATGTTCATGCATGAAAATATGAGCAATCCTATCATGATCACGCTTGTGTTAACAACCCCGTTATGTCCATGCGTGATTAATTCATGTGATATAAGCTTATACCAATGTATTTTATAGTGATATAGGACCCTATACATCATCAACTATATATATGTGTTTCATATAAAATAATCATCAATATAAAAAAAATAACCCATGGAAAAAATAATGGATTTATTAAACATAAAAAATATCAAGAACATATTAAATCATAGGATATCAAAATATCATTATCCAAAAGGGTTAATAATGTAAAAAAAATAAAACATCACTTCATGAATGATTTATCATTTTAATATAGTGAGAACCAACTCCTGAAAAATATTCAAAACATTTTTTAGTCATCATTTTAAAGGTCATAGCTATGAGTCCCTATTCAAAATTTCCTCTTTGTTTTTAAGAAAATGGAAAAGAATACCATACATGAAATTTATTTTTGTTTAAAAATTTCTCACAAAAGAAGAAAATAACATCAATTAAAATGAAATGTCTTGGAAAATGGCATTAAATAATAGATTGTGTAACTCAATAAAAGGATTTTTATTACCATTTCACATTCATTTACCCCTTATTTCCATGGAATACTTTGAACTCTTATATTATAATGATAAACATCTTAATTACATATTTTATAACCTTATTATTATATAATTCAGTTTATAATCATCACTGATAAAAATTCACTTAATGTATTATATTTCTATAATATATTTTCAATATAGGATGTTAATATTGCTAAAATTTTTGGACTTGAATCTTAAAAGTGCTCTTGATATTAATTTTTCTCCCATATATAATCATTTTGATCCCATTAAAGGTTCTATAATTTAAGAACTACTTTCTATTTTTTAAAAATATTGATCCATTGCCTTATAACAATCGTTACATTTTGGGTTATTAAAAAATAATCATATTAATGATATATATAAATTATACATATAATATCTACATATAATATATAAACTAAAACCCCCCATTTTTGAAAGTGAATGTAGAAACAAAACACATTTATTCATGGAGGTGGTAGTCTGAAAAATACATGATTCATTTAATATTTTTCTTAATGAAAATGGGTGCATAATTAATTCTCATAAAATCATTATAATAACATAAAATTATAATAATGATACTTATGTTATCATTTTAATATTTTTAAATGAAATTTTTTGAAGAAGAAAAAAATATTGACAAAAACAAGTGGTTTTGGTACTTATATCACACTTCTTCGTTTTTTTCCTTTGTGAAAGGGATTAATCCTTTTAGGGGTGGCCTTTTTAGAGGACCAAAACCACATTAAGGTGTATATGTGTATAGTAAATAGCATTGGGAAAATTATGGTTTGAAATTTGGGGGTTTTGGGGTAAGGGGAAGTAAGGAGAGGCATTTTTTGTAAATATTCAAAACTATTCAATAATAGGTAGTCATTATCAATCAAATTGTCTCAAAAATTAATTAATAATGGATTTGTGGAATATAATGTTCATAATAACTTCTAACATTCAAAATTAAAAAAAATTAAACATTTTATTCTCTTTACATCTATGGTAACCCACTTTTACGATTTTTGTTCTCACCGTGGTAACTCGTTTTTACCTAGGTAAATTATCATTTAAGGACTAAACTAAAATTAGTATTATTATATAACTTATTCACACTAATTATACATATTAAATCAAATTTATCAACTAAAAATCATATCTTCATAGAAAATTAAGACTAACACAAATTCATATAACGCGTAAAAACACCCATTTTTTCAAAATGATTATTTTTAAGAAAAAAGATTTATGATTAGGTTATAATTATCAATTCCATATATTTTCATGAATTTTAAATAATTAATATTATTTAAAGAGTTTTTATTTGACAAAAAATATTAAATAATAACTTTATTTCAGCATGTTATAATTAATTAAACAAAATAGTTGAAAAAATGTTTTCATTAAAACACTATATAAAATTTGAAAATGTTTACAATGGGTTAATAATTTCAATATAATATTTTAAATCATTTATTATAATTTATAATATATAAATTTATATGAAATAAAATTCGAAAAACATTTAAATAATTCATATAATAAAATAAATTCATAAAAGTGATCATATTAATGAAATCAGTATTTTCACTATTCACTTGAAAGTTAATTACTTATGAGAAATCACAAAAAAATTATATTACGCTAATATGTTCATGATAAATCAAGAATTTTTTTTTTCAGATTCACATCCTAAAATTTATAAACATAACATTAAAATAAAACCATAAAATATCATGAAAACAACTTTTTATTAGAAATAATTTTTTTTCTATTAAATATTATTATAAAATTTTTAATAATAATAAATATATAAAACATGAAAAATAGAAATTTTATAAAATTAATTTTAAACATAAAAAATATTTTATTAGATTCTTATATTTGAGGTGAATTTTTTATTTAATTAATTTTTTTATAATATATTTATTTACATATATTTAATAATTTTACTACTACTCTTTAAAACTTATAATTTTATATATAACTTATATAGATATATAATTACTTCATTTTGATGTTTCTTTTGGAGAAATTTATAAAATATAGTATTCAATTAAGGAGGGAAAACTTGATTTGTTGCATTCTACCCCCTTACAAGAATTGTTCGCTCAAAATTTCATTATAAGGAAGAAAACAAGTGAGGGTAATTTTATCTCATCACATCTTATGGTTCCCACATTACCTCCTAAAGCTTATCATTTCTTTATATAACTTTCCCCATATGAGTGGTCTTATTTTAAGGAACCTTATCTCTTTGATCCGGAATTTCTATTGGGTTTTCCTCATATGAGAGAAGATGTTCTTGTTGCATAGATTCCAAGGTTAGAACACGTGAAGGGTTTGGTATGTACCTTCTCAAAATTGACACAGGAATAAATCATGTACTTAGGAGAGGTGTGGAGGAAGATCTAAGTGATCGGCTACAAACTCTATGTGATGAATGATTTTTAAGGGAATGATATATCTAAGGCTCAACTTATATTTCTTCCCAAATATTATAAGTTTCTTACAGGGAGATATTCAAAGGAACACCTTGTGACAAAAGTCAAACTCTATATCTCATCAATTATTATCTACAAAAATATTATTTCAACATTATTCCACTTTTATATGTGGCTAAATGGTTTGAACCATCTCTTTCATTTCTTGTACAATGTCATGACATATCAAATTTATTTCTCTAACATCATCACAACACATTGAATACCTTTATCCCTTCCCATATAAAGCATCATATGGTTCAATATTAATTCTATAATGGAAAATATTGTTATGTAAAAACTCTTAAAAATTAATTTATTGATCCAAAAATCTTGGTAAATCTATCAAATAAGATCTCAATATATCCTCATGATTTTTAATTTTCCTATAAAACTAACCATTTGTCTAGAGATGATATGTGGTACTAAATCTTAACTCAATACCTAATTCTTACTATAGACTTATCTAGAACCTCGAGGTAAACCTCAGAACCAGATTATATACAATGGATTGTAGTACTCCATGATGACTTTCCACTTTCCTTGTATATATCATGGTGATTTGGTCAAGGTAAAAATATTATTTGATGGAAATAAAATGTGTCATAATTTTAAGGCTATAAAATACCACCCAAATATAATTATGGAGTTTAAAATTTTTTGGGAGTCCTATGACAAAATCTATGGTGATGTTTTAACATTTCTGTACTTGCATGGTTAATTTTTGCAACATATACTTATGCTATTCTCATTCAGTCATAAATGTTTTCCACACAAAGCATCATGATGCGTATTTTTTAATCTCTATATTTATATTATTCTACCAAAAGTTTTTATTCATATCTCTATACATATTCATACTTTTATGATTGATAGAGAACGATAATATATGAGCATAATCCAAATGTTCCTTCTTTGATTATAGAATTGATGGGACACACATCTATGTTTCAAACCATATAACTCTATTTTTATCAAAGTTGAAATATGTATTATTCACTACCTTTTTTATATCTAAATCATCTTTATGTGTTTATTTGATGTTTATGTCAAAGTAAGGTTGAGCAACCAGTTGGTAAAGATAGGATTTATCTCCTCCATTATGGATTCAAGATTTATCCTCTTCAAATTGATCAGTATTGGGTCTTTTTAAATCCTCATCATAGATAGGGTAGCATGATATCTCCTGTTAAGAGCATTTACAACCTTTTTTTCCTTCCCTCAATGGTAATGTATTGATCATTCATAATATTTTATCAACTCAAACCATATATATTTATGTATATTCAATTCCTTCTATGTGAATATATATTTCAAGATCTTGGGATATGTATATATATATCACAGTTTTCTCCTTAGATATAATTTGACTACATCTTCAATGTAGAGATCAATAATATAATATATAAATATTTTGTCAGATAATTTTCTCACGAGTCCTAAATTAGAGTAAAACATAAGAAATTACACTATCATTTTTCTTTAGGATGAAACCCAAACAGTTTTTCTAAGAATCATTCTATATTATAAACCCTTACCCACAACATGGTAATTTATTTACAAGATCAATTACCAACCTCTTCTTTTGTTCCTTAAAACATTTTTCTCATTCTACTTTCCCAAGAAAATTTACCCCTTCAGTGTAAACTTGTTTGGTGGATTTGATAGATGTGAGAAATTTCTCAAAAAGTTTCAGTTATATCTGAATAACACAAGAAAACTATAAATCTCATTTACTTTATTCTATCTAGGGAATTGATTGATAACTTCTATCTTTTATAGATTTACCAATATTACATTTCTTATAATTACATGACCTTTGAATAAATCTTATCGCAACTAGAATTTACATTTTCTAAATTTGGCATACAAGCTCTCCTTTGTCAAGTTCCTCAGCATAATTTTAAAATTATCTTCATTATCTTCCTTTATATTATAATATATAAGAATATCATCTATTAAAACAACCAAAAATTGATCAAGGTATTATATAATGAATCTATTCATTATATCCATAAAGAAATTAGGGGAATTATTAATTCCAAAAGTAAACAATATAAACTCATAGTTTCCAAAACCTTGTATGGAAATATATCTTAGACATATCGTCACATCTATTCAATAATTAATGGTCTCTATAATAAAGGAAAATCTTTGATAATTATTAATATATTCTAAGTGGATCAAATATATCATTGATACTAGGCATAGGATTCATGTTTTTTATCATGATTTTATTAATATCAGGATAATCAATACAAAGATGCATTGATCCATCCTTGTTTTTGAAAAAGGTGAATGGTGAAACTCATGGTGAAGCACTAAGGCATATGAAAACGTTCTATAAAATGTCTTTTAGTTTATTTTTTTAACTCCTCTAACTAAAATAGAGCCGTTCTATATAGATTATTTGTAATAGGTAATGATCTAGTTATGAGTTTGATTGAAAAACTAACCTCACTCTCGGGGGGAATACTGGGTAGTTCATATAAAAATACATTAATATTTTCTCAACCAATATGCATGTTATTAATTTTTACATCCTTCATAATCATTTTTTCCAAGAGTCCCTTAATGTTGGGTACCAAATCCCACATTATATAATTTTATTCTATAAGGAGATCGTAAACATCCTTTCCTCAATTCAAGATAATAAGATAATTTGGGACATGAAGTTAAAATTATTTATCTTTATAGTTTAAATTTTATTTTTTATGAAATATAATCCAAATTAAATATTATGTCAAAATCACCCAAAATAATAAGAATTAGATTTTTAGTAAGTATCCTCCCAAAATTCTCTCTCGGAGATTTTTTTTTAAATCTTATACATGATCGATGTGCCACCAGGGTTTTCACTAATAGTTTAATATCCATTTCTTGTGGTGGTGATTTCAAATTCATAGAAAAAATATTTGATATTAAAGAATGAGATGAACTATAATCAAATAAGGAATTCTCATATCTATAAAATATATCAAGTGTACCTCACATTACTTCATTAAAATTATCTAGATCAGTAGTAGTGATAGTGAATTCCCTTCCTCGTTCTATTGGTTTGGGAGATTTTTGGGTCTTATTTTATTCAATGGATTAAGGTTTAGGGAATTAATTTTGAAAATATCTAAAATCCATAGTAACATCCTAGATAATGGGTATTCTCTTTTTAATTTTTAACAATTTTTTCTTGGGTTCTAAAGGTTTAGGAGTTGTTTTTAGGGGTTTTCGTAGAACCTGGGTTCGGAACTACCTACATGAACATTTTACATCATAAATGTATATTTTATGGTGTAAATGTGTTTCATTTCACATTCCATGGAATGTATTATAGAACATGAATCTTGAAAACTGTAAAATAATTTTTACGCCATAAATTGTTTTTACAACATAAGATCTAATTTTATGCTATAAAATGTTCGATCAAGGTAAATTTAATCTAAGGTGGTGAATTTTTAATAATATTTTACTATAGATATTTTAATATTTATATCCATGTTTCACACTATAATACCATCTTTCCAAGTAGGTTTTTATCGCATTTCATGATTGAACCCACTCTTATTCAGTTTGTTCCGCCTAGCATAAAACTATAGGTGATTCTTATTGAATTTTGGGTCATCTCCTTTAATTTTGAGTTCCTCCATTCAGATTTTGATATTTATGGTGGTGGAATCCATTTTACTTAGTTATTGTTATTTATACTTCTTCATTTCCATTGGTCAAGGTAGTGGTGTGGTTCTACATTTTGGATTCATCAACCATGTGGTGATGTTTTTTTAATCCTCTCTAGATATTTTTTGTCATCTTCTTCTGGGGGTCGATTATTTATTTGTATGGTGAATTGGGTGAATTTTATTTGATTTATATTTTGATATACCCTATTCTTTATCTATTTTTTTAATGATATTTTAATATTTGAGAATGGATCATAGGGCCTATTTTGTTGTCTTTGTGTTTCATTCTATATTGGTTGATCATGTTGCGGGCATGTGGGACCCAAGTTTTTGGTAGGTGGTTATGTCTCTGCCTTATGTTAGATAAACCTTGAATGTTGTGGTTTTATTTTGAAAAATTATAAATGAATTTTAATGATTTATTGATTTTTTTTGTGAATGGGTTTTTGAGAGAAGTTGGTTTTCAACTATTCTGATAAAGGAAAAAATATTTTCAAATCATTGTGAAATGGATTTATGAAATGGTTTTCACTTTCTAAGGTGTTCCTGTACTTATTAAGTTCAATTCATATGTGTTGGGTCTTGCTGCATGAGATTGTTTTTGTTTGGGTAGGAGTGTTCTATCTATACTGGCCTATATTGATCCTTGGTGTTATGTACATGTGCTTTGGTTTGTATTTGTTGGATTTGATGAATTGTTTTGATATATGTGATATTATTTATAACTATTTTACATATATTATTTTAGAACTGTGGAAAAGGGGGGATTTTGTACCATGATTTTGATATAAAAAATTATTTAATTGATTACAATTTTTTATTTTCTTTAATGTTGAGCATGTTTATGACTTTTTATGGAACACATAGTTGGGATCCTATTAATCCTTTTAAGATCACACCTATCTCACACCTTAGTAAGTGTGTTTTCTTGGATATGTATTTGATGTAGGGAATGATAATGTATCATAGTGAGGTGGTGAGGTTCTATCCAGCTGGTCTTAAGTAGCTAGTGGTGAGATATTGGTACATAATATGCTTATCAGATGGAGTATCTATTTCCCATTTTTGTTTTTTATTTTCTGTTGTACTTGTACCTTGAAATTTTTTTAGCTTCTTTTGAGTGGTATCACTTCCTTTGTTTTCTTTTAGTTATGGAATATATATTTATTTTTTATCTTCTATTGTTTCTTTTTGTTATATATATATATATTCCATTTCATCTATTCTGGTTAGATGAAATCATTCGCTCTGGTTTTTGTTGATGTTCACATGTTAGTTCCCAACCCATGAGGATAGGGAATGCCATTTGGGTATATGGAGGATTAGGTTAGGTACAAGTTTTTGAGGGAATCCTAGGACAATTTGTTACAAATTGTTATAAAATTATGGTTATTTTTAGTCATGGGAAGTTCTAAGAATATAGATAGGTTTTTGGGACTTGGGAGGTAGATTTCAATGAGTTCCTAGCTATCTCGTGTCATGAATAGATTCAAATTACAATGTGATGTTATTATATATGTCTTTTGTATTGAGTTCTTAGTCTTAATCTTAGTTTTTTTGGTTTTCCAGTTTGAACTGAGATTATCCTATTTTCTGGTCATTTCACCTTTTTTCGATGTGTGGTGATATTCTTCTGCAACATATACCATGGGTTCCATAGGAGGATGATGTGGATGCTTCTCTAGGGAATCCACCTTTGGATAAAATTTTTATAGAGGATATCATGTGAGAAATTCATACCATGGAACAAAATATACCATAAATCAAGAATATACTTGTTGAAGAGTATCTATAATACGGTGGAGAAATGGCTTAGTATCTGGAGATATTACATGAGAAGCCCCCATTCATTAAAGGCATGAATGATACACAAGAAGTAGAGTACTGGATGAAAAATATTGATCAAATCATTTACTTCCTGGATACACTTGAGGCTATCAAGGTGATGTATGCAATGTTCAGAATTGAGGGTCCTAGAAAGCGATGGTTGGATTCAATGGTATAGGTTTATGGACATTCATGATTGGACTGGAATGATTTCAAGACCCTCTTCATATGGTAGTTATATATATAGTTTAAGATAATGGAAAAGTCTCTAGAGTATCACTCCTTAAATTAGGGAGAGAATTTAGTGTCAGTGTACAAAAATTGGTTCATGGAGTAGGTTTATTTTTCTATGGATGTAGTGAAGAATGTGTTGGATCCAAAATATGTGCAAATTAAAGAGTACACAAAGAGAACATCAAAGACCAAGGGGCTACTTTGAGAAGAAAATTCATAAAGCCTTTCATCACCATGGCCTTCACAAAGCCCCCAGCTTCATGGATGGCGCAAATCCATGGACACCTTTACTATCTTCACAGAGTAAAATAGGAAGGAGACCTGCGGTTATGACATGATTTACAGAAAGCTTCGCACTGCAGAGGGAATCATATCACCTCTGCAAACCCATGGAAATTTAAAAAAGACTCAGTGAGAATTGCAGAGGGAATTAAGGAGGCCTCTGCACTGAGGAGGGGATGACAGTCGAATCCGCAGTTACGAAAAAATTGACGCAATCCGCTTCCAATAAAAAATTTCCATGTGGATTTGAACAGGATGTCAGAGCTCCATGCTGCCTCTTGCCTATAAATACCAGGCTTCTCTCATACCCAAAGGATAGATACCACGTCCTTTTTTCCTTCTCATCTCTCAAATCACAAATCACCTTCTACTCTACTAAACATTGATAAAATGAGCTCTTCAAGGTATTTTATCATTGTGAAGTAACTTTTCCTAATCTAAAATACAAACCCTCTTCAAGTAATGATTCTCTTTGAAAATCCCATGGTCCATCACAAAAGAAGGAGCTACCTAAGGGGACTCAGGTCTTCACCAATAAATCATGCTTCACGAAGTACCTTCCATGCACATGTGAACCCTATTCCAAGGCAGGATCACTATGCTTCACGAAGTACATTGCTTCGTAGTGCCATGCTTTGCAAGGAACCCATGCTCTATGAAGTCCTACACCATGAAAGAACTTGTACTTTGCGAAGCACCCTTTATATGCATGTATACCCCATTCCTAGGATATACCACTCCACTTCGCAAATCATACCCCTTCACATAGTCTTTCCACTTTATGGGGAACTAGAGCTTCGCAAGGTCCCTTACTATAAACCTATTTTCTTCATGAACCCCTCTCTCATACAGCCCTCCAGGTTTGTAAGAAGTGATTTCAAGATCCCTTGGTCGGTGCTTCATATAGTGTTGATTAGACTCATGCATCTTCTCATAGGCACACTAATGGATATTGCTTCTTCGCATAGCCACACTAATGTAAAACCCTAAATGGATCACTCGATAACACCACCTCACCATGGAATTGTTGACGCCTTCCCTTCCCCAAGTTTGGGTGTGTATCAGTTATGTAAGTCCTAGGGGTGAGGAGTGAATCCTCATCATCTCAGGTGTAGGACATTAAACTGTCAAACACCATCGTCCTTAGCACAAGACATTAAATTGTAGCCTCTCCATATGCAATAAAAACGGTGTGTCCCACCTCGGACATTTTCCATGCCCACTAGTCTCAAAGGGAGTGAGATCTCCCTCACATGTAATGGGATCCTCTTTTCTATAGTGGCATCAGTCCATGGGGAAGGGCAACCATCTTGGTGTAAGCCCCTAGTCTTTCTTGTGGGAGGTAATATTCTTGCTTGTCCTCTCCTCTTCAATTCATAATAACCAGAGGAGAGATGGGCACATGGACCTTCATTACCCCATCCCTCCCCCTTTTGGATTTATTGCCATCGAGCCTCCATCTTAGATTAAGTCCCAATATCCATCTCCCCATGCCACTAACCATGTGTATGCCCCTTTTACCTATTTGGGCTATTAACCATGCGAAAGCCCCTGTTTCCTATTTGGTCTTCCAACCACGCATAAGCCCCACTCCACTCCTCGTAGATGCACCTTTCACGGTGTGATCTTCAGGTCCTTGCTGCCTCTTGTTTCTCACACCGAGCACGAATCACATGGGCTTAGAGTAAGCAATGACCATGGAATCCTCCTTAGGTCTCCTTAGTATGTAATCCTCATTCCCTACCATCTGAACTATGTGGACTTTGATCTTTTCCCCCTTTAGGAATGGTACACAGGAAGAATCCCTGAGGTTCAAGCCCCACACCTATTAGTACCAACCACTTTATGTCAGTTCATCCTCATCTTGAGTGATGTTAAACTATATTCCCCCTTCCATCCTATATGATGATAAACTGTATGTATACGAACTATGTGGGGTTTTATTCCTTTTCTCTTAGATAGGGTAGGTAGGAAACCTCCCCTAGGTTCAATCCCAATCTAAGGTAATCCATTGTATTCCCCATTGTTGGGATCCAATTCTATGGTCTTCCCCTCGGGTGTTAGATGAATATCGGGTTGCTAACCACATATAAGTCCTAGCATCATCTTGGGGTTGTTTTCCTCCACGCACACCCCGAACCTATTCCTCACTCATTTGAACAATGTGGGTTTTTATCCCTGCATCCTAGACAGGGTATGTATGAAGCCTCCCTGAGGTTCAACCCTAAACGATGGGAAACTTCGGTGTCCCCTATGTTGGTATCCACATCCTTGGTCTGTCCCGATGGCGTCAGACTAGCTCTAGGGCTTCTAACCACGTGTAAGTCCCAACATCATCTTCGGGTCAATGTCCTCCACACACACCCTGAAACTATGCCTCTCCCATTATAACTATGTGGGTTTTGATTTCTATCTCCTAGATAGGGTATGTAAGAAGCCTCCATATGATTAAACCCTAAACACTAGTAAATTTAGATGTACCCTTTGTTGGGACCCACATCCTTGGTCTATCCTAGTGGCATCAGACCAGTTATTGGGATGCTAAAAACACATAACCCCAATCATGTTGTCAGGTTGCTTTCATATGAGTACACCCTGATTCCATGCCCCATAATGAACTACGTGGACTTTGATTCCCTACCTCAGGGATATGTATGAAGCCTCCCTGAGGTTCAAGCCTATCACTCATGTCCCATCATGGTCTCTACCTTGATCCTTTGTGTTTCAGGAAGGTCATGCCCCAAACCAGAGGTTCTACTTCCTTCGAGTCACATCTATGAATCCACCCTCATGGGGTGCCTCCTTAGGTGTCCCATCCCCCCACTAAACAACATGGACTTTGATTCCCTACCATGAGAATATATAGGAAACCTCCCCGAGGTTCAATCCCAACATCACAGTGATCTTCATGTTGGTTCCATCTCATTCCTCTCACCCACATCATTCAAACTTCCAACATCCATCCTTATTCTTACTTGGGCCACCACATCCTGGTGAGATCATGTCATCCATACCATCACTTCTCCTTGTGACACATGGGATGACAACTATGCATAATCCCCACACAATATATAATCATCCAACTAAGAGTGTTCCTCTTGCGATGGGACCCTATCTAGGTGTAATCCCCAGCATGTCTCCAGGTCATTGTTTTTTGTGTACACCCCGATTCCATGCCTCTCCCTTCGAAATATGTGGGTATTGATCCTTGTAATCTATATAGGGTATGTAGGAAACCTCCACGAGGTTAAATCCCAGCCAATGGTAAACCTTAGTGTTCCCAATTCTGGGGTGAACTCTTTCTGATCTTCCATTAGTGGTGTCCATACCATACTTCAGGGTGTGATATCTCCCCTCTATGGGACACACCACCTTGGATCCATCCTTATTGGGATTTATGATCCTTACAACTGGTAAAAATTCTAGGTTCTCCCTCCTAGAGATGTACCCATCTAATCCACTCCTGTCAATGTTATGATTTGTCTGATATGTCTTCGTTAGACAATAAACTCACAGCATACCCTATGTTAAACATTGTAAGTTGAGGAAAACCTTAGAGACATGTCTATGGAATATAATTCTCTGCACTCGACGTGGGATTACTTAAGATTCCTATCCCTCAAGAAGCCCTATCATAAGGGGAAGAAACCCAGACACACCAGTGTTTCAGCATCCATACAAACCAATGATATCCAACATGAAAACTACCCCGATTGAAGGTTACTTACCTAACTTTCCCACATGGAATGTCCTGATAGAAGTAGTGTAATTAACCAGCGTCCATGAAGATATGTCACCAAGGATGAGTTTCATGAACAATGCTTTAATCTTTAAGGGAGAATCGGACTAGGTAACAAGTTCCATGGAGGAATCCATGGAAGGAGGAGCCGACATCCCATCATCCCATTTCAATCAAGGATAAAACATCTCTAAATAAGCGATGGATGTCACTCGCCTTTAGAAAGTGGGAATTTGGGGAAACAACATAGTGTGTCCTCGATGGACAGATGCGCTTCCTGGAGAAAGTGTCAGAAACATAAATGTTGAACCTGAAGTGAATCTCTTCTCCTCGTTGTGAAGATTAGTAGAGTTTGAGAAATCCATGGGTAAGCATGACACCAAATCCAGTTATCTGATGCTAGGTCTTGTGAATAAAATAGTGGGCCTGGCGTGAAACTCACCAGAGATTAGGGCAGTTGAACGTTGGACATCCCAATCTTCTATGTTTTCAGCATGGATCCTCTACCAATCATGATAGAAGGAATGGAGCAGAGTAACTGGATGTTGCTTTCCTCATTTAAGCACTAATAGTTGAATCTCCCATGCTTTGTAGGACCCATGTTTCTATGACAGGAAATAGATCACCACCCACCCACCAACATAGAGGCTGGGGAAACACCAATGCAGAAATCCTTTGTGGCCCCATATCTTCTGCAAAGGCTTACACATCCACAGATGTTGGGCTCCCACACCCTATTACACCACCAGAACTCATTCAGAGGATGGTGATTAATGAAATCTTCCAATGGTAGAAGGAAGAAGGGATAATTCCAACTCAGGATATGGACCGACAGGACTAGGAGGCTTCTGCACCTCATTGTTGCCGCCGCCCCCAAGGGCTGCACAGGGGGCCACTACTCCCTGCACCAACCTACAACCGTTTTGGGAGCCTCTCCTTAGAGCACTCTGACGACTTTCTCCCTTATTCCAGTGATTTGAGGGACATCTAAGCCAGCCCAGAGTTGATCCTATTATGGGGGATGCCAAGGAGGGTTCCCACCAGGCCACATTAGTGCCACCATCTGTCCCCACAAGCCGAGGAACATGTTAGTTATACACCTACACCACTGGTCCCAGTTTGGTTAAATTGACTCCAACATTAGGTGCAAGATAAGGAGGGAACCCTCCAGGGGGCGTCATCATCAATGACTAAATTGGACCGTGCCACCGCCGACACATACCATCAATGCCCTGTTTATACCGAATAAGGGCACTCATACAACCGACCTAGGTCGAGGCCCCAAATTCCCCACGAGAAGGTTGGGATGACTCTATTGGTCACAAAAATAGGCAATAAATATTGTGGGTTGACCCGTAACAATGTAATACATCACAAAGGTCCCCCTCGTTCCACTGCCAATGAGAGTGAAAGTCCTCCTCGCTCCCAATCTTGGTATAGAGGTCCTCCCATGTGCCACCGCCAATGAGAGTGCATGTCCTCCACACTCCCAATCTTAATGTGGAGGTCCTTCCCATGCCACTATTAGCCTAAGAGAAGGTCCTCCCCACCGCACTGACATCTAGAATGGAGGTTTCTTTCACACCTGTGACCCTAGGTACAGATTTGTTCATCCAATCACAAGTCCCCAATGAAAAGATCCTCCTCTCCTGTTCAACCACCAGTGCGGGGGTCTTCCCCATGTTCTTAAAACAACCACCGAAGGTCCTCCTCATCCAAAAAGTCATATAATTAGAGGTCTTACCTGCTTTTTTGGCATCTAATGTGAAGGTTTTACCCATGTTCAGCTCGACTAGTACGAATGTCCACCTCGTACCGTCACAGATAAGGGAAACAAGAATTGAAATGCTTTCCATGCTCCCAATAACTCTAGTAGAGGTCATACCCGTTCCAACACCTCCTTCATGGATTTTCTCCATGCTCCAGCTAGTGGATGTGGAGGCCCTCCCCTTGTTCCTTTTGACATTTTCTCGGGTGCTCCTCGCACCCTGAGTCACCCAATAAAAAGTCCTCTCTGCCTGAGAACTAGTTCGGCCAAAGGTCCTCCTCATGCCAAAAATATACCCTATTCTAAAGAACCATCCCAAGGCAGTAGGGAGGGTCACCACCAAAAAGGAAGAATACAGATAATTTCCAGACCATGATTAAACCCGTATGCTTTTCAGATTCTAAGGAAGAATGTGATTTGATAATGGAACCATCACCTAAATCCTTTGTGTTCCGGGTTGGGGTAAGAACAAGGCATATAAGCCTCATCCTTCTGAAAATTGAGGTCCACTGGATTCCTGCTTCCCTCCATAGATACAATTAGGAGGAAGATTTGGCTTCTTGGGCTTAGTTGTTAAATCGGTCCCATCGTCAATAGGATCATTCTATACCTCAACTAGAGATCACAGAGAGTTATTCTTGGAACCAGTGAACAAAAAACAATAGCACGACCCACCATCATCAACTGCATCCCTTTCATGAGAAGTTTTGGATGATATACCATCATATCGAGATGTGGTGGCTTAGTCATTTCATTATTCTAAGGACAACCCAAGATGTGGCGGCTTGTCAGCTCACTCACCATATTCTCCACCAGTCAGTCTACCATCTCAATGGTCTTCTTTAGTTCTATTATCAGTCCCTAAGCCACCCCCATTAAATGAATGGGGAAACCAAAGGCTGGATCCCGAGTCTGAGAATATAAGATTACGGGACATCCTTATAGTGAATCATTTCCCATAGATGTTTTGGATAGTTGCAAACACTAACATTAGAGCACTGGAATCACTTACCGAGGAGGAGGTCGCGTGCTTTTTCCAAACACTCAGGGTGACACAATTCTGTCTCCATTATCGTCGAATGGATTACTCTAAGAGTTAGGAGCACTTTGATGATATTTTCCATCAATTCCATATGGTCGACTTTGCTGTGCTTCCTATGGCCTAGCGTCCTGAGTCACTCGGACACCATTAGACCATCCAACAACGATGTGTTCAGAGCTTTAAAGTGATCTGCAGTATTATCAAGGAGGCTTCCCCCCATGTTGAGGTCCTCATATGGGTGTAGTATGTGGACCCTAATTTTAGTTCTATCCAGCGTCAGCCCAAATTGCCAAGCAATATTGAGGATATACCTTCAGGTATAGACACAGTTAACCTGGACGACCTATCATAAGAAGAGAACAAACTAGAGATCCTTGAAGAGAAATTACCCCATGGGAAGTGCCACAACTATTGGATCTGTTGGGAAGGGTTACTCACCGGTAAATAAATTTACTGGGACTTCCTGTACCCACCGAGTCATTATCCCTCATCCATAATCGCAATAAGGGAAAAGTGCATCTTGGGGCCGTCAAACCCTATGACCCATCTGGCTCAGTACAGAAGATAGAAGATGATCTTGAAAATGATTAATTGTGTCAACAACTCATGGAGCATAAGAAGATGGTCATTTACCTACTTTATGAACTTGTTGCGGAGTAGTAACTAGACTACGATGATCCTTGACTGGGGTAGCAGGGGAATGTACAACTTCACCCCGGCGAGTTACCTTCAGGTGACCCTAAACATCCTACCCACATAGACAGGGTATAAGACAAATATTATGGAAAGAGGGAATGATATGTATCTCCAAATACACCTGAGCGGCATGATAATCCTTGGGACCCAGCTCAGGTTCTCTAAGCCTCTTTACTGGTCGTTCCCCCCACAAAAGTCCCACATGTCATCCCACCTGCCACTCTAGAAGCTGCTGGGCCTGCATATCTTGTTGAAGAACCTACCAATGCATTGGTTTCTAGGGACCCTCACCAAGATAGGAATCCCCACCGTGATGATCCAATGGTAGCACTCACCGCCCACCTCAAGGCTTTGGAAACTCGGCAGGTTCCAATCCTGCCTAATGGAAATCCATATAAGACATGGGTTAATGATATGTCAGCACCTCATGGTTTTGAAAACCCTACATTTTCCCCCTTTAACAGGGATGAGTGAACCGATAAAGTATCAGGACCACTTCATCTCAAGGTGTGGACCCATATTGGGAACTCCAACACAGTATGAGGCCACCAAACTATGATGTTTCGTACAAACATTGGAAGGTCCTGTGTTTGTCGGGTACAACCAGCTACCCATTGGGTTAGTAGCCAGCTAGGGATATCTTCATAGGAAGTTTCTTTACTAGTTCAGCTCTACCAACTAGAAGAAAAGTATTTAAAACCTCTTAAAGTGAAATAAAATTATTGATAAGCATATTGTAGACTTTTTATCTTGGTGGAAAGGCCTTAACTACTCCCTAAATATCCCGCTGAATTAGGAATAGATGCTAAAAATGTGTTTAGGGAATGTAAAGACCAAACTGGTCCCCTCTCTCATCATGTAGAACTACCGAGGGGGATTTCAGGATTTCTTTGACGAGGCCCGATATTTGGAGGAAGCCTTGAAACATGCCCATTTCCTCTTGTAGTTCCTGCGAGAAGAGATGCTAAGGTCGATCCTAATGTGGTAGCACAAATAGAGGCCCTCAGGAAGCTGGAGTTATTACCAGTGGAGCCACCTCTATATCCTTGAAAAGCCCCATCACCTTAGGAATAACCTCCAGCCCAGCATCTCCCACATCAGAATCGAAAGGTGCGCCACATAATGTTTCACCACCACTTAGGCGAGATAATCAAGTTCCTCCTCCTCAACAAGCTCCTCCAGCCCCTCGTCAGGGCCCGAATCCTAAATCCCCCATCTTGGATAGAAGGAACTGGGCCTACTCATTTAATAAGGCTCAGGTCCCTGGTTATTTTCGAAGTGCCTTGTAATAGGGAATCCTATGGTTTCCGGATTGTAAGAGTCCTGAAGGGGCAGATCTCACTAATCACCCCAATTACTGCCCCTATCACCAGATCCTGGGGCTCACCCTCAATTAGTGCTATGTGTTTAAAAATTTTCTTCCATACCAGGTTGATAACAACATAGTCAGGTTAGGCCCAACTTCGACATAGGTGGAATGTGTATTCATATAGCCTAACAATGAAAGTGACAGTGAAGGTGAGTGGCAGTAGGTTCCTAACTACAGGTCTCAGAAATATGATGATTGGATGGATCAAAAGGAAATCACCTATGCTTAGGGTATTATTTGTGAATGTCTAAATCTACTTAAGCCTCCATAAGTCACTGGGTCACCCACAACCACTACCTCTTCATTGACATCTCATCCTTCCTCTTCTTAGAAGGGAAAGCATCGACAACGCAAGGGAAAACAAATTCCCCAACTGATGTCATCTTCATCCCGTACTCTCGGATATTTCATGCCCTCAGAGTTGGATAATTCTCCAAGAATCCATCCATTCATGGAGTATTCTTCAAGTGATGACCAAGGGTATTCTTTGGTTAATACCATGGAGCTGGTAAACCCCTATATAATTCCTGACAACAAGGAATGATAGATGTATACTCCAAACATCCCCAATTATCGTCGGGGTCGATGAAGCCATGGTTTCATGAGTCATCATAATGACACAATCAGTGCTTCTTTCTAGGCTATGAATGCAACTAAAACCAGACAATAGGCCCAATGAAGATCTTTACACACACAACCTTCCCACCTTGCTTTTCCAGATCTACATCCACCGCCGTTTGTGTTACTTGATAAGGCGGAGCCTCCGTGATCATGCTATGATACTCCATGTTACTTTGAGGATCGACATCAGTTTTCTATCCCTCATATGGTAGTTTATACACACATTTTGAATAGTGATAAACATGACATTCCCCACCCCACTTGTCTGCCGGTTCAGCTAGAAGCGATTGTTATAAATCCTACCATAGAACGACCTCCTGTAACCAGAAGTTCACACTTGGCATGAAAGTATGATATCCTTAATCATATTTCCCGCATTACTATGAGACTCTTTATCCTCGAGTATCTTCACCTATTAGTGGATATGTGTGAATCCCTTACTAAGGATTTAATAAGCCCCCTCAAGCTTGAGCCAGAGGTAGTAGTCGTAGAATCCTTCCATGCTGAGGTAGTCGAGCATGCTGAATTTCAGGTTGTTATGTATTTCTATGGGGAAGATGAAGGTTTTCTCATATATAGGAATATCTATCCACTGCACATCACTGGCCATTTCAACAGTATGGAGGTTCTCCACTGTCTTGTCGACACAAGGTCAGGGATCAACCTAATCCCGACCTAGACACTCCAAAAGATGGGGCTTCCTGAGGATTATATGAGTCCCTCTAACCTAAAAAATCAAGGTTATGACAGGAAGGAACATACAACGATTGGAAATATCCTCCTGAAGACCCAGTTCAGTGTCTTGGTTTCTAGCAATGAGTTCATGGTTGTCTCACAAGACACCGCCTACAATGAATTTATGAGTAGTCCATGGGTCCACCTTCACATGGAAGTCCCTTCTTCGTATCGCCAATGCCTTAAGTACTACCTTAATGTTCGATTGTTCATACTCCAAGGTGATGCTTCAACCTTTTACTCTTGTGAGTCCCACTACCTAGATGCCAAATATTACAAGAGCAAGGACATGCAGTTTTAGGATAATGAGGTTGAACATGCTACGACTACAACTGACCCATGGGCAGACCTGGATGATGCCTACATTTTCCCAATATTACAATTGGAGGCCACGAACCTGGACATGGGGAAATGATTTGTCATTTTTTGAATAAGGGTAAAGCACATTACAAAGTATAATGGATTCCGAAAGATCACCTTGTACTCTTATAAAAATCTGGATCAGGTGATCCCGGATCCCCCTACTCTCATAAGGTATCAGGATGTCCGCCCCATGGAAATATAAATAAGTCATACTTGATTGCTTCATCGGGATGGGATAAATCAGATCAAGTTGATGAACCACTATTTCTTTGACATCATCAAGCTTGGCCCCTTGGGCTGAAGGCCATATGGTATTAGGTTTATAACTTTCATTTATATGGTCTCATTAGTAGAGGAGCTCCCCGATGCGGTGTCTACTGCTACTCACGCTATCACCAGGGTCCCATCAGGGTCTGTCGACATGGAA
This sequence comes from Viscum album, assembly GCA_963277665.1. Classification (NCBI taxonomy): domain Eukaryota; kingdom Viridiplantae; phylum Streptophyta; class Magnoliopsida; order Santalales; family Viscaceae; genus Viscum; species Viscum album. The sequence goes on from OY728156.1 coordinate 346,396,368, forward strand.
GAATCACCTCCCATCGAGGATCCATCCTCCATGAGTGAAGAAGAGGATTTTGAGGATGATCTTCCCACGTTCCAAGAGGGTGTCTCCACCATGGTTGATGAACTAGTATATGTGAACCTCAGTAACGAGATGGATATGAAACCCACATTGATCAGTGCTGATATGCCTATACATGAGAAACATCGATACATGGGCTTCCTAAAGAAGTATAGTGATGTGTTTTCCTAAAGTTATTATGACATTCTAGGACTAGATCCTCAGGTCACCATCCACCACCTCGGTCATCCAAAAAATAATCGCAGGTTCAAATAGCCTCTCAGAAACATGAATCCTTTTCACAGTTCCATGGTCGAGGCCAAGGTTGATAAGCTCATAAGATACAAATTCATCAAGGAGGTCCAATACACCAGATGGTTAGAAAAAATTGTTCCCTTAAGGAAGAAGGATGGACATATTAAAGTCTACATCAACATACGATATCTCACCCGTCACTATCCGAAGGATGAATTTCCTCTTATTGCGACAAAACTGTTTATTGATGACACTATGAAGTTCCAAGCTCTCTCCTTCATGGATGGGTATTCTGGGTATAACCAAATTTGAATGGCCCCAAAACATGAAGATTCTACAAACTTCAGAGCACCACAAGGAACTTTCTTCTACCATGTAATTCTATTTGGTCTAGAGAATGAAGGTGACACCTATCAGCGCACCATGCATTTCATATTTAAGATGATCCTCAAGACATTGGGGGAATGCTACATGGACAATCTGATGGTCAAATCTCTCTATTTCTAGGACCATCTAAAAGATCTCTAAAAAGTGTTTGTCTTCCTCTTTTCTCACCATTTGAAGATGAAACCATTGAAGTGCACCTTCGGGGTCACCTCTAGAAAGTTTCTTGGCTTCATTTTCAGATATAGAGGCATCAAGATTGATCCGGAGATGATTAAGGACATCAGTCAGATGTCTCATATAAACAAAATTTGGGAGCTCTGAGGCTTTTAAGTCCACTTATCCTACATACGCCAATTCATTGCAAATCTGGCTAGAAAGTGTAAGCCTTTTATCAGCTCATGAATAAAGGTTCTAGTTATTAGTGGGATGAGGAGTGTTAGAATTCTTTCAAGTATATCAAAAAGTACCTGTTACAGCCTCTATTTCTGATGCCACCCATTTACGGAAAGCCACTGGTCCTTTATGTGACCAATCTAAAATGATATCTCTGTTCCCTTCTCACCCAGAAGAAAAATGAGGGAACCAAGAATAGTTTATACTATCTCTGCCACATGATCCTTGATACAAAGTCTGGATATTCCTCTATCGAGAAAAGATACATTGTGCTGGTATTCGCATTGTAGAAACTATGACACTACCTATAGCACCATAAGATATAGCTAGTGTTCTGGGTGGATCTATTGAAGTACATTCTGAGATGCAGCATTTTGATCGGCCATCTATCTCGGTGGACAATGATCATCCAATAATTCTACATCAAGTTCATCCCCCAGAAGGCTATTAAGGGATAGACATTGGTAGACTTACTTACCACCCATACAGTTCTCACAGACCTATCTCTAGATCTTGATTTTCCATATGAGGAAATTATCTTAGTAGATCAAGACATTCAATGTTGGAAGATTCATTTTGATGGCACTTCCCAAAGCCCTATAGGAAGAAGAATCAATTATCCAAGACACAACAGAGTGGGCCTGTGTATCATCTTCATCATGCCATCACAAGTTGTTCTACCATATTCATTCATGTTGTCATAAGGTTGTACCAACAATGAGGAGGAGTACTAGGCTCTCATTACTAGTCTTGAGATGACCCTTGAGATTGATGTTCCTCACTTACATGTTAAAGGGGACTCCGAACTAGTCATCAAAAAAATCAACAGTGACTATGTCATCAAGAAGATGGAGCTCGTTCCACTGTTAGAATTTACCCTCCAGCTGATGGTTCAGTTCCCATATAATCTAGATGTTACTCATGTCCCTCAGTCGCAGAACAGTTGAGCCAATGCCTTGTCTAGCTTGGCTTTATCTCTTATAGAGCCTGACGAGGATGATTTGATTATCTGTGTGTCATATAGGAGATTCATCACTATAGTTACTCTGGATGACAATTATAGCCCAAAAGTAATCCAGCTTAATGTCTGTGCCTCAACGTTAGGACCCCTAGGTTCCCTTTCCGCAGTATTGGAATTGACTCTTGATTGGAGGAACCCTTTTATCGAGTACCTACAACATGTTAATCTCCCATAAGATCATGCCGAGCGTGAGAGAATCCTATGGCGCGAATTTTAGTTCAACCTATAGAGTGGTCCTAGTCTTGAGAAGATCCTCTACAGATGCAAGTTTGATGGGGTTCTCCTCTGCTGCATTCAAGGAGGTGAGGTTTCCTAGGTCAGGCATGAGGTTCATGACGGTTCCTGCAGGGCTCAACATATATGGCCGAAACTCTCTCACCGGATCCAAATATTGGGGTATGTTTGGCCCTCTATGATCTATGGCTGTATTGAGTTTTCCAAGAGATGACATGCATTCCAAATCCATACTAATTTTGTGTATAGAATGCTAGAACCTCTCCACACTACCAAGTATTCTTGTCTCTTTGGGATCTGGGGACTCACTGCCATGGGTCCATACCCACCAGTGACATCTCGCAAGTGTAGGTTCATCCAGACCACTATGGATTTCTTTTCTAAGTGGGCAGAGACAGTTCCACTCAAGGAGGTCAAAGCCCATTCTATCATTGAATTTTTGAGAACCAATATCATCTACTTATTTGGAGTCCCTCACGTCATCCTCACCGATAAAGGCACCAAATTCCAGGAAATAGAACTAAAGAAGTTGTATGCCAAGTACAACATCTGTTCTTACCATACCTATCACTATCATGCACAAGAAAATGGCTAGATAGAGGTGTTAAACAAAACCCTCTCTAACATTCTACAAAATATGATTGGTCACAACAAGAAGAGTTCACCGGACAAACTCCCCAACGCTCTTTGGAATTATCAGACAACAGCTTAAAATTCCACTCAGGTGACCCCATATTCCTTGGTGTACAGAATAGGGGCAGTCCTTCCCATCAAGATTCAGTTGAATTTATTTCACAAAACTGTCTACGATCAGCAGACACCAGATAAGGTAGCCGAGATCCATCTAGATGAATTGTAAACACTCAATGAGAAAAAGCTTTACAACCTGGACAATCTGGAGGGGCATCAGAACAATATATTCAGGTCTTTCAACAAGAAAGCTTTCCTATGATCCTTCTTAAAAGGTGAAATGGTTTTGGCCCTGAGAATGCCAATGATACCTAGAAGGAAACCACCCAAATTGGAGCCAAAATGAGAAGGGCCTTAAATTGTTCACAAGGTTTACCCCAATGGCGTACACTCCCTAGTTACCATGGATGGTTCGTGTATCACTCCTCCCACCAATGCCAAATTACTCAAACAATACTTTTCTTGAGTACATTCCATCTGGTCCTACATGACCTTAAATTATTTCGTCTTTACCACATGATGTTAAACTGTGTGATCTGTCCAAGATGAAGGATATAAAACTAATAAGCACTCTTCATGTATTATGTTAAACTGTGAGTAGTAGATATACCATTATGGTCCAAAATGAATTTAAACTATCTTTTATTCACCACATGATGTTAAAAAGCGCGATCCTTCTATGATGGACATAAAACTACCCTGCACTCATCCTTCATGACAATAAACTACAATATGGTCTGATCTCTATGACCTTAAACTAACATCTCCCTACATCCTCACTGCATGAAGTTAAACTGCACAAAATATTAAGAACTATGTATGGATTGATTTCCATTCTCATGGGATATGTCGGAATGCTTATACGCATCATCCTAGAGTCTAGCCCCCCAAATTCTTCTCTTTTACTGTCCCCTGGGTATAGTTCTCTTGGAGGACCACACACAGTGTAGTATAGTGTATACTTCTTTGGCCCCATTCATGTCGGATTTACAATGATCGCACCATGTGCCCCTCCCGTTCTTCTATCCTCCCACATCCTCACCTCAAGATGTTAAATTTCATATCCTCTTTCAGAACTACGTATGGATTGATTCCCATTCTTATGGGATATGTAGGAACGCCAGGACATTTCGTGCATAGGACCATCCCCAAACGTCAAGATCTACCCTTGGGTCAAAGCACATGGTGTGGTGTGGGATTTTCTGGCCTCCATTTATGTCAGGTTTATTATGGCTGAACCATGTATCTCTATCATTGGAGATCCCCACTGACCTTATCCTTACCGCATAACATTAAACTGCATGGACATATTCACACTTCAGGCATCCCCTTTTATCTGGGTCTCCATAAACACTCAAATCTGAAAGGACCCCCGAACGGTATGGATTCTCATCCTTATAGTTCACCTACCATTTCAATCCAACATCCTGGAGGGTCTCGAATGATAATTTTATACAAGTACCATGTTGTAAATATGGTCATCAGTCGATGCTCATTTGTTGTTCCTATTTCAAGTCCCACAATATGGATTCTATGTTTCGAACATGTTCAACAACCATCCTCCATAGTTATCACCACCCCTATATGTCCCAAGTGTTGGTTTAAGTGATTCATTTTGTCTTTCTATCCCTTTAAACATCATGCCTCAAGCAGGGATGTGGGTCTGGTTAGGATCGACCCTACTCGATCTCTTCCATTATTACCACACCCTTATATGTTGAGGAGAACCTAATCCCATTCCTTTTTCCCACACCAATCATTTCTCATGTGGACTTAGGATCCTTGGTAAGGAAATACCCGCATAAAGGGTCATGCGATCACAATCCAAGCTCTATGACATTAAAATAAGATCACCACCATACTCACCGCATGAGGTTAAACTATGTTATCCATCTAAAATAAAGGATGTAAAACTACTCAATACTCATATCACATGACGATAAACTTACATATGGCTGGGACTCTCTGTATGTAGCACATCCTTGGGTCCCTTGACCTTTCTGGCCCCCTAGCCCAAGTTCTCATTTAGTATTGTGCAGTGTGGTATGGACTCCATGTCCTCGTTCGCATCGGGTTATTTTTTCCACACCATAGATATCCCCTTGAGACATCCCTCCTTCATCCATTGTCCTTGACACAAGACATTAAACTGCATGGATACCACAATGCTTTATGCATCCCATTATTTGGGTTTCTATCACCTTTCACATATGAAAGGACCCCCGAATGGTATTGATTCTTGGCCCTAGGGCTCTCCTTCAATCTCGGGCCAACATCCCAGAGGATTTGGGACAACAATTTGATAAAATTATCACGTTGTGAATATGGTCAATAGTCAATGTTCAATTGCTTTTCCCCATTCCCAATCACACAATACATATATTGTGTTTCTAACATGGTAAAAAATTATCCTCAATCATTATTATCATCTTGAATTCTTCCAAATGACAGGCACAATGATTCACCCTTTCCACCCATATATCCCATGCACATGAAATTAAATTGGGAATCTAAGGATTGAGCTCTATGACCATAAACTAAGATCTACCATATATTAATTTCATGATGTTAAACTGCACGAAATCTCGAGAACTATGTTTGGATTGATTCCCATCCTGATGGGATACATAGGAAAATCTGTACATTTTGTCTTTGGGTTCATCCCAGGTTCATATATCCTTTCTCTTGGCCTCTTAGCCCGAGTTCCCTCTGGGAATTATGAGTGGTGTGGCATACATGGGATTTCACCCTCATTCAAATTGGGTTATTCCCATTCCACACACATTATTCATCGAGGTCCCCCTCCTATCTTTGTCTTTGTCATGTGATGTTAAACTGAATGACATATTCTAGAACTACATGTGGTTTGATTCCCATCCTCATGGGATACATAAGAGTTCCCGAACATTTCATCTTTGGGTCCATCCATGTTTCTTAGAAACCTCCTCATCTCTCTACCCCCTGGCCTGATTCCTCCAGGAGGGGAGGTATGTGATGTGGTGTGGTATTATGTTCTCATTCACATTGGCTTTGCAATAGCCATTCCACATACCTCCCTCTAGAGATCTCTCCATACCCATGTCCTCTAATCATCTTGTCAAGTCGTCTTCTCTTGAATTGGCCCCCTCGACCCTCTTTAGCGATTCACCAATGTGTCCATAAGAACTTTGGTTTAGAACCCAGAGTGTTGGGTTGTATGTGGACATGTTTCCATCTATTTTCATGCTTCATGTTTCCCTTTATTTGGGTTTCGATCATCTTTCACATCCAAAAGGACCCCTGAACGGTATGGATTCTAGGACCTAGAGATCTCCTATCATCTCAGGCTAATATCCCCAAGGATTTTGAATGATATTTTGACACAAGTCCCGTGTTACAAATGTGTTCGGTGCTTGACACTCATTTGTTATTCCAATTTTAGGTCACAAGATATGGATACTTTATTTCGAACATGATCAATAGAAATCCTCCATTATTATGCCACCTCCATTAAGAATTAAATATTAGTTTCATGATTCCCATCCTTTCCACTCCATCATGTTCAAGTGAAATTTTGAAACTCTTGGTGCTATCACTCAGTGCACATTTTTGCGTTAGGAGGATGAAGCCATAGTGAGGTGTTATTTGAGGCTCCGCACCATTTAAACCTTTCTTTGTATTTCCCATGTTGTGAAGAAATTCTCTTCCATTTTTTCCACATCGAGTGGGCCTCACATGGGCTTAGGGATTTGGTCAAGGTTTATGCCCATTTGGAAGAGTCTCACCCCCTTTAGTCTGAGCTCTACGACCTTAAACTATGATATCCTCTCATCCTGCATGACATAAAACTGCACTTTCAAAACTTCCTATGGATTTATTCCCATCCTCATGGGATATGTAGAAATTACCGAATATTTCTCCTTCGGGTCTATCTCAGGCTCCACTAATTACCTCTTCTATTTGGAATTTTGGCCCTGACTTTTATAGGACTACATGGTGTGGTGTATTTGGGATTCTGTCTTCATTTACATTAGGTTAACAATAGCCACACAATGTACTCCACTTTTTAGGATCTAGTCTATCCTGCATCCCATAACACATGACATAAAACCAATCTTTTAGAACTACTTATGGCATGATTACCATTCTCATGGGATATGTAGGAACACAAATACATTTAGTATTCGAGTCCAACCCCATATCCTCTGATCTGTTTCAACCCCTCAGCCTAAGGATTCTTCTCTAGAGCAGCACGTGGTGTGGTGTGTACCTGTTCCTCATTCATGTCAAGATGCTTTATCATACCATGTTCTTTCCATCAAAAACCCCATTCTTCTATGTGCATCCAAACCATATGACTTTAAACTATGATTCTAGGTCCCACATGACTCAAAAATAGTGTTTCTTTTCCATGCGATGTTAAAATACGTGGGATGGTTCTGTCATATGACCCTAAACTATGATATTATCATTTCAGCCACACGATAAAAAATGGCATTGCATTGTGGTGTCCTCACTTGAGGGGACATCATGTTTAGTATTATTTTTCCACCATGACATTTTTCAGGGAATACATATGGCTTGATTCTTGTAGTGACACTCAAATTCTCTATCCTAGGTCTATTTCTTGACAAAAAACACACATACACCCTAAAGGAAAAAAATATTCATCAAATTCCACTTCTTTTGGTTCATGGGAAAGACCTACATGACAGTATTTCCCCTGGAATTAGTACCCTACCACACCATTTTCCAGAACTACATATAGCTTGATCACCATCATAATAGGGTACGTAGGAACACCCAAGCACTTTTACTCAGGCCCATCCCAACTCTCATTTTTGGTCCCTCAACCTAAAATCTCCCCTGGGAGCACATGGTGTGATACGAACTTCTATTGTCCTCATTCACACTGGGTTTTACAATATATTACCCATGTGGATCCCTTGCTCCTTTCCATTATGGACTAATCTATAAGACCATAAAACTAATATCCAATCATCCCACACAACATTAAACTGCAATATGAGAACTGTGTGTGGCTTGATTCCCAATCTCATGGGATACGTAGGAAATCCCCAACATTTCATCTTTGGGTCCAGCCCCAAGTATCTCAAATCATGTCCTCTTTCCGGCCCCTTTGCCTAAACTCTATTGGGAGGATGTGGTGTGGTGAGTACCTATTGGGTCCTCATTCATGTTAGGTTTTGCAACAACTGCACCATGTGTCTTCATTGTATCCTCCAAACCTAGTCCGAGTTCTATGACCATAAACTAAGATCTTCCTATGAGAACTACGCATTGGGTTTGGCTGCTTCACCCCCCCTGTGCACATTCCATTAAACCAATTCTCCTCTTAATGTTCTACTCTAGGACTTTAAACTAGGATTTTGGGCCCCATGACCCTTTCCCTTATAAAGGGATTTGAATCCCTCTCTCTGACATGTCCCATTAACATACTCAAATGCATCATGTAAAAGATCCCAATGTGTGGAATTTTTACATGGGAATTCCTTAGCTTCATATCCATTCTTCATAAGCCCTCTATTTGGATCCCCATCCTCTTCTAAGTTTGAAGGGAACCCCTTTACAGCCTAGTCTTATTCCACATTGTCTCACCTACCATCTTATACCAACACACCAGAAGACCTTGGATGACATGTTGTGACAGGTCCCATGTTTTGAACATGGTCAGTGGTTGACCATCATTTGTCTATCCCAATGTTAGGCTAATGCGAAATAGATGATGTGTTTCGAACATGGTCAATTTTTATCCTTTATCTTCATGCCACTATCATTGCGATCCAGATCTCAGGTGCCATGGTTCACATTTTTTCACTCCCTTATGTTCAAGTGGAACTCCAACACACTCAATTTTAAACCTCCATGAATTTATGTACATTAAGTAGGTGGGTAAATAATGTTGGGATGTCATTCACCTATCATTACATTTCCCCTAATGTGTGCCTCTATGTACTAGGAAAATCCCATCACTACTCATTATTTACCACATCAAGCATGACTCACGTGGGCTTAGTAGTTTTGGTAGGTCATGTACTAGTGCAGCCGAACCACACAAGCCTCTCGTCATACATGATGGTAAAATTCCATTTGAGAACTACGAATGGCTTAATTCCCATAATAATGAGGTACGTAGAAGCGCCCAAACATTTTTTCTTGGGCCCAACCAAAATTTCATCTTCTTCAGTCCCTTGACCTATATATTTCCCCAAGGATTGCGTGGTGTGGTGTGGACTGCTTATGTCCTCATTCACGTCGGGTTTGTAATGGCTACACCATGTATGCCCCCTTTGGGATCTCCCCTTTCACTCTTCATCCTAGAAGTAGTTAAACTGCATAGCATCTCAAGAACTATGTATGGATTTATTACCATCCTAGTGGGGTACGTAGAAATTCCCAAGCACTTTTCCTCGGGTCTAGTTCCAAGCGAGGACACCTCCAGTATATGATATGAAGAATCCCATTGGGAACACATGGTGTGGTTTGGATATTTACAGACCTCATTAATGTTGGGAAATATAATACACCACACATTTCCTGTGGGGTACCCGTGTCCTAGGCGCATGAATTTAAACTGCGTTTATACCCTAAACAAGTTCAGGATGCCCCATGATAGTTATGGGATGCATCAGTTTCCTCACCAGAGAGGATATCCCCTACCAGTGTTTGTCTTTGACCACACTGTGTTTAAGAACTAAGTTTTTCTTGATTCCAAACCTTATGGGATACATAGAGATGCCTAGGAATTTAGCCTCAGGCCCAGCCCCAGGATCGTTAACTTTATTTTTCTTGTCCCCAATCACGGTCCAAACTATATGACCTAAAAACAGTAGCCTACAATCTATGCAACATGACTTTAAACTGTTATACTGGTCCTATACAATATGACCTTAAAACTACGTGCAACGTCCTCACTATACGATGTTAAGCTAGTCGTCTATCATCATTATTAGTATGATGTAAAATTTCAAGCTAATCTATGTTCTTCCTAAGGAGATCCTTGCAAGTAATGAGTACGATCCCTGATCATACTGATGCGCTCACCTAATGTGATTTCATCATATTGGAGTAATTTAAATAGTGTTGGACTCCATTTTAACAACCCATCACTCCACCCTCCACTCTTTTTGTGCCATTTATTTGGACCCTTATCCTATTTAATTCATTAAAGAACCCCCTAACGGTATGAATGATCGACCTATGGGTCACCTACTATCTTGGGCTAACATTCCAGAAGACTAATGGATAAAATTTCGAGTCAAGCCCCATGTTTCGAACATGGTTAGCAATCATCCCCCATTTGGTGTCCCCATTTTAGGTTAACGCAATAGGGATACTATTTTTCAAACACGGTCAACAATTATCCTTTATTGTCAGGAAATCCCTACAGTGTTTTGAATTTTGGGTATTATGATCAACACTTTCCACTCCACTCTATTTGGATTGATTCTAATACCCCTGGAGTTACCCCGCTCATGCACTAGATCATGTTGGGAAAAAAAAATTTGACTATGTTGAGAACTTCATTCTCCACCTAGGCCTCACTCTTTCTTCTCAGAAATCCGGATCCATTGTTCAGATCCCGGATGCCCGGAGCCTGGTTGGCACTCCCATATTTAAATGGAATAACATTTTGGTCATCCCTTGTTTCTCAAATTAGGAATATACAACATGATCTTAGGGATATATCACTAGATATTCCTCAAATATGATGGAAATACAAAAAACTACATCAAATAAAAGATCTAATTCACTAAACCAACATAAACAAGAAAATCATGGCATTACATTTATGAGTTTACACAAATTACAGTTCCAAAGGATTTTACCCTCCCATATATGGGTTGACCTCTTAAATAGAGCGTCCCAGCTCCACCACTCTTTGGCTTTTGGCATCCAGGATCTGTTATCGTCAGTTAATCTCCCACTCCTCCTTGATGGAGATGGGGAATAATTCTTCATCCTTTATTCGAGCCTAATCCTTGTCAACTCAGATGATAGACATATCTTTAGAGGCTCACATCATCTATTCCTCAGCCTCTACTAGTTGGGCCCTCAGTTTTGATATGAGTCCCGATTATTCATTGAGAAAAGAAGAATAGTCATCCACTCATACCCTCAACTGCTGGATCTCATTATCAGCTTCCAAAAGTCTCTTTATGTTTACAGAAATCCTCCCCTGCTAGCCCACATAGAGGTCACAGTCATGCTCCCATATTTTCTCTTCCATGAAGTCTTGGATGAGAATATGAGGATGTTGGGAATCCACTCCACCCGCACATAGGTTGTGAATCCAATAAAGAATCTTCCCCATATGGTCAATCCATTGCACTTGAGGTGTCTCTCCAATGAATCTCTTGACTAGATTCCATGATTGGTGACTAACAACCTTTCTATCCTCTTCATCAGAAGTCATATCATCCCGGTCCTCAGGGTCGGTGGGTTCATATATGTGGAACACCTCCAGGAAATTATTAGTGGGATCCTCATCCAGTGTTAGGTTGGGTATGTCAAGTCTCATGTCCTTCGATTGATCCCTGCCATTGGATTTCACCTCGATGATTTCAGGTTAGGTCCTACTGATGGTCCCACCTATGATCGGGAGCGCTGCAGCTTGGTTAGCATGAGCACCCACTTCAACAACCACTAGTGTTCCCCTAGAAAAGGTAGTGCCAGGATGCCCAGTCATCCACACCAATGCAGCTCATGCCATTTGAATAATTGTGCATATGAGAATACACAGACATCAATTGTCCTAATTTAGTGGATGGCGGTTACAAATTCTATGAATAAGACTTACAAAGATCAAATAGTTGGTCACTCCCCTCAACTGTTGTCATCAAAACCCCAAGGTATTGACCTCCATATATGGTTGGGAAATATGAATACTCTTGGAGAACCATCCTGGGTGTCGTAGTCCTACTAGGCATGGTAATATCCGTTGTCGCAGGTGTAAATTCCAAAGCTCTCATAGCTGCATCTACTATTGCGCAGGAGTGAGTTTTTCATATGAGGCCCTCTTGCACAAGTCAAGTGTTAGTTGAGAAGGCCTAAGTGACCTAAATGATGATCATAGGATAATATTTTAAGGATTACCTCAAGCGCTTCGAAAAAATATTCCAGCTTCGAGTTACTGACCTCACCTTCCTCCTGGGGGCTCCCTCTACTAGCCTCTTCCTCCTAGGAAGACTATTCCGATTATTCCAAAATAGGAAAGTTCTCCCTAAATTCAGTGGCTGATAGATGTAGAGGGACTATTCAATCGAGCAACACTTTCACCTGATCTATCATTGGATACAGAGTACCCCGAGAGTGCATGAAGTCCTCCAACTAAGTGATGTATTGCTCCCCTTCCACCCGAGATACAGTAAAGAAGGACCTGGAAGGACCAATCCCCAAAAAATCCATCCCGAGATGGTTTAGATAGTACCACATCAGGGAAGGGTTTAAGAATTGTTTGTGGACATCCTAGATATCCCAAGCCTCTCAGAAGAAAACATCTCTAGACACATCTACCTGGCGTAGTCACTTCCACAGAGCCTGAGTGGGTATCCTATGGAACCACCTGGGTGGAATCCCCTATGACTGACTTTTCTCCTCTCGGGCTTCCAGGTCTGCTATTCTTGGCTACCTCTCAGTCAGTTTGGGTCTCACTAATACTATATCCCTGCCACCATGGGATTTTATTTACACCTTTAAGCCCCAACCTCGAGGTTGGGGAGGCACCCTATCACTGGAATGTATGGTCTACCACTTCAAAATCTCCCCTGGGTAGGTTTCCTCTCAACTCTTAGCATAATCCTTCACCATCCCATAGACATTTTTGGGTGGAGGTAGCTCATTCTACATATCCCCATCCTTTCGTGTAAACATGAGCCACATATTCCTCATCACACACAGATCATTCACATGGTGTACTCCCAATTAGACCCACTGGGGGAGGCTCTGCATGCACCAGAACTGCCTTGTGAGATGGTGCAGGGTGTATGGCTCATAGAGAGGCTCATGACCAACCCACGTCACTAGGACTCCATCCCAAAATGCCAGATGGTAGGACCGATGATCCTATCTTCCTTGATCATCTTCAGTGAACACACCTATTGGAAATGGGAATGGGTGGATGTTGAAATCATCCACCTTCCAGAACTAGTTATGCACCATCGACGGGGTCATCTTGGTCGGGAAATTCCCTACCGCATTTAAAATTTTGGTCATAAGTCCAACCCAGGAGGATAAATGGGGTTCAGGTACTCATAGGTGCCCATATGCACTGCTATCCACCCATACATAATATGGAATGGCCCGCACACCCTATGTGTCTTCTTCTCCGCACTGATATTCCATAATACCTTGTACAATTTATCCTGCATCAGAATTCTTAGATTAATCTACTCCCCCATCACCAATGTGGATGCCATGATAAACGTGCTTCATCATATGCCCATGTTCGTATCCCTTAATTGAAAAATTAAGATACAAACGAGAACAGAGATGAATGCAGCCAACCTAACCACTAGTTGCTGGTTAGCGTTGACACTGAACCCCCATGTCTTCCACTAGCTATCCTCCAAGAGTCACTAGTAGGATTTCTCCTTGCTATGTTGGACCCCCTTCAGGCAAGTGGGAGGCCTCACAAGAAACTTCCCATCTACGGGGGAATGCAAAACCCGACTGAACCACTATTTAAAGTTGACATCCCTCACTGACTGCTTGTACTATCCAGAAACCAGGTCCATCAATGTCTTTTCCAGTAGCAGCATCTCCTCCGGGTCTTCCCGTGTATTCACAGAGGAGAGGACCTTGTCATACATCATTCCAAATATTAGGATCCTCAAGATTTTTTTGGAGGTCCCAGAGGTTGATACCGATATCCCTGTGTTGAATATGAAAGGCGTTGGCACTTGATGAAAACCTTCTCAATAACTCTAGCATCAGCTACTTCGACTGGTAGATTTGGAATTGAGAGGCCCATGTCACCTCATACAAGCCCACTCACCTCATCTCTTCCCCAAACTCCTCGCAGGAGGCACATACCTAGTAAGCCCATGCCTAGTCATCTGTGAAATTTTAACCCTAGCACAGATCCCACTCATTGGTGCACCACTTCTCTAGGTTCCCCAAGGCCACCTTCAGAATGCTGTGGTACTGTGAGGGAGATAACTTTGGCTACAATTCCTTCCCATCAAAGTTGTTCACATGTTTATACAGAAAGTTTGCATTAAGGGTGTATAATCCTCCCAATTATGGATGTCGGCCACCCTGAACCACTAGCGTTGGAACGAAGTACTCCTAAACTAATAGGCTGGCTCATCCCTATTAGCTTCAGGAATTAAAACATCATCCCTCGTATCAAAGCCATATAGAGGAAACCTTTTAAACAAAGGGTATTTATTCTGACTTTCTGACAGCAGCTCCACCTGGGACACATGGTCCGAAAGGCTCTGCACACATTCCCTGATGCCAAGGTTATCAAAAATTTATTCCCTCTGGGTAGCATCTGCAAGGACCACCCTAAAAGCTCTTGGTGATCCATTCCAACTCAAAAAATTGAAAAAATTTGTTCGAGATCACATAGCTTGATCATAGAGATTGATCGTGGTGCACTATCGCAGAGATAGGTCGTAGATCCCTACCATAGGTTTTGCAAACACAAGCTATGAAGCGCACCATCGCGGAGTCAAAAAAATCATTGTGCACCGTAGAGAAAAAAGAGAAATATTTACAAAGAAAATTTATAGATCATACGAATATTCACAAATTGAGATCCCAATCACGGAAATGCGGAGATGAGTAAGGATAAAAGAAGGGTTATACTCCCCTTTTTATAGGCAACGACCTCCAAGCTTCACGGTGCGCCTAGTCGTGGTGAGATTCACAACGATCTCAACCTGCGCCTCGCCTGTCCGCAATATGACCCTACTTCATGATCTTGCTTTGCGATTATCCTGAAAAATTTGGTGGCACTACTGGAAAAACAACCTATACCCACGGTTCAAAACCGTGGGTATAGCCTCCAAAACTATGGGTATAGCCTATACCCATGGTTTTGGGAACCATGGGATGGAACGGTGTTGGTATAGGTCCTCAGCCTATACCCATGGTTTTCCAAAACCGTGGGTATAGGTGTCCTTCCACCATGTCACCAAAACATAGCCAATTTCCACGGTGTCAACGAATTTTACCCACGATTTCAAAACCATGGGTATAGGTCCTAAAATAATGCAGGCGCCGAGTTTCGATCCTACAACCTTTACACTGCAAACACCGCGTACAACCACTACCCTAACTTCACCGATATGTATATATATATATTTAGTTAAATATAGTTATAAAAACCGTGGGTATAGAGGGAAGAACCATGGGTATAGGGTTCCTGCCAAAAAAAAATTCCTTCCCACGGAAAAAAAATTCCCACGCACACAAAAGTGACCTATACCCACGGTTTTTCATAACCGTGGGTATAGGTATTTTATCCAAGACCTATCCGCACGGTTTTGGGGGAAACAGTGGGGATAGGTACCCCTATACCCACGATTTTGGGAAACCGTGGGTATAGGTGACTTTTCAGGACCTATCCCCACGATTTTCCAAAACCGTGGGGATATACCCCCCTATACCCATGGTTTGCCAAAACCGTGGGTATAGGTCTTGAAAATTCACCTATACCCATGGTTTTCCAAAACTGTGTGTATAGGGGGGGTATATCCCCACGGTTTTGGGGAAAACCGTGGGGATAGGTCCATTTTCCAATAGTGTGGTCTACCTTTAAACTTGGACTATAGTTTTCTCCTTGGATCTAAGTCTCTGGGGGGGGATTTTTGGTTCCAAAATATGTGAAAAGAAAAAAGTACATAAAGAGGACATAAAATCCCAAGGGGCTGCTTTTCGAAGCCCATTCATGGATCACATCAGTACTATGACCTTCATGAAGCCCCTTAATGCTATGACTGGTGAAAAGACATGACCACCTTTTTAATCACAGTAGAGTAAAAGAGGCAGAAGACTCTGCGGTTACTATAAAATTTATGGAAATATTCATGCTGTAGATGGAACCAAATCACCTCTGCGAACCCTATAAAATTGGAAGAAGAATCTGTGAGCACCACGAATGGAATTAAGGAGGCCTCTACGCTGAGGAGGGGATGACGGTCGACTCTGATGTTTTAAAAAACTTGACCCAATCCTATTAAAATTGATTAGTGCCATGTTTCTTTGTAGCAGGATGTCAGAGCTCAGCATCACCTCTTGCATATAAATACCAGGATTCCCTCCGACCCAAAAGACAGATACCTCGAACTTTTTCATTCTTGACTATCATATCACGAAGCACCTTATTCTCTATGAAACATTGATAAAATAATCTCTTTAATGTATTTGAGCATTGAGAATTACCTTTTACTTATCTCTAATAATACCCCTCTTCAAGTAGGGATTCCCTTTGCGAAGCCAACAGGCCATGTCAAAGAAAGTATCTACCTAAGGGGTCTTGAGTCTTCACCAAGAACTCATCCTTCACAAAGTACCTTCCATGCACATGTGAACCCTATTCCAAGGAAGGATCACTATTCTTCGTGAATTAAACTGATTCATAGTGCCATGATTTACAAGGTGCCCATAATCTATGATGTCCTACTCTTCAAAAGCACTTACTCTTCAAAAATCACCCTTTATATGCATATATACCCTATTACTAGGATAAGACACTCTACTTTGCAAATCATACCCCTTTGCAAAGTCTACACTATTTTGGGAACTAGATCTTCACAAGTTCCCTTCCTGTGAACCTATTTTATTTGCAAAACCCTCTCCCGTACATCCCTCCAAGTTTGTATGAAGTGATTTCAAGATCTCATGGAAAGTGCTTCATATTGTGTTTCTTAGCCTCATGCTTCTTCTCATAGGCACGCTAACAACTCTTTCTTCTTTTCATAGCCATGATAACGTGATCCCCTCAATGGATCACTCCATCACATCACATCTCCATGGAATTGTTGATTCCTTCCCTTCCCCAAGTGTGGGTGTATATCATTTATGTATGTCCTACAGGTGAGGATTGAATCCTCATCGTTCGATATGCAGGATGTTAAACTGCTGAGAACCATCTTCCTCAGCACATGACATTAAAATGTAGCCTCACCCTATGCAATATACATGGTATGACCCACCTTGGACATTTCCCATGCCCACTGGTCTCCATGGGAGTGCGATTTTACTCACATGGAATGAGAACCTCTTTGCTGGAGTGGCATCTGACTGTGGGCAAGGGAAACCATATTATTGTAAGCCCCTATCATTTCTTGAAGGAGGTAGAATCCATGCTTCTCATATCTTATTTAGTGTACAAAGACCAGAGGAGATATGGGAACAGGGACCTTCGTAACCTTGTGCCCCCCCTTTGGGATTTATCACAATTAGGCCTCTATCTGGGAGTAAGTTACAATCTCTATCTCCCTAGGCCGCTAACCAAGAATAATCCCCTGTTACCTCTTTGGGCCGCTAACCATGCATAATCCCCAGATTCCTATTTTGGATTCCAACCATGTATAATCCCCAATCCACTTTTCATGGATGAAACATTCATGACGTGATCATCGGGTCCTTGTTGCCTCTTGTTTCTCACACCGAGCATGACTCACTTGGGATTAGAGTAAGCACCAACCATGGCATCCTCCTCGAGCCACCTTGCATGTAAGACCCATACCGTACCATCCCAAACTATATGGACTTTGATCTTTTCCCTCTCCGGGAAAGGTAAGTAGGAAGCCTCCATGAGGTTCAAGCCTAACACATATTGGTCCCGACCACTTTACATTGGTTCGTCCTCATCCTACATGGCGTTAAAATGTATTCCCCCTTCCATCCCACACAATAATAAATTTTATGTATATAAACTACGTGGGTTTTGATCCCTGTCTCTTAGACAGGGTACGTAGGAAACCTTCTCACGGTTCAATCCAAATATATGGTTAGTTGTTGTATTTCCCTTTGTTGGGATCCAATTATTTGGTCTTCCCCCTGGGTGTTAGATCAATCTCAGGCTGCTAACCACATGTAAGTCCCAATATCATCTTCAGGTCATTGTACTTTGCGGACACCCCAAACCCATGCCTCACCCATTTGAAATATGTAGGTTTTGGTCCTTGTCTTCTAGATAGGGTATGTAGGAAGCCTACCTGAGGTTCAACCCTAAATACTGGTAAACTTCAGTGTACCCTTTGTTGGGACCTGAGTCCTTGGTATATCCCAGTAGTGTTAGACTAGCTCTTGGGCTGCTAACCACATGTAGGTCCCAGCATCATCTTCGTGTCGCTATCCTCCATGAACACCCCAGACATATGCCTCACCCATTTGAACTACATGGGTTTTGATCCCTGTCTTGAAGACATGGTACATAGGAAGACTCTTATAGGTTCAACCCTAAATGCTGGTAAACATCATTGTCCCCTTTATTGGGACTCGCATCCTTGGTCTATCCTAGTGGTGGCCGAACAACTCTCAGGACACTAACCACACGTAACCCCAATCATATTGTCAGGTCGATATCCTATGCGTACGCCCCAATTCCATGCCCCATCATGAACTGTGTGGAATTTGATTCCCTACCACGGGGATACGCTGGAATCCTTCATGAGGTTCAAGCCCATCAGTCATGTCCCATCTTGGTCTCTCCCTTGAGCCTTTGTGTTTTGGGAAGATCATTCCCCAACACAAATGTTTTACTTCCTTTGGGTCCCATCCATGTGTCCATCATAATGGGTCACCTCCTTAGGTGTCCCATACCCCCACCAAACTATGTGGACTATGATTCCCTGCCACAGGGATACATAAGAAACCTCCCTGAGGTTCAATCCCAACATCACCATCATCTTCACGTCAGTTCCATCCTATTCCTCTCACCCACTTCATTCAAACTTCCATCATCCATCTTAATTCTTACCTGGGATTCCACACCCTAGTGAGATCATGTCATCCATCCCATCACTGCTCCTTGCTCCAGATGGGTATATAAATATGCATAATCCCCACACAATTCATAATCATCCAACCAAGAGTGTTCCTCTTACGATGGTCCCCTATCTAGGTGTAAGCCCCAGCATGTCTCCGAGTCATTGTCCTTTGCGTACACCCTAATTCCATGTATCTCCCTTTTAAATACATGAGTTTTGATCCCTTTCATTTATACAGGGTGCCTAGGAAACCTCCACAAGGTTTAATCCCAGCCAATGTTAAACCTTGGTGTTCCCTATTCTGGGGTGAACTCTTTATGATCTACCATCAGTGTTGTCCAGATCATCCTTCATGGTGTGATATCTCCGCTATATGGGACACACCACCTCATATCCATCCTCATTGGGTGTTCTAATCTGTCCAAATGGTAAACCTTCCAGGTGCCCTCTCATAGATATATACCCATATGATGCACTCCTGTTAGTGTTCTAATCAGTCTGATCTGTCTCTGCTAGATGTTAAACTCGTTGAATACCCTATGTTAAACATAGGAAAATGAGGAAAACCTCATAGACATGCCTATGGAATATAATTACCTACACTCTTCATGGGATTCCTTGGGCTTTCTCACCCTTGAGAAGCCCTGTCATAAGGGGAATAAACCCAAACGTATCAGTGTTTCAGCATCCATACACGCTAGTGATATCCAACATGACTACTCCCCCGATCAATGGTTATTGCACTTACTTGGCCCCTTGGAATGTCCTAACATAAGTAGTGTAATTAACCAGCATCCATGAAGATATGGAACCAGGGAATAGTTTCACAAACAACATATTAATATTTAAGGGAGACCTGGACTAGGTAATGAGTTCTATGGAGGAATCCACAGAAGAGGAGATGACATCCCATCATCTAGTTTTAATCAAAGAGAAAATTTCCCTGAATAAGTAAAATATTCTTCCCACCATTGGAAAGAGGGAATGCAGGGAAACAACACAACATGTCCTTGATAGACAGATGCATTCCCCAGAAAAAATCGTTGGAAACAGAATGATCATCTGAAGGTTTATAATTACCTATGGGGTTCGATACCAGATATCAGATCGCACACATTTATGCTGGATATTTCTTCCAATGAGGATATTTTAGAAAGGTATATGGTAGAATAAATATACACAGAAGTCATTATTGGATATTCTACCCCTTATCTTCTACCCATTAGTAGCTTTAGTGGTTTTTAGGGAAATAATAGGAAGTGACATGTGCATTGTAGTATTGGTAGAGGTGGTTCTATATAGTAGACCTCCTCTATACCATCACATATATTATGTAGTGTTTCCCAAACTTGAAATTAGTGCAGTAAGGTTGGGAACACTAGAAATTATTGTTTTTTACCTATGATGATGTTCAATAGTTGTGGATACTATATCCATTTGAATTGATTATATCATGCTATGTCTATACCTCATTATGGTGAGGGGTTATTGTCTCCAAAGGTTATTATGTCATAGTCAGATGATTTGAAGACTACATGGATCTAGACATAGGATTCAATATTAAATAACCTTCACATAGTGGATCTATTTATAGTGGATGTTGTAACTGGTCTAGTGATAGTGATAGGTTCCATATTTATTGTATCTTTTATAGAAACTAATTTATTTGATACTGGTGCATCTCACATATTTATATTTTCATATTTTAGTTATATGCTTAAACCTCAAATGGATCTCAAGTCCTTTTTATGGAGTTAGCAGAACCTATCGGAAAGAGGAAAATTCAAGGGTTTTGATCTTCCTATTGTTAACTATCAATAGCTATCACAGAGTTAGTCTAGGATTTCCTCATTCTTGATTTTAATATGTTTTTGTTCATCATCAGGATGGATTGGTTTATCTCTCATCATGTTGAGGTTGATTTTTATCATTATCTTGTCTCGTTCCTTATTACCAATGGGATATCTTAGGTTTTTTGGGGAGAGTGGGATCTGGGGTCTGGTCATTAAGGAACTTTCTTCAAAGAGACCAGGATTATTTTATCTATAGTTGTAGTTGAGCCTAACGAAACTTCTTCTATTGGTAATATTCAATTTTTTTTCTAGTATTTTTCTGATTTCATCACATATAACATCTGCAGTCTTCCTCTAGAGAGGGGGAAGAGTTTATGATTGATCCAGTCTTGAGTATAAAACTAGTATCAATACCATATTATTATATGGAATAAGTACATTTGAAATATATCATGACTGATTTAGATGATTTGATAGATAAAGTTTATGTTCTTCTTGGGGTTTCACCATAGGAATCCCCAATGCTATTTTCAAAGAAGGATTACAGTTCACTTTTATTACGAATGGACTATTGGATGTTGAACTCGGTGAAATTTATGAATAAGTATCATTTCCCTATGTGGATAAACTATTTGATCAGTTAAAGGGGAAATTGGTTTTTGAAGATTGGCTATTGGTCAGGTTATCATCAACTCATAGTTTAGAAGTTTGATTTTCCAAATATATATTTTGGGGTCTGGTATGGAAAATATTAACATCGTTTGATTCCTTTTTGTATGACTAATACTAATACAGTTTTTATGGCTTTTATGAACTGAATATTCCATTATTATCTCAGCACTATTATTGTAGTTTCTATGGATGATATATAGGTTTATTTGAGGTCTGAGTGAGTACGAGCACCATCAATTATTGGTTTTGGAAATATTTAAGATTCCCCATTTGTATAAAAATATTTAAAATGTAATTTATATATCCAAGAAATGAAGTTCTTGGGGAAAGTGATTTCTAAATGGGGATAATTAGTTGATCTCGAGAAGGCGATGTTTTCTTTTCATGGGAGGATCAATCGAACATATTTGATATTTAGATCTTTCATAGCCTTAATAGATAATATTGACAATTCATCAAGGATTTATTGAAGTTGGAATCATCTTTGACTTCTCTTACCAAGAATGGAGTGATGTTCACATGGGATGTGAGTTTTCTTTCAATGATCTAAAAATATTTATGACATCAACTCATATTTTGATATTTATTAAGACATATAAGGGTTATTTAGTATATTGTGTTGCTTGTGTATTTTTATGGGTTGTGTTCTTATAGAGGATGATCATGTTGTGGAATATAGATCTTTTCATCTTTCACCGCATGAGAAGAATTACCTAGATCATAATTTAGATCTTCCTGTAGTTATGAACACGCTTAAAAGTTGGTGGAACTATCACTTTGGGGAGAGTTTCAAATATTTTTTGGACCATAAAAGTCTAAGATATATCTTTTCTCAGAAATACATGAATCTCAGACATAGGTTATTGGTGGAATACCTTCAAATGTTCAAATTTTACATATCATATACCCCAGGGAATGGGAATTCAATTGTATAGGCTATCAATATGAAAGTTCTATCATAGTATATTTTGGAACCTAAAGAAGATTGAAACCATATAGTGATATTCACTCAATTTCATCTATATGCTTAGAATGATGTTTCAAGTATGGTTTTGACTTATTTTTAGTTATCATAATCACACATTCAATCAATTTTGCATATTATATAGTAAGATAAAGAGTTCATATGAATTAGAGAAACCCTTTATGGTTGGGAGACCGTTTTTGGTTAGTTTGTCCCATTTGATGGTATTATCCAACTTAGGAATATAGTTATCATCCCATAATCTATGAGGAGTTTAGTTTTTTTACTATCATAGTTCATCATGAATAATTTACCTTGTAAATAAAAAATAATTATTGTGAAATGAGATGATATTATAGGGGATTGTGTATGAAGTAAAACAATATAGATTTTTTTTCACTACCATTACACTTACCAAAAGATAAGGTCATATCATTTTAAACCTTATGGTTTTATTCAACCTCTTTTAGTGCCAGTTTAGAAATGGGACAAGGTTTATATGTAAATTTTTATTAGATTATCAAGGACTCCCTAAGAAAATAATGTTATTTGGGTGGTGAATAATTTGTTGATGAAAGTTTCTCATTTTATTCTGATTAAGGAAACCACTAAATTTAATCATATGGGTAATATTTGTGTTCAAGAGATCATTAGGTTACATGGGGTTCCATATGCTATCAACTCAGACCGGTATCCTTGGTTTACCTAGTATCCAATAAGTGATGGGGAATCAGGATTGGTTGAGTAAAACATACAATCCACATATATATATTTAGAAAAATAATGTTATTCAAATATTAAAGGATATACTCCACACCTACACCTATGTTTTCTATGGATCATGGGATAGCCATCTGTGACTGGTCAAGTTTTCATATAACAATTGTTATTAGATGTCGATTAGAATGGATCCCTTCAAGACTTTGTATGGATGTCCATACAGATTACCTCTTTATTAAGAAGTGGTGGTTAAGGCCTATCTTATGGGACTATGTATAGTTAAGGATATTCCATTGATGATTATGGATATATGTCAGTGTCTAGTTATAGTACATATTTAGCATAAATCATATACATATCGTCAAAGTTATCCTTTGGAGTTATCTGTATGTGATGCACATGAGCCTTAGCCTAGTTGGTAAGGACTCTGTAAGTGCATCCAAACGACCAGGGATCAAATCCAGGTGGAGGCTGAATTTCCGGGTTACTGTAGAAGTACTATAGCAGGAACTGTGCAGTACTGTAGCAGGACTGTAGCAGGCACAATTTAGTACTATAGAAGCCGGGAATATGCCCCCGTTTGGACCTTCGGGCCACCGATTTGGTCCCTCAGTCCTGTAAGGCCTTCAGGCCACCCAGGCCTTCAGGTCAGTAAGGCCTTTGGGCCTCCTCAAGGCCTTCAGGCCACCTTAGTGCAGATGCAAACCAGACAACCTATAAGGAATGAGCTCTACAAGGAGGATGAGAAAGGAGCTTTCACCACAGTAGAAGCTAAATGGATTTCAAGAATGAGAGGGTATGGCACCTTCTATCGGGACAAGTCTGTGCATGCACGAGAATGCCTAGCCGAACAACCATGCGGAGGTGGAGAGCTGATTTCACGATGAAGATGTTGGGGAGGAGCAGTTCTAAGTAGTTAGTCTAGGTTGTATGTAATGTTTGAAGCCTACGGGCAATGAATTCCTCTAAGGCCTATAGTCCATGTAATCCTACACCTATGAGCCTTGTAAGGGTTACACCTCACCCCTTGAATGGTAGATTATCAAAAAAATCAATAAAAATTGAAGGCCTTCAGGCCATTGGAGTTATCTGTATGTGACTAGGTTTTCTTGAAAGTTTCTCATTATTTGGGTGACCATAATCATGGGAAACATTGAAATATAGATCCTAGATATGTTTTACCATTAGATTTAACTAAATATATTATGAATGTTGTGAATTAGATAGCATTACCAGCTCAATTGATGGGAATTCATAATGTCTTCCACATATCTCAGCTCAAGAAGTACCATCCTACTCCCACCCATGTTCATAGGTGGGAAAAGATTTATATGGATATATATTTTTTAGTCATATAATATCTAATGGATATAATTTATTCTCAGTTGAAGGTCTTTTTTTGGGAAGTTTATTCTACTTTTCATAGTGTTATGGTGACATGAATTAGATTCTCATGACACTTGGCAACACAAATCACTTATGAGAGAGTACTGGCCTCATATCTTTTCATAGAACCACTCATCCACATGAATTCATGGGGTAAAAGTATTATGGTGGGTATATTATAACATTATAGATAAAAGGTGGACTATTTTTGCATGCTTAAGAGTGTGTGTTCAGGTTTGAAGGTTTTAGGTATAGTTTTTGGGAGTTTCTACAGAACCTGGTATTGGTAAGTCCTACAAGAAATTTTTAAATCATAAATGTGTAGTTTAAGGTTTAAATATGTCAATTTCCATAATCCATGAAATTTTTTATAGTACGTGAATCTTGAAAGTGGTAAAATCAATTTTAAACTGTAAATTCTTATTATTCCATAAGATACAATTTTACGCCATAAAATGATCGATTGGGAAACATTCAATTTAAGGAGATGTATTTTTTAGCACATATGGATTATAAGTATTTTATGCCATAAATACCTATTTCAAACCATAAAACATTTATATCAATCATGTATTTATAATGTTTCATGTGCAACCCTTCTCTCATTTGGTTTGTTCCTTCTAACCTTGAACCTTAGGTGATTCCATGTAGCATACCAAGATTTTATGAAATATCTTCTTTAAAATTAATTTAATTTTTTTAACAGCTTGATTTACACACAATGAATATTTTATAATTCATAATGGACAACACTAATTTTATTTTTCATTCCACATAACATTGAGTTTCTTCAAGAACTTGTGTTACACGCATGGCTGAGTCTTGAAAAACAATAATAAATTGTTGATATTAAAATTTAATACGGAAGTTATCACCTGAATATTATATTGGATGGTGTGAATAATAATAACGATATTATTATTACACAAGTTTATAAATTTTTTTTACATTCATCCAATAAATTTTATACTTATAAGATAAAAATAAATCCAGTTTTACACTTAAAAACTATATTTTTCTAAAAAGTAGTTTTACCACCTTTTAATAGAAGACATGTTTTAAAGCTATCATTTGACAATTTAATAAATTTTAAATTACAAAATAATCTTATTTTTTGAAATTTTAATATCAAAATTTACGTGGGGTGAATTTTTTGTATTTTTTTGAGACGTTTTATTTTTTGATGAATAGTAAGAAACACTACATTTTAATTGAAAAATTATTTTTCATATAATTAATTTATATAAATATTTTATATTTTATATTTAGTTTAAATTATTATAATTTCAATTATACTTAAATCAATACAATTAGGTCAATGGATTCAATTTCACATTGAAATTAGATATAAAATCATTTCAATTTTTTTAACTTTTCTACTTAAAATCTTTTTTCACGCAACGTCTACGGGATTAATTTGAAATTAATTTTTGCCACATTTGTGAATTGAATTTAAAAAAATGGATATAATTATTTGGAATCATTATTAAATATTTATTCTAATAATTTAAACTTAATTTTTCAATAAGAATGATTAGTGAAGACATTTAAAATTAATTACAGTGATTAAGGTAAGAACAAGGTAACTTAATTACTAAAGTTAGAATATAAGGTGAATAAATGACCCAAAACTTGTCCAAAACCTATTTATGGGAATATTTCTAACCTAAAGACCTTATTATCGATTCTTAGGAGTTATTGGGATACTATTTCACGATAATGACCTGTATAATAAGATAAGTAAAGAAAAATAAAAAAGGCTCCTTCCGGGACTTTAACACTTATAAAGCATTAGATTAGGGAGGAAGCTACATAGTTTTCGTTATAAATATTACTTTTGAATATAAATGAGTAATTTTTATCATAATAATTTACATTTGATTTTTAGATATGATGTAAGTAATTAAATTCTTAATAAATTCCAGCATATGAATTATTTTGTTTATAATTAAATAAAATAAATAATATTTTATGAAAGGGTTTATAATTACTAAAAATATT
This sequence comes from Viscum album, assembly GCA_963277665.1. Lineage (NCBI taxonomy): Eukaryota > Viridiplantae > Streptophyta > Magnoliopsida > Santalales > Viscaceae > Viscum > Viscum album. The sequence goes on from OY728156.1 coordinate 346,422,867, forward strand.
ATATTTTTCCAACTGATTTTTAAGTGTTAATAAATATAAAATATTTTAAATTTATATTTCAATTGTAATTGACCCATAAATTGTAAAAACATTGTTAGAATATTTAGAGTTAAAGAGGTGTTTTTGCGTGTTATGTGCATTTCTGTTAAAATTAATTTCCAAAACATATGGGATTTTTATTTTATGAATTAGATGTAATATTTTTGAATTAGTGAGTATAAATATTCTAATATGTCTCACCTTAATTTATACTTAATGGATTAATTACATAGGTTAGAAAACTAGCTACCTAAATGAAAAAAAGAAAATATAAAGACTAAGAAAAAAATGATAAAAATGATTTTTTATTGTTTTTGGGTGGTTTTATCGACCATAATTTCCCTTTAATCCATTATTTTTAATTTTTTAAGAACATTATGTACGGTATACCTCCCAATAGTGTTTAAAATTATATATTTACAAGAATGTCACTCCCCCTCCACTATAAAAAGCCACTCAACCTATCTACTTCTATGAACCTATAAATCCATTTGGATCATCCAAAACGTACCCAAAGAAGCTCTAAAATCCCTAATATAAACATATAATACTAACTCTTGGTATAAATAAAATAAATGAATCACTTTTGTGTAAATAAAGGAGTTACCCAATGAAGAGGTAACATTCTTCAACGAGAACAGTTGTTTTATTTATTTATCCACCACTTAAATTATTATTATTCTATGCATATATAATAACCTCAATAACCTCAATATAATTAGATTTTTTAATGTTAAGGGTTCTACCTACACCTTCACACACTTCTATCAAATGGGATATGCAATAATCATTCATGTGTACGACGAACTACCACCTCGTGAGTCGATGTCGCTCGTTCTTCCATTACCACCTCCCAAGGTTGAGAATAATGATTAAATTACTATTTTCAGAATATATATATAATATTTATAATTTATTAACACTTATATAATTTTTATATAATTCATATCTTTATTCTTTTCTTTTTGTGGGAATACAATAACATTGTTTGTCGACGTGTGGCCTACCGCCTCCTTAAAGTGATGTGATACGTTCATACTTTATGTGGAATATATGAAGGATGAGTTTAATTAAAAAAATTTCATATAAATGAAATATATATGATATTTATGATATAATTAAATTTCTTAAAATATAATCTATTATTTTCTTTAACACATTTCCATGCACTAAAAAAGGGATAAAGTTATTCATGGACCTGGGGAATATCACCACCTCGATGCAATGTGATTACTTTTACATTAAAATAATTCTATGTATAAGTATATACGATTAAATAAGATTATATTTATTATATAATGATAATTATGGAATGATTAATGTTACATACCTTCTTTCTATAATAATCATTGAAAAATTGAAACGTTACTCATGCATACGTAAGACCAACCGTCTCCATGATTATAACAATGGTTCATTTCTCATAACCATATTTTATGATTGGTTTTAAAAATATAATTAATGTATAAATATATTAATTATTTAAATATTTTTTTCTGAATATTTTTTATATAAATACCCCATTTGACTTTAGTTGACCTACCAATGCTGTTTTTAACACATAAACTAAATCTGGTCAAAATACCCGATGTAAAATTAATTGTTTAAGTAGTTGTAAAAAACATTGTAATTAGTAAAATAAAATTAATAATAAAAATTAAAAAGTTTCTGAAGAAATTAAAAAATTAATTTAATTTTATTATTCATGAAGATAAATACACACGTGTCAAGTGGGACTCAAGGTAAGTAATTTTATCTCAATATCCTTTTGTTGAGGCATATGTTGATATTACACACCCACCTTATTTTGTGAGGTGTATATACATACCCTTTGACATATCATATATGGAATTTATTTATTCACATTTTATTTAATGTTTTGTTAAATTTTATTCTTTTATGGGGTTTTTTTTCAAAAATTTCAAAGTATTATGGGAAACATTGATTTAAAAATCTCTTTTTATTTGTTTAAGGATTTAGTTTCAAAATATTTTCCTCTATGTCAATATCCTTGATATTATTTTATATTTTTATTTATATAAAATGATTATAAAGGAAATTATTGGCATATTTTGAATTTCATTCAAAGTTTTTCAAAAAGGAATATTTTTATGTGTTTTATATGGAATGTTTTGATAAACAACAAAAGGAATGTTCTATTTTAACACACATTGTGACAATGAATTTTCTTCTTCCATGGTCATTATTTTATTTTTGGATTACTTTGTAATATTTAATTTTTCCTTAAATAAAAAAACATATTTATATTTTTTTGGAATTTTGGTATTAAAAATGGTTTAAAAAATATGTGTATTTTATTTTGAAAATAGGGTTTTAAATGATTTTTTTTATCTAAAAGTGTTTTAATATGAGTTTAAAAGAGTTTTTCAAAGGGTTTTATAGGAACATTTTTTTATTCATGAAGTTTTTATTGATAATTAAATTATGGGGTGTCCTAGATAGAAAAAGGAACACCAATTAAAGCTCAACTCTGGTGGCCTAGATAGCATCGAGAAATCCTATTATAGCGTAAATTGGGGTGGCCAAGACAGTGCTGAGAAATCCCATTACCGCTTAACATGGGGTGGACCAGATAGTACTAGGAAATCCCATTACATATTAAATTGGGGTAGCTAAGATAGATCAGTTTGATCTCATTATGGATCTCCAATTCATTAGGTAATGATAATATTGGAATTATCAGTATGGTTATTTCAATTGAAATGGTTTTGAAAGGGTTTTTTTGAATCTGATGATCTAAGTCACCCAAAGGAGTTTTACATCCATGTGATGGTTTTTAATGATTTTCGTTGAAAAAAATGTCTGTTATTTGATGTGAAAATATTTTATTTCATGTTATCAAAGAACATTGAAGATAAAGATAAATGTTATATGAGTTTTCATGTATTTATCAAAATAATGATTTCCTATATTTTTTATCTATCACTAATATTTTGTGATCATTCTATGTTTTAAAATGTTTTCATAGGGTTTAAGATCCACTAGGGGAATGAAAAATTCAAGTTTAAATTCATAGATATTTTCCTTGAAAATAATTCATGCATTGATTTAAAAATTTTATATTATGGGAAAATGGATACTGATCAGAATTGTTCAATTTATATTTTATGGTTTTGTTATGTATGATTTATGGCCTATTCAAATAAAAATCTAAACCTGAAAAGATTATCAAAGTGAAAGAAAGTAAATTCTTGACTAAAACTCAATATAATGTAATGTTTATAGTATGGTCCTTATAGTTGGTATCAATGGTCATTTTAGATAACTTTAGAGGAAAGGATTGTGTTAATAAAATTCCCTTAGAAGAGTTTACTTTGTGGTTAGGTTGAAATGATATATCATTTTAATATTTCCGTGTTTCATCCTCTAATGTATGGTATTGGTGACCATTGGGGTTATATATTTATAGAATGATTTAGTAGTAACATTGGGTGTTAATATTTAACATTAGATGTAAATGAATCATCTCATCACATGAATGTTTGAATTATCTTACTATATGTTAAACATTTTGGTTTTGATTAATATATAAATATAATAAGAATATCATGTTATCATTTTAAGGATTATGTGATCCATTAGAAGTTGGTTATACTGCTTCAGGCATGAAAATTTATCTTGGATACTCATTATTTTGGGAAAGAGATTATACTACATGGAAAAACGATTAAAGGAATAATATCTACTCATCAAGTAAGTATATTTCCTTGTGCTCTTAGTATATATGGTGATGGAATCCATCAACTCTTGGAAAAAGATCTTGAAATATAATTTTATCCTATTACAATATTTTATGATGATATAAATGACCTTTCCACAACTATTTGGATTGTGGTTTTTTCTTTATTGACTTCCACCTGACCATGTTATTTTTCACTCTCTATTAGTCCATGGAAATTAGTTTTCCCTACCATAACCATGTTTTAATTTCCCACCAATGTTATCCCTTTATGGAATCTTAGTTATGTATAACTTATATTAACCTTTATGTTTCTAACTTTCCCTTTTTAAGAGGATGTTTTATTAACCCTTTGTATGATGTGGGTTTCAATAAAGGAACTCTAGGAATGTTAATCATTTTATAACCAATATGAATTCCAAGGGAGAAATTATTTTTAAGGGGGGTGGATGTAACATTCCAATATTTTAAGAAATATCTTATTTCAAATTAATTTTAAATTATTTAAGATATTGAGTTACATGAAATGAATAGTTTATATTACATTATATGCAATAACAAGTTTATATTGTATTGCATATAACATTTACTTTCTTTAATAACTTGTGTTACATTAAAGGTTTAGTCTTACCGAACAATAATATGTAGTAGATATTATTATTGAATATGGAATTTATCCCATGGTAATTATATTGGAGGGTGTGAATAAGACTAAATATATTATTTTTACACAATTTCATAAAAAAAATTACACTCATACAATATATTTGATCTACATAAGATGAGAATAGATTCGGTTTTACGCTTAAAACTATATTTTTCTAAAAAGTAGTTTTACCACCTTTTAATGGAATACTTATTTTGAAAATAAATTTTCACAATTTTATTAGAAAAATTAAACCTATTTTTCAAAATTGGAATATCAAAATTTATTTTCGGTTAATTTGTTTTTATTTTTTTAAGATATTACATTTTTTTGATTAATATTTAAAAAACTTCATTTTAATTAAAACCACTTTTTTGAATAATTTATCTATATTGTTTAATTAAATTTTAATTTTTTTAAAGTATAATTATTATAATTGTAAATCAAAAAATAAAATTTAGGTCAATATATTCAATTTCACATTGAAATTGGATATAAAAACATTTCAACCTTTTGAACTTTTCTCCCTAAAAACCCGTTGTCTCACAACATCTGCAAGATTAATTTTAAATTAATTTTAGAAAATTATGTGAATTTAATTAATAAAATAGATATAATTATTTGGAATAAATATTAAATTTTTATCCTAATAGGTCAAAATATTTTTTTTCACTGGAATTATTAGGGAAAACAATTAAAATTAATTATAGTGATTAAGGTAAGAATAAGATTACTCAATGATTAAACATAGAATATAATGACAACAAATGACCCAAAACTACTATAAAAATCATTGGATGGAAATATTTAGTCCTTCACCACATTTCTATATATTCTTAGAAGTTATTGGGACAATATTCTGTGAAATTGGCCAATATACTAATTTATGTAAGAAAAAAGACAGAAAAAAACCTTCATTTTCTTTAACACTTCTAAAGCTTTGGAGTAAGGAAGATGACACATAGGATTCGTTATATATATTATTCTGGAATATAAATGAGTTATTTTTTTTCATAATAATTTATTTTTTATTTTTATAGATTATTTAATTACATTAAATTATTAAGAAAATCCAATGCATGGATTATTTAGTTAATAATTAAATAAAATAAATAATATTTTATTAAATGGTTAATAATTACTAAAAATATTATACTCCTCCAAGTTATTTTTATGTGTTAATAAATATACAATATAGTAAATTAAATATCCAATTTTTATTTTATAATGAACATATTAACCCATAAATAGTAATAACTTTCTTGGTATAGTTAGGCTTAATGTTGTGTTTTTTCACGTTATGTGTGTTCCTAATAAATTAATTACGAACACATATGGGATTTTTATTTTATAAATTAGTTGTAATATTTTATAATAAGTGGTTATAAATATTATAATAATTATCAATTTAATTTAGTCTTAAAGAATGAATTACATAGGTTAAAAAATTAGCTACCTAAATAGAAAACCAAAATGAAAAAAATAAGGAAACATAAAGACTAAAAATAAAATGATGAAAAAATTATTTTATTATTGTTTTTTTGAGTTTTTATTGAACATAATTACCATTTAATCCATTATTTTTCATTTTGGAAGCACATTATGTATCATAGACCTCCCAATATTGTTTTCCTTTTTATATTTACATGAATTTCACTCCCCCACCGCTATAAAAAGGCACTCAACCTACCCACTTCTACAAACCTATAAAGAAGTTTGGATCATCGAAAAAATACCAAAATAATCTCCAAAAATACCACCTATAATCATAAAATCTTTAATTTTTAAAGGAATCAATCCAAGTAATCCCTTTGGTGAATACAAAAAGGAGTTACCCGAAGAAGAGTTAACAATCTTCAATGAACACTTTTGTTTTATTTATTTATACACCACATCAATTATTATTATTACATTATTATATAATAACCTTAGTATCATAAATATAATTATATGTTTTTAGGTTAAGGGTTTGACCAACACCCTCACACATTTCCAACAAATGGGAAATAAATCATCTTTCGTGTGTACGACTGACTACCGCCTCGCGAAGTGATATCATTCGTTATTCCATTACCAACTCTCAATGTTGAAAATAATGATGAAATTACAATTTTTATATGATATATATAATATTTATTATCTATTAATTCTTATAAAAAATTATATAACACATAAATTCATGCTTTAAATTTTTTGGAAATACAATAATATTGTTTCTGGACGTATGGATTGCAGCCTCCTCAAAGCGATGTGATACATTCACACCTTACATGAAATGTATTAAAGATGGATTTAATTAAAAATATGTGACATAAATGAAATATATATTATATTAATGACATAATTACCTTTCTGTAAATATAATATATAATTTTCTTTAACACCTTTTCACACACTGAAAAAATGATAACATCGTTCGTGGACGTCTAGACTACTGCCTCCTTGAAGAAATGTGATTCCTTTTAAAACACTAGAATTATATTTATAAGTTTATATGATTAAAAAATATTATATTTATGATATATTTATTATTATATAAATAAAATTTTTACTTTCCTTCTTTATATGATGATCATTGAAAAATGGGACTTTTACTTATGCATACGTATGACCTACCGTCTCCACGATTATAAAATTTGTTCATTTTTCATAACCATAATTTATGATTGATTTTAGAAGTGTTATTGATGTATAAATATGATAATTTTTCTATGATTATCATTTTGGAGAGTTTTTAAATAATTAACCCTTTGACCTTAGTTGTCCAATCAATGTCATTTTTGACACATAAACTGAATATGGTCAAAACACGAGACATAAACTTAATTATTTAAGTATTTGTAAAAAACATTTTAATAATTTAAATAAATGTAATAATAAACATGAAATGTTTTATCAATCAAGTAAATAATTAACATATGTTTATTATTTATTAACATAAAGGCGTCTGTGTTATGTCATACTGAAGGTAAAGTATTTCATCTCAATCTTCTTTCATTGAGGCATATATTTATGTTATACACCCACCATATTTTTTGAGGTGTATATACATCCCATTTGACATATAATATAATGAATTTAATTATTTTAATATTATTTAATGTTTTGTTAAATGTTTTTTTTATTGGTTTTTTGATTCAAATATATCAATATGATATGGGACACTTTGATTTAAAAATCACTTTATAAAAGTTTAAAGATTTAATTTCAAAATACTTTTATTTATGTTAATATTCTTGATAATATTTTATATGTTTATTTATTTAAAACTATTATAATTTAAATTTTATTTCTATTTTTAATTCTATTCAAATATTTTCAAAAAATAATTTTTTATATATTTTATACAGAACCTTTTAACAAACAAAAAAAATAATGTTCTATTTTTTATGTACACTATGACAATGAATTTTATATCATCATGGACATTATTTTATTTATTTATTACTTATTGTGATTTTAAGTTTCCATAAATCCTAAACCCTCTTTAATTTTTTTGGTATTTTGGTATTGATTTTTTTAAAAACGAAAAATGGGTTTTTAAATAGGGTTTTAAAAGAAAAATTGTATTTTTCTCCGAATGTTTTTTCATAAGAGTTTAAAAGATTTTTAAAGGGTTTTATGTATAATTTTTTTATTCATGAAGTATTACTTGAGTATTGCATAATGGTGTGGCCTAGATAGTGCTGGGAAATCCCATTATATCTTAACATGGGGTGGAACAGATAGCACCGAGAAAGCCTTTTATAGCTTAACTTGGGGTGGAATAGATTGCGCTGGAAACAACCATTGCAACTTAACATGGGGTGGCCCATATAGTACCTGAAAATCCCATTATAGTTTAACTTGGGGTGGCCCAAACAACATCAGGTGATCCTGTTATAACTATCATTTTCATTTGGTAATGGTAATATTGGAATTCAGTCATATAGTTATTACAATTAAAAGGGGTTTTGAATGATTTTGAAAGGGTTTTATGAATATGACGATCTAAGTCACTTAATGAAGTTTTAATTGCATTCTATGGGTTTTAATGATTTTATTTGAGAAAAATGTGTGTGATTTTCAAAGGAAACATTTTATTTCATATTCCAAAATAACTTTGATGATGAAGGTCAATGTTATATGATTTTTCATATTTTCACTAAACTAACAGTTTCATTTTTTTATATTCCTTACTGAGATTTTATGCTCATCCCATGTTTTTAAAATGTTGTCACATAGTTCAATATGGGTAAGGGAAAGGAATAATTCTAGATAGATGTCGTGGATATTTCCCATGAAACGAACTCATGATTTATTTGACAAGATTTATACTATGGTTAAAATGGATACTAATCATAAGTTTCCACTTTTTATTTTATAGTTTTTTATGTATGAGTTATGGACTAATCCTTTGAAATTATAAACCTAAAATGGTAATCAAACTTAAAGAAAGTAAATTCTTTATTAAAAGTTAGGATAATGTAATGTTTAAGTTTGGTTCATTATATTCCATGTAAATTTTGGGTGATCTCCACTTCTTATGAGTTCCTCCACTCAATGTTCAATCTCTTTGGTGGTTGTGTTTCTTCTTCCTAGTAAGTGGTATTTCTACTTCTCTATTTCCATTGGCCGTAACAGTGGAATAGTACTACATTTTTTATTTGTCAACCCTATGGTTACATATTATTTAATCCTCTCCCAATCCATTCTGAAATCTTATTCCAGGGGATGGTCCTTTATTGGTTGTTGTATAGTGGGTGTTTTTTCTTTGAGGTATGTTTTCATATACCCTCTATATTATCTATTTATTTTTTATAATGTGATTATAATATGTGAGAATATATTATAGGGCCTTTGTTATTTTATTTTCATTCTTTCAAGTACTGGGGAATCACATTATAAGTTTTTGAAACACAATATGAGGTAGGTGATTCTATATATAACCTACATTGAATACGAAGATCCCACTTTGTGTGTGGATTGTATTTTTTGTCAACTAACTATCATTGGTTTTCAATGGTGATTAATGAGATAATAAGATCTCATTGTGGTCAATATGATGAAGTAGTTCCAAAGTTAATGGATTTTTGATAAAGCCCTCAAATCTTGATATTCTAAGAAACATGTGAATGGGTTGAAGACTTTGAGTTTCAAGGTAATTCATTTAAAATTATTATGGATTCATTTGATGAAAATAGATGTCATGGTTGAATAATTATACTAGTAAAATATAAATATTCTTTGATATTTTTTGTTTCCCATAAATCAAAAGTATGTTTTAAAAATTGTGGTGCTAGCTTGATAAAAGAAAAGGGTAAACAGGTGTTGTCAATCATATTCAGGCTTGATTGGAAATAATGATGTTGTTGGATGATAGGGAAGTTACAATACTTTCCTTAGTAAATCTGATGATGATAATGGTGAACGATAAATGGATAAATATCATGATAGATGGGGTTCATTATGAAAGTAATCGAGTGGTTTTGAGATGATGTGAATTTTGGTAAATGATGGTTTAAGATTTAAAAAAGTAAAAATTTATTCTTTTTAACAAAGTTAGAGGATCACAAATCAGTATGGTTGGTATTTCTAAAGCCGGTTTTTAGGGTGGATCTATTTCCCAGTGCTTTCTAATTTTTTGGGCCTCGAAATCAGGAGTTTTTTTATGGAAAATGAAGGTTTTGCGAAGAAAGACTCTACAAATCATAGTTTACAGACCACAAAGCATAGTTCATATACTACATAGGAGTTACGCGGAATAAAGAAGGGAAATTGTCAGTGAATGATTTTTGCGTAGTAGTTTTTTGTGGACTTCAAAACACACTATGTGGATCATGTATGAGAAAATAGTTCTCAAAAGGTCTATAGTTCATGGGATAATTAGAGTTCATTAATGCATGTTGTTTATGGAATGAGTTGTTTATTTTACCTTCCATAATGGATTTTTATTTGCAGATGACTTTATCTGCTGCAATTGGGAAAGGAGATATGTCAACCACATAGAAGTTTGTGGTGAAGGTTTCACCACATCAAAAATTTATGTAAATTAGATTATCATTTTTTATAGATCTATTTTTCAATATAGATACCCCTAATCAGATAATTTGATAGATCAAATTTTATTAGATAATATCATCACTGGTGGAAGAATTTTGGCAAGTTTGATGAAGTTCATGAGGGAGAATTATGTGAAGGATAGTAGTTCGTGAGGGATTATTTTTATGAAAAAAACAGTTCATAGGGATATTGCATAGAATAAGAGATAGTTCATGGAAGATGAGATAGTATATGAAAGAAGATATGATCCATGGAAGGAGAGACAATTTTTTTGAAGGAATGGTTTTCAATGAAAGGAAAATTTGTCTATGGAAGGAAAGGTTGTACAAGGAAGGAAAGGATATTTGTTGTGGGAAAAGATTTCTATGGAACGAAAGGCTATCCATGGAAGAAAGTTTTGTCCGCATAAGAGAAGGCTATCCATGAAGCACTCATGCCATAAGATGAAACTTAGTACACGGAAGATTCAATGCAATTTAAAGAGGACACATGTCAGTTTGTGAAGGAGAAATATCACTTACAAGCTATTGGTGTTTACACCCTAATTATTCTTTGTGAAAATGATTATTTGTGGACACTTGACATGTGTTAAAATCACATTATTGTAATTATTATCGAATAATTATCTAGTTATTGGGTATAATACCCCCAGTGTGTTTTCTGATGTAAAACTGTGTGTGTACACTATTGATAAAAAACAGACAGAGATGTGCAAACACACATAGTGTTTTTTGTGTAAATAAGAACCAGATGTGCACATAAGTTCATATTTTCAAAAGGAAGAAGAGAAGTAAATTGATACACTCATGTGTTTGTATTGATTATCAAAGAAAGTGAATAAGAAAATTCTACAAAATTTCACATTATTGTGTTTCCCAAATGAATAGAATGCTCCCACTAGAAGATTGATTATTATTTAAGGAAAATTAACTTTGTTGATGTTGTTTTGAGATGATAATTTTTGTTTTAATAATAAAAAAGGAGTTTTTTTATTATATAATTATTATAAGAAGGTAATTCAGTGAATTTGGTTTTCACTAAAGAATAAAGAGAGTTCAATACACTATTATATTCTATTGAATATATATTTGTGTCATATATCAAAGGTAGAATATGAATTGATTGTACAAATTGATATCATTTGATCATTACTTGGTGAGGGAGAATTAGGTTCATATGTCTAAAACATTCATATTATTGTGACTAAAATTTGAAGAATATGGTCAATCTATCATGTTTGCTACTGGGAAGAGATAATATTAGTTTCTTGCCTGTTGTAGTTAAAGTAACAAAGTGAAGAATAAGGTTGTAGAAGAACAAAGTAGAACTATGACACCTGATATGAATCAATAGGTGGTGAACTTTATTAGTGTTACTAACCTTTATCAATAATGACAAGACTATATTGATAGGCATTATAAATATCTATCCAAGTGCAGTAAAACATGCACCTTTGATTGTTTACATAGTGTTACATAGGTGAACTATTGAATTGTTTACATGGTGCTACACAAGTGTAAGGGAATATCCCACTCATTGTATTCCACAGAAAATGATTTTTTTCTAATGTATTATGTGGTATTGTATTGTTTCCATACCATAGAAAGGAGGTAGGTACTCTTGTTGAGTAGTGTACCTTGTAAAATTATCATGTGTTATATTTACTACTTTCATATAATAGTAAGAAATAGAGAAAAGAGAAAAATATAATAAATATTATAATAGGTCTAATAGGTACATGGATACAAATTTATGATTGGATTAAAAAATCCCCAACAATGATTCACCCCCTCTAAGTGTTCGGAATATCCCAAATTGTTTTTTTCAATTGGTATGAGATCCATGATCACCTATACTAGATTATATACAGTGAAAGGTATTCTCTTTTAAAGACTTCAGTTTCTTTCCTAAATCAACAATCAAGTGAATTTTTTTGAAGATTTAGTTACTTCTAAGAAGAATTCAATATAGATAAAGACCATAATTAATAAAAAAATAAATAAATGAGAAATTTGATGAAAAAGTTCCTCTTATCTAAAGAAGTTGAAGTATCTATTTTTATATACCTTACTGAAAATGAAGATATATCTGGAAAAGAAACTAATAAAAATGTGGCTCAAATTTCCACCAATAATATGGATAACCTTTCTACCAATAGTGATCAAGAGGTATGTGTTATTTCATTTTAAAATGTTCCTCAAGATGAAAATGAAAGCACAAGTGGTGGTGATAATCAATCTACAACTTCTCAAGAATTCTCCCAAACCATGTAATGATCAATTGATATCAATTTGTCCAGTAAATTCCTCTTCTCCCTCTAATATGTGACACACAAATATATGAAATAGTGTATAGTAGTGTCTTGATCTCTCTTTCTTCTTCAGTGAAAAACCAACTGCAATGAATCAATTTTTTCTAATAATTCTATAATCACAAAACTCCTCTGGGATTATTAAAAAAAATGATCATCTCAATATATCATCATCAAAAATAATCTTCCCTGTATAATAATCAATATTTTAGTAGTAACATTATATTCTTCTTAGATACACAATAATGTCAAATTGTTTAGTAGTGTTTTATTTTCTTTCTTCGACACTAAAAACCAATACATTAGTGTACCAGTTAACTTATATTATTCCTTTTGATAATATGAACTTAGGTGAATGTCTAGTTATTCCTCACACAAACAAACTATGTGTGTTTATCCCTCTCTTTCTGTTGTGTATCAATCAGGCACCCACACAGTTTTACTTTGAAAAACACAGTGGGGTCATTATACACAAGTAGTGGTTCACAGAACCATTATTAAATAATCACTACAATCATGTGAGTTTAAAATGTGTCGAGTGTCCATATATCATCTTCTTCACAGTGCATGACAAGGTTGTAGACACCTATCACATGTATGTGGTATTTATACTTTGTGAACTAGCTTGTATCGTTCGAGAATTTACTTGTATCCCCCATGTAATGAGTTGCACTATGTGGAACAAGTGCTTCATAGACATCCTTCCATTCTACAGACTAACTTTTCTTCGATGGATATAATTTCTTTTCACGGATATCCATTCCTTCTATGGACAACCTTTCTTTCCTTGCATAACCTTTCCTTATGTGGACATCCTTTCCTTATATGGAAAACATTTCCTTATATAGAATTCCTTTAATTCCATGGACTATCTCTTCTTATATATAATGTCTCTTCTTATATGGAATTTGTCTTCATATTCATATTTTCCCCACAAATTTTTTCCTTTTCATAAATGATCCCTTGCGAACAACAATCCTTCACAGAATTCTCCCTCACAAACTTCATTGGATATACCCAAATTCTTCCACCAGTGATGATGTTATATAATAAAATTTTCTCTATCAAATTATCTTATAGGGATATTTATATAATAAAATATAACTATAAAACCCAAAAATCTGATTTACCCAAATTTTTTATGAATTACGTCATTCACCGCGAACTGCTATGCAGTCTGCATATCTCTTTTATCCTTTGTAGTGGCTGACTTTATCCATAAAAAAATACTTTTTGGTAGGAAAACTCAATGCCTCATTCCATAAATAACATTTCTCCCACATACTCCAAGTCTCCCACAAACCATATACCTCTTGCAAACTACTTTTCCCCACATGGTCTATATAGCGCGCTTTGTGGTCCTCGTAGTGCTACTATGTAGAAATCATTCATTTCCAATTTTCCTTCATTATTCTATGTACCTTATATGTGTTATATGAACTATGATTTGTGGTCTAAAAATTATGCTTTGTAGGATCTTTGGAGGAAATATTTTCCTTTTATATAAAAAAACTCTCAATTTTGAGACCCAAAAAATTGGCAACAACCAGGAAACAGTACCACCTTAAAAATCTACTTTGGAAACAAAAAACATAATAATTTATGGAAATAAGACTTTTTTAAAAAGAAAAAATTGATACATTGTTAAATATTTAACCATCTTCTACCAAAATTCACTTCATTCCAAAACCACATGATTGCTTTCATCATGAACCCCATCTATCGTGATATTTAACCATTGATTGATCACCTTTGGCATCATCATATTTACCAAGTAAAGTATTGTAAATTACCTATCTTCCATGAAAATATTTCTTTCCAGTCAAACCTGAATACAATTGAAATAACCTATTTTTCACCTTTATTTAATTAGGTTCGCACCATAAGTTTTACCACATAATTATGATTTGTGGGAAATAAAAAATAGCAAAGCACAATCATATTTTATAAGGAGAATTATTCAACCATGACATCCATTGTCATCAAATGAATCCATAAAAATTTTCTAGGAATTTTTTTGAAACTCAAAGATATCAAACCATTCACATATTTCATGAAATATCAATACTTTAGAGCTTCATATAGGATCCATTAACATTATAACTACATCATCATATTGACTGCAATGAGATATTATTATCTCAATGATCACTATTGATAACCAATTAATTTTAGTTGAAAATAAATACAATCAATACACAAAGTGGTCTCTTGAATCTCCACTTTATATATGTTATCAATACCTTCAAAGTTATTTTCAAATTAATGTTTCAATATATGTAACTATTATATTCTATCTCCCCTTTACCTTTAAAACTTCACACCATTGACAACCAATGATAGTCAGTTGACCAAAAATAAAATCCATACAAAAAGTGGTCTCTTCAATCTCTCCCTTTTTATTTGTTGGAAATACCTTTAAAGTTATTTTAAAATGAATGTATCAATATGTGGAACTATTATATTCTCTATCCCCTTTACCTTTCAAAATTTAATTTCACATTATCTCCCCCTTATTTTTAATAAATACAAAATTCAGGGGAGAAATAAATGGGTATCCGTTCATACATAAGAAATGTTCCATCCAACATTTCACTCTAAGTCTTCTTGATCTTTCCTCAATTTAGAAAAAAAGAGGATTTTATTTAGACAAAAAAGTAGTCTAAAACCAACTAATCATGATACCAAAAGAAATGAAAACTCATATACTTGTCTTCAAGGATTATTCAATTTCATTTTAAGTTGAAATTAATAAATTTTATCTGAATATTTTTAAGAAAAATAAACCTAAAACTCTAACACACACTTCCAAAAATAAATCAAAAACATTCAAGTGTAATAGGAAGAATAAGTGAGCTTTAGGAACATCCATTCTTTTTATGTCACATAATAATTCAATTTCTACACCTTTGTAAAAATTTTGTTATTTTTTATAACCAAGGATGATAAATTAAGAGATAAATACCTTTTACAATGACATTATCTTCAATAAATTTCTAGAATAATTGGATTTGATACTAATTGAAATAAATTTTTTGGCAGATTCTTCATTTTTCCCCCTCAAAGGGAATCACCCCGAATCATTTTTATAATGATAGATCTCATCAAGAAGGTATTTCAAGAAATTAAAATATATAGAATACACCACAATGGGTATTTAACTAGTGACAATCCATATTGTATAACTTTCATAAATTCATTAAGGATGATCTCATAGAAAAAGTTTCTTCAGAAGACCATGAAATAATATCAAACCAGGATGGAATCTTATTTATCCTGGATTTACATAATAGAAAATCACATTATTCATCTTCAAAAAGGTGATCATTCATCATATTAATATTTTAACATCAATTAATGAATCATTCAAGGATTGTAACATCTTCTTTACTACTATCAAGAATTGACATCACTCACTACTTCCCAGGTTATCCCCCTAAGAAATTTCATCACCTTAAATTCATTTAATTATAATAACTAATAAAATATTATTGGTTATATTTGAGTAATCAAGATGGGAGTGAATTAAGTATCTATAAAAATTTCTGTTACATATTATTATTTGAAGTTCCCCCAAATTTAAAATTCAATTGACCAGTTTTCCAGTAGTGAATTTATAAGAGCTTGACTATTTGATTAATTTCTCAAAAGAGTGATTAGTTCTCAGTTATATCAATTTGATAATTAATAAAACTTTTGAAAATATCCTAAGAATTCAATACTCTTGTAACAACTTTCTAAGACTAATTATCATAGTTCAATTTAGTTTTATGAAATATGTGATAAAACATAGTAAAACTAAAAGTAAAAACATAGTAGAAATGAAATAATAGGTTCAGTCTCAAGTAGAGACACAATCCTCTTAACTTAGTGATCACATGCCACCACACAATTTAAATTAATAAATAGTTTAATCCACACCCTATATCAGGGTCCACAATAGCACATAGGCTGTCTAGGTCACAAGACCTCTACCATAGGTCTTCATGAGTACAAACTAACAAGTCACACATAGACCTCTTACACACTTATTCATGTGAGTAAAAGGTGCAAGAAAGTATGAGTGTAAGGATATCTTGTATCCTTGAGTTTGATATAGGAGATAGTGTGTCCTTTACAGATAGATACACACCCTACTCAAAAGTATGTAAAAATGAACACAATAGAGAAAATAAATATAATAATGGATTTAGATGGATCTTTGTGTCTTTAGATATAGCTATGTACTCTTCAGATGTATATGAGATGAGGTTAAGTCTTATGCTGGAATTTGAAACTAAGACAAAGTGTTGTATTCTGGAACTTAGGTACAAGTATGGTTCTATAGGCATATTTTTCTCATTATTTGATATGTTGAAGTAGTTTTTCAATTCAATGTACAAGTTTATTATGATTTCCTCATGTGTTATTACTTTTTTTCTTGAGTTCATCATTGGTGAATGAGAGTCGTGGATGTTCTTCTGTATGTCCCACCAATGGGCACACCACACTTCTCTTTATTGCTTCTCTCTTCAAAATGTTTTTTATTCATGGGGGTCGATAAATAACATGATCTTTCCATATGAATAGGTTTATCTTACCTTGTACTGTATACTAAAAGTTCTACAAATGGATATTAAATATGTTAGTAACATTAAATGAATCAAATATGGCTGTTAGAAATAATTTTAATAAATGAAAATTTAAATAGTCTATCAGTGACTCCTCTATTTGTGAATCAGTCTATAGGTGAGTCATCAGTTAGTGACTCATCTATCGGTATCTCCTTCTGTTGGTGACTCAACCCATAGGCATGTTATTCTATTGGTCTTTCCATATTTTGGTGACTCATTACATTGGTGACTCATTTTAAACATTGATGAGTCTTTGCGTCAGTGGCACCATACATTAGTAGGTTACCTGTACTGATGGTAGGTAAATTGCATCAGTAGGTTGTCTGCATTGGTAATTCATATGCATCAGTAGATTGTGCATCAGTAAGTAATTTTCATCAGTAGATTGTGTGTCGGTAAATCATGTGCATCGATAGATTGGGCATTGGTAATTCATATGCATTGGTAGATTGTTCATTGGTAAGTCATATTCATTAGTAGGTCATCTGTGTAGGTAAGTCATCTCTTTTATCAGTGTCATTTTGTTATACATGGAATATATTTTTGTTCTGACTATCTTCCAATATTAGTGTAAACTGAATGTACCAAATCGATGTGAGATCATTGATAGAAAAAATTACACATATTGAAACTTAACTAATTATGATTAAAATTTTTAGACATGATTAATAAAAATTGATACGATTTATATGAATTTAAATTATTTTTCAATTGACATGATTTTTATTATTAAAACTATTAATACTAGAGTAGAGGACCAACAGTCCCCTATGGGCCCAAAATCTCCCCCTTTTGATGATAAAAAATCATGGCATTATGTAATACACAAAGGTAAAGTATAGAAGGATAAATCCAACTGGTTATCCCCCTTTAGGTATTATAAAAAATATAATAGATAGAATAGAAAGAAAAAGTATCATAAAGTAATAGATAAAATAGAAAGGGAGAAAAGACAAGAACACAAAAATTCCATTAACCAAGAAAGTAAAATGGATGAGAAGTCTCCAAAAAAAGAGCAAGAAGTAAGCCAACAACCCCATTAAAGAATAATACAAACTATTATGGAGGGTGAAGAAGTTTCTTTCCTTTATCAAAAGGATCAATAGAGGGTATAGGAGGTGATGGTTGTGAAGCTAGAGGGTCTGAAGAAAGTCTCAGCGGAGGTAGGGTCACCCCTTCTAAAACATCAGGTACAAGACTGGGTTGGTGTTGGGAAAACACATGAGGTTAAACCTGTTCTTGTATAAATGAATGAATATAATTCAAGGAATGAGCCACTAACATTCAAGGTGTAGGCACTTATCTAAGAGGTGAAAGAGGCGCATCAACAAGGACTATAATTACTTCACTTTGTACATGAAGGTATGTCTTTAACAGTTTGATGAAACCCTTAATAATCTCACCACCATACTTCACCACTTTCTCAAAGTCATCCTTATTCTCAATGATTTTTTCCAATAGAGGAGTGAAGTCCTTTAATTGCTTGACTTGTTCTTTGAATGCTTTTTTAACTGGGGGTAAAGTCAAATTTTCTACTAAATACTTAAAATGACTTGTCAACTGGTGCTTGGAGTAAATCTTGGAGAAATATGAATTTATCCTCTTTTTAAGCTCTTCACTACCACAAAACTAGGCAAGGGAAGTGCTTATTTTTATCATAGCTAAGTAGAAAGCATTGATAATGGGGTGGGCCTTTATCAGTGCAAGCTAAAACTGCTAATAAATGTGACCTTTATAAACGCTAAAAGAAGAACTGATAATGGTGTACCCGTTATCAGCACTAATAATAGTGTTGATAAAAGTTTTTAATAAATAATATTATTAATTTATATAAAATTATTATATTTATATTAATAAATAATGTTTATTTGTAGACATTAAATAAAAAACAAATATTTATAAATAATATATATATTTTTTAATAATTAAAAAATATATATATAAGGTTTTAATTGAAAAAATTATTTCTAAGATTATAATTAAATATATATATATATATATATAAAATTTAAAAAGTATAAGATTATAAGAAAATACATTAAATAATAAATATACTTATTATATTTTTTATATCTATTATATTTATTAGAGATTTATTATATTTATATTTATTAGATTTATTAGATTAATTCATTACATTTATTAGATTTATTGGATTAATTCATTATATTTATTATATTTTTATATTTAATATATTTATTTTATTTATAAATATATAATACTTTTTAATATATATATATATTTATAATTAAAATTATTGAATATATATGTGTTTTCCAATGAATTTGGTCAATGAATATATTGATCATGCATATATATATATGTTATGTATCATGCATGAATGTTCATTTATACATTGCATCATGTTGTCCATTGATGTGGTATATTTATTAATTCATAATGTTACCCATATGAACTATATATGTTCTAAAAAATGTACTTATAAAATTACATTGAATATATTTAAATAATAAATATATTTTATTATATTTTTAATGATATATTTAAATACTTTTCAAATACATTTGTAATTATAATTATAACTATATATATATATATAAATAATTACAAAATTATACATATGATATTATAATTTTATTAATATATATATATATATTAACAATTATATACAAATATTTATAAATATATACTATTTATGGTTATTATTATAACTATAAATAAATAAATATATATATGTAAATAATTTAAAATTATAATAAATATATATATTCTACTACTTATAAATTTATGAATATATAATTAAATAGATATATTTATAAATATGTAAAAATATTTATAAATAAATAAAAATAAATTTATATTTATTTAAATAATTATTTAATTGGTTGTGAAATTGTTATCATAAATATGGCATTTATCAATGATAAAAAAGTGATGATTAAAGATATATTTATCAGGGCAAAAATTATAACACTGATAAAAATGCTTTTTATTAGCACTTTTTTAGCAATGATAATTGCCTATCTTTATCAGCTCTAACAAAGCATTCATAAAGGTATGTTATATCAGCTCTTCTTATTTTAGCACCAATAAAACATACCTTTATTAGCGCTTTTAACTAGCATTGATAAAGGTTCTAGTGGGGTTTTTTAAAATAATCCTAACAAGCTACTCCTCTATCACACCCATTCAAGCCTTTGCGGAAGCAGACCCCTATGCCATCAAGCCCCCCTTTTCCACGACCCCTCCTCCTCCTCTACTGCCGCTGCGTCCTCCTCCTCTTCTGTCGCTGCTGCATTTTCATCCTCCTCTGTGGTCATCGACTCATCCTCCTCCGCCACCACTACTGCCTCCTCCTCCTCTACCACCACCATCGCCTCTTCTTCCTCCTCTATCGTCATCACTACCTCATTCTCCTCCTCCACCACCCAAACTCATCAGTAAGTTCTCATTATTCTTCATTATTCATAGATCCCTGGTTATTCCCTCTCTTGGAATCATAGACCAAGTCTATTAGGGATATTTCTTGGGTCTATGTTGTTGATCTTGATGTGATTTTGTTGGATCTAGTACATTTAACATGGTTTGTGATCAAATATTGAAGCTCTCTTATGTCATTCTTAATTTTTGAAAACTATTGTGAGGTATGTTGCTTCCCTCTAATCTCTAATTATCTTTTAACAAAAAGAATTTGTTTTGATTAAATATTTTCATTGATTTTTTTTGTGAAAAACATGTATGGTTATTGAAGGAAATATCTTGTTATATGGTTTTTAAAAAGTTGGTTCGCATTTAGAAAACCCTCTTATTATATAATTTTTAATTTTTTTTTAAAATTATGGTTTTCTTTTGACACATGTTATGTATTTGATGAAATGAATTAAATGATGTTTTTTTGATTTATTTGGAATAGTATTTGTTAAATATGGTTGGTGTGAGTTCATGGGTTCAACTTGATAATAAATAATGGGGGTACACCATTAGAGAACCTGGATATTTTTAACATTGTGATGACTTTGTGGATCAATGATGGATCACACATGAGTTTGTAAATTTAAACTAAGCATGCATGGTGAGTGGGTATAGACATAAATGTGTAAATACTAATAATGGAATTAATTTTTTTTAACATACAAGGGTTTTCATTGGATATTATTTATGATTTTGGGATAATAAATTTAAATGATTTCAAATGGTTTTATATAAAACATTCTAGCATTTTTTTCTAAGTGGATTGAGTTTGGAATTCAGTGGGAAAATAATACTGAGTTAAGTCTTACCCCCTTTTTTGAGAACTATTTCCTATTTAAAATTATAATCTATCAAGACATATAGAGGGGAATGGTATCTTAGTTCTTTAGTAATGTGTCATGATTCCATTGAGTGGGAGTTGGTGTCATGTTTTCCAGAATCTTTCATATGTGATGGATCAATATGGACAAAGGATCAGAGTGTGTGTGGTACATTATTTAAAAGAATATTTGATGGAAGTAGAGGGTTTTGTTTAATGATGTGTTAGTTTCACATGGGGGGGGGGCTTCAGGGTTATGGGAAGTGTGGACAATTTCAAGCTTTAGAAGAGGGATTATTGGCATATAAGGGATCATATGACTAGAAGAATTAATATGATTCATGTGTTTCATGAGTGAACTGTAGTGAGAGGGAATGGAGGATGATAAATATTAGTTATGTGAAGTATTGATAAAAATCAGTGGTAGATGGAGAAATTTTCAGTTGTCACAATAGAATTATATGTTTCAATGTATTCTCTCATAAAGGCTATTGTACTTTAAAGTAAATTTCACATTGACTTGGGTTGATTATAAAATTATTTATACTTTGTTTGGCCTACAAATTTTTTTTTCAAAAACTTTTTATCTTTTTATAAAATTGTTTATAAATTGGTTGAGTTGTTTATATAATTGTTTATAAATTTTTTGGTTTGTTTTTAATTTTTTTGATAAATTGTTTGGCTTGTTTTATAAAGGTGCCATCATTTTAGAGTTTTGATGGCTTTTTTATGGAAACGATTCGATGTGTGTTTGGAAAGGATACGACCCCTTTTGGAAATTGTGAAATGTTTGAGTGTGCGTGTGTTTGAAACTCAAGGGATTATTTGGGACTTTATATGCTTTGTGTGTTTTACATTTCCAACCTTTAGTTTTATTCTATGATTCACATCCTTGGATTCTTGATGCACCTCTTCTTATTGAACCTCATGATGGAATAAAACAACTAACCTAAATAAAATTACCTCCACCAACATCACTATAGTGAAAAATATACAATTAATATTTAAACACACTACCACATCATCATTTCTATCAACATAACCACATCATTAACCCCCCAAGCTTATCATTTACACATTTCATATCACATGTAACTATATGATTAATGAAACCAATATTGTTAAGATTCAATGAGTTTTGTAAGATATTTCCTATATTATTTTCATAGGTTATGAAGTCATCACATAAGTTTTAATCACCTATTAGTTTTTGATGTCTACTTCACACACTAGGTTCAAAAATCATTACTACCATACAAATGAGTAAATCCTTAGCAGTGACTACTCTAATGTCCAATCTATAAAATATTTATCAGATATGATACTATCAATACCCAACCCTATAGTAAATCCAGAGGATTTGGGAATATATTAGTGTTTGAACCCCCCATACAATATTTAAATAGACATGGGTCAGTTAAAATTGGAAATGAAATGATATGTCCCAGGATGGTATCATAACCAAAAACTGACCTAACTTTCCACTAACCTAAGAGGAATTCATGATCGCTACAGGATAACAATTATCTCCTGGAAAAAAGATACAATTAATGGGGAATATTTTAACCCTACATTAGAGTAAATTAAAAATCATATTTCTCCTGAAAAACAGATATGTCCCATTCATAAGTTGAACATCTAGGAAAATAGTAGATACACCAAAAATAAATAAACAGGAAGTAGTTATCATAGATTGAAAATAAAATCCAACTATTGGCCAAGGAGCATGGGATATGTTTAGCAAGAAGGATTCATATAGGCTTCTGAACATTTTTAATGAAATATCATCTTAAAGATTCTGAAGGGAAAATCAAGTCTCACCAATCTCCTCTTTATGCGCACTTGATATCCCAAGGAGCTTGGGATACATTTAGCAGCCGTCATGCAGAGCAGACTTTTCAGGTACATTGTGTCTGTTAATACATTTTTTATGTTTCATATATTCATCACTTTGATTGATAGTTTTTTATTTATGAAATAACAACTGAGTGCTGAAAATAAGGAACAAGAAGAAAAACCAGCGTACCCTTGTCGTAAAGAAAGGATGATGTACGATTCACTTGAGAATAAATTGGTACATATTTTAAATATACCATAATAATTTTATGTGACATAAAACAACACCATAACCACGTTCCACTATTTATATGAAGACTGATGAATCGAAATCGAAATCCACTTATATTCTAGGCCATGTGCTGTGGAAGGAGTCTCGTGTAAATTAATTGTGGATAATGATAGATAAAACACACAAAAAGTGTGGGAAACATTTTTAAGTATGGAATAATATAAATTTGTTTTGTTTTAAATTGGTATTAAATAACAATGATTACTTATTTTTCTATATTTTCTATCTGACATAGTCACATGAATCAACAACACCTGCACTAGATGCAGTCATACTTTCAGCGGCCTTGAAGCAGCCAGAACATTATGGTCGCATCATATGTGTGGGTTTTGGTGTGACACCCTGAACATATTTTCAGAAATAAAAACAAGTGGAGGATCAAACTGATAAATTTAAAAATATGAGATAAAAATTATCTATTTTTAAGAAGAATTAAAATACTAGAGAGAGATGATAGAAAGTTTTATGGGGGGATACAAAGAGAAGAAAAAACTCAAGAACAACTCGTTCTTGAAGATCCTGCCCCACCCCCACTAGTTTTGAGGGGAGCCATTCCCCTAAAAAACTAGACGTAGATGAGGTAATAAATGTTCTAATAATTGTTTTTGTGAAATTTGAATCACATAGACACTGATAACTTTTCTGTAATGATATTCTACAGGGTGAAAATGACTGTGATTTATAAATATCAACTCCCACTTATCGCCTTTTAGTGAGGGATACTATGTTCAATACACAGAACAACATGCTACATAATATACCACTTCCAACAGATCATTTTATATTGTCGATTAACATAGCTCATGAGTCGAGTTCTAAGCTAACTGTTCCAAATGATGATGACGACATTCATATGGTCGAACAAGTTGTTAGAACATTCATCGCATGGCTATCAATTCTTGTAAAAAAACATGTCTAGAAGGAGGTATTCATTTCCAATTTATTTTTCAAGATGGAACTTTAAAATTTAATGAAAAATGGTCTTAACTGATGAATTTTATTATAGAATGAAAAATAGAAGTGGGTGAAATAAAAGATCGGCTCCAAACTATCTCAAGGACCAACTAATTGATCGAAACGATCTACTGAGACCACCTTCAACTTGCCCATTCTATAACTACATTTAATATCTTTGCAGGCTCATGTGGATACAAAGATTATTGAAGGAAACACTCATACAATTGATTTTGAAAAAAATATGTACGGAGGGGAAGAATCATATTACTTTAGTGATAAAAATGTAAATGAAATCCTCAAGTATGAATGGCTAGGTACCTCATTTGTAAATGTATAAATGAGGTATGTGTTCATGATTTGATTTTACAAAAGCTGATATACTTGGATAATTATGAATAAATACATTTCATATTTTTTGGAGGCGTATATATGAAAAACAATTGAAGGGATTTCCCCATGATTTTTTTTGGACTCATTAGTACTCACATCACCTCTTCAAAAGAAGAAATAAATTCCAATAAAGAGGGTGAAATAATTTCATCCCTACTCAAGTTGTTTGAAAACAAAATTACAGGTGACATAATCTTTTTAATACCAATGATGCAGGGGTAAAACTCTAAAATTTATTCATATCAAATATATTTTTATTTCTTTCAGTACTTATTCATTTTTGTGTTTTTAGGTAGAATTGGATTCTCATTGTGGTGAATTTGGATAATCCAAAGATTTATTTTTTGGATTCAATTCATGGATATCCAACAAACTAACCACGCATGATGGTTTTTGTAAATTTGTAATACACTAGATCCAATATTTTAGAACTAAAAATATAGGTATATAATTTATATTATATTTTAATGTGGATTCAGTTATGATAGTGTGTTGCATCAATATTGTCTGCTTCTTAGAATGAATCCAAGGCCTAAAGACTAGAATGCCCATGATATCTACAACTGGACAAGTACCATGGTATATATAATAAAATTGCACTATCAAAACACATATCAAAACAAATTACTTATTTTTCTCGAAGTTTCTGCAGAGTCCAAAACAAACAAATAGAATGAAATGTGGTTATTATGTTTTTAAATTTATGAAAGAGATCATATTTCATTAACAAACTAGCATCCATGAAGAGGTATTTTCGAAAATAATTACTAGTTCATTTAAAATATTTATTAATCCATTGTGTATTTATATTTTTTTCAGTAAAACCATGACTATCACAAAAACTTATATTCACAAGATGATATAGATGTGTTTAGAAATGAATGAGAAGCATACCTAATGGAATATTGTACACAAATAGGACATAGGTGAATTTATACTACTTATTTTAACCTTATATAATCATTTATATCTCCCTTTTTTACACTTATTCAGCATCTATGATCACCGTTTCTTATATTTCATATTCTTTGGTTATGAAGAATGGTTTGAGAAATGATTTGTCTTTCTAGTAAAGAATACTCTTAATGAGAGACTCTTATGAACTAGTTATTTACGTTTCCATGTTTCCAAAAGCCCTAGACCTAAACTATTATACCATGGATCATTTATATTCTGTATTTTGGTCATTTATGCTACTGTTTCTACAGATGTAGTTTGTTGGTAGAATATTGGTTGTGAATCACTGACAAATTTAATAACAAAACTAATGATTCTTCACTAATGTTGGTTAACTACTACTTAGCATAGAATATGATCTAAAATTCTGATCTGGCGTCCTCATGATACTCTCATCCGACACCATCTCTATGATATCATCATTCAGCGTTCACTTTTCGTTCTATTCGTGTACCCATTTACTAGGTAAATGGGTGCTGGAAGAGAAGGAAAAGTGAACACTAAATGATGATATCATAGAGATGGTGTCGGATGAGAGCATCGTGGGGACCCCAGATCCCAAGTTCAGATCAGATGCTATGCTAATCGGTAGTTAACCAATAGTAGTGAAGTGCACAAAGAATCATTAGTTTTGTTATTATCTTATATCTAGACCAAATAAAACCTTTAGAAAGATGAAAAGGTAATGTTATGATCAAATATCTATATTTTAATAAAAAATTATATAATGAAACATTGATTTTATTTTCATTATTCCTTAAAGGGTTTATTTATTTTAGAAGATTTATGTCCTTGTTACATGCCTTTGCAGGAAGAGTGATGACATTGTGTCTGCTCAATCACAGAGGTATTTTTACGTTTTCATATTAAAATAATTTTCCATATAATTAATTCATTTTTTCATATTTATGTATAATTTATTTATTTTATGTAAGGAATATTAATCTACTCATATGTGATATCAATGTATGAAATGTTTAGGTCATTATAGTTGGTATTAGAGTAACTAACTTATTCAAAATTGAGAAAATGCATTCAATTTTTTTGATAAATTAAAGAGATGATCCATAATTCATTTGAAATGTGTAGGAATCGATCCTTCCTCAATAAGACACACGATGAGACCTGTATGACTCAAAGTGTCTCTTTTTATTTAAAATTGACATTAGTTTTAGTAAAAATAACAAGTGATATACTAAAAACTGAGAAAACGCATTCCAATTGTTTTAATACTTTAAGGAAACAATCAATAAGTCATTTGTGACCTATAGGAATCGACTTCACTTCAATTCAACACACAATGCGACCAGTATGACTCAAAGTGTCTTTTTTATTTAAAATAAACATTAATTTTAGAAAAAAAACACAAGTGACTTACTGAAAACAAAGAAAATGAATTCAGATTGTTTTGATACTTTATTAAAACAATCCATGAGTCATTTTTGACAAGTACGGATAAACCCCACCTTAATCCGACAAACGGTGTGACCGGTATAGCTAAAACTGTCTATTATAAGTTTAAAATTGACATTTTATCTCAAAACGTGCCACTCATTGAAAAAAAAGAAAACCCACTCTAATTATCTTCATAATTTAGGATAAGGATTCATAATATTTTTTTGACATGTATGAAGTAGTATTATATCAAACCAATACACGATGTGGCCGGTATGGCTCAAAAATGCGTGTTTTCAGTTTGAAATGAAATTTTAGTAAAAAATACACAACTGACATTCTACAAACTGAGAAAACACATTCATATTGTTTTAATAATTTATCAAAATGATCCATATGTCATTTTTTACATGTATAAATCAAACTCAACTCAATTAAATGCACAATATTAATGGCATGACTCAAAGTGTCTCTTTTTATTTAAAATTGACATTAATTTTAAAGAAACACAATTGACATACTAAAAACTGGGAAAAAATATTTGGATTATTTTGATAATTTTAGACTAATACCCATGAGTAATTTTTGAAGTTTAAGAATCAATCTCACCTTAATCCGGCACACGGTGTGACCTGTATGTCAAAAGGTGTCTGTTATCAGTTTAAAATTGACATTTTAGCTCAAAAATGTGTCACTCACTAAAAACCAAGAAAAACCTATCCAATTGTATTAATAATTTAGGATAATGATTTTTAAGTTCTTTGTGACATGTATGAAGCAATATCATATCGAACCAAGACACGATGTGGCCAGTATGACCCAGAATGTGTGTTTCCATCTTAAAATGAAATTTTAGTAAAAAAACAAAACTTGCATACTAAAAACTAAGAAAAAACATTCCTATTGTTTTAGTACTTTAGGGAAATAATATATAAGTCATTTTTAACCTATAGGAATTGACCTCACTTCAATTCAATGCACAATGTGACTGGTATGACTCAATATGTCTTTTTTTATTTAAAATTGATATTAATTTCAGAAAAAAAACACAAGTGACATACTAAAAAATGATCAAAGGAATTCAGATTGTTTTGATACTTTAGTAAATTTATCCATGTGTCATTTTTTATGTGTAAGAATCAACCCCACATAAATCTAATACACGATGTGACTGGTATGGCCAAAAGTGTTTAAAATTGGCATTTCTTCTCAAAATGTGTCACTCACTAAAAACCAATAAAACCCACTCTATTTATATTCATAGTTTAGGATAATTATTTATAAGTTCTTTTTTATGTGTATAAAGTAGTATCATATCAAAATAACTCACGATGTGACCGGTATGACTCAAAATGCATGTTTCCAGTTTAAAATGACATTTTAGTAAAAAAAAACTAACAAACTACAAACAAAGAAAATGAATTCAGATCATTTTTGTACTTCATGAAAATGATCCATAAGTCATTTGTGAAATGTAGGAATCTACCTCACCTAAATTAAATGCACAATGCGACTAGTATGACTCAAAGTGTCTCTTTTTATTTAAAATTGACATTAATTTTAGAAAAAAACACAAGTGACATACTGAAAACCAATAAAATGTATTCATATTTTTTTTATACTTTAGGAAAATAATACATGGGTCATTTTTGATGTGTAAAAATAAACCTCACCTCAATCCGATGCATGGTGTGACCAGTATGGCTAAAGGTGTCTGTTATCAGTTTAAAAATGATATTTTAGCTCAAAATGTGTCACTCACTAAAAAACAAGAAAACCCACTCTAATTATCTTCATAATTTAGAATAATTCTTCATAATTTATTTAGAATTTGTATGAAGCATTATAATATCAAACCAACGCACGATGCGACCGATATGACTCAAAATGAGCATTTCCAGTTTGAAATGACATTTTAGTAAAAAAACACAACTGATATACTAAAAACTGAGAAAAAACATTCATATTATTTTAATACTTTAGGAAAAAGATTCATAAGTCATTTGTGACATGTATGAATCGACCTCAACCCAATTTAATTCACAATTCAACTATTATGACTCAAAGTGTCTTTATTATTTAAAATTGACATTAATTTTAGAAAAATATACAAGTTACATACTAAAAACATAGAAAATGTATTCAGATTATTTTGATACTTTATAATAATGATCCATTAGTAATTTATTACTTATAAGAATCAACAGAACCTCAATCTGACACTTGGTGTGACCAGTATGGCTAAAAGTGTCTATTATCTGTTTAAAATTGACATTTTTGCTCAAAATGTGTCAATCACTAAAAACCAAGAAAACCCAATCCATTTGTCTTCATAATTTGGGATAACGATTAATAATTTTTTTGTGACGTGTATGAAACAGTATCATATCAATCCAATGAACGACACGACCAGTTTGACTCAAAATGCATGTTTCCAGTTTGAAATGACATTTTAGTAAAAAAACAACTGACATAATATAAACTAATCAAACACATTCATTTTGTTTTTATAATTTAGTAAAATGATCCATAAGTCATTTTTTACATGTAGGAATTGACCTCACCTCAATTCAATGCACAATGCGATTGGTATAACTCAAAGTGTCCTTTTTTTAAAATTTACATTAATTTTAGAAAAAAACACAAGTAACATAGTGAAAAATGAGAAAACACATTCATATTGTTTTTATAATTTAGTAAAACTATCCATGAGTCATCTGTGATGTGTAAGAATCAATCACACCTCAATCTGATGCATAGTGTGACTATTATGGCTAAAAGTGTCTATTATCAGTTTAAAATTGACATTTTAGCTCATAACATGTCACTCACTGAAAAATTAGAAAATACACTCCAATTTTCTTCGTAATTTTGGATAAAGATTCATAATTTCTTTGTGAAGTGTATGAAGTAGTATCATATCAAACCAACACACAATGCGACTGGTATGACTCAAAATGCATGTTTCCAGTTTGAAATGAAATTTTAGTAACAAAACACAACTGAAATAATAAAAACTGAGAAAACATATTCATATTGTTTCTATACTTTAGTAAAATTATCCCTAAGAAATTTATGACATGTATTAATTGAAATCACTTAAATTCAATGCACAATGCGACTGGTATGACTCAAAGTGTCTCTTTTTATTTAAAATTGACATTAATTTTAGAAAAAAACACAAGTGACATACTGAAAACCAAGAAAACACATTCAGATTGTTTTAATACTTTAGGGAAATGATCCATGCATCATTTTTGATGTTTAATAATAAACTGCACCTTAATTTTATGCATGGTGTGTCTGATATGGCTAAAAGCGTTTGTTACCAGTTTAAAATTGACATTTTAGCTCAAAACATGTCACTCACTAAAAACCAAGAAAACCCGCTCCAATTGTCTTCATAATTTAGGATAATGATTCATAAGTTCTTTGTGATGTGTATAAAGTAGTCTCATATCAAACCAATACACGATGTGACTGGTATGACTCAAAATGTGGGTTTCCAATTTGAAATGATATTTTAGTAAAAAACACAACTAACATTCTACAAACTGAGAAAACAACTTATGAATATATTGATAATTTAGAAAAACTATCCATAAGTCATTTGTGACATTTAGTAATCAACTTCACCTAAATTCAATGCACAATGGAACTGGTATGACTCAAAGTGTCTCTTTTTATTTAAAATTGGCATTAATTTTTGAAAAGAAACACAAGTGAAATACTGTAAACTGAGAAAACACATTCGTATTGTTTTCATACTTTAGGAAAATGATCCATGAGTCATTTTTTATGTGAATGAATCAAACGCACCACAATCCAATGCACAATGTGATCAATATAAATCCAAATGTGTCATTTAAATTTGATATTTATTTAAGTAAAGGAATAAGTGACATACTCAAAACTGAGCAAACCCATTCAGATTTTTTTAATATTTTAAAACGACAATATATGACTCGTTTGTGATGTGTATGAATCATAACCATATCAATACGATTCACGGTGTGACCGGTATAACTCTAAATGTGTCTTTTTTATTAAAAATTGACATTTTATTAATTTATTCTTTCATATTAATGTTTAATTTATTTCATTATTGTATTACTAACATAAAATATGTTTTCTTATATAGGTAGAATTTTTTTCTTGAGTTTGTATGCTTTTTTCAGAAACTAAAACCTTGGATGATAATTTTTGAGAGGGGATCACAGATGCCAAAGGATGAAACATTAATGTTTTTAACTGTTTATTGTATAATTATAATTGTAAAAATATAAAACATTGTTTGAAATGTATATAGCAGTGTGTGTTTTTTTTGTATATATGATGTCAAGTAAATGTATATAGCATTGTCTGTGAAACTATTGTGTGTGCTGTTTTATTCTTCTATGATTTTTTCTGTGTCCAGGTGTTGTTTTGTGTAGGTGTGTAGGTGTTGGGTGTGCTGTTAAATAAACAGAAAATCATTGGCAGCAAGGCCTTTACCTATTCTAAAAATAGCACTGATAAAGGTGGCCCTTTATCTACTCTAAAAAAGTGTTGATAAAGGGGGATCTTTATCCGTGCTTTTTTAGCATAGATAAAGGGCCCCCTTTATCATCAATTTTTTAGCACTGTTAAAGAGTACCCCTATCTTCACTGTAATTAACAGTTCTTTTCTAGTACTGTTAAAAGCGGTTTCTATCACTTTTAAAATCCATATTTTTGGTAGTGCTTCTTGAGTGGAAGATTCTTCCTTGGTATATAATCTGTCCATATCATGCACACAATTAGTATTCCTCTCAAACTTTTCTAGGGTTCCCAAGTCAGAGATATCAAATAGGGCTTTAAGCTCTTCTTTTACAATAGTTCTGATTGCCTCAATATCCAGAGTTTGAGAGGTTTGACTAGATGTGGAAGGAAAAACAGTAGGAGTTGAGGTTGAAGTATATTGCACAATTTATTTTATGACCTTTCTCAGTTTGAAAAAATCCGGAACTTTAAGATGAGAAACATGATCTTCAAGTACTTTCATGACACTCTCCAATGTAGTCCTATACTTAGTGGTTAAAGCATTGATGCAAGTAGTTAAATTCTTCATATCATTCTCAATCATGGTGTTATTTTCCATAATGGTTTCAAAAGTTGTAATCAAATTGGGCTGAATTTCCTTCTTCACCATCTAAGATACTGAAACAATATTATCTTGAGATACATTGGTTGAGGTAGGAGTAGAACTAGAAGTCCTAGTTTTCCTTACACCTTCAACCATAGACCAAATAGCTTTCAAGTTATCATTCAGCTCGATGTTTTCTCTTATAGCTTCATCAATATCATATCTCATCTAATATTGTACTAAATTTATTACCGATGATCATATATCTTCCTTGAATTTCTCCAAGTCTTCCTTAGTGACATTGTCACTTGAAAGGGTCTCAGACACTAGTTCATTTTCAGTAGGTAAAAATACTTAATCTCTTGAATATTTATAATCTAATACCAATTCCACATACCTAGGATTCCTCACCCATTCATCCATTAGCTTGACCTTATCTTTCAAGTTGATCGCCATCCATAGAAGTGATATTATCAATAATTACTCTTCCAAGTTGATGCTCCTCACTAGCTTGACCTTATCTTTCTTGAGGACCCCCTCAATATGATATTTCCATACTAGTTACTCATCTTTATCATGAGTTATTCTTCTTTAATAAACCAAATTAGGTATAGGAATATCATAAGATTCCACTTTAGCAGAAAATTCATCATTTTATCTCACTTTAAAAAAACTTCAGGAGGTTCTTCCAACTGAGCCTCATCCAAAACTTCAATCATTTCAATATCTTCACCTTGATTATCCTTATTATGTTCATTATCACTTCCATTAAATTCATCATAATCATGTCAAGATACACATTCTTCATTTTTATTCTTATCACCACCTTCTTCAACTTCTTCCTCTTCACTACTACTTCCACTTTCACCATTTTCAATTTCTTCTTATTCTTTAAAGACACTGGATCTACTTACATATTCCACACTACTTAATACTTATATCTCCTCATCCTCATTATCTTCAATAGTGGTCTCATTAGAGGGTAAGGTAAGTGGAGTACTAGAAGTTCCAAATGAAAAAAATTTGCGAGGTTCAGTGGTGTCAGGATCACTCCTATCATCAATAGGTGATCCTTGATCTATAAATGGAGTGACATGCCCTTATTCTTCTTCTTATTCTGAAGAGTAAACAACTTCTTCATTTGGTCCCAGACCATGATTAGTCACATTCTAAGGTCTATTTGGATAATCCAACAGATTTAACTATTTATGGATCTTATCTTCATCTACAACCCATTCTCTCTTCCCTGGGTTCCATTTTATTTTATTCCTCTAACAAATCTCTTCACTATGGTAGATCCTACTGTACTCAGAAAAAACTTCTTCACCTTTATCTACACAACCTTTTTCGTTTAGAATAGTTGAGATCATTCTTAGATAGAATTGGGAATTAGTTTTGCAGGAAGCTTTGATCATCTCATTCTTGTGCACAACAAGATATCAACCCAAATTTACCTTGATCCCATTTATTAGAAAATAAACTAAGTAGACATCTTGATATTTTAGAGAAGAAAATTCCCCTTTCCTAGGATAGATTTGGTGCTGGATAAACTTAAATAAAATTCTACATTCTCCACTTAACTCTATAGAAATGGGTCTTCTATGCTCTTCATTATTAGTAATTTCCTTTAACGTTGTCTCAAAGAAAAACATATCACTCTCAGGTGGATAGGTACCTTGATAATCATCAAATACTCCTTCATGAGGAACTTTAAGATATTAAGATCAATGTCTTGAAGAGAAAGAGATTATATTCCCTTTTACTATGGATTTTATCCAGGAAACATCCCCTCCTTCCAACAAAAATTCCATATTCATGTAAAATTCATTAACAATATGTGGGTAAAAGGGTTGTTCATTATTTGAGAACCACTCAATCCATCATTGATCTTGTAGTACCTTGAGCATCAGAGAATTTCTTTCTAATAGACATTCCGCAAGAACTTATTTTTCTAGAGTTACAAAATGATTTTCTAGAGAAGGATTTATGAGTAGTGAAGATTTTATTGATTTACCTTTATGTTTCATAGAATCATGAGACTCACCATCATCAAAAGCTCACTTTACACATGCAATTCCAATCTGTTCAGTTTGAAGGTTAGAAGGTGAAAGTTCAGGGGTAGAGAGAGAGAGAGAGCAATGACTGAGAGGTGTAGAGGTAAAGGAGTAGAGTGGATCGATTCAAATTTATATCATTTATGGATTTTGAAATTACAAAATCATGAAATCATTTACTGGGTTTAATAAAATTAATGAAACCGTTTCATTTTGATAAAAACATAAAACATATAAAAATAGTGAGTCATCAGTGGTAGCATGATAGATTTTTCATAACTCTAATGGTGTCAGCATGACATAGCATCAATGTTAGAATGACAACTGTGTTGTCATGACATAGTGTCGGTGTCGGCATGAAAACTGTCTCAGCTTGACACATTATCGGTGTCGACATGATTAATTCACTTAAAAAGATCGAAGTAATAGTAACACAAGGTCTTAAATATTGATCATTCCTAACTCATGTCTGATGTAATTTATTCTTTGAGAGTTCAATGGCTTAGTGAATATGTTAGCAAGCTGATATTCAGTGCCAATAAATTCTAAAGTGATATTTTCCTTTTGATAATGATCTATCAAAAAGTGATGTCTTACATAAATATGTTTTGTTCTAGATTGAGAAAATAGGTTCTTAGAAATGTTAATAGAACTTTTATTGTCATATTTTATAGGTACATGTCCAAATTAATATCAATAGTCTAACAGAGTGTGTTTCATCCATAAAATCTGAGTACAACAGCTACCAATAGCTATGTATTTAGTTTTTTAAGTATATAATTAAATATAATTTTGCTTCTTACTACACTAAAACCAAAGAGTTTTCCAAAAAGTGACATGTTCTAGAGGTTCTTTTTCTATATAACTTGCATCCACCAAAATAAACATCAGAATAACACACTATATCAAATAATTTTCCTTTAGGGTAAAACAAACCTAAATTGATAGTATGTTTTAGGTATTTGAAAATCCTTTTAACATAATTTAAGTGATATTATTTGGGATTAGATTAAAAAATGGAACACAAACACACACACTAAACATTATATCTGGCATACTAGTAGTCAATTTGAGAAAACTTTCAATAATTCCTCTCTTAGTGGTCTGATCAATAGATTTACCATCTTTATCAAGATCCAACATACAAGTATTAATCATTAGAGTCTAACTACTTTTAATTCTATCAAATAAAAATCTTTTTAAAAAGTCTTTTTTGTATTTAATTTTACATAAAATGATTCCTTCTTTATTTTGAAAAATCTAAAATCTAAGAAAAAATTTGATTTCACCCATCAAACTTATTTAAAACCAACTTTGCATTATTTTATAAAAATTAATACATAAGGAATATATTGAAGATCAAAAAATAATCTCATCTAGATAAATTTAAACTACTAAAACATGTTTAGAAATTAGTTTTATAAATAGAGTAGGGTCAACAATTCCTTTTGTAAAAACTTTTGTAATGTGAAAAGTACTTAGTCGATCATACCAAGCTCTTAGAGATTGATTTAAACTATATAAATCTTTTTTTTAATTTTAAAACATGATTTTGAAAATGAGGGTTTGTAAAACTAGGGGGTTGTTCAAAAAAAATATCCTCAACTATATACCCATTTAGGAATGAACTTTTAATATCCATTTAATAAAGCTTGAAATTAAGATGAGAAATATAGTCAAGAAAGATTCTGATGGCCTCATGTCGAACAACAGGTGAAAAAGTTTCTTAATTATTAATTTATTATTCTTTACTATAACCTTGTTCAACTAATATGGATTTATTTCTAATAATATTACTAGATTCTTCTAATTTTTTCCTAAACACCCACTTAGTGCCTATGGTAAAACTGTCTTTGCGTCTATCCACAAGTTTCCATACATTATTTATTTCAAATTGATTAAGTTCTTTTTGTATAGACATTACCCAAAATTCATCTTTAATTGAATCATTTATGTTTTTAGGTTCAAGCTGTGACAAAGAGTCTTGATGTTCAACCTGATTTATAAGAGAAGCTATAGCTTTTTTCCCATTTATATAAGTCTCTAACAACATCATCTAAAGGATGGTTCTTGAGGGTTCTAGTTGGCCTAGAAAATGAGGGGCTACTAATTTCAGGTTCATATACATGTTTGGGTTCATCATGTTTAGAGTTTGAAGAATTTCCAGAATTGTTTGATTTAATAGATTTTTCGACAAGAGGATTATATGATTTTGTATTTATTTCCATATTTTACATATCATATTCAAGGTTTTCTAGGGAGGTATTAGGTTCATTTGAATATGTTTCATCAGATTTTATATGCATATATTTTTCCACACATTTCTTTATTAAATACACTATAGGATTTACTTTAGGTTGAGTAACCTAGTAAGATTCCTTCATCAATCTTGGATGAAATTTTTTCAAGATTGTCCTTTTTATTAAGGATATATACTTTTCACCCATAAATATTGAAGTAACTAAATTTGGGGTTTCTATTGTTCCACAACTCATATGGTATCCTTTTAAGAATATGTCTGATTAAGACTCTGTTAATAATATAACATGTTGTATTGTCAACTTCATCCCAAAAGTAAATAGGTAGATCATATTCATTAATCATTGTTTGGGATATCTCTTGTAAAGTCCTATTTATTCTGTAATAAATCCATTTTTTGAGGTGTCTTAGGGGAAGAGAAGTTATGATTATAGCCATTGTGTGAGTAAAAAGATTCAAAGTCTTGATTTTCAAACTCATAGCCATGATCACTTCTCAAGGACTTTATAATAGGTCCACTAAGATTTTCTAATATTTTAGCATACTTGGTGAATTAGTTACATGATTAACTTTTGTGAGCTAAGAAATAAATCTTGGTATACCAAGAATAGTCATCTACAAGAACATATATATCGTGCTTCCAATTTAAACTAGAAACTCAAGAGGGTCCAAACAAGTCCATGTAAACCAACTCTAAAGGTGGAGAAGTTGAAACTTATTTCTTTGATTTGAAATATGTCTTGTGTTGTTTACCCTTTTGATAATGATTACAAAATTTTTCATTTGAAAACTCAAGTTTTGGTAGATCCTGGACTAGTCATTTTCTAGCAATCTTTATAATAGAGTGTACATTACAGTGTCCTAATCTTCTATTCCAAAGTCAAGACTCTTTGTGAAAGGCACTTAAACAAGAATTTTTTTGAGAAACTAAAGAATATAAGTTAACAGAACATACATTATCATTTCAAAAATTAGAAAATACTAATTCATTTTTAGAGGTAAAATCATTACAAGAATCATTTTCAAATTCAATTTGAAATACATCATCACATATTTGTGAAATACTAATAAAATTATATTTAAATTCATCAGAAAAATTACTTTATAAATTAATACTGATTTAGAGTTACTAATATTTCCTAAGAAAATTATTTTTCATTTATCATCGTCACCAAAAGTGACATATACACCATCAATATTGATTAGGTTATTGAAGATTGACTAGTATCCTTTCATATGTTTTGAACATCTGTTGTCTAAGTACCACTTAATATTACATGATCTCTTCAAACAAATTTCCTATAGAATAATAAAAAAAAAATAGATTTTGGTACCTAGACTTGTTTGGGTCTAGTGACATTAGTAATTAATGCCTAAGGTACCCACATTTTCTTCATGGGTTTCTTATAATAATTATATAAAATATTTGAAAAATAGACTCTATTTGGTCTAGAACACTTATAGGTAGTAAAATATTTTCAAAAACTATTACTGGAAGCAAAATTTTAATTTTTAGGTAAAAGAAAATATTTTCTAGATTTAGTTACAAAATCTATTTTAGATAGGTTTATCTATCTTAACAGATATCCAATACTAGAAGTTTAATTAGAATATATATGTTTACCAATAATTTTAGCTAGAGTAATTTTCCTATTTGTAAACTTTTCTAGATCTTTCTTCAATTTCTCATTAGAAATTTTTATTTTATTGTTTTTTTGATCAGTTGAGCATTTTTTCCTTTTCATTAGTACGTTCAGGATTAATATTTACAGTGGGAGAATGTTATTTCTTTAAATATTTATATTTATCTTTAAATTAATTGCATGTATCTTCCATCATGATATAGTATTTAAATAGTTCATCACTTGTTATATTTTCCTAGTCACTTTCATTTCCAGAATAGTAAAAATTATGTACATGAGAATATAAGGTTACCTTAGATGTTTTTGTCATAAAACACATATTTTACATGTTATCCATCTCATTATGAGATGATTCCTATTCACTGAAACTATCCTCAAAGGCACTCTAGGTGGCCTTCATAGCAATTTTATACTTCTTGTCTTTGTTTTCATACTTCTTTTTGTATTTTAATTTTGGAAAGTCAGCTTTGACACATCCTCTCCTCTTACATTCATAGCAGAACATCTCCTCTATGTTGTCATTTCTTTTCTAGTTCTTTTTCTAGTTTCCATGGTTATCATATATTCCTTTATAATTGGGATTCTTGAAGAAATTATTCTTTCTATAGAATTTATTGAATCTTCTAGCCAATTGAGCCATCTCTCCATCACTATATGATGTTGATTCATAATTACTGGAGCTTTTAACAGAGGATATAACCTTCTCTTTAACATTATTCTTATAGGTAGTAGTCTTAAAGGCTACATATTTTCTCTTAGGTTCATCCTCTTCTTCCTTGTTTACTTTTAGCTATTATTCATACATCACCAGTTTTCTAATGAGTTATTTGACAACTAGTTTACTGATGTAATGTGATTCTCTAATTTAGATAGAAGTTCCTCTCCATCTATCTGG
The DNA here is from genome assembly GCA_963277665.1 of Viscum album. Taxonomy (NCBI): domain Eukaryota; kingdom Viridiplantae; phylum Streptophyta; class Magnoliopsida; order Santalales; family Viscaceae; genus Viscum; species Viscum album. The sequence continues at coordinate 346,462,252 of OY728156.1, forward strand.
TAAGCATATGAGTATTCTCATAATTTTATACTTGGATTTACCATCTCTTCCCAGAGAGATTATATTGTTTACAATTTCATTAAACCTGAGATACATATTATAAATAGTCTCATCAGGATTCATTTTATAGTTTTCATATTTAATAATATGTGTGTTAATTATCATTTCCTTAACACTAGAAGTTCCTTCATGTAAAATAGATAAAGTGTCCAAAATTTCATGGGTTATTTTACATATAGAAATTCTATTAAACTATTCATCTCCTAACGAATAGTATAAGGAATTCATGGATTTTTAATTATTATTATAAGAAGCCTTAGTTAGGTCATCCCAAGTTGTTCTAGAAGTAGCAGGAATCTTATATTCATCTACAATTAAAGACCAAATTTTAAAACCAATAATTTCAAAGTGTATTTTCATTTCAATTTTCTATTGTGCATAATTTGTTCCATTAATAAACATAGGTCTATTGGTAACAACACCTTCCAACCTATTTTACATAATAAAATTTTAGAAAAAGATTTTAAAGAGATAAAAATTTAGTATTAATAGAAATTTTAAGATCTTTGAAATATAACTAAAATCACAGTTGAAAAGATTTGAAAAATCTTTGAAAACTGAAAATTCTAAACACCTACGATACCAAATGTTGGTCAGAGTAGAGTACTCAAGAGGGGGTGAATTGAGTATCTATAAAAATTTCTTTTAAATAGTATTATTTTAATTTCCTCCAAATTTAAAATTCAGTTGAGTAGTTATCCAGTAGTGAATTTATAAGAGCTTGACTATTCGATTAATTTCTAAAAAGAAGTGATTAAATCTCAGTTATATAAATTTGATAATTAAAAAAACATTTGAAACTAACATAATAATTCAATACTATTATAAACACTTTCTAAGACTAACTATCATAGTTTAATTTAGTTTTATGAAACATGTGATAAAATAGAGTAAAACTAAATGTAAAAACATAGCAGAAATAAAACAAGAGGTTCAGTCTCAAGAAGAGACCTAATCCTATCCACTTGGTGATCACCTTCCACCAAGCAGTTTAAATTAATAAACAGTTTGATCTACACCCTGGAATGGGGTTCACAACAGCACACAGGTTGTCTAGGTCATAAGACCTCTACCACAGTTCTTTATGGGTATAAAATACCAAGTCACACAAGGAACACTTCCACACATATTCATGGGAGTAAAAGGTGTAATAAGGTATGAGTGGAAGTATATTTTGTATCCTTCAGTTTGATATATGAGAAAATGTGTGATTTACATACATATACACACACTACTCAAAAGTATGTAAAAACGAACACAACAAAGGAAATAAGTATAATAAAGTATTTAGAAGTCTATGTTTGTCTTGAGTTGCAGCTCTGGACTCTTCAGATTTAGCCGATATGAGGCATGAGTCTTCTTATAGAAGTTGAAACAGAAATAGAGTGTCATATTCTGGCATCCAGGTACAAGTATGGTTCTGTTGGTATATTCTTATCCTTCTTTGATATGCTTAAGTAGTTTGTCAATTTGATGTATAGCTTGATTGAGATTTACTAGTGTCTTTTCCTTTTTTTCTTGAGTTCACAGTGGGTGCATGAGAGTTTTGGATATTCTTCTTTATGTCTCACACGTGGGAACGCCACACTTCTCTGTATTTATTCTCTCTTTAAAATGCATTTTATTCTTATGGGATGACAAAGATAAAGATATTTCCATGTGAATAGGTTCATCATACCTTGTAATATCTGCTAAAAGTCCTACAAAATATTATTAAATATGTCAGTATCATTAAATTACTCAAATATTACCCTTATAAATAATTTTAATAATTTAAAATTTAAACAGTCTATTAGTGGCTTCTCTATCAGTGAGTCAGTCTATTAGTGATTCATTAGTCGATGACTCATCAATCAGTATCTCTTTCTATTGGTGGCTCATCCCATTGGTATGTCATTCTATCAATCTTTCCATATATCGTTAACTCATTAAATAGGTGACTCGTTTTAACTGTTGGTGAGTCCTTACATTAGTAGAATCATGCCTCAGTAGAACACTTGTACTGCCAGTAGGTTGATTGTACTGGTAGTTTGTTTGCATCAGTAATTTATATGAATTAGTAGATCATGTGTCAGTAAGTCATATGCATCGATAGATCATGTGTTGGTAATTCATGTGCATATGTAGATCATGTGTCAGTAAGTCACATGAATCTGAATATCATGTGTTGGTATGCCATATGTATCGGTAGATCGATTGCATTAGTAGGCCGTCTTCATCGTTAATTCATCTCTTCTGTTGGTGTCAGTCTGTTATACATAGAATATATTTTTGTCCAGACTATCTTACAATATAAGTGTAAACAGATTATACCAAATTTATGTGATATCATAGATAGACAAAATTGCACATATTGAAACTTAAATAATAATTATTGAATGCTTTAGAAATGACTAAAATGAATTGATATGATTTATATGAATCAAAATTTTTTGTGAATTAACTTGATTTTTGATTATTAAAAATACTAAGACTAGATAGGAGAACCAATAGTACCCTATGGGCCAACAAATACAAAAAAAATTAATGGAATAAGGTTGATCCTCCTTTCTTCATTTACATGAATAGTAAGGTTGAGATGTTTTTCCTCAACCAAGTTACTCCATTTGATCTGGTCTTCATGCTTTCACATATGAACATCTGTTCTAATTTATGTTGAGGTAGCATGGATCTATTCACATCCTCTTCTTATTTGTGTAGAGAAATATTATTCTTAATAACCTTCATGGATGATACATCATTTCTCCTCTTTAGGACTACTTCTTGTTCTGGTAATAAGTTTAATGAACCTTCTGTAAAGTGACTCAATTTCTTGAATCTCTAACACTAAATTTCTTTAACACAAGAATTTAATTTTTTATGAAACCTCTCATTCAATTTATCTTCATCAAGTGGAATATTTCTATTTCCTTTTTCACTAGCCTTAGGTTCGATATCTTCAATTTTCCTCAATCATTCCAAGTCTTCAGGCCAAATAACTAACATATCATTAAGAATTTTGGGTGAATATTGAGATCTTCCACATGGGATCTTTTGAGATTAATCCATTTTTTAGTTATTTAGGATTCACTACCCTTCAATTTCTTGGATTTAGATTCCATGGTTTTCTCACTATTATTCTTTGGTACCTTTTTTTATGGATTTCTGTTCTCAACATTTTTCTGATATATTCCCAAGGTTGTTTCATTATTACTAGTAAGATTTTATGATCTTAATTTCTTATTATCTTTGGATACATGTTGATATGAGAATGTACCAACCTTGTAACCACAACTATTGTATAAAAACAGATTTAATCAAGCATTTTAAATTTGTTTGTAGTATGTAGATGATTCTAGATCAATGTATGTTACTTATTATTCGATTTTTTCTCCCCCATTAAGATAGGATTCATTTTTTTTTTCATATTTTGAGGATTGTACAAAAAATTTAATACACAATGCCCAAATCTATTACAATACCATCATTGACCCACAAATATGGATTTCTGGATATTTTTTAAATCATATTATTATGTCTTATTCATTATTTATTGTGCTTTCTATGGAGGATCAAATGCCACAATGTTTTTTCTATCCATAGTAGTCATGGTGGTATGATTCTTATCACTTTTCATCTTCCACACTTGTTCATATTTGTGTGTGTGTGAATATTACTTTGAGAAATGGTGGTTTCCCCAATTTTGGTAAGAGAAAATATATTTTCAAAGGATTTTGAAATGGATTTATGAAATGATTTTCAAAAAATGATTTTGTTGAAATGATTTGGAAAATGTATCAAATTGGATTTTTTGGGTACATGGGTGGACGTTATAGAAAAATTCTTTATCAGTTGTTACTATTTAAGGGGGGGTTCACTCATGGGGTGTTCCTCTTATCCCTAATCCAAGTGTCCTAGGGACTTATTAGACACTACTAGGAGGTTCACTTTATGTAACGACCCAAAAATTCATTAATTAAAATCCATCTTGATATAATTAAATGTATCTTTATGTAAAATGTTTATATAAAATGTCAACTTCTTTGGTTTTATGTTAAGAATTTTGACCGTTGCTAATATAGCCCTTGAACTGTGATTACATGATTAGTATAAATATAGGGATTTAACGAATCCAATTTACTCATACAAAGGAAGCGATGGCCTCATACATCAGACATGCCCTATACGAAGCCCATTTGTTAGAGCTCGGAAAAGAGATGGCATCATTTGGATTCTCTGTTGGCCAAGACCAAGCTGAGCTTCAACAGGTTATGCTCAAGCGGGATCGCCTACGAGAGAAGTGGGAGTTGATAGAGATTACCACCCGGGAAATGTTATCTGAGAAACCCCAAGAGTCGGTCACCATCAGACAGCTTACCCTTCGGTCTTATGCAGGATTTATAAGGGGTTATGTAACAAGACCTTAGCACTATGGTTATGTACATTATTTTTGTATATAATAATGAATATATTTTCATGTAATTTTTGTTAACTTGTAAATAGTTTTTAAAGCTCAAATAGTGTTTTTAGTTAATATTCAACTAAGAAATCTATTTTGTTGAGTTAATGGATTTTTAAATTAAATAATATTTTAGTAAAATATTATTATTATTATATTAATCTTTATTAAATATAAATGATTGTATAATTTTATGAATGCAATCGTAATTATTATTACGGTTTGAAAGCAATTTTTGTCAAAACCCGTGAATTTTCAATAAATGTCAATTTCTACTTTAAAAGTGAAAATTAAAATATTTATAAAATTATTTATATAAAATAATTATTGTTTCTGGAATCAGGATATCAAAATTATCCAACAGTGATTTTTTCATAATTTTCTGAGATAGTTAAAATTTTGGGTAAAAATTAAATACCTTTTAAATATATAATGTGTTTTATGACATCATAATGGCCCAATAATGATGTAATAAAATTCTAAAACCCTTATTTTCAGACAATATATGTTTTACCAGTAAAATAATGTAATTTTGGGTTTTTTTGACTCATTTTACAAAACATTAATGGACCCTTCAAGGCTTATTAAACATCTTGTCTTTTTAAATTGTTTTCCTCAGGAGTGTGACTCACCTCCACATAAGAAACCCCGTTATTTTAAGAATATCATAATTTGGCCTTATAAAATATTGTTTTACACTCCCCTTTGGAAAAAACCATGTACTGGTTTGTGGATTGAATTTTTTTAATGTGAGGTGTCCCAACCCTAAATAATAAAGAATTCCCTCACCTTTCCTATATAAACCCACCCAAGATCCCACTTTATCCTCACTCAAAGCCATTGGAGTTCGTCCATCCTCTTCCATCCTATCTCAAGAATCCTCCCAAGGTGCCCCAATCTCTCTAGAAGCCTCTCTCAAGCCTCTCTCAATCCTTTGAAATCACACTTCCAAGTAAGGGGTTTTTCTTCCTTTCTCATTTTTTTCTAATTTTCTTAATGTTTTTATTCCATTTTAATTTCAATTATATATGTTAGGGTATGGTTTGTCACCCCCCCATACTTACCTATTTATGTTTGAATGATGGGAGACCCCTTTCTCTCTCATTAAATTCCTCCCATATACACCCATTACTATGCTGAAATTCCAAAAGGAATTTCTCTCTCCTCTTTTAAATTCAAGAAATTATTTTGTAACATGACTCTAAATTCCATTAAAATTGTTGGTACATGTGTCTATATGACCCCCTTACTGTCCATTTCATGTACATATGATGAGACACCACTTTCTTTCTCATCAACCATTTTATGAATGCTTACATCACGCCGTTACGCTGCCGAAATTACACCGATTTTCCAAGCCAATGTCATTATGTAGTGAATACCATGACCATTTCTCTAGAAAGGGTATTCACCTTTATGCACATTTACATATTGATTATAAAGTTTCATGTATGAATTCCACATTCCTTTATTTTGGAATAATTTATTATGTTTTTTGAATCCATGTTATATGATCCATGTGGAACACTTATGCATGAAATGAAATGTTTAAGAAGGGCGCGCCTTTATAGTGCTCCAATGCATTGGGTAAAGTATAGTTTCATGATACATCATGTGCAATGGTTTTTGAATCATGATAATTCAAGTGAAATGAGTTTTTACTCATTATTCATGTGCAATGAGGATTTACTCATGTTCCATGTGCAATGAGCCTTGGCTCATGTTAATTCAATGTTAATTGTTATTGCCACATTTCCATATTATGATTATCATGCTTTATCATGCCTTTATGTTTATGCTTCTCTTGTGCTTTATTTATATTCCTATTTTCTAACATGTATTGTATTCCTCCTGTTCTTCCATGATTATTCCCTTACTGGGATTTATAGCTTACCCTTTTCTTATGCTTGTCCTCAGGTTATCCCATGAAATCCTAAGTATAAGGGAATGTAGTGGTCATGTAAAGGAAGTTTTAAATAAAGATGTTGTATTTAATGTTTTAATTTGTTATGTAATGTTCCTAATCCCAAAAGACACTATAACTATCGATCTTACATGTTGTATCAAGTGAACTTTATGTAATAAATCAAGTTTAAGTTTGAAATAAAAAATAAGTGTTGTCATAGTTTGTATCAGAGGATAGGTTTAGTTACTTTTTCGATTAGGATTAGAAAACCCTAGTAAAGCCTTAGAGACAAGACTAAGTATAATAAAAATATCCCTAAGTTTTTGTGGGTATTGAGTAAGTGGTTTATCAAGAAACTAAATCCCTGTCTGGATACGAGTAGGTAGAGGCGACTCTGGCACAGATGTATCCTAGGGATGAAACCCAAAAACACCACTTTGAGCTAGACTCGAACGAGAACTAGTGCACAACAATGGGCCTTGCTTCACTCTTGGTTATGAAACTCTTGTGGGATATGCATTGGTAAATTCAAAAGCTTAGTATGAACCATTATTAAGGGACAAAAAAGAATCCCTAAGAATGTATGTTAGAAAGTAGATCATGGATAACATAGACTGAAGCTAGTAGATTCATATGTTAAGGAAATAAGAGTTATTTATAAGTCATTAGTTTTTTCCTTATAATAAACTTTATGTGTTACACCTAACTTTCCTATTATTCCAGCCAATGACTGATAATAGGAGGACTCGGGCTAACAATTGATGTGAAGATAAATGTGATGAATGTACTAATAAGATGCCCAATATAATGGGAGAGGGAATCACAAACTTTTTCTTGTTTCTATCTCAGATAACTCAAGATTTGAATAGAAACATGGGTCAGGAGGACCGTTAAACCCCACCTAAGATAGAATAAGTTTCTATCAAGAGCTTCATGAGACAAATGCCTCATAATTTTAATGGATCATCTGATCCCTCAATCGTGGAGCAATGGATCAACTCCATTGAAAAGATCTTCTCCATCCTTCATTGTTCTGAAAAAGAGAAGGTTCTCCTAGCTTCTTATCGTATGGTGGGTGAAGCTGATCAATGGTGAAAGTTGATCAAAAATACAAAGCCCGAGGAGGAGATTGAGGCATTAGAAAGGAAGGATTTTCACAAGATGTGTTTTGATAAATATTTTCTGCGCACCCTCCAGCTTAAGATGGAAAGGGACTTCCTTTACCTCAAGAATAAAGATGATGAATTTGTTAGAGTGTATGAGGAAAAATTCACATGTCTTGCACGATATGTTTCCAGCTTTGTCATTACCCCCGAATACAAGGTTGACCACTTCTTTGGTGGGCTGAAACCTAGCCCGCGGAAAGCACTGGCAATCCACGACTTCAACAGCTATGAGGAAATTTTTCGATGTTCCCTCAAGGTCGAAATGGAGATCATAGAATCTCAGGGGTATCATAGGGATAAGAAGTGTAAGATGGAGTTCAATGTTGGTGGTCCAATGGATAAATCTGATGGTGCTAAGAAGATCCAACACCCCACTTTCTAAATGTGCGGAAAGAAGCACCCTAGAAATTTTCTAAAGGGTACCAGAAAATGATTTAGGTGTAGAAGAGAAGGGAACCTAGCTGTAAACTATCGGCAAGAAAGACCCGTGGCTACGATATAGGAGACAAATGCTCTGTTCGAACCTCAATGCGTGATTCATTGCTACAACTACAAAGAACAAGGGAATCTTGAAAATCAGTGCTCTAAGCCAAGGGTTTTCGGAGGCAACCAAAAACCTCCAATGCAGCAAGGGCGAGATTTTTCCATCACTACTGCCGAAGTGAACCCCGACAATGAAGTGGTGACAAGTATGCAAGTTATTCATTCAAGAATAGAAAAGGTAATTTTTGATTCCGGTTCTACGCATTGTTTTATATCTCGAAAGTTTAGTATAACAATACCATCACCCCCACAAATCATGGAAGTGAAGATATCGGTGAGTACAAAAAATGGGGTGATTATTTCATCCCATGAATATAACTCCTCCCTTGTCATAATCTATGGATTGAACATCCCAAAAAACCTCTTCATACTCCCTCTGGTGGAATTTGATGCAATTATTGGCATGGATTGACTTTCCTTATATAGAGCCAACATAAATTTCCATGAGAGGGAAGTCACTCTCCATGTGGAGAATCGACCCCCAATTCATTACAAGTGAAAGGAAAAAGATGAATCTTATTTACCTCCATCATCCCAAGAATGGATATTACTACCTTATGAGCACACATATCTGGATCAGATGATTGAGTCCAAGGAAGAAACCATCCTTGAAGACATGCCTATTGTGAGGGAATTCGCTGAAGTGTTTCCCAAGGAATTGCCTAGTCTCCCCCCAGAAGAGATGTTTAATTTTCAATTGAAATTATACTGGTGGCATTTCCAATATCCAAAAATCTATATAGAATGTCTATTTTGGAGCTTGAAGAGCTAAAGAAACAACTACAGGAGAATCTAGATAAAGGGTTTATACACCCAAGTTATTCACCATGGGGTGCACTAGTCCTCTTCATCAAGAAGAAGGATGGATCAATGTGCCTTTTCATCTATTATCATGAGCTCAAAAAATCATGATAAAGAACAAGTATCCTCTCTCATGAATTGATGACTTTTTTGATCAGCTGCATGGAGCATAATACTTCTCCATGGTGGATTTGTGGTCAGAATATTATCAAGTAAGGGTGAAGAAAGAAGATATCCCCTAGACTGGTTTTTGTACAAGATACAAGCACTATGAGTTCATATTAATGCCTTTCAGAATCACTAATGCTCCAAAAATCTTCATGGACTTGATGAATAGAGTCTTTAGACATTACCACAACAAATTTGTGGTAGTCTTTATAGATGATATTCTGATATACTATAAAACCATGGAGGATAATGAGGAGCATTTAAGAACTGTACTAGAGACCTTGATGAAGGAGAACCTCTATGCCAAGTATAGCAAGTGTGAGTTCTGGTTGAAGGAGGTATCATTATTGGTCTATATCATCACAAGAAAAGGGATATCTATGGATCCCTCCAAAACATATGCAATTGAGGGATGGATGAGGACAACATTAGTAACAGATATCCGTAGCTTCTTGGGGTTAGCTGGATATTATCAACGATTTGTGAGAAATTTATCATGCTTGTCCAAAACTCTTACCAAGCTAACTCAGAAGGGAGTAAAGTTTTCTTGGAGTGATGAATGCAAAGAAATCTTCAAGGAGTTAAAAAGGAGGCTTATCACTACGCCCGTTCTCACTTTACCCACAAGTGGAGAACTTTTTGTGGTATTCAGTGATGCTTCGAAGAAGGGTCTGGGATGTGTGTTGATGAAAAATGAAAAAGTCATTGCCTATGCTTCAAGGAAATTGAAAGTTCATGAACAAAACTATCCAACAAATGACCTCGAGCTGGATTTAGTGATCTTTGCATTGAAAACTTGGTGGCATTATCACTTTGGGGAGAAGTGTGAAATATATAAGGACCAAAAAAGCCTCAATTATATATTCACATAGAAAGAGTTGAATATGCTCCAATGACGATGTTTAGAACTGATCAAAGACTATGACTGCTCAATCCATTACCACCCTAGGAAATCGAACAAGGTGGCAGATTCTCTAAGTAGAAAGGACCCAACAATTCTATCATTGATGAGAATTGAAAAGGATCCAATCTTCTTAGATTTGATGAGGATGGAAATGGGAATCATAAAGAATGGAATATCATCAATCCTTTCACAAATGATTTCTCAACCATCAGTTTTGGAAAGGTTAAAGGATTCTTAAAAGGATTATGTGGGAATTCAGAAAAAATTAGAAGCTATCGGAAAAGGGAAATCCTCAGATTTTAATTTTAATGAAGAAGGAATTGTGAGATTTGGGAAAAGACTATGTGTTCCATCAAGTATAGAGCTAAAGAAGGAACTTTTGGATAATGTACATAGTTCAAATTTCTCTTTTCACCCAAGAATCACAAATATGTATCGAGATCTCCGAGAGAATTACTATTGGGATAATATGAAGAAGGAGATCACTGAATATAAATCAAAGTTCCTGGTGTGTCAGCAAGTGAAGGAAGAGAGGAAGAAATCTAAGGGGATGATGTAACTATTTCCCATACTTTAATGGAAATGGCAGAAAATCACCATGGACTTTGTCACCAGACATCCGAAGACATCCATAGGAAACAATGCAATCTGGGTTATTGTAGATCATCTTAGAAAGTCTGCACACTTCATTTCTATTTGGGAGGATTTATCATTGGATCAACTGGAAAAGATATATGTCAGGTAAGTGGTGAGGCTTTAGGGAGTACCACTATCTATTGTATCCGATTGAGATCCAAGATTCACCTTTAAGTTTTGGAAGAGTCTTCAAGATGTTCTGAATACTGAACTAAACTCCAGTACGACTTATCATCATCAAACTAATGGCTAATCCGAGAAAACTATCTAAACACTTGAGGAAATGTTGAGAGCATGTTCAATGGACTTTAAAGGAGGATGGGATCAACATATTCCTTTGTTTGAGTTCTCTTATAAAAACAATTTCCACTCGAGCATCCAAATGACACCATATGAAGCCCTTTATGGGAAAAGGTGTAGAACACCGACGTGTTGGGATGAGGTTGGTGAGCGTAAGCTTCTTGGACCAGAAATGGTTGAAGAAATAGTGGAGAAGGTGAAAAGCATTCAGCAACATATAAAGGTAGCCCATATTAAATAGAAGAGTTATGAAGATAACCGTTGACAAGACCTTGAGTTTAAAGTTGGATACATGGTTTTTCTACGCATATCTCTGTGGAAGAAGGTCATGAGGTTTGGAACGAAAGGGAATTTAAGTCCAAGGTACATCGACCCCTTTGATATTATTGATCGTATTGGGGTTGTGTCCTATCAACTAGCACTTCCACCTACCATGGCTAAAGTGCATGATGTCATTCATGTATCCCTCTTAAATAAGTACATACCAGACCCTTCACATGTACTCTCCTCAGAGGTGGTACAGTTAGAAGATGATCTTTCTTATGAGGGGAAACCAGTGAAGATCATAGACCGTAGAGAAAAAGCTCTATGAAATAAGAAAATGCACCTCATAAAGGTGTTGTAGAAAAACTAAAAGTTTGAAGAAGAAACATGTGAATTAGAGGAAGTGATGAAGCAGAGTTACCTGCATTTGTTTTAGTGTGGGAAAATGAAATTTTTAGGGCGTAATTTATTAAGGGGGGAAGATTGTAACGACCCAAAAATTCATTAATGAAAATCTCTCTTGATCTAATTAAATGTCTGTTTATGTAAAATGTTTATATAAAATGTCAAATTATTTGGTTTTATGTTAAGAATTGTGACCGTTTCTAATATAGTCGTTGAACAATGATCACATGATTAGTATAAATATAGGGCTTTAACGAATCCAATTTACTAAGACAAAGGAAGCGATGAAGTCATCCAATAGATATGCCCCATACGAAGCCCATTTTTCGGAGCTCAGAAAAAAGTTGGTGTCATTGGGCTTTGCTCTTGACCAAGCCCAAGACGAACTTCAATAGGTTAATCTCAAGTGGGACCGCCTACGAGAGAAGTGGAAGTTGATAGAGATTACCACCCAGACAATGTTATCCGAGTCACCACAAGAGTCAGTCACCATCGCACACCTTACCCTTCAGTCTTATGTGGGTGTTATAAGGTGTTATGTAACAAGACTGTAGCACTATGGTTATGTACATTATTTTTTTATATAATAATGAATATATTTTCATGTTATTTTTGTTACCTTGTAAATAGTTTTTAAAGCTCAAATAGTGTTTTTAGTTAATATTCAACTAAGAAATCTATTTTGATGAATTAATGGATTTTTGAATTAAATTATATTTTAGTAAAATATTATTATTATTAAATTAATTTCTATTAAATATAAATTATTGTATAATTTTATGAATGCAATCGTAATTTTTATTACGGTTTGAAATCCATTTTTGTCAAAACCTGTGAATTTTTGATAAATGTCGGTTTCTATTTTAAAAGTGAAAATTAACATATTTATAAAATTATTTAGATAAAATAAATATTATTTCTGGAATCAGGATTTCAAAATTATCCAAGGGTGAATTTTTCATAATTTTTTGAGAGTGTCAAATTTTTGGGTAAAAATTAAATACCGTTTAAATATATAATGTGTTTTATGACATCATATTGACCCAATAATGATGTAATAAAATACTATAAGACTTATTTTTGGCCAATATATGTTTTCACATTAAAATAATGTTATTTTGGGTTTTTTTACTTATTTGAAAAAGCATTAATGGACCGTTCAAGGCTTATTAAACATCTTGTCTTTTTAAATTGTTTTCCTTGGGAGTGTGACTCACCTCCACATAAGTTACCCCATTATTTTAAGAAGTTCGGAACTTTTCCTTATAAAATATTGTTTTCCACTCCCCTTTGGGAAAGAAATGGGAAAAAACCATGGGCTGGTTTGTGGTTTGAAATAGTTTAATGTGAGGTGTCCCAACCCTAAATAATAAAGAATTTCCTCACCTTTCCTATATAAACCCACCCAAGATCCCACTTTCTCCACACTCAAAGCCATTGGAGTTCGTCCAACCTCTTACCTACTCTCTCTAGAATCCTCCAAAGGTTCCCCAATCTCCCAAGAAGCCTCTATCAAGCCTCTCTTAAGCCTTTGGAATCACACTTCCAAGTAAGGGTTTTTTCTTCCTTTCTCGTCTTTGTCAAATTTTCTTAATGTTGTTATTCCTATTTAAATTCAATTATATATGTTGGGTTATGGTTTAAAACATCCCCCATACTTTCCTATTTATGATTCAATTATGGGATACCCCTTTATCTCTCATTAAATGCCTCCCATATACACCCGTTACTATGCCGAAATTCTAAAAGGAATTTCTCTCTCCTCTTTTAAATTCAAGAAATTATTTTGTATCATGACTCTAAATTCCATTAAAATTGTTGGGACATGTATATATATGACCCCATTATAGTCCATTTCATGTACATATGATGATATACCCATTTCTCTCTCATCAACCATTTTTATGAATGCTTACGTCACGCCGTTATGCTGCCGAAATTGCACCGATTTTCCAAGTCAAAGTCATTGTGTAGTGAATACCATGCCCATTTCTCTATCAAGGGTATTCGCCATTATGAACATTTACATATTGATTATAAAGTTTCATGTATGAATTCCACATTCCTTTATCGTGGAATAAATTATTATGTTGTATGAATCCATGTTATATGATCCATGTGAAACACTTATGCATGAAATGAAATGTTTAAGAAGGGTGCACCCTTATAGCACTCCAATGCATTGGGTAAAGTATAGTATCATGATATGTCATGTGCCATGGGTGTTGAATCATGATAATTCAAGTGCAATGAGTTTTTGATCATGCTTTATGTGTAATGATTATTTACTCATGCTCCATTTGCAATGATCCTTGGATCATGCTAATTATATGTTAAGTATTGTTGCCACATTTCCATGTAATGATTATCATGTTTTATCATGAATTTATGTTTATTCTTCTCTTATTATCTATTGATATGACTATTGTCTAAAATGTATTTTATTCCTAATGTTATTCCATGATTATTCCCTTACTGGGCTTTATATATCACCCTTTTCTTTTGCATGTCCTCAGGTTATCCCATGCAATGCTAAGTACGAGGGAATGTAGTGGCCATGTAAAGGAAGTTTTCAGTAAAGAAGTTGTATTTCATGTTTTAAGTTGTTATTTAATGATTCTAATCCCTAATGACACTGGACCTCTCGATCTTCCATATTTTATCAAGTGATGTTTATGAAATAAATCAAGTTTAATTTTGAAATAAAAAGCAGAGTTGTCATACTTTATATGGAGTTCCTCTTCTCACAATATTTTATGAATATGTCAATGGGATTGATGCATATGATTTTATATGTTTGGGTATGAATGTTCTTGATAGACTAACCTATAGCGATCCTCGATGTGATGTACCCGTACATTGGTTTTTATTTCTTATATTTGATTACTTGTTTTGATATATTTGATATGACTTGAAACTATTTTACCTAGATTATTTTAGAACTATAGAACAAGGGGGATGTTTTATAATTCTTTTATATAAAAAACTGTTTAACTGATTATTATTTCATGTTTTATTTAAAGTTGAACATGTTTTGATTGATATATAGAGACTTATGATAGAAAACATGGGTGATATCCTACTGATCATGTTTGTCTCACACCCTACACACCCCTTAAGTGGTGTGTAGACTTGGTTATGCCTTTTGACACAGGGAAAGATAGGGAACCACAGTGAGGTAATGAGGTTCTAGTCAACTGTTATGGCGTAGCTGGTGGGGATATATTGGGATATCATTTTCTTATCATATAGAGTAGTTATTTCTCATTTTTGATTTTTACCTTTCCTATTGGACTTGTAAAATGGAGTTTGTTTAGCTACATTTGAGTTATATCACTTCAGATATTTTCTTTCAGTTATGGAATATATATTTCCTATTTCTATTTTTATTTTTTCTTTTTTTATGTATATATATTTCAAGTCATCTATTCATGTTGGGAGAAATAATTCCCACATCTTGTTTTTGATTCCTAGGTTCTAGTCTCCATCCCATGTCGATTAAGAGGGCCCTTTAGGTATGTGGAATATCAGGCCAGGTCCTAGTTTGTGAGGATATCCCAAGTCAGTTCGTTACATCATTTCACTTGAAGAATTTTAGCACAGGTAGATCATTCCGAGGGAACATGTATAATAATAAAAAAATGATGTATCCATATGAGATCATAAAAATAATGAAAAGAAAATTTAACAGATAAAACATATAATATGTGAATATGATATAATATTTGGGATACTTGAAATGGAATAATCCGGAAAACATAGGATTTCATGGAAATTAAATGAATATTGAAACATGGCATAACTTGATAAATGATTTGGAAATGTTTCATAGCTTTATAAACATGAATATTTGGCACATCCATAATCTTAGGAAAATATGTGTGAGAAAACCCATTATGCAAAATCCTATTTAAACAAACTCATTACGTCCACAGCTAAAAATAAGACAAAAACCATTATTCCAATGCTAATATGAAAAACCAATAAGTCCATGACTAAATATATTATTAGATATAAGATTATACCAAGTAATTGTAGGGTGATATATGAACCCACTATTCATCATCAATACATATGTGTGCTATAGAAAAACAATCAACATCATTACTTAAATAAACCTTAGAAACATAATTGGTTTCTAAAACATATCACATAAAATAAAAATATGAAATCATAGGTTATAAAAATGTCATAATCCAAAAGGTTTAAAAATGTAATAAAATGTAAAAAAACTTCATGAGATATATATAATTTTAATATAATGATAAACAAATCATGAAAATATTTTTTTGAAAACATTTTGTATTCTTCATTGTAAAATACATAGTTACGAGTCCCTTTTCATAAAGTCCACTTTTTTAAGAGAAATGAAAAAAATACCTACATGAAATTGATTTTGGTTCAAAAATGGATTTTCCCAAAAAATAATGAAATAAAATCAATAAAAATAGAATTTATTAGAAAATTGATGTTTGATAATAAATTTCATAACTCAAATAAAGGATTTTGAGTCACCATGTCTCTCAGATTTACCCTTGATTTCAAAAAATGATTTAAACTATTATATCATAGAGATAAAAATATTAATTACTTATTTCATCACCTTATTCTTATATAATTATATTTATACAATTCATTAATAATAATTCTCTTCCTATATTATATTTTGGAAATATCTTTTCAACATTGGGTATTAATAATGTCAACTATTCTGAACCAGGTTCATAAAAGTGGGGTTAATATTCATTTTTATTATAAAGATTATGATTTAAAAACCATTAAATCTTCTAAAATTTATGTTTTATAAATACTTATAATGTTATAATTCCATTACATGGTAGTTTTAATTATGTTTTTTGAAAACTAAATTGATGAACAACTAGTTTCAGGATTTTTATGGATATCATTGGATTACATTGTAGTGATCATTAATTTTTTTATTAAAAAAAATAATATTAATAAAATTTATTACACATACATATCACATATAATTATAAAATATATACTAAAACTACATATTTTTTGAAATTATGGGGAATTGAAATACATTTATTCTTGGAGGTGGTAGTCCACACAATGCATGATTCACATTTTAATTTTTATTAATGAAAAAGGGGATGGTGATTAATGTTTGTAACATCATTATAATATCATACCAGTATAATAATAATACAAATTTTATAATTTTAGTAAGGTTAAAATAAATTATAGAAAGAAAAAAATAATACAGAAAAAGAAAGATAAGTTTAAGAATGTCTACCTAACTTCATGGATTATATCCATTGTGATGGGGATTAAACCTTTAAAGAGGTGGTATTTTGAGAACACCATAGACTTATTAAGGATTATAGGATTTCATATGATATTTTTGGATAGATTATTGGATAAAATTTAGTGTTTTTTAGTGAGGGAAAGTGAATATGGGACCACACCTCTTGTAATTTAAAATAAGGGGGATTTTTTAAATACTTAAAACTATTCAATAATGGGAGGTCAATATCAAGACAAGTTCCTAAAAAACTGATTAATAATAAATTTTATAGAAGATAAGGTTGATAAAAATATTCACCATATAAAAAAAAATATGTTTCAAAAAAATATGTCATTTACCTCTATGGTCACTCAGTTTTACCACTTTAGTTTTTAACATTATAACCAGTTTTTACCTAAGGTAGTTTATTCATTACTTGGAAAAATAAAATGATCTTTTTTTTGATAATTTAGGCATAATAATTATAAATATAGAATAAAATTCATCAAATAAAAATCATTTGTGTATGGAAAATTAATTTTGACATAAGCTCATAGAACAACAAAAAGCCATTTTTTGAAAAAGTTTATTTTTTTACAAAAAGATTTATGATTATGGTATAATTATAAATGTAATTGATTTAAATGAATTTAAAATATTTAATATTATTCATGGATTATTTATTTAACAATAAAAAATCATGTCATTAATTTCATGATGTTATAATTAATTAAACAAAATGGTTGAGAAACAGTTTTAAATAAAATACAATATAAATTATCAAAATATTGAGCATGGATTTATAATTTAAATATACTATTTTAAAATTATTTATTATAAATTATAATATATAATTATAAATTAATGAATGTTTAAAAAACATTTAATATATTCATATAATATAATAAATTCCTAAAATAAAAGATATTAATAAAATCTATATTTTTACTATTTACTTAGAAATAAATCACTTCCCAAAAATACCAAAAAATAACTAAAGATAATTATTTCATTTTAAATCCAAAAATTATGAAAATTATTTCAAGTTAACATATTAAAATTTATAAACATAATATTAAAATAAAATAATCGAATATCATGAAAAATAAATTTTATGAGAAATCTATTTTTTTCGTATAAACTATTCTTTTAAAATTAATGATATTATTAAATATATAAAAAATATATTGTAAATACCCCAACCACAATATCCTAGAGCCAATTCCAAACTTTTTTACATTGGAAATATGAACAATTATTCACATCCTAAAGGACCGAGTAGTTTAGTAGCTTTATAAAACCAGATACAAAAATAATTTTTACATTATAAATTAAAAGGAAAAAAAACATAAACTCCATTAGGAACGTCTAGAAAATCCTATATTATAACTAAAAGTCATTCATAATACACATCATCTCATCCTGGGGAAAAACATAAGAAATGGGTGAGATCAAAATCATAGTAAGATTAAATAATACATCTTAAGCTATCATAAATAAACCTAAACAAGAAGTCATGGTGAATAACTGAAAACACATTCCATTAAAACATAATATTGATCATAATATGGAAGGAATGAAAGATGAATTAATAATTCTTAATAAATATTTATATGAGAATGAATCTTAACCATGGATATTCTACTAGTCTAATAATCACATGGATTATCAATTACTAATATCATAAAAATGGAAAGCATAATATTAGACATCTAAAACATATCATCAAGGTCATGTCCAATACATCTAAAAATTAATGGTTAAGGCCCTGAATAAAAATATATCTGAAAATGGGAAAGGCCTCGACTAAGTCCATATCTGTTTTGTCTCATATGACCTACCGATGCAGCGAGGGTCTTTATTAGGCCCTAAACATAACTTATTAGGTTCAAAAAATTCCTCATACGAATGGAGTGAAACATAAACAACATATAAATATGAAATGTAAATAACTTTCCCCGATCAGTAAACATAATCGCTAACCATTCTGAGTAACATGACGAATGGTATCAATATAGAACATCCACAGATGAAATGATCATAAAAAATTTCATAAAATATTGTATATGGTAAAAAATATCAATTCCAATTAATCTTAATATTCAATAGAGGTTTATTGAAATAATTGTAAATACTCTAATAAAATCATCGAGGAATTCTTGAGAGAAATACCCTTATCACTTTGAAAACAAGAGTTTTTTTGAAAAAATCATTAGTATTTTTCATAAAATCATATTGAAAACATTTATATCCCAGAAAAGAAAAGTTAAGTAAAATAAAATTATGTTTGAGGAATAAATAGTGTCCAACTAAAGTGAAAACATGAAAAAATGTGTTTAAGAAACTTTAGAAATGGGCTACTTTAGTCTAATTTAAGGGAAAATATAAAAAAATTATTTAATGAGGAAAATAACTAATGGTTAGTATAAAAATATAAATGTACTAATATAAATTTTAGTGAATAATTAGTTACTTTTAAAAAAATAATGGTTTCTTAAATTATATTATAGAGTATGATTAAAATGTGTATGAAATTGGGATGTTCACTTTAATCGGGTTTCCTTTTCGGGAGGAATTGATAATGGATCCTTATAAAACATGTACTTACCAACAAAATAGTGATTAAATGATATGGATACATGAGTTTGTGAAATATAAATAGAATTTATAATAATTATATAAAAATTAAGAAGAATTACATTGGGGTAAAGAGAGAGAAAACATAACTCAAACAAATAATGGAAGTTCGGAACGAATCCCTTACCTTAAGTACAAAAGTGTTCTCCACATGGCCCTAATTTCCTAGATAATGAAATTAGATTCATTAATAATCTAATTAAAAAACTAATACATGTCTATTTTATTTAGTATAATTTTATTAAGTTTATTTATATCCATTTTTATGAGTTATAATATTCATTTTTGTCGTTTGAGAGTGTTCATTTCCTTGGTTTCCATGATTGGTTTACATGTATACATGTATGGAAGTTCATTTAAAATGGGATTAATTACCCATAATAGAAATTATATTTTATTAATAAATTAAAAAATAATAAATGTTATTATATATCATTTTTCATATATGATTATGATTCATTGTATGAAATGTTAATGATGAACATTAGTTTGTTTTGGTGAATTTCTGATTATCACGGTCTAGTTTTGTTTTCTTAATTAATATTATGCATATATACTACTTATAGAATATTATATGACTTATAAAATTTATAATAAAATATTATTTAACCAAAAGTATGATTTTATTTATAGCCTTGATTATGGTAATGGAAAATGAAAATGCATTATCCATGATGGTGGTAAATCGGCACATCACAGACAATATTTTCTGTTTTAGAATAAAAGGGAGAGAATAAGAGGATTGATGATGTATTTATCTATTATCACAATAAAATTATATTATATATAATATTATGGAGTTAATATGGATGTTTGGATATAAGAGGTGAGTGACGAATAAAAAAAGAAATGAAAGTAAAAAGTAAATAAAGGGAAACAAAACAGAATTTTACCTCTTGAATTTCTTCTCCTTGAGAACCTCCTTAAGAAACTATGAAATAGTCTTTTGGTGAGACTATTAAGACCAGAATGTGGGGTAGAGGTTTTAGATAGGAAATGGGAAGAAATTAGACAAGATTCCATGCTTAATAGGTAGTGAGGGGTGGTATTTATAGTGGAGGAGAGAAGTGTTTTATCATTATTTTATTCATTAGTTTATTATTTTTCCTCAAAACTATTAATTTTTTGTGAATTATCACTAAATATATTAAAATAATGAGAGATGGTTTGATATTATGGGCTCACATTACCTATACATCCTCTATTACTCAATAATTTATGTATTTAGTTAATACTCTAAATTACTGTATTTTAATATTGACCAAACTATTTTAGAAAAATTCCAAAAATTCAACCTAATAATTTTTTGATTTGTAGAGTTAAAAAAATCCATTTTATGAAAATAAGATTCTATATATGGTATTTTTTTTAAAAAATCATCATTTATTCAAAAAACACCAATTCTAAAATTATAACTAGTTTTATAACACTTTTAAAAATTAATTAACATCTTATAAAATTATCTTATAATCATAATACAAAAAATATTAATTTATGAATATATTTCATGTAAGTATATTATATTTTAAATAATTATAATAATTATAAAATTATAAATAAAAATTTATGTTTTAGAAAAATATCAACACTTAGTTAGTTATTTTAAAAACATTTATTTCTTTATTCCATGATATAAATATACCATATTTTAATTTATAAGCTTCTTAAATTTTATTTATAATTTCATAGATAAAGTTACTATTCTATCAGTAATATTACTATTTATAATGGTAACATTACTATTCCTAATTCAATTTATAATAGTAAATTATGGGATTGAACTCTATATTACGTCAAACATAAACTATCAAAGATGCTAAATTTTAAAATTGGAATCGCATAAGGTTGTGTGGTGTTACATTATCCCCTCCTACAAAAAATTTATCCTCAATAATTCTAAAATGTTGTAACGCCCCGACCCTAGTTACTCAGAGTCGGAGCATTATTGAATAACATTGGCATGATCACAAAGGATCAAGCCTCGATAGACCAATTGGTTTAGTAGTCTTGGAAACACTAGATACATTCATAAGTATTACATTACGTCATAAAGTGAAAAACTACAACAACATAGTCTCCATATTCCACACTCATATCCCATCAGACTATCCCTTCCGGTTAGTCATAAAACACTTCTTCACATCCTGGGAAAAATAAAACATTGAAAGGGGTGAGCTCAGATGCTCAGTAAGGATAACAATATAGGGGAAACTTTCACAAATAAACATAAACATTTAAGGTAATGTATAACTAAAACAAAATCCTTTTAAATTTTAAATTCAGCATAATATGGAAATGATAAAATGAAATAATACCATTTACTTATTCACATTGATATTATACTAGTAGAATAATCACATGAAATATCAATAACCACTTTTATAATGATGGATTACATAATTCATGACTATCATAACCACATAGTCAAGGCCTTGTGCTAGGACATTAGTTTGTATCATGAGACCTACCGATGCATCGAGAAGCTATAGCGGGCTCCACCCATCACTTATTAAGTCCAATGCATTCCTTATATAAAAAAGTTTAAACATAACACAAAAATTAGTATTAAAACTAGCATAAAAAATGTCAATACTTTATCCATAAACCACGAATGGTATAAAAATAACACATCCACAGTTAAACATATCACACAACCTTCAATACAATATGGAAGTTTTGTATCATAATAAATCAACATCAAATAAGCTTAAAATCCATCAAAGGATGTTGACATAGATGAAATCATAATAATTTGAGAGAAATATATCTTTTTTGAAATCATTTATAAGTCACACATTTATTGAAGAAGTAATTTAAAAGAGATTTTTGAATCAAAGTGTCCCATACCACTTTGAAACTTTTGAAAAATGGGGGTTCAAAACCCATTGGGCGCAGATTACTGTAGCAGTACTGTAGCAGCGGCGGGCACTGTAGATTAGCAGGTACTATAGCGGTGGCAGGGCACTGTAGCAGCGGCAGTACTGTGCAGGTACTGTAGCAGGCAGTTTTCAATTCATAGAATGGCAATTGTTCCAGAAAGTTGGGCCTACAGGATATGTAATGGGCTACAAGCCCACTGGTCCTTCGAGCTATGTAATGGGTCTCCCTCTACCCAGTTAAAAAGTGGTATTTTATTTTCTTTAATAATAAAATAAGGCTTCGGCCCTAACCTTTAAAAAAGAAATCCGGAAAATCATTTTGAAAACATTGACACTAATTAATACTATTTAGAAAGATAAATCTTTAAAACATTTAAAATTTTGATCTTAATAAAGACTACCTTTCCCAAATTATTAAAACATTCATTTTGAAATCATTTAAAAGTCACATAATTATAAAATAAAAAATTTAATTTCAAAATATTCTTATAAGCTTGTAAGGGAAGCTTCGACGATTTTATAATGGCAGAAAATATCCACACCTGCCGTATAAGTTAAAAAAAAGACATTCTTACCTTAATTCTGTCTAAAAGGTTAAAAAGGACCTTGTTTGGAAAATGATGGAAAGATTCCTTTATAAACTTCTTATAAAAAGTCAAACAAGGGTATAAATGATTTTAACCCATATTCTGTAGAATAGTACGGATGTTTTGAAATACATTTTTAAGAAACATGGATGTGGATGATAAAGTGGTCCCAGTAGATAATTACGTATAAGAAACCTCGGATAATGAAGATATTGTGAAATAAACCCTTATGTAACACCCCGGGTAAATAAAGAATATGAGATTTTCATATTTATCCATATTTTTGAATAAAATATTAATATTACTTTAAAGGGAATGCTGTGCTCGAGGGCGTACCCAATACGCAACAATGAGTTTCTTTGAAATCTTACGTTGCACTCTAATAATAAAATAATATTATTTTAAAAGGTAGTTAACGCCTAGCCGTTGTAATGGCGGGAATGAATGGAACTAACTACAAAATGATTATATATGTTTGTCAAATATTTTTACTTTTATCCAATAAATGTTGGAGGCTTAAAATGCAAATGAATCCAATTTTAAGCATAAATCTTCTAATATTCTTTAAAAGGTCGATTAACCGCCTTTTGATGGAGAAAACTTTTTAGATATACTTTTGACAACTTTATATGTTGTATTTGACAAAATAAAATCCTTCTTTAGAATCTGGACATCAAAATTTACTTTGTGTAAAATTTCGTTATTTTTCTGATAAAGATCATTTTTATTGAAAATGTTGCATTTTTAATTCAAAACCTCCTTTTAATATGATTTATTTATATGGATAGATTATATTTTTAATTTATATTAAATTGCATTTAGAATATATTTTTACCATTTAATCTGATGGTGGTTATTTGAATTAATTTCACTTCGAAATTGGACTTAAACTAGTGTCAATCTTTTAATAGATATTGTTTCTTAAAAACACGCTATTTGTTTTGACAACGATAATTAACTATTAAATTAATTAATGAAACATAAATGTTTTTAATTTTTTAAAATAGAAATCATTTTTGAATTCTGAATGTCAAATATATCTTATGGTGAATTTTTGGTATTTTTTTGAAAAACATCAATTTTTGGTGAATAGTGAAACCACTAAGTGGTAGTTTAAAAACTGATTTTTCATTTAAATGAAACTTTACCACTTCTGTGATTTGAATTTCAAAAATAAGACATACATGGTTGTAATTATGATGTAAAATGTGGTTCAATGGGATTAAAATAATTTTTTTGGTGAAAAGTAACTTTTAAGTTTTTAATCGCGATTAGAGGTAATTAGTGTAATTTAAGGTAAAAATAAAGTTTTAATAATATTAAATGACCTATAAACATGTCCTACACTCATTTTATGTGTCATGGAAGACCAATAAAATCCATGGGTAAACTTGGGGACCCCATGGAGCCACTTTGGTTGGAAAATGGCATAAATAACTTTTTATTTAAAGTTAAAATAAAAATGTCACAAGCATGAGTTGTTTTACTAAAAAAAATTTTAAATGGGGTTATACAAGTCATATATTTGAATATAAATATTCATTAGAAAGATAAAACGATTTCCTACATCATGAGAGTTTTTTTATAATTTTTAGACATTAAATAAATTAAATTATTTATGACATCATGATGATGTAGCGATTACCTCATTAATAAAAGATTTAAATAAAATGAAAAGATAATGTTAAAAATATGACATAAACTTGTCAAAGTCCTATTGTATGAGTATATTTCGAACCCTTACCACCGTATCCTTGAAATACATCAATGTGGGACCTTTAAAATCCGAAACTCATTTGAAAATAAAGTAACATTTTGTAACTTTCCCAGAGTGCCCCTCCTCTCCTCTTATAAAAGGCCCCCACCTATACCACCTTAACCACACCTCTCAAGCCTTTGGATCGGCCTACCCCTGCTCATTGTATCTCTCCACATCCCTCTATTACTCATAGAAGCCCCAATTTGGGAATAAGTCTTCCCAAGGAAGCCTTTGAGCTCAAATCAAAGAGAGATACCCGATTTTAAGGTATTGTCTTCATTTGTGTTCTTTTGTTTTATTTTGCTTCTCCAACCCCCTAAACTATTTTTATTCTTTTATTTTGTAACAAAAACAGTATCTTAAATATACTAGGATGTTTTTATAAGATGTATTTGAGCTACAATTACACACACCTTCATCTAATGGTTAATGAGCATACTGTTTCCGTGGATGGTGAATTTCTGCCTCACGAAATGATGATTGTTCATTATTCTTATAACACCTTAAAAGGTTGCCATTAATATGACACTATATTTATATATGATATATAATATGTTTATTTTTTACTTAATATTATGTATTTTTCATTTATGGCATACCTTTATGGTTTCCATGATGGGTAAATGTGATATCTCCATTTTAGGAAGTGCGGACTACCGCCCCCTCAAAGTGATTTGATTCATTAACACCATATGTGGTACGCATAAAGGATAAATTTAATGATATTATATATGATACCATAATGGAATTATAATACTATTAGGTATCATAATGTTTTAATTCTATTAAATAAGAAATAGAAATGGAAGTAGCGTTCATGCATACGTACGGCTTACCGTCTCCATGAACGGTGCATTTCATTTCTTACCTCTACATGTTATGTAATATTATAAATGAATGTATATAATGAATATATATGATATATATGATATCTACATAATTAATATAATTCTGGATATAATATATATTTTACCACAGGAACAAATTTTAATTATAAAGAGTTTATTTTTGACTCAAGTAACAATGATCTACAAAATGACCATTATTAACTTAAAAAAATTACATAGTGTTCATAGCATTGTATTAAGAGATATAAAAAGAATAATGAATTTGGAAAATGTTATTAAGCAAGTATAAATTAACTCAAGTTTATTATTCAGGAGGTTAAAGAATGGTCGAGTCAAGTCGGACCCGAGGTAAGGGATCCTACCCCTCTCTTTCTTTTTAAGTACACTCTTTTATGTCATTCCTTTTAAGATCATATTTCTTATGATTGGGATGTTATTTTATATTACTCATACTGTAATTTTTATTTTCATATGATGAGAGACCCTATTTTCTCTCATCAATCCTTTTTGGAAGTTTTAATTGGCGCCGTTAGGCTGCCGGAATTTCGTAAGGGGCTTTTTATCTCACTTTGTGTTTTCGTGAGATTCATGCTACATTTACCAATATTTACTTTTGAGTGGTGTATGTACTGTCCATTATTATACTCTTTGTGTAACATAATTTCATTTATAAGTATTTACATCAAAGTTTTATATTCCTTCTTTCATGAGGTGTACGTTTCGAAAGTTACCCAAATCAGTAAGGGAACCTTTCAACCTCCTCTTTTTAAAAGACTTCTTTTGTTATGTCTTTTAATTTTCATCTTATTATGTGAGGATATGTTCTTATATATCCTTATTTCCATAAATTTTATGTCCAAGTGATGAGATACCCTTTATCTCTCTCATCAACTCTTTTTCTAAAATTTTATGTGACGCCGTTAGGCTGTCAAGGGAACTTCTTAACCCAATTTTGATTTCTTTGGGTTAAACATGTAGTTATTGAATATGTCATCCTTTGAATATGTGTGAATGAACTTTGATTATTTTACACTTAATATCCACGTATATTGGGTGTATTTATATTTTTCACACATAATTATGAGATTGATTTATCCTTAATTTAAGGATACCTTCTTTATAATGGATTTCATCTCATTTTACATTTCTATTGAGACTTAATTGTTGTTATGAACCAGTTCACTCTTATATGGTGTATATACTGTCCTTTGGAATATTATATCATGAATCCCGTTATTCTCATGATATTATAAAGTTTTGATTAAATGTTATCCCTCAATTATTGTATTCAAGTGTCTCTCATTTTGTTAAAAACCATTTAACTAAAATATCATTTTAAATGTTTTAATGATTTATTATTATAAATATTTCTCATTAATATCCATGTTTTTCAAAATGGTTTTAAAGATTTATTTTTATGGATATTAATGGTTTAAAATGTTAAAAGAATCAATGTGGTATGAGACACTTTGATTTAAAAATATCTTTATTAAATGTTTTAAATTGTTTTGAAAATGGTTTTTAGAATGGATTCATTATTTCAATATCTTTAAATGTTATATTGTTATTGCAATGTGAGAATATTATCTTTCCTTCATTCTTAAGTTATGTGCTATGATTATGTTATGGTTCTTGGGAATTGTTATGAAGACAGGTGGTTCCGTGATAAACTAAGGGCGGGTGAGACCGATATATCTCTCCAATGCATTGGGTAACACGAAGGAGTTAAATGTTAAGGTTTCTCCGAAGGGATTTAGGGAATATACTGTGATGGGTATTCCCAACGTAACCAAGAGGGTTACTCCCTACATAAAAATGTTATGAATGCCTCAAGTTACCTTTATGTCTTATGATATTTATGGTTTATTCATGATTTTATGAGGTATGTTAAAGTTCTTGTGTTTTATGGGTAAAGTATGATTTCATTATTATGTATATATGTACTCATGTTTCCTTTCCATACTTTTTATAACCCTTACTGAGCTTTTTATGCTCATCCCAAGTTTTTGAAATGTTTTCACAGGTCAAGGGATTGGTACATGATATGATGATAGTGTCAAGGAAGTGTCAAGAAAGAATCCATGTTTTATTTTAAATATGTTTCTATTGATGGTAAAATGAATACTATCTTTTATGCAACCACTTTATTTAAATGTAGAATGTAATGCAAGTTTTATGATCTAATTATCTAAAACTCTAAACCTGGAAAGATCCTCAATTTGTAATCTTGTAATAACTCAATATTAAGTATGGTTTAAGGGTGGGGCCTTATAGTTGTTATCAGAGGTCGATTTAGATAACTTTAGAGGTTAGAGTGTTGTTTAAGAAAAAGTAACAAGTTGTGTATAATCACAATGGTTAGTATATTATATGGAGTCATCGTTTTTTTAAAGTTAGAATGAGTTTGAGATAACTTGGATAATTATATCTTGGTGTTTATCTTCCTTTTTTTATTCGATGATTTTACTAATATACTCACACTGAACTTTTTGTTTTTAGTAAATGGACAGATCTAGCAGGCACCAAAGTAATAGTGGATTTGATGAAAACTGTGACAGTTTTATGAAAGAACAACTGAATGATATAGGAGCTGTAATGAGAAATCTTGTGGCTATCCTCAACCAACTATATAGAGTCATGATTGACCACCTGGACCTTAGTGATTTTTATAAGGCATCGTATATGCAAGAAACAAATCCCTATGGAAGTTCAGGTAATAATCCTAAAGGTAAGTATGTTCAAAAACCTATGTGTCAAATATGTGGAAAGAAACACATAGGAAAATGTTTCAAAGGGACAGAAAGATGCTATAGATATGGAAATGAAGGTCATAAAGCAAGAACCTGCCATGTAAAAAGGAAGAATATAGTTGACTCTAGGAAAGGGAAAGAAGTTCTTTCTGAAGGATCAATTGAATGTTTTAAATGTGGTGTGCATGGTCATTATGAAAAAAAATGTCCTACGAAAGAAGTTTCAGGAATGGGGTCACCAAGATCGTACAAATATTCATTTACCAATACCTAATTCCATTCTGATTGAGGCTGAATAAACTGACAATGAAGAATGAAAGGTATGAATTATTTCTGAACATATGTTTTCCTATTATTGGAATCTTAGGATATGATTCATGATTTTTTTAGGAAAGAAGTATTTCAGAATAAGTTGAAAAGGAATGGCTAATGGATCATGAAGAATGTTGAATGAGTAAGAAGTCATCATATAAGGGATTCAAGAGTTATGGTAGATTTTAGGATGGTGAAATTATTAGATGTATTAAGTCTCTTTTGATGATGGCGTTACATTAGAAGACTTTTTATAGTAACCTTGATTTTTGATATATGAAAATTTTATTCAAGGAATAATTATCATTTCTTTTTTGGATGTAGTTATAAAGAACCATTTTGGTTTATATGATCCTTGAATTTGAGGCAATTACTGGTTAATACATTTTGGGTTTCAATCTTAGTTTGTTTTACTTTGTAGAATTTTATGGATAGATGTTTATTGAATGGTATTTGTTGAACATTGGGATATGTTTGAAAATTTTTGGAGATTAAGAATAGATTTTTTTTATATAAAGGATTATCCTTTTTGGGTATTATCTGATCTCATACTAGCCTTTTTGGTTTTAGTTTTGGTTAAGGTCAAAAGACATGGGAAGTATATAGTTCTCTTTTGTGGATTAGGTGATTCACTAGAAGGTGATTATAGCTCTATTAATGTGAAAAAGTCATCCTAAATACTCGTCTTTTGGAGAAAATATGAGTTCATGTAAGAAATCTAGTAAAAGTTGAAAGTCAAAATGACAATTAAGTATGCTTCCTAAAGTTTTAGTTAAGCTCATAAATAAATTCCTCAATGAAAAGTAACGTGAAACAAAAATGTTGTCTGTTAATTTTTCCTACTGGGGAATCAAATACCGTTTATCACATCACAAGTTTGTGATTTTCTTATTGTTAACTTTCTCCTAGACATGATTACTATCACTCTCCATCAGAACATGACCCTTTGTTTTTTCCTCCATATCCATATTTTCATACTTGGAATCCTAGTATAGGTTAACTCGGGTGGCATTTGTACTTCTCTCCCATTCTTTTAAAGTGATAGTTTTACTGACTCTTGTTCCGATGTGGGATTTTCAATGAAGCTTCCAAGACCAATTTTAAAATTGCGAGGACGCAATTCCCAAAAGGGGGATGGATGTAACACCCCAGGTAAATAAAGAATATAAAATTTTCATATTTATCCATATTTTTGAAAAAAATATTAATATTACTTTAAAGGGAATGCTATGCTTGAGCGCGTACCTAATACGCAACATCGAGTTTCTTTGAAATCATACGTTGCACTCTAATAATAAAATAATATTATTTTAAAAGGTAGTTCACACATAGACGTTGTAATGGCGGTAATGAGTGGAACTAACTACAAAATGATTATATATGTTTGTCAAATATTTTTACTTTTATCCAATAAATGTTGGAGGCTTAAAATGCAAATGAATCCAATTTTAAGCATAAATCTTTTAATATTCTTTAAAAGGTCTATTAAATTCCTTTTGATGGAGAAACCTTTTTAAATATACTTTTGACAATTTTATATGTTGTATTTGACAAAATAAAATCCTTCTTTAGAATCTGGACATCAAAATTTACTTTGTGTAAAATTTCGTTATTTTTCCGATAAAGATCATTTTTATTGAAAATGATGCATTTTAATTCAAAACCTCCTTTTAATCTGATTTATTTATATTGATAGATTATATTTTAATCTGATGGTGGTCATTGGAATTAATTTCACTTCGAAATTGGACTTAAACTAGTGTCAATCTTTTAATAGATATTGTTTCTTAAAAACACGCTATTTGTTTTGACAGCAGGAATTAATTATTAAATTAATTAATGCAACATATATGTTTTGAATTTTGTAAAATAGACATCATTTTTTAATTCGAAATGTCAAATATAGCTTAAGGTGAATTTTTGGTATTTTTCTGAAAAACTTCAATTTTTGATGAATAGTGAAACCACTAAGTGGTAGTTTAAAAACTGATTTTTTGTTTAAATAAAATTTTACAACTTCTGTGATTTGAATTTAAAAAATCCAACATAAATGGTTGTCATTAGGATGTAAAATTTGGTTCAATGGGATTAAAATAATTTTTTGTTGAATAGTAAATTTTAAGTTTTTAATCATGATTAGAGTTAATTAATGTAATTTAAGGTAAAAATAATGTTTTAATAATATGAAATGACCTAGAAACATGTCCTAACCTCATTGGATGTGTGAAGGCCGACCAAGACAATCAATGGGTCAACTTGAGGACCCCATGGAGCCACTTTGGTTGGAAAATGACATAAATAACTTTTTATTTAAAGTTAAAATAAAAATGTCACAAGCATGAGTTATTTTACTAAAAAAAAATTTAAATGGGGTTATACAAGTAATATTTATAAAAAGATTTCCTACATCATGATATTTCTTTTATAATTTTTAGACATTAAATAAATTAAAATATTTATGACATCATGATGATGCAACGATTACCTCATTAATAAAGGATTTAAATATAATGAAAAGATAATGTTAAAACTATAACATACACTTGTCAAAGACCTATTGTATGAGTATATTTCTAACCCTTACCACCTTATCCTCGAAAAAAATCAATGTGGGACCTTTAAAATCCAAAACTCATTTGAAAATAAAGTAACATTTTGTAACTTTCCAAGAGTGCCCCTCCTCTCCTCTTATAAAAGGCCCCCACCTCTACCACCTTACCCACACCTCTCAAGCCTTTGGCTCGGCCAAACCCTACTCATTTTGTCTCTCCACATCTCTCTATTACTCCTAGAAGCCTCACTTTGGGAATAAGTCTTCCCAAGTAAGCCTTTTATCTCAAATCAAAGAGAGATACCCGATTTTAAGGTAATGTCTTCACTTGTGTTCTTTTGTTTTATTTTGCTTCTCCAACCCCCTAAACTATTTTTAGTCTTTTCTTTTGTAAAAAAAACAGTATATTCAATATATTAGGATGTTTTTATAAGAAGTATTCGAGCTACACTTACACACACTCTCATCCAATGGTTAAAGAGCATACTGTTTCCGTGGATGGTGAATTTCTGCCTCACAAAACGATGATTGTTCAATATTCTTCTAACACCTTCAATGGTGGCCATTAATATAACAATATATTTATATATGATATATAATATTTTTATGTTTTACTTAAGCTTATGTATTTTTCATTTATTTCATACCTTTATGGTTTCCATTATGGGTAAATGCGATATCTTCATTTTCGGAAGTGCGGACTACCGCACCCTCAAAGTGATTTGATTCGTTAACACTATATGTGGTGCGTATAAAGGATAAATTTAATTATATTATATATGATACCATAATGGAATTATAATACTATTATGTATAATTATGTTTTAATTCCATTAAATAAGAAATATAAATGGAAGTAGTGTTCATGTGTACGCATGGCTTACCGTCTCAATGAACGGTGCATTTCATTTGTTACCTCTAAGTGTTATGTAATATTATAAATGCATGTATATAATGGATATATATGATATATATGATATATACATAATTAATATAATTCTGGATATAATATATATTTTACCACATGAACAACTTGTAATTATGAAGAGTTTATTTTTGGCTCAAGTAGCAATGATCTACAAAATGACCATTATTAACTTTAAAAAAATTACATAGTGTTCATAGCATGGTAGTAAGAGATATAAAAGGAATAATGAACTTGTAAAAGGTTCTTAATCAAGTATAAATTAACTCAAGTTTATTATTCAGGAGGTTAAATAACGATCGAGTCAAGTCGGACCCAAGGTAAGGGATCCTACCCCTCTCTTTCTTTTTAAGTACACTCTTTTACGTCATTCATTTTAAGATCATCTTTATTATGATTGGGATGTTCTTTTATATTAATCTTAGTGTACTTTTTTATGTTCATATGATGAGAGACCCTATTTTCTCTCATCAATCCTTTTTGGATGTTTTAATTGGCGCCGTTAGGCTGCCAGAATTTCGTAAGGGGCTTTTTATCTCACTTTGTGTTTTCGTGAGATTCATGCTACATTTGCCAATATTTCCTTTTGAGTGGTGTATGTACTGTCAATTATTCTACTATTTGTGTAACATACTTTTGTTTATGAGTATTTACATCAATTTTGTATAGTACTTCTTTCATGGGGTGTACGTTTCGAAAGTTACCCAAATCAGTAAGGGAACCTTTCACCCTCCTCTTTTTAAAAGACTTCTTTTGTTATGTCTTTTAATATTCATCTTATTATGTGAGGATATGTTATTATATATCCTTATTGCCGTAAATTTTATGTCCATGTGATGAGATACTCTTTATCTCTCTCATCAACTCTTTTTCTAAAATTTTATGTGACGCCGTTAGGCTGGCAGGGGAACTTCTTAACCCAATTTCGATTTCTTTGGGTTCAACATGTAGTTATTGAATATGTCATCCTTTGAATATGTGTGAATGACCCTTGATTATTTTACACTTAATATCCACGTATATTGGGTGTATGTATATTTGTCAAAAATAATTATGAGATTGATTTATCCTTAATTTAAGAATACCTTCTTTATAATGGATTTCATCTCATTTTACATTTCTATTGAGACTTCATTGTTGTTATGCACCAGTTCACTCTTATATGGTGTATATACTGTACTTTAGAATATTATATCATGAATTACTTTATTCTCATGATATTATAAAGTTTTTATAAAATGTTATCCCTCAATTATTGTATTCAAGTGTCTCTCATTTTGTTAAAAACCCTTTAACTACAATATCGTTTTAAATGTTTTAATGATTTATTCATATAAATATTTCTGATTAATATCCTTGTTTTTCAAAATGGTTTTAATGATTTATTTATATGGATATTAATGGTTTAAAATGTTAAAAGCTTCAATGTGGGATGAGACACTTTGATTTAAAAATCTCTTTATTAAATGTTTTAAATGGTTTTGAAAATTGTTTTTAGAATGGATTCATTATTTCAATATCTTAAAATGTTATATTGTTATTAAAATGTGGGAGTATTATCTTTCTTTTATGCTTAAGTTATGTGCTATGATTATGTTATGGTTCTTGGTAATTGTTATG
Source organism: Viscum album (assembly GCA_963277665.1). Taxonomy (NCBI): domain Eukaryota; kingdom Viridiplantae; phylum Streptophyta; class Magnoliopsida; order Santalales; family Viscaceae; genus Viscum; species Viscum album. The sequence goes on from OY728156.1 coordinate 346,495,962, forward strand.
AAGACGGGTGGTTCCGTGATAAACTAAAGGCAGGTGAGCCCGATATAGCTCTCCAATGCATTGGGTAACACGAAGGAGTTAAAAGTTAAGGTTTCTCCAAAGAGATTTAGGGAATATACTGTGATGGGTATTCCAAACGTTACCAAGAGGGTTACTCCCTACGTAAGAATGTTATGAATACCCCAAGTTACCTTTATGTCTTATGATTTCTAAGTTTTATTCATGATTTTATGAGGTATGTTAAAGTGCTTATGTTTTATGGGTAAAGTATGATTTCATTCTTATGTATATATGTACTCATGTTTCCTTTCCATAATTTTTATAACCCTTACTAAGCTTTTTATGCTCATCCCAATTTTTTGAAATGTTTTCATAGGTCAAGGGATTGGTACATGATATGATGATAGTGTCAAGGAAGTGTCAAGAAAGAATCCATGTTTTATTTTAAATATGTTCCCATTGATGGAAATATAGATACTATATTTTATGTAAACACTTTGTTTAAATATGTAATGTAATGCAAGTTTTATGATCTAATTCTCTAAAACTCTAAACCTGAAAAGATCCTCAATGTGTAATCTTGTAATAACTCAAGATTAAGTAAGGTTTAAGTCTGGGGCCTTATACCTTACCTTGTACTTTTCCTTGGTTGAGGGTAGTTTAACCTCCTGTATAATATTTAAATCATTGTTATTAAATTATATTAGAATAATATAAATAAATATGGTATCATATATGATCTTTTAATATTGCTTTGTTAATAATATTTTAGTATTATAGTCGTTTCGGGTGTTCACTTACTCATTTTATTTTATATGTTTTGTTACATAAGCCATGTTTTTTATCCATAGGTTGTATCTTATTCATATCCAAAATGATATCAAGTCCTTAAACATTATTCTTAATTATCAAATGAAAGTTATTCTTGAATGGATACGATGGGGAATGAATCTCATCGCGTTTGTGTAGATAGTAGTCCATACGTACGCACGAGCAACAATATCATTATTTTGATATTAAAATAATATATAATTGGGTGGTGTATCATATATACAGAATAATTATAATGTTATATTTATTATTTAATTAAATTACACATAATTATCATACCCATCTAAATAATAATGTTTTGAATAACAATTACACCACGACGTGGAGACGGTAAGCCGTACGTACGCACGTATGATGACATGTCATTCAAAGGATGGATAGAATACTGAATATGGTTGTACCATAATTATAATAACATCACAGTATATAGAATATACTGGAGTTATTATTTTATAATGAAAATATCAAAGAAAGAAGAAGTGGAAAAAGAAAGGAACTTGAAAGAGGGTGGTGAAAACATTACCTCTTCTTCAGGTTATTCCTTTTGATTTGATCAAATGGGATCCTTAGGTTGGCTTTCCAATCAAACTAAGGCCTCTAGGTTGAAGTGAGGGAAGTTGAGAGAATATTTGGGTAGGTTTTGGCCGAGCCAAATGGCATTGAAGGTGTGAATTAGAGAGAATGGGGAGTTCCCTTTTATAAGAGAGGTGAGGGTCACCTTAGAAAAAACTTAAAATATTATTTTATAATTAATTCATATTCAGTTTAAAATGACTCCAAATTTATTTATTACTAGTATAAGGTGGGTATGGGTCTAAATAAATTCAAAAAATAGGTTTTATAAAGGTTTGAGTCACTTTATTAACCTTATCTTTTAGTTTTAACTCTTAGTTAATTAGTTTGACATTTACCATGTCTCTTTGTATTTTTATATTATATGGTTAATAAAATTACTATAAACTTCCAATAGACCCCGAAGTGGTCCATTAATGATACAAATATAATGACACAAGTACTTTGGCCTAACCTTATATTTTTAAGAATAGAATATCAATTAATAATATAATATTTTTTTAAAAGGTCTTTTATGTCAATTTTGACACTATTGGGTATTTTGTGTTTGATAAATTCATAACAACATTATTACTTCAAAACAAATTCATATAACCAATCCTAATATGTCATATTAACATATAAAATTATTGTAATTCATAAAAAGACTCAAATTACATCTATTTAGGTATTTATAATATCAATTATCTTAATATTTCATTAATAAGTTAATTACTGAATCATCATTGTGTCATAAATAAATTAAATTATATAATTTCTAAAAATTATTAATAAAATAAAATTATTTCGGAAATCTATTTATCTTTCTAATTAATATTTATAATTGAATTTATCTTATGTATAACCCTATATTAAAAATGTTTTAGTTATTAAACATTGATTTTAACTCCTTTAACTCTTCTTTGAATTAAATAATAATAAATGTCCTAATCTAATCCAAGTGGAACTAAATGATAATATTTTATTCCAAAGGTTGTTTTTGGTCGATATAAACTTGTCCAATAGTATTAAGACATGTGTTTGGGTAATATTAATATCAATTTAACCCTTAATTACCCTATTTACTTTTAACTGTGGAAAATAAAAGTAAAAAGTTACTATTCACCAAAAATTATTTTTATCCTATTGAACCACATTTTACTCTTTGATATTAAATTTGTCTCTCATATTTTATAAATTCAACTCACAAAAGCGGTAAAATTAAGTTTTAGGTGAATTTGCAAATTCTCCTAGGAGATGGGTAAAAGACGGTGAAAAGTTCAATAAATTTTTGATATATCTAAAATTATTCTAAAATAACTCCATTGAATTACATTGAACTTAAATAGGTATTATGTATCTATTTTTACCTTAATTAAATTTAAATAAAATAAATAATTATTTAAATAAAAATTTGGTTTTAACCAAAAAATTACTGTTTTTCACTATTCATAAAAAATTGAAAGTTTTAAGAAAAATACCAAAAATTCACCCTAAGTTAATTTTGATATTACGAATCCAAAAATGATGTCTATTTTACCAAATTTAAAACAAATAAGTTGCATTAATTAATTTAAAATTTAATTCCCGTTGTCAAAACCAAAAAGCGGGTTTTTAAGAATTAATAACTATCAAAAGATTAACACTTGTTTATGTGCAATTTCAAAGTGAAATTACACCCAATGAACAATTTTTAATTAAATGGTAAAAATATATTCTAATTATACTTAAAAACCACTCAAATTTATAATTTAACACTATAAATTATTTTGATTTAAAATGTTGTTTTTAGTTAAAATTTATTATTTTTCACTATTCACCCAAATATGAAAGTTATTAGAAAAACATAAAAAATTAATTGAAACTAAATTTTTATGTCCTGATTCTAAATAAGAAGTTTATTTTGACAAATTGAATATAAAAAATTGTCAAATATTTTATTTTAAAAAGGTTCTCCATTAAAAGGCTATAAAATTGCATTTTTTTAAAAATACTTCTTTTATCTGAAAAAAATGAATTTGTTCTTATATTATGTCTAAGAAACTCAAAATATGGATTCTAAAATTATAAGGATTATATAAAATTCAGAATTTTGTTAATACTATTCATAATCACTTTTGAACAGCTTGTTTGGTAAGTCGTGATGCGCTTGAACTCGGTGTTGCGTGTAGTGGAAGTTATTGAATTACTTTAAAGAAATAACTTACTATGAAATCATGGGGTGTTACAAATGTCACCTCATAAAATTATTTGGTTAGTTATTCATCATAAATTTCTATAGTTCCCACTTAATCTCTTCAATTTTATGATTTTTCCAGAGCACCTTTACCAGATAAGTCATCTGATTCCTCAACACTTTTTCTCTAGTGTCCAAAATTTAGATAGGCTCTTTATAGTAAGAAAAATCAGGTTTCAATTATATTTATTCATAAGTGAGGACATTAATTGGGTTTAGAATATACATCCTTAACAAAGAGATATAGAACACACTGTGTACTTTAAAATGGCTATATGACATCTCCAAATGATAAGACACAACTCAAATTATCTCCATAATTTTAGAAAGTCTTATGTACTTGGGGATCAATTTCCCTTTGTTACTAAACATTATGACACCATTCTATAGAGATACTTTTAGAAAAACATTATCTCCCACTTGAAACTAAAAATACTTTATTCTATTATCATTATAGTTTTTTTCTCTACTTTTAGATTCTTTTATATAGGTTTGAAAAGTATTTAAATTTTATGTTGTTTCCTCTACAAGTTGTGGTCCAACAAGATTCTTTTCACCAACTTCATATAAATAATTTGGTGATCGAAATATATTTCCATAAAATTATTCGTATGGTGCCATTTGAAAACTTGAATAGAAACTATTATTTTAGGAAAACTCTACCAAAGATAAATACTGATCTCACATACCTTGAATATAAAGTTATCATTATCTAAAGATATTTTCTAATGTTTGAATAGTACTTTTAGATTGCATGTTGGTTTGAGGGTGATAAACAATGCTCATATGAATCTCAGTATCCAAATATTTCTAAATAATTTTCCATAATATTGATGTATATTTTCGATCACAATTAGACACAATGGAATGAGGTGCACCATGAAGTCTTATAATTTCATTAATATTGAGTCATGCAAGGTGAGCTAGTGGAAAAATCCAATCTTATAGTGAGGAAATGTGAATATTTGGTAAGTTGATCAACAATTACCCATATTGCATCATTTTTTCTTGGTGTTTTTGGTAATTTAGTGAAAAAATCCAGAGTAATGACTTTCCATTTCCATGTAAGATTAGGCAGAGGTTGAATTAATCCTCTAGGATGTTTTCTTTCAACCTTCACCTATTGATAAACTAAACACCTTGATACATATTCAGAAATTTCCCAATACATATTATCCCACCATAAATGTTCCTTAAAATCCATATACATCTTAGTGATACCAAGGTGTATAGAAAAATTAAATCTATGAGAATCATCAAATAATTCCATCATTAGCTCAGGTATAACAAGAACACAAAGCCTCTTCCCAAATTTCAGAATTACATCCTCATACATGAAGTCTTCCAACTTCCCATCATTCAAAGCTTTAATTTTCCTTTCAAAATTACCATCATCGGACTAAGAACTTTTAATCCTATATAATAAATTTAGCTGTGAAACAAATTGAAAAAGTAATGTTTTTTCACATTACTTGATAATTACTGTATCCATATTTACTATATCAATGTACACTAGATCCTTATCAATCCAAATTTTGTTTATAACTCCATAATACTTTCTGTTAAATACATCTACTGCATTTTTTTTCCTTCATCGTGTTGAGTTATTTCTATGGGAATATATATTTCAAGATCTTTTGATCTATATATATCTCAAATATTTTAACATGGAGATAGCGTCACCATAAAATCATAGAAAATATTTTATCTGCTAACTCAAGATCATGAGTTGGTTAGTTTTTTCATGATTTTTAACAGCCTTGATATATAGGCAATAACTCTATCATTCTGTATAAGGATACATTCAAGTACTTTCTTTGATGACACACTATAACTTGAAAATCCAACATTTCCCAATGGTAGATTTAGGATATAAATATTAACTAATCTCTACTTCAATTATTCAAATCATTCTTCACATTCCTTCACCCAAATAAAATAAATCCCTTTATGAGTAAGCTTGGTTAATGGGGTAGATAATGGGAAAAATTCTAAATGAAAATTTGATAGTGACTTACAATGCCAAAGAAACTATGTATGTCAGTTATATTTGTAATGACTCGACCCTAGTTACCCAGATTCGGTTCATTATTACATAACTTTATCAGGATATAAAATCATGTCACGAAAGACCGATTATTTTAGTAGCCTTGGAAGTACTAGATACATACACAAGTTTTACATTACATCATGAGATAAAAACAACACAAAAATTTTATCCCCTTTGAACACACTTATATACCTTAGCCTATCCCTTCAGGTCAACCATAACATACTTCTTCACATCCAAGGAAAAATAAAACATAGAAAGGGGTGAGATCATATGCTCAGTAATGATAATAATATAGCAGAAACATCATAAATAAGAATAAACATTTAAGGCAATGTATAAAACTAAAAAAAAATCATTTTAAAAATAAATTTAATCATAATATGGAAAAGATAAATCAAATAATTCCATATAATAATTCACATGAATATTCTACTAGTCAAATAATCACATTTAATATCAATAGAGAATTTCATAATGATGGAATGCATAATTCCAGACATCATAACCACATAGTCAAGGCCTCGTGCTATGACTACAAATAAGATTTTGTGAAGGCCTTGTGCCAAGACACTAGTTTATCTCATGAGACCTACCAATGAATTGAGGAGCTATTGAAAGATCCACCATTCACTTACTAAGTCCAATGCATTCATCATATGAAAAGGTTGAAACATAACATAAACATTCGTATTAAAACTAGCATATGAAATGTTAATACTCTAAATATAAACCATGAATGGTATAAAAATAACACATCCACAATAAAACATATCACAAAACCTTCAATACAATATGGAATATTTTATTGTAATAAATAAACTTCAAATAAGTGTAAAATCCATCAAAGGATGTTGACATAGATGAAATCAAAATAATTTGAGTGAAAAATCTCTTTCTATTTTGAAATCATTTAAAAGGAACATAATTATAAAAAAAAATTATTATGAAAATATTATTATAAGATTGTAAGGGAATCTTCAAATTTGTTATAATGATATAGAATAGCTGCACTGGCTGTATAAGTTAAAAAACATTCTTACCTTAATTTTTCAGAAAGGCCATAAAGTGCCTTGTATGGAAAACGACGGAAAGATTCATTTCAAACCATTTTATAAAAATTAAAATAAGGGTATAAATGAATTTAACCCATATTTTAGTTAATAGTAAATTTTTTTTGAAATACATTTTTAAGAAACACATATGTGGTTGATAAAGACGTCCCAATAGACACTTACATAAAAACAACCTCGAATAATAAAAAGATTGTGAAATTAACCCGCACCTTGAACTTTTACTTGGTCGAGGGTACATTAACCTCCTGTATAATAGTTAAATAATTGTTATTAAATTATCCAATAACTACATACATAAATATGATATCATATATGATCCTATAATATTTATTTGTTAATAAAATTTTAGTAGTATCATTGTTTTGGGTGTTAACTAATTCATTTTCCTTTATGTGTTTTATTATGTAAGTCATGTTTGTTTTGGATATGATGTATTATATTCATATATATAATGATATTATGTTCTTAAATATTATTTTCAATAATAAAATGAGAATTATTCTTAAATTTTTATGATGGAGAATTAATCACAATGCGTTCGTGGAGACGGTAATCCACATGTACGCATGAACACTACTTCCATTTCATTTTTTTATTTCCAAAGGAAAGAAGAACAAATGATATATAGGTATATTATTATTCCATTATAATATAAGGTTTTATATTTGTTATTTAAGTTCATTAAAACCTTCCTTTATACGTTCCATGCATGGTACGAATGAGTCATATCACTTTGAGGGGGTGGTAGTCCGCACTTCCTCAAATGAAATTATCGTATAAATACAACATGAAAAGAATAAAGGTATGATATAAAAGAGAATTAAAGAAGATTATAGATAAAATAAATATCATAAATATCATATATAATTACAGTTCCATCATAATGGCCACCATAAGAGGTGGCAGTAGAAGATTGGACAATCATTGTTTTGTGAGGTAGTAGTTCGCCGTCCACAAAAACATTATGTTCTATACCCATTAGATGGAGGTGTGTGTAAGTGTAGTTCAAATAATTCTCATAAAAAAACCTAGTATATTGAGTATACTATTTTTTTTATAAAATAAAGGAATAAATAGAGTTTATGGGGTTAGGGATGTAAAATAAAATAAAAGAACTTAAGAGGAGATGTTACCTTTAAATTGGGTAACTCCCTTTGGTTTGAACCAAAAGGATTCCTTGAAGTGCCTTCTTCCTAAGGTATGGATTATAAGAGGAAGAGAGGGATGTAGAGAGATTAATTGGGAAGAGGTTGGATGATCCAAGGGGCTTGAGAGGTGTGAGAAATGGGTTAGAGGTGAAGGCTTTTTATAAGGGGGAGGAGGGGCTATTTAGGAATGTTTGAAAATATTATTTTATTATATAATTATTTTCAGTTTCTAAAGGTCCAAAACTCATTAAAGTAAAATATAAGATAAATCATGTTCTAAATAAAATTATCCAATAATAGTTTGAAATGTTTTGGATATTTGTTTTTTAATATTTATAATCTCATTTATTTTAATCATTATTTCACTAGGTAAACACTCCATCATTATTGTGCCATAAATAATTTTTTTTATTTGATGTCTAAAAATTATAAAAAAATACCATGATATAGAAAATATTTTTAGATTTAAAATTAATATTTATAGTTGAAAATAATACTTATATAAACCAATGTAATTTTTTTTACTATAAGATATATGTTTACACCATTTTTGTCTTTACTTTAAATTAATTAATATATAGTGTCATTATCTCTCTCAAGTGGCTCAATTGGGTCCCAAAATCGACCAAAGGATGAACATTTTCGGACATGTATAAACCAATAAGAAAAGGACACATGTTAGGGTAATTTAATATTATTATAATAATATTTTTTTACCCTTATTTACCAGATTTACCCTTTAACCAAGGTAAATAAAATATTCACTAAAGTAAATATTCATAATAACTAAAAATAAAAGTTACCTATTTACACAATTTGTTCCTCTTGATTCCAAATATAGAATAATTTTTTTGATATTAAAAACATATATTTCGAAAAAATTTATTTAAAATTAATTCTCGCTGTCAAAACAAAAAGCGTGTTTTTAAGAAATAATAACTATCAAAAGATTGACACTTTTTTATGTCTAGTTTAAATGTGAAATTACATCCAATGACCTAAATTATATTAAATGATAAAAATATCATCTACCTATAGTTTAAAACCACTAAAATTTATAATTTAACACTATAAATTATTTCGATTAAAAAAGTTGTTTTTAATTAAAATTTAGTATTTTTCACTATTCATCAAAAATTGAAAGTTTTAAGGAAAGTACCAAAAATTCACCCTAAGCGAATTTTGATATTTTGAATCAAAAAATTAATTCCATTTTGGTAAATAAAATTTATAAAATTTCAAAGTGGGTATTACTATTTATAACGGCTAGTTTGATTGGTCGTGGTGTGTTAGAATCTCGAAGTTGAGTACAACACAAGCTATTACATTATTCAAAAAGAAACGTACCATGGAAGATTAGGGTGTTACATTATTCCATCCTTCAAATAATTTCATCCTAAAAATTTCTATAATATTACTACATAAAAAGATTAGTTTGGTTTTCATCCTAAATTCCTCGGGTTCCCACGTTGCCTCTTCCATCGTATGATTTCTCCATAGAACCTTCACCAGATTAGTCATTAGGTTTCTAAACACTTGTTCTATGGTATCAAGAATTATGATAGGATCTTAAAAATAAGACAGATTAGGTTCCAGTTCTGTTTCTTCATAGGTGAGTACATGTGTGGGGTAAGGCATTTATTTTCTCAATAGTGATACGTGGAACACATCATGAACTTTGGAGAGACTTGGAGGCATTTCCAAATGATAAGATACAACTCTAATTTGTTCTATAATTTTGAAAGGTACGATGTACCTAGAAATTAATTTTCCTTTCTTACTAAATTGTATAACACCCTTCCATGGAGATACCTTCAAGAAAACATGATCTCCTACTTGAAATTCCAAATCTTTCCTTTGATTATCGGCATAGCTCTTTTGCTAACTTTTATTTTCTTTGATGTGGGTTTGGATAAAAATCACATTTTACATTGTTTACTCAAGAAGTTCTGGGCCTAAGAGTTTTCTTTCACCCACACCATCCCAAGAAGTTGGTGTGCGACATTTCATTCCATATAATGCTTTATATGGTGCCATTTGAATACTTGAATGGAAACTATTGTTATAGGAAAATTATATTAGAGGTAAATATTGATCGCAGATACATTGAAAGTCAAGTGAGAAAGACCTCAACATGTCTTATAATGTTTGAATAGTCCATTATGTTTGTCTATTTGTTTGAGGGTGGTAGGCAGTTCTCAAATGAAGTTCAATATCCAAGGCCTTCTAAAGACTTTTCCAGAATCTTGATGTAAAACGGGGATTAAAATCAGAAAAAATTGATAGGAGTACTCCATGAAGTCTTACAACTTCATTAATATATAGTCTTTATAGACTTTCAAGTGGTAAATCTTCTCTTATAGTAATAAAATTAGTTGACTTGGTAAGACAATCGACAATGACCCACATTGCATCATTCAATCTAGGAGCCTTTGGTATCCCCATGAAAATGTCCATCATAATATCATCCCATTTCCTCTCAGGTATGGGAAGAGGTTGCATGAATCCTCTAGGATGTTGTCTTTTAGCTTTCACTTATTGAAAAACCATACATCTTGACACATAATCAACAATCTCTCTCTTCATGTTGTCCTAACAAAAATGTTCCATAAATTCTCTATACATCTTAGTTCTACCAGGGTGTATAGAGAACTTGAACCTATGTGAATCATCCAACAATTCACTTTTTAGATCAGGTATGTCAGGAACACAAAGTCTCTTTCCAAATTTCAAAATCTCATCTTCATATATAAAGTTGATTAATCTCCCATCGTTAAAAGCTTTAATTTTCTTTTGAAACTCCTCATCATCAGTCTGAGAACTTATTATCATTTCTAGTAATGATGGATTAACAAAAATTTAAAAAATTATTAATGTTTAACCTTCCATTATTATTCCCATATTCATATTTACTAGATCCATTAACATAGGATACCTTTCAACTTTCATCTTGTTCAAAACTCCATGATCCTTTCTGCTCAAAGCATCTATCACCTTATTTTCCTTCCCCAAGTTGTAGTGACTTGTGAAATCATAATCCCTGAGTAGTTTGAGACATCTCCTTTGCCTCATGTTGAGTTCTTTTTGTGAGAAAATATACTTTAAACTCTTTTGATCAATATAAATCTCACATTTTTACCATAGAGATAGTGTCTCGATATATCCAGAGAAAAGATTATAACTGCTAACTAAATATCATGAGTGGGATAATTTTTTTCATTAATTTTTAGCTTTCATGATGCTTATGAAATAACTATATAATTCTTCATAAGGACATAACCAAGTACTTTCTTTGAAGCATCACTATAAATAACAAACCCACCATTCCCTGATGGTAGAGTCAATATAGAAGCATTGACTAATCTTCTCTTAAGTTCTTCAAAACATTCTTCACACTCTTTTGTCCAAACAGATTTAACCCCTTTACGTGTAATCTTGGTTAATGGGTTTGCCAATCGATCAAAATTATGGGCGAAGCACTAATAATAACCTGCTAAACCAATAAAACTACATACCTCAGTTATACTCGTCAGTGCTGACCATTCTTAGACTGCCTTCATCTTTGAAGGATCAAAATAGATTCCATCCTTAGAGACAATATGACCAAGAGAATAAATCTTCTAAAGCCATAATTCAAACTTTCTAAACTTCCCATATAATTAATTTCTTATAAGTGTGTTTAGAATAATGCGCAAGTGATTTTCGTGATCTTCATAGCTTTTGGAGTATACCAAGATATCATCAAAAAATACCACTACAAAGTAATCAAGATATTCCTTGAAAACTTTTTTCATTAGAACCATGAAGACCGAAGGCGCATTATTCAATCCAAAAGGCATTATTGTAACATTGTAATGCCCGTACCTGGTTTGAAATGTTATAATTGTAATGTATTCCTTCTTCACGCACAACTGATGATATCCAGATCGAAGGTCAATCTTTGAAAAATATTGAGCTCTATGAATTTGATCAAATAAATCATCAATGTGAGGTAAGGGATACTAGTTCTTTATTTTTATAGCATTGTCTCCCAGCAGTCAATGCACAACCTCATAGATCCATCTTTCTTCTTAACAAAAACAATAGGGGATCCCCATGGAGAAACACTTGGGTGAATAAATCCTTTATTACTCAACTCATCTAGTTGTTTCTTTAGTATCACTAATTCCATAGTGTCTATTATATAAGGGGTATTTGATATGGGCCTTGAACTAGGAATTAAATCAATGAAAAACTCAATTTCTTGTTCTGGAGGATGTCCAGGTAAATCCTCTAGAAATAAATCAATATATTCTTGTACTATAGGTACATCCTCTATTTGAACATTCCATTCCTCACCCATAGTTATTTCACTCTCTTCCTCCCCAATAATTGAATTTAGTAGAGATATAGAGGGTGGATCTAGATAAGAATCAGATGGTGATGTTTCTTTTCTAAAGCTAAGGTATTCCTCATCATCATCCAAAACTGTAACCTCCTTCTTCTTATAATAAATTTTCATATCATGGTCCAAAATAAAATCCATACTGAGTATTATAAAGAATTCAATCATGGGTATGACGATGATATCAGTGGATAATGAACATTTATATCCCCTAATGGGGACTGATACACACAACTTTTTTGTAATGATACTACCCTTAAGAGTTTTGACTGATAATTCCCTTATTAAATAAAATTGGAAATATCTAATTTTATTAGAAAACTAGGAAGATATGAAATAATTCGATGATCCAGAATCAAATAAAACATCGACTAAACTTGAATAAACCATTAAATTACCTGCCACCACATCTTTTGGAGCTTCAAGCTCAGTAGTAGTGATTGCATAAGCTAAGCCTTCTCCCTTTCCCTTTTTTGAGGTAAGTTACCTTAGATATTAGGACATTCATTGGAATGATGACCCATTTCATTACAATTGTATCATTCAACATTTGCAGCCTCTTTTTTTCCCTTGCAATCAAGAGCTTAATGGCCTTTTTCACCACACTTGTAACAGAATCCCATTCCATTCAGTTAAGTATCGAGGTGTTTCTTCCCACATTTACCGTAGGATGGATATTCAAATTTTCCCTTCTTCCCCTTATTTTCATTTCCATAGTGTTCAACAGATCTCTTCTTCCCTTGCTTTGCTTTAAAGTCGTAAGGCTTAGAGAATTCATTTTCTGTCTTGATAGCATATGAGATAATATCTTTATATGATGAGAAGGATTATGAGACTTATTCTCGATGGGGAAATGGTTTTATCCCATAAAATAATAGATCAATCTAACTTCTTGGGTTATGTTTATAATCTGAAGTATACCTTGATAACCTTGTAAAGTTATCCTCATACTTTGTGACATTCTCATACTCCTTTTTCCTCAGACCCAGAAATTTTCATTTCATATCCGCTCGATGGTCTCAAGGAAAGTATTCTTCTAATAAAATATTTTTAAACTCTTTACATTCCATATTTTATACTTGTTCACCCTATTTTTTGTTTTGAATTAATAACCACCATTGATCTATATCTCTCGTGAGGTGATAAACTACCATGACAACTTTTTCCCTTTCGCTACTCCCCAAATCATGAAATATTTTCTCTAAGGAACTTATCCATTTCTCAACTACAAATGGATTTGTAGTCCCATTTAATGTTGGTGTTTTTTTCCTCATGAATCAGTCTAACATTGATCCTGTACATTGTGGATTAGGGTGCTCCATACGGGTAAGGTTATTATTCATAAACTGAGTGAGTTGTCCCAATATGGTGATAAGCTGATCCGCACCAGTTGCATCACCATCTCAACTATAGTTATCTTGAGTAGGAGGTAAATCCCTATATAGATTACTTGCGTTGATATAGTTTCCATTACTTCCACTAGGTTCCATTTCTAAAAAATGGAATACACTAGATTAGTTTAGGAATTGAAATATATAATTCTAAACTTATAAAACACTTAACATAAATTGAACAGTGTATGGATATAATCCATAATTTTAAAAATGTTTTCTTTGAGGAGGTATATACTCATAAATCCTTCATAATGGTTTGTAAGGAAAATGTGAATTATCCTAAGCATATCCCCTGGGAGTGTCGTAGCGAAGAGTGCAGTACGGCCCATTGTCAGGTACCTGGATACCACAGGTCAAGCCTGAAACTCCTTGTAGGAGTTTTCACTCCTAGGTATATCTATGCTAGAGACCCTCTACCTGCTTGTATCCAGAAAAGTAAGTATTTATTGGAAAATACACAAAATCTCTACACTACAAAACTTCTAGGAAGTTCTTTTATACTAATCCTCAAAGTCTATCTTAGGGTAATGTTCTCTAATCAGAGTTTATCTAAATCTAGTTTCCAAGATTTTTACTAAACTTCCTCTGATACTAACTGTAACACCCTGAACCTAGTTAGACAGATTTGGTGCATTGTTACATAATATTGGAATGATAAAAGGAATCATTTCTCGAAAGATTGATTAGTTTAGTATCCTTGAAAGTACTATATACATACATAAGTTTTAAATTACATCATGAGATAAAAAACAACATTTTCCCCCTTTGAACACACTTATATACCTTAGCCTATCCCTGAAAGTCAACTATAAAATACTTCTTCACATCCTGGGAAAAATGAAACATAGAAATAGGTGAGCTCAGATGCTCAATAATGATAACAATATAATGGAAACTTCATAAATAAGAATAAACATTTAAGACAATGTATAAAACTTAAAAAAATCCATTTAAACATAAAATTCAGCATAATATGTCAAATATAAATCAAATAATTTCATTTACTTATTCACATGGATATTCTACTAGTCAAATAATCACATGTAATATGAATAGCTAATTTCATAATGATGGAATGCATAATGCTGGACATCATAACCACATAGTCAAGGCCTCATGCCAAGACTACAAATAAATTTTTTTCAAGGCCTTATGACAACACACTAGTTTGTCTCATTATACCTACCGATGCATCAAGGAGCTATAGCGATCTCTACCCATCACTTACTAAGTCCAATGCATTCATCATATAAAAATGTTGAAACATAACATAAACATTCATATTAAAACTAGCATATGAAATGTTAATACTTTAACTATAAACCATGAATGGTATAAAAATAACACATCCATAGTCAAACATATCACAAAACCTTCAATACAGTATAGAATATTGTATCATAATAAATCAACTTCAAATAAGTGTAAAATCCATCAAAGGATGTTGGCATAAATGAAATCAAAACTATTTGAGAGAAATATATCTTTCTATTTTGAAATCATTTAAAAGTCATATAATTATAAAATAAAACATTTATTTTGAAAATATTCTTATAATATTTTAAGGGAATCTCCAAAGGTTTTATAACAGAAGAGAATAGTCGCACCCGCCATATAAGTTAAAAAACATTCTTATTTTAATTTTTCAAAAAATCCATAAAGTACCTTGTTTGGAAAATGACAGAAAAATTCCTTTCAAAACAATTCATAAAAAGTTAAAAAAGGGTATAAATGACTTTAACCCATAGTTTATTAAATAGTAAAAATGTTTTGAAATAAATTTTTAAGAAACACAGATATGGATGATAAAGAGGTCCCAGTAGACACTTACATAAAAACAACCTTGAATAATAAAGAGATTGTGAAATTAACCCTTACCTTGTACTTTTCCTTGGTTGAGGGTACATCAATGTACTGTATAATAGTTAAATAATTTTTATTAAATTATAAAATAACTACATACATAAATATGATATCATATATGATCTTCTAATATTTATTTGTTAATAATATTTTAGTAGTATCATTGTTTCAGGTGTTAACTGATTCATTTTCCTTTATATGTTTCTTTACTTAAGTCATGTTTGTTATAGAAAGGATGTGTTTGATTTATATCCCAAATAACATTATGTTCTTAAATATTATTTTTAATAATCAAATGAAAATTATTATTGAATGGTTACAATGGAGAATGAATCTCATCACATTCGTGGAGATGATAATCCGTACGTACGCATGAACGCTACTTCCATTTCATTTTTTAATTTAAAAGGAAAGAAGAACAAATGATACATCGATATATTATTATTATAGTATAATATAATATTTTATATAAGTTACATAATTTCATTAACACCATCCTTTTTACATTCCATGTATGGTATGAATGAGTCATATCACTTTGAGGGGGGCGATAGTCCGCACTTCCTCAAAGGAAATTATCATATATATACAACATGAAAAGATTAAAGGTATGATATAAAATTGAATTATAGAAGATTATAGATAAAATAAATATCATATATAATTATAGTTCCATATTAATGGCCACCATAATAGGTGAACAATCATCGTTTCATGAGGCAGTAGTTCACCATCCATAGAAAAATTATGTTCTATACACATTGGATGGTGGTTTGTGTAAGTGTAGTTCAAATAATTCTCATAAAAACAACCTTGTATATTTAATATACTGTTTTTGTTATAAAAGAATGGAATAAAGATAGTTTAGGGTGTTGGAGAAGTAAAATAAAAGAAAAGAACTTAAGAGGATATGTTACCTTTAAATCGAGTAATTCCCTTTGGTTTGAACTAAAAGGATTCCTTGAAGTGCCTTCTCCCTGTGGTCAGGATTATAAGAGTAAGAGAGGGATGTAGGGAGATTAATTGGACAGATTTTGGATGATCCAAGGGGCTTGAGAGGTGTGAGAAAAGGGTTAGAGGTGAGGGATTTTTATAAGGGGGAGGAGGGGATCTTTAGGAATATTTGAAAATGTCATTTTATTATATAATGATTATATATTTATAAAGGTCCAAAACCCATTAAAGTTGAATATTAGATGACTCATGTTTGAAATAAAATAATCCAATATGAATTGTACATGTTTTGGATATTGTTTTAATTTATATAATCTCATTTATTTAAATCATTCTTCAATGAGGTAAACAGTGAATCATTATTGTATCAAAAATAATTTTATTTATTTGAGATTCAAAATTTTTAAAAAAATACCATGATGTATGAAATATTTTTATATTTCAAATTAATATTTATAGTCAAGTGATAACTTATATAATCCCATGTAAATTTTTTTTACTAAAAGATATATGTTTATTTCATTTTTGTCTTTACTTTATATTAGTTAATATAAAGTGTCATTATCACACTCAAGTAGCTCTATAGGGTCTCAAAATCGACCCAAGGATACCCATGGTCATAAATGTATCAACCAATAGAAATAGGACACATTTTAGGGTAATTTGATAATATTATAATAATATTTTTTTACCCTTATTTACCAAATTTACCCTTTAACAAAGGTAAATAAAATATTTACTGAAGTAAATATTCATAATGTCTTAAAATAAAAGTTACCTATTTACTAAATTTGGACCTCTTGATTCCAAATATGGAATCTATTTTTATAAATTCAAAACACAGAAGTGGCAGAAATTTATTTAAAATTAATTCGCGTTGTCAAAACAAAAACTGTGTTTTTAAGAAATAATAACCATCAAAATATTGGCACTTGTTTATGTCCAGTTTAAATGTGAAATTAAATCCAATGAATTAAATTATATTAAATGATAAAAATATAATATAAATATAATTTTAAACCACTCAAATTTATATTCGATTAAAAAATTTGTTTTTAATTAAAATTTAGTATTTTTCACTATTCTTCAAAAATTGAATGTTTTCAAAAAAGTAAAAAAATTCACCCTAAGGTAATTTTGATATTCCAAATACAAAAATGACATCTATTTTAAAAAATAAAATTTATAAAATTTCAAAAAGTGTGTGTTACTATTCATAACAGGTTGTTTGAATGGTCATGGTGTGTTAGAATCTCGAAGTTGCGTAGAATGCAAGCTATTGTATTAATTAAAGGGAAACATACGATAGAAGATTGGGGTGTTACAATATTAATTGGTGTAGGATATTACTAAAATACATTTTTCTTTTCAGGATCAACTGAGATTCCATCTTTAGAGACGATATGGCCAAGAAAAAAAAAACTGGTTGAAGCTAGAATTCACACTTTCTAAACTTCCCATATAACTCTTTTTTATGAATCTAAAAAATATAAAAGTGGTTCTCTTGATCCTATTAGATTTTATAATATATCAATATATCATTAATAAATTCCACAAAAAATCATTAAGATATTCCTTTAACACTCTGTTCATTATATCCATAAAAATAAAGGGTGTATTAGTTTCTACAAATGGTATTACTATAAACTCGTAATGTCTGTACCTGGTTAAGAATGCTATCTTAGGAATATCTTCCTTACTCACACCCAATTGATGATATCCATATTAAGGTTAAATCATTGAAAAATATCTAACTCCTTGAATTTTATCAAATAAATCATCAATGCATGGTATATGATACCTGTTTTTTATTTTACAAGCATTTATTTCTCTATAGTTGATGCACAACCTCATGGATCCATATTTCTTCTTGAAAAAGAGAATAGGGGGTCCCTATGGAGAAACAAAAGGGTGAATAAATCCTTTATAAATCAATTCTTTTAGTTGTTTCTTATACTCCCCTAATTCCATAATAGTCATTCTATAAAGTTTATTTGATATAGATCTTTCTTTAGGGATTAACTCAATAGGAAACTCAACTTCATGATATGGACATTGTCCTGGTAAATATTTTAGAAATAAATCAATATATTCCTATATAATAGGTATGTTCAAAATTTGATGATTTCATTACTCATCCATAGATGTTTTTTCTCTTCTTAACCAAGAATTTCATTTAGAAGAGCTACTAGAGGTTGATCTATATATGACTCAAATGATGAAGTCTTCTATCTAAAGATGAGAAATATAATACTATTATTATGAATCATAAGTTTCTTAACTTTTTAATAAATTATTTCCTTATATTTAAAAATCCAGTTAATACCAAGCATTATATTAAAATCAAACATAGTTATGATGAAAAAATTAGCAATTAGATCAAATTTATTTGTCATAGTAGGAACTTATTGACACATATCTGTTACAATAAGGTTTCCACTATCAGTATTTACTAAAAAATCCTTTACTAAGTTGAATTGGAAATATATAATTTTTAATGAAAATTGGGAAGATATAAAAGAATGAGATTATCCATAGTCAAATAAATTTGTAGCTGAGTTTGAGGAGATTATTAAAGTACCTTCCACCACATCATTAGGAATTTCAACCTCATCTGTTGTGATTTCATAATCTTATCCTTGACCCTAAGTAATTTCCTAAGGAATATTTCCTTGATGCTTGGGACAATCATTTTCATAGTGTCCCATATCTCGAAAATTGTATCATTGAACATTGGTAGCTTTTTTTTAGTCATGGGTATGATATCCTTTCTCACCACACTTATAGAAAACACCTTTTCATTTCAAGCAGGAACCAGGGTTTTTCCTTCCACAAGTATCACTAGTTATAAAATTTCCTTTTTATTCTTCAATTTATACATTCTTTAATCATCCACCCTCTTATTCTATTTTTTATCATAATGTAATAACACTTAGATAATTCTTTCTATGTATTGATATCACATGAGATGATATCTTAGTACGATGAGAAATTTTCAGAGAAAAATTCCCTTCATAGGAATGGTTTTAAACTATCAAAAAATTAAACAATAATTCTTCTTAGATTACATATGAATTCTATGGAATTCCTTTCTAACCTTGTAAATTTTGATTCGTTCTTGGGAAAATTGTCATCCTCTTTCTATCTCATACTAAATAATTTCCTCTCTACATCCACGCTCTATTCAGGAGGGAAATATTTTTCCAGGAAAATTTTCTTAAAATCCATCCAATACATATTTTCATTTTTTCCTCCTCCTTGGTGTTTTGAATCAATGACCACTATTGATATACATCTCATGAGAGATGATAAATTGACCTGATAACCTTATCCCTTTCATTACTTCCCAAAGAGAGAAATGTATTATATAAGGAACTTATCCATTAACTCGGCTATAAATGGATTTTTAGTCACATTGAATGAAAACGGTTGTTGCCGCATAAATTGGTCTAACATTGTTACACCACATTTTGGATTAGGATAATACCTATGGGTAAGGTTATTATTCTTAACCTAAGTCATATTTCCAAGTATAGTTATAATTTTCTCATCTCTAGTTGCATCTCCTACTATAACATCATTATCTTTCATATGAGGGAAATCCCTACATGGGAAGTGCACATTGATACAGTTTCCATTCCATATACAAGGAACCATTTCTAAACAACGGAATACACTAAATTCAGTTATGAATCAAAATGAATATGTTTCAACTAGAAAAATACTTAACATAAATTGAAAAATTTATGCATAAAAAACATCATAGTCATAAAGATGGTTTATTTTGGGATATATTTTATTTTAAATCATTAATAAATTTTTATAAAGAAAATTTAAATTATCCTAAGCATATAACTTAGGAGTGCCAAACCAGGAGCATAGTAAATACCATTATTGTGTATCTGGTAATACCGAGTCAGGCCCAACACAACTTATTATATTTTTCACCCCTAGGTAAATATTTTCTAGAACCACATCCACTTATATTATCCAAACAAGGATGTATTTCTAGGAATACCTAGATAACCTTACCAATATTCTAGGATGTCCTTCTATGCTTATCATCAAATCATATCTTAGGGAAATGTTCACTAGTCTCATTTTATTCTAAATATAGTTTCCAAGGTTTCAATTAAACTGTCTCTAATACCAACTGTAATGACCTCAACCCAATCATCCCAGAGCTAGTACCTTTCTTTATTACATTGGTACTATGAAAAATTGTTTGAATCCTAAAGGAATAAATATTTTAGAAGATTTTGAAAACTAGATACAAATATAAGTTTTAAAATACAACTTGAAAGGGAAAAAACCTAGAAACTTTAATAGGAACATCCATAAACTTCTAGTTTATCTCTGGAAGTCATTTATAATATACATATTTACCTATTGGGGGAAAATAAAACATAAGAAATGGATGAGATCAGATGCTCAGTAAGGGTAAACAATACAAAAAAAGATATCATAAATAAAAATAAACAATAATTCATGGTGAATAACTTAATCACATGACATTAAAACATAATACTGATCATAATATGGAAGGAATTAAAACTAAATATATAATTTTATATAAATATTCAGGAGGGTGGATGAATCTGGAGTGAGGGTGGGGGTTGGTGTCAATAGGGAGTTGAGGATAATGTCTAGTGGTTGGCCTCTCAATGGTTCTGTGAGTTTTGTTAGGATGAGGATATTCATAAGGGGTTCGTGGAAATGTTGCTGAAGTGAATCAGATGAAATCATGGGAGTGGCAGGGGCTCCAGTGATGATAGATGAATGATGGGGTTATGGAGGGGAGATCTCTGTGGCCATGGATTGGATGGATTTGGATGTTTTAGTGGTCGGTTACATGCCTCTTGAAGTAGTAGGGCGATGAGCATCATGAAGTATGGATGGACGGTGCGACGGAAGGCGTTGTGAGGTGCAGTCGAGGGATGACAAAAAAAATGGAATTTTTTCCTCCATAGGTATAGATTGAGATGGGGTTCAAGATACAACTATTAGAATTATATGGATACCATCATTAGAAATTTGAGAGGGCATGTTAACTTCCATCGGTACTAAGCATTGTGAAAGCATAGGGAAATATTAGTTGTACAACCTTACAAGGTTGGGGGTTTCATCAAACATATATATATGCTAGAATAGTTTGGATTATGGTGTCAGTTCTCTTGGGTCTTTGAGACATATATTTGGCCTTGTGCCTCTAGGCCTATGATTCATGTAAGGGTCCCCTCTCAACCCATTTTAAAATGGTATTATCCAATAATAATAAAATATAAAGGCCTTCAGGCTATTCATCTAAATATTCACACGAGAATGAAACTTAACCATGGATATTATAATAGTAAAATAATCACATGGATTATAAATTACTAATATAATAATAATATAATGCATAATTTTTAACATATTAAACATACCATCAAAGAACCATAAAAGAAAACTGAATATAAATGGTTATAGTCTCGACCAATTCCATATCTAAAAATGGGAAATCCCTCAGCCAAGTCTATATATGGTTTCTCTCATGAGACCTACCGATGCATCAATGGGATATATCATGGACCAACCATCACTAACTAAGTCCAATGAATTCCTAATATTAATGGGGTAAAATATAAACAACATATACATATGAAATATTAATATTTTTTCCTAATCATTAAAAATAACTGCTAACCATTCTGAGTAATATGATAAATGGTATCAGGATATCACATAAATAGTCAAACTGATCATAAAGCATTTAATAAAATATGGTAGAAGATATCATAATATATCAATCCCAATTAACAATAATATTCAACATAGGTTGTTTGAAATATGTATAAATAATCAAATAAAATCATTAAGGCATTCTTGAGATAAATACAATTTTTTACTTTGTAAAGAAGAGATCTTTTGGAAAAAGAATTATTATTAGTCATAAAATCAGATTGTAAACATATATAACCAAGAAAATAAAATTTAAGTACAATGAAATTATGTGTGAGGCATAAATTTTTTCCAACCTAAGTGAAAACATGAAATAAATAGTTTTTAAGAAACTATAGAAATGGGCCATTTCATTATGGTTTAAGGGAAAATATAAAATAATCTTTAAAGAAGAAAAGGCATAATGGTTTTTATAAAATCAGAAATGTACTAAGATATTTTTTCAGGTTGAAATTAGTGATTTTTTAAAAATAATGGTTTATTAAAATAGTTTATGTAGTATACTAAAAAATGGCAATGTAATTGGGAAGTTCTATTTAATCGCGATTACTTTTCAGGTGGAATTGAGAATGGATCCTTATAAAACTTGTACATACAAATAAAATACATATGAAATGATCTTGATAAATGATTTTGGGATATAAAAATAGAATATATAATAAGTATATAAAAAATAAGAATTATATTTGGTTAAATAGTGAGAAAGTGTTTCCCGAATGAAAAATGGAAGTTCAGAAAGAATCCCTTACGATGTGTCTGAAAGTGTTCTGATCTTGCGCTTAATTTCATGGATAATGAAATTAGAGTAACTAATAATTTAATTCAGAACATAATAAAAATTTATTGGATTTATTATAATTTTATTATGTTTATTTATGGCCTTTTTAAGAGTTATAAGACTCATTTATTCATTCAGAAGTGTTGGTTTCCTTGGTTTCAATTATTGGTTCACTTGTATACATGTATGGAAGTTCGTGTAAAATGAGATTAATTCTACAGAATTAAAATTATATATTATTAATGAAATTAAAAAAGATTAAATGGTATTTTTTATCATTTTATTTCAAGATACTAGGATTATTCAATGGATAAAACATTAATGATAACTTTAGTTTATTTTGTTGAATTTTCATTTATCATGAACTAATTTTGTTTTATTAATTAATATTATGCTTATATACAGGTTCTAAAACATTATATGACTTATAATATGTATAATAAAATATTATTTAACCATAATTATGATTTTATGACCATCCTTGAAGTCATTAATGAAAAATTAAAATGCATAATCCATGATGGCGGTAAATCAGTGCATCACAGACGATATATTCATTTTATGAATAAAAGAGAGAGAGAAAGAGAATTAATGATGTATTTTACCATTAATAAAATAAAATTATAGTATATATAAGGTTATGGAGTTATCATTCGTGATTTTATATAGGAGGTTATGGAAGGACAAGAAAATAAATGAAATTTAAAAAAAATAAAGGAAAACGAAAGAGGATTTTACCTCTTGAATTTATTCTTTATTAGAACCTCCTTAAGAAAATTTGAAATGGTATTTTGGTGAGAATAGAAATAACAGAACATGGGGTAGATATTTGGGAGTGGAAATGGGCAGAAATTAGACAAGATTCATGGCTGAAGAGGTGTGAGGAGAAGAGGTGGTGAGGGGTGGTATTTATAGTGGAGGAGAGGGGTGATTTTTCATTATTTTATTCATTAGTGTATTATTTTTCCTCAAGACTATGAATATTTAGAGAATTATCACTATATATATTAACATAATGAGTTATAGTTTGATATTATAGGATTAAACCATCCATACATCATATACTACTCAATAAGTCATGTATTTAGCTAATACTGAAAATTACCATATTTCACTATTCACCAAAACAATCAACTATTTTAGAAAAATCCTGAAAATTCAACCTCACAATTTTTCAATGGGTATAATTAAAAGGTGAACTTAATTTTATGAAAATAATTTTATGAATATTAAAAATTTATTTTTTAATTAAAATAATCATTTATTCAAAAAATACAAAATTTAAAATTTTAAGTGATTTTATAAAACATTGAAGAATTAATTAAGGTATCATAAAATTATCTTATAATCATAATAAAAAAATATTAATTTATGAATACATTAAATGAAAATAAATTTTATTTTAAATCATTCTATTATTTATAAAATTTTAAATAAACATTTATGTTTTACAAAAATATCGACACTTAATTTTTCATTTTTAAAACATTTATTTTATTATTCGTTGATATAACTATAACATATTTTCATTTATAAGATCCCAAAATTTTATTTATACTTTCATAGGTAAATTTACTAATCTATTGGTCATATTACTATTCCTAATGGTGACATTACTATTCCAACTCTCATATTTAATATTATATTATAGTTTTAAACTCGGTGTTGCGTGAAGCATAAAATATCTAATATAGTAAATTTTAAAATATAATTACCATAAGATCATAGGGTGTTACATTTACATTTTATAAAATTAATTTGAAGCATAATAAAAAAAGTTTCTTATTTAAAGTAATTGTATCGATATTTAAAGTAAATTTATATTGTTTGATTTTTCTTTTATAAATATATTTATTTATATATATTTCATAATTTTGCTACGATAATTTATACCTTCTAATATAAAAAATACCATATACTAATCTATATTATTTTTTGGTTTTTGGTGTTTCATGTAGATAAATTCATCGAACATAATATTTAATTAAGGAGGAAAATGCAGGATGTTACTTTCTAGCCTTTATAAAACAATTTCCTTCTCAAATTTTAATTACATGGAAGAAAAAAAGCAAGGGTTCCTTTCTATTATCACATCCTCATGTTACCACATAGCCTCCTAAAAATTATGATTTCTTCATATAACATTGACTAGATGAGTGGTATTATTCTATACCTTATATTTTTGATCCATAATGTCCATTATTTTTTACTTATATGAGAGATCATGTTCCAGTTTCACAGCTTCCAAATTTTGCACATGTGAAGGGTTGGGTATATACTTTCCAAAAATAAATACATGGAACACATTTTGTACTTGGAAGAGGTGTGGAGGGAGTAATGATTGATTTTCTATAACCCCTACATGATCAAGGATTTCAAAGGGCCTGATATATCTACGGACCAACTTCCATTTCTTCCCAAATCTCATAGCTCGCTTAGATGGAGACATTCAATAACTGAATTCAAACTATGGGTATCATCAATGATTATATAAATAACTCATTTTTTGTTTTTTTTCTACTTTCATATTCATCTAACTATTTTTGAAAATTTTCTATCATTTCATGGGAAACATTAGGACCTATTATTTTCCTTTATCCAACTACATCCAAGTATGTAGGAGTACTTCATCTCTTACCATACATACCCTCATATAGTGCTATCTGAATACTAGAATCGAAACTATTATTATATGATAAATCTACCAAAGGAATGTGTTGATATTGGCATCATTGTAAATCCATCGTAAAAGATCTAGTTATATACTCTAGAGTTTGAATTTTCCACCCAAACTGACCATCTATTT
The DNA here is from genome assembly GCA_963277665.1 of Viscum album. Lineage (NCBI taxonomy): Eukaryota > Viridiplantae > Streptophyta > Magnoliopsida > Santalales > Viscaceae > Viscum > Viscum album. The sequence goes on from OY728156.1 coordinate 346,521,755, forward strand.
GAGGATGATATTCAGTGATAAAACTCAGATCTATCACCAAAGTTTACTGAGGTTTTATCCAGAACCTCTAGGTAAACCTATAATCCCAATAAAATATGATGTATGTTTGTACTACAAGAAGCCTCACTAATTCCCTCATATATACCATAGTGATTTGGTCAAGGGATAAATCTTATTTAATTAAAATAATGTACTAACTTTTTAAGAAGATCGACTATAACCCAAATAGAATTATGGACCTTATATGTTTTGGGGAGTCCTATGATAAATTCCATGGTGTTTTTTCCCATTTTCATACTAGTAAAGGGTATGGTTGCAAAAAACCCATAGACGTTTTTATTAAAAAATAACTTGTTGGTATACCAATTGTCGAGATATGTATTCTAAAATCTCTCTCTTTATACTATCCCATATAAGTTTTTCTTCACATCTTTATACATATTTGGGTTTTAAATATGGATAGAGAATTATGAGCTATAGGAATCATCCAAAAGTTACTTATTCAATTAATAATTTTATGGGACACATATTTGGGTTCCAAACCTTATAACTCCACATTTATCAAAGTTGAACTATGGAATATTCAATAACTATTTCTGCAGATCTTCATAAACTTTCTTGTATTATTTGATCTTTTCATGAAGGTAGGTTGAAGATGTTATTTTTGAAAGAGAGTATGTATTTCCCCCATTATTAATTCGAGATTCATCCACTATAAACCCATGAGTATTGAATTTTTCTCAATCCTATCCACAGATAGATAACATGATCTTTCCTACTGAGAGAATTAGAAACCTTATTTACCTTCCCTTGGAAGTAAAGTATTGAGTAGTCATAATATTTTATCAACTCAAACTATATACATTGATGTATTTTCAATTACTTCTATCTTAATACATATTTCAATATATTTTGATCTTTATATATATATATATCAAAATTTTTCCCATAGAGGTAATATCTTGAAATCTATCATGAAAAGATCATTGTCGCAATCTCTAAATCATGTGTTGAGTAATTTTTCTCATGAGACTTTATTTAACATGAAACATAATAAATTACCTTATCATTATTCATGAGTATTCAATCCAACCCCATTTTTAAAGAATTTTTGTATATTAAAAACCCTTCCCTATTATAGGGTAATGTAGGTATAAGATTAGTGAAAAACCACTTCTTCTAATCCTTAAAAAATATTCACATTAATCTATCGAAATAGACTTTACTCTATTCTATGTCAATATTCTACAGGGATTTTATAGGCATAATTAATTTCTCAAAAATCATTGCTAATATCCTAATAACCCAAGAAAACTATGGATCTCAATTAAAGTGGCTAATCTGGGTAATTTACCAATAACTTCTGTCTTTTATAGATCTACCAGTATTTCCTTCCTTTTGATTACAAGACCTAATAATGATAAATTTTTAATCTAGAATTAAAATTTTCTGAATTTGGAATAAAACTTATCCTTTCTCAAGTCTTTAATTTTTTTTTAAAATAATCATCATGTTCTTACTTTCTCTTTGAATATATAAGAATACCATTTATAAATACAATGAAAAATTGATCATTATAGTCTCTAAAACATTATTCATCATATACATGAAGATATAAGGGGGATTTGTAAGTAAAAATTTGATCACTATAAATGCACAGTGTTTTTACCTTGTATGTAAAGTCATCTTAGATATATCCTCTCTTTTGACCATTAATTAATGGTATATGAATCGAAGGTCAGTATTTGAGAAGTACTAATATTCTATAAGTTGATTTAATAGATCATGTATATAGGGTAGAGGATACATGCTTTTTTATCATGATTTGAATAAGCCCATGATATCAAATGCAAAGGCGCATCGATACATCCTACTTTTTAACAAAGTGGACTGGTGCACCCCAGGGTAAAGCACTCAAGAATTTGACACCCTTTTTCAAATTGTCTTGTAATTTATTCTTTAACTTCTATGATTCAATGGGATTAATTATATATGGACTCTTTGATACAGTAAAGGATACAATTATGAGTTCAATTGAAAACTCAAACTCATGTATTAAATGAAGAACACGCAAAACATCTAAAATAAATTAGTATATTCTCATAAAATAGGCATGATATCAATTTTTACCTCCCCCCAATCATTTTAGATAATATTCCCTCATTGTTATGTACCATCACCCACATTATCTAATTTTCTTCTATATGGTGTATATAATCATAATTTTATTAATACATGATAACATTATGATATGGGATATGAAATGATACTTCCTTATCCTAACATTTGAAATATGTTTTATATAGGAAAATCCAATACATAACAAATATTATGACTAATTCAACTAAAGGATTATAAATTAGATCAGTATTAAGTATCCTCCCACAAATCTCAATTGAATAATATATGTAAATCATAGTCATGATCATTGTGCCAAATTCTTTTTATCATTAATAGTTTAATATGCACTTCTTGGGGTGGTGATTTCACATTCTTATAAAAATTTTGTGATATAAAAGATTGTGATGAAATGTAATCAATTAAGGTTTTAGTATATCTAGAAAAGAGATTAAACATACCTCACATCACTTCATTATCATGATCTACCCCAGTGGTAGTGATCGTGAATTCTCTTCCTTGATCCATTGGGTTGGGAGGTTATTGAGGCCCATATTCTTCATTGGCATGAGGATTGAGGCAATGATTCACATAATGTCTAAACTCTATGCATGTGAAAAATTATATTGTGGGAAGATCATTATCTGTGACCTTCTTATCTTATGTGGTATTAATAGGATTCTTATCCATGATTCTATAGTTGCGGGCCTTGTGTCTTGTTTCCCACACTTAAAAAACTTTCTTAGTCCCCTGATAAAATTACTCAGGTTATTACTCCTACATTTATTACATGTAATAAATTAGTCTTTCTTTACACCATGCGTCTTATCATTTGTTCTTATATGATACTACACTTTCCTTTGTTTTCCCTTGAATATTGAGAGGTTTTAGTTCCCCTATCAACCTTACAAGCACATAGAAAAATATCTTCATTACATATAATGTATATTTTATAAAACAACCTTATATGAATCAAATTAAAGATAGAAAATAATTTATTAAATTTACTCTCTATGTTAGAGATAAAACTTGATTCATACCTTTCAATTATTATGATATTTTCTTCTTATGACCCAATATAATCATCTTAAATTTGATTTAACTTCAATAATTTCCACTTCATATTTTTTTGATGATTTTGTTTATAATAATTGGTAAAAAATATCATCTTTAACTCTTCTGATTATATAGAGTTTATGTCCTCTATTCCCATAGTGTTCTTAATGAGACTCCACCACTAGTCATTTTCACCTTCTAAATGATAAACAGACGAAATGTCTTTCTCATTGCATGATAACTAAATAGAGGAAAATATATATTTTTTTTATTAAACCACTAGTATGAAACTATTGGATAGAATGATCCACTAAAATAGGGTGCATGTTTCCTAAAAAATAAGTTGATATAAAGTTTCTCCCTCCTTGTGGTTTTTGGGAACTTTTCATGTTTTTGGTTTTTTTCCATGGATTGAGATAGTTGGGTGGGAATTATTATGAGATTTTTTATTATATCCCCAATATAATTTGGATTCCCATTGGGAAAATCTATAAATTTTCCTTTGTAACCATTGTTAACTTAGTTATTTGGGGTTACCACTATTACCTTGACTAAAGTAAAACAGGGAATGAGTATATATAAATTATTTATTTTTAAATAAAGGGAAATTATAGACATAAAAGAAGGATTTAATAAATGGTATTCATATGTTATCCTACAAATATCTAGTTTAAAGTATATATTCTACATTATTTTATTTCTAACTAAACTAATTAAATATATTCAATCAATTCAATATGGATTATAATGATAATTTGATTAACCAAACCATATCCCCTAGAAGTGTCAAACCACATGTGCAGTAAGGGTATATTAATCGTGCTCTAGTTTGATGGTTGAGATATAGTCAAATATATTTTTGGGGGGTGTTATACCAAGATTAATTTATTCCAAAAAATTTCCCACTTATTTTATCCATAAAGGGATGTATTTCTAGGAAAACCACATAATCCATACTTTACCAAAACATCATGAAGTTATTTTAAACATATCCTTAGGGTTTTCACTAATGTTCACTAAAATAATCTCAAAAAAATATAAACTAATATATAAAATTACTAAATACTCATCTGATACCAATAATAGTTACCCAAGCTATGCATGATATTAATAATACATTAATCTCATGATTTAAAAATACATCACAAAATAGTCTCATAATTCATGGAACGAGAGGATTAGTGTCCTAGAAATTAGTTACATAAATAGATTATTAATAACACTTGGAAAAGAAATTTCAATAATTGTGCTCTTATAGACACTTTTCCTAGATAAATAACATGATGTAATCATCTTTATAACCTAGGAAATATAATCCTGATAAATGGGTGAGCTTAAATGCTCAATAAACAAAAACTCATCATAAAGTATTAGATCATATACATGAAGAGAATATAAAGAAAACAAAAATATCTAAATAGAAGATCATAATACAACTTATGATAAAAAACATTATGAAGCGACATAATATCATAAAAATATAGTTATAGAAACAAAAAATATCAACTTATTACATGTGAAAATGAAATAAGGTGAGGGATAATTAAAAAGGATTAATCCTGAAAACATGGAATTTCAAAGAAATAAAATGCATCTTGAAACTTGGAATAACTTGATAAAAACATAGAAATGTGTCAAAGAATTATAAACATGAAAGTTTTTCACATTATTAATAATAGAAAAGCATTTTTGAGAAAACCAATTATGACCACACCTATTTGAGTAAACTCATTATGTCCAAGCCTAAAAATGTGAGCAATATCATCTTACCCATGCTTATATGAACATGCCCACCATATCCATTTAGGACTATCTCATAAGATATTAGATTATAAAAATACATTATAAGGTTATATAGTACCTCACCCATCATCATCCATACAAGATTGTTCCACTTAAAACAATCAACATCATTTCATAAATTACCCAAGGAAAAAATAAAGGGTTTCTTAAAAATATCACACAATATAAACTTGAGAGATCATAGGTTATTAAAATATAATTAACCAATTTTTTTTGAAAATTAATGAAATATAAAACACCACTTCATGTGAGATATATCATTTGAAGATTATGATAACCAAATTACGAAAATGGTTCTTTGAAAACATTTCTTATTCACTATTGTAAAAGTCATAATTATAATTCTCTTTTCATAAATACCCATTTTTTTTTAATAGAAATGAAAATAATACCTTACATAAAATTAATTCTGTTTAAAAACTTATTTTTCCAATAAATAAGGAAACAACTTCAACCATAATGAAATCTCTTGGGAAAATGATGTTCAATAACAAATTATGCAACTCAAAGAAATGATTTTGAGTTACCAAGTCTCTTACCATTACCCTTGATTTACACAAAATGACTTCTCCTATTGTATCAGAAATATAAACATATTAATTAATTATTTAAGAAACTTATTGTTATGTACATATATTTGTAATCTAAATTAATAAAAACATTCTTCATGTATTAGATTTTTGTAATCTATTTTCAACATTACGTGTGATAGTTTTAACCATTCTGGACTATGTTCATAAAATCACTATTGATATTAATTTTTCTCCAAAATATCATAATTTCAAAATAATTAAAGGTTCTATAATTTATTTTTTATAATGACATATAATTTTATAATTCCATTATATGGGATATTTAGTCACATTTCATAAAAAATGAATGGTGAATAACTAGTTTCATGTTTTTTTTCTAATTTTAATGGATTACCATATAACGATCATTACTTATTATTTTATTTAAAAATAAAAATATGAATTATATATATTAATTATAAATATCATATATAATTATAAATATAAACTAAATCAATCCATGTTTTTAAGTGATAGAAAAATTGAAACATTATTATTCATGGAGGCGGTAGTACACACAACACACGATTCATGTTTTTATTTTTATTAATGGTAAAGTTGAGGGTCATTAATGTTTGTACCATTATTATAATAACATAAATTATAATAATTATACTTATCTTATTATTTTATCATGTTAAAATGAAATTTTAGGAACAATAAAAGAATATATAAAAATAAATTGAGGTTTAGGAACTTATACTTCACTTCTTGGATGATCACCTTTATAGAGGGAATTGGACCATTAAGGGGTGTCATTTTAAGAAGAACATAAACCTTTTATAATGAATAAGTCTATAGAGTATATTTTTGGGAAATTTATTGACCAAAACTTTGGATTTTTTGAGTGACGATAAGTGAGGTGGGAAGTAACCCTTTTATAATTGTAAAGTAGAGTCATTTTTCTAAATACTCAAAATTATTCAATAATGGAAAGTCACTCTCAAGAAAAGTGCATCGAAAATTCATAAATAATATGGTGAATGGATTATAATGTCAATAAAAATTTACATTATACAAAAAAACCTATTGTAAATATTTTTATTCCCTTTACCTCTAGTGTTCGAAACTTTCGCCAAGTTAGTTTTTACAATGATAAATTATTTTTACCTAAGTGATTTATCATGTAATCCAAATAAATGAGACTTATCAGTTAATTTGAAAATATTTATTACAAATATTAGATATAACTTATCATATAAAATCTTACATGTATAGAAAATTAATTCCATCAAAATAACATGTAACATGAAAAAAACATGTTTTTAAAAAATTATATTTTTAAGAAAAAATATTTATGATTAGGGAATAATTATCAATGAAACTAATTTAAATGAATTTTAATTTATTAATATTATTCAAAGAGTATTTATTTAAAAATAAAATAAATCAATAAATTCATTTCATCATGTTATAATTAATTAATCAAAACATTTTAAAAAAAAGTTTTCATTAAAATGCTACATAAATTTTCAAAATAATGGGCATAAACTTTTATTTTCAACATAGTATTTTAAAATTATTCTTTATAATTTATAATATATAATTTTACATGTATTAATTTTTCAAAAACATTAAATTTATTCATATAATAATATAATATCATAAAAGTGACCACATTAATATAATAGGTATCTTCACTGTTCACTTGAAAATTAATTACTGTAAAAAAATCCTACAAAATAAAATTAAGATTATATGATTATGATAAATAAAAAAGAATCATTATTTTTTCAAAATCACAGCCTAAAATTTATAATATTAAAATTAAAATAAAATTATAAAATAACATTTAAACACATTTTCATAAAAAATATTTTATTTTTTTATTAGTCATATAAATTATATCAATATTTAAAGTGAATTATGTTTTCATCTATTTCTATTTTATAAATATATATATATATATAATAATTCTATTAATAATTTTTCTACCATATAATTTTATGGATACTTTATGACGGTCTATATTTGTTTGGTTTCAATGTTTCATGTGGAGTAAGTAGTGTGACACTTTATTTAATTAAGGAGGAAAAACTCATGTAATTACATAAAAAATGTTTAAAAATGGATGGTTGAAGAATTATAAAACTTATCTCGTGTAAACTACATTATTTTTCATCTTCTAGTCTACTTTACATATTAATCATGTTCTCTGCTTATATTTAGTTGAAATATTCACAAAAAACTCATTCTCACCACTAATAAAAGGGGACTCTAACCACCTCTTCTAGATCACACAATAAATTAAAATTAATCATAATATTATACCATTTTTAATTCCCCTAGAATCATATTTATTTTCATTGAACCTACAATCATAATATTTTATTCCATGACCTTATTTTCAAAGGAGTCTTCCAAAGGAAAGTCTAAGTACTTAACATGAGTGTTTTTTTCACTTCATTTAATTTATTACATAATTTCACAAAAATAATATCTAATTACTATGTAATTAAATATATGTTTATTTTAAATTGAATTATATTATTCTAAGGTAATAACCATTAACTTCCATTCCCTTTCTTCCATTAAGAAAAATGAAATCATCATTTAGGCTTTGTGTGAACTATTGTCTCCTCAAAGCGATGAATTCCATTTTTTGACAACTGCCTATATTCACTAATTATAAAATTTAAATTAAGGAATAAATATAGAATATATAATTTTTTATTATTATGAAGATTTAAATTTTAATCAACCACCTTTACCTATCATTCTTTTAGAAAATAAAATGTTAAATGTGCGTTGTACCGACTACCGCCTCCATGAAGTAACTTATCCCATTTTTCATCAATATTATTTTTTATTTATTAAAATATATTAAAATTGGATTAAAAAATTAAAATTATATAAATAATATAATTATTATTCTATAATAATGATATTATGAAATAATATATCAATTTTATAATCATAATCTTTTATTGATTATGCTATGTTCATGTTTTGGTCAGTCTAACCACCTACTAGAATAGTGATATAAAATAACATCATCAATTCACAAGATTAATAAAACAGTATATGTTTTAAATAAGTAAATATTTATTTTATTTTGGGTATGTAATGGCAACATTAATATTAAACTCATTAATTAATATTCCATTATTTGTTATTTAAAGACCACTAAAACACATTTGTCATAAATTTCATATATAATAATTAAGATTTTAAAATTCATAGAAAGAAAGTATAACTTCATATAATATCACTAAAAATAAATTTAAATAAAATTTATGGATTAGAAATGATAAAACTTGGTATAAGAATGAAAAAAACACCAATATTATATAACTAGTTTAAAATGATCAAGATAACTCAAACCTAATAATGAAAATAGATAAAAAATAAATATTATAAATATAAATAATAATAATAATTGAATTTATTAAAAGGTAAAAAATATAAATATGGTTTTGAAATAGTTTATTAAGATCATTATTTTTTATACAAGATATTAATGTGCATTATTGTAAGTTGGAAAGTAAGGTACAATTTTCTTTGTCTCATTTTCAAATACATGAAACATGTGTGATATTATGCCCCATAATATATTTTATATGGAGTAATTACTAAATAATTAATTAATGTGGACATATTCATTAAATTCATGGGGTTTTAAGAGACGGTTCATTTTCTATCTTTAAATTTACTAAAATTAAAAAGATACTAGATTTGTAAGGTGTTTTGTTTACTCAACTCCCTTCTTTTAGTTAAAATGTGTTTTTCTTCATCTTTATTATTCTAATATTGGTTTCCTCCAACCTAATATTTAACATCATGGTACCTACTCTTGAAATCACTAAAAATGAAACTTTTTATTCAAAACTATTTCCTTAATGAATTTCATCCCAATGTAATGAATATCATTATTGATAATAATTCATATCCTCTTTATTGAGGGTATCCAGTCATTGTCCATATTTTCATTTCACACTAATTTTTACCTTTAAATTTGGAATCCCTTTTTATGTTTTATCTTATGATACCTTAATATTCCACATTACCTCATTTCAAAGGGAATTTTTTCTTCCTATTTTTAGGATCTGGGTCATTAACAAATGTATTTTAAAATATTCAAAAGGTTTTCCATCCTTTAAAAATAAAATGTCTTATCTTGTAATATAAATTCAATTTCGATAACTTTTATATTATTTTAAATATATAATATTTAAGATTATTTAATAAAGTAAAACCTCTCAAAATGTCTCCACTTCACCTTTTTGAAACCTTTGAGCCATTTCCAAGGATCCATTATTGAATATTATTTATAAAATTAAAAAAAAATTAAGTGTTTTGATATAAAATTTATTAAAAAAAGTATATATTTTTCAATGATACTTTATTAATTTGTTTAAATAATTAATTCTTTATCAAAAGTTTTCACTTCCCCTTTTCTAAAATGAATTTTCAAAGTGACTGTAACTTATCCTTTAACACTAAAGGAAAAAGAGTTTAATAAAAAGTCATTTATGATTTAACTAACATTTTTCCACTTCTCTAAGTATTTATCTACATGGAAATGATTTTTGATAAATCACCTTATAATTTTCTTATGAAATATTCTTTTTGGGTTACTGAATTTTGGGTATCAACTATTTTCATTCTTAAGGTCAATTTTAGCAATACTATATATAAATGTTGTGAAACTCATTTTTGTTTACATGGGTAATTTTTTATGTGATGGATGATTATTTTCCGGTCTAATATGTATATACAGATTATTTTTAGTATGGTTATGATAAATCCCTTTAATGGTTTGGGTTAGATGAAGATCTTTGATGATTTCTGTCTGATAATGCCCAAAGATTGTCTGGGTCTATTAAATCCATCTAATTTATTGTTTAATGATTTATATCTAATGAGTTAATTTTAATAATTTAGTATTGATTCTCACTTTACTATGGGAATAAGGTAGTTGTTCTAACACCACAATGTTATGGGAAATCTTAAATCATTCTCATTCCACAATTTTGTGATTTATATGCCTATATTGTTGTTATAGTTTAATTTTATTCTTAATTTCCAAGACATGTATATCATTATTCCTATGATTATGTTTTACGAATCAGTTTTATTATATCATGTTTAAAAACCTTTATGTTAGGGTATATGTTTTCTTATTTGAGATTATATTTCATTTTTTCATGGATTATATAAAACTACTTTTGTTCCATATTCATTTTAATAATATATTTCTGAATGATCATGTATTTTCATGTTGTTATGATCTAACCCTTGATGATATATTGATGATTTTTCCCTTAATTAGTATTTGATATCACACCATTATTATGTTTCAATTAACTGTTTTATAAAGATGATTATAACCTATAATAATTCTAGAATGGAGTCTAGTATGGTTTTATTAATTGTAAATGTTCACAATTTTTGTAAAATATGTTTCATTTGTTGTTAGTATTATAATTCACTAAATATTCAGTTCTATAGTTTTATAACTATTTTTGAATAGAATTAATATTATTTTAATATAATGAAATAATTGTGTTCATTTTTCTATGTTATCCTTACCTAACCCTATACAATTCAACAAATGCCAGAAGGAAGAGTCACTACATACCAGAGTCCTAAATCATACATGAAGACACTTGGTAGGGTGTAATGTCGCATCTGATCTAATAATAAGGGTCCCACCATCCCATATCACTCACAAAAATTCACATCATCAACTATTCACTACCTTCTTAGTCAATATAGGTAAATATGTCTATAATCTGTAGTACATCACAACTCAGACCTTATATCACTAATTTTGGTCCCACCATTGGATCTCACATCGCGGTATAGATATATCACTCATGATTGGGTCGAAATACATCTACATTACCCTATCTTCTTACTCAAATTATGATCAACTAAGACATATAAGTCATGGAAAGATCCCTTATGAAAACACTACCCTATCACTTAAGAAATGGCTTAAAAATACATAGTAGGGTCCCATATCTCTAATAAATATCATCCTAATTCCAAATTAATCACTATGATGCTATCCCTCATGATAACATACAATACTAGTTTCAAGTACCTATCACATGAATCCATATAACACACGCTAGAAACAACAAATAAGGAACACAACCCATCTCATAGCTCCCCAGTAGTTCACTTGTCACTTGAGACCTGACCCCATGAATTATCCCATATAAATTCCCATATCAACCCTCTTGGTGTTCTTTCATGTACATTTTCCCTAACCCACCACTTTAATTCCATAAAATATTCTCAATGTTGATACACACACAAAACACATAATCATGCATTAATATACACACAATACTATCGAAATTGATAAGCACACAAACTTTGGAAAATAGGGAAACACCTGCATAGTTTCAAACAAACCAAAACCAAATCACTTTAATAAATTCCATATTTCCTAGAAAAACCTATGCAATTCAATTTTAAACCCTTTAAAAATATTTTTACTTGTTTTTGTACTCATAATAGGACTTTGGTTAAAATTTTATCATCTTTTCTCTGCTAAAACTCATTTCAATTTGTAAATTTGATTACAATACCCGCTCTTGAAATCAACCAATTTCTATTAAAATTTCATTTCAATAAAATCCTCTATTTAAAATCACCTTATTAAAAAGTAAATCTCTTATATTTTAAAAACCACTCACACCACCAAGAAAATCCATAAGTATAGCCACTAATATTCAATCAAATAGAGGTCCACCATTAAAACATTTATCAAGATATATGGTATGCATTTATTATTAGGATTTTGTGAGTCCATCCAAGCCTTATGGAAAGATTAAAAAATTATTGAAATAATCAAAAATATAATAGTAATTTTTATAAATGAACTTAAATTTAAAAAAAAAATTAAATATATATAGAAAGGTAATGTCTACATTCAAAACTGATAATAGATAAATATTTTCCACACTAATACCATCCTCCTTTGAGTCTAAAATCACTTATCTCATTAGTAAAAATCATTAAATTAAATAACTAAATAATTAAAAAGAAAAAAATTCATGGAATGACTGATACCAAACTCATCAGGTGACCTCAAGATGCCAAAAAAATAAATAACATGGTGTGGCTAACTACCAGAACACCCCCAAACATAATAATCACAAAATACCAAAATTATATCACTTATTTAATGACCAATTTCACCCAAATTCTTCAAAAAAATCATTATTCTATGTAACATATGGAAAATAGAGAACAACCATTTGATTTCCTCCTCCCATGTCATATTTTATGATTCACACAAGAAATCCCCATAAATCACCAAAATTTAACCATATTATTTTAAAATAAACACTCTAAATTCATAGGAAAGTGAAAAAAGTAGAGAAATAGAGACATAAGGGAAGAAGACATAGAATTATTACATATAATCCAGTCGATTGAGCAATAAGAACCCATTTATATCAATATGTAATTTAAGGGTGGAGAAGATTTAAAAATTAAGATCTCCTCTCTCATTCAGTCAACCAAGGAAAGGGCAGCCTAAGGGGGTACCTAAAATGGACACCCTTAGAAATTAATATAAGGACCCTAAATTATAGAGAACCTATCACATGTTCAATATATTAATATGAATATCACACTATGAACCATCCTATGGGTAGTGGTAATCCCCTCTAACTTTAATACTTCGTGGTGTGAAAATTAATTAAAATTGCTAATTCTCAGGGTATAGAATCTCTTCTCAAGATTAATCCTTTCACAACATGAAATGACCTCCAAAAAATCATTCATGGAATAAATTCCATCCTTTATACCCAGAATTTCATGTGGATTCTACTTTTAGTCGATCAAACAACCATAAAATACTCCAACATCCTAAAAAACCCTAGAAAAATCCTCCAAGACATACACCATATCCAAAAACTACTTTTAAGGATTTATAAACACTAATCACAATACAATACTAGATTCTCAAAATAAACCCCTTTAAAAAAAAAGTAAAATTCCATTGGGAATTCATGACCCATAAAAATGTGGGACATTTCAGTACAAGATTAATGAGAGATTTGAATTTTTAGCTTTATAATTTTATAAAAATAGAGATAAAATGATGGTAATTTAGTGATTAATTTATGGACGTTTAGTTATATCCACTAAAATACCAATCATGGATGTCTTCAAATATAGTAGTTAAATATATCCTCTACTAAAACTAGAGTTTCTAATAATGAGGGAATACTAAAATTATCCCTTGTTTGGATTAATTCAAAAATAACTTGTTCTATGAGGGTATTATTTTTAAAGTGGTATTCTATTTTCTTCAACTCACTATATATCTGTAAGTAGTTTAGGTATAGAGAAATGATCCTTAATAATTCTGTGTCTATCTTGAGTCTATATATCATTAATCAATGGGTAACTTATGCTTCCCAATATCATAAATATGGTTTAAATAGGAAAAATAAATTGATACCCATGATATGGATCCAAGTTGGAATGTATAACCTATGGATAGGATTCTGGTGACAAATACAGACATCATTAATTATTGATGTTTTTTAGAAAATTTAGAAAAAAAATTATGAATCATTAATTATGGTTAGCTATGAGATAAAGATATTTTTTTACTAATTTATCTATGGGTTAGATTATTATGTTTTTAATTTATTTCATCAAAAATATTTATCAGTATTCCATTCTTATATCATACATATTCATATTTTAAGGTATAAACCTTCAATGGATTTGTATACTCATGCATATGGTATAACTTTTTTTATATTTTTAAATTATAAAATTCATAAATTTATGTGGTAATAGATATGGGATTAGTATGTGGGATACTGTATTTATCATATTAGAGGCCACTAATCCTTTACCTATTAGAGGGGGTCTTGGGTTTTCACCCATCTTTCTTTATCAACCTTAATAAGGAGGGGTTGTGGAATAGTTTAGATATCATTTAATGTGATATAGATTTATAATGTTAAGTGTAAATATTGTACCCTATAAATGAGTGATGAAATATAATATGAAGCTTTCTTTTAGTGAGATGTGGTCATATTAATAAGTTAGTTATTTGTTTCTAATTATGATGAATATGTTGTTATATGTGTTTTATAAATTGTTTACTTAGTGGAAAAAATCATTATGGGATAATATTTGACCCCACATACTAGATAATGTTTTTTAGATTAGTGAATATTATTTATTTATAAATTGTTATTATTATTACATAATGAATGAATTTGGTTTTTGTCTAGTGTTTTGATATTTTATGATTTTATGTAGGGTTAAAGTGATTGATAATTTTTTGATGAACATGCTTTCTTATGGTTATAAAATATCATTTAGTATAGTCATACATGATTTTATTTTATTAGCGTGTAATTTTTTTGCAAAAATACCATATAATAATGTGTTATTACTATGTATTTAATTATATACAATGAAAAAAATATTTATTAAGGTTATTTTATGATAAATCAAAATTTAGATATTTTATTAAATTATTTTGATTATGTGGATTTACTTTTATGCGACATATTAAATCAAATTTATGATGCTTTTAGTTATCTAGGTCCGGGACATTACAACTTCCACATTTCTAAAATATAAAATCATTACTCTCAAAAAATAGAAATAAATATATTCAATGATATATGAAACATAATATTTGTTCTCTTGAGTAAGATGAACCTTTAAGAAACATCTTCTAAATTACAGTCATCCCCACTACTTTTCTAACTATTTTGTACACTCTATTCTAGTGATAAGAAGTTTTTACTATTTATTATTTTACCCATATTGTTACTTACATTAGATTGAATATATAGCATCTTAAGAAATATAACCCTTTAATATTTGTATAAAATGTTCCTCAGATATATCTATACTATTATATATCTCATTAATCTTTAAATGAAAATTTTTAGTGAAATTTTAATCATTTCAATAATTGAAGTAAGTGAAGGTTAATTTACCCTTATAAAATGATTTTCCTCTTTAAATTTTTTTTATGAATTGGGATATTAATTCATCAAATCCTTCAAAATTATCACAATCTTAAAATTAAACATGAATATATGTATTTATTAAATTTATTTTCTTCCCTTTAATAAATATAAATATAATATTATACTCACTCCTGACATTCATTTTCAAAGTTGATGGTCTTCTATTTTTTACATGACACTAATTTTTTAAGGATCCCATCAATGGTCAAGTTTCCCATGTACTAATTTTAAAAATCTAATATATTAACTTAAATAAATTTATAATAAATCTAAAAAACATTTTTTTATAGTCATTTCATAAATATTTTAAATATATCCTTATATAACACTCCTAACGATGCTTACTTTTTGTATTGAAATTTATAAATAATTATTCTTGTTTTATTTATAAATTCATAAACTAAGACATGAAATATTAATTTCCACAAAATGGTTCTTTTTTTATTCTTTCATAGATGATAAGTGTTTGTTAAATATATATTTAGTGTTTTTATATAACTAATTGAGTCAATAAATTATCTAGTAGATAAAATATGGAGAAATTTATATCACATTCATAATAATGAATAATATCCATTTCATAAAGTGTTAATATAGTAGAACCCTTCAGAAAAGTGAACATATTCTAAAAAATGTCTAACACCTCAATTATAAGAGAGTGAATATGAGAAATCATTTCTTGTATATTTATACAATAGTTCTTACCAATGATTTTTTTATTATATTTTCATTGTATTAATTGTGATGATCCATTAAATTGAATCAACAAGATATATCAATGATAAGAAACCTGGGTCTTGAATAATAAATATTAGTGAACCTTTGAAAATGACCTAGGATTACTACGTGGTGTTTGTATTAGTGATCATTAAACATTTTAAATAAAATCAATTATTTTCTCTCCTCATTGATAAGAATTAAATGATTCTTCACTATCAACTCACATATTAATAATTAATGCATCTACTAATCAATAATAAAGGCTTTTCTAATGGTTTATTACACAATTTGAGTAGCTGTTTATAAGGAACCTGCCTTAGAACATTACATAATATTTATTTTTAATTCAAGAATAAATTTTCTTGAATTCTAGAATATGTTTTTCAGTTTATTTTTTAGAAAATTAGTTCAAATATCTTGTATAAAAAATTCATTAATTATTAAGTGGACACACCCCCTTATTATAGATGATTTTCACAACACAATAATTTTAAAATAAAACATGTTTTCTTTTTAAGAAAAACCTTATGGATATTCATCTTAACATCATAATTTCACATAATTATACTTAAATAATGTGTAGAACAATTTAAAATGTGGTATGAATACAAAAATCATATTAAAGGATATAAAATGGATGAAATATAGTTTTTAGTCCATTTGAAAACCATGAGATCATCTAATAGATTTTTTCCTTTAACATAATAATCCTTGAGTTGAAATAATTTATAAATTACTCATAAAATAAACTATAATTTCAAAAAAAAAATCATAATACACTTTATAATAAAGTATGAAGGAAAAATTTTAATCAAGAGGGGTTTTTAGTAATCAAGAGAACTCATGAAATTTTTTTTATTAAAAATATAACTATAAGGCCCCAGCCTTAAAAATTACTTAATATTTAATTAAATTAATAATTCCCATTGAGGATATTTTCAGGTTTAGTGTTTTATAGAATTAGATCTTAACTGTTACATCTCAAAAGATTACAAAGTAGACACTTCTACTAAGTTTCCATAAAATAAAAACTCTTAAAAAGAAACATGTCTAGTTCCATGTTTTATATAGCATGACTTTCTCTTGATCCCATCCTTGACACTAATCCACATTAAGTCCTGTGAAAAACATTTCAAAAATACTTGGGGTGAGCATAAAAAGCTCAATAAGGGAAACACAAAGAATGAAAACTGTTAGTTTTTCAAAACAACAAGTAAACCATGTATACTTTATCAAAGTAATACTTTTCACCTTTATGAAGTAGTAAAAACTCTTCACTGAATAAAAGATCAATACTTACCCTTTTGTAACCAAAATATTTCCATAAAACCCATATAAAGAACACATAACATATGAAGGTAACTTGGGACATAAACATACTTAAATGGAATAACCATACGGTCGACTTCCACACATATCACTTAATGGAATAGCCATACGGCCGACTTCCATACCCAATGAATTGGAGGTTATAATGTAACCACCCGTCATGGTATTCATGGCACCACCAGTCATATGGTTTATCACATAACCACCCGTAAAATGTCCATGTACCATTATATAATCATAAGACATAAAACAAATATAATGGAAATAAAACATTTCCACACTTTGATCACAATATATCACTTAAATATAATCACATAACCAATCCATTAAAAAACCATTTTCAATACCAAAATACATAAAATAGTATATGGTATTTATTTCATTTAAAAAAAACATTATGGCTTGTTGAGGAAGCCAAAGACCAAATAATACTCGCGGCGGCAGAAAAGGTCATTGTCACCGCGTACGTTAAAAGAAACATTACTTTTTGTCATTTAGTAAAACACTTCATATAAAAAAATTAATTTTGAATAAAATTAAAATTCAAAGGGGTTTATACACCGTATAAAATAATGTTGTGTATAAAACAAAATATTCCTCAATGAAAGGAGATTGAGACGACATCCCTTACCTCGGGTCCGACTTGACTCGATCGTTCTTTAACATCCTGAATAATAAACTTGAGTTAATTTCTACTTACTTAAGAACCTTTTTAAAGTTCATTATTACTTTTATATCACTTATTACCATGTTATGAACACTATGTAATTATTTAGTTAATAATGGTCATTTTGTCGATCATTGGTACTTATGTCAAAAATAAACTCTTTATAATTACAAGTTGTTAATGTGGTAAAATATCCATTATATAAAGAATTATATTCATGATGTAGATATAATATATATAATATATATCCAGTATATACATGCATTTATAATATTAAATAATCATTTAGAGGTAAGAAATGAAATGCACCGTTCATGGAGACGGTAAGCCGTACGTACGCATGAACGCTAATTTCATTTCTACGTCATATTAATGGAATTAAAACTAAATGAGAGATATGTATATTGTAATTACAGAATTATATTCATCATTTATATGTTACATAAATCATATATATCCATTATATATATGTACTTATAATAGTACATTACATTTGGGGATAAGAAATGAAATGCACCGTTCATGGAGACGGTAAGCCTTACGTACGCATGAACGCTACTTTCATTTTTATCTCATACATTAATGGAAAGAAATAATAATGATATAAAGGTATATTATACTTCCAGTATAACATCATATATAATAACTTTAACTCCATCCTTTATACGTCCCACATATGGCATTAACGAATCAAATCACTTTGATGGGGCGGTAGTCCGCACTTCCTAAAATGAAGATATCGCGTTTACCCATAATGGGAACCATAAAGGTATTACATAAAAGAAAAATACATAAGATTAAGGAAAACCTAAACATATTATATATCATATATAAATATAGTGACATCTTAATGGCCAACTTTGAAGGTGTTATATGAGTGTTGAACAATCATCATTTCGTGAGGAAGAAATTCAACATCCATAGAAATAGTATGTTCTTTAACCAATAGATGTAGGTCTGTGTAATTGTAGCTCAAATACTTCACATAACAACATACTATTATATTTAAGATACTGGTGTTGTTACAAAATAAAGGAATAAATAGAGTTTAGGGGGTTGGAGACGCAAAATAAAACATAAGAACACAAGAGAAGACTACCTTTAAATCGAGTAAATCTTTTTGATTTGAGCTCAATGGGTTCCTTGGAAAGAATTATACCCAAATTGAGGATTCTATGAGTAATATAGGGATGTGTAGAGATGAAATGGGCAGGTTTTGGCCGAGCCAAAGTCTTGAGATTTGTTGGTAAGGTGGTAGAGGTGAGGGCCTTTTATAAGAGGAGAGGAGGGGCACTCTTAGAAATTTATGAAAGGTTACTTTATTATAAAATGATTTTCAGATTTTAAAGGTCCCAAAATTATATATTTCTAGGATAAGGTGATAAGAGTTCTAAATACACTCATCCAATAGGTTTTTTACAAGTGTAGGTCTTATATTTTACATTATCTTTTCATTTTATTTAAATCGTTAAATAATGAGGTAATCGCTACATCATCATGATGTCATAAATAATTTAATTTATTTAATGTCTAAAAATTATAAAAAAACTATAATGATGTAGGAAAGCTTTTTATATTTCCAATGAATATTTATAGAAAAGAATATGACTTGTATAACCCCATTTAAAAATTGTTTTAGTAAAACAACTCATGTTTGTGACATTTTAATTTTAACTTTAAATAAAAATATTTTAATGTCATTTTCCTACTAATGTGGCTCCATGGGGTCCCCAAGTTGACCCATGGATTTTTTTGGTCTTCCATGACACATCAAATGAGGGTATGAGAGTGTCTAGGTCATTTCATATCATTAAAACAAATTTTTTTACCATAAACTACACTAATTACCTCTAATCGCGATTAATAAACATAAAAGTTACTATTCACCAAAAAATTATTTTAATCCCATTGAACCACATTTTACTTCCTAATGACAAACATATATGTTGTATTTTTGAAATTCAAAACACATAGGTGGTAAGATGTCATTTAAACGAAAAATTAGTTTTTAAGTACCACTTAGTGGTTTCACTATTCATCAAAAATTGAAGTTTTTCAGAAAAATACCAAAAATTCACCCTAAGATACATTTGATATTCCTAATTCAAAAATGATATCTATTTTAAAAAATTCAAAACATATAAGTTGCATTAATTAATTTAATAATTAATTCTCGTTGTCAAAACAAATAACGTGTTTTTATGAAACAAAATGTATCAAAAGATTGACACTAGTTTAAGTCTCATTTCAAAGTGAAATTAATTCCAATGACCACCATTGTATTAAATGGTAAAAATATATTCTAATTTATCTTTAAAACCAATTCAAAAGATAATATAATCATATAAGTAAATTAGATTAAAAAGTGGTTTTTAATTAAAATACAACATTTTTCACTATTCATTAAAAAATAAACTTTATCGAAAAAATACCAAAAATTTACACAAAGTAAATTTTGATGTCCCTCTTCTAAAGAAGAATTTTATTTGATATAATAGAATATATAAGAGTGACCAAAACTATATTTAAAGAGTGTTCTCCATCAAAAGGCGATAGTTCGTCCTCTTAGTGAATATTAGAGTATCTATGCCTAAAATTGAATTCTTTTATTATTTTAAGACTTTATCTTTTTTTGGATAAATGTAAAAGTATTTAAAAAACATATATAATCATATTATAGTTATTTCTATTCATTCCCGCTAAAACAATGACTACGTGTTAACTACCATTTACAATAATATTATTATATTACTAGTGTGCAACGTATGTTTTCAAAGAAACTCATTGTTGCGTATCGAGTATGCTATCGAAAAAAGAAACCCCTTTAAAGTAAAATTAATATTTAATTCAAAAAGTTAATAAATATGAAAATGATTTATTATTTATTTACCTGGGATGTTACATCCTTCCCCCCTTTTGGGAATTGCGTCCTCGCAATTTTATTCACTTATCAAAATAAATGGGGGTATTTATCCCTCATAGAATTTTCAGATTCCCATGTTGCCTCTTCAAACATATGGTTTTTCCACAAAACCTTTACCTAGTGAATTACCTTATTAAGCAACACTTGCTCTCTATGGTCAAGAATCTGGACTGTTTGTTCTTCATAAAAGAGATTCTCTTCCAACTGAACTACCTATGGGCTCAAAAAATGAGATGGATATGGCATATACTTTCTCAACACCGAAACATGTAAAACATTGTGTACCTGAGATAAACTTGGAGGTAAATCCACTCGATAAGAAACTGATCCAACTCTCTCCAGAATTTCATATGGTCCAATGAACCTTGGACTCAGCTTTCCTTTCTTACCAAATCGCATCACACTTTTCCACAACGAAACTTTGAGGAAAACATGATCACCTACCTTGAAAGATAGATCCTTCCTCTGGTTATCCGCACAAGTCTTCTGCATGCTCTGAGCAGTTCTCATGTGTTTCTGAATCAACTGAACTTTTTCTACCATCTCTTCTACCAATTCTAGTTCCATCAGCTTCCTTTCACCCACTTCATCCCAAAAAGCTGGAGTTCGACATCGTTTACCATATAATGCCTCAAATGGAGCCATCTGTATACTAGAATGAAAATTGTTATTATATGAAAATTCAACCAAAGAAAGATTTTTTTCCAAACTTCCCTGATAATCCATCGAACAAGCACGTATCATATCCTCCAAAGTCTGAATTATTCATTTTTACTGCCCATTAGATTGCAGATGAAAAGCTGTACTAAAATTTAATTCAGTACCCAACGACTTATAAAGGCCTTTCCAGAAGTTAGAAGTGAACCTGGGATCACAGTCAGATACAATGGAGAGAGGAACTCCATGTAACCTGACTATCTCTTTAAGATACAATCGAGAAAGTTGATCTAGAGAGAAAGTATCTTGAATAGGAAGGAAATGATCAGATTTAGTCAAGATATCAACAATAACCCATATTGCATTATTAACTCGAGATGTCCTCCGTAATCCCATAACAAAGTCCATGGATATATTTTCCCATTTCCACTCTGGCACTGGTAAAGGCTGAAGCATCCCTTTCGGTAACTTCTGCTCTGCTTTAACCTGCTGACAAGTCAAACACTTCACAGTAAAATCAGCAATATCTCTTTTCATTCCATCCCACCAGTAATACTCCTGCAGATCTCGGTACATCTTAGTACTGCCAGGATGAACTGAAAATGGGGAACTATGAGCCTCAAATAACAACTCATTCTTCAACTAAGAATTACTAGACACACATAATCTCTTCTTAAACCTTAAAACACAATCATTATCAAGGTTGAATTCAGGCAACTTACCCTTGTGAACCAGCTCTACCTTTTTCTGCAAATCGTTGTCTTTCTTCTGCGCTTGCTTAATTCTGTCTGATAGGGATGATCTCACTGATACCTGAAACAAAATAGAAGAAATTCCGGCACCAACAACTTCTATGCCAAAGTTCATCATATCAAAAACCAAAGGATCTCATTCCAAACGTAGCATGGTTAATGAATCATTACTTTTTCGACTCAAAGCATCATCCCCTTTATTTTCTTTTCCCATATGGTAATGAAATGTACAATCATAATCCTTGATAAAATCCAGCCATCTCTTCTGTATCATGTTCAATTATTTATGAGTGAATATATACTTTAAACTTTTGTGATCAGTATATATTTCACACTTTTCTCCATTCAAATGATACCTCCAAATATTTAGAACAAAAACAAAATCAACTAATTCCAAGTCATGTGTAGGGTAATTTACCTCATGAGTTTTCAACTGACGTGAAGCATATGCAATTACCTGATCATTCTGCATAAGGACACAACCAAGTCCTTTCAACGAAGCTTCACTGTTTATAACAAACTCACCATTCCTGGAAGGAAGTGCCAAAACTAGAGCATTAACCAATCTTCTTTTCAAATCCTGAAAACAATCATCACATTCTTTTGTCCAGATAAACTTAACACCCTTCTAAGTTAGTTTAGTCATTGGACTAGATAACCGTGAAAATTTTTCAACAAAAATTCTGTAGTAACCTGAGAAACCAATAAAACTACGGATCTCGGTTACATTTGTGGGTCTTGGAAATTCTTCAACAACTTTTGTTTTAGCAGGATCAACAGTTATACCATTTTTTGAATCAATGTGACCAAGGAAAGAAATTTGTTGTAACCAAAACTCACACTTACTGAATTTTCCATATAGTTTCTTTTATTTTTAGGTTTGAAAGATAACCCTTAAATTACTTTCATGTTACTATTTACTTTTAGAAAACACCAAAATGTCATCAATAAAAACAACCAACATTTTTCAACAGAGTCAACTGAGCCATCACTATAACAAACTATTTAGTTCTGATTCTGACCAACTTAGGATACTGATTTGAAAGGTTATTTCCCTCTGTATACCTTCCCAAAAAATCAGTTCTGTTTCCTCTATTAAAACCATTCTTAACATAGAAATATCTTAGGATAAGTAACATGGTAATCTTAAAATGCTATATCATTTCATTCATACCATAAATTAATTTATAATTTAACAATTTTCTAACTCCAAAAGTTGTCTTAAAAGACCTCTGATACCAACTATAAGGCCCCAACATTAAACATTACTTAACATTGAATTAAATGAATAATTCCCGTTGAGGATCTTTTCAGGTTTATAGTTTTAGATAATTAGATCTTAACTATTATATCTCAAAAGATTAAAAAGTAGACACTTCTACTAAGTTTCCATAAAATAAAAACTCTTAAAAATAAACATGTCTAGTTCCGTGTTTTATATAGCATGAATTTACCTTGATCCCATCCTTGACACTATTCCACATTAAGTCCTGTGAAAAACATTTCAAAAAAACTTGGGGTGAGCATAAAAAGCTCAGTAAGGGAAACACAGAGAATGAAAACAGTTAGTTTTTCAAAACAACAAGTAAAATATGTATACTTTATCGAAGTAATACTTTTCACCTTTATGAAGTAGTAAAAACTCTACACTAAATAAAATATCAATACTTACCCTTTTGTAACCAAAATATTACCATAAAACCCATATAAAGAACATATAACATATGAAGGTAACTTGGGACATAAACATATTTAAATGGAATAACCATACGGTCGACTTCCACACATATCACTTAATGGAATAGCCATACGGCTGACTTCCATACCCAATGTATTGGAGGTTATAATGTAACCACCCATCCTGGTATTCACGACACCACCCGTCATATGGTTTATCACATAACCACCTGTAAAATGTCCATGTACCATTATAAAATCATAAGACATAAAACAAATATAATGGAAAGAAAACATTTCCACACTTTGATCACAATATATCACTTAAATATATTGACATAAAAAATCCATTATAAAAACCATTTTCAATACCAAAATACATAAAAGAGTATATGGTATTTATTTCATTTTAAAAAATCATTATGACTTGTTGAGGAAGCCAAAGACCAAATAATACTCGCGGCGGAGGAAAAGGTCATTGTCACCGCGTACGTTAAAAGAAACATTCCTTTTTGTCGTTTAGTAAAATGATTCATATAAAAAGATTCATTTTGAATAAAATTAAAATTCAAAGGGTTTTATACACTGTATAAAAGAATGTTGTGTATAAAAAAAATATGCCTCAATGAAAGGAGATTGAGACGAAGTCCCTTACCTCGTGTCCAACTTGACTCGATCGTTCTTTAACGTCCTGAATAATAAACTTGAGTTAATTTCTACTTGCTTAAGAACCTTTTCAAGTTAATTATTCCTTTTATATCACTTATTACCATGTTATGAACACTATTTAATTATTTAAGTTAATAATGGTCGTTTTGTCGATCATTGGTACTTGAGTCAAAAATAAACTCTTTATAATTACAAGTTGTTCATGTTGTAAAATATCTATTACATCAAAAATTATATTCATGATGTAGATATCATATATATCATATATATCCAGTATATACATTCATTTATAATATTACATAATCATTTAGAGGTAATAAATGAAATGCACCGTTCATGGAGACGGTAAGCCGTATGTACGCATGAATGCCACTTTCATTTATATGTCATATTAATAGAATTAAAACTAAGTGATAGATATGTATATTTTAATTCCAGAATTATATTCATCATTTAGATGTAATATACATCATATATATCCATTATATATATGTACTTATAATAGTACATTACATTTGGGGATAAGAAATGAAATGCACCGTTCATGGAGACGGTAAGCCGTACGTACGCATGAATGCTACTGTCATTTCTATCTCATACTTTAATGGAAAGAAATAATAATGATA
Source organism: Viscum album (assembly GCA_963277665.1). NCBI lineage: Eukaryota > Viridiplantae > Streptophyta > Magnoliopsida > Santalales > Viscaceae > Viscum > Viscum album. The sequence goes on from OY728156.1 coordinate 346,547,295, forward strand.
TAGAGGTATATTATACTTACATTATAACATCATATATAATAACTTTAACTCCATCCTTTATACGTCCCACATATGGCATTAACGAATCAAATCACTTTGAGGGGGCGGTAGTCCGCACTTCCTCAAATGAAGATATCGCGTTTACCCATAATGGAAAACATAAAGGTATGATATAAAAGAAAAATAAAGAAGCTTAAGGAAAACATAAACATATTATATATCATGTATAAATATAGTGACATCTTAATGGACACCTTTGAAGGTGTTATATGAGTGTTGAACAATCATCGTTTCGTGAGGCAGGAATTTTCCATCCACAGAAACAGTATGTTCTTTAACCATTAGATGTAGGTGTGTGTAAGTGTAGCTAGAATACTTCACATAACAACATACTAGTATATTTAAGATACTGTTTTTGTTACAAAATAAAGGAATAAAAATAGTTTAGGGGGTTGGAGAAGCAAAATAAAACATAAGAACACAAGACAAGACACTACCTTTAAATCGGGTAACTCTTTTTGATTTGAGCTCAATGGCTTCCTTGGAAAGAATTCTGCCAAAATTAAGGATTCTATGAGTAATAGAGGGATGTGGAGAGACAAAATGGGCAGGGGTTGACCGATCCAAAGGCTTGATAGTTGTGGGTAAGGAGGTAGAGGTGGGGGCCTTTTATAAGAGGAGAGGAGGGGCACTCTAGGAAAGTTATAAAAGGTTACTTTATTATAAATTATTTTTAGGATTTTAAAGGACCCAAAATTATATATTTCTAGTATAAGGTGATAAGAGTTCGAAATACACCCATAAAATAAGTTTTTTACAAGTTTAGGTCATATATTTTACATTATCGTTTCATTTTATTTAAATCGTTAAATAATGAGGTAATCGCTACATCATAACGGTGTCATAAATAATTTAATTTATTTATTGTATAAAAATTATAAAAAAACTATAATGATGTAGGAAATCATTTTATCTTTCCAATTAATGTTTATAGTCAAAAATAGGACTTGTATAACCCCATTTAAAAATTGTTTTAGTAAAATGACTCATGTTTGTGACATTTTAATTATAACTTTAAATAAAAAGTTTTTAATGTCATTTTCCTACCAAAGTGGCTCCATGGGGTCCCCAAGTTGACCCATGGATTTTATTGGTAATACATGAAACATCCAATGATGGTAGGACATGTTTCTAGGTCATTTCATATCATTAAAACATTTTTTTTACTTTAAACTACACTAATTACCTCTAATCACGATTAATAAACTTAAAAGTTACTATTCACAAAAAAATTATTTTAATCCCATTGAATCAAATTTTAATTCTTAATGACAACCATGTATGTCGGATTTTTGAAATTCAAAACATAGAGGTGGTAAAATTTCATTTGAACGAAAAATCAGTTTTTTAAGTACCACTTAATGGTTTCACTATTCATCAAAAATTGAAGTTTTTCAGAAAAATACCAAAAATTCACCCTAAGCTATATTTGATATTCCGAATTCAAAAATTATGTCTATTTTACAAAATTAAAAACATTTAAGTTTCATTAATTAATTTAATAATTAATTCCCACTGTCGAAACAAATAGTGTGTTTTTATGGAACAAAATGTATCAAAAGATTGACACTAGTTTAAGTCCAATTTTAAAGTGAAATTAATTCCAATGACCACCATTGGATTAAATGGTAAAAATATATTCTAATTTAACTTTAAAACCAATTCAAAAGATAATCTAATCATATAAATAAATTAGATTAGAAAGTGGTTTTGAATTAAAATACACCATTTTCACTATTCATTAAAAAATGAACTTTGTCGGAAAAATACCAAAAATTTACACAAAGTAAATTTTGATGTCCCTATTATAAAGAAGAATTTTATTTGATCTAATAGAATGTATAAGAGTGAAAAAAACTATATTTAAAGAGGTTTCTCCATCAAAAGGTGATAGTTCGACCTTTTAGTGAATATTAGAGCATCTATGCCTAAAATTGAATTATTTTCTTATTTTAGCCTTTATATTTTATTGGATAAATGTAAAAACATTTAAAAAACATATATAATCATATTATTGTTATTTATATTCATTACCGCCAATACAAAAGCTACTTGTTAACTACCATTTAAAATAATATTATTATATTACTAGTGTGCAACGTAAGTTTTCAAAGAAACTCATTGTTGAGTATCGAATACGCTATCAAACATAGAAACCCCATTAAAGTAAAATTAATATTTAATATGAAAAAATTATTAAATATGAAAATTTTTTATTCTTTATTTACCTTGGATGTTATAATAACTTTTTACCCTTAAAGTGAATAACCATTCTATTAAATAGAAGATCATTAATTTACTTTATAAAATCATAGTATTTCAATCATAAATAATTTTAATTAATATAAAATTCATGTAGGTTTAATGGGACAAAAGATTTATAGAACCCTTATAAGAAAACTTATAATTGGAATAACATACTCTGTTAATTACAACATAATTCTTCATAGAACATAATATTTACATAATGTATTAGAGGGGATATCTGGGTCTTCCCTTAAAATAAAAAATTTAAAAGGACTATAACTCACATTAAAAACCAAAAATCAATCACTTACTTCATCAAACTCCAAAAAAATTATACCTTTGAAACCATTAGAAAAAAATTGAATTTGGATATATCCCAATCCATTAATTCCCATTTTCAAAACTAACATAAAAAAATGAAGAATATTTTTGTAATGTTATGTGGATTCTCGGTCTATTAAGTTTTAGTTTTTGGTCATTGGAAGTGTTCGGAGGAGGATCAGAAGGTTTTTTTTAGAAGTTTGGTTTCTAACGGCCAAAAGAAGGAGGAATACACATTGGGTAATTAGATTACACGATGTGAAATCCTATTTCACAACCTGTCTTGGAGGGTCCACCAAATGAAAAAATTTTACACGGTATGAAGAAGGGTTTCATGATGTGTGATATTTTGGTGTTAGAAAAATAAAATAAAATGAATAGGTGACATTTTATTGTTAAAAATTGATTCCCGGGTATTACACACTATGATAGGGAATTACACGTCTTGTAAAAACCAAATCATGTGTAGTATTAAAATTAATTTTTGGCTGAACCATCATTCATTTGGAAATGGTTTCATTTTTTCTCTTGTTTTGGGTGAACCCTATGTTCATCAGAGTATCCTTCAATACAATCTTCATAACTCTAGGTATGTTGATCCTGGTGAATGTTTTTTTGCGGTTTATGGTTGATCTGTTGTGAGTTATCTTCTCTTTATCATTTATTTTTTTATTTATTCACTCGTAGATCTTATTTGGTAGTGTTTCTTTGGTTATCGGGTGTATTTGGTTGATTTTTGATGTATCCTTGTTTTAGTACAGGTCTATCCATAGTTGTAGTGGTGTGGTTGTAATTCATGAGTGTTTTTCTTTGTCATGAGGTGAACAACAATTAGAAATATCCCTTGAGGTAGGATTTCTTTTGTTTCTATCTATTTCGCATCATGCAAGAGGGTTTTTAATTCTATTTATCTATGAATCATTGTTGTTCTAACCTAATTGAAGATAAATAATTTGTTAATTGAAATTGAGGGGAAAATTCATTTTGATTCTCATGCTCTTTACAACTTTGATATGGATTGCGATATTGTGTTTGTTTAGGCTTGATGCCCCACTGAAAATTGTGTTTTTTAGTGTACTTTTTTTGCACTAGATATATATAATTTGGTTGTTTCCTTGTTAAAATTTGTTTGGTATCACCCTAAAATGAATAGTTCCTAACCATATAAAATTGGATAATGAATTGTTTTCCTTGGGATTTTGGTTTGTGTGATAATACCCCAAAGAAAAGTAGTGCAATGCGGTAAATGTTCTTGTGAACCTATAAAATGTTTTCTTGTGTTTTTTTATAAATTGATAAAGTGGATGGAATTTGGTTTGTAGTGGGGATATGATGTTCGTGGTATGTTTAAGTAGTAGTTTTGCGGGTTTTGTTTGTCCTTTTTTATGTTTTTGGAAGTGGTTGTGAGTTGGGGGATTTTTTTGGTTAGTATGGTGGTTTGGGAAGGATGAAATTGAATAAGAATAGTAGTGATTGTTATGGGTGCTTCAATATTAATAACATGAATAAATATTCACCCCATATCTGGCGATTGATATATGACATAACTTGAATGGGTGTCAATCATGGAGGTTGTAGAATGATATGTCATTAATGTAAAGACACCTTAATTTATTAGGCTCTTAACCTTATGAAATAGTCATTTATGTGTTTCTTGTTGTGTATTGTTCTTAGTGGTTACCTATGTAGTGATGGAATGGATAAATAATTGAATAATAAATATTATAATGGCTTTTCTTAGCTTGGTTAACATAATGAAAATGGTTAAATGAAATTGGTTGGGAATGTGAAACAAGTTTTATGACTTGTTGTGTGTTGTTGTGAATTTAGAGGTAACAGAAAAGGAATTACTGTTGTGAGTTGGTTTTTTGTTTGATAAACCATAGTTTGGTCATGAGTGTTTAATATCATATATGTATACACTTTTATTTTCCTTGTGATTTATATACACACCCACCCCTATTGAACACTATGTGTCAAACACCCACATAGTCGTGGGGGGTGTCTTTCCCAACATCCTAGTGGGAGGATGGAGGGTTTGCCACCTTCTCTTCCATGCTCCCTATTACATGATATGACAAACCAAGTTTCTTTAGGTAGGATGTGGTGATATTTAGTATACCAAGTGTTTTCGAGTGAGGTGTTTTGTTTACATAGTGTCATCAGGATGTGTTGTGATGTGTTTTCCCATGTGTCTTCAGAATGAGATGTGATTTGTTGTGAGGCCCATGTGTGTGAGGGTGGGATGTGTTTTTAGGCCTAGGTGTGTGCAGGGGGGGGGGGGTGTTTTGAGGCCCAGGTGTGTGCATGTGATATGTGATTTATTATATTTTGAAGAGGTAGGAGTTTCAGGATGTTTATCATTGGGGTGTGAGAGTAGCTAATCACTGGGAAGGTGGTGTGGGGAACCCTATCATTGACTTGATGTATATTAAATTAATAGACTTGCATTACACATTGAGTGTTCATTAGTGTGTTTGGGTTTAGATAGTATACCTATTTAGGTGCTATATGGTTCTATTGTTTTCTCACAGGGGCATTAGTATACTTCTTTCACATGTGCACAAGATACTTTGGTTTTCCTACTGAGTATACATGTACACTCACCCTCTGTATATAAAATAGTTTTCATATTTCCGAAAGTATTTCATATACCATTCTAGAACTTAATAGTTTGGATCCATGACATTTGGTGTGTTGATGATTTATCTTTACTTTTAGGTATTTACTTTGGAGGCTTTTATTTTTATAAGTTCTATTTATACATTCAAGTGGGATGGTTTGGGTTTCTCTGTTATATTTTTTCTTGGAGTTGTTTTGGATGATTCTTTATATCTCTTGATATTGTTTACATATAAAGGGTAAATACCTCTCATATTATGATATTTTTATACTCTTGGTTCTAGTAAAAAAACTTGGGCCTATTGGAGGCGAGAGTCGAGGGTCATTATCTCTCTCCCCTCATTGCGGTATCTTTGGATGGAGGGGTTCATGATAGTATTTCTCTTTGATGAAAAATGGATCCTTATAAAGCAATAAAAATATAAAATATAATTTCTGATAGGGGGAAATCCATTTATGTAATATACGTTAAAATAGACCATTCTATTTTCCTTTTTGTAAATAAAGTAAAAATTCTCCATAAAAAATATGAAAAAATTCCTTTTGAAAACCCTGAAAAAAAGTAAAAGGAGACATAAACTTCATAATTTAATTTATTTATGTAAAAAATAAATATATACATAAAATAATTTTAAGAATATTTACATGGAGGAGAAATATTTTTAAATTAGATCTTTGAAATATTTGAAACAGGGTTTAAAGATAAAGTGTACCTTACCGTGATTTTGAATTGTCTCATACGTTCTTTAACTTATTGAATAATAAAAATATTTTCATTCTTCAATTTCTTAATAAGATTATTAAATTTTATTATTCCTTTTATTTAACCTTATTATACATAATTATTTAATTTATTAAGTTCATATTGGACGTTTTGGGAACAGTCAGCTTATACGTCAAAAATGGATTCGGAGGGTTCAATTTGGTTAAATGGATCACGATTATATCATTTCCAAAATATGAATCATGTAATAATTAAAATATTTATAAATGATTTAAACTATTATTACCAACCAGGTATTGTGTTTATGATAAATAAATTATGTTCCAATCATGTAGACGGTAGTTTATATGTACACATGAGTAACGGTTCCATTTTTCCAAAAAAATGAGGAAAAGAAGGTAAGTATTATTTTATATTCAATTAATAATGATTATATCATAAATATTATATTATATTTTTAAATCCACTTACATATATTATCCTTTTTATGTGGTGATGATAAATAAAATAAATCAGTTCCTGAGGTGGTAGTCCACATGTATGTATGAGCGATACTTTTATTTTTTAATGCTAAAAAAAGAATTACAAAATTTATCTACCATTTATGAATGAAATTTATACCATATATATAATTTAATATAAATTTTATCTATTATTATGAATATATATATATTATTAAGTAATTAAAAATTAAATACATTGACGTTTGAGGTAGTATTCCTCATGTACACACAAGCGATGATTTTATTTTTCATTAATTGGTTAAGAAGATGAAAAAAGGTTATTAAATAAACCTAATAAAATTTTAGTGTATGGGTGAGGATGATTTTATTATATTAAAATGGTTAATATAGTTTTAATAGAGTTAAAATAATATATAAAATGAAAAAACTTGGTTAATAACTATACAACTTCTCCATAAAATTTCCTTACATTTATACCTACCGACTTTTTAGGTTGAAATTGTGAACAAAATAGGATATATAGTATGTGGGTAGGGATTTTATGAATGTATTAGGGTATGGATAGGTCTATATAATGGGATCTTAAGGTGTGTATAAGAGAGGAGAGTGGGTGTCCTTTTAAAAGTGAGAGAGAGGACAAGCATTAAATTTTACAAAAGATTAAAATTTATTAATGTCCTAATAAAAAACATTGCATACAAAATGACTCATCATAAAATATTATAAGATATAAAGTCTAAATATTACCATAAAATATGATTTATATAAGTTTTTTTTGTCATTTTATCCGTTATAGTTTTTTATTAACCCTTTTAACCTATTTTAACTCTTAGCATAATAACTGATTTTTTGCCATTGTTTCCATTCATAATGATGACAAATAAAAGTGGACTTATTAAATTTTTTTGAAATGATGAGTACAAATATTTATTAAATTTTATGAAACCAAAATTTTATAAATGCCTAAATTTAATTTTAATATAAACCCACAAAATGCAATGAAAATGGTTTTAAAAAAAAATGCCTTTTTAAGTATTAAAATTTTTAATACCAAAATCAACTATAATGATGATGTAATGACATTTATTGGATTATCTTTAATCAAAAGGAAATAATTAAATTTTAAAATTTATCCAAAAAATTTTTAGATGATGTAAATAATTGAAAAGAAAAGGTAGTTTTCATTAAAATATATATTTTCTATAATTCACCCAAAAATCCTATTTATCAGGTTATTCCAAAAAAATCAGTCTAAGATAATTTTGAAATAATGATATCTAAAAATAGATCATTTTTATAAAATTAAAATTCAATAATTTATAAAATAATCTTTTTAAATAAAATCTTATAATACATGTAAATGAATTTAGTATGAATAAAACTATTTCATTTTTGATTGGAAAATAATTTAATATTTTACAGTGAATATAACAATATAAATTATAATTCAAGAATATTTATAAGGATTAATAGTTATATATTAACAACATTATATGGTTTGTTACATTCTTACCCCTTTTTAAAATTTCATCCTTGAAATTGTATTTATTATAAATACAAGTCAGGACTTTTTTTAATCACAACATTTCCTTATTCTCATGTTGCTTCTTCAATGACATGGTTTATACAAAAAAACCTACTAAATCACATTATTACACTACATATTCACTCTATGATCAATAATATGAACATGTTATTCCTCATGATAAAGTTTCTCTTCAACTAAACTAATTTAAGACTCAAAATAAGATATGTATCTCATATGTACTTCATTAACAATGAAATATGAAAAACATGATGTACCTGAGATAAAATTGGAATAAAATACAATATATATGAAATTGATAAAATATTATATATAATTTTATATAGTTAAATGAACCATATACTTAACTTTCTATAATTAACAAAACTAATTACACATTCATATAGAGATACTTTATGAAAAACATAATCGCCTTCCTTGAGTAAACACTACGGGAAAAATGGGTATTTGCGACGGGTTATTTGCGACGGGAATAAATCCCGTCGCAAATAGTCCCGTTAAAAACTTTTTTGCGACGGGGGTATTTACCCGTCGCAAATAAATAGGCTTTTGCGATGGGATTGCTTTCCCCGTCGCAAATAGTTTTCCCGCGATGCACGCCAAATCGCGGGAAAACTATTTGCGAAGAGAAAATTTTCCCGTCGCAAATAATCGGCGGCGGTAAAAGGTATTTGCGACGGGAAAATATTCCCGTCGCTAATAGTATGTTATTTGCGACGGGACCCGTCGCAAATAACTATTTACTCATTGACCGTAATTAATGCGGGCTAATGTATTTGCGACGGTACCCGTCGCAAATAATACTATTTGCGACGGGATTCCAGTCGCAAATAAACCCGTCGCAAATAATCTAACCTATAAATACCCCCATCCGTTTTTTTGAAATCATTCTCATTCTCTATCTTCTCCTGCCCTCAAACTTATGTTTCTAAAGTTGAGTTTTTTTTTTTCAGTTTAATTTTTTTCTTCGGAGCTGATATTAAAGTTTTGAAGAACGATCAGAGCAGATCAATTTTCAAGGTATTTATGTTCATTTTAATTTAATATTTATTTTTAATTTTTTATTAGTTTCAATTATTCTTAATTAGTTGTAATTTAATTATGTTTACAATGTTTTCTTACTTAATAAATTTAAATTATTAGTATTGATCATAGTTAATGGTAATTAGGAATAATTAGTAATAATTTTTAATAATTAAGAATAAATATTAATAATTAGTAATAAATACCAATAATTAGGAATAATAACATTATTACATTATTAGTATATTTTATTATTAATATTAAAATAATATAATTTTTTATATATATACAATTCTCTTTTCATCTGTGTGTTTACTGTCTTCACATGTATTATTTGTATGTGGAGATAGAAAACACACAGATGAAAGGAGAATTGTATATAAATCAGAAAATTATATTATTTTAATATTAATAATAAAATATACTAATAATGTTATTATTTGTAATTATTGGTAATTATTCCTAATTATTGGTAATTATTCATTTAATTACTAATAATTAGGAACAATTATCAATAATTATCAATAATTAAGAATATTTAGTAATAATTAGTAATAATTACCAATAATTAGTAATAATTAGTAATAATTATCAATAATTAGTAATAATTAGTAATAATTACCAATAAGTAGTAATAATTATCTATAATTTGGAATAATTAACAATAATTAACAATAATTAGTAATAATTAGTAATAATTACCAATAATTACCAATAATTAGTAATAATTAGTAATAATTACCAATAATTGCCAATAATTGCCAATAATTACCAATAATTACAAATAATTAGGAATAATTAGGAATAATTGGGAATAATTAGGAATAATTAGGAATAATTAGGAATAATTAGGAATAATTAGGAATAATTAGGAATAATTAGGAATAATTAGGAATAATTAGGAATAATTAGATATAATTAGGAATAATTAGGAATAATTAGGAATAATTAGGAATAATTAGGAATAATTAGGAACAATTATCAATAATTATCAATAATTATCAATAATTAGTAATAATTAGTAATAATTAAGAATAATTAGGAACAATTATCAATAATTATCAATAATTAAGAATAATTAGTAATAATTAGTAATAATTACCAATAAGTAGTAATAATTACCAATAATTAATAATACTTACCAATAATTTGGAATAATTACCAATAATTAACAATAATTTGTAATAATTTGTAATAATTACCAATAATTACCAATAATTAGTAATAATTAGTAATAATTACCAATAATTGCCAATAATTACCAATAATTACAAATAATTAGGAATAATTCGGAATAATTAGGAATAATTAGGAATAATTAGGAATAATTAGGAATAATTAGGAATAATTAGGAATAATTAGGAATAATTAGTAATAATTAGTAATAATTAGTAATAATTAGTAATAATTAGTAATAATTAGGAATAATTAGGAATAATTATTTATAATTAGGAATAATTAGGAATAATTAGGAATAATTAGGAATAATTAGAAATAATTACCAATAATTATGAATAATTACCAATAATTAGGAATAATTACCAATAATTACCAATAATTACCAATAATTACCAATAATTACCAATAATTACCAATAATTACCAATAATTACCAATAATTACCAATAATTACCAATAATTACCAATAATTACCAATAATTACCAATAATTACAAATAATTAGCAATAATTAGCAATAATTAGCAATAATTAGCAATAATTACCAATAATTTGCAATAATTACCAATAATTTGCAATAATTAGTAATAATTAGTAATAAATACCTAAAATTAGGAAAAATTAGGAAAAATTAGGAAAAATTAGGAAAAATTACCAATAATTAGGAAAAATTCTCAATAATTAGTAATAATTACCAATAATTAGTATTAATTACCAATAATTAGTAATAATTACCTATAATTAGTATTAATTACCAATAATTAGTATTAATTACCAATAATTAGTAATAATTAGGAATAATTACCAATAATTAGTAATAATTACCAATAATTAACAATAATTAGTAATAATTAACAATAATTAGTAATAATTACCAATAATTACCAATATTTAGTAATAATTAACAATAATTGCCAATAATTACCAATAATTGCCAATAATTACCAAGAATTGCCAATAATTACTAATAATTAGTGATAATTACCAATAATTAGTAATAATTACGAATAATTAGTAATAATTACGAATAATTAGTAATAATTACGAATAATTAGTAATAATTACTAATAATTAGTAATAATTACCAATAATTAGTAATAATTACCAATAATTAGTAATAATTACCAATAATTAGTAATAATTACCAATAATTATCAATAATTACTAATAATTATCAACAATTACTAATAATTAGTAATAATTAATAATAATTAGCAATAATTAGTAATAATTAACAATAATTACTAATAATTAGAAATAATTACTAATAATTAGTAATAATTAGTAATAATTAGGAATAATTAGTAATAATTAGTAATAATTAACAATAATTAGGAATAATTAGTATTAATTAGGAATAATTAGTAATAATTACCAATAATTAGTTATAATTATTATTAATTATCAATAATTAGTATTAATTACCAATAATTAGTATTAATTACCAATAATTAGTATTAATTACCAATAATTAGTATTAATTACCAATAATTAGTATTAATTACCAATAATTAGTAATAATTACCAATAATTAGTAATAATTACCAATAATTAGTATTAATTACCAATAATTAGTATTAATTACCAATAATTAGTATTAATTACCTATAATTAGTAATAATTACCAATAATTAGTAATAATTACCAATAATTATCAATAATTACTAATAATTAGTAATAATTAATAATAATTAGCAATAATTAGTAATAATTAGAAATAATTACTAATAATTAGCAATAATTACTAATAATTAGTAATAATTAGTAATAATTAGTAATAATTAGGAGTAATTAGTAATAATTAGTAATAATTAACAATAATTAGGAATAATTAGTATTAATTAGGAATAATTAGTAATAATTACCAATAATTAGTAATAATTATTATTAATTATCAATAATTAGTATTAATTACCAATAATTAGTATTAATTACGAATAATTAGTATTAATTACCAATAATTAGTATTAATTACCAATAATTAGTATTAATTACCAATAATTAGTATTAATTATCAATAATTTGTATTAATTACCAATAATTAGTATTAATTACCAATAATTAGTAATAGTTACTAATAATTAGTAATAATTACCAATAATTACCAATAATTACCAATAATCACCAATAATTACCAATAATCACCAATAATTACCAATAATTACCAATAATTTCCAATATTTTCCAATAATTACCAATAATTACCAATATTTTCCAATAATTACCAATAATTACCAATATTTTCCAATAATTACCAATATTTACCAATAATTACCAATATTTACCAATAATTAGGAATAACTACCAAAAATTATGAATAACTACCAATAATTTGGAATAATTACCAATAATTTGGAATAATTACCAATAATTTGGAATAATTACCAATAATTTGAAATAATTACCAATAATTACCAATAATTAGAAATATTCTACTCGGCCTTTCCACTGATGGTTTCTGTCCGTTTGGATCTTATGGTAGTTAATATTCATGTTGGCCTGTTTTTTTAACTCCGTACAATTTACCTCCATGGATGTTGATGAAGGATCCATATATCTTTTTGACTTTACTAATTCCAGGACATCCGAAGAAAAATATTGATGTTTATTTGAAGCCATTGATTGATGAATTAAATTTATTGTGGAGTACTGGTGTCAGTACATATGATGTTGCAACGAAACAGAATTTCATACTGAGAGTAGCATTGATGTGGAGAATAAGTGACTTCCCGACTTATGGGATGTTATCTGGCTGGATTACACATGGTCAGAAATCATGTCCTTACTGTATGGGAGAGAAAAAAGCATTTATGCTCATTCATGGAAAGAAACCTTGTTATTTTGACTGTCATCGCAGATTTCTTCCAGCTGATCATCCTTTTCGCAGAAACAAATCTCATTTCAGAAAAGGAACAGTTGAAATGGATGGACCTCCAAAAATGCTATCAGGTTCGGAGTTAAAATCAGTTGTATTTTAATTACCTCCCATCACTTTTGGTCCTACAATAAACCAACAGAAAATTTCTGGTTTTGGGAAAGAACACAATTGGATTAAACGTAGCATATTTTGGGATTTTCCATATTGGTCTGATTTGTTGGTCCGCCACATGTTAGATGTCATGCATATTGAGAGGAACTGTTTTGATAATTTGTTTCATACAGTTTTGGATACGCCAGGAAAGAGCAAAGACAATGTAAATACACGTTTAGATCTTGCCCAAATTTGCAAGCGTCCAGAATTGGAACTATTTGAGAATATCAGAACAGAAAGGTTACTGAAACCAAAAGCAGCTTATACACTGTCTAAAGAAAACCGTTTATTATTTTGTCAGTGGATTGCAGATTTGATACTTCCAGATAGCTGTGCTTCCAATTTGGGTAGATGTGTAAAGAATGGTCATATTACTGGATTAAAAAGTCATGATTGTCATGTTATAATGGAGATACTTCTACCCATTGGATTAAGAGGTCTGTTGAATTCTGTGATTTGGGATTCCATAACAGACATGTCTCATTTTTTTCGGGAAATTTGTGCGGCTACGGTAGATTATGATGATCTAGGAAAACTTGAAAAAGATGTTGTTGTAATTATATGTAAACTGGAAAAATATTTCCGCTGTCTTTCTTCAACTCAATGGAACATTTGATGTTACATTTGCCATATGAAGCCAAATTTGGAGGTCCGGTACAGTTTCGATGGATGTACCCATTTGAAAGATGCATGCAAAAATTGAAAAGAAAAGTACGTAACAAAGCATCTGTTGAAGGATCTATTGCAGAAGCTTATTTGCAAGAGGAAATATCTTTTTTCTGCTCCCATTATTTTGAATCTGAGTATCCTTCAAAACACAACCGAATGGGACGGAACGAGAGGAATATTGATGAAATCAAAAATCAATTATCTATTTTCAACCAGTCAGAGCTTGGTTTTGGTGGAGTTTATGAATGCTGGCTTTCAGATGATGAACATCAGAGAGCTCATACGTATGTTCTGCTCAACTGTGAAGAGATGACATCAGTTGTACTGTAAGTGTTTATATCACTTATTCTATCATTTATGTTACAATAAATAACTTTGGTTTTTATAGGTTGTATGATAATCATATCAAGAAACAAATTCCACAAATTACAGCAGCTTCTCTCGAAGAACGTCGACTGAAAAATTTCTCTCAGTGGTTTCAAAAACTGGTAACATAAATTCTTTATCTTTTAGCAACTCATTCAATGTATAGTTTACTATATTGATAATTATTTCACAAATTTTCAGGTGTCTCGACATGCTGATAAAATTGACAAACGGCTGTGTGTATTGAGTAACCCACCTTCCAAACATGTTAAAAATTATAATGCATATGTGGTGAATGGATTTCGATTCCACACACATGCATATGGGGAATCGAAAAAAACAATGAACAGTGGAGTTAGCTTGAGAGGATCTCATCATCGAGAAAATGAAGTTGACTTTTATGGCATACTTGATGAAATCATTGAACTCTGTTATCTTGGACAACATTACATAACCATGTTCAAATGTCGGTGGTTGGATACAGAGAGAGGCGTGCGTGTTCATCCGACTCATGGAATCATCGATATTAAATGTAATATTGTTCTCGTAGTAAATGAACCATTCTTATTGGCTCAACAGGCATATCAAGTTTATTATGCAAAGTACTGTGCAACATCAAGAGACTTGACTGATTGGTGGAGTGTAATAAAAATCAAAATTCGAGATAATCAGTTTAGTCAAAGTGAATGTGCTTTCACTGATGTGCAAAGAATTGACGTTTTTCAAGAGAGTACTCAAAATCAATCTTTTTTACAAAGAGACATGAGTATCGATGATGACACCCCACATTTAAGATTCGGTGATGACGATGATGTTAATGATGTCACATATGAATTTGAAACGGTAAGAGATGAAGCAACTGTAACTCGAATGGATATCGATGATGTTGAGGAGGAATATGAAGATGACATTGACATATATGAAGATGATGATAAAGATGAACACTGATAGCATTTCATGGTATTTATATACAATCATAATATGTATATATGTATATATAATTGTAATTATCAATTATTTTCTAACATTAACATTTTCTGTTTCAGATGGACGACGCCACATTTCGTGCGTTGGCGGATGATGACCTGACTTTTGATGTGGATGAGTTGCTGACAGATGACCCTCAGCCTACAGGCGCTCCAGGGAGTACGCGGAGGGGGCGCGGTCTTGCACGATTGATGATTCCTGACCCCGTCCCCGAGCGACGTCCACGTCTTGGGTTTGATCCACGCACACGGAGGTGTGATAACCTGTGGATTTGACTAAGATTTCATTAATCTATTCACATAATAAATGTTTATTATTTTTTCAGTTTTCCGCATATAGCAGTCGGACAGGGCAGCGCTATTTTGCACAACTATTTCTCTCAGCCGTGGACCACATGGGATCAGATTCCCATTGATGTGCATCAGGCCATGTTCGGCCATTGGTTGGTACGTACGTAAATAAATAATTTTTATTTTGAAAATTATTTCATTTCTAACTTGATATTTTGATTTATTTGTAGGGTTTATGGTATCCGATCGAGGATACCATGCGTGATGCCATCTACGAGGCATGAGAGGTGGCAATGCGTGATCGCCTTTGTCAGTTTTGGCACAATTTAAGAAAAGCTGCGATGAAGAAAGCAGGAGTGTCAGATTTTGAGGAGTCATGTAGAGCACAGCGACCAGAGTATATTTCATCCCATGTATGGGATGGATTATGTGCGCACTGATTGAGTGGTGCCTTTCAGAGGAGATCATCGGTGGGGAGGCAGAATCGGGGGAGACAGGAGGTGACTCATCAAGCTGGGAGTCGTTCTTTCAGTACTCATAGACAGCATCTGGTACGTACATTATTTATAAATATTTTATATAACTATAAATATTAACAGTTTATTTTTTATTCTTATAGGATGTCGAGCACCCCGATATTATAGAGTACGACGTATATCAAAGGATGTATAGTGATCCTGCTACTGGGGAGCTTAGAGGTGATCGTCAGCATCACATCGTGGTCAGTATTATTTGTTTTCAAGTTTAAAAATGAACTGCATATAATATATTCACAATTTTAATTTTAAATTGCAACTATAGGAGTCATATGAGGCCGCAGCGGCACAGGCCCAGCCTGAGAGTCAGGCTGAGTCATCAGATCAGACCACTGACCGTCAGTTTGATGAGGCGACATGGATGCAGGACACCCAGTATGCCTTCGAGAAGGGCCGGGTAGTTGGTATCGACTCTCGACTGACTCCCGGAGATTATTATGGCAGTGCTGCGATGTCGGCGTCCAGCTCGAGAGGAGCTCGTGCATCTTCTTCTACACAGTATGAGGATCAGTTGCGATCTCAGACTGCACAGATAGAGAGTCTCCGACAGGAGCAGGAGCAGATGCGTCAGCAGCATGAGGAGGAGCGTCGATGCCAGCAGCAGCTGTACGAGGAGCAGGCGAGTCGGTGGCAGCAGCAGCATCAGGAGAAGATGGAGTACATGCGCCGACTCACTCATGCTTTAGGGATGGAGTTTCCACCACCACCATCTGCAGATCCCCCACCTCCCCCCTCCCCCCCTCCTTCAGATTAGAGTTTTTATTTCTGTTATAAAATTTGTGAAATCAAAATATTTTTTTTTTCTATTCGTAGTTTCTGTCTCATTATAAAATATTAATAATATTATATTTTTAAATAACAATATTAATGTGAATAATAATATTATTTATATTTTATAATATTAAATTTTATATATATATTAAAATTATATATATATATTAAAATTTTATAATATTATAATTTAATTATATTTTTTGTAATACTTGAATTATTTTAATATTTGAATGTAAAATAATTCTATTATTTTTATATTAATTAAAATAACTTATTAATATTTTTTTTATTTATGAATTATAATTGTAATATTATTATATTAATTAAATCATTTATTAATATTCTATTATTTTTTATTTTTGAATTATAATTCTACTATTATTATAGTAATTAAAATAATTTATTATTTTCATTTGTAAATTATAATTCTATTATTATATTAATTAAAATAATTTATTAATAATTTATTTTTTTTATAGTATTTGCGACGGGATACTACGCCCGTCGCAAATAATAGTATTATTAATAGTTTTTTATTTTTTTTTAAAAAATAGTATTTGCGACGGGATACTATTCCCATCGCAAATACTAGTATTATTAATTTTTTTTATTTTTTTAAAAAAATAGTTTTTGCGACGGAACCGTCGTAAAAGATATTTGCGACGGGCCCGTCGCAAAAGGTATTTGCGACGGGTCCCGTCGCAAAAGGTATTTTAAAAGTTTTTTACAAAAACACGGAATACTATTTGCGATGGAGAGAATGACCGTCGCAAAAAAAGGCTTTAGCGATGGGCCCTTCGCAAATAAGTGTAGTTGCGACGGCGTTTTCAGCAACGGGCTATTTGCGACGGGCCCCCGTCGCAAAAAGCCAGTTGCGACGGGATCCCGTCGCAAATGCCCCGTCGCAAATACCTGTTTTTCTAGTAGTGAAAAGATCTTTATTCAGGATATCTACATAAATTTTAGGCATGCTATAATCCACCCATATATAGTTCTAAATCACATAAAATTTCTCAATTATCTCTTCTACAATTATTTTCCCAAAAAAATATTTCTATAACCTTTTCCCAAGAAACTAGAGTCTGATATCACTTTCTATATAAGGCCTCAAACTTTTTCCTCTATATACTAGACTGAAAATTATTATTATAGGAGAATTAAACAAGTGAATGATATTGATATAAAATTACATGGTAATAAAATGAATAATCTCAGAGAATCTACTCCAAAATCAAATTCTTTCAATCTAACTATCATTCATATTGATGATGAAAATATATATTCAAATTTAATTCAATACTTGATGAATTATGAAGTCTATTCAAAAAATTATATTTAAATCTGAGATCAAAATCTGATAAAACATAAATAAGGACTCCAATAAAATGAATTATATCATTATTATACATTTCATAAAGATAGTACAAATTCATAATATCTAAAATAGGAATAAAATGTATAGATTTTGTAAAATGTTCAATAATTATTCATATCTCATTATTTCCCTGAGATGTCTTTGATAACCTAATTAAAAAATCCATGGATATATTATATTATATCCATTGCGGTATTGGAAAATCCAAAACAATCCCCTTCAATAATTCTTATTCCACATTAACCTTCTAAAATGTAAAATATTTTGTGGTAATGTTAGTAATGTATATTTTTATTCCATCTAACCAAAAATTTTCCTAAATATCTCTATACATCATTGTTCTACCATGATAATAGAAAATAACAATATATCTTTTATAACAAATTCTTCCATTTATTATAATATATGATCATCCTATTGATCTTTCTTAATTCTGTCTAAACAATATGGAAACACTGATACTTCAAAAAAATAATAGGATTCATTAAATCATTTAAGAAAGGATTATATTCTAAATATAGCGTAGTTGGTGAAGCATTATCTTTCCAATTTAAATCATTAGGAAATCTATTTGATTTTTTTGGATAGTAATAAATAGTGTATCCATAGTCCTTAATAAGTTATAACCGTATTATCTTCCTCATGTTCATCTATTTCTAAGTTAATATATTTGTAAATATTTTATGTTCAGTAAATATTTCTCACTTTACTTTATTTAAATGAAATTTATATATTTTTAAATAAAAAACCAAAATAGGTAGTTCAGTTTTACGTGTAGGATAATTTATCACCTCATGATTCAATTGATGTGAAGAATAATATAATAATTGACCATTATACATCATAACATAACCACGTACCTTCAAATAAGAATCAATATATATGATAAACTCGCCATTTATTGATGGTATAGAAATATAGGATTATTATCTAATCATTTTTTCAATTCCATGAAATATTCATTGCATTATTTTATCTAAATGAATTATGTTAACTTAGTTATTATACTATATAATTGAGTAATGTTTTAAAAAAATCATTTTTATTAACCCAATAATCTAATAAAACTACAAAAATATTTTATATTATTAGGTCTTTCCCACTCTTCAACTTCTTTAGTTTTTTCTTGATCAATAATTATTTCATTATTATTTAAAATATTTCTACAAAAAGAAAAAATTCCCAACCAAAATTCATATTTATTATATTTTAATTATTTTTCCTTCTCATTTAATATTTGTAAAACAATAATCACGTGTTTTCCCTGACCCTCATAATTTTTTTAATATACTAAATTCATCATCAATAATCAGAACAAAAAAACTATCCAAAAACTAAGTGGAAACTGCAATCATAATGTTTACAAATAAAATATGATAATTTTTTAACCCAAATGGAATAACCACAAACACATAATGCCCATACCTAATATTATGTTTTTTCTTTTAAATTTAATTTCTATTTACCATCATATAATGGTAACTGAACTTGAGATCAACCTTTGAAAAAACTGACCTCCTTGGAGCTGATTAAACAAGTCATCAACATGGGGAAATAGATACTTATTCTCAAAAGTGATGTTATTCAATGTACATTGCGCTAAATACCATTGACTATGATGTCACCACTTAACCTTAAATTATATTTTGAAAAATACCAAAAAAATGGATTTGGAGGATGTTATTCAATGCACTATAATCAATGAAAAGCATCATAAAACCATATTTTTTAACAAATTAACTGGTTACACCCTAATGTGAAGTGATAGGATGAATAAAACCATTATAAAGAAACTCTTGTAACTTCATTTTCAATTCCAAAATTCTAATGAATCCATTTGATTATATGTTTTTAAAAATATATTTGAATTAGACCCTAAGTCAATAGTAAATTCAATCTCCTAATCAGGTATAATACCAGGAAATTAATTAGGAAATACATTTGGATATTCTTTTACTTCTAAAATATCATTAATTAAAATAGTTTTCTTCTTATGAAAAATATTTTAATGATAAATTTTATATCAATATTTAATAAATTTATAACCTTCTTGATATATTATCATATATATGATTTCGTTCTCAGATAAAAACTAAAAAAAATTCAAAAAACCAACTTCTTTAGCTTTAAAATATAATTCATAATAATAATCAAAAAGGAAATATATACCCAAAGTAAAATAAAACTCTATAAGTGGTAAGAAAATAAGGGGTTTAGGTAAATAATTTCCGCATAATATAACAAGATAATTCTTATAATTTATCTTTTCCTTACTACTACCCCATGTGTTTTTAACAAAAGTTATAGATTCACCTCCTATGGTGAAATTTACAATTTAACAGATTTTTTTTTTGAAATTAAACAATATATAAACCCCTAATAAAAAAAATACATTGTCATAATATAAATAAATAAGTAGTCTATACGGAACCATATTGTTGTATGGTCTAATATATGTCAAAGTAGTCATAAAGTATTTATCTACACCTTTCTGTATACGATCTTGAGTTCTTTCATCATTTATTACTATATTCTTACAAGTACATGCATAATGACTAATATTAATACAATTAAAACATCTTAATACCTACTTTTCATTACTGGTATAATCATCACTTTTAACTTTTTCATTATAGTAACGAGTCACATGTCCAAGAATAACACATAAAATACACTTTCCAGACTTCAAAATATATTCAACATGGCGATTTATACCAAACTTATCATAATATAAAAACTCTATTTGTATAACTTCATGTTTCATAATTGGATTCATCCCCATTACCTAACATATATTTCTATTTACCAGATTATTTTTATGGAATACGTGATCATAAAGAAATATTTTTCTACCTTATCTGTATATCAAAAAAATCTCATAAGTTTTTTACTCATTAGGACCAAGTTCTATTCAATAAAAGGCTACAATACTAAGAAAAAAATGATTAATTTTACTATTAAAATCTCAAATACAATTTTGTGTGTACCTTCCCAATCGGGTGAAGTTCTCTTTATACATGGATTATGAATATTTAACCTTCTTCTTTAATACCAATAATTTATTTTCCATTCTATATTGAATAACTTCAAGAAAATAATTCTCAAATAAATATTCATAAATTAAACCCATTCCAATACATAAATATCATCTCTTTCTATGATATTCTTAATAATTAGCCACTATTAATCGGCTTGAGGTTCAAAAAGTTAAGTATTAAGAGTTACATCTTGATGTTCTAACTGACCCATGAAATCAAATATCTTCTCCAAGGAATTAATCCATCCTTCACCTTTCATAGTTTCATATGATCCACTGAATATTGGAGGGTTTTTTTTGTTGTAAGATTCTCTTCAGAATACATATTTCTCTATGGTAAAAATGGTTAGTATCTCTCATGGATATCACAACTATTTATATCATGAATAAACTAATCTATCATAGCAACAAACTACTCTATTATAATATAAAATATTCTAGGTTACTAATTTGGAGGGATATTGTCCTCTTGGTTACTTCATAATTTATCTTTATTGTTTCCTCTATGGAAAACCATTCTTAAATGACATAGTTTAGGCGATGAAACATGGTAATATTCAAATTCTATACCATGATGTACATAAATTAAAATATATTATAGGAATATAATTACAATATACTAACCTATACAATTATTCATACCCTTATCTACTACCAACTTTAAGGACCCTTCCATAAATAATTACATAATATTGAGTTCTAAATCAAGAATTTATTTTTTTAATTCCTATAGACTTTTTCTAGTTTAAATATTTTGGGAATATTTTTATAACTCTTACATATCAAATCCATATATTACAAAGTTTAAACTTCTAATTAGTATCCATTTTTTCATAACACAATAATCCTAAAATAAAACATGTTATATTTTCATGAACAATCATCATGATTTTCAACTAGATATCATCATTATTAATAATAATCTTAAAACTATATAAAAAACATTTGAAAATGTGGCATGATTAGAAAATGGTCATTAATAGATATAAATAATGGAATAAAAAACCCTTTAATACATTTCAAAACCATGAGATAATATAAGAGAGTTTTCCTTTAACATAATAAACCTTGAGCTCAGAGAATTATTTACTTACACATGAAATCATCTTAAGTACCAAATTTTATCACAAAAAACATTATAAGAAATTATTAAGGAAAAATAGTTTATAATAGGGTTTCTTATAAAACACGAGAATTCATGAAATTTTTTTTCTTAAAATATAAAATTTTACACGTAAAGGGAATAATCCTGCTTTAAAAAAAATAAATTATCTTACCATATGAAATAAAAATATTTCAATGAAAAATGTTAGAAAGAATAGAAAATTAATGTGTGTGGATTGGTAAATCACACACTTAGAATCCTTTTAATAACACTTAAAAATTGAAAAAACTACTTTGTTAATTCCACTATAATTCGCTAATGAACAAAATCATTACCCAATGCATTTGAGAGCTATATCGGGCTCACCCATATTTATAATGAATTTAAAAGGACAATAAAAATACATAAAAGCCCTAAAATATTTCATTCCAATCATAAAACACATAAAAATATTATTTTGAACCCAAAATAAAAATATTTTTGGATATTAATATATATTTGGGCATCAAAACTCAATTTCCTAGAATAAATACCAAAAAAAAAGAAGATGTGTATTTTCTTGGAAGAAAACATTGAATCTTTTAAAATTAGGTTAATTATTTAATTTATTAATAAATTTTTACTAGTGTATGATTCCTTTATATTTTACTTATATCTTTTTTATAATTAGTTACTTAATCAATTAAGTTTTTGTTAGATGTTTTGTGAACATTCGACATATTAGTAATGACATGGGTAGGTTGAAATTGGTTAAAGAGATCATCATCATATAATTTATAAAATATTATTCATGATATAATTATCTTTTCTATACATAATTTATACTTATAAAACAAAAAAGTATGATAGTTATGAAAAATGAATTATGTTACAATTATGGAGATGATAATGCATATGTATACATGAGTAACATTTTAATTTTTCAACAAGCATGAGGGAAAGAAGGTAAGATTTTTTTCAACAATAAAGAATTATTATTATATTAGAAATATCATATAATTTCTTTAAATAAATTTATATATGTCATATATGTTAGGTAGTGATGAAAAATAAAATATAACATTTCACAAGTTGATAGTTTGCACACACGCATGAGTGATATTTGAATTTTTTATTATTAAGAGATAAAAATAGAATTATAATATTTATTTAATAATAGCGAAAGAAATTTATATCATATAAATAATATATTTTTATTTTTATAAAATATTATTACCATCCATAAGAGTCTATGTTTAGAAATAAAATACATCATCTTGTGAGAATATAATTTTCATGTATGCATGATCAATGTTTTTATTTTTTATTAGATATTTAGGTATATGAAAAATGGTTATATGATAAACATAATAGAATTTCATTATATGGGGTGTATTTATTCTATTATATTTGAATGATTAATATAGGATTGATGTAGTTAAAATTTTAAATAAATTTAAACACTCACTTTAGAACTATACCTCTACTTTAGACAATTTTCTTTGGTTAATATCTAAATCCTTCATCGGTTGATACTATGATGAAACTAGGATATCAAAGACATAAGAAATTATGCTAGTGGTGGATTTATATAGATATTGGTCTAGATAATGTGATACTGATTTGTGAAGAAGAGATAATATAGGGTGTCCTTCTACAAGTGAAAGAGAGGACACAATTGAAATTTTTTAAAAGATAAGAAAATATTAATGGCTTATGTGATACAAATTGCTCCAAAATGAATCATCATAAAAATTGAGATGATAAAATGGCGATATATGACAATAAAATATTATTTAGAAAATAATTTAGTTCATTTTAACCCTTATCATTTTAGTTTTAACGCTTTTAATCTATTTTAACTCTTACCATGGTAAATGACATTTTTATTAAAGTTAAAATTCATAATTACTAAAAATGGACGTTTTTTATTTACTAAATTTATAAATTATATTTCCAAATATGGATTATATTTTATCAAATTTAATTTCTATAACTGTCAAAAATTAATTTTAAAATAACTCTACACAACCTGATGAAAAATGGTTCTCTAGAAAAATGACTTTTTAAGTATACTTTTTTATACAAAATTATAATATAATATTGATTCAAATTTAATTAATTGGATTATTTTCAATAAAGTCAACAAATTAAATTTAAAACCAATCCTATAAAATGATACTGTATAAATACTTGAAATCAAAACAAAGTTTTCTTAAAAATTAATATTTTATACTATTCACCCCAACATTTAATTTTTAAGAAAATTGCCTTAAACTAACTCCTAGATAATTTTTCAATGAGGATATCAAAAAGGATATAACTTTTTCAAATTTAAATTCTATAATTTATAAATTAATCTTTTTAAATTATATCATATAATACATGTAAATGAATATTTTATGAATAAAATTAATAACTTCTTTATTAGAAAATTTCTTAATATTCATATAGTGAATGTAAATCTATAAAATATAATACATTAATATTTATAATGAATTAAATTTATCAATTATCAGTATTACATGGGTTGTTGTAATATTACTTTTTTCATTGAGTGTTTTTTTCAATATAAATGAATTTATACCTTTTTATCATTTGAAAATCAGGAAGGAAAGGGGTGAAAATGGCGTTATAAATGATATATCACAAAAGTTATAGTGATACAAAAATATTAAAAAATATGGACTCATACCATTCATCATAGTATAAAAAATTATTTTGTGATATAAGGTATTTATATATAAATAAATCATCATTTTACAATAGGACTAATTCCCTTCAAATGTTTGTCTCTATTATTAAAATTCATTGAAAAATCATCTATAAAAAAATAAAATAGAATTATAGTGAAAATATCACAAAATATATACTACAATTCTTATTTTCTATATTTTAATCTCAGTTTCATTACATTATACTTTCTTGAATAACCATTATTTTATTATTGTTATTATTTTATTTTATTTCATCCATGATCTCATAATTTATGAAAGTAGTTAATTATAATTAAATGTTTCTTCAACATTAATATCTAATATCTTCCCTAAAAATAACATTCCTTGAATAAAAATAACTTTAAAAAATTAAAATTTCTAAAATAATTTGCAATATTAAAACTAATTAATATGAATGTGAAGGTAATTAATTTGATGTTAGAAGGGTATAAATGAATTCTAATGTTTATAATCCAAATAGATCTTATGCATGCTAGAACTATTTTGATTTCCACTACTTGTGGTTCTGGCCACTTGTATTCACCCTTAAAATAATATTTTTTACTCCTATAGAGTTTGTTAAAATTTAATATATCCCTTATTAAGTGGTTTATATATATATATATAAACCATCATGAAAAAAAAAATTCACTCTTATATGGACTTTTCATTCATGATATACAACTTATTCAACTTGAAATCCATGTTTCAAAATGTAGACTTCAAATTTTAGAAAACATTACAGTAAAACTAAATTACTATTATTCAACCTTAATGTTGAGAAAATCCACCATTACCTGGTCACTATTTTTCAAAAATCAATTCTATGTAGAGTAAGAAACTATTACATTGGATTTACCTTCAATAATTCATAATTACATATAACACCTGACCATTACCTAGGTTTTTTAATTTTACTTATAATATTATAGAACTCATCCTTATCTGTTTATTCAAATCTAAGTATCTATTCAACCTCAGTTAATAGATTCTCATTAATTTAAACACCTCCATGTACATATCATTATTTATCATTAATCTCTTAACCAAATATATAAATTGATATAAAAAATTAATGAATTTTGAAAATAAAATATAGCATATGTGGATATCAGCTTCTATTATACTATTCATATAAAAATTATTCAAACATATTTGTATCCCCAAAATACTAATAAACTCATCATGATTCTTCACATTATCTCAGCATAAAAAATAAATGTTTCCTAACAAAATATAAATAAGTCATTTAAATTTATTAAAAAAAATAAGAAGCAAGGGATTTATTTCATCAGTTTACTATATGTGAAATTTGGATATTATGATGGTATATATATATATTTTATATAGAGACAATAACACAGTTATATTATAAAATAAAACTATATTCTAAATATTTAGTTTCACGCAACACTGATCATAAAAGAACCCCAAAATATTATTATTTAAATATGATCGTTATAACCTATCTCTTAAAATTCATGAGTGTGAATAATATTAAATAAATTATGAAATAAATATATTTAAGGTACCTAATAAATAAAAATTTATTGATTAATTATTATGAATATACACACAAAGTTTTAGTAAAGTTATCTTATGCTTATAGAATACATTTTTCTTCAAAAATGGATTTTATTTCTTTTTATGAGTGAATATTCTAGTAAATTTTTGGAAATTATATAAATATTATTTTTTAAATTTAATATTATTTTTCAAATGACTATAATAAAATTATCCTATGGTGGAATAATTTTATTTTTTTTAAATGATCGTTTTTCTATCGAATAGTGAAAAAATACAGATTTTTATTGAAAACTATATTTTTATTTCAACCATTTTAGAAGTTACATTTTATTTTAAAATGGTTTAAAAGAAAACATAATCCAATTATATTATCAATAATTAAATTATATATATTATAATATATTATATAATTTAATTTGGAAAAATCATTTTTATACATGAATAGGCATTTTTAAGAAAAACTGCATTTTTTCTAAAAAGAGGCTTTCATCATATTTTTTAAACTTATTTTGTAAATAATTTCTATCATTTATAGGAATTGAATTTCATGGAATGAATTTTTTTATTCATAAATCAAAATTTATCCTATATTGATTTTTTTACATTTTTCTAAAGAAATTATATTTTAATGAATAGTAAAATAATATTTTTTTATAAAATATGGTATCCATTAGGATATTATCAATAAATATAAATAATATAAAAAATTATTAATCTTATGGAAAAAATAATGTATTAGAAAATAATATAAATTTCATTCACAAATAATTCTACGCATTGAGATTACAATTAAGTATTATTGATTATTATTTTTGATTAGATACAAATTTATCAGTTATATAACAAGTGGATTATCCAAATTCTTGTGCAATTCTTACACATGTCTAGAAAAGTTAAAATAACGTATTAATAGTGTTATCATGATATATATGTGAGTGAAAATTAAAATTAAAAAAAATATAAATTAATATTTTGATCATAATAAACGTATTATCATGATATAAATTTAATTATAATTTTTAGAAGTTATATAATTACCTTAAAATTATTGTACACCGCCAATACAGTATTAATTTAATTAACAAAAAATCAAATAAATGATATTAAAAATAATAAAGTAAAATAATTTGGGATATTTAAGGTGATATATGAATTATCTTAATTAATTTGACATTTTTAGGATGTAATAAAATGGTAGATTTCAATTTCACTTATTTTATTGATGTTTTAAAATTCAAAGTTATGAATATTATCAAAATTGACAATAATGGTATTTTATGGGATTAATATTTTATTAAATAATTCACAAATAATAAAAATATTAAATAATCCAAAGGGATAAGATATGTTCTAAAATTTTATACCCTAAACATTTACTATCCATTTTGAAGCATTTGGATCTAGAATAGTGTCATTATATTTTATTCTTTTGAGAAATTCCAAAAGTTCCCGTCACCTCAATTTTAAAAGGAAACCTAATTCCTTACTTATTTATTCCAATTTGATCAATATAAATTAACCAAGACTATATCATTAATCTTATTAAAATCCTTATCCATGTTCTATAGGTTATGTTACTTCCAAAATACAAACCCTAGATCCCTCAAGAAGATATCTAAAGGAAGTCTTTTCAAGAAGAGGCGTCTTTACCAAATTTTCATGTTTATTTCTTATTATACTTATTATTAATGGTTGTTTCCATCCTAAATTAATAAATATAGAATAATAAATATAATAATATGTTATTACGATTATCAGACATATATATTAAATATTATTTCTATCCTATGAAAACTGAAAATATTTCTCGTATGTACATACGACTTATTATCTCCACGTAGCGGTGTAATTCATTTTTTATCACCACTTTACTTAGATGATAAAAAATATTTAACTAATGAATATATATGATATGTATTACATAATAATTATTATCTAAAAAATAATTATTCTTTACTATTCTTTCATTCCATCCATTGAAAAATAAAAATAGCATTCATGCATACTTATAACATACCGTTTCTATGAACGGTGAAATTCATTTTTCTATCTCTGTCTTTTTGGACGACTCTCTATCTCTCTCTCCCTATCTATATATATAATATATATGATAATTACGCCATAAATAATATTCTAGAGATGATGTAACTATATCTTATGCACAATAACTAGAACTTACATAACAATATATGTATTGAAAAATGAAGTAGTTAACACCCAAAACAAGGGTAATAAAGAAATATTATTAACAAACGAATGATAAAATGATATAATAGAAACATGTATTATTTTATAAATATCATTATTGTAATTTTATAATTTAATAACTTATTTAAAACCATTATACATGAGGATAAATAAAATTTAACTAAATGCAAGCATGGGGAAAGGGAATTTCTTCTCAGTTTTACTTCTATGGGAAAATTGTCTTATATACTGTCATTTCATTTTTGTAGTTTATATACTTCCCATGAATTTATTTTATAACACTTTATAAAAATTAAGTTATTTACATATCCATATAAGTTTCTTTATTTCATGGGGATTATGATTCAATAGTTACCAATGTAATAAGGGTTTATTTCATAATCTAATCATTATTCAAGATTTTTTATGTTTAAGTCTAAACTTTGGAATATTTTTGTTCCATTTTCATGTTTTATAAAAAGGTTTTCAAAAATATTTTAAATGTTCTCCTATAATTTTTTTTAAAAAAATTTACCCATGTTTTTATTTTTATAAAATGTATTGAAAGGAATTTTTTTTCATTTTCCAAATGAGGTACTTTGTAACTTTTCCATAAAAAAATATGGAAGGAATGTTTTTTAACTTATACAGAAAGAGTTAATTTTCCTACTATCATGAAACCTTGATTAATTTAATATTAATGTAATATTATCAAATTTAATTTTCAAATAATATTTTTTTTTCATTTATATGGACATAGTTTTTTCAAAAGAGAAGTGATTTTTAAATGGGAATATTATTTTCCTTAAGATTTTTTAAAGTGATCGATTAATTTTTTTTAATCTAAGATGACATACTTTAACATAACATATACTTAATAGGGATATAATTAAATGATAAAATCCTTATTATTTCTCTATATGTTTTATAAATATGATTAAAAGAATAAATGTTTATGAAATCCATTTGTTTTCTAATGGTTATGCTATAATGAAATGTTTATAACACCCATTTCTTTTCATGGATAATAATAAGATGAATGTTTTATGAATCTTTGGAACACATGTGACTGGTTTTCATTATTTGATGGGAGGAATATATATCTCCCTTAAATTCATTGGGTAAATATTGATATCTTATAAGATGAACTGGAATGGAATAGGGAGTGAACCTAGTTCAGTAAGGGACCTTGTCAACCATGATAGTCTTGGGAGTGAACCTTGACTACTATGATGGTTTGGAGAGTGAACCCATTTCACTATCATAGTCTTAGGAGTATACCATGACTACTATAATGGTTTAGTGGGTGAACCCATTCCACTATTATAGTCTTGTACAAGATCCATGACTATGAAGAAAATGATTTTCTATGCTTATGTGTATGCCATAATTCCATGAATTATGAAAATGATATGCTCTAATGGCTCATGTTATTTTATTACATTATGATTAATATCTTATTAATTTCCATGATTTATTCCATGGATCATTATTTTAACCTATGATATGTAGGGTATAAATTTAAAATGTTATTTTATAGTTATTAAGACCATACAATCAAGTCATGATTTTGAAATCATTGATATCTACCTTGTTTACCCTTATTGAGAATCAAATATCACCTTTTTCTTATGTTTCCTTTCCCCATATTATGAATAAATTTTTTAAGTAGATTACGTATAAGAATATGTAAATAAAAATTAGGGGATTATGTAAAAGTTTATGAACTATTTGTTCATTTTTTCAAGAAATGTGGGAGTTTTTCATAATTCTCTAAAACTCTAAACCTAAAAGGACTTCTAGTATGAAATTGAGCCAATAATACCATTGATTTTGTAATTTTTGGATAGTTGAAAATAGGTTAGGTTTACTCATATCAAAGACAAAATGTAAAGATTATGTTTTTATCACTAAATCTGGGAGCATGGGTTCTGTGCTGTTACAGTTGATATAAGAGGTTTGTTTAGAAAAATTTGGAGATTATGAAATTTTCATGAGAAATTATCTTAATAGTTATGGATACCATCATGGGTATATAATTTTTAGGTTGACCATAATTTCAGTGTATTAGAAAACCCTTTGAGGTTTTAAGTGATGAAATTTAACGAGGCTAATGATATTTTAGGATAAGTATATATAACCCTTAGTTTTAATAAGAAGTATTATTTGAGAAAGAATTCCTTTAATTTCAGTGGATGTATGCTTAAAGGTGTTGGAATTGTTTAATGTTTATAAGATCTCAAATTTTGAGGTAATTATGGATTAATACATTTTTGAATATGTTCATTATATTTTTAAAATTTTATTGGAATTATATCACTATAGTTTTATTAAAAGTACTACTCGTATGTGGGGTGACAACCTATCACATCCAGAAAGGCCATGAGGCTTGAACCCACAACCCAAGGGAGACAAGAGTGTATCACATACCACATGTCTTAATGGTTTCATGGTTAGTAGGATTTTTTTTTCTTAATTTAAACTATCTAAAAGATAATATTTAAGTTCATTTTGGGATATTTTGTTTTATCATTTAGATAACCATGGTATTGGAAATTAATTTAATGTTAAGTTATTATAGTTATTTTGGAAGTGGTTTACTATTTTTTGAACCCTATAAGTTTAATATAAACATAATATTGTGTAATTTTATTTTAGGAATAATGGTTTAATTGTATTTTGGAGGCATATATGATTTTAATATAGAGTTATGGTGATTTAGGTTATTTATGGAAATTGTTAGCTCATATTGGATATTATCTGTTTTAGGAATGTATATTTTGGGAGATATATACTACATTTATCATGGAAGATGAGGAGATA
Organism: Viscum album; assembly: GCA_963277665.1. NCBI lineage: Eukaryota > Viridiplantae > Streptophyta > Magnoliopsida > Santalales > Viscaceae > Viscum > Viscum album. Next base: position 346,578,882 of record OY728156.1, read on the forward strand.
AAATAATTTTAATTTTTGAGTTCCAATATTAGTGAAAAATATTTTGAATAAATTTAGGGATATTTATTTATTGAATTATCTAAGTTGAACTCTGTGTGTTACTGTTGAATTTTGGAGATTACTGTAATTCTCATCTTATAAAGGTTTATTATTTTTAGGATGTGTCATATCAGGTGCTAACCAATTGGTTTTTTTAATTACTAAAAATATTAGTAATATATTTTTATTTTTTTATTATGAAATTCATTATAAGTTTATTTTAAAACTTCATATATGAAAAATTCATCTTAAATACTCATCATTTGGTGAAAATGATGAGATTTTGGTATAAATTAATTAAATTATGAAAATATACATGTTAAGTAAATATGTTTTATAATGTTATTATACTAGTTAGTAAAGTAATTTATTAACTCTAATAAAATTATCTTGAAATAAAAATGTTATTCAAGAAATTAATGGCCTTTTAAGCCATCATAGAATTACGGTTTTGTGATGGTTAACTTTCTCTTGATCATTTATCTGTCAGTCTATATCATCTCTTCAGGGTTATTTTTCTCTTTCATATATATGTTTTAACTTCCCAATAATGTTTTACTACATTTAAACCTAGTATGTGTTATTCTATATGACCTTATTACTTCTTTATCTCCCTTTTCAAATGGAAGTTTTGTTGATCCTTTTTACGAGGGGGGATTTCAACAAAGGTATTAAAAAAATTAAATCCTAGTTACTGAGACCAAGTTCAAATTATGAGGATTTAATTTATTTGGGGGGGGGGTAATTTATCACCCAGATATTTTAAAATAACACTTTTTTCGATAGCTTACATTTTACCCAGCATTGATCCTAAACAAACACCAGAATATTATTATTTAAATATGAAATTTATAACCTATCCATTAAATTTATAGGTTTGAAAATTATTAACCAAATTATAATATATATATACATATATATATATATATTACCCACTCAATAAATATTCATTTAATAATTCTTATGAAATATGTACTCAATTTTCTGAAAATTTGTTATATTCTTTAGAAATCTTTTTTCTTCAAAATTGGGTTTTCTTACTTTTTATGAGTGAATATTATAAAAACTTTCTTGAAAATATATAAATTTTCTTTTATAACTATAATATAATTTTTAAATAATCATAATAAAATTATCTTAGGGTGAAGTTTTTTGATTTTTCTAAAAATATTGATTTTTTGGTTAATAGTAAAAATACCGATTTTTATTGAAAACTGTATTTTTGTTTCAACCATTTATGAAGTTCCATTTTATTATAAAATGGATAAAAAGAAAAATTATTTATATTATACTATGAAAAATTAAATTATATTCATTATAATAAATATTATAATTTAATTTTATATAAAATCATTTTTATACATACATAGGCATTTTTAAGAAAATTTTATTTTTTCTAAAAAGTATTTATCATCGTGTTTTGTGAACTTATTTTTAAATTAATTTATATAAATTATAAGAATTTAATTTTATTAAATGGAATTTATTTTTATATTAATAAATACAAATTTATGCTATTACTATTTTTTTACATTTTTTGAAGAAATTAATTTTTAGTGAATAGTAAAAACAATACTGTTTTTATGAAATACGGTATCTTTTATGATATTTACAAGACATATATATAATATAAAAAATAATAAAACTTATTTAATGACTCAATAATAATAAAATAATACCAATATAATTCAAAAATAATTCAAAACATAGAAATTATAATTTATTCCATAATAAATATAAAAATCATTTTTAATGTTGATTTAGAGTCTCTACAGCATTGAAAAAGTCAAATTTATATCCTAAAAATAATAATTAAGAGGAGATAAGTTCTTTATTTAATTTAATATTAAATATTAAGTATCATTTATTATTTCTTTTGTAATTCATGAATTTTATTTTTATATAACAAGTGGCTTATCCAAATTATTGTGCAATGCTTGCATAAGGCCCGAAAAGCCAAAATAACACATTAAATGTGTTGTTATGATATATATTAGAGTTAAAATAAATATTTAAATAATATTAATGGAAATTTTTATCATAATAAAATTATTCTAAAGATATTAATTTATTTATAATTTTTTTAAACTATATAATTACCTTATATGCTTTTGAAACACTAATACAATATTAAATTAACTAATAGAAAAATCCAATAAATGATATTAAAATACTAAAATTAGCATAATTTGAGATATTTAAGGCGATACATGAATTATATATATTACCATGATATTTTTACTATATAATTAAAATTTTATCTCTAATTTGACATGTTATATTGATGTTTTTAAATTCCATGTAATGAGTAGTATTAAAATTGACAATAATGATATTTTATGGGATTAATATTTTGATAAATTATTTAAAAATAATAAAAATAATAAATAATAAAAATAGATATAATATATGGTCAAAATATTCATCCCTTGTTCATTTATAGTCCATTTAGAAGCATTTTTCTCTTGAATAACCTTATTATATTTTAATCTTTTGAAAATTTCAAAAGTGACCCTCACCTCAATTATCAAAGGGAGCCTACATCCCCACTTATTCACACAACTTTCAAGATTATACATCGACCAATTATAGAAAATTTATCTTATAAACATCCTTAAAAAATTTCTACATATTCTGTTCCTTCCAAAATAACAACCCTATATCCCTTAAGAATAGATCTAAGGGAATTACGTCAAAGAAGAGGTAATCATCTTTACCAACCCTTTCAAGTTTATTTATTCTTATAATTCATCTTCATGTGTTGTTTCTATCCTAAATTAATAAATATGTTATCTAAAATATACTGATATGTTATTATGATTTTTGATGAACCATATTCCATCTCGTTCCCAACATATAAAAAGAAAAAACATCACTCGTGCGTATGTATAACTTATTATCTCTATGTAGTGGTGTAATTCATTTTTCCTCACCACTTTACTTGTATGTTTAAATATATATATATATATATATAAAATTAATATTAATAATATATATTAAATAATAATTACTCGGTAAAGGTTAATTATTCTTTATCATTCTTTCATTCCATCTATCGAAAAATGAATGTAGCATTCATTTGTACATACGGTATACCGTCTCTATGAATGGTGTAACTCATTTTTCTATATCAATCTTTATAGATGAAACTATATATATATATATATATATTTAAACCATAAATAATATTTTGGATCTGATTTAACTATATCCTATGTACATGAACCAGAATAAACATGACAAAATATTCATGGGTAAATGAAGCAGTTAATACCCCAAATAAGGGTAATAAAGAAATATTATTAAACAATGGGTGATAAGATGATATAAGATGATATTATATGATATTATAAATATTAATATGGTTCTATTATAAATTAATAAAAAATTTAAAATCATTCTACATGATGTTAAACCACGTTCAACTAAAGGGAAGCACGAGGTAAGGGATTTGAATCTCACTTTTACTTTTGTGGGACATATGTCTTAGATACCACTCATTTATTTTTTGGGGGTGTATATGCTAGCCTTTAATGTATTTTATGATTCATATTATGAAAATTATTGTATTTAAATATCCATAAAAGTTTATTTCATTAATGGGTGTTATGATTCAAATGTTACCAAAGTCTTAAGAGTTTATTTCACAATACCATCATTATTCGGGATTGTTTATATTTATGTATCTACTAGAGAACGTTTCTCTAAATAGTCTATCTTTTATAAAAAAAATATCTATGTTTTTACTATTTTTATATAAAAAATTAAAATCATTTTTAACCATGTTTTACTTTTTACAAAATATTTTAGAAGGAATCTATTTTTCATTATGCAAACAAGGTACTTTCTTACTTTTTCAACAAAAAATATGGAAGGAATGTTTTTTTAACATATATATAATGAGAATATTTTCCATCTATAATTAAACACCAATTATTTAAAAATCCATTTATGTTTTTATAATTTTATTTTAAAAGAATATGTTTTCATTTATAAGTGTGCATATTTTTAAAAATATAAGTTATTTTCCTCATGATTTATTTTTCTAATATCTAAAAATTTCATTTTATTTTTTTTAAATTATATGGGATTATTTTGATATAAGGAACTCATAAGAAATCTGATTCTAAGACCTGATGAGCCTGGAATAAGTGTTTTAACGTTTGTTTAAGTTTATTTAAAATAGTTCACATGAGAGGTTTTAGAAACTTATAAACAGGTGATCAGATTAAAAATTGGAGGGAAATGTTGTGTCTAGAACAATCAAATTACCTAAGAAAGGGACTAACCTTGATCGATGTGGGTTGAGATAAAAATTTTATTTTTGGACTTTTAATAAAATTTAATAAAAGATTTTTTTAAGGAAAAATAAAATAAACGTTTTGATTATTTTATTTAAATTTAAAATTTCATTACAGTGTAATGATGATGTAACCTGAGCACAACAGAAACATTGTTTCATAAATGAAACATCATAACAGAAATGTTAAAAAGTTTTTTCCACTTTTAATGGGTTAATCGAATACGGGATCATTGGAATAATCAAGGATGGCTCTAAACTTGAAAGATTTGTCATTGGTAAGCAATGATCGACAAACCTCCCACAATGACGATCACCTTTCTCCCTTAATTCTTATATCCTTTGAAGGATTTCTAATAATAACGATGAGTTGTGGTTCAAGGAACGATGAATGAAATAGTGCGATATTCACCAACGAATGATCCAACCTTGAGGTAGGGTGTCTATTTAATTAAAATTTTCCCCATTTCTAAATCTCCATGATTAGTGTAAATAAATCTACGAACAAAATGATTCACAGATCATGTATACTAAATGAGGGATGTGTTTAATTTCTGGGATATTCTTTGGGAAAGTATATCGATGTTGAACCTATGATTTGATTTTATTCTTTGTTTATCTGCCATTAAATTTTTACATTGACGGATCAAGGCCGACGTGAACAAGGCCCAATCCATCCACCTTGGGTGTTCAGGTGAGTTTCCCACCTCCCTTGTTCTTATGAATCCTTGAACTTCACCACTACAACAACATGGAAGGAAGCCTAAGATCACATTGATGGCGATCTGTGGTAAAGGCAGAGACCATAGCGGAAATAAGAGGTCACAACTCGGTGGTCAAAACGGCGAGGAAGGCAGTGCACGTCGATGGCACACAATTGCGGCGGTGGAGGCCCACGACAGGATATTGTGGGTGGTTCATGGAAGGTTGTGGCTCAACAGCTGCGGTGGTGCAGGGGCAGAGCACATCGGTGGTGCACCATGATGGTGGAGAGGAGGGCATGCGGCACCCATCGTGGGCTGTGATTAGAGGGTGCCAAAATCAGAAAATTATGGTAGCATACAATGAGGGCCTATGGCATCTACTGCAGGTGGGGGATCGGGGTTTCCAGTAATAGTCTATGGTGGCACGACCAGACACAAAAAGTCGCGCCGCGTCACGCGGCTGGAGGGTTGCGGTCCAACTGGGCTATGACGATGACCTATGGTAACTGCTGTGGGTGGGATACAGTGCCTGCCACATCCTGGGTGGACTGGACTCACTCACCCAGTAGTCCAAACCCATGGCCTAGCTGGTCCAGGTCAAGACCAGTGGGCTAGGTCAGATCGAACCTGGGCCGGGTCATGTTGGGTTGGTCCGACCTGGTCAGATCGGACCTGGACCCCACCAGTCAGTTTTTACTAAAACGTCTATAACTTCCAGATCGTATGTTCAACTGATGAGTTGTTTGTGGCGTTGTGACCGTCTCAATGAGACTATCCTTTTGGAATACTCTAAGTGAGTTTTTGTAGATTTTGGGATATGATATATGGATTGAGAAATATATTCTCCTGGAATCGAGAACTCTGTGAGAATAAATCCTACGATTGTCTGTGATGTGAAGGAAGTGATGAGAAGACCCTAGTAACCCGGTAGTTGAGCATACCTTAGTGGAACAATATATGAGAGGACCTCAGTGGCTTGTTAGCTGGGTGGACCTTAATGGCCCGATAGACGAGCGGACCTCATTAGCCTAGTAGACGATCAGACCTCAGTGGCCCGACAAACGAGCGGACCTCAATGTCTCGGTAGCCGAGCAGAACTTAGTGGCCTGGTAGAAAATCATACCTCAGTGCCCCAGTAGACAAGGGGACCTAAGAGGCTCGATAGGCCTCGGTGACTCATCTGGGATGAGTCCCTCAACATTACTATATTTTTATCTTGATGACTGATAATATTTTTTTTCTATACTTTAGGTTATACCTGTGTGAGCTGACAATTATTAGTGTGTACTCTTCTATTGTGGTAATTTTTTTTGTGGTTTGGGTTCCTACTAAGTATTGTGTTAATCACCTCTACACAGGATTCACCTGCATTTGTCGTGTCTTGTGTAGAAGGCCGATTAATTGATAGAGACCTTGGTGGTCTAGGACCAGGTGGTTCCCAGTGAGATCAAATAGGCGAGGCATACTCCTATAGCTTCTGAAAGTTACTCTTCACCGACCCTTCAGGTAGGGTTTCCTGCGGACAGATTATTAGATACCTTGTACTCATTTGTTTACAACTTGTCTTTTATTAGGCATATATTCTTGACCATTTTACATAAATCTTGTAATTCTACTCTTAGTGGTTCTTTTAGTGGTATTCATGCTTTCTTTTTCATCATAGTGGGTTAGGGATATGATTTTCCATGTGTATAGGTACTCAGAAAATTCCTCCCACTAGCAGGATAATGCATTTGGTGCTAGTTTCAAGCCCATGGACTTTGGGAGGTGGGCATGGGGTAGTCACGACATGGGCCACAGGGAACGAGTCATGACAAATTGGTATCTGAGGTGGTCAGTTATAAATTAAAGACCAAAAGTCCAAGGTTTTGTTTTGGGGAAATAGTATTTAATGTTCGTGTTCTACTTTCTGGATCAGGGAGTCTAGTGTTGGTGTGGCGTCCAACGTATCCATACACCAGGACCCTAAATTCTTCTTTTTGACTTGGTACCACTAGTTGAATTCATTATATAAGATTTTGAGTGTTCTTCATGACTTTCTTGAGTCATCTCACCGGGTATATCCTATTGACCATGGTTCATTGTGATCTATTTCAGGATGCTGCCATGTAGATAGCCAGTAAGGATTCTACTACATGACCACAAGGACAATACACCCAACTATGAGGCATTAACAGAGTGATCGATAATGGAGATGGCCCCATCAGGAGGTGCACTAGCATTTCCACCACCCGCTGATCATCATTTGCTACAGGAACTGCCAGTAGAGGATTCACGTAGGCACAGTTCCTTACATGAGTTCCAGAGGTATAGAACTCCTATGTTTAGGGGTGAGACTGGCCCTTAAGTGGCCTAGGATTATCTCTAGGAACTTACGCGAGTCTTCTATCTAGTAAAGAGGCCTGTCAAACAGATGATGATCTTATCTGCGAGCCTTATTTAGGGATCAGAGGAGAGATGGTGGAGCTTAAAGATCTAGAAACACAATAAGGTGACCCTCACCTAGATAGACTTTGAAATCCTCATTAGATAAGAGTTATTTCCAGTGACATTTCACTCAGTATTCATACAGGAGCTACTGCACCTGCAGCAGGGTAACATGACAGTAGCAGAGTACTCAACGAGATTCACCATGCTTTCTCTCTGCTCCATAGACATAGTGCTAGATCCATTATTCCAGGATAGAGTATTTTAATAGAGACTACGCCGGGAGATTATGGTGTCCATGGTATCGCTTAGCATCCCTACTTAGGCTGGGGTGATGGAGCGAGCCTTAGTCATGGAGAGTTTCCTGGAAGAGTAAGCTCTAGCAGGAGGATATACGAGTAGACATCGAGAAGCGGAGTCTTCATCTATGGGTAGAAGGTATCAGAGACAAGGTCCCAAGTGGGATAGCCATTTCGGGGGAAGATCCTAGGATGTCAGATCGATGGAATAAGACCCCCTATATGGAGGGAGTCATTAGAGGGTAGGGTTGTGCTACTCATTAGACGCGAAGGGGCACGCGGATCATGATTTCCCAACTCAATGTGCAGATGAATGGAAAACAGTCAAGGGACCATTGAGGTAGAGGTTGGGCTTCAAGAGGGGTGGTACCTAGGTTGGAAGATGTAGAATAGGAGCTGAAAAAGCATCGGATAGTGGTTAGAGGTTCGACGTGCTACCACCACCACCCCTAGGTGGTCCACAATGGGCTCCGCAAGCTGGTGGATAGGGGTGAGGCCAACTGTATGCAATGGAGCATATGACCACGATGCTCCAGAGATGATTAGAGGTATGATCTATTTTTTTCCACCTTATATTTAGTTCTTATAAACATAGGTTTTAGTAACTCTTTCCTTTACACGAACCTTGTTTGGAGTTTGGAGATTCTGCAGGAGCCATTAGCTAAATCCATATGGTTAGAGACTCCAATGAGAGGGGAATTGACAATTACACATTGGTACTGGTAGTGTGATCTTACTCTTGAAGGTGAGAGATTTTAATGGGATCTCTTAGTAGTGACATTGAGGCCTTACAACATCATCTTGGGTATAGACTGTTTATCCATAGTTCATGCTCAAATCGATTGTTTTAAGTGTAGAGTGCGGTGTGACTGTGAATATGGGACCATGTTTTCCTTCACTGGAAAAAGGGGAGATCTTGTATAATAGGAAAGACTTCCATTTAGGAGGGTGCAGTTGATCCCTCAATAGTTGGCTAGCCTCACCCTCGGTGAATTGGACAATAAGAGTCCTCAGATTCCTATAATGGTGGATAAGTACAAAGAAATCCTTCCTAAAAATGTTCTAGGTTTACCCCCTAATAGGGATGTTTAAGTATGAATTGATATGTACCCTGGGACGGATCTGATTTCCACACGAGAATATCTGATGGTCCTCTCAAATATTCATCAGTTGAGGGTATATATAGAGGATTTGAAGAAGAAGAACTACGTCAAAACATGTGTTTCACCATGGGCATCCCTAGTATTGTTTACCAAGAAGGCAGATGGGAGTTTGAAGTTGTGTGTGGACTTTCAATGCATAAATCAGGTGACTATGAAGAAAAACTATCCACTTATAGGGATTGATTACATCTTTGATAGGTTTAAGGGAGAGAGATGGTTCTCGAAGATAGAACATAGATTTTTCTAACATCAACTTTGTGTATGGGGTGAGGATATACTAAAAACAACCTTCAAATGTCGGTATGTACACTATGAGTTTTTTGTTATGCCTTTAGGAATGACCAATTCCCCAGAAGTGTTCATGGGACTGATGAATATAATCTTACAACCTTACCTTGATCGGTACATTGTGGCCTTCATTGATGAAATCATGGTGTACATGCCATCTGAGGAGGAGCATGCTATACACCTGTAGATAGTTCTGTACACACTCCAAGAGAACTAGCTTTTTGGGAAGCTCTCTAAGTGTCAGTTCTTGATAATGTAGGTCTACTTTCTGGGACATGTCATTATGAAGGTTGGAGTTGCAGTAAAGATAGAGGTGGTTCTTGCTTGGTTTCCACCTAGGAGTGTGACTGAGGTATGGAGTTTCTTGGGTTTGGATGGATAATATCAGAGGTTCCTTCCTGACTTATCCAAGGTAGCAACATCCTTATCATCTTTGACATAGAAGGGACATCCCTATGTGTGGATGGAGAGGTGATAGATGAGTTTTCAAGAGATAAGGCAGAGACTAACGAGTGCCCCAATCTTGAGACTACTAGAAGAAGGAATTGAATATATTGTATTCCACAACATATTAGGGACCGGAATGGGCTGATTCTTGATGTAGGGGAAAGAAGTTATCACATACATTTCACAACAGTTGAGTAAGAATGAGAATAATTTCGTGACCCATGACCTGGAGCTAGTAGTAGTGGTATTTGATTTGAAGATGTGGAGGCACTACTTGATGGGTGAGTGGTTTACCATCTACTCTGACAACAAAAGTATCAGGTATATATTTTACCATAAGGACCCAAACATGAGGAAGCAGTGGTGGCTAGAGTTCCTCTAGGACAATGACTTCGATATAGTCTATACTTCTTAGAAGGGGAATGTGGTAGCCGACACATTCAGTGAAAGATTCAGTTTGTAGTTACTGAGCGAGGCATGAGAGCAGTTAGCCTCAATGCAGATATCCTTCATGGATGGAGATAGAGTGGCTTATCTTCAGTTGATGGCTCTCACCACCACCAATCTTACAGTGAATTAGAAAGGCATATCTTTTGGATGTTGATTGTGAGGCCCAATGTGCTCAGTTATCCTCATGATAGGCTTCTGAAGGGCACTCAATTGGCGGGGAGAATGTCATCATTTTTAAAGAGTGCACCATTGTGACAATGGCATTGCATGAAGAGGTTATGAGGGAGTTACATACCTCCCCATTGGCAGTACGTCCAAGATTGGAAAAAATGTACCAAGACCTTTGACGTCAGTATTGGTTACTGAGGATGAAGAAGGCAGTAGTAGATTTCATTTCATGGTGCCTCACATGTCAGCGAGTGAAGGCATAGAATCAGGTTCTAGTAGGTTTAACTCAACCGATTGAAGTGCTAGAGTGGAAGTAAGATGGTATCTTGATGTAATTCATGATTGGTTTACCCCTCACTTTTAAGGGTTACAATACCATCTATGTGGTTTTTGACTGACTCACCATGTTGACCCAATTTCTACCCATTCAGATCATGGTTTAGTAGAGAGATTGGGATGATTCTACATGCAGAAGATAGTTCAACTCCATAGAGTCCCATCGATAATAGTCTTGAATCAAGACACATGCTTTACATCTTGATTGTGGAAGGTATTGTATAAGGAATTCGAGACTAATCTTTTCTTGATAATCTCTTTACACCATTAGAAAGATGGTTAGACAAAGAGTACAATATAGGTTTTAGAGGACATGCTTTGTGATAACATCTTGGACTTCGGTCATAGTTGGGAGGATCACCTACCACTGGTGGAGTTTTCTTACAACAACAACTACCACTCTACTATTGGTATGGAACCACTCGAGAAGTTATATAGGAGACCATGCATATCACTATTATTCTAGATAGACCCAGGGGAGTTAGCACTCATGGGTCCAGAGTTGGTATGGGCTACCACCGAGAAGGTAGAGGTCATCCAGGAGCAGATGAGGACTAAACTAAGTAAACATAAATATTATGATGATAGGAGATGGAGGCCATTGGAGTTTGAGAAGGGAGACCATGTGTTCCTCTGGATCTCACCCCGATAGGGATTGCGAAGATTTGGTCGGGGTGGTAAGTTGTCTCCGAGATTCATTAGACCTTTTCATATTCTGAGCAGATTTGGAGAGGTGGTGTACTGCCTAGATCTCCCCCAACAGATGAATAGGGTGCATAATGTCTTCTGCGTATCACATTTTAGGAGGTACGTGCATGATCCATCACTTGTAATCGAATGGGGTGAGTTGGATATTAAATATTGGGTGACATTTTTAGAGTTTCCAATAGAGATTGAGGATTGACAAGAGAATATCCATTGTGGATGTTCAACTCCTCTGGTGCGCATTCGGTGGATGCATGAGAATCTCCATGAGCTCACTTGGGATCAGGAGGCTTATATCCATGCTCAGTACCCCCATTTGTTTGTTTATCCCTTGTTTTGGCTTACAAGGATGGAAATACATAAAGGTGGGGTTAATGTAATGTCCCATAATTCCCTATAAATGTTTTTAAAAAATTATATGAGATTATTTCAAGACTAGTCAATCAAACGATTCTTGATTCCGAACCCTAGTGAGCCCGTAATAAGTGGTAGAATTTTTTTTGATTTTATTTGAAACAGAACATGTGAACGGTTTTGTAAAATTATAAATGAATTATCGGATTAAAAAACTAAGGGAACCATTGCGTCCAGAATGACAACATTACCAAATAAAAGAGATAACCTCAAACGATTCGGGTCAAGGGAAAAATTTTATTTTCATACATTTAAGAAAATTTAACAAAAGAATATTTTTAATGAAAAATTAAATAAACTTAAATTTTATTTTATTTAAATTTATAATTTCATTACAATGTAATGATGTTGCAACTTGAGAGTAACGGAAACACTGTTTCAGAAATAAAACAATGTAACAATGCTGCAACACAACATAAGAAAAAAATATGAAATTTATTTTCCACATTTAATTTGTTAATCGAATATGGGGCCATTGGAACAATCAAGGATTTCTTTAAACATGGAGATTTTGTGTTGGAAAGAAACGATCAGTGAACAACGTGCGATAATGAGAACCTTTCTCCCTCCGTTCTTCCATCCCTCAAAGGATCACCAATGACAATAGTGGGTTGTGGATCAAGGAACAATGAATGCTACATTGCGATCTTAAACAATGAATGATCCAACCTTGAGATAGGGAGTCTATTTAATTAATATTTACCCATTTCTAAATCTCCATGATGAGCATGAATCATTCAACGAATGGAAAGATTCATGGATCATGCATTCTAAATTTGGGATGGTTTTAATTTTTGGGATATTCTTTTTGAAAGTGAATCCATGTCGAACTCATGATTTGATTTAATTCTTCATTTAGCCACCCTTATGTTCATATGTGGATGAATCAAGGCCGACATGAACAAGGCTAGATCCTTCCACCTGTGGTGTTCATGTGATTTTCCCACCTCCCTTGTTCTTATGAATCTTCATACTTCACTACCGCAACAACTTGAAAGGTATTCTAAGATATCGGTGATGGGGATCCATAGTTCAGGCAGAGACCATAGTGGCATGCAGAGGTCATGGATCGATGGTCACATCAGTGCAGAAGGTGGCGCGTTTCAATGGCATGCTGCTGTGGTAGAGGAGGCCCGTGACAGGAGGACCCGAACGATGAATGAAAGGTCACGCCTAAACCAATGTGGTGGTTTATGGGTGGCGTGCATCGGTGGAGCACCACAACAACAGAGGGGAGGGCCTGTGGTACCCACTGCAAGTAGTGATTAGAGTCCGCCGACATTAGCTACTGGTGGAAGTGTACAAAAGGGGACCATGGAATATTCCATTGGTAGGGAATCGGGGCTGGAGACAATACCCAATAGAGGTTGAGCGGGCACAGTGATCCTCTCCATGTCACGCGGCTAGAGGGTCACAGTCTAGCTGGACCGCTGTAGTGTCCCACATTACCCACCACATCCTGTGCGGACTGAACCATCCCAGCCAGCATGCCGGACCCGTGGCCCAACCATCCTGGGTGGGGCCAAGCCATTCCCGGCCAGGTCTAGTGGACCAGGTTAGATTTGGGTCGGGTAGGACCTCAGAAGACCAGACCCGAACCTAACCGACCCCTTTTTACTAAAACATCCATAACATCCAAACCATACGTCCGATGAACGATCCTTTTTTGGTGTTGGGACGCTCATGATGAGAAGGTCCTTTTGACAAACTCCAAGTGAGTTTTCGTGAAATTTGAGATATGACCGATGGATTCAGGGGTAGATTCTACCAAAATCAAGCACATTGTGAGATGTAATCCTATGGCTGGATGTGACATAAAGGAAGTGATGAGCGGACCTCAGTGGCCCGATATCCGAGTGGACCTTAGTGGCCCAAAAAAAGAGCATACCTTAGTGTCCCAGTAGACGACCATACCTCAATGGCCCAAGAGATGGGCATAACTCTATGACTAGGTATCTGAGTAGACCTTAGTGGCCCGATAGATGAGTAGACCTCAGTGGCCCAGTAGCTGAGTGGATCTCAGTGGACCGATAGACGATCAGATCTCAGTGGCCCGACAGACCTCAGTTACTCATTGGGGATGAGTCCCTCAGTAGTACAATATGTTCATCTTTATGACTGAAAATCTAGGTTTCTATACTTTAGGTTATACTTGTGTGAGCTAAAAATTCTTAGTGGGTACTTTTCCATTGTGGAATTTCTTTATAGTTTGGGGTCCCTACTGAATATTTTATTACTCACCCCTGCACAGGATTCACCCGCTTGTGTTATGTCTTGTGCATACAACTGATGCTTTGATAGAGGCCTTGGTGGTCCAGGACCAGGCGGTTCCCAGTGAGATCGGACAAGCGAGAAATACTACTATTACATCTGATAACTACACTTAACCTCCCCTTTAAGTAGGTTTTTCTATAGAAGGACTATCAGATACCATGTACTCACATGTTTAAAACTTTTTTTGGGTTTGTATTTTGGACCACCTTACTTATAGCTTATACCTCAACTATCAGTAGTTATTTTAGTTTTATGCATGTTTTCCTTTTCAGCACTGTGGGCCTAGGGTGTGAGTGTGTGTGAGTATAGGTACTCAACAAATTCCTCCCACTTTCAAGATAATTCCTTCGACTCTATTCACAATACCTTTTCCTTTGGGAGGCGGTCTTGGGGTAGTGGCGACATGGTCCTTGGAAATTTCATCTAAGATGGAATCCTTTGATGTTAATTATACTTTACTTGTGATATTATTCAATGTTACCATCCTTATTCTTTCTTTTAATGGTTTATATTTATGGAGAAAATAATAAATGTTTATGAACCCCATTTATTTTTCATGGGTTATGCTATAATGAAATGTTTATGAAACCCATTTCATTTCATTGGTTTTGATCTGATGAATTATTTATGATCCTATGGAAAAAATATGTATGGTTTTCATAATGTGATATTATAGAATTATATCTCCTTTAAATTCATTAGGTAATGATTCATATCTCATTATATAAACACCACTACAATGCGTAGTAAACCCAGTTCAGTAAGGAAAATTGTCCACCATGATAGTCTTGGGAGTAAAACCAGACTACTATAATAGTTTAGGGAATGAACTCATTCCACTATGATTGTATTGGTAGTGAAACATTAATACTAAGATAGTTTTGGGAGTGAACTTATTCCACTATAATAGTCTTGGAAAAAAGCCTTGAATGCTAAGAAAATGATTTTCTATGCTCATGTGCATTCCACATATCCATGTCTTATTCCAATAATATGCTCTCATGGATCAAGTTATTTGATTACTTTATGGTTAATATATTATTAATTCCATGATTTATTCCATGAATCAATATTTTGATCCATGATATGAAGATTATAATTTTTCAAATGTTATGTACTAGTTATTATGCCCTTATGATCATGTTATTATTATTTAATCATTGATATCTCCCTTATTTACCCATATTGAGAAACTAAGCTCACCCTTTTCTTTTATTTACTTTCCATGGTTAATGAATAATGGTTTTATTTATGGTATTTCTAATATGGGTGCTAGATGTGAAGAAAATTTGGGGGACGATATAGATTTTTATAAAACAGTTTTTTTATTTTTTCATGAGATGTATGAGTTTTTCCTGATTTTCTAAAACTATAAAATGTAAAAGTCATTCAATATAAAATTTTACCAATATTACCTTTGATTTTTTATGTTTTTTATTGTTGAAATTGGGTCATGTTTATTGGTGTCAAATAAAGTAAAGTAAAGATTATTTTTTGCACTGGGTCTAGGAGTGAGGGTTTTGGGATGTTACTGAGACATTATTTGAAGAGACATGGTTTTTATATTTTTATTTTTGTGATTACAGTTATTAATGAGGTTTATATTTATATTTGAATTATATGGATATATATATATAGTGACCTTAACCAATTTACACATTATTTAATGATTCTTAACTTATTAAGTTACTTAATAATTTAGGTTCGTGATTAATTATTTAGTTTCTTATGAGCCTTTGTCAGTCTTATTATTTACTTTAGTTTTACCATTACCATGTCATATTAAGTTACTTAATCATTTAGGTTCATGATAGACGTTTTTATGATGTTCGTCTCGTATTTTAAAAATCTCTTTGGTATGTTGAATATGTTCAAAGATATAATCATCTCTAGAATAATAATAACGATAAAATTATCATTTTGTATATCAATTATAATTTTTAAAACAAATAAATAAGTATGGTTATGAAATATGAACTGTGTTATAATCATGGATATGGTATCTTATACATAAATATGAGTAACGTTTCCATTACCATGTCATATTAAGTTACATAATCATTTACGTTTATGATGGAAATTTTGATGATGTTTGTGTCATATTTCAAAAATCTATTTGGTATGTTGAATAAGTTCAAAGATATCATAATCTCAAGAATAATAATAATAATATAATTTTAATTTTATATATCAATTATAATAATAAAATTAAATAAATAAGTATGGTTATGAAAATTGAACTGTGTTATAATCATGGAGACGGTAGCCTGTACGCAAACATGAGTAATGTTTCCTTTTTCAATGATCATGATGGAATTAAGGTAACTATCATATTATATCTCAATAATGATAATTTTAACTTTTTCAGTCATATTATTTCTTTTATTTTATCCATTACCATGTCATATTAAGTTACTTAATCATTTAGGTTCATGATGGACGTTTTGATGATGTTCGACTAGTATTTCAAAAATATCTTTAGTATGTTGAATAAGTTAAAAGATATCATCATATATAGAATAATAATAATGATATAATTATCATTTTATATATCAATTATAATTTTAAAAACAAATCAATATTTCGGGTTATGAAAAATGAACTGTGTTATAATCACAGAGATGATAGCCTGTACGTAAACATGTGTAATGTTTCCATTTTTCAATGATCATGATGGAATTAAGGTAACTATCATTTTATCTTTCAAGAATGATAATTTAATCATAAATATAATATTATTTAGTTAAATAAACATAAATATAACATCCTTGTGATTTCGTAATAAAAAAATGACTCACATCGCTTCATGAGGTGGTAGTCCGTCGTACTCATGAATGATGTTATCATTTTTTGATGGATTGAAAGGAAATAAGGTATTTTATATGTTAAATTTACAAAAATATTAATATTAAATTAATATAATATATTAAAATTAAATTCACAATTATAAACTTCCATGATATTTGATTATGGAAAACGAATTACATCAGTTTGTGAGGCAGTAATCCTCCGTACACATGAATGATGGTTTCACTTCCTATTTAATGGAAGTGGAGATAGATTTAGGGCATGAAATTAACACAATAACATCATATTATATGGGAGATACTGGTTTTATCGTATAATAATGGTTTAATAATATTTAATTTAGTTGGGGTAAGAAATAAAAAATACTCAGTTAAAAATGATACCTCTTCTCCAGACCACCTCTTTAGGATTATACATAAATCCTTCCTAGATTGGATTTATGATAAATAAATGGATTTTATGATGTGGTGATGAATTTAATTAATGTATTTCAGTAGGTATTTTCTGAACCAATATGTTTTTTTAGTGTGTAATATAGAGGATAGGGTTTACCTTTTATATGGGAGGAGGAGTGACATTCTTGTAAATACCCAAAACTATTCAATAATGGGAAGTTAATCTCAAAAGAAGTGCATCCAAGATTGATAAATAAATAATTTTAGGATATAAAAGTCTAATAAACACCTCTATCAATAAAAATAAACATGTTTTAAATATTTTATTCTCTTTACCTCTAAGGTTACTCACTTTTTCCATTTTTATTTTTTACCATAGTAACTATTTTTTACTATTTTTACTATTCATTAGGACAAAAAATTAAGTTAAACTTATTAAATAATTTTAGTGATTATTAATCCAAACATTCAATCCATTTTGTCAAATTTAATTCATATAATTGGAAAATTTTAATTTAAAATTAAACTTACAAATGTGTTGAAAAAATCAGGTTTTCAATAAATGTATTATTTAGTCATAAGATGATCTTATAATAACAATATAACAAGTAATAAAAATTAAATTAATTTTAATTAATATTTATATATATATAATTTATAAATTTCATTTAAATAATCCCACATTAGGGCTTATTTTAATCAGTTAAATGGAGAAACATTATCCACATTAAAATAGTTTTTAGAAAAATGTATTTTGAATCCAAAAAATAAACATATATTAAAATCCATTATAATGATAACTTAAATTTAAATAATTGAATTAAATTTAACTAAATTATACTTTTTTTATTTGTGTATAAAATAAAGATAATAATGGAACTTTTAAATTACTTAATTTATTAAAAAGATATGACAATTTTACCAAAAATCAATATTTTATGAAAATCCAAAAATTTTACAATAAGAAAATATCGATATTTTGATTTCAAAAATAATTTTCATTTTATAAAATAAAAATAAATGAGAAAAAAATTAATTATAATATTTTCTTATGAAAATTAATAAAAATATTTATTTTAAGAAAAAGTATAATTTATTTGAAGAATAAATGTCTTTATTAAAAATTGAGTGATTATTTCCTGAGAATATATAAACCGAGTAGAAATTTTTTTATCAACTTCATAAAATAGTTAATCCAATTCATATCCAATAATTTAATTTCTAGGTTATTACATTTTTATTTAAATAATAATGAATTTTTTTGATGCATTTTTGTGTGTCGCATACTCCATCGAGCATAGTTTTCCCTTTCAAAAACATGGTGTGTTACATTCTTCCCACATTAATAAATTATTCCTTTAAAATTTTATATTACATAATAAGGAGAAAATATGTGAGGGAACATATTCTTAATCTCTTCTTCTGGTTACTATTTAACTTCCACAAACATGTTGTTTATCCTCAATAGTTTGACCAAGTGAGTTGTTTTTTTTCATAGAATATTTTCTCTATTATCTAATATCATCACAAGATGCTCCTTCTATGAATATTATTTTTCCAACTATACCACGTATAGATTTATTATATGTGAGGGTTCTGGTATATACCTCCTAATGTGGGATACATGGAACACATCATGTACTTGTGATTGGTTAGGTGGAACTGCTAGTAAGTAGGATAACTCTTTAATGTGATCAAGGATATAAATGGGTTGATGTATCCAGAAAAAAGCTTTCCCTTCTCTCCAAACTTCATGACATTATTCCATATTGAAATATGAAGGAACAACATATTTTTAACCTCAAACACTATGTGTAATTAAATATTTTTTTATAGTTTTTCTACCAAATTTTAGTGAATTTCATGTGATGTTGAATGTTTTGAACCTTCTTGAACATATCATGGACAAGATCAAGTCCCATAAACTTCTCCTCTCCAATATTATCTCAACAAGTTAGTGTCTAACATTACTTCCCATACAGATCCTCATAAGATTCTATTTGAATTCTATAATGGAATTCTTTATTATATCATAACTATATTAATTAAAGGTGTTGATCATAAAATTCTTGGAAATCCATTAAATAAGATCTCATCATATCCTATAATGTTTGGATGGTTTTCTCAGATAGACCATTCGTCTAAGGGTGATAAGTAGTAATGAAGTCCAGTTCCTTATCCAATGCTTTCTAAATAATTCTCCAAAAGCATGAGTTAAACCTCATATATCCATCAGATAAAAAGGATAGTGGAACTTCATTCAATCTTACCACTTCTCTTACATATATATTAGTGAGATTGACCATAGAGAAATCTTACATGATAGTAAGGAAATGTAATGAATTTTTAATGTGATTGACTACCACCCATATGGATTTACTTTTTTAGGTGTTATGGGGATCCCTATGATGAAATCCATGGTTATTTTTTTTCATTTCCACAATAATATGGGAAATGGTTGAATCATACCCTTAGAATTCGATCATTTATCCTTTACTTGTTGGCATACCAAGAATCATGATACAAATTCCACAATCTCCCACTTCTTGTTATCGCACAAAATATTTTTCTTTAAATATCTATTACATCTTAATGATTCAGGGATGCATAGATAAGGATGATATATGTTCAATCATCAAAAAAATCCCTCTTATTCTCTTATTTTTATGGGAAAAAAATCTAAGTTCCAAATATTATAACTGTATCTTCAGTAAATATGAACTATGGCATATTCACTAACTTTTTCTATAGCACCTCATCATCATTTAGGGCTCCTTAATACTCTCAAGAATAGATGTTTGAGAAATTAATTTTTTAAAGTAGGATGAGGAACAATTTATTATTACCATATCCATCCATTTAATGTCTAAGAATATTGGATCATTCATAATTATCATTGTTGAATTTTTTTTGGATCCTCTCTACGTAGAGAATATACCACATTGTTTTCTATACTATGATGGTAATGTGTTGAGCAGTCATTGTCCTTGCTCATATTTAACCATCTTCTTAGGCACATTTTAATCTTCTTCTATGTGGATATATATTTGAGGACCCTGTGATTGGTATATATTTCACACCTATCCTATAGATAATATGTTTATAGATATTCAATAAAAATATCCCTGTATCCAACTCTAGATAATTTGTTGGATAGTTTTAATCAAGATATTTCAACTAAATTGAGGCATAGGCTATCACTTTATTATTCTACAATAGTACACAAACCAAACCCTTGTTTGAAACATCATTATATACCACAAAAACTTCACCACTTGAGGGAAGTGTGTGTAATAATGTAGTGATAAGCCTCTTTTTAAACTCCTTCAAGCTCTCTTCACATTCAGTAGTCTAGAAAAAATTTACTCTCTTCCAATAAATCATGGTTAGTAGATCTAAAACATGTGATAAGTGTCTCATAGATCATAAATAACACCCATATAGTCGATGGAAACTGTTATTATTTATTACTCATGATGGTATGGTTCATCACTTGATTAAATTTGTCTTAGAAGGATCCATAAATATCCCTTTTTTGGTGATAATGTGCCTCAATAAGAATACTTCCTTCACCCATAACTCACAGTAGTCATACTTTTCATATAGCTTCTCCTTTCTCAAAGCCTTTAGCATAGTATTCAAATACTTCTCATACTACTCCTTATATTTTTAGTATATTATAATATCATTTATAAAGACTACCATAAATTTGTAAAGGAAGTATCTAAAGACTCTATTCATTAATTCCATAAATATTGATGGAGCATTAGTGAGTCTAAAAGGTATCACTATGAACTCATCGTGTATATACCTTTTTCGAAAGGATGTTTTGGTAATATCTTCTTTATTCAACCTTAATTGGTGGTATCCAGACTAAAGGTCCACCTTAGATAAATATTGGGTTTCAAATAGTTGATCGAAAAAGTCTTCAATATATGTCAAGTGATAGTAGTTTTTTATTGTGATTTGTTTGAGATCAAAATAATCAAGGAAGTGGTGAATTGACTTATCCTTATTCTTGATGAAGAGGACCAGTGCACCCTATGGTGAATCACTTGGGTGTATTAACCCTTTATCCAGATTCTCTTTTAGATTCTTCTTTATCTACTCAAGTTCAAGAGAGTCTATTCTATATAGATTCTTGGATATTGGAAAATATCTAGGAATAATCTCAATGGAAAATTTAACCTCTTAACTAGAAGGAATACTATGAAACTTTTCAGAAAATACAACAGCATAATCCCTATAAATGGTAATGTCTTTAATAATGATCGTTTCATTACTCTTAATCATTTGAGAAAAATATTCTTTTTTGGAAGGAAAAAATATAAAAGCTTCATATGATGATACCAAAGAAGACTCATCCTCCTACTTGAAATTGTATAGAATTAGAGGGTGATTCATAATTTAGAGGGTGATTTTATTCTCTTGGCATTTTATGTATGCTATAAGTAATTAAATTCAATACAAGTATATAATTGAATAAAATTACCTAAAGGAAGTACCAAAAGGGTTGTAGGGAAGTTCATCCTACGAATATAGATAGGGAATGAGTTATATTATTAGAATAAAACAATTTAACCATTATCCATATTCAATAATAACTCAACATTAATGTTTCATGATGGTTCTTGAATAGTTATAATAATTGAGTGTGATATCAAAGAGTGTGCAGAACCAAAATCAAAAAGTATATTTTCCATTATTGAATAAATAACTAGAATAACTGTTAAAAATTCATTTTTAGGATCCACCTCTACCGTTTTGATGGAATAATCATACCCTTTATCTTCAGGCCTTAGAGGACGTGGTTATTGGTTGTGTTGATAACCCTTTGATTAGTGCATTGGTTCACATAATGTCCTTGTTCCTTATAGTTGTAACATTGTATAATATTATAATATTTTGCTATAGAATTCATTTCTTATTATAAATTGCAAGGTTTATACTATTATAAATTAGTAGCTTGGTTCCCTTCCTTCTTACACCAAAATCACTTCTTTTTTCCCTTCAATAAATTCATAGGATTATTCTTCCCACACTTTTGATAAGTGGTATGTTGAACTTTATTTACAATGTCATATTTATTCATCTTACTAATAAAATTATTCTCAATTTTTCACTTCTTATCCCCATGAGAATATTGAGATTCTCAAATCTCTATTTCAACTTTGAGTTCACAACAGACAATTTCCTCATAATTTTCATATTCTTGAATAGGAAAATCATTTTATAGACATGGATTTAACCCTCCAACGAAGTGGTCAACTTTACATTCAAGGGAGATGACAAAGCTAGTTGTGTATCATGAATGTCTTTTGATTTTTTCTTCATACACCTTGATGGATTCATCATTATTTTTTCTTGAGGATAATAAATCTATCCCCATTTTATGTTGGAGAGTGTGATGAAAATATTTGTTGAAAAAAAAATAATTCATTCCACTCTTTCTCTTTAATCTCTTCCACAGGCTCATTATTTTTTATCAACATCCACCATTGATCAGATTCACCCACCTTATCATAAATAGCTGGATAAACTTCTCTTTCTCAGAGCATTAAAGGATAGAAAATATCTCTTCAATATAGTTGATCCATTTTTCTCTGTTTAAAGGATTGAGATTTCCATTTATTATTAGCTGACTTTTTTACATAAAGGTATCGATTGAAACATTATCTTTATTGGGGGTATTTGTGTGTTCCTCCTCATTTAATTTATAGTTCAAAACTCAATTTAACTGATAATTTATTTTCATGAAGTTAAAAAATATTACTTCCATCAGGTTAGGTATCCCATTTTTGAAATCATCACATTTTCCCTCACATGGGTTGTTGACGCGGTTACTCATATTTCAAGTCATTGACTAAAAAAGAAAATTTGGGATGATTATTCATAAAATATTAATGAAAGATGTGGTAATCCATGAACATTAAAGAGATAAATCATAAATAACATATATTCCTTAACCTATGAGTTTCCAGGTTTCAATATAAGTTATCAACTATCTATTTCCAAAAATAAAATCTTATGATAATTTTTATTCCATTCATAATGGTTCATAAAGAGAACGTGAATTTTATAAATCATATCCCCTAGGAATATGAAACTAGGTGTGTAGTAAGGCATGTTGTCATACACTAACTAATTACTGAGTTTAGATCAATGCAAAAATTTTAGGGTTATTATCCCTATGTACCTCTATGACAGATCCACATCCATGTGTAGTGTCCAGAAAGGTATTTATTTTATTCGAATTCACTCTCTCTATACATCACTAGAATTCCATGATATTTTCATATATTTAGAATTATCCTTGAACTTATCCATAGAGTTCACACAAGTGTTTTCTCATCCTTGCTTCCAAATGTTAACTAAGTTGTTACCTATGATACAACTATAGTGACCCAAATAATTTTACACATATTATTTCATGATTTTTAACATAAATATTCTTTAATATAATATATGGATAAAAAATCCCAAGTTTATTTGGATTACTAGGTTAATAATACATCAAAATTAACATAAAACATTGAATCCTTATATTATTCTCCATAAATAGATCATAAAATACAATTTATCTCCAAAAATAGTAAAGGATAAATTGGGGAATACATTAAAGAAATGTTTGTTCAAAAAATCATAGCAATAGAATAAAAATGATAAGAGAATTGTGATTCAAAGTTATAACAAGATATTACAAAAAGATAATGCACATGAGGAATCAAATGGGAGCATACATTAAAGATAATTTTATCATAAGATCATGGAAAATGTGAAACTAGAAACTATATAAATCATTACATAAACATAGCTAAAGTCTAATCACTAAGAAAACATCGTATGGTGTATAGAGTGCTATAATGGATTAGGTTCAACCCCTAATTCCATATATAACATCTCATAAGACTTAAAAATTACCCAATGAAATGGAGAGATATATAATTATGGACCCACCCATTATATTCACATTATTTACATGAATATTTTCTCCATGTATGGAAATCTATCACAAGTCATAAACATAATAATTTCCCATAAAAATAAATGGGTTTCATAATCTTATCTCATAACATTATCAAAAGATATTTCTTAAAGATGACATTTCAGAAATAGACAAAATTAATGTATTACCACATAAAGGGGAGGGATAATGAGCTAGGTATATATTTGATATACATATATACAAAATTTAGAATCAATCCATATCATTAAATAGAGAGATAATGTGAGTTATAGGGAGAGTTTCCATAACCTGAAGAAATTGGTGGTTTAGTGAGATCCCTTACATTGATCCTTATGTAACGCCCTGACCATAGTTACCTAGTGTTGATGGATTATTTTATTACATTTTCATGATACAAGTAAATCATGTCCGGAAAGACTGATCAATTTAGCAGTCTTGGAAATAGATTACATACATCAACTTCACATTACAATTTCAAACATAAAATACAGTATAGATAGTTCTTTGAGTACACCATTATTCACTTTTATCATAACCCTACATATCAATCATAATAAAATTCTTGAAAATTCCGTGAAAATAAAACATAAGAAAGGGGTGATATCGGATGGTCAGTAAGGGTAAATAATTTAACAGAAGATAACATAAACAATAGGCATGGTTTATTTTTGAAAACACTTTCCTTTACAAATAATAAATATGAACACTTTATGGAAGAAATATGAGATGAGTAAATAATTCAATAATAAAATATAGTCATGAGTATTATACTATTTGAATAACCACATGAACCATAAATATTATTTTCATAATGAGGGAATGTATATTGCCAAACATTTTGAAACATTTTGTCAAGGCCTTGAATAAGATGTCTAAAACTGATTAAAGACTTAGCCAAAAACATATATCAAATTGGGAAATGCCTCATCCAATTACACATCTAATTGTCTCATGAGACCTACCGATACATTTATGAGCTATAGCGGACTCCACTCGTCACTTACTATGTCCAATACATTCTTCATATGAAAAGGTTGAAACATAACATAAACATTAATTTTAGAACTAGCATATGAAATTTAAATAATTTTACCCTAAACCATAAATGGTATAAAAATAAAACATTAATAGTCAAATATATCACAAAACAATCAATACAATATGGAATATTTGTATCATTATAAATCATCCTCGATCAAGAATAATATCCCATAAAGGATGTTGTCATAGTTGAAAATGATCAGTAAAAATATTTTAGAGAAATATACCTTTTCATGAAATCATTTAAAAGTCACATAATTTATAAAGAGAGTAATTTAAAATATAGTTTTTAATCAAAGTTTCCCATACCACATTGAAACTTTTTAATGGAATTAACATTTTAAAACATTCATATAAATAAATCCTTTAAACCATTTTGAAAACACGGACATTAATGAGAATGGTTTAGAAGAATAAATATTTAAAACATTTAAAATGATTTTTTAGTAAAAAAATTTCATTAAAAAGAATAACTTTGACAAATATTTTATGATATATGTACATGGATAATAAATATGTCCCAGTATATTCTTACGTAAAAACAACCTCAGATAATAAAGAGATTGTGAAATTAACCATTACCTTGCGCTTTCCTTTGGTCAAGGGTATGTTTAACCACCTATATAATGAACATAGTTTGTTATTAAATTATAACAAAACAAAATTCATATTTATTATATCATACATGATTCATTTATGACTTTATACTACCCATTTATTAATTATTTCCATGTTAAATTAACCTTTCAGGTAATAATCACTTTCTTTAACGTACACGTTTTAACTTGTTATTCTTGATTGTATCATTTAGATCATGATTTAAATACATCCAGAATAAAAAAATGATTTATATATATTATATATTTATATTTTATATTTATATTATAAATATTTATAATAGATAGATATATGAAATGGAAGACACTATTTATAGAGACAGTAGGTCGTACGTACGCATAAACGCTATTTGGGTTTTCATATCATATTGAATGGAATAAGTGAATAAGATATATATAAGAATATATATATATATATCTACTAGAATTATTTTGTCATATATTACATACTTATCAATAATATATATTTTTATAATCATCATTGAATGGTGAACGTGGAAATGAATCTCATCGTGTCGTGGAGACGGTAATCCATACCTACGCACATGTGACAATATCATTATATTGATGGTGAAATATTATGTAATTGGATGGTATAAAATATATACAGAATCAATAACATGTTATATTTATTATTTACATTAGTTATACTCATTATTATACCCATCCATATAATGAAGTGTTTAAATAACAAACTACACCACGACGTGGAGACGGTAAGCCGTACGTACGCACGTATGGTGACTTTTTCATTCATATGGTGGATAGAATAATGAATATTGTTGTACCATTTTTATAATAACATCACAGTATATAGAATATA
Source organism: Viscum album (assembly GCA_963277665.1). Lineage (NCBI taxonomy): Eukaryota > Viridiplantae > Streptophyta > Magnoliopsida > Santalales > Viscaceae > Viscum > Viscum album. The sequence continues at coordinate 346,605,547 of OY728156.1, forward strand.
CTGGATTTATTATTTTATAATTGAAAAAACACAGAAAGAGGAAGTGGAAGAAGAAATAAACTTGAAAGTGGTGATGACATATTTACCTCTTCTTCGGGTTCTTCCTTTTGATTTGATCAAAAGGGATCCTTTGGTTGGATTTATAACAAAATTAATGCCTTTAGGATGAAGGGTGGAATTTTGGGAGGAAATTTGGGTATGTTTTGGCCAATCCTAATGGATTTGGAGGTGTGAAATTAAGAGAAGGGGAAGTACCCTTTTATAAGAGAGGTGAGGGTCACTTTAGGAAAAGCTAGAAATATTATTTTATAATAAAGTCTTTTTAGATTTATAATGGCACAAAAATAATTTATCTATAGTATAAGGTGGGTATGGGTCCAAAAAATATCAACAAATAGGTTTTATATAGGTTTGGGTTACCATATTAACCATATCTTTTATATTTAACTCTTAGATAAATATTTTGATATTTACCATGTCTCTTTGTATTTTTATATTATATGGTTAATAAACATACTATAAAAAGCCAAGAGAAACCCAAGTACTTAATTATTAATATATATAACCTTATATAAGTCCTTTATCCAAATATTATATTTTTAGGAATATTATATCAATTAATAATATAGTATGTTTTTAAAAACTCAGTTATGTTAATTTTGACACTATTTAGTATTTGATTTTTTTTGAAACCCATAAAAACTTTATCAGTTCAAATAAAATTTATTTAATAAACCCTAACATTTAATATTAACCTATAAAATTTTTATAATTCATCATAAGTCTCAAATTACATTTATTTGGATATTTATAATATCAATTATCTTAATCTTTCATTAATAAGGTAATTACTACATAATCATTGTGTCATAAATAAATTACATTATTGAAAGTCTAAAAATTATAAATAAAATACCATTATGTATGAAATATTTTTATCTCTATAATTAATATTTATATTCAAATTTATCTTATTTATAACCCTATATTAAAAATGGTTTAGTTATTAAACATTGAATTTAACTCTTTTAACTCTTCTTTAAATAAAATAATAATAAATGTCCTAATCTAATCCAAGTGGACTAAAGGGGATAATATTGTATTACTGAAGTTTTTTTTGGTTGAATTACACATATAGAATAGAATTAGGACATGTTTTAGGGAAATTATAATATCATTTTTACCTTTAATTACCATATTTACTTTTAACCGTGGTAAAAAAAGTCAACAATTACTATTCACAAAAAAATATTTTCATCTTATTGAACAAAATTTTACTTACAGATATCAACCATGTCTCTCAGTGTTTTTAAATTCAACTCACAAAAGTGGTAAAATTATGTTTTATACAAAATTTTAAATGCTCTTAGAAGATTGGTAAAATACGTTAAAAAGTTCAATAAAAATTTAATATATCTAATTTTATTATAAAATTACCCCATTGAATTACATTGAACTTATATAGGTATAATATATCTATTTTTACTTAAAATAAATTTAAATAAAATAAATAATTATTTAAATAAAAATTCAGTTTTAAATAATAACGCAGTGTTTTTCACTATTCATCAAAAATTGAACGTTTTCAGAAAAATACCAAAAATTTTCCCAAAGATAATTTTGATATTCTGAGCTCAAAAATGAAGTACATTTTAAAAAATTCAAAACATATAACTTTCAATTATTAATTTAAAATTAATTCCAGTTGTCAAAACCCAAAAGCGAGTTTAAAAAAAAAGTAAAAACTATCAAAAGATTGACATGTGTTTATATCAAATTTCAATGTGAAATTACATATAATGACATAAATTGTATTAAATGATAAAAATATAATCTAATTATAATTAAAAACAATTCAATGTATAATTTAACATTATAAATTATTTTGATTTAAAAAGTAGTTTTCAATTAAAATTTAGTATTTTTCATTGTTCACCTAAATATGAATGTTATAAAAAAAACACCAAAAATTTATCAAAACCAAAATTTTATGTCCTGATTCTAAAGAATAATTTTATTTTGTAAAATTTAATATAGAAAAGTGTAAAATATTAGATTTAAAAAGCATTCTCCATTAAAAGGTGGTAAAATTGAATTTTCTGAAAAATACTTCTTTTATCTGAAAAAATGAATTTGTTCTTATATTTTATTTAAGAAACACATAATATGGATGTTAAAATTATATAGAGTATATAAGATTCAAAATTAATTTATTATTTTTCATAATTTTTTTTAACAGCTAGTTTGGTATGTTGTGGTGCACTCGAACTTGGTGTCGCGTGTAGCACAATCTATTGAATTACTTTAATGAGATAACGTATATGAAATTTTTGGGTGTTACACCTTATTTGTCATGTGAATTATTTATCTTCCTAAAAATAAAATTATGTTAATTATTTACTTTCTTAAGAAAAAGTTTCATGATTATTATTCATTAATATTATTTATTACCATGTCATATTAAATTTTTTAATCATTTCAGCTCATGTTAGGTGTTTTGATGATGTTCGACTTATATGTCAAAAATATATTTCGTAAGTTGGATAAGGTCAAAGATTTTATTAATTAATAATATACATAATAATAATAATAACATAATTATAATTTTTATATATCAATTATACTTTTAAAAAATCAATCATGAAGGATGGTTATGAAAAATGAACTACGTTGCAATTATAGAGACAGTAGATTGTACGTACACATGAGTAACATTTCCATTATTGAAATATCATTATATAAAGAAGGTAAGTGTTATTTTATATTTAAAAAATTGTAATTATATCATAAATATAATATTATTTCTTTTATTACACTTAAATATACCATCCATGTGATGCATTAATAAAAACCGAATCAGAAGGCTTCATGAGGCGGTTGTCTGTCGTAGACTCAATCGATGTTTTCATTTTTAAATAGATGGTAAGGTTAAAAGTTATATGAAATATAAATTTTATATAATTATTAACATTCCATTAATATAAAATATAAACATAAAATCCATCATCATGAACTTTCATGAGAGACAATGATTTCAAATAAATTACATTGTTTCCCACGGAGATAGTCCATTGTACAGATAAATGATGGTTTGTTTCACATTTTATTAATGTGGATATGGATTTAGGGTATGAAATAAAAATTATAAAACCATAGTATATGTTATATTTTTTTTCAATATTTAATCATGGTTAATAATATTTTAAGGAGGAGGGGTAAGAAATAATACAAAGATGCTCGGTTAAAACTGATACATCTTCTTCAGACCACCCCTTCAGGATTATACCTAAAGCCTTAATAGATTGGATTTATTCTCAAAACAAGTATTAAAGGATGTTAATAGTTAATTAAGTAATGTATTTTGGTAGGTATTGTACAAAAAAATGGGGTTTTAAGTGAGTATTGGGGCGATATGGCTCCCCTTTTATAAGGGGGAGGAGGGGTATTCTTATAAATACCTAAAACTATTCAATAATTGGAAGCCACTCTCAAGAAGGGTGCCTAAAAAATTGATAAATAATTTATTATTAGAGATAAAATGATGATAAACACATATAAAACTAAAAATAAACATGTTTTAAAAATGTTATCCACATCACCTCTAAGGCTACTCACTTTTACCATTTTATGTTTTTACCACGGAAACTATATTTTTTAGTATTTTTACGATAAATTATGAAAAAAATATTTTCGAATTATTTTATAATATTAATTATTTTGATTAAAAATATATAATACATTTTATTAAATTAAATTCATATAATTATCATAATATAATTTAAAATTAATCCCACATAAGTGTCAAAAAAACATGTTTTTAAGAAATGAATTTTAAAGCATAAAATGATCTTATAATAACTATATAATAAGTAATTATAATTAATATATTTTAAATTAATATTTATAAATATATATAATCTAAAATTTTAATTTAAATAATTCCTTATTAAAGTTTATTTTAATAATTAAAATGGATAAACATTATTCACTTTAAAACAGTTTTCAAATTATGTGTTTTTAATCCTAAATATAATAATTTATTAAAATCCAGTATAAAGGTGATATAAATGTAATTAATTAGATTCAATTTGACTCAATAATACTTATTTTACCTATAAATCAAATCAAATTAATAATTATATTTTTAAATTACATAATTTTTTAAAAATGAATGATTATTTTACCAAAAAAACAATATTTTTGAAAAATCCCAAAATTTCACCATAAGTTAATGTCAATTTTATAATTTCAAAAACTATGTTGACTTTATAAAATAAAATTTAAATTTAATAAATTTAATTTTTATGTTTTATCGTAAAAATCATTACAATTATTTTTGAATAAAACGTATATTTTTTTTTAAAATGTCTTTATTAAAAACTGGGTTCTTATTTCCTAAAAATTTATAAATTAAGTATAACATTTATATATAATTCATAAAGTATTGCATAACATTCATAACAAAAAATTTAATTCCTAGGTTATAATGGTCATATTTAAAAAATCATGGCTCATTTAGGTTCAGTGTTGCATATCACATACGCAATCGAACATAGTTTTCTCTTTTAAAAACCAAGTGTGAGAAAAAACACAATAATTATAGTGATAAAATAAAAATATTTAATAACTTTTAAATAAGTTTCTAAAATTTTTAGTTATTTTTTTAAATTTTTAGTTAATAATCATCAATACCTTCAAATCATAAATGCTTATAAATTCGATGGAATAAAATTTATGTCATTAATTACAACACACTTATACATGACATGTGCTTATCGGTATTGAGTATGGGTGCCAATATGATTTTACCTAATCCAATGATGGTTATTAGGACATTGTGTATCATGATGTGTATATATATATAAGAAAAAAATAAAATATAAATATGTTTAGATATCTACGATGAATAATATATAAAATGTTAAAATATATTAAAATAACTTTTTAGTATTATTCTATGTCTGATAAAAACTATAATCCCCCTACCTTAAACATTACATAATCTTGAGTTAAGTTAGTAATTTGATTTTATTTCACATTTAGGATATTTTCAAGTTTAGAGCTTTAGATAATTACTCCATAAATAATACATAAAAACTTAAATATTAAAAATTAGACAATTCTACTCACTATCCATTTATTCATAAAACACAAACTTTTAAAAAGAAGCACGGTTTCGTTTCAGGTTTAAACATCATAAATTTTCCTCGATCCCATCCTTGACTCTACTATCCTTTAAATCTTTTGAAAAATATTTTTAAACTTGGGATGATCATAAAAATATCATTAAGGGATACCCAAAGAAGAAAAAACTATAAGTCCTTTAAAAACATATAAACCATGAATAATTTATCAAAAAGTAATAATTTTCACATTTAAAAAGTAGTAAAAAAACTTCCTTGAATATAATCTCATTGCTTAGAATTTTTAAATTCAAACTATTACCCTAAAATCCATGTAAAGAAACATAAAACATATAACAATAACTTGAGACATAATCATACATAAATGATATAACCGTATGGACGACTTCCACCCATATCACTAAATGGAATAGCCATATGGATTACTTCCATACATAATGCATTACAGGTTATAACGTAACGATATTTCCTTGGTTTATCAAGTAACCACCCATATTTGGTTTATCATGTTACCACCCATATTTAGTTTATCACGTAACCATGTGTCAAATGTGTAAGCACCATAACATAATCATAACACATAAAAGATTTAAATTATAAACATTTAACACGTAAAATTTAATTTTCAATCACAATAAATCATTTCAAGATATTGAAATAGTCAATTCATATTCAATACCAAAACATACATAAAAAAATATGTGATTTATTTTTATTTTAAAAACACTATTCTATTATAGAGGAATTTAAATATCTAATAATGGGTACAACAGTAGAGAAATCATTGTCACCATATAAAATGAAACAAAAACATTCCTTTTATTATTTTGTAAAGAAATTAAAACACTTCATATAAAAATATTCATTTTAAAACATTTAATTAAATTGAAGATAGACATAAAATGTCATTCAAAATCCGAAAATAAATATGTAAAAAAAGATCATGAAGAAAAATATTTGATAATTAAATATTTAAAAATTCAATGTGTCTCATACCAATTTTAACATTTAAATATTAATATCCCTAAATTAATACATTTAAAAAAAGGTATAGATAAAATATGGATATGAAATGTCATAGTGGATGTATATACACCTCATAAAATAATGAAGGTATGTATTACGAAGAAATGCCTTAATGAAATGAGATTGAGATAGAATCCCTTACCCTGAGATTGACTCATGACGTATAATATTTATATTCATGAATAATAAACATAGATTAATTTTTATTTTCTTGAGAACCTTTTTCATGTTTATTATTTATTTTATATAACTTATTACCATGTTATTCAAATAAAATAATTATTTAAGTTAATATCGTATGGTTTGTCGATATTCAGTACTTGAGTCAAAAATGAACATGGTTTGATGTCACTAGTCTATGTGGCCCAAAGGCCTTCATCTCAAAAATAATATTCATGAAACTATTATCATTTTTATAGATAAATTATACCTTAAAATCAAACCATTATGTGTGGTTTTAAAAAATGAACTATGTTGTATTCATCGAGATGGTAAGTCGTACGTACGTATGAGTAACATTTTCCATTTTTTATTGATCATTATGGAAAAAAGTTAAGTATTATTTTATCTTTAAATAATTACAATAAAATAATTAATATAATATTAATAATTTAAATATACTTATATATATATATATCATACAAGTGATATAATGAATAAAAACATGTCATGTCGCTTCATGGAGGTGATTGTTCACATGTATGCACGAATGACATTATCATATCTATGTGCAAGGAAGTAAGAAAATAGATGATATATTATTATATTATATTGATTAATATTTCATTAATATCACATATGAACATTAATTCTATTATTATATTTAGTAATGAGAGATGGCTATGGAAAACTAATTAGATCGGTTCGTAGAGGTGATAGTTCACACGTACATATGAACGATTTATTATATTCCCATTTAATTGAAGTGGATATGGATTTAGGTGATGATAATAAAATAGTAAAAACTTATAATATTTTGGATACTATAATTATTATTTAATCTTTTAATAATAATATTTGAAGGATGTGGAAGAAGAAATAAAATATAATTACTTAAAGAAAATGATACCTCTTCTTAGGTTGATCATCATCAATGAACACCTTAACACCTATAAAAAGGTGTTCTACCTAAACTAAGGCTTCTAGAATATAAGAAGGGATTCTATGAAGGGTTTTGGGTAGATATTGGAAGAACCAAAAAGTTTTTTAATTTTTATTAATAGAGAATAGTGGGTATATTTTTATAGGAAAGGGGAGGGGAACCCTTGGATACTCTTAAAACATTAAATTAATATAAATTATTTTCTAAATCCAAATGAATGAAAATTGAGTTATATAAAATATAAGATGAGTATAGTTTGAAATAATCTAAACCAATAATTTTTAGACAAGTATTTATTTTATTTTAAACTTTATCTTTTCAGTTTACCCTTAATTATTATATTTTAATTTTAATTGTTCTAACCACATTTTCAATATGAAGATGCTATAAATTTTACTTATATGGGAAAATAACCCAAATTTATAAAATTTATGAAAATTTCAACCTTATAATATTTAATTTGTGATTTAAAAAATATTTTTATAATTTTTAAATAATTTAATAATATATTATTATTATAAAATATCAATAGTTTCAATTGTGACACTATTCATTTCATTGAATTTAAATAAAATAAAAAAAGTGATAACATCGAGAAAAACCATTGAATAGAACTATAATATGTCATAATCAACTATAATATTCTTATATTACCTTAATTAATTCAAATTATATTTACTTTAATATTTTCCATATCATTTATTTGATATTTTTTTAAACAAAATAATTATTGTGTCATTGATGTGTTAGTATTAATTGTAATTATTTAATATATAAAAATTATAACTAAATTACCATGATATATATAATTTCATTTTATTTATTGATAATATTTATGATAGATGTTTTATAATTTTTATCCATATATTAAAATTATTATACTTATATGAAATAAATGGGTGGCATATTGTCACTTTCTTTTATTTTAAAAATATTTATATCACTTTCATAGACAAAATTCCATTAAATGAGTCAATTAAGATATATTTCTATTAATAGTCAACTTTTTTTTTTCATACTATAGGATTTTTTAAGTGTTATGATAATTTTATTATCCTTATCTTACTCTTTATTTCCCTAATTTACATGGTTTACCTTTAACCGTGGTAAATAAAAATTACAAAAGTGACAATTTATAAAATCCAAAAAATAAAAGGAAGATATTTACAAAATTTAAACCCAATGATTCAAAATATTGAATCCATATTTCAAAATTGAAAACATAGAAGTTTTAGGGATTAATTTAAAATTAATCCCCGCTGTCAAAATGAGAAAAAAATCTTTTAAAATTAAAAACTATCAAACAATTGACATGCATTTATATATAATTTCAAATTGAAATTAAATCCAATGAATAATATTGGATTTAATTATAAAAACATAATCTAATTTTTATTAAAATAATGTAAAATGAAAATCTAACTATATATATAAATTAAATTAAAAAATAGTTTATAATAAAAATGCAATAATTTACACTATTCATTAAAAAAATGAATATTATCAAAAAAATAACAAAACATTATCCAATGTTAAATTTTATACCCCACTTCAAAATAAGAAGTTTATTTTTTCAAATAGAACTTATAAAATTGTTAAAATAAATGTTTTAAATGGGTTCTCCATCAAAAGGTGGTAAAACTGCATTTTTTTTAAAAATACTTCTTTTATCCGAAAAATTTAATTTGTTATTATATCATGTATATAGAACATATAATACGTATTTTAAAAATTACATTGAATATATTACATATTTTTACATACCTACCTAGGTTCCACTAAATGGCGCCCCGAGCTGGTTGGTCACATTCCCTCAAGCGTGCCTCCCCGTACATTTAGGGTTCTAACTAGAAACGAGGGTTTGGTAAGTCATTCATGGGGAGACTATATCCAATTTTATTAGAATAAGATATCAATAGAAGAAAATAATAATAAAAAGTGTATAATCATATAAATAACCAGAACAGTACTATTTCACATGATAGTCAATACAGGAAATACAATACTCAACTGAATGGGAAAACATGCTATGACAATGGAAGTGTGAAGTGTCTACAATGAAAATAAAAGTAAAGGGACAACGAATCCAAAGAGGGTCCCAAACCACATCTGGTTCCCACACCCGTGATCCATTCCCAAAAAACATCTTATCCTAGGGCCTTTCTCTTATATTGTCCTACAACAACAAAGTCTTCTCAGGTGCTAATTAGGCAGCCCGAGTAGGGTGTGAGTACGACCCAGTAGGTCACCACCAAAAGTGTCTATAACATGTCTAGTAATAATATAGTTTATGAAATTATATAAAGAAATAAATATAGTTAATAATTAAATAGTTATCACATTTTCATTTATTCTTTAATCATCACATTAAACTCTGTTTCAATACATGTCTCTCATTTAAATAATAATTCATTATTTTTATTGATTTGGTGTTGAATGCCATGTTAAGAACCCCACATATCATTCGGTGTTGAAATCCATGTCAAGCACCCCAAATCTCATTTGGTGTATATCACTATGCTTAACAACCCACATCACAAGCTTGGATAACTATTGGGGAGGAATGCCAAGTCCAAGTCCAAACTTCTAAATTAATCTATAATGCCATGTCTAGCACCCAGATTATCAATAATTTAAATCATTTATTATCTCACACTAATTAACCACATCATTCCTTTACTAATAAAAACTATTAATTAAACATATCAAATCCCATTAGTAAAACTAAAAATTAACTAAGCACATAAACTGTTAATTATTTAATCAATTAATTAATCGAGCAATACAAATCTTGTTCCATAATTAATTCTTCACAATTAATTAACCAAATCAAATATATAATTATAATAATTAATTCTCACAAATAATTATCATTAATCAACCTAATTACACATAATTAATTCAGCATTAATTATCTTACATACCAAAACATCATCTCGTAATTAATTTTCCCCAATTAATTATCTTAAGAAAACCAATTCAATTTCTCAATTACAATATCTAATCCCAAATAAAAAATCTCTAAATCAAATATCTATCTGGGCAGACCCTTATTTCTAAGATTAAATCATCATTTAATCATCAAGGCAATCCACAAGTCAATTCCATATTCCAAAATACTATAATTTAAGAAAACAATTTATAAGGAAAGCTAATAATTCAATAATCTTACATACACATATCAAATCCGAGACTATCAGAGTTCTATTTAGACCACTTACCTTGGGTTGTTTATGGTTGTTAGCCTAACAGAAATCCCTAAAATCCGAGTGGAAAAACAAAGTCAATCAAGATATGTATCTAAATCTCTAAACCCAAAATTATGATCAAAAGCATCAAGATCTTGCAAATGTAGATCTAGATGCATAATCATAGATCTAGATATCAATGCATATGTTTAAATCCATGAAAATAGTGGTGATATTCCATGAAATGATCAAGGAAATATAGAGGAAAAAATGGAAGAAGCAACAGGATGAAATCCACTTACTAGGAAGAGAGCGGATCTTCATTCCGGGCTTTAGATCTCGAAGAATGGTGTTCAAATCACCTCGGAATCCCTCAGGAAGGCTATGAGATCATCTAGATTTTTTCAATCCTGAGACTAGGTTAAAATATAGGGGTTTTAGGGGTATAGTTTTTTTTAAAATAAAATTTCGGATAATAAAAACCCTCATGCACGGTTTCCTAGGTAGGGGCACACAGTTAGGGTAAACTGTGGACCAACCATGCAAAACTCTCTGTCTAGGTTTTCATGGTTTATAAAACCATGCACAAACCATGTACATCCTTATTTATATTAATTTTTCATAAAATCTCACACAAACGAACCACTAGACACAACTCCAAAGCACAGGTACTTAAAAACCATAAAATTACCTGAAAAATGTGCCCGAGATGACTCCAGAAAAGGCCAGGATCTTACAATCTCAACAAATTATAACTGCTCTTCCTTGAGCTGTAATCTTGAACTTCACTAAGATTATGAGCCAAAATGATTGGTCCATTGATTCCACATTTCTTATTACCATTCCCAAGTTTCATCTTGAACACTTTCATGTTTCCATAACACACAAAGTATTGGAACAATCTTTCCCCACAACACTTTATCACTGTGATCCAGCATACATATTAGATTCTCCTGAAAGGACACATCTATCTTGAGGTCAACCTCATCCACATATATCACATGAGATGGGTCAGGGAGAAACCTCCATAGTTTTGACACGTGGAAAACATCATGCATAGCGCTGAATTTCTAGGTAAGGGCTAATCGGCACACCACCATCCCGATTCTCTTTACTACCTCAAACGGTCCCACAAACCTGGGGTCCAAATTACCCTGCTTCTATATCCAATGGTGAACCAAACTTGGTGAAACCCGAAGGAAAACATAATCACACTCTGTTAACTATAGGGGTCATATATTTCTATTAGTATACAACTTATTCCTACTCTAATCCATAGCCATATATATCTGAATCAACTCCACCAGCTCTGATGTCTCCTACATGAGACTTTTCCCCAAAAGCTCCGACTCACCCACCTCTATCCAGAATAGTGGTGATCTACAAGGTCTACCATAAAGTTCCTTATATGGTGCCATATTTATATTTTTTAGATATGTAAGAACCCGATTCTTATTCTTGAGGTACAAGTTTGTTCTTTTCTTTTTTCCTTAAGTGTTTTTGAGAAAATAAGGAAAATGGGGAAAATCCCAAATTTTGTGGGTACACATCATGTACTTTTCCACATGCCGTGTAATTTGGCTGTGTGGGATGAGTACATAGGGCGTGTAGTCCTATCGGTGGTGAAGGGTGTAAAAACTGACTACACACTGTGTACTTTGTATTTACATGCTGTGTAATCAGTCGGAAGGTGAACAGTAAAGAGGTGGGAGTATCCGCTAGCTGAGTGAAAGTAGACATCGTGTATTCCGAAATACACACCGTGTACTCATGTCGACAGATGAATAGTATGGCGGTGAAAGTAGCCACCATGGGAACAGTTAAATGATGAAAATTACACATCATGTACTTTAGAGTACATGCCGTGTAGTTTTTCTTTTTCTCTTAAAATGGACAGTGGCCTCCTCATTCAATAGAGGAGGATTTCGACATGTTTGGAGCTCGGGAGGAGAGGCCGGAGCTTGGAGGATCTTCTGATAGCATGTTCGGAATCCATTTCTTCTGTTGTCGATCTTGTTTGAACCGTGCGGGTAATACATTTCTTCTCATTGATCCATTCTTGCCAATTATTCCTATAAGGGAAGTTATTTACATTTAAACAAGAAATCTCTTATCCCATATCTATGCCATTCTCGGGCGTTTCGAGAGGCGTCATTTGTTTATATTGATCAGTAGAGATCGAGGTAGGTGTTCTGGTGTTTAATTCCAACTGTTGAGTGTTTTCGTGTGCCATTGTTCTACGCGCCCATGTTTGGGGTGTCATATGGCTGAGTCCTTGGCTATTTAGATATCTAGAACTAAATAGATAATCTAATGATAAATATAAATGTTTATTGGGATCATTTCTTGGATCTAGGGGCACCCCGAGGGTGCATTTCCATTTTTTAGTAATTTTTCCAGGTTACCTGTGGGTATACCGTGATCTTTATCATGCTTTGAATTTCTTTGAGTGGAATTTTCTATAAATTACTTGCTTATGTGTTAGGCTCGGCCTGATTACTTGATTAGCCTGAGGGCAGTGTTTCTTTTTGGCTGCAGGAAACTTTTCTCATGCCTGTGGGCAGTAGTTTCTGTGGCTGTAGGCGACACCTTGTATGCTTGCTGGCAATATTCATTATGCATTTGGGTAGTCACCTATAAGTTTTGATTCTGATTACCTGAGGGTAAGGATTTGGATGTCTGCAGATAATGTTTACTTCGTATATTCACTATGTTGATTTACTCTATCGTACCTACCAAGCTAAAGCACAATATTGGAATTAATAAATGATTAATAAAGTGACAATGTAAATGGTAGAGATAGTTACATTTGAGTGCTAGCTAGTTTACTACATTTTGTTATGGCACACTACTGTTGCATATTTTCACTGACAGTTGGGCACATGCCTTTGGTGGTTGCATAATGGGATTTATTTCTCACACCCTGTTTGGGTCATGTCTTAGGCCTAAACAATTTATATTTCTGTTGGTGTAGATAAGTGAAAGAGTCCCTATACAGGCACTTGATTGTTGTAGAGGAGTAGGAGAGCATGGGACCGAGCATTGGCTCACGATGCTGCTGAGTTCCTACTATACTGTTTTTTTCCTTTGCTGTACTTGTACTTTGTATTGGATTGTTTCAAATTTCATTGTATCTTTTTTTGGATGCTTTCCTAGGCTTGGTGACATAATTCATCATATATATATATATATATATATATATATATGAATGTTGTTATATTTTCCTTCTGTACTATTATCCATTTCAGTTGAGTATTGTTTACGGCTTCCATTTTCATATGCTTGTATTTTTTCCGCTACGTTACACTTTGAAAAATGAAGTCATAGTTTTCCCACTATCAGACCTAGGCCTTTTCTTCTAGTCAGCAGCCTCTGGCATTTGGAGAAATGCTCTTGAGGTCATGTGACTAACTGGGTTTGAGGCACCCTTTGAGTGGCACCCAGATCCGGGACGTTACAAAGTGGTATTAGAGGGGTTCTTTTCTTCTTGACTTACTGTTTGGATCCTATAGTCAGGGATAGTACAAAATAGGTACTTCTTAATAAGCTGTGTCCGGGAGTATCTAACCAGCGTACAGAGAAAATCCAATTTACCTTTTGTTGCAATTTTTCTTCTTCTAAATTTTTAATTTTAAAGTTGATTTGATTTTCACCATTGGGTGACACACTTTCTTTGTGATGTGAATATTTTTTATACTGGGTTCTATTTAGGTGAAACCTGATGAGATGAGGGTATGCCATTTCATGCATCATTTAGGGACATAGTAGAATAACATGTCATGCATAGTTTTCATTCCATGTAGGTGCATTAGAAATTGCATGTTGCCATGATAGATGCCGTGCTAGAAAATGCATGTTGTTGTGGTAGATGCCTTGATAACATACCTTCTAGTTTATAGGGTTTTGTTATGTAAGGTTCTGTAAATGAACGCCAAAATTTGGTTTTTGAGGAGTATGGGCCCTCATCCACCAGAATTTGGTGGAGCATCGACTTTTTTACCTTGATAACATACCCTGTGTGTAACTAACAAACACAGATTGAGGAAAGATTCGTTATACATGCCATGTCAATGCCAAACATGCTGTGTAGTATAACATGAGAATCCAACCGTTTAAATAACAAACACGGGTCGATGTAAACTTTTATTACACGTTCCGTGTCTATCTGGAACATGTCGTGTAGTGTGAGCTGTGTGTCCAGCCATGTCTCTAACAACACGGGTCGATGAAGCTCATATAGTACACGTTGTGTACATATGGGACATATCGTTTAGTCTTGACCAATGAGAGACCATGTGTACTTGGCCATATGGCTGGGAAACAGGGTGGTGTACACACCATGGCCGGGTGTAACACATTGTGTAGTGTCAGCCTAATAGTCAGTCGTGTCACTAACAATACAAGCAGTTGGAATGTAAGCAGTACACATCGTGTCTATCAAGAACATACTATGTAGTATAAGAAGTGTACTCGACCGTGTAACAGACAACATGGGTTGGTGAATCCTGTCGAGTACACTCCGTGTAGACCTTATACACGCTGTGTAGTCTCGTAGGGCTGTGTGGCTAAGCCATGTAAAGGGACTTAGGTAGGGAAGAAAATTTAAGTACACGCTGTGTGTGTGGAAAACACGCTGTGTTTTTGGGTTGTTACACAACCAGTGATGGCATAGTACATGCCCACGTGAAAGACTTAAGGGAACAAACCGTGTAGTTATTATACTTTCCATGTAGTCTTGTTTTGAAAAACTTGAATGTTTTATTTATCCTATTCCCTTATTACACTCCTTGTTTTAGAACTTGATGATCTTTATCTAAGGCATGTGTTTGACCTTGTAGAGTATGGCCACTGAGATGACCACGAGTTGTTCTCAAGGAGAGAAGAAAAAAGTATACTCTAGAGACGGTAGTCCATAGGCTACCGATGGATCCTCCAGTAGAGCCAGATATGGCACTGGCCATTATACCGGACACAGGCGCAATTCTGTGAAGGCTTTATTCGGTTTATGCAGAACTTCCAGGGAGCACTGACGACTGCCACATCTATGGAAGATCTGATGCGTATATTCTAGAAGCAACATCCACCTACATTTTCAGGGGATAGTGGACCACAGGCTGTGGAGTCTTGGCTGGGTTCTATGCAGACTATCTTCGAGCATCTAGAGACACCTCCGGGGCGGAGGGTCAAGCTCGCTACATACATGCTGCTTGATTCCGCCAAGAGGTGGTGGGATGTTACCACCCAGAACGAACATCATTGAGACATGGCATGGAATGATTTTCAGGTAGTCTTCCATGAATTTTTCTTCCCAGAGACACTGAGCGCAGATTGAGCTTGAGTGTTCATGAATCTGCAGCAGGGTGCCAAGTTAGTGATGGACAATTCTGCCCGCTTCATCGAGCTATAGTTCTTTTCACATGTTCTAGTGGGTGATGAGATGTTGAGGGCTCTACACTTTGAGGATGGTCTTTGATATGACATACGAGTACTGGTGAACGTTTTCTGGTTGCCTATAGTGGATGCTATTGTGAACCAGACACTGATTACTGAGCAAAACTTGTGGGAAGCTAGTGGTGCAGGCTCGGGCGGTTCGACACCAGTTTATGGTACTATCTCTTCTGGTAAGAAGAAGAGGCAGATGTATTTATCTCATGGTGGCATTACTAGTCAAAATAATTCTTTAGGGGGCCTGGTAAGGTGCTACCAGTGCGGTAAAGAGGGGCACAAGAAAATTCAGTGTCCACGAGACCTAGTGGAGTGCCGAGCATGCGGCAAGATGGGTCATCTGCAACGTTTTTGCAGGACGTTTCCACCAGTGGCTAGTGAGAGGTGTTCTTTGTAGACTCCAGGTGCAGGAATAACGCCAACAACTTCTTACCAATCAAGGAATTGGAACATGTCAGGACATACCGACTGAGGTGGTGGTCGTGGCCATGGGAGCCAGACACCAGGATCTCAAAGATAGCAGGGCGGGTTAGCTCAGGGTAGCTAGGTTGTGTCATAGGGACACAACACTGGTCAGGAATATGGAGTGAAATAGACCCAACATGAGCAGGATCCCAGACCTTCTACTGTCATAGGTACTATTCTAGTAGCTTCTGTTTTGTATTCATTACTTTTCGATACTGGTACTACACATAGATTTTTATATTTTTCCGCTACGGAGAGCATTGGGCTCTATGTTTGTTCTTCTTCTGATGTGATGAATCTATACACTCCATTGGGAATTAGAATGGTGGGTGTGCTACAGTGTAGGGAGTTCCCCCTAGAGGTTGGTGGGTGTCACTTTCCATGGGACCTCTATGTCTTAGATATGACAAGCTATGATGTCATTCTCGGGATGGACTGGTTGGTACCCTCTCGAGCCTTTGTAGATTGTTATCGTCGCATGGTGAGTTTCACATCACCATAGGGTGGAGAGTTCTATACAAGGGAGAATAGGATGTCCAGGTGAGGCGAGCTAGACTCGAGCATCATGGATGAGGTGGAGTGACATCCTAGATAGCAAGTTTGTATCTAGATGAACAGGGAACTTGTCAGAAGGATTTCCATCCAGTGGTTGATCAGTTCAGGGATGTCTTCCTGGATGACTTTTTAGGTCTTCCTCCGAAATGAGAGTTTTATTTCTCTATTGATCTAGTTCCAGGAGTAGCACTAGTGTCCATTACTCCTTATAGGATTGCTACACCAGAGTTGTAGGAGCTCAAGAGGCAGTTGGAGGAGTTGTAGGAAAAGGGTTTCATTTGACCCAATACTTCTCCTTGGGGTTCGCCTGTCCTGTTTTCAAAGAAGGCCAACAGTACCCTCAAACTTTGCGTGGATTATCAGAAGTTTAACCAGTTGATGGTCAATAACCTATATCCCTTGCCAAGGATTGATGATCTTTTTGATAAACTTCGAGGAGCACGATTTTTCTCGAATATTGACTTGAGATTCAGATATCATCAGTTACGCGTTAGACCATCAAACATACCCCTTATATATTTTCGAAGCAGATATGGTCTATATGAGTACTTGGTAATGCCGTTCGGACTCATGAATGAACCAGTAGTTTTCATGGCTCTAATGAATCATGTGTTCCATCCTTATCTGGATTCTATCATGGTAGTCTTCGTGGAAGATATCTTGTTGTACTCTCACACTCGACACGACCATGATACCCATCTTTAGATCATTATGAGTACACTGAGAGAGCATCAAATATATTCTAAGCTCTCAAAGGGCCACTTTTGAATGGACCAAATACACTTCCTGGTTCATATCATCTCAGAGGCAATAGTTGTAGTAGACCTAGAGAAAGTAAGAGAAGTAGTTTCCTGGGATCAGTCTAAGAACGTGTTTGAGATACAGAGATTCTTGGGGTTGGCTGGTTACTACATGTTCTTTGCACAGGACTTCTCCTACTAAGAAGCTCTGTTGATGGGTTTGACTAAGAAGGGTGAAAAGTTTGTTCGGTTAGAAGCTTGCGTGACAACCTTTAAGGAGATTAAGGGAAGGTTGACATCAATACCAGTCCTGATACTTACAAAGAAAGGGAAGAGATATACAGTGTATTGTGATGCATCGGGTATTGGGCTGGGAGTTGTGTTGATCCAAGGAGATCGAGTAGTTGCGTACAGGTCTTGGCAGTTGAGTCCACATGATAGGAATCACCCGATGTAGGATCTCGAGTTTGTTGCATTTGTTCATGAATTACACAGCTGGAGACATGATCTCTTGGGAGAGAATTTTGTGGTGTTTACGGACCCCAAAAGTATGAAATATATCTTCATCTAGTGTGACATGAATCTGAGATAGTGAAGGTGGGTTGAATACCTTCAATCCTTCGACTTGGAGCTTGCCTATACACCTGGTAAGGGTAACATATTTTCTAATGAACTGAGTAGGAGGACTCAGTTTCAGGCAGTGCAAGAAGCTAGCGGTGAGTGAAAGCTCATGGCTTTGTTCTCTGAGATGCATTTGGAGGTGCACGATAGTAAGGGGCGATCCTATCTTTCTTCCTTAGCTGTGACTTCTACCATACTGGATAGAGTGAGGATGATACAACTTTCAGATTCAGAAGGGTTAGTTCCATGGGAGATGGTGGAAAGTGAGGACCGTCCTCCTGGTTGGATGATATGTGATGATGAGGTACTACATGTCCATGGATGAGTGTGGGTTCTAGGGGATATATGAGAGGAGCTAATTTAGGAGTTTCATGCTTCATCTTGGGCAATGCATCCTAGAGTTACCAAGATGTACCATGACATGAGATGTCAGTACAGGTGGCCGGGTATGAAATAAGAAGTAGCTGGGTTTGTTGTGAGATATCCCACTAGTCAATAGGTGAAGGTAGATAATCAGAGGCTAGCTAGTCTATTACAGAAGTTACCCATTCTGAAGTAGAAATGGGATGATGTCGCGATGGACTTCAAGACCGGATTAGTGAGGTCACATCAAGGCAATGATGTTGTGTCGGTTTTTGTGGGCATACATACAAAGGTAGCTCATTTTTTTCCGATCAAGGAGACCTCCAGAGTTGAAGAGATCGAAAATTTGTATATATGAGAGGTGGTACGTCTTCATGGGGTTACTCATCCTATCATTTTAGATAGGGACTCCCACTTTACGTCTTGTTTCTGGCAGAGTTTCCAGACGGCACTGGGTACACAGGTGCTTTTGAGAATGACTTACCACCCTCAGACTGATGGCCAGTCAGAGCATACAATACAGGTGTTGGAGGACATGCTATGTGCATGCGTCCTAGAATTTGGGAGCTCTTGGGAGAAACACATACCCCTGGTCGAGTTTTCCTACAATAAAATTTTTCAGGAAACTATTGAGATGGCACATTACGAGGCTTTATATTGTAGGCCATGCTGATCACCTCTATGCTTGTTGGAGGCAGGTGAGGCAGCCTTACTGTGACCACATCTCGTGTAGTAGACTTTAGAGCAGGTCTAGTTGATCTAGAAGTGGATGGATATTGCACAGTCTTATCAAAAATCTTATGCTGATCACCACAGATGACCCTTGGAGTTTGTGGTTGGGGATCAGGTTTCCTTATGTGTTTCACCGAGGTTGGGACACAGACAGATCAGGAGACAGGGTAAACTTTCACCAATGTATGTGGGGCTGTTTGAGATTCTAGAGAGTGTTGGGCCAATTGCCTATTGGTTGTAGTTA
This sequence comes from Viscum album, assembly GCA_963277665.1. NCBI lineage: Eukaryota > Viridiplantae > Streptophyta > Magnoliopsida > Santalales > Viscaceae > Viscum > Viscum album. Next base: position 346,625,172 of record OY728156.1, read on the forward strand.
CCACAGAGGTACCGAGTCATGCACGACATCTTCTATGTATCTCAGCTGCACTTTTATCACTCAGACCCATCTCACGGATTTCAGCACGAGGAGGTAGAGATTCAAGCCAATACATCCTTTTATGAGCATCCGATTCGTATTGATGATAGGAGCATGAATGTTCTCCAAGGTCGGTCAGTTCCTCTCGTACGGGTGCTATGGAAACATGGTTGAGTGCAAGATGAAACCTAGGTGAGGGAGACTGACGTACGTGTTCATTGGCCAGAGATGTTCCATGGTTTATCTTCACCACCCTTAGAAGGGAAATTTGGGGATGAATTTCTTTAAGTGGAAAAGTTTTTAAGAACTCGATTCTTATTATTGAGGTACATGTTTCTTCTTTTCCTTCTTCCTTAAGTGTTTTTGAGAAAATAAGGAAAATGAGGAAAAATGCCAAATTTTTTTGTTACACGCAGTGTAATTTTTCACAAGATGTGTACTTTGTCCGTGTGGGATGAGTACATAGGGCGTGTAGGCCTGTCGGTAGTGAAGGGTATTAAAACTGACTACACACTGTGTATTTGGTATTTAAACGCAGTGTAATCAGTCGACAGGTGAATAATAAGGTGGTGGGAGTAGCCGATATCTGAGCGACAGTACACGTCGTGTATTCCGAAATACACACCGTGTACTCATGTCGACATAGGAATAGTTAAATGATGAAAAGTACACGCCGTGTACATTATATTACATGTTGTGTAGTTTTTATTTTTTGATTAAAATGGGTAGTGGCCTCCTCATTCGACAGAGGAGGATTTCGACACATTTGGAGCTCAGGAGGAGAGGCCGGAGCTTAGAGGAGCTCCCGATCGCATGCTGGGAATCCATTTCTTCTGCCATTGATCTAGTTTGAACCATGCAGGTAAGACCTTCCTTCTCCTTGAGCTGTTATTTCCAATTCATAATCTAAGGTAAGTTATTTATGTTTGAATAGGAAATATCTTATCCCAGATCTATGCTGATATCGGGCATTTCGAGAGTCTCCGTTCACATATATTGATCAGTAGAGATCGAGGTAGGTGGTCTGGTGTTTAATTACAATTGGTGATTGTTTTCTTGTACCATTCTGCTACAATCCCATGTTTGGGGTGTCGTATGGCTGAGGCCATGGCTATTTAGATATCCAGAACTTCATAGATAATCTAATGATAAATATAAAAGTTGATTGGGATCATTTCTTAGATCCAGGGCCACCCTGAGGGTGCGTTTCCCTTAGTTAGCCATTTGGCCAGGTTACCTGTGGCTATAACGTGATTTTTAGCATGCTTTGAAATGACTTGAGAGGAGTTTTCTATAAATTGCTTGCATATGTGTTGGGCTTGGCCCGATTACTTGCTTAGCCTGATGGCAGTGTTCGTTTAGCCTGCAGGAAACTTTTCTCATGCCTATGGCCAGTAGTTTCTATGGCTGTGGGAGACACCTTGTATGCTTGCCAGCAATATTCATTATTCCTGTGGGTAGTCGCCTGTAGGTTTCGATTCTGATTACCTGAGGGTAAGGATTTGCATGTCTGCAGACAATGTTTACTTTGTATATTCACTATGGTGATTTACTATGTCATACCTACCAAGCTAAAGCACAATATCAGAATTAATAAATGATTAATAAAGTGGAAATGCAACTGGTAGAGATAGTTAATTTTTAGTACTACTTAGTTTACTGCATTTCGTTATTGCACACTACTATTGCATATTTTTACTGATAGTGGACACATGCCTTTGGTGGTTGCATACTGGGATTTATTTCTCACACCCTATTTGGGTCATGTCTTAGGCCCAAATAGTTTATATTGATGTTGGCGTAGATAAGGGAAAGAGTCCCTATACAGTTACTTGATTATTGCAGAGGAGTAGAACAACATGAGACCGAGCTTAGGCTCACGATGCGGCTGAGTTCCTATTGTACTGGCTTGTTTTTCATTTGCTATACTTGTACTTTGTATTGGATTGTTTCAGAATGCATTGTATCTTGTTTTGGCTGCATTCCTAGACTTAGTGACATAATGCATCATCATATATATATGACTATTGATATATTTTACTTCTATACTGTTATCCATTTCATTTGGGTATTGTTTACTACTTTCTTTTTTTCATGTATATATTTTTCCACTGTGCTACACTTTGACATATGAGGGCATAGTTTACCCACTATCAGACCTAGGCCCTCACTGCTAGTCGGCAGCCTCTGGCATTTGGGGAAATGTGTTTGAGGTCATGTGACCAACCGGGTTCGGGGCAGCCATTGAGTGACACCCGGATCTGGGACATTACAAGATAACTGTTGTTACAGGAGAACTCCACTAAAGCTAAGTGATTCTCTCAAGAACCACCAAAGTCATATACACATTCCCACAGCATATCCTCTAACATCTGTATGGTATGCTCCAATTTCCCATCTGTCTATGTGTGGAAAGTCGTACATAACAAAATCTATGTTCTAAGTGCCTTTTATAAGCCCTACCAAAAGCATTAAGTAAAGTGTGAATATTAATCTAAAACTATTGTCCCTGGAGCCACATGAAAACAAACTATCTCTCGTACATATAGTTCTCCCAATTGTTCTATTGTGAAGGTTTACCTGATAATAAAGAAATGTGATACCTTTTTCAGTCAATCCACAATGTCCCAAATATAATCATTCTTCCTAAGAGTATTTGGAAGACCCATCATTAAATCCATAGTTATGTCACCCCAGTTCCATTATGAAGTATCCAATGGTTAATATAGACCTCCAGGTCGTTGATGCACTGTCTTCACCTGCTGACAGGTGAAACATCTTGTTATAAACCCTGATATCTCCTTTTTCATGCTTGGACACCAAAACTGTTGTCGCAGGTCATGATACATTTTTTTCACCCCTGGATGTACCTACTACTTTGAGGCATGAAATTATCACATGATTTCCTCTAGAATACTCTTAGGCACAATGACCTGATTTTTCACATATATGACCTCATCCTCATCTATCAACTAGTTTATTGGTGTATCCCCACCTTCAATGATTTCCCTTATGGATAAACAGTATGGATCCTCATATTACCTGTCCTTGATCTATCTCAAGAGTGTATACTACACTGCTACTAAAAATAGATTCATCTTCTCTTTACTCTCCTAAACCCCCACATGCATTTCATCCAGAAAAGTCATCATCTTCCACTCTTCACATGACTCATGTATGAACTGAGTTTGAGATTTCCTGCTCAAGGAATCATCCAAACTATTATCCTTTCTAGGTGTATATTACAGTTCAAAATCAAAGGACTGCATATACTCTACCCATATTCACTGTTGAAGATTCAAGTCACATTGTGAATAGATATACATCAAGATTTTGTGATCCATAAAAACTATAAACTTTTCACCCAAAAGATATTGTCGCCAATACTCACCACTGCCAAATTGAGGTCATGTGTGGGGTAATTTTGTTCATGTTGCCTCAACTGTTTAGGCCCATAATCTATGACTCGATCACCTTTCATCAACACCGCTCTATGTCTGATCCCATAAGCATCACAGTACACCGTGTACACCTTACCTGACTCAGGTAAGGTCAAAATTGGTGCTGATGTAAAGTGATTATTCAACTCCTATAATGAATTATTGCATGATTCTATCAACTAAAACTTTATCCTTTTATTTTTCAAACCCTAAAACAGTGTTCCAAATTGGAAAAGTCCCAGTTGAACCTCTTGTAATATGTAGTTAATCCTAAAAAATCTGCAGACATTAAAAAAATTAGGCTACTCCTACGAAACCACATCCTGAACTTTATCTGGGTCCACTGCCACACCTTATTCTGAGATAATGTGCCCTAAAAAGTGTACCCTGTCAATCCAAAACTAACACCTAGATAGATTATCATATAATGAGTGCTCTGTCAATGTACTCAGGATGATGTCAAGATGTTGGGCATGATCGACACGAATCTTAGAGTACACTATGATGTCATCGACCACCACCACCACAAACTGATCTAGGCAAGGATGAAATATCATGTTCATCAAGGCCATAAACACTACTAGAGAGTTTTTAAACCCAAATGGAATTATGAAAAACTCATAAAGGTCATACCTGCTTCTAAAATCAGTTATTGGTATATCAAAAGTTCAAACTCTCAACTGATGATACCCTGATCTCATATCGATCTTTGATAACACACAAGTACCCTTTATCTAGTCAAATAGGTTATCAATATGCCGAAATGGATATCATTTCTTCATGGTCATTTTATTAAACTTCCGATAATCGACACACAAACATAAACCCTCATCGACCTTCTTTGAAAATAAGATTGGTGATCCCCAAGGAAACATTCTTGGATAGATAAAACCTTTATCCTCCAACTCCTCAAACTGCATCTTGAGCTTTTGAAGCTCACTCAGTGCCATTCTATATGGGGGAATAGACACTGGCTCAACCCTTGGAATGAGTTGAATGGTGAATTCCACATCTCTCTCAGGTGGAAACCATGAGAATTATTCATGAATGACATCTTGGAACTATTCCATGACTAGTGGAAGGATGTCTTGACTACCACCCCTATAATCCATCAAAAGACTAGAAACTTGGGATATGAGATCCACCAATTACTGAGTAACATGCCCTACTCTTCTTTCATGGATATCCCATTCTCCATGATGAACATACAGATCTACCTTAAAAGACAAAAAGGTCACTCTCTTGTCGTAACAATCGATGTGGACTCGGTATTCGACTAACCAGTCCATACCCATAATCAGGTTGAATCCCATCATATCAAGGACATAGATATCCCAAAGAAAATGATACTCTCTGATATCTAGAAAACATCCCTTATATCAATAGATATTTCTATATCATGTTCCCCACAACGTATCGATATTCATCACTCCGCTTATCGACTACAGCTCTAAGATCAAACCATTTACAAGCTTTTCATGTAGATAGGAATGAGAGGAACTAGTATTAAACAAGGAGCTAGATAAAGTAGATGTTTCTAGAATAGTACCTATCACTGTCGATAGACCAACCTCACTCTCCACAAGTGTAGGTTGAACAACATATAACTATCCTACCCCTCTTCCTTATAGATCCGTCTCACTCCCTTGAGAAGCACCACTTTTATGATACAGGTGCTCATACCCTGATGCACCACATCCACTGCCTCTACCACCTCTGCCAGTTTAACTACACCGGCCAGACCAATAAGGTGTAGAAGACCTCCTTCCCACACTATGAATCTATGTAGCTGATCCCTCAGTACCGACATGTCGCTGCTTCCTGCAGAACTTCTATAGATGTCCCATCATGCCAAAAAACTAGCACTCCACTGGTAGTCATTGACTATGTGTGAGATAGTGTCCCATCCTCCCGTATTGGAGAAAATCCACATGAGTAAGATCTTGTGCAAAAATTCCTCCTGACTATCCACCTTGTTTTATACTGTCCTGCCTAAGGTTCTCATAATGATGCTTCCTACTCTCAGAAGGCACACTACTTGATCATCTAGTGATATCTACATGTTTAGTACTGAAAGCCTTATTCAGGTTTCCCTCCAAAATGAGAGTCTGAATCACCACTTTTGATAAATTTTTCTTCCTAAATATATTCACCTGGGACTTAATCTCACACTTAAGTCCTTCCTGATATTTTTTTTGCCGAAGAAGCCTCATTTTCTTCCAATACTAGAGAAAAACACAATAAATCTATGAAACATTCAACACAATCAATTATATACATGCTTCTTTGGGTCAGATTAATGAACTTTGAATCCTTCTCTTGTCTGAGAATCTCTGGATAGAAGTGCTCCAGACATTTCTCCAAAATTAATTCTATAGCATATCATTTTTCTATCAAGATCATACTTGAATGTCCCACCAGTGATTCACTGACCCCCATAGAATATAAGAATCCAACTTTACCCTCTTCTTATCTAGAGTCTTTAAATGGTCAAGTATCATATCTATGGATTCAATCCAGAATTATGCTTCCTGAGGACCACCCTCTACAATAAATGCTGGAGGGTGATGCTGCTAAAACTCACTTTTCAACTCATATATGCTTTTTAGAACCCACCCTGGGAATCCGTACAAGATTTTCATGAAACGAGAAAAGTTCTCTCAGAACTTCTCCCATTCCTCCCCAGCTAGAACAAACTATGCCTCATGTTCCCTATCTGGAAGTTCACTCTAGGCCATACCGCTTGGTCTCCATCTCAACAAGTGTCATGGAGGAATAACTATATAAAGCCAAAGTCACATCTTAAGTCTTATAACACAACCTTATAACATTTATGTAAGAGGAGAAAAAAACAACAAGTCTCAACATGTCATTTCCCCCTTTTCTCTCCATATGGCCAACAACGAGGCCTTATCACTACCCTTAACCATCATACTCCTAGGTCTTGGTTAACAAGGGTATGAAAATTATCATTAATTAATTCCGAAAATTAATTAGTTTACATTATTTAAGATTAATTAATACATCAATTAATCAATAAAATCTATCTCATTATTCATGTTTCTCATTATACACCATTTTTTCTCATTTTTCATCATTATTTTCATCTCACAAGGAAAAATAGTTCATGTTCAATAACATAGCCATAATCTATTTTCCCATGAGTTCCTAGAATGATGCATGTCACAAAAATCTTGAGTGCCTAAAATGATGCATGTAGACCCAAATCTTGTGCCTCTTTAGTCCATGAATCAAAATTCAAGAATTATCAAAACAAATATCACATCACACCACAATTGTGTCTCCCAATGAGAAATAATATCCAACTATAACAACAAATATCAATCAAAAAAATCCCACCCTGAGTACCGTGATATTCCCCCATACATGGGTCTGCAACTCCCAAGCACGATCTCATTACCAAGCCCTGAATCTTCTTAGTCTCCTTTCTACCTTTCCCAAAACAGGAAGACAAAGTAAGAAGAAGAAAACAAAAGTCCTCTGATACCACTTTGTGATGTCCAGACCCAGTTGCCACTAAATGATGATTTGAGCAGCTTGGTCACATGCCCTCGAGAGCGCCTCCCCATATTCTAGAGATTTCCGACTAGTAGTGAGGGTATAGTAAGTCAATCATGGGGTGACTATACCCTATTTTATCAGAATAAGACATCAAAAGAACCAAACAATAATAAACAAGTGCAGAAGTATATAAAAAACTAGAACAATACTATGTCACATGATAGTCAAAATAGGAAATACAATACTCAACTCAAAGATAAAAAAATTATATGAAAATGAAAGTGTCAAGTGTCTACAATTCCACTAAATTTAAAGATATAAAAACTCTAAAGTAGGTCCCAAACCACATCTGCTACCCTTAACCGTGCTCTATTCTTAAATAAAAACCTATCCCAGGGCCTTGACCTTATCCTTTCATGAAAACAAAAATTATCCTCAGGTACTAATCAGTCGACCTTCGTAAGGTTTGAGTATGAATTAGTAGGACACTACCAACGATGTCTAAAATAATTCCAATCATAATAAAGTGTATGAAATACTATGATGAAATAAATACAATTAATAATTAAAGAGTTATCAAATTGTCATTTATTCTTTAATAATCACATTAAACCTAGTTTTAATATAAGTATCCCATTTAAATCATAATTAATTATTGTAATTAACTTGGTGTTGAACATCATGTCAAGAACCAAAAATCTCATTCAGTGTTGAATGCTATTTCAAGAACCCCAAATATCATTTTGTGTAGATTTATATGTCTAACAACCCACATCACAAGCTTGAATAACTATTGGTGTGGAACACCATGTCCAAGTCCCAACTTCTAAATCGGTCTAGAATTCCATGTCTAGCACCCAAATTCTAAATAATTTAAATCATTCATTATTTCACAAGAATTTACTACATCATTCCTTTACCTAATCCAAAAATTCATTAAACATATCAAATCCCATTACCTAACCCAAAAATCAACTAAGCACATAATCCATTAATAAATTCATCAAATAATTAATCAATCAATACAAATATTATTCCATAATTAATTATTCACAATTAATTATACAAATCAAATCCCAAATTATCATAATTAATTCTCACAATTAATTATCTTTAATCAATATTATGTCACATAATTAATTCACCATTAATTGTCTAACATATACAAACATCATCCCATAATTAATTTCCCCCAATTAATTATCATAACACAACCAATTAAATATCTCAATTACAACATCTCAACCCATAAAAAAATCTCCAAATCAAGTATCTATTTTGGAATCCCATTCTTTCTAAGATTAAATCATCAATTAATCATCAAGGAAATCCACAAGTCAATTCTATATTCCTAATTAATCCAATTTAGGAAAAAATTATCAAGGGAATCTAGAAATTCAAAAATATCACATAAAAATATCAAATCCATTACTAAGGGAGTTCAATTTAAACCAACTACCTATGTTTTTTGATAGATATTAACCCAATGGAAATCCCCAAAATATGAGTGGCACAACGACATCCATCATGATTCTGATATAAATCCCTAAACCCAAAATTAAGATCAAAATCATCAAGATCATGTAAATCTAGATCTAGATCCACAATACAAGATCTAGATCTCAATGAATATGTTTATATCTATGGAAATAATGGAGATCTTCCAGGAAAAGATCAAGGAAAGATAGAGGAAACAATGTTAAAGAAAATGAGATGAAATCTACTTAACAGGAAGAGAGTGGATCTTGAATATGGGCTTTAGATCTTGAGGAACGATGTTTAAATCACCTTGGAATCCCTATGAAAGTCTTTGGAATCACCTATAATTCATTAATCCCAAGACTAAGTTTAAATAGAGAGGGTTCATGGGTTCTAGTTATTTAAAAACAAATTTTGGATAATTGAAACTCACGCGCATGGTTTCTTGGGTAGGGGTGAATGATTAGGTTAAACCATGTGCCAACCGTATGAACCTCTCCATCCAAGTTCACATGATTTTCCCTAGCAGGGGAATACAGTTTTTTAAACCATGTGTAAACCTTGCACATCCCGTTTTCCATTAAGTTTTCTTAAAATATCACCCAAATGCACCCCAAGCCACAACTCCAAAGCCAATGTACTTAAAAACCACAAAAATACCTACAAAACGCACATGAGATGACTCCACAAAAGGATGGGATCCTTAAACATATATATTTTATTAATAAAATCTATCAAAAGTTATTTTATTATTTTATAAACTCACTTATTTTCATTTAAATAGTTTTTCATAAAAACATTTCATTTTATTGAAAAATGGTTTATTTATAATTATTTTTTAACAAAATAATTATTTATATATATGTGTAAACCATATTTTCATAAATCAATTAATAATATCCATTCCCACCATTTTAACAGCTATGTTATAAAGTAACATAATAATATTTAGTTGTTCACTTAAGTTTGATATGGCGCATTATGTACAGTATCAAACATAGTGTCTCTTTTTAAAAAACACTTGATGTTATATTATCCCCCTCTTTTGGAAATTGTGTCCTTGTAATATGAATTTGGCATCAGTAACTAAGTTATGACTTTTCAAAGTACCTTTATTGCAATACCACATCAAAAAAAATATTAATAAATCAGACACTTTAAAAGAATAAAATGATAGTAAGAATATCACATGAGATAACACATACTTGGATTCCTTGTAGTAAAACATGGATAAGGAAGAAAAAATAATCATCATGTTCTGATTAAGAGTGATAGAAAACATGATCAAGATAAATTTAAAAATCACAAAACCATAAATTTGTGATTGGTTAAAAGGTAATTTATTTCATAGTAGGAAAAGTAATTTGTTTAATATCCTTTTCATAATGTTGAGGAATTATTTTAACACATAGAATAAGTATAAAAGGAAATATAGTTACTTGAAATTTATAGTTTTCATCCTTTAATCATATTCCACCACAAACTAATATTTTTCTCCAAATGATGAGTATTTGGAATGGATCAACTTATTAATGTAAAAAATATTAACTATCTATTTCTCTGGTATTTAAACATTAACCAAAACAAATTAGTTAGGATAAGAAAATTATTCTGAAAGAATAAACCATTGGATGAATAAAATCTACTTTTAATCTCCAAAATTCAACTGTAATATCAAAAGTTCAACATAGAACATTCAACAAATAAATATCCTTAAAATTCCCCAAAAACATTATAACTAAGATTTAATCACAAAAATAATAAGTATTTAATGAAATAAATTTCAAAGATAAGTTTAAACATTTATCCCCAAATAACATAATTCAGTATTAATGTTTCATATCAAAAAGTAATTTCCTAATCACATATTCCCCATGATAGGTTAATCTTTTCATAAATAACCTAATTCCCTATAAGTTCCTAAATTGAATCATAGATTATTCAAAAATATAATTTAACTAATACTCCTTAATTAAAATTTCATATTATTCTATTTACCTTAATCATATAAAACTCCCAAAATAGTGAACATCTTCGAAAATTACATTTATCACTTAACTCATAAATTATTTTCCAATAAAAAGGATATCCATTTGATAAAACATAAGTTCCAAAAATAAACTTATTCTTATTCCATAAACTCATTTAACAAAAATAAAAAAATTTATATTAACCCGGGACTTCACGTAAGCCAGTGGTAGGTGATTCACCCTTATTGCCCTTCAGTTCTGGGTTTGATTTCCATAGCCTTAGTGGTCATGATGGGTTGTCACCCTTTATTTCGGTTGTCATTTTTCAAATAATATATAATTCTTATAAAATTTCCAAAATGAGATATCATCCTAAAAAATAACCATAACATATTTTAACCTCTATGGTTATCTCATACCGTTAATTTTTTGTCCCAAAATGTAATATCCCATAATTAGATAAAAATAAAGATCATATAAACCGTAATGGTTATTAATACCATTAAAATTAAGTCCACACAAGAAAAGATAATTTTACTAAAATAAAATTTTCACTTAACAAACCATTGGGTTACACATACTAGAAAAAGTCTTCCAAAGTAACCCCATTATCAAAATAGGATTAGTACTTTAAAACATTTCATCATCTGTAGATCTAATATATATCTCCAATCCATTATATATAGACTTCTTAATAATTAAATATTATTCATATTCCCTTAACCTCAATTTTAAATCATATTCTTTAATAATTATTTACAAAAAAGAAAACATTAATAATGTCCTAAGAATCAATAATGTCCAAAACACGAGTCAAGAAACAATCCATACCTTTTATATGTCATTTTCCATTTCTTAATCTCTAATTTGAATGGAAATAGGTATATAGAAAAATATATTTTTATTCTTATATTTATCCCATTTTGAACCATTTCATATGACATCAATTTGCATAATGACCATACTCTCCACATTTAAAAAATTCAATCGATAAGATAGAAATAAATTGTTTCCATTTCCTAGAGTCAACTTAGTGCTTCCTTTTTCCTTGACAAGTTATTACTTTATGACCTTCATTACCACATCTATAACACCTTCCCTCCCCTTTAAAACATTTTCTTAGGTGTTTCTTTCCACATACTTAAAACATATATTGAAGATTATGCTAACCTTTATGATAATTACTTGAACTTACTTTGGGATTATTTTCTCTCATATGTGATGCATTAGAAAACTCACCAAGGATACAATGGTTAATCACGAATTCTGATATTTAGTTTATAATAAACAAGATAGTTCTCATTTAAACTCCAACTTAATGTGGTTTCTTATTCATAGAACCACCACATTTTATTTCACATCCTTTGTTACTTTAGTTCATGTTTGATCCATCCATTTACTAAAACCAAAAAGGCTAGTGTGTGTATATCAATAAAATCATCATATACTATCTTACGAGGAAGATAAACACTATGATATAGTTATTCAAGTTATATCAAACTCATTAAATTTATCTAAAATAAATATAACAATTTTTATTATGATAACCATTGTGGTTATATATAACTTGTAACTTATGCATAAATATCACCCTAACCTCTAAAGTTTTCTAAAACATCCTCTGATTCCAACTACAAGCCCCCATCCATAAACATTACATAATTTTGAGTTAATTCAATAATTTGACTTTATTTCACATTTAGGATCTTTTCAAGTTTAGAGATTTAGATAATTAATCCATAAATAATATATAATATTTTAAATATTACAAATTATACACTTATACTCAATATCTATTTTTTCATAAAACATAAAATTTTAAAAAGAACTATGGTTTTTTTCTGGTTAAAACATCATAAATTTTCATTGATGCCATCCTCGACTCAATTATCCTTTAAATTATGTGAAAAATATTTCAAAAATTTTGATGAGCATAAAAATATTAGTAATGGATACACAAAGAAGGAAAAAATTGTTAGTCTTTCAAAAACATCTAAACCATGAATAAATTATCATAATGTAATAATTCTCCCCTATAAAAAGTAGTAAATACACTTAATTGAATATAATATCATTGATTATAATTTTTATAATAATAATATTACTATAAAAACCATAGAAAGAAATATATAACATATAAAGGTTACATAAGACATAATCGTACTTAAATGGACTAACCATATGGTCTACTTCCACACATATCACTAAATAGAATAACTATATGACCGACTTCCATACCCAATCAATAAAGATGTTTTAATCTAACCACTTGTATTTGGTTTATCACATAACTACCTATATTTGGTTTATCACATAACCACCTATCATTGGTTTATCACGTAACCATACTTCAAATGTCCGAGTGACATAACATAATCATAACTCATAAAATATTTCAATTATAAACATTTCACTCATAAATATTCATTTAAAATCACAAGAAATATTTTCAAGATATTGAAATATGAAATCAATTTTCAAAACCATTTTCAATAACAAAATAAACATAAATGGGAATGAGGTATTTATTTTCTTTTAAAAAACACTAATCATTATAGAGGAATCTAAATATCTAATAATATTTATGGTAGTAGTGAATTCATTGTCGTCGTATGCATTAAAACAAAAAAATTTCTTTTGTCATCTTGTAAAGCAAGTAAAACGATTCATATAAATAATATTCATTTTGAAAATAGTGAATTAAATTAATTATATAAATAAAATGTCCTCTATAATCCTCTAAATCTATATAAATAAATACGTAAATTAAAATCATGAAGAAAAAGATTTGATAATTAAATCTTTAAACGTTTAAGGTGTCTCATACCACTTTAAAAATTTAAATCATAATATCCATGAATTAATAATTTTTTTTAAAAAAGTATAGATAAAATATGTATTTGAATGTCATAGTGTCTGTATATACACCTTATAAAAGAATAAAGGTGCATATTACCAAGAAATGTTTTAATAAACGGATATTGAGACGGAATCCCTTACCATGAGTCTGACTCGTCACATAATTTTTTTTATATTCTTGAATAATAAACATAGTTTAATTTATAATTTATTGAGAACCTTTTTCAATTTTATTATTTATTTTATATCACTTATTACCATGTTATAAAAATTACATAATTATTTAAGTTCATATTGTATGTTTTTTCGTTATTCTATACTTGAGTTGAAAATGAACATGGTTTGATGTCACTAGTCCATGTGGTCATATATCCTTCATCTCCAGAATAATATCCACGAAAATATTTTAATCATAATACATAAAATATACCTTTAAATCTAACCATGAATTTTGGTTATGAAAAATGAACAGTGTTATATTCATAAAGACGGTAAGTCGTACATATGCATGAGTAACGTTTTCCATTTTTCATTGATCATTAAGAAAAGAAGTTAAGAATTATATTATCTTTAAAGAATGATAATAACATAATTAATATCATATTAATCATTTAAATATACTTATATATATCATACAAGGGATATAATGAATAAAAATGAGTCACATCACTTCATGGAGGTGATAGTTCACACATATGCATGGACGACGCTATCATTTTTATGCGCATGGAAGTAAGAACATAGTTGATATATTATTATCTTATAATAATTAATACTTAATTAATATCACATATTAACATTAATTTCCTTTTTATTACTAGTTATGACAGATGTATATGGAAATCTAATTAGATCAGTTCATAGAGGTGATCGTTCACACATACGCATAACCAATTAATTAATTTCCCATTTAATGGAAGTGAAAATGGATTTTGGTGATGATATTAAAATAATAAAATATCAGTATATTGAAGATAATGTAGTTGTTATTTCATCTTGGAAGAATAATCTTTCAAGGATGTGGAATATGAAATCAAATAGAAATACTTAAAGAAAATGATACCTCTTCTTCGGTTGATCACATTTGAAGAACACCTTCACACCTCTAACAAATGTGTTCTTCTAAAACTAAATATTCAAGAATATGGGAAGGAATTATAGGAAGTGTTTTGGGAATATCTCTTCGAAACAAAAAGGTTTTGGAATTGTGAGTAATAGAGAATAGTGGGTACCTTTTATTGAAGAGGGGAGGGCACCCTTTGAAACTCTTAAAATATTAAATTAATATATATTAATTTTTAAATGAAAATGACTCCAACATGTGTTATATAGAATATAATATGATTATAGTTCTAAATACACTAAAAATATAATTTTATAGATGTATTTATTTTATTTTAAATTTTATTTTTTCGGTTTACACTTAATTAATTTCTTTTAATTTTAATTGTTGTAACAACATTTTAAATATTATGAAGCTATAAATTTTACTTATATAGTGTAAATTACCCAAATTTGTAAATTTTATGAAATTTTATACCTTATAATATGCAACTTTTATTTTAAAAATATATTTATGATTTTTAAATATTTTAATAAAATATTATTTTTATAAAATATCAATAGTGTCATTTTTGACACTATTCCTTTCAATGAATTTAAATAAAATTAAAAAATAAATATAATATAGAAAAAACCATTTAATAGAATTATAATATTTCATATTAATTTATAAAATTCATGGAGTACCCTAATTAAATCTAATTTTATTTATTTTAATATTTTTAATATAATTTATTTGATATTTCTCTTAAAAAAATAACTATTGTGTCACTATTAGGTCAGTATTTATGGTAATTATTTAATCTCTAAAAAATATATATAAAATAAAATGATGTATATAATTTTAGTATATTTCTAGATACTATTTATTTACAATGTTTTATCTTGTTTATACCTATATTAAAATTATTATACTTATAATAAATAAGAGGTTGATATGTTGTAGCTTAATTTTTTTAATAATATTTATATCAATTTCATAAAAAACAGTCTTTTAAATGAGTCAATTACGATCCTTAGGTGTTAAGGGTATAATTGTTTTCACCCAATAGGATTTTGGAATGTTTTAGGATAATTTTATTACCCTTATCATATTATTTATTATCTCAATTTACCAAATTTACCATTAACTGTGGTAAATAAAAATTAACAAAGTAACTATTCATAAAATCCAAAAAATAAAAGGAAAATATTAATATAATTTGAAAAGACTGATTAAAAATATGGAATAATATTTTAAAAATTCAAAACATATAATTTTCAGTAATTAATTTAAAATTAATCGCCGTAGTTAAAATGAGAAAATAGTTTTTAAAAGTAAAAACTATCAAAATATTGACACGTGTTTATCTTTAATTTAATAGTTAAATTTCTTCCAATGACCAAAAATGTATTTAATGAAAAAATATAATCTAATTATAAATTAAAACCAAATTTATTTATTATATAACTATATAAATAAATTTGTTGAAAAACTATTTCGAATTAAAATGCTATATTTTCATTATTCATTAAAATATGAATATTATGATAAAATCTCCAAAAATTTATCCAAAGTAAAATTTTATTCCCCAAATAAAAATAATATGTTTATTTATTCAAATATAACTTATAAAAGTGTCAAAAATAAGATTTAAAATGGGTTTTATATTAAACGGTTATAAAACTGCTTTTTTTTAAAAAAAATACTTCTTTTATACAAAAAAATTGAATTTGTTCTTATATCATGTCTTGAAAACATATAATATGAATTTTAGAAATCACATTGAATATATTAAATATATATTTAATTAATAAAGTTGATCAAAAGGTATTTTATTATTTTATAAACTCACTTATTTTCATTTAAATAGTTTTTTAGAAAAACATTTCCTTTTATTTAAAAAAGGGTTTTATTTATAAATAATTGTTCATAAAAGAAGTAATTATATACATGTGTAAAAAATATTTTTATAAATCAATTAATACTATTCATTTCCTCCATTTTAGCATCTAGATTATAAGGTAACATAATAATATATTATTGTTTTATAATGTTTCATGTGGCATATTATGTACGCTATCAAACATAGTGTCTCTAATTAAAAAACCCAAGATGTTACAAAAAATGAAGAATTATATAAACATTTAGAATTCATAAAATAAGACAATATTATAAAATTAAAACCATTATTTTTTAATGATAAATTTATCATTTTATATAACATTAACTCAGGTTATAATCGTTTTATGTAGATAATTTTTTTATCTGTCATTGACAACAAGTTTTTAAAATATTATTCAATTTCCATGTAACATGTGTTTGGATATTTTTTATGAACCTACATAGGTAATTATTTGACCATGATCACTAACATAATAAAAATCCCTATGTCCCTAGGTAATGACAGAATTAAAAAAAATTAGTATCAAATGAAATAATTTAAATTCCTATTACAAAAAATTTGTTGAAAAATATTTTCAGGTATAGTCTAACAATATTATTTTTTCACCATATTACATTAATATCATTATTTATTTCAATATAATATAAAATATATATAACAAAATCAGAAAAATCATTATAAATTATCAATACATTATCTTATACGAAGGTATATCATATTAGTTTTTAATTCACTACACATATTGAATATCCCATGGATTTTGGGAATATTTGAAAATGAATTGAATATATATTTTATAGTTGTATTTAATTTTATATTTTTAATATATTTCTAAATATATTGTGGGAAACATTAATATTTTTTTTGTGAAATAACCCAGGATACATTATGTGTATGAAAACATAAAATTTTATTATACCTATTACCTAATGAATATAAAAACATTTTTTACAAAGGATTGATATTAATTGTTTATGTCATGATTGTATGGATTCTTGTACGATTAAAATGAAATTTAAGTTCATTGAATTTAATTATTTTCACATAACATATACTATGAATACCATGGTGTATATGCACTAATAAGTAATTTCTATACCACTGTAAGGATTTAGAAATAGATATAAAAATATGTAATTAATTATATAGACATGTCTTCAAGTGATACTAAACTATTAGAATTCTTATTGACAAAGTGATCCATGTTAGTGAGTACATAACATGAATTATCCAACACAATAAAAGATGATTGGATATAACATTTAATATATAAACCATGGTGAACCAAAACAAAATATTAGTTTTTATACCAATAGATATACTTTTTAATGGTAAAATACCCAAAATACATTGAGTTTTATATATTAAATTAATAGGTGTATGAATTAAATAGGATTCAATATAAGAATTTATGAATCATATAACGTAAAATTTACAATAGTAGTAATGACTAAAAGGAACATTTGAATCATTAAATAAAATTCTACATGATTCAACTATTATTTTTTAAAAAACCAATTAATCTTATAATGGTTATAATGGAATTGTTACAAAATCATAAAAAAATTATTTAATGACCTCTTAAAGAAGTGAAGGAAGACATATATATGTTCATAAAACATTTTGTTACAATAAAATAGATAATTTTATTTGATATGGTAATAGGATATATAATATATAACATTACCTATTCAATGATTATGAAGTGTTGTAATGAAAATGTATCAAAATAATAGAAAAATATATCTATTTATAATGCAAAACACTGTGTCATCCAAAATTTCCATTTTTTTCTTGTGATATTTTTTTATTTCACCTCTTATTTTTGGGTGTCCTATTGTGGTATTTTATGTTTTTTGGATATTTTAAAATGGAACCTAGTTTGGGAAACTTTACAATTGAAAGCATGTGCCACCTACAGTTTTGGTATGTTGTGATCACACATTAATCACACAATTTGGTAAATCTTATGGGTAAATATTACATTCATGCCAGTTTTGGAAAGTGGTGACTACAAGGTCATCGAATAGTTTGGTATACCATTTTGGTAAACCATGTGACTTGTTCAAGTTTAATAGAAATTTTTATTTTGATTTATTTTTTATTCTGAGATTCTCCTAGAATATTCTCTATTTTTTCTCTTATCAATGGTGCCTCTCAATAGTATCTATTCTTATACTAATCCCTTTAAAGGTGGTTTATTGGTTGTTTTTTTGTTTTATTTCATTTAGATCAAAATTTTATTTATCTTTATCTATTCCCTTATGGTTTTGTTATAATTTTTCATATTTCTTTATAAATCTCGTGTTGATGAGGGATGATTTTCAAGAATAGGGTTATTCTTAAATTTATAGTTTTTTATGTAATGGTTTTGACCATCTACGGAGACCTAGTATAATGGTTTCCATTGTAGTTGAAATGGTTTCTTCTTTTGTTGTAGGTGTTTCCATTCCATTTCCTTTTATTAGAGAGTTTCATGTATGATTAGTGTCTAAAATGTTTTCTTAAACTAAACTAATTTTGAATATGATTCCTAATTTTTTTAATCAAAGGTTATCCATAATTTTCAGTTTGTCCTTTAGAAAAAATCATCAAATCTATTTTCCATTAGAAATTTTATTTGAAATAGTTTTTCATGATTTATTAGTATTGGATAAAATTCAATTATAGGTTTTCTATAAAAAAATTATTGGTCTTGGGTGATTTGGCATAAATTGGATTTAAAAAGTAGAGTGTTATTTTATTTTATGTGTTTTCCATATTTTAAGAGGACTAACCTTCTTTTAAAAAAAATATTCCTTATTTTGTGAAGTTTTTTGTGATTTTATAAATGGTATCCCTTGTTTTAAATAATTCACCTTATTTTAAAATGGGGTGTATTGATTGACGGGACTCTTTAGTGATTTTATTATATTAATTTAGTAATTATGAGTCAGTTATAGTTTTTATTTACCTAGCAATACACTTTGTTTTCAAAATTGTGTTGAAAGGGGTATCTAAAGATATAAATCATTATTTTAAAATCTAGGGACCATTTTCAACCATTAATGAAGGTTATTTATGGATTTATGTTTTTATCCTACTTGAGACTCATCATTATCATTTTTTATTATTGTGTGAGTGTGTGAATAATTATATTAATTTTAATTCATGGTTA
The DNA here is from genome assembly GCA_963277665.1 of Viscum album. Lineage (NCBI taxonomy): Eukaryota > Viridiplantae > Streptophyta > Magnoliopsida > Santalales > Viscaceae > Viscum > Viscum album. The sequence goes on from OY728156.1 coordinate 346,644,586, forward strand.
AATGGTTTGGGTTGTGGGATCATTATTTAAGTGGGTGTGTGGGTGGTGGAAAGTATTTGATTGATGTTTTTTATTTCTTTCAACCTATGTGATGGTTACATGAATGATGTTCACTTGATAGGGATTCAACTACATTAGCTATAAAATAAGGAATCCTAGGATACTATGTGGAAATTCAAGGTATGTTTCTTGTATAGTTTATATTTATGTACAAGCTATTACCTTCTGGTTGAATGTTATGATTTGGCTAGAGGGTTGTCACTAATAAGACTAATAAGAGAGATTTGGGTGGTGGATTATGTGATCATTAACCTTAAAATAGTTAGTTCCACATGTACAAATCTATTAATTTTCCCAATTATAACTAAGGTGTTTAATCATGATATGTATCATATTATCTATCACTTTTTATACATATTAACACATGAATTTCATATTTATTTTTTAATGTAATTCATTGTATCACTTATTGAAGTTTCATCATTAATGTTGTATGGATTAATTGGTGTTTAATTTTCATCATTAAATGTCAATAAATTGATTTACATTTTATTATGTTTTACCTTTCTTATAATAATGCTGAGTCTATGTGTGTGGGTTAAGTTTTTAAAACAGAAAAGTGGTGGATGAGTTAAATGTTAATGTTTTGAAATATTTAATTTGAAATCTATTTAAACCATGTGATGGTTTTTATTCAAAAGATATGTTATAAAAAAAGATAAGTTTTAACATGTTTCTTTTTTAAATGAATTTTTTTTAAAGGTAATGGTTAGTTTTTTAAATCATTCTTCCTTAGTAGTTTATCCTTGAGTCATGTTTTATGATCAATGTGATTTAATAAAAAACATAAGCAATTGTTCATTTACATTCATTATTTAAAAAGAAAATGAAAACCTAATTTGAATTACTTTATTACTAGTTGACATGGTTTCTTTATAAAATTAATTTAAAAGAATCATGGTGATATCCTACTAGCCTCTAGGTCACACACTTCAAACTCATATTGGTGGGTATGTAGAATTTATGTTTTTTAAGTTCTTAGGATAAGGCTTGTAGGAGATTTTATACAACCCTAAATTAGGAAAAGTATTATATTAGGGTTATATTGGACACTTGAGAGTCACATGGATATGGTGGGGTTTATCTTTAAATTTATTTGATTGGTTTAGGTAATATTGCATAACGGCCTCTTCAGTCTCCTACTTTATTCTTATCCTTTTTACTTATCTTGGTTATAGATTCTTTATATAACAACAATGGTTACTTTTAAGTAAGAAAATTTTTTGGAATTTTTTTTGGTATCATTTATTTTTATTATGCCACTCATGGATGTTCCGATTTTTGAAATATTTAGTTATTATTAAATGGTTCTCCTATGAATTCAAACCATATTTTAAGTTCCCAGTTAGAAAAATTGTTTATACTCATCTTAATGTGTTTGAAATCATTCCCATGTGTCCTCATGTGATACCATAGTTCTTGTAGGTAGTCGAGGGAAGTCAAGAATGAAACTTGGGACTTGTTTTGTATTAAATCAGGTGACATGCATAGTCGACTTAGTTTTATTTAACCCAAAACAGTTATACATGTCTCTTTTTATTTGTGGGTTAATATTAGGAATCATCTAAGATATTTGTAGCTTGAGTGGATGGTATGGTGGATCTTGTATAGCTCATTATTGTATTAGAACTCAAGTTTCCAAGGGTGGTTGGGTATTTTATTTTGAATTTTGAACTTTTTTCTTTTTATTCTTGATATATTTTAAGGTATATTGCTTCTAATTTAAGTTATATACAGACCATGTGATAATTTATAGTAAGTTACTAGTTATATAGTTAAGCTAGAGTCAATCTAATGGGTGTACAGTTCTGGCACACAGTCTTTAAAATCATGAATTGGACATATAAGAAAATCTTGAAAACATCTAGTATTATTCACACCATTGGTTGATGTTCTAACAAACTATGTTACCAAACCATGCATAGTGGATAATGTTAGTAATGTTTTCCCTAATTTGAATAATTTATCCCATATTCTATTTTATTATTCCTATTTTTGAATAGTTATATCGATCTCTAGGTGTTTTAAAGCTTTCTTGAAAAAACAAATTAATGAACTTTCATCTTTGTTGTCATTTAATATTGTTAAAAAAAAAACATTTTTAGTGATTGAGTTGATTTTATTTAAAAAATAACTCTAGGACAAGTAATTTAATTTTATGGAATGATATTTTGGATTCAATGGTTTTCATGAAATTAATTTCATTAGTTTTAATCTTAGTGGAATTCTTGAGATGGTTTTGGAATAAAGTTTATTTTTAAGTAATGAGTTTATTTTAAAAAAGATGAATGTTTTTTATGATTATTCCAAAGTGGAAATTGGTTTTCAAGATTTTGGTTCATTTTTAGTTAATGGTTTATAAATATATTGTGGTTTTTTAAATGGAACCCTGAAGGGGGTTTTTATAAACCATTGTGGTGTTTTTAAATGGAATGATAGCCTTGTTAGGCACTTTTGAAAGTTTTTTAAAAATGGTTCTTACGATGTATCATTATGTGATTATTACCTTCTTATACTTTATTTTGGTATTGGGATGGTTTTATTTAATGTTTTATTTTTTGTGATGCTTTAGTATTTTACCCCCATAAAGGAATATACAAGTCAAGAAGGAAATCTATTTGGTAGTCATTTTGGTGATCTTGATAATAAATTTTATGTTTCTGTCTCTTCCAAAACTCACGAGGGATTGGTAGGGTCTTGTTCTTCTAAACTCATTGATAATTAAAGGGAGATTCCAAATTTCCACCCTCTAGTTTTTTGTGATGATAAAAAACCCCATGAGGTTACATAATTCCTAGTTGAGATCATGGATATCTTAGAGTCTTTAGGAACTATATAATCCTCATTGTTAAGGTATACCACTCCTTTGTTTAAAGGTTTGATATTTTGTTTGTGGAATCATACTATCAATTCTCAACAATTTTAGGCATTTCCTTGGGGACATCTCAAGTCATCCTTAATTTAGTGGTTGTATCCTAAAGATGTAATAATTTCAAAGGTGATTGAATTATTGAGTCTTCATCCGGGAAATTAGTTAGTGAAGGACTATATTGAATGTTTCATTGGTCTTTCCCCTTAATCTAAAAAGTTTGTTGTTGATAATTCAAAGAAGTATTGGTTATTTTATAGATACCTTCATCCAGATCTCAACATAATGGTCTTTCAATCTGGACTAACTATTTTTTGGAGTTTAATTATAAGACAGTAATTACAAAGAATTTTTTATCAATGTGACCTATGACATGTGGTACTTTTACCCCTTCAGGTGTTAGTAAAAGTGATCCAGTAATTGGAAATTTGAATAATGTTTTGTGCTACTAGTGTGGGATGTTTGGAAATATAATATCCTCTTTTTAAATATATCTAAATACATATCATCAAGGTGTCCATCACAACCACAATAAAAGGTTTTGTAAGCTGGATAGATGTCAGAATAAGAATTCTAGGATCTATCTTTGATTTGATAAGTTGTTTTCAATATTGATTCCATCAGAGAGTAAGAATTTGATTTTTAGTATTGGTAGTTATCTCTTTTATAGTATCTATTTTTTGGACTCTGTTTATTCTATTTTTTACACCTTGTTACTTTTATTGTAATAAAAACAAAGATTTTTGTAATGTGTTCTTATTCTCTAAGATGTTTATGATTTTTTTGTGATTTATATGATTTCTCATGGTGTAGAATATTGTCTAATATTTGATATTTGGATTACAAGGGAATTTATTTTTTGTAGTTTGAGGTAATAGGGATAATATTTTGGTTATCTGGTAGACTATGAGAGCTACTGAACTGAGGTTTTCATTCAAGATCATTGAGTGTGGGTGTTTCATAATTTTGATATTGAGTTACCCTTTGTTTTATTTAATGAGATAATGTTAGAACCATCTCATTCCATATTGATTCATGTGCATGTTTGGGGTTTTTATACAATTTTTTGGAGTGCACTGTTTGGGAGATTTTTTGTTTCTTTTCAAGGATTTTTCCTTTGGGGTATTTAAATATCATAGCTTTTGGTTGGTGGAAATGTGTCTATTTAATGGTGATAATTATTTTTGGGTTTTCTATCTATGTTTTCACCATTATATTTTAATTATAAATGGTGGGGAGAGCTTTAGTTCATCTTCATGTGTTTCCCATATTCATGGGGGTTTTCTTCTAATCTATTTTATTTAAAACATGTCCTTAATTCCAACCCTTGTGACCATGGATGTTTTAGAGGTGTTAGTGTTGTTTTGTCATTTTTTCTAGTCAAGACATAAAAATCACATATCGGTTATGATATCTTCCTTTTCTTATAGTACCAAAATTAAAGTAAGACTAATAGAGCGATTATCCCTATCTATCATTCATTCTGAAATCTATTTTTATTATTTTTAGTTCCTTAATGGCTTGTAATTCTTAAATTATTTAATCTTTTTTCCCTAGGAGTTGGGTAATAAGTTCCCATATTATTGGTTTCAATTTTAGGAAGTAAGCCCCTTGGTTAGGTACTATATTTTAGTGAATTTATTATGGTATTCCCTTCCACATAAAATTTTAATGAATTTTTGGGGATAAAATATGGCATGGGGGGGGAGGGAGGGGAATTATGACACACTGAAAGTTCATTTTATTAATTTTGTTTATTTTTTATTTATCCTTTTAGTTTGGGGTTTCCCAAGGTGTAATTTTATGAGTTTTATAACTTTTATATGGGTGAAAGAATTAGGACCGTGGTTTGGGAAACCATGCAGTGGTAACTATACACAACATTTTGTTTTAGGAAGTGGCAATTACACAGTCACCATACAATTTGGTAAATCATAAGGCCGTGGTAGTTTTTGGTAGTGATGAAAAAATGGTTGGGTAAATAGTTTAAACTACTAAGGTTTGGGAAAAGTAGTTCTTTTTATTTTTATATTCTCCTATAATCTTCTCCATTTCATTTTTCCCATCCGTGGGACTTCCCAAGGGGGTTCTACCTATTACAAGATCTTCCAAGTTTCATTCTTGGTGATTTCATAGTGGTATTTCATATGGATAACATGTTTTGGGATCTTCATCCCTTTACATCTTTTTTTACTAAAAAAAATTAATTTCATCTAACCATAGATGCCATGTGAGATAATTTTCATTTCTATGGTTATTCCTAAACTGAGGGGTTTTCTTTTCTGAAGTCAGTAGGCCATATTAGGATACCTAATCTAGTGATTTTTATTGAAGGGGGAATGTTTTAATCTATCGAGGTATATTTTCTATTATATTTTCTTTTATTAAAATGTTTCATGAATTTTTGGTTTTTAAAAAGCTTTCTTGAAATAAATTAATGATTTATATATACATGTTTTTTTTGTAAAATGTTATCCAATTGTTGTTTTTTTATATTGGAAAAAATTGTGGAATTTTTTAGTTCAATGGAATACTATTTTCAAATGGTGTTTTATGCCTTATTATTGTTTCATAATATACCATTGGTTGTTTTCTATAAGAATAATTATTAGTTCAGGGTGATCTGGGAATATTTAGATTTAGAAAGTAGAGTTTTCATAATTAAAAAGGGTTTTTTTATTTTAAGAGGTGTTCACTTATTTTAAAAATAAGCATCTATGTTTCAAAAAGGTATATCCTTACTTTTATTATGTGGATGCCTTTTTTAAGTGGTTACCATATTTTAAAAATTGGTGTATTGATTGATGGGATTATTTATTGATTTATTCAAACTAATTTCGCAATTATTTATTGGTGATAGTGGTGATTTACCTTGGAATATTCCTTGTTTTCTAAAGTTGTTTTAAAAGGTTTACATAGATGTATCTCTTGACTTAAAAAGATAAATATAGTTTAGAACATTGGGAAAATGTGATTTATGGATTTGTGTTGTCACGACCCATCCTCAGGGCCCATGCCGTGACTACCCCAAGCCCGCCTTCCCTAGGCCAGGGGCTGGAGACTAGAACCAAAGGCATAAATCCCGATCACTGGGAAGGAATTGCCTTTATAAAAGTAAAAAAACACCCCAGAGTACAAGCGGAAGTAATACACTAAGTACAAATGATGTGTTGAAAAGTAAATTGGACAGAATAAAAACCCAACCGAAAGTAAAACTACAACTGAACGAAAGTACAACAGGAAAGACAAGCAGCTGGAAGAAAAGAAGCAGCTCCAAGGTCATCCCCCTCAGATCCTACCTGAAGGGTAGGTATAGATAGCGCAACTCATGGATCATCCACCACGGATCCTACCTGAAGGGTAGGTACAGATAGCCTCTAGAATGCTCTCGCCCGTCAACCTCCTCTAAGTATCGTCTCGTCGTGAAGTCCACCTCCGGGTACCGTCTAGTCTTCGAACACTCGGACTCTGTCAGCGTTGCCCGTCATCTGCAACCAACACAATGAGGTGAGGGAATAGCTCGTGCAGGGGTGAGTATACGATACTCAGTAGGGACCCCGAGACCCTCAAGGTCTCACTAAATCCGACAAGGATAACCACAAAGAAGGATCTCAACAGATAACCCTTACTTAGGTATAATCCCATACTTATACCTAAGTTATCATGTAACCCATCTCAATCATGAGTAAACACAAAGTTTATGAAATCAACAGATAACCACTACCTAGGTATATTCCCATACATATACCTATGTTATCAAGTAACCCATCTCAATCATGAGGTAAAAACAAAGGTTATTGACTCAGCTCAAACTAGGATTTTCATTATCGAAACCGTAACTGCTGAAGAGATCTGCGTTTGACGAGTACAGTGATCCTGTCATGACTCTGAGGTACATCTCACTAACCTAAGACTGTTGAGGTACTCCTCCTGTCGAGTACCGCGGTTCTGCCACCTCACAATGTAGTGCTCCTCCGCCATGGGTCTGCCACCTCACACAGTAGTGATCCCCCTCATAGCCTACATAGGTACTCCTCCGGTCGAGTACCATGGGTCTGCCACCTCACAAAGTAGTGGTCCTTCTCCATGGGTCTGCCACCTCACAAAGTAGTGCTCCCCACTAGGCTATGCAAGTCACTCCGAATCGAATCGGACAAGCAATCATCATGTCTCAGCCAGCTACATGGTCTCCATACTCCGTACGCTCGTCTCCGGGAGGGTCTGATCCATGAGCTACAAGTCGATAATACAAGTATCCCAAAGTCCCACTAAGAAGTATCTCAAAGGACCACCTCGTCATAGGGGTCTCAACGCAACAGACGACGCGTCAATCAGACGCCTGGTCTGTGAGTTATTAGCCTTTTCGTCCCAGGGTCCCGGTGGGTTTTGTGTATGAACAAACCCGACCATATCTCAATTGTACCCCGAAATCTAATAGGGTATACTCATAGGGATCTTTTCTCAACGTGATCACCATCGCCGCTGACGGTTTGTCAAACGGACGTCCGGTCTGAAAGTTATCAGCTTTTCCGTTCCAGGGGCCCAGTTGGATTTCGGGTTCAATCCAACCTGGCCACTATACAAATGCGTCCAAACCTCAGGATAAGTATTCCAAAAGGCCCGTCTCATCAAGAGGAATCCAACAAAGTTGACAGCACGTCAATCAGATGTCCGGAGCTCAAGTTGTAGGCGTTTCCACTTCGCGGGCCCGGTTGGTTTCGGGTTTCAAACCAACCCAACCATACACAAATTTCTCCAAAACCTTGAGTGTAATATACTAAAACGACCGCCTCGATCCAAGGATCATATCACAACTGACGGTGCATCGATCGGAGGTCTATATCCCATGTTATGGGTGTTTGAATGGATCTGTCCAAAGGTAGGGGGTTCGGGCCCGGTCCGACCTGGCCCGATACCCCCCGGGTCGACCCGACCCGGGTCCGGTTCCGGCCCAATAGGGCGCAGACCGGCCCGTGTGGCCCGACATCTCGGCTCGGTCGAGATGTCGCGAAAAGGGGTGGGGGGGGGGGGCGCTGCCCCCCTGATTGACAACCGCCCCCCCCCCCCCCCCACGTGGGGGACGCTCTTCCTTCCAGTCGGGGGTTACGATCCCCGATCTTCCCCTGGTCCCACGCGGCCACGGGACCGGACGCCTACCACCGCAGCTTCAGCCACGGTGGTCCCTCCTGGCGGCGCGCCGGGACGCCGCGCCGGCAGCCCGTGCCGGCAGGGTCTTCCGTGGACCACCGGCCGCACTCCAATGGTCTGTTTTGCCTGCGGTCTTCACCAGTGGTCTTAACATAACCAACACTTCACTGTGAAGTCTTCAAAAATCCCCTTAGGCCCATTCCATCATCACTCATCAATCTGCACATCAAATAAACAATCAGCAGAGTCTTCGAATCGCCTCTGCGGCCCCGAATCCGACCGTAGTTTTGTTTGGCCTCAATGGCGCGGCGCGAAGGCGCCGCACTTATTCGCCGAATTCTTCTTATTTCTCCTCGGTGCCGTTGCACCGTGCGCCTTTGTTCATGCCACGACAAACACAACATTGAAGGGGGAGGTTAGTCGGCCGTGTTTGTATGGTCTGACCTCCTCCCGTTATAATAATAACAGGAGGCACAAGAATAATACGATGAAGGGTAAGGAAAAATATTCACGAACAAGAAATGAACCCCTACCTCAAGGTGTTGTCGAATGAAGGTTCATCGCGAAAAATAATTGTCGTGGGAGACGGTGTTGTGGAAAAAGGTTTCGTAAGTGTCGTCAACGTCTTGGAGAAGAGAACCGTTAGCATCGCGGTACACGGTGTCGCGTCATCAATCTCCGAGGATTCAGCGTTCTTCGTCGTCCTTCATTGGAGGCTGGCGTTCTTCCTCGGCGACGGTGCGTTCTTCACATTCTTCAAGGAGGAGGAAAGTTCTTCAAGACTTAGAGAAAAACCTCTCCCTATCCTTCTCGCACAACGAAAACTAAAACTTAAAGAAATAATGCCTTGTCATATTTAATTGATACACACAAGCCAACTTTACAATTTTAAACTCAAAATGAATTTTCGAATTAAATACATTGAATAAGTTAAAAAATTAATGAGTTGACTTTTCATTTAAGGGGGGTGGTGCAGGTGAGTTACAAAATAAAAAGGCGTTAATGGGGTTAGGGAATATAAAGGGGTGGGGTTCGTGTGGGTGCCACCTCACCTTAATTATCCTCTTGGTTAGTTAGGAACTAGTGGGTCCCACCCCAACTCCCTTACATAGGATAACCACATCGATATAAAAATAAATTTTGTTGCAAAAATTTTATTTTTATTCATTACTTAACCCATAATTTTAATAACCACACCTGAGAAAACGCAACTCCGGAATAGGTGTTCCTAAGCAATTACCCGCGTTACGGTTTCATCAATGCCCTCAGATTTCGATTCCGAGCACCAGTTCAAAAGATAGAAAACCCGCTCGTTCGTTCACTGAACGTACCTGAGCTAGACTTTGGAAAATGATTCTGGGCACACTGGGCCTCAGAATCCGGTGCTGTCAGAAACTGCATTCTTGTAAAATCCCAAAGAAATTAAGAAAAAAATTTCCTTGAAATTTCTGGGTCTTTACATATGTGTACACCCTAGTTGAGTTTATTTGTACCATTTGTTTAGGATAGAATGTCTGAGTTAATAATTATATGAATTGTGACTGATGGTTATGTGATTTTGGGTGGTGGATCATTATATAAGTGGGTGTGTGGGAGGAGGAATGTATTTGAACATTTAAATTTATTTCCTTTGATATATGTGATTATCATGCGATTGAAATTGAATTGATAGTGATCAAAATTTGTTAGGTATTACATGGAGATCAAAAGGCTATTAAGTTGGAAATAAAGGGATGTATATTTTCTATTTGATATTTATTAAATGGATTATATTTCCTAGTTGAATGTTTTAAATTGGATAGGAGTTATCACTAATGATACTAGTGAGTGTTACTTGAGTATAAGATTATGTGACTTTTAACCTATCGGTAGTTTATTTCACTTTTACATGTCTATTACTTGTACTATTAGTCCATAAGGAATTAATAGTAGAAATATATCCTATGTTATTCCCATTTTCTTATGTATTATTATATGAAATTATTATCTCTTTTTTTGCCTATATTGATGTAGCAGTTATTTATGTGTCCACGTGATTGTTTTATGGATTTTTGTGTGGTATTATTTTCATTTTTTATGAATCTTAATGGATATTCATTTTATTATGTTCTACCTTTATTACACTCATGTTGAGTGGGTGAATGAGATATTTTTAAAAAGTTAAAAGTGTTTCTTCATTCAAATACAATCATTATGAATTGTTTATTTTGATAATATTTTAAATGAAGAGATGTTTTTTCAAAATGGATTTTTTTAATTAAAATATAAGGTTTAGATTATTTCTTTTTTAAATGAATTTTATTTTAAAATGTAATAATTAGTTTTTGAAAAAAAAATTTAGTATAGGTTATATTTGAGGAATATTTTGTAAGAAGTGCATTTAATGAAAAGATATAAGTAATTTTTTATTATCAAATGTTTTATGTAAAGGAAATAAAGATCAACTTTTCAATTACCTTAAAACTAGTAGACATGGTTTACTTATAAAATGATTATATTAGACTCATGGTGTTATCCATCCTACATTTATCTCACACCCTACACACTCACATTAGTGGGTATGTAGCCTTTATGTTTTTCTAGAGGTTGCAAATATATGTATTGATTGTTGGTTTGATACCACAATATATTAGAAAATGGGTGATATTTGGGTTATGGTGGTGGATTGAGTGTCACATTAAGATGGTGAAGATTTTATCAAGAGTTGGTTTTACTAGTATAGGTTTTTTGCCATATCAGCCTCTCCAACCTTCTTCTTTTGTTTTAGATTTTTTATATATTTTGGTTACAAAATAATTGAATAAGAATTTTTTTTCTTTTATATGAGATTAATTTTTACAAAAACATTTTTTAATAATTTATTTTTATTCATACATATTTGGATGCTGTTTTTTATAATTATTTATTTATAATGGAATCATTTTCCAATGCATGGAAATATCATGTTAGGTCCTTGATTGGAACTGTTGTTGATCCAAGATTTAATAAGGGTTTAATATTTCCCACATATTCTCTTATGTTACACTGAAACTTGTTTCCAACCTAATTTGATGGGGAACTTACCTCAATCCATGTGGTGGATTGACTAGGGTGACATGCCAAGTTGACCTGGTCTTGTTCATCATAATTACATATGTTATTTAATAAAATTTAATCTGAAGAACATATTTATTAAAAAACAAAACATGATTTTCTTTCATATTATCTTTATATAAATTTAAATCATGAATATGTATGTCATATATTTTGGATTTGTTGAATAAAATTATGTTTATAAATATAATTAATGTTTTATAGAAGGATAATTATAACTACATATAGTGTATCAATCATTTGGAAATAACATTTTAATTTTTTTTAAAAATATATATAAAAATTTCATTAAATACAATTTTTGTATGATAATGTTATTTCTATAAAGCTTAATGGATATTTTAGTAAAATATGATTTTTATGTTTATTTTTACGTACATACAATTTATGAAGGAGGATAAAAAAACACATCATTTATGAGAAGAAAACATTGACTCTATGAATTGATAATGAGGTGTTTTATAAATAATAATATTTAAACATATTTTTGGGAGAATTATTTTGGTTTTTAAAACAATTAATAGATTTACTCATTCTTAATGTAGTTTTTAATAGTCATTAAATTTTAAATATGATGTGTTCAAAACAATTGTGGTTACATGGTTAATTATTGATGTGCTGAAATGATAAATGGTTGAAGATTGATATGTAGCATGTCTTAATAGATTTAAAAAAATCACTGTGATGTTAACTAATTAATTTAGGTTTCTCTTGAAATAGGATGTTAGATAAAATTTACAAAACATTTTTATTTCTTTATACAATAAAGTTTTTTTAAAATGGATTATATTAGATGACTTGAGTTTTATGTTAATGAATGGAATGTAAATTTATTATTTATTTTATAGAATACATATAAATTTTTTTTATTTTTTTAGAATAATAGTTTTATATTAATTGTTCCATTGTAAAACTTGAAATAAACATTTAAATGTTCTTAAGATATTATAGAGAACAATTTTTCATTATTTCAGATAATATATATCATTGAGAATTAGCTTGTTCATTATGAATGGATGTTTTATAATTTTTATTTTTAATTTAATGATTTTTTTTTCAATGGAACCAAATTTTAAAAAATTATATCCGTGTAATATTTTTCAACAAACCAATTGGATCATAGAATATTCCCATGTATGATAAGAAAGATATAATATATATTTATGAATAAAATATTTGTAAATTATTAAAAAATTATAATATATAGTTTTGATTTAAAATTTAAGTGAATGTAAGGTTATAATATTATGATTTTATCCCCATATATTTTTAGTGATTAAATCCAAGATTTGAAGAAATTTTAATGGTGATATAATTTAAAAAATAAAATTTATGCTATTATTTTAACTAGAAAATATCTATTTGGATTTAATAATGAATTATATTGAGATAATTGATTTAAATATTTATCTAAATATTAATGGGAAGTATCTCAATATCAATGGATAATTTAATTTAATGTCTTGAAAAACATATTCTTGTTTACATATATGTTTAATAAAAAATCAATTCATATTGGGGATTTATTTTCCAAATTAATAGATTAGTTTCCATATTTTTGAGAAATAAATTAATATCATTGATTGAGATCCTTGAATAATAAATATGAAATAAAAGTTAATTTAATAATTTGGTCTAAATAATATATGTGTAAATCATTCAATAGAATACTTTACAAGTAACTAATTAATTATTTTATTTAAATTTTTAATGAAAATAAATATGAATGAGGAGAAATGATTGAATAATTTTTAGATGAATCACTATCATGTTTCAAAGAAAATAGATAATCAAATTAATAGAGAGCTGAAGAAGGTGACCAAGATATTTAATCGATTATTATATGTGAATACACACACACACACACACACATATATATATATATATGTGTGTGTGTGTGGAGTTGAGGATATATAAGGATGATCAACATACATCTCTATCTTAATTAGATTAATTCATTTCACACCCAAGGAAATCAATTAATTATTGATAAAATATTCAAATGATATATAAAGATGTATATTTTTTCTAATAGTGTATACATTACCATTGAAGTCATCAATATGGATTCTTATAAAAAATTGGATTACTTTATTTTTTATGGGATTCTAAAAATTGGTTTAAGGATGATTCATTTCCAGTCATTATAATCAAAATATGATAATATATGTTATACCTATCACTGAATATTCCATTATATTTTTACTATGATTATTTTAATGCTTTTTTAGTTTGGGTAAGAGAAACTAAAATATAATTTTTTTTATTAAAACACTAAAAAGATAATAAAAAGTTTTGTTTTGGGCGAGATCATTAAAAAAATACCAATACTAAATCACCAAAATTAACTATATTTTTTTATAATTTTTTGTCACAGAAAATATTATAAAAAACCAAGGTGACTAAGTTCGACAAGACCCAACCCATCAAGTACTTTCCTAGGTGAATTGTGAGGCCAGTATGCCACATTATGACTGCCTCTGACAGACTAGGGTTTGTTCACCAGCACTATGAAGGCATACAACAGATATAGGAGGACCTATCTTATATAAACTAAAACATATATATATATATATATATATATATATCACTAAATAATAAAAATATATGCATAAAAATTCAAGAAAATATTCCTAACATAAAATAAAATATGTGTTCATAAATACGATAAAGAACCCAAAGGCATAAAATAAAAATTCTAGTATAATACAGGAAAGTAATACATGTAATAACACCATAAGATATCAAAATTATCTTGAAATACTGGGTAGAAAGGGGATCACCATATAAAGCTAACTCCATCTTGGAATTTCTAGTTGTAAACCCCACAGAATCTACTAATCTATGACACTAATAGTATTTTTTAGCTCCATCAGGTCCTCATCCATTGATATGGACATCACCATGTATGTTGTTTCTAAATAAAAAACATGTGTGGGAACAAATACCATATATAGGTGAGTATAATTATAACCAATGAGATACCCTGAAAAAAATTTATCAGTGGAGGTGAAAACATAACTGAGGGTCATATCATATAACAAATCAACATAGGGAAATAAATAAAGAGGATAACTCCAAAAATGGAGAAATATTATTATTCACATCCCAATAACATAAAACCATGTCTCAAGGAGGGAAACAATGATTACCTTAAATTTTAACCAATCCAATAGATATGGTCCCCATATATGACCCATAAACTAATAAGAAAATACATAATGACCCAAATATCAACTCATTTAAAAGGATGAGAACTCTATTAAAAACCCCATGTGAAATGGGAATCCACCTCCATGATCATCAGCCTTACGGGAAAAAACATTATAGTAAATCCTCTTTAGTGTAAAGAATACTACAATAGACCACCCAAGGTAAACCACAATATAAACTACAAAGACATAAAAATTGGATCTAATTAAGATGGTCTTATACCATTGTTCTCTTTAATAATGTGCCACGAAACATGCACTGATGTCAGTACATTCCCATCACATTGGCTGAATAACCAAGAATGTTAGTGAATATATTTACCTAGAATGATTACTCATACCACAAAGTCCCACATTAATATCTATCTTCTAAGACCTAGAACAATGGTTTAAATTGAAGTGGGGAACCCACACCTCATCATAAGATATGATGCTCTCGGCCTACCAACTCCACTAATGGGTAACCCACACCCCATTACGTAGTGGGGAGGAACCTAGTACTATATTAAAACCACCATATTGATGTTTTAAAACAAAACACTAAGATACCAAAAATACGTCAAGGGCTAATAAGAACTAATGAGAGTGTCTGAAACTGATATTTAAATTGATCCCATTACATAATCATGGGAAAATAGGGAGTATATCAAGAGGATCCATCGAGAGAGAAACAAAGTCACCACTCCTTACCAATTTTGGATATTGTAAAAACTTGGGTAAAGTTAATAATCAAATTCATGCCTTATTATTATTTATTAATTATATATTTATATTCATTATTAGAATATTATGTAATGTTTTAAAATAAAAAAGAAATAATTTTATTCTTATTAAACCCCTTTTATTTTAATGTTGTATTCAAACCTATAACTTCTAACTTTTATAATTTTAATTTTAAAAAATATAATTTATTTTTGAAATCCTCATATCAAAATTACAAATGGGTGAAATTTTGGAATTTTCTACAAGGATTCATTTTTTAGTGAATAGTGAAAAATACCAATTTTGTAAAATTGTCATTTCATTTCACTAAATAAAGTAATATAAAAGTACCATTATGATTTTAATTTCATAAAAATTAAAATAAATATTATTTAGGTAGATATAATATAATTAATTTCAGTAATATTCATAACTTATTTTAGTATAAGTATATTTTTGTGCTTAAAAATGCATTTTTTAAAAGCTATTTTTCATTGTGTTTTATGATTTAATTCTAAACTAAATTTATAATAATTCTAGAAATTTAATTATGAAAACTAAATTCCATATTATGAATCATTTGGGACAAATTTTTAAATTCTTAACTTTTATTTTTTCTCAATATAAAAAGTAATCGTAGTAAATATTAGTCAACTCTTTAAGGGTAAATTGAGTTATTAAAGTTTAGAATAATATGATAAGGACTAAAAATAAATCAAATACTTGAATTTAATATATTTAATGAGTTTTGTTCTACCATACTAATCCAAGAATCTAATTTATGGTATTTTTGTGGGATTTTTCTTCAAAAATGAAATATATTATTTTAAGTAAATATAAAGTAAAAAACGTCACTCTTTTGATTTTAAAATCAATAAAAGTTTATGATATTAATAAAAACAACTTATAGTAGGTTATAAATTTTTATTTTAAGGATAAATTATTTTTTTATCATGATATTTAATTTTAAATTTTAAATTATTAAATAATTATTTTAAATTCGTACGCATCTATGACACAATGCGTGTGAAAAAATTTAATAGATATATATAACATATTTTTTATATTTTAATTAATTAGTGTCTAATTAAATTATTTTCATATTATTTTCAATGTCATATTGATTGAATAGTTTGAAAAATTACATTAATGACATTTTATAATAAATAATGTTTTATTAAATGATTTAAAATTCTTTAAAATATTATATTCATAAAATTGAATGTTATATGGTTTATAATATCATAAATTCTCCATTTATTGTTCAATTTTCTTTTTATAGTAACTTTTTTTTACTCCTCTAGTGTAAAAAAATTTGATTCTGTGGTAATAGACAAAAGGGTTAAAGAGTGGTTAAAAACAAAAGATAGGGGTCAATACATCACCTAAAAATGTAAAAATTATATTGGATTAGAATATTTAGACTCATAATCATCCTATATTATAATTATATCCATTTTATCTATTTTTTCACAATAAGTAATTTATATTAATTTAATTGTTTTACTAATTCCATGAATGAACCGCCACTCACTTATAAAAGAGAACCTCCGCTACTGTCTTCTTAAAACCTTATAGCACTCTATTTCCACCAATGCTTACCCAAGTATCTCCCCAAATTCACTCCCCATTTCTTAGAGGGAACTTTTTTATTATAAAACCATCCTAGGAAAGAATTTTTGTGTAATCTTGAAGAGGTTGTTTGAAGAACATATATAGTTCTTAACCAAGTATTTTCAATTTATTTATTCTACTACCTCATTAAAATATTATTGAACCATACTGAAATAATAAAATAAATATATTAAATATACTGATATTTTATTGTGTTAATTTTATAATATATATCCATATTCTCTTCTATCAAATGGGGAACCAAAACATGGTTCGTGCTTATTGGTAGACTACCACCTCCACAAAGCAATGGGTTTTATTTTCCATCACCGCATATCATGGATAGTTATAATGAATATATTTATTATGTCTATAAATATATTATATTCATAAAATAAATATAATTATATAAAATAAATATATCATCTATTTTCTGATCTTTAAATTCAATGAAAAATGATAACAACATTCGTGAATACGTGTAGATTACCACCTCCGTGAAGTGATGAGATTTTTTTCCATCACTGCATAGAATGGATGATATATAAATAGAGAATAATATATTTATGATATATTCATAATTATTTAAAAATAATATAAATACAAACATTATTCCCATCATGATTTCTGAAAAATGGAAATGTTACCTATGCGTACGTACTACCGACCATTTCTATGGTTGTAACATAGTTCATTTTTCATAAACATATTTCATGAATGGTTTTTAAAATTATAATTAACATATAAAATTGATAATTTTTTCATTATTATTATTTTATATATGATTTAATAATGACCTATTTGAAAGTAGTCAACATACCAATGTATTTTTGGACATTTGAACCGAATATCGTAAAAAATTAAAATATAAAATTAATTAAATATGTAATTAACTATAAAATGGTAATAAATAAAATAAAAGTAATAATAAATTTGAAAAATATTATTAATAATGTAAATAATTATATTGTATTATTATTTAGGAATATAAATAATATACATTATGATTCAGACTTTGGGTAAGATATATTTTAACTTCAAACCCTATTTTAAATTTTTTAAAGGTTTGTTATCTAAATCATTTTCTTCCATGTCCATATTATTAAAATTATTTTATATATGTATTTATATTTACATTAAATAATTATAATTTACATTTTATTCATATTTTTAATTTATTTCAAATATTATCAAAATGAATATTTTTATATATTTTGTACTAAGCATTTTGAATTTCTTTACAAAAAGAAAAAAGGAATGTTATTTTCTAACCTATACAGCTTCAACGTTATTTCTCACCATTGTAACCGTTATTTAATATTTATATTCCATTACAATATTTTATAGTTTTTTCAAAGAAAAACACTTTTCCCTTTGTTTTGGTTAATTTAGTTTTTAAAATGGATTTTTAAAAGTAAAGGGTATTTCAATATTCAAAAGTGTTTTTTCATGCATGTTTAAAAGATTTTTACATGTGTTTTATGATGAAAATGTGAAATGATAAAATGTTTTATTCATGATAATCTACTTAAAAATTGTATATGATTAATGGGTTAGCCATATACAACTTATATGAATGTGTTATCCTGATATAGCATATAGAAACATATGAACCTTATATAACTCTCCAATGAATTGGGTAATTTTTCTTGTCTTCAAAGGAAATGATGTAGTTAACTAGAAAGGTTTTTCCTATGGATTTAGTTGGGATACAATTATTTTCAACCTGATTTTAATGCCGGTTATTCATATAATACACTAAGTTAATTAAAATTATTTCAATTTTATTATTATGGATTTTAAAGATTATATTTTTATAAAATGTTTTTGTTTTCATGAAAATATGATTTATTTAATACACTCATAGAATACTATTATAATGGTAAAAATTTTATAGGTTTTATTATTTTTCACTGGACTAAAATAATTTATTACTTTTATGTCCCTTACTAATATTTTTGCGTTCATACCATGTTTTAAAATATTTTTCACAGGGTTAAAGGATGGGCAAGAGTAAAGAAGAAATCATGTTGAATGTCCTAAAGATTTTTCATGAAATGAAACATTCTTCATGTAAAATTTTATATATTTTTAGAAAAAATAGATTTTGAGTAGAAGTTTTTAATTTATAATATATGTTTTTCTTAAATAATAGTTTTAACCTAATTCTCCAAAAATCTAAAACATAAAGATCCTCACAAATGTAAGAAAGTGAAATATTGAATAAAATATCATGATTATGTAACGTGTTAAGGTCGGGTCCTTATAGTTGGTACTAGAGAAAAGTTTTAGAAAACATTTGGGATTAGGATAATTTAAATAGAATAAACTTGAGATATTCTACTCTATGATAAATTTGAAATGTTATAGCATTTGAAGATTACTATGTTTCTTATTCTCATATATGTCTATTCAAAATGGTTTTATATAGAGGAAATGGGGAAACTAAAGTAGGAATGTGTCAATAGGAAAATATCCTTCCAAATTAGTATCCAAGAATGATTATAATTTTTTCTAAAAAATTTGAGGCAATGATGGTTTAGTTTACATGGGATATAAATGGTGTTGGTATCCGTGATATAGAGAAACTAAATTTACCAAGGAGGAAAATTTTAATAGTTAAGAATTTTAGGAAAGAGAAAACCTTGGATTTCAATGTAACTTTAGATCTGGTGGTATACTAAGGATGGAATAATTCTCTTGATAAGATATTTTCAATCATGGGATGTTAAGAACATTTAAAGGTAAATTTTTCTATTTATCATTTTAATGGTGAAGCACATCAATAGTGGTATTTGTTTAAGAGTACCATATAGAGATAATAATGATTTATTTGAAGAAATAGAACAAATTTAGTAATATTTTCCAAGTGTAATATTTCCCTATGGTTCTTTGACTAAGGATGGATAATTTTTTTTATAATTGAAGTAAAAATATAAAGATTCATTATATTCAATTGAGGACAATTTTAAAAAATTGTCCAGGTATATAATATATTTTATTAGAGACCTTGATAGAAAAAATAATATATTTTACACAGGATTAAAACCGTGTTTATAAAGTGAATTGGCCTCATGATAATTTAATGGTTATGATAATTTTTTTCATTGTGCTAAAAATTTTAGATGGATCTTCATAAAACTTGTATTCCTATTGATTATAATATTAAGAAGTAATAAATGTGTCAATGGAGAAGAAATCAACTAATAAATTTTAAGTTAATCCCAAAAAATGTTTCATGTGTGGTAAAATAAATTTTAATGAATGTTTGAAAGTATCTACAAAGAGTTAATAATTTGGTAATTTTGTTCATAGGTTTCATGAATGTAAATAAAAGAGTCTTGAAAAATTATATATTTGGGTAACATATATCTAGTCAATCGTGATAAGTTTTAATTTCAATGAGTTGGGGAATTATTTTAATATTTGTTTTAATATAGTTACTTAGGGAGGAAATCATCAATATTGAATGAAAAAAGGTATAGAAAAATCATTTTCTACTACTCTGGTTGATATTGATCCATCAAATGTAGTGGGGAAAAGTATGTTACTTGTTTATTCATATTATGACAGTACCATATTTGGATTTGGATCATCAAATTCATTAATTTATAAGAAAGTTTAAACTAAAATGTAAATATTACCTCATGAAAAGAATTTATAACTTTTAGTGAAAAATTCGGGTGGAAATATTAATGAAACCAAAATTTATAGGAATCTTTTTACTATTATTAGTGGGATGCTATTTCCTACAAAATATTTCTTAGCATCCCATAGAAGAGTGTGATATTATTTTTGGTAAATATTTTCTTTTAGTTTATCATGATAAGATATATTAAAATGATACTAGAGTTATATTCAATGGTTTTATACCTTTGATAAAATATCATGGAGCTTAGAAATTGATTATAGATGGTAGTGAAACTTACCTACCTCACATTGTTGAAAGGAAAGAAACTATTAAAATTTTTGATGTTCCAGTAGAGAATGAATATATGGGTGTATTTATTAATGATTTTCCTAGTTTTATTCATGTTTAGGAGGATGAGTTTACTATCGACTTAGAGTTTGATGCAAAGACTATTTCAAAACCACCTTATCAAATGGCATAAATACAACTTTTGGAATTGAAAAACAAGTTGTAGGAGTTTCTATATAAATTTTAATTCACCAAAGAACATCACCATGGGATGATATTATTTTATTTATTAAAAAAGATGATTCGATGAGACTTTTCATTGATTATAGATCCTTTTATAACATCACTATTAATAAAAAGTATCTTTTTTATCATATTGATGATTTTTTTATAAAATCTTGGAGAACAATATTTTTTGAAGATTGATCTCAGGTTAGGGAACCCTTATTTGAAGGTTAAGAAGGAAGATATTCTGAATATTGAATTTTAGACTAGATACTTGCATTATGAGTTTGTGGTTAAGTACTTTGGGTTCTCTAATTCAATAGATATGTTCATAGATATTATGAATATATTTTTACATGACTATTTATAAATTTTTTTGTTGTGTTTATTTATGATATATTGGTATATTCTAAAATTCAAAAGAATCATCAATTAAATGTAATGATTATTTTGAAAACCATGAATGAGAAAAAGTTATATGGAAAATTTATTAAGTGTGAATTTTGGTTGAAATATATTTCTTTACTTGGGAATATTGTTTATAAAGATGGAATAACTGTTGAAAATAAAAAACTAAAGGTTTTAAATAATATAAAAAACTAAAAAATTTCATATAGATTCATATTTTTCTTTTATTAGCAGGTTACTTCCTTGGGTATATTAAAACAATTTCTCAGTTATCTAGCTCACTAACTAAGTTAAATAAAAATGGAGTTAAATTAATCTATATAAAAGATAATGATGATTACTTCTATGAACTAAAAAAATGATTGGTGAATGATCTAGTTTTGTCCTTATCCACAATAAATGGTGATTTTTTCATCTATAATGATTATTCATTGAAGGTACTTTGTTGTGTTCTTGTAAAAAATTATTAGGTAGTTTCATATGCTTCACATCAACTGAAACCTCCAGATATAAATTATCCTACACATGATATGGAGTTATTTTTAATGGAATTTTCTTTAAAAAATTTATGGAATCATTTTTATGGGTTAAATTGTGAAATATATAATAATAATAAAATTTTAAAGTGTATATTCACTCATAAAGTGTAAGAAATAATGTAGATATGATGGTGGGAATTGATTAAGGATTATGACTCCATGATTCATAACTATCCTATAAAATAAAACAAAGTGGATTATTATTTGTGTCAAAAAGAAACTCCTCTATATTATTTCAGTTGATAGTACAAAAATATTTAACATAAATAATTAAAAAAACTCAAAAAGTGGATTGTGTTTGATAAGAAAAGGTATAATACATTAATAAGGGTATATTTAAGACAATAATGTTAATGAATAAGGTGTTATCAAATTTGGAAACAAATAATGTGTTCCTTAGGAGTCATAGTTGGAGAGAGAATCATTTAGTGAAGCTCATAGTTCACCAGTTCCTATTCATTTAAAAGTACTAGGACATACATACACCATCATAATTGTTACTTGTGGGATGAAATAATAAGAGATATTATTTAATTTTCCATCAAATTTTTGACTTGTCATTGAGTTAAATAAGAAAGATAACAATTGAAGGGGATGCTTCATCCTTTTCCAGTGCTAGATTGGAAATGAGAAAATATATCCAGGGATTTTTTGGTGGGATTATAAAGGAATATCAATGTAATAATATGAATTGGGTTATTATTGATCGAGTAACTAAATCTACACATTTCCATCCTATTAAAGATGTTATATATTTAGATATTCTTTCTCAATTATACCTCAAGGAGATAGTCAGATTACATAGATTTCCTCCCCCCATTGTCTCCAACCATGATCTCAGGTTTACTTATAACTTTTGGAATGTCCTTTAGATTTCATTTGTTTAAATTAAATTTTAGTATATATTTTTATCATCAATCTGATATACAGTCTGATTGAATGATTTAGACCATGGAAGACAAGATTCAATATTTTTAAATAGATTACTAGGGAATTTTGGATCAATATATTTCATTAGTCTAGTTTTCCTATAATAATAGTTTTAATTCCATTATATAGATAACACCATTTGAGGTATTATATGGATGGTGGTGTCAGAATCAAGCTTACTAAGATTAAGTAAGAAAAAATATTTTTTTTGGGAGCATAGTTAGTTAAGGAAATGTTTGACAAGGTTAACATGATTCTGAAATATCTATGGATGGATCAATAAATGTAGACACATTATGTGGATAACCAAGGGAAATATCATTTTTTAGAGGTAGGTGATTTTGTTTTTCTTAATGTTTCTATATGTAAAAGTATTATGATTCTTGGAAAAAAAGTGAACATAATAAAATTATTTATTGGATTTTATAAAATATTGGAGAAATATGGATCCATTTACTACTGAGTGTCCATGCCACTAATTTTATATAAAGTAAATAACAAGTTTCATGTTTCATCATTAACAAAATATGTGTTTGATGCATCTCATGTTTTGACCCCACAAGTAGTTTAGTGGGAAATTTTTTATGAGGAAAAGTAGTATAAATTCTTGAACCCAAATATAAATTAATTCATAATAAGTTAATTCATCAAGTTATTGTCTTGTGGAAAACTCATATGGTTGAAGAAGCGACATTTGAATATGAAAATTCTATGAGTGAAAGATATTCCCACTTGTTTAAGAAATGAATAAAATTATGAGGATCCAATTTATATAAGGGGGAATAATGTAAAAATATTGATAAATTTAATAATAAAATTCATTCAATATTATTATTCTTTAATTATATAGTTACATTCAATATACTAATGTTAACTAATTTTTTTAAATCAAAAAGGAAATAGTGTAATTCTTATAAACCTCCTTTCGTATAATGAGACTTTTAAAAATTTAATTTATAAATTTTGGAATTTCAATTTAAAAAAAAGAGCTTCAATTTTTAAATAATCATATAAAAATTAAATTTCGGTAAATTTTTGGGATTTTTTTGAAAGGATTGATTTTTCAATGAATAGTGGAAAATATTGTTTTTTTGTAAAATTATCATTTGTTTTCAAAAAATAAAGTAATTTAAAAGTCACATTATGGATTAAGTTTTATTTAAAATTAAAATAAATGTTATTTAGTTGGATATAATCTGATTAATTACATTTTAATAATCTTTATAATGAATTATTTTATAAGTACATTATTTTGGCTTAAAAACACGACTTTTTCTTAAAAAAAAATCAGTACTTTATACACTTTAATTATAAATTTAATTTTAAATACTTCTAAAAATTTAATATTTAAAAATTAATTCCACATTTTAAAATTTGAGGTCCAAATGTGTTAAAAAATTTTATTTCAATTTTGTGTCAATATGAATAGTAATTGTAGTAAATATTTCTCAGGTCGATAATGGTAAATCAGATAATTAAGGTTAAACCACTATCATGAGGACTAAAAATAACACTGAAACATGAATTTAATATATTTTATGTGTTTTATCTACCATAATAATCCATTATTATAATTTAAATAACTTTTGTTCCATTTTTTGTTTAAAACGACTTATATATTAGATTAAGTAAATATAAATTCAAAAATGAATCTCTGTTTATTTTAATATCATTTAAATTTTTTGATAGGGATAAAAATATCTTATGTTAGGTTACAAATGGTTATTAGAGATATAATTTTTTTCTGTTATCATGTAAATTTATTTTTAATTTTTAGTGATGATATAATCACTTTAAATTCTTTTTCAATGTCGACACAGTGGTTGTGCAAGTAGTAGAAAAATCAAGTAAATAATTTTAAAAACACTAAATGTAATATTTTTTTAATAAGTAATAGTTTAACATGAATTTAATAGATATGAATATAATATATTATATATTTTTAATATATTATATTATAATTCAAATTATTTTCAGTTAATTTTCAAATCCAAATTAATTGAATAGTTCTAAAAATGACATTAAGGGTATTTTATAATAATTAATGTCTTATTAAATAGATTAAAATTTCTAAAACTCTTATATATATAAACATGAATGGGATATTGTTTTTAATATCATCTATGGTCTATTTATGGGTAAATTAATCTTTTATAGTAACTTTTATGACTCTTTTAGTGTAGAAATCATTGATACCATGGTAGTAGAAAAAAAAGGTCAATGGTGGTTAAAACCAAAAGAGAAGAATGAAAACATCAACTAAACATGTCCAAATTTTTTAGGAGAATATTTATACTCATAATAATCATATCATATAATTTTATGAATTTGGATCAAATTTTCTTTTATAATTAATTTATACTAATTTAATTATTTAAGAAATTACAAGAATTCCCCTTCCCTCATTTTAAAAAGGGCACCTACTCTCCTCTTTTACGCACACCCTTAGAGCACTATTGTCTGTCCAATCCCTACCAAAGTATCTCCTACACTTCACTACACATTTCCTATAATGCTTTTTTATTAAACCTTTCTAGAAATCCCTTTTGTGTAAACCTAAATAGGTTATCTAAAGAAGAGGTTTAGTCCTTCATTTAGTGTATAAAATTTATTTATTATTCTACCTCCTTCAAATATTATTAAAACATGATAAAATAATAAAAATAATATCACTTATATAAGAATATATTATTATGTTAATTTTATAATTTATATACATATACCCTTCTATCAAATGGTAAATAAAAACATTGTTTGTGTATACGTGTGGACTACCACCTCCACAAAGTGATGTGTTTTGTTTTCTATCATTGTCCATCATGGATTTTCATAATTTTTGATTCAATATATATATATATATATATATGTGTGTGTGTGTGTGTGTGATATTCAAGAAATAATTATCACTATATAAAATTAATATAACATGTATTTTATTACCTTTCCATTCATTGAAAAATTAGACGTCTTTCATGCGTATGTGTAGATTACCATCTCTATAAAGCAATGTGATTCATTTTTCATCACTGAATCACAAGGATGGTATATAAAGGTACAATATTATATTAATAATATAATCATCAATATTTAATATTAAAATAAATATTGAATTTATTTCAATCAAGATCGTTAAAAAATGGAAATGTTACTCATGCGTACGTACGACCTGCCATCTCTATGATTGTAACATAGTTCATTTTTCATAACCATCTTTCATGATTTTTTATAAGTATAATAAATATATAAAAATAATAATTATTTCAGGATTAATATTCTTCAAATTATTTAATAATGACCACTTTGAACATAGTCAACCTACAAAATTCATTTTGGACATATGAGATGAATAAAGTCAAAATGTCAAATGTGAACTTAATTGATTAAGTAATTAAATATAAAATTTTAATAAATAAAATGAAAGAAATAATAAGCCTGAAAAATGTTCTTTAGAAAGTAAATAATAAAAATTATTTTATTATTTATGATGATAAATAATGATGGTGATGATTTAGACTCAAATCAAGTGACACTTTAACTTAAAACCTCATTTTAAATGTTTTAAAGATTTTTCCAAATATTTTTCTTCCATGTCCATATTTTTAAAACTATTTTACATTTGTATTTATATAGACATAATATAATTATAAAGGACATTTATATCCCTTTTCAATTTATTTCAAAGGGGTTTAAATGGAATCATTTATGTATTTTGTATGAAATGTGTTGAATTTCTTTACAAAAGGAAAAAAGAATGTTCTTTTATAAAGTATATAGAATCAACATTATTTATCACTACCATAACTGTTATTTGATGTTTAAATTCCTCTACCATATTTAATGCTATCTTCAGATAGAAACCCATTTCCCCTTTGTTCTAGGTATTTTAGTTTTTAAAATGGGATTCTAAAAGTAAATGGTATATCAATATCCAAAACTATTTTGCATGTGGGTTAAATGTGTTTTTTAAGGGTTTCATGATAAAAAGGTGAAAGAATTAAATGTCTTATTCCTGATATGGTTATTTATCATTATAGATGATGAACAATTGTTCTTGGTACATCTTATATGAAAAATTACTTTCAATATATCATATACAAATGGGTGAGCCTAATATAGATATCCAATTTATTAGGTTATATTCCTTTTCTTAGAAGAAAAGAATGAGGGAATTAACCAGGAAGGTTTATAATAAAGATTTAAATAGGATTCTATTATTTCTAACATGATTTTAACATGGATTATTAATATAATTCTATAAGTTTCCTAAATGTATTTATATTTTCTTTATTTGGGTTTGAAATATTTTTAGCAAAAAAATTGTGTTTTTCATTAAAATAAAATTTATATTATATGCTCATAGAATATTATGTTAAAGGTAAAAAATTTATGGTTTTTCATTTTTTTCACTAGACTAATGAATTTTCATACCTTTATCTCCCTTAATGTAATTTTTCACATTCTATATTTTAAAATGTTTTTCACAAGGTTTAAAAATTGATGAAAATAAAGAATAAATCATGTTTAAAGTCCTAAAGATTACTCGTGAAAAGAAAACATGTTTCATGTAAAATTTATTCTATTGTGTGAAAAATGGACACGGAGTAGAAGTGTCAAATTTTTACTATATGGGTTTTTTTATGTAGGATTTATGTACTAATTTTTTAAAACTCTAAAGTTTAAATATCCTTGGGAATGTAATAAACTGAAATCTTAACTACAAAGTAAATATTATATAATGTTTTAAGGTCGATTCCTTGTTGATATAACTTAGAGAGAATGTGGGAGGGAGAAAACACTAAACTTATTATACTCTTATTAAAATATGGAGGGATAAAACACTAAAATTATTATACTCATATTCAATTATGTTCTCGAGATCTAACACATGGGTGTACTAAAAGAATAGAATTTATTAATGCTCCATTCATTCACATAATTCCTTTAAGGATACCTTGCTAAATTAAGGGAACTATAGAGAACTAGTCCAAAATATTACATTAATAAAACCTATTTAAATTCTAAATTTTCTAATCCAACCATGTAAATAACCTTACATGGTCCAATGAAATTTACCATCATGATCTGTGTGAACAAAAAAGTACATGGGATAGGATATTCATTAAGTGAAAACATGTAATGGATAAAAATCATACAATTAATTATATCAAAATGAATAACTATATCTATATTGCTGATTCATAAATTAAAATAATATAATAAACAAAAATAAGAAATATTTATGTGAAATTTATTGTATTATATAAGATGAAATGAGAGTCTAATATTTTGATGTGGCAGATTTTTTATCTTTCATTGGAAACATATTTTTTTAAATATTTCTAATTTTCAATGTAACATTTGTTTGAATATTCACTACTAAAAATACGACTTTTAAAAGTGCTAAAAAAGGCCTTTAACATCGCTAAAAAATCACTATTAATGCCAGCGAAGATGGGGGGGGGGTTCCCCTTTATCAGTGCTCCAAAAAGCGCTGATAATGACCCCTTTTATCAGTGCTAAAAAAAGTGCTGTTAAAAGTTAAGAAATTTAAAAAAATTTAAAATAAAAAAAAAGGTAAAAAAAAATTAATCAATATAATTAAATCTGAGGGGTTTTTTAACAGCGCTTTCCCCCCCATTTATCAGCGCCCCCGCCCCACCCACTCCTCTGAACCATGTTTTATCAGTAATTTGTAGCACCCCTTTAATAGTGCTATATCCCCCCCCCCAAATTCACCCATGCGCGCGCCCTTGCCTGCCTCTACCAGGTTTTGAACTCAAGACCTCCCCCCATGCACGCTATGCCTTTAACACTCCTCTAATTTTATTTGTTCTCCAAATAGTGATATATCTATTTTTGTATATATAGTTATATTTATTCATGTATTAATATAAATTTATATAGTTGTATTAATATATATATACATGTATATATAGTTTTATTTATGTATTTATTTTCATATTAATATATATATAGTTAGTTATATTTATATATTTATATATGTATATATTTATTCGTATATTAATATTAATTTATATATATTTATTTATATATATTTAGTTATATTTTTTATCCATATATTTATTTGTATATTAATATATATTTATAAGATTAGTTTTTAATACAATTATACAATATGTTTTGTTTTGTGTGTGTATAAATAAATTCATATATACAACACACACACACATACATATATATATATGTGCGTGTGTGTTTCTATAAGTATAATTATATAAATATATATGCGTATACATATGTTAGAATATATATATATAATATCAGTCTGTTAATATATAGACACACACAAATAGACACGCACACATTATATAGGTACATATATAGTTAGATTCATATATAGGTATATAAATATTGATATATTAGTATTTTAAATAAAATGGATATTAGTTATTATTTAGATAAATCTAATAAATTTTATATGTAAATATGATTAATTATTTATTTAAAAAATTAATTTTTATGTGTGAATATATAAAATATATGTATATATTGTTATATATTTGATAATAAATAGCAGTGTATTATAAAAAATGATAAAATTTCAAAAACATAATATAAATATGAATTTAATAGCATGGAATAAATTCAGTCCCCGCCAAAAAAATCCAATAATAACCCCTTAAACAAGGATGAAAATCCATAAAATGTTAAAAAACCGGGGTACCCCGAATAAAAACTCAGTTTTGGAGGCCTTATGGGCCTCTTTTGGCCTCGAAAAAACCTTGAATTGGGTCTCCCTATTCATATTGACATAGAGCTCATCACATGATTTGATTTTATATGTGGTAGAGCTCAAACAGACACCCTGATCAAAAGTTATGACCGTTTGAAGTTTGAGTTGTGTTTTTAACATATTTTGGATCTTTTTTTAATTTTTTTTATTTTCTTAGTCATTAAATTGTTATTAAATGACTATTACTCCATAATAATTAGAAAATTAGTAATTAATTTTTTTTTTTAATTTTTTTATAAACATTTTTCACTAAATATCTTATATATTAAGTGTAATTGTATATTTTCACTTATCTAAAATATATTGAAAATTATGTTTAAAAAATATATATTATATTTATATCAATATAACTGTATCTATATATTTAAATATTAAAATATATTTTTTAATGATTTTTTTGGAAGCAGACCCTTTATCAGCGCTAATAAAAAAGTGCTAATAAAGGGGTACCCTTTAACAGTGATAAAAAAAGTGCGGTTAAAGGGGGTACCTTTATTTGTGCTAAAAAAAGTGATGATAAAGGGGTACTTATATCAGCACTTTTTTAGCGCTGATAAAGGTAACTTTTATCAGTCCTTTTTTAGCGCTGATAAACGTACCCCCTTTATCAACGCTTTTTCTTTAGTGCTGATAAAGGCCGGCGCTGGCCTTGCCTAGTTTTTTTGTAGTGATTTTTCCCAAGTTCATAAGTAATTATTTCTTTATGATCTATAATATAATAATAATCCTTATGTCCCAATAGAATTACCAAATAGAAAAAGTAATCTGAAATGAAATTATTTTAATTCTTATTGCAAAGATTTCTTGAAAAATATTTGTCATTATAGTCCATCAATATTATATTTTCATAAAATTAAAATAATATCATTATTTATTTCATTATAAATAAAAAAAATTATAACTAAATCTAAAAATCTTTATAACTTATTACTATACTAATTTTCACAGAGTGATATCTTCATAGTTTTTAATTCACTCTTTATGTTGGATATCCCATGGATTTATGGTATATTTTAAGATCTTATGGATTGATATTTTACAGTTTTATGTAATTATTTTTTTAATATATTTTTAATAATACCATGAAAAATTTTAATATTTTTTTGTGAAATATCCCACAAAATATTATCAATATGAAATCATAAAATTTTATTAAACCCTTTACATAATTAATATACAACCATTTTTACTAATAAGGATTAAAATTAATTGTTTATGATTTATTTGTAAGGATTTTTGTAAGTGTGATTTGAAATTAATGCGAAAAAATAAATTCTACACACATAATAAGTAATATACCGACTATAGTGAATATACACTAATCATTTATTAACATACCATGGTAAGGATACTAAATTGAATAGATGAAGATATAATTATTAATATGGACATGTATCTAAGATATACTAAATTATTATAAGTATGATTCACTTAATACTTGATTGTGTTGAGTATATAACTTGCACTATCCAACATTGGAATAATGGTCTTGATATAACATTTACTATATAAACCATGGTGTACAAAAACAAAATATTAGTGGGTATACCACTAGATTGATATTTTAATAATATAATACACTCTATATATTGATTTTTACACATTAAATTAATAATAATGGGAGGTCAACAATATTCAATAAAATAATTTATGATGTATATAACATTATATTAATATTTTAAGAAATATTTGAATCATTAAATGATATTCTATATGATTCATGTAAGATTATTAGATAATCAAATTAATATTATAATGGTTACAATTGAAGTTTTATAAAATCATAAAAAACATATTGAATGATTTACTAATGTAGTAAAGGAATATATATATATATATATATATAATATTAAAAAACATTTTTTTCTATAGCATAGTTTATTATATATGAGATGGTAATTGATTATAAAAAAATATAACATTACTTATATATTGATTACGAAGTGTTGTGATGAAAATGCATCCAAAAAAAATAAAACAATTAATATTTATAATTTAAAATATGGTGACACCCTGAAATTCCATTTTATTGATTATAATTATGTGATCGATTTCATGGTTCAGTTCAGGGTGTCCTAGGGTGGTATTTTAGGGGTTTTGGAACTTTTTGAGGGTACACATTTTGGGAAACTATGAAATGGGAACCATGTTCTACAAGTAGTTTTGGTAATTAGTGATCTCATGTTCACCACAAAATTTTTTAAGTCATGTTAGTAATTCATGTGTCCTTATAAGTATATGATAGTGATGACCACAAGGTCACTACATGATTTGGTGTACTCTATGGGTAAACCATGCAACCTTCTCAAGTTTGTGAAATTTTTTTCATTTTGACTTTTTTTATTTGGTGATTCTCATATAATATTTCCTACTTCTTTTCTATCATCCATGGAACCTTCTAATGGGATATATCCCTCTTATATTCTATTTAAATGTGGATTCTTGGTTATTTTTATGGGATTTCATCCAGATTAAAAGGTTTCGTCTCATCCTACCTTCCATTCTGATTTTCCACAAACTATTTCTAATTTACCCTAACTCTAGTGTCTGTGTGATATGATATTGATGAACAGGGTTGTTCATAAATTTTTGGTTTTGGTATATAATGTTTTTAAGCTATATTAAGAGGCCTAATATGGTTGTTTCTATTTAAAGTGATATGGATTCTTCTCTTGAGATAACTATTTCCATTCCCTTTCCTTTTATTAATGAGTTACATGGATTATCTGGGTTTAAAATGTGTTCATGAACTTAATTAAATATATAAATCAGACATATTTTTATGTGAAAAAATGTTATCTATGATTTCATATTTTTTACTTTAGCAAAAATGGGTGAATTCTATTGTTCAATGGAAATTTCCTTTCAAAATGTGTTTTATGAATTCTTACTATTTTAAAAAATTACATTGGTAGTTTGGTAAAATAAAAATGATTGTTTTGGGTGATTTGGGCCACTTTATATTTATAAAATTGAGCATTATTTTTTAAAACGGGTTTTCATATTTTAATAGGTTTTCCCTTATTTTAAAAATGAAGCTTCCTTTGTTTATGATGTGTTTTTCTTGCTTTTATAAAGGGTTTACCATGTTTTAAAGTAGTGAACATATTTTAAAAATGATTTTATTGATTGATGGAATTATTTAGTGATTTACTTGTATAATTTAGTCATTATTCATTGGAGATAGTTTTGATTTCCCTTGGAATGCCCTTTAGTTTCAAAAGTGGTTTGAATGGGGTTTTAGAATATGTAACTATTGATTTTAAAAGTTAAATATTGTTTTTCTCATTGAGAAAAGGTGATTTATGGATTGATTTTTTCACCCTAATTGAACTCCATTGTTATCCCTTTTTTATACTTGTGTGTATGTGTTAATAGTTACATTAATTTTAATTCATTATTATGTGGTATGGGTTGGGGGATCATTTTTGAAGATGTTACATTGAAGGTGGAAAGTATTTAATTATTGTTATTTCTTTCCATTGAGTTATGAGGCTATCATGTGACTAAAATTGACTTGATAGTGATTAAACTCCATAGTCTATGCAATGAGGAATCATGTACTACTAAGTGGGGAGTCATGGGACACTATTATGATAGATGAGATTTATTAACTAGATAGTAACCGCTGGTTTAATGTTATGACCTGTCTAAGGGGTTGTCACCAATGAGAATAGTGATAGTGTTTTGGGTGATGGATTATGTGACCATTTACCTACTTATTATTAGTTTCACTTTTACACATCTATTACATGTACCATTATCCCATAAGGATTTTAATCATGATATATATTATATTTTATTACCCTTTATATATATATATATTAACATGCATGTTCTTATCTCTTATTTTTATTCTACGTTGATTTATCAATTATTTATGATTGAGAATTAATGTTGTATGCATTTTTGTGTGTCATCATTTTTATCATTTTATGAAACATAATATATTTTCATTTAATTATGTTTTCCCTTGATTATACTCTCATTGAGTGTGTATTTTAGAGTTATTTTTTAAAAATGGAAAATATGTGGATGATTTAATTTCAAACTATATTGATTTTTAATTTTGAAATCAGTTTAAACCACAATATATTATTTTTCAAAAGGGGTGTTTCAAATAATAAAATAATAAATATTAAACATTATTCTTTTTGAAATTAAAGTTAATTTAAAAGATAATTGTCAGTTTTTGAAATTATGTTACCTTGTCAGGTCCTCATTGAGGAATGTTTTATAAGTGGTTTGTTATAATAAAAGATATAATACATTATTTTTTTATTTTGTTTTGTGGAAAATAAATGAAAAACTTTTTTTCACTTATATTATAACTAGTAGACAATGCTTCATTATAAAATTAATGTAATATATTATTTGTGGTATAATACTGAACTTTCGGTCACACCTTTCATACTCATGTCAGTGGGTATGTAACTTTTATGCTTTTCTTCCTATTCATAGGTTATGTCCTGTAGGTTGTTTTGCTACAACCCAATGTTAGAAAGTGGGTGATATCTTTATTATAATGGTAACATGAGAGTCACATGTATATAGTGGGGTTTATCTATAGGGTTGTTTCAGCTAGGTTTGTTATTATGGTGTATCAGCCTCTCTGGTCTCCAACTTTTTTTATATTCTTTTATTATTTTGGTAGTAAATTCTTTACACAACAATAATGGATTATTTTATGTTAGAAATTTTTTGGGTAATTTTTTGGGTATCATTTTTTTATTCCATATTTGTATGTTCTTATTTTTGAACTACTTATTTATTATGAAATGGTTTTCCTATGCATGGAAACCTTATTTCGAGTTCCCAGTTGGAAGCACTTTTGATCCTAGTTTTAATGAGGCTAAAATCCTATCCAGGTGTTTTCTTCTGATACTATAGTAGTTTTTAAAAGGATAGTTAAGTCAAAAATACACTTCAGGACTTTTGGTGGATTGAATTGGGTGTGTTTTCTGGTCAATCTAGGTTGATTCATTACAAAATTGTATTAGAGTCTTCTAGATATTTTTGGTTTAATGGTATATGCTAGATAAGACCATCAACGCTTGAGTATTGGGTGTGGAGGAGTGCCTGACCATCTCTTTCTATGCTAGAAATCATGTTTCCATCGGTAGTTGGGTTGTTTATTTTCAATTTTGGATTTATAGTTGTTTATTCTGGAGATATTTTAATGTGATTGGGAGCTACTTTGAGTTGTAGGAAGACCATGTGATATTTCATATGAAATTATGAGTTTTAGAGAGAAACTAGAGGAAACCGATGGGGAGCACATGTAAGTAACACATTCTATCAATCTATGTATATGTTGTACATAGAAATATAGAAAAAATACAAAATATTTCACATTGATGGTGTATGATCTAACAAACCATATAGCCAAATTGTGCGTTGTTGAGAAGGTTGGAATTTTATTTTCCTCCTTTGATTTTTTAACCCCTCTTTAGTTTTATGAGGATTTTTTTGAATACTCAAGTGGATATTTTGGGGTTTTAAATCATTCTTGACAGAATTTTATTGAATTTTAATCTTTTATAAAATTTAATAATGTTTTGAAAATAATATTTTGAGTGATTGTGTTTCATTTTTGAAATGATTCTGATCTATAGAATATTTAATTTAAGTGGAAGAAATGAAATTTGGGATTAAATTATTTTCATTAAATGAATTAAATTTTCTTTAATTTTTTTAGAATTTTTGAACTGGTTTTGGAATTGTGTAAATTTTTAAATACTAGGTTTCTTTATGAAACATATATTGATTTTTTTCATGAGTCGTCTAAAGGAGAAATTTGTTTTCCATAAGTTTTTTTATTTTATATAAATGATTTTTTTTAAGTTATTGAAATAGAACCTCTATGGGGGGGGGGTTATAATACCTTTTGGTGTTTTGAATTGGAAATACAACCTTTTTATGAACTTTTAAAATGAGTTTATAAATGGTTTTTGTGATATGTCATTTTAAGATTTGTGAATTTTAATATCTTTATTTGGAATTTGTATGGTTTGATTAAATTCCTTGTATTTAGTGTTGTTTTAGAATTTTTACCCAATAAAAGAATCTATTAGAAAAGAATTAAATCTCTTAGGTATTCATTCTAGTGTTCTAAATGTTGTATTCCTAATCTCAGACACTTTCAAAACACATGTGGAAGTGGCTAGGCCTTGTTCTCATAAATAAATTGATCATGAATGGGAGTTTCTGATTTGTAATCCTCTAGAATTTTATGGTGATAAAGGACCCCATGAGATGGAAGAGTGTTTAGCCAAGATCAAAGAGATCTTTGAGTCTTTATTAACTCCATAATTCTCCAGGTTTAGGTATATTACACCTTTGTTTAATGGTTTGGGATTGGATTGGTGGAATCAGACTA
The DNA here is from genome assembly GCA_963277665.1 of Viscum album. Taxonomy (NCBI): domain Eukaryota; kingdom Viridiplantae; phylum Streptophyta; class Magnoliopsida; order Santalales; family Viscaceae; genus Viscum; species Viscum album. The sequence goes on from OY728156.1 coordinate 346,680,438, forward strand.
TCCATGAACAACTATTTGAGTAATTATATTTTGAATATCTCATGGATTCATTCTTCCATTAGTTTCATCCTAAAGAGGTAATAATTTCAAATATGACAAAATTCTTGATTTTCCATTAGGGAGATCTGTCTATGAAGGATTGTGTTGAATATTTAACAAGACGCGACCCTTTTCTATCCAGAGTTGGATATTGATAATTGAACAAAGACTTGGTTCTTTTCTAGAGGACTAATTGAGATCTAAACTCAATGGTATTTAAGTATTTATTGAAAACCTTTGTGGTGGTGATGTATATGATAGTCATTGCTAAGGCTTTTTCAGTTGGATAACCTTTGACAAGTATTTATTTGACCCCTTTAGATGTTAGTAAAAGTTATCTAACTAATAGAAAGAAAAATAGGGTTGTGTGATTATATTTTTGTATGTTTAGGCATGTTAGATCCTATTTTTCGACATATCTAAAGACCTATGATCATTTTTTCCATCTTGGTCACATTCAAAGTTTTTCTAAGGTAAATTAACATAAAAATAAGTAGTATCAAACCCATATTTGATCCACGAATTGGATTATAGAAATGATTCCATGAGAGATTATGAAGTTGTTTTGTGAATTTGGGAGTGATCACTTTTATAGACTTAGTTTTTTTCACTTCTTTTTGTCTATTTTTTAATCCCCATAACTTTTATTGTAAAGGATTATAGAGCCTTTTGGCTTGTTCTATTATAATTTGAGATGTTCATGCATTATATTTTTATTGAGATTTTTATCATTATTCATGGTGTAGACCATGGTTTACGGTGTGATGGATGAATTACATAAAAATTAATTGAATGTGTCCTAAGGTAATAGGGATAAAATTTTGGTTTTTAGGTATACCATGAGACCTACCAAGTTGAGGTTTTATTTCAAGATCACTGAGAGTGGGTGTTTCACAAGTTTGATACTTAGTTACACTTTATGTAGTTTCATTACCTCATGTCAGAACCATGTCATTCCATTCTAAATAATGATCATTTGGGGGGGGGGGGGGTTTCTCTTGTTTCATGGAGTGAATTATATTAGTGATTTTTGGTTTCTTCTTAAGGTTGATCTCCTTTTGGTATTTAGACCTAATAGATTTTGGTTGGCATAAATGTTCGTGTTTCATGGTGAATGATCATTTATGTGTGTTTATATATGCTTTGATCATTTTATATTAATTATAAATAGTGGGGGGACCATCAGTTGGTGTCTGTGTGTTTCCATTATTCACGAGATTTTTCTTCCAATATATTTTTTGGGATGTTTCACTACTTGTAGCCCTTATGACCTCATATGTTTCAAAGGTGTTGGTATTGTTTTCTCCTTTGGTCAGGTTCAGAACAAGGAATGAACTAATGGGTTTTGATATGTGAATTTATTAGTGTTAAAAAATTCAAGTATAACATAACATTCATATAAATGTCTCATTCTATGAGGAATCAATTTTTAGGATTTTTAGTTCCTTAATGGATAGTAAATCTTAATTTTTTTGAGTGATTTACCTAGGAGTGGGATAATCGTATACCACATTATTGGTTTCATGTTTGGGAAGATTTATGCTTGGTTGGGTCCTTTATTTTAGTGATTTTATGTTTTCATTCCCTTCCACCTATGTTTGTTATGAATTTCCAGGGATATAAAATACCATGGTGGAAAACATTATGACACCCTTAATTTTTTTTATTTCTTGTGTTTTTGTTTTTGATTTATCCTTTCAGTTCTGGGTGTTATGAGGTGTAATTTTAAATTGTATGGAACTTTTTCAGGGGTTCATGACGTAGACTCACGGATTGGTAAACTGTGTAGTGGAAACCATGCACTGCCTAGAGTTTTGGGCAGTGGCGATTTCTCAATCACCAAATGTTTTAGAAAACTATGTGACATACCTAGTTTTAGAATGTAGTGATTGTATAGTTTGGTAAGCCATACAACCTGATCAGGTTTGGTAAAAAAATTCTTTTGTGTTGTTTTTATTTTCTACATCTCACATAATCTTCTCCAATATATTTATCTCATATGTAGTTCCTCCCAAGGGGTTGACTTCCACTTCCAATCCCTTCCAAGGTAAATTATTTCCAATTTTTTAGTGGGATTTCATCTAGATCAATAGATATGGTATCTTCCTACATTACCTTATTTCCCACATAATTGTTTTATAATTTTTAATAAACATAGTGGCCATGTGGGATGATATTCATTTTTAGGGGTTGTTCTTAAATTGGGGTTTTAAATTTCTGTATTTTGTGGGCCACATTAGGATAACTAATCTGGTGGTTTTTATTGAAGGAAACATGGATTTATATATTATGGTTGGTGTTTCAATTCTATTTCCTTTTATTAAATTATTCCATGAATTCTTGCTATTTAAAATTATTTCTTGAAATAAATTAATGGTGTATATGATACCTAGTTTTTTGTTATAAAATATTCTTTATGAATTGTTTGATTTTAGATTTTTAATGAAAGGTGAATTTTTTATTTCAATATAATTTTATTCAAATGGTTTTTTATGTATTCATAGTTTTTAATAAAATATCTTTTGTGGGTTTCAAAAAGAAAAATTATTTTTTCATGGTGATATGGGATAATTTTTATTTAGAAAGTATATTTTTATTTTGTTTAAAGGGGTATTCTTATTGTAAGATATATTATTTTGTTTTTAAAATAATCTTCCCTATTTTATAAATGGTTTTCCATTATTTTAAAATGGTTTTTACATTATTAAAAAAAATTAACTTATTTTTAAAAGATATTTATTGATTGATGGGATTATTTAGTGATTTTCTTGAATTGATTTTGGAATTATGTTATTTTGATAGTCATGACTTCTCTTGGAATGTAACTTGTTTTTAAAAGTTGTTTGTAAGGGGTTTTGAAATATGTAACTCTTGATTTTAAAAACTAAATACCATTTGGAAAATTGAGATAAGGTGATTTATGGATTGATGTGTATGCCCTAGTTGATCCATTTTGTTACCCATTGTTTATACATGTATTCATGTTTTAATAAGTATAATAATTTGTATTTATTTTTATGTGGTTTGTGTTGGGGGGTCATTATTAAAGTGGGTGTCTTTATGGTGGAATATATTTTATTGATTTCATTTATTACAATTGGGATATGTTATTATCACGTGATCTACATTGAATTGGTGGTGATACACCTCCATTATCTATTACATGAGAACCATTGGAATATAAGTAGGAAGAAAAGGGGAATAGATATTCTAGTTGAGATTTATTCATTTTCTAGTAACCTCTAGTTTAATGTTTTAACTTGGTAAGTTGTTATCACTGATAAGACTAGTCAGAGTAATTTATGTGATAGGTTAAGTGATTGTTAGCCTTATAGTAGTTGATTCCACTTTTATACATATAGTACATATCCCATTAGTCCCTAAAAGTTACCTCATGAAATGTATAATTAGTTATTACCATCTCTTTATGTATTGGTATGTGGATTTTCTATATATTTTGTTGAGATTAATTTATTATGTCAATTATTTATGTTTTTACATGATGGTTTTATGGATTTTTGTGTGTTATAATTTACATTTTTTATGAATCTTTATGTATTTCCATTTTATTATTTTTTCCATTATTATACTCATATTGAGTGTGTGTATTAAAAAAATGTAAAATATGTGTTTTATTTAAAGGAAATCCATTTGAAATTTTTTATTTTTAAAATTTTTTAAACCAATAGAAGGTTTTTTATAGAAGGTATTTTTTAAATAAAAATATAAGGTTTATTTGTTTTTTAAATTAAAGTTATTTTAAAATCTAATTGTTGTTTTTTGAAATTATTTTTCATTTTTTAGGTCCTCTTTGATGAATATTTTATAAGCAGTGTATTTTAAGAAGAGAAATAAGTCATTGTTTTTTCAACAAATTTTTTTCAAAGGAAATGAAAACCAATTTTTATATTACTTACAAAGTATTGTAATTAGATTATTTATAAAAGTAATGTAATGGACTCATGGTGGTATAATATTAGCCTTTAGATCTCACTCTACATACTTACAATGGGGGGTATGTAGATTTTTTGTTTTTCTTTAAGTTCTCAAGATATAGATTACATGTTAGTTTTATACAACTATATGTTGGGAAGTGGGTAATATTTTGGTTATGGTTGTAACTTGAGAGTCACATGGAGATGGAGGGGTTTTCATCATAAGTTTCTTTGACTAGTTTGGGTCTTGTGATGTATCAAAATCTCCATCCTATTGCATTTGATTAATGTTTTTTCCTTCTTTTGGTTGTAAAACATTGTGAGAGAAAATTTTCTTTTATATGATAATTTTTTTTGAAGATTTATTTTTCTTTAATTTATTTTTATTATTCCATGCTTTGATTATCTTGTTTTCGAACTACTTATTTATTATGTCATAGTTTTCCAATTCATAGAATCCTCATGTCGGGTTCCTGATTGGAAACATTATTGGTCTTGGTTTTAATAAGGGTGAAATATTTTCAATGTGTTCCCTTGTGATACCCTAGAACTTTTCTCCAGCCCAGAGTGATTTGGAACATGACTTGGGCCTTTTAGAAGATTGACCTGGGTGATGTGTCTGGTTGACCTGGGCTAGTTCATCACAAATACTTATGCTATTTCATAATTTTTAATCTAAATAACATATTTCTTCTAATAGAAAACATGATTTTCTTACATATTATCTATGTGTGACATTAAATCATAAATATTTATGTCATATATGTGTGGATTTATTAAAGAAAATTTTGTTTAGGGAGTTAATTACTGTTCAATAAAATTCTAACTATAACTATATATAACATATCAATCATATGGAAATAATATTTTACTTTTAGAAAATCAAATATATATAACATTTTGAATAAATATTATTTATATATTATAAAGTATATTTCTATGAAGATTTATGGATGTATTAGTTAAATATTCATGTTTATGTTTATTTTTATATACATAAAAATTAAGCTGTAGAACACATCATTTTTTAAAGGATAACATTGACTCTTTGAATATAATATGATTATGTTATTAAAATAATAATATATAAACTTAATTTTTGGAGTTTTATTTAGGCATTTTAATGATTTAATACATTTATTAGTTCTTAATTTAATTTTGAATACTCTTGGAATTTAGTATGTAATGTGTTTAAAAATATTGTGTATACATGCTGAATCATTATTGTGATAAAATGATCAATGGTTGTATTTTTATATGGAACATGTATTAATATATTTTTTAGAAAAAATAATTTAGATGTTAATGGATGCACCTGATGGGTCTCTTGAAAGAGGATGTGAGATTAATATTTTAAAACATTTGTATTTGTTTAAACAATGAATTTTTATTAATCTAATTATATATTATGAGTTGGGTTTGATGATAATAAATGAAATATATATATGAAGTGTTTCTACTATATTGAATACATGTAGAATGTTTTTTAAAATATTTATGGTTATAAGAATAGTGGTACGTTCCAGGAACTATTATATAATAAAAATAAAACATCTAATTTTTCTTTAGATCTTATTGAGAACATTTGTTTTTAAAATTATTTAAAAAAAGATATATCATTGATAATTAGAATGGTCATGAAGAAGGGATGTTTATAATTTTCATATTTAATTTGATAGAATTTTTTTGAATACAAACCGATTTTTAAAATGGGTTTGCATAGAATATTTTTCAACAAACTAGTTTCATCATTGAATATTCCAAGGTATGCTAAGCAAGATATTAGTGATATTTACGATATAAATAATTAGAAAGTATTTCAAAAAATATTATGTGATATTTTTATTCAAAATTTATTTGAATTTTTGGTTTTAATATTATGATTTCTACCAGGATATTTTTGATGAAATTAAATCTATTATTTGAAGGGATTTCCAAGGATATATCATTTGAAATATAAAACTTACACTTGTATTTTATCTGGACAATATTTACCTAAATTTAATGAGAAAAATCTTGAGATAAATGATTTAACTATTTTACAAAATATTAAGTATAATTATATCAAGATCATTAAATAATTTAATTAAATATTTAGACAGAGTTGTTCATGTTTCCATATATTTTTAATATATGATGATATTAAATTGGGTAATTGGTTTCAAAAGTAATATACTAGTTCTGATATTTTTCGAATTAAATTAATTTTCTTGATTTATATCATTGAATAATAAATTTGAAATAAATGTTAACATCATAATTTGGGCCAAATTATATATGTGTCAATGATTCTGTAGAATATTTTACAAGTAATTAATTCATTGTTTTATTTGAATTATTAATGGATATAAATATAAATGGGGAGAAAGTATTGAATAATTTTTATAGGTATCATTACCATATTTAAAAGAAAAGAGATATTAAACTTACTATAAAGTTATAGGAGGTGACTAAATCATTAAAACCATTATTTTATTTGAATATATATACATAGATTCAAGGAGATCAACTGTTATTTAGATATTAATTGGTATATCTCCATTCAAACTCAAGGAAATCTATCAGTTATCAATGAAATATCATAAGGATATATCAATGTAATTTTTTTACCAATATTGTAGACTTTCCCATTGAATTCAACATTATATATTCCTATAAAAAATGTGGGATTCTTGTATTTATTTGATAACATCTAAACATTCATTTAAGATGATTCCATTCCAGTTGTTGTAATAAAAATATAATATTATAGGTTTCCTATGTCATAAATGATTATATATTTTAAAATTATTTAGATAATGTACTATGAGCAGACCATATAAAAATATTACATCCTTACTATTATTGTTTTGATATTTTTTTACTTTTTTTAAGAGAGATATTTATAATTAAATAAGTGGATCAAAACTCTAAAAGTATAGAAAAAAATTATTTTAAGAGAAATCATTAAAAAAATGTGGACACTAATTCACCACCATTAACCATGTTTTTTTCCACTAATATTTTTCCACAAAAATTAGTATAAAAAACAATTTGACTTTGTTTGACATGATCCAACCCACCTAGTTCTTGATTAGGGGAACAATGAGCCAATTGTGCCACACCATTACTATTTTTAATAGGATAGGGTCCAATCAAAAATAATAAGAAGGAATAACACAAATATGGTAAGCCCAAGACTATTCAACCTATAAAATATATACGTCACAATATAATAAAAATATATGCCCAACCATACAGGATAATATTACTAACTAAGAAGAAAATATGCAAGCATAAATCCACTAAAAACCCAAAGGAGTATAATACAAATTCTAGAAAATTAAGGGGAAAAATAATATAAGGACCAACAATGTAATATACCACACTGATGTTTCATGAAAATATAAGTAAGGGTATCACTATATCATGCTATCTCTATATGGGAAGTTCTTGCTAAAAACCCCCACAGACTCCTTTAAGCTCTAGCACTGCTATCTTTGCTAGCTCTGCCAACTCCTCAACCACTGATATTTACATCGATGTGTATGCCATTTATAAATACACAACAAGTGTGGGAACAAATACCTTGTAGTGGTGAGTATAATTATAACCAGTAGGATACCCCCAATAACACGTAAATGGAATGGGATCAGGTAGAAACATAATTGAGGGTCAAATAATACAGTGGACCAATATATAAAAAATGAACAGGAGAACTCTAAATAGAAATATATTTGGATTCACCACCTAATAACATACAAAAGTATATTATGGCGGGATATCTCTAATATTTTACCAATCCATTAAATGAGGGGGCCATAGAAAAAACACACACTAATAGGATTACAAGGAATATATCAAATATCAACTCATTAAATAGGGTGAGAACTCCATAAAAACCCCACACCAGAGGAGAAGACACACCAATTATCATCATCCTCATGGAAAAAAATATTTCAGTACATTTTCCTTGGAGTTAATCATATCATAATAGACCACCCAGGTTAATCCATAATGTAAACATCCATGTGATAAAAGGGAATTAAATTAAGAAGGTCTTATCACAGAGTTCTCCTTGACAATGAGCCACAAAAAAATGAACTGAATTCAATACCTTACCATCACACAAGGTGAACACCCAATCATATTTATGAATCTCTACACCAAAAATTATGTCACATTTTACACAAGACCACATGAATACCTAGCTTCCAAGACCTTGAACAAGGCTTTGGATCGAAGTGGGGAACCAATATCTCATCTTAAGATATGATGATCTAAGACTATTAAATCCACTAATGGGCAACCTATACCCCATTCCATATTGTATAGGTCCCTACCACTCAACTTGAACTACCATATTTTCATTTTAAAAAATATCACCTAGATACATGAACCACACTAAGGGATAAGAAGAACCTAGGTGAGTATCGAAAACCATTATCTAAAGTAAACCAATTTCATTATCATGGGAACCTGGGGAGTCCATCAAGAGGATCCATCGATATAGTACCAAAGTCCCCAATCCTTGGATAGAAAATAGGATAGAGAAGACATCTATTATCATTATTTCAAACATTATACAAGACAAATATGAGGAGGGAAGAATAATCAACTTCTTATACTTCTATCCAAACCACATTCACCAAATATAACTCATGGGTGTATTGAAAGAATGAAATTTACTAATATTATATATGTTCACACAAGTCCTTTATGGATACCTAGAAATATTTAGGTAACTATCAAGAACTAGACCAAAATCTAAAATCAATCAAAAATAGTTAAATTCAAATGTTTCCAATGACACCATGAAAATAACCTCAGATGATCTAATTATAGACACTATGATGATGCACATGGAAATATAGATATGATATTTATTTGTTGAAAATATGAAATGGATAATAATCATGCACTTTATCATACCAAACATATGATATGTTTCATCGAGGGTCTTGGGGATTATATAATGACTCAGATTTTGGTACTCAATATTGAACTTAAATCGATTGTGTAGATGTCTGATTCGTGATTCCATAGATGAATGATTATCTAACATCTAATAAAGAATCTTTGACCAATAAAAGGTATCCATTAGTAATAATATTAATATTAGTAATTATAATATTAATATAATAATATGTTATTATATATTAGCAGGTGGGTGGGGTGGGGTGAAAAAATTAACACTGGGTAGATTCTCTAAAATATAAATCCACATATATAATTGATTTAATTTTTTTTTGTTACATATATTTTATAATAAATTTTTATCATTTTCTGAATTATGGGGGGATCCCCTCGTCTCCCCCACATTCTTATCCAGAAAGGTGCCGAACACATGCTACCAAATCCCAGCATCAAACATATGTCCATCCTCTTCTATAGAAATTGTCTGCTACTATGAATTGTCTTCTCTTTATTATCACTACTAAGATTTAACCCTAGATTTATCTCCTTTTTTAGCCTAAATCACTACCATAATAATTTGTTCCCCATTACACCTCTTCCCCATCATCTGAAACAATCCATGAGGGGTCTCTCTAATGATGATCGACTCTCCAACAAGACATCCCTATTAACATAGTCAATTGACACCAATAAACCTTTATGTTTAAGGAATTTTTGATGTGGCTGGTGTCAGTATCTCAACTCAAATTCTCTTGGGATGGATTTTTTTTCTTTACTTCACTGTCGCTATGGTTTTCACACTATCCAAAAATCAATTTACGTTATTCGCACAATCATTGATGGCAAACCCTAGGGATGGAGGCCCTCTACCAAGGTAGTCAAAGTTGTGGATTTACTATTATTGTATTGGTATCAAACTCGTTGGATTCATGTTAAACTCATGGTTAAACTCATTGACTCAGTGAAAACTCACTATGGTCACTGAGTAGGTTTGTAGGGTTGAAAAATGAGTTTGATAACATTTCCTATACCATGATATATAATGGAATATGAGATATGAAGGGAGGGTGGTTAGTCCTCATGTCCCAAAACTAGTTTTGGACTCTTATTGTCTCATTCAGCACCACATACATAGTACATATGAACAATCAAATGAGTCAATAAATGGTTTAATTCTTACCAAGAAATCTATCAAATGTTAAAATTATAATTTATGAAAAAAATGATAAATAATGGTGAAATGAAATAACAAATCCTACTTCATGGTGAATCATCAAACCACTATTAGAAAAGGGATATTTCACCACACATCTATCCCCATGGATTTTCTAAACTGTTGGGATATCTCTTTTTGAATTATCTATTCCCATGGTTTTAATAAAACCTTGGGAAACCAATAACCAATTCCCCGAATACCATCGCACTCCACCTCCCTCATCCATCACACTCCCTCCACTCTTCCATTACGCTCCTCCTTACCCTCACTTCCATCGTCCTCTTCCATCACGCTCTTTCTCACTTACTCGACTCTCGGTCCTCTCCTCCCCTCCCCGAACACCACCTCCTGGACAACCGACCTTCGCTGCTCGGCCCTCTCCTCCCCTCGCTGACCTCCGCCTCCCATATATCCAACCACTACATCCTAGCCATCTCCACCCCTCCCAAGCCTCAACCTTTGCTCCAGACCTCCCTCCTAGCCTTCACCTTAACCTCAACGCCCCATCCTTCGCCTCCCATCCCCCTAGCTCCAGCGACGTCCCCCCTCTTGGCTCCCTCTCCTCCCAACCTTGGCATCTGCCTCAACTTCCCCCAGAACTGGAAATATCCCATCCCGGCCTCCGCCTCCCGGCCCCCAAATCCCATATCTTGGTTTGAAATTTCTTCTCCTTGTTTTACTAGGGGCGAGATCTCTTCTGTTGAGTTGGTTTCTTGAGATATCGTCTCTTAGACTTATCCTGATTTCAATATGAAGCTTATGAAAGACTTCAACAAATGTGTTTGATAAACAAGTGAACTTAGAGTGAATTTTGGAGTAAAAAGGATATTCTAGGGAGCTTTAGGACCCATTTTTTTCTATTATATGAGTGGATGAATAGGAATTTTGGGGTGTTTGGTCTCATATCTTTCATTCTTTTTAGCCTCTATGTTATTTTCTGATGTGTTGGAATCTGGTGATTCATGCATTGAAATATATTACTTTTTAATATTCTTTATTTCCATCCCTATAATTCATCTCTATTCCAAGAATTTCAGTGTTCTTAAGCATTTTGGTGATGCATTCAGGGTGTTCTTATAGGCTGATTAGTCAGAAATGACAAGGAAGCAACCCATTCGGGCTAGATTATGTATTTAATCAAGACTATATCAAACTCTCTTAGATTTAATTTAATTTAGTTTTGATTATGGTACTAGTCTTATACCTAAGACTGTTTATGATGGTAATACTATGTATTTTCATCACTTTTTCCTTTTGGGGAATCACATGGATTGATGTCTCAAAATTCATATAATGGTTAGATATATACATTCTTCCTATTTATCGATGAATGTTGATGGTCCTATACAATATATTACTAATTCGATGCTTGAATGTGAATTATCTGTTGTTGTTCTAGTGATAATGATAGAGGCTCTTCCATAGCTCTACGGGCTGGGTGGTGGATTTTTCAGGATATAAAGAGCTGGAAAAGAGCCCCCCAGAATCTATTTACTAGTGTGGTAGTGAATTCACCAACTAATTATGGTGTATTGAGTCTAGGATTCTCATTTTGGATGAGAGATCTATTAATCCCCCTTCATATATATTTTAGGAGTTAATATAGAATGGAAATTTGATATTTGTTGTGAATACCATGATGACATGAAGTAATGGGGGATCCTTTAGAAAAATCCTAGGTTAAAATTTTCCTCACTAAGGGGGAAGGATCTTTTCGTAGTATTTCTCCCTCACAGGGTAAGGTGAGGGGAGAGAGAATCTCACTAGCCTCCAATGTAAGTATTTTTACCTAGTATTAATGATATCACTCTTTTTAGTGGGAGGAGGTCTACATGTAAATCAAAAAATAGGGTAGGAATTTGTTCACGAGTTTCTAGAATTACTGTTACAGAGTGACCCATATCTTTATATGAATCCATTCTAACAAACTCTATGATAGGGGGGTAGTTATTCAAGTAGTTGAAATAAGTAGAAAGGTGTATTGACCTATGTTTTCATCGGATGACACTTAGAGAAATTCTATGTTTAAAAAAAGTATTAAGACATTATTAGGGGTAAAAAGATTATTTTACTATAGTATGAAACATCAAAAATTTATTTTTCAAGTTTATTTGGTTCCATATTGTGATGTTTACCCTAAGTATTTCTTTTCATATAAAATAGAGTGTCAAGGATCTTTAGAAATAATATAAAAATATACTATATTATATTTATTTCATGCATTTTATGTTTTTTAAAGTTTATTATATATCTTAAATAGAGTTTCATATTGGGAAACTAAGAAAAATATTGATTCAAAAATGTGAATTTTACCATATTCGTGGATTAAGATTCATTATTGTTGGGACTCTTGGGTGTTTTCGATCATGAGATGATTAATTAAGCAATTTAATTATTTAATTAAATGATTATTATACTGAGAAACCCATGAATTTATTTATTTAATCCATATTATAAAATATCCCTAGGGTTAGTTGTTCTATGACCACATGAACCTTATAGAGAGTGGAAGAAGAAGATGGAGCGAGGGCTTGGTGGTGATGAAAAATCAGGAAAGAAATATCAGTTTTTAGTGATGTCGATAAAAAGTACCTTGGTTGTGAAGTTGAATAAAATCTACATCATTTTACCATCATGGTAGAGAATTTTTATATATGGATTTATCCCCATTTTTTTCTTGATTTGAACATGGAATAATTTTCTTTAAATTGAATCAATATTTAGGTAGCAGATGGCCTTTTTAACTTATGATATTTGGTTGAAATTATGATATAGGGATAATTGATACTGGGACTAGAATTTAATTCTTTTTTTATTTATTGTATGTGAATGAAGATGATTCGTGATCATATAGAATCATCATTTCTATTCATGTGGTTTCTTCTATTTCTCCCATCGTTCTTTACATGTTCATCACTAACTTTAGATTTTAGCTGATGATTCAACTAATATCACAAATTGATTTTATTGCACAATTAAAATAGGTTTTATATATTTACATTGTGTGTTCTCCATGTAATATTATAACATGAGGATGAGTTATATGATAAGATAAAATGGGATTGGGGAGTCTATATTTGGGGTTTGTTCATGAATAACAATATGCACATCTACAAGATTGTGATAGGAATAATCAGTCTAGGTACCAAAGGATAGAAACCAATTTACATAGGTGGTATTATGATATTTAGCATGGCCAAAGGAAATTCAAGTGATATATAAAGAAACATGAGAGGAAGAAGAAATTAATTGAGGTCTAGAGTAATGTTTTGATCTTATAACCCAACTACATGGCGTATAGTTCGAAAGAAAACACATCATGTACTTTTTTAGGTACAATAGATAGGGATTATAGGAAATGTTAAATACCACAAATTATGTGGTTAAATAGTACAATATGTTACCCTTATCTAGATATTTTTTTTGTGTATAGGGAACACAAACCTAGGAAGCCCGAGTAGCCTCACAAACCATGAGGTTTAACACCACATTCAATTTTTCCTTGATAGAACATGACCAGTGAAGATGGAGAACCTGCCAACTATCCCTATGGATCCTACACACCATGGTCACCTCTCTAAACAATTTATAGTCATATTTATACTCCCCCTTTTTGGGTTTTGTACATGGGATATCAATTTCTTAAGGGATATATGATGTTTAACTTGGGGACACATTGTATACATATACCAAAACTATATGGTGACCTAGAATCTTCATTAAATATTATATTTTTAAATATAACTAGTACCTTAAAAGTGACCTTACACGCTGGACATGATGGTGGAGCTACTTCTGAAGATATATTTGTGGCAAGTGATGAATCTATCATGATCAATCGTATCAACATTATAGTAAACAATCTTATATATTAATAATTCTTGGTAAATAAAATCCCTCCTTGATGATAAAGTTACATCAAGGAAATATTTCATCTCACCATTCCTAGGAAGGGTTAGAAATTTACCCCATGTGGTTGGGGAATAAGATCCTCTACCAATAGATCAGATAGGGTTGGTATTCCCCCCACCATTATAGGGTGTGATATCCTCAATATATGTATTTTGTATTACCCTTGTCTAAAGTGCTTGGGTGGGGTGTGGGATCCCCCAAAAGAGTCAGTATTCCCACTTAACTACTAGGGGAATGAGATACAATGCTATGGGTACAGAGATGTTTCATGTTTTTATTATTTAGATATATGATTGATAGTTTATTATTGATGTTACAAAGTATTGGTTTCTCACTCTCTTGATGAGAATAATTTAAAAATGAGGGGCCTCCTCTTCATGGGTTTTGGTAGTGAAATGGATATTTAGATTCTGTGAAGTATAAAACTCTATGAGACTCATGATTCCTTGATACCCTAAGGGTTTCCTTTGATATGCGGTATAAAACTTGCTAATGAAATCAATCTTCATGGAACCTTTAGTGTTCTAAGAACCTCAAGTATCTCATGTGTAGTTCCATTCAAGAATTATAGTTGCTATCACCAATACTACACTATGTCCCTACTACTTTTAGTGTTTAGTAATATATGTATTATTCTTTATTTAAATACTTTAAACTACAAATTGGTAAAGAAATATATGATCTTACTTAGTGTTATGGGTTTCCTCTTCATCCACATCTTTGAAACCTTTCATTCTAGGAGTTGAGATGAATTATTATTTTACGTTTATTTTATCATTTTTGGGGAATCCTACTGAGTATGTGTATAGTCACCCATATATGATCCTTATCCCACATGTGTTGTGTCCATGATTATGGACCACATGTTTATTAATGGTTTGGGTGGTATAGAGTTGGTGTGGATTGCTTGAGGATGATTCCTGGTGATGCATATCAAGGTTTTGTAGAGCAAGATTTCTTTTGTGTTTGTGGTAGTGAAAACTACTGTTGGAGTGTGATCCAAGATTTCATTTAAAATGGTGGATATTTTTAGATACCTACATTTCAGAGGCTTTTTAGATGTAATGTTTCCATTGTATTTACCTTGTAGCTTTCTCTTTCACTTTTTGTCTCGTGTATGTTATATTTATTTTTCAGTTGATCATTTATGTATATCCTAATATTATTTTTTAGAATGTTTCTATTACAAGTTTTATAGGATATGGAGTCCCATATTATAATATATTCCTAATAAGTTATAATAACTATCCCCTAGCCTATTATAATCAGGCATGCGGTGAAACTCACGATATACTAATAGATTGGGAAGTGCCTTGATGGGTCATGTCATGTGAGGAGGCCTCAATCTTAGGAAAAAATCCTAAGGATTGTATGGTGACTATTTTGATAATGACAAGGAATAATGGAAAGTGGTATAAAAAAAGAATAAGAATAGTTAATGGGTAGAAGTCTCATTTCATGATCAATTTTGGGTGGTCAAGAAAGATATTAAAAGATTTACTTCCCACGAGGTTAACTTAGGTGATGAAAACACATCAATGGTGTGGTTTTATTATGATGAAGAAATGCAATTTGAATAAAAAACCATCAAACGATAAAAAATGTATAAATAGAGTAATAAGTTATGGAGGTTTAAGGATTATTATCCTTTCCAAAACCTATAGTAATAATATCAGTGAGAACATTTACTTGCCTAAAGGGGATGGATAAAGAATCCATTGAACCAAGACACCCAATTTTAAGTGACGTTACTAAGGAAGATTCAGTGACCTTAGAAGATTAAATCCAAATAGAGAATGAAGGTAGAATGTATAGGTTGGATAATATATAAGTTTCCCGAACTCCAATTATCGAAGACAATAACATACAGAGAACTTTAACCTGAAATCTTCTCTAAGGGAACACATTCTACTATAGTAATCACATTTAAGGGTTTTTAGTTGGACTACAGATGAAAAGATGTAACTGATCCAAAATATAATTTGGATTTTATTATATACTCTATGGAATAGATATATACATTGAACATTAATCTCTCACCAGAGGATATTGATTGAATATAAAATCAAATGATAGAATTTGATACATATGATGAATAAAATTAGTGGATCAAGAAACAATATCAAATTTTTTCATTGAGTATTTAATGAAAAAAATATTAACATGGAAGATTTTATCAAGACCTAGGAAAATATGGTCTATTTCTTTGTGGACCTCATTAAAGATGATCCAAAAATAGAGTAAGTTATATTACATATAGATTATATAGGGTGCAAGACTCCAATATTTTAATTGTTTAGATAGGTATAATGATGCCCTATATAATTTAAATTCATGTCTGGATTTATCTTTTTATGTGGGTTAAAACCAAACCCATAAATATGGTCTTTCCAAAAACAAAAAAAAATTAATTGATGCTGAATGAAGGAGAATTATAGAAAAAAATAAATATTATAAAATTAAGAAATTATTTTATTAATAATGTTTTTTATGAAATTATTATAAAAATGAGAATATGGGATTTCAAAGAACTTTATAAACTATTATTATTTTATTTAAGATGTTTATTATTTATTAAATTATTTTAGTTGATTTACTATGTTAATATTTGACTATAATAAATGGGTAAATATTAATTAAATTAAAATGATGAAAAATGATATATGATTTTGAATTATGACTTGTTAATTATTTGAGTTACTTGAAAAAAGTTATATGAAGGATAAATATAGCATTCTCTCTCAATAAAACTCATAGGTGAGCCTTTGAATTCTTCCTAATCCATTTTTCTAGTCTAAACTCAAGGAACTATCCTTGACATTTAGAAGAATGGTAGTATTATAACCCATAGCTTACGATGGAGGTATTACAACCAAATAGATCAAGTCTAGTCCAGTTAACTCATCATTAAAAAATAAATGAGGGTATGCCATAAGAATCCAATATAGTAATCGATGACATTTGATACAGAAGACATTACCTAAATCCGAAGAGAGATTCCCATCTTCATTTCACTTCAATTTACCTCATTTTCATTACATATGAGAACCCTAATCACAATGTGTTTATAATTTAGTTTTCGATATTAATATAATAATGTGTATTTGATTTTTCAATTAATTTTAAATTCATTTATTTTAGGAAAATGACATTTTTCTTTTTAAGAGTCTTGTTGTGACTTGTTCCACTGTGTATGCAGTAGGTGTTTCTAGGTAATTATTTTATTAAAAAAATTCCTGAAGTGATTTAGTATATTAAATTCATCGTTTAGTATATTTATACCAATATTTTATACCCATGACTGTTTTATATAAATTATTTAAATGATTTTCATTAATTCTTGGAGATGAAGTGGTTTTCTTTATATTTTTTCCCTCTTTGAATTAAAATTTTACCCATGGAAAATATTAAATTACATGAATATGGGGATTATTAAAAATATTTTTGATGATGGGTGAATGTTTTTATCTCTCCCTTTCTTTTTAACTAAAATAACCCATGTTTAAGGGTGTGTTTTAATGGTAAAAGTTGATTTTTTTATGTTACACCTAAGGGAGGACAAACATTTTTATCTCTCCCTTAGTTATACTATAATGACACATACCACTCTATCATAGACATAAAAACTTTCTTGTCCCATTATGGTTTACCTTGTTGATCATCCCTTTATAGGATAGAGGTAATAATTTTATCTCTAATATAGAAAGGGTTGAAATTGGTTATAAAAATAAAGGCACTTGCAATACAAATGTGAATTAACTATTACGTTTTTATGTTCTAATAGTTTTATTTTCTATAGTACATATCCATTTCTTAATTATGGTTTATATTTTTGATTTGAAGATAAAATTTATTTTTCTTTTTATAGAATGGACAGAAGCTGGATGTATCATACCGATAGGATTTCAACCACGTTTCAAAATAATTTGGAGAATTTTTTAGATTTTCTATATGATAATGCTTAAGATGAAGGTTGTATACATTTTCCATGTTATAAATGTGTTGGAAGACCATGGTTAATCTAGGAAGAATTTAGCAACCATATAATGAAATTTGGATTTCAAACAAACTATTATGTTTGGTATCACCATGGAGAGACGATTCAATGTTCTACTGGTCATGAAAAAAATGAAAGAAGTGGCATGGAGAATTTGATATTAGATTTTTCCTATTTTTCCATAATCCAAAGAGAGATAGTATTCCATTGAAAGAAGAAAATGATATCAATACACATGAGGAAAATACTGAAGATGATGATGAGAGTGTGAAAAATTTATTGGATGATGCCAGAACTCCAGTATATCAGGAATGTAATAAAATAACAAAGTTGGAATTCTTAATGCAGTTATATCATGGGAAAACCATGTATGAAATTTCTAATACCACTATTGATTATATTTAAACATTTTTGAAGGACTTACTTCCTAATGGTTCTGATATTCCCACAAATCATTACAAGGAATGGAAGTTAATTAAGTAGGTTGGATTTGATACTAATAAAGTTCATGCTTGTATGAAATATTTCAGTTTATGTTGGGAGAAAACAACTGACCATAATTATTGTAAATAATGTTTTACATCTCATTGGAAGACAAATTCATATGGAACACTATCTCATGTTGAACCGAAAGTCATGTGTCACTTTCTATTGATTCCCAAACATCAAAATCTATTAATGTCTGTTGAACTCTTAGCCAATATGCAATGGAATGATGCTGAGAGAATTAAAGTTAATGATGAGTTGGTTCATCTTGCAGATAGATTTGCATGGCATAGATTTGATGCACAACATCCTGATTTTTTAGCTGAGGTGAGTAATGTTAGGTTGGGTCTATCCTGTGATGGTTTTAATCCGTTTGTTCAGTTACTTACTTCTCATAGCACGTGGCCAGTTTTTATTCATGTTTACAATTTTACTCTGTGGATGTGTATGAAAGAACCATTCCCTTTATTGATTATATTGATATATGGACCTTCTGATCCCAATAATGATATAGATGTCTACTTTAATCCTTTAATAAGAGAGTTGAGTCAACTTTGGTATTTGGGTGTGCAAACATTCGATGCTTCTTCAAAGAATACGTTTCCGATGCGTGATTCCCTTCTATAGACCATAATTGATTTCCCTACTTATGAAATGATTTATAGGTGGATCAAGAAGGGAAAACTATCATGTACTATTTGTATGATGAATACACGATCGAGAAGGCTTAAATATCATCGTAGTTTCAGTTTCATGGGGCATCAAAGATTCTTTCTAATGGATCATCAATACAGGACGAATTGTCGAAGGTTTGATAATACCATTGAGTCTGAACAACCACCTAAACATATGTTAAGAAGCGATGTGCATAATGAATTAAAATATTTCTGTTTTTCATTAAGTAAAGATTATTTGAAATCTAAAAGGAGGAAGAATGTTGACACTGAAACTACACACAATTGGAAAAAGAAAAGTATTTTTTTAATTTACATATTGGTTTAACAATTTGTTACATCATTGATTAGACGTAATTCATATTTTGAAAACTATATGTTAAATTTTTCTTGCAGTTCTTCTGAATACAAAGGGAAAGACCAAAGATGAATTCCAATCTCGTCGAGACTTGTTGGATTGGGGTATTTGACCAAAACTGCATCCTGTGTGTATCGGTGAAAACAAATGAAAATTTCATTGTGCTTATTATGTGATGAAACCATTAGAGAAAGATCAATCTTTGGCAGTATTGGAGAATATCAAGGTTCCCGATGGCTATTCCAGCAAAATATCTAAACAAGTCAACAGAAGAGATGTGAAACTAATATCTATAAAAACTCAGGATTATCACATCTTTTATGATGAATTGATTCTAATAGCAATTTGTAATTTTCTATCTAATAATGTAAGGGTGATAGTGATTCTATTCTACCATTTTTTAGAGACCTTTGTGCTAAAAGGTTATCCAAGTCATTCTTGATAAAAATGTATTAGGAGGCGCCATTAATTTTATGTGAGATGGAAAATATTTTTCCTCCATCCCTTTTCACCTGCATGTTGCATTTAATGATTCATCTTCCAACTGAAACACTTCTTGGGGGACCTGTTTATTTTTGTTGGATGTATCCTACTAAAATAAATATGTGCATAATTAAATCATATGTTCGAAACAAGAATTATCTTGAAGGTTTGATTATGAGTGGTTATCAGGCTCAAGAATGTATGGATTTTTGTTCAATGTATTTGTCTAATATCACCACAAGACATAATCAGCCAATGAGAAATAATGATGACTAGTTTGGGGAAATTGAGCCCTCATTTCCATCTCTTCCCCAAAGAGGAGGAATTGTTGGGATATATACATTGGCTACATTGAGCCTTGAAGAGCGAGAGATGTCACATCACATAGTCTTGTTTGACTGTGGTTTGTTCAATGACTATATGAAGTAATTAATCTGGATATTTATATATTATCCCATGTTATAAAATTTTACATATACCTGACACTTTTATTATCATTTTATGTAGGGAACATAAAAAAATTATAAGTAGAGTTCATAGATCTTTGTCTTTGAGAAGGATAGAGGCTTTGCATAGCCTAGAGTTTCCTGCTTGGTTAAATTGAAGGTATTACCATTACTTTAATTAGATTAAAAAATATATATCCATTTAATTGTATTATTCATATATATTTCATTTGTTGAGGTTACCTATTGAGTATATTTCTCAATAATTGATAGCGTTGGCTTTTGGTCCTAATTATTTGGTTCGTGAATGTAAATATTTAATAATAAATGGGTATAAATTTGTTACAACAAATCGAGTGGTAAAAGTGATAAAACAATATGATGGAATTATGTTAACTGCTACAATGGATTGTTAGGTCAGTGTATTAGATAGTCAGCTATGATATGAAGATGTGTATTATTATGGGCTAGTTAATAAAATATTGTTATTGGATTACTACTCACAAGGTAGATTCACTATGAGGAAATGTAAATGGTTTGATTCAATGAGATGACACGATACATTTATTGATGAATGTGGATTCATAGTTATTGATATGAGTCAATTCTTGTATACTGATAAACCATACATTTTGACATCAATGGATAAAAAAGTGTTTTATGTGAAAGATCATCTGAGACCCGATTATTGTGTCATTAATGATGTAATTCCTAGACATATTTTTCATTTTGCTTGTGATGAAATTTCCACCATTGACGTCCCTATTTGTGTTGGCCAAAATATTGCATTTAATGAATCAAGTTTTCCCATTATGAGAGTTGATGTTGAACCTGAAGTAGTGGTCAGTAATATATAGAAGCAACCATATATGTTCAATGTTCATTAATTTTATATTGACATGAGTTTCTCAGGATAGTATTACTATAATTACATTAATTATGTTTCAGTTTGCAATGAAATTTTTGTTTTTTTGTATTTTCTGGTGTCGTTTCATTAAATCAGATTTATTTCAATGTACAAAACCTGGTTTAAAGTTTTTTTCTAAAAAATGTATAACTTTGTAATGTAATTTTAAAAATTTTGTTAGTTGTTTCCTTGAAATCATTTGTACAATTAGTAATTAAAAGAAGTCAAATTGGTTTATCTCATGAATTGCTGATAGATGTAAGTTGTATTCATGATTTAAAAAAACAATTTCTAAAAACATTAAATTTCATTCTTATGTAGATTATGCCAAATACTACAGAAGGTTGAAGGAAGTGAATATTTGATCCTGATTGACCGAGGCGTGAGCATGCATTGCCAACACTTCTCTCAGTGAGTATTATAATTGTAATTTTTTTCTACATTACATATAATTTCATGTTAATATTATTTATCAATTTTTTATGGACATTTAGTTCCATTGAATTTGACTCATAATCTAGTTATCATGGGTATGAGTGGGGATGCTTCTAGACCTAGACGAAGCACCTGTCATACCCATTTCCACACTGACCTACCATCGGACACCCCTTCCACCACACATTTCCGTCCTCCTCTCGAGTCTTTGGGGATGTTTTTGTTGATGCCTCCATCATCATCTCAATTACCCTCTTCTTCACATTCTATGTCATTGAAGCCTTTAGGGATGATCCCACTGATTCCTTGATCATCTCATTTTCCCTCATCTTCCCATATGATGACTACACTACCTCGACAGTTGTTTCCACCTTTACCATATCCATATCCGATGATGTATCCCCCATCCAACTACCCATATGCTTCCATGTATACATCTCCTACACTTTTTACCATCCAACCAGCATATGATGAGTCTGTTCCATTAGCTTCTACTCCAGTGCATGGAGGTCACCCATATCATGCACTAACACATACACTTCCAGCAGAGGTTGCTGAGTCAGGACATGTAAATACCCAGAAATTTCAATAATTTTTTTTCTTAATTTCTTTGGAATTTTACGAGTACATAGTTTTTGATGACACCTGATTCCGAGGCCCGGTGTTCCCGGAATAATTTTCTGAAGTTTAGCTCGGGTACGTTCAGTGAACAAATGAGAGGGTTTTTCTATCTTTTGAACCGGTGCTCAGAATTGAAATCCAAGGGCACCGATGAACTCGGAACGCCGGTAATTGCTTAATGGGACCTTTACCGTAGTTTCGTTTAAATAATGTTGTGAGATAAAAAATTTGGAGTTTAGTAAAGAAGTTAAATAAATTTGTTAAAACAAATTTATATCCAAGGATGTTAAATCCTCCCATGTGTGGATATATGAGAGGTGGGGCCTACATGAGCCCCAACCTCTCATCTTCACATAATTCTCTCCGACCCCCCTTTATCACCTCTTCAATTTAATGTGACAACTCCCCTTATTATGACAACCCTTCACCTCCCTAATTAATATTCCATCAAGGGTTTGAAAGCTAAAAGGGCATGATAGTATTATATATTTGGGAGTCTTCACCCAACTATGGGTTGGAAAATATTTTCGAGAACGTTGTGGGAAACCGCTGGAGAAATTTAGAGAGAACATTAAACCTACGAAGAGGAACGGTTCTTCAACGACGAGCCTTCCAAGATCTTCGACAAAGAACAATCCTTCAACGGAGGTCGGATTATGACGCCTCTCCAATACTCAAGCACGGATACGAAGTGTGATGCTGACGCAATGATCAATGTCAACTCCATTATCTTTCCGCGGATCAACGACGTGCAACGTCTCAATCAAGGTTGGGGTTGTTTTTGTATAATTCTAATTATGTGAATTATACCCTCAAAGTTGGGTGTTCTTATTTGTTGGACAATGGTTTGAGCCTCTAACGTGGAGGTCATTGGATAACGAACAAGCCCGGACCCTCTGCTGGTTGTTCATTGTGTGCGGATTGACGGGCGATGACAAACGGGGCCGCAATGGCGATTTGAAGCCTCCACAGTGAAGTTAGGATCACGAGGTGACCGTAGGCACTGAGGGTGGGTGAAACGGACCACTGGAACACCTCCAGTGGTCCACAGAAGGCGGCGGCGCGCCGCTGGATCAGACCGCTGCTGTTGAGCCGCGGTGGTGGAAGTCAAACCGGAATGGATTTTTCATTCCAGAATGGAGAGGGGCAGCATTAAGCTATGCCAGTTTCAATAAATGGGGGGGGGGGGCAGCGCCCCCCGCTCTACGTCATCCGCTCGACCAGGCTGGCCGAGCCGCAACCGGCCACCGGGCCGGGCCGCCAGCACCGGGCCGGGACGTACCGGCCGGGCCAAGCCGCACCAACCGGGACGGGCCGCACTAGCCAGGCCAGGCTGCACCCTACCAGTTAGGACCTGGACCCGGGTCAGGTCGACCCGATTCGGGCTGACCCAGGGGGTGTTGGGCCAGGTCAGACCGGGCCCAGACCCCCTATTTTCGGACCTTCTTTGGTTAAACTCCCATAACTTGAGTTGTGGAACTCTGATCGATGCACCATCAGTTGTGTATGATTTCTAAGATCGAGATGGTCATTTCGGTATATTGCACTCAAGGTTTCAGAGATGTTTGGGTATGACCGGGTTGGTTCGAACCCGAAACCAACAGGATCCTCTGAGCGAAAACACTTATAACTTGTGCTCTGGATGTCCGATTGACGTGAAGTCAACTTGTTTGGATTTCTATTGATGAGAAAATTATTTTGAAATACTTCACCTAAGGTTTGGACATAGTTGGAGTATGGCCGGGTTGGATTGTACTCGAAATCCAATCGGGCCCCTGGAACGGTAATGCTAATAACTCCAGATCAGGCGTTCTATTGACGCACCGTCTATTGCATTGAGACCTCTATGACGAGGAGGTCCTTTAAGATACTTCCAAATGATATTACGTGATACTTGAAAGTATCGACCAGTTTATTTTGGAGCGGATCCTCCCAGAGACAAGCATACGGAGTATGATGACCTTGTAGCTGGCTGAGACTTGATGACTGCTTGTCTGATTTGATTCAGAGTGACTTGTATAGCCTAGTGGGGACAACTACTTTTTGAGGTGGCAAACCCATAGTGGAGGAGTTCTACTTTGTGAGGTGGCATACCCACGGTACTAGACAGGAGGAGTACCTCTTTTGGCTATGAGGTAGAACACTACTTTTTGAGGTGGCAGACCCATGGCAGAGGAGCACTACTTTGTGAGGTGGCAGACCCATGTTACTTGACAATAGGAGTACCTTAGCAGTATAAGGTTAGTGAGTAACACCTCACAGTCATGGCAGGACTACTGTGATCGACAGAGGGGCAGTTCTCTAGCAGCCGTGTTTTCGTCATCGTGAATAAAAATCCTGGTTTGAGCTGAGTCAAGGACCTTTGTGTTTACCTCATGATTGAGATGAGTCACTTGATAACTTAGGTATATGTATGGGAATATACCTAAGTAGTGGTTATCTGTTGATTTCATAACCTTTGTGTTTCTTCATGATTGAGATGGGTTACTTGATAACTTAGGTATAAGTATGGGCTTATACCTAAGTAAGAGTTATCTGTTGAGATCCTTCTTGGTAGTTATCCTTGTTGGATTTAGTGAGACCTTAAGGGTATTGGGGTCCCTACTGAGTATCTTTATACTCACCCCTACATGGGATATGCCCACACCTCGTTGTGTTGGATGCAGATGACGGACAATGCTGACAAAGACCGAGTGTACGAGGACTGGACAGTACCTGGAGGTGGACTTCATGACGAGATGGTACTCGGAGGAGGTTGGCGGGTGAGGGCATTGAGAAGGCTATCTATACCTACCCTTCAGGTAGGATCAAAGGTGGATTACCCAAGAGATGCTTCTATCTTCCAACTGTTGGTCTTTTCTGGTGTACTTTCATTCAGTTGTAGCTGTACTTTTCAGTTGGTTTTGTATTCTGGCCCATTTACTTTTCAGCACTTTCATTTGTAATTAGTGTATTACATCCACTTGTACTCTGGTTGGATGTGTTTATGTTTTATAAAGGACATTCCTTCCTAGTTATCATGATTTACGCCTTTGGTGCTAGTCGCCAGCCCCTGGCCTATGGAAGGCGGGCTTGGGGTAGTCACAGCATGGGCCCCGAGGACAGGTCATGACAAGACAACTCACTGATCCATCATACTCTATCGAGCGATTCGTAGATGATTTTTTGATTTTAACTGTTTCAAATTATATCGCTTTATTTTTTTCTTGTTGTACCGTGGATTAATTCTTATTTCCCCTATTTTTCTTATTCAGTGGGATCTTTAGCTAGGCGACATGGGAACACTCAAATGAAGGAAGTTTGGAATCTCCAGAAATAGATAATGGTGGATTACAATCGACAAAATCAGATGGTAGTTATAACTGAAAAGTAGTGTAGTAGTTTCATGGCCACTTTGGCAAAGTATCATGATATCATTCCGGTGGAACCGATTTCATGGAGACATATCAGTAAAGAGATTAAGGACAAAGCATGGGTGAAAATATGGTTAAGAAAATTATATAAAGTCATATCTATATTATTAGTGTATTTAAATGAAATAACATGTTCATTGCAGATTCAGTTTAACTTTCCTAACAAGAAGCTGCTAAGGCAACAAGGTTGATGAATGTTGGAGAGTTATGGTTCTCATACAATCATGAGTTATATTTTGAATGGAAGAGTAGGGTTAGTACTAACTTAGAGGGGTTACCCATATTCTCTGACTATCCAAAAAGTCAATATGAAAAAATGATTGCACATTTGAACATGGCTAAGTTCAAGGTAATGTCAATATTTAATGGTTGAAATATAAAATTTAATTCTTATTACTTGTATTGGAATTTTTTAGGAAGTGTAAAAGAAATACATAAATAATAAGGATTTAATGACATATTTTCACACATTGTGGTGCACTAAAATTCCCGATCATGGAAAGCACTGGGTACTTTAACCGTGTATTGTGATGTTATACAGGATATTCTACAGAAAATATTATTGAATATACATAGGCCAGATTTTTTCATTTATCATATATGGTACTAATATAGATTTGTGCATTTCTCATTTGTATCAAGCTAAATTGTTAATCGAAGGTCCTGTACCTCGTGCCAAATTATTTTTCCCCAGTAGAAAGAAAAAGGATGGAAGTGTAGTAAATGTACAGACACAAGATAAAATTGTAAGGTTTTTTATTTATATTTTAAATATTTATATGAAATTCAGAATTTAATATGTTTATAATTTCAACGGTCTACCTTGGAGGCCCTCAATTATATGGAATATGACAAAATCAGGCCACATGATCATTTATGTCAGGTATTACGTGAGGAACACTCGGGGAGAGTACGATGTAGACTAGGGAAAAACATCATCCCCTCAAAGTATTGGTCATCATCGGGCTCCTCTAAAGCCTCCGAGACCTCTAATCTAAAAATTTCTCATGCTGAAGCAATTGAGGCAAAGAAAATAGTCTTATAGGAGGGTAAAAGAAGTAAGCTGATGACAAAACATTTCATGAATGCTATGGAAGTTTTTAGTCAGTCGCTTCTATCAGAGGGTGTTTCTACTTTTGAGTCATATATGGAATCAATGTGCTCTTCAAATGATGCGTCGGGTGATTCCAATGATGGTCATAGTGGAAACGAAGGCAGTGGAGAAAAAATTATTGTTGGTGAGGATTTTTCTGATGCTGATGTTGGTGATGCGGCTGCTGGCGATGTTGCTAATGATGATGATGATGTTGATGATGACGAGTATGGACATGGGGATGGGGATATTGGTGATGGTGGTATATTAATCCCTTCCATTTTTGACTTATTAGAGAGACTTATGTAATCAATTTAAGAACTTGAATTTAAATTTTGTATGGATGAGAATGGGTAATTTGTTTTCTTCTGAAAAGTTATGCATAAATTTTTGCATGCATTTACATAATGATAACATTAGATTATTTAGTCATGCATATGGGTAAGATATAACCTTACTACTATATAATACATAGATCTAAATGATATCTGATATAGTGACATTGGATTCCATTTATTATCACTTTATTTTTGAAAAATTATTGAATAGAAAAGTCTAAATTAATGTAGGTAAAAAAAGAATATATTCCCCAGTTGTTATTTCTAAAATTTGAATTTTTTGAAATCTAAAGTTCTTCTATTGAGTGAAACAGTTGGGTTTTTTGAGACCTAAAGTCCCTAAATGATATGGTACATGGTAGCTATTTTTTTTTGGGTTTATAAGTAGATTTGTAAGAGGGGTGCAGGGGGGGATGAGTGCAAGGGGTGGGGCTGGATGTAGGGGGATGGGGGGTGGTGCTGGGTGTAGGGGGTGGGGCTGGGTGTAGGGGGAGGGGGCTGTCTAGGAGTGTGCTGGTTTGTGGTTCTCCCTATTTCTTATGATAATATATTGAAGCCCAACATCATCTCTGATTCGTCAAGCTCTTCTGAAAGTGATTCCGAAGTAGTGAACATTAATCAACTATGAATAGAAGTGTTCTATAGTTATCATTTCTTGGTATGCTTATAAAAAACCAATACCAATCCGCATTTTTTTGTTTCATTCCTTTTCAATGACTATTAATCTATGTTCTATTTTAGGAGCCTCCTACTAAAGCTTCTCCTACTTTGAATGAGATGTCTACTCTCTAAAAAATTCATTTTTTTCTACAACCATGGTTTCTAAGAGTGATTCCTCCATTTCATATAAATTTATTATGATAAATATTTGATGGTTATTATAAATAACCACGCATTATATAAATAGTATTAGTGGATTTTAGTTTGATATATTTTATATAATCTTTTAAATTCTGGTCACTAATTGTGCATTTGATGTTTTTATGTAGGAAAATTTACCTAAGAAATCACTTGTAACTGTGATAAAAAGTAAATCGTCATGACTTCATGAAACAAAAGAGGAGTACAGTGATGAAACAAATACATATAGCATTGATGAAGATGCATATAATCCAGTGAGTACAGATGATTTTATCTTTATATATACTAATATTTCATTTAAAGAAATAATTTTCATAATTATTGTGCTTGTGTGACATGGGTATTTAAGGTACGTTTTTTACGAGTGTTTTCAAAGACTTATCATGGTTGTTTTCTATATATGATTGTATTTAGTAAGCTATGTGTGTATATTGTTTAAAATACAATGAATATTACATTCAAACTGATCATAAAAGAATAAAAGAAACACCTTTAAATTTGTATTGAAATGAATGTGTATTCATAATGAAATCTAAAACTGGTTTAAACTGTGGAAATGAATTATGAAAGCAGTTTAAAAACCTTTCATTTTTTTATTCTAATCATATTAGTTCTATTTTGTACATACGTAGGGCAACAAGAAAACAATGGAGTGCTGATATCAACATATATGATTATGCCATGCAACATTTTATTAAAAAAGGAAAAGATGACCATGATATTAATTTCCACAGAATGATGACTGAAAGTGGGTTTAACCCAGGTATTATGACTTGTAATATGGTTATAAAAGGTCTCTGAAAACTGAATCAAATTTAAGTGTCATTATAGTTCCTTCTACTGATTCTAACCGTGGGTCCAAAACCAATATTTTTTCATTTAGTCCATTGATTGCTGCTTACTGCAATGAAGGAAGGATGGATGAGGATGTTTTGTATTGGCCTTGAATTCATTTCTCTAGGATACTATTTTCAATCCTGCTATTTCAAATAATCCATCCCACGGTTGTGGTAAAAATTTCACTGTTTCTTCTGATAAGAAACTGAAGTACATCAGTAACTCTGATTCGTCTAGCTCTTCAGAAAGTGATTCTGAAGGAGTAATCATTTATAAAATATGAATATGAGTGGTATATGGTTCTCATTTATTTGTACTATTTTAAAAAACCCTTACCAATATTAATTTTTTTCATTATTTTTTAATGATTATTAATCTATGTTCTATTTCAAGAGCCTCCTGCTAAAGATTCTCAAACTTTGAATGGGTAGTCTACTATCTAAAAAATTTATTTTTTCTACCCCCAAGGTTTTTTAGAGAGGTGATTCCTCTGGTTAATCAAAAGTGATTTTGATGAAGATGTGAGGGTTCTTATTAATGCTCATTCATTATATAAATAGTTATATTGGTATTTAGTTTGATATATTTTATATAATTTTTCAATTATGGGCTCTACATGTGCATTAAAAGTTTTTGTGTAGGAAAAATTACCTAAGAAATTACTTGGAACTATGATAAAAAGTAAACCATCCTGTCTTCTTGAAACAAAAGAGGAGTCTAGTGATGAATCAGATATAGATAGCTTTGATGATGATGCTTATAAGCTAGAAAAATGAGTACATTTTTGAAAAATGAGTACGGGTATTAATTGCATGCATGGGGATTATTTTTCAAGAAAAATGAGTATATTTTTAACACAATCATCCATTTTTTTTGGTATTATAACTTGTGAGAGATAAATTATTAGGCAGTTATTACTCTAATATTATTTAATATTTTCATTTTTATGACATAAATCATCTAATGATATTCCCAATCCTATTATTAAGGTTCTGTTATTTTTAGTAGCAACATTAAATGCAAGAAAATTTATAATCAATCCCAATATTCCAAAATTTGACACCATTAAAAACAGGTTTGAATACATATTAACAGTATTATCACTAGAATAAGACTAGTAGTGGTTGAGTAGCATTTCTTAAATTAGTATGACTTATACTGTAATCTTTATATTAGAAGTTCTTACACTAGCAGCCCATACTAACAATAATATTTTCACTAGAAAAGATTACATATTTACACATTTGGATTTATTAGTAGCAAAATTACACTATCATTTCCTATAAGAGTAGTATTCACAATAGAAATTTTTATACTAACATCATTACAGTAGCAGTGATTACACTATTAGTTCTTAGACTGGAAATTATTACACTAGAACTATTTTTAGAAACATTACACGTACAAACACCTTTTCATAAAGCATATGTTTGGGAAATACAGGGGTGAAACATCTGGGAAGCATGGAAAGAATCTTGTTGAATCTCTATCTGCAATGATATGAGCAACCTAATCACTGGTGCTAAGGCATGAATATGGGGGTGTGCTTGGGAGGGGGGGGGGGGATTGGGAAGTGTGCAGGGGTGTGTTTCCTGGGAAGGGGGTGAGGGTAGAGGGGGTGTGTTTGGTGGCAGGGGGGTTAAAATTATTCTAGGGGGTTGATGCTGGGGAAGAGTGTAGGGGGTGCTAGGGAAGAGGGATGGGTGTGTGAAGGGGGGTGGGTGGGTGGAAGGGGGTAGGGGTGTGGGGGTCAAGGGGGAGGGGGGCTATCCATGATTGTGTAGGGGGAAGGGAGGGGTAAGTCCAGGAGTGTGTAGGGAAGGGGCAGGGTGTAGGGGGAGGGGGGCTGTCCAGGAGGGGGTGTCAGGGGGGAAGGGGGTTCTATCTAGAGGGGGAAAGTGGGTGTGTGCAAAGAGTGTGGGGATGTGCTGGGGGGGTCTATCCAGGGGAAGGGGATGTGTTGGGTGGGGGGGGGGGGGTTTACAATTATTCAGAGGGGGTGGTGCTTGGGAAGAGGGAAGAAGGGGATAGGGAAGAAAGAAGGGGTGTGTCCAGGGGGGGAAGGGGTGTGGGAGTGGAGGGGGAGGGGGTGGTCCAGGAGTGTGTAGGGGGAAAAAGAAGGGTAGTCTAGGAGTGTACATGGGGCAGGGGAGGGGGCTATCAAAGAGGTGGGTATCACGGGGGGGGGGGGGGGGGGTGCAAGGGGGTTCTATCCCGAGGGGAGAGTGGGGGTGTGAAAAGGGGGAGGGGATGTGCTGGGGTGTCTTTCCAGGGGAAGGGGGTGTGTTAGGTGAGGGGGGGGGTGGGGGGTTACAAGTATTCATGGGGGTGGTGCTGGGGAAGAGGGAAAGGGGTGTGCAAGGGGGAGGGGGTGTGCTGGGGGGGGGGGTCTTTCCATGGGGGAAGGACCCCTGAGGCATTGAAACTAGAGCCAAAATGATTATATACAATTAATAAGAAGAGTGATTCTTAATTAATACGACTCTACTAATTGAAAATATCATTTTGAAGCTTGGATATGTTTCCCCCTTTCATGAAAGAAAATATTTGGACCCATGAGGCATTGTGGTTCTTATATGTTGGGTGGTGACTTGTTTAATCACAGGAGACAGGTATGTTGTAGTAGAGTTTCTATTTTATTTTCTTTATCAAATCGGACACCTAAGAATTTTACAGCTTTCTAAAAATGTAGGGTACTTATATTTTGCGAAGGGGGCCAGAAGGGCACTGGAGGCGGCTATACCGTTTTCTTTGCAGGGGAGGGAGATCAGGGTTATTGAGGGATTGATGGTGTGTTTTAGTTTTGTCTGATTGTACTGTGTTGATTTTGTTTATTTTCTTATAGTTCAGCATGGATGTCTGATATAATTATGGGTCATTCCAAAATTTTATTTATTTTATTATACATTTTAATTAATTTTTTGTGAGGGAAATCGTTTCCGAGTAGTGATTCCTTGATGCCCGGACACTTGTTCCTACCCATGGGTGTAGCCCATCCACCTTAGTCCATCCTAGTATTCCTATATCAGAGTTAATGACTGAACCATGGGAAGGACTATTAAACAAGGATAATTAGGGAGGGATTGAGAATTTCTAGAAATTAATTGTGAATTCCCATGAATATGGATCAAGGGAATTAGAATTTTTAATGAGAAGATATGGGAGAATAGGAAATATATGTTGATTCTGAAAATACTATGGGTATAAAAGGTGGCGAAATGATAATGCATTGGGATTAATAAATGAAAATTCACATTCATAACCAATTTGATAATGTAATATCATATCATGAGCTACTATACATTTTTGGATTTTATTATTAGAATCCATCCCAATGAAACTATAGAAATACCTTGGTGCAAAAAATACTCGATCATTCACTAGATAGTTTGGTTTGAAATTCCAAGTTAAAACTTCATTGACCTCATAGAAGGGCTCAGGATTTGTTAGCAGATCACAACCTAGGGAAATACAGTTTTTC
This sequence comes from Viscum album, assembly GCA_963277665.1. Lineage (NCBI taxonomy): Eukaryota > Viridiplantae > Streptophyta > Magnoliopsida > Santalales > Viscaceae > Viscum > Viscum album. The sequence goes on from OY728156.1 coordinate 346,712,866, forward strand.
CCTAATCACATACCCTGATTGGAGTGCCACACAACCCTAAATAAAACAATATACCCAAAAGAAATACCTGATATTGCCTGAAGCTTCCTTCAATCTCTGATACAAAGTCAGGAACATGGTGAATCTTCCCAATAGTTCTTCTATGAAGATTTATTTCATTCTTAGAGCCACCCCACATAGTTTTTTCTCGGTAATTCCACTCATTTGGAAAATGACTGGTAAAATCTTCATGATAATTGGGTACTTTGGATTGACATGTCAATATATTCAGGAAAAAACTAAATGCCCCTTGTAATACATTCAACTTTCATACATATCATGCCCAGAATTAGGGTTATTAATCCCTTGTTCGAGTCACAAAAAACATATCAATATCTTCATATAATTAATATCATTTCATTATGAAATTCTTCCATGCATACCTTCACCCTCGGTCCTCTTCCATGACTTCTTCTTTATGTTAACACATCGAAAGCACTCTTCATATATAAATTTCCAACACATATTCATGTAATAGATCTTCATGCCATTATTCTTGACAAAGGACATACCTCTTTAATCAAACATACCTCATTCATACCTCATATATTTTCCACAAATATAACCAATCAAGCCATGGTTGTAATAATCCCCCCTTTGGATGATATTATTTTTGAATTAGTTTCCTCTAGTAGAGAGGTTAGTGGCCCTATTCCATCCATTCAAGAGAAGGTGAAAAATACTATCTTATGGGATGATATAGTAGATGTGTCTCATCGATCCTATGAGGTAATTTCATTTAAATATGATCTATCAAGGGTCATCTATGATGAAAAACTTGGAGAATAATCCAATCATAGTAAAGATGAAATGAAATTGGTGCAACAGATGAGGTCGATTCAAATTATTAGAAAGAGCAATGAACGATTTATTCAATGAACTGGAAAGGTAAGTCAAAGATAGTGGCCACCACTTCAAGGAAACATATTTTTATTATTACAAGTTTAAAATTTATGCCTTAGTACACTCAACATCATCTTCTATATTGTGCACTCGATTTCAACATTCAGGTTACTGTAGCAACCCAATTCTAGTTACTATAGCTACCCAATTCAGGTTACTGTAGCAACCTAGTGCAAGAAGGCTGTATTTTTTCCATCTTCTATCAGAATTTATTTGGATTCAATAAGATATAAATGATTATGATGCTTTGTCAATAAAATTTTATTTAGGACTTTTCTGATAAGAACTTTTTTCTTCTTGGAACACTTTGGCTAGATCTGCTTATGTTTTAATTGGTAAAAACAATGCATTGTGGTTATATTGTTTTTGCATTCTAGTTTGCTTTATTTCACAGAGGTTTGATAGGGGTGGGGGCTTGGTGTAGGGAGGGGGGGCTGGGTGCAGGGGGGTGGGTGAAGGTGGTCGTGGGGGTGCAGGGAAGGGGGGACTGGGTGCAGGGGTTTGTGGGGGTGGGTGGGGGGGGGGGGGGGGTTGAGTGCAGGGGGGAGGGGGTATGGGTGCATGGGGAGGGGGACCTGGGTGTAGGGGTAGTGGTTTGGGGGTTTTAGGCAGGGGTAGTGGTGCTGGGTGCAGGGGGAAGGGGTTCTGCGTGCAGGTGGTACTGGGGGTGCAGGGGTATTCAGGAGGGGTCGAAATTGGGGGTGCAGGTGGGGTGGACAGTGGGGGTGCAAGTGGGGGGGGGGGGGGGGGGGGCAGTGGTGGTGTGAAGGTTGGGTGGAAGTTGGGGTGAAGATGACAGGGGGTAGTGGGGGTGAAGGGGCAGAGTGTGCAGGGGGAGGGGGGTGTCCAGGGGGAATCCAGGGGGGGTGACCCGGAGGGTTTAGTGGGGGCGGGGGGTCCAAGGGGTTGTTTAAGGGGGTTTCCAGGGGGTCCAGTGGGGTGGGGGTCCATGGGGGGTGTCCAGTGGGGGTGTACTGGGGTATCAGGGGGGGGGGGTGTTCATGGGGGATCTATCAAGAGGGGAGAGTGGGGGTGTGCAAAAAAAGAGGGGTGTGCTAGGGGGTCTATCAAAGGGGGAAGGGAGGGGCGAAAGGGGGTATGTCTAGTGGGGCATCTGCTATTTTTGGGAAAACATTATATACCCATTTTTTAAGAATGAGGGGTAAATATGCTACTGTTGTACCCTCTATAATAATGGTTTTTAAACCGTGGGTAAATATGCTGCTGCAGAACCCTCTATACCTATGATTTACTTAATTTTGGGTATCTATTTTCTGCAGTAAAAATGTATACTCATGGTTCTGTCAACCATGGGCACAGATTTATGCCCACGGTTAAACAGAACAATGGGTATGTTGAAATTTTAGTGGGCTATACCCACAGTTTCTATAAAACTGTTCATATAGGGAAATTCCGACACCTCAGGAGCCCACTGTTAATCAAACTGTGGGTATAACCTATACCCACAGTTTCATGAGCAATACCCACAGTTTCAAACCGTGGGTATAGGGAACTTTTCCAGTGGTGAACCTTTGGAATTTGATTCCACAACTAATTTTTATTACATATTGATTTGTCTCTAGTGATATACCTTTGATAAAGCTCCAACATCTCCTCCGTCCTACCAATGTTTGAAAAAGGGGTGGTCTCCTACTCACCTCTATATAGAAGGGAAGATATATATGTAGAGGTAGATATAAAATAATAAAATTATAAAACAAAATAAATACCTTCTAAAATCCAAAAATGAAATTTTGATCCAAATATCTCTAATTAGAAACCAAAATTTTTAGCTCCTAGGGTCAAACCCAGATCTCAGATGCAACTGTGTTCTAAAATTTCTCAACTGAGAGTCCGTTTGAAAGGAAAATCATAATTATTATGAAAATACATTCATATTTAAAGATAAAAATATACTCAATATATTTTTTATGATTCCTCACCATGACCTAATTTTTACATTATTTTGTAATAGAGACAAATATCATAACTCGAAGTCATTGGGGCCATCAAATAAAATTTTAATTTTACTTATCTAGTGTAAATTTATCATTTTACAATTTTATAAAATCCATGGGCTCTAAAATTCTAATGTAAATCTTCTATTTTTCATTGGAAAATAGATGACACTACATGTTCCCCTCGTTCAAAACATTTCATCCTCAAAAAGAGAACATCTCAAATGAATCATCGAGATTCCCATAAACCGACCTCACGTGGAGAGATAACATGCCCCTGCGTGATATCTTCCAACTTATATAGTTACATAGATCCAAATGGTACTATATTTACACCCCCACTTTGGAATACATCTCTACTCTATTATTCATATATAATAAACCATGTCTAAGACTCTCACTTGTACATGAATTCCAAAGAACCTCTCCAACCAATGGTAAATCTCACAACACCATGTTGAATCACCTTTAACAAACCATATAAAGAATTTTAATCTCAAAAAATTTTCTCTAAGTATGGGATATGAATCAATGAAAACATTAAAACATAAGTATCAATCTAATACATCCTCTCTATAATGGAATTTTCCATGGATAAATCAGCCTCTCTTCTATTTAAAAGGGATACCCTAAAGACTGTCACATATAAATAGTTTTTATCACATCAAATTATGCAACTAGGATCCACTGCAAGAGTGTTATACCATATAACAAGATTTTCCATTCTCTGAGTGTGAATTAACAGTAACAAGAATGAACATAATTGATGTATAGATTTGGGTATGAGGATAATATCTATGCTTTCATCATTTACTATTTAATAATAGGAGGGAAAACATGCCTAAACCATTGATATATTCCCCCATAACTTAAACAACCTAAAATTAAATGATCAAGTACACAGAATAAACTTTCTTACATTTCAATGATCTTTTTAGTTTAGATTTTGTTAGAATGATAAACAACTCTTACATATCAAACCCTTATAATAAAACATGTACACTTTCACTCAATGAATATTTTTTCAACAAAAATATGATTCTTAAATTTAAAATCATGTTTTATTCAAAATAAGTTTTTTTTCTATGTTAGATCCTCATAAAATAAAGATATACCTTTCTATAGTCCCTAATCACCCTTAATCACTATAAAAATAATTTGAAAATATGTGATGGTCAAAATAATGATTATTAAGGGATATAAAAGGAATGAGACCTATCAGTCCACTTGAAAATTCTTGAAAACCCATATTATAATTTTTATTTTTTATTTATATTTTAACTCATATAATTATTTACTTACCCAACAAATTAACTTCTTTTCCTAACGATTCAAAAAATATATTATAAGAAATAATAAATGAAAAGTAAAAATACAATGGTATTTTGGTAAAACCTAATAATTTATGAAATCATTTTCTTAAAAATATATTTTTCACCCTTAAAAGTTATATAAATATTAATTTAATCACATGATAATTATTTTATCTTATATAATCAAATAATTTCATGAAACAATATTTTTAGTCATTGAAAATTCATGCAGATTTCTTGGAACATTATTTTTGTAATAACTCTTTCAATGCAATAATAATAATTTTTAATTCCAATGTATCAATTAGTAGTAACTTAATTATCATTAACATCATCACTTTACCCATTTAATTAAAGAGATATATCAATATAACACATCACCATGAGTTATATCAAGCTCATATGTCATCATAAAAAATGAATATAACATAAATAAGAAAACTAAAATCCTATATTTTCATTATAAAATATCATAAATTATTATGTTTAATGCATATGATAATGAATTTTCAGGATCCATGTAAAAATATGGATAAAAATACTTTTCCCATTTTAAACCATAAAAAAATGAAAAATTCTCAGAAGAACAAGAAATAAAATTTTCATTAAAAAACCATGAAAACATATAGAGGAATATTCATAAATAATAATGGTCTTAATGGTGTGAAATTCTACTCATGTTGTATACATTAAAAAAAATACTTTTCACTTTTGGTAAAAATAGTTAAAATTAACCCATATAATAAACGATCATAATATTACCTTTTCAAACAATTTTAAATATATTCAAAAGTAGTTCACAATGTCCTTTAAAAATATTTGAAATTTAAAAATAAAAAATATTAAAGAAATTAAAAGAACATTGAGAAGAAATAAAAATATTTGAATGGAATAATTTAAAACAATGTTATAGAAAATAATACCTTATATCGAGTTCGATTCCCCACATACATACTTCATCTCCAATTAATTGGAAAATTTTTTGTTACAGTTTAATACTTAAAGGTTTTTCCTTTCGTTAGTACATCACATCTAGGAAATATAGAGTAAGTATTGAGATGTATTTTTATTTAGCTTGTTTGAACTAAATGTATCAACAAGTATAAGGAAAACAAGAGAGAAGGTTCCCTTTTATAAGTGAGGTGGGTAAAAATCTTGTAAATACAAGAAATTTTAACATATAATATCTTTTTAACTCACATAAAATGAATGAAAAGTTCCATATAATTTAATATTGTGAGGATAAGGTGAAAATAAATTCATCTAATAATATTTATACAAGTTCAAGTCTCATTTTAATCCTAATATTTTCTTTAACCACCTCATTATTACTTTTAACCATAACTGTGGTAACAATTTTTTTAAAATATAACAGTCATCAAAGTAATTTTAAAAATTGAAATTATAAAATACATAGACCATTCATTATACAATAAAAAATTCCCACCAGATTGATTTACTATAGTTTTTTATTTTATAATAATTTAAAAATACTTTTTAAACATTAAAGAATATTTAAAGTCATTTTTCAAACTATTAACAAAATACGACTTTAAAAACACGAAAAAGAAAATATAAATAAAATATTATCTCTTAAACCATAACATAAATAGAATAATTATGTAATAAATTCACATAATACAGATATTCATGAAAACTGTATTACTTTTAATTTTTTTAAATAATTTACATTCTTTTTCTACTACTTTCAAAAGTGATGTGTCAACAATATGTAGTCATTGAAGATAATTATACCATCACCAAAAAATTACTATCATAAATATAGTTTATTCATAATAAATGTTTTCACCTATCTTTTTTCATATATAATTCTTATCTATATTAATATCCTGATAACATATTAAGTAAGAGAGAGTGAAATTTTGTAATTATTTTTAACATAAAATAATATAATGGTTGTAATAAAAATAATGTGGTACAAAAATTAAAAATTTTAAAATATATAATGATAAGGTTATAAATCCTATAATCTAATAATAATTAATATGATACTTTTTACCATATAATTTTTTTTAACCTTGATTAACTTAGGTTACCCTCTACTATGGGGATAAATTTTTACCATTGTTACTATTAAGTTTGAGAAGAAATGCAATTGAAATAATTAATAAAATAAAACCTAATAATTCAAAATATAAAATACATTTTTAATATTCAATTTCCAAAAGTATAATAATTATTTTCTTTATATGTTTTCAAAATGTAATGAAAATCTATTTTTATAAAAATACTCATTTTTAGCATTAAAATGATTTTATACCAAAATAATGTATAATGTGGATTTCCATAGAATTAGTTGAAATAATGTATGATCTTGATTCTCATATAATTATAAATGATAGTTTTTGATAAATCAGTATTTCTTACTATTCACCTAAAAATCAACCATTTCTAAAAAAATGAAAAGAATTTTATAAATCATATTTTGAAATTATGATTTAAAAAATAATTTCCATTTAATTTAATATTTTTTTTTAAAATTGGTAGAAACTAATCACAATATTTGCACACTAAAGGCAATAAAAACAATTTTTGATAAACATTTATTTTTGAACTATAAAATGAAATTATACTCATTCCTTATATAGTTACCACTATTAGATGAATGTTAAAATATTATCAATAAAATGAATTAAAAAAATTAATCTCTAGTGACTAATATAATTTAATTTCATAAAAATACATTGGGCACATAATTAAGTGTTATGAAAAATATCTCCTTCAATCTTATATGATTTAATTTAATATTGAGTTCATATTTCATAGGAATTAATTAGTACCTTTGTATTGAGGAATAATTTTATAAATATATTTAATAATGTGGTTATTAATGTTCATAAATTCCAAACTAATTAATAGGTTATAATAACCATATTTGAATAATAATGTTTTAACTGTATATCACATTTCGTTTTAAGCTTGGTATTGCATTTGGTATACACAATCAAAAATTATATTATTTTTAAATAATAATATTGAGGTTTTATATTCTCCCCTCCTTTAATAAATTATGTCCTTACAATGTACATTTTATTCCATCGTAATAAATATATCATAACATAGTAATAAAATCATATGCATATTTTTTGATGAACATTAATTTTTAGGTCAACGTCAAAAAATTTATAATTCAATACAAGAATGTTCCACTATAAGAATCATAATTAAAATGTGTTTCTAAAAGAGTAACTTGATACTTGAGTGTTACTTTATACATAAGACTTAATACATTTGAGAAATTATATTATAATTTAGATAGATATAACACTTCATCAGAGGAATTTCATCCTTCTTTTGTGTTTCGATCAGTTTCCACTTTTATCTAATCTATTATTCCATGCAATAAACATTTGAAATGAATTGTGTGAGATTGAAGTTGTAAAATAAACATTCAACATATCATAAAATCCATAAAACGATGAAAAATTATTCCTCATGTTTATATCCACTAACCAAAACTAAAAATGGTTAGAACATATTCAGATGATATCCAATATGATTAAATACAACATTAATATTCAATTTGTTTATAATAATAGCCAATGTTCAACTTAAATCATCCCATAAATAAATAACCATAAAACCATTCAAAATATGATAGACCATAATTAAATACCAAGTATTATAATGATTAGATCACTTATTATTATAAAAGAATCTAAAAATTTATCTCCAAATAACATCAATTACTCCTAATGTCACATACCAAAAATTTATATTCCTGAATCATATAATCTCTAAAATATGGTAGTATTTTCTATAAATAACCTGAATCACCTTAATTTCATAATAAACTAATATATACTTCCAAAAAATTATTCAACCTTTATTTTTCAAATATAATTCATAATATCCATAAATATTACTATTCTCCTAGTAATATAATGTTTACAATATAGTGAACTTATTTAAAAATAATGTTAATTACTTATTCACCAATCACTTCTCAATCCCATGCTTATCTATAGAGTAAATAATATGTTCAAAAATTTAATAAACCCTTTTTAGAGTTAACCATAATTACCTCAATAACAAAGATCATATTATCCCTAAAGGTTATATTTATCTTATATAATTTATTCCCAATATAAAAAATATTTTTCTCAAATATCATTCATGATATTTATCACCTGAATTTCAATGAAACTCATTTTTTCTCTTATTTAGTGTATCATGAAACTCACTAAGTTTTAGGTTGTTAATCACAAAAAATAACTATTTAAGCATAACCATAATATTTTTACACTAGTTTCTATTATGATTAGCTACTAATGGGTACAACTATTACAGGGTCACCTACTCCCATATTTATCTAGGTTTATTCCATTTACAAGAACCAAAATGGTTAGCCTAATTATATATAACCTCCTGACCTGAAATCCACTAAATTGGTGCCCTGATTCAGTTATCCTGATGACCTTAGGCATGCCGCCTAGTTTAAGGTAGGAATTTTTTATTTCAAGAGGTAAAACAGGCCGAGAAACAACTAGGGAGGGAAAAAAGGAGAAAACAGAGTGCATCCCCTCTCACAATATTTACACACTCAGGAGGAAGATAGACCATACAAGTAAATAAAATAGGATACCAAGCCTTAATATACATAGAGGCTAGAAAATATATGACCTTGTTTCCTTCATGATAAGTGTCATGGACATGAACTTGATCAATCAAAAAGATATTGATACCTTGAATGTCATAAGTGATGATCCATGGAATAAAAGCATGCATGTGGATGGAATTATAGATGATAAATAAATCAATATCCACCACTTCAAGATTTAGATTATTATCCTCATATATATTTATACTGTTAAGAAGCACTAGAGGTTTCTGACAAAAAATGAGGATCTAGGGTGGTATTGTTAGGATACTACACCCCCATATTCGAGTGAACAATAAAAATAAAAATAAACAATAATTTTAAACATCATAGCATAGAGAAAAAATAAAAAAAATGAGCATTCCAGGATAAAATAAAATGTATTAATGTCATGAATAGTCATTCTATATATACAACACAAATCCCCCATTGGGTTGATCACATGTACAAATAAACAACTAAAAAATAAATACATCAGGCTCTACTACCAACTCTTGGTTAAACCCCATATAGTCTCCAGATACCATTTAAGATATCTTGCCCTGTCAGGATGAACTCAACAAGGGTCTCATCCCAAACATTTTCCTTCCATAAACATGCGATTGTTACTTGGGTAACATGTGTAGTGTTAGCCTAAGAAGGTTATGAGTGAAACTCAGTATGCCACCACCAATAGTGTTTATAGAAAATACTATTCAGGGTAATAATGTATGAAGTTAAATAATGGAATACATGATAAATATATTAATGTAAATACATATAAAATCAACCATTGAATGATTAACCTATTGTACCTTGGGTTTAAAGATGACACTTAAGCCATCCAAACTTTCATCGACCCAAATCAGTTATCTAAATATAAAATATGATGATATTTAATATAAAAAATTAATAAGAGATTTTCATTTATCATTAAAACTAGGAGGAATCAACATCATTTTCAACCATTAATGTAACCTTATTCCAACACCTTAACCATATACAAAACCACCAATATTGGTATAGACTATCACGTACAACAACTAACCCATGGGTCTAGAAAATCATGTCTATCTTTATTAACCTACGATATGGAATGTAATGTAATACATCCAAAACCATATATTTGGAACCATCGTATCTACTATTTAAACCTTAGAGGTGGAATGTATTTTATAACATCACAAACCTTATACATGGAACCGTTGTGCCCACTATATCAACCTCAGATGTGGAACATCATGTCTAACATCCATTTCCATCCCAACACTTATCAAAAACCAAGGTTCAAAATTTGATGTTACAAAACATTCATGTTAAATTTTTTTTAAACCACTTATCATTTAACAAGGTCCTAATGGGCCTTTATCATCAAAAATGGATTGGATTATTGATCCCTTTTTTACAAGTCAAAACATTATTCCAACAATCTGGTAAAATGATAGATCTTACACATCTATTTAAAATATTTTAAAAGAAAACTTAAATCATGGTATTCCTCTTCAACAACCAAAATGAGGAAAAATCCTTTATTTCCATCAAAACCATTAAAATAATCATTATGTAATTTTCAAGAAAGGGTCTTCCACACACCCTCTTCAAATAAATAATTGAAATTAATTTAAAACCCTCTTTTAAAATCACTTGGAGATAAAAAACTCACCTTAAAATGAAATCCACATCAAAACTTATTTTCACCCATCAAAACCCAAAACCAAGAAAAATCCAAACAAGAACATTTAAAAATCATTTTAAAGGATTCATAGTCATTTCATAAAATATTAACACTTAAAAACATTTCAATTCATCCCTTTGAAATATTATAAAACATTTATCTCCAAGTCTTACTAAATATACCTTAATCCTTTATCCAAGTAAACTAATTACCTTAACTAGGATAATCTAATAACCCACTAAATATACCCAAAATAATCTACACCTTCCCATTTTTATGAAACGGTGCACACCATGGGTGGTCATAGGTTCAGTTATATAAATACCAAAAGATTTGATGGAATCTGTAAAAGATCTAAGTTATTAATTTAAGGTAAAAACCCCCTTTTCTCAAAAAAAGGGAGAAAAAACACCACTCATGGGATTTAATTTACATAAAATATACACATTTAACTAAATTAACAAGACTATGGGTAAATCTCTTAGACCACCTACCTCATCAATGAATCATTTTTTAGCATTCCCAAATCTTGAAAACCCTGCCAAGGCCTATCCATTCCTCATCAAACTCTTTGGAATCCAAACAATCTCATATCAACCATACAAGCTCTAACCTCATGCTAAAAAACATAATTAATTAATTACAACTAATATATTTAATTTTTTAACTAAACGCCAACTTTCTATAAAGTTGGAAAACTTACTGGGTGTTCAAATATTATTAAAACATCATTACACTTCCATAGGTGGTCCACAATAGACTCTTGACACTATTTTCTGGTAAATCCCTAATATGGGATACCATTTACAATGTTAATAAAAAAAATTATGGAAACCCTAATAAAATTCACTACGGTCACATACCTTAACGAATCTCCTTGTAATGCTGTGCGGAAATTGTCTCGGGATCTCCTCTATGAAATCCGACCAAAATCACCATAAGAAATGGATGATTCCCCCATGATCCAATGAAATCATAAAAAAACCTAAACAAGATAACTCAAAAATTATATAAAGGGGGATTTTGTTAAGAGGTTGGAGGAGGAAGAATGGGTTGGGTACCCCTGGTTTGTGTGAACCAAATTGGGGATAAAGAGGGTGGATTTTCATGAAATATCAAGGGGGATTTTGTTAAAATACACATTTTAATGAAGTTTTATGCAACCATGTGGTTTGGCTGCATGGTTTTCCAAATTGTGTGTTAATTGTGCGGTTGGCACTATCTATGGATAACCCACTCACATGGGTTGGTTGCATAATTGTCGAAAACCTATGATAACTATGGAATACCCAACTAGTCCCCTATATAATAATTTTCACATTTTATTTGAAACTATGTGTAGGCCATGAACCATGTCCTATTATCTACACCACCTCACATGGTTTACACTTTTTCCTCACAAAGTTTACACCAAACTATGATCTAACCATGAAACTTGATCATGATCAATTCAAAATGAAATGAAAACCCTCTAATAATTAATATTTCATATAGTTTATCCTAAATTGTGTTCCTTTAAACATTCAATCTTCCATAAAACACCAAAACTCATGAATCATAACCCGAATCCTCTGAATCATATTTGACATCCAAGATATATTCTGTGCCTCATTCATCAACTAAAAACATAATTTTTAGGCATTACAACTCTTGTAATCTCACTCTAAGTCTTTATTCAAAATTAAAACTTTCCAATCAGGGATAATTCAAATTATTTTTGAAATTTACAACTCAGATGGATGAAAGATCTTATAACCTCCATTCTATAATACTTCTCATTCCGAAGAAGTTTTTGCGGTCATCTATCCTTTCCTCCCAAACTATGTCTATAAAAAGTTATCACCAAGGTTCTTTTTCTGTTTCTAAATTATTGAAAAACATCCATGGTAGAATCTCTAACTCAAGGCACTCAACTGGACAAAACCCAAGCCAATGCCCAATGTCAAAATAGAAACACCAAGATGAAAGTTATCTGATCCCTTCCAACTGAAATAATGATTATTACATATTTCAATCACTCTCTAGATCTACAATGACCCAAACCATAATATTCATAATATAATCACCAACTCCTGATACATGGCACCTTTTCCATAAAAAATAACCAAATAAGAACTCAAACTCACTCCCCCATAATGCACCCATCATGATTCCCAACATAACATGATCAAATCCCATGATAATTCTAATGGTCATTGGCATTCTTCCTAATCATAAACAACCATATGGATTTGATATATTTCCGTCATCTATAAATAAACTAAAAATAATAATCTTTTCCTCAAAATCACTTTTCAATTTTCAAAAAACACCCATCATTCCCAAAATAACACATCAGTTTTGATTTTCAACTAACTAAATCTACTCTATATAAAAACCTAGGTTCTACTATCCTTGGATGAATCATCTCAAAAACTCTAGCTAAAACTATCAGCATCTTTCCATATCCTCTAAAAATGAGGCCTTTAGTCCCATATCCATTCCACTATCATAAAAAAAATTCCCACTGGAGTCCATATGTGACTCCTGGTGAGAATCAATAATTAGATCCACCACTGAAACAAAACTACTATTGTACCTAACCACCCCACAAATTCACCTCTAATACAAGAACCTCAGATAACTTTTCAGAATCATCTTAAACCTAAAATTAATTCTCAGATAAATCATCTTTCACAACTGATTTCATAACAACATTCCATATAGAATTTAATCATGTAGAACATCAGATCCTCCCTGACATCATAGTGACACCACTACAAATCTGCAGTCAGTTCCATACACCCACAACTCTTATAGCACAAGAGATTAACCTTCTCGACCAACACATCACTTCACAATAAAGATTTGTCTTTTTCACTCCCTCACTCAAGAAAATCCAGCTTCCACATCCCATGCTCCAACCACTACTAACCTAATATTTGTATGTGGTAATATATCTCTCACCAGTGTGACAAAAAAACAATAACTATTTCCCATTCATAGTGTCTGAGAACATTACCCACATCATTATTCGACATAAAAAAACACAACAACCCAATAAAAATATTGATGATGGTGTAATTTTTACCATAAGTATTCACATACACTTCTCCATGAGAACAAGATCCAAAGAGGACCCTCAGCAATGAAAAAAATTAAATAGCATGGTATAAAGATAATGATTTCTTATTGTACTCATGATCATGTCATGATATTGGATATGATCATCTCTGAACTAAGAGTACATTAGGATCCTAATGAAATATACCACCTCAAATCATCTATTCTCGATGTTAACTCCAACTATAGGGACATGTCAAAATCACTCAAGGGACTTGGGCCTCCCATTCTACAATTGCATTATCTCACTCATAACGATTATTAGACTAATTATAGATTATTTATAAACTCAAGGACCTTGGGAATACTCTCCCACAACATTTGATCCATAATAAAAATGAAACAGCATGTCACCACATGCTCATGCCTCCACATCCCATTAAAAATAAACTGTAACATGTTGTTTTTTAACCGAACCAAAAAAACCTATTTAAGAATATTTAAAATAAAATATCATGAAAAATTAGCTCACAGGCCATATCCATTGTCCATGCCTTATCTAAATTCTCATATCTACCAATTAAGACAACCCTTGGTAATTCCCAAAACCAAAGGAAATTCATCAATCCAAAACCACTTTCATAACAAATCATGTCATGAGTGTCATTAAAAAGTTACACTTAGTTCATTATGCTCTCACCACATTCCTTAAGATGAGTCTAGAGATAACTAGGTCATGCCTCAGAAACCACGTGAGCTACCAATTAATCAACACTCCTAGTGATTTTCATCTTAAAGAATCTAGACACCTCTATGTTCCTCACACTACGAACATACCAAGTCTACCTCACCTAAATGGTCATCACCCAAAAAAAAGGCACACTTGTAACCACATACCCTTGAGAAACTATTGTTCACCTGGTCTAGATCTTAACCATCAAGCACATCCCATCTTTACAACTATTACCTAGGCGAGGCACCCAAACAAGCATTTCCCTCTAGAATCTATCAACAATGCTGAAACCCTAGAACCTAATTTTCTCCTACAAAAAAGTCATCCAACACACCTAAACCCCCAAATAGTTCTCGCCCATCATTCACCTTTTTCTAAATACCAAATCATGCACCCATTTCTCACACACCTAAGGGAATATATAACTCATTTAACCCATCTCACATGCCACCCTCTAAAGTCAAACGGTACTAAATCCCAAAAATTTAGTCACAAAAAGGTAATTATGTCCTTCCACTATCCCCCATATGTCAATTATCATTTCAAACAGTAGGTACAAATAGAAAGGTATATACCAACTAGAAAAAGTACACAACTTACATGGAATAAAACATGCCCTCATCCCAACCTCACATGACCTAAAGACACAAAAAACACCCATCTATAGAGTCTTATATATGAAATACATTACAAGAAAAAAAACACCCATAACTAGCTCACCAATTCAATATGATCATCGATACATCTGGCTACTCTTTAGAGGACCAGGATATATAATTAACCTAAAAAAACCACCCACATGAGAATGAAGGTCAGATATATATAACATACTGATCCTCTAGGGCCACTAACTCTACTATGAACAAGGACCACATCAGAATCCTCATCATCAATAATTTCACCATATATCTATATAAATTTCTATAAAAAATAGATCCATGTACAATTTGGCCCAACTAAGTATAATTCCACCAATTACTTAAATAGGGAAATGTTGTTTGTGTTTTTTTGAAACTTTTAACAACTATGCATCTATCTCCATTAATGTCACACACTAGTGGGGCTATAACATGTATATAATACATGCCTACCATGATGCATGAGATGCCTCATTCATATACAGACCAGGATTCAAAAAAAAATCACATGCCTTTTTCCAATGGGTCAAGGGACAAAAATACATTAAAAATCACAAAACCCAAACCACATGTGCATATCCCAAGGAAAAAATCATATAAAATTGAAACATTGAATACCAGAAACATCAATCCCATCCCATTGCAACATGGAATTACTACCATGATAGGTGTTCATGAAACACCACCCTGGAATCCATCAAAGTCTTCAACACATTCCAATATCTCTAGTATACCAAATCACAAATTGTTAAGCAATATGAAATTAATCATACTATGATACCAATTTGTAACATTAAATCCTAGAATCCACATAACTGATGACTCGAACTGATTCCCCGCATGACCTCGGGAATGCCTCTTCATATTTCGAAGGATTTCAACAAGTATCATGGGTCTAGGGTGTTACTATAAAGATTCTATACACCCATATCAGAGTTCACAGTAATAATAAAAATAACCACATATTAGTGTAAACATAAATAATAAACCAATTGAACATGTCATGATAATATAAAATTTCATAAAGCCCCAAAAAACCATTGAAAAAAATACATTACTAATCTCCCACTAGGTTTCTCACATGTACAAATAAACAACCTAAAAATAAATTCATCAGGATCTACTACCAACTATGATCTGAATCCCATCTTGATACCATTCATGAAACACTACTCAATCATGAAAACTCAAAAAAGTCCTCTTCCCAAACCCATTCCTACAATAAACATGTGAGAGCTGATCAAGTACCCATGTATAGTGGCGACCCATGTAGGGTGTGAGTAAAACTCAATAGGCCACCACCAACATTGACTAAAGAAAATACTAGTTAGGTAAACAGTGTATGGAGTTAAACCATGTGATAAAGAATCAATACAAGAGAGGAATATATATCAAATTAACTATTAACTGATTAACTTTTTTTCCATAAAGTTATAAGGTGAGACTTGAGCCAACCATACCTGCATCAACCCAAACTGGTCATTAAAACATATCATAGGTTGATACTTACTGTAAATAAAAATAAGGTATTTTTATTTATCATTAACATTGGCAGGCATAACATCAATGTCAACTATTCCTAGTTCCTCCATAAAGCACCTAAACCATATATAAAATGATTAGTACAAATATTGAGAATCATGTATAAAAACTAACCCATGGGAAGGGAACATTATGTACATATTTATTAACATCAGATATGGAACGTCATGTTATACATTTGAAACTACATAGATGTTACCATCATTTCCACTATCTCATCCTTTGGTGTGAAACATCATCTCCGACATGTAGAGCCACATATATATAACCATCATGTCCATTATATCATCCTCATATGTGAAATGTCATGCCCAACATTTGATGTTATACCAACACATATAAAAATCCAATGTTTAACATTTGATCTTCCAAATAATTCATGTTCACAAACAACCATTTACAAATCCTTTATCATTAATTAATGTATCAATGGGACTTTAACACCAAAACATGATTTGGAATTTCAATCAATTTTTACACATCAAATCATAATTACAACACTATTATGGAAATGATGGATCTCACACAATCATTTAACACATTTCGAAACCACCCTTAAAACAAGATATTCATATTTAATAACCAAAACGAGTCCATTGCCTTTATTTTATTTACAAATATTAAAATAATAATCAAGAAATTTTCATGAAAGGGTTATCCAGAAAACCTATTCAAATTAAAATTAAAAATTAATTTAAAAACCCCTTTTAAAATAACTTGGAGATCAACACCTCACCTTAATAAAAAGAAACTTCATAGTATATTTTTCACCAATTTAAAATCAAAACTAAATCAAAACCTAAAATGCACATTTAAAAACATTTGGAACGCATAATGGTAATTTTTCTAAGTATTAACACATAAAACCCTTTCAATTCATAATTTTAACATATATTTAAAAAAATTATCCCTGAGTCTTATCAATTAGCCTTTATCCCTTTAACCAACTCAACCAATGAGCACAAATATGTTAATCTCATAACCCACTCACTCTTCTCTTGACAACACCAATTTTGCATTTCCATGAAATAAAATTCCCTATGGGTATCCATAGGTTTGGTCGTATAAACACCAACAGATCCAACATGATCCATAGAAGGTATAACATATCAATTTGAGGTCCAAAACCCCTTTTCATGATCTAAGGGAGAAAAAAAATACTTGTGGTATTTAAGTCACATACCACATACATATATATAAATTGAAAATACTATGGGTAAATATATTAAACTACATACCTCTTAAACGAAGTTTTCCATAGCATTCCAAAATCCAAAAGACCTTACCATGTCCTTACCATGCCTCATCCTAACACCTCAGAGTCCAAACGAGATCATATAAACTATAAAATATCTATCCCCACACCAAGAAACCACAAATTATTTATTGTGACTAGTATAATTAATTTATTAACCAAAACCCAAATTGCATAATGCTAGAAAACTCACTAGGTTATCACCTCTTATAGAAACATTCCACCACAACCACAGGTGGTACAAAACTAGCTTTCGACCCCATTCATGGGAAAATATATAAGAGGGAATACCATTTCCATGGATAATCAAAAAAATTGATGGAAAACCTAAGAAAATACACCATTTTCACATGACTTAATGAAATACCACATAATGATGTGTAAAAATCATCTTGATATATCTTCTATGTGATCCAAACATCCCCATATGAAATAAATTATTTCCCCATGCTATGGTGGAATAATAAAAAATATAAACCATATAACTCCAAAAATATAAAGAAGTGAGGGGAAGAGGAAAGGAGGTTGTTGGAGGAAAAAAATCAACTAAAACCTGAAAGAATCATCATGAACACACACTGAATCAAGAGGTTGGAGGATGAGTAAGGGGTTATAAACATACATAGTTTGTGTGGACCAAATAGGGTAGAAAGTGGGTAAAGAGGCCTTAAATCATGACGAGGATTTTAAGAAAATTTCACTTATAAGGAAGTTATGGGAAGCCACATGTTTTGACTGCACAATTTTCCAAACAATGTTCCAACCATGTGGTTGGCACTATCCAAGGAAAACCACCTGACATATTTTTTTCTCATGCTTGGGAAAACCATACACTAACTATGTAATACCCCCACTGGACCCCTCCATAACAAGGTGCACACTTTTTCTGAAACCGTGTGTAGGCCTTGCACCATATCCCATGTTCTCTATGACCTCACACATTTTCCCATTTTGGCTTATATGATTTCCACTAAACTATTCTATAACCTTGAAAATTAACTATTCCCATTTAAAAATTGACTAAAAACCATATGATCATAAAGGTGCCACATAGTTTCTCTTAAACCATGCACATCAAACCATGCACTCTGGATTGAAAACTCCAAAACTCTAGAAACATAACATGAAGCCTTCAAAGCTTATTTAAACACACAATATATATTCTGAGCCTTATTCCTCAACTGAAAAATATTTTCTAAGAATTTGAAGAATCCGAATATCACTCCGAGTATTCATTAAAAATTAAACTGATCAATAAAGAATTAATTCAAATTCTTTGGAAAATTTTAAACTCATACAGACAAGGGATATCATTGTTTTCAAAATCAAAATAAACCATCTTATAAATAGAATAAATACAATGTCAAACTCAAATATTAAAATATTAACCTCTATTTTTATATAAAACATTCATTTGATACAACTATAATTCCCTATAACTTAAACATTCCATAATTACATGATTTATGATAAGGGATTCCCTTTAATACATTTCTATGTTTTTTTTGTTTAGTGTATTAGCAGATTGAAAAAATATTTCATATAAATTACTTAAAATAAAAAGTTTAAACTACCACTCAATGTAAATTTTTCCTATTAAAATAGGATTCATAAATTTAAATTATTGTTACATTGAAAATGTGTTCTATTATTTCAAGTCAAATCCCTATGATGGGAAGATAAACACTACTTCAGTTATTACTCATCCTTGAGCCCTATAAAAACATTTGAAAATGTGGTATGATTAAAAAAATACTCATTAAGAGATATAAAACGAAATTAATACCTTTTGTAAATTTGAAATATAATTAAAATCAATAATTTATTTTTCTATATTTGTAATAAACACTAAGCTAAAATATTTATTTATAAACCCAAGAAATCAACTTTTAGGCTGACAGTTTCATAAAATCATGTAATAAACTAGAATTGTAATATCATAATAATTAGAGTTTATTGTAAACCATGATAAATCATGAAAAAAAATTATTTAAATGAATAATTTTAACCTGAAAATAGTAATTATCATTCCTTTATAAACATAATATTGTTTACAAACACTAAGTAATCAATGACTTCCATGAAAACTCATTCAAAATAATAGAAAATTCATGTAGGTTCATTTGAAAATTATCATTATAATCACCCTTACAATGGAATAAACATTGTTTTTAATTTCAATATATACCTTGGGAGAAACTTAATTCCCCTAAACTCTATCACTTTTCGCAATGCATTGGAGAGATATTTTGAGTCACCCATCATCGTGAGCTACATTAGGTGCACCCAATATCATATAAAATTATAAGGATTATAATGCAAATAAATCACATTAAATATTTTATTTCTATCATAAATTATCTTAAATTATTCTATTTAACACATATACCAAATCACTCCAACACTACACATAAAAATAAGGACAAAATCCTTTTTCCATTGTAAACTCATAAAAATTAAAAATTACAAGAAGAATGGGAAAATTATTATTTTATAATCCATGAAAACTTATAGAGGTATCATCTTAATTAATAATGGTCACTATAGTTTGAAATCTCACTAATTCCATATAAGTTAATAAATATTTTTTTCACTTTGGTAAAGAGAGTCAAAAGATAACCATGTGGTCAAGGTTAAAAGGGTTATTTTTTCGAACCTTTTTAAAGAAATTAAATAGTATATAAAATTTTAATTTAACAAACACTAATGTATAAAAATTAAAATTATTAAAATAATAAAATGGTTCTCCCAATGAATGAAATATAATTGAAATGATTACTTTAAAATATGTTTTCAGAGAAAGAAAGTCCATTAAATCGAGTCTTAGTAACTGCCTTTTAATTTTAAGTATTATTCATTGAAAAATAAAATTTTTCTTACACCAAAATCCTTCTAAGTTGGTATTTTAGTGATACTAAAACCTCTAAGACATGGGAAATAAGGTTAAGAAGGGATTTGGGTGAGATTAGAAAAGATAAATAGCTCAAGAGGTGTATAAAAGAGAGGAGGGGATGTGATATTTTATAATTAAGGTGGGTGGATATCTTGTAAATATGGTCTTAATATATAATATATGTATAACTCATGTGATGTGATATCATGGAACTAATTTAATCATATGTAACCTACTTCGATGGGTAACATGTCCCCAAGGATTCCTCCAATACACTAGAGATGGGAAAATATTAGTGAGGTTATGTGATGATGTGGTGGTGAGACTATACCCTCATGATCATAGAGGAACATAGTGGTAAAATAAATAATCAAGTAGTAGAAACATATATAATAATAAGGTAGTGGAATAAGTAAATCAACTAACTGTAATAAATAGGCTAACATAACCACTGGAAGAACCATACCCAATATCATATAAAAATGATTATAATATCATGGTGATATAAAAAAAAGAAAATACATGGTAATAGTGGAATATCCATATACAAAATGTTATAAAAAATGGACAAAAATACCCAAGATATCTCTAATAGCAGCATGAGAATAAGCCTGGTCCCCTTTTACCAGACCCCATCATACAACAAAATCCATGTATCTAATGTGTCTTCCCCTTGTCTCTATCTGTATCCATGAATTCATCCTAGGTACCAAACAAAGGACTGAATATGGAATTAGATATATTCAGTAGGCCACCACCAACATTTTCTATAATAATTCCAGTTAGTGTATATATGTTGTACTGATGTGTCGCTATAATAGCAATAAATATGTAAATGACAATGTAAAACAATCCAAAATAGAATTACATGTTGTGACAAGAAGTCAATAAATTAATAATAATGATGTACATGATTAAATAATAATCAATGACATACTCAGGATATATCATGTATCAGACCTATGAGAGTTAGGACCAAAGGCCATTGAATAATGCATCCTCTTTGAGTTCACATAGCTCATCAATAGAAAAATCAATTTAATATAGACCAACATAGTCTATGACTTAGTGAAATTGACCAAGGAATTTTCTTTAATTTTATAGAGATAATCCATAGAAAACATGGTATAGACATTGGAGGAGAATAATGAATAATTCTTCGGTGATCCAAGAAATTCATATTCTAGGTAGTAATCCAAGGCATGCAATATAAGTATATCATTGGTTCTTATATTGCGATATTGGTGCCATACCACTATGTCGATGCAATACCAAAGTATAAATCAATGAATAATTAAAATAAAGGATCAATTATCCATGTTAGTGTCCATGAACTTTTATTAGTTAAATTCATCTCATTTAATTCAATGATCAATTCACTCATAGGAGATAAAAAAAGCGCCCATTTTAGTGTCCATTCCATCTTACCAACTATTTACATCATTATTCATAATCCAAGAGATAATCCATCACATTTAAAATTACAATTTAACCATTTTACTTATAATCAACATGGACCATGTGGTATTCAAACATTATCATCCCAATTTATTTTTTATATGGATTCAACTCAATATTGGAAATATCCATACACCCAAATGGGTAGAATAATCATATGCATTCAAATGAATCTGCCTCACGAGGTGGTTCAGGATGAGGTAGAAAAACTCTTACCATGTCAATGGGAGAAATTGAAGATCAAAAAATATTTTATGACATTTAATTTAAGGTATTAGTAATTTTAAAAAATGAACATAAGTTTCATTATTCGGAACTATGACGTGATCTATAAACATCATGACTTTAAGTAAAAAAATTATAAACCATCTATATTAGATGGTTAATAGACTATTCAAATGTTATCATCCTCTAACATGGTCTAGAATAGTTGAAATATGATAAATAAATGAATACCCAGAAATTAGGTCTTATTAGATAACACGTATATAGTATTCCATGATGTGAAATAATTAGTGAAAGGAGGGAAGAGGAATGAAGGGATTACTAGTGGTTATCCAACATGATGAACATCAAAGGAATTAAATTCCAATTAGAGATGGTGGCTCAAATCCTAAGTGATGGTGAAGGAGGATCTCAAACATGAGGGTAGAGAGAGTTATACATTGAGAGTATAAGAAATAGTTGAGGATACCTTAAATAAGAAAATGGAAAATGTTCATTTAACCCACTTTTAAAGGGTGCGTAGTTTGGCTGTATGGTTGGACAAACCATGCGTCAACTGCGCACCACCACTGTCTAAGTGGCACACCACCTTTTACAGATATGAGAACTATTTTTCAAACCATGTATAGACCATGAATACAAATTTTATAAGTACTCTATGCCCTTTCACATTTATATTCATGGTTAGAAATATTTTGCGCTAACAGTGGGATTTATCTCTAAAATATACCTACACCATTTTACATGTCCATGCATCCTACCCTGCACGGTTATTTAACTATTTTCCTCCTTCTATAAGGCCACATAGTTACTACTAACTATATTTCAACCATGAACCCTTATCTATTTCTCTAAAATCTAGAGTTATGAGCTCCAAAAAAATAACTAGATGCTCTTAAGCCATTCCTTAATTCTTACAAACTTTTATTTGAGTAAAAACAATAGGATTAAATATTTACTTAAATAATTTATACCTCTATAAAAAGTATGGATATTATAACCTCCCCTCTTTAAAACAACTCTTCCATATGTTTCCCTTATAACTGTGGTAAATCATCATCTAAGAACAATTTCATCCACTAAGCATATATGTCAACCTCTCACTCCCAAATATCATTCTAAATAAGGACATGCTTCTATATCACTCATGCCAGAGGAACTGACCTTCCTCATAAATCCATTTTTCTCAGAAAAATAATACATATAATATGATCCTCAAATGAAGAATCTATTTCTAGATCAATTTTATAAGGATTGAAATAATGTGACTAATTATAATGATATTGGAACAATTGAGATACATGGAATGTTTCATGTGTTTCTTGGTACTTCTGAAGAATATCTATCTAATAGGCCACCAACCTGACTCTCTGTATGATCTCAAATGGCCCAACATAATGATTCGATAGATTACCATATATTTGAATCTGAATATTCTCTAACATAGGTGAAATAAAAAATAAAACGTAGTCTCTCACCTTAAACTTCAAAGGTCAATGGGATGATTGGTATACGGATTTTTTCTTAACTATGTTGTATCAATACACTTCCTGATAATAAATATCTATTCTGATGTCTCCAAAATGATTTGAAGTCCTAGTAGTGCTGCTTCAACTAACTCTATCCAGCATAGGGGTGAACAGAACAACCAGCTATATAAGGCATCATAAGGGTCCATTTGTATAGTTGGATGAAAGCTGTTATTATTATAAAATTTGGTGAGAGGTAGGTGTTCCTCCAAAGAACCTATAAAATCAAGGATGCATACTCGTAGAATGTACTCTGACACTTTAATTTTATGTCCATACAAACCATCAGTTTGATAGAGATAGTTTATACTCAGCAGTATCTATGAACCCAAATCCTTTTGTAACGCCTTCCATAACATTGATGTTAATTGGTAATCATTATCCTATATGATAGTACATGGAACTCTGTGAAGGCATGTGATCCCTCTAACATTTATCCTTCCGAGTTTATCCACTGAAAATGTCTCCTGAAAATGAATTAAGTGATCCACATTTTTCAATATGTATATGATCACCCATACAAATTCACATCCTTGAGGTGAACTAGGTAAACCCATCACAAAATCCATAGTTATGTAAACCCATTTCTGACCAGTAATAGGTAAAATATAAAAAAGTCCCAATGGCTATTAGTTTCCCACCTTCACATGCTAACATGTGGAATACTATGTAAAAAAATTAGTTATCTCCCTTTTCAAATAAAACCACCAATACTTGAGGTGTAGATCACAATACATATTCGTAAGATCGGGATGTATTTCCTATGATGATGGATGATATTTTCACATCATTTCCATGTATATTTTTTGCAAGAACCTAGAAAATCAAATGAATGTGTAAAATATCATCCCTTTCAATGACCCAACTAGGTGGAAAGTCCTCATCTGAAGTTCTATCCCAGATTAAAAATCCCACAGGATCAGAAACCCACCTCATTTTAACACTATCCATAAGTGAGCAGTTCTCTGTAAAATCTATAAGAATAGGATGCTTGTGGATCTCTTAAACCTCATGATTCATCTTCAAAAACTAGTCCATAAACTATAATTAACAAATGGTCTTATAACTTATTGTGTTTGAGTATTCCAGCTCATAGAATCAACCACTTTATTTCCTTTCCTTGGAATACACACAAGCTCAACATCTAAGCACAATATACATTCAGCCTACCTTCACTTCTTGAGAATCAAATCACACTGTGTAAAGATTTATTTGAGGATGTTTTGTCTATATACCCTACAAATAACTCTCCAAAAAATTAATTCCTCCGATAACACAATGAATATGAACCATAGCTGCGAAATCTACATCATGAATCAGGTAATTCCTCTCATGAGGTCTTAACAAACGTGACCAGTATGCCACAACAAGATCTTCATACATCAGAATGCATCTCATCCTGATACTTGATACAATATCATACACCATGTATCATCTTCCGAGATTAGGTAAAATCATGATTAATGTTAAATTGAAATGTCTTTTTATCTTCTGAAAGGCTTTCTCACATGATTTTGTCCATAATAATTTCACACCCTTCTTTTTCAAACCCGTAAGAGGTGTTGTAGAAAATGAGAAAGTTAGAACAAAGAATTTGTAATATCCAACCCATCCTAATAAACTATATATATAAAATGTTTTATTATGATTCTCTCATGATACCACAACTCTCACTATCTATGGGTTAACAGATACTCCCTATTCTGATATGAAGTGACCTAGGAAGTGAAATTTATTGAAACAAAAGTGTATTTTTTGGTCTTATCATATAGATATTGCTATATCAGTGTATTCAGTATGATCATAATATGATTGGAATGGTTGTGTTGTGTGATAGAATACACCAAGAAGTAAGCCATAAATATTTCCACAAATTAATCCAAATATGGGTGGAAAACATTATTCATTAGATCCATGAATACTATCAGCGCATTCATGAGAACGAATGACATAACCAAATAATTATACAAACCATATCTACTATGGAATGTTATAAATGTTATATATAAAGATATGACACATACCTAGTGATATCATTACCTCAAATAAATCTTGTAGAATACCCCCACTACTTGGATATATTTGAAGAGGTAGTCTATATAAGGTAAAGGGTAACAGTTCTTAATTGTAAGATAGTTCAACAAGTGATAAACCATGAAAATCTTGAGGTTTTCATCCTCTTTATTGGATAAGATCACAGGTAATCACCAAGGTAAATTACTAGGTCATATAAAACCCTTGTCTTACAATTCCTCTAGTTACCTCTGGAGATCCTGAAACTCAGTAGTTGACACCATACAAGAAAAAATGGATATTAGTGCTTCTCATGTAACTATATCAATAGTAAACTCAACCTATCTCTTAGGAGGTTTCCCAGAGAAATAATAATGGAAAACATACCTAAAATGATTCACCATGGGGGGATATATAATTAATATATTCATTGATCTTCTAAGAAGAGAATAGAAATTTGGGTTGTCACCCAGCTCCTAATGCTCATGTCTATCTCGACTCTCCTAGACATCAAATTCATCCTTATTAATAATGTTACTACCCTATATTGATGTAGAAGACTCCCTCTTGCGATACTAATACATGCATTCATGATAGAAACCAACCAATCCATCCCATGAATGATGTCAAAACTTGTCATCTCAAGGATGGAGAGGTTCCATGTAAAATGATAATTGCCTACCTCAAGGGGGAATTCCTTGAACTACTGTACAATTTCTGATTGTTTACCCAATGGGGAATCAAGTGTCATCACCCCAAAAAAAACATGATCTCGATCCCAGGTCTATAGACAATTTCTAATGATATAAAGTAATAGGAATATCCTATTTATAATAAATAATACACTACTGTAGAGTCTACTAGAACCGTACCATGAATTTTAGAAGGACGAGTAATCTACTCCTAGAGTATTGGCTATAATGCATACATTTGGTCTGATCCATGGCCCTAATATATAGACTGACTACCATGGGTATTCCCTCTCTCCTAGATTCATAAATCCAATTTTTTGATTCATCATCTATGACCATCTCTTTATCCTGAATAGACGGTAGTACTATTGACCCCTTCCGGATGTGGATCTGCTGGCCTCACTCTTGAACCTAGAGCTGGTACATAACCCCTTTCATTGCCCACTGGAGTATTTTTTTCCAAAATCAATGAAGATTACCCATTCTACCATAGGATCTACAATGAATAGTGGATCTATCGAATTGGGACCTCATATGACCATTCTTACCACATTGGTGAAAAATTGCATGGCTTTCCTTGACCAAACTCTAGATACTACTGTCTCCTTGGGAATACTAAAAATGACACTTTGTACCACAAGATGAGGTATTTATATGACGAGGTACTACAATTCCATAGATTTCACCTCCATATTTTCTAATGTTATGCTCGGTGATGAGGTCCTAATTTACAATCTTTGGGATGGTAGTCAAATGAATCACATTCACCTAAGATAATATGGTGTATATGAGGCCATACATAAATCATTTAAATCTAGAATGCTCACACTTAGGATAAAATGAATAAAACTATGAAACTCCATGAAAAGGATTAATAATCCATAATAGATATATTTACATTCTCTAGGTGCATAAAATATCATGCTCGATTAGTTATTACCATCCTCGGAAAGAAACAATCACAGAAGGATATCAAGAAATCCCTCCAAACCATAACAAGATGCCGGTAATCCTTGGCGAAAATATAACAACACATATTGGATGAAAATATTAGAATATACATTGAAATATTGAGTCTCCTCTCAATAAGAATCCTATATAATCAAGGATAGATAACATGACCTCAAGATATGAATCAGCTACCTGAGGACTTCCATCTCATGAAAACATAGGTGGATACTACTGGTGAAATTCTTGTGTCAACTCCTCTATAGTAGGATTCAGTCTCTTTCTTCCTTCATAGTCTCCATGAGTCATATAAAACCCTCTCTAAACATTGTTTCAATGCCCAAATTAGATATAACAGTAGGTGACACATGTGGCACTACAAGAGTTAATACCATTAGTTCAAGGACCATCACCTCCAGAGAATAGTCATCACCACCCTCTTGGAACACTCTCTATGGTCATCGTGGTGGAATATCTCTACAAATTCAAATCACACACCTCATACAATATTCAATAATAGAATAGTTTACTAAAATAAAAATAGGATACGTAAAATGCTTACAATAAATAGGTCAACACATCTTTGGTAACTCTTAAATCAAGATCTTAGCGGTATATCAGGTCGTAAAGAAACACAATTGACACTTCCAACTAGCCACTACTAAGTCTAGGTCAATGGTGAGTTTTAATTTCATTTCAAGGGTTCCGATATATGGATTTTCAATCGCATATTATATAGGAAAACACCCTTTAACTTGCAATCGAAATCCCCATTTAATGGAAAATACATCATTTAGCTTTTTAAAGAATCTGATAGTTTATAAGTGCATTATATACGTATATTATGGTCTTGTTAGATGATTTACCATTCCAAATTTATAAATTCATAATCTTTTTATGTTACAAATGAAACATCATGTAACTATGACTAACCGTTTACATTCAGGTTTAGAATTTGACAAGTACCTTAATGAAAAATCTATTATATAGATCACCATTCCCAATTTATAAATATACTAACTTTATAAATTATATTTTCCATCCATGTAATCATAGCTAACTAACATTACATTTCTTTGTACCATGTTTATATATATCAAATATATGATAATTAGTTTATTAAGGCATCACCATCATGATATATAGGAAAACACCATTTAGGATAATGGTGGCACTTTAATTAATCCAATTATTTTATCCGTGTAAGAAATGTTAGCACATGTTTCAAATATAATTGTCAAGGTATAAACAATATGCTGCAGGAAATGCACACAGTAATATAAATGTGACAAAGAATATCTATGGCATGTGAATCCTCAAGTGACTATAATGATACATCATCCAAAAATTCCTTTCTATGCCGACCAAGGTTAAAATATAATCTCATAGAAATAATAATTTCCAAAACTCATGAGTGCCACCCAATGGTGAAATTAGTAAAACTATAATGATAGAAATATAGAAAAACAAGTCCAATCTCACGTAACATGGATTTTTTTCGGTATGTGGGTTAGCTACTCCTAGGAACAAGCTCATTACCAAATTACAACACATCAAAATATCCTTTCTACTAAACCAAAATAGCGAGGAAATTAAAAAAAATTCCATTGATAACACTTTGTATCATCTTGGACTTGGTTCACTCATATGAAACCTGACCTGGTGGGCCACATAGCCTCAAGCATGCTTCCCTATATGTTAGAGGCTTCTGACTAGTAGTAAGGGTCTGTGATATAGTGGTGTTGGTGGGGGGGGGGGGGGTTATACCCTCTTGATCAGATAGAAACATAGTGGTAAAATAAATAATCAAGTGGAGAAAACATATATAATAATAAGTTAGTGGGAGAAGTAAAACATCTAATAGTAATAAATAGGGTGGCATAACAAATATCAGAACCACATCCAATATCATTTACAAAAATGATGATAATTTCTTGGTGATATAAAAAAAGAGGAAATGCATGGGAACAGAGGAACATGCATATACAACATGATATAAAAAATGGACAAAAAAGACCCAAGTTGTCTCCAAAAATAATCGCGATCATAAGATCGGTACTTTTACCTTATACTCCATCATATTACAAAAGTCAAGAATCCGATGCAGGAAGCTTCCCCTTGTCCCTACCTACATCGATGAAGTTTTTCCAGGTACCAAATGGAAGCCCAAATGGAGTGTGATATATAGTCAGTAGGCCACCACCAACGATGTCTATAACAAATAAAGTTAGTGCATATATGTTTTTTGTAGTGTGCAAGTATAATAATAATAAATCTATAAATAATAATGTAAAACAACCAAAACTATAATTAAATAATATTCAAAGTAGTCTATAAGTGAAGAAGAATGGTGTAAATGAGTAAAACATCATCTACAACATATGCTAGATGTATCAAGTATCAGACCTATGAGGTCTAGGATGCAATTCCATTGACCAAGGTGTCCTATTCGAGTCAAAATAGCTCATCCATAGAAAACTCGGTATAATGTTAACCCACATGATCTAAGACCAAGTGCCATTGACCAAGGTTTCGTCTTTGAGTCCACATATATCATCCATATAAAACTCGACATGTACTTGGTTGGAACCCAAAGTGCACGTATAAGGTGGTCCAAGCAATGTTAATCCAAGGTAATAATCCATGGCATAAAATATAAGTAAATAATTGGTTTCATACAATGATGTAGGCTCCATACCACGATGTCAGTGCCATACCAAAGTATTCATCAATGAACAATTAATATAAAGTATCAAGGAGAAATGTTAGTGTCCATGCCCTTTTATCAATTAAATTCATCTCATTTAATTTATTTTTCAAGTCACTCACATGTTTTAAAAAGAGGGTCCATGATAATTCCCATTCCATATTATGAACCATTTAAATTAGTATTCATAATCCAAGAGATTATAAATCTCATTTAAAATTTACATTTTTTCTATTTAATTTATAATATACATGGAACAAGTGATATTCAACCTTTATATTCCAAGTTTATTTCATATAAGACTTCCACTCATGGGTCGAAATCTCCACACACCCAAAAGGGTGGCCTAATCAAAGGAATTCAAATTAACCTACCTCATGGGGTGGTTTGGGTTTAGGTAGATGAACTCTGACCATTTTAAAGGATAAATAGAACACAAAAACTTGCTTTAAAACATTAAATTTAAGGTATCACTCATTTTAAACGAATCACTGTGAAGATATGGTGTGCTGTACTACTGAACGAGCTATAAACAACATGAATTTAGGGGAAAAGGTATACACCACCTACCTTTTATGGTTAATAGACTCTTAATTTGTTATCAGCCTCTAACTTGGTCTAGAATGGAATTAATTAAGGAAATAGTCATATACCTTGAAAATAGTGAATATTAGGTCACCCAGATAAATCATTCCATAAAATGAAATAACCAAATAAAGTAAGGAAAAGGAATGAAGGGATTACCAATGGCTATACAACATAACAAATGGTGAAGGATTCAGATATCGAATGGATATAGAGGCTCAAATATTAAGTGATGGATACAGAGGAGATCAAATGTAAGGGGGGAGATGTGCATACAGAGGATAAGAAATGGGGGTGGAAACATTAAATATGGAATGGAAAAATGTTCATTTTACCCACTTTTAAAAGGTTCATGGTTTGGCCATAAGATTGGCTAAACCATGAGGCAACTGTGTTCCCCCACTATCAAAGTGATGCACCCCCTTACACAACTAAGTGCATATTGTGAAAAACCATGCACTCCCCATGCATACTCACTGTCCAAGTACTCCACCCCATCACATGGGTGGGAACATGGTTATCCAAACCATTCACTAACCATGAGTTTCTTCTTTACACCATACGTTTCCCATTTCGCATGGTTGTGTGGCCTACCCTCCATGGTAAGTTAACCACGATCCTCCCCTTATAGGGTCACATAGTTGATCCATATGGTTATTACTAATCATTATCCAACCATGTGCCTCTACCTATTTCTATAAAAACTAGATCACTAGGCTCTTAAAAATCCATGTATTCCCTTGATCCATTCTTTGACACTTAAACACGTTTATTATAGTAAAAACACGAGGTTTAAAAAATAACTTCATTAATTATACGTCTATGAAAATTCTGGATATTACATTTAACATGGACCCAATATTCCATTATTTTAATGATATGGTAAATAATATGGAAATATATTAAACCAATAATATTTAAACAAGTTTATTTGTCATTTTAAATCATGTCACTTGATTTAACACCCTCATTATCCCTTTTAACCATAACAGTGGTAATGACTTTTTTAATCTCTAAGTTCCATCAATGTAATTTTAAAAATTTAACATGGAGAATTCTGGGACCATTCAAGATATCCTATGAAAGTTTCCATCCAGTTGAGTTTCTATTGATATAAAAATATATTTTAAAGATTAAACACCATTTCAAGTCATTTTAGGTCTATTCACAAGATTTGATATTAAAAACGTGAAGACAAAAATGCATTTATAATATAAACACTTTCTCCATTACATATAAATTATAATTATTCATTAATTTCATGTAATACCAAATTCATCCAATACATATTACATTTAATGTTTTTAAAATAATTTGCTTTCTTTTTATACTGCTTTCTCACTCACTGCATTGGTGTTGCATAGGTATTCAATGTAATTATACCTTCACTAAAAAAATAAAAAAATTAAATAAATAAATTTTATTTTAAATTTATTTTATCATAAATATTGATTCACATTTCATTTTTATCAATATCCATATCCTGATAATATAATAACTCAGAGATAGTGACATTTTGTAATTATTTTTAAAATAAAATAATATAAAGGTTATAATCAAGGGAAAGAGGAACCAACATAACATATTTCAAAATATTGTATGATAATATTATAAACAATATAATTTGATAATAATTAATATGAGATTTCATGACCTTATTACAAATTTTTATCCTTAATTAACTCGTTTTACCTTTTAGCATGGTGATAACATTTTACGACAGTTATTATTCATACTATCCAAAAATGTAATTAACCTCATTACTAAATTACAACCACCTAATTCAATATATAAAATCCATATTTCAATAATGAATTTATATAAGTGGTATAAATTATAATTAATATAATTTCATAAAATGAAACGGAAAATTTATTTTAGAAAAATACTTATTTCATGAAATAAAATGATTTTATACTAAAATCATGTATAATGTTGATTATAATTTCATTAATTTAATTATTTTTAGTAAAATGAAACATTAATGACTTTAAAAAAATACAAAAGCTAAATATGACATTGAAATTACTTCTATTAAAATAAAAGAAATAACAGTTTTGAAAAATCTATATTTATCAATATTCACCAAAAAATAAACCATTTCAGAAAGTTCCAAAACAAATTTCTTATGACTGTTTGACATTCTAACATCAAAAAATACATTTATTTTATGAAATAATATTTCTTAATTTGGTACAAATTTTTAATATTATTCGTTCACAAAATGAAATAAAAACAATTTTTGAAGAAAATGTACTATTGAAGTATAAAATGAATTTAAAAACATTTCTTATCTGGTAAACACCATTATATGAATGTGAAAATATTATCTATACATTTTATTAAAAGAATTAATCTATGTTTACTACCTTTATTTTATTTTAAATCATTACATTACACACACATATCATTTTTCTGTTAAAATATATACTTTAATCATATATGATTTTATTTAAGTTTTTTTATTATTTACTAGGGATTAATCAGTATATTTATATTGAAGAAAAATATTCAATATATATTTCATAATATATCTACTCTTTTTCGTACCCACCTATCCAAGGACTAGGTTATAGTGATCATATTGAAATAATAATATTTTCTTAATATATCTCAGTTCATTTTAATCTCGGTATTTTGAGTGGCACAAACAATCAATCATAGTTTTTTAAACTAAAATAATGGGGTGTTACAACTGACTTCTACCAGGTTTTCATCCATTACAAACAACTTGTTTTATCCCTAAAAAAAATAGTTTGACATCTATTCAAAACACAAACAAAAGAAACCAACATCTTGAATAGTGTTACACCTCATCACACTTCCTAAATTGCATGCCTCATCAGGATTTTAATAATTTTATTTCACCAAGGATATTACTACTTGAATAAAATCCACTTTATGAGAATCCTAGAAAGAAATGATACTCCAAATCTATCTCACATTTATGTATGAAACAAGATATGATTGTCACCCATATAACAATCATGAGTTTTACCCTAGTGGTTTAAAGACACCACAGGGATGTTTGGTTCCCCGTTCAACCATGAAACACCATTAGAATAGCACGCACTAGTTCTAAAAATTGACAAAACCAATGTGAAAGGCCAAAAATCGAATATTAGATAGCAACGAACACTACCTAATGGATGAAGAAAATCCTCATAGAGATCCCCATCTTCTATATTTGTTATAACTTATGAGATAAAATAATTACAAAAATAATTCCCCACAAAGTCAAGGAATATCTCAACCAACGAAGGATTATAATCCTATAAAAATGATTATCACACACATCATCCAATGTATGTAAGTTCCCGATAATATAAAACAAACCCTAGCAATAAATCATCTTAGAGACACACAAGCAACTACGAGATCATAATTAGATGTTTCTCATTATACAAACTGCATCAAATCCATCAATTATTGAAAGGAAATTGTATCTCACTAGGGACTAATATAAGGTTGAGGGATTTTTTGACCTCGGTAGTGCTAAATGGGAACTAAATCTCTCTTTATAGAAGGGGGAATCATGCCATAGCTCTCTATAGAGTATATAATCCTTTTAAATAAAATATAGAGGATCCCACACCTCGATATATAGGGTTGGGGGATACCAACCTTATCAGTAAACTAACTTATAGTAAGGTGATACAATGCCCCGGATATATGAGGGAGATAACAGACCTTATTTTAATGATGAATGTTAGGATCCCTTTCCCTGTTATATGGAGAAAATACTAACACTTTCTTTAATGTAATATCTATATAACTAAGGTGGAGGGCCCCAGGTCCCATTTGAGCTCTTTAGATATAGATAATGTTGACTCTATAGATAGAGGATCACATGACCCAAGTAATTGTTGGGGATACCGATCATATCTTATCAGTAGGTAGAGTATCCCACATTTCATTTGAAGACTCCACAGTCTAGGGAATTATGTATCCTACCTATGGATAGTAGGGGACCCACACCTTACTAGAAGACCCCTCAGTCGAGGGAGTACATAAAATATGAATGCTCTAATCATCACACTCGAACCTCCTCATCAACTCTATAGGGCTAAATCCTTCTGTTCACAAACCACATTGAATATTGAGAGTGAATTTTCCAATAAAATTACATGTCTATGAGTAGACTAGTTGATCCATAATCCATATAAGGCTTATTTGGAACCTCTGGTGATATCATTTCAATGAGGGAAATCAATATTCTCATTTCACGATGAAATTTGAGAACTGATATTGTCACAACATGAAACCGAAATGCACTAACTATTATATGATGCATGGACCTAATCAACTATACCATATAAATAATACCTTGATCACTCGAGTTAGTCAAAAAATTATTAGAGTCCTTGTATAAGAATCCATCAACCACCTTAGCCTAGATAGGTTCCCTGGTCTATCAAAAAAACCTAAAAACCTTAATACAATGTGTTCTTACATGTCCAGAATCAACTCATGAGAAACTTATCTTCAAAATATATCCCTAGGTCAAACAATTTTGAAAAAAATTTCAAATGAACTGACCCACCAAGTCCCTGATTGGGAGAATGGTGAGCCGAGTGTACTATCCCAATCCTACCTCTAATATGCAATGGGCTGGTGACTGTTATGGGGAAGGCATAACACATATATGATAAGCCATATAAAATACAACCTGCAATAGATATACAACACCAACTATTAACAAATACATCCACAACCATGTAGGACAACATCTCTAACATAAAATAAAATATGCAACCATACATCTACTAATATAACCCAAAAGAATATAGTAAACATGATAGTAAAATAAGGAGAAAATAATAGAATTATTAACATACCAAGATGCCAGACACACCTCAAGTGACTGGGAAGAAAGGGATCACCACAATAAACCAACCGCATCTGGGAATTGCTGGCTATAAACCATACAAGATCTACTATAATGTAGCACTGCTAGCTCTTATTTCTCCACAAACACCTCACCCATAAATATTTCCATTGACTTATAAACTATTTTCATAAAAGTAAAAAGCGTTTTTAGTGGAAAAGGGCCTTGTGGGGTGTTGGGAAGATCTTGGGTTCGAGTATCTCCGACTTCCGGCATGTATGTGTTACATGTTTCTTTGTAGTTTTGTAGTCCTCTTCCCTGACAATTTCTAATAAAAAAGTGTGTTAATAAAGGCCAAATGGGGGTGACTGTAAATATACATAGTATTATACCCTAAAAAAGGGATCAAGAGGAATGTTGGAACATAACCAAGGGTGGAACCATACAACCTCCCAACTCAGAGAAGCAAATAAAGGGATGAACTTTCAATAGAGCTAAAGTTGAGAATTTTCCCCAAATTAAACTCAATTTTGTTTTATAGGGGGAAAATATTTATTAATATTGTAATCAATCTATTTTATAGGGACCCCATATACAAACATCACACAAATAAGAAAACAAGGAATTCCCCAAACAGCCACTCATTTTATAGGCTAAGGACTCTATGAACAACCATATATATTAGTGGAATACAACTCTATACTCATCATACATGGGGGGGAACACCTCCCAGAACATCATCCTCAGGGGAAATATACTCCCTACACATATGACTTGGTGTTGATCAGACCATGAAAGATTAACTTAGGGAAAACACAACCCAATCTACCATGTCATAACCATGGGATCTAATCAGGATTGACCCGATCTGACAAGATCACTGAATATAATACAGAAAACGTATGCACATTTACACACCTACCCATCATGTTTTGAAAATGCCCAACCATATTGGTGAATCATTACACCAAGAATGAGGCCTCATGCACAAGGGTTCAACTTGACATCTCACATCTAAGACACCAAACAGTGGTCTGATCGAAGTGGTGAACTTATAACTCATCATATGATATGGCTCTCTAAGGCTAACCAAAAATGGGTAACTCACATCCAATTATATAATGGGGAGGTCCCAGAATGCTCAGATATGACCACCATCATGATAATCTAAAACACTGCACTTGGGTACCTATGCCACACCAAGATCCAAGAATAATCGAGGTGGGTATCCAATATCCATCCCCAAATCATTCTCATATCATAATTACAAGAAGCTAGTGAGTCCATAGGGTGGATCCATTGATTGAGTACCACATTCACCACTTCCTACCTCTTGTTGGAACGAACTAGGAGAAAGAGGACACCCAATGTCTGAATTGTAAATGGGCCACAAAGGTTAATATAAAGAGGGATAAAACAATCAACTTCCCATCCTCAAATCCAAAATGCATGATCAAAATAGAACTCATGTGTCCATAGGAATGAAGGATTTTCCTCAAGATACATACCTATATTCAATTTTAGAATAAATGTTTCATGGAGGTAACTACCAAGAACTATCTTGAACCCTATGGTTGTTTAAAGAGTGTACAACTTATAATTCTCCTCTCCCACCATGTAAATGGACTTAGATGGTCATAGACCACACAATCACTATCTATGTATAAAAATACTCAAGACTGGAAATTCATTTATTGAAACTATGTGGCAGATAAAAATCTTATATTTCATCACAGAAAAAACATAAAATGTTATTTTGTAGCGAACATCCCTACCATTCATGGAACCTTTGAAGTTTTCTGGATTTCTAAAATGAAACACAGATGGAGCTTCTAAGGAAAACATGTGGATTCATATTCAGAGACCATCATGGGGATATAGTGTAGTGCATTCATGGTCTTTATGGCCATGTCAATGCCCTGGAAGCAGAAATAATGGCCTTATTATGGAAATCAAGCTTTCTGATCAAGAAGAATGAAGTTGTGTCTAGTTCAAATGTGATTCCACTACTATTGTGCAAGTTATATGAATGGAAAAAATCCATTTATCATAGAGATTGATGGAAAAATGGGAAAACTATCTTGAATAAATATCATCCATGAACAACTTCATCACCCGAATCTTCCAGAAAGTAAATTGCAGGGCTGATGGGCTTGCAAATGAAGGGGTCACTGCAGAAAGATATATCTACTCCAACACCAAGACTAATGACATGGTTTCTCTTTTTATTTAAGATAAATGTAAAATTACTTCATTCCGTCTCTTATAAAATTGTTTTTATTTAATCCACGGCTCAGAAAAATATTTTGAAGAATATAATATATTATTATAAATTACCTGGTGGGGGTGAGTACAACAAATTAATGCAGCAGGGCTTCTCTCTCTAATCAGTGCCCCTACATATTATATATTTAATATTTTATTTATATCTTTTTTTTCTTCAATTTCCATATTTATGTTTTTTCTAACGTTTTTGGGGGAGAAAACCCATGTTTTTTGACCCACAATAGGGTATCCCCATGATGCCTCTTCCCCTCTCCATTTCGATGGCCGCACCCCGCTCCTCGTCATCACCGTCATGCATACACCATAGATTGGTTCTCCTGTCAATCCTCCATAACCACAATCCGCTACACCTTATCAGCATCCTCCACATCATCTAAAACTATCCATAGTTAATACTTCCAATGAAGGTCCTCCAAAAAAATTTTGTAACCTAATAAAAAAAAAGATATCATTTTTTGTATCATGTAAATTATTATTTTCATTTTATTTATGAATCATAATAATAATAATAATAGCGATGATGATATATATAATATTATTAAATATTTTTCTAAAAAAATAAAATAATTTTATTATAAAATAAAAATAATAAAAATATTATTAAATAGAAAAAATATTATTTCTTTATTTATTAAAATAATTAGTGTTTTATTTTTATTTCCTGAAAAATAGTAATAATAATAATATTAAATAAAAATTATGTGCATAAATTTATTTTGACTTACTGATTATTTATAATTAATTAAATTATTAATTATATTATTATTAAGTATTATTAAATACATAAATAATTAGATTATATATAACATTTTTAATAATTATCTATTACATTATTTTCAAAAATTATTATTTTTGTGTTGTATGGGGAAACCCACGGTCCTCAATCTCATGTGACAACCCTAATCTCTAAACCTTTTGGGTAATGTCACAGTTGACATGGATAGTGTTAGGATGTCGTCACCCCTCTTACGATGGGTCATCGTGACCACACTTTTCCACCACATGTGTCAATGCATCACCCAATGTCAATTACCCCATCACTATGACTGTTGCTTGCCAACCCCATGACCGAAAACCCTCCACGAAGCATGGGAATGGAAAATGATAGTGGGAGGGAGGGAGAAGCCAAAATCATGGTAAAATCATTCTAATAAATCCACACTAAAATGGTATTATAACATTCCATAAATAAATTTATGAATAATGGAGGCAAAAAAATAACAATTCCTACTTTGGGGTTAATTGTCAATGTTTGAGAGTACAATTCCATCCCTAACCATTGATGCATCCTGATCCAGATCTGATCAGATTCCTCAGAATATGCTTGTGCACTTCCTCCCTCCCTCTTCACATATAAAGGGGTGGTATCCCAATCCTTACCATAAAGTATAAGTGAGGTATAGATATGGGGTGATATAACATAAAAAAAAACAAAATAAATAACAACTTAAAACCACTAGCATTGAATAATCCCTTGAAACACCATCGTGGATTAAAATATTATCAATTAATTCTAAGGTCAAAACCATATATAAAAATCAATCATGGTATCATATTTCCCATAAAGACCTATATTTTTAAATAAAATCATAATTGTCACCAAATTAAATGTGTGCCTAAAAATAAGAAAGTAGTCAATATATTTTTATCAATACCCAATTGCAATTTCCATTCCACATCGACATTGCTGAGAGGTAAACACCACAACCCAAAATCAATAAGATCATCATATAATTTATTTGAGTTCATTATCTTGTGTAAATTTACTATTATACCCATTTTTAAAAAGTCTAAGGCTCTAAAATTCAAAATTGAGCCCAATCATCCCCATGGGAAAATCGAGGTTGCTGTAATATTGGATCCATTGTAACAGTATACTACCTTCCATCAGGAACATCAAGACTATAGTCTTTACTTATTTTATGTTTGGTGCCTTTCAAGCCCTATGAGGATGACAAGATTTTTTCAAGGAAAATGACTAAAAGTTCAATATTGTACACTGCCACAGATCAGGGATTATCTAGCATTTACTTTCATCTATGCTAAACATAAATTACTGATAAAATGGAATCCTTTATCAACAATAGCTAAAAGAACTAATAAAGGTAACATTTATCAGCTTTATAAAAAATGCTAATAAAAGTATACCCAGTATCATTTCATATTTTAGCACTGATAAACACTTTTAATTAAAAAAGTATTTATATATATATATATATATATAATTATCATATTTATATTAAAAAATGAATGTTTATTTTTATACATTAATTAAAAATATCCATTTATATAATTAATATAAATAAAATATATTAATATATATATATATATATTAACAATTCAAAAAATTATAAATATATAAATGATGTATTATTAATATGTGAAACTTGAACTTATATATATATATATCAATGTCTATGTGAATATATTTGTACGAATTAGGTTTTTTTGTGTGTTTTGGGTATGTGAATATATATAGATGTTTTATGTGTACATATGTGTGTATGTGTATGTATATGTGCACATGTACTTGAGATATATATATATTTATAACATGTGTACATGTGTATGTTTGACATGTACTTATTTCACACTTTTTAATTTCTTTCATTATTGATATAATAGTTTTTGGAATTTATTTATTACACACACACATATATATATTTAAATATTACTAAGTATTATTTTTAATATGTTTATAATTTATATGATTAGTATTTATTCAATTTTATTCATTAATTTGTAATATTTTAAATTGCTTGAAATTTATATAATTAAGTTATTTAAATGAAAATTTTTAACGTTTCCTTCATTTTTGTACATTGTAACAATTCATGTAGTTAATATTATATGAATTCATTTTTTAAAATAGTTTTATCTGTTAAATTAAATTTATTATTATTTAATAATTATTTATTTTTATATTAGTTTGATTTTAACCATTTTGTAATATTTATCTATACATATATTTATTTACTATACATGGAATATTTGTTGGTTGCGAGTGCTGCGGAAGCATGCGATGGGCCACGCTCTACTTCTCTATTTATCGTGATCGATGATCAATCTATGATCTATAGAATTATAAACGCTGCGATTAACGAAATTGAATCAATGAAAATATACAACTGATAAGATGTCAGAACCAGAGGGAGGACCATCACATATTATTTATAATTAATTTAATCAATTAATCAATTACCTTGTGTGAATTCTTTCTTCTTTGATGGATCTGACAATAAATCCATCTTGTACCATCATTCCATTATAGAAATTAAGTCCATATTCCCTCTAGCGGTGATCCACACGTGTTCCACAAATATCTAAACATCACTGTAGGAATCTCCGGGTTCTAGCACGATAGATCATATCACTTGCATCGTTCACCTTTGATCACCACATGAATTTCTTGAAAAGCGTTCTCTTTGATCCCTATGGACATGAGAGTGTGAGGTAAAGGAAGATCACTCTCCACTGCTGAGAGTGTTTTTGGAAAGGGGGATTTACAAGAATTGAGATGATTCTCTCTGGTTGTCGTTGTGCATAACACAAATGAATTGACTCTCTTGAAAAAAAATATATAATTGTGTTTAAATACCACTAGGGTTTAGAATTAAATATTTTCACCAGTTCCCATTAATATTTATTTAATCCCTTACAAAACTTCATGTATAAGATACTAATAATATTATTATTTTTACGACATATGCGTAACTTGATAAATAAATTAAATATTTTTTAATCAAATAATATTTTTATATATTATTTCTCACTAGACCTAAAAACTTGTTCCATAATTCCTCTAAAAATTTTATCAGGTATTGAATAATGAATGTTTATTTAATAAATTAATATCAATGCATTATTCACCACTAAATAAACAAATAAAATTTATATTTACTAAATACCAAATAAATATTTATTAAATATTATGCTCACATTATATTTTATCAAATAACTGATAACGAAATATATGTGATCAAGAAAACTTAAATAATTATTAATGAACATGAGGAAATAATATACATCCAACTTGTTAAATTATAAATCATAATATATTATTTGACTGATATTCTAGATAGACATAGTGTGTGACCCTCTAGGCATCTTTCTCAGTGACATTAGGAGAAATAACATAAAATTCCTGGTTAGCGTCTAGATACATGCCAAGAAACTCATTGAGAAAGAATTAAATGTTGCAATGATAAAATTCCTCATATAGATTCTTATTGTGTAATATTACCCCTTTATCATTATATCTCTAATCAAGCAGGTTGCACGCCAGTTCCATAAACCTAAGTTCTTGATGTCCTTTTATTTGATTTCTAAAAAATTGAACTTGTCTATAGAACTCCATGAACATGGATTTATTTAGGCTGTATAATTTCTATCAAAGGGTTTGAGATATCAACTTCCGTTAAAGAAAAGAAAGGACAAATACTTTCTTTCATTATTCATTAATGTGATATTACTCATGATGCACCCAATGTATCCTAACTCACCACAAACATATGTTGTCACAATTTTCTTCAATACATCAATGTATACAACTCATAATACTCATTAATAACAATATTAAATTCTATGTATTGATACAGATGTCCACAGATATGAACATCCAATGACATGTATTAATGTTTATTCCCTACTGGAAGGTCTCGTTCTCATAATATTTCATACTCAAAATTACCATGGGTGTACACCATGAGAAGGTTCCTCAAAGTCTTTTGAGTCTCCACCCCTGATGACCTGTATCATATGTGTCCCTAAAATGATATCAAATGGATATAGAACACATATTACCAAGGGAATACACCATGTGATGTTTCCTCATCATTGCAAGGAACTACTATGACCTTTTAATGCAAAAACTGTTCTTAGCACATTATAATAGAATATGTTATGTATAAGTACAATCATGATGTGATAAAAAGTTCATTAATATTCAAAAACATGAGTATATATTATCATAATGTACACAGAGGTTGGTTCTAGGTAACCAACTTCAACAAACTCCCACTTACACTATAGCTAACTGTTAACAACATTCACTCTACTTGATCTCATTTGATACTCAATCATTTGATCAGATAAACCTTTAGTCAATGGGTCTACCATATTCTCTTATATGGGTACTCTTCTTACTGTAATTTCACCCATTTGATAAAAATCTCTAAATTGGTGATACTTTTAGAGTATATTATTTGTCTATTGGAGTGAAATTTTCCCTTTTTCAATATCCAATACTACAATATTATAATAATACAATGAGATAGGGTCTTTACTACTAGGTACCACATTAAGCTCCTAGAAAAAGATTCATATCCTAAAATCTTCCTTGGATACATGAAAATATACTATATACTCGGAATCTTCTATATAATTAGAAACAACTGGACTCTTTGAACTCATCCATCTCATATCTCCTCTGTTGAGATATAAAATATATTATGAAAATGACTTTAGATAATTCTAATCTATCTAAAAACTAGTGTTAATATTACCCCTGATGAACAACTTCTAATTTCATCCATACAACAGGATCATAT
This sequence comes from Viscum album, assembly GCA_963277665.1. Lineage (NCBI taxonomy): Eukaryota > Viridiplantae > Streptophyta > Magnoliopsida > Santalales > Viscaceae > Viscum > Viscum album. The sequence continues at coordinate 346,756,277 of OY728156.1, forward strand.
CAATAGTTCTTCATAGATACTGGTGGATAGCCTTTATAGAATACCAATTTTGTTCTCTTGGATCTGTTTTATATCATCCCACAATGCTCAATGCATAGGAAAAATCAGGTCTAGTATGTAAGAACCTGATTTTTTACTCAGGTATGGATCATTTATTTTTTAGTATAAATCTATAATTTGGACCTAATATAGATTCCTAATGAGTTAGTAAAGGTTCTGAGGGTGTCTGGGGATTTTTCAATGCTCAGAACCCATTTTTTGGGAGAAAACTGACTCGGCTCATGGTTTAGAGTAAACCATGTGGTATTTTTTCATGGTTTTCCAAACCTTGCAGATGGTGTTTTTTACGACAGAGCCACCTCGCACGGTTGGTGCACGGCCGTGTGGCCTAATAGTGTGAGTGACCCTTTTTCCTAGGTACCCATGCATGGATTGAGCACGGTTTGAACAAACCCTATGAAGGCTGTCTTTTCAGGTAGAACTGCCTTGTACAGATTGCTCATGGATTGACAAACCATGCAGAAAAATTGTGTGGAGGCTAAAAACCCGTGTAAAAATTTCTAAAATTCCACTAATGATCTATTAAACCAACCCCTTCCTCCATTATCTGAGTTTTTGTGTGTTTGAACTAATTCTCTCTAATTTTGGAGATTTTTGAAGATCTAAACTTGGAATCAAGAGATATCCTTTGTTCGACATCCAATTGAGCTTCCGTTTATCATTTTGGATGCGCAATGGTAAGTACTTGAGTCCTTTTTTTCCGTTCTTATTCTCTTTCACTCTCAAACAAGAAATCCCCATGTGATCATTTTTATCTTTTCTTAGATCTTCTCTGATCTAAGGAAAATCTAGAGCTGATACTAGAGGAGAAGGATCGTACAACCCTAAGGTGGGTGGTCTGTAACTCATCCCTAGAGTTCATTGTTTTTGGAATGTTTGTGTGGGGCACACTGATTTCGTAGTAAACCATTTCTTAAATTAACATTTCATGATTATAATTGTTAGAATTGTATGATTATTATCTTTACAAATATTTGATTAGTTTTTAGTGGTCACACCCACAAATCAATCCGCCCTATGTCAAAGGTTATACCATAATTGTGTTTTTAGAGTTTTGGCATATTTGATCCACCGTTCATGTGTGAATTTGATTTACCTTTCTAAAGGTGAGTCTTCTTATCATAAATGGATTTTTATTCTTGAGAATTACATAATGGCATGTACCATGTATTCTCACTACTTGACCTGCCCAAGGTAAGTGCTTCCAATTGGTTATTAAAAGTGAAAAGTGAAATGGAAATTATACTTAGTATATAACTTGGCCTTATTAAAAGTGGTTGAATAAAGTTTACATGCCTGTAGCACCCCTTTCCATGTTGATGGAAGGTAATTAAGTGGACCTCAACGATTGAATATTCCTTAATGACTAACTAATACCATATTAAATGGATGCAATGCCACTTATCCAATCCACACTAATGGAAGACAAGGTTTCGACATATAAATAAATTGTTGTAACACTAATTGAACAATACACACTAATGGAAGGAAGTACTTGATCCTATAGAATTATTACCTAATTACAATATCAAATAGGAATGGACTGACTTGATCTCACCTTGTATTTTTCGAGGATAATACCTTGGGTCTCAAGAACCCCATTCCAATTGAATGATACAGTTTTCTTAGGTTGATACTGTAACATCCCGGGTAAATAAATAATATAATTTTTTTATATTTATTAAAATTTGTGAATTAAATATTAATTTTACCTTAAAGGGGATTCAATGTTTGATTAGATTCCTGATACACAACTCAAGTTTCATTGAAAACTTACGTTTCACACAACATTGAGTTATACTGAAAAATATTAACATAATATTATTATTTTAAATTGTAGTTAACACATAGTTGTTGTATTAGTGGGAATGAAGAAAAATAAAAATATTATGATTAAATATGTTTCTTAAATATTTTTACTTTTTTCAAAAAACATTTAGTGGCTTAAAATAAGAAAGAATCTAATTTTAAGCATAAATACTTTAATATTCATTAAGAGGTCGATTTACCGCCTTTTGATGGTGAACCCACCTTAAATCTAGTTTTTGTCAGTTTTGTATGTTCAATTTGACAAAATAAAATTATTCTATAGAATTAGGACATCAAAATTTACTTTGAGTAAATTTTTAGTATTTTTCTGATAAAATTTATTTTTAATGCATAGTAAAAAATACTGTATTTTAATTCAAAACTACCTTTTAATGTAATTTATTTATGAATCTAGATTATATTTTAATTGGTTTTAATGATTAATTAAATAATGTTTTTACAATTTAATCCAATTTTGGTCATTGGATGTAATTTTACTTTGAAATTAGACATAAATAAGTGTCAATCTTTTGATAGTTATTATTTCTTATAAACACATTTTTTGTTTTGACAAAGGAATTAATTTTAAATTAATTTCTTCCACTTTAGTGTTTGAAATTAGGAAAAATGGATTCCATATTTGTAATCAGTAGGTACAGATTTTTTAAACAGGTAACCTTTATTTTGATACATTATGAATATTAACTTTAGTAAAAAATTTATTTAGCATGGCTAAAGGGTAAATCTAGTAAATAAGGGTAAAAAAATATTATTATAATAATATTAAATTATCCTAAAATGTTTCCTAATCCTATTGTTTGATACATTCCTAACCATAGGTATCCTTGGGTCGATTTTGGGACCCCATAGAGCCACTTGGGAGTGATAATGACACTTTATATTAATTAATTTAAAGTAAAGAAAAAAATGACTTAAACACATATATTTTACTAAATTAATTCTTAAATGGGGTTATATATGTTATATATTATAATATAAATATTAATTTGAAATATAAAAAACTTCCTAAATCATGATATTTTTTTATAATTTTTAAACATCAAATAAATATTAATATTAATGACACAATACTGATTTAGTGTTTACCTCATTAATGAATGATTTAAATAAATAAGATTATAAAGATTAAAAAAAATATCAAAACCCTATCCAATTATTATTGGATGGTTTTATTTTGAACATGAATCATCTTATAATTTACTTTAATAATTTTTTGACCTTTAGAAACCGAAAATGATTATACAATAAAATAATATTTTTAAGCATTCCAAAAGCGCCCCTCCCCCCTTTATAAAAATCCCTCGCTTATAACACATTATTCCAACTTCTCAAGAACCTTGGATTATTAAAAACTTACCCAATTAAGCTACCTAAATACCTATCCTATTCCTAAAATCATTCCCCTAGGTAGAGGGAAATTCAATTAAACCTATTGGTTCAAACCAAAGGGAGATACCCGATTTAAAGGTAACGTCTTCTCTTAAGTTATGTTGTATTATTTTAATTATCCAACCCCCTAAACTCTTTTTATTTCTTCATTTTAAAAATAAAAGTGTCCTAAATATACTAGTTTGTTTTTATGAGAATTATTTTAACTAAACTTACATACACCTCCATCTAATGGGTAAAGAAGATACTGTTTCTGTGGAAGACGAACTACTGCCTCACGAAACGATGATTGATCAATTTTCTCCTACCACCTTTTATGGTGGCCGTTAAGATGGAACTGTATTTATATGTGATATATATTATATTTATATTGTTTCTATGCTTCTGTATTATTCATTTATATAATATCTTTATGGTTTCCATAGTGGGTAAATACGATAATTTCATTTGGGGAAGTGTGGACTACCACAACCTCAAAGTGATACAACTCGTTCGTTCCATAGGTGGACCATAAAAAGGATGGAGTTACTGAAATTATATATAATATTATAATTTAATTATAATATACCTATTTATCATTAATGTTTCATTCCATTAAATATGAAATATAAATTAATGTAGCATTCATGCGTACGTACGACTTACCATCTCTATGAATGATGCATTTCATTTCATATATCCAAATGTTATATACTGTTATAAATACACACACACATATATATATATATACTGGATATATATTATATATATGATATCTTAATCATGAATATCATTCCGGAGATAATGAACTTTTGACCACATGGACAACTTGTAAATATAACAAGTTCATTTTTGACTCAAGTACCAAATATCAACAAAACGACCATTATTAACTAAAATGACTGTATAATATTTATAACATGGTGATAAGGGATATAAAAGGAAAAAAATAATCTTTAATAATTTTCTTAATCAAGTAGAAATTAACTTTAGTTTATTATTCTAGAGATTAAATAATGAATTGGTCAAGTCAGAAACAAGGTAAGGGGTTTCTTATCTCACTTTTAATTCCGTGAGATTTCCATTGTTCACCACTTATTTATTGCATGTGGTGTATTTTGTACTGAAATTTGATAAATATTATCACTATTATATATATATTCATGATATTATATGTTTCATTTGGTGTCTATTAAATTTTGGTCATATGACTCGATTGATTAAAACGTGGTAAGTGGTTTTCATCTCACTTTTTATTTCCGTGATATTCATGCTATATTTTCCACTATTTTCTTTTGTGTGGTGTATGTACTTCCCATTATTTTATTATTTGCGTAATATAATTTAATTTATTGGTATTTTCATATTCATTGTATGATTCTTCCTTCATGGGGTGTATGTTTCGTATGTTACCATTTCGGTAAGGGATCCTTTCACCATACTCTTTTAGTCAATGACTTCTTTTTGTTATGTATTTTAATTTACCTCTTATAATGTTGGGATATGTTCTTATATACCCTTATTGCTATAAATTTTATTTCAAAGTGATCAAAAACCCTTTTCTTCTCTCATCAACATATTTTTTGAATTTTAAAGTGATGCTGTTAGGCTGTTGAATTTTTGTAAGGGAACTTCTTTACCCAATTTCAATTCTTTGGGTAAAACTCATAATTCTTTATTATGTCAGGATATGAATATGTGTGAATGACATATGATTTTTTTACAATTAATTTACACTAATATTGTGTGTATTCTTATTTTTCACACATTATTCTGTAATTTATTTGTCATTAATCTAAGGATATTATCTTTGCAAGAGACTTTATCTCAATTTTAATTCCATTGAGAATTATTTTTTGTTATACGAAAAATCACTTTTGTAGGGTTTATATACTGCCCTTTGAAAAATTATATCATGAATCTCCTTATTCTCGTGATATTATAATATTTGATTAATGTTATCCCTCAATTATTTTTATTCAAGCGTCTCTTATTTGGTTAAGAACACTTTAACTAAAATATCATTTTACATGTTATAAAGATTTATTCTTATAAATATTTATTATTAATGTAAATGTTTTAAAAATGGTTTAAGTATTTATTTATATAGACATTAATGTTTTAAAATGTTAATTCCTTTAAAATATTCAAAGTGGTATGGGAAACTATGAATCAAAAATCTACTTTTTAAATGTTTTAAATGGTTTGATAAATCATTGATTATGTCAATATATTGAAATGATATATTGTAATTGTAATGTGGAAATGTCATATTTCCTTTATTCTTTTTTTATGTGTTATGAATATGTTATGGTTATTGAGAATTTTTCATGTATATGGGTGGTTCCGTGATAAACCATGGGTGGGTGAGCCTGAGATAGCTCTCCAATGCATTGGGTAATGTGACAGAGGTAAACGTTAATGTTTATTCTAAGAGATTTTGGGAATATATTGTGATGGTTATTCCCACATAACTCCCTACATAGATGTGATAGATACAATGTAAGTATGATATGGATTCCACAAGTTACCTTTATGCTTTATGATTTCTATATGTTATTCATAAATATTAGGATTTCATTAGGTAAGTTAGGATTGAAAAGTATGGTTTCATTGATCTATATTTATTGATGGGTTAATTTTTCATTTCCATATATTATAACCCTTACTAAGCTTTTTATGCTCACCCCACGTTTTGGAATGTTTTTTATAGGACTTAAATATGAATAGGGTCAAGGATTGTATCAAGGAAAATTCATGCTATCTAATACTTGGAACAAGACATATTTTCAAGAGTTTTTTATTTTATAAAAAAACGGTTACTGAGTAGAAGTGTCTACTTTTTATTTTTTTTAATGTAATGTAATATATATGGACAAATTCTTTAAAACTCTTATCCTAAAAATATCCTCAATGTGAATTTTTCATTTAATTCAAGATTATCTAATGTTTTAACGTAGGGTCCTTATAGTTGATATCATAGGTCGGTTTAGACAACTTTAGAGATTATGAGTTTTAGTTAAACACATGGGTAGTGCCTATGTCTATTATTTCAATTAAATAATTGTTTTACATATTTTTCAGATAAAGAAAGTTAATTACAAATGGAAGGAGGAGGATCTAAACAACATTCCTATCTCTTTCTGATGACATGCTTGCAATAATTATTGCAATGTCATGTCCAGGTGATTGTCAAACTTTTTCTAGCATACAACTCACTTGAAAGCAGATTTTTGAGATATCAAACACCTCCAATATACCTCGATATCGTCATGGATCATTGGTTGTATTTAATAAAATCCTATTTTTCACAATATTCTCATATTTTAAAGAAGGTTAAATATTATCAAATAAATTTAAAATATTTTACCTTATCTCAATATTTTCAAGCATATTATGATTTTAAAAAAGGTTCTAAATATTGATACCCTTGAACAACCTATTTATATTTTTTTGGAGTATAGTCTCTCACCACATACTTATAGAATTTTATAAGGGACATTAATTGAAAGTTTCAACTCAAATTCGGTCTGACTGTTTTATAAAAATCATGTTTTGTTAGATGTTTTTAAATTATATGTCAAATATGATTATTTTTCAAAGCTATTTTTTTTGAAAACACCCATATGAACCAAGTTGTAGAAGGGGTATTTGGATGAAGGAAGAAAAATATTTTGAAGTATCTATAAATCATTGTTTCAATGCATGGACCTTATACCTATGTGAACAAGATGATGATGAAACCATATGGACACCATGATAAAGGTATGTTGTTATTTCTAGATAAAATAAAATATGTATGAGGCTTCATGAATTTAGATACTGAGGTTTTAATGTATTGTGATGAAAATGAAAGGTATAAGAAATCCTTGAGGTTAAAACATGTTATAGTTATTTTTGAGTTTTATAAAAATGGACAACTCATAAGATGGGTTACAACCCATCGCGTCTCGTAAAGTAGCAGGAATCGATCCCACAACTAAATGGAGACAATGGCGCATCTCCTACCACTAGCCTATGTGAAGTCCCAGGTTAGTATGACTTATAATTATTTGTTTCGTTAAACAATTTTATGGATCAATAATAAGTTGATTTTGGGAACTTATGTTTTATCAAATGGATATATTTAATATAGGAAAATGATTTTTTGATTAAGTGATAATGTTTATTTTATAAGATGTTTTCTCTTTTTGAAACATTATATGCGTAAAGAAAATATAATACTATGAGATCTCATTTGTTGAGTAATGTTTGAAATTTTATTTTTGAAGAATATATGTTTTTATGTGGGACATATGGGAATTTGGTTTATTTATGGAAATGATTAACCTACCATAGAGAATATGTGATTAGGTTAATTATTTTTCAGTATGATTCTTTAATAGTAACTGATGTTATTTGGAGATAAATGTTAAGTTTTATATTCTAAGACTATGTGATTAAATCCTTATGACATTTGGGTTTCAATCATAGTTTGGATTACATTGATGAATTTTATGGACATATTTTTATTGAATGATCTTTGTTGAACTTTGGGTATTGTTTGAAAATTTTTGGAGATTAAAAGTAGTTTTTCTTTTTATAATGTATTATCCATTTTGGGGATTATCTTGTCTTGTACTAAATGTTTTTTTGGTTTATGAATAAAGACAAGGGAAATATATAGTTCATCTTTTGTGGATTATTTTATAATCTATAAGTTTATTATAGAGCCTTGAATGTGACCAAGTTAGTTTGAATACTCATCATTTGGAGAAAAGATGATTTTGTGGTAGAAATTTAGTAAAGGATGAAAGTCTACATAACAAGTAAGTATATTCCATTATGTTTTTAGTTATGCTCATAAGTAAATTCCTAAACTTTAAGAAAAGTAACATAAAAAAAACATTATCCATTAACTTTTACTATTGGGTAATCAAAGACCGTTTAACCCATCACAAGTTTGTGATTTTCTTATGGTTAACTTTCTCTTAATTATGATTTCTAATACTCTCTAACAAACCTTGATTGTTTGTTTCTCTTCCATATCCATGTTTTCCTACATGGATTCCTAGTATGAACTATCTCAGGTGACCTTTGTATTTCTCTTTCATTATTTTTAAGTGATATTTTTATTGACTCATTTTTTGATGTGAAACTTTCAATAAATACTCCATGCCTAATTTTAAAATTGCGAGAACACAATTCTCAAAAGGGGGGAAGGATGTAACATCCGAGGTAAATAAAGAATATAATTGTTTATATTTATTAAAAAATGGACGGAATGAGAAAAACTAAACATATTATGATTAAATTTGATTCCTAATTTTTTTTTACTTTTATCCATTAAATCTTAGAGTCTTGAAATAAAAAAGAATATGATTTTAAGCATAAATACTCTAATATTCATTAAAAGGTCGATTTAATTTTTTTGATGGTGAAATCTATGTAAATATCGTTTTTGTCACTTTTATATGTTCAATTTTAATGAAATAAAATTTTTATTTAGAGTCGGGACATCAAAATTTACTTTGGGTAAATTTTTGGTATTTTTATGATAAAATTCATTTTTATTGAATAGTGAAAAATATTGTATTTTAATTCAAAAATTCCGTTTAATATAATTTATTTATGAGGTTAGATTATCTTTTTAATTGGTTTTATAGATTAATTATATTATTTTTTTACTATTTAATCCAATTTTGTTCATTGGAAGTAATTTCTCTTTGAAATTGGACATAAATAAGTGTCAATCTTTTGATAGTTATTATTTCTTAAAAACACGTTTTTTGTTTTGACAACGGGAATTAATTTTAAATTAATTTCTGCCAATTCTGTGTTTTGAATTAGGAAAAATGGATTCAATATTTGGAATCAGGAGGTTCAAATTTTATAAAGATGAAACTTTTATTTTTAGACATTATGAATATTTACTTCAGTAAAAAATTTATTTACCATGGTTAATGGGTAAATATAGTAAATAAGGGTAACCAAATATTATTATAATAATACTAAATTACCCTAAAATGTGTCCGAATCCTAATGGTTGATATATTTACTACCATGGACATCCTTGGGTCGATTTTGGGACCCCATGGAGCCACTTGGGAGTGATAATGACACTTTATATTAATTAATTTAAAGTAATGACAAAAAATGACTTAAACATATATCTTTTAGTAAATCAATTATTACATGGGTTTATATAAGTTTTATCTTTGAATATAAATATTCATTTGAAAGATAAAAATATTTCCTGCATCATGAATTTTTTTTATAATTTTTAGACATCAAATAAATAAAAATATTTATGACATAAAAATGATGCATTGTTTACCTCATTAATGAATGATTTATATAAATAAGATTATAAAGATTAAAATAATATCCAAAACCTATCCAATTTTTATTGGATTATTTTATATTGAACATGAGTCATCTTAAATTTTAATTTAATAATTTTTGGTCCTTTATAAACTAAAAATAATTATATAATAAAAAAATATTTTAAAACATTCCTAAAGAGACCCTCCTCCCCGTTATAAAAATCCCTCAATTATAACCCATTATTCACACTTCTCATGCCCATTTTCTTGTCCAACCTCTACCCAATTAAGCTCCATGCATCCCTATCCCTATCCTATAATCCTTACCCTAGGAATAAGGGAATCCATTTAATCCTTCTGGTTCAAACCAAAGGGAGATACCGGATTTTAAGGTAACATCTTCTCTTAAGTTCTTTTGTTTTATTTTACTTATCCTACCCCCTAAATTATTTTTATTTATTTATTTTATAACAAAAATAGTATCCAAAATATACTAGGTTGTTTTTATGAAAATCATTTGAAGAAAAATTACACACAACTTCATCTAATGGGTAATGAACATACTATTTTTGTGTATGATGAACTGCTTCTTCACGAAACGATGATTGTTCAATATTCTCCTACCACCTCTTACGGTATAAATTAAGATGGAAATTTATTTATATGTGAGAAATATTATATTATATTGTTTCTATGATTTTTTACTTTTCATTTATATAATACCTTTATAGTTTCCATAGTGGTTAAATACGACAATTTCATTTGAAGTAGTGTGGACTACCGCCCCCTCAAAGTGATATGACTCGTTCATGCCATACGTGGAACGTATAAAGGATAGAGTTACTGAAATTATATATGATATTTTACTGGAATTATAATATTCCTATTTATCCTTAATTTTTCATTCAATTAAATATGAAATATAAATGAAATTAGCGTTCATGCGTACATATGGCTTACCGTCTCCATGAACAGTGAATTTCATTTCTTATCTCCAAATGTTATATACTATTATAAATATATATATATATATATATATTGAATATAAATTATATATATGATATCTAAATCATGAGTATCATTCTTGAGATAATGAAATTGTGACCACATGGACCACTTGTTAATATAATAAGTTCATTTTTGACTCAAATACCAAATATCGACAAAACGACCATTATTAACTTAAATGATTGCATAATGTTTATATCATGGTAATAAGTGATATAAAAGTAAAAAAATAAACTTGAAAAAGATTTTTAAGCAATTATAAATTAACTTTATTTTTTTATTTAGGAGATTAAAGAAGAAACGGGTCAATTCAGACACGAGGTAAGGGGTTTCATGTCTCACTTTTAATTCCATGAGATTTCCATTGTTCGCCACTTATTTATTTCATGTGGTGTATTGTTTACTTAAATTTTATATATATTATCAGTATTATATTTATATTCATGATATTTTGTGATTCATTTCATGGTTATTGACTTTTGGACATACAACTCGATTTATTAGAACATGGAAAGTGGTTTTTATCTCACTTTTTATTCCTGTGAGATTCATGCTATATTTGCCACTATTTCATTTTGTGTGGTGCATTTATTGCCCATGATTATATTATTTGTGTAATATACATTAATGTATTTGTATTTACATCTTCATTGTATGATCCTTCCATCATGGGGTGTATGTTTCATAAGTTACCAAATCGTTAAGGGAACCTTTCATCATACTGTTTTTGTCAATGAATTATTTTTGTTATGACTTTTAATTTACATATTATTATGTTAGGATATGTTCTTATATATCCTTATTGCTGTAAATTTTATGTCCAAGTGATGAGATACCATTTTTTCTCTCATCAACTCATTTTTTTAATTATAAATTGAAGCCGTTAGGCTGTCTAATTTTTGTAAGGGAATTTCTTTACCCAATTTAAATTCTTTGGGTTAAACTTATACTTCTTGATTATTTCATGCAATGAATATGTGTGAATGACCAATGATTTTTTTACACTTAATTTTCACTTATATTGGGTGTATTCTTATTTGTAACACATAATTATGTCATTGATTTGTACTTAATATAAGGATAATATATTTGCAAGGGACTTTATCTCAATTTACATTCCATTGAGACTTATTTTTTGTTATACTCCAATTCAATTTTAGATGGTGTATATACTGATATTTGAAATATTATATCATTAATCTCCTTATTCTCATGATATTACAAGCATTGATTAATGTTATTCCTCAATTATTTGTATTCAAGCGTCTCTCATTTGGTTAGAAACTCTTTAAGTAAAATATCATTTTAAATTTTTTAAATATATATTCTTCTAAATCTTTCTCATTAATGTCAATGTTTTGAGAATGGTTTTAAGGATTTATTTAAATGGAAATTAATGTTTTAAAATTTTAATGCATTTCAAAGCTTCAAAGTGGTATGGGACACTTTGAATCAAAAATCTATTTATTAAATGTTTTAAATGGTTTTGAAAATGGATTGATAAAGCACTGATTTTTTCAATATATTCAAATGATATATTTTAATTTCAATGTGAAAATTTTATCTTTAATTTATTCTTATTTTATGTATTATGAATAATTTATGGTTATTGGTCATTTTTCACGTATACGGGTGGTTCCGTGATAAACCTAGGGCGGGTGAGCCCAAGATAGATATCTAATGCATTATGTAATGTGAAGGAGGTAAAGGTTAATGTTTATCCTAGTATATTTAGGGAATATACTGTAATGGGTATTCCAACATAACTCCCTATGTTGTTGTGATAGCTAAAATTTATGTATGATATGGTTTCCACAAGTTACCAATATTATTTATGATTTCTATGTGTTATTCATGAATCTTACGATTTCATGAATCTTACGATTTCATGAGGTAAGTTATGATTGAAGAGTATGGTTTAATTGATTTGTATTTATTGATGGTTTAATGTTTCCTTTCCTTATTTTATAACCCTTACTGTGCTTTTTATGCTCACCTCAAGTTTTAAAATGTTTTTAACAGTACATAAAGATGTATATGGTCAAGGATGAGATCAAGGAAAAATCATGTTGTCTAAAACATGTAACTAGACATGTTTTTTTAGAGTTTATTATGTTATAAAAAATGGATACTGAGTTGAAGTGTCTACATAGTATTTTTTTGAATTTTAATGTAATAGATATGGAATAATTCTCTAAAACTCTAGACCTGAAAAGATCCTTAATGTGAATTTTTTCTTTAATTCAAGATTATGTAATGTTTTATGGTCAGGTCCTTATAGATACCCACCTAGACCCCAGTTCTTGTCTATTCCTTGGATACTCAGTATACTATTGTAGGGAACTTTTAATTATTATAGGATTTCTCAGATACACTCATTGGATCTAGAATTGGCTAGTAGGGGCCATGTTGAATTCCCATAGGGACTTATCTTTTCTTAGCCCCGTTTTACCTTGGTCGATCACCTTAGACTCGGTAGGTGCCTTATTATGGAATAACATGGTTTACGCTCCTTGGATTAAACTCTTAACCCTTAGCTATAATCAGATACTATTGAGTTACTGTTTCATGAGATTTACGTTACTTTTGTTGTTACCCTGGAACTCCCTCACTGGATATCATTTTTAGGTTGCCTTGTTACGTCTTGGGACCTTCACTACTTATACTATCATGAGGTGATGTCAGTGTTGGTGATGCCTCACGTGGCCTATTAACATTAAATGAAAATTACTTAATTAATGATCTGGTTACATGTTTAGACACGAGCTGAGGGATGAAGCAGGTACTTGTTTATTTAATTATATTGTACTGCTTGCTTTACTAACATATGCATGTCTGCACACTATTATATTAAATTACATGGGCTAGATTTTATAGACACCATTGTTGGGGGACCAATGATATTTATATCACACCCTCTCCAGGATCCATTTGGTACCCAGAGTATATTAAATGTTTGCAGGTATTGACAAAGGGATGCATGCAACTTCCAATACTCGATTTTGTGATGATATGATGGATCTTGATAGCAGATGACTGAGTAGTATATCAGGTTCCTTGGATTAGAATTTTTTATTCTTTTACCTTATGGAACATGTTATACCTTTTGTATTATATCCATGCTTTCCAGTTTTATAGTGACATGAAATTACATCATCACTATTCTAGTTGATATAGTTATTGTTATTCTTGATTATCTATTGCATCAGTTTGCTTCCACTGTATAATTATATTTCTTCTTCTATTTACTTTTCCTTTATAATCCTTCTATTGTGCTATACTCAGCTAATGAGGGTATATTCTTCCCACAGTCACATCATAGGCCCTTGCTGCTCGTTGGTAGTCTTTGGAATTTGGGAAGATTCACTTGAGTCCATGTGGCCCACCGAGCTCAGGGCGCCCGTTAAGTGGCATTTGGGTCCAAGATGTCACATAGTACATAACATGTAATACATGAGTGATCATATATCCAAATAATATGAGATCTTACTCATTATCTCTTTATCCTATTGTGCCTGAGGATGCATTTTCTTAAAAATATGTAAACCATGTGACACTAGAACCAATCCCCTCATGGATTGTTCCATACTAAATCCATTTAGCATCTGGTCAATATATGTACTTTGACATAGTTCAAGCAGCCTATTGAATCTATCATGAATGATCTTTATCCCTAGAATATAGGATGCTTCACCTATTTCCTTTATTGAGAAAATTTTATTTATCCAGTCCTTAACAGGCTATAAGACTGGAATTTCATTTTCAATAAGTAAATGTAATCAACATATACTACTATGATAAATATTTCATTCTCCCTAAACCTCAAGTAAACACAGGGATCATGTTAATGAAACCATATTGTTTTATATCTTCATCAAATATTATGCTCCATGATCTGGATGATTTCTTTAATCCATAAATGGATCTTTTCAAATTTTAAATCCTTTTGGAAACACAAATTCTTATGATTGTATAATGTAGACATCTTACTGAAGGACCCCATTAAGGAAAATAGCTTTGACATAAATCTTCCAAATCTCATAGTCATGGTAATATTAAATAGTATGTAGAATTCTAATGGACTTAATCATGGAAACTAGTGAAAAGTATTTATCGTAGTCAATTACTTGATGTTGTTTAATCCCTTTAAACACCATCCTTTCATTATGGGTATTTAATTTACATTCCATGTCTAGTTATCTCTTGAATAACCATATGCTCCCTATGAGATTTACATCAACTGGCACATTGACCAGAACCCAAACATGGTTATGATACATGGGATACATTTCATAATTCATGCATTCATGATGTCTTGAAACTTTTGAGATCCTTACAACCTGTTTTTATGATATAGGTTTATCATTTTCAACCAATACTGAGTCACCATTTTTAGTGACTAGAAGACCATATCTCTCTGGTTCTCTTACCTCTTTTCTACTACTACACACTACTTGTGTTTTGGCGACTATTCATTCTATGGGGACCTGTGGAATATATTCTTGTACTAACTCATGTTTAGGTTGAGCATCAACTTTATCAAAGTCAATTTTTCTCCCACAATCCTTTTTGAGGATGTTCTCCATCTCTAGAATGATGGCTTGTCTAATGGCAATCAATTTCTTGTATGTGGGGTTGGATTGGCAGTATCCATTTGTTTATTTGTGATACCCTATAAAGATACACTTTGTGCCAATAGGTACTATTTTTTCTAAAGATGTCCTTGAGAAACAACTAGAAACCCCATACATATGTATGCAACACAACAGATTTATTTTCACTCTATAACCCAAATGAAATTCCATTTTTCACTTTAGTTTGTACTAGGTTTAATGTGTTTTCCACAATTTTTAATTCATATCCCCAAAAGGATAATATAAGATTTTCATGACTCATCATCGACCTTAAATTGTCTAAAAATGGTACAGTTTATCCATTAACTAACCCCATTCCACTGTGTTCTTTAATGTGTAGTGAGTTGAGATAAAATCCCAAAATTCGGTAGAATGTCGATAAACTCACTACTGGAAAAACGACCTATACCCACGGTTCAGAATCGTGGGTATATCCCCCAAAACCGTGGGTATAACCTATACCCATGATTTTGGGAGCTTTGGGCTGGAAAGGCATTGGTATAGGGGTCTCAGCCTATACCCATGATTTAGGAGAACCATGGGTATAGGGTTGTCAAATGTGGCACAATTATGTGCCAGCGTGGCACACAACAGACCCCATAGTTTTCAAACTGTGGGGTATTTAATTCAAAAAAGATGCGCCTAGGGGGTTTCGAAACCGCGCCTCGTAGCCATGCACCTCCATCGGACCTACCAAGCTTCGATTTTTATTTGTTATTTATACATATGTATGCTTATATATATTAATATAATTTATGTTGGGTTTTTAAATTCAAAAAACGCTGTTATAGAGTTTCAAACCCGCACCTCCGGCTGCACCTTGCACAATCACCCCACGACAGACCAACAGAGATGTTAACTGTATTTATAATACATACATATATCGGCATATATATATTAATATAATGGGGTATTTAAATTCAAAAAGCACGTCTATGGGAATTCAAACTATTGTCTTCCAATCCGCATCAACACCGCTTTTCACTAAGGTACCAACCGAGCTAACATTTTTATTTGTTATATATGTATTCATCTATGTATATATATTAATAAGATCTGTGAAAAAATCTCTTCCCTCCAAATGTTTTTTTGTGTCCCACATAATATTTTTCCCCTCCATAATGCGGGAATTCTATACCCACAGTTCTAGAGAACCATGGGTATAGGTCTTAAAAAAAACCTCAATACCTAGAGTTTTGAAGAACCGTCGGTATAGGTCTTCGAAAAATACCCTATACGAATGGTTTTCTCCAAAACCATGGGTATTGGTCTTAAAAGAAAACAATACCCATGGTTTTTGGCACAACCGTGGGTATAGGTGTCCTATACCCATAGTTTTGGAAAACTTTGGGTATATGTTCACATAATATCCCTATACCCAAAGTTTTGGAAAACTGTGGTTATAGACCTATTTCCCAGTAGTGACTCTTGATTAAGATATTCACCACCTCGATCTAATAAAATATTCTTCATCTTCTATCCATGATAATTCTAAACATCATTATTGAATTCCTTGAATTTCTCAAAGAAATAAGAATTATACCTCATTAAGTATATATAACCACATCTACTCAAGTCATCATTAAAATTTATGAAAGAAGAATACACAGCACTAACTTACACTAGAAATGGTCTACACACATTGGTGTGTACTAATCCCAGCAGCTCTATGGATCTTTCACCCTATCCACCAAATAGTGGTTTTGCCATTTTTTTTTGTAAACAATAATGACAATTTTCAAGTGGTTTTAGCTCATAAGATTATAAATAACCATCTTGATAGATATTTTTCAAACACTTACTGTTTACATGACTAAGATGGTGATGCCACAACTGGGTGTTATGTGATTCGTGTGAACATGATTCCTTATCAATTTCCAATACTTTTTTTTCACAATTTAATACATAAATAAAATTATTAAAATTTTAAATATCATAACATATGGTGTCCTTTTAAAAGAAAAAAATTGTATTTCCAAACTTAAAAATAAACACATATGCATCTAGTCATGATACATAAATTATGTTCATGGTAACTTTTGGTACATAATAACAATCTTTTAAAATCAAAACCATTCTCATTAGAAATGAATGTTGTTAGTCAGAAATATCTAGAGTAGCCAGTCTCACACCATTAGAAACTCCCAGATCCACCTCCCCTCTAGCAATATTTCAGAATCAACTTGATTCCAATACTTGGACAAATATGTGAGCACCAAAAGGTGTATCTAATAACCAATGTATATATATATTGAAATATTACACTCGATAACGAATTTACCTTTAGTTTCTCATTGCTTCTAGGTAGAGTTCTTCTTCTAGTGGTCTGGATTGTCACATGAAACACATACTGCCTCTTTTTTCTTTCCCTACCTCTAGATCTTCCTAATCCGATTAGGATGAAGCTCATGTGCTATAGACTTGTTATGAGTCTTGGTACCCTTTACCTTGTTCTTCATTTTATTATTCACTATTAGGACCCCATAT
The DNA here is from genome assembly GCA_963277665.1 of Viscum album. Classification (NCBI taxonomy): domain Eukaryota; kingdom Viridiplantae; phylum Streptophyta; class Magnoliopsida; order Santalales; family Viscaceae; genus Viscum; species Viscum album. Next base: position 346,773,969 of record OY728156.1, read on the forward strand.
AGTGACACATAATTTTCTTATATTACTATTGCACCACTTTAAATATAAACATCATAATAGTATTTTACATAGAGGATCCAAAGCTTTAGTGTCTTGGGAAAACTAGTACCATACATAACAATTACAAAATCAAGCATGAACATTTATTTAATTCCTTCTTATCTAGATTATTATTAACACTTGAACTCTCCTTAGTACATGTTGTAACCTAAGGATATACATTATAATGGGTGATCTAAAAGCCTAGTAAGAGGATATATAAGAATAATATATCAATGGGTGATCATAACCCTAACACAGGCAAAGGATCATGAACATGAGAGGAAGCATTAATAAGACACTTGAAATGTGGGAATGCATAAAAAGGAAACATCATGTCTTAGTGGTTAAATACCACACATACATGTGATAAAAGCTAGAATATTATTCACAAATAACTTCACATTAACTCATGAGATTCATCACTTTACACAATGCATTGGAGTAATGTATAATTCTGGGTGCACTCGTCACATTGAAACATTCATATTGAACTATCTAATTCTAGGTGCTCCCATCACATCATAACATTATCATTTATCATGCATGCCACAATGAACATTTACAAAAAATGAACATAAATAACCAATTAGAAGTAATGGTTTTCATCTCATAAGAACACATTCATAAACATTGGGTTCCCAAAAGAAATAGGGAATATCATACATGTTACATTAACCGTCAACCTTGAATGAGAAGTAAACGGTGTGTTCTTAAAAGAAGAGTTCTTTTGGAAAACATTTTGTTTGAAATAAACACCAGTGAAAAACATGTATATTATAGAAAAGGAAAGAAAAATATAATGAAATTATTTTTAAGGAGTAACCAAATCATAAAATAAGTGAAAGAGGGAGAACCCAAAGGATGAAAGTTGTGTTCGAGAATTTCTCGTTACCTTATATTTGAATGATTCCTTCACTTTAATGTACTATATAACAAAATAAGATTAATTAATTAACAATTAAAAAAACTTTTTTACATTAATATAGTTTATTATGGATTCATTAAGTTATTTTATGTGCCTTTGTATGAGTTATATAGTTTAAAAACGTTGTTTGAGAATGTTTGTTTTTATGGTTTTTCTCGAGCGGTTCACGTGTATTCATAAATTGATGTTCGGGTCGAACATGGGTAAATATCCAGAACTGATATTACATTTTATTAATTATATTAATTTTTTTAATTATCTTATAATTTATTCTATTATATACCATGTGGATGAATCATTATAATTAAATTAAATGATGATTGTTTGGGTTAATTTAGGCGGTTTTTCCACCACAAAGATCTTGTTTTGTTTAATAATTTAGTAATATGTACATAAGTTAGTTTAAGAACATAAAATAGGGAATAATAAAAATATAATATCCAGTTGAAACCATAAAAATGGTTTCATGACCATATTTGAAGGTAGAAATGGAAGAAAGAAACATGTCATTCTTGAAGGTTAAAGATTAACACATTACGAACAACCTTTTATTTTATAATATAAAATGAAAAAGGAAAGGGTATTTGATGGTATAATATCCAATTAGTATCATAAAATTATAGTATATGTATGATACTAGAGTTACCATACCATGTGGATGATGATAGGTGGGGAGAGAATAATAAAAGAACTTGAAATTGAAAGGAAATTAAAGGAATGAGGAAGAGAAATTACCTCTCGAATCCTCCTCTTGAGATCCTCTATAAAAGAGCTAGGCTTGTTGTTTTGATGAGACCAGAAGCTCTTAGACGTGGGGAAGGGGATATGTAAGATTCATGGTTCGATTTTAGACGAGGAAATGAGGGTGTGAAAGGTGGTATTTATATTGGAGGGGAGAGGGGATATCTCAATATAACATTCATTAATTTATTATTTCCCTACAAGATAAGGAATAACGAGTAGTCCATGACCAATTATAGTAATTATATCATGTTATCCCAAACCAAGGGGGATTACATCATCAGAATATCATACATGCCTCTATAATTAGCTTATTTAGCTTATTTTGTAAATTATGGTATTTCACTATTCACCAAAAACTCATTTATTTCAGAAAAATCCACGAAATTCACCCCAACCATTTTTTGATGTGTAGAATCCAAAAATTAATTACATTTTTAATATATATTTTTCTAAATATGATTAATTTAGTTTTTAATTAAAATCATAATTTACGTGAAAAGTACAGTTTTTAAAATTAAAACTGATTTTATAATGCTTTCAAAAATCATGTAAGGAATTATAAAATTATCTAAAAACTAGAATGCATATAATTTTTAATTTATGAAGAAAATTTATCAAACTAAATATTTTAAATTAATTAAATAATTATAATTAATAATTTATGACTAACAAAAATACTAATACTTTTACTATGTTCAAATTGTAACTTATAAGATGCCTTAATTTTATTTAATTATTCAAGGGTAAGGTTACTATTATTTTCAATGATTTACTATTCATAAGTGTCATATTACTATTCATAAGGGTATGTTACTATTCATAAGCGTATGTTACTGTTCATTGAAAATTATTATTGTTTTATTAGACTCAAAAAATCATCTTGAACACTACCGTGTACGTTGGATTTTCGAAAATAAAAATATAGAAGTGGTAAAACTATGTTTAATGGTCACATAGTATTTAGTATCATGATATTTCATTGTGATTCCTAATTTGATTATACTATAGGGCATAATTATAAGAAGGGAATTCCATTAATAAATCTTTGGGTCATGACATTATCCCCCCCTTATGAAATTTCTCCCTCAAAATTTCATTTTACATAAATAAGTGAGGTTACTTCTCCTTCATCAGCTCTTCCGGTTCCCAAGTAGATTCTTCAAAATTAGGGTTCCTCCATAACAATTTGGCAATGTGGGTTGTGTTGTTGCGTAGAACCTTTTCTCTCTAATCCAGAATCTCTACTGGCTGCTCCTCATAAAAGAGATCGTCATCCACCTATACCACCATTGAGTTTAGTACATGTGAGGGGTCTTCTATGTACTTCCTTAGGAGTGATATGTGAAACAAGTCACGAACTTCAGCAATATTCGGTGGAATTGAATGCTGATAAGACACAGATCCTATGCGGTCAAGCATCTCAAATAGGACAATGTACCTTGGGCTTAACTTCCCTTTATTTCCAAACCACATGAATCTCTTCCATGGTGATATTCGAAAGAAGACTTTATCTCCAACGTCAAACTCCATGTCCATTCGATGGTTGTCAGCATAACTATTTTTCCAATTTTGAGAACCTTTGATGTGTCTTTGGATGACTTGAACCTTCTCTATCATCTATTGCACAAGATCGGGTCTAAGTAGCTTTCCTTCCCCAACTACATCCCAAAAGGTTGAGGTTTTACATCGCTTTCTATATCAAAGGTTCAGACGGAGCCATCTGAATACTCAAGTGGAAGCAATTGTTGTATGAGAACTCAAAAAATGGTAGATGATGATACCATCCACATTTGAATTCTAGAGAACATGATCCTAGAATATCTTCAAGAATCTGAATAGTCATTTCTGATTGTCCATCATTTTGGGGGTGATAGGTCGTGCTGAAATTTAATTCAGTACACAAATCATGTTGAAGACTCCTCCAAAATTTAGATATAAACCTTGTATCATGATCAGAGACAATTGATAGTGAAACACAATGCAATATCACCACATCCTTCACATATATAATTTCATGTTTTTCAAGAAAGAGGTCTTCCCTAATAGCTATAAAATGGGATGGCTTGTTGAGTTAGTCAAACACAACCCATATCGCATTATTTCCCATCTACGTCTTCAAGAGAACTGTGACAAAGTCTATAGTAACATTATGTAATTTCCACATGGTTATAGACAATGTTTTCATCATCCATTTGGAATTTTATCACTCTTCTTTAACTTGCTGACATACCAAATACCTTGAGATATATTATGCGATCTTCATTTTCATATTATCCCACCAGAAGTGTTCTCAGATATCACAATACATCTTGTTACTCCCAGGATGGATAGAGAATGTTGAGCTATGTGCATATTTCAATACCTCATTCTTTATCATGGGTGATGAAGGCACAAAAAGTCACATTCCAAATCAAATCACACCATCACTGTCGATATGGAACTCATGCAGCTTCCCTTCCTTTACTGCATTCAACCTCTTCTATATCTCCACATCATCCCTTTGTGCTTCTTTAATCTTCTCTTGGATGAATGGTTGCACAACCATTTGGTCAATATTGGATGTATCCCCGGCCTTTATGATTTCTAAATCCATCCTTTGAATATCAAAGAAGATAGGGTCTTTCTCAATCCACAACATGGATAGAGTATCATGTTCATTTCTGCTTAGAGTATCATCTACCTTGTCCACCTTTCCAGGATGATAGTGAATAGAGAAATAGTAGTCCTTGATTATCTCTAACCATCTCCTATGTTGCATGTTGATCTCATTTTGTGTGAATATATACTTTAGGCTCTTCTGGTCGGTGTATATGTCACACTTCTCTCCATAAAGGTAGTGTTGCTGGATTTTCAAGGAAAAAATCATAGCTGCTAGCTCTAGATCATGCATCAGGTAGTTTTGATCATAGATCTTCAACTACCTTGAGGTTTAGTCTATCACATTATCATTTTTTATGAGTACACAATCGAATCCTTTCTTTGAAGAATCATTGTATACCACAAAAAATTCTCTACTTTTCGGTAATGTGATTACAGGTGTAGTGACCAGCCTTCTCATTATCTCCTTGAAGCTTCCCTCACATTCTTCCGTCCAGACATAATTTACCCCTTTCCTTGTTAACTTAGTTAGAAAGCTTGACAATCGTGATAAGTTTCACACAAAAGGTCTATAGTACCTAGCTAATCCTAGAAAACTATGTATTTTTTTGACACTAGAAGGCCTGGGCCATTCCTCAATCTCCTTTTTTGAAGTATCCACATAAATTTCTTCACTTGTGATCCCATGACCAAGAATGAAACTTTCTTCATCCAAAAGTCACACTTTCTGAACATTGCATACAACTTATCCTTTTTAATGTTGCCAACACAATTATTATATGTTCTTCATGTTCCTCCTTGCTCTTGGAGTATATGAGAATGTAATCAATAAACACTACCAAAAATTTGTCGAGGTAATGTAAAAAGACTATATTCATCAAATCCATGAAGATTGTAGGGGTATTTGTAAGTCTGAATGGCATTACCAAAAACTCCTAGTGCCCATACCTTGTAAGGAAGTCTGTCTTCTGAATATATTCCTTATTCACCTTTAAATGATGATATCCAAAATGATGATACACCTTTGAGACATATTGACCTCCTATTATCTGATCTTACAAGTTGTCAACCCTTGGAAGAAGATACTAGTTCTTTATGGTGATTTTGTTGAGTTCCCAATAATCGATACACGACTGCAATGTTCCATACTTCTTCATCACAAAGATCATTGGTGCACCCCAAGGTGATGCAATAGGGCGCATGAACCCTTTGTCCAAATGATCTTGTAGCTTCTTCTTTAACTCCTCCAGTTTGATAGGAGCTATCCTATAGGGACACTTTAATATAGGAGTAGCTTCAGGTATGAGTTCTATTGAGAACTCTACCTCACGATCTGGGGGAATTCAAGGTAACTCTTTAGGAAATACATCACCATATTCCCTCACAATGGGAATTTCCGCAAGGTTGGTACTATCCTTTGACTCAACCATTTGGGTGAGATCTCCTTCTTCATAGGGAATCAACACCAACACCATTGAGGTTTTTTTCAAATAATATTCATGATCTTCCTTAAATTTGTAGAGGAGCATGGGATGGTTTGGAATATGAAAATATAATTCATTTTACTGATAGTTGATACATGCTCTATATATTGAGAGCCAATATATTCCCATTATAGCATCGAATAACACGAATGAAATTATTATGATATTCGCTAGAAGAATCCTCCCACATATTCTAATAGGATAAGAGTCAAACACTTGGGTTGCATTGATTTCACCACTTGCTGTTTTTATAGATATCTCAACTTCAAGGTTTTAGGGAATTGATTCTATAGTTCTAGAAAACTTTCAAGATATAATGGAATGCATAGAACCAGAATCAAATAATACTTTTTCCATTCTAGAGTAAATATTATGTGTACCTTGTACGACTTCATTATCTTTCTCCACATCCACAGTAGTGATGGCATAAGCCTTCCCTTGTTCTTTTGGCTTTGGCAGCTACTAATGTTGATTACCCTCGATAACTTGAGGTTTAGTGCAATATCTTTCATAGTACCCTAGACCCCTACAGTTGTAGCATTGAACCATGGGTGGTTCTATCCTTTCCTCAACTACATTCTCCTTCCTTTTTATGTCATTTCGACACTCTTGAGCATGGTGTCCTTCATTCCCACACTTGAAGCACTTCCCCATACCTTTGAGGTAGTTACCATGGTGCAACATCCCACATTTTTGGCATGAGGGTCATTGAGTTTTCTTCCCACCATTGTAACACCCCCTGCTTCCACGGTAGGCTTCTCTTTGAAAAATACAATAGCGTGTGTCGTACGCAACTTCGAGTTCTAACACACCACAACCAATCAAACTAGCCGTTATGAATAGTAATACCCACTTTTTAAAATTTTATAAATTTTATCTTTCTAAATATAATTAATTTTTGGATTCTTAATTTTGAAATTAGCTTAGGGTGATTTTTTGGTATTTTTCTGAAAACGTTCAATTTTTGATGAATAGTGAAAAACACTGAGTTATAGTTTAAAACCAAATTTTTATTTAAATATTTAATTATTTTATTTAAATTTATTTTATGTCAAAATAGACACATAATACCTATATAAGTTCAATGAAATTCATTGGAGTCAGTTTATAATAATTTTTGATATATAAAAATTTTATAGAACTTTTCACCGTCTTTTACCCACCTCTTAGGAGAATTTACAAATTCACATAAAACGTAATTTTACTGCTTCTGTGAGTGGAATTTCAAATATCTGAGAGACATGGTTGATATTATTAAGTAAAATGTGGTTCAATAAGATGAAAATATTTTTTTGTGAACATTAACTCTTTACTTTTATTTACCACAGTTAAAAGTAAATAGGTTAATTAAGGGTAAAAATGATATTATTATTACCCTAACACATGTACTAATTCTATTGGATAAGTATAGATCGACCAAAAACAACCTTAGGAATAAAATATTAACCTACTTGGTCCACTTGGATTAGATTAGGACATTTATAATTATGTAATTCAAAGAAGAGTTAAAAGAGTTAATATCAATGTTTAATAACTAAAACATTTTTAATATAGGGTTATACATAAGATAAATTAGACTATAAATATTAATTAGAAAGATAAAAATATTTCCTACATAATGATATTTTCATTTTCATTTTTTATACATTAAATAATTTAATTTATTTTTGACACAATGATGATGGAGTAATTACTTAATTAATGAAATATTAAAATAATTGATATTATAAATATCCAAATAAATGTAATTTGAGAATTTTTATGAATTCCACTAATTTAATAGGTTAATATTAAATATTAGGATTGGTGATATGAATTGTTTTCAAAGTAATAAGGCTGTTATGAATTTATCAAAAACAAAATACCCAATTGTGTCAAAATTGACATAAAAGATTTTGTTTTTTAAAAAATTATATTATTAATTTATATTCTATTCCTAAAAATATAATGTTTTGAAAAAGGACATATATATTGATATTTTCACCATTAATTAACCACTTGGGGTTAACTTGGAAGTATATAGTATATTTATTAACCATATAATATAAAAATACAAAGAGACATGGTAAATGTAAAACTATTTAACTAAGAGTTAAATATAAAAGATAAAGTTAATATAGAGACCCAAACCTATCTAAAACATATTTTTTGAGTGGTTTTAGAACCATATACACCTTATAATTTAAATAATCGCTTTTAAAGAAATTATAAACCGAAAATAATTTTATTATAAAATAATATTTCAAGCTTTTCCTAAGGTGCCCCTCACCCCACTTATAAAAGGGCACTCCCCCTTCTCACTAATTCACACCTTCAAAGCCATTTGGATCGGCCAACCTCTACCAAAATACCATATAAACTATCATACCTTCATCATATAGGCCTTAATTTAGTAATAAATATAACCTAAGGATCCCTTTTGATCAAATCAAAGGAAGAACCCGAAGAAGAAGTAAATATTTCATCACCACTTTCAAGTTCCTTTCTTCTTCCACTTCCATTTTCTTTGTTGCTTCCATTATAAAATAATAAATCCAGTATCTTCTATATAATGTGATTTTATTATAAATATGGTACAATGATATTCATTATTCTATCCATCCTTTGAATGACATGTCTCCATACATGCGTATGCACGGATTCCCGTCTCCACGTCGTGTTGTAATTGTTATTCAACACATTTTTATTTGGATGGGTATAATAATGATGTGTAATTCATGTAAATAACAAATATAAATTAATATTGATTCCGTGTATATGATATATCATCCAATTATATATTATTTTAATTTCAAAAGAATGATATTATCACTCGTGTGTACGTACGGATTACCGTTTCCACGAACGTGATGAGATTCATTCTCCATCATATCCATTCAAGGATAATTTTTATTTTATGATTACAAATAATGTTTAAAGACTTGGTATAATTCAGGATATGGATAAGATACATCACATCCATAATGATTATGACTCGTATAACAAATAATAAAAAGTAAAATGAATCTGTTATCACCCAAAACGACGATAATACTTTGATATTATTAACAAAGCAATGTTAAAAGATCATATATGATATCACATTAATGTATATGTTTCCTGAATATTTTGTTAACAATTATTTGACCATTATAAAGGAGGTTAACCTACCATCTACATAGGAAAATTACAAGGTAAGGGTTAATTCTACAATCTTTTCATTATCCGAGGTTGTTTATACGTAATTATCTACTGCGACCTCTTTATCTTCCACGTCCATGTTTCTTAAAAATGTATTTCAAAACATTATTACTATTTTATAGACTATGGGTTAATGTAATTTATACCCTTGTTTGAATTTTTATAAGATTTTTATAAAGGAATCTTTCCATCATTTTTCAAATAAGGTCCTTTTTAACCTTTTCGACAAAATTAAGGTAAGAATGTCTTTTTTTAACTTATATGGCGAGTGAAACTATTTTTCGCCATTATAAAATTGCCAAAGCATCCATTACAAGATTATAATAATATTTTCAACGTAAATTTTTTCTTTTATAATTATGTGACTATTAAATGATTTCAAAAAAAGAGATATTTCTCTCAAATATTTTTGATTTCATCTATGTCAACATCCTTTGATGGATTTTAAGCATATTTGAAGTTGATTTATTATGATACAAAACATACATATAGTATTAAAGGTTTTGTGATATGTTTGACTGTGTATGTGTTATTTTTATACCATTCATTTTTTATAGAGAAAGTATTGACATTTCATATGCTATTTTTAATACGAATGTTTAAGTTATGTTTAAACCTGTTCATATGAGGAATGAACTAGACTTAGTAAGTGACGGGTGGAGACCGCTATAGATCCTTGATGCATCAGTAGGTATCATGAGACAAACTAGTGTCTTGGAACAAGGCATTGACAAAATATTATTTGTAGTATTGACACAAGGCCTTGACTATGTGGTTATGATAGTATGGCATTATGCATTCCATCATTATAAAAGTGGTTTTTGATATTGCATGTGATTATTCAACGGGTAGAATATCCATGTGAAGAAGTAAATGACATTATTTCATTTTATTTTTTCCATATTATGCTGAACTTTGAGTTTAAAAGGCTTTTGTTTTAGTTATATATTGCCTTAAATATTTATGCATATTTATGAATGTTTTCGCTATATTGTTATCCTTACTAAGCATCTGAGCTCACCCCTTTCTATGTTTTATTTTTCCTAGGATGTGAATAAGTATTTTACGACTGACCTACAGGGATAGTCCGAGGTTATATTAGTGTGGAATATGGAGACTATGTTATTGTATTTTTCACTTTATGATGTAATGTAAGACTTATGAATGTATCTAGTGTTTTCAAGGCTACTAAACTAATCGGTCTTTCGAGAGATGATCTTCTAGGGTCAGGCCAATGTTATGTAATAATGCACCAACTCTGGGTAACTAGGGTCAGGTCATTATAGTTGGTATGAGAGGAAGTATAGTACAAACCATGGAAGCTAGATTTAGATAAACTCTGATTAGAGCACATAACCCTAAGATAGACTTTGAGGATTAGTATAGAAGAATTTCCTAGAATTTTGGTATTATAGATATTTTGTGAGTTTTCCAAGAAATACATCCCTATCTGGATACGAGCAGGTAGAGGCAGTTCTAGCACATATTTACCTAGGGGTAAAACCTGAAAATACTACTTTGAGCTAGACTCAAACAAGAACTGGTGCACGGAAATGGGCCTTGCTGCACTCTTGGTTACGACACTCCTGGGGGATATACTTAGGATAATTCTAATTTTATTTTCAAACCATTAGGAAGGGTTTATGAGTATATACTTCCTCAAGGAATTTTTTTTGATTATGGTTTATATCCATAAAATGTTCAATTTATGTTAAGTGTTTTAGAAGTTTGGAATTATGTATTTTGATTCATAAACTAATCTAGTTTATGACATTTTTTAGAAATGCCGCCTAGTGGAAGGAATGGAAACTGTATCATTTAATGTACTCCATGTAGGGATTTCCCTCCTACTCAAGATAATTATAGTGGAGCTGGTGATACAACTGGTGCTAATAAACATATCACCATATTGGGATAACTCACTCAGGTTATGAATAAAAACCTTACCTGTATGGAGCACCTTGATCCGCAGCGTGGGGGATCAATATTAGATCACTTCATGAGGAAACAACCACCAATATTCAATGGGGTTACAAATACACTATTATCTGAGCTATGGATAAATTTCTTAGAGAAAATATTCCATGCTTTGGGGAGTAGTGAAAGGGAAAAAGTTATCATGGCAGTTTACCGCCTCACTGGAGATGCTGATCAATGGTGGTCATTGATTAAAAAAAAGGAAGATGATGATGTATCAAATATGGAATGTTGGGATTTTAAATATATTTTCATAGAAAAATACTTTCCTCGTGACCATCGAACAGACATGGAAATTCAATTTCTGAGTCTGAGGCAAAAGGAGGATGAGAATGTCGCAAATTATGAGGCTAACTTTACAAGGTTAGCGAGGTATGCTATAGATTATATAAGTAACCCAAGAAGTAAGATTCATCATTTATTTTACGGGTTAAAAACATTTCTCCATCAATCATTAGTGTCACAATCCTTCTCGTCCTACGAAGATATTGTCTCATGCGCTATCAAGATAGAAAAACAATTCTCTATGTCTTACGACTTTAAAGAAAAGAAAAAGAAGAAGAGATCTACTGATCACTATGGAAATGGAAATAAGGGGATGGAGGGAAAATTTGAATATCCATCCTATAGTAAATGTGGGAAGAAACACCATGGTATTTTATTGAAGGGAGTGGAAGTCTGTTACAATTGTGGTGAAAAAGTCCACTAAGCTCGTGATTGCAAGGGGATGAAATATGCTACCGATGTTCAATGCTACAACTACAGGGATATGGGACATTATGAAAATGAATTTCCTAAGTGTCAGGGGAACTTACCTTATAAAAGGAAAATGGATCAAGGCCAAGCTTATGTTATCACTACAGTTGACGTAGAAGCTCCAAAAGATGTGGTGGCAGGTAATTTAATGGTTTCCTCATGTTTAAAAAATTATTTATTTGATTCTGGGTCATCAAATTGTTTCATATATTCCCAGTTTTCTATGAAAATTAGATATTTATAATTTTATCTAACAAGGGAGTTGTCAGTAAAAAATCCTAAGCGATGTATCATCGTAACAATGTTGTGTGAATCCGTTCCCATTAGGGAATATAACTATTCTTTATTTTCTGATCTCATCATCATACCTATGATTGAATTTGATATAATCCTTGTTATATATTGGATTTCAGACCATGATGAAAATATTTATTGTAAGAATAAGAAGGTTACAATTTTTGATGATGATGATACAAAACACCTTATCTTTAGAGAAGAATCATCACCACCGGATTCTTATCAAGATCCACCCCCAGCAGCTCAACTAAATTCAATTATTGGGGAGGAAGATAAGGAAATAACTGTGGGTGAGGAAAGGAATGTTCAAATATAGGATGTACCTATTGTGATAGAATATGTTGATGTGTTTCCAGAAGATTTACCTAGACATCCTTCAGAACGAGAAATTGAGTTTTCCATTGATTGAATTCCCGGTTAAAGGCCCATATTAAATACCCCTTTAGATTGGCTTATGTGGAATTGGTGGAACTAAATAAACAACTAGAAAAATTGAGTAATAAGGGATTTATTCACCCTAGTGCTTTTCCATGGGGAGCCCATGTTGTTTTTGTTAAGAAGAAAGGTAGATCTATGAGGTTGTGTATTGACTACAGGGAGATCAATGCTATAATAATAAAGATCAACATAACCTGCATTGACGATTTATTTGAACAAATTCATGGAGATAAATACTTTTCAAAGATTGACCTTCGATTTGGATATCATCAGTTGTGTGTAAAGAAGGATGACATTCCGAAGACAGCATTTCAAACCAGGTACAAGCATTATGAGTTTATCGTAATTCCTTTTGGATTGACTAATGCACCCTCTGTAATAATGGATCTAATGAATAGATTTTTCAAGGAATATCTCAATGATTTTGTGGTGGTATTTATTGATGATATCTTGGTATACTCCAAAATCTATGATGATCATGAAAATAAATTGCGCATTATCCTAAATACTCTTAGAAGACATGAATTATATGGGAAGTTTAGAAAGTGTGAAGTCTAGATTTAGGAGATTTATTTTCATGGACATATTGTCTCTAAGGATGAAATTTCCATAGATCCTTCTAAGACCAAGGAAATTCAAGAATGTCTAGCACCGAAGAGTATAACTGAGGTACACCGTTTTATTGGTTTAGCAGGTTATTATCAGCGGTTTGTCTAGAATTTTTCCCGATTGGATAACCCATTAACGAATCTCACGTGTAAAGGGGTTAAATTTGTTTGGAAAAATGATTGTGAAGAATGTTTCGAAGAACTAAAGAGAAGATTAGTCAATGCTCCTATATTGACTCTACCACTGGGGAATGAAGGGTTTGTTATTTATAGTGATGCTTCAAAAAAAGGACTTGGTTGTGTCCTTATGCAGAATGATAGAGTTATTGCCTATGCATCACGACAACTAAAAATTCATGAGTGAAACTATCCTACTCAGGATCATGAGTTAGCTGCTATAATTTTTTCTTTAATGATATGGAGACATTATCTCTATGGTGAAAATTGTGAGACATATACCGATCAGAATGGTTTGATGTATATTTTCTCACAGAAAGAACTCAACATGAGGCCAAGGGGATGGCTTGAACTACTCAAGTATTATGATTTCACAATATAATACCAACTAGGGAAGGAGAATAAGGCGACAAATGATTTGAGTAGAAAGGATAATGGTGTTTTGAACAAGATGAGAGTTGAAAGGGATCCTATTTTCATGGATCTAGTAAATATGGATATGGGAATCACCATGGAAGGTGAAACATCAATAATTTTTCAAATGGATTCCAATCCATCATTACTAGAAAGGATAAAGAGTTCTAAGACCAATGATGAAGTGTTTAAAATGAAGATTAAAGTTGTGAATAATGGGAGATTGAGTGACTTTGTGTATGAAGATGGAATTTTGAAATTTGGGAAGATACTTTGTGTTCCAAATATACCTGATCTAAAAAGAGAATTATTGGATGGTGCTCATAGTTCTAATTTCTCTATACACCATAGGAGCACCAAAATGTATAGAGATATGAAGGAACATTTTTGGTGGGACCACATGAAGAGGGAGATTACTGATTTTGTGTCAAGATGTGTGGTTTTTCAACAAGTGAATGCTAGAAGGAAACAACCTAGAAGATTCATGAAATCTCTTACCATACCAGAGTGGAAATGAGATAATATTACAATGGAATTTGTCAGGGGAATACCAAAGACTCCTAGACGGAACGATGCAATATGGTTCATTCTTGATCTTCTTACAAAGTCAGCACATTTTCTTTCTATAAGGGAAGATCTGACACTTGAATTTCTCGAAAGACTATTTATTAATGAAGTTCAGAGACTTCATGGAGTACCCCTATATATTGTTTCTGATCACGATTCAGGTTTTACATCAAGATTCAGGAAAAGTCTTCATAAATACCTAGATACCGAGCTTCGTTTGAGCACTGCTTACCACCCCCAAACTGATGGACAATCAGAACATACTATTCAAACCTTAGAAGACATGTTGAGATCATGATCACTTGAATTTCATGGTATGTGGGATAAATATTTACCTCTGGTAGAATTTTCCTATAATAATAGCTTCCATTAAAGTATTCAGATGGCACCATATTAAGCGTTATATGGAAATAAATGTTGCACACCAACTTTTTGGGATGATGTTGGTGAAAGAAAACATGTAGGACCAGAACATGTTGAGGAAACAATGGAAATGGTGAAGGTAATCAAAACCCGCATCAAAGTAGCTCAAAGTACGCATAAGATCAATGCCGATAACTGAAGGAAGGATTTGGAATTTCAGTTTGGAGATCATGTTTTCTGGAAGGTATCTCCATGGAAGGGTGTTATACGTTTCGGTAAGAAGGCTAAATTGAGTCCCAGGTACATCGAAGATTTCGAAATTCTAGAACGAATTGGGGTTTTAGCTTACTGTTTGGCAATGCCGCTAAGTCTCTCCAAAGTTCATGATGTGTTACACGTATCACTGTTGAGAAAATATATGCCTAACCCAATGCATGTAATCAACAATGAGGAATTAGAACTGGAACCCGATCTTTCTTATTGCGAAGAGGCTGTCAAGATTCTTGATTCGAGAAAACAAGTGCTGAGAAACTAGATGAATTGTATGGTAAAAGTTCTATGGAGAAACCAGAAAATAGAAGAGGTAACGTGGGAACTCGAGCAACTTATAATGGAGAACCACCCAAGACTTTTCATGTGGTAGTATTCTAGAAATTTCGAGGATGAAATTATTTGAAGGAGGGGAGAATGTAACACCCCAAGATTCCATGATACACTTCTCTTTGAATAATACAATAGCGTGTGTTGTACGCAACTTCGAGTTCTAACACACCACAACCATTCAAACTAGCCATTATGAATAGTAAGACCTTCTTTTTAAAAATTTATAAATTTTATCATTCAAAATGGACTTCATTTTTGGATTCAGAATATCGAAATTAGCGTAGGATGAATTTTTGGTATTTTTTTGAAAATATTCAATTTTTGATAAATAGTGAAAAACACTCAGTTATAGTTTAAAACCGATTTTTTGTTTAAATAATTATTTAAATTATTTAAATTTATTTTAGGTCAAAATTTACACTTAATACCTATATATGTTCAATGTAATTCATTGGAGTTAATTTATAATAATTTTAGATATATAAAAATTTTATAGAACTTTCCACCTTCTTTTATCCACCTCCTAGGAGAATTTGAAAATTCACATAAAACATAATTTTACCACTTCTGTGAGTGGAATGTAAAAAATTATAGAGACACAGTTGATATCATTAAGTAAAATTTGGTTGAATAAGATGAAAATAATTTTTAGTGAATAACAACTTTTTACTTTTATTTACCATGGTTAAAAATAAATAGAGTAAATAAGGGTAAAAATGATATGATTATTACCATAACACATGTCCTAATTCTATTGGATACATATAGTTTGACACAAAACAACCTTAGGAATAAAATATGAACCACTTCGGTCCACTTGGATTAGATTAGGACACTTATTATTATTTAATTCAAAGAAGAGTTAAAAGAGTTAAAATCAAAGTTTAATAAATAAATATTTTTATTATAGGGATTTAACTATCATAAATTCGATTATAAATATTCATTAGAAAGCTGAAACGATTTTCAACATAATTATATTTTATTTATATTTTTTAGACATTAAATAATTTAATTTATTTTTGACACAATGATGATGTAGTAATTACTTAATTAATTAAATATTAAAATAATTGATATTATAAATTTCCAAATAAATGTAATTTGATACCTTTTATCTATTAAAATAATTTTATAGGTTAATATGAAATATTAGGATTGGTTATATGAATTTTTTTTGATGTAAAAATGTGGTTATGAATTTATCTAAAACAAAATATCCAACATTGTCAAAATTGACATAAAAGGGGTTTTAAAAATATATTATAATATTAATTTATATTCTATTCCTAAAAATCTAAGGCTCGGTCAAAGGACATATATAATTATAGGTTTCTCATTAATTTACTATTTGGGGTTCTCTTGGAAGTATATAGTATGTTTATTAACCATATAATATAAAAATACAAAGAGACATGGTAAATGTCAAACTATTTAACTAAGAGTTAAATCTATAAGATAAAGTTAATATAGTGACCCAAATCGATCTAAAACCTATTGGTTGAGTGTTTTTCTACCCATAACCACCTTATCCTTTAAATAATCCTTCTTAGAGCCAATATAAATCGAAAATGATTTTATTATAATATAATATTTCTAGATTTTCCTAAGGTGCCCCTCACCCCTCTTATAAAAGGGAACTCCCGCTTCTCACTAATTCACACCTTCAAAGCCATTTTTCTTGGACCAAGTCTTCCAAAATACCCTCTAAACTATCCTACCATCATCTTAGAGACATTTATTTAGTCAAAAATCCAACCTAAGTATCCCTTTTGATCAAATCAAAAGGAAGAACTCGAAGAAGAGGTAAATATTTCATCACCTCTTTCAAGTTTTGTTCTTCTTCCACTTCTTTTTTCTTTTTTTTCCATTATAAAATAATAACTATAGTATCTTATATATAGTGTGATGTTATTATAAATATGGTACAAAAATATTCATTATTCTATCCATCATTTGAAGGACATGTCACCATACGTGTGTACGTACGGATTACCGTCTTCACGTCGTAGTGTAATTGTTATTCAATACATTATAATTTAGATGGGTATAATAATGATGTGTATTTCATGTAAAAAAATATAACATGATAATTATTCTTTATATATGATATAACATCCAATTATATATTATTTTAATATTAAAAGAATGATATTGTCGTTCGTGCATACATACAGATTACCGTCTCCATGAACGCGATGAGATTCATTCCCCATCTTATCCATTCAAGACTAATTTTCATTTGATGATTAAAACTAATGTTTAAATAATTGATATCATTCTGGATATGAATAAGATACATCTCATCCATAATTATTATGACTCACATAACAAATAATAGAAAGGAAAATGAATCCGTTAACAAACAAAACGACGATAATAATGAGATAATATTAACAAAGAAATGTTAAAAAATAAAATATGATATCATATTAATGTATATGAATCTTGTATAATTTAATAAAAATTATTTAACCATTATAATAGTGGTTAACCAACCCTTGAAAAAGGAAAAGTAAAAGGTAAGGGATAATTCTACATTCTCTTCATTATTCTAGGTTGTTTATATGTAATTATCTACTAGGACCTCTTTATCATCCACTTCTATGTTTCTTAAAAATCTATTTCAAAACATTCTTAATATTTTATAGACTATGGGTTAAAGTCATTTATACCCTTCTTTGACTTTTTATAAGATTTTTATAAATGAATCTTTCCTTCATTTTCCAAACAAATTCCTTTTTAACCTTTTTGACAAAATGAAGGTAAGAATGTCTTTCTTAACTTATACGGCGGGTGCAGCTGTTTTCTGCTATTCTAAAAACCCTGAAGCTTCCCTTAAAAGATTATAAGAATATTTTCAATGTAAATGTTTTATTTTATAATTATGTGACTTTTAATCGATTTCAAAAAAAGAGATATTTGTCTCAAATAGTTTTGATTTCATCAATGTCAACATCCTTTGATGGATTATAACCTTATTTGAAGTTGATTTATTATGAAACAAAACTTCCATATTGTATTGAATGTTTTGTGATATGTTTGACTGTGGATGTGTTATTTTTATACCATTCATGGTTTATGGAGAAAGTATTGATATTTCGTATTCTTTTTTTAATACGAATGTTTATGTTATGTTTAAAAATGTTCATATGAGGAATGCAGTGGACTTAGTAAGTGACAGGTGAAGCCGACAATAGCTCCTCGATGCATCAATAGGTCTCATGAGACAAACTAGTGTCTTGGCACAAGGCCATGAAAAAATCTTATTTTTAGTATTGACACAATTCCTTGACTATGTGGTTATGATAGTCTAGAATTATGCATTCCATCATTATGGAAGTGGTTATTGATATTGCATGCAATTATTCGACTAGTAGGATATCCATGTGAATAAGTAAATGGAATTATTTCATTTTATTTTTTTTATATTATGCTGAAGTCCGAGTTTAAAAGGCATTTGTTTTAGTTATACATTGCCTTAAATGTTTATGCTTATTTATGAAAGTCTCCGCTATATTTTTATCCTTACTGAGAATCGATGCTCACCCCTTTCTATGTTTTATTTTTCCCAGGATGTGAAAAAGTATTTTATGACTGACCTGTAGGGATAGTCAGAGGGGATATGAGTGCATACTAAGAGACTATGTTATTGTAGATTTTCACTTTATGATGTAATGTAAGACTTATGAATGTATCTAGTGTTTCTAAGGCTACTAATCTAATCGGTCTTTCGAGAGTTGATCTTTTATGATCATGCCAATGTTATATAATAATGCACCGACTCTGGGTAAATGGGGTCGGGGCATAACAACCATTGTCATTAGATCCTCTAGAATGAAACCCCATATTTAGTTTCTTATCACCATATCCGTCGGACCATTCTCCAAACTCCATCTCAACTTTGAGATCACATCAAACAACATCTTCATAACTCCTAAAGTCGTAAATTGCAATAGCCTTTTGAAGGTGTGGTTTTAATCTACTAAAGGATCTATCAATTTTTCTATCATTTTTGATAAAAAACCTGAAACGTACCTTGAAAGCCTTGTGAAATTAGCCTCATAGGTTGTGGAAGATTCTCCTTACTTTTTCTTGATCTATATGAATTCTCTCTGCATCTTCATGCAAAGAGTTCTTGGGGAATACTTGTTAAGAAACATTTTCTAAATGTCATACCATTCCATCTCTTCAATTTACTCTCTTGTCTCGGTGTTTTTATCAAAGCCCACCATTGATCAGACTCTCCATCTAGATGATAAAAAATTAGAGTCACCTTCTCCATATCAGAATAGTGAATCAAAGAAGAGATCTTCTCTATAGTGTTGACCCACTGCTCTACAACTAGTGGATCAGAAGATCCACTAAACATCGGTGGTTGTTGCCGTATAATACATTCAATAGCCAGTTGCTCCCTCTTTGGTAAAGGAGGATTTCCACCATTATTATTGTTATTGATCATAACCTAAGATATTTGGGTATGAATATACATGATGTTTTAAATTTCACCTCCCAAATCATTGGGGAAGTCATTCAGGCAATCGTTGCATTGGCCCTCACACGAGTTTAGGCATGGTTTCTCCTGGCTCTCACTATTTTCTAAAATAGAAAAGGTTAGAACAATACATAAGTCAAAAATTCATGAATAACTAATTAATTTTATCCATTTATACTAAAATAATAACAAATGGGATACCTATGTACAGATTCTTTTGTGCATATTTGTACTTAGTCTCATGCTAGAGGTTTTATCTAGGGTTCACTAATCCTAATTCCCAAATTAACTAAACCTTGCCTATGATACCAACTATAGAGACCCAAAACATTGTTATATTACTATTACATCATTATAAATACAAAAAACATAATAGTATTACCCATAGAGGATCCAAAGGTTTATTTTCTTGGAAAAAAGGATCATACATAATAATTACAACATCAAGCATAAACATTTATTTAATTACTTATTCTCTAGGTTCTTATTGGAACTTGAACTCTCCTTAGTACATGTAGTCATGTGAATATATACATCAAAAAGGCTGAGATAAAATCTTGTTAAAAGGATATATAAGAACAATATAACAATGGGTGAGCATAACAATAACATAGGCAAAGGATCACGAACATGAGAGGAAGTACTAATAAGAGACATGAAATGTGACAATGCATAAACATGAAACATCATGTATTAGTGGTTAACTACCACACATACTTGTGAAAAAATATAGAATCTTTTTCACACATAATTTCACATTAACTATTGAGATTCATCACTTTACCCAATTCATTGGAGCATTATATAATTTTGGGTGCACCTGTAAAATTTAAACATTCATATTGAACTATATAATTTCAGGCGCACCCGTCACATCATAAAATTATCATTTATCATGCATTCCACAATGAAAATATACCAAAAATGATCATAACTAACACATTAAAATGAATGGGTTTCATCTCATAAGGACATATTAAAAAACATTGGGTTCCCAAATATAGAGGGAATAACATACATGTTATAAGAACAGTCAACCTTGAATGAGAAGTAAAAGGCGTGTTCTTAAAAAAGAGTTCTTTTGGAAAATATTTTGTTTGACATAAACACTGGTGACAAAAATTTATATCCCAGAAAAGGAAATAAAATGATGAAAAAATTATTTTAAGGAGTAACCATATCAAAAAAATGAGTGAAAGAGGCATAACTTGAAGGATAAAATTTGGGTTTGAGAATTTCCCCGTAACTTATATCTGAACACTTCCTTCACTTTAATGTCCTATATAACCACATTAGATTGATTAATTAACAATTAAAGATCCTTATTTACTTGAATATGGTTCATTAGGTTTTCCTTAAGTTATTTTATGTGCTTTTGTATGAGTTATATAGTTTAAAAACATTGTTCGAGAATGTTTGTTCTTATGGTTTTTCTTGAGGGGTTCACTTGTATTCATAAATTGAAGTCTGGGTAGAACATGGGTAAATATATAGAAATGATATTACTTGTTATTAATTATATTACACGATTTTAAATTATCTTATAATCAATTATATTATATAACATGTGGATTAATCATTAGATAATAATTAAATGATTATTGTTTGGGCTAATTTGGGTGGTTTTTCAACCATAACGATCTTGTTTTGTTTAATCATTTAATAATATATACATAAGTTAGTTTCAAAACATAAAATAGGAAATAATAAATATATAATATTCTGGTTCAACCATAAAATGGTTTCATGACCAGATCTGAAGGCAGAAATGGAAAAAGAAAACATGTCGTTCTTAAAGGTGATATATTAACACCTTACGAACAAAATTTTCTTTTATAAAATAAAAATAAAAGGGAAAGGTAGTTGGATAGTATAATATCCAATTAGTATCATAAAATATCATTATATGTATGATAATGGAGTTACCATACCATGTGGATGAAGATAGGTGGGGATAGAATAAGAAAAGAACTTGAAATTGAAAGGAAATTAAAGGAAAGAGGAAGGGAAATTACCTCTTCAATCCTCCTCTTGAGATCCTCCATAAAAGACATAGGCTTGGTCTTTTGATGATAACAAAAGAACTTGAACATGGGGAAAGGGATAGGGAATATTCTTGGGAAGAATTTAGATAGGTCTTGAATCTTTAGAGGTGTGAGGAAATGAATGTGTGAAGGATGGTATTTATAGTGGAGGGTAGATGGGATTTCTCAATATAAAATTCATTAATTTATTATTTCATCACAAGATAAGGAATAGTCAGTCTTCCATGTCCAAGAATAGTAATTGTATCATGTGATACCAAAACAAGTGGGATTACATAATGAAAAAATCATACATGAATCTATAATTTTCTTATTTAGCTTATTTTGTAAATTATGGTATTTCACTATTCATAAAAAATTCAAGTATTTCAGAAAAATACCAAAAAATTCAAAAAACCCATTTTT
Organism: Viscum album; assembly: GCA_963277665.1. NCBI lineage: Eukaryota > Viridiplantae > Streptophyta > Magnoliopsida > Santalales > Viscaceae > Viscum > Viscum album. The sequence goes on from OY728156.1 coordinate 346,796,087, forward strand.
AGATGTGTAGAATCCAAAAATGATTTACATTTTTCAAAAATAATTTTCTAAATATGATTAATTTAATATTTAATTAAAATTAGAATTTACTTGAAAAATGCAGTTTTTAAAATTAAAACTGATTTTATAGTGCTTTCAAAAATTACATAAGGCATTATAAATTTATATAAAAACAAGTAGAAATAGAATTGTAAATTTTTGAACACATTTTATCAAAATAAATATTCTAAATTAATTAATTAATTAATAATAATTAATTATTTATGGCTTAAAAATGTACTAATACATTTACTATGTTCAAAACATCACTTATAAGATTCCTTAATTTTATTTTATTATTCAAGGGTAAGGTTACTATTATTTTGGACAATTTACTATTCATAAGGTTATATTACTATTAATAATGGTAGGTTACTATTAATAAGAGTATTTCACTATCACCAAAAATTATTTTGGTTTTATTTGACACTGAAAATCATTTTGAACACAACCACGTATGTCAGATTTTCGAAATTCAAAACATAGAAGTGACAAAATAATGTTTAATGGTCACATAGTATTTAGTATCATGATATTTTATTATTCTTCATAATGTGATTATACTATAGGGCATAATTATAATAAGGTAATTCCATTAATAATGCTTTGGGTCGTTACTCCATGGGTTTATCACACCCCATGTACTTATCCACTTCGTGAATCAAAGTAAGATGTTCCAAAAGACTCTTCCAATTATTAATCATTTTGAAAATAACAATAAAACTAGAGAAGGTATTGGGAAGTGATAAAGTATGAGATCTGTATTAAAATCATCTGGGAATTTAATCTCTCTAATATGTAGGTGTTTAATGTAGCCCGTAAGCTCAACCACATGAGGCCCAACTATCACACTCTCTCCAAGATTAGTTGTGAAAAATATTTGGAGATCACTTATTTCTCTTGTCTCACCTTCTCTTGATAGAGATTCTGAAGGTTCTATATCATTATATACACATCCATGTCCTCATATTGCTTTAAAAGATCATTGTTCATGTATGATAACCCGAAACACTAAAAATCAATTGAATTTTTCAATGGGTTCTCATTGAGTGATAACTATTCATCACTTACCTCATTACTAAAAGCATCATGAATATATTATTTCAAAAGCTAAAATTTCCTTTCATGGTGAAGAATCAATTATAAGTTCCTTTACCACTAATGGATATTTTTTCCGGTGATAAGGTTATCCTTATCATGTATGGATCACAATGATATGTTTTAATACATTTTAGTGTTGTTTCTATAAAAAAAATAAAACAATATTTAGTAATTTTTCTAATAAAATTAAATAATGTAAATTAATATTATATTTATTAACATCCCACTATTTTATCAATACCCAATAACCCTCTCCATTGAATTCAAAATATCATATCTGTCCTATATTCTAGTGGAAATGATCTATATTCTCCTTCTTATTACCCCAGATTCGGTTAGTCACTAAACTTGAATGGTTTGAGGTAGAAATTCCAAATTCCAACAACATTAACTCACATTTCCTTGATCTATCAAATGGACTCCCCAATAATAAAATCCTTAAATTGGATTTCCTTAACCCTTGACTCTCAGTTACCCCAAGTCCTGCATTGGCAGTCAACCCTTTATGTGAATTATGTTATATTAATGGAATTGAATCAAAGAAAATAGAAATTAGATAAAACTCTAAACCTAGAGAGATGACCATCACATATTATTTATAATTAATTAAAACAATTAAAGAATTACCTTGTGTGAATTCATTTGTCACTTATGGATCTAAAAATGAATCTATTTTGTACTATTTATGCGTTTAAGGAATCAAGATAATATTCCCTTTAGCAGTGATCCACACTTATTCCACAAATCTACAAACATTGTTGTAGGAATATCGGGGTTCTAGCACACCAGATCCTATCGTTTGTGTTTTCCTCCTTTGATCTCCATGGGAATCACTTACAAATAATTTTCCTTGATCTCTCTAGACTTGAGAGTTGGTGGTGTAGGAAGATTGTTCACCATTATTCAGAGTGTTCTTGGAGAGGGAGCTCTCTAGGGCTTGAGAGGATTTTTTCTGGCTATTATTGTGCACAACAAAAATGAATTGGATCTCATAAAAAATTAATATAATTGGTTTTAAATATATATAGGTTTTAGAAATAAATATTTTCACAAGTACCCTTTATTATTTATTTAATCCCTTGGATAAACCCATATCTAAAAAAATAATAATATTATTATTTATTAGACAAGTTCTTAACTTGTGAATAAAATTATATATTATTTAATAAAATAATATTCGATATATATTAATTCTCAATGGACCTAAAAACTCGGTTCACCATTCTTCTGAAATATATATCGGGTCTGGAATAATGACTATTTATTTAATAAATAGAAATAACTTCATTATTTTCCAATAAATAATTAAATATTATATTAACTAAATAGAAAATAAATATTTATTAAATTTTCTACTCACATTATATTCTCTCGAATAATATGTGAAGAAATATGCGAGATCAAGAAAATATAAATAATTATTAAACCACATTCTAGAATAATATTTATTCAACTTATTAAATAATAAATAATAATATATTATTTAATTGAGATTTTGGATACACATAGTGTGTGACCCTCTAGGCCTCTTTCTCCATGGCATTATGCAAAGAAACCTCCAGTCCAAGGTTAACATCTAACAATATTCCAAGACACCCATAAAGAATGAACTTAATGCCTTATTGACATAATTCCTCTTACAAACACTTATTGTATAATATAATCCCTTTATCCCGATATCTCTAATCAAGTAGGTTGCATGTTGGTCCCATCAACCAATGTGCTCGATGTCTCTTTTTTGACATCTTGGGAATTGAAATTTCCTATATAACACCATTTCCATAGATTTATTTAGGCTATATCATTTTTATTAAAGGGAATGAGATATAAACTTCCACTATAGAACATATGGGAAAATTACTTTCTTTCATTATTCAATAATGCAATTTTACTCATGACACACCTAATATATCTTACCTCACCATGAACATATTTCATCACAGTTTTCATCAATACATCAAAGTACATGACTAATAATACTTATTAATAAAAATATTATAGTCCAAGGACCAATTCACTTGTCCATAGATAAGAACATCCAATGACACATATAAATATGGATTTTCTATCAGCGAGTCTCATTCTCATAATATCTCACACTGAATATTACAAAGGGTGTACACCATGAAAAGGTGCCTCAAATTCCGATGAGTCACCACACCAGATAGCATATATCATTTTATCCCTTAAATAACATCATTTGAATATAGAACATATATTTAAGAATAGTGTATTAGCACTTCCAGGTTCTCAATATTGAGGGGTACTGCTCTGACCTTTTATTGCGATAAATAGTCCCAAGACATCATCATGTACTTTATTACGCAGAAGAAAAATCATGATGTAATAAGAAGTTTATTAATATTCAAAACTATGAATATAGTATATCATAAAGTACATGAATGGTGGTTCATGGGCACCAACTCCAAAAAATAATTTCAATATGTTTGTAACTTATTTGAATAATATTCATTTATTTTTATTTATTATGTTTTAACATTTAAAACATGTTCTAAATTCATATAATTAATATATTTAAAATATTTTTTCAATAATTTTGTTATTTAAATAGATAATTAAAAATTAATAAATATTTATTTATAATTATAATTATAAATATATATATATATATATATTTAAATAATTATAAAATTATAATAAATATATTTATTATATTTATAATTATATATATTTATAATTATGTATATTTATATATTAATAAATATATTAATATATAAAACTATATAAATATATTTATAATCACATAAAAATATTTTTTAAATATATTTATATCTAATTATAATTATAAATAAATAAATAAATATGTAAATAATAATAAAATTATAATATGTATATATATATATATATTAGGCACCCCGTCCACCCTGACCATGGAGTTGTAGTCCTCTTCGCCAATTTTTGATAGGTTTCTATTGATTTCCTTGATCCTTATCTTCCTCCATGAAAGTAGGTTATGTGAAAGGTGTTCTGTTCTCCACGATTACAGAAATAACGACCATAAAATGATTATATGCTTCCATTATATAGACTTCTTGAGTCATGAGAAGATAAAGAGTTCCAAGAATATCGAAAAAATTAGATAAGGGAACCTAAGATCCTAGTGTAAATATTACTTCTTTGAAAAAAAGAGAACAAGGAGTAATATAACTTGTATTAGCAACAACAATCATAACTTTCATAAAACCATTCTTAGAAATCATGATGTCCTGAAGTAGAGTAGAGGTAAACTCCCTCCTCTTAATAGTGTTTTCATCCATTCCAGTTGAGGAATCATACCACCCCTTTATAGGGATGATCATCAGTAAACCATACATCTTAGGAGTATATAAAATAGGTGTCCTAGATGGGTTGTTATAAAAAATCCTCTTAATATTTGGGTTTGGAAATTCCTTACCCATATGATTTTCTCTATGTTCTGATTGAACATCAATTTTCATTTCTTAATCATATTCCAAATGAGGGAAATCCCTATTAGGCTTAGATATATAAGGAATCTGAAAATACAATTTTTTTTCATTTTATAAACATTAATGAGATCACCATTTTATCATTCCATAATAGATTATCAACCCTGTGTTGAAAAACTTCTTCAACATCAAATTTGTTATCCTTTTAAAGAACACGATTTCCTGCAGCCATCAATTGAAATTCTTGACTATCATCCACCACATATTCCAATGATTCATAAATCCTACCCAACAACATACCAACATATGTTTTTTTCTGCTTAGGTTTCTCTAAATCAGTCGAAGTCTATAGAGGAAGATTGTTAATCTGAAAACCTATAGATTCTTTATTATACTCTCCACAATCTTCATAAAATTATATCTTCCCATGGTTATTGTGTCTAGTTGTACTGTCTATAATAGAGGGAATATTCTTCTGGATCTCCATAAATCCATTTCTAGGATTCTCAATCATATCACCCTCTGATTAGCCTTCCCATACCAATTGAACAATGTTAGATTCAACTTTGTGTCCACAAATATTGGATTACCAGAATGAAGATCAAGCTTGGCAGTGCCAACCTTTAGTTCGTCACTCCACTATGGATCATTCCCCATCAGATCCCCTTGATCTTGGACATTCATTAGGACATCAACCATTTTATGTTTTCTTCTACAGTCTCAATCCAATTTTCCTTTCATAGAGAAGGATACACATTTTAGTGACCTAAAACAATTATCTTTGGGATTTCCAAAAAAAATAAAAGTCTCACAAAACAATGACAATTTATCATACTCTATTTTTAGATTGATATCATCAGTGTGTGTAGATAATTTTTTTAAATAAAAATAATAACGAGTTCAACTTTTACCATTACCCTTATAAAATGTATATATTTGAGAAATTATATTTTAAAATTTTCTCTTTATCAGCGCTTTTTTAGTGATGTTAAAGAATTATTTTCATCTATGCTAAAAAACATTTATAAAACATATCCTTATAAACTCTAGAATTTTAGTGCTGATAGAGATCAGTTTTATTAGTGATCATTATTTTAGTGTTGATAATCCTCCTTTTATGAGTCATTTTTTGAAATCACTAATAAAAACACTCACAATATTTTATATAGAACCCTAATCAAGTTATTCTTGCTCATCCCATTCAATATCTCATGGAACCAAATATTTTCATTGCCCTCCCTCAATTATTTTATAAGAATCAAGTCCTTAAAAATTCAAGGTATATGAACACTAGTGATAGTCACCCCCCATGAAAATATTTGTTTGTTTTTAATTTTTCTAAATAGTTTGAATGATGCACACATCGATCTTATTTGCGCTCAATCTACCACACACTAGAAAGCTAATTCATGGAGTTCCAACATATATATACCAATTAAATATATAAGAAGAAAAAATAATTCCATTTCCTTCTTCCATAAAAACACAAAACTTATATTGTACTCATGCATATCAGGATGTTCGAGATATTTTCACCATTTTTTTACTCATATATCTCATAATGAAATTACATGTCATGAATGTTCATGATAAATAATATGGGTTTTACTAAGAACACCCAATCCAAAAAAATATTGTAATATTATTTTTATAACTTATAAAAAACATTAATCATTAGAAATATTCGAAGAAACCATATATGCAAGGACTAATTAATTTCTATTTATGTGAATTTTATCTTCTCCTGTGATATACCTCCTCTCATATAAATATGATCTCCCCATGTTATATTCTTGGTTTATTTATTTACAAAATGATAATTTATCAATCACTACCCTTAATTTTTCCTCATAAACATATATATTATAATTTATATATTTTCAATTTCTAATATATTTATATACAAAAAATAATTTAATAATTATTTTTTTATTGTTATATAAAAATTATTTCTATAAGAATTTATTTATTGTGGTAATTTTATTATGATGATAATTTATATATATAATTTTTAATGTCCATAGATGATTCTCCACCCAATATCCCTTACCATTGGCCATTGTTGGTTCACCCTCTCCCTCACCATCAAATTTAATTTCACTAATTCATCTTTATTTATCACTATTATTGAATATATCTCCAAGTTGTGAACCAAAAAAACCATGCCCACTTAATATGTAAGGTGGTGAATGGTAATGATATATAGGAATATTTTTATGGTGCGCAAGTTGGTAATCAGCTCCAAGTTCCTAGTATCACTATTTATTTTATGGATTAAAGTCAAAAAAAATTCGTATTTGTTTCCATTACTAGGATGAAGAACCACAATAATTTAAATATAACCTAATTTGTTTATAATTTTTATATAAATTATGAAATTTTTTTTATTTAGTTTGTAGGACTTGTTCCATTTTTTTATATTTAAATTTCTTGATCGAAATTATTTCATGATATTTTTGATACTCATACACATAATATTTATTAATATTATTTATTTTTTGTTTTTAAGATTATTAGTAATAATTTTACATTTTTATATCATTAATAAGTTTTTATATTTTTTAATAATATTCAATATTTTTAACATTCTTATTATATTTTCATAAGGATTCCAATTTGTTATATATTTTATACATGTTATATGGCATGAACACATGGTTTATTCACAAAGATTAAGGATTCCAAATGAACAATCATGCATGAAAGAACTTGACATTAAAATATAACCAGACCATGGGTAGTCTAAATTTATTACTTGTTGTCATAAGTTTATATAACATCACAACCCAACACATCTTAAATTACCACCAATGGAGTATGACTATGTCAACACAACAAATGTAATTTCTCCAATTATAATGTTTCTAACAAAGTAAATCCAACACAATGATAATTATAATTATTTACTCTTCCACTAATATAAATTAATCTAAATACCCATTATTAGTCTCTTATTATATTATAAAAATGAATTCAGGCAGTTTAAATGATTCTTTAAGAATGAACTTTTATGGGGTCTAAGATAAGACATTATATGTTTTTATTTAATTTTTAAAATATTAATATTACCAAATAATATCGGATAGATATGAATCAATAATGGATGGATTCCTATCATATGAAAAAAAGTATGGGGACAGGGTGAAGGAGTTCCCAATGTTTGAAAAATATTATGCGTATAAACCTTGTCAAATACTTTGTCAGTATTAATGCTATTATTATTAGAGACTAATTTGTCTAGAGGATTTGGAAGAACACTTTTTATATCAAGGAATAGATTGAAGTTATACATTTTGGACTAAACATGTTAAAAATTAATGTAGATAATTATTTGGATAAGAATACATTTTATGGATCATTTGATTTGATTACAAGTGAGGACAATGATGATGACTGTATCAAGGATGAGATTATAGGTGTTAGTGATGATCATTATTGTATTGAGGAAATGATAATGATGGGTGAAGATGAGATTAATGATTGTAAAAAATTGTTTGATATGTTAATAAGTTGTGCAAATACACCATTTTATGTTGTTTTTAATAAAAATACATCATTTTCTGGCATACTAAAGTTGTATAATTTAAAATCCAGCAAAGGATGGAGTGATGCCAGTTTTACTAAACTACTTGCACTCTTGAATGTTATAATCCCAGAAGACAATGATATTCCTTTAAAAAAATATGACTCTAAACAAATTCTATGTTCAATGGGTATGATCTCATAAATAATAAATTCTTTTCCAAATGATTGTATTCTATTTTTCAAGGACTAAAAATTACATAAAAAATTATCAAGGTGTGGTTCTTCTTTATATAAGATATATGAATCGGGTCCTATGAAAGTCTTATGGTATTTTCCAATAATTTCAAGGATTATGAGCCTATATGTATGTGAGGTGAATACATGAAAATTGAAGTGGAATGTAGATATATGAAATAAATATTGGAAACTTCATCACTCAAAATACTCTCCTCAGTTAAATAAAATTGATCACTAGTATCCTAAATTTGGAAATGAGCCGAGAAACTTTCATCTTGCTCTCTCTATAGATGGAGTGAAAATTTTTGGTTTTCAAATAATCACTCATACTACATGGGTGATTATGTTGGTAAATTATATATTTTATCCATGGTTATCCTTGAAATGGAAATATATTATGTTAACTCTTCTTATACCAGTATCAAAACAATTGAGTAACTATATTGATGTTTATTTGTCTCCATTGATCAAAGATTTAAAATTATTATGGGATTTAGGTGTTACCTTGTATGATTCTTAAAAAATGAATATTTTACATTGAGATCCATACTATGTAGGATGAAAAAAGAATTTCATTATTATATAAAATTTTCAGAATATATCATTAAACGAACTCAGGGGTGTCCCATTTTTGAACAAGGTACACTGTAAATAAGTTTGAACCATTAATTGAATACTACGTAGATTTATACATTGGTGAAATAAGTATCGATCTTAGATAAAATCATTCAATGTGAGTTTGAAAGAATGTACATCACTATCTCCACTAATAGGTGATCAACTATTTGAGAAAGTAAAAGAAATGGAAACTTCTTTTGGTAAGCCTTTTTTTTGAAAAAACTTATAAAAATGGTTTAAAAAAAGTTATTGGTTTTTTTGAATTACCATTTTTGAAATTTGTGTATTTCGGAAATTTTATTGATGTAATGCATGTTGATTTTTTTCTGTTATAGTGTCATTGGCATGTTACTAAACGCACCCATCAAAATAAAGGATGAAATTAAGGTTAGGTTGGACATGATTAACAATGAAATATAGGAAGAGTTGGCACCTATGAAGAGTGAAAGACTTAATTTTATTCCTCTAGCTACTTACAATCTTTCTAGGAAATAGAGATATCAATTCTTCAACTGTATGAAAGTTATGAAGATTCTAAAGTGTTATTCATCAAATATCTAGAATATAATGTGAATGACTGATTTAAAGTTAAAGGGTCTGGAATCACATGACTGTCTTGTTTTGATGAAAGATCTAATACATATAGATTTAAATTACATTTTCCCAAGAACTCCTATCATATATATAATATGATCTGATTCTTTTTCAAATATATATATAGAAAGGTTACATGCCTAGTGAAATTTCAAACTATGAAAAAAGAAATTACTATCATATTTTGTGTATTAGAGATTTTATTTCAAGTGAAATTATTTGTTATGATGGTTAAATTTGTAATATATATTAAGATATGTGGCCCTGTTTGTTATAGATAGATATACCCCATTGGGTGGTATATAAATATTTTGAAAGGGTGTGCCAAAACTCAATGTTGTTTAGAAGGTTGTATTACAAAATGATATGTTATTTAGGAAGCTATTTAATTCTACACTGACTACCTATTTGATGTGGAAAACATTGGTCTACCAAAATCTCATCGCACTAGATGGCTTGTGGGTGAAGGAATTTCTATAATAGATATTTTCCCAATTACTATTACATATTATAAGCATGCCCACCTTTACATTTTTTATAATAGTTTAGAGGTTTTTCTATATGTAAAAACCCATAATATAATATTTATGCATTTTAATCCATCAAGGTATGAATGATAGATATCAAATACACATTATCAATAGATTATAGGATGGTTTTAAGACCATATTTGTAAGGAGATAACTGAAAATCTAGATTCAATTTCAGAATGACTTTGATGGATAGCTAGAGGACCAAGTGTGCATATGTTATATTATAATGGTTATGTAATTAATGGTTATACATTTTATACAAATGGACATGATGAGTGCAGTAACATGAAAAATAGTGGAGTTACACTTGTGGTTTAATAGATTTATGTATATGGTACAAAGGATAGAAATCCAATTTATGTGAATATACAATATTTTGGAATCGTAAATAAATGAGTTGGATTATACAACATTTCAAGTGTTTATTTTTCAATGCAAGTGGGGTGATAATAGGAGTGTAGATAAAATATATGAATTGGGATTTTTGATAGTGGATTAAAATGAGGAAGGGTACAATGAAGACTTGTTTATAATGGAATTATAGGTAATACATGTATTTTATGTTTAAAATCCTACAAATTGGAGGTAGTCAATTGTTCTGTTATTGACCAAAACAATAGTAGGGTTAGATGTCAATTCAATTGTGGATGGACCTTTCATTGGGACATCACATAATTTTTCAATGGTCTTAATGTAAATGAATTTTTATATGTAATATGAGAATATAATGAAGGGATTGTTTACTTGATAGAGGGTTCAAATATATTCAACCTTAAGAAAGAGAGTTCAAAAATGAAGTTATATATTTTTCTTGTAATATGCATTGAGTTTCCTAAAATTATTATCGGTTCACTACTTCATTTTCATAATATAAGTTAAATTTTCAATAACTTCTACATATAATGATTTTATACATGTTGATGCTTCAAATATTGAGTAAAAACATGTTTCTCAACTTATTGGTGATCCAAATGCAAAGGAACAACAACCTTATACACATACTGGGGGTACCAATCTAGAGAAATAACATATTGATAATGTTGAATCCATGTAAATGGTATATGGTGAACAACCTATGTCCAAAAAAACCAAGAATTCCATAACGTGATGATGTTATCAAAAAAATTTAAGTGTATAAACAAAGGAATCAAAATCAAGGTTGGATAAAATGAATGTAGCCAATTTATTAAGCCCAATAATGAAATGTTTAGTAGTTACATTAGGATCAACAATCATAGGAATGTGCTGAATGATGTAGAATTTTGGAATAATGTTGTTCCCATGCTTAAAAAATTAATTTGGAAAGAGATTAGGGTAAAACTGTAATATAATTTCCTTGTTTTACTAAAAACAAAAATAAATAAACATTGATTTACTCTTCGTTATCCCTTATAGAGTGTATTTATAATAGACATATTCTGAATTAAACTTGTATTAATTTATACTATAAAGGATCATAGAGGATTTAATACAATTGTTATGAATTATCACCTCAAAGATTATGAAGGAAAAATAAACCCACACCCACCATTGATGTTTCACACCGGTTAAACCAATAAGCATGGGATGAGTTTATTGGTAATTATAAGGAAACATCTTTTCTGGTACATTGTTACTGGTAATAAATTTCTTGACAATATGTATATTAATCACTTTGATTAATAATTTTTAATTTATGAAATAACAACTAAGTGCATAAAATAAGAAACGAGTAGAAAAACTAGCATACCCCTATATTAAAGCAAGGATCAGTTATGATTCACTTGAAAAAAATGGTATATATTTTAAATCTATCATAATAATTTTATGTGACCTGAAACAACAACATAATTATATTTCTTTTTTTATATGAATATTGATGAATAAAATTCCAAATCCACATCCATCCCATGTGTTGTGTTATTGAATTAGGAACTTGTAAATAAAGATGATATGCTAATATATTAAAACACACAAAATGTGTGTGAATAATGTGTAAGTATGAGATAATAAATATTTGTGTTTATTTAATTAGGTATTACATAATAATTATTTCTTATTTTATTTTATTTTTTTATTTTAATTAGACACAACAATCATTTCAAACTATACCTGATGAACAACTACAATTAGTGGTCTTGAAGTGGGAAGAATAGTATGTCCATGTCAGAGGTGTGGGTTTTGTGGTGTCTCCATGAACACATTTTGATAAAATAATTGAATAGGGGATAAAGATATGAAAGTTGGTGATTTACAGGAATGATTAGCTTATCCAGATGAAAAATTTAATTGGGAGTAACAGTTATTAGAAAATTTAATGGGAAAGAATCAAATAGAAGAAACAACATAAGAACAACCATTGTATAAAGATCCACCCACCCCACTAGCATTTAGGTGAGCCATTACCCTAAAAGATTTATCTTAGAAGAGATAATCAATAATGTCATAATTTTTTCTATGAAATGTAAATTAGGTAGAAATTAAAATCATTCTTATACTCATATTCTACTGGGTGAAAATAATTGTGATTTATATCTATCAACACCCACCCATCACATTATTTCAAGGGTATTGTGTACAATATCCAAGGATATATTCTAAACAAAAAATAACTTCTAATAGGTTAGGTGAGAGTGGGGACTAACATATCTCATGATTTGTGTTCCAAGATACCTATTCCAATTGATGATGAAGATATTCATATGGATAAGAAAGAAACTGTTTATTTTATATCATGACCATTAGATATTGTAAAAATATATTTCAAGAGGGATGTTTTCATTTACAATATATATTTTTAATACCATTTAATAATTAATGAAAATGACTTGAACTAATGAATGTTATTATAGAAGAACAAATGGAATGGGTTGAAATATATGGTCTGAACAAAATGACCTAAAGAAAAAACCAACTAATTAAAAACATCTTCAGAAAGTACTGTTACCCTTCCCATTCAACTTTTGTATTTACTAATAGTATAAGTTCATGTAGATAAAATGTTAGAAAGTGGTGATATGACCATAATTTTTAAAAGGAAAATATATATGGAGAGGCCATTGAAGAAAATATGGTCTTTAGAATATAAAGTAAATCTTTAAGAATCAATGGCTAGGAGTCTTAGTTTTAATTTTATATATGAGGCGTGTTTTCATGATTTTGAATCTGGATGGGGTCAAGCTCCTTTATTAAATAGAGTAAATGGTGCGTTTTCATGATTTTTTTTCCAATATACGATATACTATTTCAATTATTACTAAATACAATTCCTATATTTTTTAGGTTTACATATCCATAATATTTTAATTGAAATCCCAATGAAGAAAAATTTGGACTTAGTATTCATCGAATCACTTCTACACAACTATTATCATTGGAACAAATGAAAATTTATATAATAGTAGAAAATCTATCCAAATTGTTTGAAAGAAAACTTAAATATGAAAAAATAGTATCAATGCACATAATGAAGGGGTAAAAATAAAAAAATTAATTATATCAAATAAATTTTTATCCATTTCAATACTTATTCCACATTTTAGGTAAAATTGGTTACTCATCGCAGTCAATTTGGACACTCTATGGATTTATATTATGGATTCAATGCATATATAACCAAAAACCCAACCACACCTAATGATTTGTATCAATTTTTAATACACCACATGCAAAATATTACAAATAATTTTCAATTAATACATTTTATATTATGTTTTATTGTAAATTATATTATGATAGGGTGGTTTTTAAATATCATCAAAATCATGTCCTGAGGATAGTCTATGGAACAAAAATTTTATCGACTTCTAAAAATTTATAAGTATTATGATATATATAATAAAATTCCACTATAAGAAAAAATATCAAAACAAATAACTTATTTTTCTCAATGTTTCTCCTGTGGTCAGAACAAACTAATGGTAAAGATTGTGGTTATTATGACTGTAAATTTTTTAAAGATATTGTATTCCATAAAAAAACTAGCAACCCTAAATAGGTATTTCTGATGATAATAGTAATTTCATTTAAAATATTTATTAATCCATTATTTATTTATATTTTTCATGCACTACAAGGAATGTTAAAAATCCTCATATACAATAGTGGAAATATATTTTTTTAGAAATAAATTGGAAGAATATATGATGTCTTATTGTATATAGATTTCATGTAGATGTGACTTTCTAATACTGGTTTAGTGAATTTTCTCATCATTTAACATACTTTTTTATTAAATTTACTTATCATTTTTATATGATAATTACTTTTTAAATTTCCATAGAGGTTACGAAGAAAGATGGTACACTCATGATGAAATCATTTACTATGATTATGCACTCAATGAGTACGATACACTCATGATGATTAACTTTTATTTTTTATTCATCATTGTATTCAACATTCTATATTATCAAACAAATATATTATTTGATAAACCCAAATGTTGAATACATTGAAGAATAAAAATACATAGTGTAATGTGTAGGAATTAACCACAACACAATATGATACATGATATTCTCATCATGACTCAAAGTTTATGTTATTAGTTTAAAATTTAATTTTTTGTTAAAAACACATGTTATATAGTAAAAAACAAGAAAAGACATTCATATTGTTATTATACTTTAGGAAAATGATTCATAAGACATTTTTGAAATGTTGGAATTAGATGAACCTCAATACAATACACGGTGTGCCTAGTATGAAACAGATAATAACATGTTCGAATATGCTCATGCTCATGTAGAAATCAGGTACACCACAATCAGCCACATCTCTATCCAATACACATTGTGCTCAATATGACTCAAATTGAATGTTTTAGTAAATAATTTACATTTTAGTTAAAAAAATAAATTACACACTAAAAATTGAGAAAAATTTCAGATCATTATGATAATTTAGGAAAACAATCCATAAGTCAGTAGTGACATGATGGAATCAACCGCACCTCAATCTGATACATGGTGTGTCCGATATGATTCAAAGTGCATATTTTAAGAATAAAATTGTTTTTTTTTCAAAACACACATCACATACTCAAACCTGATCAAACAAATTTTTGTAGTATTCATACTTTACTATAACAATTCATAAGTCATTTGTGACATTTAGGAATTATCCTCACCTCAATCCGATATATGGTGTGCCCGATATGACTCAAAGTGTCTGTTATCAGTTTACAATTGATAATGTAGTTCAAAACACGTTTCAGTCACTAAAAACAAATAAAAAAGACTTTTATTATATTAATAATTTAGGAAAATTATTTATAAGTCATTTTTCATGTGTATGAATTACTATCACATTAATATGATACACAATGTTGTCGGTATGACTAAAAGTGTGTGTTTTGAGTTTAAATTGACATTTTAGTAAATGCGATGCATGAAACACTTAAAACAAAAAAAAATCCATTCTGATTGTTTTGATAATTTTGGAAAATTATTTATATGTTATTTTGGACATGCAGGAATCAAGATCACATCAATTTAATACATAGTGTGACTGGCATGTCAAAAAGTTGGTCTTTTTATTTATAATTGACATTTTAATTCAAAACACAAATCACATAGTCAAAAATAAGGAAATAAATTCATATTATTTTTGATACAATAGGATAAAAATCTATAAGTCATTTGTGATTTATAGGAATTAGCCGCGCCATAATCCGATTCATGTTGTGCTCTGTATGACTAAATGTGTCTCTTATCAATTTAAAATTGAAAATTTAGTTCAAAAAATGTGTCAATCACTAAAAACCAATAAAAAAACTCAAATTATATTAATACTTTATTAAAATTATTCATAAGTCATTTATGACATGTAGGAATCAATATAACATCAAAGTGACACACAATGTGACCAGTATGACTCAATGTGTATGTTTTTAGTTTAAATTTACATTTTAATAAATAATGCATGTAAAATACTCAAAAACAAGGAAATTACATCATATATTTTAGTAAAATTATGCATATGTCATTTTAAACTTGTAAGAATCAGCCTCAAGTCAATCTGATGAACGGTGTGACCGATATGACTGAAAGTGTGTCTTTTTATTTATAATTGACATTTCAGTTCAAAACACACAACACATTTTAAAAACTAGTAAAAAATTATATTGTTTTGAAACATTAGTAAAATTATAAATAAAACATTTTTGATGTGTTGGAATCATGCTCACCTCATTCCAATACATGGTGTTCTTGATATGAATTAATGTTTCTACTATCAATTTAAAATTGACAATTTTGTTCAAAACATGTGGTACTCACTGAAACTGAGAAAAAATGCTCAGATTGTCTTGATACTTTAGAAAAGTAATTCACAATTCATTTTTTATGTGTGGGAATTAATCTCTTGTAAAACCTGCAAATTATGTGACATGTATGACTCATTGATTGTGATTTCCGTTTAAATTGAAATTTTATTAAAAAAGAAATGTGACATACTCAAAACCAAGAAAAAAATTTGGATTCCTTTATACTTTAAGAAAAATATCTATAAGTAATTTTTTTATGTATAGGAATTATCAGCACATCAATCCAACACATGGTGTGACTAAAATGTCTCAAAGTGTTTCTTTTTATTTAAAATTTACATTTTAGTTCAAAACACTTGTAAAATACTCCAAACCAACAAAGCACATTAATTTTTGTTATTATAATTTAATAAAGTTATCCATGTGTTATTTTGACCAGTAAGAATCATCCTCACCTCAATATGATATAATGTGTTCCCAGTATGACTCAAAGTGCCCGTTATCAGTTTAAAATTGAATTTTTTTGTTCAAAACATGTTTAAATAACACAAAACTATGAACAAAACATGTATTATCTTTATAGTTTATGAAAATGATTCATAATTGTTTTATAAAATTTAGGAATCAGTATCACATCGAACTAGAATAGTATTTGACCAGTATGAATCAAAGTGCATGTTTTTAGTTTGAAGTGTCATTTTAGTAAAAACTACATGCATAATAAAAAAAAACATATTCACATTTTACTGATACATTAGAAAAACGATCTTTAATTCATTTTTGACATGCAGGAATCAACCACACATCAATATGACACATGGTGTGGCTGGTATTACTCAAAGTGTGTATATTTATTTATAATTTATCTTTTAGTTCAAAAAACACAACACATAATAAAAATTGAGAAAAAACATTCAAATTATTTTGATAATTTAAGATAATGATCCATAAGACATTTGTTATGTGTACGAATCATCTGCACCTAAATCCAATACATGATGATCCTAGTATAACTCTAAGAGTTCATTATTACTTTAAAATTGACAATTTAGTTCAAAACATTGTGTCACTTACTGAAAAATGAATAAACATGCACATATTTTATTGAAAATTTAGGAAAATGATTCATAAGCCATTTTTGATGTGTAGGATTTAGTCTCACATCAAATTGACACATGATGTGATCGGTATGACTCAAAGAGTGTGTTTTCAGTTTAAATGGACATTTTTTGTAAAAAATACATGTGACATACTAACAACCAATAAAAGAATTTATATTATCTTGATAATTTAGAACACCAATCCTTAAGTCATTTGGGATGTATATGAATCATATGTATGTCAATATTATTTACGACGTGATAGGTAAGACTCCAAGTGTGTCTTTTTATTTAAAATTAACATTTTAACAGACTATTATTTTATATTTGTGTTTAATTTATCTATTTATACTATTAAAATAATAATAATTGTTTTCTTATATAGGTGGATTATTTTGATCGAGTTGGGGTGGTTTTTTCGAAAATTGATACCAGGATTGCGATTTTTTGAGAGGGGTCAGGTGCTAAAGACAATGAAAAATTGATGTTTTTGAATATTTGTGATAATACTTTCTAATGTAATTATACAAAAAAATGTATGAAATGTCTACAATATAGTTTTTTTCCTTGTATTTGTGATGCAATTTTTATTTTAATTAAATTATGAATTTTTCATATACATGTGTATTTTTTGGTATAGTTTGCTGTAATTTGAAAAGCACACTATAGTAGTATGACCAATATTAGTGTAAAAATAACACCAAAAATGGACCACTTTTAGAAGATTTTTTTGTAGTACCAATAAAAGACCCCGTTATCAGCGCTTTTCTAGCATTGATAAAAGTAACCCAATTTTAATTACACTTAGATCAACAATGATTTCTTGCTATTGATAAATGATTTTTCTTGATCTTTTAAAAGACACTTCAATTGTATTGGTATGTTTTTTATGAATTGAAAGAGTTTGGGTATAAATGTGTGAATGGTTTAAGGGGGTTCTCTTTGGGTTAGAAAATGTTTGAAGATGGTTTGGGTTTTTTTGTTGAATCTAGAATGCATAATTCCTGCTATACATATTCACATCATGAACTATTTATACAATGTGAATATATTGTAGTGAAAATACCATGACTCTCATTCAGAGAATGAAAAATTATAATTCAGGAAATCTTTTCACAATGTGAATGTGTCGATCAGGATTTAATCGACCCAAGGTGATTCATTATTTAGAGTATTTGTAAAATCATGGAATTCACAACATGAAAGGGGTTCACAATGTAAGTTATTTGAGTCTAACAAGTTTTATTAGACTACTAGATTGGCCTCTTATCCATTCAATGTTCAGGACTCCCTCTCAAACCTTAGGGTGATTTTCGGAAATTTTGGGTGATATCTCTCTTCTTAGATAACTCCATTTGATATTTTATCCCTATGGATATTATGTCTCTTCTCCCTGGTACATGGTCTACCATATTTTTATATACCTTTGGTCAGGACAATAGCTTTGGCTGTGTTGCAGATCTTGTTGTGATCAATTTGGGCTTTCTATCGATCCATTTCAGTTTCCCCTTGAGACTTTTCATTTGGAGGCTGATATGCTTGTTAACCATATTATTTTTATCAAAGGAGGCTAGGTTTCAATTTTTCTTGAGGTAGGTGTATCTATAAAAGTAGTTCCAAGTCATGAATTTTGTTTAGTTCTTGTCAATTACTTTGTGTAGTTCATTTAAATTTATTGATTTAAAATTAGAATGGTATTTTTGGAAAAGATACAAGTTTTTAAAGGAATTTTATTTAAAAATAAATTTTTTCTCACACCAATTATATGATTAAATTATTTCAAGGGTTGTTTTTGTTTTGAAATGGCTTTTAATAGACTTATAATATTGGGTAACCATAGATTTATCAGAAATAAACTTGTTACTTTTTGTTTGTGTAATGACACAAGAGGTTTATTTTCAATTTATCATGTATAACACCACTAGAGGTTATATTGGTTGGATCTACCTTAAGCCTATATTGGGGATTTTTTTCATGTCTAGCACATATACTCATCAGATCCCAAACTATCTCCTTTATTATTTATGATTGGTTTATCATATGATGCTATTTTCATGGTTATTCACTCAAATGTTTTTCTAATGGTATATCCATGGTTGTTTTTCATATTATTACCGAATTTATTTTATTCTTGAAATATTACTAGATTTGATGAATATGGTTTGTTTTTATGAAAACCAAATGCTGATTTATAAAATAGTTTTAATTTATTAAAATTAATTGTAAACTATATTTAAAAAAATAGAGATAATGAATTCTTGATATTTGAATATGTTTAGATTCTTTGGTGGTATCCTAATGGATTTTGTTCCCACACCCTAATTTTTCTTTTGGGTGGATGTAGAGGCTGTTTTGTAGGACTTAGGTAAAGGGAATGAAATTATATAGCATGTTGGTTTCTCTTAATGGTCTTCATCTTAATAATAGACTGGTTTGGTGGTGAAGGATGGTCTCATAGGGAAATGTTTGGTCTTGTCTAATGAATCTTTTTGGTTTGTCCAATTTGGAATGACATTATTGGTCTCATGGATGTTTATCTTTCTTCTACACTATACTATGGTTTTATACCTTGTTTTTATTACACATGATACTTCTTGAGAATATCATTATTTTAATGCTCACAAATAATGTTTTTTATGATTATAATGAATTCAATGTTTTATAATAGTATGTTATTTTTTGTAAAAATTGTAAAATTTAACCATGTGTTGATCTATTTTCATTTATAATGATCTACCATTAGTTAAGGCATGATATAACTCCATTCTACTATTAGTTCAAGTGCCTACCATTAGTTCAATACTGTAACCGCCATGATCTATTGTTAGGTTCTACTACCATTTAGTGGAGATAGTGCCATGTTATCTCAATGCTACCATAAAAACATCTATCCTACCATTAGTTCCACAGATCTATTGTTAAGAAATGTTACCATTGCATGATTCTTCCACCAGAATAATCTATCTTCAGACTCATCTACCTCTAGTATGCTACTACAATTATCAGATGATGGTACTATTTTTTGATGCTACCATCAACTCAACGATGCTACCACCAGAATTAGGATACTATTCTTAAGATATATCATTATATAGATATACCACCAATGAGGAGATATATATTGAACAATCTACTGCTAATAAAGTTACCACTATAATGGTACCATATAATTCTATAATTAATTTCAAAAATAATCCACCAATTATAACCATATAATACTACACAAAACCATATTGATTTAATAATTATTACTATTAATAATCTCCATAACTGTATTAAAGATAAATTAAATATTTTATTAATTTTTTATCATTAAAAATATATTATTTATTCTAATATTATCCTTCAATGGATAATCGGAAGAAACCACTATAAATTTTTAATAATGTTCCTTGTATGTCAGAAACACACGTGATAGAGAAGTACATGCATAAAAAAATAATCATTGACTCTCACATGATGAATAAAAGGAATAATAGTCATGTGTGTGGAAGCTCTTAGGACATTCACAAACCAAAATTAGAAGCTTTTTTAAGATTTCTATGACCCCCTATTTCACTACATTTTTTTGAAACCTATTTTATCTCCTTAAAAATGATGAATCCAAGGAATTAATAACAACTAAATCTATTCATATTGAGAATTACTTCACGTCATCATCTCAAAAATATTTCTCTTTATGTTTAATATTTATAATCGTGCTATGTCTGTTTAATCTGTATATTTTTAAAACACAATATCCTATTATAAAATGGAGAGTTATTGACCCTCAATATCTATTTTTTTTCATTTTTATTCCCATAAAAAATATTCAAAGATGTTGCATGTGATGTGTTCTTGTTTTATCACACATATAACATTAGAATATGATTTTTGTAAGAACCCAGATCTTCTTTTCAGGTGCATTTTTATTTTCATGTAGTTTTTGAGAAAAATAGGAGTTTATGGATATTTTAGGAGTATAGACTGTGTACTTTATGTACATGTCGTGTACCCGGTTGTCGCAGGTGACCATGTATTGGCTGTGTAATGGCCGAGTACATGGTTGTGTGTGGTGACCTGAAGACCACCTAAAGTATAGGCCGGAAAATGCATGAACACATTGTGTACTTTTAAAATACATGTTGTGTAATTTTTCCATTAAACGGACCAAGGTCACATCTAATTGAAAAAACCTTTCTTCTCTTTGTTTGTATCATCCAGGAGTGACTGTACGACCGCAGATCTTCACCGATCCCCTGACTCGCTATCCGTTCTCCGAATTGACCATCGTCGATTGTGTTGGAATCACCACAATCTATGGAATTATTGGGTGATTCAAGACTTGAGGTTCATGTATATTGATCCAATGATGCCGAGGTAGGTGGTTGGTGCCTTTCCATTGATATTCATTGATTTATATGTGAAGAAGTTCCCAATACCCTTGTTCGGGGTATTATGTGTTTATGGTTTTTAGCTCTGTTATTGTTTTTTAAGCCTTGTTTGTTTAGATAGAGATTAATTGTTTTGAATAGGGTTAACCTTTCCATGATATAGATGTTTTCCCATAATTTCTTGTTATTGACTGTTTGGTCTAGCCTTGCTTGTTAGGATGCTTCTTGCTTTCCAGGTCTAGTATTGTTCGGATGGAGTGATTATTATTTGACATGCTATGATATGTTATAGTTTGTTTATCCATGTAGTTCTTGAGGTTTACATTGGCTACTAATTATCATTTGTGAATAATTTCTTACATGGGGCTGCGGGAACCTGGTGTAGTGAGATCATAGGGGAAATTGACATTAAGGTCTTTCTGAGAGTGTCTGTTATAATTATCCCGCTGTGAGACCATAGGGGGGGTTGATGTTGAGTGCTCCCTTAGTGTGTGTATAGTTATTTTATGAGGCCAAAAGAGGAATTGATGTCGAGCGCTTCCTCAGAGTGCCTGCAGGTTACCATTAAAAGACTATAGGGGGAATTGACAGTGAGTGCTTCGTTAGAGTTTCTTTTATCACAAATGACTAGAAGGGGAATTAATGGTGAGTGATTCCTTAGAGTGTCTTTGTTATATCTTCTCTTGTATTTCATACTAGTGGGGTTATGCTGTGATAACTACCTAGAGAGTTTCTTGTATTTTTTTGGTTGATTAAATACTTGAAAGTAAATGTGTGTAAATGAAACTGTAGGACTCTTTACTTTTGAGTACTTCCTTGTTTACTGCTTCCTTTTTCTTATTGCATGACATATATATTCACTTACTGTTAGGCACATATCATTGGGTGGTTTCATACTAGGATTAGTATCACACCCTGTTTGGGTCATGCTTTTGGTCCCCAAAGATTATATTGTTGTAGGTATAGATAAGGGAAAGCGCCCTTCCACTTCAGGTACTTGATTGTTGTGGAGTTGGAGAGCAAGAGACCAAGCTGAGGCTTGTGATGCTATTAAAGTTTATATATTTTCTTTTTCACTTTGGTTTACTGGTGTATTCAAGAATTTTGGTTTGTTTGGATGCTTTCCTAGACATATGTATCATGCATCATAATATATATGTGCTTCAGTAGTTTATTTCATCAGTCTTTAGTTGTTTACTTATTTCATGATTTTAATGATTCTGCTATTGTATATCTATTATTTACACTACATTACTCTACCAATGATGGAATATTTTCCCCACTATCACAACCAAGTCCCTCACTGTTAGTCGGAAGCCTACGGAGTTTTGGGAAATGTGTTTGAGCCCATGTGACCAACCGGGTATAGGGAACCTTTGGGAAGCTTTCGGAACCGGGACGTAACAATGTGGTATCAGAGGCATTCTATTCTTCTTGACTTACTATTTAGAGCCTATATCTAGGGATATAAAGGAATATATAGTTGGTAATAAGATTTTCCCACGAGTAGCTAACCCGTGTATAGGGAAAAGCCAATTTACCTTGGTTATTTCAATTTTTCTGGTTTTTTAGTTTTACAGTTGATTTGATTTCACCATTGAGTGATTCACATGTATTGTGCTATTATCATTGATGTCATTGAGGTTCTATTTCTATTGAAACCCGATGAGATTAGGGTATTCCATCTCATGCATCATATAAGAACTTGTTAGAAATAACATTTCATGCATTCCTTCCCTGGAATTTAGGGTGCATTAGTGATTTCATGTTCTTGTGATAGATGTTGTGCTCGATATGTATTCTATTGTGATAAATTCCTTGATAGAAGACCTACCTTTGATAGGGTATTGTTTGTGTAAGGTTTTGTTTTAATGGACTTCAAACATTGGTTCTTTAGGTGTTATGTCCCCTCATGGATCGGAATTTGGTGGATCATTGTTCTGTTTTTTCTCGAATATGACATGTATAAGATGCCAAGATTTGATTTACGGGGAGTGTGGACCATCAAGGATGAAAATTTGGTACTTTAATGTTCGTTTCAGTGTTTTATGGGTTCTGAAGTAGTTTTTTAGGCTTACTATTTGGAAGAACCCAGAATACATAGTCTATAATGATGAATACATGCCATTTGTCGTTCTATTTGAGAAGGAACTATTTTTCTTAACTACACATCGTGTACTATATGTACACGCCATGTAGTCTCTAACCATGTCACTAGATATGTGGGAAGACACACGGGGTTGGGAAATCATTGGTGGAACACACCTTGTTCCTGATGTACACTCCATTTTTTGAATACCATGTATCCACCCATGTGACTAACAAAACATATGGATAAAAAATTGGTTATACACGCCGTGTAAATATAGAACATACTGTATAGTATAACATTTGTATCTGACTGTGTAACGAACAACATCTGGTGGTGGAATCCATATAGTATACACTGTGTCTATCATAAACATGCTTTGTAGAGTCAGCCGTGTAACTGGCCGTGTAACTAACAACACGGGTCAGTGAAGTTCGTCTAGTACATGTTGTGTCTGGAACTAACATTCCATGTAGACTTGTTCTAGGAGAACCATGTGTCTTATCAGTGTAAAAGAACTCGGGTAGGGGAAGATGGTTCAAGTGCACGTCGTGTGTGAGGACAATACGCCATGTGTATGGGGTGTTACACATCCTGGGTTGGCAAAAGTACATGCCCATGTGGAGGCTTAAGGGAAAATTCCATGTAGTGTATATACACGCCGTGTATCCATGTTTTGAATAACTTGAATGCTTCTTTTATCATGTTCCCTTTATACTCTTCTATGTTTCAGTCTTTTATAATCTTGATCTAAGGTGTGTGCTTGGCCTTGTAGAGTCATTCCACCGAGAAATCCTCCAGTTTTATGCCAGTTTCAGGGTGGTGATCGAACACCATACATAGTGTATCAGGGAACACCAGAATATCCTCCATTCATGCCCATCTTGGCACCAATCGTTATCTTGGATGCTGGTGATGATGCATAATTCCGAGAGGGATTTATGAGGATGATCCAAACCTTTCAGGGATCACCGCATCTTTCCCCTTATATGGTAGAGCTGACTCAGGCTTTTCAATAGAATTATCCTCCCACTTTATCAAGTGATGGAGGACCCCATGCTGCAGATTCATGGCTAGAAGCCATGGTGATGATCATCGAGCCTCTGAAGATGCCTCAAGAGAGGAGGGTCAATCTATCTATGTATACTCTTTGGTATTTTGCCATGATATGGTGAGATGTGATCTCATAGGTGGGACACCGGCAGGTTATGGTGTGGGATGTGTTTCAGAAAACCTTATAATACTTTTTCTACCAAGAGACTTTGAGGGCCGATCAACCCTGAGAGTTCATGAGTCATGAGTAGGGTACTCTCTCATTCATGGATTACTCTCCTTTCTTTATAGAGCTGCAGTGCTGCACACCCTATCCAGGAGGTGATGAGTTATTCCTAGAAGGGAAGTTTGAGGATGGTCTCAGGAATGACATTTGGGCTCAGGTGAACATCTTCAGGTTGAATTTCATCACTTCTATAGTCAAACAAGAATTGACCACAGAGCACACCCTGAGGGATTATGGATCTGTGAGCCAGGGTGATTACATATCTAGAGTTAGTGTTTCTCTGACTAATTGAAGGAGGCGTCGTTGGTAGTCTACACGTGGTGATCCGAGTTGGTGTGACAAACCTCCAAGTAGCCTTGTGGTATGTTACCAGTGTGGAAGGGTTGGACATATAAGGCCACATTTTCCAAGAGACCCAGTGGAATGCCAATAATGTACCAAGATGGGTCATCACCAGCGCTTCTGTAAGATATTCTCACCAGCAGCTGGTGACATGGGTTCTTCTATGACTCCCCGTTTGGGAGCAGCACCCCCAGTTTCTTACCAGTATTGGAACTGGAGTTCTTCCAGACATTCAGGCGGAGGTAGAGGTTGTGTCCACGGTATCCAGTTTCCAGGCATTCAACGTCAACAGGGTGGATCAGCTCAGAGTGTTCAGGAAGGGTTACAGGGCCGCGTTCCAGGTTAGACTTTTTCCGCGGAGCAGACCCAGTAGGAGCAGGATCCTAGAACCTCTACAGTTCAAGGTACGATCATAGTTTCCTTAGTTTTAGCTTATTCTATTTTCGATACAAGGGATTTCCATAGCTTTATATCTCTTGCAATTTT
Source organism: Viscum album (assembly GCA_963277665.1). Lineage (NCBI taxonomy): Eukaryota > Viridiplantae > Streptophyta > Magnoliopsida > Santalales > Viscaceae > Viscum > Viscum album. The sequence continues at coordinate 346,822,078 of OY728156.1, forward strand.
AGAGTGCCTTGGGATTTGTATCATTTCATCTACTGATATATTGATGTTAGACACTCAGTTGGGGACTTGAACGACTAGTGTACAATAGTGCAAGGAGTGACCTTTAGAGGTTGGTGGGTGTCACTTCTTTTGGGACCTCTATATCCTAGAGATGATGAGTTATGATGTCATTCTCAGAATGGACTGGTTAGTTCCCTTCTAGGATGTTGTTGATTTATATCATCGTAGGGTGAGTTTTAAATCACTAGAGGGTAGATTTTTTCTTCATAAGGAAGAATGAGATGTTTAGGCGAGTAGAGTTGGACCAGAGAATCATGGGTTAAGAATAGTTACAACCCATATTGCTATTCTATATCTGGATGACTAGGGGACTTCATAGATGAACTCTCTTCCAGTGGTGTATCATTTCAGGGATGTATTTCTATAAAACTTTTCAATATATCCTTCAGATCATGAGGTAGACTTTTCTATTGAGATCATGTGAGGAATAGAACCATTGTCCATTATTCCTTATAGGATCGCTACACCAGAGTTGCAGGAGCTCAAGAAAAAGTTCGAGGAGTTGCAGGGAAATGGTTTCAGCCGACCCAGTACTTCTCCTTGGTGTTCTATTATAATGTTTTTGATGATGGAAGACAGTATCCTCATACTTTTTGTTGATTATTGGATGTTGACCAGTTGACGGTCAAGAACCAATATCACTTATTGAGGATTGATGTTCTCTTTGATCAGCTTCATTGAGCCTGGGTGTTCTCGAAGATTGACTTGAGATCTGGTTATCATCATTTTCACGATAGACAATCAGATATACCTCTTACATCCTTTTAGAGAATGTATGGTCTATAAAAGTATGTAGTTATGCCATTCGATCTCACAAACGTGTCTGCAGTTTTCATGGAACTGATGAACCAAGTGTTCCATAAAAACTTGGATTCCTTTTTGGTAGTCTTCATAAATGATATCTTTGTGTAATATCACACTTTACACGACCATGCTACCCATCTTGAGATCATTTTGAGTACACTGAGAGTGCATCAGTTATATGCTAAGCTCCGAAAATTAAACTTTTAGATGGACCAGATTCACTTCTTGGGTCATGTTATCTCAGATAAAAGAGTATCAGTAGACCCATTGAAAGTGAGGGCATAAGTTTACTAGGAGAAGATGAAGAATGTATTTGAGGTATAAAGGTTTCTAGTGTTAGGTGGTTACTATAGGAATTTTTTATAGGACTTCTCACACATAGAAGTTCAACTTACTGGATTGACTAAGAAGGGTGCAAAGTACTTGTGGTCAGATTCTTGTGAGTCAGCCTTTCAGGATCTGAAAGGGAGGTTGACTTCAATACCGATAATAGTTTTTCTAGATCCGATCAAGTGTTATATTGTTTACTAAGATGCATCGTGTATCGAGCAGGGAGCCATGATTATGTAGGGAGAAGGGGTTGTTGCATACGGGTCTCGGCAGTTGAGGCCACATGAGATGAACTACCTGATGAAAAATCTCGAGCAGGCTGTAGTTGTTCATTCTTTACGTTGTTGGAGACATTATCTTCTGGGAGAGCATTTTGTGGTTTTCAAAAACCACAATAGTCTCAAGTATATCTTCACTCAGCACAATCTAAATCGGAGATAGTGAAGGTTGGTTGAGTACCTTCAGTCCTTTGACATTGAACTTGCCAACATGCCTGGGAAAGGCAATGCAGTGGCTGATGCATTGAGCAGACGAACATAGAAACAAGAATTTTTGGAGGCCATCATTGAGTGGAGGCTTATGGATTTGTTCTCTAAGATGCATTTGGAGGTAAACGACAGTCAATGGTAGATGTTTCTTTCTTGTGTGGATGTTACCTATACTCTACTTGATCGAGTGTGAATTATGAAGCTATCAGATTCAGAAGGCCTCGTCGTACAGGAGAGTTTGTCATGAGAGGACCCCATTCTTGGATGGACCATAGGTGAGGATGAGATCTTGCATTTTCATGGGCGCATATGGGTATCAGTAGACATACATGAGGAGATAATGAGGGACTTTCATTCCTCAGTTGGGACAGTTCATCCTAGTGTCACAAATATGTATCATGATCTACATCGTTAGTATTAGTGGCCAGGTATGAAGAGAGATTTTCCTTGGTATGTCATGAGATGTTCCACCTGTCAGCAGGTGAATACAGAGCATCAGTGACCAGTAGGGCTTTTGCAGCAGTTACCCATTCCTGAGTGGAAATGGAATGTTGTTGCGATAGACATCATGATGGGTTTACCGAGGTTGTCTCAAGGGAATGATGCAGTTTGTGTTGTCATTGACAGAATCATGAAGGTTTCTCACATCTTGCCTATCAAGGAGACCTTCAGTGTTGTACAACTAAGAGATTGTACATTTACCTAGAGTTACACATCCTTTGTTTCAGACTGGGATGCCCATTTTACTTCTCGGGTTGGGCAAGGAAATCATAAAGATTTAGGTACACATGTACTTCTTTGTAAAACTTACCATCTCCAAATAGATGGCTATTATGAGCATATGATTGAGGTTCTAGAGGACATTATTTGAGCATGCATCTTGAATTTTGGAGGTTCTTGGGGGAAGAACTTACCTCTTATGGAGTTTCCCTACAATAATAGTTTTCAAGCAACTATTTAGATGGATCCTTTTGAGACCTTTTATAGTAGGCCATGATGATCATCTTTATGTTTTCTAGAGGAAGTAGAGACAACTATGCTGGGACCTCGTCTTGTCCATGAGACCACGAAGTAGATAGAGATGATTTGGAAGAGGATGGATACTGAACAATCACGATAGAAGTCTTATGTTGATCAACAGAGACGACCACTGGAGTTCGAGGTTGGAGATCTGGTTTTCCTACGTGTCGCACCAAGAATGGGAAATAAGAGGATTAAGAGGAAGGTCAAGCATTCACCAAGGTACGTCAGACCGTTTGAGGTGTTGGAGAGAGTCGGGCCGATTGCCTATATGCTTCAGTTACCTCAAAGGTACCTAGAAATGCATGAAGTCTTCCATGTTTCTCATCTTTGATGTTACTTATCATACCTTTGTAAATTTTTCCAACCCAAGGAGGTTGAGTTAGAGGTGGATGCATCCATCGAGGAGAATCCTATCCGAATTGTTGATCTAAGTGCGAAGGTTATCCTTGTTCATTTTGTTCCTCTAGTATGAGTGTTATGACAACACGGGTGGGTACGAGATGAGACTTGGGAGAGGGAGGCCGATGTACGATCACAGTGGATGGAGCTATTCAAGGTTTCATTCTACACCGCCTTGATAAGGAAATTTGGGGAGTAATTTCTTTAAGGGTGGAAGTTTGTAAGAACCCAGATCTTATTTTTAGGTGCATTTTTCTTTTCTGGTTGTTTTTTAGAAAATGAGGAGATTCTAAATATTTTATGAGTACACGCCATGTACTGTAAGTACACACCATGTACTCGATTTCCGTGGGTGACCATGTACTAGTTGTGTAACAGTCGAGTACGTGGTCGTGTGTGGTGACCTAGAGACTGCCTAAAGCGAAGCCTGGAAAAGGAAAGTACACACACTGTACTTTGTTTCTATTTCATTAAATGAACCAGGGTCATGTATAATCAAAAAAAACTTTTTTCACTTTGTTTGTGTCATCCAGGAGTGACCGTATGACTATAGAGCTTTACTGTGCCATCGACTCACCATCCATTCCCCGAATCAACCATTATTGATTGTGTTGTAATCACCATGATCTATAGAATTATAGGGAGATTTAGGGATTGGGGCTCACGTATATCGATCTCATTATGCCGAGGTAAGTGGTTGGTGTGTTTCCGTAGATAGTCTTTGAGTTATATGTGCAAAAGTTCCCAAAACCCGTTTTCCAGGTATTGCGTGTTTATGGTTTTTAGCTCTGTTATTGTCTATTATGCCTTGTTTGTTTGGATATAGGTTAATTATTCTGAATAAGGTTAACCTTTCAATGATATGGATGTTTTTCCCATGTTTTCTTGTTATTTACCATTTGGTCTAGCCTTGCCTGTTAAGCTGTTGCTTGATTTCCATGCCTAGTATTGTTAGGATGGAGTGATTATTATCTGACATGCTATGATATGTTGTAGTTTCTTTAGCCCAGTAGTTCTTGGGGTTTACTTTGGCTGCTGATTATTATTTGTGCAAAATTATATACACGGGGCCGCGAGAACTTGTTATAGTGTGACCTTATGAGAAATTGACATTGAGGGTTTTCCCTGAGTGTCTATTATAATTATCAAACTTTGAGAACATAGGGGAGATTGATGTTGAGTTCTCCCTTAGAGTGTCTATAGTTACGTTATGAGGCCACATGAAGAATTGATGTTTAGTGCTTCCTCAGACCTCCAGTAGGTTACCGTTAAAATATTATTGGGGGAAAGGACACTGAGTGCTTCCTCAGAGGGTCTTTGATCACACTTGACTAAAATGGGAGTTGAAGGTGAGTGCTTCCTTAGAGAGTATTTGTTATATCATCTCTTGTATTATGAACCAGAGGGGTTAGGCTGTGAGAACTATTCATAGGGTTGCCTGTATTTGTTTTAGGGTGATTAAATACTTGAAAGTAAATGTTTTTAAATGAAACTGTAGGACTGTTTACTTTTGATTACTTCAGTGTTTACTCCTTCCTTTTTCTTATTACCTTTCATATATATTCACTAACTATTACACACAAATATTTGGGTGGTTTCCTACTGGGATTAGTCTCACACCATAATTGGGTCATGATTTTGGGCCCAAATAGATTATATAATTTTTGGTATATCTAAAGGAAAGCGCCCTTCCACTTCAGGTACTTGATTATAGGGGAGATGGAAAGCATGAGACCAAGATGAGGCTTACAATGCTGTTGGAGTTTATTTGTTTTATTTTGTACATGGGTATAATAATGTATTCCAACATTTTTAATTGTTTGGACACATTCATAGAAATATGTATCATGCATAATTATATATATGTGCTCCAATTTTTTATTTCTCTAGTCTTCTTCTTTTTACTTATTGCATGATTTTACTAATTCTGATACTGTATATCTATTATTTCCACAGCTTTACTCTTCAAATGAGGGCATAACTTCTCCACAATCACACCCGAGGACCTCACTGCTAGTCGATAGCCTCTGGAATTGTGGGAAATGGGCTTGAGGCTATGTGACCAACCGGGTACGGGGCAGCTCTGGGAAGCTATCGGAACTGGGATGTTACACATTGAGCCGAGACTATCTTGAGAGCAGTTGCTTGAATAAACCTAATCTAGATTTTCGATCATTTTATTTTATAATAAAATTCTAAGAAGTGGGTTATTTCCAAGTGGAGTAGATTAAGTGTCGGATTGAGACCAATCCCCTTGTTAAATTTTTCTATTCCATATTTGTTGTAACTGATTTACGACTTTATCTATTTTGTTTTCATTGATTTAAATGGAACAATTTGTTTTGTTCTATACTTATAATCAAAATTAAACCCCAATAGTTAAATTAAACTAGTGTTTTATATACTATTTTTGATATGATTATATAAGTTTGAAAATTTATAGTATTTTCAAAATCATTTTAGGTAAGCAGTGATCGATATTTTGAGAATCTTCTCAAAAGATAAAATTATATATTCCTACTATTTTTGTTAACAAGGTGATTTTAATAAATTGGGATATTTAATATTTTAAATTGTTTTTAAATATAAATTTTAGTGGAAACACAATTCACCCCATTTTATGTTTTCCACTCTGAACAACATTTGGTATTAGGGTAATTTCAAAAATTACTTTTTACTATGATCTAGTTTTATCTAAAGCTCATAAATTTATGTTTTATAAAAATTTATTTGATTATGGATAATAATAATATTGAAGTAACTTCTACTAATTTGCCTCCTTATTTTAATGGAACCAACCATGCTAAAAGTAATATTAAAATTAAAATTCATATTGAAATCATGGGATTTGATATCTGGAATTCCATTGAAGATAAATATGAAAAACCTAAAGCAGTTAGAGTTCAGTGAATTGCCGATACATAGGAAAAATATGAATGTAACTATAAATATATTAATTCCCTATATTTTTATTTAACAGAAGATGAATTTTAAAGTGGACAAGGATATGTTAGACAACATAGAGAGGGGGGGATGAATCAGTGGTATACTGTTTTTTACACAATATTTTATTTTTGATTCAACCATTATAAATGATTAAATCCTCAATAAATCTTTTTTAATAATAAGCCTCAACTTATAAATAATAAAATTAATAAAACATATCACATAATAATTTAAAAGGATCAGTACAAATACCTTATCCTTTTTATGTTGGTTAGTCCCCCCAATATGGATTCTCAAATATATCGGAAGGTGATGAATAAAATAATTGGTTAGACCCCCCAATTACAAACTAGTTATACCCTTGAGTTAATATCATCCTTCACTGGTTGGTTATAACCGCCACATTCACCTTCTTCATAGTGATTGGTTAGACCCCCCCAATCAAAATCTACAGTAACTAGTTAGACCCCCTATTTTCAACCTTCAACATCAAATGATTGATCCACTATAGAAAGATCAATTGAAGATACTCCTCTACAAGCCTGTTGGATCTCACTAGCTTGTGTTCCAATCAAGTACCTTTGCACTGATACTGGCCTTTCTCAAATAATTCTGATCAATGAATATAATCAGTTTCCTTAGTACAAAACTACTCAGGCAAGAATTATTTCTTTTTTTGAACACCCAACCTCACTAAGAATTGAAAAAAAGGATACAAAAATTTATTCTCCTGAATCACTAACAGAAACAATGTCCCAAATATAGTATCAAAACATTACTTCTCACTATGAAATGTATATTTCAAGTGAATTTCTTCAAATATCATACATGTATAAAACAATGCATGTCCTTAACAAATTATTCAATAAAAAATTAAAAACTACACTTTCATTCATGCATTATTTCATGTACATGCATACTACACCTTTTACTCCTTTTCATAAATAACTCATACTTCTATTATGATCATTTAAGTGATTATATAATCTTGTATGCATGATATTACTCACAATCATCATGAAAAAATTTAATACACCATACTATCCACAGTCACTTTTTATTTCTCAACATATGTATATTCACAGGTGTATTGAATCATGAAATAACCCCATACTGAATTTGGGCATGAAAACCATCATCATAATTATAATCATTTAGTTAATAAATAAATGTTTTAGAATAGGAAAATAAGGAGGACTAAAATAGTGATATTTGGGAGAATCCCCTCTTATAGGTGTCTCCCCCTTAGGAATAAATAAATTCATTCTACTGAAGTAGCTGACACTGGATCCTCGATCTTATATAGAAGTGAGATAGTCCGCTACCTTGTTTCCCTCACGCCAATTGTGAATAACATTAATATTATTGTTGAGGTGTATTATTAATTTCATGATTGTATATGTGATCATCCATGAAACTGTGAATATTCCATCTTGATAATTATGTAAAAAAACATAGTCCATTTACACATATATCATGTTTATATTCATATGGTGGCATAGGTTTAAACCTATGAGAAATGCCTTAGCTTTATCCTAGAGGGAGAATCCATTACCGTAATGTGATGTAAAATCCAAAATAACAGATCCTCTGGAGTCACAAATGACCCCCCCTCCCTACATGACACAAAAATTACAAGAACTATCCTTGTTCAATTTGAGCCCTATCAGAAGAAGACATCAGCGAACCTGGTACCTTTGAGAGTTCATATGGATAAAATGGCCATGAGGACATGCCACTTGAAACTAAATGAGAGTGGGGGCAATCTCATAGTTTTTAAGGTTAATTACCTTGTAAACAGGCAAGTTTCATGTTATGGTAATGAGAGACATCCTTTATGCATGAACCTCCTCATATAAGGTCTTGTTACTTACTTTCTAGATGCACCAGCAGCTTGTATTCAACCTAATTAATCACATTGTTTTTTTGGTCCGACATTTCCCACATCATAAAACAATCATTCCTGGAAGTGTAATCCGAGTTATTCTTAGGAAGAGAATGTTTTGAAGACTCAAGATAACCTCCATATTCCTCACACCCAGTCACCTTAAAAAAATTTAAACTCTCCTCCTAGTAATCCTTATAGCACACACACCCGGAGGATAGATTGCCTCCTATTCCTTTAATATTATCATCAGTTGGGATGGTCTGATTCCTAATTCTATATGTTAGGAAGTTATATTTTTTGGGAATAATATTACACCAAAAATTCTCATTCCAAATGGCAAAATTATCCTAGTTGGTTGTCTCCATCTAGAAATATTTCATGGATAAGGTTCCTACAGTAGAGGCTGTAAAGACACACCTATTCGGTTCCATATACATGTTAATGAGATCAAGTGTTTTTATATGGTATTTATTCAAAAATTCCCTGGTTAATGACGGATAAATGTTAGATTCCCTAAAATAAATTCTATGAGCTAGAAATCCTAGAAAACAAATTACTGAACCTTACCAGTTATACTTCCAAAAGAGGATTTTACATTTCCCCATGATATAACGAGTAAGAGGTTAGAAAGATGGGATATTTAGAAGGATCATATACCCTAAAAGAGAAGACTGTATGATGTGAACCTCCAAATTCCCACATCACTTAGTAGCCATCACCTTTCCTCAGAGAGTGCCATCTTCTGAGGCCTCCCACGCCAGCTTAGCATGCGTGCCATAGAGAGTGTCAGAAAGACTTATCATTTTGACATCACATTTTAAGGCCTTCCATGAAATATTTTCATACAGTATCTCAAATATATTCATGAAAACCAAGATAATATAGATGAAATGTATCACACTATCTTGACAGATTCACAAAAAAATCAGTTCTTCACAGGGTTTCTTTTAGTATAAAACACTTTTTGAAGGCCTACGAATCCCTATTCTCTTTCACATAAGACTATCACAAGAGAAGGATTCTCTTTCGAGGAATAGAAAGTCATAGTGTCTCTATTATATTAAAAATATATAGCACACATCATTTTATTGAACAAAACAAATGAACCCTCCCTAGGGTATTTATATGCATCGTTTATAATCTCATAACCTTAGAGAATCATGAATACTCATTTGGTTTTTTCTTAAGAGTGTACTATGATCCTAAACGATCAATTTCATTAATAAAAATAATTTTTATAACTCACTATAATGATTTTTTAATCTTTATTTTTTCTTGAAAATGTTGTTTCATTATATTTAAATTAGTTTCAGATCTATAGAATACCTAAATGATGTTCAGAATCTTGGAATCACTTGACTGTCAACTTTTCATGGAGGTTCGATGAACAACACTCGAGCATGAGGCTTTATAGAGAAGAAAAACCTGCTAGATATGATCAAACAAATAGGAAAAATGATATATTGAATCACATGGTTGAGAGATTGGATATGATAAATAGAACATATGATCTAAAGGTTTCAGTTTTTTTGATGCAATAGTACCTAAATCCCACATCAAAATGCCTCAGTGTTGGGCTGTACCTTATAATACGAGGTTTGATGTAATCCGATCAGAAATTGGTTACCATGATATCCTCTTCTCTCACTAGAATCACCCCATGTCGATCTCTGATGCCCCACCGTGTTGCCCCATAGAGTGGTTATCTATCGCTTGAACATCCCAATAGATCCACTACACACCCATGCAACCCATAATGGTTGGATTGGATGTCGACTGCCCACCTATGTAGAGTTGGTAGTCCACCTAGAATGGCAGGTGTGTGGTCTTTCTTGATTCTTTAACTATACTCTCCATATAAAATTTTCATCAAATTCTATATAGTAAATAGTCAAATTAAGATAATCAATTCCCAAAATATTCTTGAAATTGAAATTCAATTACATGTTCCATCTCAACCATACTCAAAATATTCCATAATTATTTCTTCAATTCAGAATCAATTTATAAATTCAAATCATACTCAAATAATATTTTACATGGATTTTCCTCTTTTACAAATCATTGTTGTAAAACATTTGTCAATTGAACTCACTAATGAAACATGTTTTATTAAATATATACCAACTAAAAAATAATCATAAATACAACACTAAAAAATATTAAAATCTTTCACCAAAAACTCATTAACAGAAAATGTAATTCATTGGATACTTTAATCTCCCCCTTTTTATTTTTTGGAAATACTCAAATATTATCAATATTTTCACTTATCTTTCTTTGCCATATTGTAAATGACCACAATGGTGAGTTTAGTAATCTTTATCCACTTCAATTTTTTTAATAAAATGAAACCTCACCCAAAAAAACAATAATCTTTTAGTTAATCAACTCTAAGTCTACATGGAAAATCATAGTGTAGAAAAAAGAGAGATATCACCTAATAGTCAAAGCTATTCAAATATTATATTATGGTAACATTCAAAATATTTTTTAAAAAACATCAAATCACATTAAAAATATATGAACAAGAATGCTCAGAAATGTTTTGCACATATCTCAACAAATGAATCAGAAAGTGCAGGTATAAAAAATATTCCAATTTTAAATTAAGATTAAAATAATTGAGAGTGGTTATTATTTTTACAATATTTTGAATGTTTGAAATCTTTTAATTATTTATGCTTCCTATCAAAGGATTCATACATCTTCATTAATTCTCTTCATGTTAGAACAAATCACTTTATATAATGGAATAAGGAGGAACATGTTTTTTCATTAGAAATAGAACTCAGGATGAGAGTTTCCTCTCAACCTTGCATTTGCCTTATTCCTTTTAGACTCTAATTTTGAATAGTTATCCTTCATCTCTTGGGTTATTAGATGTTTCATGAAATGTTTTCTGTCTTTCCCAATTTTTCCACAGCTTTCACACTTCAAAATTTTCAAGTAATCATTTTTAGATGACTCCTCATAATAATTAAATTCTTCATATGTCACCAGTTGATATTATTTTTATATGACAAGATTTTGATCTTTTTTAAATAGTTTTAGATTGTCACAAAATTAATTGGTGACTGTATCTTTCTTCTCTATCTGCATTTTCTTCACAAATTCATTATAAGGAATATCACATGATAAAAAAATCTGTATTTATCTTCTTTGTGATCTTCTTGACCACATCTTCCCCAAATTTCAACAAAAATTCATATATGTTCTGTATTGATAGTTTATATAAAGTCTTGATCACAATACTTTCTTTCATATAACCTGATCTCATCTTGTAAACATTGCTCTCCCCTGATTGAAGCCTTATCCTCAACAGTGACATGTTATAAAAATATAAATTAGCTTTATAGACAAATACTACCCAACACCAAAAATAGACTCTGAAACATTATCTTATAGATTGATATAAATAAAGCTCTGAATAATATAGGTTTTGATTTTTCACAGAATATGGATGTCTCTTATTAGGAATAAATCTTTTGAATGAATCAGCACATTATTCCTCTGTGGAAAATGTTTTCACATTTGTTACTTTGGGATAGTTTGATTCAATTTTGTCTTTCATACCTGCATTGTTAGAAATACCAAATGTACATTGAGATTAACTTGGTTTAGGATCAACCATTTTCCATAAACCCTTCTTCTCAATAGATTTAATATATTAACCTTTAATATCAATAGATTTGTATAAGTATTCATTAATATTATTAAAATCAATTTCAGATACAAGGCACATAGATAATGTCTCATATAATTCTTCTCCTTTATTAATGAGTATTTCTTCACGATCTTTCACCGCTTTCTCAAATTCATCTAATTTCAAATGATTTTGTTTATTCTCTTCAACAAATACCAATTCATCCTTGTCAATACATTTCATTCCAATAGTTTTTATTTTTCCTTTTAACTTATCTATCTTTATCTTATTTTCTATTATCTTATTTAGATGAATCTACTCTTTCTTAACACGTTATTTATTATCAAAATAGATATTTCCAAATTTTTTTCTTCAAATTTTTCTTTTACTTATTGAGTTTCATATTTTCCACTAAATTAGATTCCATATTTTCTTTTAACATCCATTATAAATCATTCCTCTCATCACCTTTATAACCTTTAAATTATTCTCTATGTTTATTGTATTTACCCATAAAGAACATTAAATTCTTATAATATATTCCATATTCTAAATAACAACATGATAATGTAAATTCATCTATTTCTCTAAAATTTATATTTATCTTCTTATAAGTAAACCTCTTCTTTTGATTATTTCACTTCCTTTTCTAATATTTATTAGTCTCTCCATCTAAATCAGTATCATCATCCTTCTTCTTTGAAAAATTATCAACAAAATGACCACTCACTTCTATAAAACATACATTTAATAGTACTAGAAAAGAACTGATAACGTTAGTGATGTTAAAAGACTAGTACTTTTATTAGTTCTGAAAAATCACTAATAAATGGGTAATTTATCAACACTTTAATTTAGCACCGCTAAAAGAGTCATTTATCATAACTCTTATAATTGATGATAAATTACTTTTATTAGCTTTGATAAAGTAGACCTTTATCACTTCTTTTAGAACCACTGGTAAATGTATTCTTTATTAGTGCTAGTAAAAGTGCTGATAAATGTTTTCTTTGTTGATTCTTATTAAAGTGCGAATAAAGGTCCATACTATAGTGTGCTGTTACAACCCATCAAAACACCAGAAACACACAAAATACACACCATATATAAAAAAAGTCCCAATACAAAATTTCAATGAAATGAAATTTAAAATACAATTTTTTTAAAAACAATATTATAGACATTTCATACATTGGTTTATACAATTATATAATTGAAATTTATTACATACATTCAAAAATAATACTAACTTTCAATGTTACCATGATTTATATTGAATTTATTTGTCGAAATGCCAACATTGCATGGACAGTTTCGAACAAACCAGTTCAAATAAAAAATAATTCACCTATATAAGAATATAATTATTATGAGAAATACTAAAAAGAAACAATGTAATCATAAATATGAAATAATACATTAATTATATAGACAATTATTTTACAGTGAAAATATCCGGATTACCTCTATAACTGAGTAGGGACAACATTGTTTCTATTCTTTCAAAGTAATTAAACAAGGACCAAAATATTCTAAAATAAACTAACTCTACATATAATAATGAAAATTAAATCAACATTCCATTATATAATTTTTCGGTAAAATAGAGAATGTATATCATAACATTACCTTTTCATCTATCAAAAGCATTTCCTTCATTATATTTTGTTCTTCTATGGGATTGGTAACAACATCATGTGAAAAGAAATTATCTGCATGATTAGTCAAATATTTAATATAGATTATGTAAATATAGTAAATAACTTATAATATTATGAGGAAAAAAATAAAACATTAAAAAACACTTTTACCTTAAAATTGAACTATCATTCTTTTTTATGGTTTTAAGTTTTTGGTTCCTCTTTCAAGAATCCAAATCACCTCTTTGTGGTCCCCTCTAATGTAAAAGACAATGTCTAAATTGGGACTGACATGAACTGATTGTAATGTTTCAATGAAAGGGTTATCATTGATTTAATTTTCATCTGACTCAAAATTTTTTTATTCATTAGTAGGACAGTCAACCAATTCTTGTTTGTTTGATCAGAGACATAAAATACTTTCACTACATGTGATTCCCTTAGGATTGGCTCATCTGTTTCCTATTCTACACTAAAATTAACCTTCACAAAGCCCATTTCATCGACATTTACACCATTGATATTATCAAGCCATTTTGAATAGAAAAGAGGCACTTGAAATGTTGAATAATCAAACTCATATATCTATTCGATAATTCCAAAATATTACATATTTTCATAAATTTTGTTCATTTAATTGGATTTAGATAATTTCATCACTTCATCCAAAAGCATAAAACAACTATTTTGGATCTTACTAAAGTCATAGTATTTTTTATAGAACATATAACCATTGATTGCAAACCCATTGTAAGACAAAACATTTACATTCGGTCTTCTGTCTAGCCATTGAAGTCATTTGGAAATTGATTCATAATTTCAGATAACTCCATATAAATTTGATCTCTAAACCATCCTATAAACAATTGATTATGTATATATGATATCTATATTTCATCCCTTGATTGATTAAAATCTCTGAGAATTTATTTATGGGATTCAATGTATGGATCAAAATCTTCACTATTATGTAATATGTAAAAATGTTCTTTCTCCCACTCTATCAAGGTAATTGTAACAACATATATTATAGAAATACCTTCACCCATAAGGTGTTTTCTATGACAATACATTGGGAGACTGATGATTTCAACATTTGATAGGTAATCGGTATAGAATTCAATAGATTCTTCAACAATTTATTATTCTGCAATACAACCTTCTGGATGACTTCTATTCTTGACATACCTTTCAAAATATCCATATATCATTCATTGCGATACATCCATCTATAATGAACAAAACTACATAGCTACACCTCTCTAACCAAGTGAACCATTAGGTGGACCATTATATCAAATAATAATGGTGGCATGAACATTTATAAATAACATAATATGAATAAAATATCCTTATTAATGATGGGAAACTTCATCGAGTCTAAAAATATAATATATATGGATTTGAAAAAGAAGAAGAGTTTGGTTAATATATGTCATACATTTTGAGGTAGAATGTAATGAAAATAAACTTGTATTAAATATTACATCAAAACACGACAGTCGGGTGATTTTAGTCCTTTTAACTTCAAATTTTCCATTTACACAATATTATTGATATTTTATGATTACCCCTGTGGAACTTTTACACTCATAAAAAAAATTAAAAATTACAATTTTTCCTATCTGGATAGAGTGTATGTTGCTGGAGGAAGAAAATTCAACCTTTTACCCTTCACCGGTATCAACTCTTCCCTTATGCCCATTTCAATCATGTCCAACCTAGCCTTGATGCCATATTTCATTTTGTCAGGAATATTTAGTAACATTCCCATAATACTATCAAATACTTTTTTTCTACATGCATGAAATCAAGAAAATTTCTGAAAAACAACGAAATCTAATATGATAATTCAATGAAAATTGATCACTTCTTCTAACCTGATTTTTATGGTTTTTTGAAAATGGTTTACCGAAAATAGTGTCAAATTTTTTTACTTTTTTGAACAGTTGATCATCCGTTGCTGGGGATGTTGTTGTACATTGTTCGACAATCCCATCAAATGTTTTTTTTCCAAGATCGATATTTATATCATCGAGGTAAAAAATTTCCATGTCCTAAAAATATAGTGTTTGAGTAATGTTGCAACTGTATTGAGTATGTACATTTTCAAAAATGGGACACCCCAACATTCCTTTAATTCTATAACTTGATAAATTTAAATAAGAGGGGAAGTCATTTATCCTTCCATACAACATGAACATCAATGTGAATTCTTCTCTTCTATGAGAATGATACATTGTAACACCTTTATCCCACATCAATTTCAGATCTTCGATCAATGGATCTGAATAGAAATTAATATCATTACTAGGCTGATTTAGTACAAACATAAGTAGAGAAGATATAATGTATTTGCACTTTATGCACAAACATGGTTGTAAGTTATAATTTACCAACATGAATGACCATGTATTGTGAGTACTAATATTTAAACCCAAAGGATTTATTCCATATGTAGATAACGTAAGATGAACGTTTCTTATCTCATCTCTAAATTCAAGAAACTCATAATCAATTTTCATCCACTGAGAAGAATCTAGTGGATGATGTAGGTTACCATATTTAATTCTTGTATCTTCATGCCATGTAAATTTTCTTGTGGTTTCCTAACACCCATATAGTCTTCTAAACTATCAAATGATAGGAAATTACCATAAATTTTTTGAAATACTTGATATATTTTTCATGTATCGATCTGAGCCACACTTAGGGAATTTGATGAGTGATTCATAGTCCATGCGAAACAATATGAAATCATTTGGACACACATGTATTTTTAATAGATAATTCCCATTGAACGTAACATTCATTTAACACCATAAGTTCATCCTGGTAGTTTATTTTCTTCTTATAGAATATCTATCAAAATACCAATTAGTTCTGTAAAGCTGGTGTCACTCCATCCATTTCCACCTTTCAACTTATATAACATCAATATAACTAAAAATGTTGTGTATTT
Organism: Viscum album; assembly: GCA_963277665.1. Taxonomy (NCBI): domain Eukaryota; kingdom Viridiplantae; phylum Streptophyta; class Magnoliopsida; order Santalales; family Viscaceae; genus Viscum; species Viscum album. The sequence continues at coordinate 346,838,264 of OY728156.1, forward strand.
AGTACAACCGATATACAATGGTTTCTTGGAACACCTATTTAACTTCTCAAACAACTTTGGACAATCATGGAGGTCATCCTCAATTTCCATTTTCATTACTTCCATGCAATCTATATCATCTTTTCAAATTTATTCATATCGAATAATTTATAAATGGAAGTATCATCCCAATCGATGTACACATTCATTTTCCCAATGTTTGGTCAAAAATTTGTATCTTTGATATATTTTTTTGACAAATACAATGTTCTTCCATCTCTTCTAGACTAAATTTTATTTAATAACAAAAACTTAAACACGAACATAGGATTTTTGGAGGGTCGTCTACAAGATCTCTTGAAAACATGATGAACTCTTTGACTTCATATTCATAGTTATTTATCAAATTATTGACGTGCATCCATTTTTGGTTCATATCCATCCTATTAGGATCATAAAAGATTAATTTTAAACAACATATAAATAAATAAACATAATATATTCCTTATCAAAAGTTAAAGTTATAGACACTTCTAATAAGGGAAATATAGATCAGTTCTACAAGAATATATGAGCGCCTTGATATTCCAAATCCAATAATAAGGGCTATTGGAATTTTAATAAATAGAGTGAGATAAAGGAAGATAATAAATGATATTATCACTAAACATTATACCTGTAAATTGGAAGATGGATATTGTAATGACCCTAGCCTAAATTACCCAAACAACACCAGGTCAGATCATCTTATGACCTCAAACACACCTCAAAGTCACTAAAGGTTGGTTTAAACGTTGTGTGTAAAAAACTATAAATGGGAGGTGGTCCCACCCATATAGAAACAATTAGTACCAGAGGATGAAAATAACTCTAGAATGACCATTGGGGCCAATAGACATGCATATCCAAAATCATCGTTACCCGATATAGGAATACCTATTACAAAAACAACTATTTAAATCAATGATGTAATAAATATATAGACGCACATAATGATTAAAAATGTGAATTATAGATGTGATAAAACCTCATTTGATTAGATTTTTATTTCCCCTTTGAATTTTCTCCATAATAAAATTAAATACTATAGTGAATTCTAAGAGGAACTACATTCTATGATACATATAACCAATAGAGGAACCTAAATCACTCCACAAACATGGTTCCTGAAAAATAGCATATGAAGTTTCATGTCCATTGAGGTTTCCATGAAAGGTGTTAGAATATATATAATCATTAGGGAACCACCAATGTGCCTTAAATCAGTAGTCAATAAACAAGAATATATATGAAAACTTCTACACATTTATATACATATATGACAAAATTATTTAGTAAGAAGATATAAAACATAAAAGTTAAAAAAATTAGTAAATATAAGCTTCATTATTAGATATAAACAATGGATTATACATCAGTAGTCAATTCAAAAAATTTACCACAAATCGTTCACAAAATAATGGATTAAAAATAAATCGTAAACAACAGATCATAAAAAATCGTAGAATAAGAAATCTAAAATGAAACAAAAAACAAACAAAAAGAAAATTGGAAGGCCTACCTAGCTAGGTTGAATAAATTCTGATACCATATTTGGATTTTGGATGAGTTGTTTAGAGGCAGTCGAGTGGTGTGATTCGACATTCGATTCACTGAGGAGGAGCGCCGACAACGGTTGGTTTCTACAGAAAGCTTCTATATCACGATGGGTTTGAAAATGGTTAGGGGTTTTAAAATAGACGGGGACACTTTTATCACCGCTTATTACATAAACATTGATAAAAGGAATATTTACCCTCACTTATTTAGTGCTGATAAAGATAGGTCCTTATCGGCACTAAACATATAGAACTCATAAATGTTCATTTTATCAGCGCCAAAAAAGAACTGATAACGATTCTTTCATCAATGCTTATTACTGAAACACTTTTAAAGGATTTATAATTATAATTATAAAAAAAAATTGTAAACATTTTGAAATGCCTAATAAATATAGTAAATATATTCCTTTTTGAATATAATTTTTATAATTTTAAATTTAATTATTTATTATTATAGAATCATTTCAAAAAAATATTATTTATATCATTATATATATTTGATAAATATATATAAATATAAATATACTAATTATATTCATTATTTAATTAAATTTAGTATAAATTTTATAATTATTTAAATATACAAAATTATTTCTTTATAATTATATAAATACTTTTAAAAAATATTTATTTATTTATAATTATAAATATATAATTGTGTAAATGTAGTGAATATATAATTATAAATATATTTATTTATATTTTTCACAAATATATTTTTAACATTATTAAGAAATATAAAATTTTAATTTCATGCATATGTGTTAAAATTGAGTGAAATTAAATAAATTAAGACTATTGTTTCACTTTAACTATATTGTAAAAATGGAGAAGTTCTGTGTGTGTGCATATTGTATATAAAATTTCATTAATTATGTATATGTGAAATCAATATAACACACATTTAATCAATATTAAATTGAAAAATCAAATGATACTCAATTATATGTTGAGTACTAAAATTAGTCAATATTTTTAATTTATATTAATTTGTAATTATATACCATTAATCAATAAATATATGAAAACTTAATGTAAAGAGCATAAATATTTTTTAATATATAAATCATATTTATATACATTACTATATATATCTATATATTTAATATATACAATTTACTAACATTAATTATCATATTTATATAATTAATAAAATGTTAAATATTTAATTATCTATAATCAATCGATTCATTTTTATAAATAATTATTTAATTAATAAAAGTTTTATTTTTTATTTTTAATAAACAATTTTTTTATTTTTTTTATTTTTATTTAATTATTTCATTTTATCAGTTCTAAAAATGCATTTATAATTGAAATATTTATAAATTCTATACATAAATCACCGATAAAGTGTACCCTTTATGAGAGCTAAAAATAAAGAACTGGTAAAAGACACCCTTTATTAGTGCTAAAAATAAAGCACTCATGAAGGAAACCTATTACCAGTTCTTAAAATAAAGTTCTGAAAATGGTTTCTTTTATAAGCACTAAAACAACACTTATAAAAGGTTAAATTTTTCTGAGGATTCTTTAGCGCTGATAAATATGCCATTTATCACCATTTTTTTCTAGCAATGATAAATAATAGTGCTGTTATAGGCTTATTATGTAGTATTGACTAATGCGATAATTCTTACACTTTGGTGATTATTTTATATTTCCTTTTTATCCAACTCTGTTGAACATTCTTGTAAACAAGTTCATCAATTATTTGAATTCTTGGTCAACTTCTTCATCCTCAAAATCAAATGATTCCAGTTCTTTTTTTTTATTTTTACATTTTATTGTGGCTTTAAAGGCCATCACATATCTTTCCTTTTTTCTTGAATGATATCAATTTTCTCATTTCATAAGATATGAGAGTATTATGAGGTTCATCCAATGATTGATCTTCTCTCTCTTCTTGTTCTGAAATCATTGAGTCAAATATATCTAGGAAATTTCTCCTAACCTTCTTTATAATATTATGATCATCTAGCTTCTCTCCAAAAGCTCTAATGTTGTTGAAAATTTCATTATCTCTCATAAAGTATTCATCAATACTTTCATCATAATTCATTTTTATATACTCAAATTTTATTCTCTAGAATTACAACTTGGCTTTTATCCATCCATCCAAGTAAAATTTTCTATTGAAAGAATGAGGACAATAGGGAAACCCCATGGCTAAGGGGGTCTAATATAGTGGAGTCCATGGGCATCCCCTCTGATCAAAATGACACCTTCTGGATGCAAATAGTTAAAATAGGTGAGACAAGCATTGATGGAGATTTGGTCAGCTAAAGAAGCCAAGTAATCCACAACCTTATTACCCTTGCGCCATGAGTGAGTCACATGGATGTTGTGTCCAAGGAGAGCTCGGAATTTCTTAACCACAAAGAAGATGGACCAAGGGACATAGCCTTTACCGAGAAAGGAATAATGAAGAATCAAGGAGTTAGTCTTCACTTAAGATATAGACAGATTCTCCTAGATGTAGAGAGAGATAGAACCTAGTGAGAACAGCTTTGGCCTCAGCCAAGAGAGGGGTACCATAACCATAGGATAAAGTGATGTCCATCACCACATTTCCCTCAGTGCCTCAAAGTACCCCCTCCTTTAATCAAACCCATAGAGTAGGACCCATCCATGTTAAATTTGTATTTAGAGACTGGAGGATGAAAATTCACCCTTTTACCCTACAATTTAGCTAGTGGAGGGTGAGACAAGGATGCAATACCCAACAAAAAAATGAAACGAGGATTCCTTTTCCACTCTTTGGTGAGAGTAACCATATCTTCCAGCAGAAATCTAGAATTCTCAGTAATGGACTTAGCTGTGGTAGTAGTGAATTTGAACCTTCTTTAATTTCTAGCTTTCCACAGGCACCAGAACCGTGCATCGAGGATCGCAACTTTGGCCAGTCAATCATTCTCTTTCCCCAACGAGTCATGAAACCTCCTCTCCCAGAATGGGATTTCATGCTATCCATGAGAGGAAAAATCCAATCTGCCTTCGAGGAAGGACCAAACTACATGAGCCCATTTTCCATCGAAATATAAGTAATCGGATCTCTACTCCCACCTACTGGGGCCACAATGACACTTAGAGGCCATACTGATCCCTAGTTTTCTAATGTTATCATCTGTAGAAAGGGAACGATTCTTGATATTCCAAATAGGGAAATTAAACTTCAGAGGGAGCTTGTGGAACTATATTTTATCGTTCCACCAGCCATGAAGGTTCTATGAGTAGGATAGTCTATGGAAATATCTTGTGGAAAAGGCGCCATAAGAAGAAGTTGTAAACACACATTGGTTTGGTTCTGAAATGATCTCGATCGACTTGAGAAAGGTATGATGGTCCTCATTCAAGACATCCTTAGTGAATCTGGGATGATGATGCACCTCCTTCACCATGATCAGAGGAGTCAGACAAGATGGGAAGGAAAGGATAAATATATCCCAGTTTTTATTCCAAAATAGAATATCGCTAGTGCCAACAATCCTCCTTGAGCTCTGTTGATGAGGCTGGACGAGAGGATGGAGTCATGACCAGAGGAGAAAAGCTTACCCACGACTATCCACTATGATGATTCCACATATTTTTGACATAATCTAACCCCAAAGAGTGAGCTCCTCAATAATTTCCCATGCAATCCATGTAGATTACCCTAAAGACTCCTCACACTAATCCCACTATCATGAGTGGGTCTTGCTAGCTTCCCACACAGGGCCCAATGCATCTTCCCTTTGATATTTTCATCCCAAATGAAGCTAAATAAGACCATGTCAATGGTGTTGATCACCCCTTTTGAAACATTTGTGGAGTCTAGATCATGAATGGGGATTACAGATTGAATGTTGTTCACCAAGGCTTTATAGCCATCAAACGATAGGAACTGGTTTTTCCTGTTAAGAACACAACTCGTGATCCTACTGGTAACGTGGTAATAATCATGAATGCGGAGTATACTTGAAGAGATATTCATGAACATGTACTCCATCAGGAAAGAGCCACATTCCATGTTCATGTGGTTGCACAGAGAGGAGGCCCATATGGAAGAGAACTTATGGGAGATTAAGATGTTTATCATTGAGTGGATAATGACATGTCCACTCCAAAAACAATATTCCTCTTGAACTTTATTGATAGTCTGAATAGATCCCCACCCACCATTAATGATGATCATTGTGTTTTCTGTGAACATTAGGTAGGAGATCAAATGGATGTTTGGTTTTCTACTCTAAGGGAGAATTACTCTTTGATGAATACCACACATGATGAGTTGGCTGAGAGTATCCTTGGCTATGATGAATAATCATGGTGAAAGTGAGTCTCCATGACGAAGGCCTCTGGTAGCCTTGAAGAAACCATGGGTCTTCCCCATAAAGGAGACTACCAAACATGAAGAACTTATGAATCTGAAGATGATGTCCCTACCCAGGATAAAAACCCCTTCATTGAGAGGACTCTGTTCATGAAAATCCACTCTAGATTTTCAAAAGAATTTTTCATGTCCAATTTAATCACCATGTTCGAAAAAAAAGTCTTGAATTTTATGTCCCTTACTATCTCATGGTTGAGAGCTATTGCCCCCTGTATAGACGTACCCTTCACAGAGTCATGCTTCTTGAGAGAGATCCAGACCAGAAGATTCTTGGATAGCCTATAATTGATCACACATGCTAGAATCTTTTTAGGGAAGTTACAGAGTCACACTAGTCAGTAGTGGGAAAGTGATGAGGGGTTTTTAACCGTGGGTATAAGAATCAAAGATATGGAACTGGAACCCGCAAAAGGATCCCTCCTCTAAAGAAATCCTGAATAACACCAATGATATCTTCATTAACCCAAGCCCAAACCCCCTGTAAAACGAACCAAGAAAGCCTTCGAGGCAAGGTAAACTATATGGGTTGAGATTCTACATGGCCATATATACTTCTTCTTTTTTGGGAATCAACTCTAGGCCCGCATTGTCCAGGATGTACACTATCAAGGGAATCACCTCCCATATGTCAGCGTTTACACTTGAATACCCGTTGGCCATCCTCAGGTTTGTGCCTGCAAGGAGGTCCTGAAAAAACGAGAGCGCCATTCACCCAACTATATCTCTGTCAGTCACATACAATTCATCGTCCAATAGTATGTTGGGATTAATCAATCACATAAATTTGCAGAAACCGGCATGGAAAAAAGCAGTATTATTTTTACCCTACCTCACCCTGGAACGATCCCGGGAAAACCACTCCTTCTTGAGAATCTCCTCTGCCCACATCATCTTCATGATCAATAAAGTCTCATAAACCGAGTCACTCCAATCCGCTTCCAGGCTCAATTATAGGCCTTCAACACTCTATTTAAGGACTTCTAGATTCTGGACAAAGGGAGGTATGTTCCTGGCCCAATCTGAAAGACCCTTCTACAACCTTCGCAATTTTGTTGTGAATTTGAACCCAAGAGTGACTAGGAGAGGGGGCGTCCTACAGCTCCCTCACAATCCACTGATAGTCATGCAATAAGGAAAAATGTTGATAGAACATGAAAGCCTCATGAGATTACTATTTAGGGGTTAATGAAACCATAATAATAGAATGATTAGAGATTCCACGAGCGAGATGTTTAACCTCAGTATTGGGGAATAAAACAAGAGTGTTGTTATTAGCTAGGAATTTGTCTAGTCTGCACCAGCTCCACCTGCCTCTTCCCTAGTTGTGACACCATGTGAACCGATCACCATAATATCTCATGTCAAATAACCCCTTACCATCCATGAAATAAGCATTTCCCAATCATGCCTGCTATGGGAAAACTCATCTCCCATTCTTATCATCAGGATTAAGAATTATGTTGAAGTCCCCCGATGCTACCCATAGGAGGTCCTACAGATTGAAATATCCATGCCCATTTCACAACTGAGTTCTATCCTAAAGGAAACAACTTCTATACAGAAAGGAGGAAAAGAAACACACCTTGCCCATGGTGATTTTAATGGCGATGAATTGGTCTCCTGCCTCAATCAGCTCTAAAAAAACCTTTTTTTCTTGAACAACCAGATGTACTTATTTGTCGGATATACATGGATGAAGACATGCATATTAACATGAAGATAAAAGGTCTTGATCATGTGTAGATTGTTTATGCTCCAAAACTGCAATAATGCTAGCCTAGTTTTCCTTGACCTCTGAAACAATGTGATCAGACTTCACCCGGGTGCCCAGGATGTGGGAATTACAGATAAACATTGATAAAATTAAACCAGGGGGATCCCGAAAATGGCCTCAGGCTCATTGGTCATCAATCTTAGAGAGAGGGATCCATCCTTGAGATGTCACTTTTGGGAATGGTTTCACAATATTGGGATAGATGTAGAGGGATCTGAAGCCTTGAGAGATGCATGAAAAGGTATATCAACTGGCTTCCCCTTTGACACCCTGTGAGGGGATTGGAAGGTTTGTTTACTCAACTCCAAAACCTTGGCCGCATTGCCCACTACACAGGATTCCTTGTCCTTGCTCGAGCCAGCCTTCACTTCAACCTCACTGTGAGAAGGAGACCATGGAAGGTTCCATGATACCACAATCTATCCTGGTACAACCATACGAGCATCAGATAGGGGAGGCAACAAAGATCAAGGGACCGAGGGGGGAAGAAGATGTGACACTAGAAAGTCCCATAACCTCTCGACTATGAGCCAGCGAAGAGGGTAAAGAATCCCATCCACCTGACCATGAACCAGAGCCAGGAACCCAAGAATAAAATCCCTGTAGGGGGATATTACTATAGCCGAGGGAAGAGGAAATAGAGGATCTTCAACCAGAGCTGAAGATGGGAACTAGTCAAATGTAGGAAAGAACCCCTCCCCTAGGAGATCACCAGGAGCCAAAGGCTCTAGCTGGATAGGGGGAGAGATACCGTGAGGCATGAACCTGTGATCATTCCGCGGACCGCTTTTCGTGAGAGATCTGCACGAGAGCCTTGAATGACACTGGATAAAACATGAGTAGAAAAATCTGGGGAGCACAGGGAAGAGAAGATAATGTTCCCATGATATCACATCTAACACCTTTAAAACTATCTTCTTGGGTTGTGGCTGCGATAAATCTAACTTGACGCACAACCGAGGAACTATGATATCTTCACAGGATAGGGTGCGGTAATCCATGCAAAAGAAGACACCGTAGGTGTCTCCCATCACCCTGAGAAAAGATTCATTTTGGAATGGAAGGGGAAGTCCGGGGAGGCCAATCCAAACCGCCACACGAGGACTCTCGTTCTTCTTATAGGCCTCTAGTGCCTAGGGAGCTAAGATAAAATTACAGTGCCTGAATGATCTCAAAGTTTTGTGCCACACAAAGGAGAAGTCTTCCTCAAAATCCAACACTATTCATAAGGAATTTCAATGGATCACTGAGATCCAGGCCAGACTCGACATACCCCAAGAATCCACGAAGTCATTGAAGAACTGTGCTGACGACTTCTCCACCCCAAAGCGGGCCACAAGGGTCCACTACAGATGAGAGGCCACCTCCGAAAAAGCCTTTGAGAGAACTTCAAAAAAAATTCTGGTACTTACATTTGAAACAAGTTTAGAGACATTCCGCACAGTTGAGAAGCACACTTTCTAGGGACCAAGAGACAGCCTGCACAGGGAATCTCGAAAAGAAAGCGAAGGCTAGCTAGGACAAGGATGGAATATGAAAGACCCCAGTGACTGCTCGGGTGCAATGGATATAAGAAAAATGGGGTCAAAAGTCACTGGAGATGGAATTTATGCCTTTGTGTCACCCGCTGCAGGAGCAATGGTCAGACGATTTTGAAAACCAATAGAAGCGTTAGTCACATTCTTCCGGGGAAAAGTGTAACATCCCAGGTAAATAAAGAATAAGAAATAATTAATATTTATTAATATTTTTAAATTAAGTATTAATTTTACTTTAAAGGAGTTGCTATGTTCGATAGCGTACCCGATACTCAACTACAGGTTTCTTTTAAATCTTACATTGCACACTAATAATATAGTATTATTATTTTAAATGGCAGTTAACTCCTGTCTGTTGTATTGGTAGGAATTAAAATAACTAATTAAAATATAATTATACATGTTTTTAAACATATTTACAATTATCCAATAAATGTTAGAGGCTTAAAATGTGAATGAATGTAATTTTAAGCATAATTTACATTAAAAGGCCGATTGATCACCTATTAATGGCGAACCCTATTTAAACATAGTTATGGTCATTTTAATACTTTCTAATTGACCAAAAAAATTACTTCTTTAGAATGGGGACATAAAATTTTACTTTGGGTAATTTTTTGGTATTTTTCTGATAAAGTTCATTTTTTAATGAATAGTGAAAAATATTGTATTTTAATTCAAAAGCGCCTTTTTATATAATTTATTTATATCGTTAGATTATCCTTTTAATTGGTTTTAAAGTTAAATTAAAATATATTTTTACCATTTAATCCAATTTTTTTCATTTGAATTAATTTTACATTGAAATTGGACATAAACATGTATCAATCTTTTGATTGTTATTGTTTCTTAAAAACACGCTATTTGTTTTAACGACATGAATTAATTTTAAAATTAATTAACGCCACTTCTATGTTTTTAATTTGGAAAAAAAGACATCATTTTTGAATTTGGAATATCAAATATAGCTTAGGCTGAATTTTTGGTATTTTTCTGAAAAACTTCAATTTTTGATGAATAGTGAAACCACTTAGTGCTAGTTAAAAACTGACTTTTTCATTTAAATGAAAATTTACCACTTCTGTGAATTGAATTACAAAAATCCGACATACATGGTTGTTATCACGAAGTAAAATTTGGTTCAATAAGATGAAAATAATTTTTGGTGAATAGTAACATTTGACTTTTATTTACCACGGTTAAAGGTAAATAAGACAATTGAAGGTAAAAAGAATATTATAATAATTCAAAATTACCATAAAACTTTTTCACACCTTATTGGTTGAGTCATTAAGGACCATGGGTATCTTGGGGTCGATTTTGGGACCCCATTGAGCCACATGGGAGTGATAATGAAAATTTAGATGAATTAACTTAAAGTAAAGGCAAAAATGACAAAATCAAATATCTTTCAGTAAATTAATTTTTAAAAGGGGTTATATAAATTATCTTAACATATATAAATATTAATTGGAAATCTAAAATTATATCCTATATCATGGTATTTTTGTTATAATTTTTAGTCATCAGATAATTTAAATTATTTATGACACAATAATGATGTAGTGTTTACCACTTTAATAAATCATTTAAATAATTACGTTTATAATGACTAAAATATTATCCAAAACCATTAAAATTATTATTGAATGATTTTATTTCGACCATGTGTAATCTTATCTTCATCTATAATGATTTTTTTACCATTATAAACCAAATATAATTATATAATAAAATAATGTTTTCACACTTTCTTAAAAAGCCCATCCTCCCCCTTATAAAAGGAGACCACTTCTAACCAATTCCTCACACCCCGCAAGCCATTTGGATCGTCAAAAATCTGCCCAATTAATCTCCCTAAATACCTCTCTTCCACCTAGAAGCCTTAACATAGGTAGAAGGTACTTCAAGAAGTCCTTTTGGTTCAAACCAAAGTGAGTTACCCAAATTAAAGGTAACTGTTTCTCTTAATTTGTTTTCTTTTACTTTAATTCTCCAACCCCTAAACTCTTTTTATTCCTTTATTCTGTAACAAAACTAGTATCATCAATATTCTAGTATGTTTTTATGAGAAGTATTCAAACTAAATTTATACACACCTCCAACTAATGGGTGAAGAAGATAATGTTTTTGTGGATGAAAAACTAACGCCTCACGAAACGATGATTGTTCAATTATCTCTTACCGCCTCTCATGGTGGCCATTATGATGGAACTATATTTATATATGATATATATTATGTTTATGTTTTCTTTATTCTTCTGTAATTTCTATTTATATCATGACATTATGGTTTCCATTATGGGTAAACACGATAATCTCATTATAGGAAGTGCGGACTACCGCCCCCTCAAAGTGATATGACTTGTTAATTCGATCTGTGTAACGCATAAAGGATGGAGATAATGATATTATATATGATATTATATATTAAATTATAATTGAATTATAATATACCTATGTATCATTATTTTTTAATTCAATTAAAATAATAAATAGAAATGAAAGTAGCGTTCATGCGTACGTACGACTTACCGTCTCCATGAATGGTGCATTTCATTTCTTACATCTAAATGTTATGTACTATTATTAATACATGTATATAATGGATTTATAAGATATATAATATATCTAAATAATGGATATAATTCATGATATAATGAACCTTTGACCACATGAACAGCATGTAAATTTAAGAAGTCCAGTTTTGACTCAAGTACCAAATATCGAAAAAACGAACATTATTAACATAAATGATTAAATAATGTTTATAACATGGTAATAATTGATATAAAAGGAATAATAAACTTGAAAAATTTTGTTAGGTAATTATAAATTAACTTTAGTTTATTATTCAGGAGATTAAAGAACGATCGAGTCAAGTCGGACACGAGGTAAGGGATTTTCTTATCTCACTTTTAATTCCTTGAGATTTTTATTATTCGCCACCTATTTATTGAATGTGGTGTATTATGTACTGAAATTTGATATATAATATCATGAATATATTTATATTCATGGTATTCTGTGATTATTGTGGTTGTTATTAACTTTTGGTCATACGAATTGATTGAATTACAACGTGGTAAGGCTTTTCATCTCACTTTTATTCCCGTGAGATTCATGCTATATTGGCCACTATTTCCTTTTGTGTGGCATATTTACTATCCATGATTGTACTGATTGAGTAATATAATTTCATTTATGAGTACTTACATCTTCATTTTATGATCCTTCTTTCACGTGGCATATATTTTGTAAGTTTCCAAATCGGTAAGGGAACCTTTCACCCTCTTTTATTAAAAAAGGCTTCTTTTTTGTTATGTCTTTTAATTTACATCTTACTATGTTGGGATATGTTCTTATATATCCTTAATGATGAAATTTTTTTGTCCAAGTGATGATATACCCTATTAATCTCATCAAATCATTTTTTAAATTTTAAAGTGACATCGTTAGGCTGTCAAATATTTACAAGGGATCTTCTTAACCCAATTTCAATTCTTTGGGTTCAACTTGAACTTATTGAATATGTCGTCATATGAATATGTGTGAATGAAATCGTATTGTTTTACACTTATATTGAGTTTATTTATATTTTTCACACATAATTATGTGATTGATTTATCCTTAATTTAAGGATACTATCTTTATAAGGGATTTCATCTCAATTTACATTTCCACTGAGACTTCATTGTTGTTATGCAACAATTCAATCTTATATGGTATATATACTGTCCTTTGACATATTATATCATGAATCCCATTATTATTATGATATTATAAATTTCTGATTTAGTGTTTTTCTACAATTATTGGTATTCAAGAGTCTCTCGTTTTGTTAGAAACTATTTAACTAAAATATCATTTTAAATGTTTTAAATATTTATTCTTAAAAATATTTATCATTAATTTCCATGTTTTCAAAATGGTTTTATGGAATTATTTATAATGAAATTAATGGTTTCAAATGATAATTCATTTAAAATATTAAAAGTGGTATGTGAAACTTTGATTCAAAATTCCCTTTTTAAATGGTTTTGAAAAATATTTGATAAAGAGTTTCTTATTTCAATATCTTGATTTGATATATTAAAATGCGGAAATGTTATCCATCATTTATAATTGTGTCATGTGTTATGATTATGTTATGGTTATTGGTAATTGTTTACGTATAATGGTGGTTACATTATAAACCAAGGGCAGGTGAGCCCGAGATAGCTCTCCAATGCATTGGGTAACGTGACAGAGGTAAATGTGATGTTTCTCCTAAGAGATTTAGGGAATATACTGTGATGGGTATTCGAAGTGTAACTCCCTATGTAGCTATGATATCTAGAATGTAAGTTTGATATGGATGCCATATGTAACCTTTATAATTAATGATTTGCGTGTGTTATTCATAAATCTTATGATTTCGTAAGGTATGTTATTATTGAAAAATATGGTTTCATTGATTTGTATTTATTGATGGGATAATGTTTATTTTTATTTTTTTATAACCCTTATTTATTTTTTTAATCTCATCCAAAGTTTTGAAATGTTTTTCTCAGGACATAAAGATGAATAGGGTCAAGGATGAGATCAAAGAAAAGTCATGCTGTCTAAAACATGGAACTAGTCATGTCTCTTTTTTTAAGAGTTTTTATTTTATGAAAAATGTATTTTGGTTAACAGTGTCTACATGTAATATTCAAGTTTTAATGTAATAGTTATGGCCTAATTCTCTAAAACTCTAATCCTGAAAATATCCTCAATGTGAATTATTTATTTAATTCAAGATTATGTAATGTTTAAGGCCAGGTCCTTATACAAATATTCGACTATTTGGACTTGGATTCTATAAATTTAATAATTCATTCATAAATACTTCCAAATTTATCCCATATCTCCATCAGACTTTAGAGACCCATCACTTTAGCATACAAATTTTCTGATAAAGCCATTAAAATTTCCTTCTAATCATTTATTTCAACTTTCATATTTCTCTTATTATCTTGATTTATAGAAACATATTCATTAATAGAAGTTAAATCCATTGTTGCTACTTCTCTCACTTATAGGTCAAGAGATAGATGGTAAAAAAGCATCATATTCCTCAAAATATGGTAGTTCATGCCATCAAAATTAGGAATTTATCTACTATTCATTTAGTTCAAATTCACTATTTATCAGAATTATTTCTAGATCTTCATAGGGTACCTTGGATCTGATACCAATTGAAGTAACTAATAATATTTTAGACAACATTGGAGGGGGGATGAATCATTGGTATAATACTTTTTTTAAAATATTTTATTTTTTATTCAACCTTTATGACTAATTAAAGTTTCAATCCTTCATCTTTAATACTCATCCTCACCCTATAAGAAATAGCAAACAAATAAAAACAACACACATTGATTTATAGGGTTTGGTATAAAGACATATTCCTTTCCATGTTTATTATACCCCCAATATTGATTCTCCTTTATATCAGAAGGTGATGACAACAATAATTGGTTAGACCTACTAATTTCAAAATTATTATACCACCCAGTTCTAATGAACCTTCAATAGTTGGTTAGTCCCACCAACTTCACCTTCTTTGGGGTGCTTGGTTAGACCCCCAATCACAATCTACAGTAATTGGTTAGACCCCCAACCAAAGCCTTGAACATCAAATGATTGATCCATTGTAGAATGAGTAATTGAAGATCCTCCTCCATAAGCTTGTTCGATCACACCGTCTTATGTGTAAATCATGTATCATTGCTCTAATGATGCACATTATTAAATAATTATGATCATTAAATATAATTATTCACCTCAGTAAAAAAATTCTCGAGCAATAAATCATTCTTATTCCAAAGACCCAATCACACTAAACAAATAAAATGTTAGATACAAAAAGTTATTCTATTGAATAACTGATAGAAAAAAATGTTATGGATTCACTCTTAAAACATTAACACTCTCTATGTAATGTATATTGCGTGTAAATTTATTCAAATATAATTCATGTATAAATCAGTGCATGGATATCTCAAATTATCCAATAATAAACAGGAAAATTTAATATTACATGCATGAATTATTTCATGTACATGCATACTAAAACAAGTACTTATTTTTATAAAGAAATCATTCTGCCTTCATTCCCATTCATGTGATTTTATAATCTTTTATAAAATATATTACTCACAATATTCACGTACAAATAGATTAAAACATACTATTTGCACACAATATTAGTATATTAATATATGTATCTTTAAAAATGCATCAACCATGAATTGAACTCAAACTTCCTTTCTATATTAAGACCAGAATATTTTTAAACTTGATTCATGCAAGGCCTTCTCAAAAACATTCTGCACACACACTGTGAATATTCAATACAAGAGTATCAAGTAAGTGCATATGAACTGTACCATGCATCCGTAACATGCGAAAAACTATTTCACACAACACATGATGCTTATTGTTTAAAACATAACAGTGTAAGTTCACTCCTCAAAAAAATTATTCTTCCTTCTTATGTATTAACCTAAATGTGTATAAACTTAGTCCACACAAGGTCTGGTTTATGAGATGCAGTGTGAATAAACAATTTTACATGGTATCTTAAAGATGTTCATACAAACTAGGATAATATAGTTGAAATGTATCACAATATCTTGATGGATTCAGAAAAACAAGTTATTTAGATTGATTATTTGAGAATGTAAAACACTTGTCAAAGGCCTTCAAATCGCTTCTCTCTTTCATATAAGACTATCGCAAGAGGACGATTCCCCTACTTGAACCAAAGAGTCACACTGTCACTTTTTTTCTTTGAAAAAGATATCACAACTTAGTTTATCAACCACAACAAATGAACTCGACATATAAAATTTATATGCATCATTTATAGTCTCAGAACATTCAATAATTAGGAACACTCATTCGGATTTTTCTTAAGAGTGTACTGTTATCGTGAACCATCATTATCAAAAATAATTTTTCATTGCAACTCACTATATATTGACATGTTGATCTTCATTATTTCATGAAAATGCAGTTGAATGTTATTTGGAATTGTTTTAGATCTTCAGAATAACCATATGATATTTAGAATCTCATAATCACTCAAATGTCGATGATGCATGGAGGTTCGATGAAAAACACTCAGTCACAAAGCCTACTAGAGAAGAAAACTCACCTGGAGATGATCAAATGACCATGAAAATGACCGAGGAAATCACATGGTTGAGTGATCCGGCGAGATGATCGATGACCAGGATTAATAGAATATGTGATCGAATGGTTCCAATTTTTTCAGTGCCATAATAAATGAATCCTAAATCAAAATTCCTTGGTGTTGGGTGTTACCTTATAATATGAGGCACAATGTAATCTGATCATAAATATGTTACTAAGATCTTCTCTCCTCTCACCGACACCTCCCTGTGCTGGTCTCTAATCCACCTCCATGCCACCCACAATGGTGGTTATCTAACATTTGTGCCCCTGCAGGCACTCCTTCACGTCCATGAAATCCACATTGGCTAGCTAGGGTGTCGACTGCCCACCTAAGTAGTGTTAGTAGTCCACCTTGGATGACTGGTGTGTGGTATTAATTAATTTTTTAACGATACTCTCCTTATAAAATATTCATTAAATTCCACATAGTTCATATTCAACTCAAGATAAAAAATTCCATAAATCTATTTCGAATTGGAATTCAATAACAAATTTCATCTCAACCATACTCATAATATTCCACAATTAATTATTCAATTCAGAATTCATTTATAAATTCCAATCATACTCAAATAATATTTCGCCTATCTTTGCCTCTTCTATAAATCATTGGTATAAACAATGTTTCAAATTAAATCACCAATGAAACATGTTTTATAATATCAAACCAGCTCCACAATCATCATAATTAAAACCATAAAAGATATTGAAATACTTCACCAAGAACTCATTGACAACAAATGAAAATCACTATATACTTCAAAATATAATATAAAAACTACATGTGCTATTTGTTTTTTATATTTATAATACATTTTCTATTTCTCATGAAGGAAAATATAATGTTAAATAAATTAATTTAAACACTTATACTATTAAATATGAATCTTTCAAGATAAATAATTATGAATACATTTGTGATATGTATCTTAAGTTTAATGAAATTGATAACAAAATTCATGCATTGGGAATGTAAATTACTAACATGGATAATGTTAAGTGAATTTTTAGATTTGTACCAGTCATATAGAGAGGAAACTATGTTTCCATAATGGAGTCATGTGCTATAAGTATGTTTTTAGTTTAGGTGCTAATTGGAAATCCCATGATGTGTGAAGAGGAATTGGAAGTGAACATTGAGAAAGTAGAAGAACCCAAAGTTAATTCAACAGATTTTAAGATTTATGAGTCCAAAAAAGGATAAAATCATAGATTAATGTTTATGTTTTGAAGAATTACCTTTAGACAATGATGAAGATATAACTCATTTAGCCAAATGTTTCAAGAATTTATATAGAAAGAAAAATTTCTTCAAGAAATACAATTATAGAGTAATGTAATACAATAAAGAGAATAAGAGAAAAGAATGAAAAAATGACAATTCTACAAATGAAGTGATCTCCTATGAGTGTAAAATAAAGGGCACATCATAGAATATTTTCCTATGCATACATAAAAAAATAAATTTGAGTATAAAATAAAAAGACATAAAAGAGATATAAAATCCACTTGGAGTGCCACTGAGGACAGCTCAGTGATTCAATATAAAGTCTAGAAGATAGAAATGATAAATCTAATATGTGTTTCATGATAAACACATTTTAGGTATTAAATTCCATTCTTGAATCTCATGTACATAATTATATTCTTGTTGAGATTAAGAATAATTATGAGATTTTTTCCAGTGATGAATTATTTTAATACTATAAAACGATAGAAAAATTCATTCAAGAAATTCAAAGATAAATTTAAAATTTTAAAGAATCATTATTCTATATCATCTCATATTAAAACTTATCTTACTATTGTAAAAGATAAGAAATCTCAACTACTTAAGGAAAATAATGATTTTAAATTTTTAAACAAAAAATAAAAAAATATCTTGAGAGTTTTAAAAATGAAAAAACCCATACCCATATTCTTGGTAAAAACAAAACTACTCCCTAGTACACTACATGAATATGTTACCATCCTGGATAGAGGAAAATTGATAAGAACAATTTTTTCTCAAGTTTAAATTCTTCTAATTATTTTAATATTTCTTATTCCAATTGACCTAATAATGTGTTGATTTATAAAAGTATAGGATCTTAATTTAGGAAACTAGTAAAATAATTATATATTCCTAAATCATTTATTATGATCATATTTGGACCCATGAAAATATTGGTACCAAAATCATTTATAGTTTAAATAAATCGTATAGGAAACTTACTTGAAATGTTAAGAAAATAAATTATGGTATCTATACAGTGGATGTTAGAGACACACGACTAGGTAATATTCAATTTTGAGGAATTTAATTAAAGTTGATGATGGTCATGTCACTTTCAGTGATAATTCCAAAGTAAAAAACAGCAGGACTCTATCAAATTGGTAACAACAGTAATGTTTTAACTTTTAATGTTTTATTTGTTAATGGATTAAAATATAATCTTATTTTAATTTCACAATTATTTGATGATAGTTTTCATTTCTAGTTTGAATGAAATACTTTAAAAGTATTTGATTCCCAAAATTCTTCAGTTTTTACTACAATGAGAAATGAAAATTCTTATGATGTGTATTGAAATTCTTTATTTTTTCAGAATATTTCATGATCAAGTGCCTCTAAAAAATAATCATGAATTTGACATATAACCCTAGGCCATTCATATATAAACTCACTAATAAATCTAACTAAGAAAGGATTATTCACTAATCTACACAAACTATAATTCCCAACAGAAAAAATTTGTAATCCTTATGAAATAGGAATACAACATAAAGTATTCTTCAAATCAAAGAAAGAAGTCTCAACTCTCCATCCTTTAGAGTTAGTTCACATGGATTTTTTACATCTTATAGTGTTTCTAGTTTAGTAGGAAAACAATATTCCATTTTTATAGTAGATGAATATTCAAGACATACACTGTAACAAATTTTCCTGGGTTACCCTTAAAACTGGCATATGAACCGATCCTCCACATACCAGAAGGGAATTACCGATCCCCTCAGGTTGATGACAAGCACTCGAGCATCGAACAAAAAACCATAGGGAACAATTTCACTGAAACCTAACAAACACATGTCATATATATTTGTAACAAACTGCCCTGGGTTACCCTCAAAACTAGCACTCAACCCGATCCGACACATATCTGAAGGGAGTTTCCAATCCCCACGGGCTGGTAACAAACACCTGGGAATCAAACAAAAAAACAGAGGCAACGATTTTGTCCAACCTAAAGAAATACATGGAATATAAACACATAAAAAATAAAGAAACAATGGAAGTCTAGTAAATATATTATATAACCTTATAAATACAATGAAAACAAAACAACTGAAAAAGTAGATAGAATTCTAAGAGAAAAATCCAACTATAAATGTACAAAATGAAAAATCTACACCTTGTGATGTAGAAGAACTCCCACTATCTCACCACCATCTACCCTTCCCAGCTGACAAGAAACCTCAGCTCCTCACTACGAGGCCTTTCCATTCCCAAAAATTGAATACATTCAAAGGCCTACACACCACTGAGGTGTTGCACATGGTGTGAGATATCAGGAAATGTATGATCTCACCCAGGTGTTCCTTAAAAATTCTCTACATAAAATTTCTTATGTCTCATTTTAAATAAAACAAGTAATGATAGGCAATGAAGATGTTTTATAGATAGCATGGTAAATATTTCCTCTTTATCACTGTTCTAAAACTAAAGTAGGTATATCAATTTAAAATCACATTTTTAAATATAATATTTCAAAATAAAAAACATGTATATCAAGGCTAAAATAGTAAAAATCCAAGAAAAAAATAATAATAATAGAATTGGAATAAAAAAAACAATGGAATACAACAGGTTAGGAAATGGACTAAGCATACCAAAAAATATGTGAACAATGCACTGTGGTACTTGAATCCATTTATCTATACCCCAGGATAAGGGAGACCCCCCAGAATGTGAAATAAAAATATCATATATGTACCTTGATCCAATAATATGAACTCTATTACAAGATGAAAACCCGAGAAAGTGAACCCCCACAATGGATGATGGCCTCAAGCTAAACCTTCCACCCAATACCCAAGGTAACCCTTGTTCTTGTTTTCACAATCATCTCAATGTTTCAAAAATAATTTCAGAAATATTTTAAAAAACCATTTTTTGATATATTGAAAATACCCCTCTTCTTTCTATTTATTAAAAACCACGAAAAACCCATTTTTTTTAAAATATCATTCCAACACACAGAAAATCATGCCAATTTCATACCAATTTATAAAAATGGAACAATACGGTTTATCAAACACAATATAGAGATGAAACTGCCTACCTCAAAACTCAGGTCGCACATGACCACAATGGGATCCACTAATAATGAAAACCCAATGACATCAACAAAGGACCTAGAATCCAATACACAAATCATAGGATTGATCCAATTGAGAAAGAGGTTCATTAAGGAAGAGGAAATACCACATACCTAAAGAACAAAAGCCCGCTGCACCACGATGAATAAAGGAACGACCTGTGGAATGAGATTGCAAAATGGATCATGGAATACAACAAGAAGAAACACCAATTTAGATCAACATATCCAATTACACAAACCATGGGTTCTTCCATGATCTATGGAAATGAAGAAGTAGAAAGATCGCTTATCCATAGAGATGCACTAAAACTGCAATGAAGATCGAATGTATAATGAATCGATCTAGAAGTAATAGAGCCTCTAAAAATCCATTAGGAATTTTCCAAGGTCAAGAGCAAGATATTTTGAAGAAAGAAACGAAAAAAAATAGATACATGCCTATTTTTAAAATTATATGAATTCCATTACTTGACATATAACCTAGTTACATGATGTTTAACAAACAAGGTCCCACATACATTGGAAAACCCATCACCTCAGATTAAAAAATAGAACTTTTATTAACTCACTATATCTAGAGGAACTTCATGTCATGTAACCATTCATAGCATGAATCCTTTAATGAATTATACCCACCAATACTTAACATCATGTAACCAAGTTACATGATGTGAAATTATCCTACAACCTATCGAAAAATCCAGTTAATACTAAGAGTCCAAAAAATCTTTCACTTATGCATTATTGGTATCCTCCTAATTCTTTATTGGCCCTATACAGACAACGAGAAAAGGAAAATCACAATGAGGTAAAAGTATTACTAGAAATATCAGTAATAGGATGTTACCGACTCCCCACTATAAATACATTCCTTCCAAAATAAGTAACGTGGAAGATGTAATCCAAGCTAATATATGAGGCCATTTGTCCATCATTAATGACTCATGTTCCTATATATCATGATAATCTTATCCATGATTCAATAGAACTATGGCCAACTGAATTAACATCCCACACAAGACATTCACTAGAGATTCAATGATATCCACTAGTTTCTATAGACCAGAAACATCTGGCTCTAACTCAATTTCTTCCCAATTAAAAATCTGAGTGGGATTATGGTGATACTTCAGACGACAAGACATGTGGAAACCATCATGAATACCAATAAAATAAACTGGAAATTCTAACTGATAAGAAACCTGTCCAAGATGCTCAGTGACCTCAAATGGTTCAACATATCTTAGAGCCAAAATTCGTTATTTTACAAGTCGATGGTGACCCAACATAGGAGAAACCTTCAAGATAACCCATTCACCCATGGAAAAATCTAGAGGACGATGTCGTATAATTGATTACTATTTCTATCGACTCTAGGTTGTAACCAAATGTTGATGTACATCCTAATTATTTTCGGATGTCTCCAGAACCAAACTTGTTTCAGCCAAATCTACTTTTCCCACCTCATCCCAACAAATAGGTGATCTTCATGGGTGACCATACAATTACCCAAAAAGAACCATTATTATCAATGTCTGATAACCATTTTTGTAAAAAAAACTCAACCAGTCCAAATGACTATCCTATGATCCACTAAAATACAAGACAAATCCACAGAGCATATTCTATAGGATCTGAATAACATGCACTATCTGACCATCTGTCTATGGATGGTAAGATGTGTTCAACATGATCTAATTTCCTATTTCATCTAGGATAATCCTAAAAAAACTATTGTCAATCCTATGATCCCTATCTAAAACAACAATAGAAGGACTCCTAGGTGACCTCACACTCTATTTTACATACAACTTTTCCATTTCTTCAACCATAGTGGTAACCATGATCAGAATAAAATGATTAGACTTCATCAACTGATAAATTATTACCCATATATAATTTTCCTTCAGAGTGTCTTTGGTAATAAAAAAAACTACATGGATACCTCATCCCATTTATAGACCGACACTAGAAGTGGGTAAAGCAAACCAGAGGCTTTTAAGTGCTCTACATTAATCTGTTGGCAGGTGTAACAGTGGGACACATAATCTAAAATGTCACGCTTCATTCACGGCCACCAAAATCATTCTATAAAGTCAAAATACATCCTTGTAGGACCTATATGGATGACCCATTAAGATCTATGAAAATTAAACAAGACCAAACTTCTCATAGATATTAGGATGACAACCCACTTCCCAAAGCAGAGCATACTGTCTGAGGAGAGTGAAAATCAGAAATGGTCTCCCCACTTTAAGTGATTTCTAAAATTTTATAAACTCATCATCCTACTATTGAGTATAAAAAATAAACTCCATGAGAGATGATGGTAATTGGATACTGGTCAGAACCATACTCGAAACATCCTCCTGAGAATCCATGTGAAACTGAGTGAAAATACCCATAAGGTTCCACTCCTCCTTCGATTCTAGAATAGCCTATGACGGTAATTTCTTTCTTAGAGAATCTTCAATG
This sequence comes from Viscum album, assembly GCA_963277665.1. Classification (NCBI taxonomy): domain Eukaryota; kingdom Viridiplantae; phylum Streptophyta; class Magnoliopsida; order Santalales; family Viscaceae; genus Viscum; species Viscum album. Next base: position 346,861,588 of record OY728156.1, read on the forward strand.
ACACTCCCCGTCTCAGGGTGTGGGTAATATCAATGTAAAAAATGTGAAGGAATTCTACTCATCGTCTATGTCAGAGATTCAATTATTTCTGAGAAATGATATAACTCAAACACTTATGAACAGAAAAGACCATGAACATGTCCCCAAAAAGATAGTGCCACCAACATTTAATAAAATTCATAACTAAAAAAATATATATATCATGTGTGGGGTAATACATCTCATGCAGCAGAAGATGATGAAAGTCTTAAGCTACCACATGGTCATCCTATATAAGAACTCATCCAAAACTAGAAACATAATCATCACAAAACACCACATACCACTTACCGGGATCAGGTATGATCTGAATAAGAGACAATGTTAGAAGTCATTTCAATTCATCTAAAGAAGACTAAAACTATGCATCCCATGTGAATTTCACCACAATACTATTAAGAGTAGTCAAAGGTGATTCCCACATAGAAAAATCCATAACAAACCATCATTAGTATCCATTAAGACAAAGGAAGCTCCAAATTTCAAAGGTATTCTATCATTCTTTCCTTGAAAAAATAGTCTTCACCTTCTCTGGATCAACTAATAAGACATGTTCATAAATCGTATTCCTTAATAATTTCACTTCATGAATCCATAATCTATATTTTGAAATATTTCCAAACATACAATGACTTATGAGAATTTACAAAACCAAAATTAAATGGTACTCATGCTCTCGATCATATTTTTGATAAATTAGAATAACATCCACAAACAATACCACAAAAGTTTCAATATATTGATGGAATATTTAATTCATAAAATACAAAAAAACTGTAGGAGTGTTATATAGATGAAAGAGAATCACAATATATTCATAATGGACATACCGACTCTTGAAAGACTTTTTTGGTATATCAGACTACAGAACTCTAAGAAAGTGATAACCTAACTAATGATCAATCTTTGAAAACCACTTTTCCCCCTTCAACTGGTCAAAAATATCATCTTCATGGGGAAATGGATACTTATTCAAAAATTTTACCTAGTTAAACTTATAGTCCACACACAACCAATGTGAAACATACTCCTTATTGGAAAATACAATAGGGGATACCCATGTAGAAACACTAGGGTGAATGAAACCTTTTTTCAATTGTTCATCCAACTGGATTTTTAGCTCTCTCTGCTCTGTTGGTGCCATACAATAAAAAGGTATTGATATTGGCTACAAAACTAGCTCCGAGACAATCCTAAACTCTACCTACCACTCTCAATGAAGGCTGTAGAATTCTTCTAGTAAAATATTATAAAATTATATAACAACAATAGGAAGATCAAAAACATAAGAAATGTCATTAGGTTTAAACACAACAGCTGACAACAAATAATGAGATTTGGGTGGGAAGGCCCTATACAACCTGATCTCGGGTCTCACTCCCCCTAAAAAATTGAGAGGTCCCATCAATATCAGTAAATGAGACATGACTACGATAAAAATAAACATCATCATGATGATCCATAAGCCACTCCATACCAATGATGAAGTTAAACATATCTAGATCAAGTACAAGAAAATACCAGACCAACTCTGCATCAGTTACATCTTCCTTTGGAACTCATGGAAGACATCTCTAAGGAATACTTCCACACAACAAAATATATGGAATGATTGAAAAAAAGATTAAATCTCAGTTCAAAATAGAAAAACTATAAGCAGAAACAAATATTAAAAACCAAAACCAACACCAGAGACACATATCTCAACATACCAGGGTAACTTGTGTCTCGTCATGACAAGATATGTCCAGAAACATATCTCAACATACCTATCAAGGATAAAAAATCCTATATCCTATCTAATAGAGGTCCCAAGACACGGAATCTTGAGGAAAAAACACCCATGTTACCAAATTTTAACAGAAAAACCTAGGTTACCCACAAAACTGGCACATGAACTGATCCTCCTCATACCCAAAGAAAATTTACAATACCCATGGGATAAGGAAAAGAACCTGGGCATTGAACAATAAACCAAAGGGAATGATTTCTCCCAACCTGAACAAACATATGGAATGTAAAAACATTGAAAAGAAAGAGACAACGAAAGTATAATACATATCTTCTATAAATATAAGAAGAAAATATAAACCAAACAACTATAAAAGTATTTAGAACTCCAAAATAAAAGTCCAACTGTAAAGGACCAAAATGAAATAGCTACTCCATGTGATAGAGAGGATGAACTCCCACAATCCCACCACCATCTACCCAACCTATATGACCTAAAACCATATTGCATCACAACACCACCTTTCCTTTCACAGTAATGGAGGAACTACAAAGGTCTACACACCACCAAGGAGGTGCATGGGGTGTGAGCTAATAGGCTTAGTTGGATACCACCTAGGTGTTCCATAACAACTCTATGTATAATAATTCTTGTGTGGTAATTTTAAATAAAACATGTCATGATAGTAAGTAAAATAGTTTTAGAAAAAACATTATCAAACATGTCATATTTATCACATTTTTAAAAAATAGGTATATCAATTTCAAAGAAATTTTTTACATATAATCATTTACAAGAATCAACATTCACATCAAGGATAAGATAATAAAAATCTAAGGAATACAAAACAATAGTAGTAGAACAAGAATCACAACACCATGGGAATACAACAGGTTAGGTAACTGACTACTCATACCCAAAAATCTATGAAGAGTGCATTGTGGTACCTAAATCCAATTATGTACACTCAAAAACCAGGGAGACACCCAAAAAAGTGAAACCCCAACTTCATATGTGTACCTTGAGAAAATAATCTACACTCTTGAACAAGAGGAACAACAAAGAAAGTGAACCCCCATAATGGATGATGGCCCCAAGCTAAACCTTCCACCTAGTACCCAAGGTAATCCATGTTCTCATTTTCACAATCATCTCAATGTTTCAATTTTTTTTTCAAAACCATTTTACAAAACCATTTTTAATGCTTTAATTGAAAATATCCCTTTTCTTTATATTTATCAAAACCCAAGGTAAAAACCACTTTTATTAAAAATATCATTCCAAAACACATAAAAAATCATTCCAATTGCACAATAATTTATTTGAAAATCAATTTATAAAAATGGAACAATACAGTTTATCAAACACATGCTAGTGGTGGGACCAACTACATCAAAACTTCAATCTCACACACCTGTAATAGGATCCACCGACAACGAAAACCCAATGATGACAATAACGGAGTAAAAATCCAATATACACATCATAAGATTGATCAAATTGAGAATGTAGTTTAGAGTATAATAGTAAATACCACCTACCTCATAAAATAATTCCCACTGCACCACAATCGATAAAGGAACGAACTCAGAATGAGATCATACAACAAATCTTGGAATAAGACAAGAAGAAACACCAATTTAGATTAATATATATGATGATTCAACCCAAGGGTGATACCATGTTCTATGAAAATGATAATGCATATAGATTGTTTTCTAGGAGAGACACACCACAATAACAATGACAATCGAACACCGAACAGATCCATCTAAAAGGAATGAAGTCTCCTACAATCACCCAGGAATTTTCCTAGGACGAGATAAAGAGAGTATGAAGAAAGAAATGAAATAAAACATCCAAACACCTATTTTAAAAATTGTACATAGGACGTTACATTATGTGTAACCCAGTTACATGAAGTGTAACTACTAAAGACCCCCATATGACAGAAAACCCATCATCTCGGATTAAAAAATACCCTTTAATTAACACACGATATGTAATGTATCTTCACGTTGTGTCATATCTTATAGCAGGAATAATTTCATGAATTGTACCCAACATTAAACAGACATCCTATAACCTAGTTACAAGGTGTGAAATTATCTTTTAGCCTGTAGTAAAATCATGTTAATGGCTAGAGTCCAAAATATTTATGACCTCACCATTATAGGTATCCTCCCATTTCATATTTAGCCCTATATAGACTATAAGAAAGGGAAAATCACAACAAGATAAAATATATACCTCATAGATCGATAATGGGATGTAACATACATGGGTGTTTTTTTATTCTCATAAAATTTAATCTCTTTCCAGTTTTTATAAACATGCTAGATCTATAGAAACTTTTAGTGGAATTAGAATTAAGATCTTAATAATTGATAAATTTGATGAGTATGAAAGTAAATAGTTTGAATATTTATGCTCAAAAATTGATATTGATTAATAAACTATACAATTATTATATCATATATAACTTCTTAATTTCCATTCCTTGGGGGATATGATAACATTTCTCATGTGTATGGGGGACTAATTCCTTGTGAGGAGACACAATATTTTTCCACAAACAGTTTACATGGAAGGTAGTAAGGATAATTTTGATGAATATATGTGATACTTATATCCTAACCATAATTATGGTAATATAATACCACATATAACTTCCTACCTCCCCTTATATTGGAAAATAATGACATCCCTTGTTTGTACGTGTAGAATACCTCCTTCACATAATGATGTGATTGTTTTTAATTTTATTTTTACATGGTTATTAATAATGATTTAATTAATTAATATGAATGATAAATTTGAAATAATTATTATTTTAAATGGTGAATTAATATTTATTTGTCTTTCGTTCTATCCATCAGGAAAAATGGAAACACCGTTCATGCGTATGTGTGACCTACCATTTCCATAAATGGCGTAATCCATTTATATCTATAAATTTTTAGATTAATATAAATAAATATATAATGAATAAATAGGATATTTATATCATAGTTAACAATTTGGATACTCTCTAAACATGATCAATGTAAATGGAACAAAATTATTGAACCAAAATATTCAAGAAAAATAAAAAAATCCCAAGAAAGAGTGATTTTAACAACGAATTGTTAATATGCAAGAGATAAAAGAATATAATTAAATAATATGTGTTATGAGATATATGATTATGGTTCTATCATAGATTTATAATAATATTATGTTTGTTATACAGGTGTTTGAGACACATATGAAGGAAGTTGAACCTAAGGTAATATGTTCACATCCCACTTTTACATCCATGAGAAATATGCCATATTCGCAAATTATTTAATTTATATGGTGTATATACTGCTCCTTTGATATGTTATATTATGAATATATTTATATTCATAATATGAAATGTTTACATGTATTTTATTTAATTTATGGGACTTATGATTTAGAAGATAACAAAGTGTTAATGGTTTATTTCACAATCCCATCAGCATTCAGGATTGTTTATGTTTAAGTCACCCTTGGAATAATTATTTGATATTTATATCCCCATACTAATATATTTTTTTCTAAACTATTTATTCATAAAAATTTCAAGTAATATTACTATTTTTTAACTCTTTGGTACTTAAAACGATTGGTAAAATGTTTTTATTAAAATTTTACTTAATTTCCCTCTTCGGTCAAAATTCAATTTTCTCCCAAAACCATGTTTTCAAATTTTTATTTTTTAACAGTATAAAAATTATTTATTAAACAAATTATTACCCTTGATGGAATCTTTTTACAAAACGTTTTTAAATGAATCTTTTTATTATTATCTGAATGAGGTGTTTTTTACCCTTTTGTCAATAGTGTTAATGAAATGATTTTTGAATTATATAACAAGTATGGAATTTACTACCATCAAGAAAAATCATTATTTTAAAAATTTCTTTACAATTATCCAAGTTTATTTTCAAATAAATGCATATTCAAAATGTTTTGGGAACTATTAATTTTAAATAGTGATTTTCAAAGTGAAAAGGTTATTTTCCTCAAGAATATTTTAATGATTTTTGTTTGGAATTTATTTTAATCAATGAAAATAACCTTATTTTCACTTATAATATATTGTGAATATGTTTTAATAATACCATCCTTATTATTTATCAGGATGGTTTATGATTAGTTAGACTGGGGATTTACTATTTTGATACCATTCACCATATTACTCTAAATGGTTTATGATTATGTTTATTAACTGGGGAAAGAATGAACATTTCATATGTTAGATTTTTTAAAATGAATGTTCTTGTTGATTGTGCTTCAACCAATTAATATGAGGAATTAATTAGACTTATTAAGTGATACATGGGCTCTCTATAGCCTCTCGATGCATCAGTATGTATCACAAGACAAACTAACCTAGGAATTTGATCGAGACGTTACACATTTATGTAATATTCCTTGGAATGAGGCCTTCATAGTGTTGTTGTGTTGTTTGGAATTATGAAATTTATTTTTATGAGGTTAGTTATTTATGTCTATTTGATTATTCAATTAGTTAGAATATTCATGTATATAATTTATTATTATGTGATTATTTTTATGTAATTACTTTAATCATTGGGTTTTCTTATCATCTTATTCTTCATATTCAAGTTATTGATTAAATGGAATCTGTTTTAGTTATTTACCTTTACATATTTATTATTACTTATTTATTCATGATAGATTCCATTATAGGAATACCCTTACTAATCATTTAAGTTCACCCATTTCTTATGTTTCTTTCCCTAAGATGCCAAGATGTATATTATGATTGGCATTAAAGGATATGATAAATTTATTAATGCAATTATAAATGAAAATTCTATGTTTAATTTTTATGTTTTCAAATGTAAATGAGATTCAAGTATTAATTTCGTTTTCCAAAACTAATAACGTATTTGGTCATTTAGGGTGTGATTCCTTGTCGCTAGTTCTAATGTAATAAATAAACAACCAAATACGGGCTATTAGGGTTGGGATATTTACAATACAAACTTGTATAATAATGAAAAATAATAAAAGTCCAAACATATAAATATTTCTAACTAACCTCGATTGAATGGGATGAAAGGGGTCACCACAACATGATAACAAAATTCTAGAACTGTTAGATATAATCCCCACAAGATCTTCTATGATATAACACCATTATCTCTACTTTCTCCACATACTCTTTGACCATCAATATCTCCATAGACTTATACACTAACTGGATAAACAAAAAAAGTGTGAGAATAAATCCAAAATAGGGGTGAGTATAAATATACCTTGTAATGTACCATAAGAAATGGATTAGGAGGAATTTTGGAACATAATCAAAGGATGGAACCATATAACCCTCCAACTGAGAGAAAAAAATATTAGGGTTCAATCAAAATAGGGGGAAATTTGAGGCTTCACCTCAAAATAACCTCAATTGTGTTTCATGGGGGGAATCAAATATTCATTAATTGTTCAAATTATTTATAGGATAAGACCCCCCTATAATAACCTCACACAAATGAAAAAATGGGATTCCCTAAATGGAAACTCATTTTATAGGGTGAGGAATCCATGAAAAATAATAAAACATATTGGAAAACAAATATATTCTCATCCTAATCAGGGGAAACACCTCCTTGAATATCTAAGTTATGGGAAATAACCTCCCTATGCATCCCCCATATTGGTGATCATTCCATGAAAGATGACTTGAGAGAAACCAAAACCCAATTTACCATTTCATAACCATGGCATCTAATTGGGATGGACCGAATCCAGTAGAATATGAGATGGAAAACAGGTACACATGTCACCACCTTCCAATCATGTTTGGAAAATGTCCAACCATATCAATGAATCATTACACCTAGAATGAGGCCTCATGCTACAAGGGATCGCCTAGAGATATCACATATAAGACCCAAAAAGGGAGTCCAATCAAAGTGGTTAACCTACAGAACATAATATGATATGAATCATTAAGGATAATGGAACTATGAATGGATAAACCACACCTAATTCCACATGGGGAGGTCCCTGGATGCTCAACTGCCACCCCCCATCATGGTAATCAAAAATATCACACTTGGGTACCCATTATACAACTATATCTATGAACTAAAAAGGCGAGTATTCAATATTCATGCCCAAAACATTATTATATCATAATTATTGGAAAATGGATATTACATTGAATGGAGTGACTGATTGATTACCACAAGCACAACTACTTTCCTCCTACGGGAATAACCTATAGTGGGCATTGGAGGGATATGAAATCTAATGTATGTATTGAAAATTAGCCACAAGGATAATATATAGATTGAGAAAGTAATCAAATTCTCATCATTTAATAAAACATGAAAGAATTGGATAGAAATTAGGTGTTTAAAGGAATTTTTTTTCAAGTTACATATTTACTCATATGCCCCGTTAAGATACCCTATTACATAGATGGTGCTACAAAGAACTAGCCCGAACTCGATGGCTTCTCAATGAGTGTAAAAATAAAAATTCTCTTATCCCACTACATAAATGTCCTTAGATGGTATAACAGACTACACCCTAGATTGTTCAGGTTGTGAGTCCTACATGATTCCTACTGCAATCTGCTACACCCCATCATCATCCTCCCCATCATGTAAAACAATCCTTGGTGAATTCATTTGATGAAGTTCTCCAATCCCACATGACAACCCTAATCATATATTCAACTGATACCCCTCAAACCTTTTGGGTCATATTGCGATCTACATGGATGGTGTCAAGATTTCATCTCCCCTCCTCTCATGATGGGTCATCATGAATACAATTTTTCACTATTTATGTTACTAAATCAACAAAATTCAAATATCATTATTTCTGCAGCCACTACTAGACAACCTCAAGGATAGAAACCCTTACATATTCTTAAGAAAGGAAAATGATAGAGGGAGCGTAAGAGTGATATGGAGGGAGAGAGAACAAAACAGTATGCTTGTCACGAACGAGCCCGAGTCGACCCTGAACCGGTCACCCAGGCCAGCCCGCGACAATTCCCGAGAGGCGTTCCCAATCCTCCCGGGATGGTGAAAAGCACCAAGGGAATCAATAGAGTACACAAGGGAAAGATTTTTCCCATATATAAGCAATCAAACAAACAGTGGAAATAAACGGACAGCCCAAAATGAATTTATATAAAAATTGAACAAAATATTATTTATACAAGAAAATAAAATTAGAACAAAACCAAAAACTCAACTGAACAATCCCGATGAACAACTAACTACATGTGACAATTCTGGTCACTCTCCAACACAATGATAAAATGTCGCCCAAGGTGATCGAACTAAATATGAAACCTACACAAGGTCTAAAAAAAGAAGAAGACTATAGGCGTGAGTATTAAAACTCAGTAGGTTAGCCCGATATTATATTCCCAATACACATTACTTTAAAATAAAAGAAACATATATTTATAGTTTTAAATTCAAGATTTGAAATTATGGTTTTCAAATGAGGTTCCATGCTATAATAATTATCAGACAAAAACATGCATGTTTAATAAACAAAAATGCAAATAACAATTATTTTCAAAGAGGTGAAACTTCAAAATGAATATAGTTTTCAAGAGGGCTGCTTTAAAGAATTTTAACATTCAAATAAATAACACATACTACTGAATTTACCAACCAAACACACTGTATGCCGACGGTGAGTACGAAATAGCAAATGAGCACTAGTCACAGGAATACCCCTAGGCACTAGTTAGTTGTGAGCCCCAGGTACCTCATATCTCTGTGAAAGTAACCATAATAAATATCCATTCTCATGCACAAGACACTATTAGGGAACATACGCATAACCTAGTGGTCCCCAATCATCATCATCATCATATTTTAGTTAGTGTTGTCATCGTCAAACTTGCTACGTGAAACAGAGGCCAACCCCCACAGAATCACTAGCATACTAGTACACGTCCGCCCACCTAGATACCCGGGATTCCCTTTAGTGCTCAATCAAGTTACACATGTTATAAAATACTCATTTAACATCCCCATTCCATTTCAAAAGCATAAAAACACAAACATCCCATAATCATTCTTCACATTTCTTACACTAATCAACAAACCGCTAAATATTTCGGTAAAACAATTTCATGAAGTGTATTGAGGCTTTGCACATAAAACTCTTTCAAAAACACTCTTTAAATTATAAACACACATAATAACGAAATCAAATAATATTTGGAAGCCCAATAAACATTTAATAAATTCATTTAATGGACCATAAAACAATCCCAATTGCACAAATTGTTATATACAAGTAAAACACTCCTTCATTTCTAGGAAATGCCAAACGGGCCTTTAATTATTTTCTCAAAACAATCCTTTGACGAAGGTATGAATTTTAATTCTATTAAGGATCTGTATAAAAAAAATTTACAGTAGAAAACCACATTCATAAATCTCTTATAATACTCAGGTTACATATTCAAAACACGTCCATTTTCATAAAGATGTGAAACAGTCCATTTTTGGGCAACTCGGGCCAAAATATGTTGTAAATCAAAACACACTTGATTGTAAAAACAAATAAAAATAGTAAATCCATATAAGTACCCAAAAATACCATTTATCATTTTTCCAATTCCTTTATAAATCCAAACAAATAACTTTTAAATCACAAATCATACATAAAAGCCAACCGGGCAATTTACCGAACACATGACATGCCCTTTTTAAACAAAACAATTTATTTTATGTACATGAAAAGGAATAAAACACCAATTTAAAGCCATATTTTCATTCAAGATACTGTAACATGTTAAAAAAACCATAGACCAGATTATAAACCTCACAAAATATTTTCAAAAGATAATGGAACATTTAAACAAACACTTGTTGAGAACTTTCATGAAAAAACAACACTACCGTTCACAAACCAATGATTAAAAAACCACTTTGAACACCAATAAAATTATCCAAAGGATGAAAAACAATAATAAACATATATATCTGGTGTTAAATATAATAAAATGATGAAACTTAAATAATAAAGTCATGTGCAAGGGGTATCCTACCTCAAATCTTTGGCGTAATTGAAACACACACCCGAAATCACCCGCCACGGGTTTATAAACAATAAAACTATAAATATCAGACCTAAACAAATAGAAACCCAATAAAAAAACATGGTATAACAAAACCCTAGGTCTATCAATACTAGGGGATAAAATAAATCCACGAAATAATGAAAGGAGGGGGAGGAGGAAGGAGAAAGGAGAAGGAATCTCACCTTTCACCCTAGAAAACTCTTCGTCTTCCATTAGATCTGAAACCCTATAGAGAATGGAATGGCTTGAAAATTTATGGAGAGCCTCCTAAGGTCTTGAAGAACCAGGGGAAGAAAATTTGTGGCCAAAAGAATATGAATTGAATGAGTTATGGGTGAAACAATTTACCTTATCAATCCTGGACGTTTTGAGGAAACCAGAGAAAAATCACCCTAATACGCGACCCATATGAGCTCCAAAGAGGTAAAATAGATTATGAGGGATAATATAGGGTTATTGGATTCGAGGGGGAGGTGGAATCGCCGAAAAAGAGTAAAAATGAAAAGTATATAAATGAAACAAATTATTTTTTTAAAACAGGAAATGGACCCATGGGCTGGCCCAATACCTAAATAAGTAACCCAAATTCACCCGGCCTATGAATTTATAATGGGTCCAAAAGGATAAATAAGTTTAAATATATCATTATAGGAAAAGTGGGAAGTTGAATGGGTGATAAAGGATAGAAAAAGTGTTATAAAAGAAACAAATTCGGTTTTTAAAACTGGGAATGGGCTCACGGTTGGCCCAAATCATGAAGTAACCACCCTTTCTTCAAAAACTACTAAACAAACAATGGGGATCCCAAATTAGGGTGGTTAGAAATATATGAAACTTTAAAACTCAAGATTCATCTCATAAAATACCCATGAAAAGGATCTGGATTTCTAATGGGCCGGATCAATACAAAGACAGGAAAAAAACCGTGTGTGACAATTCTCCCCACCATTAAAGCTTTCCGCCCCCGGAAAGCCATAACACTTTCCGGCTGAAAAAAAACAACACATATGGATTCCAGAATTTACTACCCACCTTTAAGAATCAACTAGAACTAGAAATGTTCTTCGAATGAAAATCCCAGAGACCCATGGTGGGTCTCCCCACCATTAGAAACCAACTAGCAATGAATATACAAGAATTGAACATGAGCTAGAGTTGGGACTCACTCACACAAGCCCAAAAAAATACCTCCTAAAAAACTACTATACCATGTTAATTGGGTTACAACATGAACATATAAACCACCCACTCTTGAATGGAGGGGACAATAACTTGGTCGACACATTCATCACAATTCTGGACCCTCGTCACTTGGGGATGGGAGGGAAGGGGACCCAAAAATTTGGCCACTCAAACAACAAAAGAAACAAAGAAACAACACAAAAATCTCCCCCTATGAATAGGTATCACCAAGACCGCACCTGATTTTTTTACAGGTGGTCTACACAGGGACATTTATTGATAACCCACATCCATGAAAAAATAACCATAGACACTGTGTGAGGGGTTAAGTCCACCACGCTTGTTGCGACGAAGGGAAATTCATAGAAATGAGGAACCAAAACATTGACATAGTATCTAACATACCAAAACAGAGGAGTAAGGATCTTAATCTAGCACTCCACACCTCTGTTGATTTTCTGACTGCGTGAAAAGATTCACTCTGAGGCCTATGGCTGGAGCCCTGATTCATGAAGCATTTGCTGCACCGCAGTCAGGTGTTAAGGATCACACCACTCAAAAAACAACCACACATGATCACCAAACAAAAACCTTCTTCTAAATAGTAACTCATAGATACATATCAAAATTCTATCTCACTCCAAACGAGGGGCATAATGGACAAGGAATACGAAGAAACACATCAACATCACCGAACACAACTGCTCTGTCCAAAAGAATTATCATGACCTAGAAGCACTTTTAATAGATCCCAAATAGCTCTCTATTCCAAAAAACAGGTTGAAGAATCATCAAAATAGGTGGATTTAAAATTTGAAAGGAATCCTTAGGTTGATCAGCAGGAAAGATTTTCAATGTAGAACTATCCATGGCCACATCACAACATCAAACACATTTTTAGAAACTCAATGAAAATTACTCCAAAACCGAGCCACCAACAAGATCTCATCACTAGATAGAACAAGAGTATGAATTCTAGATCACATGGAAGCTAACCAAATAAACAAATCTTAAAAGACATAGAAAAATCAAGCCACATAACCATTGGTTTTAAAAAAAAGGCCACAATTTTCAGCTCAAAACAATTTAAAAAAAATTAAACTAACTTGGTGGGTTTCCACATTCACCAATGGTGTTTCATCAAGTATCACCCACACGCACATTTCCATGCCACCCCTGGCACCCAACCACCATAGCATATAGGCCATACTTCCAGATATAAATAAAACCATGCATGCGAGCACCCATGAAAACACCAAAGGCTAAAATTAAAAATCATAATTCAAAAAAAAACAATTTACCTTCAAAAGGAACACCAACCACCAAGTCAAAAAACATTTTCATATTTCACAAAAAACCATAATTAATTAAGAACCATTTTCTTAAAAACCTACCCCTTTTCATTTTTAAAAACTTTTTAAATAACCAAGCCACTCCAAACAACCCCTTCCCATTTTTTTTTAAAAAAAATTCAGCAAGTTATATTTTCATAATCCGAGGTCCATTGAGACCAATACCATTTGTAGTAAAACACCAACCGTTCAAAACCAATTTCCAAAACTAATTTATCCAATTAAAAAACTTTTTAACATCCTAAAATACCCTATTTAAAAAAAGGATCCAGAATCACTTTAAAATGATTCACAATTTCAAAACATTTTATTTCAATAAACCACAAGTTTATATTATGGATAATCCAATCCCTATAAATCATTTCTGCTTCCCTCCATTGTTTTTCACAAAAACACAACCTTACAAAACCATTCATATATTTAATTATTGAAAACCCCTTTTTTTCACTTTTCAAAATATAATCCTTACATTAAAACCCATTTCTACAATTCCCACACAAGGATTTTAAAAAAAAATTCAGAATTCAAGAAAGGTTCAAGAGACCCAAAAAAAGGGAACTAGTGTCAGTGGGTGACTTGACCATATGGTTGGCGGCCATATGCCAAACACAACACCAACACAGAGAGACTTATTAGGACCATTCCCCAGCTCCACATGGCTTTCCAGGCCTTGTGAGCTCATGAAGGCCATTGGTCAGACTCCCCTTGTCATATCCCAATACAAAACAATCAACTAGAACAATGGACACTAATAAAACCAGACTTCCATGGAAACCTGAGGATTAGAACAAGAAATAGTTCGCGATGTTATTATTGAACTTACCACTCAAGTCACAAAAATCCTACTCCATCTACCTTGACATCCCCAAAATAACAAGGGAGCTCTAAAAAGAAAGGTCCGCTAATAGTCGACCTCCTCTGATACCATTTTGTCATGAACCAGCCCGAGTCGACCCTGAACTGGTCACCCAGGCCAGCCTGTGACAAGTCCCGAGAGGCGTTCCCGATCCTCCCGAGATGGTGACCAGCACCAAGGTCATCAATAGAGTACACAAGGGAACGATTTTTCCCATATATAAACAATCAAACAAACAGCGGAAATAAACGGACAGCCCCAAATGAATTTATATAAAAATTGAACTAAATATTATCTGTACAAGAAACTAAAATTAGAACAAAACCAACAACTCAACTGAACAATCCCGTTGAACAACTAACTCCATGTGACAATTATGGTCACTCTCCAACACAATGATAAAATGTCGCCCAAGGTGATCGAACTAAAGATGAAACCTGCACAAGGGCTAAAAAAAGAAGAAGACTATAGGCGTGAGTATTAAAACTCAGTAGGTTAGCCCGATATTCTATTCCCAATACACATTACTTTAAAATAAAAGAAACATAAATTTATAGTTTTAAATTCATGATTTGAAAGTATGGTTTTCAAATGAGGTTCCATGCTATAATAATTATCAGAGAAAAACATGCATGTTTAATAAACAAAAATGCAAATAACAATTATTTTCAAAGAGGTGAAACTTTAAAATGAATATAGTTTTCAAGAGGGCTGCTTTAAAGAATTTTAACATTAAAATAAATAACACATACTACTGAATTTACCAACCAAACACACCGTATGCCAACGGTGAGTACAAAATAGCCAATAATCACTAGTCACAGGAATACCCCTAGGCACTAGTTAGTTGTGAGCCCCAGGTACCTCGTATCTCGGTGAAAGTAACCATAATAAATATCCATTATCATGCACGATCCACTAGTAGGGAACATACCCATAACCTAGTGGTCCCCAATCATCATCATAATCATAGTTTAGTTAGTGTTTTTATCATCAAACTTGCTACGTGAAACAGAGGCCAACCCCCACAGAATCACTAGCATACTAGTACACGTCCGCCCACCTAGATACCCGGGATTCCCTTTAGTGCTCAATAAAGTAACACATATTATCAAATACACATTTCACATCCCCATTCCATTCCAAAACCATAAAAACACAAACATCCCATAATCATTCTTCACATTTCTTACACTAATCAACAAACCGCTAAATATTTCGGTAAAACAATTTCATGAAGTGTATTGAGGCTTTGCACATAAAACTCTTTCAAAAACACTCATTAAATTATAAACACACATCATAACCAAACCAAATCATATTTTTCAGCCCAATAAACATTTAATAAAATCATTTAATGGACCATAAAACAGTCCCAATTGCACAAATTGTTATATACAAGTAAAACACTCCTTCATTTCTAGGAAATGCCAACCGGGCCTTTAATTATTTTCTCAAAACTATCCTTTGACGAAGGTATGAATTTTAATTATATTTAGGATTTGTATAAACACAATTTACAGCAGAAAACCACATTCATAAATCTCTTATAATACTCAGGTTACATATTCAAAACACATCCATTTTCATAAAGATGTGAAACAGTCCATTTTTGGGCAACTCGGTCCAAAATATGTTGTAAATCAAAACACACCTGATTGTAAAAACAAATAAAAATAGGAAATACATATAAGTACCCAAAAATACCATTTATCATTATTCCAATTCCTTTATAAATCCAAACGAATATCTTTTAAATCACACATCACACATAAAAGCCAACCGGGCAATTTACCGAACACATGACATGCCCTTCTTAAACAAAACAATTTATTTTAAGTACATGAAAAGGAATAAAAAACCAATTGAAAGCCATATTTTCATTCAAGATAATGTAAAATGTTAAAAATACCATAAACCAGATTATAAACCTCACAAAATATTTGCAAAAGATAACAGAACATTTAAACAAACACTTGTTGAGAACTTTCATGACAAAACAACACTACCGTTCACAAACCAATGATTAAAAAACCACTTTGAACACCAATAAAATTATCCAAAGGATGAAAAACAATAATAAACATATATATCTGGTGTTAAAAATAATAAAATGATGATACTTAAATAATAAAGTCATGTGCAAGGGGTATCCTACCTCAAATCTTTGGCGTAATTGAAACGCACACCCGAAATCACCCGCCGCGGGTTTATAAACCATAAAACTATAAATATCAGACCTAAAAAAACAGAAACCCCATAAAAAACATGTTATAACAAAACCCTAGGTCTATCAATACTAGTGGATAAAATAAATCCACGAAATAATGAAAGGAGGGGGAGGAGGAAGGAGAAAGGAGAAGGAATCTCATCTTTCACCCTAGAAAACTCTTCGTCTTCCATTAGATCTGCAACCCTATATAGAATGGAATGGCTTGAAGTTTTTTATATAGACTCCTAAGGTCTTGAAGAACCAGGGGAAGAAAATTGGTGGCCAAAATAATAATAATTGAATGAGTTATGGGTGAAACAATTTACCATATCAATTATGGACGTTTTGAGGAAACCAGAGAATAATCACCCCAATACGCGACCCATATGAGCTCCAAAGAGGTACAATAGATTATGAGGGCTAATATAGGGTTATTGGCTTAGAGGGGGAGGTGGAATCACCGAGAAAGAGTAAAATATGAAAATGATATAAATGAAACAAATTATTTTTTGTAAAACAGGAAATGGGCCCATGGGCTGGACCAATACCTAAATAAGTAACCCAAATTCACCCGGCCTATGAATTTATAATGGGTCCAAAAGGATAAATAAGTTTTAATATATCATTATAGGACAAGTGGGAAGTTTAATGGGTGAAAAAGGATGAAAAACATAAGAGTTATAAAAGAAACAAATTCGGTTTTTAAAACTGGGAATGGGCTCACGGTTGGCCCAAATCATGAAGTAACCACCCTTTCTTCAAAAACTACTAAACAAACAATGGGGATCCCAAATTAGGGTGGTTAGACATATATGAAACTTCAAAACTCAATATTCATCTCATAAAATACCCATGAAAAGGATCTGGATTTCTAATGGGCCGGATCAATACAAAGACAGGAAAAAAAAACCGTGTGTGACAATGCTAAAATCATTCAAATAAATCAATACTATACCGGTATTATAATTTCAAAAAAGAAATTTATGAAGAATGGAGGGAAAAAATTTACAATTCATAACTCTGGGTGAATTGTCTAAGATTATGTGTTCCATTCCATACATGATCATTACTGCATCCCGATCAAGGTCCAGTCATTTTCCTCAGAAAATGATCCCACACTTTCTCCCTTCCACAATTGTGTCAACAATGGGTTTTATCCTACTCCTTTCCATAAAGTAGGATTGAGATATCAATATTGGGTGATATATAAAGAAAAATAAATAAATCAAAATAAAATAACTACTTTCTTAAAAATAGTAGCTTTGAATCGACCATCAGAAACCCACCGTGGCCAAAACTATTATCACTACTTGGGTAAAACTCATTTCCCTAATGAAATTATTATATCATATTTCCCATTCAGGCCTCTATTTTAAAGAAAAATCACAATTTTGACTAAAAACATGCATGTCTAAAAATAAGAAAATAGTCAATATATTTTAATTAAGGCTATGACCACCATTCTATATGGGCATATCATAGGGGTAAATAACATAACCCTAAATAAATAAAATAATCTTATATTTTTTTTGAATTCACTAGTGTAAATTGAGTATTTTACCCTTTGTAAATAGTCATATGTTTAGATATTAAAAAATGAGCCAAGAAATTTGTATGGGAAAACCTAGGTTGCTACAATATTGAATCCATTCATATTTGTTTTAAAATTTCGTCTAGATATTATTATTTTATTCTCATTGTTTTTATTTAATGTGTAAAAAATTAATTCTATCAAAAAATTATATCTTTTTTAGAAATAATAATCTTATATAGTATATTATGTTTCTTCCATGCATCTCTTTCTTGGGTATAAAATTTCATGATTATGTTATATTTGGATTCCCCTATTTCATGAAAGTTATAATTACGAAACCTAAATATTGGAAAAAGTGGTGAAAAGATAGAAAATTTTAGAATTCATTTTGGGTAGAATTATATTAAATTGGAATCACTATAGTGATTCCCCTAAATACTTCATATAAATTATGGGTTAGGTTAAAAAATATTTATATAAACAATATGGGAATGAAAGATGTCAAGATGAAAATTTAAAAATCCATATTTTAATATACCGTAATTAAAAATGTTGAGATAGTTTTTTATTAATTATTAAAGAAATTTTATGTGTGATAACAATGAGATGATTTTGGATATTACTCTAAATATTTAAATGGGGTGATGAATATTTTAAGAGTTTTTCAATTTAATTTTTTATAATAATATATCTTCTAAAAAATATAAAAAACATGATGAGTTAAACCATTGTGATCTAAATAGTTATCACATCACATATTATATGAGGAATGATCTAATACTTATGAATAATATTGAAGATGAATATGAGATAATATTTAAGGATGTTAATAATTCTAAGATTATGAAACTACCATAGACATAATGAATATGGTGAGAATGAATGTTTTTGATAATATCATGTCTCTAATTTCCATGAAATTTAAAAAATGGAATGATGAATACTCTAAAGAGGTATATAAAGAAGATAATTCACTATGAAATAAATTCTATATATACATAAATTTATTAAAATTGAATACTAAAAGTATCATTATCAATAATTATGAAAATAGTCCAATTGAAAAATATTATACTGGGTATTAAAAATTTTTAGAAGGTAATAAAAAAACATTAATTTTACATATTAATGGAAACGAGGATGTCTAAAATAGTAGGGATAACAAAAAATAGTATTTTATTAAGAATGAATAAGAATATGAAGGATCTTTTTTCGAGTATATGATGATGGATAAACATGTATATTATAATGATTAAAACAAAAAAGTTTAGAATAATATCATCATTTTAGAATTCATAATAGCAGAGTATTTTTATTTAATATAAAAATTAGAATTTTATGAAGAAATAAAATTTTTAGTGATTAATGTTACTAAAATTTAGAAGAAAGAAACATTCAAAATAAGATAAATTTTCAAAGGATAAATAAATTTTAAAAAATAAAAGGAATAATATTGAGGCTAAAAAATCATAATGATTTAATGAGTGATTTTAAAAAGGATAAATATAAATAATATGATGCTAATAAAATATATTAAACAAATTTTACAAAGTTCAAAATAATTATTGACTTACAGATTGAGATATAAATCAAATAAGTGAAATGATTTTTATCATATATATGTAGTGAATAACATGTATAAGAATATTTAATCTAAAATAAACTTATTTTGGAAAATTATTGGTATAAAACTATGATAATATAATCAATTGGGATCTATTAATTATATTAATTATATTGCAGATCATGGACTATCACAAAGAATTTCTAAATTTCATTAAACTAGGGAAATATGAATTAATAAAAAAATTTATAAGATAAATGATATTCCCATTCTTAGTTATATATATATATATATAGATATAATGATTAAGCTATTATAAAATGGATTGTGAAGTTTGTTTCATCAAAATAGGATAAAAAATGGTATAATTTTACTCCCAAACATCATGAAAATAAAATATATATTAGAAATTACTATCTCTATAAAAAATATGGAAATTAATTATATTATATTTTTATTAAAAGTATGTTTTAGAGAATTCTATAGATTATGAAATAATAAATTGTGATTCAAACCTTTATTAAATTGATTAATATGAATTAAAAATGGGATATTAAAAAGGGAAAAAATTTATAAGGTCAAATTTATTTTTGGAATCACAATGTGTAAAAGAGTTGTGATAAAATATGATAAAATCTCAATAATTTTCTTACAATTCACCACAGGTATTTATAGAGGGAATATGTGTTATGATAAAATCTTAGAAGATAAAATGATTAATGTAAATTATTTATAGAAATAACATTATAGACATCAACAAAGGAGAAGTATTATAGGACTAATATGAACAAAATAAAAAAAATTATAATGTTAATATGAAATATAGTTTTTTAGTAAAACCAAACCATATCAAAAAAATTAAAGAATTAATTGAAAAATGCACTCATATTTAATTAATATATTTCATATTCTATAATTATCTAATATTTATCATTTACTTCCTTATTAAATACAAAAATTTCTATCACTTGGGGTTTAATCAAGGAATATTAAATAATATAAAAGAAATTTAAATCAATATATTATTAATGGGAAGATTATATTTTATTTATTGTGATTTTTATTATAAAAAAGGTCTTTTATGGTGAACATTGACTTTTAATCACGAAACCTTATTTATTCAAAGAGTTTTCTCATTAAGTCATTGATATGGTTAATAAATATATTCTTTCTATATATTGAGAATAAAATTTTATAAATGTAATCAAATTAATTGAATTTATTTGCAGTGAGGTGTATTAAATAAAGATAAAAATGTCTAAAAAAAGAAATTTAATCTATGGGGGGAATGGAAGATAAAAGTGATTCATGGTGATGGGAAAGAGAAGTTATATTAAAAAATGATTATGAAATAGTTTTTATGAATTTTAATGCAATCCCAATGGGGTGATTGAAGAGTTTTAAAATTTAAGAGTAGTTTGATAATCCATTGGATGGATTTAATATGACAATATTTTATTTCAATTGTAAATATTTTTTTAATATACCCTAAAAATACTTAATACATTTGCATGAAAAAACTAGAGGTGATTATTTCTCTAAGAATATAACATATTAGTAAAACCAATAATAAAATTATATAGGAAAAATATGGAATGATTTTAAAGTACTATGATAAGTTTTAAAACATTTTTAGACTATTTAAAGGGATATTTATAAGACCAAAACATAATTATATGCATAGAACATACACTACAATGATCTTGGAGAAGAAGAACATAAATATTTTGTGACATAACCATGTAAATTTATTCAAATAGATAATTTTTTTTATTTTAATATATAATTTTTTTGATGCAATAATGATGTTTTTTATGTCTGATTTATATATATTTTTAAGTTATAGAGATTATAACATTCACAATACAATATATAAAATCTTGAAAAAAACATAACATTTGATGATCAAACTATGGTGTAAAAAGAGAAAATTTCATTTTACTCCACTATAGAGGAACTGATATTGAGGAATAACTATATGTTCTATTAGTTATAATTTAATTTAACATATGATAATATGTAAAACGTATGAATAATTTCCATTAAGAAAATATGAGGCCCAAAACATCACCATTTGAACACAAACTCTAGATTATAAAATTTTTCATAAATATGAATACTCTAAAAGTTATTATTATAGAATCATTATAAAGCCTTATAAATTGTATAATGGTGCAGATTTATTGGTAATTAAATAAAATAAAAATCAATGAATGATATCCTTAATCACTTCAAGTTGAAAAATATCAATTTATAGATAATTTGTTCCTAGAAAAAAATATTTTAGAATATATTTGAGAAATTTTGATAAAAAACATAAAATATTAATTTTTTTATTAGGATGTGTATATATAAAAATATATCAATATTATAGAACTATTTTTTTAAAAAAGTTTTAAATATTAATTGTTTATAGAAGAGACACATTATCTATATAGAACATAAATATAAATGAACAAGAAATCTCCCTCTGGAAGAATAATCTGAATGATGGTTTGAATATGTTTTTTATTAATGTTATACTATATATTAATTATGTTCCAAGAATATTTCAATTTAATATAAGTGAAGAAATATTATTTTTATTTTTATACGACATAATATAGACGAATACAAAACATTATGTTCTTGAGAATAAGAATCTCACTCAATGAACTAAATGTTTTTTCTAAATTATTCTTATTTACATAGAAATTATGGACTTTTAAATATGTTTCATATTGTGTTGATTGGTTCTTAAAAAGCTATGTATTTTTTAAGTGTTCCGTAATTTTTTAAGTTTATTACAAAATTATTTGATTTTACATACTAAATCATTGTTCTAAAAACCTAAAAAATATTAGTTGTTCATAGAAAACACATCATAATGTGTTGAAAAAACCATGAGGTTTATAAATATATACATTCATTTTTTCATTACATAACATTTTTGATACACAATATTGATCAATTAGATTAATTTACAAATAATAAATTTATTTACATTATTAAATTCTATAATATGAGTATGATGATATTGAAATAACTACATATAATTTATTTTATTTTATTTGATCACATAATGAGAGTAGGATAAAATATTTATTATTGATATTATTCTTGTAAATTTATATAATTGATAGAGAATATATAAATATTTTTTTAACTTTGGGATCTTCCCATAAAACATTGTATATTTTTAATTATATATCAGTATATATATCATGAAAAAGTATCTTTTATAAAAACAAATAAAGATTTTAGTTTTTTAATTTATTTTTTTCATTGAAATTTTTTGGTACAACCTGATTTTGAATATGGGTTGAATAAAAACCTTTGTTAATTGAATACTTATTATGAAATTTTTTTTCTATTATAGATATCCATGTGATTTTAGATATTTATATCGAAAATAATTTTAAATTTTCAAGGAATTATTGAATTTTTTTTTCAGGAAAATTTAATCTTGGGGAAGTGTGTGATTTTATTTATTTTTTATGAATATTTTATAAAAATTATATTTCATGATCTATTAACCCTAGAGATCCTTCATGTTTAATATTGGAGTTGAGAGTGACTCCCAAATGCTGCGTGTAATAGGCCATGGTGTAGACATTGGCCTCATGGGTATAAAAAACACATAATCAAGAGAATTACCAATATAAATCCAAGGAATGATATGAAATAAAAACTAATAAAGAAAAAATGATATATAAATAATTGAATATATCCCATAATGTTGTATTTAATGACATACATGAAACATGTCGCAAAAAGGAAAATTAAAAATAATTCTTCCTATAGTAGTGACTTCAATAAGAATCATAAACACCATGAATTAGAAATGTTTACCAAGATAGAAAACTATATTTTGAAATTATATAGAAATAGGGTATAGAATATTTGGGTTATCCTAAAAGTATATTAAATCGGAATATCTAAGAATGTATCATGAAATGAAGAGGAATCACAATAAAAACATTATGATTAAAAAGTGAAACAAAATTATTATTCATCCCAAGTTTAAATACAAACCTAACCTCTTAGATTATTACTCTCCAAAAAATCCAAAAATATATAGTAAATTAGTAATCAAGAAAATATATATCTGAAGGTACTCCATACCCACTTCTATACAGATCTAGTAACACTCACATCCCATCAACATACAACATGGAAATATCAACCCTTCCAAATCTATATAAACCTTCCATATAACAACATAACAACCACCGTCACGTACTGCATCAAAGCTAGAACTACAAAAACACAACCATATACCACAAAACATATCCATATAATATATACCATAATTAAAAAACATATAGCACACTACATATCATTCTACCACATCACAACCATATCAACACATTAAATTATTTAGAATTGATCGCATTCCATTATTATATATCAATAATATGTTTGGAAGAGAGAGTAAGGGTGGGGGTGGGGATCATTTTTCTATATTATCCCTATCCAAGATGTTAAAGGTATACCCATACATCTAAATGAAAAATGGGTGTTTGATTTTTATCCAAATCAGGCAGTGGTGCATAAGTAATAAGAATATCACAATGATGTTTATATTTATAATCATAAAAGCCCAAACATAGGTCCAATTACTTCCATAATACCTCTAAAATCAAATAAAATTACCACCTCATCACTTCAATAATACAACTATAATTCATGCACCTCAAGCCACACAATATAAGAAAAAATCAACCACATAATCAATCAATAATTATTCTTTCAAATTTTTAATAGTATTATCATTCAACATATCATTCAGTTATAGTTTTTTATGAATGAAATCATCACTTATACTATCCACATAAAATCATCAAAACACCCTATCTATACAATAACCACATAACATATTCCCATTTTAAATTTATTTATAATTTACACATCCTTAATTTTGTAACCTTATTATATTTATTAACGACATTAATGTACATCAATTATAATTAACTAAATTTAAATTTTAAATTTAATATTGATATGTTATTTATTCATTGATTTAATATATTATAATAAGATATTCAGTTATTGAAAATAAACCATACCTTTACTCTTTATTCCATTTGTTAATAAATTCTAGTAACTACTCCTTCCAATTAACCACTATCTAATTTCTACACATTTCACTCTATATATTAGTTTACCATGTCATTAATATACTGATAAATTTACATTATTCACTCAGGAGTTTAATTCACCATATCATATACCTATCAAAATTAATTAAATTCATTTCTCCATAAACCACCTTTTGGTAAATGATGACTCAATAATCATATCAGCTATAAAAAATTTCAACATTAACAATTCAAAAATAACCCACACCAGCATCTCAACTTATTCCATATACACCAAAAATGAACCACATAAAAATCAATATATAACCACAATAATAGAAAAATGCACATATTCTAGTATAATAATAAATAAGCCACATTAAAACCACTATCAAATAAATTTAAAAATATAATCCTAGAATTAAACAAACAATTAATTATATACTTATTTTTAATTTATTAATAAATTCATTCCCATTATGATAATGTTAAACAAAAATTTATAGATTCTCATCCACTTATTCCATTACAATATTTAATTTATTAAATTGATTTTTGAATATTTATATCATTTTAAAAAAATCATAAAATCATAACAATAGGATTATCACAAAAATACTAAAAATAGTTAATCAATAATAATAAATATTTAAAATATATTTATATAATGTCTCAAATAAAAATTTTAGTACAATTATTATATTCATTTGGGAAATCATATCACTTCATGAAAATATATAAAGCATGATTAGTCTATATTTGTAATCAAAATGAAATACGGATATCTAAATCCCTACCATAAATGATTCTTCAAAAATGATGACATAATGATGTGAATGAAATAATAATTAAGAATAGCTAAATTATAAATAATCCACATACCATAAAAACATACAACACCCTATATAAATTCCCACCAACTATAATAATTGTGTATAACCAAAGAAAAACATCTCAAAGTAATAATAGAATTGGAATAATAAGAATAATAATTAAATAAATATTACCCCAATTGACATGAATCTAATATCAAGGAAGTGAATGAATAAAAAAGAATAAAGAATAAGATTTGATTATATTTGATTATCAACTAGAGAATTAAAAATTAAATAGGGGGAAAGGAAATAATAATGAATTTTAGTGGATTATAAATTTTATAATAAAAACATTATTATTGAAATATTATGGTGTGATGACCCACATCATAGAGAAATAATGGAAGTTCAGTTAGAATTTTGAAAACTATGACTCAATTCCCCTCTTAAATCACAACATCACATGAATGATAACTATTTAGATTTGATATGAATGGGGAATATCACTGTGAAATTATTATTATCATTAAAAAATGATTGATATTCATATATTCAGAGCTTAATACTCATAAGTAATTAACTATATAATTGATACACTTCTTAAATTTTAGAACTGTTCAATAATATCTTGATATAATGACAGGAATAATAACAAAACACACATGAAAAAAAATAATATACCAAGCTAACTCTAGTAACCAAGATATGGTGGTTATTTTATTATCTTTGTACAGAATACTAGATATTAAAATACATAGGATCCAAAAATTTTTTAGTTTTAAGTGACTACATACATATATGATCCTTACATTACATTAAAATCATAAAATACACCACAAAAATCCAATGAAACATTATTATTTCTCTAATAACATTCTTTTATCATTCACAACATTATTATCAATTTCTTGGGGAAAAGGAATGATAAGTGATGAGCTTGGAAAATTAGAAAGGAGTAGCATATAATCAATGGTAACATGGCTTAATCATAGAATAAAATATATTTTTTGGAATAAAAAATTAAATTTATGACTTATGTGTATTATAAATGGAATAAAATATAAAAATATAATAATTCCCTGTGATGGAATTCATAATTATAAATATTTGAATCATACCATCGATGTATCAATAGAGACATCACAACTATATTATCAAGGACTTGTTTAAAAAACCATATATAATAGGTAATGTAAATATCAATGAACCCACACTAGTTTGTCACATTATACCTACAGATGTATCATAGAGCTATATAATTACACGACCCACCCATTTCATAATAAGCTTAATTCATCTATGACATGAAATATTTTGGCAAATAATAAATATCATTATGTTCCAAAGGGATTTAAAAACATATAAAATTCTTTGTGATTCACACATATTAAAAAAAATAAATCGGTACACTTATTATCGATGTTTTCTTAATCAATAAAATTACTTGGATATCATATTGAAAATCAATAAACATTATAACAATTTTAAGATATTAATAATTAAATGAAATGTATAATTTATAGTGGTGTAGTAGGTGTAATAATTTCATTATAAAGGGGTATTAATATGAATCCATCCTTGACTGCTATTATGGGAGAATAATGAAATAATGGAAACAATACCCTCTAGATATATAATGGTTTATGATGGTGGTATACAAATAAAAAATATAAGTTTATTATTTAGAATATAATCATGGACTTATATTAATGAAACATATCATCCTTATATAAGGAAATTTAAAATAATTTAAATCAATTTATAAATATAAATAGATATAATGGAAAGGAAACACATATTATAAAATATCCCTTCTAAAATTATGAAAATTAACTCCTCAAACCATTAAGAGGTGAGGCAATTTTAGAGAATTATAGATCCATATTTGGGAATCCATACCTCACTAGGCCTGTTTATAAAAACTATTAGGATCGTATTTGATTTATAAATGGAGATATATTATGAAAACCTTATCTAACTCTCTCTCAACAACAATATCATTGAGAAGGAAAATTATAGATAAACTATGCACACAGTTTTTATCGTAGGGAGAAATATAAATATTGATGGATATTTTTAGAAAATAATGGAGGATTTTTTATTAATTTCTAAACATAGGCCTTAAAAATTATGTTTTAGATAAAATAAAACCATTTTATTTCCTATGGTTTTAAGAAATGGTATTTTACATTTATAAATTAATTTATAACATTTATTTGTTTGTGAACCAAACACCATTAATGTATAATATTTTTTACATTAAAACATACATATTTTAAATATTTTTTAAATAATAAAATTATTTTTAGATTTATCATATATTATATGGATAGTTTTACTATATTATAATATCTTATGTTAATAAATAAAACAATTTCGTTTATAAAGCCTATATATTATTTATTACATCATTTTTATATAAAATATAATTCATAATTTTTACTATTTACATATACTATATATTACCATTTTATTGATTTTTTTATTAATTAGATAATAATGAAAAATTAATTGTTGAAAAATTGTGAAATTATGATTCTAATTTTTTTTCCTTTTATGAAAATTATTTTTTACATATATTAATTTTAATTATTAAAAAAACACTTCAATTTTTCATTGTAATGCATTTTGTACAAAAACAAAAAAACTCACATTTGTGTTATATGTTTATAGTTAAATTTGTATTCATTAATGAATATAAATGATAAATAATTAATAATTATATTTTAGTGAATGAGATTATGTATTTTATTAGTCACTTTTATATAAAATATTTACATTACTATTACAATGGTCCTATAATTATGTTAACATTTTTACAGTATGATTCCAAATGGTAAATTCTAAGTGTATCTTTACAATTTGAATGATCATATTACCACTATATATAAACATAATTCTAGTTTTTAAAATCATTCTTATAATTATTTTAGTTTTATAAAATTTTTATTAAAAAACTTATTGTTTTCTTCTAAATTGTAATGAATCTTATATATTTTCATTTTTTGTTTGATCCTTTGATGTTTAAAATTATAGTGCTTTCCTAAAATGGTATGCCTTATGTAGCACTAATTTTATCTTTTATAGTGAATACAATTATTTATTCATGTATTTTAATATTATGATAAAATAATAGAATCTATACTATGAATTAGTTGAAAATTTTATTTATTATTCTAGAATCATGGGTCATAGATTCTTATCCCATTAAATAATATCATCTTAAAAATACTCGATATATATTTATCTATAAAATTTTGTACTATATTTTAAATTTATTATTTAGGATATCACATTTCTTCACCTAATTTGTGATTCCTCTAATGTTATTATCCATAGTGATTATTTTGAACATGAAACCCATTCCCTTTGTTATCAAGAATCTAGACAAGGTCTTTATTATAAGGTAAGTCATGATCTAGATCTATTTCCTCAGTGGTGATTATGTGTGTTGGGTCTTTTATGTACTTTTTTAATACAGATACATATTGAATGTAAAATAATTTTGAGATTTTGGATAGAATATTCATATGATAAGAAATAAATCCAATTCCCTCTCAACTCTCAAAATGGGCCAATGTATCTTGGAACTAACCACCCTTTCTTTAAAACCTTATAATTCCCGTCTATGGGGTAACCATTAAGAAGAACATTATCCCCTAAACAAAATTCCAATTCATTAAATTTATTATCAATATAGATTATATTTTAAATTTGTTTCATCATGATATGATTTTGGATTGATTAAAATTTCTCAATTATCTCCTCAATGTTTCTTTGTGAAAACCTAATAATTTCATACATACTTATCAAAACATTTTACATTAATATCCATTTTATATATTAATAAATCACAACCTATAACATAAAGGATTAGTTTATTTATAGATTAGATATATAACCAACTTATTTTACAATAGTTTCAAAATATTCCACAAATACACTTCTAACATACAAAATTTTAAGTCCATTATATATAATACTCTTTTTCATAACCTAGGGAACACAAAATAATAATTGGTGAGCTTAGATGCTTGATAAGTGTAAAAATTAGAGATATTAATATATTATAAGTGTGTATACTATAATAATGTGGGTATGATAATTTAATCAATTTATATGGTCAAAAAATAAGATAATCATAAATAATAAAACATAGATAATAAAACATGTGTCATGGAATAAAGATTTCACCAAAACATAAAAATGAGTCATAGGAAGGTGGAAACATGAGTCAAGATTCATGATACATGAGGGCATAAAATAGGCACGTTACATAATATAAGAATGTGACACAAAAATAATCTTATAAATCTTAACATATTTCAAGTATAATCACTAATACATTCAGATTATAATTTTCTTGGATAAACATCTCCCCATAACATATTGGACATCGGATAACCACCCAAATACCTTAACATAGGAAACATGAGCTAACCAACCTTATTCCATTTTAATATATTAATAAATTAAACTTTAACCAATGAATTGGTGGGATATAAAAGACCCACCAATCACATAATGATAACACATATATATTTTTGGAACATGATCATGAAAATAATCATAATTCCATCATAGCTTAATTAACTCATGAAAAAGAAACATTTATCATGAAAAAATTACGATAACATGATCCTAAGATATATAGAGAATGAAGGTAAATGGTATCATTAGATCATATACCTAGTAATTAAAAATATACTTTAAAGGATTCCGATATATATTGAAATCCCTTTTATAAGTGCATTAGAAAGTTTCGTTGGAAAAGAAGAACAAATACAATTTTCTTTTGAAAACATTATTTTAAAATGATAGATTCAATAAAAAAATTGAACTTATACTTAATTGGAAAAATATGAAAACATAGATATAACTAATAATTATGAATAATGGTTATAAATATAGGATATTTATTTCACACAAAAATCATTAAAAAGGATGTTTGTTTAACATTTTGGTAAATAAATTCATTGTTAATAGAAAACAACAATATAAAAAAAGTTAAAATAATATTCATTTTATATATCAAGGAAATAAAATTTAAAAGAAACAATATAAATAATATAATTATAGATAAGGAATTACATAAAAAAATATAAAATATTCACATAGAAGGGAAATATTTTTGACAAAAAATAAAGAGGCAAGGTCGGTGTCTCTTAGAGGCACCACATTAGGTGAATTATAAACCAAAGAATAAGATAAATGGAATAAGGAAACGTAAAACTATTGAAAAAATATATTATAAGGAACTTTAGGTTTCTTTAGATTGAAAAATAAAATAATTTCCCTACATTGAAACTCATTTAGAAGAATATCTAATTCAAAATGATATTGGAATGAAAATCCATACAATTACTCTTGAATTCCATAAAATAACATTAAAATAATATATAATAAACATGACTTAATTAATAAAAAATTTCTAAATGATATTAATATATATTTCATTATATAAATTGTAATTATAATAATTCATTTCACATATATTAGTTAGTAATTGTTTATTTTGATCTTTAGATGTTTATAAAATTGAAAATTACTAACAAATTTCCTAATGGTAATGTCAGTTCCAATTCATTGATACCATGATCATAATTCCAATATTATTATAGGTATTGGATTTATTTTTTTAATTATTTCTTTAGTCACATATTAATTTTAGGGAATATATGGATATGTTTTGCTAGAATAGAATCCATGATGAACATTTTTCAGGTAATTTACTTATAACCACAAGTTATATTATAATGATTTTCATTTTTATATCACCCATACAGAACCATATTCATGAAAAAAATTTAATACCCAATATCATATATAATTATTTTTAATTACTTGTTAATTATTCTTGATTAATACGGTGGTGTTTATATTACATTATTTATGTAGGTGGTTGAACTGACCCAAAGAAGAACATGCTATACTAATGAATGAGTATAGGTATAGAGTTATATAATAATAATTTTATTTTAATAAAATCATATTTATGTTAATATAACTTCATTACCATGTAGGAATAGGTTTATATATATATTATATTAGAATGTAATTAAAAAATTAAAGGATTAACTTAGATACTTGATGAATTCACTCCTTGATATAGTTCCTTTCAGAATGAATGATTTGTGATTCTATTATGGAAGAAGAAGCTACCAAAAGTATTAAAAGGATATAAGAGTTGTTGAATAGATATTTATTCAATATTTATTCAAATGTATGGAGTGGTTTGGGATGTATAAAGAAGGGGTTCATTTATTGGTTAGTTTTCTATGGCATTTTATAAAATATTTATTTCCAAAAGTGTAAGGTATCCTATTTAAATGGAAAGTGGAAATAGAGAAGACAATATTGGAGGTAAGATAATTTATTTTGATAAATAATTTATACAATAAAATATATTTGGGTTTTATGATAATTTATTCCTTTACAATTTAGTCTAATCTCTTTATGGATCATTTTACCAATACCATGCTGACTCAATTTTTTCCTCGTTAACTTACATTTAAGTATAAAAATGAAATTGAACTCCTTAACTAAATTCAACATACTTATTGAATTTTTATTTATTTTTTTAATCTTATTATATTTTTGAATACTGTAAATTTATCTCTTATATGAAATTAAAATATATAAAAAACCATTTTTATAGAAAAATAATATTTTAAAACATTATGTGTTTTAATATTATTTAAAAAAATTACCTATTAAAAGAGTATTAATATAGTTTTTTAATTAATAAATTGAAATATATTTATTATTATAAAAATTATATTTAATTTATTATAGTATCTATATATTAGGTAGAGGATATTACATACCCCAAACAGTACACACACCCAAGCACCATAGTATGCCATGCCTCATCCCTCCTATAAGGGACCATGACTCATCCCTCCCACAAGGAATGGAAGGAAACCATTGGAAATATTTTATATGGAGTGTACAAAAGGATCATGTTAATGATGACCCAATGGACCAACTAACAGTGGCTCAAAGGCTCTTTGTAGGAGATAAAATGAAAGACCAAAGGAGTAGGCTAGATCATGGCAAGTCATTAATCATCCACTGTGCTACCCCTTGTCAGCAACAATAGCACCATATCACCCACATGAATTATGTGTCACTATGTCAAAAATGAAATAAAACCATATATCCTATATAATTAATCAATTTTTGATGAGGGTTTTTATAGGTGTGACCACACCCATCTCTCTTTCATGATGACGACATGGCAATTCTTACGTGGCACTATGCATCACCACCTGACTAGATTCACTCTTCCATTAGACTGGTTCCACTGTACTTATTATCTTTTAGAATGTTATCCCACAATTACAAATAAAACATATGGATGGGTATAGTTCTAGTTGATAAGAACTAACACACCCATCACTCTTTCAAGATTCACGCCTAGTGATGCCGACATGTTTTCACACTACACTACATTCCAGTCACACCATGACATTTTCATTTTTCCTCCATGCTTCTAAATATATGAAATATGTGATTCATATGTACTAAAGTCCCAATACATATAATTAATCTTTAAATTTTGGTATTAGTATGGATGGTATAATATCCATTATAGTACCTATTACAATAATGAAAAAAAGAATATTTTTTGAAAATAATATGTAACAAATTAATAAAATATTTCAATAAAATATTTATAAAAATAATATATTTAATCTAACAAAATAATAATATATTATTAATTAATTTTACTATTCTCAATTTAATAACATACACATTTTATATACACAATTTACAACACCATGAGATTTTGAGATTATTTTATTTCAAATTAGTTTAACTTTTTAATATTTTTAATTTCACATGACACTCAAAGTAGTTATATATGTATATATATATTAAAATAATAATTCAAAATTCCTTTCACATGAAACACCGAATTGTGTTGAACTACACATAATACCAACTTGGCTTACAATACAAGAAACACCAAGTTATCGTACAATGCCCTCAATACTAAGTATCTATGAAACATCTATTTTTATTGTTTTAAATATTTAAATAATATAATTATAACATAGAACATAAAATTGGTAATATTAATAGTGATAAATAAATTTAAAACATTCTTATAATTGTTTTATATAAATAAAAAAAATTTATAATAAAATATATGATTATTGGGGAAGTCATTTGTTAAAAAATACTATTTTTCTCAAATAAAAATAATTTTAATTACAATATAATTAAGAAAATTATACCCATTTAGAAATTTAATTTTATAAAATAAAATTCATTTTTGAATTTAGATCATCAAAATTATCATAGGGTTAATTTTTGGAATTTTTCTAAGAAACATCATTTTCTGATGAATAGTGAAAAATACAGCTTTGTAGTTAAAAACTACCTTTTTATCTAATTAATTTTTAATGATAAATGATTATATAAATATGTTTTAAGGTTAAATTATTGTAATATTAAATCTAATAATATAATAATGTTAATTAGGATCAAATTCACTTCAAAACTATATATAAAATCTTAACAAACTTTTGAACTTTTTTCCACTTTTAAAAACCTATTATTCCGACCCGTCTGCGGGATTAACACTAATCTTAATTTTGATACTTCTATGAAGTGGATTTAAAAAATATTACTGAACCATTAAATTATTTCTTATATTTATATTCTTATTAGAAGATTTTAATATTATACCAAAGTGATTAGTAAAAGTTATTAAAATTAATCACAACAATTAAGGTCAAATTAATCTTAATTAGGGACTAAACCTTAAAAATAAGGGCCCAAATGACCTATAAGCATTTAAAACACCCATTATATGACCATTGGTTGTCCATAAACCTTCCATTATTGAGTATTTTTTTAATACGTTTATTATGTAATAACATGTCCAAAACTAATTTTTTCTAAAAATTACATGTGAGTACCTTTTCTTCCCTATAAAAGGCCTCCATCTCTACCCATTATTCACACATCTCAAGACTCCTAATTTCAGCCAATACCTGAAAAAAGTTATTCTAAAAAATCCTCCCTTATATACCTTTAATCCTACCTTTGGGTAGAAACCCCCCCAAATAATCCTTTCGGCACAAACCAAAAGGAGTTACTTGATTAAGAGATAATGTCCTCTCTCAAAATCCGTTCCTTTATTTCACTTCTCCACCCCTACAATATCTTTATTCAATTTTCGTGTTAAAAAACTATATCCTAAATATTTTAGGATGTTTTACCCAACTTTTCTAACATACACTAACAATAACCTACATCTAAAGGATGTTGAACATACTATTTCTATGTACGATGAACTACAACCTCACAAAATAATGATCGTTCATTTCTCTTCTACCACTAGTCATAATGGCCATTATGATAGAAAATATATTTATATATGTAATATATTTTAATTATTAATTCTTTAATCTTATTTATTCCTTTTACAACACACATCTTTTTACCTTCCATTTGGTGTTAATACGACAATCTCGTTTGAGGATGTATGGACTACCGCACCATTAAAATGATGCGAATCATTCTCACACCACATAGAATGTATTAAGGACGAATTTAATAAAATTATATGATATTTATAATATATCCAAGATAATTTAATAATGATATATATATAAATAAAGACAAATATATATACATATTTCATTTACATACTTTCTTAAATATGACAATAAAAACAGAAAATAACATTCATGCGTACGTACGACATACCATCTCCATGAATGGTGTATTCCATTATGTACTCCATTATGATATTGATTATTATAATATAATTATCCGGGATATAACTTATATTTATATCATGTTATAAATCTTGAAATCTTGAAATAAGTATAAGGATCAACAATATAACAAATTAATACACATGTGAAGATCCAAGCGAATATTACCTGAAGTGAAACCTTGAAAAAGAAACATTAACAAGAGGGTATTATAAAGTCATAATAAAATAATATATGTTAATAGATATAAGAATATTATTCTGTAAAATATATATAATAACCTTATATTTGTTATACAGGATGCATGTATGAGTATAGATAGAGTCAAGACACAAGGTAAATGGATTGCATCTCACTTTTAATTTCTGTGAGATACAAGATATATTCACCACTCTTTACTTTTTTGTGATTTATGTACTTCACATGATTGAATTATTTTTATATTGTAATTATATTTATGGGTACTAACATTACCATTTTATGATCCTTCTTCCATGGGTTTTAAGTTTCTAAACTTACCAAATTTGTAAAAATGTTTTTGTCTCAATTTTCCTTCTTTGAGACTCACATTTTGTTATGCACATAATCTCTTTTCAGGGTAAATATACTTCCATTTTAAATAAAATATCATGTATATAAATATTTCATGATATTATATTCTTCATTTAATTACCTTTTCTTATAGGGAGAAAATGATCCCAATATTCTAAGTTATAAGAGTTTCTTGATGCAATCTCATTTCTTTTTGAGATTGTTTGTGTTTATGCTTCCTTTGATGAAATCTTGTTATCCATATCTCAATAATATTCATGATATTTCTTATCCTGTTTTAAATAATTATATACTCATGTATTGGTACCATTTTTTATTCTTTGGTACATAAGATAGTTAAAAAAGTGTATTAGGAAAGACTAACTTTACCCTCTCTTCGGTCAGAAATCTATGTTTTCTAAAAAGAGTTTCCAAGAATATTATACCATTAACCTATTATTTTTAAAAGTAATTTTTACCCTTTTTTCATTTAAAAATAAATTCATGGGAATCTTCTTGCCTCTTTCCTAACATGGAACTTTTCTATCCTTTTTTCCATGAATAAGAAATGTTTTTGGACCTCGTACGACATGTACGGATTTACCTACCATCATTTCATATAATCTATATTTGAATTGTTCAAAAATGTTAATCTTTAATAAAATGTTTTTTAAAATTAATTTATAAGGAAAATTGTTTTCAAAATAGTTTCAAACTTATTATTTATGGTTTCATGGAAATTTTTTTTCCAAATGTATTCTAGCCCTATTTAAAAGTTTTCAAAGTGTTTTCAAAGAAATGGTCTTCAAAATGTTTTCAATATTCTTTTATAATATTTATATAAAACTGGGTTTCAAAATGTTTTCAATATTATTTAAAAATTTTCAAGGAAAATGATTTTTAAAACGTTTTTATGCTTTCTTTATATGTTTTCGAAAAAATTTCAATGATATGCATTTCAAAACATTTTCAAGATTTATTTAAAAGTTTTCCGGTGTTTTGAAAGTAAAAGGGTTTTAAAAAAATTTAAATCTTATTTTAAAAGTATTTAAGGAAAAAGGAATTTAAAATTATTTCATGACTTTTTAATATGTTTTCAATTTAATTTATATGAAAATTATTTTCAAATGGTTTTATGTATTAAAAATCCATTTTCAAACATGCAAGGATATTTTTGTTAAGAAACATTTTTATTGGATGTTTCAAAATTATTTTACATATAAGATGAAATATATTAATGTTACTCATACCTTCTAGGTAGTGATATAAAGGTTCCATTAATATCATATATATGAATTAGTTATGCTTAATTTCATAGAATTTATGAAACACATTTCCCCTTCTTAGGTTATACTTATATGAAATTCGTTCCTCTTTTATGGGTTATTCTATTGATGAAATGATTATAAAACATGTCTCATTCCATAGGTTATGATATGTTTAAATGTTTATGATACCTATTTCATTTCATGTGTTATGATATGTTAATATATGATATTTTGAACTTGTATGTATGA
The DNA here is from genome assembly GCA_963277665.1 of Viscum album. Taxonomy (NCBI): domain Eukaryota; kingdom Viridiplantae; phylum Streptophyta; class Magnoliopsida; order Santalales; family Viscaceae; genus Viscum; species Viscum album. The sequence goes on from OY728156.1 coordinate 346,898,819, forward strand.
CTTCATTATGTGATGGGTGGGACCTATATCTCCCTCCAATGCATTGGGTAATGATTTATATCTCATAAGATAAATAGGGATGGAATTAGGGATTAATCGGTTTAGTAATAAAGTTATAGAATGAGGGTTTACATGGTTCAGTAATATAGAGTTTGAATGAGGGTTTACTTGATTTAGTAATACAGGGCTAGAATGAGGGTTTACTCGGTTCAGTAATACAGGGCTGGATCAAGGGTTTACTTTGTTCAGTAATACTGGGCTGGAACGGGGGTTCACCTTGTTTAGTAAAGGACATTGTCCACTAATATGGTCTTGTTAGTGATGTCTTGGCTATTATGGAAATTAGTATATGCCCATATGTTTCCACAATTCCATGTATTACTCCTATTTTATGCTTTCATGGATTATGTCCTTTACTTAATTTTGATTCATGGCTTATGAATGACCAATATTTATCCCATGATTCATGTGTATGATCCTTGATATATAGGGTATGATCTTTTATTTTCATGATCATGTTGTCATACCTTTATGCTCATATTTATGCTTACATGTCTCCCTTGTTTACCCTTACTATCATTTTAGATCACCCCAATTTATGTTTTCTTCCCCAGGTTATGAATATATGTGTTATGTTTGATGTGTCTAAGAAGGATTCTTGTAATGGCCCGACCTCTCCGGCCCATTACTTTGTCAAAAAGAGGGTCATGAAGTGTTATGGAGGGAAAAATGGACTTTTCCCACACTTTTCTGAATTTTGAAACTACACACCGTGTAGTGTGAGTACACGTCGTGTACCCCCTTTCCAGGTATACCCCATGTTCAAGGCTATGTCCTTGCCATGTTAAATAAATGGGTACACACCGTGTACCCCAAACTACACGCCGTTTAGTCCCTCCCTACGTATGCGTTACCCTGAAACCGTGTGTTGACCAGTCAATGACTATGTGCCATGTTGGAGCTGCGTCCTTGCCATGTAAAATAAATGGGTACACGCCGTGTATCCCATACTACATGCCGTATAGTCTCTTCCCGCGTACGCGTTACCCTCAAACCGTGTGTTGACCAGTCAACGGCCGCATGCCATGTTAAAGGCCGTGTTGGAAGCCGTGTGGTGACCCTGTGAAATTTCGGAGTACACGCTATGTACCATAAAGTAAACACCGTGTACTTTTGATTTTCTCACCTATAAAAGGAGGGGTCCCCTCCTCCTTTTCAACTCACCCCTCTCCTCTCCATTCCTCTGAGCAGAGCTCTCCCAAGAGACTCAAAGGCTCTTTTTCTACCATAACTTCTTCGTCCGAGCTCCGATTTACGATTCGTCAGAGGCCACATGATCGTAACGACGAGGCGGAACTTCTGAGCATGAATCAGTTGTCTTTACTTCGGCCTTTCCTTTCCATCTTCCTCCTGAGAAGGTTTTTCCAGGACTCGACAGAAGTGATAGATGCCGACGAACGTCTTCTAAAGTTGATCTGGGGTAGCATTGTGATCAGAACCTATTGATGTAGGGATCTTACCTTCATCTCTCTAGATTGTGCATCATGTGGGGTGGGTGTCCTCTTGTTTACGTGAAACACATTTTAACTAGTTTAATAAAGATAATAACTGGCTTATATAACAAGGATGGGATGTTTGTGAATGCAGTTACATTATTTTATATCCTGTGATATTATGTTGTGAATTGAATAGGCTTATGCCAACTGAAAATAACGGTCATTGGGGACATTTTCTTGCGCAATTAAATGTTTCCCTATCTTTATAGACCGTTATAGTGGATGGAAACTTTGTGAAATGTGGGAATTGATTAATCACATAAATTTGGCTGATTAAGATCTATAAACCTTGTGTGATCACCCCGGTTGAAAAAAAATGGAATAATGAACATGTGGGTGCTGGCTTGGATACGTGGCATGTGATGGGGGTGTTTTGTAGGTTGTTGTGGATCGGGTGAACATTGGGGCTACGATTGGCTTGGTTGTGGGTTGGTGTGAATGTTATAGTGGGGCTGCGATAAATGGAATCAAGGGTGATGATGTATGAGTTTCAGTATGTTTGTGGTTATGGTGGTTGGAATCGGGGCTGCAGGGATGGGTTTGAATGTGAATGAACTATGGGTTGTGAATAATAAATAAAAAAGTATAAGAGTTAATGAATGGTGGGTCATGGTAATGGAACAGGATTAATAATCAATGGGATGGTTGGTAAATAAGAAGGGACTTGTTGTACTACTTTTGTTTTCCTAACTTGATTTGTGGATGGCATGGATATGTATCACGAATGATTGATATGGTTGGTTGCGGTTGGTTTCCCAGTAGATGAGGAACTAATAAACTAATTCTGCTGAAACATGAAAACCTAAATGGGGTTGGGGTTGTATGTTGTATGCATGCTTCATGGTATCGGTGCAAAGGAACGTGCTCAGTTTCTCTATTTAGAAGCCATAGGTTCGGCAGAGTGTTTAGAATATATATATGTATCTATATCTTTGTGATTTTTCGCACCACACCCATGTTGAGCACTTAGTGCCAAACACTCCAATTTCATGGGAGAGGGTGTTTTTCCCTTAGTTACTAGCTCCTTCCTTCTACTTCTTCCATAGGCTGTGATGGTTTGAGGTGACCTTACAACCAAGATTATTCGGGTAGGTTACGATTGGGGTGGTTTTAGCCCATGACTCTTTGGGCAGGTTTTACTATTTTTCCCAAGAACATTCGGGATGAGGCCCAGGTGTGTGCCGGCGGGATACATGGTTGTGAGGGAAAAGTGTGTGCGGGCGGGATACATGGTTCTGAGGCCCAGGTGTGTGTGGGCGGGATATGTAGTTGGGAGGCCCAGGTGTGTGCGGGCGTGATATGTGGTTTTTGAGGCCCAGGTGTGTGTGGTCGAGAAGAGTGTGGTAGCGTCAAGAAATTCTCCCTTAGGAAGAGCAGCTAAGTTGTGGGAAATGGTACGGGGTACCCAATACTCTTGCTTCTTATATACTACTATCTGTTGTGATTGTGTTTTTGGTGAGTGTGGATACTGATGTTGGGTGGATAGAATTCCTTGCTTGGTTTCTTCTGTTGTTCTCACAGGAAATTAGGATGTCTCCCTACTTGTGCATGAGAGCTTTAGGTTTCCCTACTGAGTATACTTGTATGCTCACCCTACGTTTTCTTTCAAGTTTCTAGGAGGACTACCAGGGCCGTGCGGGACCCTACTAGTCAGACAATTGTAGTTGATGTAGTTGTTGTACTCTTGTTTTCTTTTGGTATTGTACTTTGATATTTCTTGTACTTCCACCATGTTATAAAATTGTTTAAACATGCATGTGGGCTTAGATTGGGTTATTTTCCATTACTTGTTCTTTTTTTGGTGTTTGACTCATCCTGTTTCCCAATCTTATAATAATAAAAGGGTAATGCATCCCATATTTGTGAAAACTCATACCCTATGTGCTAGTCGCCACTTCGGGGCCTACTGGAGGTGAGACTCAGGGGTCATTATCTCCCTTTCGTCATCGCCAGCTCAGGAGGGGCATCTTTGGTTGGAGGGGGTCGTGACAGAATGGTATCAAAGGCAGGTTGAGAGATAGGATGGAGTCTGGAGTTAGGCACATTGAGGATTGCATGGGATGGTAGGGTAATAGTGTTGGTTAATCTTGGTGCGTGACATAGGCCAGGGAAGACATGCTAGGACACGAGATTTTAGGTCCCCCCGTGATGCGATGCAAGGACTCTGACCCTACCGAAGGACCAAGTGAGACTACATTGATTACAGGGTAGAGACCCTAGGGAAGGTACATGCATCACCATGATTGTGTTTTACTATATTTGGGTGTTCTGGGAAAGAAATTGAAATAAAATGAAAAAATAAATCCCCGAGAAAATTGCCTTACTATATGGGCTTAGGGGATCTTTGTTTACCGTACAACTAGGGAACCTGGACATCGTCCCTGGGTGGCTCAGATAGCTAGGGCCCAACAGATTCAGGCGGTCGATCGGTTGAGGATTGACCGAGAGGAGGAAAATGACCAGTGGTAGAAAACTATTCGTTCTTTCCAGCAACAAACCCTCAAGAAGTACGAGGGTAGTACATCGGATAAGGAGACGGAGGGGTGGCTTGAGGAGCTAGGGATCGCTTTTACTTTGATCCGTGCTCCAAGGGAGTACTGGGTTCCCCTAGCAGTCAGTCAGCTAAGAGGGGTATCACGTTAGTGGTGGATGCTCTACCTCGGAGAGAGGACATAGACAGAGTTTCCATGGGATGACTTTGAGAAGGAATTCTGAGAGGAATTCCTTTCTTCCATTATATTGGAGGAGAAGCGGTAGGAGTTACTCTCTCTTCAGCAGGGGAGTATGTTACTACAAGAGTTGGGGATCAAGTTCAAGGATCTCCTGCACTTTGCTCCGGATCTCTTTCCAGACAAGGAGTCTTAGGCAAGACGTTTGGAGGATGCACTTCATCCTTCGCTCCAGTATGCTATTACCCCCTTCACCCTTCTGACGTACTTGGCAGTACAGAAGAAGGAAGAGGTTGTAGAGAGGATGCACTCGAAGGGAGGTTCACCGCGAGAGGGGATCTAGCTTGGCTCATCGAAGGGGAAGGCCATCAGCAGCAGGTCTCCTGAGACGGGACCTTCCAGGTTCAGGGCAGTGGGGAGCAGGCCCCAGTAGTTCCATTTCAGATCTTCAGGTCCTCATCCCTTTTTCACGAGCCTAGGACCGCAGTGTTTTTCTTGTGGAGGTTTCAGGGACATTCGGAGTCGGTGCCCGACCCGAGCTCATTATGGTGGAGGTGGGTAGGTTCAGCACCCACCTCAGCATCACCAGTTTCCAGTGAGACCCTTCCAGCAGCAGCATGACCATGCTCTTCCGAGGGTAGACTTTGTGGGAGGAGGCCGACCTCAGGGTGCTCCTCAGGGACCTCGACCAGGGCGTGGTCATGGAGCTGGATGACATCAGAGAGGCAGAGGAGCTGGGCATGGACAGTTGCACGCAGTAGAGTTGATAGCTCCGATAGGACCAGAGGTGGTGCGAGGTACGATTTGTTTGTTCATCACTCTAGTTTCTGCCTTGTTCAATTCGGGAGCTTTTCACTCCTTTGTTTCACCTTGTCTAGTCCATGCATTAGGACTAGACGTAGAGAGACTTTCCGTTCCACTGGTGCTGAGTACACCAGTTGGAGGCCAGACTAGTATATCTTGTGTTTTCCGGGGATGTGGGCTGACGTTGGGACCACACTGATCTAGTGGGGTCCTTCTTCTGTTACAGATGCAGCCAAACGATGTCATCCTATGCATCAATTGGTTGTTTTCTATTAGTGTCGTTATCGACTGCTTTCGAAGAAGGTTCATGTTCTCCAACGTGGATGAGAAACGTGTAGCTTTTGTTGGTGAGAGGAGCTATCAGGTGGGAAGCTGGTGTGTGGAGCCTCTCCTTTCCATGTTAGGCAGGCTATCAGTGGTTCCAGCTGATATAGAGATGAATGATGTCCCAGAGGTTGTTGGGGAATTCCTTGATGTTTTTATCAAGGAGGTTGTTACTCTACAGCCCCACCCCCCGACGTGATGTTGAGTTCGGGATAGACTTACAGCCTAGTGCCCATCCTATTTCTATGGCCTTTTATAGGATGTCACCTTCGCAGTTGCAGGAGTTGCGAATTCATATTGAAAATCGGATGGAGAAGGGTTTTGTTCAACCCATCATATCGCGATGGGGTGCTCCAGTTTTGTTCATGAAGAAGGAAGATGGTGGTCTCAGGCTATGCATAGACTACTGAAGATTGAACCATGTAACAGTCAAGAACCGTTACCCCCTTCCAAGGATATATGATCTATTTGACCAACTGAGGGGAGCAGGTTGGTTTTCTAAGATTGATCTACGATCTGGATATCATTAGCTGAGGGTAAAGGACAGTGACATCTCAAAGATGGCTTTCCGGTACAGGTATGGGCACTTCAAGTTTGTAGTGATGTCGTTTGGAGTTACAAATGCACCAGCTGTGTTCATGGGGCTTATGAACCTTGTCTTCCGAGAGTTCTTGGACCAGTTCATCATTGTGTTCATCGATGACATCCTAATCTACTCAAGATCATATGAGGAGCACGTTGAGCATCACAGGGCAGTATTAGAAGACCTTCAACACCACCAGCTTTACGGGAACTTGTCTAAGTGTCAGTTCTTGACGCAAGAAGTACAATTCCTTGGGCACGTGGTGTCTCACCATGGATTGTCAGTGGACCTGTCGAAGGTGGAGGCAGTTGTTTCTTTGGAAGTACCCAAGAGCGTGAAAAATTTTTGAAGTTTCCTAGGGTTAGAAGGTTACTATCAGAGGTTCGTTTCGGACGTATCTCGAGCTGTTTCTCTATTGACAGCTTTGACTAGGAAGAACCAGGTCTTCCAATGGAGCGAGTAGTGCCAGAAATATTTTGACTACCTGAAGGAGAAGTTGGTCAGTGCTCCCGTACTCAGGTTTCCAGAGGAAGGGTTGTTGTATGAGGTGTTTTTTATGCTTCTGGCCTTGTTCTGGGGTGTGTGCTGATGCAGAAGAAGGGAGTGATCTACTATTGGTCTATGCAGTTATGCCCTCACGAGTGTAACTATGCCACCCATGACCTAGAGCTTGCAGCAGTAGTGTTTGCACTGAAGTTGTGGCGAAATTACCTCTTTGGGGAGAGCTTTTTGGTCTTCTCAGATCACAAGAGTCTATGTTATATCTTCTCTTAGCATGACCTAGAATTATGGCAGCGGAGATGGGTCGAGTTCCTCCATGACTATGACTTCGAGATCTCTTACACTGAAGGTAAGGGAAACGTTGTGGCTGATGCCCTGAGCAGGAAGTCGCATAAGGAAGTGGTCTGGGAATCCACTGATGCTGAGAAAATGATGGGAGAGTTGGCTGCCTTACACTTGGATGCAAGGGTAGAATGTGTTAGAGGCTGTTTGTGTCAGATAATGGTGTAGTCCTCTTTGTTACAGCAGGTGGAAGAGTCTCAGTGGGGGGACTTCGAGGCGGAAGTAATACGGGATCGTGTCGATCAGGGAAACTCTCTCGAAGGATGTTCAGAGGATAGCCAACATCAGATTCTTTTTCATGGAAGGTTGTTTATTCTGGAGGTAATGCATGAGGGAGTTCTCTGTGAGTTCCATACCTCAGCTTTGGCGGTACATCTAGAAGTTTCAAAAATGTACTGAGGCCTGAGGGAACAATTTTGGTGGCCCGGGGTGAAACAGGCAGTGGAGGAGTTTGTGGATAAATTCCTAGTGTGTCAGCAAGTGAAGGTTGAACACCGTGTTCCCCGTGGCTTGTTGCATCCTTTATATTTCCCCGAGTGGAAGTGGGATGATATATCAATGGACTTCGTCACAGGACTTCACAGAGATCAGGGTGGTTATGATGCTATCTGGGTAGTGGTTGATCGACTGATGAAATCAGTTCACTTCTTTGAAATTAAGGAGTCAGACCCGTTGATTACCTTAGCACAGAGGTACATAGACGAGGTGGTGTGTTTTCATGGCGTTCTGAAGACTATCGTCTCAGATCGGGAAACTCGTTTTACCTCACGAGTCTGTAGGGGATTACAACATGATTTGGCACCTAGCTACGCCTTAGCACTGCTTTCCACCCCCAGACCGATGGACAAACGGAGCGGACTATCCAGACGTTGGAGGACATGCTGGGAGCATGCGTTCTGGATTTCGGAAGATCATGGGTACGACACTTGCCTTTAGTAGAGTTTCCCTACAACAATAGCTTCGAATATACTATTTGCATGGCACCGTTTGAGGCTTTGTATGGAATACCATTACGTTCAACCATTTGCTGGGCAGAGGTCGGTGAGACAGGTGCTCTTGGGCCAGAGGTATTGCAGAGCACCACAGAGAATGTCTAGCTTGTACGTGAGAGGATGAAAGCGGCCTAGGACCGACATAAGTCTTATGCTGATCGTCGGAGGAGGCCCTTGGTGTTCGAGGTGGGAGATCATGTGTTCTTGAAGGGTTCACCACGATGGGGGCAGTAGAGGTTTGGGAAAGGGAGAAAGCTCTCCCCTAGGTTCATCGGACCTTTCTAGGTGCTGAGGCGAGTCAGCGATGTGGAATATCAGCTAGCCCTACCACCTCAGTTGGAGAAGGTTCATGAAATCTTCTACGTCTCCCAGCTACATCGATACTTACATGGCGACTCTCATGTTATCGACTGGGGGGAGTTAGATATGGGAGACGACGTGACCTTCGAGGAACAACCAGTCAGAATCGAGGATCCTAAAGAGAAGGTGCTCTGTGGACGAACCATTCCCTTGGTTCGTGTGTTGTGGAGGCATGGCGACCTCGAGGAGAGAACTTGGGAGCGGGAGGCCCAGATATACGCTTAGTACCCGTAGATGTTTTTACTTGTGTTTTCCCTTGTTCTTCTATGGTTTGTGTTGATGTTATACTCTGTACCTTTGATATATGGAATTCTTGGCTTGTCGGTTATGAGACCTTTTGTTTCTCTAGAAGTGTTTATCATGTCCGGATGTGTGGGAAAAAGGGAAAACCCTGATCCGTAATCAAGACGCATTAATGAAGATGCGATTGAACCCATGTGGGTGAGTCATTGCAGCCTAAAGCGGATAATATCTCGACATAGGAGAAAGAATTTCCCCAAACCACATGTTTGGGCAGTGTGTTAGTTGTTTGGAGTTGGGGGTAGTGCAAGTTGAAAAAAAGGCTAATGTACGAAAGTGGGAAGATCGAATTCTTAATCGAGATGCATTAATGAGGATGCAATTAAACCCGTGTAGGCGAGTCAATGCCACCTAAAGTAGATAATATCTCGACATAGGAGAAGAATTCTTAACACATATGATTAGGGCTGTTGGATGGGTTCCTATTATAACGAGGTCCCTAAGAGGCATCTTGTTGGGTTCTTCTGGGTTGTCTTTTGAAATCTCAGGGATGAGAATGTTTTAAGAGGTATCTGATGTAATGGCCCGGACCGCTCCGACCCATTCCTTTGTCAAAAAGAGGGTCATGAAGTGTTCTGGAGGGTAAAATGGACTTTTCCCACACTTTTCAAAATTTTGAAACTACACGCCATGTAGTTTGAGTACACGCCGTGTACCCCCTCACCGGGTATACCCCGTGTTCAAGGTTGTGTCCTTGCCATGTGAAATAAATGGGTACACATTGTGTACCCCAAACTACACGCTGTGTAGTCCCTCCCCACATACGCGTTACCCTCAAACCATGTGTTGACCAGTCAATGGCCATGTGTCCTATTGGAGTCGTGTCCTTGTCGTGTGAAATAAATGGGTGCACGACGTGTACCCCATACTACATGTCATGTAGTCCCTCCCCGTGTACGCGTTACCCTCAAATCGTGTGTTGACCAGTCAATGGTCGTGTGCCATGTTAATGGCCATGTTGGAAGCCACATGGTGACCGTGTGAAATGGCAGAGTACATGCCGTGTACCATAAAGTACACGCCGTGTAATTTTGTTTTTCTCACTTATAAAAGGAGGGGTCCCCAAATCCCTTTCAACACACCCTCTCCGCCCCATTCCTATGAGTAGAGCTCACCCAAGAGACTCAGAGGCTCTTTTTCTTCCATATCTTCTTCGTCCGAGCTCCTATTTACGGTCCGTCAGTGGCCACATGATCGTAACGACGAGGCAAAACATATGAGGTTGGATCAGTTGTCTTTACTTCAGCCTTTCCTTTCAAACATCCACCCGAGGAGGTTTTTTCGAGACTCTACAGAAGTGACGGAGGCCAATGGACGTCTTCTAAAGTTGATCTTGGGGAGCGTTGTGATCAGAACCTGTTAAGGTAGGGATATTACCTTCGTCTCTCTAGATTGTGCATCATGCGGGGTGGGAGTCCTCTTGTTTATGTGAAACACCTTTGAACCAGTTTAATAAAGATAATAACCGGCTTTTATAATGGGGATGAGAAGTTTGTGAATGCAGTGACATTATTTTATATCCTGTGATATTATGTTGTGAATTGAATAGGCTTATACCAACTGAAAATCACGGTCGTTGGGGGACTTTTCTTGCACAATTAAATGTTGCCCTATCTTTCTAGACCGTTTTGGTGGATAAAATCATTTTGGAATGTGGGAATTGATTAATCACATAAAGTGGGATGACTCAAATCTAGAACCCTTTTGTGATCACACTATTTGAAAAAAAATGGAATAATGAACATGTGGGTGTTGGCTTGGATACGTGGCATGTGATGGGGGTGTTTTGTGGGTTTTTGTGGATCAGGTGAATAGGGGGGATACTGTTGGATTGGTTGTGGGTTGGTGTGAATGTTATAACAGGGCTGCGATAAATGGAATCAAGGGGTGATGATGTACGAGTTTCGGTGTGTTTGTGGTTATGGTGGTTGGCAGTGGGGCTGCAGGGATGGGTTTGATTGTGAACGAACTTTGGGTTGTCAATTAAAAAAAGTGGAACAGTTAATGAATGGTGGGTCATGGTAATGGAACGAGATTAATAATCAATGGGATGGTAGGTAAATAAGAAGGTACTTGTTGTGCTGCTTTTGTTTTCCTAACTTGATTTGTGCATGACAGGGATATGTTTCACGAACGATTGATATGGTTGGTTGTGGTTGGTTGTCCAGTAGATAAGGAACTAATAAACTAATTCTTCTGAAATGTGAAAACCTAATTGGGGTTGGGGTTGTTTTTTGTATGCATGCTTCATGGTAGCGGTGCCGAGGGACGTGCTCAGTTTCTCTGTTTAGAAGCCATAGGTTGGGCTTAGTGTTTGGTATATATATATATGTATCAGTTTCTTTGTGATTTTTCACACCACACCCATGTTGAGCACTTATTTCCGAACTCTCCCATTTTATGGGAGAGGGTGTTTTCCCCTTAGTTTCTAGCTCCTTCCTGCTCCTTCTTCTATAGGCTGTTATGGCTTGAGGTGACCTTACACCTAAGATTATTCGGGTAGGTTTTGATTGGGTTGGTTTTAGCCCAAGACTCTTTAGGCAGGTTCAATTATTTTTTCCAAGAACCTTCGAGATGAGGCCCAGGTGTGTGTGGGCGGGATACGAGGTTGTGAGGCCCACGTGTGTGCGGGAGGGATATGTGGTTGTGAGGCCCAGGTATGTGCGGGCAGGATATGTTGTTCTTGAGGCCCAGGTGTGTGCGGGTGGGAAGAGTGTGGTAGTGTCATGATATTCTCTGTTAGGAAGAGTAGCTAACTACTGGGAAATGGTACGGGGTACCCAATACTCTTGGTTCTTATATACTACTACCTGTTGTGATTGTGTTTTTGGTGAGTGTGGCTGGTGAGGTTGGGTGGATAGAATTCCTTTCTAGGTTTCTTCTGTTGTTCTCACGGGACATTAGTATGTCTCCCCACTTGTGCATGAGAGATTTAGGTTTACCTACAGAGTATACTTGTATTATCACCCTATGTTTACTTTCAGGTTTTTAGGAGGACTACCAGGTCCGTGCGGGACCCTACTAGTCTGACAGTTGGAGTTTTTGCAGTTGTTTTACTCCTGTTTTCTTTTGGTATTGTACTTTGATCTTTCTTGTACTTGCACCATCTTATAAAATTGTTTAAACATGCATGTGGTCTTGGTTTGGGATTGTTTTTCCTTTACTTGTTCTTTTTTTGGTGTTTGACTCATCCTATTTCCCGATCTTAAAATAATAAAAGGGTAATGCATCCAATATTTTTGAAAAATCATACCCTTGGTGCTAGTCGCCCTCCGGGGCCTACTGGAGGCTGGACTCGGGGGTCATTATCTCCCTTTCACCATCGCCATCTCAGGAGGGGCATCTTTGGTTGGAGGGGTCGTGACAATTCTATTCATGAAGAAACTAGTGGGAGATAATATAGCTCACATATATACTAGTGTTATGTTTCCATGTTTCCAAAGGCATTATACCAACCATGGTTTCTAGGCATCTGTTTGTATAATGTTTAAGTATTCCGAATATGAAATGAAATATTAATGTTTGAAAAGTGAGGTTCCACATAGTTGGTATCAGATCAAAGGTATAGTTAACCTTTGGAAACAAGGATTAGAAAACCATAGTGAGATACCCAGGTATATTTCTAATTATATATCAATGGATGTCTCTAAGGATAAGTATAAGAATGAGTTAACATTTAGGAAAATGTCCTAGAATTTTGGTAAAAGATAGAGTGAGTGGTTTCCAAACAATTATCCATATTTGGATACTATAAGTGGATGTGGATCTGGTATAGATGTACCAAGTGGTAAAACCTCAAAAAAGATGTTGTGGGATTAACTTAGCATAATCTGGTACACTACAGCGGGCTATGATGCACACATTGTTTGACACTCCTAGGGCATATGATTTTCTAATTCACAAACTTTTCCTGAACCATAATGATGGATTTATATATATTTCATCTATGAATAACATAGGATAAACCCAGGGTGTCATAGATTATGAGAGGTATTATGATTTAGACATCCTATAAGTAATTATTTTCATGACTCTGTGGTTTTCTTCTATGATATGTAATTCTCACACTATGCTTATGGTTTTAGACAATGGCAGGAACCAGAAAGAACTAGATTAATGTTAAATGTGATGTAAGTTTTTCTGAGGACTAGTCAAGTGGGATGATAACTGGAGTGAATGATGTCATGATCATACCTAATCAGTGTTCATGGAATATTATTAACAATGTTTACCTTAACCAACTATCAGACACACCATGGAAGAGAAATAAAGAGTTCGATGTGAGTTCAGGTAATAGAGTTCGTGGAAGAAAAACAATTTGGTTTCCTTTGTGTCAATAATGTGGAAATAATCACCTAAGTAAATTACTTAATAGAATAAGAATTTGTTTTTGCTATTGAAAATAATGACACAAAGCAAGTTACAACAAGGTAAAAATGAAGAGTTTATTTAAAAAATGGATGGGGACTTTTTCATACCTAAGTACTCATATAAGGTTAACTATTTTAAGATTAGAGAACATGGTCATTATGCAACTCAATATCCGAAGAGAAACGTTCCTAAGGAGAATCAACAAGGTGGTGTGAGTAATGGTTACATCGTTGATTATGAAGAGACTAGAGATGAAATTTGAAGGAAAAAAGTATTGTGTAATAGGATAAGGTAGCATTGTTAATGTATTAAGGATGAAGTAATGAAAGTATTTATGTATTTAGATTCAAAAGATATAGATGACGAAATATAAAAGGATTGTTCTACTTATGTTTTTTACTTTATATTTTCAAGTTTATGTTGAATGTTCCCTATGTAATGGTGAAGTGATTTAATGGCAAGATGATATTTTGACTAAGGGATGGTAACCCTTAATATATTTTTTAAGGAATGATAATTTAGCATGGCTAATGATATGTGGGGTATGGATAAGTAAATTAGACTGCATTGATTACGTTGGAATTACGTAAGGACTTGTTTATGGGTGGTTTATTCTACCACTAATGCAGTTGACAACATTTTTTTATTTATTTAGTAAATACAATATACTTTGGAATGAAGAAGAATTCATGTTTCCCAAAAGGATTTAAGACAATTCTAGTTGTTACCATGTTTCAAGAGAATATATGATGTGGTTATTCACATGCTTGGAATGTGAAAACCAAGGGATACATTAGGTTATACATGGGAATCAATGTTAATATAATTTCATGACTCTCTTTCTAATGTTTTAGATTTTCACCTTTGACAAGGGTTATCAGGTTAACCATTCATGAAATGTTTAACTTAATATATAGAGAATGTATTTGTGCACTGAGTTTGTTTTGAAAACCTTGGTTAAAATGCTAATAAGTGATTAACATTATCTCAAGGATGTCCATATTATATATTATAATAGTGTGGTCTTTAAAAAGGACATCATGTAAGTTGGGTAACAATCAATCAGGTCTAGAAAGGACGTGGTTCTTGAAACCATGACTGAAAGATGATAGGGGTTTTATGCTTGACACTATCCTACATGATGTCCTTGTTAATCTGTATTTATTTATAATGAATAAATATTTATGATGAACTATTAGTGTTAATTTTTATTTTTATATATTAATTCATTTTTTACAGATAAATAGTTAGACTTTTTATTCTTTATGGGCCATAAGACCCATTAAAAGTGCATTTTAGAGCTTTATTCAGTGAATTTATAGACATTCATTCCATGAGGTAATGGATGTATAAGAAATTTTTCAAAGAAAAACACAAGAATAACATTTGTATTATAGAAATCATTCAATAATTACCCAACTTTTTGAAAGTGATGAAAAAAATGTATTCATAGTACCTTAATTTTTGTTGAGTTGATGGACTTTTAAATCATCCCATATTTATGAAATTGAGGCCCTAATATTTTCTTTTATCCTTAAATTGTTTGTGATTGATTACCTAAATTATTGCCTATAAGTATTTACACATTTTCTATACGTCCAATCTTTACTCCCAACCTATGTTCTCCTATGTGGAACCCCAATTATATATTACTTTGGGTTACAATTATGGTTCCAAATTACCCTTTTTAATGGAACTATTAGTGTCCATTTTTACGATGTGGGTTTCTAGGATTGAAACATTCATGCATTAAAAAATTTATATTGTAGATGAATTTTGAGGGTGATGTTCATTTTAAGGGTGGTATAATTTAACACCCAGATATTTTGAGAATTGTTATTTTTTGAATTAATTTAACTTTTCAATATTCTTATTTGACATCTCATAGAAATAGTTCTATATAAATATATATTAAAACCCTATGTTAAAAATTCCTTTCACATGAAATACCAACTTGGCTTCTGCTACACATAATACCATGATGGCTTTCACTGTAAAAAAATACAAAGCTGGCATACGATGCACGCAACACTGAGTTTCTACGAAACATCTATTTTTATTATTTTAAATATTTAAATAAGATAATTATAACATATCTAATAAACACGGTAATATGAATACTAATAACTTCTTTTAAAATATTTTAATAAATTTTTTATATAAATAAAACATATTGATAATGAAAGATATGATTATAAGAAAAGTCCTTTTCAGTTTAAAAATACATTCTTCTCAATTGAACTGATTTTAACTAAATTATAAGTAATTTAATTTTAGACACATTTAGAAATTTAATTTTATAAAATAAACATCATTTTTTAATTCAGAACACCAAAATTATCCTTGTTTGAATTTTTGGGATTTTTTTGAGAAGCATCATTTTTTGATGAATAGTCAAAAATATTGCTTTGTAGTTAAAAACCCTCTTTTTATATAAATAGTTATTAATTCTATATTATATTAAAAATATGTTTTAAGGTCACATTATATTAATATTTCATCTACTAATACAATTAAATTCATTAGGATCAACTTCATTTTAAAACTGAATATATAATCTTCACAAACCATTGAACTTTTTCATGCATTACAACCCCGTTATTTCGACCCATCTGCGGGATTAACACTAATAATAATTTTTCCACTTCTATGATGTGAATTTTAAAAATATGATATAAGAAATTTTATTTATACTAATATTTATAGTCTAATGAGACCATGATAATTTGTTACCAAATGATTACTAAAAGTGATAAAAATTAATCACATCAATTAAGGCCAAATTAATATTAATTATGGACTAAACATTAAAATTAAGGGCCCAAAGGACCTATACACTTGTCCAAAACCCATTGGATGTGAATATTTCTTCCATAAACCTTCTATTTTTGAACGTTTTTTAGGATATTGTTTAGTTAAGAACACGTGCACACCTAATTCGTTTCTAAAAATTCCATGTGAGTACTTTTCCTTCCATATAAAAGGCCACAACCTCTACTGACTCCTCACCCAACTCAAGGCAGTTAAATTTGGCCAATACCGGCACATATTGCCTCAAAATAAATCCTCCATTCAACCTTGAATCCTCTAATTTGGAAGAAACCCTCTCATATAATCCTTTTGGCATTGAACAAAAGGAGTTACCCGATTAAGTGGTAATGTCTTCTTAGAAGCTCTTTTCTTTTATCTTCCTTATCCACCCAATCAACTATCTTTATAAAATTATATTGTGACAAAAAAATTATCCTCCAAATTATAGGACGTTTTTATTCAATGTTTCTGACCTACACATAGACACACCTCTATTTAATGGATGATGAACATATTATTTATTTGTATGATGAACTACTACCTCATGAAAGGATGATTGTTCATTGATATTTTACCACCAATAATGTTTTCCATTATGAATTAAAATATATTAATATATGTAATATAATATATTTATAACCACTTTAATCTTTTTTATTCTTTTTACACCACACATTTTCTACCTTTCCTTTGGTGTTAATGCGATAATCTCTTTTGAGGAAGTGTGGACCACCACCCCCACAAAGCGATGTGATTCATTCAAAAACCACATAGAAAGTTTTAAGGATTGATTTAATGAACATATATGGTATATTCATTCTAATTTAACAGTTATATATATATATATATATATCATTTACATACTTTCTTTCGATGCGATAAGAAAAATGGAAAACAATGTTCATGCATACGTACAACTTGTCATCTTCAGGAATGGTGTATTCCATTACATTATTTATTATGATATAGATTTTTATAATATAATAATACTAGATAAAACTGGCATTTATATCATTTTATACATTCTTCAATCATTATATTAGTATAAGGATCAATGATATAACAAATTCAGACACATGTGAAGAACAAAGAGAATATTACTCAAAGTGAAACCTTGAAATAAGATCATTAACAAGAAGGTAATATAAAGTTGTAATAAATGAGTATATGATAAGATATATAATAATATTATTCTATAAAATATATATAATAAACTTATATTTATTTTAAAGGAATATTTTAGGAGTACGGATAGAGTCAAAACATAAGTTAAGGGGATTTCATCTCACATTTAATTTATGTGAGATACAAGCTATATTCACCACTCCTTCCATTTGTTAGGTCTATGTACTTCCTGTGATTATATTATATGTATCATGTACATAAATTTATGGGTATTCATATTACCATTTGACAATACTTATTTAATTATATTTAATATTCAAAAGATACCAAATTAGTAAAAATGTTTTTGTCTAAATTTTCCTTCATTGAGACTCATGTTTTGTTATGCACCTAAACTATTTTTCAGGGTGCGTATACATAAATTGTTAATTCTATATCTAGAATATAAATATTTTCATGATATTTTATTCTTTAGTTAATTAACATAACTTACCTAGAGAGCTTGATCCGAGGATACCAAGTTATAATAGTTTATTGAGGAAATCTCATTTCTTTTTGAGATTATTTATGTTTATGCTTCCTTTGATGAAATATTATTATCGATATCTCTTGAATTTTTAGGATCTTCCTTCACCTCTATTATTTAAAAATATACTCATCTATTGGTTCCATTTTCTAATCTTTGATAAATAAGATAATTAAGAATGTGTTTTAGGAAATCCCTATTGTACACTCTCTTCGGTCAAAAATCTATATTTTCTAAAAAGATTTCCATGAATATTATACCATTCCCCCTATAATATCTAAAATACATTTTTACCATTTTTTTTAAAATATATTAAAGGGAATATTATTTTCACATTCCTAATAAGGAACATTTCTCTATTTTTTGATTTTTAAAAGGAATTATCTTTTGACCTCATATGACATGTATATATTTACCCGCAACCATTTATTTGAATCTACATTTGAAATATTAAAAAGGTTAATATTTAAGAATATGTTTTTAAAATTAATTTTGAACGGTTTTTTTTTCAAAATAGTTTAAAACTAATTTTATATGTTTTCATGGAAAACTATTTTCAAAATGTTTTCAAGCCCTATTTACAATTTTTGAAAGTGTTTTCAATGAAATGATTATCAAAAGGTTTTCATGATTATTTTATAAGTTTTCAAGAAAAATAGTTTTCAAATTTTTTTCATGATTCTTTTATAAGTTTTCATGAAAAATTATTTTAAAAATGTTTTCAATATTTTTTATAATTTATCAATGTATTTTTAATGAAATGAGTTTCAAAACATTATCTAGATTTATTTAAAAGTTTCAAGTGTTTTCAAAGAAAAAGGGTTTTAAAATGATTTGATGCTTATTTTAAAAGTTTTCAAGGAAAAAGTTTTTCAGAATGATTTCATTCCTTCTTTATAAGTTTTCAAGTTATTTTATAATAAAATTATTCTCAAATGGTTTTAGGTATTAGGACTCCTTTTTCGAAAAATAAATGATATTTTCCTCAAGAAACATTTATAGAGGATGTTTAAAAATTATTTTCCATCAAATATGACATCTATTGATTTTACTCATACCTTCTAGGAAATTATATGAAGGTTCCATTCATATCCTTTATATTAATTATTTATTCTTAATGGAATGGTATTTATAAAACCCATTTCTCCTTCTTGGGTTATACTTATATGAAATCCATTTATCCGTTACGGGTTATTCATTTGATGAAATGATTTTGAAACCTATCTCTTTCCATGAGTCAGGATATGTTTACATGTTTATTATACCCATTTCATTTCATGGGTTATCATATGTTCATTTATGATATTGTGTCACATGTTTGTATGATTTCATTATGTAATGGGAGGGACCTATATCTCCCTCCAATGCATTGGGTAAATTTTTATATCTCATGATATAGATAGAGTTGGAAGGAGGGTTTACTTAGTTCATTAAATCATGGTTGTAAGGTGAGTTTACTCAGTTCAGTAATATAGGGATGGAATGAGGGTTTATGTGGTTCAGTAATATATGTTTGGAATGAGTGTTTAATCAGTTCAGTAATACATGGATAGAATGGGGGTTCACCCTATGCAATAAAGTATTTTTTACACTATAATGTTCTTGGAAGTGATTCCTTAGATATGATGAAAATCAGTATATGCCTATGTGTTTCTAGAATTCCTTGTCTTACTCTTATGTTATGCTTTCATAGATTATGGCCTTTATAATTCATTTTGATTAATGTTTTAAGAACTTCCAATCATTATTCCATTAATCATGTATATGATCCTTGATATCTAGGTTTTGATCATCAATTTTTATGATCTTGTTCTCATACCATTATGCTCATGTTTATGCTTACATCTATCCCTTGTTTACCCTTACTGAGAATTTGAGGCCACCCCTTTTTATATTTCCTTCCCAAGTTTATGAAGATATGTGTTATGTTTGATGTTTCTAAGAAGGGTCATAGTCACAAAGAGCCTAGTGGATGATAATGTAGCTCAAATGTGTAATAGTTTTATGTTTCCATGTTTCCAAAGGCATTATACCTACCATGGTCTTTGTGAGTCCATTTTTATATTGATTAACTATTCTGTATATGAAATAAAATGTTAATGTTTGAAAAGTGAGGGTCTCCCCACAATGATAGTATATTCAAAAAATATATTTCCATTGGTCCCAATGACAATGTTTCACACAACTGTATATATACTGGTAAGATTTTCATTATATATAATCATAAATTTTTTTGAAAATCCATTTTTAAATTCATTTACATATTTTCATCTTTCTGGTTATATTTATAATTCACCACCGTATTTCCATAGTTGTAATCGTAATAATGATCTTTAACACAAACCTTGAGGATAAATATTATATGTTTGTGTTTTTTATTTTATTGTGGTTTTATTTATCTTATTGTTTTATTAATATTGATTCATTTTGAATTTTAAAAAATTATTATTATTTATCTAGTACTGTAATAATTTATTTAAATATAATATATCATTGTTCATTTTGGTCCAGTGTTTCATGTGAAATAATATATACACCACATTTATTATTTAAAGGTAATATACATAGTAATATCATGGGTTGTAACATTATACCCATTTAATGAATCTTTTCCCTTAAAATTTCATTACTATAATGAAAAATGGGGGTAATAATGTCTCATAACATCTTCAAGATCCCATGTTTTGTCCTAAAACATATGATTCCTTCATATAACATAACAATACTGAGTGGAATTGTTTTATAGAACTATATATCCATGATCCATGATTTCTATAGGTTTTTCCATTATAATAGATGTAATGTTATAATTTTAATAAATCTAAATTTAGTATATGTGATTGGCCTAGTAAGTACTTCCTCAAAAGTGATACATGGATTATATAATTCACTCAATAGAGGGTTGGTATAAGAATAAAAGGTTAATCTATCATTCCCACATGATCAAGGATTTCAGAATGAGAATTATATATTTGGATCAACATACCCTTATTCTCGAATCTAATAACCCTTTTCAATTTTGATATTCAAATGAATACATTTTCTTGAAACAACAAACATAATTTTTTTCGATGATTATCAGAATATATCATATATAAAATCTATATTATTTTTATATTTCCCCTAATGGTTTTAATATTATATCTCATATCTTGATAAATATATAGTCATGTTAATTTTTTTTCTCCCATTTCATCCTAATATGTTAGAATTCCACATATTTTCTTATAAAGATATAGATACGGTGCTGTCACTACCCCCTAACATAGAGGTACCACCCCTGATATGACAATAAGAGGAGGATATTGACCACCCAAATCCTGTATCCAATAGGGAATAGGTTAGTGAAAATCATAAAAGGAATATCATTTATACAAATTGGATGCATTATCCTCCAAGAGAAACTTATTGAATAGAGAGATAAGAAAAATTCACTAATCAACTCCTGCTCAGATAGATAAAACAAATACCATGTATATACAAGTAATTTCATACAGAAATAAATATCAATAAAGGAAAAAATATAAGTAAAAAAGAATGTAAAATCAATAGTGAACATAAATCCCAAATAGATTTTAAAAACCCACAAGCTAGTAAAATATTTCTCAATATCCAACCTCTTCCTAATGAGATAAAAAATAATTTATATATGTGTTGGTGTAAGAATAATAGGTATAATTAGTGGGAACCTCCCAGGATCCTCTCATGAAAAAGATAATGAAATAATATTTAATCCTAGAGAACAAAAAGTGAAACTAACTCATCACCTAAATAGGTACACTAAGTTTCTATCCTCACTAATGATAACTCTCACCATGTATCACATATGATAATATATCACAACATGAATATTTTTCATCACATTATATCATCATAATATATCACATATCTATATAGTAGCTGAGTACTTTATAGGATCCACTACAACCTTTATTACGTTTATTAAACATTGGGAATTATACCTCAAGAAATCACATCCCATACACTAAGTGAGGTACCACAATAAATAAAATAATATAAATATCATACCTATAACAATAATTTGGATACTCTATCCATATATATATGTGTGAAATATCCATAATACATTATATCCCATTATAAATATATACGAGAGAAGTTAACCCCAATGCATACCAGAAAATAATACTACCAAGAGAAGAGAGTGGGGACAGAGGGGGTAGTCATACATCCGTCCTCACTATAAGGATGATGGGGAAAACAACATCCTAAAGTCCACTATATTTCAGTCTCCCTACTAATATGGGTGTAGTATCATATGAAATCACAAAATGTACAAGATATAATATAGCTCAAAACCAAACTATGGGTATAACATAGTCCTAGGTTTGGCTGCATCTATCTTCACTAAAACACATAGTTACCAATGATAGGGACTAGATATTTTATAAGCACACACAAATATAAGAATAATTATCTAAAATAAATTATTTCATTTTTATCATCCCTTTTATTAATTAATTTTTTAGTAATTAATTAACATTACTCTAATTAAATTTCATTACCCATCCAAGTGATGTATATTCCCTACATGCATAATCCATCAAATTCCATGCTTTCTCAATATTAACACTAAATGTTTCATTCCAACAAGAACCAAACACATTGGTTAAAAATTTATTAATCATTATTGCCATTCCATAAATCTAGGTACTCTTAGAAACATCCTAATATATAAAAAAAGATATATGCAACCAAGTACATCTTGATGCATCAAGTAGTGAGAAAAAAATCATGTAAATGAGAAACATGGCCATCCATCCCTTTAAATAGATTCACCAAGTAATTATCACAACTTTCTAAAGCACAATGAGTAATCAAAACTTCAACTTGTTCCATCATCCCAATGCCATAACCAAAACCAAAATATATATCACATTCTTTTCATCGTTATGGGAATCAATAACTTACACATCCTCAGACCTTCCCACCCATATCTCACCATACACTTCAGGTTCATATCAAATCACATTGTAAGGAAAAAATCTAGAGCACATAGATAAAAGTAAGAAACAATAATTTTCAATGGGGAAACTTGGACCTAAAATTAGTCACCCAACCTTTATATGCAATCAGGAACTCACAACCCCCAACACAAGGAATCCAACCATTATAAACTATGTGAACTCTCAGCCACAATAATTTAAATTTATTAAATACCTAGATTTTATTCCATATTTAATTAATCGATTCAATTATCACCAGTTCATATATGGGTAACCTATGACATTAGCTATAGTAAGCTGTTAAATTAATTAAAAAAGATCTTATCATTAATTCCAATTTCAACAAACTGAGAGAAGAACTATTATCATTTATCATGCCTTTTATTATTATTCTTATAAACAAGAATCCAAATTAAATTACTTTATCTAATTCCATTAACATAAGGAATATCATATTCAATAAATACATGCATACTTTTATCAATTTTATTTCCATAAAATTGTATGAAATACTAGATTTATTAAAAATGCATCTTTAATTATTTATCCAATCAACCAATTAATCCCCGAGTTATGATCATTAACTATTTCATTAATAATAACAAGTAAATAAAAGAATAAAAACATTATATATATATATATATATCATATTATAGATGGGAAAATATATATAAAATCAAGAGTAAAACCATTATAATGGTGGAGAATTTCATCATTCAATATCTAAATATAATTCAATATTATTTTATCCTACTTAATATTTTTAGGATAATTCCACTACCATCCAAAGGTATAAACCATGGTCAATTTTTTATTGCACATAAAAAAATATTATAATAAATTAGCCCCCTTTCTCAAACAATCGATGTTATAGAAATGAAAATGAAGCACCAACTAAGATTTTAGATCACATATCCCTCAAGAATACTATATCCTTCAAAAGAATCTACAACAAAACTAGGCCACAAAAATTAAAATAAACTACTTTTGAATAATAGAGATCATTCTCAAAATCAAGGTATGAAGTTTATGAAAAAAACTCGATAAAATACAGATAAATTTCAATAAAATTGGAATAAATGACCTAATATTATCATTGATTGATCTATTTAAACATAGTCTTGATCTTTATTTAATGAGTTTTAAAAGACAATAAAAAAACTGTAGGGTGCCTAGGGTTTGTGAAAGCTTTTTTTGGAGAAAAGTGGGTTCAAAGTGATTGGGGGTATTTTTTGGCCCACATAAAAATAAAAGACCATAATAACAACCCTTGGACCACATAATGGAATCAATTGATATAGGGGAAACAATTGCATAGCATGATGGGACATTCTATAAATCTATTGGTCTAAGCATGTCCAATATATATGGCACCTTGCAAAATATAGATCTTTTTTAACTAGGGAGAGAACCGTGGAGTATAGAAAATCACCACACCATAGAACTTGTTTTCTATGAAAGATGCTATGGTGTAGCCCAAGGATCTTTTCCAAAGTCACACCTAAATTGGATAAACTAACTAAAACCCCTATATTATAGCCAATACATCCATGAAACATCCCCTCAACCACCGTGGAAGGTCTGACTCCATAACATGCCTTCATGATGCATCTATTTATAAAAATAAATTAAATAAAAAACGACTCCTAAATCTTTTTTATATTGTAGCTAGCCATACTACACCAAAGCAAACACCCCTATGACACAACACCTAGCTTCACAACATTGAATTTGTTTTTTCTTCATAACCCCTATAATTCACACTAAAATGCTTCAAAAATACCAGGAACCTTATATGGGAACCTCCAAAACCTTAACCACACAATGGGAAGGGATGCCAGGATCTGGGTTCATACATTAGAAACCTCTCAAACCATTCTAATCCTCTACAATATAAAACTAGACTTGGAGAGAAAAGAGAAGAAATGGTCATCTGAAAGACCACCCCATGAGATACATTTGAAGAATCTCACTATCACAGTAGATCAACTACCATAATTAGAGGAATTAATCAAAAAACCATGAAATACAAACAAAAATATCCTAAATACTCCATAGGGATGATACCACACAAACATAAGTATGGTTTCTAAAAAGCAACTAGTGGAAACCATCTCATAAACCAAAAAAGGTCAACGAACAAAAAACGAGCAATGATATAAGAGAAGAGATAAAAAATATAATGGGTTACTATTAATGTATCAATGAATATAATTTCTAATTATTCTTCCCCATTACACCTTGGTACCACATGACATAAAGTATGGAAATAAAACTCCAAGACAATACCTACTCCTAGAGTTCCTAAATTCCACATGAAACTCCTTGAAGGTATAACCATCTTTACAATTGATCTCAACCTAACTGATGATGTGAGAGTCATAATAAAGATAAAATTAAAGGTATGAAACATTAAAAATATAATTCATCTGACTCATCTTTTGGGGAATTGCAATTTTATATTCTATAGATCTAACATGATCCAAACACTCAAAAGGCCCAATAAACGAGGGCGAAAACATACTCCCACGAAAAAACATTTACTTCCCATGATGAGTAGTCACCTTTAGGAACACATTATGTCCAACATTGAACTCCGAAGGAATCATTATATGATGATCATATCATTTTCTACGTTCTAACACTACCTTTATCCTTTCATGATTCACCTAAAACATATTTTTCACATCATGTACTAGTTATGGCTTGGAAATTACTGACTCTGTAACCTAAGTCCATTATAATAATGAATTTAAAGGTTGGCCATAAAAATATTTAAATGAATCCATACCAATGGTGGAGTGAAATTTTTTATTTTAATAAAAATAATCCAATGGTTAGTTCCTCATCCACAAAACTCTAAAATTATAGATTTAAGAATATAACATGTCATCAAGAGTCTAGATGGTATTATTTTTCATACCATCCATTAGTAGATAAAAATTATTTTTAATGAATAACTAAGAGAAATAAAGGGTGATGAATATATCTCTATACCCTTAAGGTAAAATGAGGATAATGACTAGATATGATCATCCATAGAACATCATGGAGTCTCAACACCTCCTCAAGATACTGCCTCAAAAACCTCTACTAAGATCGACTCCATACAATTATGATTTTTGACAATTTGATCAAATGATAGAATATCATCCATTTAGAATCAAAGGATCATAGATTTAAAGGTAAACTAGTAATTAAGTCCATTGATATATCCTAACACTTCCATTGGGAACATATAATAGCAGAAGAAAACAAATGGGAACACAGTGCTCACCCTTCAACTTATGTTAGACCAAACACTGAGACACAAACTCTATAACTTTATGCTTCAATATAGGCTGCCAAAAATGTCATCTCAAAGCTCAAAAATCATTTTAATGACAAGATGTTTTGATAAGGGTAAGCTATGGAACTCATGGAGAACGATTTCACACATTTCCAGAGGTTCAAAAATAATTCCCTAAAAAACACCGGGTGCTGATTATTCTCATCTCAACCACCATGGGAATCACTAAAACCAACTCAGTTTCTCTCAACCTCCACCTCACAATCCACCAGTTGGGAATCTTCCACCTATGACAACATATATGACAACACTATCATCTGGAAAGGGCAACCTCTACCTCCAACATCCATCCTATCCCATATCATGATTCATCATAGAGAGATATTCTATCACTCCCTTAGATTCCCTAGATTCATGAACGATACCACTATGTGACTTCCCAATCAGTGAATCATCCCAAAACATTCCCTTTCCTCATTAATACAAAATCTCTAAGTCATAATTCTATAAGAATTCCATCCACCTATACAATTTCATGTTAATTTCACACTGGAAAAATACATACATTAGGCTATTAGGATCAATAAAAACCTAAAAACACTCATCAATGATGTAATGTCCCCACAAAATCAAGGAAAAAAAACTTTTACTAAATTGATATCCTGAGTGTTATAATGATGCTCATGGGGATGTAAGTTTCAAGACCCATAAGATACAATTGACCTCTTCTAAATTAGAAAAAAACAAAAGAAATATGTGTATCATTACAAAAACCTCAAACTAAAATATTTTTACTAGAAAACAAAGCACTGAAGCACTAACCAAATTCTCCTTTAGGAACTCAAAATTTTAATGATATATGTTAGTCTAGAAGAATGAATGATCTTTTATAGTAAATTATATTAGAGTAAATTAAACCCATCATAAAAAGGCTAGAAACATCCCATAATATATTGTAAGACCAATGAAATGTCACACTTATATAATAGCATTGATAGATTCTCAAGAACAAACTTCTTTTATCATTGAAGGATCTACAATTACTCTTTGATAGAACACAACATTACCCATGTAACCAACTTTATGATCCTAGAACTCACACTTTGATAACTTTTCAAATATATTTTGAAGATAAAGAACACCAAAAATGATGTTCATATTGTCTATGTGCTATTCCTTAGATGAAAAGTACACAAGAATTTTATTGATGGAAAACACTATGAAATAATATAATAAATACCTGAACATTTATTTTTTCAAACCAATAAATACAAAATAATAAATTTTCACCATGAAAGACAACATAATGAACTTGTAAGGTTCATTAAAAAATTGAATAGCGGTATTCAGATAACTATTTTTCATTCACCCCTATCTGATGATATCATGGTTGCAAATCAATATTTAATAAAAGACATTATCCTTGTAGTTAATAGAATAAATAAAAAAGTTCTGGCGGAGGATAGTATTTCTTCATTGACACCTAATACAAGAAATTATAATCGAGACGAAGTCACAAATATCCAGTCACATTTTTCATGAATAAAATTCGATCACCCCAATGTGACACACTCTACTAAACAAAAAGTCACTACAAAAGATCATCAAGATGTACATGAAGCTCTTGAATCTTAGAAGGGACTATCCTATACAAGTACATCAATATTATAGAATCACCCAGATTTGGATTTATCCCAAAATTGATCTCTTGTTGAGGCGGTAATGCTACGACCACCTCTAGAATGACATTAGGGTAATCTTCTAAAAACCAGAGAAATATAAATAGATAATCCTCTGAAGAACTTTTTATTATCCCATCCATCAAGGAAGAAGAGAAAGGAACATGTCTCTAACACATCTGAGTGTCTCTCTTTCCAAAAAACTATAGGCTCTCTATTAGCATCATAGAACACAACTTGTGTCCTAATATAATCCATAATATATATCATAGAATAAAACCAATCCATACTGAGGATAATGTCATATGGAAGTATTCATAATTATAAGAAGTCTCATAATGAGTGATACTTCCCCAGAACTATATTGTAGTATCTTTATACATCATATAATTAATCTCGACCTCCAACTATTGTATTCAATGATAAGGTCACTAGAGGTGACTCCATCTCATGTCCTAAGGAATCAATGAGGGTAGGTGATATGAAAGAATACATAATAATGAATCAAAAAAATCATTCACCCAAGTAGAAAACCAGAAAAGGGTGCCTTGAATGATGTTTCTCTATCCAGGAATTGGAAATGATAGGGAATGAAACTAACCACAACTTCCTATATAACCTCTACGTCCCTTTTGAGAACCACATCCGTTATTTTTCTTTTCTCTTGGAGGGTGAGTAGCATCTTGGGGATTTACTTTAATTGCTCCATTACCTCTCTATTAATTCTGAGATAAGGAATCCTACTAATTCTAAATTGAATAAACTATCTCAATAGAGAAACCTTAAGGGGAACACTATGAGCACACCATCTACCCAAAATGATAGTGCACTCTAGCTGCTAATGACCTAAACCTCTACATAAAAAACAAGCATATGATTCTTTGGAAAAGGTTTGGGAGCCTCAAAATCGAGATAAATTATATGATGAGGGATTATACTTTCCTCGATCTATCCAAAATATCTTTTATATAGTAAAAAAAGGAACACCAAACCATATATTATCTTCCTGAGGAATCTTGATGACTCTCTTTCTATGATGATTCAATTATTTACAGTATCTTCTCAATAACCTATTATTTCCCAATACCTTGAGATATATATTTAGAATAACCATAGAGACCTAGAACATGATATATGGATGATAGGGATCCTCAAAATTACTAACCCCAACCTCCACATTTATAAATTTATTTAAATCATATTTTATAAGGATCCATAAAAGAATCCCAAACTCCCACACATTAGAACTCACCTATTGATGGGTAAGAAACTCTGGGAGACTGGATATCTTTATGGAAAATGAAATAAAATCATATTAGAACTAGTCAATGACATTATCCCATGAGACTACTAACTCCCCATGATCCCTAAGGAACAACACCACTACCTCAATGATCCACACAATATCATCACCACCAATGAAACCTGGTGCTCCTTCTAACCATGGATTTCACTAAAATCTATATCAGACTCATCTAATTAGTCCTATAGGAATTAATTAAAAATTGTTCCCTTGTACTTTTATATAACCATACATTGAAACTCATAGAGTTTATTAATCCTTATATCTTCATCATCATCCTTTAATATGCAGGGATCTACTTGCACATCCTGCTAAACATATTCAGCACGAACAAAACAAGGACGTCAAACTAAAGCGATTCCTTCAGAAAAATTGGTGAGAAACTCCTAAACCTAGAATATAGAATATTTTACATTAATTAATTAATTATATTGATTCAATGTTAACCTAATCCCAAGGTATACCCATTTCAAATATAAGTTCAATAAATAATGATACATGATCCTTTCCTAGGTCTTTACCCCACAATAAGTATCATTTCTTTTAGTAGACTTATTAAACACAAAGGTTGATGAATCCGATCATAAGAGAACCTAAATATTAGTGTCTTAGAAATTATACCATGTTTACATATCTTACTAAATATATATGACACCGTTTCCCTACTAACCCATGCAGCCTCACCCAATCCTAATTCTAAAATCTATTCAATCTCTAAACCTAAACCATTGATACTAGTATGTCATGACCACTTCCCCCAGTGTTTCCTCTCCCAGTCCATCAAAGAGAGAATCAGTATAGAGACTACTTTTTTCCCTCCATAAATATTCCATGGGTTGGAGAAAATCACCATGGTTATATTATACATCAAAATGGGAGGCATTATCCTCCAAGAGAAACATGTATAATAAATATGTAAGACTTCCAATAAACTCCTGATTAGATAGATAAAATAAATCCCAAGAACCTACATGGAATTTCATTCAAAAAAGAATAATTTTAAATTAAAAATACATGTACAAAATGAAGCTAAACTTGTAAGTGACCACAAATCCAAAACATCTTATGCAAAACCATGAGTTTGAAATTCCCTCATGATCTCTAACCAATTATTGATGACCTGAAAAATTGTTTTTATATATGTAGGGTGTGTATAAGAGGTATACTGGGTAGGATACTTCCCAGAACCTATCATGATAAATATAATGAAATAATATAAAAGTCCAGTGAATAATAAGTGAAACCAACTCATCACTTAAACATGTACAATATGTTCCTTCTCCTCATCATGGAAAACTGTCACCAAGCATCACACATAAGTGATCATATTGTATAATAAAAAAAAGAATCATTGCTTCCACTTCACCATTGGTTTTATTTTCTTCCCCAACCTCATATATATAGAGCCATCTCTCCCCAAAATTAATCCATCCTGAAGTCTCCTCGGATAAAGTATCACAACATACATCTCATGCATCACATCAACTCATCATTTGATATCACTTATCCATACATTAACTGAGTAGTTTTTAGTATCCAAAAAATCATTTATGATGTGTATCACACATAACGTATTACACCTCAATCAATAACAAAACATACATCATGTAAGATACCTCAATCCCTCACAAACTATAGATGTTGTACCTATAACAATACTTTGGATACTATATCTAGAGTTTCATGTGTGTGAAATCACCACAATCTATTACAACCCTCTATAAACAAATATGTGAAAATATAACCACCGTGCATACTAGAACATAATACTAACAATAGAAGGAAGTAGGGCCAAAGGGGGTAGTCTTTCATTTATCCTCACCACAATGGATATAGGCGAAAACACCCTCCCAGAGTCTACATGGTGTCAGTTTTCATATTAATATCGGTGGTGTAGCATAATAAATAATAAAGAATATAGGATATAATGTATCCAATAACCACACTATGAGAATAAACTAGTCCTAGGATCAACAATAACTACCATCACTTGGATACATGACCACCACTACTAGGGACTAGATATCCTATAATCAAACAAGAATTTAAGAATACTTTCAATAAATTACTTATTTCATGTTATCATTTCATTTCATTTACTATTTTTGGGTGTGATTAATTAACATTACATTAATTGCATCTCATTGACTATCAAAGAGAAGTCCATCCCATCCAGGAATAATCCAACTAAATACATGATTTCTCAATATTTTCATTCTAGTAAAAACCATCGCCATTGGTTAAAAATTTATTAATCATGTTTACGATTCCATAATTCTAGGTACTCTAGAAAACATCCTTAGGTTCCAAAAAAAATATATGAAACCTATAAAATCTAGCTATATCATACATTTGAGAAAGTAATGTAGGTAAACAAAGTAACTTGACCATCCAACCCTTTAAATGATTTAATAGGTAAGCATCCTTTCTTTCATTATCACATTGGATAAACCCATCTTAAACTAATCACATCATCCTGGTTCCATCCTAAACACTATAATTCATATCACTATTATTCTCTCCATCATAGGATGCATCTTATGCCAAAACCTCATCACTCCCCAAATATATTGCGTCAAGTATCCTAGGCTCCCAAAAAATCACTTATAAAGTCTCAAATCCTGAGTACATAGAGGGAAACAATGAATAAACATAGTTAATAGAAAAAATTGTCCCTAGAATAAGGAATTCAGACTTCACATGAAAATTGGCTCTCACAACCCCAACATAAGAAATACTCACTTTTAAAACAATAAGAACTCTCAACCCAAAGAATTTATCTTTATAAAACAATCGATTTTTATTCCATATTTAATTACCCAATTCAATTATCAATGGTTCCATATATAGGTAATATAAGTCATTATCTTTGAAAACATATTGAATTAATTAAAAATTATCTTATTATTAATTCCATTTTCAACTAAATGAAAGAGTTACCATTCTCATTTAACATGAATTTTATTTGTATTATCATAAAAAGGTTTCAAATTCATTTTATTGATACAATTACATTAACACATGGAATACCATTTTCAATTAAACATGAATAATTGCATCAATTTGAATTCTATGAAATTATAAGAAACACTAGATATCTTAAACATGACGCTTTATGTATTTATCCAGATTACCAATTAATCTCTAATTTACATTATTTAATAATTTCATTAACAACGATATGCTAATCCAATCATGAAACAATTCTAAAAAAACATATTATATATTGAACATTATATATAAAATCATGAAACAAACCAAAATCATTGTGGAAAACATCATCATGCAATCTCTAAAAAAAACCCATTTTCATTTAATCTAATTCAATATTTATTATAAAAATCCCAACATTATCTAAAGGGATAAAATAATGTCAATTTAAAATTTCACATAATTAAATAAGTGATGTAATATATCCCCTGCCTCAAACTTATGATGTTCTTTAAATGGAAACTAAACACCAATGTGGATCTACAATCACCTATCTTATAATGAACTAATTCTTTCCAAGGATTTAGTGCCACATCTATGATAATAACATCAAAATAAAATCCATTAGAATGATGAATATTAACTTCCAAAGCATGTCAAGAAAAAAGGGATAAAAACTAGATCAAACTTAGAGAAACCTTAATAAAAGTGGAAGAATATACCATAAATAACAATATATTGTTCTCTAGAAGCTAGGGACTGTTCTTGATTGAAATGAGATTTATAGTATATCAAAAAAGTACTCTGTGGTTACTAGGGTTCAAGAGATAAGTTTGGATGAAAAGTGGGGTGGGAGGGATTGTGGGTATTTATAAAAAAAATCTAAAACTAGAAGACTGTGATGTAGCCCGTTGGACCATGCCATATAATTGGATGACACATGGGAAACTATAATGTAACATGAGGGACCATTCCATATACCTCTAGTTCAAAGAATGTTTGAGATCCAAAACACCGTGCACACTATAGTTCCTATTTACTCAGGGAGTGAATCAAAATTCAAGGAAACCCAATACACTATAAAGCCTATTTTCTAAGATAGATATTGTGATAAAACATAAGGATCCTCAGTAAATCCACCCCTAATTGTTATAATCAACTAAAACCCATACACCACTATCATGACCACTAAAAAATAACTGATTGACCCCCAAGAAAGGTTCTATACTGCACACTACCTCTACAACAAATCCATTCCTAGAAAAGGAGTGGCTCTAAAACACATCCTCACTCTCCCTTACATTGTATCCATCCACACTACACCATAGTGACCACCCCTATGACATAACACCTGGATCCACATCACATGAGATGATATTTCATCTTAACTCCATATTTTTCACTCTAAAAACCTTATAACTCCTTGCATACTTCACTAGGAACATCCAAAACCTAAGCCACAAAAAGGAAGTGATGATATTATACATGACATTACATGTTTCATTTGAATGTTATAATAAAATTGTTATTATATAATAACTCTACCCAGGGAAGGTGTTGATCCCAAAATAATTCAAAATCCATTATATAAGATATCAATATATCCTACAGAGATTGAATGGTCATTTTAGATATATTATTAATTTGATGATAATAAATAGTTCTAAATCTCAACGATGTATCCAAGATAGGTTTCATAAATCTCTTGAACATTGGGTTAACCATGAATCTTTATCATATATGAATGAGAGTGGTACATAATGAAGCCTTATAATTTTCTCTATATATATCCTATAAAGTTGAATGAGTAATAAATATTATTAAATAAAAATTATTTGTTCTGAATTTATATAGAGATCAACTATAACCCCAATATAATTATATCATTATGAGTTATAAGAATAACTAAATCAAAATTCAAAGTGAAGTTATAAATTTCAAAGAAGGGATAGGTAATGGTTGCATTATCCACTTATAGTTATTTTGTTCTTATATAACATGGTGGCATAGTAAACATCCATATACATACTCTACAATCTCTCTCATATTTTTGTATAAAAAAAATATTTATTAAGATCTATATATATGTTTTTTTCCAGGATGGATAAAGAGTGATGATATATGTGCTCATCCAACATATGTTTCATTAATAATCATATTTATGGAATAATATATTTTTTCCAAATCATATAAATCTATCATTATAAATATTTAAATTTGGAATACTCCCTACCATTCTCTATAGATATATATCCTCTTATTATGCCTCATCCATCTTTATATGGATGAGTGGTTGAGTAGTCATTTGAGAATGATATGATTTCTTCACTTCTATTAAGAATTCAAGATCCATCGTTTACAAATACCTGAGTATTATTTTATATTCAATCCTTATCAGAGATATCCTATCACAATACTTCCTTATTAGAGAATAAATAGCATTGTTTGGCTTCCTAGGGTGGTAATATATTTATCAACCATTGTCACTGATCAACTTGAACAATCTCCTATGGCATATGTTAAACTTCTATACAAATATATACTTTATGTTCCCATGATAAATATATATTTCACACTTTTCACTATAGAGATAGTTCCTACATATATTCAATGAAAATATCACCACTATTAGATCTAAATATAGTATCAAGTAATTTTTAAAATTAATTATTTATTGACATGTGGAAAAATATACCACCATGTCATTATATACAAGGAAACATCTCAATACCTTATTTTATGAAACACATTATATTAATTTTTTTTCATTCACAGTATAATTACATGTATAATGACTAAACTTCTATGGATATCCTTTAAATTTTCATTTAATTATCTTTTTATAGGAATATAAATCATTTGAGAGTATATTTTCTTGGGGGATTTTATATCCATGAGAAATTTCTCATAAAGCATTGATAGTGTCCAAACAATGTAAGCTAAATTTGGATTTTTTAGTATGGTCCTTTATTAAATCAATATTATCATTTATGGACATAGATATATACCCTCACATGTGATTACATGACCCAAGAATGATACTTTGTTTTGATAGAAATCACACTTGGTAAATGGAGAATAAAATTTATTCTTTGTCATGGTCTGTAGTACAATCCTGAAATGATTTTCATGATCTTACTTTGTTCTTTAATACATAAGAATATAATTTAAATATACTACCACAAGTTGATTGAGGTAATATATAAATACATTATTTATTATATCCATGAAGATATTGGGGGACATTATGTGTTCAAATGGAAATAATACAAATTTATATCGCCCTTATCATGTATGATAGGTTGTCATTGATACATCCTCACTTTAACCCCATATTTATGACATCTATATTGAAGGTAAATCATTAAGAAGTATTCATCCCATAACATTTGTTAAAAAATTATCAACATGTGGTAGAGGATACATGTTATTGATCTTGATCTTATTATGTTCACAATAATTAATTTAGATACACATTAATACACCATTCATCTTAATAATGTGGACTTGTGTAACCCATGGGAAGTTAATCGGTAATATAAAAAACTTATATATATTATCTTGGGGGATTTTTTTAATTCCTTTATTTCAATTTAGGCCATTATATATGGAATCCTAGATATATTAATATCACTAGGTATGAGTTAAATTGAACACTCAACCTCATATTCCTAGAAAATACCGAAAAAATAATCATGAAATATATAAAAATACTCCTAAAATATTAATATCATCAATGTCATGATTTTTTCTACCATTTGAGATAAATAAACCTCATTATTGGGTATTTAGATCCATATAATGGTTATAATTTCTTTTTAGAGATCGTGAAATATTTTCACTGGAAGATGATCATTTGTTGACTCATTAAAAGTAATGTGATTTACCTATCACAATAATTGATATAAGATATATAGAGAGAGAGGAAATATATTCCAAAAATACAATGAAATTTTATCAAACAAAGAATAATAAAATTTTCTAGAAACACATTCCAATTATAATCTATCGAAGAAGAGTATTAGAAATGGGATGTAATCATCTTACGATTAAGAGTTTTTACCAAAACACTCTACCTAGTTATTGGGGTAGTTATTTGATTCCAATAGAAAGTGATCAATGTATAAAAGTGTGAGTAAAAATAGAATAAAAAAATATTTTTTTAGCTATAAAGTGGATGGTTACTATACCTTTCATCTCTTAATTTTTATAACCCACCTAAACAATTGTGATTGTATAAGGTTAAATATTCCCCATTAGACCTAGTAGTTTCTAACATTAGTCACCATAATTAAATATAGATTTTGTTCACTTTTTGGAATAATGTCCATACTATTTAACATTGGGGCATTAAAGTGTGGGTGGTACATTCAGTTGAGCCCTCACTATTTCCTTTTAAATGGGTTTCCTCCTCATATCTATTCTGTATTCTCATGCTTGATGATATTCTCTTCTAAATATAAAGCAATTTCATATTAATTTTATATAATTCCCCCTATGAATCTTCCTATATTATTAGTATATAGTATAATTAATTATTATTTTATCATGGGATTATTCCTTATATATTCCGTGAAAATCATTTTCCCTTATTTTATCCCATACCATGAGAATAATGGGAGTCTCAAATAACCATCTCTACATTGATATAATATCAAAAAATGTCTTCATGCATACTAAAGTCCCTAGTATTCAATGAATTTTATTGACTTTATTTTAAGACACTAATGAAATGATTTATTTTTCATTTATGTTTAATAATTATAACATAATAATAGCTTTCATGTCTTGTGATTTTGGCATCATAGGTACTAATGGATTCATTACCCTTCTATTTGAACAAAATTATGTATCTCCCTATTTTTTATGTGAAGAGTTCAATGAAAATATATAAGGAGGAATATATTCTTAAACTCCCACCATGCATTATATTTATCTTCTTCTTTTTGTATCTTGTTCTTAATGGGAGTACACCATTATTATTCTTCACCTTTAAATCGATAAACAACTAAGAAAATATTTTCATTCCATGAGTACTACAGAACAAAAAAAATTTCGATTATACTGATCTACTTTTGGTAATAAGTGGGTTAGGTGAATCACTAAATGAGGGTGTGCATTTTTTGTATAAAGTAATTAAAGGATAATGTTTCATTACTTGTCATGATAGGGAGTTTTTAATGATAATTGTTATTGTTCATAAATTAAAAATGTTGGGATATCATTGCCACATTATTTTATACTCCAGATCCTATCTGTTTTGGTTTCCTATTGGGTCAATCATTACACTATCCATCAAATTTATTTTTTAAATATTCATCCTAGTTATTATTAGTAAATAAAACTAAAATTTTAGTGCTATTATCACGAAACAATAACTAAATTAATCCATCATCTGATAATGAAAATCAATCATTAGAATTATTAAATTATGACGTATTTATTTCATCATATGATATTTTATATTTACCCTACCTAAATTTTGGTTAATCATGGGTTATTCAAGTCCATATCTTATTTTTATTTATAACCCAATATAAAAAAATGAATAAGACCTACTATAATTTCAACTGAGGTGACCTGAGAATTTAATACATAATTATTAAATCATTTTACATGAATATCCATTATACCTAACAGTAAATGATAACCCAAAACCAAATGGTTCAGTATCTTTGAGGATTAGAAAAATAGAAAAAATAAATTTAGACCATTTTAAATATCACTCTCTAATATTATTATCATAATATACACTGTATAATACATCATACATAATACACTTCTCCACAACATGGAGAATTGAAACATAATAAAGGGTGTGATGAATTTCATAATAAGACTTAACATAATAGATATCAATTCAAGATCATAAAATAGGGTAAAATAATAATGTGGGTATGAAAATATAATCAATATACTTGGTCATAACATCAAATAATCATACCTAATAAAATATAGATCATGAAACATGATTCACAACACATTTTTTTTCATAACATAAGACATGTGTCGTAGGAGTGTTGAGACATGAGCAAATAATCAGGATCCATGAGATTATATAATAGGTAAAATTTATAAAATAATAATATAACAAAAATATAAGAATAGAAATCATAATATATATAAAGTATAACCATGGAGACATTAACATCATAATGGTTTATGATCACCACCATCCCATAAAATTCTCTACTTCGGTTGACCACCCGCATCCCATAACATATTTGACGTAGGATAACAAAAAGTTTCCCACACGGATCCCATGATACATATAACACTACCAAATTCATTGGAGGGCTATAACAGACTCACCCATCATAAAATGACTAAAAATAAATATGTTTACCACATAACCATAAAAACATTCGTAAATGGATCATAGCTAAATTAACCCATAAAAATGAAATATGTATCATAAAAAAAGTATCATAATATGATAATAATCCATACATAAAAAGTAATTTTATGGTATCATTCTATAATATCCTTTCTGAATACTAAGATAAATTAAATTATTTCAACATAGATGTAAAAACCTTTTATAAGAGCATTTGAAAATTTCATTGAAAAACAATATCAAATTCTATTTTATTTTGAAACTTTTGTTTTTAAATAAACATTTTTTTAAAAATGGGATTAAATATCTCTTTGGAACCCTTGAAAACTTGAGTTTGGAGCTTTGTTATGAAAAATAGTTATAAAATGGGGAAAATGAGTTCATATTAAAAGTATTAAAGAGGAAGATGTTTTCCTAGTTTTTTAAAGAAATTCAAAGTTGGAAAAAAATGCCACTTAAATTTTTAAAAGAATATTACAAGAATATATAATGTAAATTAAACCTAAAAATACCTGAATTAATCA
The DNA here is from genome assembly GCA_963277665.1 of Viscum album. Lineage (NCBI taxonomy): Eukaryota > Viridiplantae > Streptophyta > Magnoliopsida > Santalales > Viscaceae > Viscum > Viscum album. The sequence goes on from OY728156.1 coordinate 346,937,113, forward strand.
TATAAGCAGTGATAAGGACATTTATAAGAAAAAATAAACAATATTGACATGGAAGAGAAGTATTACCAACTGGAAAGATAAGGTAAGGCTGGTTTATCTTACAACAATTAGTACAGGTTAATTATGAAAAAAAGAGAAATAAAAATGATTGTAGGACATTTAATATCAATTGATGAACACAGATTAATAAAATATAGGAGGTTCTAGTGATATATATCATATATTGTTTCCAAACGGAAACTTAGTGATTATAATAATGACTTCAAAATGTGATTGAAAATAAAACCATTACCTTTACTTATCACATCTTTGGAAGCACATTAACCTGGATTATAAAAAAAATATCCCTCTTAAAAACATATTTATTAACCATAATAATTACTAATAATTTTTATTTTATAAATATATAATCAATCATTATATATATATGAGTTAGCTGTTGTTTATTTTTATCATCAAAAGTTAGTAATTTGATCAATTCTTTTAGATTTCATAATTAAGATGTACATAAAAATTAATTGATTAAAATTTCATAATTATAATATTATTAAAGTTAGTGGAATAATTTTTATTCAAGGATTTATGTTTCCCATATTAAATTAATATATTTTTTAGGTTTTGTTCATGATAATGGAATCCAGGATGATCATTTTTGTGTAATTTACCATCCACCACAAAAAACAATAGAATGGTGGTTCAATTTTTCTTTATCGAAATATATTCCTAAATTATATTAATCAATTATATTACATATTATCCTTATTTATTTGTTGATATGTTTTCTTCTATAAAATGATGATGTCTGAATAACGTTTTTAATATAGGTTATTGAACTAACCCAAACAAAAATATACTATACTAATGATTTAATAAGAGTTTATAGTTATATATTAATAGTATAGTTTTTCCATTCTCATCACATTGGTAATATAAAATCATTATAATTCTATTTTATATTTATAAAGTGTATATATGAAAAGTGAATAGAAAAATTAAGGGAAGAACTTAGATGCTTACATGATTAATTCACTCTTAAACATAGATTCCCTAAAAGGTAAAGACATAAGATTTTTAATGGAATTAGAAGCTACCCAATATATCATAAGGATTTAAGAGAGAAAAAATGGACTATTCTTGAAGAGTGAACTAAATTTTAGGAGTTTTTTGGGAGGGTAGATATGGGGTCCTTTTATCAGTGATTTTCACTGGTATTTCCAAAAATATTAATTTATTAAGGTGTAAATGTGGATAAAATGTAGAAAATATATGATAAGGGATATATTATATTAAATAAATCCATCGTCCACACATTTATAGATAGTTTTTAGGTCATTTTATGTTGTTACAGCATTGTGTAAATACTTTTTACCTCATTCTACCTTTATTGTGGAAAATATATTTTCCCTTGGTGAATTATTTTTATGCCTACAAATGAAATTGAACTACTTATATGATTTTTACTAGATTATTTAATATTATTTGATTTATTAATATTTTAATTTAACTTTTAAATGAAGGTATAAAATATAGAAAAAAATGTTTTTATTGAAAATATTTTTTAAAAGCTTATTTTTTATCAGTCATATTTCATATATAATTCCAATTAAATGAGTATTAATATTTTTTATTCATTTAACAATTATATTATATTAACCATTAATAATTTATCAAATTATGTTTTAATGTATTAATATGCAATACATAAAAATATTTGATTGAAAAATATCATTATTTAACATTAAAAAATTTAACTACATATTATGAAATTTAATAATTAATATTCAAACCATTTAATTTAATCAATCCATTACTATTAAAATTTATCTTTTAATTTAATTAATACATTATTTGAATATTTAATAATAATTATAATAATAATATGTCACCTATAAATAATATATTTTCATATAGAATTTTTTTTTAAAAAAATTAATATTTTATTTTTATTTAAAATTATGTATTATTTGTGAATTATATTATTTTAAATATTAAAAAATACCTATTGGATATTCCCAATGACCACTTATCAAATGAAAATATTTCAAAAAACCATATTTCTAATGAACCTGTATATAATTACCAGATGTCACTCTTATATATAACCTAATATATTATACTAAAATCATTTATTATATTCATTTACTTATATGTTAAAATTTCTATTATATTTATAATTTTTAGCCATATTTCAATAGTTTCAATCGATGTGATTATATTCAACACAATCTGTAAGGAGAATAATTAAATGGTGGTGGTATTTTTATTCAATTGTAGTTTTATTTCTCATATATTTTTTTTAATGTTCTTTTATATTGAATTTTCCTAATTTATAAATTTTTATCATGTATTATAATATTTATTTATAACATGTTTTTTGGTTCATTTTAGAATAGTGTTGTGTGTGAAATGATATATTCAACATAGTCTTTATTTAAAGTAAAAATAAATAGTAAAATCATGGGGTGTTATATTTTTATATACAATAGTTTCATTTTTATAAATTCATTCCAAATAGTTGGCATGAGAAATATTTTTTTAAAACAATTATTTTTTTTAATTTCATATGAATACTATAATATTGGATATTATTGTATGAAAATTTAACAAATGGTAGAAAAAAGTTCCATATTCCATTTAAGAAGAGTGATAATGTCCACAACAAGACCTATATTATTTAGAAAGACTAATCAATCCACCCATTAGTTTGAGGATGATTAGATGTGCAGAAATGTATTTTAGTTTTTAATGATTTTTGAAGACAAATCCAATATTTTTATCTGAAATAAGGCTTATGTTGAGATCTAATTGATATATATGTGACATTAATCCTCAAAAATTCAATAATATTAACTCATGAATATTCTCATGGGGAAGGTCCTCTTCTGCTTCTGGAAAATGTGAAGACTTTTTAAGGTGATGAATAATTACCCATACTATACTTTTATTAATATATTAGTAATCCCAAAAACAATGTTAATTATAATATTTTCCCACTTCCATATTATTATATATTGAGGTTTTATGAAACCCATATAAAATTTTTGTTTCACCTTTATTTTTCTGTACACTAGCAATTTCCAGATTCATTTTACCCCACATCAAATATTATCTTAAATCCCTACATACATTGGTACTACTTGAGTGTATAGAAAAGTTCATACCACAAGATTCATATCTTAATCCCCTATTCAACTTAGGTACATATTGATAGACTATTTTAAAGCATTAATATACCATTTTCATGAATAAAGTGCATAAATATTTAATAAATAAAATTTTAAATATTCTCTTGTAAACCCCTGGCAATATGTTTTGAATTCATTATCTTCACTACTAAATTTTGTTAGGAAATTTCATGGAAATTTAATGATGTTTCCCTGTACCTAATAATGTTCATGTACAATTTACTATATTCCATGAACATTGAATCATTTTATATCATCTTCAGGGATATACCCTAATTTTCCATTAGAATCAATTCATCATCCACCTTTCTTACCTTCCTCATGTGGTAGTGTATTTTGAATTTTATTGTGATTTAAAAGTACCGACCATCACCTTTGTCTTATATAAAATATTTACACGTTAATATAAACTTCATAATCATGTGATGTATATATATTTCATATCTTTCACCATGTAGGAATTGTCTACATATATTAATGGAAAATATTATTGTTCCCATCTCAAGATCATGTTATGTATTATTTTTAAGGTTTTATTAATTTCAAAGATGCATAAGAAAAAAAAATATCATTTTTATTGTGAATACACTCTATTCCTTTCTTTGATTCATTACTATATATCAAAAATCCCACTTACTCAGATGGTAAATTTAATAATAATTCATTAACCATTCACTTATTTTATTTTTAAAATGTTTCCTCACATTACTTTACATGTGAAGTGTATTACATTATGTGTATACATAGTTAGTAGACTAGCTATCATAGAATAATTTTAAACAATTCACCAATAGTGACCTCCCAAAACAAAGAAATTATATATCAATGTTACATTGATTTTTATTATCTAGTAATTTACCACCTTATCCTTGGAAGGGTCTATATATACAATATAATTATAGATAATATGACCAATAAAATAAATTTATTCAGTAAAAAATTAAAAATTATTAAAATTATTATATAATATATTTTATCTAAGAGTCTCAAGAAAAATTTTCTAATATTTCTAACGTTTTTCAAAAATTTAGAATAATATAAATATATCATTAATAAATATCACAAAAATTATCAATATAATCCTTCAAAACTATATTCATCAAATCCATCGACAATATGGCTACATTATTTAATAAACATAGAATTACTATAAATGTGTAATGTCTATACCTTCAATGAAATGAAAAATTTTGTATATCATACTTAATTACTCTTTATTTATGATAATATGAATAAATATATGTCATTAATAACTATTAATCTCCAATAAGATGATCAAAAATGTCATCAAAGAATGTTAAAGGATACCTTTTATTTATATTAAAGTAATTTATTTCACTTAAAATTATGTAAAATATCATAGACCCATCATTACAAATAGAATATGTACTCTCATATGAGAGACATTAGTGTATATGGATCACTTATCTGAAAAATTATGTTCTCATTTCATAAATTTCACCAATTACACTAGGGAAATTCTATATGGATTCTTAAACATGGGTATTTCATTAGGGGTGAGTTCAACACAAAAAAAATTCATATTCAGGTGGATGTCCAGGTAGATGCTTAGGAATCACATAAATGTATTATTTACACAATAGGTATATCCTACATTTTAAGAATATTTTTAAAATCTACAGATGATGTTTTCTATTCTTATTTTTTATGAATTTCATCAAAATCAGTTGTAAGAGTTGGTTTAAGAGAGGTCTCAGATAAATACGTATCTTCGATAAAAACATGGGATTTTATGCCTCATTAAAAATTTATAATCTCGTTCTCCTAAAAGTAAAAAATATAATTATCTTTGAAATATAATCCACTATAAAGGTTTTATAATATCTAACCATATGAATAATAATCTATATGGAGACATGAAAATCATTGTACATCATAATATAAATGACATAATATACCTTTAATGTAAGATATTTTTGATTGGATCTTTTATTGATAACTCATTCCTTAGTGTGATGGAGAATAATTCAATGATTTTGGAAAAAAAAGATATTAAATATTCTATAGATCAAGATTTAAAAAATTTATTAGACTACTTTGAGTGTATAATCTAAGTACTTGTTATCACGTAATTCATAACATCTACTTATACTATTATAATTACATATGATCAACCTTACTATCTCGAGACAAACTAATAAAAAATGAACCCATACATTACAAGTTAAAACATATACTAGGTATAAAATTATTACATAAAATAAAAAACATTAAAATAAAACATGATTTATTATGCTAACATATATTTATAATTATCCCTTTAATCTCATCCTTGAACCATATCTTCCATAAACCCTAAAATATTTTTTAAAAATTGTATGAGAACAAAATATCAGTAAGAGACTTAAAAAAAGAATCCATTAGTCCAAAAACATCCCAAAAAACAATTCCTTAAAAACATACATTTTTACCTTGAAAAAGTGATCAAAATTTCATAAATATCATTATCTTAACTTTTGAAAATAAAAATATTTTCATGAAAACTCACAAGGAATCATATAAAATATAAGTAGGTAACATTGGACATAATTATTCTCAAATAGAATAACCATGTGATCTAAATCCATACATTTCACTCTTACAAATGGATTATCCATATGACTGACTTCCATACATGTCACTCTTACAAGAGGTATATTCATTAGGCTAACTTACATACCCAATTAATTTGAAGTTATAACATAACCAACCATCCATGGTTTATTTCGTAACCACCCATAAAATGTTCATGTACCTCTATATAATCATAAAAAATAAAATATTTAAATTTAAACTTATCACTTATATATTTTTATTTTCAATAATAATAATAATACATTTAAAGTTATTAAATAACCAATCCATTTTCAAAACCCACTTAAAACATTTAAAAAGATATTTTTAAATCAAAGTGTCCCAAATCACATTAAATAATTCGAAAGAAACTAAACAATTAACATTTTTAAAAATTCATGAACATATAAATACATTAATAAATTTAATTTTGTAAACATGTATATGAAAGAGAAATATTTATAAGAACAAAGTTTTAAAATATTTAAACTAATGATTTTGTTAAATAGTCCCTTACCTCGAGTTTGATTCGTCACGTGTGAATTTATTCTTAATGAATAATAAAATTATGATAATCATTTAATTTATTGAGAACATTTTAATTTTCATTATTAATTTTATATCACTTATTACCATGTTATCATGTTATAACAATTATATAATTATTTATGTTCATGTTAGATGTTTTTTCGATATTTGGTGCTTAAGCCGAATTTAAATTTGGTATGATGTCCATAGTAAAAGTGTTCATTAGTAAAACATATTAATAATAATATTAATGAAATTATTGTAATTTTAATACATAAATTTTACTTTTAAATCAAACCATTAAGTATGTTTTTGAAAAATGAACTACGTTATAATCATGGAGATGGTAAACCATACATACACATGAGTAACATTTCCATTGGTCAATGATTGTTATAGAAATAATGTAATTATTATCTCATATTTCATGAATGATCATAATATCCTTAATAATACATTAATAATTTAAATATACTTATATATATAATTATTGTGGTGCAGTGGTGAAAAACGAATCACATTGCATCGTGGATGTGATAGTTCACACATACGAATGAATGAAATTATCATTTTTATATGCATGGAAAGTTAAGAATTTAAATGATATATTACATTTTCAGAATGATAAATATAAAATTAATATAATATTTAATCTTATAATCCATCATTATAACCATTCATTAAATACAATGATGAAAAACGAATTATATCTATTTACAAGGTGGAATTCAACTGTACTTATGAAAGATTAATTATTTTCCCATTTGATGGAAGTGGAGATGGATTTAGGAGATGATATTAACATAATAAAATAAATTTATATTTATGATACTATATTTATTATTTATTCATTGTTGAAGAATATTTTATTGAAGTTTAATAAGAAATAAAATACAAAAACATAAATAAAAATGATACCTCTCCTTTAGATGATCTCATTTGATTGACTCCTTAACACCATTAATGAGGGTGTTATGCCTAAAATAATGCTGATATAATGTGGGTGGGGATTATAAGAAGGTATTTCAGTAGATATCGGCTGAAAAAAAGTTTTTTATGTGTGAGGAATAGAGAAGAATGAGCTCCCTTAAATAAGATAGGGGAGGGGCACTTTTAGAATTATTCAAAATATTAAATTAATATAAATTATTTTTCTATTCAAAATCGAAAAAAATTGAGTTAGATTGAATATAGTAATCATATGGATAGAAATAAATCAATATAATAAAAACTAGAGAAGTTTTGATTATTTTTTAATCCTTATATTTTTTGTTTTAACCCTTATTTTACCCATTCAAATCATAGTGTGATATCATTTAATTTAGACTTTGAGGGTTAATATACTTATTATGACATGAAAAATGACCAACAAATTATTGAATTATGACATTTTTGGACTTAATTTTTTTTAATATTCTATTTTTATAAATTTCTTATCATTTTAAAAAATATTATTCATTTTAAAATATCAATAAAGTCAAAGTTGACAGTATTCATTACTTGACTTTTTAAAAAATCATAACAACATGATATCTTCAATAAAACATATTTAAATCACAACTTATATGTAAAATCCATATAGAAAATTTGGTTATGGAATTAATTATATAAAATTATGTTTTTTTTAATATTTTTAATATCATTTATTTAGTTCTTCTATTAATTAAACAGTTAATGCATTATCATTGTGTCACAATTTATGAAAAATATATTAACACTAAAAATTATAAATTAATTACCATGATTTATAAAAATCATTCATATTTACTAATACTATTTATATTTGAACATGTCCCTTATATAACCCTATATTAATAATATTTATCTTGTTAAAAAAAAGTGTGACAAAATTTTATTTCCTTTAAATATAATATAATAAATTTTATACACTCATCCTTGTAGTTTCAAATGGATATAATTTATACCAATGTATGATTTCAGTCGAAACACACTCATCTAGTAAAATTAGGATAAGTGCTGTGGTTATTTTAAAATATTTTTTATATTATTTTTACCTTTAGTCACTCAATTAACCCTTAACTGTGGATTAATATGTGTATAATACATATATTTTGACTTTTAAAAACAATTTAAAATATAATATAACATTAATAATTATCTAAAAGAAAATATAGTTTTTAACTACAATGTAGTATTTTTTAATATTCATAAAAAATGAAACTTCTCAGAAAAATAACAAAAACTAAACCAAAGTAAAATTTTAAACTAATAATTCAAATAAGAGGTTTAGTTTTTCAAATATAACTTATAATATTTCCAAAACTATATTTAAAACAAGTTCGCCATCAAAAGGAGACAAAACTACCTTTTTTGAAAAAATAATTCTTTTATACATAAAAATCGATATGTTCTTATATCATGTCTAGAAAAAGCATAAGATGAATGTTAAATATTAAATTAAATACATTATATATATATATCATTAATATAATCCATCAAGCATGATTTATTAATTTATTGGTATAACATACACTTATGTATATTTAAATAGTTTTTAGAAAATGATTTCTTTTTTTAAAATAGTTTTATTTAATTTATAATTAATTGGTAACAAAAAAATTTATTATAAATACATGTGTAAAACTTACATTCCAAAAATAGTTAATAAAATTCATACCATCCATTCTAATATCAAGGTTAAAATAGTTATATTTAAATAATAATATCTAGTTGTTCATTTAATCTCGATGTAGCGTATAATTTATGCTCTCAAGAATAGTTTTTCCTTCAAAAAACATGGTATTTTACATTCTAATCCTTTAATAATTAATTCATCATAATTTTATCTCAGTATCATGATCTCGTGGTCTTATTTTTCATAATTTTTTTTAAATCCCACATCGGAGAAAGGCATAATGAAACTTCCACTTTAAAATAAAGAAAGGGATGTATGAAGGTCACCTAAGATAACAGATACTAGGGTTAATTTTATCAAAACAAGGATATTGAAGATAAAAAAATCATAAAGACTAATATAGAGTGATAGAGAACATGATCATTGGAAAGTTAACCATCACAAAAACATAAATATGTGATGGATTAAAAGGGAAATGATAAAAGTAAAAATGATAACATTTTTGTTTTAAAATAATTATTATAGAGTTGAGTAATTGTTTTACTACCTGGAATAATAACATAAGGAAATACACTTAATTGAAAATTATAGTTTCATCATTTAAATAATTTCTAACAAAAATTCATACTTTTCACCAAATGATGAGTATTTGAGAAGAAATTTTCACACCGGAAGCCCTAGAATCAACTTCACGAGAATCAAAAAATAAAAAAAAATAATAACTATCTATTTATCCTATATTTATGAATTTACCAAATACAATTTTTTAGTACCAATTAAGACAAATCCCCAAAAATAATAAACCACATGTCATGAAAAATTAATTTAATCTCCAAAATTAAATAGTGAAAACCAAAGCTCAACATAGACTATTAAATAAATTAATATCCTCAAAATTCATCAATGTAATCCAAAATAATATTGAACATTAAAATTTATAAGGATTTGATAACATAGTATTCCAAGATAAATTTTAACATTTATCTCCAAATTAAATAAATTACTCTTTAAGTCTCATTCAAAAAAGTAATTTCTTAAATTACATAATCTCTAAGGTATGCTAATCGTTTACATAATTTACCCGAATCACCATAATTAAACAATAAAATAATATATTTTTCCAAAATATAATTAATAATTTTATCCTTAAATAAAATCCCATAGTATTATATTCACCTTAATCTTACAACATTCCAAAAATAGTGAATATATTCTGAGACCACATTAATCACTTAATTCCCATATCATTTTAAAATACAAAATTTATATATTCGATTAAAACATAGTACCAAAATAAACATGTTATTCATACATAATATATTTTAACTGAAAAGAAAAAGTCACACTAACTAGGACTTCATTTAGGCTAATGGTAGGTAATGCACCCTTTTCGCCCATCGGTTGCGGGTTCGATTCCCATAGCCTTGCTGAAAATTACAATTTGTCACCCTTACCTAGACTTGTCTTTTTTTAAAACTATTTAAATTATATAACATTCCTAAAATATGATAATGACCTAAAAAAATAACCATAATTTTTTTAAACTCAATGTTTATCTCATACCTTTGATTTTTCATCCCAAAAATTAATAACACATAATTACCTAAAAAATAATTGTCTTCAAGAATACTATTAATCACCTTAAAATTTCACACCATAAAGCCTAAAAAAAGATTTCTATGAAATTAAACTTATGATAAACCTAAAAATTAGAAACACATGATGATATCCATAAAACATATGAAAACATCCTAATCTAAAAATTTCTCAAAAACATGGTCTGCTACCAACAATAAGGAGTCATCCTTAAACATTACATATACTAGTTGTTTAAAAACTAGAAATCACATTCTTTTCTCTAATATATATTTGGTTTATAGTATTAGATATTTATGAAAAACACTTATATAGTGTACCCATACATTAAAAGTATAAACATAAACTTATTATTCATTTCTTCCATAAGAAAATAATCTTTAAAATAAAACCTAATTTCTTATGGTGATATATCTTCATAATTTTCCATTTAATCTCATAATTGAACCATCTATTCCATAAAACCTGTGATTTTTTTAAAACATGTGATGATCAAAAAATCTCAGTAAGAGGCATAAAAGAAAGGAAAAAATTAGTCTAGTAAAAAACCATAAATCATTTCCAAAAAAACACAAAATTTTACCCGAAAACTGTTATAATCATTTTGTAAAGATCATTATCTTACATTTTGTAATTCAAACAATTTTCATGATAGATCATAAGAAAGAATATAAAGATAAGTTGGTAACTTGTGAAATAATTATACCAAATAAAATAACCATGTAGTATACTTCAATACATTTCACTCTTAAAAATAGAATAACTATACAACCAAAATCCCCACATGTAAGTCTTACAAATGGAATAACTATACGTTCGACTTCCATACCAAATAAATTAGAGTTTATAACATAACCACCCATTAAATATTTATCACAAAACCTCCCATAAAATGTTCAAATACCATTATTTAATCAAAACACATTAAATATTTCATCTTAAACATGTTACTTATAAAATTTCATTCTCACTAATAAGAAAACATTTCAAGTTATTGAGTAACCAATACATTTCCAAAATGAATTTAAAACATTTTAAATGAGATTTTTAAATCAATGTATCCCATACCACTTTAAATCATTTGAAAGAAACTAAAAAATTAAAACATTTAAACATTCATGTCCATATAAATACATTCATAATTTTTTTTTAGAAAATGTACATGAAAGAGAAATATTTAAAAGAATAAATATTTAATATATTTTGAATGATGTTTTAGTTAAAGAGTCCCTTACCATGAATCTGATTCTATACGTATATCCTTTTTCATTATGAAAAATAAACATATGTTAGTAATTTAATTTATTGAGAACCTTGTCATGACTAATATTTATTTTATATCACTTATTACCATATTTTCATGTTATAACAATTACTTAATATTTAATTTCATGTACGATGTTTTGTCGATATTCGGTACTTGAGTTGAAAATGAATTTTATAAGATGCCAATAGAAAAAGTGGTCATTATACCATCATCACTAGAATAATATAAATGAAATTATTATTATTTATATACATCAATTATATATTTAAATCAAACCATTACATATGATTATGAAAAATCAAATACGTTATAATCATGGAAATAGTAAGTCGTACGTACACATGATTAATGTTTCCATTTTTCAATGATCATTATGGAATTATTGTAAGTATTATATTATATTTAAATAACTATAAAAATATTTATAATATTATATTAATAATTTATATATACTTATTTATATCATTATTGTGATGTGGTGAGAAAAAATGAATCACATTGCATCGTGGAGGTGATAATTCACACGTACGCATAAACGACATTATCATTTTCATGTGCATAAAAATGTAAGAAAATAAATGATATTTTCTATTTAAATAATGATTAAAATGTAATTAATATCATATTCATACTTTAATTTCATCAATACAACCGGTCTTCAGAGAGAGTGATGGAAAATGAATTATATCTTTTCACGAGTATGTATTTATCCATTCACATGAATGATTAATTAGTTTCACATTTAATTGAAGTGGAGATAGATTTAGGTTATGTTATTCACATAATAACATCCTAGTATATTTTTTAAACTATATTTATTATTTAATTATGGTTTAATATTATATCAAGGATGATGAATAAGAAATAAAATAGAAACACTTAATTAAAACGGTACCTCTCTTTCAGACGATCTCCTTTGATTAACACCTTAACACCTCTAATGAGGGTTTTATTCTTAAAATAAGGAATATTGAATGTGGAGAGGGATTATATTAATTGATTTTGGTTGATATTGGATGAAATAAATGGGTTTTCACGTGTGAGTAATAGATAATAATGGGAACCCTTTTATAAGTGAGGGAAGGGGTACTCTTTGAATTATTCAAAATAATAAATTAATATTTTTTAATTTTATATAAAAAAAGGGTAAAAATAGAATTAGTTAAAATATAAGATTATTATGGGTGGAAATAAATTCATCAAGAAAAAATTAGGCAATTTTTTATTATTTTTATTCCTTATATTTTGGTTGTAACGCTTATTTTACCCTTTTAACTCTTACCACGATGACATGTAATTTTCACTTTAAGGGATAATATAATTATTATAACAAACCAAAATGCCACTAAATGTGTAATTTATGACATTTTAGGACTTAAATATTTTTTAGAACCTTATATATTTTAAAATTTTATATAATATAATAAAATATTATTTATTGTAAATTATCAATAATGTCAATTTTGAAACTATTCATCACTTGAATTTTTTAAAATATAATAAAAATTTAATATCTTTAAACCAAATAATATTACTATTAAATAAAAATTAATATTATTTGATAAAATTTGTGGGTGGCATTAATTATATCAAATTATATTTATTTTAAAATTTTTAATATCATTTATTTGATTGTTCCATTAATTAAATAATTTCAACATCATCATTATGTCACAATTTTAATTAATTATATTATCAATAAAAATTATAAATAAATTACCATGATGTGTTAAAATATTTAATATTTCAAAATACTAATTATAGTCAAACATATCCTTTATATAACCCCATAATAAAATTTTTTCTCTTATTAAAAACAGAACTCTGATATAATTGACTTTCCTTTGAATATAATATAATAAATGTCATACAATCATCCAAGTGGATTAAAAAGGTTATAATTTTGGAGTAAGGATTATATTGGTTGAAAAAAACTAATCTATTTTAATTAAGAAAAGTGTTAGTTAAATTTAGAATATTTATTATATTATTTTTACCTTTAATTACTCAATTTACACTTAACCGTGGTGAATAAAAAATTACTAAACATACTATTCATAATATCCAAAAATTAATTTGATTAAATTAGATTATAATTAAAATACTTATTACAACTATGCATTTACATTTTTCAAAATTAAATTCATAGAAGTGGCTAAAGTATATTTAAAGTTAATCCCACAAACATGGTAAGAAAGAGGGTTTAAGTAAAAATGTTCAAATTTCAATAAGTTTTTATATCCAATTAAAATTTTAAAAAACAAAATAGGAATAAATTTTATTAATATATGTATTATTTATATACTTTTATTTTAAAAACCAATTTAATATATTATTTATCATTAATATATATTTAAATGAAAGTGTTGTTTTTAACTAAAATGTATTATTTTTAAATATACATCAAAAAATAAAACTTGTCAAAAAGATATAAAAAATTAAACCAATGTATATTTTCATAATCCTCATTCAAATAAGATTTTTATTTTTTCATGTATAACATATAAACATGTCAAAAAAATATTTAAAATAAGTGTCCCATCAAAAGGTGTAAAAACTATCTTAAAAAAAATACTTATTCTATTCATATAATTAGATTTTTTATAATATAATGTGTAGAAAACACATAATATGACTGTTAAAAATTAAATTACATATTATATATGTGAATAATTAATATAGTTTAAAAGGGTTATTTATTAATTTTTTTTATGAAACATACTTATGTATATATAAATAGTTTTTAAGAATATAAATTCCTTTTATTTTCAAAGGGGGTTTATTTCATTTATAATTAATTGGTAACCAAATAAATAATTATAAATATATATGTAAACCATTTTTTCATAATTTCTTTAATCTTATTGATACCCTCTATTCTAATGACTAGATTATAAGTGTAACATTTAAATAATAATATTAAGTTCTTCACTTAAGCTTGATGTGGTGTATCATTTACACTATCAAACACAATGTTTCTTTTTAAAAACTAATGATCTTATATCTTGTATATTTTCTTTGAACTTATGATAATGATGCAATATTTTTTCATAATTTTACAGAACTCTTATTCACTTATGGAAAGTCTCATATTGTGTCATCCCATAGTTATTTCATGTTAATAATTCCTCCCCAAAGAACCTCTTATCGATAATTATGGAACATGAAACTATATTTTCATAGGTTGAGAATGTTTTAGAAAATAATGAATTTTAACATATTTACTTTATACCACAATATATTTTATCAATTTTCCTTTTAGTATTGTATATATAGTTTGAAACATGACTTTATAACACTGTAAATTTATCCTCAAACTCAAAATCATTTTACTCATCATCTTCTCTTAATTTCTATAATTAAATTTTCATATCATCTATTTACTCATAAGGAAAATAATTCTATAATAATACCTCCATTGAGAAATTTTATTCCCTAATCTCTACCCCCTCCTTATGTTTTATATTAATGACCACCATTTATTAACATCGCCCTTAGACAATATAAAACCATGATTACATGCTCCTTAACACTATATCCCAATGCCAGGAATATATTTTCTTGGGAATTGATACATTTCATAGATACTAAGGTATTGGTTTTTCTCATTTAACTGTAGAGGTCACTAGTGTGTGATATATTCCTACATATATCCACCATAATATAAGGAAACATTTTGTTCTATATGGTTAGGGTAATTCCTTACCACATGGGTTAACTGGCCAAATATTTTAATAATTGACTCAACTCAAACACCTACAACATTTATATTATAAGATTTTGAATCCATAAATTGATTATGGGTATTTGAAATGTTTCCATTAATTTCATTTAGAAATATTTCTAAAAAATAGAGTACATGTAACTATTTTAGGAATAAAACTATAAATATTGAGTTAAAATATTTAGTTTCTATTAAATTATTATAAATATAGGTAATGTAATCAATGAAAATTTACTAAATATAATAATGTATTATCACAAAGTTATAATATATTACTATGTTCTTCAATATATAGTTCATAATGTTTAAACTAAAATTGTTCTCATAGAAATTATAACAAATCAAATATAGTAACCCTGGGATGGTGTTTATTTTATTAAAATGATTCAAAACATAAGGGATCACATAACATAAGATTTTATATTTTAGTTATATTATGGGATTATATATATATAACTGATCGTTATGTTACATTTGAAAAACTAAAATAAATCATTCAAAATTAATGAAAATTTAATATTTCTCCAAGCACATCCTTATATCATAAAAAATTATTTTTTTGGCCACTTAGGAAAAATGTAAATAAAAAAATGGTTGAGATGAGATTCGTATAAATTATTAGCGTATAGTAGAATCTAATAATGAATAATCAAGGTATAAATACATTTTTAGGGACAAATAATTTAATATATATAAGAATGATATAATAAAGAAAATAAATAATAAAAGTAAATAAATTCATTATGGTGAAAGGAATAATATCTAATATATTAATCATATTATCATGGACCTACCCAAAATATTAAAATAATTCTACTGAGGCCCTATTACAAGGAATTATACCTACTATGTTATTTATAAAGAAAAAATCTCAAACAAGTTCACTTGATGATACCTATTGATGAATTAGGTGGAAATATAATATTAGGTTCTGCACATTAGATAATATGTACAAAGTGTCCATAAAATGAAATAGTTTTTCAATCAATACATATTATAATTCTCAAAATAGACCTAATTACATAAATATGTATTTGGGATCAATAGTTTTTCTCATAAAAGTAATAAATATATGTTGTAAATTTTTCATAATTAACTGTATTTCTTGTATATCTAGGTGAATATCTATCAATATAATAATAATTGTAGGATATTCACAATTTAATGTAAGTTCTCCTTGATAATGGGGTAGTAAGGTGGAATGAATTTATCTTATATGGTAATTAATAATAATTATTGAATGAATGGAATGGTTGGAGACCATATAAATGATTAAATATCTCCTCTAGGAAATATAATGTCTTATATGGGTGGTATAAAAAGATGAAATGGTAGTTTCTTATTGGAAACTATATCATGGATTTTTAATAATTAATATTAACATAATTAAATATTGAAATGAAATTTAATTCATAGGAATTTTAAAATATAAATGAAGATATTGATATTGAAACCCTCATCTTTCTATATCAATTTCTAATTATAAATAATTAACACTTTTTCTACTTATGTGTTTTGGATGTTGAAGAGAAATTCAAAGAAGGATTTTTAAATAATTACCTATCTATTTATTTATTGAAACACTCATAGGATAAGAATTAGGGTATAAATAGAGATATAGTTTGAAACCTTTATTACCATGTCCTATTCCTAAATATTTTTATGTGGTAAAATAAGGGATAAACTACAAATAATGCTTTTGAGTGGTAAAAAATGGTTTATTGGTGGGTATTTAAAAAAGATGATCGATAATTTTTAATTATTTATTTACATGTGATGAACTATACTTGCAATTCAATAATTTTCTGAAATAATATTATATTCAAACTGACCTAGAAATAAATTGAAGAAACCCAATTTCAACCAAAAAAATTACAAAATCATAAAAAATATTGTTTCAAATACATTTTATGGACATTTTAGGTTTAGATATTTCAAGAGTTTCAAAAAAAATAATTAAAAATCCCATGGATTTCTCATCAAATGGGATTTTTTTCTATTATATACCAATATTTTTAAACCATAATAATCATTAAATATCTCCCCTAAAATTCTCAAGGCATTCAATTTTACATGTCATATCATGTGAAATACATTTTCTTTATAACCCGGGAAAATAGAATCATCTAAAGGGCTAGACTCAATCACTTATTAAGGGTAAAAATAATAATCAACAATAAAATTTCATAAGAGATCCTGATATAAGAATAAATTATATGACAAGACTAAATAATAGAAATAATGAAATAATAAAAACAACTTTGTGATAATATCATATCTATTTTTGACATATGAATAAATAATTTCATATTCTCTAGTAATGAAATTCATAATGTAAAATAACAAATTACATTTCATAAGACAGCATATCATGATCTAAGACATAATGGTTTTACTATAAAGGCCATGTGTTTAGAAAATATTAGGTTCTGGGAAGACATACACCAAAATACCGAAGATAATTTGTCTCAAGAGACCCATTGATACATCTAGTGGATGTATATAATAGATTACAATCCATTAAATATTATTTTAATATATTCATCATTTTTGAAAATAAATTAAAAATAAATATTTAACATTTCAAATATCAACCATATCTAAATAAAATATATATAGAATGTTAATGGATAGTCCACTTACCATTAAAGTCAATAATCATCTATGTAAAGAAAAAAATAGAATGTAGAAACATTACCTAGTAGATAAGTGGAATTAGATGATCATAATCTATATAGAGAAAGAAGGTGAATGGTTTAAAAGGGTAATATATATAGTGTAACAAAATTAACACTGAAGGATATTTTCATAGATGTAAAATATAATTGATAGAAGAGTGATTCAAATTGTAGAATACATTAAGGGATAATGAATTGGATTATTTGACACTGTGAGTTAAACCAAAAATAGATTAAAAAAATAATATAAAATAGATGATATATGATTAAACATAATAAATATTAGGGTTAACCCTTTTGAATGTGATAGTGAAATGAAAGGGAATATGTACTAGAGTTTTTAGAAAACATTTTAATGTTATCATAAAGAAAATGTTAGGAGTAACATTAAAAATGAATTTTCAAAATGGTGAAGTGATCCTTATGAAATGAATTTACTTTAAAAACAATATCCAAAAATGTATCCTTGAAAAGACATAAATATATCTATGTAATTGTCGTATATAGACAAAACATTTGATTATTAAAGAAAAAACCTTTCTTTTTATTTTTAAAGTATATTTTTTGAAAACTGATATAAAAAGAGACTAAAAAATATGTTTTTTAAATTATTTGATGGGAAATTTATAGGTCACATGTGATAACAGCCAAATAGGTTTCAAATTATGAAGTAGAAAATTATAGGTAATAGAATATATAGATAAGGAATAGAAACCTTTTTTAAGATAATGGTAATTATTTATAAAAAATGATACAATTTTTGGGGATGTGATTAATCAAGGTAAAATATTTTAATTAAAAATTAATGTTTTCATGATAGGGATAGAATTAACCATAAAATAAAATAATTTTCTGGTAGAACCTATTCATGGAAAAGCAAATTTCAAGTTAAAACCTTATAAAATAAAAAAATTAGATTTTAGTTATCAATATACATTATGAGAAACATACTCTATGAAGAGTGAAACATATTAAAAGGAGTTTATGTGTTAAAAAGTTAAACATTGAGACAATAAAAAATAATAAAATAAAAGGTTAAATTGTACCAAATTATATGAAATAAGTTTAAGATAAATATCATAACTCAATGAACAAAAACCGAAGAAAAAAAATCTTACGGCTAGGGAAACACTTGAGTCAAATACCTTTTAAGAAAAGCAATTGATTTAGATTAATATATATCATGAATATCAAATAAATAATGTTATATAATTCAGTGTATAATAAATCAATATAACACCATACAATGGAAACATGGTGTATAACATGTCGTATGTCTCAAGTAATGAGAATGGAGACCTAGAAAACCCTTACATTGATTCCAGTCTTTGTGGAATGTAGTATATAATCCTTTATAACACGCATAAGTATCACATTAAACATTTTAAAGAACATAAATATATATATATATATATTTATATAAACATTGTTTATAATTATTTCAACCTTGTGTATTAGTTAGTTATTATCCACTACCAATATCGATTTTGAGTAATCATAATCATTTTGAAAATGTTTAATTATAGTAGTGTTTTTAGACATCATTATCTAAAATTTCGTCATTAAATGATCATAAAATAAACTATAATTTATGATTTAATTTTTTTGTAATTTAATAATTTTATTTTACTGTATTTGTTATGTCCCTTAAATATGAAATTAGTGATAGGCTTTTTTTATCAATTTTGTAAGAATAAAAGTTTGTATATTAATTAATGAATTTAGAATTAATGTAACAATTATTGAACCAAAATAAAATAATTATTTTATTCTTTATATCATATATTTTTATTAAATTTGTTCTCATAAAAATCCTTGGTTAAATTTTATACCATCATTCTAGTAGGTTGTCAGAGCGACCCAAAAATGAACATACCATAATCAATAGATGATTATTATTGTAAAATATGTTTCATTTTAGAATAATATCATTATTATTGAAGACTATATATATTATTTTGATATATTTAACGTGTTGAATAATATTTTAAGTGGTATTAATTAATAGAAATGAAACTAAATGAAAAATTAGACACATTACTTCTTAGAGGTAGTAGTTTATAAACCACATGATAAATGATTTCATTTATCCCTGATTGAGAGTAAAAGATGAAGGATTATAATTTTTCTATATATAATCATTGTTATATTATATATTTCACATTTATTCATAAATCTATCCATTATAACAACATATGATATGTGGTGGTGAAAAAATAGAAGTTGTGGCTTCGTAGAGGTAGTAGTATGCAAAACATATGAATGATGAAT
Organism: Viscum album; assembly: GCA_963277665.1. NCBI lineage: Eukaryota > Viridiplantae > Streptophyta > Magnoliopsida > Santalales > Viscaceae > Viscum > Viscum album. The sequence continues at coordinate 346,957,532 of OY728156.1, forward strand.
TCATTTTAATTTAAATTAATGGTGAAATGTGGTTACTAGTTATTGAACTAGTATAATAAAAATATGTATTGAAATATTTGTGATTTAAATATATAGTAATTTCAAAATGATGTTTTTTAATTTGAGAATGAAATGAAAATGAATTTGGAAAAATGTACCCATTTTGAAGAGTTTAGTATTCCATTGGACTACTCCTTAGAAAGAGAGGTATTAGTCCAATATCATGTTACTAGAGTCTCTTGGAAAAAAATAGTATTATAGTTCAAGGAAAAGGGTATATTTTTTAGAGGAAACCAAATAATGGGAGTTTTCTTGAAGGGGTGGTGAGTGGATCCTTTTATAAGTTGTGATAATATATTTTTTAGTTTAAATATTTCAAATCTATATAAAGAGGGAACATGTTTCACAGGAAAATAAGGATCCAAAATGGAAAATAATGGTTTTTGGGATGGGAATATATGATAATATCTAAATATTTTATTTTCAAACAAGTATTGAACCTGTTTATGTGTTATCAACTTTTATAATTTTCACTTTTACCATTTTTTACCATGGTAACTAGTGTTTACCTAAGTAATTTAATATTAATTAAAAAATATATATAATGTACTATATTATATAATATTGAAATACTATTTAAAAATATTAAATCCATTTTATCAAATAAACTTTATAGGTGTAATAAAACTCAATTTCAATATTAGTGCATGTTACACATAAAAACCCATTTTAAAAAATAGAATTTTTTAGTATAAAATTGGTTTGTATAGTAAAATTATAGATTAATTTGATTTTCATGACACAAATAGGTTTTTTCATAAAAATAAATAATTTATATGTTCTATTAAAAACAATAACAACTACATTTTTATAAAATAAAATTTATTTAAATAAAAAGTCCAAAATCGTTTTTATTGCAAAATTGTACTTAAGTTCTTACAATGTTAAAATTCAGAATGTAAAAAAATGAATATTTTTACAACATAAATAAATATTTTATCAATTTTTAAGGTTTTATAAACTTCTAGTTCATTCTTATATAATTACACATCAATTAAATTTATAGTTCTGTAAAATATTTAACTTTTTACTATTCACCTAAAAATAAAATTCTTCAGAAAAATCCATTAACTAATATTAAGATAATATTAAAACGATTAATATAAATTTTTTTTTACACTTTCAAATTCAAATTATAAATGTATTTAATTTAATTTAAAAATATATTGAAAACTATTTTTATCAAAAATTAACATCTATTAAAAAAGTAACTATTCTTACTCTTATTTCATGTCAATTACTAATAAAATTTGTGTTAATATATTAATCAAATGAAAATATATTTTGTCAGTAATATTTTTATTATATTAATATAAATCACATAAAATCCAAATTTAAAAGGTTTTCATTTTGAAACACAATTCTTTCTTATTAGTTATTTAATTAAACTAATTTAATATATCAATGATGTAGCATGAAAAATTATATTTATTTTTATTTCAATGTATATATCATAATTCATTTACATATATTTTAACCCACCAATTATATGGATACATATTAATGACTATATACTAAATAATAATATTTTTGTTTAGTTTTTCAGGTGATGAAAGCTATCAAACACATTAGGCATTAAGGGAAAACATAAAATTCTAAAACTCAAGGTGTTATATTATTAACCTTAAATAAATTACATCAAAAAATTTTTAATTTTCAATTTCTGATGAGAGTAAGTGTGGTTATTTTTTACATATCCATATTTTAAGATATAAGTTCTAATATGAAATATACCTTACCATTTTAGGCTATATTAATTTATTTATCTTTCCTCAAACATAATTAATCATAATCATGGATTCTCAAAAATCATCCTTTACCAATACTATCTAAATCTCAATGATATTAAAACAGTATGAAATAATAAATTCTTTCAAAAATTAACTCTATCTTTAAGCCATAAATGTATTAACCACTTGTTCCTAAATTCACACATTAGAAAATATAATCCCCAAAATTAGATAAACTATACCAAAAAATCTTGTACTAATTCTCAATCCCAAGGATACCAATACAATAAAACTTACTTTTTCGAAATAAATCAACCCTATATTATCACAACATCAAGAATATATTAAACGTAAGAGCTGTTCATACCTCAATCATGTGTTCCTCTATAGTGATCCAAAAAATTTAACCTTGTATAAAAATAAATTTTTAAATTTATTAATAAAATTTAATATATGCTTCCAAACTATTAATGAAAAAATATTAAAGTACCCTATTTTTACAATTCATATAATCCTAATAAATTTTATAAAATCAAATAATATCATCAACAAATTATACTCACTAATGAGAATAAATGAGAGCATCTAGATTTAATTTCTATTAATATACCAAACGCAATACGTTTGGTAATACATAGAAACCACCTTCTCTATCATAAAATACATATAATAATATTCTCAACCATTTAGGCATCATTCCTTATTCGGATATATGATATTATAAATTCTAGAAACATACCTATTCTGAGCATTATCTTCATTACCCAGTTTCAATGAAATACTAAAACCAAAATGGTTATGATAAAAAATAAAATGAGAATACTAATCCAAACATTTATTCCTTTATAACACCATATTTTTTATTGTATAATAATTTAGGTTCATCATATGACTCTATTTGTTCAATCCTTTATTATCCATGGTTGTTTTTCTATTTGGTTTTATACCCTAAATAGTTACTACCATACTGAAATTTATAATAATGGTTTGTAAATATAATATTATTAAATAAAGTATATCCTCTATGAGTATCAAACCTTGTGTGCAGTTCAGCCTCTTTGTCATGTACCAAGTAATAATTAAGTTAATACCCAATCCTCCATTTTCATGGTTATTACCCCAAGGTATATTTTTGAATAAGCTATAATACCCTTATATTATCCATAGAGGTATGTAATCCCTAGGATAACCACAAAATATCTATATTAACACAATTTTATGATGTTATTTTATACTTAGACTTATCCCTTAGTCTTATCCAAGGGTTGTAACTAAATTTAACTTAAATAATCACTAAAATATTTAATATTACCTCAACTAACATAAGGTTATATCAATACCAATTAAATTAGGAAAAACATTAATATATTATCCCTTAAATTATCTGAAAATATCATTATAGCCTATAAAGTTAACTAAACCCTCATTTGATACCAAATATGACACCTTGAACCTACAATCTAAAAATTTGTTTCTAATGAATACATTATTTATATATTGTATTGAGAAGAACTGAAATTATCCAATTTTAAAAATCAATAATTTAATTATCACTTAATGTTTTTGAGCCACATACATTTGAAGGGTAATTTCTGTTTAGAGTTTTAGAGTGGTAGGAAAAATTTTAATTGAGAAATCCCATATCTTTCTCATTAAAGGGTAATTTTTTACAAAATATAATAAAATATTAAATCTATAATAAGTCTTTAAATTCTAAATAACTTTTTTTATAAAATATATTTCGATAAACATATCATGTACAATAAATTTCTTTATATCCTTTTGAAATAAAAACATAAGTGTTGACATCAAACTCTCATAAAATCTAAACATAGTTGGTAAAAATAAAATATCATAACTGAGAATAAGGTGAATATAAATTATATAGAATGAATATATGTCATGAGCCCCTCCCACAAAAGATGCCCCTCTTGAGCTGGCAATGTTGAAAGGGAGATAATGACCCCCGAGACCCGCCTCCAGTAGGCCCCGGGGTAGCGACTAGCACCAAGGGTATGAGTTTTCACAAAAATAGGAGGAATTACTATTTTTTTATTATTTACGATTAGGAAATAGGACATGTCAACCACCAAAAAGGAAAAGAACAAGTGTATAGAAAAAAACCCAAACCAAGACCACATGCATGTTTAAAAAAAAATTATCACAAGGTGCAAGTACAAGAAAGATCATGGTACAATACCAAAATAAAACAAGTGTACAACAACTACAACAACTCCAACTGTATGACTAGTAGGGTCCCACACAGCCCTGGTAGTCCTCCTGGAAACCTGAAAGTAAATGTAGGGTGAGCATACAATTATACTCAGTAGGGAAACCTAAAGCACTCGTGCACAAGTGGGGAGACATCCTAATGTCCCATGAGAACAACAGAATAAACCTATCAAGGAATTCTATCCACCCAACCTCACCATACACACTCACCAAAAACACAATCACAATAGGTAGTAGTATATAAGAACAAGAGTATTGGGTACCCCGCACCATTTTCCTTTAGTTATCTGCTCTTCCTAATGGCAAACATCCTGAGGCTCCCACACTCTCCTTGCCCGCACACACCTGGGCCTCACCAGCATGTATCCCACCCACACACACTTGGGCCTCACAACCACGTATCCCACCCACTCACACCTGGGCCTCACAACCACGTATCCCACCCGCACACACCTGGGCCTCATCCCGAAGATTCTTGGGAAACAGTAGAACCTTCTCGAAGAGTCTTGGGCTAGAGCCACCCCAATCCAAACATACCCAATGAGTCTTAGGTGTAAGGTCACCTCAAGCCATCACAACCTAGGGGAGAAGGAGCATGAAAGAGCTAGTAAATAAGGGAAAAACAACCTCTCCCATGAAATGGGAGTGTTCGGCACTAAGTTCTCAACATGGGTGGGGTGAGATAAAACACAAAAGTTACAGATATATATATATACCAACCACATATCCCAACCTATGACTTCTAAACAGAGAAATTGAGCATGTGCCTCGACACTGCTACTATGAAGCATGCATACAATAAACAACCCCAACCCCATTCAGGTTTTCATGTTTCAGTAGAATTAGTTTATTTAGTTCCTTAACTACTGGGAAACTATCCACAACCAACCACATTAATCGTTCGTAAAACATATCCCTGCCATTCACAAATCATGTTAGGAAAACACAAGAAACACAACCAAGTTCTTTTTATCAACCAACCAACCCATTGATTATTAATCTCGTTCCATTACCATGACACACCATTCATTAAATTTTCCACTTTTTATTTATTACCCACAACCCATAGCCCGTTCACATTTAAACCCAGCCTAGCATCCCCGCTGCCAACCACCATAACCACAACCCCACCGAAACCCGTACATCAATATCCCTTTAATACCATTTCTCGAAACCCCTCTACCCATTACCTACACAACATTCACACCAACCCACAACCAAGTCAAACGCACCCCCACAGCTCATCCTATCTACAACAACCCACAAAACACCCCCATCACATGCCACGTATCCAAGCCAACACCCACATGTTCATTATTCCATTTTGTTTAACCGGGGTGATCACAGAAGGGTTACAGATTTTAAACATCCGACCTTACGTGACTAACCAAATTCCACATTCCGCAATGTTTCCATCCACAAGCAAATACAGAAGGAGATGGAAACATTTAATTGCATAAGAAAACACCACTAACAACAATGATTTTTAGTAGGCAACTGCTCATTCACAACATAATATCACCGGATATAAATAATGTAACTGCATTCACGAACTTCCCATCCTCATTATATAAACCATTTATTATCTGTATTTATTGGTTCAACTATATATCACAGAAACAATAGGATACCCACCCCGCATGATGTACAAAAGAGAGAGACAAAGGTAAGATCCCAACCTTAATAGGTTATGATCACATCACTCACCTAGATCAACCTTAGAAGAAGTTCGTCGGCGTCCGTCACTTCTGTCGGGTCCCGGAAAAACCTCATAGGTTGGAAGTTGGAAATGAAAGTCTGAAGGAAAGACAACGGACCCAGTCTCGGAAGTTCTGCCTCGTCGTTAAAATCTTGTGGCCGCTGACGGATAATAAATCGGAGCTTGGATGAAGAAGTTATGGAAGAAAGAGCCTTCGAGTCTCTTGGGAGAACTCTGCTCAGAGGAAAGGGGAGGAGAGGGGTGAGTTGAAAAGAAGGGTACCCCTTCTTTTATGGTCAAGAAAAGAAAAAGTACACATCGTGTACTTTATGGTACATGGCCTGTGCTCACTTATTTCACATGGTCTACACACGGCTTCCAACACAGCTCTGCGGCCTTTGACTGGTCAAGACATGGTTTGAGTGAATTGCATACGTGGGGAAGGACTACACTGCATGTAGTTTAGACACACGACATGTACCCATTTATTTCACATGGAAAAGTCACGGCTCAAACATGACACACGACTGTTGACTGGTAACGCGTACGCGGGGAAGGACTACACGAAGTGTAGTACTGGACACATGGCGTGCACCCATTACTTCACAAAGCAAGGACATAACCTTTATCACGGGGTATACCCGGTGAGGGGGTACATGGTGTGTACTCACACTACACGGTGCGTAGTTTCAAAAAACTGAACAGTGTGGAAAAAGTCCATTTTACCCTCTTGAACACTTCGTGACCTTCGTTTTGACAAAGAATGGGCCGGAGAGGTCCGAGCCATTACATCAGATACATCTTAAAACATTCTCGTCCCCGAGAATTCAAAAATAACTCAGAAGAACCCAACAAGATGCCTCTTAGGGTTCTCTTTATAACAGGAACCCAACCAACAACCCTAATCATAGGTGTTAGGAATTCCCCCTCCTATGTTGAGATATTATCTGCTTTAGGAGGCACTGACTCACCTGCAGGGGTTTAATCGCTTCAGCATTAATGCATCTCGATTAAGGATTGGGACTTCCCACTTTCATATATTAGGATTTTCCAACTTGGACTACCCCCAACACCACACAACCAACACACTGCCCAAACATGTGGTTTGGGGAAAAATTCCTTCTCCTATGTCGAGATGTTATCCGCTTTAGGCGGCATTGACTCACCCGCACGGGTTCATTCGCATCTGCATTAATGCGTCTCGATTAAGGATCAGGTTTTTCCCTTTCCCCACACACCCGGACATGCTACACACTTCCAGAGAACTAGGAAACAAAAGGTCTGACAACCAACAAGCCAAGCATTCCATAAATATCAAAGTTACATAGTACAACATCAATATAAAGCTCAAAAGAACAAAGGAAATCAAAAGTCAAAACAACTCTAGGTACTAAGTGTTCATCTGGGTCTCCCTCTCCCAAGTGCTCTCCTCAAGGCCGCCATGCCTCCACAACACACGAACCGACGGAATGGCTCGTCTATAGAGCGCCTTCTCCTTACGATCCTTGATTTTGACTGGTCGTTCCTCAAAGGTCGCGTTGTCTCCCATATCTACATCTCCCAAGTCGATAATGTGAGAGTCGTCGTGTAAGTACCGATGAAGATGGTAGACATGGAAGAAATCATGAACCTTCTCCAACTGAGGTGGCAGGGCTAGCTGATATGCCACCTCGCCAACTCGCCTCAACACCTCAAAAGGTCCGATGAACCTATGTGAGAGCTTGCCCCCTTTCCCAATCCTCCACTGCCCCCGTCGAGGGGAAACCTTCAAGAACACATGAGATCCCACCTTGAACTCCAAGGGACTCGTCCGATGATCAGTATAAGACTTCTGTCAGTCTTGAGACATTTTCATCCTCTCACGTATAAGATGGACTTTTTCTGTGGTGCTCTACACTACCTCTGGCCCAAGAGCACCTGTCTCACCAACCTCTGCCCCGAAAATTGGTGAATGACATGGTCTTCCATACAAAGCCTCAAACGGTTCCATGCCAACAGTAGAGTGGAAGATATTACTGTATGTAAACTCTACTAAGGCAAGTGTTGTACCCATGATCCTCTGAAATCCAGAACACATGCTCGCAACATGTCCCCCAACATCTAGATAGTCCGCTCTGTCTGCCCATCGGTATGGGGGTGGATAGCAGTTCTAAGGCATAGCTAGGTGCCAAAAGCATGCTGTAACCCCCTCCAGACTTGTGAGGTAAACTGAGTATCCCAATCTGAGATGATAGTATTTGGGACTCCATGCAACTTCACAACTTCGTCTACGTACCTCTGTGATAAGGTACTCACCGGGCCTGACTCCTTAATTTCTAAAAAGTGAGCTGATTTCGTAGTCGATCCACCACCACCCAGATAGCATCATAACCACCCTGAGATCTGGGAAGTCGTGTGATGAAGTCTATTGAGATGTCATCCCACTTCCACTCGGGGACATCTAAAGGATGCAACAAACCACTGGGAACACGATGTTCAACCATCACTTGCTGACACACTAGGAATTTAGCCACAAACTCCGCCACTGCCCATTTCACCCCGGGCCACCAAAACTATTCCCTGAGGCCTCAGTACATTTTTGAAACTCGTAGATGTACCACCAAGGCTGAGCTATAGAACTCACGGAGAACTCCCTCAAGCATTGTCTCTGGGACAAACAACCTTCCATGGAAAAGCATCTGATGTCCGCTGTCCTCTGACCATCCTTCTAGAGAGTTCCCCTGATCGACACGATCACACATCACTTCCACCTCGAAGTCCCCCCACTGAGATTCTTCCATCTGCTGCAACAAAGAGGACTGCACCATCATCTGAAACAAATAGACTCTAACACCTTCTACCCTGGCATCCAAGTACAAGGCAGCCAACTCTCCCATCGACCTCCAAGCATCAGTGGATTCCCGAACCACTTCCTTATGAAACTTCCTGCTCAGGGCATCAGCCACAATGTTTCCCTTACCTTTAGTGCAAGAGATGTCAAAATCATAGTCTTGGAGACACTCGACCCATCTCCACTACTGCAGGTTCAGGTCACACTGGTAGAAGATATAATGCAGTCTCTTGTGATTTGAGAAGACCACAAAGCGCTCCCCAAAGTGGTAATGTCGCCACAACTTCAGTGAAAACACTACTGCTGCAAGCTCTAAGTCATGAGTGGCATAGTTACGGTCATGAGGGCGTAACTTCCTAGACCCATAATAGATCACTCCCTTCTTCTGCATCAGCACGCACCCCATACCAAGGCCAAAAGCATCACAAAACACCTCATACAACAACCCCTCCTCTGGAAACCTATGTACGAGAGAACTGACCAACTTCTCCTTCAGGTAGTCGAAAGACTTCCGGCATTTCTTGCTCCATAGGAAGACTTGGTTCTTCCTATTCAAAGCTATCAATGGAGCAGAAACTCGAGAGAAGTCCGAAATGAACTTGCGACAGTGACCTAACAACCCCAGGAAACTACGAACTTCTGCCACGCTCTTGGGTGCCGCCCAAGAAACAACTGCATCCACCTTCGACGGGTCCACTGACACTCCATGATCAGACACTATGTGCCCATGGATGTGTACTTCTTGTGTCAATAACTTACACTTTGATAATTTCCCATAATGCTGGTGGTGCCGAAGGACTTCCAAGACTGCCCTGAGATGCCCAACATGCTCCTCCTCTGATCTTGAGTAGATCAGGATGTCATCGATAAACAAAATGACGAACTGGTCCAGGAACTCCCATAAGACAAAGTTCATAAGTCCCATGAACACAAAAAATGCATTCATAACTCCAAACAGCATCACTACAAACTCGAAGTGCCCATACCTGCACCTGAAATACTTCTTTGAGATGTCACTGTCCTTTAACCTCAACTGATGATACCCAGATCGTAGATCAATCTTGGAAAACCAACCTACTCCCCTTAGTTGGTCTAAGAGATCATCTATCCTTTGAAGGGGGTAATGGTTCTAGACCGTCACCTGGTTCAACCTTCGGTAGTCTATGCATAGCCTAAGACCATTATCTGCCTTCTTCAAAAACAAAACGAGGGCACCCCATGGCAATACGTTGGGTCGAAGAAATCCCCTCCCCATCAGATCATCAATCTGAATCCGCAACTCCCGCAACTCTGAAGGTGCCATCCGATAAGGGGCCATCGAAATCGGATGGGCACCGGGCTGTAAGTCTATCCCAAACTCAACATCAAGTTGGGGGGGGGGGGGGTAGAGTCACAACCTCCTCAGGAAAAACATTGAGGAACTCCCAAACAACCTCTGAGACATCCATCATCTCTGTATCAGATCGAACCACTGATAACCCACATAAAAAAAGGATAGGCTTCACATGCCGACTTCCCACCTGATAGCTCCTCTCGCCAACAAAAGATATGCGCTGTCCATCTACGTCGGAGAACACGACTCTTCTCTGGAAGCAGTTGATAACAGCACTAATAGAAAACAACCAGTCGATGCCTAGGTTGACATCGTATGGAAGCATCTGTAACAGAAGTAGGTCCCCACTAGATCGATGTGGTCCCAACGTCAGCCCACATCCCTGACAAACACAAGATATGCTGGTCTGGCCTCCAACTGGTGTACTCAGCACCAGTGGTACGGAAATTCTCTCTAATTCAAGTCCCAAAGCATGGGCTAGACTAGGTGTAACAAAGTAGTGTGAAGATTCTGAATCGAACAAAGCAGAAACAAGAGTGATGAACAAACACATCGTACCTCACACGACCTCTGGTCCTGCGGGAGCTGTCAACTCTGCTGCATGCAACTGTACATGCCCATATCTTCTGCCTCTTTGATGTCATCCACCTCCCAAACCATGCCTTGGTCGAGGTCCCTGAGGAGCACCCTTAGGTCGGACTCCTCCCGCAAAGTCTACCCTCGGAGGAGCACGGTCCTACTGCTGCTGGAAGGGCCTCACTGGAAACTGGTGCTGCTGAGGTGGGCGCTGAACCTGCCGACCTCCACCATACTGAGCTCGGGTTGGGCACTGACTCTGACTGTGCCTAAAACCTCCACAAGAAAAACACTTCGGTCCTGGTCTCATGAAAAGGGACGAGGACCCGAAGATCTGAACTGGAACTGCTGGGGCCTACTCCCCACTGGGCTTAACCTGGAAGGTCCCGTCGCAGGAGACCTGCTACTGACTATCTTCCCCTTCAACGAGCCTGGCTGGTTCCCCTCTCGTGGTGAAACTCCCATAGAATTCATCCTCTCTACAACCTCTGCCTTCTACTGCACTACAAATTACGTCGGAAGGGTGAAGGGGGTGACAGAATACTGGAGAGAAGGACGAAGCGACTCCTCCAAAGGTCTCGCCCTAGACTCCTCATCTGGAATGAGATATGGAGAAAAGTGCGGGAGATCCTTGAACTTGATCCCCAGCTCTCGTACTGACATACTCCCATGCTGAAGGGAGAGTAACTCCTGCCGCTTCTGCACCTTGATCATGGAAGAAAGGAATTCCTCTCAGAATTCCTTCTCAATGTCAGCCCATGGAACCTCTGCCTCTATCCTCTCTCCGAGGTAGAGTGTCCACCACTGTCATGCCGCACCTCTCAGCTGACTAACTGCTAGGGGAACCCAGTACTCCCTCGGAGCATGTATCAAGGTAAAAGTGATCTCTAGCTCCTTAATCCACCCCTCCGTCTCCGTATCCGAAGTACTAACCTCGTACTTCTTGAGGGTCTGCCGCTGGAAAGAACGGAGAGTCCTCTGCCACTGGCTATCTTCCTCCACTCGGTGAATCGTCAACTAATTGACCACCTGAATTTGCTGGGCCTCGGCCGTCTGAGCCACCCGGGGATGACGTCCAGGTGCCATAGCTTTATGGTAAACAAGGATCTCCTAAGCCCAAGTAGTAAGGAAAAGTGAAGGTTTTATTTTATCATTTTATTCCAATTTCTTTCCCAGAACACAAAAATCAAGTAAAACACAATCATGATGATTCATGTACCTTTCCTAGGGTCTCTACCCTACAATAAATGTGGTCTGACTTGGTTATTAGGTAGGCTAAGTGTCCTTGCATCAGATCACGGGTGGGGGGGGGGGGGCTAAAATCTCGTGTCCTAGCCAGTCTTCCCTGGCCTATGTCATGCACCAAGATTAACTAACATTGTAACCCTACCATCCCATGCAATGTTCACTGTGCCTACCTCCAGACTCTATCCTATCTCTCAACCATCAGCTCTGATACCATTCTGTCACAACCCCCTCCCACCAAAGATGCCCCTCCTGAGCTTGAAATGGTGAAAGGGATATAATAACCCCCGAGTCCCGCCTCTAGTAGGCTCCGGGGTGGTGACTAGCACCAAGGGTATAAGTTTTCACAAAAATGTGAGGCATTAACATTTTTATTATTATTTAGGATCGGGAAATATGACAATTTAACCACCAAAAAGGAAAAGAACAAGTGTATAGAAATAAACCCAAACCAATCCCACATGCATGTTTAAACAATTTTTATAACAATGTGCAAGTACAAGAAAGGTCAAGGTACAATACCAAAAAGAAACAAGTGTACATCAACTGCAACAAATCTAACTGTCCGACTAGTAGGGTCCCACACGACCCTAGTAGTCCTCATGGAAACCTGAAAGTAAACGTAGGGTGATCATACAAGTATACTTAGTAGGGAAACCTAAAGCTCTCATGCACAAGTGGGGGGACATCCTAATGTCCCGTGAGAAAAAGAGAAAAAACCTGGCAAAGAATTCTATCCACCGAACCTCACCAGCCACACTCACCAAAAACACAATCACAATAGTTAGTAGTATATAAGAACAAGAGTATTGGGTAACCTGCACCATTTCCCTTTAGTTAGTTGCTCTTCCAAACGACAAACGTCCTGACACTGCCACACTCTGCCCGCCCGCACACACCTGGGCCTCACCATCACGTATATCGCCCATACACACCTGCGCCTCACAACCACGTATCCCGCTTGCACACAACTGGGCCTCACAACCATGTTTCCCGCCCGCACACACGTGGGCCTCACAACCACGTATACCGCCCGCACATACCTGGGCCTCACAACCACGTATCCCACCTAAACACACCTGGGCCTCATCCCGAATATTCTTAGGAAACAGTAGAACCTGACCGAAGAGTCTTGGGCTAAAGCCACCCCAATTGAAACCTACCCGAAGAGTATTAGGTGTAAGGTCGCCTGAAGCCATCACATCCTAGGGGAGAAGGACCATGAAGGAGCTGGTAACATAGAAAAAACAACCTCTCCCATGAAATGGGAGTGTTTGGCACTAAGTTCTCAACATGGGTGGGGTGCGATAAAAAACAAAAGATATATATATATATATAAAAACCACACAGCCCAACCTATGGCCCCTAAACAGAATAACTGAGCACGTTCCTTGGCACTGCTACTACGAAGCATGCATACAACAAACAACCCCAACCCCATTTAGTTTTTCACGTTTCAGCAGAATTAGTTTATTTAGTTCCTTAACTACTGGTCAACTATCCATAACCAACCACATCAATCGTTCGTAAAACATATCCCTACCATCAACAAATCAAGTTAGGGAAACACAAGAAACACAACCAATCCCTTCTTATTAACCAACCAACCCAGTTATTATTAATCGTGTTCCATTACCTTGACCCACCATTCATTAAATTTTCCAATTTTTATTTATTACCCACAACCCATAGCCCATTCACATTTAAACCCAACCCCGCAGCGCTGCTCCCAACCACCATAACAACAACCACACTGAAACCCATACATCAAAATCCCTTTAATACCATTTCTCGCAGCCGTGCTACCCATTACCAACACAACATTCACACCAAACCACAACCAAGTCAACCGCAACCCCGCTTCCCACCGTATCCACAAAAACCCACACAACACCCCCATCAAATGCCACATATCCAAGCCAATACCCACATGTTCATTATTCCATTTTTTTAAGCGGGGTGATCATACAAGGGTTCCATATTTTAAACAGCCAACATTACGTGATTAACTAAATTCCACATTCCACGAAGTTAACATCCATATGAAAATCCAGAAGGAGAAAGAAAAATTTAATTTCGTAAGAAAATTCCCCCAACAACAATGATTTTAAGTAGGCAGTAGCTCATTCACAACATAATATCAGAGGATATAAATAATGTAACTGCATTAACGAACATCCCATCCCCGTTATTTAATCCATTTATTATCTTTATTTATTGGTTCAACCATATATCACGGAAACAAGAGGATACCCACCTTGCATGATGCACAAATGAGAGAGGCAAGGGTAAGATCCCTACCTCAATAAGTTCTGATCACAACGCTCCCCCAGATCAACCTTAGAAGACATCCGTCAGTGTCTGTCACTTCTGTCGGGTCTTGGAAAAAACTCATAGGGTGTAAGTAGTAAAGGAAAGGATGAAGTAAAGATAACGGACCTAGGCTCAGAAGTTCCACCTCGTTGTTACGATCTCATGGCCACTGACGGATTGCAAATCGGAGCTCGGACGAAGATGTTATGGAAGAAAGGGCCTTCGAGTCTCTTGGGAGAACTCTGCTCAGAGGAAGGGGGAGGAGAGGGGTGAGTTGAAAAGGAGAAGGGGACCCCTCCATTTATAGGAGAGAAAAGAAAAAGTACACGGCGTGTACATTATGGTAAACGATATGTACTTGGTTATTTCACACAGTCTCCACGCGGCTTCCAACACGGCTCCGCGGCCGTTGACAGGTCAACACACGGTTTGAGGGAATCGCATACGCGGGGAAGGACTACACGATGTGTAGATTGGACACACGATGTGTACCCATTTATTTCACACTTTAAAGACCCAACTCAAACACGGCACATGGCCGTTGACTGGTAATACGTACGCGGTGAAGGACTATATGACGTGTAGTACTGGACACATGGTGTGCACCCATTATTTCACACAGCAAGGACATGGCCTTCAACACGGGGTATACCCGGTGAGCGGGTACACGGCGTGTACTCACACTACACGGCGTGTAGTTTCAAAAAACTGAAAAGTGAGGAAAAAGTCCATTTACCCTCTATTACACTTTGTGAACTTCTTTTTGATAAAGGAATGGGCCAGAGAGGTCCGGTCCATTACTATATATAATAAAAAATTGATTAATCAAAAGAAAAATTAGATAATAAAATAATATATCATTGATATATTAATAAATAAATAGATTGAAAATAATAACATGTTCTTTAGTGATGAAATGAATAATTCTAGAAAACTAATTACATTCGATAAGTTAATATATAATATTATTATACATCATGATCTTATAATCATTTTCATATGTTTTTACAATATTCGGTTTTTTATAGCAGTACACCAAAATACCCAATATAGTTTGTCTCATGTGACCAATCGATTCATTAAGGGACAATAAATAACTAATCCCCAAACATTTGTAATTAATTTTCATGCATTAATCATATTATAAAATGAATAAAATAATATATAATAAAATTTGATAATAATTATCCATTTTGGAATAACTAATATACATAATGTCAATACATTATCTACCCAACTTAGTTGTCAATATCGTGCATATGTAGTTTATAAATATACAGAATGTTGAAACATTGCCCTGTTGATAAATGGAATCACATGATTATAATAAATCATGAGAAATAATTTGGATGGTTCAAGAAGTGTATATCAGTAGTTTAATAAAATGAATTTAAATATTTTGACATAGAAAGAAAAACCCCTTGAAATAAAAGTTCTTTGAATGATATAACACAACAAGGGACTATGAATTGGATTGTTTAATACTTTGATTTAAACCCCAAAATGATAAACATAAGATTACAATATAGAGGATATAATATGAAGCATAATCCCTATTAGGGTGAATCCTTCTTAATATTAAAGTAAATAATGGAAGTGGAAACATAAAATAGTTTTTAGAAAACATTTTTTATGTTATCGAAAAGGAAAAGATACAACTTTCATTCAATAGTCATTTTAAAAAGGTTTAATTGAATATTATGAAAACATTTAATTTTAATAAGAATCTTCAACATTTTATCCTTTAATAAGACATAATTTTATCAAAATATATAAATTCTTAAAGGGAAATTTTTTTCCTTTAAAATATTTTTTTTATATTTTTAAAGTATATTTGTAAGAAACCCACAACATAAAGAGAGTAAAAACACTCTTTTTAAAAGATAATAATAGAAATATAGAGTTTATTTGTGACAAAAAATTATCAAGTATCCAAATATAAAATATAACATCAGTTTTAATGTAAAATATATAATTTTAGGGGAAACATTCACTACGAATTATAGAAATTATTCTTATCAATGATATACATTTTGTGGAAGATATTTATAAAGGCTAAATATTTGGATTAAATTTACATTTCTCCAATAGAGGGAGAAAGAGTACCATATAAAAATATTAATATGGGAGAAACCAAGAATAATAATGATATTTTCAATATAAAACCTTATAACTCAATAAAATGATATTTGAGTTATCAATACACCATATAGGCCACATACTATTTGAAACATGTAGTATATGAAAATGGGTTTATTTGGTAAAAATGTAAAAAATGGGAGAACAACACATAATAAAATAAAATGAAAAAATTACCCAAACTATAATAAATTGTGTGTTTAATAAATGAATCATAATATAATTAATGAAAAACAAGTTACCAAAAAAATTTAAGAATGACGTAACACTTGATTAAAAATCCATTGGAAGAATTAAAACTAATTTTTTTAGTATATCCAATGAATTAAAAGGTAATTAGGTATATAAAATTAATTGGATAGTAAATCCATAGATACATTTATAATTTAAACATAGTGTATAACATTTTACATATCTCAAATAATTATAATTGATAACAGTAAAAACCTTACATTGATTCCCCAAACAGTCGACTGCATTCTAATATCCCATGTAACAAACATAATTATATTAATATATTATTTCAGGACTGTATTAATATACAAATTTTTTTATAAAAATCATTTATAATTATTCCCTATATGTATATTAATTAGTTATTACCTACTTCAAATATTGGGTGTGACCAATCTAGATGGGTTTGAACTAGTTTCGTAATACTAGTGTTGTTTATCATTATTCTACCAAATATTATCATTAGTATATTATAAAATGAAATGGAATGGATGTTTTCTGATTATTTAAAATTATATAATTTCATTTTATGTGAGTATTGGTTATGATCTTAAAATATTAAATTAGCGTTGGCCATGTTACAGTGATTTTGCATGGACGTATGTTGATATATTAATACATGAGTTTAAAATTAATGTTAACGTTAAATAAAAAAATAAATTTTTTATTTATTTATATATATTATATATTATTATTATTTATGTTCTCATATTCATCCATTATATAATTGTATATCATTGTTCATGTAAGTGGTTAGACTGACATAAGCTTGAACATACCATAATTGATGAATTATTATGACAATAAAAGTATTCTATTACGGGAATAATATAATTATTAAATAATCATAATGATATTATATACATACATTTAATTTTGTTAATTATATTTTAGAAGATCTCTATAATTAAGAATCAATATAAATGAGTAATGAGATAAGATACTTAATGGAGGCGATAGTCCGCACAATTCCAATTTAACATTTTCATTTCTAAAATAATGAGGTTGAAATAATGTGGATTATAATTTTTTGAGTAATAAAAATAATTATATTATATATGTAACAATTATTATTCACTTTTAACCTAATTATTATCAAATATAGTTGGTGGTGAAAAGTAGATGTTGTCTCTTTGTGGAGGCGGTAGTCCGTACAATGAACAAAGAAAGGTTTTTTTCATTAATAGAAAAGGGAAATGATTTTCAAAATTTATGACCTTAGTATAATAAAATTAATTAAAATAATATAATTATTTCATTATATATGAATTTTGAAATTATATTTAGGAAATTAAGAATAAAATGAAAATAAGTTATGAAGATAATGTACTCACATTGAAGAATTTGGATTTCTCTTGGAAGATTCTTTGAAAATAGAGGTATTAGGAAAATATCATATGAAAAAAGGATTATGAAAATTAAATATAATTATAATTTAATTAAATGGGTTATATTTTAATGAGAAAACCATTTTTTTTATGCGGACTTAAAGGGGTGGTTAGACAACCCTTTAATAAGCAGTGAGAATGGAATTTTTGTAAATATTTCATCTTAATATAAATGAAGAGAATGTTTCTCATGTCAAGAAGGATAAAAATGAAAAATATTCTTGGGAATGAGATAATTTTTATCATGAATCATCAATTAATTTACCCAAATGTTTTAAACATATTTATTCCCCATACTCATATAATCTTCACTTTTACCATTCTTGGTTTAACTATGGTAACTAATGTTTCCATATGTAAATTATTATTAATGATTATAAATTAAATGGAACATACTAGATATTTTTTAAATACTGACTCAAAAAATTAAATCCATTTTAATAGATAAAATATCAACGTATTTAAAAACACAATTTTAACATTAGTTCTAGGAACACATAAAAATCTATATTTGGAAAAAGTTTATTTTAAACTAAATTTTTTATGTATTGTATAAAATTATCAATATTATTGAATTTCATTATATAAATTTGTTAATTTTAAAACAAAAAAAAACATGTGAATATAAAATCAATCCAATACCAAATTTTAACAAAATAATATTTATGTAATAGAAAATACTAAACAAATCTTTCATTGGAGAATATAATTATGGTCTAAAATCATAAAAAACTTAGATTAGAAAAAATGTATTATTTTAAACCATAGAAAAATATTAGATCAATTAAAAGGTTTTATAAAAATGTATAACTTTATTCAATAATTAAATCCTCACAAAATTTACATTTTTCGTAAAAATTTAATTTCACTATTCACATAAAAATCATATGTTTTTGAAATATCAAAAAAATTAATCTTAAGACAATATTAACATGCAGCATCTAAAAATGAATATTATTTTTCTAATACAAATTATAAATAGTGATAATTTAACATTAAATTATAATGAAAACTATTTTGATAGTGATTTATTTTTTTAAAATATAATCTATAATTATTCTTATTTCCTACAAATTTGTAATCAAATTGGTGCTAATATGTTATTAATTTTTAAAAAATATTTTATCTATTATATATTTATTATTTAAAATTAAATTAAATTAAATCCAATTTTATAATGGTTACATTTTAAATCAAATATCATTCGAATTAGATTTTTAGAAACACTAATATAAATTATCAACTTATCAAACCAGATAATTAACATTATTATTATTTCAACATATATTTAATAATTTGGTTACATAAAATTTTACCCTCTAATATATGACAACATATTGAGTGTTATATATTGTAGTGAGGTTCTTTTTTCTTCAGTGTTACATATGAAACAAACTCTGGATCCCATTCAGTTCTGGGGGAAAATGTATAATTTAAAATAGCAGGATTTTATATTCCAAATATGGGACATGTATATTATGCAAAGGAAAAATATAAAACCATTGGATTTTACATGGTTTTGAACCATGGTATTTGATATTTTTTACACAGGTTAGACTTTTATACTTTTAAGAACTAAAGTACCTTAAATTATTATATTTTATACATGTAAGAGATATTATTCATATAGATGTTTTTTTTAAAATCATAAATTATATTTTAGGCTTTAAAAACCTCATTATTGGTTTAGGAAAATAATTTTTTTTACATTGAAATATATTATATTAATTAATATATTTTTAGTTAATAATTATTTTAAATTATTTATTAAAATAATTTTACATATCACTAGAATATTAATTATTACTCTACACACATTCCAAATTTGTTTTATTTAATACAAAATACATATGTATGAAAACATTATGTAAAATTAAATTTTGAATAATTTCAACATTATGATTCGAATTTTGAATTATTTTTGTGAAATGATTTTCTACATATGGAGAATTTAATTATTAAATAAATTAAAAACATATTTTATAATATTTTATTTGGAACCAAAAATTTCAATACTATTTTCTAGGGTGTGTGTATATAGTCACACATTCTTTAATTGATTAATATAAATTAACAATAAAATATAATTATATAATTAATAAATTATTTTTTTTACCCTTATGTATAACATTACATCAATTTTTGAAAATTTATATAAATAATTCTCTATTCTTACGATCTGATCCCTAATGATAAAATTCCACCAAACTCTTTTCCCTTCCATTAGTCATTTGTCCCTTTCTATAAAATCAACATTACAACATCTAAAATCATTCATATTCTTTCCTAGATCCTATAAAATTTCTATTTGATTACATATTATTTTCAATATATCTTATATATTTTCTATTATTTTTATAGTATAATATTTTATAGATTAATATAATTGTATAACCATATATTGTCATGTGTTCTATATAGATACATAAAAACATTATAGTTAATAAAATTTTCTAGTTTTTAATTGTAAGGACCCAGCCTTAAACCTTATAGAATATTGAATTAAGTGAATAATTCATATCGAGGATCTTTTCAGTTTTAGAGTTTTTGAGAATTATGACATAACTATTACATCTCAAAAGATTACAACGTAGACACTTCTACAGAGTTTCCATTTTTTTATAAAACATGAACTCTTGAAAAAAAAATATTCATGTCTAGTTCCATGTTTAAGACAGCATGACTTTTCCTTGATCCCATCCATGACCCTATTCCACATTTTTTCTGTGAAAACAATTTCAAAAACATTGGATGTGTATAAAAAGCTCAGTAAGGGATACACAAAGAAAGAAAACTGTTAGTTTTTCAAAACAATAGGTAATCCATGAATAATTTATCATAAGTAATAATTTTCACCTTTATGAAGTAGTAAATACACTTCACTAAATAAAAGATCATTACTTACCCTTTTTTTAACCAAAAGATTACCATAAAACACATATAAATAACACATAACATTTAGAGGTAACTTGTGACATAAACGTACTTAAATGGAATAACCATATTGTCGACGTCCACTGATTTCACTATATGGAATAGCCATATGGCTGACTTCCATACCAAATTCATTAGAGGTTATAACATAACCACCCGTCTTTGCATTCACAAAACCACACGTCATTTGGTTTATCACGTAACAACCCATCAAATGTCCAAGTACCATTATAAAATCATAAGACATAAAAAAATATAAAGGAAAGAAAACATATCCACATTTCAATCACAATATATTACATAAATATATTGACATAACAAATCCATTATCAAAACCATTTTCAATACCAAAATACATAAAAGATTATATGGTATTTATTTTCTTTTAAAAAACATTATGGCTTGTTGAGGAAGCTAAAGATCAAATAATACTCGTGGCGGCGGAAAAGGACATTGTCACCACTTATGTTAAAAGAAACATTACTTTTTCTCGTTTAGTAAAATTCTTCGTTGAAAAAAAAAATTCCCTTCTAAAATTCAAGGGTGTTTATATAGCGTATAAAAGAAAGTCGTGTATTAAAGAAAAATTTGCCACAATGAAAGGAGATTGAGACGAAGTCCCTTTCCTTATGTCCAACTTGACTAAATAATTCTTTAATGTCATAAATTATAAAATAATGTCATTTTCAACTTGCTTAAGAACCTTTTTCAAGTTTATTAATCCTTTTATATCACTTTTTACTATGTTATAAATATTATGTAATCATTTAAGTTAATAACGTCCATTTTGTGGATATTTGGTACTTGAGTAAAAAATGAACACCATCTATTTACAAGTTTTCCATGAAGTCAATAGTTCGTTATATCCATAATGACATTAATTATTTATATATCATATATATCTAGTATATACATGTATTTATAATAGTACATAACATTTGGAGGTAAGAAATGAAAGGCACCATTCATGGAGACGATAAGTCGTACGTACGCATGAACACTACTTTCATTTCTATTTATTATTTTAATGAAATTAAAACATAATGATACATAGGTATATTATAATTATAGTATAATATCATTTATAATATCATTAACACTATCCTTTATACATCCCACATAAGGCATTAACGAGGCATATCACTTTGAGGGGGTGGTAGTCCGCACTTTCTCAAATGAGATTATCGTATTTACCCACTATAGAAACCATAAAGGCGTGATATATTTAGAAATTATAGAAGCATAAAGAAATAATAAACATAATATATATCATATATAAATACAGTGCCATCATAATGTCCACCATGAGAGGTAGTAAGAGATAATTAAACAATCATCGTTTCGTGAGGTGTTAGTTTTCCATCAACAAAAACATTATGTTATTCCCCCATTAGTTGGAGGTGTGCATATGTGTAGTTAAAATAATTCTCATGAAAACTTCCTAGTATATTTATGATACTTGTTTTGTTACAAAATAAATTAATAAAAATATTTTAGGGGTTGAAGAAGTAAAATAAAAGAAAACAAATTAAGAGAAATTGTTACCTTTAATTTGGGTAACTCCCTTTGGTTTAAACCCAAGGACTTCTTGAAGTTCCTTTTGACTAAGGTAAGGCTTATAGTTGGGTGATAGGGATTTAGGGAGCTTAATTGGGTAGAGTTTGGAAAATCCAAATAGCTTTATAGGTGTGAGGAATTGGTTAGAAGTGGTCTCATTTTATAAGGGAGAGGAGGGGTGCTTTAGGAAAGTGTTAAAATATTATTTTATAATATAATGATATTTGGTTTCTAAAGGTCCAAAAATCATTATAGAAAAGATAAGATGACTAATGTTAGAAATATAATCATATAATATAAATTGGATAGGTTTTGAATAATATTTTAATCATTATAATCTTATTTGTTTTAATAATTTATTAATGAGGTAAATACTGCATCATTATTATGTCATGAATAATTTAATTTATTCGATGTCTAAAAATTATAGAAAAATACTATCATGAATGAAATATTTTTAGATTTCTAATTAATATTTATAGACAAAAATATTCTTTATATAACACCATATGAAAATTAAATTACTAAATTTATTTTTGTTTATGTCATTTTTGCCTTTATATTAAATTAATTAATCTAAAGTGTCATTATCATTCATAAGTGGAACCATGTTGTTCTAAAATAGAACCAAAGATTCCCATGGTTGGACCTTTTTTCATACAATAAGGTTAGGAAATGTGTTAAGGTAATTTTGAATTATTATAATATTCTTTTGACCTTAAATTACCTTATTTACCTTTAACAGCGGTAAAAAAGTCAAAAGTTACTATTCACTAATAATTATTTTTATCTTATTAAACCACATTTTACTAAATAATAACAGCCATGTCTATCGGATTTTTAAAATTCAATTCACAAAAAGTGGTAAAATTTCATTTAAATGAAAAAGTTAGTTTTTTTAACTACTACTAAGTGGTTTCACAATTCATAAAAAATTGATGTTTCTCAAAAAAAAATACAAAGAATTAATCCAAAGATATATATGATATTCCAAATACAAAAATGATGTATATTGTACCAAATTATAAACATAGTAGTGGTATTAATTAATTTAAAATTAATTCTCGTTGTTAAAACAAATAGCGTCTTTTTAAGAAACAATAACTATCAAAAATTGACATTTGTTTACGTCCAATTTCAAAGTGAAATTAATTCAATGACCAACATTGGATTAAATATTAAAAATTTATTTTAATTAAACATTAAAACCAATGAAAATGATAATATAAATATATAAATAAATTAGATTAAAACACATTTTGGAATTAAAATACAATATTTTCACTATTCATTAAAAATGAACTTTATTGGAAAAATTACAAAAATTTACACAAAGTAAAATTTGATGTCTTAATCCGAAAGAAGGATTTTATTTGGTCAATTATAATGTGTTAAAGTGACCAAAAATATATTTAAAGAGGGTTCACCATTAAAAGGTGGTAAATCGACCTTTTAATGTAAATTATTCTTAAAATTAGATTCATTCACATTTTAAGCCTCTATCATTTATTGGATAAATGTAAATATATTTAACAAACATTTATAATCATATTGTAGTTAGTTGTGCTCATTCATACTAATAAAACATCTAGGAGTTAACTTCCATTTAAAATAATAATATTATATTATTAGTGTGCAATGTATGATTTCAATGAAACTCGTTGATGCGTATCGAGTACGCTATCAAGCATAGAAACCCTTTTAAAGTAAAAATAATATTCAATTCTAAAAAATTATTAAATATGAAAATATTATATTCTTCATTTACTTGGGATGTTACATCCTTCCCCTATTTCGGAAATTGCATCCTAAAAATTTTTATTCACTTATCAAAATAAGTGGGGTATTTATCCCTCATAGCATTTTCAGATTTCCACATTGCCTCTTCAACCATATGGTTTTTCCAAAAAACTGTTACCTGGTGAATTGCCTTATTTCGCAACACTTGCTCTCTACAGTCAAGAATCTGGACTGGTTGTTCTTCATAAGAGAGACTCTCTTCCAACTGAACTACCTATGGGCTCAAAATTATGAGATGGATCTGGTATATACATTCTCAAGATTGAGACATGAAAAACATTATATACCTGGGATAAACTTGGAGTTAAACACACTCTGTATGCAACTGATCCATATTTTTCCAGAATTTCATAAGGTCCAATGAACCTTGGACTCAACTTTCCCTTCTTACCAAAATGCTTTAAACTTTTCCATGGAGAAAATTTGAGAAAGACATGATCACCTACCTCAAAAGAAAGATCCTTCCTCTAGTTATCTGAACAAATTTTCTCTTTGCTCTAAGTTGTTCTCATGTGATTTTGAATCAACTGAACTTTCTCTAAAGTCTCTTTTACCAATTTTGGTCCAATCAGCATTCTTTCACCTAATTCATCACAAAAAGATAGATTTCAACAATTCTTTCCATATAATGTCTCAAATGGAGCCATTTGTATACTGGAATGAAAACTGCTATTATATGAAAATTTAACCAATGAAAGATGTTGGTCCCAACTTCCCTGGTAATCTAGTGAACATCCATGTAGAATATCCTCCATGGTATGAATTTTTCATTCTGACTGTCCATCTGATTGAGGATAAAAAATGTTAATAAAATTTAATTTAGTACCCAACAACTTTTGAAGGCCTTTCCAAAAGTTAGAAGTAAATATGGGATAACAATCAGATACAATGGAGAGGTGAACTCCATTCAACCTAACTATCTCTTTAACATAAAACCGAGCAAGTTTATCTAGAAACAAAGTATCTCTAATTGGAAGGAAATGAGCAGATTTATTTAATCGATCAACTATAACTTAGATTGCATTATTACCTAATGATGTCTTCTGTAATCCCACAATGAAGTCCATGGATATATTTTCCCATTTCCAATATGGCACCGGTAAGGGATGAAGAATTCCTTTTTTGTATCTATCTCTCTTCTTTAACCTGCTAACAAGTCAAACACTTCATAGTAAAATTAGCAATATCTTTTTTCATTCCATCCCACCAGTAATACTCACGAATATCTCTATATATCTTAGTACTACCAGGATGAACTGAAAACAGGGAACTATGAGCTTTACATAACAACTCATTCTTCAACTGTGGACCACAGGGAACACATAATATCTTTCCAAATATCAAAACACAATCATTATTAATGTAAAATTCAGACCACTTACCCTTCTGAACCAACTCTAGCTTTTTCTGTAACTCACTGTCTTCCTTCTGTGCTTGCTTTATTCTGTCTGATGATGTTGATCTCCATGACACCTGATAAAAAATAGTGGAATTTCCTACACCAACAACTTCTATGAAAAAGTTCCTCAAATCAAAAACCAAAGGATCTTGTTCCAAACATAACATAGTTAATGAAGCATTACTTTTTTAACTCAAATAATCAGCCACTTTATTTGCTTTTCCCAGATGGTAATAGATCACGAAATCATAATCCTTGATTAATTATAACCATCTCCTCTGTCTCATGTTCAATTATTTTTGAGTGAATATATTCTTAAAACTTTTATGATCAGTATATATTTCACACTTCACTCCATACAAATGATGCCTCCAAATTTTCAAAGCAAAAACAACACCATCTAATTTCAAATATTGTGTAGGGTAATTTAACTCATGAGGTTTCAACTGACGTGAAGCATATAAAATTACCTAATCATTCTACATAAGGAAACATCCAAGTCCTTTCAACGAAGCATCATTGTAGATAATGAACACACCATTTCTAAATAGTAGTTCCAAAACTGGAGCATTCACCAATCTTCTTTTCAATTGATGAAATCAATCATCACATCTTTTGTCCAAATGAACTTACCACCTTTTTGAGTTAACTTAGTCCTTGGACTAGAAAACTGTGAGAAATTTTTCAACAAACCTCCGTAATAACCTACCAAACCAAGAAAACTACAAGTCTCGGTTATATTTGGGGGTCTTGGCCATTTTTCAACAAGTTTTGTTTTTGTAGGATCAATAGTTATGCCATTTTTTGAAACAATGTGACCAAGGAAAGAAATTTTTTGTAACCAAAACTCACACTTGCTAATTTTCCCAAATAGTTTTTTTCTTTTAAGGTTTGCAAGATAACCCTTAAATGAGATTCATGGTCCTCTTTACATTTGAAATAAACCAAAATATAATCAATGAACACAACCAAAAACTTATCCTAGAACCCATGGAAAATTCTATTCATGAGATCCATGAATATAGCAGGTGCATTGGTTACACCAAAAGGCATAACTACAAATTCAGAATGGTCATATCTTGTATGAAATTTGGTCTCCGAAATGTCTGCTTCTCTTACATTCAACTGATGGTACCCTAACCTCAAGTCAATCTTTGAAAAATACTGAGCTCCCTAGAGCTTATCAAAAAAATCATCGATATGAGGCAATTGATACTTGTTCTTAACACTAATGTTATTCAATTCTCTATAATCAATGAAATGTCTCATTAAACCATATTTCTTTTTAACAAAAAATATAGGATCACCCCTTGGTGATGTGCTAGGTTTAATGAAACCTTAATCTAATAACTCCTGCAATTTCTTCTTTAACTCTAAAAGTTCAATTTGACCCATTCGATAAGGGGGGTTTGAAATTGGCTTTGCCTCAGGAACTGATTCAACCGTAAATTCAACTTCCTGATCAGGTATAATACCAGACAAATCATCAGAAAAAACATCAAGGTACTCATTTTCCACTGGCACATCATTAATTTGAACCGTTCCATTATTTTGAACAATATGTACAAGGTAACATTCATTTCCATATTTTACTAGTTTTTCAGCCTCTAGATATGTTATCAAAAGCAAGGGTTCATTTTTGTATTCAAACAGAAAATCATTATGAAAAGAAACCTCTTTAGTTCTAGAGTCAATATTAGCATGATAAATAGAAATCCAATCCATTCCCAAAACAACATCAAACTATACTAGAGGCAAAATAATAATTTTTGTCGGTAGATTCTTTTCGCACATAAGGATAGGAATGTTCTTACGTTTTGTCTCAAAATTTACTCCAGGGTTTTTTACCATAAGTTCTATATTCATATCATGAGTTGGAATTCCCAATTTATATAAAACTTCTCTGAAATGAAAGAGTGTATAGAACCTGAATTAAACAACACATTGGAATAATCTGAACAAACAAACGGTTTACCTGATATAGCTTCATTTGATGGCGCAACATTTTCTGAAGTAGTTGAAAAGAATTTCACCACCCATTTCTTCTTGTAGTATGGATGATTTCCCTCAGTTGAGTTCTTCTCTGGACATTCATTTGCATAATTACCCATTTCATTACACTTAAAACATCTTACCGATGGGTTTTCATTTCCTGGTTGATCATCTTTCTTACAATTACAAGAAATATGACAAGAATTACCACACCAGAAGCACTTTCTAACATTGATAAACATTATCTGGGATTCTTTTCACCACACTTCTCACAATATGGATATTTAGTTTTCTTACCTCCAACATTCTTTGATGAATTCTTCCCCTTTTCCTGCCTACTAGACCTCTTATTCTGTTGTTTACCAAAGAACACTTGATCATCGAAAAAATCAATTTCCACCTTATCCGGACATCGAACAAGTTTTTCATAACTTTTGAACTCATGAGAGGCTAACACTACCCGATATTGTGGCTTCAG
The DNA here is from genome assembly GCA_963277665.1 of Viscum album. Lineage (NCBI taxonomy): Eukaryota > Viridiplantae > Streptophyta > Magnoliopsida > Santalales > Viscaceae > Viscum > Viscum album. The sequence continues at coordinate 346,985,471 of OY728156.1, forward strand.
TCCTGAGTAAAATCGATTTATCTTACTATCAAGATCTCAGATAAAGTTTGGTGCATACCTTTCCAGTCGAGTGAACTTTGCTTCATAAGAAGCCACTGAGTCATCCTCCTACCTCAATTCTAGGAATTTTTTTCCATCCTAAGACAAACCACCTTAGGAAAATATTTCTCAAGAAACATACCTTTGAATTCATCCCAATCAAGAGAAATAATCTCCTCACAATCCCTAATATTTTTCACCGTCGACCACCACTGATTAGCTTCACCTTCAAAATGATAAACAGCGAGACTAACCTTTTGATGTTCTGAGCAACCCATGACATCAAAAATCTTCTCCAGTTCTTTAATCCATCCCACTTCTAGCACCGGGTCAGATGATCCTCTAAATGAAGGGTGATGTTTCCTCATGAAATGTTCCACTACTGACATGTTCCTCTTTGGTTGATCTGGCTGATCTCGTGCATGAATACCACCACCATTTATATCCTAAGTCAACTGTTCCATCACACCAACAAACTGTTCAAATCTGATTCCAACCATCTCGGGTTGCTGATTTTGAAGGTTGTCTTCCACTTGATGTCATCCCAACATAGCTACCCTGTTTCCTCTGTGGAAAACCATTTTGAACATAGAAATATCTTAGGCGAAGCAACATGGTAATCTATAAATGCTATATCATTTCAATATTACCTTAAATTAATTTATGGACATTTATTTAACAATACACTAACTCCTAAAGTTACCTAAACCTCCCTCTGATACCAACTGTGAGGACCTGGACATAAACCTTACATAATATTGAATTAAGTGAATAATTTACATCGAGGATCTTTTCTGGTTTAGAGTTTTAGAGAATTAGGACATAACTATTACATCTCAAAAGATTACAAAGTAGAAACTTCTACATAGTTTCCATTTTTTACAAATCATGAACTCTTAAAAAATAGTCATGTCTAGTTCCATGTTAAAGACAACATGAATTTTCCTTGATCCCATCCTTGACCCTATTCAATATTGTGTCCTTTGAAAAACATTTCAAAAACCTGGGATGAGCATAAAAACCTCAGTAAGGGATACACAAATAAAGAAAACTATTAGTTTTTTCAAAACAATAGGTAAACCATGAATACATTGTCATAAGTAATACTTTTCACCTTTATGAAGTAGTAAATACTCTTCACTAAATAAAAGATCATTACTTATCATTTTTTTAACCAAAATATTACAATAAAACCCATATAAAGAACACATAACATATAGAGGTAACATGGGACATAAACATACTTAAATGTAATTACCATACAGTCGACTTCCACACATATAACTAAATGGAATAGTCATACGGCCAACTTCCATACCCAATGCATTGGAGGTTATAACGTAAACACCCATCCTTGAATTCAAGGCAGCACCCGTCATTTGGTTTATCACGTAAACACCCGTCAAATGTCCAAATACCATTATAAAATCATAAGACATAAAAAAATATAAAGGAAAGAAAACATTTCAAAATTTCAATCACAATATATCACATAAATATATTGACATAACAAATCCATTATCAAATCCATTTTCAATACCAAAAAACATAAAGGAGTATATGGTATTTATTTTCTTTTAAAAAACATTACAGCTTGTTGAGGAAGCTAAAGATCAAATAATACTTGTGGTTGTGGAAAAGGTCATTGTCACCGCTTATGTTAAAAGATACAATCATTTTTGTTGTTTAGTAAAATGCTTCGTAGAAAATAAAATTCCCTTTTAAAAGTCAAGGGTGTTTATACAACATATAAAAGAATGTCGTGTATTAAAACAAAATTTCCCTCAATGAATGGAGATTGAGACGAAGTCCCTTACCTCATGTCTGACTTGGATCGATCATTCTTTAATCTCCTGAATAATAAACTAAATTCAATTTCTACTTTCTTAAGAACCTTTTTCAAGTTTATTATTCCTTTTATATCACTTATTACTATGTTATAAATATTATGTAATCATTTAAGTTAATAACGTCCATTTTGTCGATATTTGGTACTTATGTCAAAAATGAACACCTTATATTTACAAGTTGACCATGTGGTCAATATTTCATTATATCCTGAATTACATTCATTATTTATATATCAAATAAATACAATATATACAAGTATTTATAATAGTACATAACATTTGGAGGTAAGAAATGAAATGCACTGTTCCGGGAGACGATAAGCCGTACGTACGCATGAACGCTACTTTTATTTCTATTTCTTATTTTAATGCAATTAAAACATAATGATACATAGGTATATTATAATTAAAATATAATATCATATATAATATCATTAACTCTATCCTTTATACATCCCACATAAGGAATTAGCGAGTCACATCACTTTGAGGGGGCAGTAGTCCACACTTCTTCAAATGAGATTATCGTATTTACCCAATATGGAAACCATAAAGGCGGGATATAATTGGAATGTGCATAATCATAAGGAAATAATAAACATAATATATATCATATATAAATACATCTCCATCATAATGTCCACCATGAGATGCGGTAAGAGGTAATTGAACAATCATCATTTCATGAGGTGTTAGTTTACCATGCACAGAAAAATTATGTTCTTTACCCATTAGATAGAGGTGTGTGTATGTGTATTCGAATAATTCTCATCAAAACCTACCTGTATATTGAGGATACTGTTTTTGTTACAAAATAAATGAATAAAAAGAGTTTAGGGGTTGGATTCGTAAAATAAAAGAAACCAAATTAAGAGAAACTATTACCTTTAATTTGGGTAACTCCTTTGGATTGAACCAAAGGACTTTTTTAAGTGAATTATACCTAAGGTAAGGCTTCTAGGTGGAATAGAGGGATGTAGGGAGATTAATTGGGCAGAGTATGGATGAGCCAAATGGCTTGAGAGGTGTGAGGAATTGGTTATAAGAGGTCACCTTTTATAAGGGAGAGGAGGGGCTCTTTAAAAAAGTGTGAAAATATTATTTTCTAATATAATGATATTAGGTTTATAAAGGTCCAAAAATCATTATAGTCGAAGATAAGATGACTCATGGTCGAAATATAATCATCCAATAGGAATTAGACAGGTTTTGGATAATATTTTAATCATTATAATCTTATTTATTTAAATCATTTATTAATGAGGTAAATACTACATCATTATTGTGTCATGAATAATTTAATTTATTCGATGTCTTAAAATTATAAAAAAATAATATCCTAAAGTAAATAATTTTATCTTTCTAATTAATATTTATAGGAAAAATTATTCCTTAAATAACACCATATAAAAATTAATTTACTAAAAGATTTTTTTATGTAATTTTGGCCTTCACATTAAATTAATTAATCTAAAGTGTCATTATCATTCATAAGTGGCTCCATGGGGTCCAAAAATAGACCCAAAGATGCCCATGGTTGGACATTACTCATCCAATAAGGTTAGGACATCTGTTAAGGAGATTTTGAATTATTATAATATTCTTTTTACCTTTAATAACATTATTTACCTTTAACTGCGGTAAAAAAGTCAAAAGATACTATTAACCAAAAATTATTTTCATCTTATTGAACCCAATTTTACTAACTAATAACAACCATGTTGTTGACACTCCTTTTATCACAGATTCTAAAGACTATAAAAGGAGAATATCTTAGCCCAAAGTGATTCATCCTTTGAAAAATATCAAAAATTGACAAAGGAATGAATAAAAAGAACATTGCACAAGGGTCACGCAGGTTCTATTATGGTCACACAAGTACACTTGCGCGCCACATTTTTGGTCGGTCAAGTCACTTGCGTGCCATAAGTGACAACCGCATGGGGTCTTCTCCAGCCTATAAATACCCCCGGTGGGCCCCCCATTTGAGGGGGAATTTTTCCAGAATTCAGATACAAAGCTCTGAATGCCCAAGTCTCTTCTTCAGGTCTTCCGAACGCTTATAAGGTAATTATTTAAATATAATGGAAGGTCTAAAAAAGAGGAATATGTTCTAGGTGTTAGAATTCACTAACACTTGCATGCCTTTGTGTTTTACCCTTTATGTGAAATGGATACACTTGCGCGCCTCCTTACCCACTCATTGAAACTTGCGTGACACTCTTCTGGAAGAAGCTTGGGATTTTTCTAAAACCTTTGGTCTAGGATCGCCCATGTATTACCCTGCTTCTTAACAATTGCACAAGTACCCATTTTCCATGCAGGTATACCTGCGTGACCATGACTTGCGTGCCCACGTAGTACTTGATCGCCTGCCAGGACTTCTGTGCCCCTATCTTTTTGGGTGCCCTTCATACCCATTTAAAATTTCTTATTTCATTCTACCTCTCCTAATCAAGATTAAGTCTTCAAGACACTCTTCAAAGACATTTATGGAATATTTTCATGATTGAATTCCTTATCTGAAATGAATTACGTGGAACATCTCTCAAAACCTAATGATTTACATATCTTTATGTCACTAAATATTGAGATGTCATTCATTCAACCTCATCCTTTAAGATGAGAGAACCCCTTAACCTAAGCCTCCTTTTTAGGAGTAAGCCCCAGTCATAATTACCATTAATTTTGGGCATCCTACTTAGGAGTAAGCCCCAAGTCCACATTAATTTGGGTGTCCTTTTCAGGAGTAATCCCAACAGCCCCAAAATCTGGGAATAATCCTTAAGAGTAAGCCCCAGTAATAATTCCCTTAACCCGGGCTTCTTTTTCAGGAGTAAACCCTACTATTAATTTTCCAAAATATGGGAATCCTCCTCAGGTGTAAGCCCCAGCCATAATTCTCTTAACCTGGGATTCCTTTTCAGGAGTAAGCCTCAGTCTCAAATATGGGCATCCTTTTTAGATGTAAGCCCCAAGTCCCTTTAATTTTCAAATCCCTTTAACCTGGACCTCTATTTCAGGAGTAAGCCCCAGTATTAATTTCTCTTGACCAGTCCTAATTTACTTCTGATTTGGGATTCCTTCTCAAGAGTAAAACCCAGTCATAAGTCCCCTCATAATTTGGGCCTCCTTTTCAGGATTAATCCCCAAGATTAGAGTATCCAAATCTCCAAGAAGCACATATACCATTATGGACCTTGTTCCTAAATTTCTTCACTGAAGTAAATCTTAACCTTCATCTATTTGGGAATTAATACATACATAATCCCCACATCATTGCATATTTCATGGCACAATTGTCTCGTTTCACCAATAACTCTTGTTTCTCACACCGAGCATGACTCAGGTGATCTTAGAGTGTAAAAGTAATCATGACATCTTTTTTTGATCCATAAATCATGCATAAACATAATACTCTCTTACTCGAACTACGTGGGTTTTGATTCCTTTTCTAAATAAAAGTTATGTAGGTAGCCCATATGCGGGTAGGATCCCAACTCTGAAATAATCAATGTCCTTTTGAATGAAAATAAACTTCAAGTTCCCCACTGAGTGGATTTAAAACCAGTATGGTCATCAGAATGTCCTAGAGACGTTAATGTATTGAAGGATACCGTTGACTAAGAATCTCTAACAAATACAGATGATTCTCTATCGATGGAGAACCTCAAATACATATAAAAGATTCTCTAAATTTCCTACATATCAATCATTGATTGCCAGATCTAAAGGAAATCTCATTTTATACTTGGTAATGTAATAAGTATTCATGAACATAACTTAAATCTATAAAGAGAGTCCTGGAGTATACAATAATTCCCCTCAAAAAGGTGTGATGAGTCCGACCTCCCATACTCTCGACCAATTCAAATTTTTAAGCCTCATCAATCCACAACTAATGAGCACCTACCTTTGGAAAGTATGTCCAAATGGATATGGATTCATTGGATGTTTTCGGTTCTGCGAACAAACCCATTAGAAACAACTTGGAATGTTTGAATCTTAAATCAATGAGGTTATCCCCAATTCCACAGGAAACAAAAAATGGTGAACTAGACGTGAATCCTTAACCATGTTAAAATGATTTTTTTCTTATTTGTTAGGTCCTAATTTAAAACTCAGTGAGAGGGACAACAAAACAATCAATAACATATTTTCTCATCTAAAATATGTAGTGGCCGAACTTATCTTGATTATGTCTGTTATATCAAACATGCACTCTTTTCCAAGATCTTCTGCATTTCTAGAATGGTTTCTCTTAAGTTCACATCTGTGAATACCTCTTCTGTGAAAACCTCTTCTGCGAATGCCACTACTGCTACTCCTGCTGGATCATCGTCTTCTTTGTGGAAGATATCACCTACTCAACATCTTCAACGCTGGGAATAAAACACACTGGTTAAGAAGTACCATCAACATGGTACCATTATAACTCTGGAGGCTGCCTGACAAGCCCTCCAAGTGAACAACTCACACTGGTCGTTCGAACAACAACGACCAGTGATTAAGAAGCAGGTGGTTCCAACCACCATCTCCAACCGTTTCAGGTCGCTATCATCAGAACGCAATCACGATTCACTCCCATATTCTGGGGAGGTGAATGAGCAGGTCCCTCAGGACCTTAATTAAAGTAGACAAGAGTCCTTCTCAAGGGATCCCATCAACAATTTCCGCCAGACTCGTGTGGCAGTGTGCCCTCAACATGATGAGGGTATCGTTTCCAGGCATTCGGCTTAAGTTCCTCGAACCCGAGATAGCAAGAAAAATAGCCAGAGGTGAAGTCTGGTCAATAGTGAGCAGGTTCTCATCTTTTCCATCTCCAGAGAAGTCCACCAACCTAACATGGTGGAAAGAAATTAGCGGGCACACGGACTCGTTCATTTTAATTCTGTTGTCCAGCAGACTCGTCTGGCAGTATCACTCCAATCACGCCAGGCAATTCCAGTAGATTATTATAGACAAGAACATACACATGTTTATAAATCATCAGCTAGTCAGCAGAACCGTCTAACTACATATAATGGATCTCGTCAACCACGTTTGGAAAAGTACAATCCACAGGCACATACACCTGCTAGTATTGATCAAGCCTACCAACAGTCTTGCTTGGTAGCACTCAGAGAAGTCAGTCGGAATGCTGTGGTGACAAATAGGTGGCAGACTCAACTCTCTACCCCACACATGAGTACTGTCAGGATTCACTAACAGGAAAAGGAGGAAAAGAGCATGCACACACACCTACTCCAAGCACGGAATGGACCTATATCCCTGTTCCGGCAGCTGAAGTCACCAAGCATATTCTATCATTGGTGAAAGAGAAGAAGCAAATCCCTGCTCATATTCTGGATGCTTTCCAGGATATTATAACAGTTTCAACATCATCTCAAGGAAAGACACATAAATCTATCCCTACCAGTGGAGTGAAACATCAAAAGTTCACTCTAGAACAGACACACACATCTGTTCCTGTCCAAGAGGGTTGTGGGGCATACTCCCCTATATCATAAAGACAAACAAGTCAGGCACATACACCTGATTTTAGTGGAGATTATCAACCTAACCTAGACATCTCTCTTGATCAGGAACATAAACCTGCTTAGAGTAGCCACTTTTGTCAACAAGTGGTTTACAAGGTAAGTAAGAAAGCGTCTAAAAAGAAGACCTACCAAGCACAGTCAAGAGATCAAGAGCCAATCTGTAACAAGTCCTTTATTGATACTGGAGTTCTTGAAGACCTCAGACAGTTATCTATTGGAATCCAAGATTCTACTCCCTCATTACCCAATATTGGGAACATTAATTCTGAAGGTATTCAAAAGACACTTCCTCATGAAGGCTTGCTTCATGACAGTTCGGTCGATCTCGAAGTTTCATCTTCAGATGAGAGACACATGAACCCCCTGTGTGGTCAGAAGATCAAGGAGCAAGAGATCTCATCTTTTGCTGTAACCCATCATTGTGGTCCTCCCCATGATGATGGATTTCACTGCAAACGTCCTCTCTGCAGTAGTGATACACATTCCCCAGAAAATGCTCCAGTGGACAATGTAGTGCCGAGATATCCCTCTTATCTTAAGGCACATTCAAATGAAAATCCAGTAATGTCTGATGTTTCATTTCTAGTAGGTGAAATACTTTCCCAATAATAAGATAGCCTAGGGTGTAGGTCATTCTCTGAACCACATCTAAGTCATTCATCTTCTAGTTTAATCAGTGATTTCTATACCAATCTTGTTGAATCCGATGAAGCAACAAAGAAGCACTAGCTCTGGTCAAATCAGATAGAAGAATCTTCATTAAATGATAAAGAGGAAATGTTGAGCATGAGAAAAAAACTTGCGAAAGGGGAAGTTCCAGTCAGGTTTTGGCCTCGGACAGACTCTCAGTTTGACATTCGAAAGATGTTGACGAAAGATGGAATTCATGATATTCGTCTTACCATATGGATAAATCTCTTTTAGTTGAAACAGAAAGTATTATCTTAGGATGAATATGAAAATAATGTTAAGATAATAGAAGGGTTACAACTTCAGATTGATTTGGCATCTCTATCAGTATCTTGATATCCAAAGGCTGAAAAGCAGTAGAGATCCCGTCAGCATTCATACCTTGGTGCACTAAGAAGATTGCACCAGTTAATTTCCAATACCCCATCTGGTATTCATGTCAGTGGATGGGGTGTTCATGGAGCACTACATTTCATTGGGCTATCCGGTCAGCAAAGCCCGCCAAAAATGGTCTCATGCAATGTTATTTCCTATGACCGACCACTATCAATGGGTTTTGTTTGTAATCAAAAGCTTGCCCAAGAATAGACCTCAACTAGTTCTTCTCAAAATCAAGAATACAGAGAACAAGTTGTTGAATTAATCCTTCATCATGCAATCAAGAATATTGAACATTATTCTCGTATGGAGCAAGCACATCATCAAGTGACAGAAGTTTCAGAAATCATCCAACGGTCTTTTGAACCGGGTGATTAAAGTGGATGTCAATTGCCGAATCCAACTAATTTCTAGACTAAGGTCCACAAGATCAGGAGAGCTTTTAAGAATGTCTCAGACAGATCATGTCAAGAGCCACCCCATCCTTCCAGACTGGGGACTCTATTAACTCAACCCTCGGAGTCAACAACTATGATTCGAGGAGTTGATCAAAGATAGTAGGAATAGCCCCAGTCCACTAGACTGGTGACTTTTTCAAATTCACAATCCCTCCTTCAAAGAAAATCAGTCTACTCTCGATTGGGGAAGAATCCTCAAGAGGAACGAAGAACCAACTTATCAGGAGATTCTTTCCAAATTATGGTTCACCAAGAAGTTCATGAGGGATCAAATCAACAAAAGGAAATGTCTCCTCAAGGGCATGGAAAAAAGGAAATATCACAGAAATGCTGATAGAAGGGATGTGAGGCATTATACAGTAGTTAATGTCATTAATGTCGTTGTTGCTGATCCACCAGATGAGGCTCACTTAGGGGACTCAGATGAAGAGGTTCCTTCTCATGAAATTATGCGCACAAACACAAATGAAGAAGGTGTACGTACACAAAATCAAAGGCTTACCAAGAATTTGGGTTTTCATTAAAGTAACCCACTTCACCATCTCCAAAAGGGATCCAACAAGGGGAAGGGAAAGAATCAGGTTACATATCCTTCCTCTAGAGAAGGCCAATCGCTCTCACTAGAGAAAATATTTTCACAACAGGAAGAATAAATGAAGGAATTAACGAGGATGAATGTAGAACTACTTCAGAGTAGTCTTCCTCCTAAAAGAGCTGGAGTCAGTTAGCTAAGGGAATTTGTTGTGGCTACTGAGATGGACCAGGAATATCCTCCTTTACCAGTACACCCTCACAGGTCTAATCCTATGGGTCAAGTGCACCAACAATTGGCAGTGCTGCCATCAGTTGCAGTACCAGCTGCCATACCTGTCCAAACTCCAGTCATTGCACATGCCCAAGTCCAAGTTGAACTGGATGTTTCTCAAAAGTTAATAACTACCATTGAGTCATTAATATCTCGGTTAGAGACTATGGAAGGGAAGCATGTGAAGGTTCAACCAAAAAAGAGAGCTTACCCTGAATGGGTAGATTCAATCTCTCCCCCATCAAGTTTTGGGAACCCTATATTCCCTATTTTCAATAGATCAGGTGATCTTGAACAGCATTTGATGCATTACATGTCTTCTTGCGATCCTATGATGGGAACTCTGGAACAGCAAGAAGCAGTGAAACTCAGACGCTTCGTGCGAACCTTGCAGTGACTAGCTTTCATTTGGTATACAAGCTTACAATCCCGGACAATTACCGGATGGGAGGATATTCGCCAAAAATTCCTTCTCCAGTTCAGATCAACGTTTCCAAAGGCAACATTTTTTTATCTTAAAAACAGTAAGAAAAGGGAGAATGAAAGGGTCTCCGATTTCATTGCTCACTGGAAGGGATTAACATATTTCCTAATCATAGGACTCCCTAAAGAGGAATTTTTGCCAATCTATGTGGGAAATTTGTGTGATGAGTTGCACACACCGTTGATCCCTGTGAAATACACAGGAGGGTTTCAAGAACTTACTTCAATTGCTCAACAGATTGAAGATTCTCTTATAATGATGAAGGATAAAGCTTGTATAATTCCATCAACTCCAAAAAGGAGAATGGGTAAGGCATAGACTACTATAGTTATGCTTAAACAAGCACCTATACCTGCTTCTACTTCAAAACCTTCATCTTCTTGAAGGGATCCACCTCCTGAGCGCCAACAACAGAGGCCGTTTCGTTAGGATGATCAAAGAGATCAAAGACAAAAACAATTTGAGGATTTGAAGAGCAGATTTTACTCTTTCTGAAATGAAAAAGTTCCTAGTTATTTCATTTCGGCTTTGAAAAATAATTTGGTTCAATTTCCAAGGCCCAAGAGGCCAAAAAAGGAAGGAGATGAAGACCATCCCAACTCTTTCTTGTTTCATCAAATATTGGAGCATCCCATTCATGAGTGTTCTGTTTTCAAGGACCTCCTGCAAAAAATAGTCGATTTGGGACAAATTAAACAGAAAGGTTCTTCAGCTTAGGTAGCATGTGTAACTGCTACAGTTCCATAGGAGGAAGGCGAGTGGTAAGAAGTAAAAAGCAAAAATGTGAAGAAATATGATGATTGGATGGTCTGAAATACAATCAATTTAACTCATTCTATTTTTCAAACACAACTGGAGAAACCAATTGTGCCTTCCACCATAAATGCCGCAGAAAAACCCTCTTCATCAGAAGAAGAATCCTCAAAGAAACGACAAAATTCCAAGAAAGAGGAACAATCAAAAGAAGATGAGTATGTGTCAAATACTATGTTGTCTTTGACTCTAGTAGATTTCATGCCATCTACTTTGAAGACACGGGCACTGCCCCACCAAACGGTAGAGCCTGAATTGGCTATTCAAGAAGAGTCCTCATCAGATGAAGAGTTAATCTTTGGTTTTGTTAATATGATTCAATTAACAAATCCATATGCCAATCCTAGTTTCGAATTCAATGAGCCTGAATTCCCTGTATCAAACAGAGCAATTAGAGGAAGTTCCAGGGTTCTGAGATACAAAGGAACACATAGATATTCAAAAAACCATTATTCTAATTCTACCCCTGCTAGAACTATGTATGCAACAGAAACTCATGGTAGAGCCCTTCAGCGAGCTCTGAAAGAACAAGGAAGTTCTCCCACCAATAGAAAATTCTGTCCTGGCACAGTTATTCTGGAGGATCATTTAGGGGTTCCACCTTCATCCTCTCAATAAGTAAATGGATCTAATCAGTCTAATCTTCCAAAACCAGGAATAATTCCAACTCTTATAATGATACAAGATTCATCAAATTTCAAAGCATCAACTTCCAAGGCACCTGCTAAACCACATGTTCTTGTTGGGAAACGCTGGCCTCTAGATCAAAAGTATGATGTATTGAAACACATGGCCCACGTACTGGCCAGGTTTTAAATTCTGGATGCTTTGAATCTGTCAAAAGATATTCGAGAGGCACTCATCGAGGCTTTGTCAAGTCCACATGAGTTTGAAACTGAAATTGATGCAGCCGAAGTCTACCATATAGAGAATAATCCTACAGAATTCCATGTAGTAATATCTTTTACTAATGAAGATGAATATGATGTCATGCATGGACATATTATAAATTTTTATTTATCTGGCAAGGTCAATGGCGTAGACATCCGAAGAGCTTTCATTGATAATGGTTTAGAAGTCAATCTCACGCCCATTCGTACACTTCGTCGATTTGGCCTCATGGAATCTCATTTATCTCCTTCAACTATGATGTTACAAGGATATGATAAAAATGAACAAGAACCACTGGGTGAGATTACACTCAGAACTCAGTTTGGGGATCTTTTATCCAATTCAGATTTCATGGTTGTTGATCAAGACTCAGCCTTCAACATCTTGCTTAGAAGACCCTAGATACATCAACATACGGCTATCCCTTCATCATACCATCAATGTGTCAAATATTGTTTCGATGGTCCAGTTGGGACATTGTATGGTGATAAGGCCCTGTTCAAGACATGTGAATCTCAATACATTGAGGAGGAATTCTATCACATCAAGTGAAGGTAGAAATCAACAACAAAGGAGATTACCAAAGTTAATGCTCTATATGGTTTGGAAAAGATTCCAGTAAACCCATTAGCACATGTGAGTATAGATTATGTGTTTTCGATCAGTCAAATTGATAGGATAGACCCAAATCAAAATAATCTTATGGAAAGATCCATAATGTCAATTACGAAAATCGAGCCATACAACATGGGAGAAATTGGTTAGCCACCAAGCAATAATGAAAGCTAAAATAGAGATGTCTTTATTTCATCTGCTGAAATCCAACAAGTCTATACTTCGCCAATCAGGCCAGAAGAAGTTATAGCAACATCATAGGTGAACAATGATGTCAATCCTCAATCCATCATTTCCTATTTATTACCCATGGAAGACCCTTCATCATCCGTTGGGTCAGAAATGGAAGCCTCTTCTTCTAGATGATCAAATTTTAACATATCCTCAAATCATGGAAATTATACTTCATCATCTACTGTTCATGTAGAAATAGAAGAAGTAATACATGTTGAAGAAGAAGAGGAAGATCTCATAGATGCTCCTCCAGCATTTGAAGAGGGTATCTCTACCACTGTGGATGAACTCAAAGAAATCAATCTGGGTAAAAAAGAAGATCCACACCCCAATTTAATCAGTGCAACCATGACTCTTGAAGAACAAGAGATGTATATTTCCCTTTTAAATGAAAATCAAGACATATTTGATTGAAACTATAAAGAGATTCATAGGCTTGATCCTAATGTTTCCACTCATCGTTTGGTGTTTCCAAAAAAACATTGAGGATTTAAGCAAGCTGCAAGAAGAACACATCCAACCTATGCTTCCAAAATTAAGGCTGAAGTGGATAAGATTATCAAAGATAACTTCATAACAGAAGTTCAATATCCAAGTGGTTGGATAATATTTTCCCTGTGAAGAAGAATAATGGACAAATTAGAGTTTTCATTTATTTCAGAGATCTTAATCGGCATTTTCCTAAGGATGATTTTCCAGTTCCGATTACAGAACTTTTAATCGATTCAATAGCTCGCTGTGAATCACTTTCCTTCATGGATGGATATTCCGGATATAATAAAATCCGAATGGCTCCATAAGATGAGGAATCCACAGCATTCAGAGCACCTCAGGGTGTGTTTTTATATTGGGTAATACACTTTGTCCTGAAGAATGCAGGCACAACATATCAGCGTGCCATGCACGTATCTTCAAAACCTATTCAGTGAAGTTTGTTGAATGTTATGTGGACGATTTGGTGGTTAAATACTAATCACTTGGCTGATTTGGAAGTCATATTCCACAAACATTGGAAACATAATTTGAAGATGAACCCCTTAAAATGTGCTTTTAGAGTAACCTCATGAACATTTCTTGGCTTTGTTGTACGCTATCGTGGTATTAAAGTCGATCCTGAGAAGAAAAAGTCAATCCTTAGTATGTCACCTCCTCAAAATTTGAAATAATTAAGAGGACTTCAAGGACACTTAGCCTATATTTGGTGTTTCATCGTCAATTTGGCAGGAAAAAGTTTACCCTTCACCAAATTGATGAAGAAGGGAGTCAATTACAAGTGTACTGAACAATGTCAACAATTATTCAATATTCTCAAGAAATACCTCTTGAGTCCACCGGTACTCATGCCACCTATTGAAGGAAGACCACTTATCCTCTACGTGATAGCTCTAGAGCGATCATTGGGTGCCTTTCTTGCTCAGAGGAATGATGCTGGGAATGAAAACAACCTCTACTATCTCATTCGGACTATGGTTGAAGTAGACACACGATATAAAAATATTGAGAAGTGTTTTTTGGCATTAATTATTGAAGTTCAAAATTTGAGACACTACCTGCAGTATCACAAGGTCCAATTGGTATCTCGCAATAACCCACTCAAATTCATCCTTAGTCGTCCAATGCTTACAGGATTTCTAGCAAGGTGGGTAGTTATTTTGCAGTAATTTGATATTCAATATGTGTCTCAAAAGGAAATAAAGGACCAAGCTCTGGCTGATTTCCTGGATGAACACCCTTTAGTGGAAGATATACATTCATATATTGAACTCCATGATGAGGAAGTCTTATCTATTCAAGAAAGTCCTCAGGCATGGGAAATGTACTTTGATGGTGCTTCTAGAAGTCCAACAGGGAGGAAAATGAAAAATCCTAATTTCAACATGGTTGGTTTAGGAATTGTAATCATTTCTCCTAGAAAGGCAGTGTTACCCTATTCCTTCTTATTATGGGAAGGTGTTACCAATAATGAAGCATAATACCAAGCTCTCATCGCAGGCTTGGAGTTGGCGCTTTAGGAACAAGTGAATCATTTAAGGGTGAAAGGTGATTCAAACCTAGTAATCAAACAAGTAAATGGGGATTATGGTACCAGACAAGAAGAACAAATCCCTTTGTATGATTACGTCAGAGAGTTAATGGTGTAATTCCCTTCAGAACCGACATTTTCTTATGTCCCGTGATCACAAAATGCCCAAGTTGATGCACTAGTTAATATAGCCACAGCTCTGGAAGATCCAGATTGGGACGAGACAACCATCAATATTGCCCACCATCATGCAATTTCACCTTATGTTCGAACCAAAACAGAGGAAATTAATGAAATTGGTCCCATTCTTGAACCATATGGTCATACTACAGGATGGACGACACCTATCAGGGAATACATTCAAAATGGAACACTTTCACTTGATTGAGCCGGGAAAGAACAAATCTAGCAACGAGTGGTCAATTTTACCCTTTATGATAGCCCAGATCACCTTGAGAAAATTCTCTACAAGCGTGGTTTTGATGGAGTTCTCTTCAGATGCATTGATGGTGAAGAGACAATGGCTGTCATGAAAGAAGTGCATGCAGAAGTTTGTGGTTCCCACCAGTCTAGACATAGACTGTCTGATCAGATTCGAAGGCTTGGATACTTTTGGCCTTCAATGATTCAAGATTGTGTTGATTTCACAATGAAATGTCATTCATTCCAAGTACATGCCAATTTCATTCATCAACCTCCAGAGTTAGTTCATACAACTAAATACTCGTGGCTATTTGCCACATGGGGAATGGATGTGGTGGGACCTTACCCTTCAGCTACGACCAAGCAGATTAAGTATATTCTTACTGCAACTGGTTTCTTTTCCAAATGGGAAGAGGAAATACCTCTCAAGGAAGTCAGTTATAAATGCATTGTTAGCTTCATCGAGTCTATCATCATTACCAGATTTGTTGTCCCTCATACCATATTGAAGGAAAATGGCACCAACTATTGTTCATCTGAGGTGAAGAAGTTGTATCAAGAATACAACATCAAATCCAATCATTCATCTCAGTATAATACCGCGGCCAATGGCCAGATAGAAGACTTCAATAAGACTCTGTCAAAAATACTGCAAAAGATGGTGGATAAAGATAAGAAGTCATGGCCTGATAAACGCTTTCATGCTTTATGGACTTATCAGACCACCACCCGAACTGCAATGCGGTCAACTCCATATTCACTGGTATATGGAACAGAAGCGGTCTTTCCCATTGAAATTCAATTTCCTTCTCTCAGAGTATCCATTTGTGATTAATCATCTACAGATGAACGATCTCAAAATCGATTGAATGAATTGGAACTGTTAGATGAGAAAAGATTGTGCACTTTGCACCACTTAGAAGTCTATCAGAATCGAATAACATGATATTTCAACAAAACATTTCATCTTCATTCATTCATCAGGGAGAATTGGTATTAGTTCTCAGAACCCCAATGATACTAGGAAAGAAACCTCCCATGCTTGATCCAAAATGGGAAGGACCTTACTCAATACATAGGGTGTATTCCAATGCAGCTTATTCTTTAATCTCAATGGATGGAGAACTGATCACTACTCCAACCAATTCCAGATTTCGGAAGAAGTATTTTGTTTAAACACAAGATACACCATCAACGGTCCATGAATATGACTGTAAAAAATTTGGAAGTCCCTTACATCGAGCAATACGTTAAACTGTATCATCAACAGTGCATGAATATGACATTAAACTATTTACATTTCTTTCATCCCACACGACGTTAAACTGTGACGTCCTAACTACATGATGCTAAACTGTACAAAAGTCTCTTATGTCCAGCAAGATGTTAAACTGCGCTATCTAAGGTCCATGCATAAAACCTTAAACTATTCACACTTTCGTCCAACATGATGCTAAATTGCATCATCACTTTTTCATCCATCATGACGTTAAACTATGAAAAAGTCCCTAATACGTCCAAAATGACTTTAAAATGTGTCCTCTTTTGTCTTTACTACATGACATTAAACTGCACAGTCCTCTTTTCCTCCAACATGACGTTAAACTATATTGTCCTCATTGTCCTAGCTACATGAAACTAAACTCTACAGAAGTCCTTTAATACGCCCTACATGACATTAAACTGTACTTTTTCTCTACTACATGACATTAAACTGTGCAGCACCAATAGTCCTAATTGCAAGACTTTAAACTACATAGTCCCTTAATATGTCCTACATGACATTAAACTGTGCATCGTTAGGGTTGTTGCTACCCCTTGTTTCTCACACCGAGTATGACTCACGTGAGCTTAGAGAAAACTTTAACCATAACAATTTTTCTAGGGTAATAACCATGTGTAAGTCCCAACATTATTATTTTTTGGTCGTTGTCCCCAAGAACAACTTGATCACTAATTCATTCTTTAATTGAACTACGCGGACTTTGATCCTTTCCTTCTAGGCTGGGTACGCAGGCAACCTCCTGAGGATCAAGCCCAAAACCAATCTCTTCACATCGGTTCACCTCTATCTTGCTTGATGATGATTCGTGAAACCGCCCCCAGAAACAATATCTTTACATTGGTTCACTTTCATCCTTTCTATATGACGTTAAAATGTAAAACACTTTTTGTCCAGTATGACAATAAACTATAACATTATTTGATACCCTAACTTGAGAGGGAATCATTATTTACATTTATTTTCAATAATGTTTCATTCCAAATACTATGTACATACATGGAAATACCTGAACCTTTTATCTTGGGTTAAACCATCATTGCAATAAAGTCCCCTTTAACCCTTCACATGTACGATCCAAATTTGTACATAGGGTATTTCTAGAACTACGTGGGCCTAATTACCATCCCTATGGGATATGTAGGAATGTTCAAGTGTCCCTCGAATCCAGCCCCATGTCTTTTGGGCCTAACCCCAAATTCAACTTTCAGTCCCTTTGCTAAAAATTCCCCATGAAAACACACAATGTGTATTTCTTATAATGGTCCGAGCTCTATGACCCTAAACTAAGATATCTAATCATTTTTCCCTCATAACATTAAACTGTAGTTCAAGAACTATGTATGGCTTGATTCCCATCCTTATGGGATACGTAGTGAAGTCAATTATTTCAATTCAGGACCCATCCACAACATGATTATGCTTAGCATTGATTTGTGCATCCCTACACACATTGGAAAAATACCAATCTTTGTGTGTCATAATCCTAACCTTAAATATTTTTAGATCATTATAACCCTTTTATTGACTTCTAGTCACAAAAATGTCCCATTTCTGGGAGTTATTTTGCCTGACTATGCAGCATGTGCCCTCATACGGCCTTGCATAACAGTCTACATTACAGACATGTCAGCCAAAAGATACTGTTATTTGACTATCCAGCCAATTCCTATAGGTAGCCCTGCATAATTCAACCCTTTAATGGTTTTTTCAGATACTGGTAACTTCTTTATTGGGAAGAAATCCTCTTTTTCACTTATTGGTCTTATCAAAAATATGTAAGGATCTATAAAAAAATAGCCATCCTAAACATATTTATTTCATGTTTTTTTCCTTGATATGAAAGTATTCAAGTATATGGTTTATATTTACTTTCCCTACGCTTGGGTTAGACCTTCATAGAGCTAACATTCATCCAATTCTTAGAAAATCTTTTTTGGAAATATCTTCTCCATATTGAAGTACCTCTCTCCATACAACAAACTATATACTTTGGAAAAGTTGATTCCCCATAAACATTCACTGGCTTTTTAGTAGTAGAAAAGTAAATTTCCGAGAGTTCTTTTGCCTAACTATGCAGCACGTGCCCTTAGGCGACCTTGCAAAAGTAGTCTACATAATGGACCTGTCAGCCAAAAGATGCTATTTATTTGACTATGCAGCCAATGCCCTTAGGTGGACCTGCATAATTCAACCCCCTTATGGGTTTGTTAAATAATGGTAACTTCATTCTTGGGAACTACATCTTCTAATGACTTTTATCTCTTTTTCATATCATTCCTCAGATTCAAATTTTCGTAAGTCATAGTTTACATATTTTCCCTCATACTTGAGTATGGTAATATGTTTTCAGACAAATTTTCAAGGAATTGAGTCAATTATAATTGATTTGGTCAAAGCTATTTTGACCTTAAACATTATCCTATTTATGTCTGACGTGCATGAATTTAAACTATCCACAAAAGACAAGGGAACTCCGAATAAAAGTCATGTTCCATCTCACTAAACATACATTTTGTATGATTTAGGTAATATTGAGAAACTGAAAGATTCAAAGTTTGTAGGGTTATTTATAATAATCCTAGTAAAAATAAATATATGCTTACTGGGCCCATTGGATTAGGTAAAATTTAAAGCAGTTAGTAGGAAAATACGTGCACAAGTGATTGAAGATGAACGCATTCTTTCCATTTGATGCACAAGAATTATAAGGACATCCACAGATTGGAGTCTCCTCTCTATTTCAGGAAATTACAAAAGGCTGTCAACATAAGTCTTCACTTGATGAACCACATCTCGAGCTTCATCAGCAGCAATTTGAAGCTCATGCACTCAACCAACTTCACCACTTTTAGCCTGATGGAGTGATTTCTTGGCATTCACAATGGACTTTATACCATTATTTTGAGCTCCCTCCATTGAATTATTGAGTTGTTCAAGTTCCCTAGTAACATCGTCTAACTATTGTTAAAGGTGCATCTGCTGGAAGACTTTATCTTTGACCTTATACTTCAGCTCCTTCATCTTGGCAGCATAGTCAGCCTTAGCTTGGGATACCACAGACTGAAATTCACCAATATTGGATGATAGTTTCACCCTGGTCAGATCTTCGTGACACTTTTTCTCCTTCTACCTCCTGAAAATGACCTGTTTCATCGTGGCATGGATCTTCACATATCCAATACTTCCAAGTCCTTGCATGATGAACAAGGATGATAATCGGGAAATCTTTGATGCAAGCTCTTGAAGAGCACTTCAATTATGATTTTCCATATACTGTTCCAAGCCTTGCGTTGTGAAAAACTGAGTTCCTTAAGCACCTCTGGGTCTGATTCGACATCATCATCAGAGGGGGGCATGTAATCTGGGATTAATTCACTTAAGGATCTGCCCTTTTCTACTCCTTCCCCCTGACCCTGGTTGCTTCACCTTCTACTACTGTTTGGGAAGAGATTGAGACTTCACCTCGAGTTCTAGCCATTTAAGTTGATAGCCATGTTTGATCAATTAAAAGAATGGTTAGTTTCATAGAATATTTAATGTTGGTTGTCTATATTGAAAAATCAGTATAATCATTACCTAATAGTATATTAAAAGCTTGAGAAGACTCCTCCCCATCTTTCCCAGTTTCAACCGGATCTTCAAGATGGGTCTCAGGAGGGTTTACTGTGTATATCTCCACTTGAGCTAATGTTTGTACAATGGTAGGGTTGACATTAATGTCCACACCATCTTCCGGAATTGGTAGTTCAACAGCTTCTATGGATGGACCTACATATTATTTTCCATCATGATAAGAAGTGTAAATTATAATAATGTTTACTGGATGAAGGATAACACTCACACACAAGGTCTTCTAAATCACATGATAACATAGCATGATCATAAAATTCTTCTAAAGACATTACACGATTCATCATTTAATCCAATGATATTTCAAAATCCTGGTTAGTCTCACCAGTTGAAGCATTTGATGTGTCCTCTTGGTGACCCTCATTCAGTGGCCCCTGACCCTGGACATCTTCTTTAGAAAGGATGGAAGATTCAGTTTCTGCGGCTGCTAATGATTCTGGTGCAGGTTCTTCTCTACGTATAGCAGCATCAGGAGCAGTACTGGGAATAGATGATGGCTCTTTTTCAGAAGAAGCCAAGACAGCCTGAATTTTCATTTGTTCCATAGCACCCTCCGTGGTCCTCAAAGGAGGATCCGTCCTTTCCCTCAGAGGTGAATTTGAAGAATCCCCTCCAATCCCAAGAAAAATGAGAAATATTTTTCATGGATTAAAATTCATGATTATTCGAAGGACTTACCACTAATGATAATGCGTTTAGCGATGGACTTCCTCTTTCGTCGCCTTTGTCCGTTTGTATTTTTAGGAGTATCAGCAGTCTCCCTTATAGGCACCTGAATTGGAGAATGGAAGGCTATTTCCAGCTCCTCATTCATGGCATGCTGGCCTTGAGATATCTCACCCAATTCATGAGGAGATTCAACAGCAGCCCCGATGGTAGTACCCCCAGGGCTATATTGTGGTGAAGGAACCTCAGTAGCTCCTTTCTTTGCAAGCTGCAAGATGAATAAAATAACTTTCTTAAGTAACAAATCTTCGACTAAAATCAAGTTGCAAATAAAATAAGAAAATAAAACATCCATCTTCAGGAGCCACATACTCATGCCACTCCTCATCAGTAGCACCGTGATCCATCATTTCTGTCACCCGCTTGGTGATAGGGATACAATAATCGGTGGAATATATATAGGTCCTCAACTATTTGGCATAAGCTCTTACTTAATTAGGATTATCCTTGAAATGAATATTTGCAGGAGCCTGAAGAGTCCCTATTCTAGGAAGATGTATCCCTTCACATAGCTCCAGCCAGATAGTTTCATTATCGTAGTATAAATCCCACTATGCCTAGATGGCCTCTGGTCGTAGATATGCAGGTGTACTAGAAGGCTGTGAAGAGGGTCCTATAACCTTGGATTTTAATTTCTTTCTAGCTCCTGCAACTATAAAAAGAGATTGAAAATTTGTTACTTTATAAAGTTACTAGCAATTAAATTGCCTCAATAAAGTAACTCACCAGGAGTTGATGGAGTGGCTCTCTTGATTCTGAAAGGAGGATTATATTCAGCATGTGGCGGCTTTGACACATGTTGTATCTCCTGAAAATGTTATGAATCATCCTCGGTTGAAGAACTCGGTGAACCAGCTTCATGAGTGGAAGAATCACCTGCCACCTAAATTGTTTCTTTCTCAATGATTCTCTTCTTCTTCCCAACCCGATAAAAAAGTTTATTCAATATTACCTCAGGATATGACGCTATCCTATTTTCAGCATACCATATGGTCAAATTGATTTCCTCTTCAGCATCTGTTAAGTCAAAGACTTCCCCAGTCCATTCCATAGCCATTAGCAACCATAGTTGCTGGGAAACCATTGGATGCTGCTCTGATCTGACGTGCACTGAAGGAGATACAACATTTGTCTGCAGACACTTGAATTGGCGTGCAAATCGATATAGAGCATAGGCCTAACATATAATATCCCCATCAATTCTGGTGGCCAGTACACCATCTCTGCAGGCCAACATGTAAGACCTCTATTCCAAGCTGGCTGATCCATCATCATCTAATCGCCCTGTCGGAGGATTTCCATAGAGAAAGAAGTGGAATTTCTTATACATACCCAGCCTTGGCCTAATATCATAGGCATTGAGGAAAAAAGGACAAAATGTAGATAAGGCCTGAACAGAAGGCCTGAAATAACATCCAAGAATCTGTATTCCGTTCTATTCAACGTATGTCCGGAAGTGAGTGGCGATCCACCCCCATAAAACATGGATTGGTCCCACTAATATCAAGGGAGACTTACCCATAGAGACATCGAGTAAGATCCTATGGATATTTTCCAAAACTGTGGTATCCAATCCCACCATCTTCCTCTCAGCCAACTTCGCTGCGATAACAAAGGTCCCTAGCCTGATGCCTCCCTTTGAATATCTAACTGGAAAAAGATAAACACTGAGCCATAAGGATAAAAAGCTTTCCGCGCAGGTCTTCTCTGAGATTTTATGATTCACTTCATACCCCCATTTCTCAAACTCTCATGCATCCAGAGTCTGCCAGAATGTTCCAGGAACAACTCTTTTATCTGCTCTAGGGCAACTAGTAGGACGAGTACAGGTGGGCCCCTTTTCCTTCTTCCCCTTGAGAAACACATACATCCATTCCTCTGGGTGAATATCCCTTCTAGAATGAGTCTTTGAAGTCTTTGAGATTTTGAGCTTATGATAAATCTTCAATAACTCTCGAACCAAATTCGAAGTCTTCTCTAGATCATTCAATGTTGCCTTTTGAGGGACGAATTCGTCATACATATCACCCAAAATAGGAACCCCTGAGATCTTGTAGACATCCCACAAACTTATGCCTAATTCTCCATGGGTCAGATAGAAATAATTTGTTTCTGGGCTCCAGTGGCTAAGAAACTCCAGTAAAAAATTATCATTCCTATAAACACACGTCTTCCCAGCCCAGACGGCTTCATAAATTGTTACTCTCTTCAGATCCTCGACAAAATCTTCCTAAGTTTGTCGTACCCAATAATCCCACATCCAAGTTGGATTCACCCCTCCTCCATAACGGAACTACCATTTTTCCTTCTAGACTTTGGATTGATCCATCTGAGAATTTTGATAGATTGAGGGACAACAATGTGGTTGCAGATTAGGTTTGTGAAGTTTCAGATCAGGTGAACAAGAGCTATGATACATTATATAGGCATTCTTTATTGTTCCATCATTAGAAAATGTTCCTGCGATTGAAACATTCGCTGAAGAAAAGTTGGTATATGATTGAAACCAGGAAGGCGGGAGATAGTTCTTTGCCTCTGGAATATTGACATCTTGCAGATGACCATGGCCATACAGAGGCAGATAGATGCTATGCGTAAAATTAAGATGATGCCTCTTCAAGTACTTGTCTAATTCTGGGGGTGTAAATTCGAAGATGAATAGTAATCCTGGCCAACGATGTCCATCATATCATCAATTATTTTTCTTTCCAGTTCATCATCCATTCAGATTCTCTTTGGAGCCATTGGATCTACAAAAAAGTTGAATAAATAACTCTTAAACTAAGTTACTTTTTCATAAAGTTTGTGAAGGAATTTGAAAAATTGGAAAAGGAATTTAGCCACGCAAGTCCCATAGTTGGCGCACAAGTCTCTTTCGGTCACGCAAGTATTGGGTGCGTAGGTATCACCGCGCAAGTCCAAATACCTTAACAGAAGTGCGACACAAAAAGAAGAAGCACGTATGAGAAGCGCAGACGAGCGAAAGCTGGGAGTCCACTTGCGTGCCGAGAGCAGAAAAAAGCGAGAGTCAGGTGATTTGCGCAAAGTGAGGCCATTTATTTATTGACGAGGCTATACCCCTGCGCGCTGGACCATGTGTGCCTAAAGCGTATTTCTGCATGCCATACCCTACACGCCTGAATCCCATTTGCACGCCATACCCTGCGCGCCCTAATTTTCATTTTGATTGTTGATTTACACAGAGTCAAATCCTCATTTTCTTTTGGATACAACTCTGAGGGGGTACTTTTGTTGACACTCCTTTTGTCACAGAGTTTAAAGATGAGAAAATAGGAATATCTTATCCCAATGTGATTCATCCTTTGAAAAAATATCAAAAATTGAAAAAGGAATGAATAAAAAGAACATTGCACAAGGGTCGCGCAAGTTCTATTATGGTCTCACAAGTACACTTGCGCGCCACATTTTTTGTTGCACAAGTCACTTGCGCACCCTAAGTGATAACTGCCCGGGGTCTTTTCCAACCTATAAATACCCCCGGTGGGCCCCCCATTTGAGGGGGAATTTTTCCAGAATTTAGATACAAAGCTCTGAATGCCCAAGTCTCTTCTTCAGGTATTCTGAATGCTTCTAAGGTAATTCTTTACCTAGAATGGAAGGAATAAACAAGAGGAATAAGGTCTAGTTGTTAGAATTCACTAAAACTTGTGTGCCTAAGTGTTTACCCTTTAATAGAAATGGATACACTTGCGTGTCTCCTTACCTAGTCATTGAAAATTTCCCGCCACTGTTCTGGAAGTACCTCGGGATAATTCTAAAGGATTTGGTCTAGGATTGCCCAAGTATTACCCTACATCTTACCAATCGTGCAAGTACCCATATGTCGTGCAGGAATACCTACACGACCATGACTTGAGCACCCACACAGTACTTGCGTGCCTGCCAGGACTTGCGTGCCCCTATCTTTTTGGGTGCATTTCCTACCCATTTCACCTTTCTTATTTCATTGCACCTCTACTATTCAAGATTTAGTCTTCAAGAAACTCTTCAAAGTAAATTATGGCATGTTTTCTTGATTGAATTCCTTATCTGAAACGAATTCCGTGGAACATCTATCAAAACCTAGTGATTTACATATCATTATGTCACTAAATATTGAGATGTAATTCATTCATCCTCATCCTTTAAGATGATAGAACCCCTTAACCTAGGCATCCTTTTCAGGAGTAAGCCCCAGTAATTATTCCCATTAATATTGGGCATCCTCTTTAGGAGTAAGCCCCAAGTCCACATTAATTTTGGATTCCTTTTCAGGAGTAAGCCCTAAGTCCCCTAATCTGGGAATCCTCCTTAAGAGTATGCCCCAGTCATAATTCCCTTAACCTGGGCTTCCTTTTCATGTGAAAACCCCAGTCTTAGAGTTCCAAAATATGGGCATCCTCTTCAAGAGTAATCGCCAACCATAATTCTCTTAACCTTGGCTTCCTTTTCAAGAGTAAGCCCCAGTATCAAATATGGGCATCCTCCTTAAGAGTAATCCCCATGTCCATTTAATTTTCAAATCCATTTAACCTGGGCCTCATTGTCAGGAGTAATCCTCAGTCTTAATTTCTCTTGACCAGTCCTAATTTACTTTTTATTTGGGCTTCCTTATCAAGAGTAAAACCCAGTCATAAGTCCCCTCATAATTTGGGCCTCCTTTTCAGGAGTAATCCCCACGATTAGAGCATCCAAATCTCCATGAAGCACATATACCTTTATGGACCCTGTTCCTGAATTTCTTCCCTGAAGTAAATCTTAACCTTCACCTATTTGGACAGTCATACATACATAAGCCCCACATCAGTGCATATTTCATGGAACAATTGTCTGGTTTCACCGATACCTCTTGTTTCTCACAGCGAGCATGACTCACGTGAGCTTAGAGTGTAAAATTAATCATGACATCTTTCTTTGGGCCATCAATCATTCATAAACATCATAATCCCTTACTTTAACAATGTGGGTTCTGATTTATTTTCTAAACAAAGGATACGTAGGTAGCCCATCTACGGGTACGATCCCAACTCTGAAATAATCAATGTCTTTCTGAATGAAAATAAACTTCAAGTGCCCCACTATGTGGCTTTAAAACCAGTATGGCCATCATAATGACCAAGAGACTTTTATGTATTGAAGGATACCATTGACTAAGAATATCTAACAAATAAAGATGATTCTATATCGATGTAGAACTTCGAATACATAAAAAATATTCTCTAAATTTCACACATATCAATCATTTATTGTCAGATCTAAAGGAAATCTCATTTTATACTTGGTAATGTAATAAGGATTCACGAACATAACATAAATATAAAAAGAGAGTCCCTGAGTAGAAAATAATTCCCCTAAAAAAGGTGTGATGAGTCCGAGCTCCCATTCTCTCAACCAATGAAAATTCCTAAGCCTCATCAGTCCACAACTAATGAGTGTCTACCTCTAGAAAGTAGGTCCAAATGGATATGGATTCATTAGATGTTTCCGGTTCTGCAAACAAACTGGTTAGAAACCACTTGGAATGTTTGAATCTTAAATCAACGAGATCATCCCCAATTCCAGAGGAAACACAAGCATGTCAAATTTTTGAAATTAAATTCACAGAATTGGTAAAATTTCATTTAAATGAAAAAGTATGTTTTTTAACTACTACTATGTGGTTTCACTATTCATCAAAAACTGATGCTTTTCAGAAAATTACCAAAAATTTAGCCTAAGCTATATTTGATATTCCGAATTAAAAAATGATGTCTACTTTACCAAATTATAAACAAAAAAGTGGAATTAATTAATTTAAAATTAATTCTCGTTGTTAAAACAAATTGCATCTTTTTAAGAAACAATAATTATTAAAAAATTGACCCTTATTTACGTCCAATTTCAAAGTGAAATTAATTCTAATGACCAAACATGGATTAAATGGTAAAAATATATTTTAATTACACTTTAAAACCAATTAAAAATATAATCTAACTATATAAATATATTATATTAAAATGCTGTTTTGAATTAAAATACAATATTTTTACTATTCATTAATAAATGAACATTAACGATTTTTTTTAAAAAACTACAAAAAGTAAATTTTTATGTCCCCATTATAAAAAAGGATTTTAATTGGTCAATTATAATGTGATAAAGTGACCAAAACTATATTTAAATAGGGTTCTCCATTAAAAGGTGGTAAATAGACCTTTAAATGTAAATTATGCTTAAAATTAGATTCACTCACATTTTAAGCCTCTAAAATTTATTGGATAAATGTAAATACATTTAACAAACATGTATAATAATATTTTAGTTAGTTTTGTTTATTCACACTAATACAAAGGATCTGATTTAACTTCCATTTAAAATAATAATATTATATTATTAGTGTGCAACGTATGATTTCAGAGAAACTCATTGTTGCGTATTGGGTACGCTATCGAACACAACAACCTTTTTAAAGTGAAAATAATATTTAATTCACAAATATTAATAAATATGAAAATATATTATTCTTCATTTACTTGGGATGTTACATTAATTACATGATTATGATTAAATAATATAATGTATGATGTGTAATGTTTTCTGTTTTTATTTACTATATTAGATTTATAGGTCTTATGGATATATAACTCCCATGATTTCATGTTTTCTCCCACTTTTAAAAAAATTATCTAACATATATTCTAATACATAGTTGGAAAATGAAGAATTTTTTGATCCATATTCATACACATCAAAAAGTAGTCCAATATATCATAGTCAAGTAATTAGGAACAATTCAACCACTTGTGTAGAAATCCCAAAACTCACATCACAGAGACCAGCTAAAAATAGATAGATTCAAAACTTTCTCTTCATATCCACTATGAAAAAATCTATAATGAGACAATACACCATTTGGACATGATTTTATCACTTGTTGGGAATTAAATAAAACTACATCTTATCTTTTTCTATCAACCAAAAAATTCATTATGAACCACTAAAAAACCTCATTAAACAAATTTAAAAGAAGATTAAAGTCAAAGACACTTTATTAGATACCTACCGAATTATTATCATCTTTAAGAATCAAAAAAGAACTGGTTTTGATAAAATTAATATAACTCATCATCTATGTGAGATACCAGTCAGGTAGGGATGATTTATTTTGGATGTTGCAAAAAATTAGGTAAGATAAATTAAAAAACCAAATAATCCATCCCATATCTCAAACCCTTTATCAATATTTACTACATTCATAATAATAATAACATTTTTGAGATCATGAAACATTTTTTAGAACAATTACCCCTTCAACGAAACATGTCATCAGCATCTCAAAGGAGTTTGAATTTTCAAAACCATTTATAATATAAGAAAACATTAAAGAAAATTTATCTTCCATTTTAACTATTAAAATCATTTCAATATAACAAATTAATATAAACCATGATTTATTTTCTAAACCTCTTTCAATGAAATGAATTAAAGAACACCATTAGTATAGGATTAAAATATAAATAATTGAAAATTTGTTAAAATGGTTACCTATGCAAAGTATATGGTTACTTAATTACAACATAATTTGATCATTAGTACAAAATATATTCTACCATTACTAACCACTATTAATATTCTAATTAATCTAATAGAAAAATAAATACTCATCAATTTTCAAGTTACACCATGGATCAAGGGGAACTCATATAATTAATGAATCACCAAATTATAACAAAATCAATGTAACTCATCTGACTCTAGTAACCTTGAAATAGTCAAAATTATATCCCAAAGATATTCCTAAACTCTATAAGACCTCAATTATTCTCCTCATCTACCTACAAAAACCCCTCTAACATGTTGAATCTTTATCAACTCTCTTGATACCCTAAAAAACATCCAGTTATCTTCTTACCATAATCCACAACATCAATTGAAGATATTATTCATAAACATGAATTATAATAAAAAATATTTTCCCTCTATATAGACTCAAAACAATATATAAATACATTTTAATTTACAAATAGGTATGAAAAGTTTCCTAATAATATTCATAATTAAGATCCACGATAACATAGATTAAATCTTCCTTTTTAAATAACGTTATTATCTTTTATATTCTCTATAGTTTCTCAGACAATCAAGGGTCCCCTTATTTACAATTAGGAGGTTTTAGGGTTTTTTAATAGTTCTTAGAGATGTTTTGAGTGTGAAAAATAAAATTTTAAATTATTCTATTCCAAAACATGTTTTCCAGTTTTGGATTATGTCATGGTAGTTGGAATATTTTTTGAGTTGGAGGTGTTATCTTGAAACAATCATTTTTAGGGGAGCCTAAGTTAGTTTACATATCATGGACATTCTGATATGTTATGGTGTGGATGTTTTATTATTTATTATGGTCTAAAATTGTTTCTATATGGGCTATAATATTTTGGGTACCATTTTAGACATGTTTGTGGTTTGTTTTCCGTCCATTTTTGTTGATGTGATTGTGGTGAAAAGTGACTATTTTAAGGATTGTATGGGTGTTTTTGAGGTTTTATACGAAACACTATTTGAATTTACAATTTTAAAAGATTTTGATATTTTTTAAAATTTATAGGTAAGTTTAAAGCCATGGTCTCTCAATACAGAAAGGCTGAAACAATTTGAATGTGGAAGTTATGTTATGGTAATATTTTGGTTGAGTAAGGGTTTGATGGATAAACACCCATTTTGGTTGTAAATATACCACATTGTAAGTTAAAATCATATAATATATTAAAAAATAATTGGATATTAGGGGGTAAAAATTATTTTATTTGAAATCAAACTAGAACTCGATTGACTAAGGCCCAAAATAATAATTTTTAGATCTAATACATCATAGAAGGTCCCCATGATATTTTTATATAAATTTAGGAAGAAAATTATTGTTTGTTTTCTCTGTTATTCCCTTTAACATTTGGTTTTAATAGGTTCACCACCTCATGGTTTTTGGGAAATGTGATCAATATTCATCGAATCACTTCATAAGATTATTCCTATTTAACATAAGGTAATATTTACTATTATTAATTCCAATTTATAAGGATGGATCTCTATTTGTACCTGTTCTTAGTCACGGGGTTGATTATACAATGATGATTATATGGTTTTTAGTTTATTTTTATGAATTCATGGAGGAGTGTTTGTTAAATTTCATTTTGTTATTTTTCAATTATATTTTAATATTCATTTGGGATAGGGTATTAAATAATTCTCATATATTATTAGTTATAAATGTATAATAATTGTGATTTTTTTATCACAAGGAAAATGGTGTAAAACTAAAAAAAATTGAAATAGATTAAGAAATTAGATGAATAATAAAATGAAATAAAATGAACTGATGAGGTATTATATTATATTTATATATGATATTAGTTCTTATACTAATGATTACATGTTATTTCATTTATAATATTATTTATTACTACTTTATTATTACTATAGTTGATAAATTTTTATCCTATTAACATTTAGATGATAACTCAATCAATGTAATAGAATGTAAACAGTGAAATATGAAATTAATTATTAATATTTTTTATGTATAAATTTATCAATATGATACAAGAATGCATGATATTTTATATTTTTGTTTTATATATTTGATGTTAATCATCAAAGTTAATATATTAGTTTCATTAATTTTATAATTTAGTTTTTTTAGCATATTTGGTTGATTTTTTTTTGAAATTGAGGTTATCGAAAAGGTGGAACGATGGTATATTATTGTTGTGGTCATGGTTGATGGGTTTGATATTGGGATAACGTAATTATCATTGATAAATGAAGGATTTGAGGATATGTATTTTATCATGATATATTTGTGTTCATGATGTGGACATTCTCTTAGTTTTTGATGTATATTCTTTAAGAATAATTTTGTTTAAGACACTATTTATTAGGGAGTGGAATGCAATTTAATTGATGAAATAAATAATTGGAATGGGTTGTGATAATATAATGATAAAGCAATGAATTATTTGATGAATAAATAAATGTATCATATAATTGTGAATGGAATGGGATATGGTTGGATAATGACGTATTATTATGAGTAATTGATGAATATTATATGTACATGAATTAAATTAATAATGCAATGTGAAGGTGATGAAGTGGAATTATATGGTAATAATATTTGTATGACTTATGAATATAACATGTAGAATTAGTGTAATTTTAATTATTAATAAATTAGTAAATTAATGGTAAAATGTAATGATGATGAATACATATATATGGTATGTTTGTAATTGAATTAAAAAACGAGTGAGATAAGAGATGGTTGTTGATTTTTGTTATATTTAGGGGTCCAGTTTTTTTGTTATGGATTGAAGTGGAAATATAGTTGATTTGATTTGATTAATTATTTAGTACAATGATGGAATTTATAATGGAACATAGTTATGAAAAGAATAAAAATATATATTCATTTTATTTTTTCTATTTAATATGCACCACAAAATGAGTTGGGTGACATTAATTTATTTTTCTACCCTTCATTTCGATATTTTAGGATGCATAGGGATAACTACTCCCCTATCCTAAATCTCTATTACCAATATATTATGGTATGTATGTATTAACGTGGTAAAATAAAAATAATATTATGATATATATATATATGGATTGTAATGGAATATTGATATGATATGTACATATATACATGAATTTTAATGAATAGAGGTATAAAAGTATGTGTTTATATATATATATATATGGGTTTTAGTTGATCATGTTTATGATATGTGATAATTTAGTTGTGATGTTGATATGTGAGCGTGTGTTACTCGTTGACATGAATTATGGAATGGATTATACCACTAAGACCTATATTATTTCGGTGTTATGGTGACCGATTTAATCTTGAATTGAATATGTGGCACCTTTATATTATTCATCTATTTAATATGATATTACTCACACATATATACAACAATTTAATGAGTATTCATTGCTATGGATGATAATATAGTTAGGTTTAAGTGTTAATGAGTCAGTTTTTTTTATTCTTTGAAAATTTTGTATTCTTATTTAATACTTTCATGAGTTTTTTGGGGGTAGATCATAATATTTATGATAATATTACAAACCCTATATATATTGTGTGTCAAATTGAATGGTGGAACCAATAACATAGATCAATACCCAATATCATATATTGATATGTGGTATCTTTGAAAGGACATTTCTCATGGATGAGTACATAATGAATTGGGATAATGTGGAAAAATACATTGATGATTTCATTAGAGATGAGGGACCTCTCCATAGATTAGAATCCATTATTATTTCATGGTTAACATATTTTATTATTTTCTAAAAGGATTCAATATTTTTCCTATGGTGATTTATTGCACTCCTATTATGTTAGATTTCCCAATCAAATCTATAAAGTGGTATTTTTTAAATATATATATATATATATATATATATATATATATTTGTAGTGTGTGTGTGCTAGATCTCAAAGATGTGTTTGGTGAATCAGATAAAAATTATTATCTCGTGGTGGTAGACATGTTTTTCATATGTTCAGTGAGTATTGATATTTGATCTATTCTCATGGTATTGTACTTCAATCTTTTCAACTATGCAAGGAATTACATGCATTTTAAAGAGGTTAATTTCTTATTTTATGAACATGATTGGTGATTTTTCTATTATTCATTATATTTATGTGTGAAATGGCTCCAATTTTTCGGTTCTTAAACCCTTGGTATTAATATTTATCATATTACCTGTTGGTTGTGGGTTTTTTGTAATGTCTTGGATTTTTTAGGGTATTATTTTAAAATATTATATGTAATTATTTCGAGACTAGAACATTCGACGTTGTACAATTCTGATGCCTAGAGTGCCTGGAAAAAATGTTTGAAATAAATTAAAATTTTAAACAATGTGTGTGAGTGATTTTCCTATAAAAGTGGAATAACTATTAAACGGGTGCCCAAGTCCGAAATCTGAGGGCACCATTGCATTCAGAGCAGAGACTTTACATTATGCGAGACCTAACATCGATTATCATAGGAAAACTATAAGAGTTATTTTTTGGGCCTTTTAAAAGAAACATTTTGGAAGAAATAAAATAAATAAATAATTTATTTTAATATGTTTACATAATGCAACGACGCATATTTTATTTAAAAAAATAGGAGCCTGGGGTTAGGATCATAAACCAGGAGATTTTCCCTAGAATCCTCTGGCGCTTTGGAGAGGAGCCAACCTCGGAGGATTTTGATGGACACCGAAGAACGATGATGTATGGATCATTGTGCAATGAAATAAAATATCAACTGATGACTGATCTTCCTCTTCGTCAATGATCAAGGTTGTGGTTTTTTTGATTTAATTCTTCTCTGTTCTTAGATTAAATGATGAACACAGATCAACCCATGAATTGGTTGATCTGCTGATTCGTAAGTTCTTGTGGGAGGGTTTTTATGGGGTTGATCATGGGGAATTAATCCATGTTTGATTAATGTTTTGATTCTACTCCATTTGATCCTACTAATGAGAGTAGATCAACGCAGTGACGAACGATGATGGAGGATCATTCCTCGATTTTATTTTTGGATTTCTTTCCCCTTTCTTTTCTCTCGCGTTCATCGCGTTCCTCATGCGGCGACAAACAAAGGATCGTTTCACATCCATTCTGTGACGAAACAAATCCAAAATTGGGGATCCGACCTCGTGGAGACCTAGTGGAGGTGCGACGATGATGGCGGCAGACGAATCGACATGGGTTGGGAATGATCATTCTATGATCATTCTTCTTGCGAATGATCAAAACATGTCATCGAGGTTGATCAGAGGCCCAAAACCAACTAAATCAGATCCCTAAGGCCGGGGCTACCTGAACCATGTAGTTTTAGGGGGATCAGATCATCAAAATGAAGATCAGATCATAAAGGGAGGCACGTCGGCAAGAAGCATCGTTTTTGGAAATTTTTGCAATACAAAACTTGTATCCCGATGAACATGTGAAGTGTTATCAGTGGTGGAGGCTAGAATTTTGGGTGTTATATAGGTATCACAAGGCGTGTGAACCCGGTCACACAACATTTTGGACCTTCACAGAAGCTCTGTGTGTATTCTGGGAAGTACACAGACACGGGATGAACTACACATCTTTAGAAAATGATGTGTAGACCCTACATCGCATGGTAGAGGTGACTACTATGGACTCGGCATGTATCTTGGGCAATACACAGACACGGGATGGAGTACATGGTCATGTACTCCACTACACAACTAGACCAGTCCTGCTTCATGGGTTGGCTTATACGAGGTAAATCCATGTACGAGCACACGACCGCATACATGAAGCCGACCCCAGTCACTCGATCATAGTGTGTGATCTATACTTCATGCCATGTACTAACTTTCCTACATGGACAACCTTGCAACACTGGCCATAGTACATGGGCAATACCCGAGGTCAAAAGACGTGGTGTGTAACAATTATACATGTCATTTACATTTCAGTACATTGCTTGATCTTTATGTCCACTGTATCTTGGACATGTTTTGTTTGGGTTTGTACCCCGTTTTTTCTTTCCCCTAAAGGTTAGGTATCATTTCCTACTATAGGAGTATGATCAATTTAGCAATAATTTTCGAGATAGAGTCAGTTATCCCTCCTAGAGGCTCGAAGTGAGATCCTTAATCCATTCATGACCCTATGTGGAGTCAAGTATCGACATGAACACTACCATAGGGTGCTGATCCTCTACCTAGAATGTGAATTCCATATGAGTTGCGGTATCTTCCAAGGCTCTTAAAGTGATCCTAATATGTGTATCGTGATCTTTCCCACTCAAGAGTGTGTTCTCCCGAAATGAGTGTATCTATCTCTTGTGACTTTTCCCAATAGACGTTACATCTCAGACGGATATCACTAAAGCTAGTAGACTCATGGAGTGAGTTCTCCCAAATGAGTGCTTCATGGGATCTTTAAACTGAATCCCTAGAGGGGATATGTTGTTGCGTGACTTGTCCCTAGACTACGGGTTGGGATTTGATTATATATGGAGATCTTTTCTTATTACTCTTGTTATATGTTCTGTAGAAATATTTTGTAGAGCTGACTGTGCATTTCTATTGTGTATTGCATTGTGGTTTTTAGGGTCTTCTACTGAGTATTTTTATACTCACCCATGCACAGGCTTTTCCCGCACGTGTCGTGTCTTGTGCAGACGAGCAGCCTTTTGAAAGAGTCTAAGGTGGAAAAGGACAGGACCAATATTTTTGAGTTCCCTACAGGTCGAGGTGATCCTAAGGCTATGAGCAGTAGTCCCAGTACCTCTTTTTGTTTATAGGTTGGACTTTGTAGTTTTTAGACACTTGTTTTTGGTGGGCTTGTATTCCTGCCTAGTTTACTTTCAATAGATTACTTTCCATTATACTCTATTGTTTGAGTTTAGTTGTATTCATGTGTTTTGTTTCCTAGTGGTTTTTCCTTTTCAGCATTGTGTTCTAGGAGATGTGAGCATGTGTACCATTACTTAGGAAAAACCTCCCATGTTAGTAATATGCTTACTCAGTTCTAATAACCATCCCCTGGCCAATTGGCCGCAGGCTTGGGGAGTCACGATGTGGGCCCCATTGGGATGGGTTGTGACAATGTGGTATTAGAGGTGGTGAATTCTTCCTTAGGACCACGAGTCTATGAGGTTGTTTTGGGGAAACAGTTTTTAGTGTTCTGAGCACGAACTTTAGGCCAGAGACTCCAGTGTTGGTTTGCCTGGCCAACATATCCATACAGCAGGACTTTGATAACTGGGTTTTTGACTCGGTAAATGAAAACACTAGTTTCAGGGAAATAAATTAATGTTATATTCATCATATTGGAATTGGTTGTGTTTTCCATGTCCTTTGTGTCAACTATCATGATTACTATTTTTCCATGGTACATCTTGTTTCCTTACAGGATGCCTCCGCGACGCATACCCGCTAGGATTTAGCAGCACGGTCGTGAGGATGACCCCCTCACAGATGCAGCTTCAATACAAGGACCAGTTCCCCTATCATTGCCACTAGGTGGTTCACCTGCTATACCACCACCAATGGAGTATCCCGTGGCACTCGTAGTACCGACCGATGAGGAGTGCCAGTTGAGCATGCACAATATATTCTAAAGACAGAGACCCCTCTTGTTCTAAGATGAGCTCGACCCTCAGGTGGATGAGGAATGGCTTGAGGCAGTGATCAGAGTTTTCCGTCTTCTGACGACACTAGAATACCAAATGGTGATCCTCGGAGTGAGACTTCATCAGGGTTCGGCAGGACGATGGTGGAGTCTGGCCACACAGACTCACGATGAGGAGAATATTTCATGGACATACATTGAGCGACTAATTAGGGAGAAGTTCACTCCAGTTACACTGAGAGAAGTATGCATCCAGGATCTTCTTCTACTCTAGTAGGGAAGTTTGAGGGTAGATGATAGTTCATCGAGGTTCACAAACCTCTCCAGGTACTCAATAGATATGGTCAGGGATCATTAATTCAGATATCAGACCTTCAAGAGAGGTCTACAGTGGGTCATCCAAGCTAATGTCGTGCCACTATGAATTTCAACATATTCTAGAGTGATTGAACAATATTTTTTGATTGAGATATTCTTTCCAGAGCAGAGGAATCTGAATGTAGTCAGTAATAGGCAGACAGGCACGGAGACATCGGGAGTAGGGAGCCGATGTCAGGCACAAGGGTAAGGATGGGGGAGATGTCAGAGGAGGACCCAGGATAAGGGTCCAATGGTCCAGGGCTCTCAGACTGGATCTAGTCAGCCTAGGGAGAGGCGGTGCTACTCATGTGACGGTAAGGGACATCTCTCTAGAGAATGTCCGAACCATCAAGCTGCTAACAGGGAGGTGGTTCATGGACCACTGAGGCATAGGCAGAGAGTGGAGCAGGCAGTCCCACCTGGGGGTGAAGATGGAAGAGGATCTATGAGAGCTGTTTGTGGTGGCTGACCCTTTGATTTAATTACACCACCACCCTCAAGAGGTCCGCACTAGGCTCAGTGAGCTTGGGGACAGGGGTAGGGATAGCTACAAACGATCGATGTGTAATATCCAGGTACTCGAGGGATGATTCGAGGTATGATCTATGTCTTCTCTACCTTATATTTTAATCTTATAGACACAGGTTTTAGTTATTCCTTCATCTCCACATGTCTTTTGTGAAACCTTGAGATTCCGGTAATGTTGTTGACTCGATCCTTACGCTTGGAGACAATTACTGGAGGAGACTTGATGATCACACACCTTCGCAGACAGTGCGATCTTACCCTTGGAGGTGAGAGTTTTGGTTGAAACATATTGGTGGTAGCGTCAAGGAATTACTACGTCATTTTTTGTACGGATTGGGTATCTTTGGTCCATGCCCAGATTGACTGCTTAAGGTGAAGAGTGCGGTGTATCCGCAGTGATGCGACGAGGTTTTCTTTTTATGGAGAAAAGGAGACCCAGGAAGCACAGAATGGGCTCATGCATAGGATGGTGTAGCAGATCACTCATGAGTTGGCTAGAATTTTCCTCAAAGCAGCATATGTTATGCATTCCCAGTTCCCAGAAGTAGTGGCGGAGTACAAGGATGTCTTTCCTGAAGACGTTCCAGGACTACCTCCCAGCCGATGGATCGAATTCTGCATCGACATAAACCCCGGGATGGCACTGATTTCCTCATCATTATATCAGATGGCTCCCATAGAGCATCACGAGCTGAAGTTGTAGTTGGAGGATTTTCAGAGAAAGGGTTTTGTGAGACCCAGCATTTCACCCTGGGTGGCCCCAGTAATGTTTTCCAAGAAGGTAGATGGGTGTTTGAGGTTTTGCATGGATTAACATTGCCTGAATCGAGTAAGAATGAAGAAAAATTATCCACTGACGAGAATCGACGACCTCTTTGATTAGCTAATAAGGGAATAATGGTTCTTGAAGGTTGACCGTCGATAAGGTTTTCAACAGTTACAAGTATGAGATAAGGATATACTGAAGACGAAATTAAGATGCCACTACAGTCACTATGAGTACTTGGTAATTCCATTTGGCATGAAAAATTCCCCCGTAGTTTTCATGGGGATAATGAACCGGATCTTCCAACCATACTAAGACCAGTTTGTAGTGGTCTTCATCGACGACATACTTGTCTACTCAGCATCTGAGGAAGAACATGTGAGACACATACAGATGGTTCTTGATGTACTCTAGGAGCACTAGCTTTATGGGAAACTCTCGAAGTACTAGTTCTAGATTCAGTAGGTCCACTTTCTAGGAAATGTCATATCAGAAAATGGTGTAGTTGTGGACCCTGCCAAGTTGGAGGCAATGTTGGTATGGAAGCCACCTTGGCGTGTGACAGAGGTGCGGAGCTTCCATTGGTTGGTAGTATATTACTGGAGATTCATTCCTGGTTTCTCCTAAATATCAACACCGATGATGGCCTTGACTAGGAAGCAGCAACCCTTCATATGGATGGAGAAGTCCCAGTAGGATTTTGAGCAGGCGAGGTAGAGTTTTACAAGCACCCGGATCTTGAGATTACAGGAGGAGGGTGTCAGGTATGTAGTTTTCTGCGATCCATCGTGGACCGGGCTTGGTTTTGTCCTAATGTAGAGACATGGAGTGATTTCTTATAGTTCACGATAGCTTAGGCCATATGAGAAGAAATATGTGACCCATTATCTGGAGTTAGCAACGGTTGACTTCGTGTTAAATATGTGGCGATACTACATTATAGGTGAGCAATTTATTGTCTACTCTGACCATAAGAGCTTCAAGTATATCTTCTCGTAGAAGGATCTGAATCTGAGATAGAGGAATTGACTAGAGTTACCCTAGGAGTATGATTTCGAGATCATCTATACTCCTGTGATGGGGAACAAGGTGGAATGCTTGCAACTGTTGAGTGATGCAATAGAGCTGTTAGCCACGATGCAAATATTCTTCATTGATGGATATTCAGAAGGTGGGGAGAACATACTTTAATTCAGAGGGTGCACTATTGTACCTTTGGATTTGCAAAAAGTGGTCATGAGGGAGTTTAATAAGTCCCCTTTGGCGGTACATATGGGAATGGTGAAGATGTACCAGGAT
Organism: Viscum album; assembly: GCA_963277665.1. Taxonomy (NCBI): domain Eukaryota; kingdom Viridiplantae; phylum Streptophyta; class Magnoliopsida; order Santalales; family Viscaceae; genus Viscum; species Viscum album. Next base: position 347,024,471 of record OY728156.1, read on the forward strand.
CTCCGATGATAGTTTTGGTGGTTAGGCATGAAAAAGGCAGTAGCAGAGGTTGTTTCTCAATGCCTTACATGCCAGTAGGTGAAGGCTGAGTACCAGGTTCCAGTAGGATTAGCTCACCCCTGGAATATCTGGAGTGGAAGTGGGATGGAATATCGATGGAATTCGAGACAGGATTACCATGGATTTCCAAGGGGAATGATTCCATCGGGGTGATCATTGACCGAGTCACCATGTCGGCCCACTTCCTAGCTATCAGGGAGAAAATATTTGTAGAGATATTGGGACGCCTCTACGTGCAAGAGATAGCTTGGCTTCATCGCATTCCTTTGACAATAGTCTCAGATCAAGACAACCGCTTCACATTCCAGTTGTGGAAGGGATTGGAGGAGCCATTTTGGACTCAACTACACTTGAGCATGGTATTTCATCCCAAGAACAATGGATAGATAGAGAGGAGAAAATAGGTTTTGGAGGATATGTTTTGGGCATGTATCTTGGAAATTGTTATTAGTTTAGAGGACCACCTTCCACTGGTGGAGTTTTCATACAATAAAAAATACCACTCCACCATTGGTATAACACCTTTTGAGCCATTATATGGGAGACCCTGATGGTCACCACTTTGCTGAACTGGCCCCGAAGAGTCAGCAATCATTGGTCTAGAGTTGGTTCGAGCTACCACTGAGAAGGTGCAAATCATCCGGGAGCGGATGAAGACTACACAAATCCATAAGAAGTATTATACTGATAGACAATAGTGACCTCTGGAGTTCGAGGAGGGAGACCATGTCTTTATACAGGTCTCACCTCGATGAGGGTTGCAGAGATTTAGCTAGGGTGGTAAGCTATCTCCAAGGTTCTTCATAACTTTCCAGATACTGTGTAGAGTTGGAGAGGTGGCATACCACCTAGCTCTACCTCTAGAGTTTCATCGGGTACATGATGTCTTCCACCTGTCACAGCTAAGGAGGTATGTGCATGACCCAACACACATCATCAACTGGGGTGAGCTGGACATCGAGGATGGAGTGACCTTTGCTGAGTACCCGGTGGACATCGATGATCAATAGGAAAGGATCCTTCGTTGGTGATCAATTTTCTTGGTTCTTATCCATAAGTAGCATGGGAATCTTCATGAGAGCACGTGGGACTAGGAGTCTCAGATCTATGCCTAGTACCCACAACTTTTTGAGTAGCCTTTGTTTTTGGTTTTTTAGGGACCCAAATCCCCATCGTGGGGAGAATGTAATGTATCATATTTTTCTGTGTATTATTTTTAAATATTATATAGAATTATTTCAAGACCAGACCTTTCAAGGGCGTGTGATTCTGAGGCCTAGTGTGCCTGGAATACATGTTTGAAAAAATTAAAATTTTAAAAAGTGCGCATGAGAGTTTTTCCTATAAATGTGGAATATCTTTTAAATGGGTGCTCAGATTAGAAATCTAAGGGCACCATTGCATTCGTAGCAGCGACTTTACCTTAGGCGAGGCCTAACATCAATTGGCATGAGTCAGATGTGAGAGTTAGTTTTTCGGCGTTTAAAAAAACCCTTTGGAAGAAATAAAATAAATAAATAATTTATCTTAAAAATTTTCCATAACGCAATGATGTGTATTTTCTTTAAATAATCAAGAACCTAGGGTTAGGCTCGTAAAGCTAAATATTTCCCCTAGAATCCATTGGTGCTTTGGAGAGGATCCAACCATGGAGGATTTTGACGGATTCCGAATAATGATGAAACAAGGATTGTTACGCAGTGAATTTGAATCCCAACCAATGACCGATATTACTCTTTCTCGACAATCAAGGTAGGGGTTTGTTATTTTGATTTAATTCTTCCCTGTTATGGGATTAACCGACGAACATAGATCAACCCACGAACAGGTTGATCTGCAGATTCATACGTTCTTGCAGGAGGGTTTTTATTGGGTTAACATCGGGGATTTAATCCATTATAGATTAATGTTTTGATTCTTCTCTATTTTATCCTACTAACATGATCAGATCAATGCCATGATGAATGACATCAGATGTTCATTCCTCAATTTTCTTTTTAGATTTCCTTCCCCATTCTTTTATCTCGCGTTCTCCACATTCTTCGTGGGGAGAAGTACAATGGATCATTGCGTATATGTTTTTTCTACACAACAATCCAAATTTAGGGATATGACCTTGTGCCGAACTAGTAGAGGTGTGACAATGATGGAAGCAGATGAACCAACATGGTTCAAGAATGATCGTTCATCAACCGTTCTTCGCAAGGATGATCAAAACGCGTCTTTGAGGCCGATCAGATGCCAGAAACTGACTGCGTCATCTCCATAAAGTAGGGGCTACCTAGACCATGGAGTTTTAGGGAAATCAGATCATCACAACGATGATTGGAGCATCACAGGATGCATGATGGCGAGAAGAGTTGTTTCTAGAAATTTCCTCAATAAAAGGTGTGTATCCTGATGAACATGTTCTGTGGTATCAGCGACAACAGCTAGGGTTTTGGGTGTCAGACAGGTATCACACGGTGTGTGAACCTCGTCATGCAGCATGTTGGACCTTCTCCGAATATCGTTGTGTATTTTTGGATGTTCAAAGACACTTGATAAACTACTCGGTTTCAGAACAGGGTTTGTAGACCCTATGCGGCATGGAAAAGGAAACTTCGCGGGACTCAACATGTATCTCGAGTGATACAAAGATATAGGATAAAGTACACGACCGTTTAATCCACCACACGGCTAGACCAGGCCAACTACATGGGTTGGAATACATAAGATAAGGCTGTGTACAGGAACATGACCACATACACGAAGCCAACCCAAGTTACTCAGACATGGTAGTTGATCTATACTACATGTCGTGTACTGAATTTCCTACACTACCAGCCTTGCAACATGAGCTGTAGTACACATGCAGTACCTGGGGTCAGAAGACACGGCGTGTAACACTTCTAAACACCATGTAATTTTCAGTACATGGCATGATCTTCTTATCCACTGTATCTTGGACATGTTTCGTTTGGGATAGTGCAACCTTTTCTCGTTCCCCTGAAGGTCTGGTATCATTTCCTACTACATCTGTTTGATCCATTCAGAAGAAATTTCTGAGATAGAGTCATGTATCCCATCGAGAGGTTTGAAGTGAGATCCTATATCCATTATTGATCGTAGGTGGAGTTAGGTATCGATGTGACCACTTCTATTGGGCACTGATCCTCTACCTAGAAAGTGAATTCTAGATTAGTCACAGTATCCGCCAAGTCCCTATAAGTGATCCTTATCTATGTATCATGATATTTCCCACTTAGGAGTGTGTACTCCATGAAAGAGTGTATCTATATCTCGTTACTTTTCTTGTCAAGGAGTACTTCTCGGATGGACGTCATCAGAGCTATCAGACTGGTGGAGTGAGTTCTCCCAAATGAGTGCTTCGTTGAATCTGAAAACTAAATCCCTAATGGGGGTATGTTGTTTCATGACTTGTCCCTAGACTAAGGGTTGGGATTTGAGTATATATATGGATATCTTTTCTTATTAATTTTGTTATATGTTCAGTAGACATATTTTTCAGAGCTGACTATGCCCTTCCATTGTGTATTGCTTTCTGGTTTCCGGGGTCCTCTACTGAGTATTGTTATACTCACCACTGCACGGGATTTGCACGCATATGTCGTGTATTGTGTAGATAATCAGCCTTTTGATAGATTCCAGGGCGGACCAGGACATTACTGAGCTTTTGGAGTTCCCTACATGCTGAGGCGATCCTACGTCTACAAGAAGCAGTCCCAGTACCTCTTTGTGTTTATAGGTTGGACATTGTAGTTTTTAGACGCTTGTTTTTGGTGGGCATATATTCTGGCCTAGTTTATATTCAGTAATTTACTTTCCATCATATTCTATTGGTTGGGTTTAGTTGTAGGCATTCATTTTTTTCCCTAGTGGTTTTTACATTTTAGTATTGTGGGCTTGGAGATATGTGCGTGTGTACAAGAACTTAGGCAATGTCTCCCATTTTATTAATATGCCTACTTGGTACTAGTCCCCAGCCCCTAACCTATTGGAGGTAGGCATGTAGAGTTTTGTTGTGGGCCCCACTGGGATAGGTCATGACCGTTTTTGGGGCCACAACCCTATTCAATATAAGATCAAGGGGGGGTATGATGGGGGGGGCATAAAAATGTGGCATCAATTTTTTGGATATGTTATAGGGGAGTTTTTTGAATTATGATATTTTGATTAATGTATGAGTTTGAATGTAAAAAAATAACAATTAAACATAATACAAGATATTTCCAATGGAGATTAGAAATAAAAACAGTATTAAGTCCCCCTATGGTGGGATATAAGGACCCTAATCTCAGTGAATATGATAAGTGAAGTGAAACCGATTACATATAAGAGATCTAGGAAAGTTCCATGAATAATATTTGATTACCCATATGATTGAATTGATAAGATTAATGGAATGAAGAAATGATCCAAATTAAATGATCCTATAAAATTATATATTTCACTTCCCAGGAGTCCAAAATGTTTTTTCATATACAAATGTTTCATTGTTAGAATCCTTATGAGTTTTAGGGTAATGATTTATTATATAATATATCAGAAAATCATTGTATATTTGATGCTAAATGGAATAATTCTTGGAAGAAGAAATTTCATGAGTTTCAATGGAGGAGATCTATAATATATAAAGGATCGGTTTTAGATTAGGAATGGGATTTTTAGAGGAGATAAATATATATTTAATTTTAAATCATGATAGGAAGGAGTATTGGATTAAATTTTCATTTCTATTCTTATGTGAAACCACTTTTTAGTGGTAGATTAATTTACTCAGTGGTGATAAGGAGTAGTAAACATCATCGAATGAGTTCCATAATATGTTTTAGGACATGTTCCTTTCTTAGACTGTAATTTAAGTGTGGTAATGAGTATTAATTTCTTTTTAGTAGGGTATATTTTATATTTTTGAGTTTTGGATTTTTTTAGGACCTTCTTAGTTTATCATTACTCATTATATTATCTGTGTAGGATATAGTGTGTCATCTTAAGGAGTTCTTTCATTTGGCAATCCATTACTAGGTTACCAAATTTATATTTCTTAGGTATCTTGAGGTGTCAGAAATGTAAATAGTGATAGAAAAGATTATATCATGGACTAGATCATATCAGGAGGGATATCATCATAAATTAACATGGAGAGGATATATATTTAAAATATTTTTATTGTCCAGTCAACAAATATTTTGGTCAAAAGGGAGCCAGTTTTTGGTTCCCTCTTCTTGTTTCATTAGAGCTTGATATTTTCAGACCTCTATCTGGGGAGTATACATTTTTTATTATTATTTTTGAGGTTATTGTCATAAATTTTTATAGTTTACAATATTCATTGATAGTAAAGAATAGATATTCAATCCCATTACTAGTATATCTCTTATATTAGTAACCTTTGAGGACATGTCAATAACAATAATCATAGGGTTCTAAGTGTCATTGAAAGCAGTGGAGAGATTTAGCAAGAAAATAATTTCTACATGAAACCATTCATTTCCCAGGACATATATCTAATCCTTACAACATTTTTAACACCTTGTATCCATTATATGTGTTTTTATATTATTTTACCAAAACATATTTATTATGTTGAATTATGAGTGTTGAAGGTGTCAGAGAGGGATCATTGGTTTTTTCATAAAATAATATAGTTGATGGGGATTTTTTATATTTAAATATACCATAAGATATAAATTTGATATGTTCCATGTAAACTATGGATTTGGAAGTGGAATAAATACCACTTGGGGGTCTATCGGGTGTCCGTTAGACCTATATAATGTAAGGCTAAAACTAATCTTGCTCTATTTATCTATCTATTAAATTGTTTCACTGTTTATCATCATTAATTAAAAATTTTAGGTATTTTATATATGTTCCATTTGGTTTACTTTTGATACTGAATCAACTTGTGGTTTCAAACATGATGTACCTTGATAGACCGCTCTAAGTGGCCCCTTGTTTCTTATAGGTATTTACTTGCATTGTATGTGTCAAATAATATTATGGATGTAATACTTTCTTCCTAATCCATATTAATAATTCTATAACTTTTTTATGTTTTAATTGGCGTGATAAAGATCCAATTGGTTCATGGGTAGTCTATAATGTGATGTGTGATTGAAATATGGCCATTGATGTTCATTTTCAATGTGAGTAAGAGTATAAGACCAATAATTTGGTCTCATGATGAGTGCATATGCATGTGACATACCTACATAAAACTCATGGGGTTATTTTAGGTTATTCCATGGTAGAAAAAAAATGAGAATATAGTAGTATAGGGGTGATATACTATAGGAATGAAAAATTGAGAGGGTTTTGTCTTATGATACAAACCCATTTATGTGTTAATTTATTTAAAAATCATTGGGGATATATATATATGATAACATGATTTATATGATTTCACTATGGTGGATACATGGTGACACTTCTTTCACCATATTTTCATTGGTGGTAAACCATCCAACTAATTTTTGGGGTGGTATCTCATCCACCTGAATTGAGTTGGTGATCTATCATTCTCCATGATAACAATGTAATATTGGAACCTCAACCATTTTTTCATTGTTGATGGGGGTGAATCATCCAACAAATGATTATTGATAGAGGTATACTATCCTTATATGGATGTAATAACAATGGTGCATCATTATCTTATGAACTGAAACTAGTGGTATATCACCCACCAAGATATTCTTTTTGTTTATGTATCTTCAATATAGAGTTAGATAGTGGTGGTACATAATTCACCCTATGAGTTGATTTCAATTGTAAATCACCCACCCATGGTGTATTTTTTACGAGAATATAATTAACAAGAGTTGAATAATATTGTTATATAGTCTACCTAATAATGTGTAGTGGTTGTATGTCATCAATCTAGGATTGGTGGTGCCTCATTTATTATGAGATGTCATGGACATTGGATTGGTGATGGGTCATTTAGACATGATATATTTTGATAGTGATACATCATCCACCTATCATAAATAATGGTGATATATCATTAAATATATTTATTATAATAGGAGTGATTAATCATTCATAATCGATGGTTGTTCCAGGAATTGGTATTTCATTCCATTTTAGAACTATCCAAAGAATCTATGTTCACACTGTGTGTGGTAGTTGATCACTCTATAAAGAGATAAATTTCTTATTTCATATCAATCTTGTGTACGTATATAATTTATTTTTATGGATTCCATTAGTAGTTTCATTCGGATTATCACTCAAACAATTCTTTGAAACCCATGTACAAGAGAAGATTGTATTTTTTATTATCTGAGTAATTGTTCGAGACGTATATATTTAAATGGATGAGTTGTGATATAAATTTTGTGATGGGATATAAGACTTGGTGATGACATAAGACATTTTTATTGATATATAATTTACATTAGAATACATTTGGGATGGTTTGGTTATGAACTCCCGATGAAAGATTGATTTTATTCAATATGACTTTTATGATAAATATAGTGGCTCACTATGATATAATAGGATGTTTATATTTAATATTTGGCTAGAATAATAAATTTTTATCTATTTAATATTGAAGTTACATTGTAATGAATGATTATTATAATTTATTTCTACTTTTTTATGATTATCTTTACCTAAGGTTATAGTCTCTCCGAAAATTTATATCATTCATCACCACTATTAAGCAGCCTATGGTGTACAGGGAGGTATGATTAATGGATATAGAAATCATATTTAGTTACAATAAAGGTGAAATAGATTAGGTATGTTACAAAGTTTCATTATATCCATGTTTTCAAATTTTCATACAATTTGAGATATAATTTATAAGACATAGGGAGTAAAAAAATATTGCTATAAACATTATACATGGGAGTAACTAACCAATTTAAGAGTTAATTCTTGATTAACAGATCTGTTATTAATGTTTTCCCATATTGGGTATTATTGTTTTTTGATTTTATTTCACAATTTGATATGTGATTTTTGATTTGTTATTTTTTTTTATTTTGGCTTGAGTTGGTAAGAGAGAATGAATTCATGCATCATTATTGGAATGTAAGGGTCACATAATGTTCATATGCATTCTTCTGGAAGAAATTAATGAACGACACATTCATAATGAAATTTTATAGGGTAATTTAAGGTGTAAAAAACAACTTAGATATAGTTTTACTATAAAAATTGATTGTGTAACTCTACAGAAACAACCCATACTTTATTATTACCATTGATATACTACGACTATTATGTTATCTTCGGTAATATTTTTTGTAACTCAATAGTGGTAAGGTTAGGGAATTCTTGTGTTTATGTGTGATATCCATTTATTATGGGGTGTGTATTTTGGGTAGAGAAATACGAACCTATTATTCATTGCCCAAAACTATAATATCATGACATGGGATATGAGTGATTTCATAGTGATGATGTTAAAACTATAAAGACATGCAATGCTAATAACCTCCCATTTAATAAAAATAGTGTGGGGATGAATATTACACCACCCCTGTGGTTCTAGATCCCATTGTTTAGATTGTTCCTTCAATATATCAATTTTTAAGATGGATTCTTCTCTAGGTGTGACACTATGTAGTACATGGGGTGTGGAGGGTCCAACCAAATAGATTATTCATGGATTTTGAGTCCTAACTAAAATATTCACCACTATTTTTGGGTAAGGGAAGTCCCTAAGGCACTAAGTTATTGATAGATACTATACTAACCATATTAATTCATCTTAATACACCCCTTAATATGTATGTTAAAATCTATATATACATTATTTGTGGGAAAGAGAAGAAAAAATAGGACATTGTAGTCTTTCGAAAATTTTTTATATGGTTAAAATAAATGGATCTTGAGTCCTTTATTTTCAAGAATTTTTCCTAGAATATCATAGGGATGAAAGATCTAGGGAATTTAAAAATCTATTATATGATCTATATTGATGATTTATTTTAATTAATGATTTAAAATTTTGAAGTGGTTCACAGTAGAACTATAAAGTTATAATATTTTTACATTTTGGAATTTTGAGGAAGGACTAAAGAATTTAATATGATCATAGGTGAATATATTTTAATTAAAATCATTCTTAATGTTCAAGAAGTGGGATCTAATTAAAATATAGATCTAGACTTGGGGTATATCATTTAGGTATAACAATTCATTTTCAGGGCTAGTAATTAGTCATTGGTTTATAACTGGTAAAGTATTTAAGAGCATCACATTGGAGAATAATGATACATTAGTTAGAAAAAGGGTCCACAACTTTCTATAAGAGGGTTATACCCAACCATGTTTTAGTAGTGTATTTAGTAGGGCTATAATAGGACTAATTTTGTTAGATAAATAATGGAGATTAATTACTACATGAATATAATGAAATTATAGAGGTATTGTGGTATACAGAATGGTTTTTTGGGTAGAATAGATCCTGTTAAACTTTTGGTTTACCAATATAGAAAGGAGAAGCAAATTAGTATGAAAGTTAGGATCCCTCTATCAATTTAGGTCATGGATGATGTTATAGATACTCGGGATTAGGGTAGTAACACCATTAGGGTTATGTATATCTGGAGATTCAGTTGATGCGTGTATAGGGTTAGGTTTCATGAAAGGTTTTTTCTATCAACTATTTTAATTACCTATAGAGTCAAGAACCTTTCAATGTTTGATGTATGATTTTTATAGCACTAATCCTTGAAACAATTCTATTTTATATGGGTGAATCATACTCTTTAATATATTCTAATCTATTTGTTGATTTGTGGATTAAAATAGAGTACCAATATGGGGTGATTTATATTGATACACTCATTTTGGTGTGATAATAGGGTATCTAGAAATTTCTAGATTTTACTATTATGATATGTGGATATAATAATCTCTGAGAATTTTTCATGATTGAGGTGTGTTTATTCTATGTAATCCATGGTATAAATTTTTTGACTTGGTATTAAGTGTGAATCGATTTTTATAATGGAAGGATAACTTTTATATTTGAATAAGGTGATTCTCATACATATATAATTGAATGATATTTATTTCTAATTCATTTGGTATCTCTCTACCAGCAGGTGTGCATGATACCATCCAAATTTTCTACCATTTCATTGAGATATGAGGAGGCTATTCCTCTTCTCTTTTTAGATCTCTAAGATGTGTTATATATATATATAGGTATTTTATCAATAACATGAGAAAAATTCTATGATAGATCTTATTCTTGCTAAAGAATATATATTTTTTCATTCATATAAGATAAATCTTATTTCAATTTGAGAGATGAAGGTACAATAAAAGGAATTATAAGTAAATATTTGTATTCACCTATGAAAGTCCCCATGGGGTGATCCTATTTTTTCTCTAATTAGTAGGATGAATCATTGGGTATTTCTATAGATTACCATAGGATTAACCAAGATATAGTTTTAATAAATATCCAATTACTCATATAAATAAACTATTAGATTTTATGACATGATCTAATAGGTTTTCCATGATTTATTAGAGGCTAGGATATCAAATTTTTTGAGTTAGGTCATATAAAATTCCTTTGTCTACTTTTAGGATTATGTGAAACTTATTTGAGTATTTCATGATTTCTTTAGGTTTGATAAAATTACTAATAGTCATTATGGATATTATTAATGACATCTACAATCCTAATTTGAATTTTTAAATGGTTATATTCATTGGAAATATCCAATTGTATCCTCAGATGATAAAGGTTCATAATTTACATATGTAGATTATTCTTAGTATACAAAGGGAGCATCATCTATATGCTAATCTCACAAATTATCAATTCTACATTAGTGATATGTACTTTATATGTAATTTCGTTTTAATGGATTTAATATTAATGTAACCATATAAGTTTGAAGATATGGTTTCCTGAGAGTTTCACAATAATGTCTTTGATAATTGTAGTTTTTTTGGATTACCAAGTTACTTCTAGAGTTTTAAGGACCTGTCACATTTGAAATATTCATTTAAGGCCTTAACCAAGAAGGTAGAAAATATTATGTTGTAGGATTATTATTCTATTGAGTTTTAATAATTAAAGGTTTTTTTACATGAACACTAATCGTATCCATTCTAGAGCTATGTAAGTAGTCTTTATTTTATATTGATGCTTTAGGAGTTATTCATGTGAATTATATAAAATAGAATGGGTGAGTAAATGATTATGGGGAATGTAAGTTGAGGTTGTATGAGTAAAACTATTTGAACATGATCTTGAATTGGTGATGGTGGTTCATGTACTTATTTTTTAGCATCCATCCTTAATGGTTGAAATATTGATAGTGTACACCATCCAAAAGACTCAGAATTATATATATTTTCTAAGAGTAATATACTTTTAATGGATGAGGTGAGTCAAGTACATATATTTTTTAATTTAAAGATGGAATATACTCCAAAGAAAATGTAATTTCATTTATAATTAATTGAGTAATAAGGTTAAGGAATAATTAGTATTTGTGTATAGTAGTGAGTGGTTGATGATGATCCACTTCACTGAGATTTAACATGATGTTCTTGCATGATATGGTAAAGAGGCCTTTACATCCATAATTATTAACTATTCAATCCTTGATAGAGTGAAGGGGAGTTAGATATATTAAAAAAAATTCTTTTTAATGAAATATAATATATATGGTTGGGAGATACCGCTTGAAGGTTCCTTTGATGCTGATGATGTTTTTCATTTTAGTGTTTGGGGTTTGGTCTATACAATCATGCAAGAGGAGATAATATGGGTTTGAAATACATTAGGATGTTCTATTTAAATAGGTATTTATAAAATTTAAACTTATAATTGGGGACATTATTGGTGTATTAAAATGAAGAATGTCATATTTGGGTTCATTTCCTAATGATTCACTTATCAAAAGGATAAGGAAAAACATGATCATCCTATAAGACTTTTGTAGTCATTACCTATTACCAAGTGTGTGTATAATAATGTGACTATACATATTGTTACATTATGAATGAGGCCATACCACTTTTGTGACGTGGTATGGTATATTATGGAAAAACATAAATGAAATTTAAATATTCCCTAGTGATCTAGGATGCCTATTCTCTTGATGAGTTGAAAAAGATACATGACTAAGAGATTATGTATCTCCATGATGTTCCTAAGAGCATCATTTTTTTATCTAGATTTATATTTTACATGATGATTTTTTGAGGGATATAGATAGAATGTGATACATAGTTTCATTGTATCAAAAATTATCATCATAAAACCTACAGATGTTTCAGTGTACATCTTAGTGTCTGAGGAAAAATTAAAAGAAATTTCTTTATAAAAATATAGCATCATACATATTTTATTTCCTAATGTTATGTATAAAATTTCATAATGTACAATGTAATGATCCAGACACCCATTTCCTCAAAATATTCGGTATATAAATATAAAACATAATATGAAAAACAACATCAATATTTTGAAATCAAAAAATGGGATCGTAGATCCCAATTATCTTCGAATACTACACTAGATTACCTTGGGACATACATAAGGAAATGAGTATTATATAAATCCTAGTAATGGAATAAAGGTTTATGAAATATAGCTATTGAGAGAAGAGGTATAGCATGATAACATAAAGAAAATGATAATATAACATCAAAAGAAATAATAATATAAAAATTATGATGACATTATGGAAATTTGGAAATAATGAAAAATATGGCATCATAAGCATATGTTATGGCTCACTACAAATAAAATAGAATATAAAGTTATAAGAATACCACCTATGCAGTATAAATGGTATCTCATGGGATAAAAACATTACTCAATGTATTGGATAAAAAAAAGGTGTACCCTTCATATTCCAAACATGTGCATGAATACGTGTTCCATGTAAAAAAATAAATCGTAAGGAATAAACATTATTATATCCCATGAAATAGAAATGGGTTTCATAATATTGTCCGTTAGAATAATAAACTTGAATATCATAAATATTCTCATTGAAGAATAGAATTTTCATTTTTGGATGTTCATAAATTAATAAATAAACTTAGGTTATGAAAATTAAGTTCAAGTGATGTGAATACATATAAATGTCTGGAAAATATGGATTGTAAATGAACCACTTATTTAGGATTTTAAGAAAAGGGTTAGGAATATTTAAATATGGTGATTTTATAATAATTTTATTAAACACATAAATGAACCGAAATGGTATTCCATAAAATAAATTCATATTTTCAAAACCCATATAAGGTTATTAATCATTGGATGAAGTGGTATATAAAAAATGATAAGAAACAGACTAGTTCACTTCAAAAGAAATTTTCATAACTGAAGGAATTAAGAAGGAAACATTACGAACATAAATTTTATGCTATAAAAGATGATAAAGTAAACCAGTTATATATGAAAATAAAATATTTAAAAAATTATGGCTGATTTAATGGAAAATATTATAGAGGGAGATAGAGAAAAATAAATATACAATGTAACCTAAAAGTATGAGGGTGGTTCAGAAGATCCAATACCTCAGGTCAATGACTCATTCAGTATAATCATATAACATCTTGAATAGTCAAATTAAATTTATTTAATACTTTAATAAGAAAAATTTTAATATATATTATTATTATTATTATTCTCTAATGTTTTCTTCAAATCATTTTATTAATTCATAATGTTTATTCCAACCCTCTAGGGTGTTCATTATATGGTTTCAACACCACTTCGATTAGTGTATAATTATGTATGATATTATAATGTTGATTTATAACACCAAAATTAATGGGAAATTATATTTTTTCATTATTAATTTTTAAATGGTTTGAAATATCTAAATGTTTTCTAAGATAAGGATGGTTGCTTTAGAAGAAATGTTATCCTTACATGATAATTTCAATGAGGCGGTTTTACTGACCATGATTAATTAGATTATCTTTATCTAGTTTAATAATTATTCATTTATTCTCGAACATGAAATATTTTATAATATTCTTAATAGAATAATAGTAACCATAAAGCTATTTATATAATAAGACATGAATTCAGTGGTGAAAATAATACATATTGTCAATGGAGTCCGTGAACTAACACAAATATAGGCAATTTGTTCACTTTTAAAAATTGTAAAGGAGGATATATTATTTATAGTAAATTAGTATAATATAAATTCATTATATTAACAGAATTTTTTTATTATAATAACATTTATAGAATATAGTTGATGGGGAATAAGAAAATAATTTAAGATACTTTGATTGAGTGTATTACATATTCCTGTGGATGTAAACTATTAGGATACCCATTAAGCATACTTAGAATATGATTTTAGTAGAACATGAAATATTTTAAAATGGTAATGATGGTTTGAGATATATTTGGGTAGAAATTGGGCAAGTTATGGAATTTATAGAATGATGAGAATGGGGGTGGAATTTATATGTGAAAAGTGGGGTATTTTTTAATATAATACACATTGGATTTTTATATTTACTTAGGACTACCAATACTGAATATTATTTGAAATATTTACAGTAATTAGAACATGTTATTTTGGATTATTTACTTCTTACATCATTCCATATGTAATTAATCATGAAATTACATAAAATAAAAAAAATCGTATTTTATCATATTTTAGTATTAAACATTTCTACTATATTAGGAAAAAATAACCATAATATATTTTTGGAATCATTAATCTAAAACTGAAAACCATTTTTTCAAAAAAAAATTGATAATTTAGAATTTTTTTTAAATAAAATATTTATTTATTAAAATATACTACCTTTTACATAAAAACCAATATTTTTACCTATTGAGAAATTATACGGAACATCATAAAATTATAATATAATTTATATTAAAATACATAATGTTTTATATGACCATTTAATAATAATAAATTTTATTTCAAAATTCTAAATCAACTATAAAAATGTAATTTAATGAAAATAAAAATATTAAATTTTACTAACAATTATAAATATGTTTTCATTGTGTAAATAAATTATTATATTTTGTTAACACTTTTATTTAATTAACTTAGTAAATAAATTTATTAAATTATTATTTTTTAAAATAGTTAACAATTATATTATTATTACAATTTTTGACATAATATTATAATGGTTTGGGTACAATTCCTAACAATAGGTTTTACTATTACAATAATCATATTCTAATGGACATATAGGTTTTATACTCCCTATAAATAACTCCAACATAATTTACTCATAATTTTCTCTAAAATAATTCAATATAAAATATTACCCATTATCAAAAAAAAATCTTGGTTTAATAATGTTTTTTATATTTTATAGTGGCATTAGTAGGTTTGATAATTTTTGAAGACAAAGAAGATTCAAATATTATAATTCTAGTTATTTTATTCTCATCTATTTTGTCCCGTTATAAAATTATTAATTCATATGGATATATATTATCTATATTTAATGTATTAATAAATATAATAATGTTTGGATGATTTTTTTATATACGGTGCATGTTTATTATACTATATCACTAAGTGTGATGGATGAAAAAGAAATCAGAAGTGGAATTGTAAATAATGGGTCATTACATCCTTCCCCACTAAAGAATTTTTTCCCTTGAAATTTCATTCCACATACAATGATGAAAATCGTTTTTGGTACTTTGGTTTTATTACTTCTTCAGTTTCCTATTTTTCATCTTCATACAAATGATAATGCCAATGTACTTTGACAAGGTGGGTTTTCTTATTGTATATAATAATAAATTTATGGTCAATTATTTTCATAGGTTTCTCCTCATATGAGAGACGATTCTATAAAAGCACATCCTCTATGTTTAGTACATGTGAGGGATATTTTATGTAATTCCTTGATAGGGATACTTGTAATAAGACATGTACATGAGATCAATTTGGTGGGAGTGAAATTTTATAGTCCAAAACTCTAAGGAGATCAAGAATTTCAAAAGAGACTATGTATCTATGACTTAGTTTTCCCATTTTCATAAAACTTATGAATCTCTTCCATGGAGATATATGTAATAAAACACTATCTCAGACCTAAAACTCTAGATTTCATTGATGAATATCAATATAACTCTTCTTTTGACTTTGGGATGATCATTTTTATTATTTGATGTTATAGACCTTCATAGTAATTTCTTATATGAGTTACAATACAAATATATTATGTTCATAAACTACATTCCAAAATGTTGGTGTTTTCAATTTTATTCCACATATGTCTTTATAAGGTGACATTTGAATGCTAGAGTGGAAGCTATTATTGTATGAGAATGAGACCAAAAAAATATATTGATACCAAACCCTTTAAAGTAAATATATAAAGAACTAAACATGTCCTCATGTGTAAAGATGGTCGTTTTGGATTTCCACTCAGAATGATGATGATTATAGATAATAAAATACAACACATTGTTTAGATAATGTCGTAAAATCTTAGGGAATATTGTGGTGAGCCTTAGATATCAATCCTATATAATTGATTATGGAATTACATGAACTATAAAAACTTCCTTGATTTATATCCTTGCAAGTTGATCAAGTTAGAAGTCCACCCAAAGGTCAATGAAATGAGTAGTGTATCAAAAATGTCTTCCCAAAACCAATATGTAATTATTACCTTTATTTTCCTTTCAATGCCTTGTAAAAAAGTCAATGGTGATGTTATCCCATTTCCATAGAGGTATTTGTAATAGTATCATCATCCCCTTGGTATTTGTACCTTATATACCAAGATAATTTTATATATACTTTTCAATATTATCCAATATTTTATCCAACCAATAATTCTCTCAGTGATCTCTGTACATAAATTTTCTCTTTGAGTGGATAGAGAATGTACTGCTATGATAATTAGTCAATATATCTATCTTAAACAAAGGATCTGATCATACACATAGTCACGACCAAAAAATCACAACTCCTTTTTCATATATTTCCACTCTGAGGCTTTCCCATTCCTTATATAAGCATCATTTTTCTATATCACCACCTCAATCCTTTGAGCCTATTTAATATTCTCCAGAGTAGATGGGTGAGAAATATTTTGCGAAAGGTTGAATGGGGGTCCTTTTATTATGATTCCCATGTCTATACCATTCATCTATTAGCTCTAACTATTATCATTCGAGCTTCTCCGGATCCATCTATGTGAATTCACATTTAAGGATGTTCTGATCATTATATATGTCACACTTCACTCTATAGAGATAATTTCATAAAATCATCATAGAATTAATTACATCATCTGACTACATATCTAGTGTTGGATAATTTATCTCATAGATCTTCCTATTTTGAGAGGAATAAAATATTAATTTAACATTTTACCTGTAGAAATAACTTAATCTATTCTTTAAATAATCAAATTAGATAAAAAATCCCTAGGAACTGGTGGGTACTATGAGTGTATGTGTTTTTTAGCCTCTTATAAAAATCCTTGAACCTCTATTAACATTCATATATCCATATAAGCATTACACCCATTCAAGTAAGTTTCGTTTTTGGGTTTGAAAATTGTGAAAATCTTCTAAAAAATCACCCATAGTAACAAACTAATTGGAGAAAACTACATATGTCATATACAAATTTTGGTCTAACCCATTCTTTAATAACCTATATTATTTAAAAATCTGTAGATATACTCACTTGAGATTACATAATCCATGAATATTACATTTTAATCCAAAATTCACACTTTCATAACATGGAATACAATTTTCCCTTTTTAAATGTATTTAGAACAACCCTTTAATATTCCCCTTGTTTGTCATTTAGTTATGTGTATATGATAATATCATATATAAATACTACAATATATTTTTCAGGATAATATGTTAATAATACTTTTATCATTTATATATATATATATTTTTGGATAATTGTTCAGAATAAAGGGAACTACTATAAACTAATAGGTTCCATACCTTATATGAAAGATAGTTTTTGGGTTATCCTCCTTCCTTACCATAATTTGATGATACCCTAACCTAAAAATAGGAATGATATACCCCAATATAAAGAACTTGGGCACATTAACCCCATTTTCCAGATTATCTAGATGTTTATTCTCAAGTTCATGTAGTTCAATGGGTTTTGTTCTATAAAGATTCTTGGATATCAAAAGAAATATTGTAATAAGTAAAATTGAGAACATATCCTATCAATTAAAAGGAAGACTAGGTAATTCATTAGGGATTAAATTTGTATATTTACTTATAATGGGCATGTTTTCAATAGTGGTTCCCTCCATTGCCTCAATCATTAGAGATAGATTTTATTTCTCATTATGTAATGATATTCATGAATGAAAATAATTTTACAATGGATATTCATTCTCCTTCATACACAAATACACAATCATTAGAAAATTTGGAAAATGTTATTTGACTTCCTTCTCATGAAAATTGATGTTGGAACTATATATAAACAAAAAATGCATTCTTATTATAATATCAATTTCCATTGAAAATTGTATGTAACGGTTTTTTGGGAGATTCTTCCTAAAAATATTTAATGGGGGGAGTTATCTATTTGATAGGGAATAATTGCTTCATTTTTAGTTTTCATAGATAACTCATATTTAATTGTTTGAGGTGGTGTTTGAATAGTTCTAATAAACATGAATGTTATGAAATAATTAATTTAATAAGAATAAAATAAAAAATTCAATATTATTTAATGAATAACATGCATAACTATCACCACCTTGTTTTGAAGGCCCCCTTAGTAGTAGTGATATCATATGATTATACATATTCTTATGGACTTCGATGTAGTTTTCATCAGTTATCTTAAGAAAATTCACATATTTTGAATATTATTTTCTTAATATCCTTATACCTTATAGTTGTTACAATAGACCATAAGTTTAGGAGTTGTTGGAATTGTATTTTTTTGAATCACATTAGTGGGAATATTCATATGCCTTCAACATTAATTAACTTGTTTCAATTCTTTAACGCACTCGAATAATTCCTTGTCCTCAAGAGATAGTTTATAGGATTATTATTCATAAGATAATGAAACCTAGGAAGTTGGATTCTATTTTCTACATTAGTAATATATGATGATCCTCCATAGTTAAATTATATTCTATATTTCTTAACTATAGTCCCTCAAAATCACATAAAATCACTAATCACCATATCCAATTTAAAAGAACATATAAAAATTTCATCATAGTTTTTAATTTTAGAAATTATATTGGGTTTTTAATTATTTTTCTTTACCCATCTGAATAAATGGTTAACCTTACTTTTGGAGTCAATGTAAAAGTCGGAGGGATACTATGAAAGGCTTGTGGAGTTTTCCACATATGACCTAATCAATTCATCCTCCATTTTTTATGTTAAATAAACAACCTCTCCTTTTTAATAGGGAGTGTGTGTGGAAAATATTTATTGAAATATATCTTCTTCAATCCTTCTCATTTTTTGGATTCAATATCTTTTATATGAACTAAATTTTTTATCAATTTCAACCACTGGTCAAATTATCTATAGAGACTCAATATTTTCATGGTTTCAGAATTTGAAAAAAAATTTAATGTTTTTTGGAGGGTCATGGAAGGTAAAATGGTTATTTTCTCCTAGAACATGATAGTAGATAATTTTTATAACCACTATTTTGTTCCTAAAATAGGTAATTTATATTAAGATTGGTGTTTGGTAGAATTCATAACATTTAGATTTTAGGGAGAAAATTAAATATTTAATTAATTGAATATTAAATTATTCGTTTTACTTTGGGTGCTGGTGTATTTTGGAAGGATATTTGGATTTATATTTGGATTATATGGTTGATTCTAAAATGGAGGGTTTTTCCAAGGTGATGTATAAACCTTCTTCGGGTTCTGGGAGTTAAGAAGAGTTTTAAATGGAATATTAATTAATTTAAATTAATAATGAAACTCCCATCTTTGGGGTTCCTATGCATGGTTGGAGGGGGAGGGAGCCTCCCTTATGTGTGAAGTCCTAACAAGGAGGTTACAGAGATTGAGGTGCATTTAGGCTTCATTCATGGCTTAGATTGGGACTAGATCGAGGTGTCATAGATTCTATGAGTGGATTTAGACCGAAATATTCAATGTTTACACCACGAGGTATCCAAAAATTTTATATTTAATCTCTGATCCTCATAGATTAGTTGTTTTCATGTTTTATATCCCTTTTATGATTGTGAAGGAAGCTAATAGGGCCAATCTGTACCTAATCAAGTAAAAACTGGGGTCATAGGTTGTTTGCAGCGGTTTCTTGTTTAGAAGACTTTACTACATGACATGTGTATTTACAAGCACATGCCATGTGTTCTTCCTGTTTGGGAAAGAAGATAATAATTGGACTATATGGAATGTATTTTAGAGGATACGCCATATAGTTTCACTCATATTATGGTTTATTACATAGAAAGATGACCCGTGTAGGTGATACATGGAAATATATGGTACAGGGCCAAAAACCATATGGGTGACACACCATGTGTGAATAAACATCCATATAGGGGCACATGGCTAGGACATCTGAGGTATAGAGGTAGGTTCCCTATGTTTAATACATGCTATGTACCTAACCTACATGACAAGTACTTGGGTTTTACATGCCATGGTTGTCTGGAGTACACATATTTGTGGGACTATGGGAGCACATGCCGTGTAGTCGATCATACGTTCTTTGTGATGCTATTTTGTTACCCTTTAATTGGTTTTGGTGTTTTTTGACTCAAAAACATCTTTATACTTGTGAGTTTTCCATTATGTGCCTTTTTTCATATAGATCATGATGGTGGGATCCTTTCAGCATATAGAGGTCATATGGATGGTGTTTTGGACCATGATAGTTTAGTTGGAGGATTTACTTAAGGTTTGGATTCAGAATCATCAAGTGGGTTGGGTTGTGAGATATGAGTCATGGGTGAGGGTTGTATGCTCTTTGATTATCCTGGCGTGAGCATTCCATGCCATTTTTCTTGAGGTTTCCTAGATCAATCTCAGAATGTGGGATTGAATAGTATCTATGGGGAGATCATGGGTTTTCCCTAAAACCCAGGACTAATATCATGGGGTTAGAGTTGTTAGGGTTTAGATCATATGTTTTTGGATTAGTGTGTATGGTGGATTTGGTCTTGGTTGACATCATAGGATAGTGGTTATGGATGAGTGTTGTTGTGGTGTTGAGTTGAGTCCGAGGGACTCTTGAGGATGAACCAAGTGGGATATATTCTAGTTAAGTGATTTTTGGATACTATAGTTGGCATTTTAAAATGTCCATGTGAAATGGGTTGGATTTAGGATTCCCTTTTTCATATTGTTGACCAAAGGATCGGTTCCAGTCCACTAAGGGGTGATTGAGGGGTTTTATGGGGATGGGATTGTCTTGAGTCTTATATGAGATATAGAACCGCTTCATAGGGTGTTTTAAACATGATTTAGAATTGGGATATTTGACGATCCCGAGGGATTCCTCTGTTTATGTGTGGATTCAGATGGCTATGTGCATACCCAATAAATTTAATGACCATGATCTGTTGTGTGTGATTAAGTAGATTTGTTATGGGTGTTCCCTTGAGACATGAGGAGAAGTATAAGATGATTGTACTTAGGTTTGATTACTGAGTTGGAAATTTTTTGTATTCATTCTTATCATTTTTTTAATGTTAAGACTTGGATCACACCCACGAGGATATTTTGATATTGTCAGGTTTCCACATTTTAAAACCCATTATATTTGTAAGTGCTATGATGTATGATAGAGTTGGATAGATGATCTGCATGTATAGAACTAGATATCCAAATAAATAATGTTGGAAATGATTCTCTATATCGGTACTGATAGTTTTTTATGGTTTGAGTGTCGTATTAAGGCTCGGGGAACATCATTTCATATTGATGAGTATTTTCGGTGTGACATCACATGTTTGTATTTTTTTGATGTTGGAATGATGCTTCGATCATGTATAGTATTCTATAAAAATCAGGAGTCATGTTGAAGCCCTCAACACAGATAGAATACTTTGTTGTTTATGTTCTCGACTGATTCTCTAGGAAGTCATTGTATAATGTGTGGGATTAATGGTGGATTGATGCTCAACATCCATGGTTTCGGTGATGTAATGAGGCTACGAGAATGATTAATTTGATATATGGTTTATGTTCTAGAATTATGTTCCTAGTATGATTAGTTTTATATTGGGTTTATGTGTTGGACTGATGTTATGCGCATGATTAGTTTGATATATGGTTTAGGTGTCAAGAATAGTTAATTTTATATATGGTTCAGGAGATGGGATGATGCTCTAGGAATTATCAAGTTGATATGTGGTATATGTTCATAGTGATTCTTAAATAATTTTGTTTATGATACATGGGATTGATGGAAAACTTATGGTCAATGTTTGGTAATACTTTCATGAGGTAATTGGGGGATATGTGTTGAGGTTCCAAGTATGAGATAACATTTGGGTCATGAGGACATGGTATGGGATGACTTAGATCTGTATCCCAGGTGAGAGGACTATCATAGTATTGGTATGATCGATCGTGGTTTTGGACATAATGATTGAAAATTATTTTATTCTTATTTGTTTTTTTGTTATGTATTGGATAAAATGAACATATTACATGAGTATGCACTTATGGAAACAATTTATAGGTTCGATATAGGGTGTGGCCTATTGAGATTTGTTTCTCACCACATATACATGTAGCTCAATGTGCATGTAGAACTTATGTCTAAATTTAGGATGAGAATGGATGCATGATGGATCAACCTAAGGCCTTAGATTTCATGGTTGAGAGGGATAATCGGGTGGAGTCAACTGGTTGGGTTGCAGTGGAATTATAGGGTACCAGATACTAGGAATTTTTTGTGGCCTAGAGTTGGAAGTATGGTCTAATGTATTTTTTTCCAGTTTTTTATTTTTTATATGTGATTGGACCAGTCGGTGGTCAGTGTTTTATGTATGACCAGCACGTTCAGTCCATTTCTATATTTTTTCTTATTAAAACATGTATCAGTTCCAATTTTTAACTCATTTTCTTTCTCTAATGTGTATGGTGTTTGGTTAATTACATCTAGTTGTGCACTTGGATATGGGGGTATAGTCTCTTCATAGTTCTACTTTAGATCCCTGCTTCTAGTCAGCAGCCTCTGGTATACAAGGAGGTGCACTTGAGGTCTTGTTAAAAACCACCTTTGTTTAGTGTCAACTAGGTTGGGACATTAAAAATTGGTATCATAGTAGTTAAATTCTTATTATTTTAACTTTTTTGGGGTCTAGTAGACTGACGATATAGGAATATTTTGGAGCTTGAGACAGATATTAGTCTGGTTCATCACAATCACTTATTCTTGTAGAAAGTTTAGGATACCATGGGTTGGGATTGATGTTTTGGATATCTGATGATATAGTAGTATGTTATGTTACCTTCAACTGACATACATGTTGTTTGGATTTTATTTTCTTAGAATATATTTTAGGCTTTTGACCATTGGGAAGAGGACTATGATTTGGTTTTTACTATTAACATGAAGAGGAAGGAGACATATAATGCATCATGTTATGTAGATATGATCCACATGTTATAGGACAACATGTGTGTTATTTTACGAATTTTTTTCTTATAGAAGGTTTCATGAATATATGTTGACATTCTCATCGATGAGGATGTTGGTGTGGTACTTATGTATGTTGGATGGAGTAACCCTGGTGGGTTAGTATGATGTAAGTGTAGGATTGTTTTACCCTCTTTGTATGATTTTTGTTTAAGACATGTTGCATGTTAGGGTCCACCAAGGAGTAATATAATGTGAAAATTATTAGAGAGGTAAGATTCCCTAGTTGTGGGTAGATTGTTGGTAAATGACCCCTTTATAGTGTGAGACTATAGAGAAGGGTGTTTCAACTTTTTGATATCATGTGATGATATGATGGTATTATTATTGATGTCTATGACTTGTGGATTTATAAGAGTTTTCATAGATCCTAGGTGGTTAGATATAGTGGATTGATGTGAGATATGATTGGTATGTTTGGGTGAGAGAGCCTAGTGGATTTTTTGACATGTCTATAGGTTAGGGAGTTTGAGTAACATGACTTTCGAGGGTGACCTGGGAGAGGATAAGACTAAGTTATGTGTGTTGTTGGGTGTGTCAGGAATTTATGAATTAATGGGAATTTTGAAAATATTACATGAAGTAGGAATCTTGGATTATGGTTTAGGATCATTGGATGCCTTTTTGTTTTTAAGAAATTGAACTTGTGTACCAGTGTTCCGCCTTGTGGTTGGTTTTGAGGGGGAAGGTTCATTTAGGTTCCCAAACTAGGAAATGGTTTTGATGGTGAGTTATGTTTGGTGGATTAGAGTTAGATAAGGAACATTATATGTTCTTGAGTTTTCATGGTTAGGGATTGTGGGCCAATTTTTCTAGGAGGGGAATCACTAAAGTCAGATAAGGTTTTATAGTTGGATTACATAAGGGTTTGTAATAGTTTTTTGATAAAGGAATATTATAGGAACAACTAATTGAGATTAATTGATTCATTTGTCTTGTTAGATAGATATTACAATAGTTTATGTATGAGTTACTTGATTTGAGAAGGATGCTTTTAGTGCGATGTGAATCAGTGCAGGTATGATGAGGGGCATGTGGGAATAGTTTCCTGAGGCCCTTGGGATAAAACATTGATATTATAGAAGGAATGAGAATTTGGTGGTATTCATTGAATACATCATAGTTTACTCATAGTTTAGAGACAAACATACCCAATATATGGACATTATTTAGAGTATGCTAAGATATCACTAACTTATTACCATTATTTAGAGATGATTCCTTGGGTTGATAAGGGGCTGCCTAAGAGGTTGTGCTAATAGATAAATGTGTATGAATTCATATAGCGTGTAGTGGGTGATCATATTATTATAGGTTAGGTATCTAGAGTAGATCTAATATCTAATAATATATTGGTTTTCACTCTCAGATAATAGGGATGGGTGATAGTATATGTTTCATTTTGTTCACTTGTGAGAGAGAGATATCTATGTCTAGTTCTGAGGTTTGGTTGTGATTGAGGCATGGGTTATAGAAAATGTGTTTGGTTATGAGGCAATAGTAAGGATAATTCTATGGTGGGGAGTATGAAATTGATCATGGTGATGTGATCCTTTGGTGGGTTGGGTCCCTGTTTTAGTGGAAGGCACATCAGGCAGGTTGGTGGACTGATGATGATTTGTCTTTGAAGGAAACCCCAACGATCATAATTGTCGTAGACTAGAATAAATTTGTATGGGTTGAGTTATATAGTGGGAAGAACTGTGAGGTTAATGATGATTTTTATATGATTTCATGATGTATCATGATGGATGGGTGAAATAAGGCACTATCCTTGTGGTTGGTTGGTGGGGGAAAGTAGTGGGTTGGCCTTAGATTCCTTACAAATCCTATCTTAGGAGTGGTTAGGAGAAACATGGTTGACATATTTGAGTAGAAAAAAAAATGATTTGGGATTTGGTTGATGACCAAGGTGGGTTAAGATGTGTGGTTGGAAGACCAATATGTCATCTCAAGGACAAGAAGTATTATAGTTTGGAAGTTGTAGAGAGATGCATTTTTCTGGGTTTTGGAATTCAAGAAAAACATTCAATTTTTGTATTTGATTTATCATGGGGGTAAAATGGTCATTTTACCCTTGCATTTGTTCTCATATATTTTTTTCTAAATAATCCATTGGTCCTGAAAAAGGGTATTTACCCAATTATAAGAGTTTGGTGGCATTCCAAGTAGTTCATGTTTTGGAAAAATATTAACTATATAATTAATTAAATTTTAAATTATTCATGAAATTGTTTGTGTTGGTATAATTTCAATAGAGATTTAGATTGATATTATGATTCCAAGGTTGAGTCTGAAATGGAGGTTTTTTCCTATGTGAGGTATAAACCCACGTTAGGTTTCAGGACTCAGGATGAGTATAAAATGGGAAATTAATTAATTAATTAATATTAATTAATCATCTTCCCCTCTCTTTGGGGTTCCTACGCAAAGGAGGGGGAGGGGGACTCCCTCATGTGTGATGGCAAGAACATGAGGGAGAGTATAAAGAGGTACTTCCAGACTTCGTCCATGGTGTAGATTGAGATCGGATCGAGGTGCAACAGCTTCTAGGAGTAGATTTGGACAAAAAATATCAATGATTACACCATGAAGTTGGACTTTTTGAGTTTTTTTTATTTTATCCCTATAGATTAGTTTTATTCAGGTTTTATAGCCATGTTATGATTAATAAGGAACGTGATGTGGTCGATTTGTATATACTCAGAAAAAATGGTGGATTTGGGAGGTTTGTAGGGATTTCCGTTTCAAAAGGCCCTACAACACAATGTTTTGTTTTATGAATATATTTCATTTGTTCTTCCTATTTTTGGATGAATATAATAATATTAATACATGTTTTATATTCCTTAGGACATTCCATATAGTTTCACTCAGTGTGTGGTATAGTACATGGACAAATCACACGTGTCAGGGGAATATGGCTCTGTAAGAACAGGGAAAAACCCCATGTGGGTGACATACCATGTTTGAGTACATGATCAGATAGGGGAACATGACCAGGCCATGTGAGCTACATGGGTAGGTACCCTATGTAGGGTACACACTATGTACGTTATCTACATGTCGTGTACTTGGGGTTTACATTCCAATTTCAGTTAGAGTACACACACATGTGGGACTATGGGAGGACACACCACGTACTTGAGTATACATGCCGTGAGATGATCTTTTGTTACCCTTTAAGGGGTTTTGGGTGTTCTGTGCTACAAGTACATAGCTGGACTTGCAATTAGTCCATTGTAAAAAAATTTCCATTTATATTGTGATGGTGGGATTAATCCTACATATAATGGTCTTGAGTTCTGGATTCATAATCATCTAGTTAGTTGGGTTGTGAGCTATGAGGCTCGGGTAAGGGTTGTGAGCTTAGTGATTTTCCAGTCCTAAGCATGCCATATCATTTTTCTTGAGGTGACTATGATGGATCCCATAATATGGGATTGAGTAGTATCTATAGGGGGATCTTGGTTTGTCCCTATGTATTTGGACTATTTTCTTAGGGTTAGAAAAGTTAAGTTCTAGATCCAATGATTGAGGATCTTGAAGGTTGGAGCATTTGGACTTAGTTGACATCATAGGATGTCAGTTATTTTTGGGTGCAGTTGTGGTGTTGAGTTGAGTATTAGGGACTCTTTAGGATTCCTATATTGGCTTAGTTTTTGGTTATGGTATTTTTGGATATCGTAGTGGGATATTAATAATACTTGAATGGAATATGTTTTTTGGATTCCTTGTTGTCCTATTTTTGATCGATAATCGGTTGTAGGAAACTAAGGGAAGCTTGATGATGTTTCTTATGTTGGTATTGGATTGAGTCTTGTATTAGATAAGTAAAACCTTCATATGGTGTTTTATACATGCTATGGAATTATGGTATTTGAGGATCTAGAGGGATTCATCTTTTTATGTGTGGATTCAGAGGGCCAAGTGAATTTCCGATTGATAGGAAGACCTTGAAAGGGTGCATGTCCTTATGTAGTCTTGTTCTGGGTGTTCCATTGGGAATAGTAGATACACATGATCTGATGATACTACGATGTGATGGATGAGTTATAAGTTTAGCCCGTCTTTGTTATATATTCATTTGATGAGTTTAAGAATCAGATCACACCTGTAGGTCTATTTTGATATTGTTGTGTTTCCATGTTCAAGAACCCAGTTCATTGGTAAGTATTTTGATGGATGATAGAGATGGATAGATGATACATAGATATGGTTTTGAAAATCACAATTATTAATGTTGGTAAAGATGATTTTTATTAGTACCAACAGTTTGTTTAAGGTTTTATTGCTAGAACAAGGTTCTCAGAACATTATTTGACACCGATGAGTATAGTGGATGTGACATCACATGTATGCATTTTGATGTCGGATTAATTATCCAGGCATGGATAATATAATATAAGGATTACATGTCAGACTAAGGTTCTATACATAGATAATATACATTATTGTTTATATGCTAGACCGATGCTTTAGGAAATCATGGTATACCAGCTCGGATGGATAGTGGATAGATTCTCTATATCCATGGTTTAGGGGTTGGATTGAGTCTCCAAGAATGATTTACTTCATATATGGATTAGGTTCTAGACTGAGGCTCTGAACATGATTAATTTGATATATGATTTAGGTGATGGACTGAGGCCCCATGAATGATTAATTTGATATATACTTTAGGTGATGGAGTGAGGCTCTAGGAATTATTAATTTGATATATGGTTCATGCCATGGGATGATTCTCTATGAATGATCAACTTGATATGTGGTATAGGTTTTGAAATATTATCAAGGAACTTTTTATGATACTATATATAGATGGAATACATATGGTCTAGGGTTGATTGTACTTTTGTGATGTAATTGGTACATATGTGTTGAGGTTCCAATTATGTGATAATGAATGGGTTATGAGAACATGGTATGTGATGTCCAAGATTAGTATCCTTAGTGATAGGACTATCATCAGATGGTTCCCCGAAATGGAAAATTTGGGTTAAAACTTCTATTATTATGGATTCTGAATATTATTTTGGATTCACAGTCCTGATGGCATGCTTAGAGACACCATGTAATTTTCTGAAGTTGTTATGATTTATTGAGGCCTTGGACCTAGGGATAAATGGTTGTTTTATTTGTATTTTTTTAGTTATGTATCATCTTTGATAACCATATTTTTTAAGAATTAATTCATCGTAGAAGTTTATAGGTTCATCATTGGGGGTGAACTATTGATATTTATCTCTCAACAATTTTATATGAATCTCAATGTGCATGCAAATATTATATCTACTTTCAGGTTGAGAACTGATGTCGATGGATTAGGATGAGGCCTCAAATTTAATAGTTGAGTGGGATGCTCATGGGGAGTCAACTGGTTGGGTTGGAGAATCTTTATAGGTTATTGGATACAAGGTATGCGTTATGTCTTGGAGTTAGTATTCGGTCCTGATGTATTTAATTTTTTATTTGAGTTTTTTATTTTGTATATGTGATCATCCCAGGGGGTGGTCGATTTTGTATGTATGAAAGGTGTAATATTTCCTTTTCTGTATTTATTTTTAATATAGAATATATCAATTTCATTTTTTTTATTTCTCCACTTTCTATGATATGTATGATGTTTTTTATTTACCATTGGTTTTAAAATTTGATATATGGGTATATTCTCCTCACAGTTCACCTTTAGACCCCTACTGCTAGTTAGAAACCTCTAGTATACAAGGAATTGTGCTTGTGGTCTTGTGGAGAACTAACTTAGGGAACCAATATAGTTGCATATAGGATAATATTTTCCATTATATACATAGAATATAAACAAATATTTTGACTTTTTTTGAATCACTGTATGACAGAGAATAACTTCACAATAGAATTTATCCATTGTTCTAGGGTTGGGGGATTAGAAGACCTACTTAATGATAGAGGCCTTTTTCACATAATGGACTCAATAAAAACTTTTTCTTTGATATGAAAAGGGGTAGTTAAATATTATTCATGTTATTAATCATAAATTGAGTTATTTGGGAATGTATTCCTATGATGTTCTTGACTCATTATCCCATTATAGAATTCATTTCTATATGTTTATTATCACATTGGACATCACATATACTATTTAAATGAGTCCTTTTATTTCAACCCATTGTATAAAATAAAAGAATGTTTGTGATGAGGATATAAGATTCAATATTCATGTGGAAAATGAAAACTATCTAACATAAAAGTGATTAAATATGTTCCTTAAATTATGAATCTATATTGTTCTATCTATGTTAATCATGTTCATTTTACTTTTAGGGTTCCATAAAATATATATATAAATCCATCCTTATTGTATGTAAGTGGAAAGTGATTTATAAAAATCATATGACCTAAGAGTGTTAAAAAAGGTGTCATATAAGTACTACTAACCATGGCTAGGGTGATGATCATATTACTAACCAAACATTTAATTTTATGGTTATTTAACAAAGGTTAATATGCACCGTTACCATGTCCACTTGTTTGGATATAGACAGATATGTTATTTCTTGAAAACTACACAATGTATAGTTTACTAAAATTTCGGAGGATTTATTATAATTAGACATATACCTTATGTTTCTTGTATGTTTTTCTAGGGAAAAATCCCAAAAAAACTAGGTTTTTCTCTTATTCTAACTCCAGAATCCAAAACCATATACATATTTTATTTCATGATTTTTGATATAAAATTTCATAATATTAAAACTAAGGATATCGAGTTCCAGTGTATTTGGATGATTATGAATAAAAAAATATAACATCATTATTTTTATCTCAAAAGGGTCTCCTAAATCCCAATGATATTCTAATACTACATAAGATTATGTGGGGATATACATAATAAAAGGGATGTGATATAAATCCCAGTGATTAAACAATAATTTTAGAGAAATATAATTAAAGGGTGAATAATAATGTCATGGTATCATATATAGGAAGGTTAATTAACATAAAGAGGGGGAATAGAATAAAAATTGTGATGGTAATTTGAAAAATGGAAACAAAATAAAAAAAGACACAATATTCATAAGTCAAGGATCTCTTCCATGATAACATAACATAATGTTCTAGGATAAAAACATATGCACTATATTTGGTATCCCATGAGATAAAATCAATACCCAATGCATTTGAAAACTATCAATTCACACCCTTAATATTCATATCTTTTATATGCATATGTTCTCCACATAAGAACATAAAGCATAGTATGTAAGTAAAAGAAAATTTAATGATAAGGAAATGGGTTACATAATATTTTCTTTGAACACAATCTCATGGAATATCATAATTATTCCCACGAAATAATGGATTAAGTAATCATGGAAGTTCCAAAATGAATAAAGATTATTTTCTCATGTAAATTGAGTTTAATATTAGTGATGACGTGTAAAATAGTAGAATATTGTGTTTTTAAATGAAACTCTTAACTTGTGTTTTAAGAAAATGGTAAATAAACCTTAATGTGGGTAGTAGTATAAAAATTTAAATAAAACTATAAATTAACATAAATAGTTTTTTATAAAATAATTGAGTGCTTTTAGAAGCCATAAATGGTTAAACATCAATATATTGTTTAGTATATAAAATGATATAGGGATTATAATAGTATTTATCAAAACATTTTTTTAAATTAAATTATTAAGAAGGGAAATTTAATGACATGAATTATACTCAATGATGAAATGTACCAAAACCGAGGTATATATGAATGAAACAAATATAAAAAACACGTATGATTTACATGAGAATAATATATTTGTAAAGGTAGAAAAATACCAAAAATTCAACCTAAGTTAATTTATAAGTGATGATTCGAAAAATGAAATCCTTTTTTTAGAATTATTTCTACATTTGTAAAATTTAACATTTATATACAATTTTTTGTTATCGAAAAATATTAGCTTTTATGATAAAATATATATTTCTTCCAATTTAAAAATTATGAGGGAAATAAAAAATTGAATTATCTTTTATATACAAATATAGGGAGTTTTATACAACCATTTTATGTAAGTATATTTTATTTCAAAATTATAAATTTAAAAAAAAAGTTCATTTTTATGAAAATACAACAACTATATTTTAATAAAAATAAACATTATTCTTTCATTAAATAAAACAATTATTTTATCATGCTATAACTTTTATTTAACAATCTAGTGATATAAATTTATTATATTCTAATTTATTAAAATACCCAACTATTATATTACTATTCCAATGGTCTAACTATTATTCTAACAGTTTAACTAATATTTCTAATAGTCAGTTTTACTATTCCAATAGTCATATTCCAATGGTCATATAGTTTTTATAATATCAATAAATACTTAAAAATTATATCATTCATCATTCAACATAAAATAAATCCTATTTTATATTGCCATTTTTTAAAATTATTAATTGGATTACTAATGTTTTGTATATTTTTTATAGTGTTGTTCACTAATGTGACAATTTTTATAGAGAAACGGGATCCAATTTTTCTTATTATAGTTATTTAATGTTTTATATAATATTCCCATAATAACACATTTAATTATTATGGATATATTTATTTTTAAAATATAAAATATAAAATAATTTAATAATGTGTTGTTGATTTTTATTCTCTATTGCATGGTTGTTATATAATATTAACAATTGTTCAAGGAAAAAAATTATTAATATAATTTCATTTATAAAAGTAGGGTTCCTTACACTCTTAAATTTTGGTGGTTAATCGGAGAACCTTTTTGTTAGTATGATTTATTCATATAATAACTGTTATTAGAAATCTATTTATGTCAAAAAAAATTATGGATTAGTATGGAATATAAGGAAATTCTCCGCATTCCTTATTTAAGGTAAGAAAAAAATGGGATATTGTGATTAGTCCCATTTAAGAGATGGAAAATCATATTTTTTTGGTCAGGATGTGGTCAATAACCATTCATAGTAAACAAAATATTGTATGTATTCATAATAATACATCATTTAGTGTTTGGAGAGGTTGATATAAGATTCATATAGGTATCACATTAAAATGGACACATGTATATTTGGAGGAAGGTAAAATTGGCCCATATGTTTATGAGGATTTTTGGCGTTGATGAGTGGATCAGTACTACATTGTATCAATAAACACTTTATCAATGATATAATTATAGTAATGATATATTCTATGTATCTATTCTTTATAGAAGACATTACATCCCTTAACATGTGACTAGTTTCGATGAGGTTGAGCTAAAGGAATCAATATTCTTTAATGATTGATCGGGTTGAATAGTGGATTTGAGCGTGATTATAGTATGCTATATAAAATTTCCTTTGGTATAGGTGTAGTGATATGAAATGAATATTTAATAGGGGACATATTTAATTTTTTCTAATATATGGGCGTCATGACAAGATATTTTTACTAAGAATGATCAATAATGTTCGATAAAATGGGTTTCATAAAAATCATCCCATCATACCATAATCCATATAAAACATATGGATATAATTTCATCATAAGAAATTTGAAACCATGTAAATCATAGAGAAATTATACTTGAAACATAAACATATTAAATAATGTCATCTTAGATGGAAAATGTATTTGATATAACACTTGAAATGAATTTTTGATGAAAATATCTTTTATTCTTCAAAATCATCTTCTTTCACAAAATAAAAA
Organism: Viscum album; assembly: GCA_963277665.1. NCBI lineage: Eukaryota > Viridiplantae > Streptophyta > Magnoliopsida > Santalales > Viscaceae > Viscum > Viscum album. The sequence goes on from OY728156.1 coordinate 347,057,851, forward strand.
GTACTTTTAAAAGAAATGTATTTTTTTGAAAATAATCATCAAATCATGTAGAGTAAGCTTCATGAAAATAAGGCGTTATAAAAATGTAAAAATCTGTTCATGTCGTATAACTTAAAAAAACATTCTCCTCATACTTTTGTAGGAAAAGTCAAAAGTACCTCGTATGGTAAACAAAAGAAAGATTCCTTAAATAACATGTAGTAAAAGTAAAAAATGGGTAAAAACGACTTTAATCATACATGAAACCATTTTTAGAAAACAGATTCATGGATGATCAATATAACCCCAATAAATACTTACGAAAAAACAATCTCGGATAATAACGAGATTGGAAAAGTTATCCCTTACCTTAGGTCTGATATGCTTAGTACGTATCCAAAACACATGTATAATGATTTAAATAATTTCATTGACTTATTAAGGAATCATATTTATTGTTATGATATCATATATGGTTCACTTATGACTTTTTATTACCCGTTCTTTTGTAAATTCCATGTAAAAACAGCGTTTTGGTTAAAATCGTTTTATTTATCGTACGTGTTTGAACTTGTTGTTATTGTTATTATTATTACTTATATCATGATTTACTTACTTCCATAATTTAAATCATGATTTTTATAACATATATATTCATTATATATATATATAATATATAGATAAATGAAATTAAATACACCGTTCTTGGAGACGGTAGGCCGTACGTACGCATGAATGCTATTTTCCTTTCCTTGTTGACTTGAATTAAAGTAAGTAGATGTCATATATATATATATATACATAAATCCATTATCTTTATCATTTAATATATTTAATTATTATACATTATATATACATTATAGTCATTCTTGAATGGTTACCATGGAAAATGAATCTCATCGCGTTGTGGAGATGGTAATCTGTACATATGCACGAGTGATGATATCATTCCCATAATTATTGAATTTAATTGAAGTGGATGATATAATATCTCAGAATCAGTAGGATGTTATAATAACTATATATAGTTATTCATTACACCATTATACCCATCCAAGTAAGGTGGTGGTGAAAAACAGATTACACCGCGGCGTGGAGACGATATTCTGTACGTACGCACGTGCGATGATTTCATTTTCCGTAGGATGGATAAAAGCTGAAATGGGGATGTTTTATATTTATAATAATATATCATTATATTATTTATACTGATGTTATTACTTTATAATGAAACAAATAAATAAGAAGAAGTTGGAGAATAAAGAAACAAGAAAGAATCGGTAGAAGAGTTTACCTCTTCTTCGACGCACCTCTTTTAAGATTCCACTTAAGGCACTAGAGGTTGTCTTTTGAGGAGACCAGAACCTCTATAATGTTTCTAGGGAAGTTGAGAAGGGAAATGGGCAGGGTTTGGACCAGATTTAATGTACATAATTTTGTAAATAGAAGAGGGAGGAGGTTCCCTTTTATATGGGAGGAGAGGGGCACCTTAAGAAAAAAATTAAAATATTATTTAATAATAAAGTCATATTCAGTTTATAATATCTCCTAATTGATTTATTTCGGATAAAGTGGGTATGGGTAGAAATACTATCATCTAATAGGTTTTAGACAAGTTTAGGTTACTATTTAAACCTTATCATTTATATTTAACTCTATGTTAAATAATTTAACTTTTACCGTGTCTTCTGGTTTTCATACACTATATGGTTAATAAACATACAACAACAAGTCAAACGAACCCCAAGTGGTTAATTATTAATATATATTACCTTATCTATGTTATTTGGAGAAACCTTAGATTTTTTGGAATAGAATAACAATTAATAATATAATATTTTATTTAAAAACTATTTTATGTCAATTTTGACACTATTTGATAATTGATTTTTGTTAAAATCATAAAAGAATGATTAGTTCTAAAAAAGTTATTTAAATCAATATTAAAATTCCATATTAACCTATAAAATTAGTTTAATTCATAAAAAATTTCACATTTCATTTATTTTCATATTTATAATATCAATTATGATAAAATTTCATTAATAAAGTAATTACTACATCATAATTGTGTCATAAATAACATACATTATTTAATGTCTAAAAATTATAAATAAAATATCATTATGTAGGAAATATTTATATATTTATAATTAATATTTATAGTCTAATTTATATTATGTACAACCCTATATTAAAAATGTTTTAGTTATTAAACTATGATTTTAAATCTTTTAACTCTTCTTTAAATAAAATAATAATAAGTGTCCTAATGTAATCCAAATGGACTTAAAGGGTAATATTTTTATTCCTAAGATTTTTTTGGTCAAATTACACTTATCCAATAGAGTTAGGACATGTGTTAGGGTAATAATAATATCATTTTTACCCTTTATTACCCAATTTACTTTTAACAGTGGTAAATAAAAGTAAAAAGTTACTATTCACCAAATATTATTTTTATCTTATTAAACCCCATTTTTCTCCTTTATATTAACCATGTCTCTCGGATTTTTGAAATTCCACTCATAGAAGTGGTACAATTAATTTTCATGTAAATTTTCAAATTCTCAAAGGAGGCGGGTCAAAGACAGTGAAAAGTTCAATAAAATTTTAATATATCTAAAATTATTATAAAATGACTCCAATAAGTTACATTGAACTTATATAAGTATTATATATATATTTTGACATAAATTAAATTTAAATAAAATAAATGATTATTTAAATATAATATCAGTTTTAACCAATAACTCAGTGTTTTCACTATTCATCAAAAATTGAATGTTTTTAAAAAAATACCAAAAAATCACCCAATAATAATTTCAATATTCCAAATCCAAAAATAAAGTCCATTTTGAAAGATAAAATTTATAAAATTTCAAAAAGTGGGTATTACTATTCATAAGGGCTAGTTCATAATAATATTATATTAATATCTTGTTTAGTGAAACTTGGTATTGCATACTGCACATGCTATCGAATAAGGCCATGATTGCCTGTAATGCAAGGCATGTCAGGGCTGCATGTAGTAAAATATTAGTTTGGTGTTGCGTATAACATAATCAAAAATTATTTCATTTATACATTAAAAAAACTATACTTAATGTTGTTTATAATAATTTCCCTTAAAAAAACTTGAAATTGTGTGTAACACGAGCCAAGAATAGTGCTGCGTATACTGCAAGCAAATAAGGTGTTTCATATAGTACAAGATAATCTTGGTATAGTGTATAATAGAAGACATCAAAGAAATTAAAAATAATATATCTCTTAAAATCTCAAAGTGTTACACTTTGGAAACACTAAGGATTGTATTCTTGATTTACGGATTCAGACATAGCATTTTATTGCATCCGAAAATCTTCTTGGATAAGAACTCCCCCTTAGATGAACACCCCCTTACATAGGGAAGTTTATTATTTTACTTTGTATTCTTTTTCATCCCTTTATTTTTCATTCCATTCTCCCCCTTTTTTATTTTCAAAAAGGATTAAAGGGAATGGAAAAGGAAATGTGGTACCTGAAATATTAGTGCTGAACAACCAAGAGTATAAAGAGAAACCCAAAATTTTATTATGATTGGAAAAAAATTTCATGGAAGGAAATAAAACAAAAGATCGGAATTGAACAAGATCACATTTCCTTCTCCTTCGACATCAACTTATTTACTATTTTTTTGATCTTCTTGAGTTCCTTGTGGTCTTCCACTGCCCATTTGAGAAGTTAGTCTTGATCTTCTATTTTATTCTCTAAGTATTTTTTACTTTCTTCTAGAGGATTGAGAGATTATTGCTTCTCCTTTAGAACATCATATTGCATAGAAATTTTTTCATCAAGTTTGATTCTCATATCTCTTTCCCTCTTCCAGATCTGTGAAATTGAATATAACTTCCCATTTAAATCTTTCTCCTGTTGAATCTGATAATTCTGCACCAGAGTTAGCTTCTCCCAAAATCTGTTTGTGAGATCCTTGATCTTATTGTCTTCTGTTTCAAATCCATCATCAACATTCTCTTGAAACTAATAAATAATTCGCATATCTTCCACAGTTTTCATTTACCAGCTAGTCATCTTCTTGCAAGATCTTCTGTGAGCTTCGTAGTTTATGAAAAATGTTTTGAAGTCAGCCTAAAGTTTGATGCACTTATCCATCACCATAGATAATGAATATGATTTCTGATTTAGGGATTGTTGTAGAATTTGGAATCTTGAGTCAACAATAAGAAATATGAGAATAGTTCCAAAAAGCTTCTTCAAAGACTGGACTACAAAGTCATGTACAAGAGAGGATGATTCTGAATCAGATATTTTGCTTGCTGAGGATTCATTTTCTAGCTCATCAGCTTTCCTCTTTAAAGAACCACCAACATCTTTTTTCTTAACTACTGCCTTAGTAGGTGTATCAACTACCACTTTTTTCCTTTATCAGCATTCGGAATGGGTTCCTCTTGGTGAGGAGATTTGTGCTCACAATCATATAGCTGAATGATTTTGTCTTCATATATCTTTTCATTCTCAGCTCCCGCCTCATCATAATCTATATGAATGAAATATCTATTGATGCTTTTTTCTTTAGATGTTTTTTAAACTTCGTCTTCACCCTTCTCTTCATCATTCCCTAGAGTTGAATGATTTGATGATTCAATTTCAGAGGTTCAGATTGATAATTTCTCAGAGGGGATTTCCTTCTCATAAAAATACTCAACTTGTTTTATCAGATATTAGGTATCCCCACCGCCAGCTTCTTATTCTACTTCTTCCACTAATTTTTCTGGAACTTCCTCTTCAAAAACTTCTTCTGGATGTTTTTCGATAATTAAAAACTTTTTTCTTAAAGTCTTAGGTAATGGTTCTATATAAAAGGATTCTAGTACCAGAAACTTCTCAAACACTTTCTTTGTGGCCTTCATAAGTGATTGCATGTTCTCTAACTCAAACAAATTCTTCTTTTATTTCTTTTTATTCTCTTGCCTCTCCAGCTCTTAAGCATCCTTTTCTTTCAAATATTTTGTGTATGAAGTATCCAAGGAAAACTTAGGATCCCCTTCATTCAGATTTTTATCTTTTTCCCTACACTTATCTACAACCTCATCTGGATAAGCTTTTTGTTTTTTCAGCTTTGGTGGTGCAGATTGGGTTTCCATAGCAAATGGGATTTTTTTTCTTGTCTTCCACTTCCCTCAGATTTTTGTTCCTTCCTCCCTTCATAGAGGTCTCAATCACCACATGCATCTTTGTAAAATCATTAAATTCCTCTTCAAGCAATTCATAAAATTCTTCAAATTCAATGGAAAATCCAACATTCATTCTTCTCAAGGTATCTTCACTTAACATCATAACTTTGAAATTTCATTACTTAGATTTGAAAGGGATTTTGAAGATTCTAGACACCAAACAATAATATTTGAAAGAATGGCTGGATACATAATTATCTAAGCCTTGAGGATTCTATTATTTATTTTCTCAATAGTAATCAAGATATGCTTTACCATGTTTATCTTCCTTAGGTTTATCAGGAAGTCTAGAATGTACATATCACTCTTCTTCAATGTATCCTTGTCTCCTTTTATCAGTATGATGGATCCTTGAACTCACAATTCTAGGATCTTATAATTTGTAGTCAGGTAGTGTATTTTCAGATACTTTACTTCTGAAAGTCTGAGGAAAGCCATGGACTTCACCTTATCGAATCTTCCATGAGTATTAAGCAACTTATGGGAACAAAACTCAGCTTCCCCTTCATATGGTATACCAACCAAGAATGTATCCTTGGTGTAACAAAGTGAATACGTTTTTCCATAACACATGAAGGAAAACACTCACCTCCCTTATTCCTTGAAGAAAGTCACACACTCATAGAATTCTTTTAGCAAATCTAGATATACCAAATCATGAGCATTAGGTTTTGAAAGGAAAAAACTTTCCCAACCATTCAGCTTTATATTCTTGGAGACAATAGAATTGTACTTCGTGAAAAACATCGGATCCACTAACCTTTCTCTATATATTTTCCATTTAGTGATTGGGTTGATAGTTAGACATATCTTTCTAATATGAGACTTCGGTAGACATTCAGAAGTAAGAATGCTCTGAGATGTTTGGAAAGGGATTTTGTAGGAGGGCAGAGCTTCAGCACGTTAAGGATTGAGTATCGGTATGGGAAAACCATTGGGGGTCCTATATATAGCTGTTTGAGATGTCGGTTCAGCTTCCATAATCAATCAAATGGTTGAAAAACCTTTTGATCAGATCTGATGGTTGAGATGATAACCGGAAGGATATTTTGATAGATTCCGATCTTTTGAGTTTTTTATTAAAAACATTCAGATTTAATAAAAATTGAATAAAGATATTAAAAAACAGATGATAATACCAACAAGTAAAATATGATTACGAAAATTTAAGAAAGGAAACATACCTTTCAGATTGCTTGGAAGATCATTCATAATGAGGTAAATTCTACTTGAAGAACATTCAATTCCGAAAATTTTGATTATAAAATTTTTCAATATGAAATTTTCTATTACGAAAATTTTATGTATGAACATATTCATTACAAACAATTTATGTATGAAAATCAACATTACAAAAAATATATGTATGAAAATATTCATTTTGAAAATCTTTAGTACAAAAATCTTCATTACAAAAATCTTAAGTACCAAAATCTTTATTACGAAAATTTTATGTATGAAAAAAATTCAAATTACGAAAAAAAAAATTTGACTATGAAACATTTCGTATTATGAAAAATTTTAGACTACAAAAAATTTTATAAATGGAAAAATTTTAAACTACAAAAAAAATTTAGAAAATGAAAAATGTTAGACTACGCCAGATTTTAGAAATCTAACAAATATATGTACTCCCCCTATTAAAAGGGGTACCGTACTATAAGGATATAGGTTTTAACAAGTAGTTAATAAGGATGATTACCTTATAGTTATCATTCCTAACTCTTGTTTAATCTATTCAAATATATTAGAAGGCAATGATTTTGTGAAAATATCAGCATGTTGATCTTGTGTTCTGATAAATTAAAGAATAATATCACCTTTTCATGTGTGATCTCTAAGAATGTGATGCCTAATATCTATGTGTTTTATATGAGAGTGATGTGTAGGGTTTTATCTTAATGAAATGGAAGTAGTATTATCACAAAAAAATTTTGTTATGGTAAAACTCGTGACATAATCTATGAGTGTGTGTTGTATCCACAATACTTGATAACAAAAACGTCGAGTTGATACATATTCAGCTTCATTAGTGGAATGTGTTACTGAGTGTTTCTTTTTTCATGATCAAGAAACTAATGAATATCCAAATAAATGACATGTTCTGGATGTACTTTTCTTATATATTTTACATCCTCCAAAATCAGCATCCGAAAAACATTTTAAAACAAAATATTTTCTAAAAGTGTAAAAGAGTCCTAGATTCATGGATCCCTTTAAGTAGCGGAAAATTCTTTCCACTGCCTTTAAATGAGATTCCGTAGGATTGGATTAATATCTTTCTCATAAGCATACTGTAAACATTAAGTCTTGACAACTCATTATCAATTAAATTATACTTCCTATTATACCTCTAAAAGGCGTTTGACCTACTATTTTCCCAGCTTCATCACGATCAATGGAATTTGAGGTACCAATGGGAGTACATACACTCTTAGTGTGGTCAGATCCATACTTTTTAATAAGCTATTTAATATACTTATGTTGAGATTTATAGATTCCTTGTAGTTTTTGAGAAATTTTAAAACCAAGGAAAAATTTTAACTCCCCCATCATACTCATTTCAAACTTATATTTCATTATATCCACAAAGAAATTAGTTAAAAATTGCTGAGTTGAACCAAATATAATGTCATCAACATAAATTAGAAAAATCAGAACATTTTTCTTATCTTTCTTTATAAAAAGGGTTTGATCAAAATTTCCATTAACATAATTATTTTAAAATGAAAATTCTATAATTCTATCATACCAAGATCAAGGGGCTTCTTTAAGTCCATACAAAGCATTGGAATGTTTAAAAAAAATTTGTCGATGTTTTTTATCTTAAAAAATATGAGGTTATTCAACAAAAACATCTTCTTGAACATAACCATTAATGAAGGCACATTTAACATCCATTTGAAAAAGTTTGAAATTAATGAATCCTGCAAGGGAAAATAGAATAAGAATAGTTTCAAGTCTAGCTACTGGAGAATATAATTATTCATAGTCTATTCTTTCTTGTTGATTATATCCTTTAGCAACTAATCTAGATTTATTTCTTACTATGATTCCATTTTCATCACAATTATTTCTGTAGACCCATTTACTCTAATAACAGAACTTTACTTAGGTATTTCTACCACGGCCCAAACTTTATTCCTTTCGAATTAATTTTTCTCATCTTGCATAGCTTTTATCCAATCATTATCTCCTAAATATTCATTAGTGATTTATGGTTCTAATTGGGAAAAGAATTATAGATGTTCTATTTCATTCCTTAAGGAACTTCTAGTACATAAAAGTTTATTAACACCACAAATGACACTATCACTGGGATGATTCTTTAAAAACAATTGATTTTGGTTAAGTAAAACCTATTTATCGACATATATTAGGAAATCTTCTAGGGTAAATGATTTTAGAAATATTTTCTTGAACATTTTTTTTATCAAAGGGATATTTTAAAAAAAGTTGATAATAAGTTTTTGAAAACACATCCGAAGATGTCAGTTGTGGTTGTGTAAAAATAAAAGGAACAATGTCATAAAATTTTACATGTACTATTTATTCAATAGTACAAGGGTTTTTATTGAAAACTCTATAAGCCTTATAAGTTTTATAGTAGCCTAAAAAAATTCCTTCATCATATTTTGGTTTGAATTTGTGTAGATTAAATTTATTATTCTGAATGAAAACTTTGCAACCAAAAACCTTGAATTAGGAAAGTCTAGGTTTTCTACCATTCCATAACTCATGATGTGTTTTATTAAGAAAAGGTCTAATCAGAACACGATTTATACTATAAAAAGTAGTACATAAAGCTTTAGCCCAAAAATGTTTAGCTAAAAAATATTCACTCAACATGGTTCTTATTATCTCTTGAAGATATCTATTTCTTCTTTCAAAAACACCATTTTTTGAGGTGTCCTGGGTGCGGAAAAGTTATGAGTAATGCCTTTTCTACTACAAAAAGATTCAAAATCAGAATTTTGAAATTCTCTTCCATGATCACTATGAATAGTTATAAAAGGAATGTTTTTCCCATTTTTAACTTGGGCTGTAAAAATTTTGAAATAAGAAAACACTTCAGATTTATTTGCTAGATAATAGACTCTCACAAATCTAGTGTAAAAATCAACTAAGACAGATACATAATATTTGACTCTAATGCTTCCAGTTTGTGTTGGAACAAAAAGATCCATATTCACCAACTATAATGCATCATTGGTTGAGACTTCACTGAATGATTTTAAACTTGATTTATGTTTCTTACCATATTTACAAAGATCACAAACTTTTGAAGAATCAAATCTATGATTCGGTAGATCCTTAACTATTATTTTCTTAGAGAGTTTTCATAGGTTCCTAAGGTTACAGTGTCCTAACATTCTATTCCACAACCAAGAGTGATCTTCCATTGCACTAAGGCAGTGTAGATCTTGGCTCCTAAGGGTTTCTATGTTTACTGTGTATACATTCTCTTTCATATTGGCAGAAAGAATAAACTCTCCCTTGGAATTGTGTACTAAGCACATATCATTCCTAAAATTCACAAGATAACCTTCATCACATAATTGTATTATGCTAATGAGGTTGTTCATAAGATCTTTAACAAATAAAACATTTGAAATCAATGTTTTTCCAAGAAGAACAATGTTACTGATACCATTAATTTCTCTGTTAGCATTATCTCTGAAAGTTACTTTCCCTCCTTTAATCTTGATAAAATTTTCAAAGATGTTTTTGTTACCGGTCATATTCCTGGAACATCCACTATCCATGTACCAAGTATTAATGTTGGTAATTTCTTTATTTTCCTGTAAAAAAGTGACTTAGACTTTCGGAATCCAAACATTCTTGGATCTGGAATTGTTAGACAATAAAATTTTGGGTATCCACATTTGTTTAGAAATGTAAGATTTATGAAACCCAAGGTATTGAACATTATTTAAAGAACAATTCTTCTTCCAATTCCCACCACATTGACATTTAGTACAAAAAGGGCCTCTATGAGGAACAAAGTAATTGTTTCTAAAACATTTTTTAATGATAATAGCCTAGCCCTTGATTATTACCATTAGGTTGGATAAGATAGTACATCTTGTTAGAATTTTCTTTATCGAAAGTAAAATTTTCAAGAAGTATCTTCAAAGAAAAAATTTCAGACATTAGTATAAGGACTTAATTTCTATCCTCTAGAATAATAGACTTAGAGTTATGTTTATCCTCCTAAAGTTATTTTTATAAAAATAGTTTTTAAAAGTCATAGAAAGATTATCCTTCTCATAATTTTCTTCCTAAAGTTTCATAGAAATATTTTTTAAAACATCATTTTTCTTTTCAGGATCTTTGGTAAGATCCGAAATTTCTTTTGATATAATTCTCTAGAATTTTCTTTTTTGAATTTCTTAGATACTTTTAAATTTCATAATTCTTTCAATTTATCAAACTTTGAAACCTCCTAATAGGAAGGAAAATAATTATCATTATTTGATGAAGAAGATTCTTCATCTGACAAAAAATATTTATCAGGAAAAATTTCTCTCAAAGACATATTGGTTAAAGATTCAGCAGTTCGTATCGTAGCCATAAAACATTGATTTTGAAATGGGGCTCGGGCTATTAAACCAATATTATTTTTCTAAAAAGATTCATAATATGAAGAATCATAAAAAGAATATCAACCAATGTCACTCTAAGTGCCATTGGATTTTTTGACTTTCTTATATTTTGATCAGTAGAACTTCTTCTTGTTTATCTCATAATTCCTATCCTTCTTGTCTTTTTTCTTGAGTAAGGGACAATCAGGTCGGATATGACCTGTCCTTCAACATTCATATCATTTCACTTCTACATTTTTCTTATAATTTCTATCTTTATTCTTATATCTATATTGAAAGGACTTCTGCCCAAATATCTTGTTCATCCTTCGTGCAAGATTAGCTAGTTAATTCACTGTATATTCACTTTCACTAGATTCAGATTGAACAACAACCTTCATGGATTTTGACCTTGTGACTCTCTAAGGAGTCTTGGCGTTCATATGTTTTGATGTAGTTGTAAAAGAAACACATCCAATCCCATTATTCTTCTTAACATTATTAGCATCTCTCATCATTCTAGTCTCATGTTGAAGAAGAGTTCCAAAAAGTTCATCAAGAGTAATCTTTAAGACATTTTTATTCTCGTTTATTGTTGTTCTCTTTTATTCCAACTAATTTGGCATGATGAATATAATCTTATCCACATGTTCCTCATTATCCAAACCTTTTTCACCCATAGACTATAATATTTTCACAATGGTGATGAACCTTTGCTGATCTTTGCTTATGGGTTCTCCATAAGGAATCCTAAAGCCATGATATTCAGCTCTCAACATTGCTCTTCTTGTCTCTATAACTTTAGAATCTCCAAAATGTGTAATTTTAAATTTCTTCTAGATACTATTTGCAGTTTTACATGATGATATTTGAATATAGATGTTGTTAGTGATGGAACATAGCAATGTATTTCTAACTCTAAAATTAGCTTGATATTATGCTTTCTCCTAATTAGTAAAACTTATCAATTCCTTATCAGGAATCTTATAGTCTCTTGTTAGCATCAGGTAGTTACCAAATACAGTATTAATAATGAATGTCTTTATCCTATATCTCTAGTACTCAAAATTGTTTCCATCAAATATAGGAGGTCTGGTAGGATTTAAATTTTCCAAAGAACCAAGTGCATTTATCATGCCATATTAAAGAAAATATTTCCACACAAACTTCTCCGTAATAAAATATTGTAAATAGGAATAAAAATATCCTAAGAGAGGAAAATATAAAACTAGAGTATATCTAAGAAGAATATGGATCTAGACTTTGTGAGTTTGAAATTATGATTCCAATAGTATGAAGTAGAAGAATATTTCTCTTCTTAATCTAATTGTGAAATTAATTTAGATTGAACTAATCCCTCTGATACCAATTGTTGGATTGAAATGATACTGATTATAGTATCAGAATAATAATTTAGATTCTCAATATACAAGAGGGGGGTAAATTGTATACATTAATAATTCTTTTAGTAACTTTTAAAGATGATATTTTTTAACAAAGTTAAATAATGTAAATTCACAAAACCTATATGTTCTAAAAAATTTCTTGATTCTAGAACTGTGGTTCAGAAAAAGAGATTCTAGAAATATGGTTCCAGAAATGAAACTTATTAAATAAACAAAATAGATTCTAAAAATGGAACTAGTTCAACAAACTAACTATATTTCAAAAATGTAGTTCCAAAAATGAAACTTTACTAAAGTTTACATTAAAAAAGAATCTGCCTTAAAGCATATAGAACCTTATTTAATGAGAGGTCAATTATAAGAAAGTATAAAACATTTATATCTCCATCAACAATCAAAATAGATCAGAACAAAAACTAGAAATAGTATAATAACCGTGTATAGGAATCGTTTTACCCAAAGTGTAGGGTATCCAACAACCATGAATAAAGGTACCTTGATTTATTCTTTCAAGAAAGTCTGTCTTACCCAAACCCAGGTAAGCCCTCAATCCGAAGAATATTATCTATCCTTCTATGCCCACAAGACCTTGATTTAGAAGGAAATCGAAACCTCTATCTTCCAAATCTTGAATCCCATGATCTGTATGATCAGAGTCTGCACAAAGGATGTTTGAACAAATTGTTCACACCTGAACAACTTTTTTCACAACATCCACACAAAGCATTGAGAGTTGAAATAGACTATCTCTAGAAATCACTTCATCATTCTTGTTTTATCAGTTGTCTTTAAAGTTCTCAAAAAGTTCTGATCTCGTTCAAATGAGCTTCTATTTATAGGTACATCTTCAACGATTGACTCCCTCCTCCAACAGTCATATTTTTCCATTAATTTCGGAGGGACCGATAAACGTGTCACTCAAACAACGGTTAGTAAATACTATAATGAAATACATCATTTTATGACTAAAACAAGGGTATGTAAAATTATTACTGCTTATGCAAATCCATATTTTGGAATGTAAGTTAAAAATGAATTCGAAGTCTAGAAAGTTATCCTTCAGAGTCTATATTACAAGGATATTCAGATTCTGTTTTATAGGAATTAGTAATCAGAATTCTATAGGATTCGAAGTCTGAATTCTGAGGAACTCAGAATGTGAATTCTGAAGAATTCGGAACCATAATCCTTAAAGAATTTGAATTCTAAATCCATATGAATTTGCAGTCTAAACATAGAAGGTTTGGAGTCTGAATTCATAGAATTCGGAACCTGGACACAAAAATGTTCAGAGTCTGAATTCTGAGGATTTGGAACCTAAATTCGGATCCTGAAAACAAAATTCTCTATAACTAAGTATTTATAGGAATCTGATATTTAATATGTGAAACTGAATTTTACATTTAAAAATAAAATGGGTTAGATTATGACAAGAACAATGAAAACATGGTAAGTATAATTTTTCCTTGAGGAAGGAAAATTTTCCTAATCAAGTAAAATCTTAGGAAAAATGATTTTTTCCTTAATATAGTGTGTTTGTGATTTTCAAAACATGAATGAATTTAGAAGTCATAATGAAACCTTATTGACTAAATAATCTCCCCTAAACAAGAAGGAATAGAAAATTCATAAGGAACCCTTATTGACTCAACACTTAGGCTGTTGTGGAGCTCATGTCATCGCAGAGCGACTTCCATCATGAAGCTCGCTGAGCCAACGCAAAGAACACCACTTTTACAGAGCTAAGTTAGCCTATGTGAATCTCATTTCTTCGCAAATCACACTGCCTTCGTGAAACTCCTTCACAAACTGAGAGCAACAAATTTTTCTTGGAATAACTCTCTCTCTTTCACTTGAGGGGGTTGAGGTCTATTTATAGGCAATTTCACTGACCCTCGAACATTTTGTGGGAATTAAATGCCATGTCAACTCATGTCGCGAAGCTCCAAAGTTACATCTGAAATTCTCTCAAAATAACGAACCACCACAGCAATTTTCCTCTCAAGGAGCTCATCGTAATCTTGGAGCATCCCGGTAATTCCTTCACGCCTTCGCTGCGATGCTCAACTCACAATGCCCTTCGCATCCGCAATGCTCTTCAAATCTTTCCTTCGTGTAGTTCATTGTAATCATGAAGAAACACCATCAAAATTTTTAATGTCTTCATGAAATCCAATCCATGAAGCCTATCTCTGTGAAATTCATACCTTTTCCATATTGTGATGAGATCTTCAAGGATATCCACTTTTCGTGATTCTAATCAAACTCCAAATTTTAGACCCCAAAAATTTTGCAAACACTGGGAAATAATGCCACCTTGTATCTATTATTTTTTACCACCTTCATATCTTCTATTCCTTTGTCATAGTTTATTGCCAACATGGATTGTTGAAAACATCTTTGGAACTCAACAATTCACCCTCGAAATCTGCATTGTCAAAAAACACAATCAACCCAAAAATGATTCAATTTTACTTGAGGTATTTTTTCCCAACATTTATTATACACAATCCACCAGAGTTGGTGGATGCACCACTACAAAACTGAGTTTTAACAGCACTAGTAAATGGCCTTTAGCAGTTCATATAAAGGGATGTCTACACAATTACAACTAAAGGTAATGGTTTAACAATGATCACAAAAAAGGGTTGTTAAAGGAATACTTTAACAGTTATAAATAAGTGATATTAAATTTGGTAAACTAATATTTTTTCTGACCTCTATTAGTTCTTATCCCCTTTATCAGTGTTTCCACAATCGCTTTAACAATTCTCTACCCCCGTTTATCATCTATTTTCACCCACCACCCCTTTAAATATTCTTTCTAAATTTCTAGCCTTATGTGCATGCTGGAATTCGAACCTTGCACCTATAATTTGATGATGGAACACTTTTGACACCACACCATGTTGTTGTGTTGTCTGTTTAATGATACTTCTATTTATTTATAGACTTTTAAATTATTATTTAGTATTCATATAATAATATAAATATTTTTGAATATGCTTACAATATATATATATGTGGGTGTGTGTGATATATAATCTTATATTTCTTTAAATATATTATATATTATATTCATTAAAATATAATAGAATAAAATATAAATATATATCAGTTTATTAACACACACATATATGTATATAGAAAAACTATATATATTTTTATAGTGCAAAAAATGGTCAGATATTGTTTTAAATACATTATTATAATATTTATTTATTTACATATATTGGAAGGTGCAAATGCATATATATTTGTTTATTGAAATATACATGTTTATATATAAACATTACTTGTATATGTAAATATTTACATATTAGTACATTTGTATATGGTAAAAAAATGGACAATTTTTTACATTAAATAAAATAAATTATAAATATTTAAATTATATATTTAATAATAAATTTCTATATAAATTTTTTGATATATGTTTTTAAACAAGTCTTTTATTATATGTATAAAAAATATGTATTTATTTAATTATAAATAAAACACTATTGTAAAAAATGAAAAGGTATAAAAATTTAAATCTAAATATGAGTAAAATCTATGATAATAAATTCATTCCACCCAAATAAATATAATAAAACACCCTTAAACATGGCTAAAGTTGCATAAAATGTTAAAAAATTTGGATACCACAAATAAAAACCCATTTAATAGACTTTCTGGGACTTTTAGCCTTGACGAATGTACCCAGGGGATTCACTTAGTCACAAGGGTGTATATATCATCACATTATTCTATTTGATATGTGGTAGAGGCTAAACAGACACATGAATTGAACGTTATGGTCGTTTGAAGTTCAAGTCATGGTTTCAAATTATCTTAGACCGTTCATTAATTCATTTATATTTTATGTCTTCTAAATATAATTAAATGAATACAACTCGAAAAATATTATCAAATTATTAATTAATAATATTATTTATTTATTTTATAATCCATTTTCACATAATATCGTATATATATTAAGCATAAATGCATATTTAACCTTATGTAAAATAGGTTTAAAAAATATATATTATATTTATATAAATATAAATATATATATATATATAAATATATTTATATATTATTTTTGATAAAATATTTTTTATGAAATATACACTTTATCAACTCTTTAAAAAAAAGAGGTGATAAAGGATGGGGATTTATCATCAGTTTTTAAAAAAATTGTTGATAAAGGGTGGCCTTTATCAGCACTTTTTTTCTAGGGGTGATAAATCCCCTCTTGATCCGATGGTTTTTAGAAGCACTGATAAAGGTCCAACATTTATCAACGCTTTTTTCTAGTGATGATGGGGGGTATTTATCTGTAATTTTTACAAGCACTGATAACGTCCCCCATTTAACAATTCTTTTTCTAGCACTAAAAAGGGGATCAATAAGAGTAATTTTAGCTAGCGGTGTTAAATCCCATAAACTGGATAAGCCTTGTTTTGTAGTATTGATGGTTTCTCACCCACTCGAATTGAAGTGGTGATCCATCATTCACCATAATGAAAATATGATAGTGGATACTCATCCACCATGATATTATTTATGATATTGCATTGTACTCATAAAGATTCATATTTATCTATTACTTTCCACTAATGGTTGTTGTGCATGTGGTTCATTATACACATGAGGACTGGCTCTGGGGGTTTTTCATCCCTCAAGGAATTTATGTTAGTGGTGAAATATCCACCTAATGTTGGAAAGTGCTGGTGCATTATCCACATAATGGGATATTTATTGTGTTCCATAATACACTCGTGGAGTTCTGTATTTGTGGTAAATTATCCACCTCAATTGTATAACAATGGTATATCATCCACCTAGGAATGGATTATGGTGTGTACTATTCATAGGGTGATATATAATTTTCTATTGATATTAGATTAGTGATAAATAATTTAATTAAATAGGTAGTTATTGTGATTTATCATTAACCTAGAATAACATATAATGATATATATTTATCCACTTTATTATATATTGAGTGATACATGATTCATCCTTTAGGGTTGTTCGGACCATGGAAATTTCGGTCCATTTGGGAAATAAATGGAGGTTTGGTCCCCCCTAGTTTCTTAAGTTTATCACTCCATGTGGTGATAATTTATTCATTAATTTAATTATTCTGTAGATCATATTTAGAATTCATGTGTATATACTATGTTTATTAGGGACACTGTTGGTTTTAGCCTATTGAGTTATACTAAAACCAAGCTTAGGAACCCTAGTATTTGAGATGACTTCATGTTTTGAAACCTAGGTAAGGGAAATGTTCATATTGATTTAGATTGCTGAGTTGGGATTTGAATTTGGTGTTTGAATAAGGGATCATACTAGGACTCAGGACCAATTTTATGAATTTCTTGTTTACTTTTATTAATTTTTAAACATTATTGTTTATTATCTTCCTATAGAAGATCTTGTTTATATAATTCTAATTATATGACATGTTAAATGGATAATTTTATTATATAATTATATTGATATTTTGTATTTAAATGAATATAAATATAATTTCAATTTTATACTTTTTTTGTAATATGAGTATTATTTACTAAATTTTTCTTCCATAAATTTTCTGATTATCTATATATTGGAAAAAATGTTGGTCACAATGTGTAACTCAATAGGGGTAAATTGAGTTCTCAATATAAATTTCTAAAAATAAAAATAAAATAAAATAAAACCCCTTTATAAATTAAACTAGTCAACTAATCAAAATAGATGATCGATATAAGATCTATCCTTTTAAGCTATTTCCTAATGAGTGATTACGTCTTAGTTAAAATATAGATTATAAATACATTAACATTCAAAATAAATTAAATTATTAAGAAACATATATAAACAAATATTAAGATTAATTATCCAATATATCATTTTGTTTTCTAATAAGACGTTATCTGGAATATGATAGGAAAACAAAACAAATAACAGAATGAAATAGTGGAATAAAAAATGGTTTTGTATCAAGTGGATACTAAATCCCCTTAAATTGGAAATAACCTAATTCAAAGAATATTAGAAATATATTCAAATAAATCCACAACCTGGATTTTGTATAAGAATAGAAAAGGTCACATAAGGACCTCTCTCATAAACAAAGAGGGAAATAGATTGAATAAGAAGAGAATAACAATTATTCTCCAAGAATGGGCAGAAGACATTGTGTTTTGGATAAAAAGAAATAAATACACTACTCAAAAGAAAAAAATAGAGAATAAATAAGAATATAAAAATCCCAGTCTGATGTGTTTTGTATGTTTTTAGTCCTTTTATCAACATTAGTAAGGAGTCAATGATTTTTTCTGGAAACTGGTGTTGAATATATTATCATAGAAATATACATGTATGTTTTTTTTGATCTCTATATAATTTCTCAATCAATCTCAGTAATGGTTTATGTGATTTAGTTTCATTGATCTTCACAGATTGTGAATCAACAAGTTCTTTGGAATTCACAAATTCAGTCGCACAATCCACTGTAGGGTTTTTCATTAGTAAGATATCACATCGTTGTCTATAGTATCCATTGTTCTATTTTTGAGATAGTGATCCTATACTAATATATAGCAGCATTAGTTAGAGGACAAACACAATCCTCAGATTTACTTTTACTAAGTATTTAATACTTGGTCAAACTATCTAATAATATATTTATCTGTTGATCCATTCACACCGAAGTCTTTAGAAAGGAATGCTAACAAGAAGCTGGTAGTGACTAAACATTTAGAGGTTACTCACCTCTAGCAGTGAATCCATTTGTGGTGAATCATCTTGTGGTAACAGTGACTCACCTCAACCATTAGCTCATCCTTAATGTAGCTCCAAGGTGAATTGGTCTGGAGGTAGCTTATCTAGGCGGTAGCTCCTCTTGTCTGTAACGGTGACTCTAAGGCAATAGTGACTTTCCCTAACACTTAGCATAAATATCATTGAATAAGTATTATCATATAAAATTATATCATAAAACATGTGAAACATTAGTAATAAAAGAATCATGGTTTGTGATCATTAAAATAAGAGTGTCAAACACACTCCATACAAGGAAGTTACAACACTCTACATTATAGTATATTCTCTTTACCTCTATATTTATACCCTCAACACTAGTCAACAACATTTATAATACTGGGTGGTTATATTGAGGTATGTTGAAACATAGTTCAGTCATAGTGGAGGTGAAATGTATCATATATGATTACATGATGGTGTTTGTTATCTATGTCAGAGAGGTAGTGGCGAAAGGTGAGGTTAGCTACATGTTATAATGTTTTGTAGTGTGGGGAGAAGCAGTTGACATTTCAGGTACAATAAATTTATTGTCTATATTGGCGTATTATTTGTTCAATATTGGATCTTATCATTCCTCTGTATCACCTTCCATGTAAGAACCCAGTTCTTATTTTTGAGGTACGGGCTTCTTCTTTTTCATTTTCTTTAAGTGTTTTTGAGAAAACATTGAAAATGGGGGAAAATCATAAATTTTGTAACTACACGCCGTGTACTTTTTCACACGTCGTGTACTTTTGGTTGTGTGGGATGGGTACATGAGGCGTGTAGCCATGCCGGTGATGAAGGGTGTAGGAACCGACTACACACCATGTAGTTGTACTTTACATGCCATGTAGTCAGTCGGCAGGCCTAAACAGTAAGGCGGTGGAGCAGCCGACAGCTGGCCGACAGTACAGGCCGTGTACTTAGAGTACATGCTGTGTACTCAAGTCTACAGTTGAACAGTGTGGAGGTGCCTCCAAATGAACAGTTAAATGAAATAAGTACACACTGTGTACTCAGAAGTAAACACCGTGTAATTTGTTTTTTTCAGCTTAAAACTGGCAGTAGCCACCTCATTTGGCAGAGGAGGTGTTTGATCCGTTTTGGTGCCAAGGAGGATGACCGACATTTTGAAGATCCTTCGGGTGTTCGTCTGGAATCCGATTCAGCTTCAGACGGTGTCGTTGGAACAACACGGGTAAGACCTCTCCTCTCCTAGTACCGTTCTTACCAATTCATTCCCGAGGGGATGTTTTTTATGTTTGAATGGGTTTGTTCTTCATTAGATCTACGCTGTTCTTGGGCATTTCTGGAGTCGTCATTCGGGTATAACGTTCGTTGGCGTATAAGGTCGGTGGCTTGGTGTGAATTTCCAACTATTGTTTGTTTTTGTGTGTTTTTTTGCCACAAACCCATGTTGGGGTGTCATGAGGCTGAGTCCGTTGCTATATTTAATGCCTATAATTTCATAGGTGATTAAATTGTGATGATAAAATGCTGGTTGGGATCGTTGCTTGGATCTGGAACCACCCCGGGGGGGGGGGGGGGTGTGTCTCACTGTTTACCCGTTTGGCCAGGATACCCGAGGGTATGCCTTCAATGTTGTAATTTTAGAATTTCCTTGAGAGGAATTTCTTGTTTACTTCATTTTGATATGTTGGGAATGGCCCGGTTACCGGTTAGCCTGAGGGCGTTGTTGTGATTAGCCTATGGGCACTGCACCGTTTAGCAAGAGATCTGTAGTAATTTCGGCCTGAGGGCAAATTCTTTCGTGCCTGAGGGCCATAGAATCTGTGCCTGAGGGCGACACTACCTATGCCTCGGGGAAAAATTATGTTATGCCTGAGGGCAATTACCTATAGGTTGGGTTCTGCTTACCTTAGGGTAAGGTTTTTCTTGTCTGAGGATGTGGACTGTTTAAGTAGAAATGCACTATGGTGATTTATAATATTTAATGGATTAAATTAATAATAAGATGGCAATAAAATTGGTAATTAGTGACTTTTGAGTACTTCTTACTTTATTTCATTTTACTACTGCACACTATTGTTGCATGCATACATGCAGTTTGGCATAGGCCTTTGGTGAGTGCATACTGAGATATATTTCTCACACCCTGTTTGGGTCATGCTTTTCGTCCCAAACAGATTACATTTATGCAAGTGTTGATAGGGGAGAGATTCGCTATACAAGTACATGACTGTTTCTAAGGATTAGGACGGCATGGGACCAAGCCTAGGATCGCGATGCCGCAACCAGATATTTTTCTTGTTTTGTTTACTTTGTATTTTGTTGTACTGTATTGATGTATAACATGTTCTGGCTGTTTTATTAGAACTTGAAACATGTAGCATCATCACTTCTATAATGTTGGTTATATCCACTACTTTAGGTTATTTCAGTTGTGTTTGTTTACTACTTCTATTGTCGTTGTATGTCTATTATGTATTCTGTTGCACTACACTTTGACAAATTAGGGCATAGTTACCCCACTAGCATACTTGGGCCCTCACTGCTAGTCTGCAGCCTCTGGCATTTGGGGAAATGTGCTTGAGGTCACTTGGAGAACCGTGCTCGGGGCACCCGTTGCGTGGCACACAGGTCTGGGATGTTACAAAGTGGTATCAGAGGAGTTTCTTTTCTTTGACTTACTATTTGGAGCCGTAGTGAGGGATATGACGCAACGAGAGTTGGTAATAAGCTGTGCCCGGGTGTAGCTAACCCATGTATATGGAAAAGCCAGTCTACCTCGTATTGTAATTTTACAGATTTAGCAAATTTTACAGTTGATATGTTTTCACCGTTGGGTGATGCACATTGAGATTGTGCAGTTTATATTTTATTTATGGGTTCTATTTAGTTACAACCCGATGAGATGAGGGTATTCCAACTCATGCATCATGTAGGCACATGCTAGATATCACATGCCATGCATAGTTTCCATGCCATGTAGGTGCATTATAAATTTCATGTTGTTGTGATAGTTGATGTGCTAATAAAGCATGTTGTTGTGATAACTGCTTGATAAATACATGCCTTGTGATATGGTATTTTTGTTTGATCTTGTTTTTAGAATGGACGCCAAACATTGGTTTTTGGGGAGTATGGGCCCCCATTGACCATAAATTGGTGGATCATTGACTATTTGTGGGTTATAACACATATAAGATGTCTAAATTTGATTCGTGGGGATTATGCCCCCCACGGGTCAGAATTTGAAACTTAGGTGTTGGTTTCAGAATTTTATGGGTTCCGGGGTGGTTCTTAGGCAAACTGTCCGGAAACCCACTATACACGCCATGTAGTATTTTAATACATGTTGTGTATGCTCCTCTGTTCGGAAAGAAAAATAAACTTTTTGAGTACACGCTGTGTACCCTGAGTACATGCCATGTAATCTCTTCTCGTGTCACAAACCGTGTGGGCAGAGACATAGGGTAGGGAAGGGCTTGGGTAAAACACGTCGTGTAGTTTTTGCACACGTCGTGTAGTGTTGAACTGGAGTCCAGTCATGTAACAAACAACACGGTTCGGTGAAATCCTTGACAGAACACGCCATGTTAATTATGGACACGTCATGTAGTGTGACCTGGGGACTCGGCCGTGTAACTAACAACACGGTCTGGTGTCACCGCTCCCTGAACAGACCATGTACCTGTGGGACACACCGTGTAGTCTGATTCGAGGACAGACCGTGTGGATTTAGGCATGTGGCTGGGAAACATGGTGGTGTAGATGCCGTGTGCGGGTGTGACACACCGTGTAGTGTCAAGCCGAGTAGTCGGCCGTGTCACAGACGACACAGGTAGTTGGAAAATAATCATTGTACACGCCATGTAGAGTATTTACACACCGTGTAGTTTTTTTTGAACAGATGACATGTGGCTTAGCCTTGTAGAAGGACCCAGGTAGGGGAACATAAGTCATGTACATGCCGTATAGTCAGTGTACACGCCGTGTAGTCTTGTTTTTCAAATTTTGAATGCCTTATTCATCTTGTTTCCTTTGTGGATTCTTCACTTTTCAGTAATAATAATCTTCAATCTGAGGCGTGATTTTGACCCTATAGTTTCATTCCACCTAGAAGATCGCGAGTTGTTCTCCAGGAGAGTGGTGACGATTATACTCTGAATATAGTGGGCCATGGGCTACCAGTTGATCCTCCAGCGGAGCCAGATGCGGCACCAGCTGCTATACCGGACACAGCCGCTGAGGCGCAATTCCGTGAAGGCTTTATGGGGTTCATGCAGACCTTTTAGGGAGCATCGCAGGCTTCCACATCTATGGATGAGTTTACACGTATATTTCAGTAGCAGCATCCGCCTATGTTTTTAGGGGATGGCGGACCTCAGGCTGCAGAGTCTTGGCTAGGATCGATGCAGACAATTTTCAAGCATCTTGAGAAGCCTCCAGGGTGGAGGGTCAATCTTGCGACTTAAATGTTGCGTGATTCCACCAAGAGGTGGTGGGATGTTACCACCCAGTCATAGCATCAAAGAGACATGATGTGGGAAGATTTTCAGGCAGTCTTCTATGACCTCTTATTTCCCGAGACGCTGAGGGTAGATAGAGCTTGAGAGTTCAAGAATCTGTAGTAGGGACTATATCGGTGATGGGCTATTCTGCTCATTTTACGGAGCATTAGTGTTTTACACCCATGCTAGTGGGTGATAAGACGTTGAGAGCCAGAAGTTTTGAGGATGGTCTTCAGTATAACATCCGGGCGCTGATAAATGTATTCAGGTTGCCTACTGTACACGCGATTGTGAATCAGGAGCTGATTACAGAGAAGAACCTGTGTGAATATAGTGGTGTGGGCTAGGGCGGTTCGGCACCAATTACTGGTACTATTTCTGATGGAAATAGGAAGAGACAGACGAACTTCTCTCCGGTTGGCAGTAACAGCCAGTCAGCTTCTTCAGGTGGTCCGGTCAGGTGCTACCAGTGTGGAAGAGAGGGGTAGAAGAAACCGTAGTGTCCACGAGACCCAGTGGAGTGCCGAGCTTGCGGCAAGATGGGTCATATACAACACTTTTGTAGGACTTTTCCACAGGTGTCTAGTGAGAGGGGTTCTATGTAGACTCCGCGTGCAGGAGTAGGACCAGTGGCTTCTTACCAGTCGGGGAACTGGAATACGTTAGGGCGTGCAAGCAGAGATGGTGGTTGTGGCCGTTGTAGCAAGACACCAGGATCACAGAGGCAGCAGGGCCAGACAACTAAGGGTCTCCAGGCTATGTCGCAGGGCCACGGCACTGGCCAGGCATATGTAGTGCAACAGACCCAGCAGGAGTAGGATCCCAGACCTTCTACAGTCAGAGGTACTATTCTAGTATCTTCTGTTTTATCATCGGTACTTTTCGATACAAGTTCTACACATAGTTTCATATTTGCACCTGTTGTGGAGAGCCTTGGGATCTGTGTTTCTTCTTCTTCTGATATCATGAAACTAGACACTCCGTTGGGGAGTAGGATGGTTGGTGTGCGTCAGTTTAAGGAGTTCCCCCTTAAGGTTGGAGGGTGTCACTTCCTTTGGGACCTCTATGTCTTAGAGATGACGAGCTACGATGTCATTCTCAGGATGGACTAGTTGGTTCCCTATCGAGCCTTTGTAGACTACTATCTTCGTAGGGTGAGTTTCATGTCACCAGAGGGTAGGGAGCTTCTATACAAGGGCGAATAGGATGTTCAGGAGAGTCGAGCCAGAACCGAGTATCATGGGAGAGCTGGAGTCACATCCCAGATAGAGATATTATATCTGGATGATTAGTGGACTTGTCAGACGAATTACCCACCAATTGTCGATCGTTTCAGGGATGTCTTCTCAGACGACTTTTCAGGTCTACCGCTAGTGCGTGAGGTGGATTTCTCTATTGATCTCGTGCTAAGAGCAACAACGGTGTCCATTCCTTCTTATAGGATGGCCACACATGATTTGCAGGAGCTCAAGAGGCAGTTAGAGGAGTTATAGGCAAAGGGATTTATCTGACCCAGTACTTCTCCTTGGGGTTCTCTGGTCCTTTTTGCGAAAAAGGCAGATGATTCCCTCAGACTTTGCGTGGATTATCAGAAGATGAACAAGTTGACGGTTAAGAACTGATATCCCTTGACGAGGATATATGATTTGTTTGATCATCTTCGTGTAGCACGAGTGTTATCAAAGATTGACTTGAGATCCGGGTATCCTCAGCAGCGTGTTAGACCATCTGATATACCGCTTACAGCTTTTCAAAGTAGATATGGTCTTTATGAGTACTTGGTTATGCCGTTCGGACTCACGAACGCGCCAGCGGTTTTCATGGCTCTGATGAATCATGTGTTTCATCCGTATCTTGATTCATTTGTGGTAGTATTCATGGACGACATCTTGGTGTACTCTCACACTTGACACGACCATGCCACACATCATGATATCACATTGAGTACACTGAGAGAGCATCGGCTATATGCTAAGCTCACAAAGTGCCACTTTTGGATGGACCATATTCACTTCCTGGGTCACATTATCTCAGAGGCAGGAGTTGCAGTAGACATAGAGAAGGTGAGAGTAGTAGTTTCCTGGGAGGAGCCTAAGAACGTGTTTGAGATACAGAGTTTCATAGGGCTGGTTGGTTACTATAGACGCTTCATACAAGACTTCTCTTGCTTATCAGCACCGTTGACGGGTCTGTCTAAGAAGGGTGTGAGGTTCGTTTGGTCATAATCTTTCGAGATAAATTTTCAGGACCTGAAGGGAATGTTGACATCAGCACCGATCCTGATACTCCCAAAATAGGGGAAGAGATATACATTTTACTATGATGTATCAGGGATTGGGCTGGGAGCCGTTTTGATGCAGGGCGACCAAGTTGTTGCGTACGGGTCTCAGCAGTTGAGGCCACATGAGAGAAATTACATGACGCATGATCTCGAGTTGGCTGCAGTTGTGCATGTGTTGTGCCGTTGGAGACATTTTCTATTGGGAGTGCATTTTGTGGTTTTCACCGACCAAAAAAGCCTCAGGTATATCTTTACTCAGCGTGACCTGAATCTGAAGAAGCGAAGGTGGGTCAAGTACCTACAGTACTTCGATTTTGAGATTTCCTATACACCTGGAGAAGGTAATATAGTAGCCGATGCACTGAGCAGGAAGACTCAGATATAAGCAGTGTAGGAGGCCAGTGGTGAGTGGAAGCTCATGGATTTGTTCTATGAGATGCTTCTAGAGGTGCACGATAGTCAGGGGAAGGCTTATCTTTCTTCTTTGGCAATGAAATCTACCCTCTTAGATAGAGTGAGTACAAAACAGCTATCAGATTCAGAAGGCCTAGTTCTATGGGATTTAGTGGTAGGTGGGGACCCTTCTCCTGGTTGGACGGTAAGCGATGATGAGGTTTTGCATTTCCATGGATAGGTATGGGTTCTAGGGGATATAGGCAAGGAGCTGATGTAGGAGTTTCGTGCTTCAGCTTGGGCAGTTCATCCCGGGGTTACCAAGATTTACTGAGACTTGAGACGTCAGTACTGGTGGTCGGGTATGAAGAGAGAGATAGCTGGTTTTGTTACGAGGTGTTCCACCTATCAGTAGGTGAAGGCAGAGCAGTAGAGGCCAGCTGGGCTGTTAGTGCAGTTTCCCATTCCAGAGGGGAAATGGGATGATGTCGCGATGGATTCCGTGACGGGATTGTCGAGGTCACCATGAGGAAATGCCGCCGTGTTGGTTGTTGTGGACAGACTCACGAAGGTAGATCACTTTATGCCGATCAAGAAGAAATTTGGTGTTGACGAGCTCAAAAGGCTGTATATCCAAGAGATCGTACGTCTTCATGGGGTCCCTTGTTCTATCATGTTAGATAGGGATGCCCGATTTATGTCACGTTTCTGGCAGATTTTTCAGAGGGCACTGGGTACACAGGTGCTTCTGAGCACAACATACCACCCTCAGATAGATGTCTAGTCAGAGCGGATGATACAAGTTCTAGAGGACATGTTGCGTGCATGCCTCCTAGACTCTGGGGGCTCTTGGGAGAAGCATATACCCTTAGTCGAGTTTGCCTATAACAATAGTTTTCAGGAAACTATTGAGATGACACCATACGTGGCTTTATATGGTAGACCGTGTCGATAACCTTTGTGCTGGTTAGAGGTAGGTGAGGCAGCTTTACTGGGGCCACAGCTCATACAGGAGACATCTGAGCAGGTCCAGTTGATTCGGAAGCAGATGGCTACCGAGCAGTCTCGTCAGAAGTCTTATGCTGATCGCCGCAGATGACCTTTGGAGTTCATGGTCAGGGATCAGGTTTTCTTATGTGTTTCGTCGAGGCTGGGACACAAGCGGATCTGGAGACATGGTATGCTTTCACCGAGGAATGTGAGACCATTTGAGATTCTATAGAGAGTCGGGCTGGTTGCCTATCGGTTGCAGTTACTGTAGCAGTACCGAGCCATGCACGACGTCTTCCACGTGTCTTAGTTGCATTGCTACCATTTAGACCTGTCTCACACCTTTTAGCCAGAGGACGGTGAGCTTCATCATGATTCATCCTTTGAGGATCATCCAATCCATATCATTTACAGGAGCACGAAGGTTCTCCTAGGTTGGTCAGTTCCTCTTGTACGGGTGCTATGGCAGCATGGCTGAGTGCAGGACGAGACCTGGTAGCAGGAGGCCAACGTATGTGCTCAGTGGCCAGAGCTGTTCTGAGCTTATTCTTCCCCACCCTTGGAAGGTCAATTCGGGGATGAATTTCTATGAGGGGGAAGTTTCTAAGAACCCAGTTCTTATTTTTGAGGTACGAACATCTTCTTTTTCCTTTTCATTAAGCGTATTTTGAGAAAATATGGAAAATGGGGAAAACGCCTAAATTTTGGAACTAAACGTCATGTACTTTTCACACGCTATGTACTTTTGGATGTGTGGGATGGGTACACGGGGCGTGTAGCCATGCTGGTGACGAAGGGTGTAGGTATCAACTACATGTCGTGTAGTGGTACTTTACACGCCATGTAGTCTGTAGGTAGGCCTAAACAGTAAGGTGGTGGAGCAACCGACAGCTGGCGATAGTACACGCCGTGTACTTTAGAGTACATGTCGTGTACTCATGTCGACGGTTGAACAGTGTGGTGGTGCCTCCAAATTGACAGTTAAATGAAAGAAGTACACACCGTGTACTCATAAGTACACGCTGTGTACTTTTTTTCAGCTTAAAACTGGCTGTAGCCTCCTCATTTGTTAGAGGAGTCATTTGAGCCATTTTGGAGCCAAGGAGGACGACTGAACCTTTAGAGATCCGACGGGTGTTTTTCTGGAATCTGATTCGGCTTCAGACGATCTCGTTGGAACCACACGGGTAATCCCTCTCTTCTCCTAGTACTATTTTTACCAATTCTCTCCCGAGGGGAAGTTATTTATGTTTGAATGGGTTTTGTTCTTCATCGTTTCTACGCCGTTCTTGGTCATTTCTAGAGTCGGCATTCGGGTATAATGTTCGTTGGTGTATAAGGTAGGCGGATTGGTGTGAATTTCCAACTGTTGTGCGTTTTTGTGCGTTTTTGTGCATTTTTCTGCCAAGAACCCATGTTGGGGTGCCGTGAGGCTAAGGCCGTTGCTATATTTAATTCCTAGAATTGCATAGGTGATTTAATTGTGATGATAAAATGCTGGTTGGGATCATTGCTTGGATCCAGAACCACCCCGGGGGGTGTGTTTCACTATTTAGCCATTTGGCCAGGATACCCGAGGGTATGCCTTCAATGTAGTATTGTAGAATTTCCTTGAGAGGAATTGATTTTTTACTGCATTTTGATATGTTCGGCATGGCTCAGTTACTTGTTAGCCTAAGGGCATTGTTGTGATTAGCCTGTGGGCACTGCACTGTTTAGCCCGAGGGCTGTAGTTATTTTGGCCTGAGGGAATCTTCTTCCATGCCTGAGGGCCATAGACTCTGTGCCTGAGGGTGACACTACTTACACCTGAGGGAAAAATTATGTTACACCTGGGGGAAATTACCTGCGGGTTGGGTTCTGCTTACCTGAGGGTAAGGTTTTTCTAGTCTGAGGGCGTGGACTGTTTACATAGAAATGCACTATGGCGATTTCTAATATTTAATGGATTAAATGAATAATAAGATGGCAATTCAACTGGTAATTAGTTAATTTTTAGTACTTCTTACATTATTACATTTAACTAATGAAAACTACTGTTGCATGCTTACACGTAGTTGGGCATAGGCCTTTGGTGGGTGCCTATTGAGATATATTTCTCACACCCTATTTGGGTCATTCTTTTCGGCCCAAATAGATTACGTTTCTGCAGGTGTTGATAGGGGCAGGAGTCCCTATACAGGTACTTGACTGTTGTTGAGGAGTAGGAGGGCATGAGAACGAGCCTAGGCTCACAATGCCATGACTAGCTATTTTGCTTGTTTTTTTGTACTCTGTATTTTATTGTATTGTATTAATGTATTACATGTTCTGGCTGTTTTCTTAGAACATGAAACATGTAGCATAATCACTTCTATACTGCTGGTTATATCCAATGCTTTAGGTTATTTCTGTTGTGTATGTTTATTGCTTCCATTGTCGTTGTATGTCTATTCTGTATTCCACTACGCTATAGTTTGAAAAATCATGGCATAGTTTCCCCACTATCAGACCTGGGCCCTCGCTGCTAGTCGGTAGCCTCTGGCGTTTGGGGAAATGCGCTTGAGGTCACATGGCTAACCGGGCTCGTGGCACCCGAGTTTGGGACGCTACATTCCATAGTCATATATATTGAAAATATGGTAGATATATATAAAATGAATTTGGTATTGACTATACTGGGAGAATGTTAGGATAACTTTTATAAAGTGCTTTGAAATTTTGAGATATTTGTTGGGGAAACACCATTTAATAATGCATTTCCTTTATTTATTGGTATAACCATATGATTTTATCCTTAGCATAGATTATTTATATTAATTGTATCCCATTGATTATATCTCTTGGAATTGGGTCATGTTCATTGATTATAATGGTAGTTGTGTAGTGTTTTTTATTAGTGAAAGGATCTTATAGAATTAATGTATATGAAGCCCATGTTTCTCAAATGGTATATTTGATGATGGGATTAGTAGTGTTTTAGGTTATAGTGTTCCTAAATATTATAGAAGTGTTATATAATATAATTCTATATTAGGTAATTAATCTTGGTATTCATTTTAATATTTGGTTTGGTATAGGTTTATGGATATGAAGTTCTCTAATTTTTATTTCACTATTAGATAGAGTCTTCTATGTTTAATTGGATGAGGATTCATTCTTATAATCTATTTTATAAGGGTTTAATTTAGACCTATTTGTCACCATGGGATCCTCTTTTATTTTCAAGTTATATAGTGAATGATTTTATGTGGTTGGATATCAACTTCTATCATATTAAACTGGTTATTATATAGAACTCCTATCCCCACCCAAATATTACTAATTTATTCAACTAGTTAAAGGGTGATAACTTTTTCTCAATTAATAACATAATCTTAGGAAATCATTAGATTTTGTTTATTGATAAATATATCCAAAAGAATTCACAATATGTCATTAAAGACACTTTGAGTTTGTTGTAATGACTTTCAGAATGATTAATATAAAAGATTCTTTAATGGTATAGATGAAATCTATGTCTCATGAGTCTCTCGATATATTTTTGGTATTTTTAATCTTCTATAATATTATGTATTTGAGGTTAGGGGAATATCATACAAATCATTTGAAAGTTATTTTTGATATTTCTCTACATTATAATATCATTGAGAAGCTGTCCAATTGTACATTTTTTGTTAGGGAGAAGTATTTTCTGGGGAATATTTTAGTACATTAGGTAGTAATATGGGATCCATTGAAGAATTAAACAATTGTTTCTTGGATGAATCACAATAATATTTTAGGGGTTTTTATCTTTTTTTGTCTGGTATGATATTTTTATTTGATTGAATATTTTATTCTTATGATTTAGTTCTTTTAATATCCTTTAATAGGGATGATCAATTATTTTTATGGATTGATTACTGTTTTGTTACACCTGAGTAGCTGAATGTTAAGTTAATTAATATTGGCGTTTTTTGTTTTCAATATGAGATATTTATGTTTTTGGTCTTATTGGATTATTTTCATTTTATCTTAGGTTGTGTACCAACATAGTAGAGCATGATGGTCTACTATGGTTCTTGGATTCTATAAAATCATGAATGTATATATAATACTCATGATTTTTATTTTTAGACAATCCTATTTTCTTAGAAGCAATGAAAGAAATATTTTATTTGAGTGTACTTTTTGATCAGCATATATCATAAGTGTTTGACATATATATTTATTAATATTTTTTTATAAAATAAGAAATCAATGGTGGAATAATATCTTTCTAGATTTTAAATTTGAGATATTTGATACACTAGTGAATGAGAATGTAGTAGTTTATGTGACGGTTATGAATTCATGTAGATATATTGATCAAGAGTCTAGAGATGCATATGGGATGACGGGGGAGCTTTAAAATTTTCATGTAGATATTGGAGAAGTTTATGGTAGAGGGTATCATTATAAGATAACTATGTTTTCATATTTGGTTTAAAAGGTATAGGAATCAGAATAGGTAAATCCGAAGGTGAAGGTTATATGAGATTATGTTGTCTATGGTAATTCCACTAAGCGATAGTCTTTGGATTATCAACATTGATTCATTATTCAAGGATGGCTATCAATTTTATTAGCAGCGAATGAAGTGGTTCACATTATATTTCATAAATAAACTTGTCATATTAAAACTCATGTATCTATGATTTATCAATCCTTGAGTTCCCTATTTTACTATTCATGGATAAGGATCCTTAATGGTTGAGTTTTTTTGGATGATTCTTTTCAGAAGGTAAATCCCGAGAGTCATGTTCTGTATGATTTTTTACAACAATTAGATGTTACTTTATATATTTGGGAGTACTTTTAAAGACTTTATTCATTGTTTTTACATGAGAATAGTGTTGATTTGACCTTATAAAAGTTATTATGTATCAATAGTTGAAATCAAATCTTTTCTATGGGATTAGGTAGCTGATCACTATTTATTCATTATGATGGTTTTAGGTGGATGTGGTTATGAGGCCCTATGGGGTACCAAGGATGGCCTTCTATAATTAGAGTCCTTACTTTGAATCATAAATGTATAAGGGTTTTATACAATATTATGGATTTCAATTATTATTTATGACTAGATTTCATCAAAATAAATATAATCAAATTTATATGACTATATAGACAATGGATGAATTTTGTATACATGTGTTCTAGATTTTAGAGGTTTATGGGTGAATATTCTACCATTATTGAGCTTTCAAATAATAATTTCTATCAATAATTGATTGGTATGGATCTCATAAATGTGATGTATTGATTAAAATGAAGATAC
The DNA here is from genome assembly GCA_963277665.1 of Viscum album. Classification (NCBI taxonomy): domain Eukaryota; kingdom Viridiplantae; phylum Streptophyta; class Magnoliopsida; order Santalales; family Viscaceae; genus Viscum; species Viscum album. Next base: position 347,090,264 of record OY728156.1, read on the forward strand.
CTATTATTGTTGATTATGGTATAGAGTCATAAATTCTCAGATGAGAAATATTAAAGAGTATGATAGAGAAGGATCATGTGATTTATGAGTGTGTTAAGGGTAATCATGACAGTTAAATATCATATAAAAATCACAGGAGGACACCTTTGGACATAAATGCTAGAGAATACTTGGTTTTCAGGTTTCTCCTGAACTTGGTTAATGGTGGTTTGTTCAAGGTTATAACATTTCTCCACAATTTATTAGTCTTTTTAAGGTGTGGGAGTGTGTTGGTGAGGTTACATATTTGTAACATACTAGATTTATAATGAATATGTTAACCATAAATTGAATATCTATAAGTTATATCCATTGTTTTTTTAATTAATATCAGCTATATATATATATATATAATTACCACTTAGTTTTCTTCTTTAATATTTTCTATGTAAATTTGAATTTTAATTAGTAATTTTTTTTCTCTATCAAAAAGGGTATCACACAACATGAGAAATAACATATCACATTTGGAGAGGCCACATTTCTATAACAAAAGATAGATGGGGGACAAGTGAAAAATTCATTCCACAAGCTGAAATATTTTCCAATGTCCTTCATAGATCCTTTTTAGATGGGTAAACTTTTACCTTTTTGTATCGTCACACCTTGACCACCACATTCCAAATCATATTTATTATTTGATGAAATTTGATGATGATTTTGAGTTTTGGACCCATATTTTTTAAAATTTGAAAAATTATAATTATTTATCATAACAATTTGTTATCTTGCATGATTGGTAAAACCATAAAATGAATTTATGGATGAATCTATAATTTTATCATATCTTTTTTTACCATTGGTTCATGGTTTATATAACTGTGGAAAAGAACCATGGTGTGCATAGGTGTGAAAAGTAAGGGGTGAAAACATGTCATACAATTTTGATAACCATGTGGTTGAACCATGTGATGCACCTAGGATTTTAAAATTTTGTTTTAAAAATATACACATCTACCATTTTTTACCCAAAATAGAGCCTCTCCTCCCCCTATAGCATCAACCCCATCATAAGATTCCTTGGCCGCTACACCCCTTCATCGAACCCTTTGATTTCAACATCCCCAAAATGATCAAAAAATATTCAACCTGGGTGAGGCCTTTTTCTTCTCATTCCACTTATTCCTCTACTTACATATAATATTTCACTCTTCCCCTTTCAAATGGTATATAACTAGACAAATACTTGGGTGTCGGGATCAAATTATTTTTATGATTTTCTTATTCGTATGATGTGATATCTCTCTTTAATGTCCCCTTCATCCCATGTCTTAATTTTATTCCTTTCAGATTCGATTCAAGGATGGATTTCTCATGCTTGAAACTTAAATTTTTAAACCATTTGATGATTTAATTTTATTTTTTTAAATAATTATGTTATTAGGAATGTTTATGGGATTTTGAAATATAAAATTGGATTTCATTTTGGCTACCAAAGAGAGTGAATATTTTTTCAATTTTAGATGTTAGATCAAATCTGATTTTCTCAAACTATACACAATAATGATTTATGATGTTTCTAAAATGGATCATTAAGATGTATTTTTAAATTAATAAATGTGTCCATGGTTTTAAATTTTATATTTAAATGGTTTATTTTTACGTAATGAAATGTTTGGTTTTCAAAATATGAATTTAAAACAATCATGTGTTTTAATATATTCTGTAAACCTAATGGCCGTTCACTTGAAACCCATGTTATAAATATTTTTTAATATTCATAATAATTATACGCAAATAAATTGTAATATCTATATTGATAAATTTATGTACATAATAACACAAATATGTGTGAATATTTTCCATGACATAAAAGTAAAAATGTATTAATGATTATGTGTGTTCAAGGATAATGACAGAAGCAGAGACGTTAATATTATATCCTAAACCTGGTTATTAAGTGATATTTTAAAATGGGGTATCTATATGGAATTTTGAATGATAAATATTATTTTATAATTATTAGGCCTAGTTTAGAAATTTATAATAAATACTCTAACACTAAATTTTTTTAATACATTCTTACCTTTAAATAAGTCAATGTGTTTGATATATTTTTCCACACATAACTCTAAACATATAAAAAATCATGATTTTCTTAAATATAAACATTATGTATGACTGTTAAAACATAAACATTGAATTATGATGAATTAAAAATCTAAAAAATTTTATGAAATATTTTATGAAATAAAATAATGGCTACTTTTAATGTGAATTAATTTTAATCAGTATATCCAAAGCTACAAATAATTTTTTATGTTTAAAAATATAATTTTATAAAATGGATATTTTATTTCAAGGCACTAATTACATTATGGATATATAATTATAATATATATTACTAATTATTATAATATAGAATTACTAAAATAATTATAAATTTATATTGAATTAGAATAAATAATAGTTAAGAGTATAAAAAAGTTGTTTCCAAATATATAAAGTTTTACACTATGTTTTAGAATTTCATTTATATATTTAATTATAAAATTTCAAGAATTAAATTTTAAAAAATGAAAATATAATAATAATAATAATAATAATAATAATAATGTACCTTTAAGAAGAATTTTTGGGATTTTTCTAAGATGAATGAATTTTATGTGAATATTTAAAAAATAAAATTTTTGTAAATAACATTATTTTTAGGAAATTTTTAGTATATATTTATAAATTGTAAATTCATGAAATATTATTTAATAAAAATAATGTATTTTTTATGACTTTATATTTTTTAATTTTTTTAAATGTACATATCCCATTTTTGATATATTAGAACATATGTAACACTTTCTAAAATATATTTTTAATACCTTTTACATTCTTATTTTAAAATTATTTTTTATCACCTATAAAACATGAAAAAATTTAGATGGATTTAAAATTTAGAATAATTGGTTCCCAATTATGTCAGAAGGACCACTTTATTTTTAGGAATAAAAATTACGTTGCCTTTGGTAAAAATTAGTTACCATGGTAAAATCTAAAATCTAACATGTAATAATTTAAGGGGTAAAGGGATTGAAGAAAAATATATTTATATATAATTTAATGTAAAAGGTTTTTATTAGTCTTAATATTTCTAAACTGAATTATTTATCTATTTTTTAGCTACGTAGCATATTCTACATGTTATCCTTATGCATCTGGTTGAAATAGTTAAAAAAATTCAATTTTAGCCAATTATAAAAGGGGAATCTCACCAACCCTTCAATGAACTCATAAAAATTTGGTTTCCTCCTAAATTGTTTTCTTTCGAATAAAATGATATTTCACTCTATTATGATTCTATTCATAATATATTAGTCTATTCTATCAATTTTTGTGGGATCTTCCAATGAAATCTAAAAGTGATCGACGTGAGTAATTATTTTTACAAAAATTCATCAATTTCTATTTATGTTTTTCAATTATAATTTTCAAATCACATTATAATAACATAATTATTGATTATATACTTAATTTTATTATGTTTTTGTAATAATAATTAAAAGATTTTTTCTTTTCTATTCATGTAAATGAAACTGTAATTCATCTATTGTGCATACTACCACCTTCACGGCACAACATGTTTTCATTTCCATCACCACCTAAAATTTCTGGTATAAAAGGTAAATTTAATAAATAATTATTATATTTATATCATTTTTATGTTTTGAAACATTAAACCATATTAATCCTTTCACCCATTCTTTGAATAATTAAATTGTAAAACCATTCATATGTTTGGAATATCCTCCATTGAACGATTGATTAGAATTGTTATTTTCATTACCAATTTAAATTTATGGTCATGAATATTATATTTAAGGATATATATGATATTTATGATATCATTATGTTTATGGTTTTTAATATTTTATAGCCTCTTAGTTATGTCATAAATAACTAATTATCATTAATTCAATCCTTTAAAACAAGAGAACTAAGAGGAAAACAAAGTTTTATTTCTATGTAATGAGATTAGAAAAATTATATTATATTCATATGTATTTAATATTATTAAATATCATAGTAATAAAAAATTAATATTATTATTAGTCATTTTTTATAATGATACAATAGTGTCATGGGTTGGATTGACCACTGAGATGTGGTGAATCAGTGGTTTACTTTTTTTATGAATTATTTTTTTTAATTAAACCTATTGATCATATTAAGGTTACTGATTAACTCAGTGATATATCACAGACTCACCTCATATGTTGAAATATTAACAGATTTCTCATCACAAAATATTTAGAAGATTTGGTATAAATACAATCTCCTTTAAATGTTTGTCAGACCATCCCAACATAGATTCTCTAATATAATATTATCATCAAATACAATGTTTTAGAAAGAAATTAGTTATAAACCCCAATAGTATATCCTATTTCTTATCATAATTCCACCACAAAAATATCCAAATATTTTATGTTGTCTGGTTAAAAACCCCAACCATTTCCCTTCTACTAGAATGGTCAAACACTCCATCCTCAAGCCTTTTCTGCAACTTGTTTTTCAAACTTTTCAAAAAGCCACTATTCTAAGTGATGGAAATGAAATATAAAGTATTATCCCATATATAGAGTGACATAACTTAATAATAATGTTGGACCTGTTCCAATTTTTTGAATTTCATGAATATTAGTATATTTTTTGTCATTCTTGGATATTTATGATCAATTGTGTATGGTCTATTTTTATAGTCAAAAAATTACTGGGAATATATTCTTCTTTTATTTTGATGATGTTCTAGTCTCACTATAACTGAATGATCAAGAATTAATTCAATATAAAATACTACCTAACATTTGGTTCAAACCACTACACAATACTAATGAAAAAAATATCACACGTTCTTATCTTGAACCTTTTTCATGTAAGATACCATGCATGATATTATTAAATATAATTTGTGTAGAAAAAAATGATCATGATTCTCACTATTCTATGAAAGTATTATTTTATGTGAATGATAGTATTAAATAATGGAAGAAATTTTACACTTCCTAACATTTCAATTTTTGAATGTCAGTCACAGAATTTATCTTATGTATGAAAATAGAACATGAAAATCATGTAGAAAATATATATGTTTCTTCCTGAAAGTATTTCACGTGTATCTTCAATTTATGTATATAACTCATTTAACATCATTCATTCATAATATTAGATGCTTGATACTAAATCACATTCTCAAACACACACTTTCTTCTCATGATATTCCCATAGCAATGTTTATGAAGTAAATCATAATTTTTTAGGAATGTATAATATCTCATGCATGCATCCAAAACAAATTTATGAAACAGAGTAAGTATTCCATTATTATTCTCAGTATAACAGTATGTGTGGGATATATTCTCATAAAGCTTATTTAATGTAATTTATGCAATTGTAACCTCTCAAAAAACATTAAATATTCATGTGGTCATGAAGGAAAAGTCACAAAATAACAACATTGAACGGAAATGAGAAGACATATCACATTTAGGTCTCTATATTTATCTATCATAAAACTCTAAAATTATTGTTAGGAACATAACTAAAAATGGGTAAGAGTTACAATATTTATAGATTAAGAGAACCAAATTATATCACTTGCTTTAGAAAATGAATATAATAACATACTCCACATGCACAAACCACCATATATTAAAATGAATTTATAAAATCTCTATCATCTCTAAAGAAATATTTTTTGTTGTTTTCCCTTCATCTTATATCAGACAATATCTTTTGACACTAAGGGTATTTGACTGATTATGCTAAAAAATTCCACAATCCATGTTTTATCTCATTAAATCAATGATTTAATCATCTTAAAAAAGAGTCTGAGGTTGAAGAAAACCCATCATTGTTAATCAGATGATCATAATAAAATATATCATACCGCCCACATTGTAAAAATTTCATTATATGTGGATTAAAAATATGAGGATACCCTGTATCTCACATCAATTATTCATTCAATATAATTATACTTAATAATAAAACTTGTTCCTCCTTTTAATTAAGATATAAATGGGGATGTCACCTAACTAAAACACACACACCACATAGTCTCCATAGGACATGCTTGCATGTGTAAGGCCACTATCCCCATTTATGTGCACTCACCCATGTGATTTCCTATGGGCACTGTGCATCTAGTTTCCTACCTATATAAATTATTCCTCAATGTGATTTATTGTGAGATGCCTCTCCCACATGGTAGAGGCCTCCTACCCCATGAGCATGATTGATCTTTTTTCCTTAGATAAATAGGTGGTTTATTTTTAATAATATTACTGGAAAAATGTTATCTAAAAAGTAATTTTATTCCAAAATATAACAACCATCCCAAGCTATTTTCTATTTAATTATTCTTCCAAAAAAACTCAAACCTCTTCACATTTAATCTATTTAATTTGTTTTGATATTCAATTATAATTTCACAATCTATTGACAATAATCTAATTAATACTTCACATATTATTCATTATTGAAAACAATGTATCAATTCAAATAATCAGTGACAAAAAAATCCTTAAATTAAAAATATTGTAACAATAATCACAATTAGAACACATTGAATTTTATTATTAACATATTATTGAAAACAATTAGCATTAACACAATTCCAACTTTAATAAACCACTTTAGTTCTTCAATATCACACTTTTTATTTTTTTCAATACCAATTTTATTTCTAATTTCAATGTTATGTTGACACCTTATTAACAATAAGTGAATATATTTATAAATGGGATGGAAATATCATCTCAATAATTAACAGTTTGAGAATAACATCTTACCCTCTTCTAACTGTTATAGTCTTATTTACTCTATAGAAGTATAGAATCTAATCATACTTATAAAAGAGATAAAATTAATAAACTCTAGGTCTACATGTGCCATGCTTAGTGTATAAGAAAATAGTGATCCAATTTAACATCAATACTATCAATAAAGCTTCATAGTGCAATACCAACACTGAATCCTTATTTCAAGGATTATATGGAATATTTTAAACTAATCTACTAAATTCATCTCAACCAAAAGATTAAATTCATTCTTGTACAATAAGAGATTTCCCCATTTTAAATTTCTTTTCTCCTTTTTCAAGAATTAATATGTCTCTTCATTTAGAGTTTATTTATAAACAAAGGGATATGAAAATGTAATTAGAATAATTCCACTAAGAAAATATTTGTTAGATACATCACTCACAAGATCATTATATATTTATGAGATACCAATTAAGATATAGATATCTAGTGGATGTTCTAATAAGATTCAACTCAAGAGATTCACTTTATACATTTATATCCATATTAAATTTAAACCTGAATAAACTCTAATAATCATATAATATTATTTTAAATGGTTCAATGTGGAAACATTATTCCAATAATACATTAAGATGGAAAATTTTCTAGCTATAATATGTTCACATATTTCATCAAATTCAGGTCTCAAAAAAAAATCACTTTTAATTCCTTTCATAAAAAGAAAAAAATGTGTATAAATGGGAATAAGGGAGATCTTTAATGATCCTTAGTTAGAGAAACAATGTTGAGAGTTAGTTTCCAACCCAAATATCCTCATTGATGAAGTAGGATTCTTTACATTTTCTAGGAAAGAAGTTCTAGTTTTACATATTTATTTCATCTGTCTAGTTTTTTTCAACCATTATAGATATATGATAAAACATTTTTTAAGAACATGCTCATTTTCTATTTTTTATATTGACTTATTTTTTAAATAATATTTTTTGAAAAATATGTCGTAGGTCCTTTCAATTTCTTCTTCAAGAATTATTCTTGTCTAGTAATCTATTTTAAGATTGTTTAGTTGAATTACTTGACATATTATACCTTCAACACACATGTTTATAATTCATCATATTACCCTTTTTAGGTAACATTCATATTATTTATAAAACTTGTATTTAAAAAATCAACCCTACAGTTTCTTTTCTGGAGTAGTTCTTTCTTCGATTTCAGCCTGGTTTCTTTAGTGTTGACGGTCATAGAATATTTTAAATATTCCATGATATTGAATTTATTTCCACAATTGATAAATCTATTTAATCTTGTGATAACATTCATTTAATTATTTACTGAATTTTTAGAAAAAAATTTTAGTAGTATTATTATTTTGAACACATCCCAAGGATGACCTATTGTCTTATTTTATTATTTTATTCCTTTTTGTGGAATTTTTTATATCAATATATTATTTTTCATGGTTGGTATATATTATCATTTACCATAATAGTGACTAGTTATTTTATAGTAATCACTTAAATTTTCAAAGTATTCTTATCCATTCTTAATTGATAGATTCCTTTTCTATAAATTTTTCTCATGTTTGGTAGGTTACATTGGTCTTTAGCATTTCCTCCAATTTATTTAGGAATTTAGTACTTTTAATACTATAATATATTTTTCTGACAATTTATATCCTAATTCCCAAAATTCGAACAACACCAACAGTATACTATGAATATTTTTTCTTGATTTCAAGTGTATACTTTCTATAATTCATAGATTTTGAATCATGGTGTTTTGTAGTGGAACCACCACTCTTCTGAAAACATATTGGTTAACAACTCCATATAAATATTTTATTATATAACATTTATTTGGTGGATTTTTCATAATTTTTACCTATTTACACCTTCGAAGAATTTATTTTAAAACCTATAGCAGAATTTGAAACATCATTAGTACATAAAATAGTTTCTCAGTTATGGGATACCATGTTATTTGAGAATGTTTCAATTTGATTAGAAAATGATCTCATGGTATCCTTATAGTCATGAATCTCAATGTAAAACAGTTTGTCTTATATCTATTTCTAGTAATTTGGTAAGTTATATCTTTTAGTGACTTCTAATTCATTAATATTAGCTCTTGGTCTAAACACTTCATGGCGAGGGAGTTCTTCTCATCCTCATCAAATCCTAGCCTATCTTTCCAATCCTACTCTATCCTCTTTATTTTTTCATACTGAATTTTTCTTTATTCTCATAAATTAATTTCATGATTATTTTCATTATTTTATTTATCCTTTAATTGATATCTTTTTACAACCATATAAAACTTCTGTAATTTTTCAAGAGCATGTAATGGTTCTACAAAAAAATTCTAATGAGATTGTTCTTATAAACATTAACTTGAAATTATAAATTATCTTTTCATATCATTCCTTGTAAAGGGTTATTTTTTATCCCTTTACTCTTACAAGTTTTATGAGAGTGTTACATATTTATACTTTTCTATCCAATGTGTCTTAAATTTCATTAGCCTCTTCTTTAGGATATAATTTTCCATCTTCCATATCCTTGATAGTTCCAATAATACATTTCACCAGTTATTTGTGAATATTATTCATATGTTCATTAAATTTATAATGAATATAACTAAGTGATACATAATCATCAAAACTTCGAAAATCATTATTAAGATAATAATAATAAAAATAATTATTGAAACTTATAACACTCTAATTACTATTAATTAGTGTTATCTTTTCCATCACTGTAAGATTATTTATTTTCTTCCTTTCCAATCATTTGGTATTATTATTCTGAGTCTTGGTATAAATCACTATATTTTTATCCTTATAAGTAACATTATATTTCACCATTTAAGGAATCATAGTCACTTATTAAAATCCACAATATAAATTCAAGCATGGATCATTAGAGGGAACCATTCATCTACAACCACTTATAGTAGACAATGTTATATAGGCAAATGAGGGGGGATTGGTGGGGTTAATTTTGTGCAATAGTTTATTTTAATAAAACCTCATGAACTTATTACTTTTATCAATTTACTTGGTTATATCTCACAGTATCACCTCATATGTATAAATGATAAGAGTATATTACCATAGATTATTTATAGGGTTCAGAACAAAGAACCACTCTTTTCCATGCTGGTTATTCCATTTGATTTACATTCTCCACTATAATATTATAATTAATTAAAAAAATTTATTAATAAATTAATTACACACCCCATTTTTTGATCATATAGTTAATATATGTTCTACCCCTAATAATCTATATCTTCTTCCTTGGTTGGTTAGACCCCCCAACTTTATTCTCCTAACATTGGATTGTTAGGAAACACATCCTTGAGACTATTTAATAACTCTTTAGAAACACCAATCAAAATCACCATTATCTTCTTTGTTTTCATCATAGAATAGAAATTCCCTAAATTATTTAGAGTTATCCTCCTAAAAAACATACTTGATGTACTCTTCTCGTGTAAAACGTCAAGAACTTGTATAGATTTTTGGTATTTCTTATTTGTTTCTGACCACATGTGTATGATCAATTGAATTAGTGTAAATATTATAGGGAATATATTATTCATTTAGTTTGATGAAATCTCAACCTCAGTATCACTAAATAATAAATACAATATTACTTTTGAAAAAATTCTAAACTTTAGTATCAAATCACCACACTATATCGTAGAAAAATATATCACATGTTCTTATTTTAAACATTATGCATGTAATATAAAATTAATGGTGTTATTTAATATTCATTGTGTAAAATCAAAAATGAAAAATATTCTATTTGTTCGATGAAATTATTATTTCAAGTTTATGAAAATGTTGAATAATGAATTTAAATTTAAACTCACTCATTTTTATCTTCACAAAAATCACTCACAATATCGATTTTATGGATGTAAACACAACAGGAAACTCACAAAAAAATATTTATTTTTTTCATTAATGTATATTGTGTGTTGATTCTTCTTCTTCACGTAACTCACTCAATATCATGAATGCATAATTTTTCATGCAATATACTCACTAAACATAAAATAAAAAATCTTTATTCTCAATATATTCGTATAATAATGTATACATGGTACCTAAACATTTTTAATACATGTATTTTAAACCCCTTCTTTTAAAAGGGTAAAGAGCCTATCAGGATTATTTTGGAAATATTATATGAGATATTTCTTTTTGAAAGGAATAATAAATATATTTAATGTAATAACATTAACATATAAACTTTATTCATGTGTGAAATAAGGTCAAGGAATAAATTGATGACATGAAACCATGTTTTAAATAAAGAGCACTTTTAGGCCTCTATATTTCACTCTCAAAAAACTCTTAAATTCTATTTCAAATTATATCTATAAATGAGCAAGGATTGAGGTATATATAGATGAGTATCATAGAATTAGTTTGTATACATCAAAACATATGTATACCCCCTACTCCACCTATGGAAACCATCACTAATAATACATACTACATAAAATAATCATCATCACTAAATATATATTACATACATTTCAAAATTTATCTCAATTTAACCAATATATTTTGACACATGACGTCTTAAAATGATGATTCAAAATAACACCATGAATTGGGTTCTATCTTAGTGGATCAATGATATCATATTGACCATGTGAAAACCTTTATTGAAGGCCCTGATTATAGAAAATCCATCAGTGCTAATTGAACAGACTTGATAATAGAGATCATGTAGACCATGTTATAAACATATCATTTGAAGTGTGTGAATAGTTTTCTTCCACCCTATATCCTACAATTATAATACATTTGAACATATGCCTCCTAATAATTCAACTCATTCCTACTACCACTTGAGCTAGAACCTGGATCAACACTTAGATACACCATATACACGACTTGGGTTTCATGGGATATGAATCCCTATAAAATCCCACTATCACCCCTTCAACTTTGATCCCCTATATACATTCATGTAGCTTCTATGAATCCACTTGTATTTCAGAAATAATTATACCACTTTTCAAGCTCTTGTTCACTATATATACTTCATGATATATTTATCATCTCACATGAGGAAGATTGATATGGTTCCTTGAATCAATTGGTTGAGAATTGTTTTAATATTTTTCTAGTAAAATTGTTGACTAATAATTAATTACACACCATAATATAAATTCTATCTCAAGTGTTTCTCTATTAAATTCATATTTTAAAAGGTTATATCACATCACAGTGTATTAGTTTATTATATTTTGGAATTCAGTTATAAATTATAAATCATTTCACTATTAACACCTCATTTCTTCTTTTCATTATTATAAACATTGTGTTAATTAAAATAATCAATGAATCATTTTTAAGACATTAAAAACAATTAAATAATCTCCACAAATAAAACACATTTATTTTCACCTTACTAAAATTTTGAAAGAAAATTAAACATTATCACAATTCTAAATTCAATAATCCACTTCCGATAGTTAGATATTACAACTAAACCATATCATAATCATCCATTAATATTTAAAGGTTCTTATTTGGGTCAGTTTAGGCACTTACTTGAATAATAATATTAAAGTTTGTAATATATTACTATTTGGACATATTTACTGATATAATGTGATATAAGTACATAAATAATGATTTTTTATGGTAGGTTTATATCAAAATATAACTGATTAAATAATAAATCAACCTTTATTCATTAAGAAATACTAAAACTTGATCATTGTGTATTTTAAAATAATGGTCCATAACCAAAAATATTGTGGAATGAAATTATATGTTTTTAAGGGTCATGGAACATCTATTCCAGTACCTTATATGATCTATGAATTATGTAATTTATAATGATAATGAATAACAACATCGTTTTTACAAAACTTGTTCAAAGCGATAAATATTTCAAACACCCAGTGTTTAAAATATTTAAAAACAAACTAATATAATTATAATGATTATAAATATGGTTAAAAATTGTTATAATTATGATTATGGTTCCTATTTATTTATTTAATGAACTTAGTTAAAAGGTTCGGGATATTTTCTATAATTTTGTAATAAAATCAGACCAAGGTGGGGGTTTTCATATAAAATTCCTCTCTTTTATACATGTTTGGTAGTATACACCTAATTAAATTTATGTGGTCAATATACTACCAATTTGAGATTTCATATCAAAAATTATAATTTAATTATGGTATTTAATGTTCTATTACAATTACACTCTTTTAGGGTTTTTTTTATTAAAGTTTTACTCAATCCATATAAATTTTATTGGACTCAATTATAATTCCATCAGATGTGTTACATGTTATGTACCATATTTATATTATATGGGTTTTAATTGATTTACAATCAAATTAATACTATATATGTTGTCTCCTTTTAATTATAGGGATATAATAATCCAAATAATGTTAATTTCTATAAATGTTTTCCATTCAACCATTACCCCATTCATAACAATGTTTGGGAGCTCAATTTTCGTTAAGTATGATTTGATCATTCCATAAAAATTATTTTATATAAGTTGGGTACATTGAACCATTTGATTTTATTTTGTGATTTTCTCTAGTTTTTTAAAATTTTAACAAATAAAACCCTTTTTATATGGTTCTTTCTTCAGAGAGTATATGTCACTTTGGGAATATTGATAACTTGTGTGTCCTTTCCATGAGTTATATTGTTTTTCATGAATTTCATTGTTATGTTCTTGGATTAACCCACACTGATATATCATTATATTTTATTTTATAATCCTCTTTGGAAAATTTAATTTTTATTACAAATTAATGTTTCGGTACACTTTTTATAATGCGATTTTTGAATACAAGTGTTTTCAAAATATTAAAAATGTTTTTAACTTTATTTTTCTTATATTTTTTCTTCCTCTGCTATTTTCTCCAATATTGAAATTATTTATTTTCATTGTCACTATATTAGAGATTATTTTCATATCTATATTTTTTCTGAGTCTTTCAATTCAAAATTTCAAAAGTTACCTTTTTATAAAACATGAAAATTCTTATTTTACGTCAATCTAAAAAATGATTTTAAAAGAGATTTTATGTTTTTGATTTCATTTACATTATCATTTTTATAAGGATTTAACCAAATTGGGATTGTTTTTAATGAAATATATATATGTGTGTGTTTGTTTGTTATCATTTGTGGGACTGAACTCAATGTATCAAAAAATCAATTCTTTTGATACCATTTAAAGAACTAATTTCAAGGGTGTTTTTAATTTATGACAACTCCCTTCTATGTTTCCTTATTGCCCTGGGGTTTTGTTTGTTTAAAAACAATACAACATATTTATATTGATATATTATGATCTCTTCATTCTTGTATTTACTTATCCTTATACATGTTTTTTTATATGGTTTCATCGTCACATTTTTTATAATTCAGATTGGATGATGTTCACATAAAAGGTGTGTTATTATATTATCAGGTGAAAATTTATTGGAATTCCGTATATTTTTTACAATAAGGGTGATTGTTGGAATGTTTTCTATGTATCATTTAAACATTCACAAAATTTGTTCGGATTGGTTTTGGTCATTTTATTCCTTTTGTTGACGCGAGGAAATGTTTTGGAATTCCATATGTTTTTATTCCCATTGATGTGATTATTTTTATGTTAAATATGTATTGATTGAACATACACATTATTTATATAGATGGGTTATGATCATGATGTCCCTTTAATTGACATTGAAAATTTTATTAATATTCTTAATGATTATTTCCTACTAATATTGGTTAAATATGTATTGAAATTTAACATAATTTGTTATATGGATAAAAATGATTTTAATTAGTAATGGATTCATTATGGGATAGTAAGAAAAGTTTTGTTGAATCTTATAGTGAATGAATTAGAAATAATTAGGTTTTGTGTGGGGTCCAAAATTGTGCAGTCCCTCGATTCATCAACATGCCTCATGAAACAAAACATGTTGGGTTTTGGTGTATTCCACTTCCCATGATAGTATAATATCTTGGTACAATGACTTTATAAGAGATTATTGATGTCCGACATTATGAATAACACCACTATGATATAAGGGTTATTTATATCCATGTTTTCATTTATTTTCATTGATGTAGAATTTTCCCAGTGTCAATATGATTACGGACTCAGGATTTTTAACCATTCCTTACATAATATTGATGCTATGGTTAGGTCCTAATAGCTTCGATTTTATATTTTTCTTCTAGGGAATTAGATCTTACTTCATTCCTATCATTCTTTCCCAAGATTATAAAGAAATGTAGAACATGTGAAATTTTATGAAGGATAACATGAGTGGATGAATTTATGTGAGATGTTGAATACTTATCATTAATTAATTAGTTTATTACATATATTGGTAAAATTTTAATTAGTTGAGAGTGACATGGTATTTTTTTGTTAATGATGTGTCTTGATTTTGTAAGGCTATAAACCTTAAATGAAACATTATTTTTAGGGGATTCAATTAATTAGTATTTATTTTCAAAATAAATATAGTTATACATTTTATTTTATATATTTTATCTAAAAAATTATGTAAATTACATGTCTATAATAAACATATCTACGAGTGTGGGTTTAGGGCATAACAGTTGGAATCAAAGAAAAGGTATAAATAACTTTATATAATTGGATATAAGTTGAGTATAATTTAAAGTATTATAATTTGATCATAATTTAATAGTTATATATAATACTTTGAGATGATTATAAGATTTAATGTTAAGGTAATAATTTTTATTTGATTTGGTGATTAGGGCTTCATAACCTTTGAAAAAATACAAGATTTAATTATTGTTATTTGATGTCATCTAGATGTTTTTCTAATGATTATTTTGTAGTATTATATGAAATTACATCCTCGTTTGGATAGTGAATGTGGATATAGGCTCTGGAAATTTTATACCTGGGGGTAATAACCCCAAATGGATAGATTAGGTATTAACTCAATTGTCACATAGTGCATGATAAAGAGGCCTAACTGTACCCCTAGTTTGATGCTCCCAGGGAATATGATTTGCTTAATCAAATTCTATTTATGATCCATTATAAGGAATTTGAATATTTTTAGGTTATATAACTTAATAATAATGTAACAAAAGATAACATAGATATTCATATATACATAATAATTCATATGTGATTTCTTGGACAAGAGATAAGTTGGTTTTTGGGAGAATATATTTCAATGATTTTGTGGTTTAGAATATGATTATAAAGTTCATGGGATATTAGGATATCTATTAGGAATATTATGTTATGAATTATGAGATAACCTAACTCAAAGCATCAGAGGTTGAACAAAGAATGATATAAATTAAACTAAAATTTATTTAACTTGAAATAAAGGAATGATTTAAAAAATTTATTATAGCACCCTGGTTTAATTTATGTAGCATTTTTTATGCCTTTTTTATGTGTTTAAAGTGCTTGGGATGAGTTGGGAATAGGTTGGGTGGGTTTGGAATGATTTTGAATAAGTTTGGTATCTTTTCTAAGGGTGCACAGTTTGAGCACGATATGGGGAAACCGTGCGGATTATCTAGGAAACCATATATGGTGAGAGAGTAGGCATCACATGAACGGCACATGGTTTTCCAAACCGTGCGATGCAACCATGCAGACCCCTTCTCTCAAGGTAGTGGCGTGCACATGGTGAGCGCACGGTTTTCCAAACTGTCCAGACTGGCTGTGCGGCCACTTAAAAGTAGGGTTTTTAAATTTAGGCTCCCTTAAGGATGCCTCTTTTCACTCAAAATTTTTTCTCATTCGAGCCTCACTTGAGATTTTTGGATCTCATGGTTTGGAAGGGCTCTCCCACTCTTTTTGGAAGCGATTAGAAGGGGTTTTAAGGGGGTTTCTAGGTGGATTCCCCCAGGTAAGTCTCTTCTCATGGTTTCTCTTTGGTTTCCTCTAGATATACTCTTCTCCCATTATTTTTTTTCTATATCTACATCCATTTCATGTCTATAGAGGGATTTTTTGCCAGGGGTTTTTATTTCATGTCTTTTTTATGTTAGGTGAGGGGATCTAGAATGGTTTCATTGGTGTGTTCTCCCAGATTAGGGTGCAGTTTCTTGTGGGTTGATTTAGTTGTAATTCAAAATGTAAGTGGATTCTCTCATGACTCCACTTTTCTAGAATATGATGATTGATTAGAATTAAATAGTTTTTCTAAGAATTTATTTTGTTTTTGATGTGTGAAACGGATTGGAAATCCCTTTGGTGATGTTTTGGGGATTTTTGTAGAAAAGGGGGTTTTGTGGTGAAATGCCCTTATTTTGGATTTAAAAATTGAGATTTTAAAATGGGTTTCTAGGATTGATTATGGAAAAATGTTTGATAAAAATGGTTTTTTAAAAAATATATTGTTTTATTTAATTGTTTTTGTCATGGGAAATGATTTAAAGGTGGTTTTAAAAAACAAGTGATTTATTAAATTGGTTCGGCATGTTACAGAAATGAGTATTTGGATGTTGTTGTGGACTTAGTGGGTTATATGTTAGGATGTGGCTTGTTGAATTGTGATGTTAAAGTGAGAAGTACAATTCACTATAAAATGTGATGGATACTGGTCGGATGAACCACCATATAGTGAGTGGTCGGGAAGTACCACTACTTTGGGAATGAGTAAACGAGTTTTGATGAGAATTTCCACCGAGGTTGTTTGTTTTTGTTGTGGTTATGTAATTTGGACATGTTTGAGATAATGGGTGATGGTAATGTGGATTATCAACCATTATGCATTTCCATTATTTTTCATGGCTTGATAAAGAAACATTTGTCTTGTTGTCAATTGTTTCACTGTTAATTTTTTTATATGGACTGTTTTATATAAATGTGCTAATAGTTTTATCCTAGTGTTATGTGTACGGAATTAATTTAGGGAAAACCTACTGATTATTAGTACTCACCACCAGCTTTGGAACTTGGGTAGGTTTTTATGATATTGTATTCCGAGACACATGTAATGGTAAAACATCACATTGCTAGTGGATTATGGGGATGCTTGGGAAATGTGTTGGCGCGTGGAGCATGAAACTTGGTGTGGAGATGTGGAGTGTGTCTTGGTTTATTTTGGGATCTCTTTTTTAGTCTTCCTCATATTACTCTGGTATTGTGTTTGGTTGTATTTGTTTTGGGATGTAATGTGTAATAACATAGATATATTTTCAGTAACACATGCTTTAATCTATTATCGACATGCATGATATAGTTTGTGGTTAGTGGTTGGTTTGGTCCTAAGGGAAAATCATTCCCCAATTTTTTCTTGAAGCCCTCAGAATTTATTTCTAGACTTTGGCACATTGAAAATTTTTCTTAAGGACAATTATAATTCTTCTCCCCTCTTAATCAAATGATATGGGGAGGGATGTTACAAGTTGTATCAGTTTGTTCGGTCCTTGGCTTTCAAGTGAGAGAAGTTGTTTGATCTTTGTTGTTGATCATTGGTCATGGTGTTAACATTTGTTCTTGTCCCATTCCTTAAGTTAAGATAGTAGAAGGGTGTAGGATTTTCGGAATATGGAATGTATAGAATAAAATTACGTAGCTAACTCTTTTATGCTGAACATCAAGTTACTAGGGAGTTGTGTACATAAGTGTTTGGAGAAACTTATTGGAATTGGATATCTCATTTTCATGGGTGTAGCCAATGAGATGAGTTTGACATGCATATTAGAAATGAATTCCCACTAGGATGCATATTTTATTGGGGTGTAATGAATTATTTCATGATATGAATGTGTTAATTTATAAATTCTATATTTTTTTTCAAAAAGGAAGGATTTGAAACATGGAAAATGGTGATATTTTGAAAATGGGTTGATTTTCAAAACATGCTGGGTTTTAAAAGTTGTTCAATATGGGAAATGTGAACTTGTGGAAATCCTGGTTATGATAGTTGTAGTGTAATGGAACTATAATTTCTGAATCATTTGCTGCTAAAATATGACTCAAGGTTGTTTTTGTTTGAATAGAAATGGCACCGGGTAGGTGTTTTAGAGACCAAATGGAGAAGGCTATAGAAAATGTAGTTTCACCTGAGCCTCAGGTGAACTCAAAGCTAGTGAAAAGTATAGTGAAATCATTCCAAGGTATGGAAAGTGGAAATAAAGTGGTTGAAAAAAGGAATTTGAATCATGTGGTTCAGTTTCAAAAATAGAATCCACCCATCTTCGGGGGTGATTCAAAGATTGAAGGAGAATAATAATGGGTTAATATAATGAAAAATATATTTGAATTCTTGGGAACACTGGTAGGGTTGAAGGTGAAGGTATTCACATATATTTTGGAAGATATTTCCCTTTAGTGGTGAGAGATGGTGATCCAAGCTGCAAAAGATTATAGTATGACATGAGACAGATTTGATGAATTTTTTAATAAAAAATTATACCCTCATACATTCAAAATTCAGCGTAAAACAAATTTATTCAGTTTAATGTAAGGGAACATGAGAGTGATGGAATATGCGGCTATGTTTATGAACATTGTGAGGTTTTCTCCCGAGGAGGCAAGTAGTACATCGTTGAAATCTCATATCTTCGAAGCTGGTTTGAGAAAGGAAATTTGGTCCAAGATAGTAGTGCTATGTATAAATTATTATAAAAAGATATTGAACAGGGACCCAATGGTCGATAGGGATATCTTGGGGGATGCGAGCGGAGGAAGTGTATTAGTACCTATGGGGGATAGCGGGAACTCGAAAGATGGGTTCAAGAGGAAGAGGGACACTTATTTCCTAGGTCGGAGTATGACTCAGAATCCAACTACAGGATCAGTGAATCCTCTTTTAAAGCCTCAACGTAAACTAGGTGGTTTTTAGTGTGGTTCTACGAGCCACATCAAGTAGGATTGTATGAGAAAAACTTAAGAGTATCATAATTGTAAGCAGATGGGGTACCTTCCGCAGTTTTTTCAGAATGCTTTAAGGTCGGTTGTCCATGAAACTCCTCTGAGGTCATAGGGGTTGTATGCCTCAATCGGATGACAGCTGTAGTATACGCCTCATATGTAGAGCTGAGTCAGTCATGGGGATTTTGGGAACACCACGACTCCTCTAGAAAAGTCCTAATAGGGATTCAAGGAATAGAGTGTCACAAGAAAGTAGTTTTTTTGAGCTAAACAGGTTGGGATGGATGATCAGTCAGTACCATCCACAATGTAAGGTAAGGTTCTTTTAAATTCCATGTTGATTCATGTGTTATTTGATACAGGTGATTCCCATTCTTTTATTACCTCTCGCATTGTTTATTTTTTGGGGTTAATGGTATAAATGATTTATATGGTTCTCAAACTTCAAAATAATCTAGGAGAAAAAGAGTGTTGGGCCTTATTGTGTAGAGCATGGCATGTAGTGCTGGATGAGGTTGATTAAACATAGGAATTCTTTGTGCTTGAGATTCATGTGTATGATATAATCTTAAAAATATAGTGGTTGAAACTGTTTAAAGCACATATTGATTGTTATGAATGAATGGTTAGTTTTGTGATAGAGGATGGCATTATACATCTCTTTAGAGGGGATAATAATGAGGAGAAGGGTGCAACATGCTTGTTAGAACCATTTACTGGCATGATATCATACTAGTTATTGGATTCCTCATTGGAAGTAGTAGATGGTATTGAGAAGAGTATTCTTCTAGTAGTTGTGGATCACCTTATGGATGTTTTTCCCATTGAATTCTTAATGTTACCACCCATCAGAAAAGTGGAGTTTATGATTTATCTCCTTTTAGGGACTATTCCTTTCTCACATCCATCTTATCGGATGGCACCGACAGAATTATGGGAACTAAAAGTGTAGTTGGAAAAGTTAGAGAACAAAGGTTTCATCTAGCCTAGTATGTTTACATGGGAATCGCTAATTTTGTTTTGTTAAGAAGGCAGACGGAACTTTGCGGTCATGCACCAAATATCATAGTCTAAAAAAACTTATGATAAATAAATAATATCCACTTCCATGAATTGATGATTTTTTCGACCAGTTGAGTGGAGCTCAGTGGTTCTCCAATTTTGACTTACAATTATGGTATCATCAGCTACAGGTGCTGAAGGAGGATATTCCAAAAACAGATTTCAGATGTAAATATGGCCATTACAAGTATGTGGTTATGCCCTTTGGTATAACAAATGCACCAACAATGTTCATGGAATCAATGAATTGAATATTTCAGAGATATATGGATTCGTTTGTGGTGGTAGTTATTGATGATATACTGGTGTATTTGAGGACAAGGGTAGAGCTTCAGCAAGACATGTTGATCATGTTGGGGGTCTTGAGGGATCATCAGTTGTATGTGAAATTATCAATGTGTGACTTTTGGATACAAGAGTTTCATTTCCTTGGACATGTTATATTTTAGAGGGGTGTTTCAGTTGATATGGAAAAGATAGGGGCTATTATCCCATGGAAACCACCAAAGAATGTTTTCGAGATATGGAGATTACTTGGTCGAGCAGGGTATTATTGACATTTTGTTCATGATTTTTCAAAATTGGATTTGCAGATGATAGGTTTGACAAGGAATAATGTTCTATTTCAATGGGATGAGCACTGTCAATTTTTTTTTAAGAGATAAAGTGTGGCCTAACATCAACACCAATCGTGGTTTTTACAAAACCAGGGAAAGGGTACGTGGTATATTATGATGCATTGTGATAAGGGTTGGGGTGTGTTTACATACAGGGGGGACATGTAGTTCCATATGGCTCAAAAAAGTTTTAGTTACATGATAAGAACTATCCAACACTTGATTTGAATTTAGAGGTAGTGGTTCATGCTTTAAATATGTGGCATAATTATCTCTTCGGTGAGAAATTTATAATGTCTACTGATCAAAATAGCTTAAAGCATATCTTTTCTCAAAGTTATTTGAACCTGAGGTAATGAAGATGTATGGAATATCTCATGATTTTTTATTTCGTCTTAATGTACACACCAGGTAGGGGAAATTCGGTGGAAAATGCATTAAGTATGAAATTATTTGTTGTTATGGTGAAAAAGGAATTAAATCAGTGGCAGTTTCTGTCAGTCATAGCTAACATGTAGTCGGAATGTGAAGACTGTGGTGACAGAGTGGTCTTTTTTCTTGTTTTGTTGGTTTCTGAATTGGCTGGTTTGGCTAAAGAGGCATAAGCATTGGATTAAGAGTGTATAGAGATGAGGTTGAAACTCAATGGTGGTGATATCATTGAGAACTATGAAATGAATGGGAATTCAGGATTGGGTTTTCAGAATTGGATGGTTGTTCTGGTGGCTTGTTAGGAAGAACATCTTTGGGATTATTATCATTCCCGGTGGCCTATACATCCTAGAATTCAGAGGATGTACATGGTGTTGAAACTGAAGTTTTGGTGGTCATATATGAAAAGGGAGGTGGAAAAGTTTGTATCGATATGCTTGATTTGCCAGAAATTCAAGGTAGAGCATCACCAGCAATAATTCTTGTTGTAGTCTTTACCTATCACATTATGGAAATGGGAGCAGATAGTAATGTATTTTGTGGCGGGTCTCCCAATAATGGTCTGGAAGCACGATTCCATATGGGTGTTTTTTTATTGTCTCACAAAGTCAATCAGTTTCACCCAGATTCATGAATCTTATACAGTAGAGGATCTGTCTTAAATCTATATCCGAGAGGTGGTGAAGATTCTTGGTGTTCCAGTTTCGATTTTATTAGATAGAGATCCTTGTTTCACATCCTGATTCAGAAAATCATTATAGAAATCCCTTAGAACACTGTTGACTATGAGCATGTAATATCATCCACATATAGATGACCAGTCTGAGGGGATGATACAAACCTTGGAGGATATGTTAAGGGCTTGTGTGATCGGTTTTTCTGGTTCATGGGAGGAGAAATTACCATTGGTAGAGTTCTCCTATAATAACAATATTCATGATTCAATACATATGGCTTCATTTGAGGCTTTGTATATGTATATGTGTCATTCTCCACAATGATGGGTAGAAACAGGTGAGACATCAATGATCGGACTGAGACTAGTCCAAGAGAGTATGGATAAGATCAATTTGATGAAGAAGATGATGGAGAAAGCTTAATGTAATCATAAATTGTATGTGAACCATCAACAACAACCATTTTTAGTCTAGATGGGTGATCATGTGTTTTTTAGAATCTCTCCTAGGTTGAGACATCATCTGTTTTGGAAGCATGTTAAGTTATCTCCAAGTTATATTAGGCCTTTTGAGATATTTTAGCATATTGGGGAGGTGGATTATCATTTGGATTTTCTATAACAATTTAGTGTGGTGAACAATGTGTTTCATGTGTTGTAGTTGAGAAATTATCAACCAGATCATGACCATCTGATTCGCTTGGATCATGTTGAGTTAGAATGAGATGCTTCCTTGGTGCACGTGCTGTTGCAGATTGAGTATAGGAAATAGAATGTCTTGCATCATAAAAGCCTCAGTTTGGTTCGTGTTTGGTGGAAGCATGGTTGGATTCAAGAAGATACATGGGAGTGGGAGAAAGAGATGTATGAGCAATGGCCTGAGATCTTTAGGCAATGCAATGGTTCTTTACTTTCCGATGATGGAAATTCCAATGGTGGTGAAAATTTAGCACCCCCGGTTTGAGATATGTGTCCTTTTTTATGCCTTTTTAGGTGTTTAATGTGATTGGGATGAGTTGGGAGATGTTAGGAGAATTTGGAATGGTTTTGAATAATTTTGGATGCATTTCTAAGGGCTCACTATTTGAGCATGCTTAGGGGAAATCATTTGGATTCTCCAGGAAACATTTCAAGGGGAGAAAGTAGGATTCATGCGGCCAGCACAAGGTTTTCCAAACCATGAGAGGCAACCATGTAGACCCCTTCTCTCGAGGCTGTGGTGTGCGCACAATTTTCCAAACTGTGTAGACTAACCGTGCGTCCACTTAAATGTATGGTTTTTTAATACGACCTCCCTCAAGGTTTCCTGTTTTCACTCAAAAGTTTCTCTCACTCAACCCTCACTCGGTATTTTAGGCTCTCAAGGTTTGGAAGGGCGCTCCCACTCATTTTGGAAGTGATTTGAAGGGGACTCAATGTGGTTTCTTTAGGGTAAGTCTATTCTCTTAGTTTATCTTGGGTTTACTCTAGATCTACTCTTCTCCCATTTTTGGTTTTCAAGATGTACATATGTTTCATGAAGATATAGGGTTGTGGTTTCTATGGGTGTTGATTTCAAGGCTTGTGGATGTTAGGGAAGGAGATGTATACCGGTTTCGGTGGTGCGTTTTCTCGGATTGGGGTTCGGTTGCTTGTGGGTCGATTTTGCTAGAACCCTAATGGTAGGTGGCTTCTCTCTTGACGCCAATTTTCTGTCACATGAATCTTGGTTACAATTAAATTATTTTGTTCAGAATTGATTGTTTTTTTGATGTCTAAAATTTATTGGGAATCGCTTTGGTGATGTTTTGGGGATTTTTGGGGAAAGAATGGGGTTTTGTGGTGAAATACTCATATTTAGTATTTTAAAATAGAGATTTTATAATGGGTTTCTGGGATTGATTTGGGAAAATGGTTGATGAAAATTATTTTGAATAAAGATATTGTTTTATTGAAATTCGGTTGGCATGGGAAATTATTTTTTGGTGGTTTTAATAAATGGGTGATTTATTGAAGTGGTATGGCATGCTATAAAATGGGAATTTTCATGTTTTTGTGGCCTTCGTGGGTTATATGTTTGGTTGTGGCTTGTTGAAATGTGATTCGAATATGGGTGGAAAGTATAACTATAAATGGTGATGGATAGTGGTCTAAAGAACAACCATATGGTGATTGGTTAGGAAGTACGACTAGTTTGGGAGTGTGGTAAACTGTTTTGGATGGGAAGTTCCACCATGGATGTTTGTTTGTTTGTTTATGTTGTTTTTATGGAAGATAGAATTTTTTGGAAAAATGGGTGATGGTATTTTGGATTGTGGATTAGTGTGTCTTTAATTTTTTTCCATTGCTTAGTAAATGAAAAATTGGCTTCCTATCATTTGTTTCACTCTTAATTGTTTTATATGAACTATTTTATATAAATGTGATAATGTTTTTATCCTAGTGGAGTGTGTAGGGAAGTAACTTGGGGAAAACCAACTGAGTATTAGTACTCACACCAAGATTTGGAACTTGGGTGATATGGAAGATGTTGTATCTAGGGACACAGGTATAGATAAATCATCTCATTGATAGTGGCTTGTAGGGATGCTTGGGAGATGTGTTGGTGTGTGGAACATGAAGCTTGGTGTGGAGCTATGGAGTGTGACTTGGTTTATTTTGGGGACTCTTGTTTAGTCTTCCACATAGTACTATGATATTATGTTAGTTTTTTAGTTTTGGGTAGTATTATAAAACAACTTAGTTGTCTTTTTGGTTATACATGAGTGAATGTTTTATCGACATGCATCATATAGTTTATGGTTAGTGGTTGGTTTTGTCTTAAGGTAGAATTTTTCCAAAATTTGTTCGCCAAACACTTGAAATTTATTTACAGTATTTGGCACCATGGGAACGTTGCTTAAGGCCAAGTAGCATTCCTCCGCCCTCTCAAGACAATGAGATAGGGTGGGATGTTACAGTGATGATAAGGCTCAATGTTTTTTTATCTCTAATCCAATTTAGGTTATTAAATATAATAATTACGTGATATTTTTAATGTTTCATCACACATGGAAACCATTTAGGTTTTAGTACTGGTTGGAAATAGAAAGAACTAAGGGGTTGAGGAAAAAAGTAAAGATTTCATCAATGTGAAACCCATTCATATGGGAGTTGGAGTGAGAAACCATGTTAATATTCCAAACCAAGTACCATGAATTATGATTAACAATTTATACATAGTCAAATTCACAAACACACCAAATTAGGTAATGATGGAGTATCATAAAATATCAGGTGATGATGATGATGAAGGAAAGAATATTCAATTTTATACATGTAAGAAAATTGAAGATATGTAGGGGAGTTTTACATAAAGGGATAGGTAAATGTTATAAGGGTGGAGATGAATTTAAATACACTGAATTGTGTAAGGGAAATAGAGAAGCTACAAAAATATATTTCTTCCACTGCAAGAGCATTGGGAATTATATTGTTAAATTTACCAATCAATGGGACAATAGAAGAAATATTCCCTAAAAACCATGACAATAAGAAAATTACATTAAAAATACTAATAATAAATGATATTGAATTTTCACTCTAGTTTTTTTAGTAACCTATTTCATGGTTGTTTTCACAAATTAATGGATATTGAGTTATAAATTAAAACCCAAAGGTGTATAATTCTCATACAAATAATTTTCAAGGGTTGTGGGAATTCATTCTTTATGGAAATTTGTCTTATTCTATTAGAAATGTTTTGTGATAAATTAGGGATGCATTATATCCCATTATAAATAGTGTATAATAATTTTTCATATAGTAAAATCTTGTTCTTTATCCGCAATGAACCCATGATTTTCTTTCTGTTTATGAATAATTATGAATTATATATAATAATTAAAATAATGATAAGTGTAAAATTATGTGGATGTAATTTATTTAAGGGGATTGGTGGATGTGATACCATGGAATTTAAATATATTATTACATTTAAATAAGTCAATGTGTTTGATATCTCTTTCCACATGCTACACCAAATAAAAATTGAACCTTGAAATATTTTAATAAAAATAAAAATATTATGATTGACCATTAAAAAATTGTAGATTAATTACAGATAATTAATAATATTAATCACATGTATAAATATTTATATAAAAAAAACAATTGATACTTTTAATATAAATTAAATTCAATTATTATAGTTGAAACAACTATGAAAATCATATTATGTTTAAATATATATTTTTCTAAATTTGATGTTTTATTTCAAAACAAATATGTATATTAAGTTTATAAAATAAAAATATATATTAATAATATTAATAATATTAATAATAAATTACCAAATAATATAATTATTAATTTATTGTAAATAATGATAATTAATAGTTTGTATTCTAAAAACACTTTTCCAATATGAACAGTTTCCACTATATTTTGGGATTTAATTTATACATTTAATTGTCTAATTTTAGAAATTAAATTTAAATAAATGATAATTAATTTTGGATTAATCATAATAACATAGTCATAAGATTAATTTTTGTGTTTTCTCTAAAAGAATTATTTTTTGGTGAATAGTGAGAACCACCTTTTTACAAATAACCATACTTTTTGGACATTATATTTATATATGTATATAATAAAAATTAATTAAATCCTTTTTAAAGAAAAAATAAATATTTTCTATGTGAATTTATAATTTTAAAAATGTGGGTTTTAATTTACAAACTAATATTTGATATTTTAGAACATAAGTAATACTTTATGAAAAATTGTTTTTAATATGTTATATATTTTTATTTAAAAATAAAATTTTTATCATAGTTATAAATTGAATTAATTGAAATAAATTTAAGGTTTATATTAATTTAGTATTATTTATCTAATATATACCACATTATTTTTAGGAATAAATATTAGATTGCCTTAGGTAAAAAACTAATTTCGGCTATAAATGTTGAAAGGGTAAAAGTAATAATTCATGTTGTAAAGGGATTAAAATATGATCAAAACATGTTTATAAATGAGTGTATGTTGTTTTTATCATCCTTATATTATCTAGAGTAAGTTATTTCAAAATTTTGGAGCTGTGTGATAAGTGTAACATGTTCTCCCATTATATTATGTTTCAATTGTTTCAACAAATTCCATTCTCACCCCTTATAATTGGGGTATCTCACTACCCCTAAAGGCACTCCTAAAAATAATGCTTCCGCATGAAAAGAAATTTTTTTCCTTCCCCAATATTACTCCTTAATTATAGTAATATTCTATTCTTAATATATTATCCAATTACATCCATTTCTAAGGGATCTTCCAAGGAAATCTCAAAGACCTCAATGGGATTAATTATTTTTACTTAACTTTATATCATACTATTTAATTTTTATAGTTATAATTTTCAAATAAAAATGTAATTATATCAATATTTTTTATATATGTAATTTTATTATGTTATGGGAATAATCATGAATCATATTTTATATTATCTATTATTAAAAACAAAATCATAATTCAAGTGTTGTGTGGACTACCACCTCCAAAATGCAACATGTTTCACATTAATTTACCATCATAATAGTATGGTTTAAAAGAGTTATGTATTAAATAAATTTTTCATTTATATCATTTTTATTATACTTAAAAATTATATATATTAATCCTTTATCCCATTCTATGGAAAACAAAATTATCATCCATGTGTATGTATAGACTCCCACCTCGTTTGAAAGATTGATTTTGATTTTTCATTCCATCACCTCTATACATGGATTTCCATGAGGATGAGATAAACGATTAAAATGAGATTTTCGATATCATTAAGTTTATTTTATGTAAAATTATATAACCTATTAATTACATGATAAAAAATTATTATCATTAATTAAACCGTTTAAAATGATAAAACTAAGATGAAAATGAACTAATATTTATAAGTAATGACATTATATAAATTATCTTATATTTTTTACATAGATACAATTATAATATGTAACACTAATAAAAACCATTCAATATAATATTGATTATTCTATAATGATATTATAAGAAAACCATCTCATAATCATCCATTAATCATGGTAGGTTCATGTATGGTCTAGTTTAACCACCAACATGAACTATAATATACATTTATATCATAGAAGACTATAATAAATTATTTTCTAGTATAATATTATATAAATATATAGATACATTTTTTCCATTCTGGTAATGTTCTATCAACATTTACCTCATTAAATAATAAATCACCCTTCGCTCATTAAGAATCACTGAAACATGATCATTGTAGATTTCATCTTCATGGTTTGTAACCAGAACTCACATGACATGAACTTATACCTTTTATAACATTAATTTAAAATCTATAATAGTAACTTATATGAAAAATTAATTATTTAATTAGAAAAAATAATGAATAAGAATACATTTTTTTGAAAATAGTTTAATGCGATTATGATTTCTTACACTCTGTTTTTGAAAACAGGTAAAAACTAACTTATATGTATATAGAATGATTAGAAATTTGGATTATCAACAAATATAATTATTAATAAGGTTATTGGTTATATATATAATGACATTAATTTAATTATTTATTCTTTTGGGCATGTTTAGAATCAATTAGGACTGAGGTAAGGGGTTTTATTTCAAATTCCTCTCTTTGAGACATGTTTGGTATTATGTACCAAAATTCATCAAAGTTGTTAACATACTACTAATTTTTGATTTTATGTTATAAACTATCTTTTAATCATAATATTTTATGTTTAATAACTTGTCCACTCTTTCATGGGGGTTTAATAAAAGTGTTACTCATGTTGTGGAAATTTTCTTCATATCAATTCTGATTTATTGAGCCCTATTACAGGTATTACACAATGTTTCATTTGTATGATTTTCAATTGATTTAAAATAAAATGTATTTACTATAAAAATTTCCTAGGTAATTCATAGGATAATCTATCCTAAATAATGATATCTTTATCAAATTCATTATTACAATAGTGTTTCCCCATTATTAGGAGTACTTGGGAACTCAATTATAATTCATTAAATTATGATCGTTCACTTGAACCTATTTCATATAAGTTGGGTACATTATATAATCTTATTGTATTATGTGGTATTATTTCATTTATTATATTTTTACCATATAAACACATTTTCAGATGATTCATAATTTTCTATATAATCATTTCTCTATATGATGTGAAGATCGCATTTTACATAATTATGATAGGATGATGTTCACCTAAAAGTTATAATATTCATTTAACATGGGGAAATGTATTAGAGTTCCATATGTTTTTATTCAATTGTGGATTAATTTTTTAAATAATTATATGTATTTTTTAACCATTTATTTTCTTCCTTTATTTACGTTATGATAATGTTATCCCTTTTATTGAAATTGGGAAAAGTGTTTGAATCCCATATGTTGTTATTCCAATACGTATGATTATTAGCTTTTTGAATTTGTATTATTTTAAAATACTCCTCCTTCTGGATGATTTATGATCATGACATCCTTTTTATTGAAACAGGAAAAAGTATTGATATTCCTAATGTTTATTGACTAAAAATGTAGGTTGATTATGTGTTGACATTCTGTATAGTTCATCATACAGATAACCATGTTTTTATTCAATATGATATTCTTTAGGTAATGATAATAAAAAGTATTGTTGAATCGTATGGTAAATGCATAGGAATTATGTGAGTGAAGTGTGTGTCCCAAATTTATATAGACCATGATGTATCAACATGTCACATGATATAAAATAGTTTGGGTTTTGTTGTTTCCCTCCTCCCATGATAGGATAGTGTCTTGGAACAAGTCCTTGCTTAAAGGGTTTGGATGTATGAAATTATGCAATCCATTAGTATGAGATCATTATTATTGATATCCATGTTTTTATTAAATATAATGGATATATAATTCTACAAATTTCTTGATTATTTTGGATTAAATTTATTTACATATTCAATCTATAAAATTTATTCCAGTTTTTCCCTGATCTCTTTAGTTATATATTTCTCATACCAAGAATTTGAATGCAACCATTTCTCATGATTCCATTACCCATATTATAATTAAAAATAATAAACATGTCATGTTTATAAGGATAGAACATGTGGAAGAATATATAGGATATTTTCAAGACTTATCATGAATTAATTAGTGTCTTATATATAGTGAAAAACAATATCCATCAGTTGATAAAGTAAGGTATTTTATTAGTTTAGGATGTTTACTATTTCCCTAAATCCATAAACCTAAAAAAATCTAAAGATATAAGATATAAAATAATTTTCAATAATTTTGAAATTATGGGTGGTTAGTTCCAAGATTTTATAGATAGTTTGAAAGTAGGTTTGTAAAGTACATATTGATGAGCACCTGATCTGATAGTGTGGGTCTAGGGTGTCATAAGACCTTTCATAATATGAATTAAACCATGGTTGTAACCCTCTTTTCAAATTATTTTTCAAAGTATAATATATTTTCCTATGATAGATAAACTCCATAATATATATTTATTCATGTTAGTATGGTGTATTTGAGTCAAGAGGGGTTTCTAGAGGTGTGTTCTAATCATGTACACTATTTAAATGAATTAAAACATTTACATTATATATATATATATAAATACAAATTATGTATATAGATATGAACTTATAAACTTATATATATATACTTCGATAGATACTATATGTATATGTTTTCATTGTCATTTATAAACATTTCATTAACAAATCTCCTTTTAGATATATAAACTTCAAGGGAATCCAAAAGTGGAGAGTGTAATTTTAGTGAGGACTTAATGGAATCTTTTAATATTCTACTATGTCTAATGGCCCCATATATATACTTCACTCGACTTATTGATAATGACTTTCATTATATTTTGGTTGTGTAAGATCAAGCATTACAATAATTAGATTGTGTTTAGCACACTATTATATATGGATCTCACTGATTACTTTTCTAATTATTCCCCTAAGATTTTATGTATTCCCATGTTCTCAAATACTATGTTATTCTTTGAGTACAATACTATTTTATATACATTGTAAATTAATTATGAATTTCTTTCACTGAAATATGTTATTTCATGAGATATTATTATTATTGATTCTTTGATACAAATTCTACTTTTTTAAAACAAAATGAATGGGCTTACATTAAATAATGAGATGAGTTCTGTTGTATTTGATTATTTTCATAGTATAATTTAAATGTGTGGTGCATCACTAAAAATTCATAATATATGATCTTTCATATAAATTTATAACTCTAAACATTTAGGTAAATGTTTAAGAACATAGTTATACAAGTATTTTAAAACTATCA
This sequence comes from Viscum album, assembly GCA_963277665.1. Taxonomy (NCBI): domain Eukaryota; kingdom Viridiplantae; phylum Streptophyta; class Magnoliopsida; order Santalales; family Viscaceae; genus Viscum; species Viscum album. The sequence continues at coordinate 347,122,075 of OY728156.1, forward strand.
TGATAATGGATATTGAATTAAATATTAAGAATGTGAAAAATCTGGTGGCAACCTATTGGTAATTTTTGATCTCACTTATATATTATATAATTTTATTTCAGGTTTAGACTCAACTTATAATCACTCATGGGGTGTATATTATTTTGGGATTGGATGGTGATCTACTATCACATGGATGTTATATAGTTGTATTTTTTAAATTAGTTTCGTCTCTCATTAACCAAATCATCCATTCACATTTTTGTCCTTTTTATGGGTGGTGTTTACGCTTATGGAATTATGAATGTTGAATAAATGGGGTTATTTCATACAAGGGTGTTGGTGGTGAGTGTGTTTGTTTTTGATTTTATTTAACTTTATAAAAATTTATTTATTTCCTCATGGGAATACAATGTTTTGATGCATGATGAAAAATGTTAGAAACATTTACTCTACTATTTTATGTTTTCTATGTTTCTACTCATTCCCAATGAGTTGTTTTTTATACCCTTGCACTTGTATTTTTTCCATAGGGATTAAGAGTACATCTTAATCCAAATGAATGGAAATATTGGGTGACCTAATGATAGATGAATTTAGTTGGTTCATGAAATAATAGTATCATATCTTATTTACTTTAGAGGGACTAGGTTTGTAAATTTCCTTTATTTTTAGTTATGTCTATTATATTGGATATAGGAATATCGAGACTTGAGATATAGATGCATAAAGAGTCTATTTATCAATTTTCTATTTTGGGCCTTGAGATACCATGGGATGTTGGATTTAAAGTATTAACATCTGATATTTTTTAAATTTTTACTATTTTATTTTAGTTTAAATCAATGTTTTTTTTATGTTTTATTATTTTGCTGAGGTTTTCAATGATTTAATGATTTAATGTGATGATGAGAGTAGAAATGGAGGCACTATTAGAACATGTGGCCAAAAAAACCATAGTGAGCCTTCATGAATAGTTCCAAAGAACTCTTAGTAGATGTCATGTGGTTTAAAAGTGTCATATCAAACTGTGTGGTGAAGTCACATATATCCACTAGTCCTTTGAATTTTTCCCCTTGTATATCATTTTGATATAAATTTCAATGATTTTTTTGCTAAATGTTATTTAAAAAACACTAGAAAAGGAATATTTGTGATATGTAAGTGTTATTTGATATTATTTTTATGGAATATTAAATAGAAAACATAATTTCATACTGGTAAAATATGAATTTTATATTAATAAATAATATTTTCAAATCATGATTTGTTTCTCGATGGGTATAATTTGAGATTGAGTAGTCATTGATTGATATTTAACATTTATTTATTATTTCACATATTTATGAGTAATATCTTGATTGGTGCTAGATATATTGAATCATTAACTACGGATTATCAATTAATAATATTTTGAGGTGACTAAGGCCACATGTAACTCTTTAGGACTCTCCTTGGTTGTCCTATTTGGAATCTAATACATTAGGGTTGTGTCCTCATTTAAATGACATAGATGACTCTTTTGATAATTGTGTAAAAATGGTTGTGGTGGGACTTGTATACTATTTTATAGACATGAGATGATTAGGGTGTCTATATTTAACCCAATATCGACCTCATTCAATTTTGATAAGGCGTGTTCATAGTGTATGCCTCATTTATGTTCATTTATAGTCGGACAGATGGTGAAGACTGTCTTAGTTCTCTTTAAATTCATATTTTTCTTTCATTTATCAAACTAATTTGGTTATTTATTTTTGATGGATGACCTATGTATTCAATGTTTTGGGTGATTTTTGGATTTTGTGCAAATTTCAAGATTATGGGATTATTTTGGTGAAATTTTTGTTGTTCCTTGATTTGATTGTCATGCTTGAGTCCTTGTGGTTGGAGATTTGGGTCTTCTGTAGTTAATTTATTATTTATTGTTTAATTATCAATACACCATGATAGGGGAGTTTTAAATAGTTTTTAGACCCACAATTCTTCTTCATATGCTGATATCCTTCTAGAATCGACCTGGTGTGGTATGTGCTTGGGAAAATTATTTTCATGTAGTGATTTTTGTGTGATTTTTATCCATTAGAGTTCATATTTTGGTTTGTTTCTCATTTCAAATTAGATATTATCTTTGGTAATTATCTTAAAACATGAGGAATTATTAGGGAAATAAATTATCATGGGGAGTAAAATTTTTACATCCTGATCACCACGTTCCTAATATGATTTTTTTTGTAATATTACCTTGTTTTGGAGTTTTAGACCGAGATGTTTAAATTTTTTGGAAACATATAACATTACATATTGTAACATGGTTGCCTATATGGTTAGTTAAACTATGCGATGGCTATGAGTATGAGTATGTAGTTTCGATGGACCCCTTTTTTATGGTTGGTGCATGATTTTTCTTACCATGCATACAAACCATATAATTTAATAGGTGTGATTTATAAGGGGTGTATTTTTGATACCTGGTTTAACTAGCCATATGGCTAAACCATGAGAATGTCCATTTGTGACTAGTAAAGTTCAAATTATTTGCACATTATTTTTTCAACCATGTACCCAAATCATGTGATATACACATGTTATTAATTTTTTTTAAATATCTTTGTCACTATTTTACCCAATAATGAGCTTCTATCTCCTTACTCTCATGACATCCACTTCATGTGGTTTTTTGAGAACTCTCCCCTTTCAATACACAATTATTTTTTTTCTTCCATGCATTGATCCGAGTGAATTATACCCATGTTTGGTCTTTTACACTCTTTATACTTCTTTTTTTCCTTATTTTTTTGCTTTTCTCTCTCCACCCTCACTATGTTGCGCGGTGGGCCAAACTCTAGGGTATCAATAGTGAATGATCTTTTTGATTTTTTGTGTGTATAGTGTGAAATATCTCTAATGGGTTCCTTTCATTCAATATTAAAATCTTAAAACCATTCAACATTGATTCGAGGTCAGTTTTACCCATGATTTACTCTTTAATTATAGAATCAATGATAATGTGGATTTTCAATTTATGTTTATGATACATAAATATATTATTATAAATGATATTGAAGTTTTTAAAGATAAAATTATCTTACTAATTATCTTACATAGAATGTATAGATATTTATATTTTATATTTCATTCACATTTTAGTTTCCAAAACCATTGACGCCAATGGCTTATGAAATTTCTTGAATTGATCAATATGATTTATTTTAAAATTAATAAATTTACCCTTTTGTTTAATGTTGATTTCAAAATGGTTTATTTGGAATTTAACATTTTTTTTGTTTTTTGAAATAAAAAATCCAATCTATTTTGTGTTTTAATATATTTTGTGAAGCTAATTGTTGTTCACTAGTAACCCATTTTATAAATATTTTATAACATCATTAATACTTATACAAATATACATAAGAATATTTATAGATATAATTCGGTATATATTCACACAAATATATGTGAAAATGGGCATTTTTATAAAATTGTTTATGCATTTAAGGGTGTGTGTGTATAAGGATAAATGAAGAATTAGAAACATAAATTTTAGATCCCAAACCCTATTTTCATGTAGTATTTTAAAAATAATTTATCTTAATTGTTATTTTGAATGATAAATACGATTTTATAAATCTCAATCCAAGTTTTTCTATTTGAAATGAAGTCTTTATTAATATGAATACACCAATGGATCAATCCCCTGGATTATGTATTATTAATGTGGAAGGGTATTTTATATGGTATAGAACATCCATAATATATATTTTTATGTGGTAGTAAGGAGGTTTTCCCAGATAAGAGGTTTAATTATGTTTTTTATTAACATAATTGGAGGAATATATGAAATATCTCTCTTTATATATAAATATTCACGATGACTCCAAATATATTTGCTTATATATATATTTGTTTATAATATATCACATGATAGATACTATCATTTACTACCATTTAATTAGCTCACCTCATTCTTGATATACATATATCATGGGAATCTGAGTGTTTCTTGTATAATTTTAGTGGGAATATATCACTTTGTTTCAATCATCCACACTAGCTATTTAACCTTATAATATAATTCACTCTATTTTGGGATTCTTCGCCTTGATTAGGGCATGCTAAGTAAAAAATGAGAGTGAGGTCCATTATATTGTATTCGACATTCTAGTTTTTGTGGATCAAATTGAGTATAGTTCTAGTTATTCCCCTAATCTCTAAGGTATCCCCATGAATTCAGATTCTTGGTTTTACTTTGATGACTATACTCTTTTGTTTCCATGGAATTTTACTTATTATATTATTTAACAATATTATTTTTTACTCTATTTAACATTAATAATATTAACTATTAGTTTCAGTTTTTACTTTTTCTTAAACAAATCATAATCAATTAATTCAATAATAAAATGGTTTTTGATTCTTATTAATTTTTTTTAATATAAATAATTAAATTATTTTCAATTATCGATTAAAAAGAAGATATTTCATGTAAATTTATAACTACAAATGTTATAGAAAATGGTTTACAAGTGTAGTAAATTATTTCAATTGATAATATAAAGAAATTTGATCTTAAATTAATGTTTAAACATGTATAATAATGGTTGGGTACCTTCTATGAAATTTTCCACACACAAACATATGTCATATATTTTAGTTTTGTGTTTTGGAAGAGCCTATGATCATTCATGAAGTATTTATTATTTTTGGACTATATGGTGAAATCCAGTCAAATGAAGGTTCGTTAGATTTTTTTTTATTTTTTTCTTATTGTATTGGCCAAATAATCCATCATTAATTTTTTCTGTTATTTTATGGGTAGTTTTTATACATGTGGAATTATGGATGTCCAATATACATGATTGTTTATTGTAAGGGAGTTGAAGGTGAGGGAGGGATTTTGTTTATGTATTACATGTTATTTACTTCTGTTTGTTTGTTTTTTCATGGGTTTACATTGTATGGATCCATCCTTCCAAAATTTTAGTAAAAAATATTCTCCTAGTTTAATTTATTATATAGAAGAAACAATTCCCTTTCGTTTTTTTCTTATTCTTTATTTCTTGAAACCAAACAACAGGGGATGGTAACACATATTAGGACTTTCAGTGGGTCAACTAGGTTGTTTAACTTATAGATGAATTAGGATTGATTAAGAAAGAATTGTATTAGTGCCTTGGATTTTTTAGAGGGACTTAGTTCTAGAAGTGAACTTATTATTGGTATAATCCTAGAAGAATAGATATAGGAATGTAAGGACTCGAAAGATATGTGTTTGAATATTCTAGTTAATAATTTTTCATTCGATGCCTCATGTTACCATGGGATGTTGGGTTTGGGATCTATAACATTGAGCTTAAATTATTGGTACATAATGTATTTTGGAATATTTTAAAGATACATTTAATGAATTTTGTGTTTTGTAGGTCATTTAACGGTTTTCATTATTTTGGGTGATAATGAGAGTGAAACTGAAGGCACTGGTATGTCACATGGATTGACAATAATTATGGATCCCACATACATGTTTATAAGAAACTCTTAATGGATGTTAGATAGTTATCCCATGGCCAATCCAACAATGTGTCCAAGTAACACATAACCAATAACCCTTTAATTTTTTTAAATTGATCTCCCTTCGATACAACATTTTTTGGCTCTATAAAATATTTTTTCATATATGTTCAAAAGGTATTTTCTAACATGTTTGTGTTATTTCATTACATTTTTATGGGATTTTTATATGAGTATTTTTTTTTCAAAATAATGAATGTTGGTTCAGAAATTAATAAAGATAATCCTCAAAAAAAAATATTGACTTGATTTATAAGATTATAAAAATTAATAATATATAGAATGTAATGTATTTTAAATTTGTTTTCAAATTAATTTTTATAATTTCAAACATAATTTTGTAGTATTAAAATGGTTTAATAGAGAATATCTTATTTTTCTTCATTCCATTATATCTTTAAATAGTATCGATGATTAGATTTTTTGGGATGATATATTGAATTTAGTTTGGTTTTATAATGGGTCTGAATTTATATTTAGTGGTTAATGATTGAGTGACATGTTTTTTCTATTATTTAATGTATTTCATATGAGGAACTCAAGTGTCATTATATATTGTCAGTTTTCTACCATGGATTACCGATCAAATATATTTTATGGTGGCTTGGGTTTAATTTATCTCCACAGTCCTATCCTTGAATGTCCTATGTGGATAGTGATACATTGGGTCGATATAATCATTCAACTGGTATAAAAACATCTTTTGATAAATGTGTGCTAACAATTATGGTAAGGTTCAGTTTTCATTGGCTAGATATTGGATGATAGGGTTTGGTGTTTTATACCCAAGATAAAATTCATTTCAATTTTATATGGCATGTTTGTATTCTATTCCCCATTCCTATTTGTTTCTATATTTATGGATGATGATGTGTGTCTCAGTTCTCCTTTCACTCATTTCATATTCTCCTTATGAGATTCATTTATCCTATTATTTATATTTGATAACCTATGGTATATATTTTTTTTAAATTTTGGGGATATTTTGAGAGTATGTAACAATTTTTGTTAAATATTAGATGTTTCATGATTGGATCATATGGATTAATTTCGTATTTTCTGGAATTTGGACTGCACAATAGTAATCCATTATTTTTTCTTTCTTTAATAATATATTACACTAGAGGAATTTTAAATGGTTGGAAGAAACACTATGTCCCAATTTATTTATTTTCTTCTAGAATCACTTATGTTTGAGTGGTTTTTGTTAAATATAATTTTTTATCATAGTTTTAGTTATATTTTGAGTGGCTAGATATCATATATTATTGTGTTTTCCCTTTATAATTAGATTTAATCTTTAGACACTCTCTTGAAATTTGATGAAATCCAAGGATAGAATGTGGTATGGGGGATAATCATCACATCCTAACAATTATTTTATAATTTTTTTATTTATTTATTACAATTTTACATTGATTTCATGATTTTCACTAGGATGTTTAATTATATGGATTTATCATATCACACATTTATCTTGCATGATTATTTAAACTATTATATCATTATAAAGATTATTCATCCGATTTAATAGATCCATTTAACAATTTTAGTGCACATATTATCCAATTATGTTGCTAATTCAAGTGCGGGACTATGTGTGACCAGTAATGGGCGCATTGTTTGGAAACTAGTAACATAATTTGTGGCAAAAAAAAGTCAAGTAATAATGTTATTTATATAAAAATACCCATCCCCCATTTTAACCAACAATAATATTTTCACCACTCCCTTTCATGTTGGACCCTTCAAAAGGTTCCATGGTCACTCTACCCCTTTTACATAGCATTTTTTTCCTCCCTTTTTTGATCATATTGGATGTTACCTAGACTAGGCATTATTCTTCTCGTTCTCATGCTTCCTCTCCTGCATGATTAATTTTCTATCAGCACTATAAACATGGTGTGGGGATGGCCAACCTCAATTTTTTAAGGTTTGACTTTTTAAATTTTTTTCATGCACATAGTGTATTATATATCTTTTACAATCCCCCTTTATCCTTTATATTATTATTTTAACCTTTATTACTTTTATTAAATGTATGTTTCCCCATTCTTGAATATTAAATTTTAGAACAATATATTTCTTGGTTTTCAAATTTATGTTACTAATACCTAATGATAATATAAAGATTTTTTATTTAATTTCTAATGCTAAAATAAAATTTTAACATGGCTTACATAGAAGAAAAGAGTAATTTTATTTTAGATGTTCGTTCAAATATGTTTTATCCTATCTTTTCATAACATTGGTTTATGAAATTGCACAAATAACTATTTAAGAAGAATTAAAAAATTAATAAATGTATCCTTGGTTTTAAATTTGGGTTTTGTAGGGTTTATTTAAAATTTTATGACATGTTTGGTTTCTAAATTATTAATTTTATAATATAAAGTGTTTTAATATATTATGTAATGATAAATGTTTTCCACATGTAACCCTTGTTTTTAAAATTTTATGCTATCCATGATACACAATCATATATACTTTGAAATATATTCTAATAAATTTATGTACAAATTTACATAATGGTGTGCGAATATGTGCATTAAGATAATAATATCTCTATATTTATATGAAAATGTGTGTAAGGAAAAAGAAATAATTGAAAATTAAATTTTATATAATAACATATTTCTCAAGTGATTTTTTAAAATGTGGGTTTCTAAGTGGTATTTTGAATGATAGCTATTATTTTCTGATTAACAGACCTACATTGTAAATTTGTAAAGAGGCCTTTTCTTAATATGAATAGACCACTCAATCAAAACCCCCATATATTTTTTCCTTAATGTGGATTGGGTGTTTCTTTGGTAGGGAACTTCTATAATATATGTTTTTTCAGGGTAGTAATTATGGTTAGATTCTATGAGGGATATATGGAGGTGAGGTTTTCTGAAGGTTAATTTTTTATAGACTAGATAAATATATGTAATATATATTTAAATATTTATGATTTCTATACATATATAAACATATTAACTTATATATGTTTTATATATACATATAATCGTACTATTTTTTACTATCATTTAGTTATCCCACAAGATTTTAGTTACATATAAATTAATGGAATTCAAGAGTGTCTTAGGGAGTATATATAATCATATACTACACTAGTATAGTATTATAATATATATAATGACCCTTGATTTCTACTTTTCCATACTTTGGTATTTTTTCCTTGATTATGCTAGGTTGGGTAAGACCAATCGTTAGGGATGTTGGATTACAATTGTTATGCCAATATATATAGATCCCATTGAGTATTTTTCTAGTTAGTCATATATAGTAATAGGAATTCACATGATATTAGATTTTTTTTATTATATGATGAATGTACTATTTTGATTCCATTGTAGTTTTCTTTTGAATTTTAGACACTACATTATTTTTTTTCCTATAGTTAATATTATTGATAAAAATATTAATTTTTCTTATCACTGACATCCCATTAAAGATTTGATTCAATGTATATAAAAGGAGAAACAAATTAAATGGGATATAAAAATATTGCAGAGAAAGGGAATCCCTTTAGATATTTTCCATATAGTAAGAAGGATCAAAAAAATATGAAAAAATTACAAGCCTATATATGTTGTAACCATTTGAAGAAATAATTTCTGAAACTATATTTCCATATCATCATGTATGCACAATATACATATCTAGATGCATTATTTATCTAGAGTTTTTTATTAAATTAAAAATATTCCCTCGGATGATAGATGTATCTAAAAAAGAATTGATATATATAGAAGAGTTTGATTCAATAGAGGAGTGGTCTCTATTATTATTTATATAATTAGAAATCCAATTGATTATTTCATGAAGGTCAACCATCAAATAATATTAATTCCCATAGAAGTCTGAGATTTCCAAAATATAAGAGCTTAAATAATCTTGGATGATACTTCCAATTCGTATTGTTCTGTGGACATAGTATCTAGTATTATTTAATTGAAATCCATGTATATTCACATCCCCACACACCTAGGTTTGTTGAACACAAATTGGATCACCTACAATTGAAGGGATTTTCCATGCAGACTGAAACTACATGAGTTTCAGAATGATATAATTCAAATAGAGTGAAATAAATGATACATTTAATTATAAAACAAATCATTATATATATGAAATGTATGGTTTGATTCCTTAGAGGTGGGTCATGTCATGTGCCTCCCATAACAACCACTTTAATGAAACAATGAGAATGATCCTCCCCAATATAATAGATCTCATAGATATTTTTCCTTCAAACCATGCATTCATGAAGTCTTCAATAAAAATAATCCAGTAAATAGGACTTGATAGACCCCTTGGGGAACCCAATATTTAACTCTATTAGCCAGTTTCTTTAAATTGGTGGAACACCAATTCAATTTTTTAATTTACACCACACACACATTTGGATAAAAAAGAATACCAATGATTTTAATGTTTACATCCATGGATATGGAATGGTTATTAATCCCCCATTCATAGAAGATGATTTTGTATAGGATGGTTTTTCATAAAATCCTGGGGACCATATTAAACAAATGGTTATCTCTATAAATAATCTTGTAAAAAATAAATGGTTAACATAGCCCGATGGGGTGGGAATGACACCATAGAGGTCTAGAATACACTCAAGGTGGATTTTGTGATATACGGTTGTATTTTCATTGATGATAATAGCATAAAATAGGGAATGGTGGGTAGTAGCTTTCATGAATCCAATTTTATACAAAGTACACCATGGTAGGAAATGAGATAGTTTTAATTCTTCATTACCTTTATGCTAGGTATGTTTTATCTTTTTTTGGGTTTATTTTTCGTTGGATGAGTAATACTGAAAAGAAACTTTGGAATGATACCTGTAATGGTTAATTCAAGGTTTTTTTTGTAATTTTCAACTTAATCTTATAGGTTTCCTTTCTTTCTAGGTTATTAAAAAACATGTAATTGGAGTAAACGATGTGTAATGGATGTTAGGTAGAAGATATGAACTGGATATAGGGCATGAATGATTTACATGTCTTGTGAAATCTCCATGTCATGTAATGGAAAATATCATGTTTTTAATTCAAAGAAGACTTGATTTATAGTGATTATAACCTTCATAGATTACAAACATGTAAATGTTAGGATTTTTGGTTTTTATGGTTGTTAATAGATAATTTCTATTCTATTCCACCTATATCTTTACCTCTCTCGACCTACAGTTTTCCATAGCCGATTTTGGGTGACTCCTTTCCTTATGGATCTCTTCATTTAGTTATTGATCACTGTTATGGTTAGGTTTCTACACTCTTGGAATTTAATCCTTCTATTTTATCATTTCATTTATTTATTACCATGGTTTGTTCTAAATTTTTGTTCGAATATGTGATTGTATTGTTTTTTTCATCAATTTCAGTTTCTTGGTGTTCCTTTTCTTTTGAAGGTTACTACCGTTGTTTCTGGTCACTGTTTTCGTAGAAATCTATTTTTCTATTATTCTGAGGTAGGGTTCTATATAAATTTTGTTAAATTTTATGTTTTTATTTTTATATATTTTTTGGGTAATTCCTTGTTTAGAAGTGATATGTGGTTAAAAATCATTTCTTTGAAAAGACAATGTTTTTCAAAAAGTGTTTTTTCTTTGAAAATGAATGTGCTTGACATAGAAATGGGTTTTAAAACACCGAAGTAGATCCACATGGCTTAGAATTTTTTTTATGTAATCATGAGATTGATTTTGAAATTAAATTTGGGAAAATTCACATTATGAACCTTATGTATATTAGGAAAGAGACACAGGCATCCTTAGTGTGTCTACAACACCACTAGGTTGTAAACTTTTGTGATGTCAACTATAATGACTCTATATCAGTTGTGATGTCAAATTACAGGACATAGTAATAGTGGGATATAACATTAATCCTATTTAGGTTTTTCTTTATAGGGTATAAAATGTATTTTCCCAGAGTCTATAGCCTAATGTGTGAGGTTCTTTTTCATTTATGGTTATTTAACACAATATTGTTTTTATCCTAGATTATTTCTCAAAGGATTTTAGATTATATTTTATCACATAACATCACATGATATGCTATTTCATGGATATTTATTTTATTGGTTACTTCCTGATGTATAGATTTTATTTACCTTTTTTTCAATTAAAATTTTCATATTTTTTCTTAGATAATATCAAAAGGATTTTACGAAAACCATATGAGGAAAATGGGAAAATGATTTCTGAATGATTTGGACATATGAAACTTATTTTTAAAATTATTTTTTTAAAAGCTATAATTTACGTATTATTGATATTATATGATGTATATAAGGTTTGGTTGTACCATACTAAGAATTTTCTCACAACCTACTTATGACTTGTGACATATTAGATGTTATATTTTAGGATTCTGATAAAGGGAAGAGACTCTTTTTGCATGTTGGATTCTATTATTGTTCTTGATTTTTGTTTATGTTGGTCTAAAGGTTATTTTCGGTCATGTGGGGATTTTAATTACTTTCTATATTATCATTTTTGTCTTTGATCATGTGTCATTATAGTATCTCATCTATTTTCACTTTTGACTCCAATTGTACATCTTATTTTTCGAATATTCAAGAAAACATTTTGTAATCTTATTTTATCTATATTAAAAGATGAGTTGGTTCAGGAGGATTTTCTAGTTGAGATGGGTTGGTTCGTTAAAATTTGGTTTCATAGGGATGTTTAGCCTAAAGTGTATAAGCACTACCTACGTTTTTTCCTATGTCTTGAGTAGATAGAAGTTAGAATAGTTGAAATTTTAATAGTATGTGTGGAAAAGAGGCATGGTCAGCTCAGTCTCGTGGCTAAAAACAAGTTACTATTGGTCTTTAGGGAATTTTACAAGGTTTGAGACTTGGAGTTTGAGGTCATTTAAATGTAATTTATGGGATTTTTATTTAAATTTACATATTCCTTCAAAGGTTAGCTATTTAATGGTTGCTTTAAATTAATAATGTTTTAAATATTTGTGTTAAATACCTTTTGTTGGTCATATGATTTTTAAAATTTCTCATGACAAATTGGTTTTTGTCATTATTTATAAAATTACATTGAGAAAAGTCCTTCCAAATCCAATTGAGGAACCTACGAGAGAGATTCTTTAGGAGAATCCTCCAGTGGAACCAATATTGGTAGAAGATATTATCTACATTGTTCAAACTTTGGGCCAAGTGAGTGTAATGAACCAATATGTGTTGTAGATCATGCGTTTTAATTTTATAAGTAGAATCTACTAATCATTTGTGGTGAAAAAGAACCACAAGAATCTGAGGAGTGGTATGAGTGTATAGAAAAGATATTCAACTTCTTAAAGGCTCTGAAAGATTCTAAGGTGCATTTTGGGCATTTATATTCTCAAGGGACTTGGATTGATATGGTTAAAATCTATTACGAGATCTAATTTTCCTGATAATCCTACCTAGGATTCCTCCATGAAATTATTTAACTAGTATTTTTACTCCGAGGCATTACATGCTGTGAATACCCTAGAATTTTGGACCTTAGAGTTGGGGTTGCATTCCATTTTGGTGTATTCATTCTATTTTGTTGAATTGGTGAATCTAGAACCAGATCTTCTCACTAATAAGTTCCTAAAGGCTCAAAGGGTTGACATAGGACTAAGGATTGATATTTTGTCAATGTTGATAGTCATGATTCATTCGTACTTTGTGAATGTGATTGAAAATTCAACATTGGATGAGGCAAACATAGTTATGAAGATACGTTTATATGGATATTGAGTTGGTTCAGTGGTTATCTAGAGTTTATATTATATATAGAAAAGTAATCGTGAGGATGGCTAGTCTTCCTCGGGACTAGTCTTAGGATATTTGATCCGGAATAAGTAATTTGGATGTACTAGTGTGGAAGGCATGGTAATAACAAGCCTAACTATGTGAAGGATTCGAATACTTGTTATATTTGTGGATGGTCTATAAATATATAGCATTTTTTTGAAAAGATATCTTAGGGTTGTAGGGGAGGATTCACAATCATCATGGGTCTGTGTAGATGTTTCTATGGGAGGTGGATCAAATCATTAGGAACATGGAGATGTTAAAGTGGCTAAGATCAAATGGGGTTATGCAATAAAGTATGCTCTAGAGTAATATGAAGTAGGTCTGGCTACTGTAAGAGGAACGATGCTTGTCTCATCTTTAATGGCACAAGATTTTTTTTGATATAGGTGATACTAATTATTTTATATCACCAAATTTATTTGATCTATTGGGTTTGTGATCAGAGGTCATGTCATACATGTTGTATATTTCCACAACTCTGGGAAAGAGGTTTGAACAAGGATTCAGATGACTCACGTACTGTGTGGTGATATCCAACTTTGAGGTGGAGTGAGACTTTTTAGATATTTATCCTAAAATCCTTAACTTGATTATTTTAATGGATTGGATGGTAAGTGTTAAGCCCTAAATAGAACTTTATCACGTATGGGTTTAGTTATTATCTACCAATTGGGTCACTCACATTTTTCATGGAGATTCGGATCGTGGATCATGAAGGGCATGGCCAACTATTCCTAATGATGGATTAATCTCATTCCAGTTGTTAGAGATGTTTTTTATGTAGTTGAACCTTTTTTGGGTGGTGGAATTACAATAGTTGTGTGTGCGTAATTCAAGGTATTTATATACTATTTTTCTTGATTTCTTCCAAAGACATAGGTTGAGATTACTATATACTAACTCCGTATTACAATTCCCATTTCAATGATGTGTTTCATTGTGGAACCTATAGAGTTGGAGGAACGTAAGGTTCATATTGAGGACATAGAGGATAAATTATTTATTTTCCCTAGTGTGTCACCATGGTCTCACCAATAATATTTTATAATAAGAAATATAAGAGCCTCATACATTGTATTGATTATCGAAAGTTGATTCAGGTGACTATAAATAAAAATCTCATTTCTAAAGGATTGATGATATATTTGATTAAATTATAAGGGATAGTTTATTTTATAATATTCACATACAGTCAGGGTACCATTGGATTATATTCCGAGAAAAGGATATGCTAAAAATAGTTTTTAGGAGTCAATATGGGAAATTCACCTTTCTGGTTATGCCATTATTTCTCAGTAATACTCCTTTAGAGTTTATAGATTTTATGATCTATGTAATTAATTAGTTATTGGACTCTTTTTTGTTTGTACATGGGTGATATCTTGGTGTACTCCAAGTCATTGGATGATAACATGGACCATTTGGGTATCATTCATCAAACCTTGAAAGAAAATCGTTTGTATGGTATGATTTCCAAGTGTGTGTTCTGGATCTAGGAAGTGATGTTTTAGGGGCTTGTGATATCTGAGAGGGGCGTCTGAGTATATCCTAAAAAGATGCATGCAATTATGTATAGGGAGTATCCTAAATTTTTTTAGATCTAATTATTCTTCATTTTGGCTGGTTACTATAGATGGGTTGATTAGGACTTCTCCATGATCACATATTCGATGACAACTTTAACCCGAAACAGTGTAAAGATTGAATATATTGACAAGTGTTAGAGATATTTTGAGGATCTGAAGGCGAGAATGTCTTTATCACAAATTTTTATTCATCCAAAATTGGGGTTGGGTTATGATATTTTCTGTTCTTTTTATGTTACGATATTGGGATGTATCTTGATGTAGGGGAAACATGTTATGGCTTATAGATTATTCTAAATACAACCTCATGAGATGATCTACCCTATCCATGATCTTGAGTTGGTAGTAGTTATTCGTGCACTAAAAACATGGTGTAAATATTTCTTTGGGGAGTGTTGTGTAGTTTATTTAGAACATAAGATCTTGCAATATATTTTTAATCAAAGGTATCTTAATTTGCGATAGATACGCTAGGTATAGTTTAATTAGACTTTTAATTTGATATTTATTTTACCCATATGAAAGATAATTTTGTTTACAATGTGTTGAGAATAAAATTAACCACACATGTCATGAAGGAATCAGTTGAAGAGTGTTCTCAAATGAGTTTGTTAGGTGATATGAGCTTTACAGTGGAAGATGTTGGTAGAAATTTGTTCATGGATTGAATAAAAGTTGAAACAACCTTTGATGAGAAATTCTAGCTCAAGAAGAAGCCAAAAATCGTTTTCCAATGCTTTAGTGAATGGTGTTATGGTTAGGAGACCTTAGGTGAGTGGTCTTGTTCTCCCAGTGGATATTTTTTGCTTCCATTGTAGGTTTCTTGTTCTATTTTCCTTGAGCTGGGAGTTGTTGGATAGTGGGAACTATTCTTATTGGATTGTGCACCCATATAATAACAATATGTATCATGATATGAGATGTCTGTATTGGTGTAAGGAGATGATATAGTCAATTTCATATTTTCTATAATAGTGTCTACTTGTTAGATAATTAATTAGGAAGAATAGTTGACAGTGGGGTTACATAAGCCTTTTCCCATTCTGGTATGCAAGTGGGATGATATTTTTATGGAATTCATTGTTATTTTTACACATACTCCTATTAAAAAGGATGTGATTTGGGTGATCATTAATCCACTCATGAAATCATATCATTTCTTCCATATCGAGGAGATGATTAATATGGAAAATACAAGGGACTTATATGTATAAGAGATTGTGAGAATTCACGATGTTCCCTCTAATGTTGTATCTAACATAGATCTAAGGTCCACATCCAGGTTTTGGAACAGTTTATAGGCGGTGATGGGTTCCCATAAAATTGGATAGGTAGAGAGGGGTATCTAGGTTACTGTAGATATAATCAGAACTTTTGTTCTTTATTTTTAAGGATCTTGGTAAAAAAATTCCTTTTTTTTTAGTTTTCCTATAATAGTATTGATCAAGCTTCAATAAATATGGTTTCTTTTGAGGATTTGTATGGATAAACATGTAGATCATACTTGTGTTCGGATTAGTTGTTAGAGTTTTCCTTGGTTGAACCAATTGTTTTCCAGAAGATTATGGATATGTAGAATATGAATCAGAGGAATTTGATCATGGTATAGCGTCATAAAAACTTTTATGTGGACCATCTCCATCAGATGCTAGAGTTTGATATTGGTGATCCGTTTTTTTTTCAGTGTTTCACCTCTATGGTGACATTATCGGTTGGGTAAGAAGGGTTTTTTTCCACTGATGTTTGTGGACTACTTTGAGATCATTTGATAACTAGGGAGGTTGGCCTATCAGTTGGGATATCCATCTAGATTTGTAGTTATCCATGACTTTTTTAATGTCTCCCATTTGAGGAGGTATATAACAGATCCTTCCCATGTGATTATATAGAAGGATATTGATCTTGATCCCAATACCACTTTAGTTGAGTAGCAAGTTCAGTTAATGGATTGCTAGGATAACGAGCAATGCGGTAAAAAGATCACTATGGTATGGGTATTGTGATTGTATGGGAAATATATCCATGATAAGTGGGAGTAAAAGTTGTTTATGAGGCATCAATATCTTTTTTTTGTGGATCCATGATATTAAAGGCTTTATTGGGATAGAAATCATTTATTTTGGGGAGATTATAACAGCCAATTACCATTATATGAGGTACTTTCAATCCTTTTTCTTTGGATTCTTTTTATATTAGATGATCAATAAAGAAAAGAAAATTTTGAGGATACCTATAGTGTTAAAGTTAAGGGTTTGTTGGAATTTTAATCTTAAAAATATATTTTTTGAGGTTTGGTGGGAAATTAAACACTGTGTAATGGGATTACAGAGTTTGTAATATTTTTTGGGATGAAAAAATGATCACAATATAGGTTGTTAAGGATTTGGACACCATGTAGTAGGTTCACATCATATAATGGAAGACATCGTGTTTTTATTAAAAAGGAAATATCTATTCTGGTGATTGCAAACTTTATGGATTACATGTCTTTTAATGGAATTACACACCATATAAATGTAATGAATTTTTGTTTTTTATGGTGGTTCATGGAAAATTTTTATTTATTTTTTCCTATTTCCTTACCTCTCTGGACCCATATCCCACTGTAGGATATTTTAAGTGAATCCTTTTCTTCCAGACCACTTTATTCAACTATTGATCACCATTGTTTTTGGGTTTTCACTCTCCGGGTATGTAATATTTGTAGTTTTTATTTTCCTCAGGTTATGACTATGGTTTTTTCTATAGTTGTGTTCAGATTGTTGATCAAATAGTGTTTTATACCTATTCAAATTATTTTTGTGCCTCTTGTCTTGATGTTCATTGTCTTAGTTTATGGTTTCTATTTTTATAGGTAGTAGGTTTCTATTGTTTTGAGGTTTAGAATTTCTATACAATAATTTAATATGATGAATTGAATGTTTTTATTCATAAATTAATTTTTGTTATTATTTTATTAGAAGTGATAAGGGATTACAAATTATTTCTTGTAAAATAAAATATTTTTAAAGACATTTTTTTATTTTTAAATGATTTTTCGTGATATGGATATGGGTTTTAAAACTCCTAAGCGGTTCTTCATGGATTTGAAAATGTTTTATAAAATTGTGATTATGGTTTTGAAATAAAATTTGAAAAGATTCACAATGGGAACCTGGGGTGAGTCGATAAAGGGACAAAAGTATTCCTAGTGTTTTTATAACATCATTAAGAGGTAACCATTTGTGAAATCAATTAGACGGACTCTTTATTGGTTATGATATATTTTGGTGTGACTCGATATTAAGGGAATCCATCATTATTCTTATTTATGATATTATTTTTTATCCCTAATATGATTTTTTTCTAGATGAAAGAGAACAATTTGTGAGTTTATTTATCATTTGTTGTAATATATTCCATTATCATTTTTATTATGGATTGTTTCAAAAAGGTTTTTAAATAATGTTATATCTTGTAGATTCTCATGATGGGTTGTTTTATAGATATGTTTTTACCTATTTACCTCTTTATGTATAGATATAATTTCTTATTTTATTAATTCTACATATAATATTTCTGGTTGTAGAATACAAAACCTTTTTTTAAAACCAATGTAGAAACAATATAAAATTATTTATAAATGGTTTGGATTTATGAAAATACCCTATAAAAATATTTTTTAAAATCAATAATTGTTTCTTTATTTATATTATATAATGAATTTAAATTGTAGTTATATCCAATTGGGATTTTGATAACACTATAATAATACATTTTGGAGTTTTTAAATGTTGTATTACATGATTCTGGTAAAGGGAAGAGCATCTCTTAATATGATGGATTCTCTGGATGTTGTCTCTTTTGGTTTGAGTTGGTAAGGCAGTGACCAGTGGCCACAATGGTAATTGAATTAAATTATGGTTTAGAATGATTTTATAGTGGATTATATATATTTTTTGTATCACATATGTTTCATCTTTTTACTATATTTTTATGTCTGATTTTGATGATATTCAAGACTACTTTTTATTATCGTGTTTTACCTATATTATATGATAGGCCATTTCGGGTGGCTTGTCTAGTTGACTTGGTTTGTTTAGTTACATGAGTCTACACAATTATTCAATAATATGGATATACATCACCATATAATAATCCCTTAATAGTTTTCAAGACAATTTTTAATTGATCCCTAAAAAACTCACAAAATGAGATCTAGATGATAAATTACTGTAATTTACAAAAGTATTACAGAAATATTTTCTTATAGTATTAGAAAAGAGGGTATTTATTTAAATTTCATCATATAAATGTTTTTATTACATACACTACATGTTTTCCTCCATACACTTAATCCCAATACCCCATTTATCTATTTTTTTTACATATCTCAAATTATTCATACTAGTGATGACAATCAAAATGATAATATTATATGAAGATATTGAACATGGTTTTAATGTTCTTAATGAAACTTTTATAAGACTCACATCCTACAATAACATTCTTAGGGATAAAGGATATAATTTTGTTCCTTATAGTGATTCTTCCACTAAAGGATTAAAAATTGGATCTTTTTATTAATAAAACAACATATATTTTCTATACAATAATCATAGAGTAAAATATTTAAACTCTTCCACTAGATATGGTGGATCCCATATATTCTATAAGGTAATACTAATTATGGAACCAAATTTCTACTCAAGATGTTGAGATTGTATGGATGTACACTTCTTAGATATATAAAACTAACTTTTTAACATGTTAATTTATGACCCTGTTGTGTTACTATAAAAATTCCAAATCAACATGAAATTTTGAATATAATTATATCCACCATTCATGATAGAAATATAACATCCCAAAGAAATAAATGTGAGATGCTAGAAAACTATACCAACATCTAAATAGTGTATCAAACCATCAATTATTTCCCAATGAACATTTATGCTATTGGAGAGTTGAGTATGCACAAGAAGATACAATGTTAGTGGATCTCCATGCAGCAGACTGCTGACTAATTTGAAGAAAAAAAATATCATACACTTGATAATGATAATATGTTATGTACATGAGATTAAAAGAAAGGAATAGGTCGGAAATACACTCATATAAACCAAAACATATAAGGACTATTTGAATGAATCCCAACTCCATTCAATCATAGACCTTCACCATGTCATCATTAATAATAAAATTGAATACCAAAACCCTTATATCTCTGTATGTTATTATATCCATGGAAAATAAAAATGATATTTGTATTATCCCTAATTTAAGGGAATCATGTTGTTCATTTTAAATATTAAGAGGGTATTCCTGAATAATCCTTTTATTAAAAATAAAAATTGGTACTTTGTATGAAAATTTTCTAAGGATAACAGGTTAAAACAAAACGAATCAATTCGGTTGAATCACCATGAGGAATATTAAGCTAACAGTGGTAGTGGTGACTATATAAAAAGTACCCCACTAAAATAAATTTATACTAATTTAATAACCTATCTATTGATGTTATCACAAGAATTTGTGTAAAGTGATCCATGAAATCATTATGGTTCTTAAGTAATTTCTAGAAAGTTGATTATAATATCCCATTGATTTGGTAAGATGTCATCCAACTAAAAAATATCATCTTCTAGGCCATATAGGTTGCTACATAGGATTATTTTATTATTCCTCCACATTATAATTTCATTTTTATCCCTATTAGTCTTCCTTATATACCACCATAGTTTGAACCAGGTTTTGAGGAAACCAAGGTGAGGACAGTATCTCTTTGAATCCATAAACTTCCATCAAATAATTGGAGAAAACAGTGAATTTTTCAATATAAATCAAACTCCAAATCCATAGACATAGGTTTGCATGTTCAAATGTTTACCCCAATAAGTTTTAGACTAAGGAGCACAAAGAATTAAAATTGGCCTATGAAATTAACATTCATCTATCTAGTCTAATTTTAATGACACTGTGTAAACTTTTATTATTAAAAAATGTATAATTATCATAAGAAAATAATAAATCAATATTATTAATGAGTGAATTAATGGATTGAATATATTTTATTATTCTATTAGAGTATCAAACACTCCTTAAATATATAATTTATTGGGGATAGTACTGAATTCATCACTAATAAACCATACATCATTTTAAGGACTGAATGGAGAAAGAGTTTCCCAGAGGTAAATTATCTTGACTACATCGTATTTGTTATGCACAAAAGATATAAAGAGGGGGGTGTTATATTTTAATTCCTGGATGTAGATGTGTTGGGGGGCTATAATCGTTGAGATTAACCAACATATGATTCTCCGAGAATATCTGGATGTGGGGTTTGATTAGGATTTCATGCATGTAATTTTGAATTTAAAGCCTTCTAGGCATGTTATTTAAAAAGTGTTCATTGAATATGGTATCCAATACTTCTAGTATGTAAATTTTTATAATGTTGGGGACCTTGTAAAGATAGTAAAATTTTACTAGGGAACCCAAGGACCAGACATTTTGAATAATTGAGGAAATCATTGATAATGTAGAAAAGTGGAATGTTGGTTTGATTTACCTTGATTTTAAGGATCAGTTCAGCTCATTTTATCCATAGTTACAGAGTTTGTTACTACTCTACTGAGAGGGAGTGTTTCTTTAAGATTATTTTATCTCTATATAGCTTGATGAGTTAACATTACATCATTAGTAAAGTCTTCGAGAACCTCAAATGAATTAGGAAAATCATGATGATCTTCTAGAAGAGGAGGATTTATCACCTTAATTGAAGGAATAAATTAGTCATTGTGGGTAATATTGTTAGTAGGGGAGATAGAGGCATCACACTGCCCTCAATTTCCCATTAAAACAATGTCTAAGGGGAAATTCAAGGGAGAAGGCCAATGAATGTTTCAAATTATACTATTGATGAAAATTCAGAAAGTATCAGGGATAATAAAGATGGATTTGACACTATCCAAGTCTCCAACCTAATGGAACTTCTATTAAAGAATTACAATTTTATACCAGGAAGAGGTGCGTACTATGTGTTCATTTTATTAGATTCCATCATAAAAACAATATGCCCACTTAATTATCACACTAATAATATTATTTTCGATTCATTATTTATATTTATACTTTTTCATAAATAAATGAATAACCTAAAATATAAAAAGAGAATGTTTTTTGATGCATATTTTTTTCAATGGATAATTTAAATAGGCTTCCTTTTTCATAAAATACATTAAAATATCTTTAATTTAAATTTATAACTCTATATAATATATTAAATATTTTCCTAGAAAAATTATACATTTATTTAAAATCTAACATGAAAATTTATATTAAATTAAAGGTTAATCTTGTGGAAAGTCTAGTGGTAACCAATTGGGAATAATTATACTCATTCTTCTACTGTATATTTTAGTTTTATGTTTTGGCTCAACCTATGACCACTGTTGGAGAATTTAATTTTTTTTAGGATTGGATGGTGACATATGGTTACATGGAGGGTGGTTGGATGTTTTGTAACATTTTTTTACATATCAAATCTACTAAATAATCCTTCCTAATTTTTATTCTTTCTTTTATGGGTGGTGATTATGCTTTTTATATTATGTATGTTGAATAAACAAGAATGTTTCTTGTGAGGGAGTTAAAGTTGATGGTGATTTTATTGGTTTTGATTTATTTTATAATTATACAAGTTTTTTATTTTCATGGACATCATACATATATTCGTATATTATCATAAATTTCATAAAATTTATACCACTAGTCGAATTTATTTTATCTGTTAACTCTTTTACAATAAGACATTTTTTTTAATAAATGGCAGATTCCACCTTCCCATGGTGATATGTAAGACCCCTCGAGCTTTTCCACAGGCCAGATCACGTGTTTAGATGATGTAGTAAATAGTTTATTTCATGCAATTTACTATATTCAAGAATATCTATTTGTATATATATATATAGATTTATTTGAATACTATATTATTATTATTAATTTTTTACATTATTATAAAATCATTATAGTAATTTGTTCATTTTATTTTAAAGGATAACATAGTATGGTTCATGTTTATATAGTATACAAGTATAAACCTACTATAATAATTTCATATAAAATTTTTTATGTCATTCTTATTATATATGGTTAAACATAATTTTACATAAAATAATATTTTATCGTGAATTTTTAATTTACTTTATAGTTTATTTAATTTCCAAATGGTTTTACATTATTTTTTGTAGATATTCTATTATTCCAAAAACATTTTTTATATAAAGTAACATTTTTTTATAAAAAATTAACACCTTTGGATACTAACTATTTTTATTTAAATATTTATAATATCATATTATCAATAACTGTTTATTATAATTTTATAATATTGTTATTAGAAATGAAAAAGGATCAATTATATAACTTTATAATCAATGTGTACAAAGTTTATTACACTGAAATATTTTTTATATTTAGTAAAAAAAATCTAATTACTTTTTTTATGGGGTGTTATATTTACTAAATTTTATTTTTTACAAATATAAACAAATAAATAATCATTCCTAAATTTATTATCAATTGGTTATAAATAATGATAATATAATTTGATTGTAAAAAGATATATTTATTATAAAGCAATATCATGTGTGAAATATACTTACAATAATAAATTAAATTAAATAAAAAAATGAATTTTTAAAAAATATTAGTAAAATATATAAATAGAAAAATTAAAATTCATCTGATGGTCTTTACATGGTGATTATAAAAACAAATTAATTTTATACTTAATTTTATTTCAATAAAATCATTTATCTATTATGATTTTTAATATTAAATTTTATTTCTATCACAAATAAAATTTAAATTAGATAAAAATATTTTTATTTTTAAAATAAAATTTTATATATCAGCCTAAGTGATTGTTTTTGAATTTTTTGAAATGGATGATTTTTATGTGAAAAGTGAAATTTAGAGTTTTTACCAATACTATAGTTTAAATAACATCATCATAATGTATGTATGACTTAAAAATATATAAAACATTATTCTTGACCAAATGTTTTTTTAATAATTAAAATAATTAATTTTAAAATATTTGGATGATGTTAAAAACCTATGATCAACATTTTGAATCCTAAGGAAAAAAGAATTTTCATTCCTTTACTTTTAATTAAGTAGTCATAGTCTTAATTTATTTTTAACATGAATATAAAATCATATAACTCCACCATGGATAATAATAAATCATTTAATTTCATGTAAATCAATAACTTTCATAATTTTATCCTAAATGTATTTTATGCTTAAAAATATGTTTTTCAAAAAAATCATTAAATATTTAAATTTTAGAATTATTTTTATTTATTTTTAAAAAATGAATCTAATAAAATGGATTACATATATCAGGTCATCATTTTCTTGTTTTTTAAATTTTATATTTCATTTTCACTCTGAAAAAAATAAATTACCTACATAATTATTAGTGAGACGATAAAGGATATAAATAGTAAAAGTTCAAAACCAAGTGTAAAAAATTAAAATATCCCCAAAAAATATCTTTCAATTAACAGACGAGGAATCACACCTATTTCCTTCATTTTAGACAAAATTTAAGCAAAAATTCCACTAAATATGACTTTATTTTTTTATTCAGTATTATGTATTTTCAAAACATCCACTTTTTTAACTAGTAAAATTATCCATTAACAACCCCATAAAATCCTGTCAAAAATATAAAATACCACCCATTACAATGACCCATTTCCTTAAAAACATGATTATATATATTTCATGAGGTTATAGTCCCAATATATTTTTTAAGTCCCTTCTAAATGAAGAATACTTCCAAGAAATGTTAAAATTCTATTATATAAGTAATATCTCCTCACTTGGAATTCATTCATTTATTCTTCTTTAAACTCAAAAATCATTATTTATCACCATGCAAACATGTTTTTTAAATAATTATTCTTTTTTATGGTTCCGTGATCACTAAATAATAAAACACTATTATTCATTCATTTATTATAACACACGCCTGTTTGGGTCAATTTTACCACCTACATGATCATTATTATATTGATTATATCATGAATGGTTAATAATTTTTTAATTATTAGAATATTATATAACAATTAAAAATTTTATATGTTCACATAATTACGTAATTAAGATAATATAATAAAATCATTCCATAATCATAGTTACCTAATTAATTCTAGTATACTCTTATTTGAATTAGTTTAACTGAATACCGGAACGATACTATGATTTTTTGACATATGTTATTTTTGAGACATAACTTATAGTAATATATTATATTAATGTGTAAATATTTTTATTTTATAGAATTAATATTAATAATTAAACACAATATTAATAAAAAACATTTTTTATGATTATTGTTATCAAAATAAGAATGTTTTAGATTATTTCTTTACAAATCATATTAAAAAGTTATATATACAAAAATGGAACATCATAAATAATTTTAGAACATATTTTTATAGTAAATTAAGAATTATGGAGATAATGAAACTATTTTATTACTCATTTTACCATAGTCAAAACACCCAAAAAATTTGGTTGAATTGATCGAAAACCGTTTAGTGGTTGAGGGGATAAAAAACTATTTAATTAACTAACATAATATAAAAAATGAACATTGAAAGACAAAATATACATGAAAATTATTCTTAATAAATTATAAACAAAAAATAATTTTATTATTAGGTAAATTATATGCATATAATAAGTGATTCATAGTAAGAGGTTAGGGTTTTTCATCATTGTTTTCCTTCACTGGGGCATGTTTTTATATTGTGAACCGATATTTGTTAATTAGTTTTATATAACACCCATTTTACATAATATATCATTATTACTTCTTTATTCATAGTATTTAAAATTTCATTAATGTTATATATTTAATTGGGTTATAATTAAAAAGATACAATGTCATAAGGTTTTCATCAGCAAATTTTCATCCGTTGAGTCGTATAGTAATTTCGTTGACTAAAAACTTTTACGTTTATTTTTTCCATTAAATTTCTTAATAATGTTTGAATTTCTCTATTTGTATATATAAATAATATATTTTCTCATAAAAATATTAATATTTGATCAATTTCTTCCTTAAAATGTTATTTTGTTAACAATATTTCCCACCCTTTTTTAATTCACTTTTCTTCCACATCCATATTTTTCCCCAGGAATTTGTTCTCAAATAATAATTGAAAACCCAAATTTTATATAGATAATATGATAATTATATTCACTATTAATTTCATTTAATAATTATTTGTATAATTTTTAATAGTACAGGTTTCAATAGGTTATTTTAAAACAATATTGATGTTTCCTATTTATAGATGAATTTTTTTCTTCCACAGAAAATTACTTCTATTTAATTTCAATTATTAATTATAAAAATATTTATAATTATCTTATAAAAATATTTTTTATTTAGGTAAACATCTTTTAATTGTTTATAAGCTTCATTGGGGATTTCATCAAATGATATAATCCACATTATATCTCCTGATGGATTATGATGATATTTTGTAAAAGTTTATATGAAACCCATTTTATTACATTCTTTAACTAAGCTATGATTAAATTATGATGGTTTCCATTTTCTTGTGGAACTCATATATATGTATGTTGATGGGTGTGGTATAATATCACCTTATATTACATTGGATTAGAGTTTCAGTCAAATGATTTAATTTTGGGGAATTATTGTTGATTTTTTAAACGTTCGTGCCGAAGCCTCATTTATTATTAAAGAAAAGAAAAAACCTCTTTTAACTGGGCAAAGGGAGACCCATTACATCACCTGAAGTCCTAGTGGGCATTTAGAACATTACATCGCCCGTAGGCCCAAATATTTGGCCCAAATCCCATTTTGTGAATAGTACTGCTACAGTACCCACCTACTATAGTACCGCACAGTACCCGCCGCTCCTACATTACCCTGCCACCGCTATAGTGCTCACCGTAGCTACAATAATTCCACTGCTACAGTACGATACAGTACTTCTATAGTACCTATTTACAATGGGTTTTGATCACCCATTTTTCATGTAGGATTACGGGGTGCTTACCAGAAAGCCAAACCTCAACTATGAGAAACCAGTTTTGATGCCTAAAAAACTATGGGACCTATGTAGTAATTTATTATCTTCTTTGTTATGGGAATCAGGTTGTGATTCCATATTTATTATTTTATGATATCTTTTGCTTATGGTTGTACTCTCTTGTGCCTTTGTTATGTTTTCATTCCTTATTATTATCAACTCACTACACAATGGTCTTATGTTATTCCTATTCCTTATCCCATGACTCTAAATTTGTGATTTATGTATTTTTAGCTATGATCTTCATATTATTTGATCATATATGTTGATTATGTTCTCATACCATTATACTGATTTTATTCTCAATTATGTTATTTAATTTTTATATCTAAATTTTACCCTTACTGAGCATATGAACTAACATATTCCTATTTTTCAATTTGGATAGATTTTGAAAAATGATAACAAGTTAGATTTTAATTGAAATGTTGTATAATATGTATATTAAATTTTTGAAATATTAAAGTCAAGGAAAAATAATTCAGTAATATAGATAATCACTAAATACACTAATCTATTATGGTTCTCAGGCTTGTTTTATTATGATATGTATTGAACATTCACTTAAAATGGTGTATTATTTATATAAGGGATATCCAAAATATTAATGATTATTTTGGGGTCACATCAGTTGGTATCAAATAAAGGTTTATGTTTGTTAGGGGTTAGTGTGAAGGAAAAAGACTACTCCCCTTAAGGATAGCCCTTTTGAATTTGAAAGAATGCATGAAGTGGGACACCATATGTTTATATATCTCTCTACCATACTGTTTGACAATTTTAGGTGCAATTCCCTAAAAATTGTGTGATATTGGACTAATAATCCTTAAAAAATTCACATTGCATTGATACCCATTAGCATTGGAGGAAGAAAAGGGGTCCAATTAATAATTATTTTTAAAGGCTTCCTGGTCGAACTCTTAAGATAAGTGCAAATATATAAATATCCTAATATTTCAGAAATGCATAGAGTGTGTAGTTTTCTTGAAAAAGAAATTATTTTTGGATAAAAAAATGTTAATACTAGTTATTCCATAGAGTCACATGGGGGTAGTAACTCTAATAAAGGATGGTAGTGTATTAAATCGATCTTCACTATATGTATAACAAGTGGGGACAACTACACACCCATTATGAAACTCCTAAGGGGTATTAATTTATTAATTCACATTATATTTATGAAATATTATGATGGATTTGAATATTTATAATTTATGTTAACCAAATATAAAAAATTATTATGGATAACCTAGATTGAAACAAATAAAATTCGTAAGTGAGAAGATATATTATACTTATGTGATAATTATTCTATATTAATAGTTTCTCTTTTATAAGAACTCTCATATTTAACATTATTTTATTATAGTAAATGGATAGAACTAGGACTAACTATGTTAATAATGGTTTGAAAGACATTGTGATTATTTTACAAATGAGAAACTGAATATGATAGGTGTAGGAGAGATAAATATTAAGATAATTCCTAATCAGGTATAATAATTATTATTAAAAAATTAAACATAGTTGAATTTAAAAATATTAGAACAATCGAGTATTAGGAAGTTTTAAATAATAATGACCATGGAGGAAAGATGATTCAGTTTTATACTATTAAAAATCATTGAAGAAGAACCATGGTAAATCTCTCAAAGTAATTTTATGACGTTTTATATATGGATAATGAGGGAACACATAAACTAATTACAATGGAAAAATATAGAGTTCAGTTAACATGATAGAGGAAAAAAAAGATCATCCTAAGGAACCACTAATAGTTTCATATCTTATATATGGGGAACATGGGAATTATCTATGTTAATTCCCTAAATCATGGGATATAAATGGTGATAATCATCAAAAATCTCCTTGATCATTAGAATAATGAAGGGCTTATACAATGACAATCACTAAGTTGGGTCATGATAATTAAGTTATACTTAACATTGATTCCAGATATATGGATGTATTATTGAATACTAGTTTTATCCACTATAGTATATATATACATGATTTTTTCTAAAATCATATAATATCCACCCCATAATTTTATATTTAATGATTGAATAAAACTTGTAGTTGTATGATTATATTATCCCAAGATGAATTTTATAAGAAATTGTTTTTTGATAATCATATTATTCTTCCATTATGTAAATTTGTTTTGATAAAGGAAAGGATGGGTTGTCTTCCAGGAGGTTCTATTTTAGTTATATAAAAATAGAAATCACTATTTATTTCCCAAATCAACCTATAATCAACCCATCATTTCAATGATACTTTTTGAACCCCCATGGAAAATTAATTCCATTATATGGTTCCAAATACCCATTCAAGAGGGGTGACTCTTGAAATGGTTTTTCAAATAGATGGGTTTCTTAGTCTCACCCAATATAGTATGGTTTATACCTCACTAAAAATCATAACTCATGTAATGGATATGTAAAAAAAACATTTATAGATACTCATCATTGAGATTAATTAAAATTAAATTGATTATATTAATTTAAGGGGATAGAATGTAACTTTCTATGTTTCTAATGAATATTATTATACTAAATCGAATATATATATATATTTATTCCTTTTATTCTTTTTTTAAATAATATGAAACAAAATTTTACGCAATTAATTAACAGTTATATTTTTCCTTATATATTTTTAAATTAAAATAGCATTTTGTTTATTAAAATGATTTTTTATCAAAAAGGGAATCTCAAAGACCAAGTGACAACCAATCATGTTTGGAAAGTCGACAGGGCCTGAACTAATTTCCAAAGGACGATAAGGGAACAACTATTACCACTAGCCCTTGTGTTTCCATTATTTCTTCTTTCACCTTTTTAATATATTTTTATTTATTTTTATTTTAATATATTCATCATTTTTTAATTATATATTTTTTATTTTATAACTAAAATATTTTTATCAAATAATATATTTTGAAATAATAATGGCAATTTATCCATTGTAATATAAGGGTTAACATAATATGATATATGTTTTCTTACCCAAAAATTCATAAAATATTAAAAATAATGTCATAAAACATTTTATGTGAATCATATAATGAATGGTTAGACATAATTTCATAGAAAAGGTGTACATTTTGACTAATTTTCAACTTAAATTATAATTCATTTAATTTCAAAAAAAATGTACCGTATTTAATGTGCATTAATTATGACCCTAAAAATAACTTTTTATCACATAATTTAACACATTTTATATTAACATAATATTTAAAAATATTTATTATATTTTTTTATTAATGTTTTATTAATCATAATTATAATTTATTATTATTAATGAAATTTTGTTATTTTTTAATATGGTTTTTATAAATTTAAAATGGTCATTTAAATGAAATTATAATCATATTGTATAATATTTTCTTATATTAATACTATATTCTCAATTATGTATTTAAAATATGCATTCTTCTTATTTGGATTATTAAATTTATGGAAACATATTCGTAAAACATTTAAAAAATGAAAATTAATTCATATATAGTTTTTCAATTGGTTATAAATAATGATAATATCATTTTGTGGTAATAAATAGATTTTTCTAGAAAAATGTATCATGTGTGAAATGTATTTTTCATTATAATAAATTATTAAATTTCTAATAAAAATTATTTTAATATATTTTACTAGTAATATATAAATAATAGAAATTAACATTGAAATAATGATATTTACATGATGATTAATGAGATTAAATTCATATTATCCTAGAAAATAACATTTTTGAATTGTTTTCCCCATTATATGTCTTTATATTGTATTTAAGAATTCTATCTTCTCTAATAATTTTTTCATTTAATCTTATTATAACTAATATTAAATATTATTTACCATAGAATTAATATATATTTCTTGAAATCAATTGGTTTATGTAATTATAATGAATTCATTAAATAAAACCATTCTCTTATACATCTAGTCATTATAACATGTTCCACACCACTTCAGAATAACTCTATACCAATAATTAAAGGCCATTAGTATAAACATTGGAAACATTTGTATATCCCATTACAATGGTTACTAGAATCATTGTTATAATGGAAATTGGAATAACCCAATACTAATGGTTTTATGAAAATTGTTGGTCTGGGGGGTTTTATTTGGATTTCACCAACGGTTTATAGAAACTATTGGTAAAAATGTTATTACAAGTATTTTAAAAACCATTAGTATAGGCTCCCACCATATCTGTATTCCATCCATCTTAATAAGACACCTCAATATATATTCAAAATATATGTCATTGACAATAAATAAATTTTGATTTCCAACTAGTCTCAATACACATATTATATCAAATATATTGTATAATTCACATTTACTCAATTTTTAACTTCTAAATAAAAATAAAAACACATTTAAAAAATGTTTCCACCATCGAACACCGTCAACACCATTGTAACATAAATCTCAACTTTGAAATATATGGGATTAATATCTCCTTCACTTCCACCTATAAAATAATATCTATCACATTTATGACCATCATCTCATGCATCCCCTCTATCATATACACCTCCTAGGACTAAATCATCATCCCTGCCAGATATATTTTCTCTAATCCCACAACTAGGATTATCATCACCATCACTGGGTGTATTGTATAATGAGAACCTATATGATATTAATTTATCAAAAAATCGTTCTATATTTGATTGAAGTGATGGGAAATAATATTCCAAATAATAAAAAATCTTATCATTGGACTTTTTTTATAGTTCATGCTTCACAATAGATAATATATAGCCTATCATAACCCTATGTGGGACATTTTTTCCCTTACATGAGACTCCTGAAACTTTTTTCCAGTATACATGCCGGTGGTGTCGGATATAGGACAATAACATCTATGGATAACATTCATACCGGGCCATTGGAATATTATCCCATGGATTTTTTCACCTAATATCGAGAAAAATCCATCATTTAGCCTATTTTCTCTAACCCTTATTCATTGTGGACCTTCAAATCACAGTTTTAACAAGTATAAATTTCATATTTAGTTATTAAATATAAATTAAAATTTTTAAATAGTTATAAAAACTGAAATAGTTTCTTACATTAATTTATTTACTATACTCTAATATTTTCCACTTTATTATTGAAAAACAAATTCCTAGGGAACTTTCCCTTATATGTTAAATAAAACATGGTGAAAATTAAATTAAATTTATGAATAAATTCTAATAATATTTTATTTATGATTATGATTACGTTTTCATAACTTCTAGTAAGAATTTCCATTCATTTGGTATTAGGTGATGAAAAAGGACTAGTTTTTAGTGACAAGTGTTTCAAAATGAGTTAGTGAATTAATTTAATCATATTAAGGTATAAACTGTCAATTTAGGGGGATCTGTTTTAGATAAATAAATTGATTATCTAATATTGGAATTTTTTTTCAATTTTAAAAGGGCTCATTTCTGGAAATTGTAATTTTGTATGATTGTTTAATTTCAAAATGATGATATCAATTTAAAATAAATTAATAAAATTATATCAAATTTAAAATATTTTTTATATTATTATATATGACTTGTTTTTTTAAATTAATAAAGAATTTGTTAGATGATAATTTTTTGGTTACATGAATTATTTATATAGTTCTCTACATGGGTGTTTTTAATTAATTATTTTTTTCAATGGTTCGTTTAGTTATGATCATATTTGATTATGTTGACATGATGAGAGATTTATTTTTATGTTTTCCTTTTTTTTATAGATGAAAATTTTGAATTTTATAAAAATTTGAAGGATAATGTTAATTTTGGGTATTATATTGGGAATGGTTTAGTGAGGATGAAACCATTATATATGATTTCCATGGATGATGTTATATAAGAGTGTTTTCACATTAATTGTTTTCTTTCAGTTTGAGTATGTTTTGATCAGTTAATATTCCTTTAATTCATTTCAATTTAATTATGGTTCATTTTATTGCATATATATCATTGTAGTAAATTTTTATTCAACTTAACCTAGGTAATGTATTTTGAGTTCAATTTGATTCATTTTTTATCTATTTCAAATAGTTTTTGGTCATTTTATGTTTATTTATAATTATTCATTTCATTTTAGTTTTATTAGAGACGATTCATATCAGTTGTAGTTGGTATGGTCTAGAAATTTCTAAATACAGTTAGTTCATGTCTATTTTGATTTGATTGTTACTTTATGGTTTAATTTGATTAAATTCAATTTTGTTGGATTTAAAACATTTAATTTCATGTTTGGTAGGTTTGATTTTGTTTGGTTCAATTCTGTTTGTATTATTGGAACCATGTGATTATTGAATTTGTTTTCAATAGGTTCAATATGTGTTACTCTAGTGGTAAATTTTCTAGGAGGATTATTGATGAACACTGAAAAAAATTTGATGTGATTATCGATATCACATCCATTTATGTACTAAATATGATTGAGGTACTCCCATGATTTTTGGATAAGGAAGAACTAATATAAATAGTGAATAAATTAATTTGATACATTCGATACATTGGGGTATTCAAATATCTGATTATTGTTGGATTGTTCTTAAATGATTATGAAAATTTCTAGGGTGTGGATATTTGTCTAAAAAAATATGAGGAGAATGAGGAAATGGTTTGAGAAGAAAATATTCTATGATTATAGGAATACTTCGTGGGGGATGAACAATACAATACTTCCATGTGTATAAGAATTTACCATCTGTAATAAGTACAAACCTTCAACGAGTGAGAATATCCCATTGAGAATGATTCATAAGAGATAATCTGTGAGTAAATGGATTGACTGTGATTGAATATGAATCATATGTGATAACTTAATGGATGTTAAATTATAAATACACATACGTTTCTTAAGAATATCTAGCTATATATCCATAGTGAATTATGTAGGAAAAAAATGTGAACCATGTAATGAATAGTTGCTATATAGATAATATAGAACACATAAGGGGAATTATACTGTGTAGTTGATTTGAATATTGAAGGCCAATTCAGCTGACATATTGAACTTTATATAGGCATGAGTAATATCCTCATTTAATGGATGTGAATTACAAATTATGAAAATATAAAAAAATAATGTTCCTTTTGAAATTGATGTATGAGTCTATACATGTGGAGATCTTAAATGATTTTTATTATGGGATATTTGAAAAATTCTTAAAGACATGTATTTTTAAATATATTGTAAAAGAATATTCATTGACTCTTCATGAGGACCTAAAATAATTTTTATATGATAACTAAAATGAGTAATAAATCAATAAATCGATTGTCTGATTTAAATGGAAGTGGTTTCCACTTTCTAATGATTGGGGTGTCCCCAAATACAAATGGTAACTAAATAATCATGTATTATCTTTATCTGATTATATATATATATATATGTTTGTGTGTTTCTCTGTGTGAGTGTGTGTGCGTGTTTTGTTAAATAATAATTTAGATAAGTGGAAAATATTTTTGATAACATTCATATATTATGTAAGAGACTTCAGTGAGTCTAATACACATATACCAATTGGAAGGAGACAGAGATGAATATGTGTACCATTAAAGAGAAGGTGATCTCTTGTGCAACATAGTATTCATGATGTTTAGAAGGATCCAAATCACTCATTAAATGGATTAAGTCTAGATACTAACATTACCGTTAATGTTATTGAGGGAGAACATGAGGTTACCTGATTCCATTAGCTCATGGAATGATATTTTACTTCATTTGTTGTGAAGAATAACCCATTGAGACATGTTGATATTTCCAAATATGGAACAACGCGATTGAATCTAAGATAAAGCGATTTGGAGAAATAACCAATCAATATTGGAGATATAACTAACTAGAGACTATAGTAGATTTATAGAAATAAAAGAGGACATGGTTTTTTTTGACAATGATTAAATATAGTTGAGAATCGCTGATTGGGGTAATAACCCACATGACATGACATATTTCTATTATCCAAACCTTCTAAATATTATCTGATAATATATTTCTATTTTATTTCACAATAAGGTCATTATAAGAGAAATCATTTAGTTAATTGATTAATTTAAAAGGTTCAAGATGTTGGTTTAAATATGTAATAACGCATAAATGAATAAAGGTCACTAATTCATCCCTCCATCATTGATCGAATAGTTCCTTGAGTAATAACTAGAATCGAAGGGTAGGTTCTTAATATCGATAAAATGGATAATTATAAGTGATGGTAAATATTAAATGTACCAATATATAAGGTTTTTTGACATTCTATGGTATGAATTATCTAGGACTGAGGATTATGATTCCACCCTAACTTTTATCAGTTGTACTAGAAGTGAGAGATTCTTCAATAGTTTATATTGAACCCATTAAAGTTTCTTTATATTTGAATTAATTAGAAAATAGGAATATATAGTAATATGTGAAGTCTTAAAATTGTACTCTCATTTATCTTTTAGATAAATTCTATAGAAATATAACAGGTATCCATACTACTAAGGGTACTTGTAACAAAATAAGAATCATTTTAACAGTATGATAAAATTCAAAAACACCAAAATTATTGTTTTGATGATATAATTTGAATTCATTAAAAAGTGTTCTGATGAATTTATTAAAAAAAATTAAAATTGCTTAAATTAAATTGTGAGAAACATTTAGGATATTGGTGAAAATATATAGGATTTGATCATTGTCATAAAACTATTGCAAATTTTTTCAAATCATTTTGATTTAAAAGCATCAGTCCTACGAGAAATAAAATACATATAAATTGATGAGCTACACAATATTCTCACATCTTATGAGATGGTAAAGGAACATTATTTAAAAAATAAAAATCAAGATTACATGGAATTTTAATCCATGATAAAATGAAATTACAAAATTTAATAGGCTATGAAATCTAAAAACCTTGTTATTGAGGATGATCAGGAATTTAAATTTTTTCTCTTCTATAAATGAGAATTAGGAGGGGTAAATGGAGAGGAAATTATAACAATCTACCTAGATACTATATGTGATGTCCCAAAACTGATGAACTCCTGATTAACTAAACTAGGTCGGCCACAAGGACTCAACTGTGCCATCCTATTTTCTAGAGGCTGTCCGATAACAATAAGGGTTAAAGGTATGTCCCTAGGGAGAATATGAGCACATGTAAATGTGGAGAAAAATGGATTCAATAAATACATAAACAACTGAATAAGTATAGTGAAGAATAATAATGTAATAAAAATTAATTATAAACATCCAACAATAATAATTAATAAAAGAGATTGAAATTGTATCATATACAAAAGAAGATTTAATGTCATGTATATAAAAAATTAATATAGGCATAAGTTGTAGTAGGAATATAGAACTATACAAGATATAAAAATAAATATAAAGAAGAAAAAACTATCCAAACATAATTATATTTGGAAGGATCATCAACTATAAAGCTCCCAACCTAAAGCCTGTTAGTCAGTTATCCAAAGCAGGAAACTTCACATTTTCCACTCCTATGACCATATAATCTACCCAAGTACCAAGGGAATCCCTGATATGGTATTAGATAAATCTCAATAGGCATCCAACAACAAATTCTATAAAAATACAATATTTTTATCTATACTACAAAATAGGAGAAAAATTAATTTTAGTAGTGGTGGTTTTAGAAACATTCGCTAGAAAATATTTCAAATAATTAGAGGCGGTTTTTTTAAAAAATAATACTAATTATTTTTAATTTCTTATAAGATTCACTTTTATCCTAGTCACCACTTCTCCCCTTATCCCCCTCTCTCTGTGGCTAAGACCAAGCTCGATCCACCATCCTCTCCCCTTTCTACCACTCGTCAATCCCCCTAGGTGTTCCCCCATTCCCCCCTCACTGTAATTACCTATTCCACATTTCCACTTCTTCCTAAGCCCCCTCCACCTCCCCCAAAATTTTGGTTCATTTCACCCTAGGGTTGAACCCTAACAAATTTGGGTGGTTTATTTTGTTGATTTTTAGTTCTTAGGATTAATGATTTGTGATTTGAGACCAGCTCAGAAGACGTGCATTAAAGGTGGAATTTTTCACCCAATTTGAGATTGGGTTTTATATTTTTATTCCACATTGGATTAAACTAAAATATTTATTTTTTGATTTTTTGTTTCCTCTTAATTTTTTTTGGTGTTGTTGGATATTTTGGGGTTGAAGTTCACTATCAATTTCAAGGTAAATAAGTTTCAGGTAGGTTCCCCTGTTTTTGGTATTTAAACTCTAGAACCCAGCTTACTTTTATTTTTGATCCCTTGTTTAAATAGAAAATTATTAAAATAAATATTTTTAATTATTGATTGATGTGTATATAATGTTTTTGTTCATATGTACTTCATTTTAAAAAATTTCCCTAATTCAGAAGTCTGTTAAAAATCTGTTTTAATTCATTTATTATACTATTTTTTTTGTAAATTCCCGAATTATCTTTAATTAATATGTAAAAGTTTTCAAGGTTTGTTCTTTATTTTTTGTTGGGTTCTTTTAAATTCATTTTAAGTGTAATTATTTGTTTGTTTCATGTTTTTTATACATTTTTTATATATTTTTCATGTTTTATGGTGATTGTGTAATTATATATTATTGATGTGCGACATTGATTTATGATTACCATAATATTTTGTTGGTTTTAATGTAGGGTTCCGTCCTTTAAGGCTTAATTTATACTACTCTAAAGTAGAATGTTTATATCATCTCTTCCTATACAGTGTGATGAATTATATACATTTTAATTAAAATATAAAAAAATGATGTTGTTCAAAAATGTAATAAAATTTAAAAGCATAAAGATGTTTTTATATTATTGATTGTGAATAAATAAATAATTCATTTATAAATGGAATTATATTTTTATGTGTTTTAATTTTCATTAACAATTTGTAGGAACATTGTGATATATGGATGAAAATGGATCTCATTTTTAAGGAACACACTTTATTATGCTAAATATTTGGAGGAGTTTTTAGATTTTTCAATTTTCCATTTATTTGTTTATGGGACTATAATATTTTTCTGTACTAAATTCAAATTTATAAGAGGGTGGAAGAGACATGATGTTTATGAAGACTTGATGTTGAATCAATTCCATTCTCAATTTTTTTTCCGGATTTAGCATAGTGAATCAAATGTCAAATAACTTTTGACCACTGATTTCAGTCAATAGAATAAACTCTCAAAGTAATCGATAATGGAAAATTAAATGAAAACAATTATAAATGGTTCCAAAAAATTTCAAGAAAACCACATCAGTATAAAAACATATTTGAACAACCAATTAATGGTGCTACCATTTGTAACTTAACAAATTATGATTCTAGGACTATAGTTAAATCTAATCAAGATCATCACATATCATTGGATCCTCATATTGATTTTGTGGATAATAATGTAGTAGATAGCTTCACTAAGAAGAAAAATTCATTACCTGATTAATTGATGATGAAAATCAATATTTTTACGGTGCATGTATGAAATATTCAAAACATTATTTTTTGATGAAGTTTTACCATATCAAATTCCTATGAGGAAATACGAATAAGGTGATGTACATGATATTGGAATTTTTAAGTAATTCCTTTCCTGAGACTATGATCCTTGGTTCATTTTTAAGATATTTCAAAAGTTGTTAGCAAGCTTGGGATGAATTATAAAAAATGCATGCTTGTTCTAATTGTTGTATATTTTATTAGGGTGGGGATTCAAGTAGATAGGATTAAAAGAATATTTTATTCTAGATGATAGTTAATGAGTTATGTTAGAAGTATGAATTGATATAATAATATGAATAAAAATAAAAAGAACACACCCACATAGGTTTTTAATTACTTCCCTTTAGAACATCGAATACAAATATTATTCATGTCATTGAAAACTACCTAGAATATGAAGTTGAATTATTTATATAATAACAAAAAGGGGTTATCCAAGAGGTTAAAAATAATTGAATACATTCGATTAATTACATAATAATTTCACATATGTTCTTTGTAAAGTGAGATTTGTATTGGTTACCTATAGAATCAACCCATTTGTGACTTTTCAGAATAGTTAAAGCATTTGGCTAGTTCTATTTAACCCTTATAATCTACCTCCATTGATGTGTATAAAACAAATGTATTTTATCATTTTGATGATTATTTCGGGAAAAAATTCATTGAAATCATATTGATGTATACGTTCATCATATAACTGAATAATTAATGGAGTTATATAGAAATGAGGTTGAGAAATATGATGCTTCTTGTATAAAAATGTTCACAATCAATGCCTCTCTAATTTGGATCATTAGTGACATCCCTAGACATGAGATCATTATTGGTTGGAAGACATACATGGTACTATCTTGTCCTATTTATACATTTTATTTTCAGACCAAATGGAGTATTTAAAGTAAAAAATAGTTCTACTTATATCATAATATATTTCTCAATTCATATCATATATTTTTGTATAACATGTAAAAATGATACAGTTCTATTGATCGTAGGTCACCTCATTGTTTTTGAAAGTTTTTAAAATATTGGGAGAAATTTTAAATATGGAAACCAAATTTGGGAAGTTGCATTATTTGAATGATAGTAGGAAAAAGGTGTGAAGTGCATCATCAAATAAAATAAAAACACACAAATGGAAGAAGAAAAGTATATTCATCAAACATCTGTATTGGAAATTTAATTTTTTTAAATCATATTATTTATGTTATGAATATTGAGAAGAATGTTTTTAACAATGTTATCATAACATTTCATAATGAGCATAGAAAATTGGGGGACCATGTCAATTTTTTGAAGGAATTAAATAATGAATGTAAAGTGTGATATGTCACTACTTGAGATTATAAAGTATGATCCGACATATTTTCAATAAAAATTGGGATAAATATAAATTAAATTCAATTTTAAAACATGTCGCGATATCTAATTGGTATTCATGAACCTTCTCAAGGTGTTACAACTTAAAGTATCATAGGATACATGGATTAAAAATTAATGATTGAAATATGTTGTTAAAATTTTTTCTACAATTATGACTATATATATAGTTACCGGAAAATGATAATATATTTGTAATCCATTTTTTCACATCGTTTAGAAAATTGTGTGAGATACTTCAACAACTAGATGATCATGAAAACATTCATGATATATTTTTACTAATGCTTTATAAAATGAAGATGATATTTCCACCATAGTTTTTAATTTCATGATGCATTTAACTATGTATTTGGATGAGAAGACTAAATTATGATGTCTTGTTCATTATCGATGGTTGTATCCAATTGAGAGGTACTTCATTTATATGTTTTTCATCTTAAGTAAATAATTATTTAGACTTCATTAAATATGTAATTATGTTTTATTTATTTTATTTCATATATAACAAGGTCATTTGAAAACAAACGTTAAAATAAAGCTCAATCTAAAAGATCTATTTCTCAAGGATGTTCTGTAGAGGAGTGCCTTACCTTTTGTTCTAGATACTTGGCTGATATTGAGAAAAGATTAAATCGATTTGGACATGTTTTTGACAAATTTATTGCATTGTCATGACACATCAAATTGATTATGTTTTTTAATGGTATTTATATTATTGGGAAGACCCTAGGTATTATATCATGGAGCATTGATGGGTTTAGAGTGTATATTTTAGTAAAAATTACTAAATTGGGGGTGTTTTTTTGATAACAGTTTAAAAAAACAACTTAATTTAAAGTGTTTCATAGTTGATGAACTAAGTGGATTTTGAAAAGTATGAAAAAAATTAATTGTTTTGAGTTTAATACA
The DNA here is from genome assembly GCA_963277665.1 of Viscum album. Taxonomy (NCBI): domain Eukaryota; kingdom Viridiplantae; phylum Streptophyta; class Magnoliopsida; order Santalales; family Viscaceae; genus Viscum; species Viscum album. The sequence goes on from OY728156.1 coordinate 347,162,992, forward strand.
AACATTTCATGTTCGTCGTTCTTGGATATTAATAATGGTTTGATCTATGTATTTGTTTAAAATTAATTGTAATCTCTATTAAATTCCATGTTTTTATATCATAGCACATTAAGCCAAAACCTTGAAATAACAATCATATATTCAAGGTCCAGATCTCATGAATTTTATAATAACATCCAAAGAAAATTTAAATCTCAAATAAGTGGGGAAGAAAAGTATTCTTATGATATCCAATAAGAACAATGGAAGTCACACACTCAAGACTTCACACAGATCAGTTAAAAGAAAATATCATTACATTTGATTACATCAAAAAAACATTCAAACATGAATAATTGTAAGATAATTCTAAATGAAATGTTTTCAAACCAAAAAATACATCAAAACCTTATAATTAAATGATTTGTAAATCTCTTTACAAGATGTGTATCTCCCTCATAATGAACATCCACCGTTTAGCCCAACATCAAGAAGAGGAGGAAAATTGGGGGGGATCCTCCTTCATCCATGATCACCCTATTAGGATAAGGGCCTCCAGAACTTATAGAATGAGTATAGGACTCCTATATAACTCCAAGATGGTATATCTTTTCTTATGGTTCGAAATTTCAAATGGGGAGCCCAAGGAATCATTTTATTAGAAAATTGGATGGTGGTTTTGAGCACCTAGAATCATATAAACCACTTGTCCTGTGGTTTTTGACATACAAAAAACCTTATCTATATTTTCATAAAATAAAAATGTTGTATCCCAACCTCCTGAGTATATCCACTGAAAATTTTCCATGATTTGGACAACTAAAACTCCATATATCGATTGAAAATAACACACCACTTTTAACTTAATGTAGATTGGGTGGATTGTATAGATCAGTCTGTATGGGCTCAAAAATGTCTGAATAGAGCTTAGTATAATTAAGAAAATATGTAGAACTCTAAATTCTAGACCATCCAAAAAAATATAATCCCATTTGTATTCATGTTTTAGTAGTAGTGTGATTTTGATTCCACTGGTATTCTTGTTACCAGTGCATTTTGGCCCATTTTTCTTGAACGTTTACAAGGGCCCTCCAAATCACCCACACCTACAATGAAATAATCAAATAAAGTAACATGTAAATTTTTGACAATGATAAACAAAAAATAATTGAATCAAACATGAAGTGAAATTTATTATTATTTTTATAATTTTCAATACAAAGAAGTTTAGCATGGTGGTGTAAGGGAGAAACTGAAATAGTGAATCATGGTGCGATCATACCCCACACCTAAACATTTTCACTCCTCAACAAATTCATATTTCCTAAAACAATGCATTTAGATATTTCCAACATCATAAATATTTAATAGTCAATGAAAATTGTATTCCTAATAGAAATGTGATCAAAGGAAAAATCACACTGAGGAGTTATTCTCATTTATCATGGAAAGAGACATCTCAAAAAATTGTATTATAATGAAATTACAAGAGATTCTTGATAATAATCAATGAAAATAATTCAAATGTTAATCATGTCACTAATTATATACATGTATGGGTGAAAACCATTCCATGCTATTCTTTCCACTTTTTATCGAGTAAGTATAAATTATATTAAAAATTGTCTACTTACATGATCATTTCTACTAATCAGGCCCTATAATATTTTAATCAAATTTCAAGACCCACTATCTGATGAATTCCTTGATGTCAACCCATAAGATCCAGACCTATATATCCCCATATGTTGTACATTTCATCACTCCCCTCAATGTGTATTTGATATTGTTTTTTGGGGTTTTGAGGGTGTACAACAGTTAGGTAATAGCTATAGACAAAAATTTCAATCTGGTATAGTAATGATATATATTAGATAAGGAAAGAATGTATGCAAAAATAATTTTTGAACGTAAATAAAAATTAACCTAACTTATATTTAACGTATATTAAGTAATAAAATTCAACACTTCATGGTTGGGTGCAATGATGTGTGGAGAGATTAAGTGAAACAATTTTCCATTACACTATTCACACAAATGGTATCATTCTTCACAAAGGTTTCAAAATGATACAACCATTTATATCATCAAAAAACAAAAAAATTTCATGATAAAGTCACACCAAAATAATGAATTCTTGCTGAAATGAACAATTCATAAGAATTTTTTTGAATGTTAAAACAACATGAAATATATAAATTCTTTATGCATTTTTATTAACATCAATTATTAAGTGAGAATCATTTTCCCTGAGAAAGTGGGAATCAAAATTTAAAATTCTTACACAAATGTGAGGGGGTGAAGGGGGGAAGGGGGGGGGAGAAAGTGACAATACAATCTAGTAAGCCCTAAAGATAAAAAGAAGAAATCTGATGAAAATTCTTAACTAACCCATGAATATACCCATCCCCTTCACCCAGATTGTGTAATGTTTTTTTAAAGGTTGGGGTCGATGACTCATTTTTATTATTAAATAAAATCAAAGACTTCTTTTTAACTAGGTATAGGGAGACCCATTACATAGCCCAAAGGCCCAGTGGGCTTGTAGCCCATTACATGGCCCATAGAACATTTTTTTGGCCCAATTTCCATTCTGTGAATAGTAACTCCCCTGCTACAATCCCACACAGTACCACCTCTACTACAGTGCCCTGCCGCCGCTACAATACTTGAAAATCAACAATACCGCTATAGTATTGATATAGTACCCTGAGCCCAAAGGGTTTTGATCCCCCATTTTTCATGTAGGATTACGGGGTGCTTACCACTAATCCAAACCCCAACTACTAGATTGTGTAGTGTACTCACTATAATAAAATAGAATATTAGATGGATAAAACCCATTGAGTTTCAATGGTAGGTTTATTCTTGAACATGTAGTTCCTCTATCATGAACTCTAGAAGGGGTTCGTGGAAGTTCTTAAGTTACTGATCATTTAATTATAAGGTTTACTTTGTTTATTCATTTTTTACTAGAGTAATGCCAATTGATAAACATTAGTAACAGTGCATGGGTGAACCCAATGGGAATGAAACTTACCTGGATACAACTTCATCCTTTCATTGTAAAGGAGGACCTTATACCCCATGTGAAATTGATTATGATGGATGAGATGGTTGTAGGATTCCCTGGTTCTCTCTTTATAAGTCTAGGAGTTCTCATATTTATCTCTTCTCATTTCCTCTATCTCTTGAATTTGTAACTTATATTGAGAACCTACGCTAGAAATACTAGAATTTCATTGTTAAATGGACCAATAGTCCAAGTACTCTACCTCAACAGGGATTTGAAAAAACTTTAAAAACAGAGGCCTATAAGGTGATAATATAATGGGAGTTTTAAGGGAAGTATATTAAGCCCATAATGAATCATTGAGTCTAAGACTATAATATTTTTTGTTGGTTTGAACCATTTTTAAATAATTTTTTTTACCTATATATTTGACTCCTTGACTTTACCACTGGTCTGTGGGTGATAAGCAGTAGACACTTGATGTACAAACCCATACCAATTCAAAAGATATTGTATTGTTCTATTAGATAAATGAGGACCCCAGTCACTGCTGATGATCCTAGGTAATCCAAAACTATAAAACAATTTGGTTATCAAAAATTCCACAATATTCTTGGAATCATCCGTCATTTTAGATAATTCTTTTATCCATTTTGACACATAATAAACTACCAAAATAATGTATATGTTCCTAAATTATTTGGGGAATGGTCCCATAAATTCAATACCCCAAATATCAAAAATTTCACAGAAGATAAATGGTTTTTACGGAATTTCATTTATTTTAGAGACATTCCCCATTATTTGATAGTGAGGAAAAGATTTACAGAAATGATTGGAATCCTAAAATAATGTTTTTCAAAAAATGCTTGAATGAAAGACCTTATGAGAAGTCCATTGGGGACCAATGTGTCCCCCACAAGAAATACGGTGGTAGAACCTAAGGACATACTGAAACACGCTATCAAGAACACAACACATGAGGACTTTATCACTCCATGTACACTAAATATATAGGTCTATCATGACCCGTACCCCAAGTATTGTGTTGTTACTACCTCTAGAACTCCTATGATGGGCTAGGGTATGGTGACTAGCGCTGAGTAGTTATATCCCACAAATGGGAGAAATTTGCCTAAGAACCTTTACACATGCACCCTACTGAAATCCATATGGCTGGATAGTGATAACACTAAGTAAATAAAATGCATTCATACCACTACAACCCAAAAACAGAGTACGACAAAAATTAAAGCAGTAATGTACAACTGATCCAGAATAAAACTCCACTAAAAGAGAGAAAACTACTAACCCTTACCCACCAACAAGGGATTGAAGATGATGTATGAATCTTATGGAAACACCTCGTCTCATCTGATATCACAAGGATCCTCCTGGTCCTAATCACATTCTGTATAAGAATCCACCAAAGCATCAGTAATCTTCACAAGACACAACGCATGTGGGAAAATCCTACACAGGGGTGAGTAAAACAATATCCAATAGGGAACCTTGAAAACCATAAATAAAAAATTCTAAAAAGGAGAAAACTTCCAAGAAGGTACAATCAGATCGACACAGGTATATTTCATCAAACCATTTAACAAGAACATCTAGGTATACTCATAAAGTATTCTAAGATTCAGAGTCTCATACACATTTAGCCATATGGCTTCGTGCATAGCACACTCGATTATGGCAGATCTCAATCCTTTAGGTATCTGATAGTAGCCAAATAAAGAATGTCTACCAAAATTTTCTAAGAGAACATCTGGTCTCGATACACCATGAAGTTTCCCTAAGACATCTAGTATCACTGATACATGAAATCTCAATATCATAGCCAATCCTTCATCAAAGGATTGTGCTCAAGGAACGCTCATCTCAGGAGGAATCACTCCTTGAGCCACTATGTCATTAGAGTCCTATGCAAAAGAGTCATTCTTTTTTGGGCCCCACCCATTGGGAAAACATTGAAAACTAGCTGAAGTAAACTACTTCAGTTCTAATGTTGAACATCTTGTACTGCTGAGGGACTCATCCCTGATAATTCACTCTGGCCTTCTCGTCCATTGGGCCACTAATGTCTACTTGTCTACCGAGCCACTAAGGTCTGCTTGGATACCTCTATTCTGCCAAGAAACTATGGTCTTCTCAGCTAATTATCATCTACCAGTACACAGAGGTCTACTCGGCTATTGCTCCTTTACGGGGCCACTATGTTCTTCTCAACTGCTTCTCATTTTCTGGGGCACTGAGGTCTGATCAGCTACTGCTCATAATGTGCTTGATTCAAAGAGAATATACTCCTAAAGACATCATTTGTATCCCAAATTCTAGTAAAAATCACATACAATATTTCAAGAGGATCATCTATTCACGAGTGTCCCAACACCGTAAACGAATCGTCAATTAGACTCACAGTTTGGATATAAATGATGTTTTAGTAAAAAAGGGGATGGTGGGATTTGGTTTTGGTCTTACCAGGGTCCCACCCGTTCCACTGGGAAAACCCCAAATTGGATGCACCGTGGGTCTGGTCCACTGTGAGGGCTTGTCTGGATCTCCCTGGATGTGGCAGTTGCTATGGGTCACTACACCAGTCCAGCTGGACCATGACCCTCCAGCCGCATGACATGGCATTGATCTCTGTGTCCGCTCTCACCAGCAGCCTTTGACAATTTCCCGTAGAGGATTCCAGGGGCTCCCCCTTCATTGTCGCAGCACCCCGTCGACACACTCCATCCTTGTACCACTATGGACGTTGAGTTGTGGCCCCCCGTTCACTGCCCACAGCCTCCACCTGTGGGCCTCCTCCGCCATCGCGCCACACCATCAGTGCACACCGCCTCTTGCAATGCCTCTGCTAGCTAGCCGTGACCCCCTACCATCACGGCCTCCTTCCATGACCTTTACTTATCATTCTGGTCCCATCATCGACCACTAATCCCCTCTGTTATTGGGGTTCCTCATTCCTTCCCAAATTATTGGGATGATGAAGTTCAAGGAAAACAAATGAATGAGGGATGAATAAATTCACATGAACAACCAAGGTGAGAGGATCATGCCTTTTTCATGCTGGCCTTGATCTACCCATGTTTGTGTTTAATAATGTCTAAACAGAACCAATTCTTATCATAGTTTCCAAATGGATCCAATTTTCCAATGATTATCCTAAAATCAACCCCATCTCGCAAAAGTGCATATGATCCGAGAATCATTCCATTTGTCGAATAATTCATGTCCATCATTTAGATTTAGAGAAATAAGGAAATAGAAATAGAATTGAATAGATGCCTTACCATGAGGATGGATCGTTTGATGGTGAAGATTATAGTTGTATCGCCATCGCTCATCATTCCTAGATCCTCAACCCGTGGTTATTGGGGATTTATCGTTCGTTTTTGTTCATCACTTTCCAAAGAAAATACTTCAATGTTTATGGTAAATCCATTAGATCTTCCCACAATCCTATATTTGGTTAATCCATTAAAATAAGGAAATGTGTTTTATTATTTCTATAATGCTGAGTCTCAGCATCGTTACACTATTTAATTTATGAAACAATGTTTCTCTTACGCTTGGGTTGCAATATCATTGTGTTGCTGTGAAACTCAAATTTGAATAAAATAAACTACTAAATTTTAATTTATTTTCAACAAGTAACTTCATTTTAAAAATTATGAAAAAAACGTTTTCCCTTGACCCATGCCAGCTGAGGTTAAGTACTTTGTAAATAGAAAATTTCATTACGAACTCAAAGGTTGTCTCAAATGTTCAGTCTAATTTACAATTTTTGATTTAGGAGGATTCAAAAATAAAATAATTTATTTTATTTAAATTATTATTTTTATGATTATATCCCAAAAACAAAATTTCTCTACCAGGCCGCGCTAGCTAATATTAGGCTCCGCCTAAGGAAATCACACCTTCACAACCTCAATAGTTGTCTCATAGTTTCAAGACGAGTAATCATTCATGAGTTATAAGGAATTGAAAAATAAAATAATTTTATTTAATTATTTTATTAACACTTATCCCATTTTTTTTGGTTTTCACATGGAGACCAGTAATGACTAAAATTAAGTCTCACCTAGAGTAAACCCACTTCATTGAACACAATGATTCACTCAGATGTATGATCTAGGCACCTATTTAAGAGTTATTCCATTTTTTTTTGGAAAACTACTCACATACGCGATTTAAAACATAACATTTTTTATGGATAATTCTAAGAACTTTGAGGCTTAGAATATCAATACTTCTCAGCACCTGGTCGTGAAATTTTCAAATGAATTTTCTAAAAATAGAACTAGAAATAACCAAGTCATTACATCTCCCCCACCTTAAGGATTTACATCCCCAAAATCCTAATCAAAGGATTCCAAAACAAATGATGGTACAAGAACGAACCCGAGCCTACCAATTACATGTTCTCTCTTAGAGATTTCTTTTCGTACACTGAATATACAGTAGAGGGATCAATCATCCCTAGAGGGTCCTCTCCTATCGATCCTTGATCCCTATCGGAGACTTTACAAAAGTTTCTCTGTCATTAACGTCCAACTCTTCCCAGTCAAATTTACAACATATAGAGGCATCTTGAGCGCTCTAATAAAAAATACTATGAGGTATTTAGGAAGTGGTTCAACTCAGTGAGTTGGTCAATGATCACCTTGATGGAATCAGGTCTCTTGGATGCAAGTGGTAAACCTGTCATGATGTCCATCGATATCCATTCCCAATTTTTCTTGGTACCCCTATAAAGAGAAAGAACGACCCACAAAACTGATTCATATAATCATTAATCTTTTTATCTCAATAGTTAATCCTGACATTAACCCATTTATTTATCCCCAGTGTGTGCCTTGACTCCCACACACATTCCCTGATTAATCTCATCGCTCTAGGCGTCACTGCTAAAACTGCACATCCTTTGAAAAGATCAACATGATCCCCAACATTGAAATGTCCATCAGTGTAACATCCCAGGTAAATAATGAATAAATGATTTTCATATTTATTAATTTTTTCAAATTAAATATTAATTTTACTTTAAAGGGGTTTCTATGTTCGATAGCGTACTCGATATGCAATAATGAGTTTCTTTGAAAACTTATGTTGCACACTAGTAATATAATAATATTATTTTAAATGGTAGTTAACACATTGTTGTTTTATTGCTGGGATTGAATATAAATAACTATAATATGATTATATATGTTTTTTAAATGTTTTTACATTTATCCAAGAAAAGATAAAGGCTTAAAATAAGAAAATAATTAAATTTTAGGCATATATACTCTAATATTCACTAAAAGGTCTAACTATCGCCTTTTGATGGTGAAACCTCTTTAAATATTGTTTCGGTCACTATTATACATTCTACTAGATCAAATAAAATTCTTCTTTAGAAGAAGGACATCAAAATTTACTTTGTGTAATTTTTTGGTATTTTTATGATAAAGTTCATTTTTTTAATGAATAGTGAAACATGTTGTAATTTAATTCAAAACCACTTTTTAATATAATTTATTTATATTATTAGATTATATTTTGAATTTGTTTTAAAGTGAAATTATAATATATTTTTACCATTTAATCCAATGGTGGTCAATGGAATTAATTTCAATTTGAAATTGGACTTAAACTAGTGTCAATCTTTTGATACATTTTGTTTCATAAAAACATGCTATTTGTTTTGGCAGCAGGAATTAATTATTAAATTAATTAATGAAAATTATATTTTTTGAATTATTTAAAATAGACATCATTTTTTAATTCGTAATATCAAATATATCATAGGGTGAATTTTTGGTATTTTTCTGAAAAACATTAATTTTTAATGAATTGTGAAACCACTAAGTGGTACATAAAAAACTGATTTTTCATTTAAATGAAATTTTACAACCTCTGTGTTTTGAATTTCAAAGATCTTACATACATGGATTTCCTTATGAAGTAAAATGTGGTTCAATGGGATTAAAATATGTTTTTTGTTGAATAGTAACTTTTAAGTTTATTAATCGTGATTAGAGGTAATTAGTGTAGTTTAAGGTAAAAATAATGTTTTAATGATATGAAATGACCTAGAAACATGTCCTACCATCATTGGATGTGTCATGGACGACCAATAAAATCCATGGAACAACTTGGGGACCCCATGGAGCCACTTTGGTAGGAAAATGACATTAAAAACTTTTTATTTAAAGTTTAAATTAAAATGTACCAAACATGAGTTGTTTTAATAAAACAATTTTTAAATGGGGTTATACAAGTCATATTTTTGACTATAAAAATTAATTTGAAAGATAAAAATATTTCCTACACCATGATATTTTTTTTATAATTTTTAGACATTAAATAAATTAAATTATTTATTACACCATGATGATGTAGTGATTACCTCATTATTTAACGATTTAAATAAAATGAAATGAGATGGTAAAATATAAGACCTACACTTGTTAAAAACCTATTTGATGGGTGTATTTACAACTCTTATCACCTTATACTCGAAATATATAATTTTGGGACCTTTAAAATCTGAAAAGAATTTTATAATAAATTAACCTTTTATAACATTCCAAGAGTGCCCCTCCTCTCCTCTTATAAAAGGCCCCCACCTCTACCACAATACCCACAACTCTCAATCCTTTGGCTCAGACAAAAACTGCTCATTTTGTCTCCACACATCCCTATCTTACTTCTAGAAGCCTCACTTTGGGTAGAATTCTTTCCAAGGAAGCCATTGAGGTCAAATCAAAAAGAGTTACCTGATTTAAAGGCAGTGTCTTCTCTTGTGTTCTTATGTTTTATTTTTCTTCTCTAACCCCCTAAACACTTTTTATTCCTTTATTTTGTAACAAAACCAGTATCTTCAATATACTAGTATGTTGTTATGTGAAGGATTAGATCTACACTTACACACACATACATCTAATGGTTAAAGAACATACTATTTCTGTGGATGGGGAATTTCTGCCTCACGAAATGATGATTGTTCAACACTCATATAACACCTTAAAAGGTGGCCATTAAGATGTCACTATATTTATATATGATATATAAAATGTTTATGTCTTCCTTAATCTTCTGTATTTTTCTTTTATGTCATACCTTTATGGTTTCCATTATGGGTAAATGCGATATCTTCATTTTAGGAAGTGCGGACTACCGCCCCCTCAAAGTGATTTGATTCGTTAATGCCATATGTGGGATGTATAAAGTATGGAGTTAAAGTTATAATATATGATGTTATACTGTAATTATAATATACCTTTATATAATTATTATTTCTTTACATTATTGTATGAGATAGAAATGAAAGTAGCGTTCATGCGTACGTACGGCTTACCGTCTCCCTGAACGGTGCATTTCATTTCTTATCCCCAATTGTAATGTACTATTATAAGTACATATATATAATGGAAATATATGATTTATGTTACATCTAAATGATTAATATAATTCGGGAATTAAAATATACATATCTCTCATTTAGTTTAAATTCCATTAATATGACATAGAAATGAATGTAGCGTTCATGCATACATATGGCTTACCCTCTCCATTAACGGTGCATTTCATTTCTATCCTCGAAATGATTATGTAATATTATAAATGCATGTATATAATGGATATATATGATATATATGATATCTACATCATGAATATAATTTTTTATATAATGGATATTTTACCACATGAATAACTTGTAATTATAAAGAGTTTATTTTTGACTCAAGTACCAATGATCGAAAAAACGACCATTATTAACTTAAATAATTACGTAGTGTTCATAACATGGTAATAAGTGATATAAAAGGAATAATGAACTTGAAAAAGGTTCTTAAGCAAGTAGAGATTAACTCAAGTTTATTATTCAGGACGTTAAACAAGCATCGAGTGAAGTCGGACCCTAGGTAAGGGACTTCATCTCAATCTCCTTTCATTAAGGCATATTTTGTTTTATACACAACTTTCTTTTATACAGTGTATAAACCCCTTTGAATTTTAATTTTATTCAAAAGGAATCTTTTTATATGAAGTGTTTTACTAAATGACAAAAAGGAATATTTCTTTTAACGTACGCGGTGACAATGACCTTTTCCGCCGCCATGAGTATTATTTGGTCTTTGGCTTCCTCAACAAGCCATAAGGTTTTTTTAAAATAAAATAAATACCATATACCCTTTTATGTATTTTTTTGTTGAAAATGGTTTTTATAATGATTTTTTTATGTCAATATATATAAGTGATATATTGTGATCAAAGTGTGGAAATGTTTTCTTTCCATTATATTTGTTTTATGTATTATGATTTTATAATGGTACTTGGAAATTTTACGGGTGGTTACATGATAAACCATATTACGGGTGGTGCCATGAATACCAGGATGGGTGGTTAAGTTATAACCTCCAATGAAATGGGTATGGAAGTCGGCCATATGGCTCTTCCATTAAGTGAAATGTTTGGTAGTCGACCGTATGGTTATTCCATTTAAGTATGTTTATGTCCCACGTTACCATCATATGTTATGTGTTCTTTATATGGGTTTTATGGTAATATTTTCGTTACAAAATGGTAAGTGTTGATATTTTATTCAGTGAAGAGTTTTTACTACTTCATAAAGTTGAAAAGTATTACTTTGATAAAGTATACATCGTTTACTTGTTGTTTTGAAAAACTAAATGTTTTCATTCATTGTGTTTCCCTTACTGAGCTTTTTATTCTCACCCCGAGTTTTTTTGAAATGTTTTTCATAGGACATAGTGTGGAATAGTGTCAAGGATGGGATCAAGGTAATTTCATGCTATATAAAACATGGAACTAGACATGTTTCTTTTTAAGAGTTTTTATTTTATTGAAACTTAATAGAAGTGTCTACTTTGTAATCTTTCGAGATGTAATAGTTAAGATCTAATTCTCTAAATCTCTAAACCTGAAAAGATCCTCAATGGGAATTATTCATTTAATTCAATGTTATGTAATGTTTAAGGCTGGGGACTTATAGTTGGTATCAGAGGTCGGTTTAGACAACTTTAGGAGTTAGAAAATTGTTAAATTATAAATTAATTTATGGTATGAATAAAATGATATAGCATTTGAAGATTACCATGTTGATTATCTTAAGATATTTCTGTGTCAAGAATGGTTTTTCATAGAGGAAACAGAACAGATTTTCTGGGAAGGTATACAGAGGGAAATGACCTTTCAAATCAGTATCCTGAGATGGTCTGAATCAGAACTAAACAGTTTGTTGCAGTGATGGCTCAGTTGACTCAGGTGAAAAATGTTGGTTGTTTTTATTGAAGACATTTTGGTGTTTTCTAACAGTAAAGAGGAAAATGAAATTCATTTAAGGGTTATCTTGAAAACCATAAAAGAAAAAAACTGTATGGAAAATTCAGTAAGTGTGAGTTTTGGTTACAACCAATTTCTTTCCTTGGTCACATTGTTTTAAAAAATGGCATAACTGCTGATCCTGCTAAAACAAAAGTTGTTGAAAAATGGCCAAGACCATCAAATGTAATCGAGATCAGTAGTTTTCTTGGTTTGGAAGGTTACTACCGAAGGGTTGTTGAAAAATATTCACGGTTATCTATTCCAATGACTAATCTAACACGGAAGGGTGTTAAGTTTATCTGGACAAAAGAATGTGATGATTGCTTTTAGGAGTTGAAAAGAAGATTGGTGAATGCACTAGTTTTGGGACTTCCTTCTAGGAATGGTGAGTTTGTTATATACAGTGATGCTTCCATGAAGGGACTTGGTTGTGTCCTTATGCAGAATAATCAGGTAATTGCATATGCTTCACTTCAGTTCAAAACTCATGAGGTAAATTACCTTACACATGACTTGGAATTAGATGATGTTGTTTTTGCTCTAAAAATTTGGAGGCATCGTTTGTTTGGTGTAAAGTGTGAAATATATACTGATCAAAAAAGTTTAAAGTATATATTTACTTAGAAATAATTGAACATGAGATAGAGGAGACGGCTAGAATAAATCATGGATTAGGATTGTACAATTCATTACCATCTGGGAAAAGCAAATAAGTTGGCTGATACTTTGAGTCGAAAAAGTAATGCTTCATTAACCATGATACATTTAGAATGGGATACTTTGGTTTTTGATTTGATGAAATTTGGCATAGAAGTTGTTGGTGCAGGAAGTTCTTCTGTTTTGTTTTAGGTATCAGTGAGATCATCCCTATCAGACAGAATTAAGCATGCACAGAAGCAAGACAGCGAGTTGTAGAAAAAGGTAGAGCTAGTTTAGAAGGGTAAGTTTCCTGAATTCAACATTGATAATGATTGTGTTTTGAGGTTTGGGAAGAGATTATGTGTTCCTAGTGATTCAAAGTTGAAGAATGAGTTGTTATGTGAGGCTCATAGTTCCTCGTTTTCAGTTCATCCTGGAAGTACTAAGATGTACAAAGATATACAGGAGTATTACTAGTGGGGTGGAATGAAAAGAGATATTGCTGATTTTACTTTGAAGTGTTTGACTTGTCAGTAGGTTAAAGTTGAGAAGCAGTTACCAAAAGGGATGCTTCAGCCTTTACCAGTGCCATAGTGGAAATGGGAAAATATATCCATAGACTTTGTTGTGGGATTACTGAGGACATCTCGAGGTAATAATGCAATCTGGGTTATTGTTGATCGCTTGACTAAATCTGCTCATTCCCTTCCTATTCGAGATACTTTGTCTATAGATCATCTTTCTCGATTGTATCTTAAAGAGATAGGAAAGTTTCATGGAGTTCCTCTCTCCATTGTATCTAATCATGATCCCAGGTTTACTTCTAACTTTTGAAAAGGCCTTCTGAAGTCGTTGGGTACTAAATTAAATTTTAGTACAACTTTTCATCCTCAGTCAGATGGGCAGTTAGAACGAAAAATTCAGACTTTGGAGGATATTATACATGCTTGTTCGATGGATTATCATGGAATTACGGACCAACATCTTTCATTGGTTGAGTTTTCTTATAATAATAGTTTTCATTATAGTATACAGATGGCACCATTTGAGGCATTATATGGGAAGTGGTGTCGAACTCCAGCTTTTTGGGATGAATTGGGTGAAAGGAAGCTGATGGGACCATACTTGATAGAAGAGATGGCAGAAAAAGTTCAGTGGATTCAGAAACACATGAGAACATCTCAGAGCATACAGAAAAGTTATGTAGATAACCGGAGGAAGGATCCATCTTTCGACGTAGGTGATCATGTTTTTCTCAAAGTTTCACCATAGAAAAGTGTGATGTAATTTGGTAAGAAAGGAAAGATGAGTCCAAGGATCATTGGACCATATGAAATTCTGGAGAAAGTTGGATCAGTTGCTTATAGAGTGGCATTACCTCTGAGTTTATCTCAGGTACACAATGTTTTTCATGTTTTGATGTTGAGAAAGTATATGCCAGATCCATCTCATGTTTTGAGCCCATTGGTAGTTCAGTTGGAAAAGAATCAATCTTATGAGGAACAATTGGTTCAGATTCTTGACCATAGAGAGAAAGTGTTGCGTAATAAGGTAATTCACCAGGTAATGGTATTGTGGAAAAACCATATAGTTAAAGAGGCAACATGGGAATCTGAAAATGCTATGAGGGATAAATACCCCCACTTATTTTGATAAGTGAATAAAATTGCGAGGACGCAATTCCCAAAAGGGGGGAAGGATGTAACATCCCATGTAAATAAATAATAAATCATTTTCATATTTATTAATTTTTTCAAATTAAATATTAATTTTACTTTAAAGGGGTTGCTATTTTCGATAGCGTACTCGATACACAACAATGAGTTTCTTTGAAAACTTACATTGCACACTAGTAATATAATAATATTATTTTAAATGGTAGTTAACACGTAGCCGTTATATTGGTGAGAATGAATAGAAATAACTATTATATTATTATATATGTTTTTCAAATGTTTTTACATTTATCCAATAAAAGATAAAGGCTTAAAATAAGAAAAGAATTAAAATTTAGGCATAGATACTCTAATATTCACTAGAAGGTCGAACTATCGCCTTTTGATGGAGAACCCACATTAAATATAGTTTTGGTCACTGTTATAAATTATATTAGATCAAATAAAATTATTCTTTAGAAGAGGGACAT
The DNA here is from genome assembly GCA_963277665.1 of Viscum album. Lineage (NCBI taxonomy): Eukaryota > Viridiplantae > Streptophyta > Magnoliopsida > Santalales > Viscaceae > Viscum > Viscum album. Next base: position 347,178,117 of record OY728156.1, read on the forward strand.
CAAAATTTACTTTGTGCAAATTTTTGGTATTTTTCCGATAAAGTTCATTTTTAATGAATAGTGAAAAATGTTGTATTTTAATTCAAAACCTCTTTTTAATCAAATTTATTTATATGATTAGATTATCCTTTGAATTGGTTTTAAAGGGAAATTAGAATATATTTTTACCATTTAATCCAATGGTGGTCATTGGAATTAATTTCACTTTGAAATTGGACTTAAACTAGTGTCAATCTTTTGATACATTTTGTTTCATAAAAACACGCTATTTGTTTTGACAGCAGGAATTAATTATTAAATTAATTAATGCAACTTATATGTTTTGAATTTTTTAAAATAGACATCAATTTTGAATTTGGAATATCAAATATAGCTTAGGGTGAATATTTGGTATTTTTCTGAAAAACATCAATTTTTGATGAATAGTGAAACCACTAAGTGGTACTTAAAAAACTGATTTTTCGTTTAAATGAAATTTTACCACATCTGTGTTTTGAATTTCAAAAATCCAACATAAATGGTTGTCATTAGTATGTAAAATGTGGTTCAATGGGATTAAAATAATTTTTTGTTGAATAGTAACTTTTAAGTTTATTAATCGCGATTAGAGGTAATAAGTGTTTTTTAAGGTAAAAATAATGTTCTAATGATATAAAATGACTTAGAAACATGTCCAACCCTTATTGGATGTGTCATGAACGACCCAGACAATCCATGGGTCAACTTGGGGACCCCATTGAGCCACTTTGGTAGGAAAATGACATTAAAAACGTTTTATTTAAAGTTAAAATTAAAAGGTCACAAACATGAGTTGTTTTACAAAAACAATTTTTAAATGGGGTTATACAAGTAATATTTTTGAATATAAATATTAATTGGAAATATAAAAAGATTTCCTACATCATGATAGTTTTTTTATAATTTTGAGACATTAAATAAATTAAATTTTTTATGACACCATGATGATGTAGCGATTACCTCATTATTTAACGATTTAAATAAAATGAAAATATAATGTAAAATATAAGAACTAAACTTGTCAAAAACCTATTGGATGGGTGTATTTATAACTCTTATCACCTTATCCTCAAAAAATATATAATTTTGGGACCTTTAAAATCTGAAAATCATTTTATAATAAAGTAACCTTTTATAACATTCCAAGAGTGCCCCTCCTCTCCTCTTATAAAAGGCCCCCACCTCTACCACCTTACCGACAACTCTCAAGCCTTTGGCCCGGCCGAACCCTGCCCATTTTGTCTCTCCATATCCCTCTATTACTCCTAGAAGCCTCACTTTTTGGTTAATTCCTTCCAAGGAATCCATTGATCTCAAATCAAAAAGAGTTACCCGATTTAAAGGTAGTGTCTTCTCTTGTGTTCTTATGTTTTATTTTGCTTCTCCAACCCCCTAAACTCTTTTTATTCCATTATTTTGTAACAACACCAGTATATTAAATATACTAGTATGTTTTTATGTGAATTATTAGATCTAAACTTACAAACACATACCTCTAATGGTTAAAGAACATACTGTTTTTGTGGATGGCGAATTTCTGCCTCACGAAACGATGATTGTTCAACACTCATATAACACCATCAAAGGTGGCCATTAAGATGTCACTATATTTATATATGATATATAATATGTTTATGTCTTCCTTAAGCTTCTGTATTTTTCTTTTATTTCATACCTTTATGGTTTTCATTATGGGTAAACGCGATATCTTCATTTTAGGAAGTGCGGACTACCGCCCCCTCAAAGTGATTTGATTCGTTAATGCCATATGTGGGACGTATAAAGGATGGAGTTAAAGTTATTATATTTGATGTTATAATGGAAGTATAACATACCTTTATATCATTATTATTTCATTCCATTAAAGTATGATATAGAAATTAATGTATCATTCATGTGTACGTAGGGCTTACCGTCTCCAAGAACGGTGCATTTCATTTATTATCCCCAAATGTAATGTACTATTATAAGTACATATATATAATGTATATATATGATGAATGTTACATCTAAATTATTAATATTATTCTGGAATTAAAATATACATATCTCTCATTTAGTTTTAATTCCATTAATATGACATAGAAATGAAACTAGCGTTCATGCGTATGTACGACTTACCATCTCCATGAACGGTGAATTTCATTTCTTACCTCAAAATGATTATGTAATATTATAAATGCATGTATATACTGGATATATATGATATATATTATATCTACGTCATGAATACATTTCATGATATAATAGATATTTTACCACATGAACAACTTGTAATTATAAAGAGTTTATTTTTGACTCAAGTACCAATGATCGACAAAACCACCATTATTAACTTAAATAATTACATAGTGTTCCTAACATGGTAATAAGTGATATAAAAGTAATAATGAACTTGAAAAAGGTTCTTAAGCAAGTAGAAAATAACTCAAGTTTATTATTCAGGATGTTAAAGAACGATCGAGTCAAGTCAGACCCGAGGTAAGGGACTTCATTCCAATCTCCTTTTATTGAGGCATATATTGTTTTATACACAAAATTATTTTATACGGTTTATAAAACACTTTTAATTTTAATTTTATTCAAAAGGAATCTTTTTATATGAATCGTTTTACTAAACGACAAAAAGGAATGTTTCTTTTAACGTACATGGTGACAATGACCTTTTCCGCTGCCGCGAGTATTATTTGGTCTTTGGCTTCCTCAACAAGCCGTAATGTTATTTTAAAATGAAATAAATACCATATACTCTTTTATGTATTTTGGTATTGAAAATGGTTTTTATAATGGATTTGTTATGTCAATATATTTAAGTGATATATTGTGATCAAAGTGTGTAAATGTTTTCTTTCCATTATATTTGTTTTATGTCTTATGATTTTATAATGGTACTTGGACATTTTACGGGTGGTTATGTGAAAAACCATATTACGGGTGGTGTCGTGAATACCAGGACGGGTGGTTACGTTATAACCTCCAATGCATTGGGTATGGAAGTCGGCCGTATGGCTATTCCATTAAGTGATATGTGTGGAAGTCGACCGTATGGTTATTCCATTTAAATATGTTTATGTCCCAAGTTACCTTCATATGTTGTGTGTTCTATATATGGGTTTTATGGTAATATTTTGGTTACAGAAGGTTATGTATTGATCTTTTTTTTTCAGTGAAGAGTTTTTACTACTTCATAATGGTGAAAATTATTACTTTGATAAAGTATACATGGTTTACTTTTTGTTTTGAAAAACTAATAGTTTTCATTATCTGTGTTTCCCTTGCTGAGCTTTTTCTGCTCAACCCAAGTTTTTATGAAATGTTTTTCATAGGACTTAATGTGGAATAGTGGAAAGGATGTGATAAAGGGAAAGTCATTCTATATAAAACATGGAACTAGACATTTTTATTTTTAAGAGTTTGTATTTTATAGAAACTTAGTAGAAGTGTCTACTTTGTAATCTTTTGAGATTTAATAGTTAATATCTAATTCTATAAAACTCTAAATCTGGAAAGATCCTCAATGGGAATTATTCATTTAATTCAATGTTAAGTAATGTTTAAGGCTGTGGATTTATAATCAGGGGTATTACATATGGACAACTAAGCATTTAAATACTCATAGTCGGTTTCACCGAGTTTTAACTCTCTGACTCATTAAGAGTGGATGATTAATAAACAATTATTGGAGATAATATGTTTCAACCACATCTATGCAGGATAACTGTAACAAGGATAACTGCTCCATTTCCTCATTCAATAACTATAAAATAGATCTCCTAATGTGATAATATTCTTCCATGTTCCCCTTACCAAGAGTATAGACCACTTCAATGTAATATTCCTGTAGGAAATCCATCCATCATCTTTGTCTCATGATTAAATTGTTTTGAGAGAATATATACTTGAGACACTTGTGATTTGAGTAGATGGTAAACCATTCGTCCATGGAGGAAGGGTCACCACATCATTAATGCGATGACTACTGCTTCTTACTCAAGATCATGGTACTTGTTAAACTCTATGTTGATCAAAAAAAACCTACAGGCACCTCACCATCCACGCTAAAGGTTTCCCCCCTTGAACTGATCGATTTTTTAATCATACCTTTGGTAGTGGGTACTCGTTCACCAATGCCACTAAGTTAAATGACCGGTAATACATTAATAAACTCTAACACTAGGTATTACTAAGACGTTTCTCTATAAGTCCCCCACCTACACTCTAATCTCAAGAAACTTATTGAAAGGCAACCAAAATACTGATAATGATATCGGTGCCATCCTGGGGTGTAGAATGACACAGAAGTCCATCTCCATGTGGGGAGGTAATCTAGAAAACATCTTCTAGAAAGAAATCCCCAAACTCTTCCAATATTTCTAGGAATTAAAAACTCAAATAATCCACTACCATGTGGGTAAGGATGACCAAATCATGTGTGATTGGTTACACCTTCCTATGCATGAGTGTATCCCATGCTGCCTGAGTTTCCTTTTTCCCAAACTAAGGAAAACCCCATTCCAATGTTGTGGACATTCCACGTCCTTTTTACTAAAATAATCAATCTGATCATGAAATTTGGATGACTAGTCTATACCCAATATAACGTTGTAAGGTCTCGATGCCGCCAATAAGAGGTTACAACTGAAACAATCACCTCAAGAGTCAATTCACACCATAATCATAAGTGTGATTATCAAGTCTCATCCAATAGGTATCTCTAGACATAAGGGTCAAGTAAATGGTTTAACATGAAAATCTTGGTCTTGAGCAAGATTTTTGAAAAGATTTAATGATTAGAACATTTGTCTATTATTACATTAGTTAAAACTCTATAAGAAATGGAACTTTTACCAACACTTACATCCCAATGGTTTGTTTAAACCATTCGGTATGTCTATGTATACAATGGTTTATGAAAATCGTTGGTATAAATGATTTTATACAAGCCTTTACCAACATTTTTTACAAAACCGATGGTAAAGGCCTTACATATCACTTTTTTACCAATGGTTTATTTAAACTGTTGGTAAAGACATACATTCCCAACAGTTTTTAAAAACAGTTGGAAAAAAATTACCCTAAATATAGTCGGGCATCCATTCCCCCTCTACTCGATTGCATATTTCAGTTCCACTCGGCGTTCCCTAAACCCAATATCCCCCCTGCCAAACTTATTCCACATATTGATCCATCATCAATAAAGTAATTTTTTTCATCTACACATAAAATTTTTAAGTGATTCCTTGATTTTTCTGATCTACAATTATGTGTTTTTGTTTTCACTTTTGATTTGGCTGAAAGGGGATCTTTTTCGTCATTAATCATGGTTGTGGGTGGTCATTTAGGATGTAATATAGTATGACTTCATTTTAATAGATATATCTAATATTATTATTGATTTATGTTCAATTTGATTATCTTTGAAAGGTGATGTTGTTTTCAATTTTTATTTGTCCGAAAGTGTATCTTTATGGTCATTAATCATGGTTGTGGGTCGTCATTTAGGATTTAATATGGTATGACTTAATATTACATGATATATCAAATATTATTATTAATTTATGTTCAATTTGATTATCTTTTACAAGTGATGTAGTTTAACAAGTTGTTATTAATGGTTTTAATAATGTTGATATGGTATAATGGTTCACATGGTGTGTATAATGGTAGACATGGTGTCTACAATAATCCAGTGTCCTGGGAATGTACATAGTACATGACTTGGACAGCCATGTAAATATACATGGCCTATCCCTAATAAATCTTCTGTTTCATTATGTTTTTTATATTAGAATGGGTTTTCTATATTTTTTTGGGTCACACATTAGTTATCTATTTCTAATTACTTCCATATTTTATTTCATTACAGGAAATGACACCCATTAAAGAGAGGCGGTGGAAAAAGATTCCAGAAAATAATCATCACATGATAGAGATGGGAATTCTTCCATTAATCCCTATTATGAGTATTTTATTTCAAATATATATATTTCAATAACTTATAATATCATGTGTTTAGTTTTGTGTTAAATTTTTTTTCATCATCCACACCCTAGACGAGAGATATCCGACGAGGAACCTGATATTTCTCCGAGTACAGAGGATGGTGGTTGGAGGGGGGGGGGGGTGGTGTAAGAGCTAGACGATCATCTTGTGGTCCCGGTACTAAGGCCGGTGGTACGAGGGATTTTGGTGCGAGAGTTATAGGATCCACTGGTCGTACCTAATTGGACTATGACCCTACCAAAGACGCATCTTCTACACCCCATTTTGATCCTGGTGTGTCTTTAGGGACACACGGGATATTAAGGCCTCCGATGCTTACACTACCAGTTGGTCAAATGTCTCTTCCATCATCTTTTGCTTCTGGTTCATTATCTCCAAGCTATTATATTCCACCTTCTTCGACTCCTACTCCGACATAGTATGTGGTTGAGGAGCATACACTGAGGGACACTTCACCTGTACAGGATATTCCTTTAGCTTCTACACATCCTGTGATGCCAATTGATCCCGCTACCACATGTATATTTATATAACTCTAACAAATTTTTATACCAAAATTTATATTTATTATAACATGTACTAATATTTTTTTCATTAAAAACAGATTCATCTACTGATAGGAAGTGGGGGAGGGGGCGTACTCACTTGCGTTCAGTATGGAACTGCCAGACACAGTGGATGGTTGAATACAATGATGATGGATAGATGATTGATAAATCTGGGCAGGAATGTTGGGTTTTTTTTTGTGACGCTAGTCAAATACTATGACATCATTCCAGTCAGCCCTCTCTCTTGGTGAAATCTTTCACACGAAGTCATGGAAAATGTGTGGGCACAAATATGGGTAAAAAATCTATTGTATTTAACATAGTATTTTTTTGTATTTATATGAATTAATCTATTAGGTGTCAGCTTCGGTTTAACTTCTCTGATGGCGAAGGTTCATGACCAGCATGTTTAAAGGATATAGGAGAGATTTGGAGAGCTTATAAGCATGAGATGTATGTTGGCTGGTGTGATAGAGTGGGCACGGAATTGGAGACATTACCTATCATGGATGACTGCCAGATAGAGCAATATCTCCAAATGATTACCCATTGGGCGACAACCAAATTTATGGTATTAATCCCATTTGAGGTATTTAAATGAACGTTTTTATATTTTTTATTAATATTATCTTATTTATTACTAAGAATTATTTAGGAATCTTCTAAAAAAACATTGATTCAAAGAAACACCTTCACACTTTGGGGCAGACAACTATGTCAAATTATGAGAGGCAACTAGTACGATATAGTTGTTTATAATTTTTCTTTAGGACTTGCCCTTTTAATTGTTTCCTACTTAAATTATGTGATTTATTGAATATTGAATATACTATTATACTTGCACTTTATATTGTTTCAATGTCATTACAGAAGAACAAATTGAATATTGAATGACGTATCCCTTGGGAAATTTTTTTTTCTTAAGTATAAGGAAAAAATATGGAATTGTGGTTAATGAACCGACAGAAGAAAAGTTTGTAAGTTTTAATTTGTTTATTTTAAAGTTTAATATCTATTTTGAAATTTAATAATCTATTCATATTTTTAATAGGATTCTTTAGAGGCCCTTGATGCCAAGGAGCCTGACAATTTTGGGCCACATGATCATTTATATTCGGTTTTGGGAGATGAGCACTCTGGTCGAGTACGGTGCCAACCTGGTAAGAATATAGTCTCGACGATATATTGGTCCTCCCCAGGTATCCATTCTAGTACAATCGATTTGGAACATGTCAAGGAGCATGCAAGACAATCAGATAAAAGTGTCACAGAGTTAGAAGAACAGGTTCAAACGAGGGAGAAATAATTTATGAAACTGATCAAAGATTTATCTTCATCACTCCCACCAGAGGCCATCGTGGTTTGGCAGACATATATGTCATTGATGGGTGCATTATCCAATGCACCAGGTGGCAGTTCTAGTGGCAGTCGAGATGATGACAATCCTAGTGATGACGGGGATGCTGAAGAGGATGAGGGCGAGGATGAGGATGAGGCTGAGGGCGAGGATGGGGCCGAGGGCGAGGTTGGGGCCGAGAGAGAGGATGAGAAAAATGAAGAGGATGATGATGAGGATAGAGATGGAAGTGAGGATGAGGCTGATGATGAAAGCGGTGATGGTGATGGTGATCTGGGGCATATTGATCCATTACATTTTTTAACTCTATATAACTCTTTATTTTTTACCAAATATAGAGGCCACATTAATTAAATAATGATTTAAATTGAATTAAGTTTCTTTAATAATTCTGCTTAATTATATTAAATTTCCAATATTGAATAAGTTTTCTTTAATATAATTGTTTAATTTGATAAATAAAGTCATGTTTTTATAATAAAACCCCTCCAACAGAGGTGCGCTGTCTACGAAAACTCACAGTGAATTTTTAGGGTGTGATAATTTGACTCTCAATTAGTAGTTTCAACTACCTAGTACCACTTTTAAAAACAAAAATTATAATATATATATATCTTCATTATACCACAATCCTGAATCAAGAGTCTGTTTTTTATAACATAAGATCAGTTTCTATAATGTGAAGGGAAACTACATAGGATTTATTTGGAATCCTGGTTAGATGATGCTGCCCTGAGGATGTCGCTGGATCAGGCCAACACGGCCCAATCATTCCGCGGTCACGCCGTGGTCATGCCACGGTCACGCTGCGGTCACGCCGTGGTAATGCCGTGATTTGGCCCTGCTCCAGGATGACACCCCGCGGAGGTTCACAGTCCTGTCAGAATTTGATGTATGATACCTAGATAGAGTTTTATATACATTACCCACCCTCCTTCTTGGACCCCGGACAGCCCTCCCCCCCCCACCCTCCTCCCTGGACCACGGACGCCCCCCCTAGAGAACCCCCCACCCACCCCAATCCAAGGCACGGTGTGGCCAGTACCACTCAAAGTGTATTTCTTTTGTTTAAAATGGATACTCTTTTATATAAAACAACTGGCATATAGAAAACAGACCAAACACATTAGGATTGGGTTGATACTTTAGGAAAACGATCCATGGGTCATTTTTGTCGTGTACGAGTCAACCTCGCCTCAATCGAAGGTGTCTTGTGACCGTGCTGGCCAAAAAATATCTCTACGTGTCGTATATGGCCAAAACATACGTTTTATGCCCAAATGCATGACGAACGACATCAGAATGACTTGAAATCACACGAAAATACCATAATTATTATTTTTGAGGTGTAAGAGGAGACGACATGTCATTAGGATGTGTGGTTTGCGCGACATGGCTGAATATGTGTTTTTTAGGTGATTAGCATGCTTGAAAAGCGTGTGTGGGGTGGTCAAAACTAGCTGAACGACCTCAGAATACCATTAAATCAGGCGAAAACAAAGGGTGGGTGAATTGTGAAATGGTCGGCTGGACGGAATGTCAATCGGAGATGTTTTCTGACCGTGCTGGCCGAAAACGCACATTGCGTGTTGTAATTGACCAAAACATGTGTTTAATAGTCAAATGTAAGCCGAATGACATCTTAATGACTTAAAATCACATGGAAACACCATAATTATTATTCATGAGGTGTACAAGGATATGACACGTCATTTGGATGTGCGGTTTGCATGAAAAGACTAAATATGTGTCATGTAGGTGTTTGGTGCGCTTGAAAATCGTGTGTGGGGTAGTCAAAACCGGTCGAATGACCTTCGAATGACATGAAATCAGACGAAAACAATGGGTGGGTGGATTGTGAAATGGTCGGCTAGACAGCACATCAATCGAAGGTGTCGTGTGACCGCGTTGGCCAAAAACGCACTTCGCGTGTCGTAAATGGCCAATACATGGTTTTTACGGTCAAATGCATGTCGAACTACATCAGAATGACTTGACATCACATGAAAACACACTAATTATTATATGTGACGTATACGAGCACACTAAACATCATTCAGATGTGTGGTTTGTGCGACAAAACTGAATATTTGTTTTTTAGGTGTTTGACAACTTGAAAAGGGTGCGTGGGGTGGTCGAAAACGGCCGAATGACCTCGGAATGCCATGAAATCGAACGAAAAAATGTGGGTGAATTTTGAAATTTTCAGCCAGACGAAACAACAATCGGAGGTGTCGTGTGACCGCGCTGGCTGAAAACGCACTCCATGTGTCGTAAATGGCCAAAAGAAGGGTTTTACAGTCAAATGCATGCTGAACGACATCAGAATAACATGAAATCAAACGAATACACTCTAATTATTATTCGTGAGGTGTACGAGGATATGAAACATCATTAGGATACACAGTTTGTGTGGAATAGCTGAATATGTGTTTTTCAATTATTTGGCGCGCTTGAAAAGCGTGCGTGGCGTGGTCGAAACCGGCCGAATGACCTCGAAATACCATGAAATCAGACGACAACAATGAGTGAGTGAATTTTAAAATGGTAGGCTAGACGGCAGGTTAATTGGAGGTGTTGTGTGACCGCGCGGGCTGAAAACGCCCTCTGCTTGTCATAAATTGCCAAAACATGCGTTTAACGGTCAAATGCATGCTGAACGACATCAAAATGACTTGAAATCACACGAAAACACCCTAATTATTATCCGTGAGCTGTTCGAGGAGATGGAACGTCATTCGGACCAGCAGTTTATGCGGAAAGGCTGAATATGTGTTTTTTAGGTGTTTGGCGCGCTTGAAAAGCATGTGTGGGGTGGTCGAAACCGTCCGAACAACCTCAGAATGCCATGAAATCAGACGACCACAAAGGGTGGGTAAATTGTGAAATGGTCATCCAGAAATCACCTCAATCAGAGGTGTTGTGTGAAAGCGCTGGATGAAAACTCACTCCGCGTGTCGGAAATCGGAAAAACATGGGTTTTACGGACAAATGCATGTCGAACGACATCAGAATGACTTGACATAACATGAAAACATCCTAATTATAATTTTTGAGGTATACGAGGAGACGAAACGTCATTTAGACATGCAGTTTGCCCAAAATAGAAGAATATCTGTTTTTAGGTGTTTGGCATGCGTGGAAAGCATGCATGGGGTGGCTGAAACCTGACGAATGACCTCATAATAACATGAAATTGAAAAAACACAAAGGGTGGTTGAATTTTTAAGTGGTCGGCAAGGCGACATGTCAATCAGAGGTGTCATGTGACCGCGTTGACCTAACAAACACTCCACGTGTCGTAAATCACCAAAACATGGGGTTTATGGTCAAATGCATGCCGAATGACATCATAATGATTTGAAATCACACTAACACAACCTAATTATTCATCATGAGGTATACAAGGAGAAAACACGACATTAGAACGTGTTGTTTTCACAGAACGACTGAATATGTGTTTTTTAGGTGTTTGGCGCGCTTGAAAAGTGTGCGTGGGGTGGTCGAAACTGGCCGACGACCTCGGAATGCCATGAAATCAAACGACAAAAATGGGTGTGTGAATTTTAAAATGGTAGGTCAGACGACACTTCAATCTGAGGTGACGTGTGACCGCGCTGTCCAAAAACACACTCCACGTGTCGTAAATGGCCAAAACAAGCATTTAACAGTCAAATACATGGAGAACGACATCAGAATGTCTTGAAATCACATTAAAACACCCTAATTATTATTCGTGATGTGTATGAGGAGACGACACATCATTCCTACCAACGGTTTGTGCGACATGGCGGAATATGTGTTTTTTAGGTGTGTTGAACACTTGAAAAGTGTGTGTGGGGTGGTCGAAATTAGCCGAATGACCTCAGAATTCCATGACATCAGACAACAATGAAGGGTGGGTGAATTTTTAAATGGTCGGCTAGAAATCACATCAATCGAAGGTGTTGTGTGACTGTGCTGGCCGAAAACGCACTCCGCTTGTCTTAAATGGCCAAAACATGGGTTTTACAGTCAAATGCATGTCGAACGACATCATAATGACTTCAAGTCACACGAAAACACCCTAATTATTATTTTTGAGGTATATGAGGAGACCAAATGCCATTCAGATATGCAGTTTTCATGGCACGACTGAATATTTGTTTTTTAGGTGTTTGGCATGCATGAAAAGTGTGTGTGGGGTGGTCGAAACCGGCTGAACGACCTCGGAATGCCATGAAATCTGAAGAAAAAAAGGGTGGGTGGATTGTGAGATGTTTGGCCAGACAGAACATCAATCATAGGTTTTCTGTGACCGCGCTGGCTGAAAATGCACTCTGCGTGTTGTAAATGGCCAAAACATGGGTTTTACGGTCAAATGCATGCTGAACAAAATCAGAATGACTTGAAATCACACGAAAACACCCAAATTATTATTCGTGAGGTGTATGAGGAGACGAAACATCATTCGGATGCACAGTTTTCATTGAACAGCTAAATATGTGTTTTTTTATGTGATGGGCGCACTTGAAAATCATGCGTAGGGTGGTCAAAACCGGCTGAACGGCCTTATAATTCCATGGAAATGGACGACAACAATGAGTGGGTGAATTTTGAAATGGTCGGCTAGAAGACATGTCAATCAGAGGTGTCGTCAGACCGCGCTGGCCGAAAACGCACTCCACATGTCGTAAATGGCCAAAACATGCGTTTAACGGTCAAATGCTTGCCGAACGACATCAGACTGACTTGAAATTACACGAAAACACCCAAATAATTATTCATGAGGTGTATGAGGAGAAGTCACGTCATTCAGACCCATGGTTTGCACGACACAACTAAATATGTGTTTTTGAGGTGTTTTGCGCATTTGAAAAGCGTGTGTGGGGTGGTCGAAACTGGCCGAACGAAATCAGAATGTCATGAAATCGGGCAAAAAAAGGTGGGTGAATTGTCAAATGGTCGGCCAGATGACACACCAATCGGAGGTGTCTTGTGACCGTGCTGGCCGAAAAAGCACATCACGCTTCGTAAATGGCCAAAACATGTGTTTTACGGTCAAATTCTTGCCAAACAACATTGGAATGACTTGAAATCACACGAAAACACCCTAATTATTATTCATGAGGTGTACAAGGAGACAGAACATCATTCAGATTCTTGGTTTGTGCGGCATGGCTGAATATGTGTTTTTTAGGTGTTTGGCGCACTTGAAAAGCATGCGTGGGGTGGTCGAAACCGGCCAAACGACTTCAGAAGTCCATGAAAATGGACAACAACAAAGAGTGGGTGAATTGTGAAATGGTCGGCCAGACAGAACTTCAATCAGATGTGTCATGTGACCGTGGTGGCCGAATAAACACTCCGCATGTCGTAAATGGCCAAAACATGCATTTAACAGTCAAATGCATGTGGAACGACATCCGAATGACTTGAAATCACTCGAAAACACATTAATTATTATTCTTTAGGTGTACGAGGAGATGGCACGTCATTCAGACGCGTGGTTTGTGTGCCACGGGTGAATATGTGTTTTTTAGGTATTTGACACTCTTGAAAAACATGCATGGGGTGGTCAATTCCAACCGAACGGTCTCGGAATGCCATGAAATCAGAAAACAACAAAGGGTCTGTGAATTTTGAAATGGTCGGCCATACAACACGTCAATCAGAGGTGTATTGTGACTGCGGTGTCCGAAAACGCACTCTGTGTGTCGTAATTGGCCAAAACATGCGTTTAATGGTCAAATGCATGCCGAATGATATCAGAATGACTTGAAATCACACGAAAACATCCTAATTGTTATTATTGATGTGTAGGAGGAGACAAAACATCATTTGGATGCACGGTTTTCACGACACGGCTGAATATCTGTTTTTTAGGTGTTTGGCATACTTTAAAAACATGAGTGGGGTGGTCGATACCAGCCAAACGACCTCAGAATGCCATGAAATCAGATGAAAACAAAGGGTGGATGAATTTTGGAATGGTCGGCCAGACGACACATCAATCGGAGGTGTCGTGTGACCGCGGTGTCCGAAAATGCACTCAGCGTGTTGTAAATGGCCAAAATATGTTTTTAACAGTCAAATGCATGACAAACGCATTCGGATTATGTTGATACTTTAGGAAAATGATCCATGGGTCATTTTTGATGTGTACGAATCAACCCCGCCTCAATATAAGGTGCAGTGTAGCCAGCACCACTCAAACTGTCTCTCTTTTGATTAAAATGGAAATCATTTTAAGTGAAAACAACAACTGACATACGGAAAACCGACCAAACGCATTCAGATTCTGTTGAAACTTTAGGAAAATGATCCATGGGTCATATGTGACGTGTACGAGTCAACACCTCCTCAATAAAAAATGCGGTGTGGCCGGAACCACTCAAAGTGTCTCTCTTTTGTTTAAAATGAACATCATTTTAAGTGAAAACAACAATTGACATACGGAAAACTGATCAAATGTGTTCATATTCTGTTTAAAATTTAGGAAAACTATCCATGGGTCATATGTGAAATGTATGAGTCAACCTCGCCTCAATGCGAGGTGCGGTGTGGTTGGAACCACTCAATGTATCTCTCTTTTGTTTAAAATGGACATCATTTTAAGTGAAAACAACAACAGACATACAGAAAACTGACCAAATACATTCGGATTCTATTAAAACATTAGGACAACGATCCATGGGTCATATGTGATGTGTAATAGTCAACCTCGATTCAATGTAAGGGCCGGTGTGGCCGTCACAACTCAAATTGTCTCACTTTTATTTGAAATGGACAGGATTTTAAGGGAAAACAATAACTGGCATACATAAAACTCACCAAACATATTCATATTGTGTTGATAGTTTAGAAAAATTATCCATGGGTAGTATGTGACGTGTATGAGTAAACCCCGCCTCAATCTGAGGCATGGTGTGGCCAGAACCACTCAAAGTGTCCCACCTTTATTTGAAATGGAAAACATTTCAAGTGAAAACAACAACTGCCATACGGAAAACCAAACAAATTCATTCAGATTCTGTTGATACTTTATGAAAAAAATCCATGAGTCATCTATGACGTGTATGAGTCAACCCTGCCTCAATCCGAGGCACTCTGTGGCCGGTATCACTCTATGTGTATGTCTTTTGTTTGAAATGGACATCATTTTATGTAAAAACAACTGGTATACGGAAACCGAACCAAATGTATTTGGATTCTCTTGATACTTTATTTTGGGTTTATTAGCTTCTAATTTCTAAATTCAATCGTGTCTGTGTTTCAGAATATTAAATTTTTTATGTATTCTTAATTCTATATAACCCACCCCCCATAGACACCCCCACCCCCTTGGACAGTCCCTTACCCCTGGACACCCCCACCACTCGGGACACCCCTAACCCCTTGTATGTAATATTATATATGTGTCATATTAAATCCATAATTATATATGCAATATAATTAATATTTTTATGGGTTATTGATTCATAATTCATAATTCATTACATAATTCATTCTGCATGTATTCAATTCAGAATTCAATTATGAATTCTGTATGGCATAGGGTAATTGGGTTCAAATTCATGATTATAATTGTGCTACATTCCATGGTTATAATAGTATCCTGTTTTTATGTGCATTTGTGTGCTAGAACAGGTGTTTTTGTAGTTTTTAAGAGTTTATGAAGGTGTTTAGTTTAGTGGGCAGTGGAGGAGATTTTAGGTGGCTGGGCTGTGAAATTCTGGTAATACACTATAGCAATTATTTACTAAAACCATTGGTATAGTGCTATAGATATTTTTACCAATAGTTTTAGTAAACCGTTGGTAAAACATGGAAATATTCCTATATACCAACAGTTATTTAAACCGTTGGTAAAATAGGATTACACTGCCAGTATTTCCAATGATTTGTAAAACCGTCGATAATACTCCAATTACACTGCCTTTCCAATCAGTTATACAAAAACCGTTGGTAATGGGATACTACCATGCGTTACATTCCAATGGGTTTCCAAACTGTTGGTATATGATATACCAATGGTTTGGAAGCCTTTACCAATGGTTTTAAACCTTTAGTAAAGGCTTAATTTCTAGTAATGAAAGTAGACACATACCATACCTCGAATCATTCGTGGAGCCCTTGGGTCATAATCCTTGGCCGCATGTAGCTATCCCTTCCATTTTCGTTCATATCTATATTCCTGGTGTGGATCACATTGTGGTGGTGGTTGTAAAATATAAAAATTTATACCACCTTTTGCTACTCTCCCAAATCCACTACCAAATCTTCTACCCTTCAGATTAATCTATTCATATCAGTGTCTCTCCTCTAATAGCCCATCCTCCATTTTAGTATTAGCATGATGGGCTGGAAAATCTCTACAAATATTTTCACTACCATATTTTAAAAATAATTACCAATTTTTATGCCAACTAGACTCAGCCTACGAGCCTTGAGTTGTAGATCCGATATCTTGGGACCTCTTCTCAGATCATCTAACACGTCCAAGTCTTTGAGACTGACGTCAGCTTCCTACATTCCCATTGCTAACATCCACTGGTGGTATCTTATCAACCAATAGAATTTCAACAATAATGGTTCTCTCTATCAACCTATCATAAGTAGAAATGGATAGAAGAATAGTGATGGATCATATGTCCCTAAAAACATCTCACTCATAGGTCTGAGCCCTGATGCATTGGTTGTATCACATTCATCAAGTGCCTATTAAGGACGGTATGCCTTGATGATTACTCAGCTAATGACATGTTTTCCTACTTAACCTATAGAATCTATTGGGAATGCGTACCCATTAGAATTTATGGAATTTAACCCCTCTATGAGAAATTTTCTAAAGATCTATCCATGGAAAAAGTCACCTCATCATAAGATCGGGTAATCTATGCCCCAACATTTCCCTACTGATCCATGTAGAAGGCTCGCTAATATGACTGCCATATGATGTAATGGTACCATGAATAGATGAAAAACTCAGTAAGAACCTCAATCCAATCCTCAGCTACCTGTGATTCTGGATTGCCTAAAAAACTGTGGGATATCTGTCATTGAATCTCATGAAGTGCGCTCATCCCACACATCTCATCTTCTTGTACTACGATTATCATTCGCTACTCCATAGGTGGTGGTATATCTAGTACACCACCCAATGTTTCAATCTATAGTATGAACCCCTGTACCCTTCCTATCGCCCCATAGATCATCCTCGTGATCACGATGTGGAATCCAAGATGGCTTTCTATGTAGAAACACCTAGAAACAAAGCAAGATGTTCCAAGATCAATAGAGTATAACTTGTGAGATAACACAATAAGTACATGTAAAAATCAACCCATTCCAACAAGATTTATGTACCATCATTTTACCCTTCCACTAGTGTATTTATTTACTAAGTTGAAAAGAAGAATTTAGGGTCCTAGTGTATGGATATGTCGGCTGCCGCACCAACACTAGATTCCTTGGCCAGAATTCCGAACTCAAAACACATAACACTGTCTCCCCAAACCAAACTCATAGACTCTAGGTTCTTAAATTTGAACTAACCTCTACAAATACCAATTGGTCACAATGTGTCCCCCAGGTACCATGTCGTGACTACCCCAAGCTCGACTCGGATAGGCCAAGGGATGACAACTTGCGCTTAGTAGGTATATCCCACAAATGGGAGGCATTTTCCTAAGAAGCTATAAACACATACCCAAATAAAATCCATAGGGATGGAGAGTGAAAACACTATGTAAAGAATATTCATGCATACCACTAAAACTGAACAATAGAGTATGATAGATAGTAAAGAAGTAATGTACTATTGGTCCAGAATAAAATCCCACTAAAAGAAAGGAAACATCAAAGCCCAACCTGCAAACAAGGGTACTGGAGATGCTGTAGGATGCAGCAAGAAACACAGTAGCTCATTTGATCTCACAAGGCACTATCTAGTCTGGGTCTTGGTCCTGCTCCGTCTAAGAATCCACCAAAGCATCAGTCATCTGCACAAGACACAACACATGCGGGAAAATGCTCTACAGGGGTGAGTAAAACAATACTCAATAGGGACCCCAAAAACCAAAAAGAAAAAAAAACAAAAAAAAACACTACCAAGAAGTTTCATTCAGCTCTACACAGGTATATATCATCATAAAATATAATAATAAAATCCAGGTATAATCGTAAGTGATTCCAAGACACAACATCTCATCCATTGCTAGCCATATGGTTATGTGCACAACACACTCAATTTTGGGAGATCCAACTCCTTGAGATATCTAAAAGAATCCATTCAGAGAAATTCTAACAAAATTATCTGAGAGAACATTCGTTTTTGAAACATCATAATGTTTACATAAGACATCTAGTCTCACCAAGAAAATAAGTCTCAATATCACATACAATACTTTATCACAAGATTCTTCTCAAGGCATGCTCGTCTTAGGAGGACTCACTCCTTGAGCCATCAAGTCATTAGAGACCTACACAAAAGGGTCATAATTCTTTGGGCCTCCCCCAAAGAGAACACACTAAGAATTACAAAAATTAATTTGGTTTAGTCACAATTCTAAACATCTTATACTGTTGAGGGACTCCTCCCAAATGAGTCACTTAGGTCTACTCATCTCTCGGGCCACTGAGGTCCACTTGACTACCGGGCCACTGAGGTATGCTCGACTACCGCTTGTCTGTCGGGCCACTGAGGTCTTCCCATCTACTGCTCTTATATAAGGTCATTAAGGATGACTCAGCTATTTCACATCTGTTGGTCTACTGAGGTCTACTTAGCTACTCGTCGTTTGTCAAGACACTGAGTCTGCTTGTCTATATGGAAACTAAGGTCTTCTCAACTACTTATTTTCTGTCAATACACCGAGAACCTCTTAACTACATCCCGTGGAATTCATCATTTAGAGAGAATCTATTCGTTAACCCATGGTCGTATCCTAAATTCTACTAAAACACTATTGGAGTACGTCAAATGTACCATCTCATCATGAAGGTACAAATGCCACAAATGGTTTGGCAGTCGGACACACAGTATGAAAGTTATTGATGTTTTAGTGAAAAGTGGCCGGTGGAGTCAGGGTCTGGTCGAACACGGTCGGACCGACCTGGGGTCCACCGACTCGACCTGGGACTAACCCGGTCCACTAGGCTGAGCCTAGACTGGCTGGGTCCAGACCATACTGGTTGGGCAGTGTGTCCGGCCTTCATGGTGGGCTAGTCCGGTCCTCCTAGGATGTGGCGGGCACCACGTCCCACCCACAATAGTTTCCATGGGTCACTAGCACGGTCTAGTTGGTCCGCAACCCTCTATCCATGGGATGCGATGAAGATCTCCGCATATGTTCGTGCCACCGATGGCTACCTACTGCAGTACTTTGCCTATTTCCCATGGTGAATTTCGTAGGCCCCCATTTTCCATCGCAGCATGCCACCAAGGTAATTGAGTTGTGACCTCCTGAGCGCTGCCTGCGGCCTCCTTCCATAGGCCCCCTCCACCATTCTGACCTCTTGCCCTGGCCTTTGCTGTCCCTTCATGGACAGTGGATCACTACCTCCATCGGGGTTCTGGATTCCTTTCTGAATTTTTGCAGTGAAGAATATTGGGGAAATCAAAATAATGGGGGAGGATGGAATTCCCATGAACAACTAAGGTGGGTAGATCAAGCCTCATTTATGTCAGCCTTGATCCACCCATGTTAGAATTTAGGAATAGATAAATAGAACCAATTCTAATCATATCTTCAACATTGATCCAATTTACCAATGATTATCCAAAATTCAAACCCATCCCACAAAAGCATGCATTATCCATAAATCATTATGTTCATCGAAGGATTCACGTTCGACATTGATATTTAAAGAAATAGGGAAACATAAATTGAATAGCATTGAAACCATACGTCGAGGTTGGATATTTTGATAGCAAAGATCAGACTTTCGCATCCATCATTCATCATTCCTTGATCCTCAACACACTATCATTGGAGATTTGTCATTTGACGCTTGCCTATAGAAATCCTCCGAAGCCTTTGGGAATTCCTTTATCTCTTTCCAAAATCCAATATTAAGTTAATCCATTAAAGTGAGGAAAATTGTTTCCACATTTATAATACGGGGATCCATATCGTCATCATTCTATTTCATTCAAGAAGCAATGATTCTGTTACACTCGGGTAGCAATGTCGTTGTATTGCAGCAAAACATAAATTTGAAGAAAATAAAATCCCCATATTTTTTTATTTTTTTCAAGTGACATTATTTTAAAAATCCTTAAAAATAACCCTTTCCTTTGACCATCACTAGTTGAGGTTATGTCCTTTTTAAAAATAAATTATCATTACTATAGAGACCTGATTTTTTTTCTTTAAGACCTTAGAATATTTATACGTTTATTTTCAAAGCTAGGCGCTAAGACGATGTAAAATTCTAAGGTCTTATGTTCCTAGAATAAATTATAAAAAACTTTTATGTGTTTTGTCACTATTCACACAATAGAAATGGGATAACTCTTAAATGATTGATCAGATCAGAAATCTGAGACCACAGTTGGGTCCGAAACGTGGTGTTTACTCGAGGCGTGACATAAAGCATATCGACACAGGATTTTCAGTCCCCTCTCTCTATAGCGGGAACTAAATGGATGAATTAATTTATTAATTCATTCTTTAAAAATATAAAAAACCCAAATAAAACTCCAATGTTAACTAGGATCAGAAATCTGAGTCCATGGTTGATCTTGGAGTGTGTCGTTTAACCTAGGAGGGGTATAAACTTTGTTGGCTTAGGGCCGCTGTATGAATAGTCACCCAGGGGCGAAATCATATTTTTGGAATGACCACATAGTGATTTTTATCACTAGAGATCATTTAAAATAACATTTGGATGAAGTCTCAGAATAAAAATCCAAGACTTCCATTGAATTTTAAATGGGGCGTTTTTTCATGGTGTCATATAAAATAAGATGGTGTGATAGTTTTAGATTCTGCGTGAAGAGTATTTTTCTATTAATAGAAAAATAGGAGTTTGAAGTTAGGGTTTTCCCTTCTCCCTCATCTCTCTCTCTTCATCCCACTCCCTCTCAACCATTCTTCGTCATTATTCACCATTCTTCACCGAATCAGGGAGCGACCTCCACCAGAACCTTGGCGGATTGAATCAAGAGAATCCGGGACACGCCGCCAACGACGTGAATCAAAATCGTGGAAGGATTTATGTTGATTTTCATACCTTCGTTGATTTCATATGTATTTGGAAATTTTTTCATTTAAATTCAATAATTTTAGAATTTGGACGATGGCCAAATGAACATTGACATCATCCGAGCTCCATTGTGAATTCCATCATTTATCATTCTTCATTACGTTCATTGTTGATACCCAGTATAATTTTTAGATTTTCCAATCGGTCATCTGAATGTTGATAAAAGGAAGGAGTTTTGAAGGTCTCCTTACAGGAATCAAAAAAATGGCCCCCCCAATCTGGAATCGAGTATCCAATCGAGCCACATTAGTCTACCAAAAGAACCATCAGATGACCACCGACAATAGCAGCCGACGGCTATGCATAGCAACCGTTGTGTGTTGCGTGGCAGAGCAACTCCAAAGGCATGGTGTCGGTATAGAATAGAGGTGGAGAAAGGGTGTGCGACGACAGAATATGATTGGAGTTTGGGGATTTAGAGTGGATTGGTTGGATATTCGAAGGCAGAGGAGAAAAGATCCAAAGCGGCTGGGAGTGCGACTCTCAGGGGAGGCCATGGCGCGTTTCGGTGGCAGAGTTGTAGGGGACCGGGGGGAGCTGATCAGGTCGGCGGATCAGGCGGATGGGAACATCGGGTGGTGTAGCTTCAGAAGGCACTGTTGGTGAGTCCATGTGGCGGCTTCATCTAGCCATGCTCAATAGGCAGGAGGGAACCCTGAGGCACAGACCTCGAGGGCGGTAGGAGCAAGACCCGCCTCTTGCAGGTCCTTGGAACAACAAATGAGACCGGCTAGTTGTCCAGTCCTTCTAGGTGGGCTCGGCATGGGAAGAAGTGAGTTGGAGTAGGCATGCGGCTGATCCGCAGGCTGAAAAATCAGACCGGGCTGGCCGGGGTAGGCCGGTCCAGTGGAGGAGGGTCCAGCCACGTGGGTCAGATCGGCCCAATTAGTCCCCTTTGCGTTCAAAGGGCCGCAACTTCTAAACGGTGTGTCCATTTGACATAACGTCTATGACCACTGGTCTCTCTCATCATGGAAGATATTTTGAAATGTGGTTTTAGAGTTTTTGAGCTCTATACTCAAAGACGGGGGACCCATAACACATTAATTAATAATAACAAATTATTATTAAAGCTTGGAACAAATGTATCTCACGAACCAGATGTCCGTTTGATACGCATTCAGAGGTGCTGTAACCCTGGAGTTGAGGCGGTCCCTCCAATGTTGTTTTGGGACCTTTTAGTTGGGTTTTTTAACCTGTGGAAAAAAATTATTAATGTGAATAATTAATTAATTAATTAATTATTCTTGGATCGGACCTATCTCCTGTTTGTGATTCCCTATTGATGCGCCGTCAGTGGAAGTGTGACCCCAGTCCTCGTGTGTGGGCCCCATGAGGTGAAATTTCATTCTACATCTTTTTGGGGAGTTTGAGAACTCGTTTATGACTGGTTTTCTAAAGAGATTGCAATGACACAATCTACCAACCTAAATTTCGGGTCGAGGCGTGGGCCCCACGAGGCAACATTCAGATGCATGTTTCATTTTTTCAACATATGATTCACAAGTCCATTGAGGGAGAATTAATATCCTACATTGCATGTTTATCTATAAGGAATGCAATGGAATGATCCACATGATGTGTTTTGAGATCGAGGTGCGAGCCCCACGGGCCCCGTTTTCATATAACGCTGGGAAATTGAGCTTCTACACCAGGAGTCTATTTCGAACAAGTGAGTAGTCAATATTGCATGTTTTTCTACAGGGATCGCAGAGGTGTGATCCGTATGGACATTTAGAGCTTTATTTGTGATATTTGTATTTGTGGAAATATGAATGGAATATTAGTGGAAGATCCTTTTAAATGTGCTTGAAGGGAATCCACAGCTTAGGACAGAGCTCCAACTCTTGTGAGAGTGGAGAAGATGTGTGAAGAGATACATTCGATGTTTTGGTACAATTTTAGGAGGTGTGTCATCAAATCAATGATTCTGACCGTCTGACATAGCCACGAGCATTGTGCCCTCCTTGGCTTTCTGACTAATGTGTCATGTACTCTAGGAGTAAATAGACATATCGTGGTACTTGTTCACCCTTTGGGACCTAAAAAGGGTTATGTACACAACTAGGTGATGAGGAGGGGTCACACATGGTGTGGGCCCCAATCTCAATGTGTACCACTATGAATCTTCTACCGCTCATATATATTTCTTCTGAACTATGATTTTTCCCTTCGAGCAGCCTATCCTAAGTGTTTCTCCGCATATGATGTGATGGTGCCCTCCATAGTGTTTTTTGAGATTTGATGAGATATGTTCCATGTTAGATTCCTATTTGAGGAAATACATGATGATGACAGTGATGACAGTGATGTTATTAGAATCACCAGAGCAATCCTGGCTTACCCTCAAGTGATATTGGGTAGTGGTGTTTTCCAATATCTTTTTAGGATTACCCTCAAGTGTTTTTGGTAAGTGGTGTTCTCCATTATATTTTTTCCTTACCCTTCAGTGCAGTTGGGCAGTGGATTTCACATGTGACTCTCTCAAGGCTTACCCTTCAGCGCAGTTGGGCAGTGGTGTTCATCTATCTCTTTCAGGGCTTACACACTAGTGCAGCTGGGAAGTGTCATTCTCCAGCTAAACTTTCAGGTCTTACCCTCCAACTAAGCTAGGAAGTGGTGTACTCTAATGACTTTTATATTTATATCATAGAGTAGGGTAGGATAGTGGGTTCACGTCTTCAAAACATGATCTCTGGACTCTACGACATAGCGACGAGACGTACATGACATGACTTTGGACTCTCAAGAAATAGGGGCTCTTTTCCCACCAAGACGCGTCTTTTTGATGTGACCTAAAACCGTGTGGGCCAGTCAGAACCACCTAGAGTGGATAGTATAAAGGTGCAGTGATTGAACCCCTTTGACTTGAAGTTCAGGGCAGACATGTGGGATGCTGGGAATTGATGGTGTTTACTTCTATAACTATTGGAAACTATTTTCTTGAGATAATCTAGTGATACGGAGATCCCCTTACTGTCTATTCTGGGTTCCTTTGGTTGAGAATATATATATATATATATATATATATATATATCTTATTGCAGTACCCACACCTTGGGATTTTGTTACTCTACTTCCAAGAGAGGCGAAGACGCATGAGGTATGCCATGTTCTTTCCATGTCTAGCTTCTCATGGTTGGAAGATTATACCTACAATATATAGTGAATAATTGATGAGAAGTTCACCTTCTCACCATTTCATGATCCTTGTGTTTGGATGATCTTACTTAACTTATTTGTTGGGTTGAGCTGTAACATGTTCTATCTACTACATCCCACTTTAGTACCACACTTAAGTCACTCTTTAGCCATTGGGGGAATCCTACTGATTATTTTTATACTCACCCCTACTTGGGCTTTTCCTGCATTCGGTGTGCCCTTGCAGATGATGGATAGGTTGATCGTGAAATCAGAGGAGCATATGGATACAGGGTGCATGGACTGCATGTGGTGGTTGTAGCTTCGGACCAAGGAGTGGGGCTCTCTTTGCTGTTTTACTTTTCCACTTGTTGTTAGGTTGTGGTACTTTTCTAGTTGGGATGTATTCTTCCTCGTTTCCTTTCATTTTACATTCTGTAATTGTACTGGTTAGAGGTCGATGCAGACTAGTGGTTTATATATAGTAGTGTTGTATCTTGCATTATTTTCCCTATGCACTTTTTTTCAATGAGTTGGATGTGTGTGTGTGTAAAACTACGTAGGAAAATGCCTCCCCCATTATCTTATGCCATCGGCACTAGTCGCCAGCCCCTGGCCTATGGAGGTAGGCTTGGGGTAGTTGTGGCTCAAGCCCTAGTATGGGTTGGATCATGACAATGTTGTAGAAAAGGTGGTTCATTCCTTGGGATGTTGATCAGATGATCCCTAAAATGTAATTGGTTTGGTTTTAGGGAAATAGTGTCAATGTGTCTCAAGAGTGGCTCTCAGGCCAGGGAATCCAATGATGGTGCAGCAGCTGACATAGCCATTCAACAGGACCATGATTACCCGCTGGCTGACTTGGCATGATGAGACACTTGTTTTAGGGAACATTAGTACATGAATCACAATGTATTGAGTCTTTTAATGTCCTTCTTGGGTCATCTATCCATCATTGTTTATACACATATATTCCCATTTTACAATGGTACTCCTTGATCGGATTCAAGAAGTCTCCATGATGATAGCTAGCCAGGATAATAGCACTCGTTTGTGACGAAAATTCTATGAGCGATGAGGCCTCAGTTCCAAATCCATTATATGATTAACATTTCTCAAGGAGGTGGGGAACAACACCTCCACCAATTATATAGAAGTTATTACTGGAAGAAAAGACCAAAGATGAACGCAGGATGAGCATGCTACGTGAGTTCCAAAGTTAGATACCACTGAGGTTCCACAGTGAGCCATACCCTCTTGAAGTGAAGGGTTTTCTATAGTTAGTGGTTCACCTCTTTAGTCTTGCTTGGACACCAACATGTTATATGGTGGCTTTTATATACAGTATTTTTTCACGGAATAACTTTTCCTTGGTAGAGCCTAGATACTCATATGTATAATCAGTCATCACTTTCATGGGATGACATCCATCTACTTCTTGAGAAAGAGTACTACTCCTCATGCTTATGCTTCATACGGTTTCAAAAGATATTGGAGCTTCAAAGTGGAGTGATAGAAGAGGCTAAGTACGTGACTATGATCACAGACCTTACTTGGTAGTCTTTGGACATGGTCCATAATGACATCTTCCAGGCACATGCATTTGAGATGGCTCTCCATAGAGGATATTCATTCCATCATAGTGACCTTGTGCATCCTCAACCATCTAAGGGTGCTAGAGCAGGTGCTGGTGTTAGAAAAATTTCTATTATAGGGGTGCCAGTTGGCTAGTTTTGGTAGTAGTCCTAACAGAGTTGGGACATCTTCCACAGTTAGAAGACGTCTGTTGGTAGAGACTTAATGGAGGAGGCCTCCTCTTGATAAGACTCATGCACATGGTCAGGGACAACATAGAGCACCAAGACAGACCAGGGAAGTCTAGTGTTGCGCTTGTGATGTGCGAGGTCATGTGGCGTGAGACTACTCGACCATATGTGCTGGGTTTTCCAGATAGTTGGTCAATGCGCCACCACAACGGAGGCAGCGTCCTGATGAGATAAGTCCCTTGTGACGACAGGGTGGTCCCCAAGCAGGAGGTGTTGGTATAAGAGAAAGAAGATATATGGTTGGTATACTATGTTTCGAGGTCCCTTCACCACCACTAGGCTGCCCAAGTCAGGCTCATGGAGATGAAAAACAAGGTCGTAGATGGCTAGGTGCTATGGATGTCTAACATCCTACAGCGCATGAGATGATAAGATGTACACTTTGTGTCTTATCTACCTATTTTTGTATAACCTATTAGACACTATTTGATGTTCTCTTTTCGTCCATCTCCTTATTCTAAGAGTTATCGGGGGTGACACAGGGCATCAGTGTAACCTTGTGTTGGTGTTGTTCGGCGTAGATTTGATTTCATGAGAAAGACAGATTTATTCCCCAATGAGACACATTTTTTTGATTTGATCAAAACTGTGTGGGAGAGTCAGTACCAGAAAAAATAGATATTAGCAAGGTTTGATGGATAATTCCATATGATATATTCATTCATGGCAGGGTAGTGTGGTGGAGTATTAGAGAATGTTCTAGATTTGCTAGTGGGGCTTTTCTTCTTGACATCCCATTGCTTGAGGTGCCTCTTTCTGTTTTGGGGATTACACTCCTTCAAAGAGGGGAAAAGACACGTGGGGTATGGGATGTGATTTCCGTGTCCAACCTCTGGAAGATGGATGTGTTTTCTCACCTTCCCTATTCATTGATACCTTCCGTTATCAATGTCAATCTTGATACTGTAATCAAGTACAGGTTGAGGTTATGGACACCCCATAAATAGAACTACAGGATTAATGATGTGGTGCTGGTAGTGGTAGTCTTTGACCTGAGAATGTGGAGATGCAATCTTGTTGTAGAGTGATTTGTGGTTTTCTTAGACCACCAGTGTCTCAGTTGTGTCTTCACCTAGAGAAACTGAACTTAAGACGGTGGTTCTGGTTGAAATTCCTAAAATACAATGAATTTGATTTACTCTATGCTCTCGAAAGTGGAAGCATTATAGCATATTACCTTAGAAGAGAGTCCCAGGCTCACCAGGTGTGGGAAGTATCGTAGCAGTTAGATTCCATGTAGTTGACCCTGTTAAAGTAGGAGGGTGAAAAATTTCTTTAGTCTATGGTGTTGAATCCTTCACTCCTCGAGCATTTAATAGAGTCTCCGTTGTGATGCCCAGACTTTGAAATCTTTCATGACCAGATATCCATGGGTGATTCACCAGATGGTTATCCTGCCGGAGGGAATCACAAGACCATGTTATAGGAACAAACTATGATTACAATCGTGACGTGGAATATAGAGGATCGACTGGTGGAGTCCCCTGATTTTCTGCGGTCCATTCAGGATCATACAAGAGATGACGATGTTGCCTACTTCCTTGCCCTACCATCACAATAGTAGGTTTGGGTGCACGATATCTTCCATATTTCGCAACTGATTAGATACATGTGTATTCATATGCACGTTATAGAGAGTAACAGAACTTATGAGGATATACCATCCCTTTGGTTCGTTTGTTGGGCCAGTATGGTGTTGTGTAGGTTTTCTTAGGAGCGGGAGATCCAAGTGTGAGCTCCATATCCCGAGTTATTTCTCCAAGTTTTGATTTTTGTGAAGGAAAATCTTGAAGGAGGGAATGATGAAGAGACCCAGTTATTTCCCTATAATAATTTGGAATATTTATAATTATGATCCCTAAGTTAGGAGGTGAGAAGATGTGCAATTCTGAGGCTTGGTATACCTGGAATAAATTATACAAAAACCATAACTGTTTTTGTACTATTCACTTAATGGAAATGAGATAACTATTAAACGGTTGATCAGATCTGAAATAGGAGACCACTGTTGGGTCCGAAACACGATGTTTACCCTAGGGGCACCAAAAAGCATGTCGGAATGGGATTTTCAAACCCCTCGCTCGTCAGTGGTAAGTAAATGGATGAATTAATTTATTAATTCATACATTTAAAAGCTAAAAGACTGAATAACACTCAAACAGTAACTCAGATCAGCAATCTATGTCCATATTTGAGCTCAGAGAATTTCTGTTACCCAAAAAGAGGTATAAACTTTGTCAACGCAGGGACACTGTGAGAAAAGTCACCGAGGGGAAAATTATCATTTTGGAATGACCACTTAGTGATTTTTACCACCGGTGTTCTTTTAGATTAACATTCAAATGAAGTCTCAGAATGAAAATATGATACTTTTATTGAATTCGAAATGGAGCATTTTGGCTAGGAGCGATATAAAATGAGAGGGCGCGATAGTTTCAAATTTCATGATAAGAGGATTTTTTATAAATAGAAAAAATAGATTGAAATTAGGGTTTCCCTTATCTCTTCTCTCTCTCTCTCTCTCCCACTCTCTCTCAATCATTCTTCGGCGTTATTCGCCATTCTAAATTGAATTGAGGAGCGACCTTTGTCAGAACCTTTGCAGATCAAAGAAGGCATGTCATGGACATGCCGCCAATGAAGTACATCGAAATCGTGGTATAATTTCTATTGATTTCTACACCTTCATTGGTTCCATAAGTTTTCAACAAATTCATCATTTAAATTCTAAAAATTTCAGAATTAGTAGGATGGACAAACTAATAAAGCCATAATCTGAGCTATGTTGCGAATTTCATCTTTCAACATTCTTCATTTCGTTCTTCGCGAATACCCGCTATAATTTTCATATGCGCCAACCAACCCTCAGATCATTGATATGAGGTCGGTGTTGCGAAGGTCTCCTTGTAGGGATCGCAAAAATAACCCCCAATTTTGAATCTGGTATCCGATCGAGTCAAATTGGTCCCCCGAAAGAACCACCAGATCCCCACTGGCATGAGCGGCAGATGGCTGTTCGCGGCGGCTATGGTGTGTCGCATGGTGGAGCGACTCTGGAGGCGTTGTGTTGACGAAGCCCAGTGGCGACGTGTGGGTGTGATGAAGCTGAGGATGTGTGGAGTTTGGGGCTTCGGTGCAATGATATCGGGGCTTCAGATTTGGAGGAGGAGCGAGCTGGAGTGGCCGGGAGCACGGCGCTCAGGCAAGGTTGGTGCACATTTCGGTGGTAGAGTAGCAGGGGACCTGGAGGAGCCAAGCAGGTCTGCAGCTAAGGTGGATGATGGCATCAGGCGGGGTAGCACTGACATGTGCTGTTGGAGAGTCCAAGAAGTGGATTTGGCCTATCATGCTTAGCAGGTAGCTGGGAACCCTGAGGCATAGAACTCGGGGGGAAGTAGAAGTAGGACCCACCTCTTGCGATTCCACGACACATCAGACATGATCGGCTAGTTGGGACTTCTTTCTAGGAGAGGTCTGCATGGGCCACAATGATATGGAGTGGACCCACGGCTATTTTGTGGGCCAGTGGATCAGAACGGGCCGTCCAGGCCAGGCTGGCCCAGTGGAGGAGGGTCCGGCCAAGTGGGCTGGACTGGCCTAGTTGGGCCCCTTTGCATTCAAAGGGGTGAAACTTCTAAACGGCGCATTAGTTTGATGTGTCATCTACGGCCACGAGTTCGTCTCATTGAGATGGACATTTTGAAATGGGTTTCATAGTTTTTGAGTTCTGCACTCGAAGGTAGGCGACCT
Organism: Viscum album; assembly: GCA_963277665.1. Lineage (NCBI taxonomy): Eukaryota > Viridiplantae > Streptophyta > Magnoliopsida > Santalales > Viscaceae > Viscum > Viscum album. The sequence goes on from OY728156.1 coordinate 347,208,011, forward strand.
GAAATGCTTTAATTAAAAAAAATTATTATTAAAACTTGCAACTAACGTATCTTGTGAATCGAATGTCCGTATGATGCGTCATCAGAGGTGCTGTTACCTTGGAGTTGAGTAGGTCCATCCAAAGTTGGTTTGGGACCGTTTCGGTTTGGTTTCATTTCTTGGTGGAATGAAACACTTAATGTGATTAAATAATTAATTAATTATTCTTGCATCTGACCAATCTCTTGTTTGGGATGCCCGATGGACACACCGTTAGCATACTTATGACCCCGGTTCTCATGAAAATTTTTTGAGACACATTCTGAAGCCTTCGGGTTGGAGAAAATGTGTATAACACCATGAGATTTTATGAGAAATATTGATTTTAATTTCATTGATATCTGGTGTTTTACACAACACCAAAATTATCTTTCACAATATGCAACATAGTATTAGCTTTTATTATATGCAAACACTATTCTCGGCATGTGTTTCACGCAAGAGAAACCTTTTTCAATAACGTGTGTTGTACGAAATTTTGAGTTTCACTAAACAATAATTAATTGTTATAATATTATTATGATCTAGCCATTATAAATAGTATTAACTTCATTTTTTATTTTATAACATTATAATTCATCTTAAACATTTTCTAGAACATGGTACGAGAACAAAATTAATTTTTAGGATAAAAGAAGTAATTTTCAAAAAAATGCAGTTTTGTCGCCTTTTGGTGTCGCTCCCAATTTAAATATAATTTTTGACAAGTTGATATGTTAAATATTACCAATTAATCTTCTTCTTTTGAACTAGGATATATAAATTAATGTTGGAAAAAACTTTGACAATATTCTGATAACCTTCAAATTTTGATGAATAGTAAAAATACGCTAAATTTTAATTAAAAAAAACCTTTTTTCACTGAGATAATTTATATGGTTAAATTATAATATTGGACGTTTTTAAAGTATAAATAGAATATATCTTTACCATTTAATATAATTTATTTTACTAGCATTAATTTTACATTCAATTCATCCGTAGAAACATTTCAATCTTTTGCAATGTTTTAACTTTTAAAACCCATTTTCTCAACAGTGGGATTAATTTTAAATTAAATACTGAATATTATATGTTTTTAATTTGTAAAAATGGATTCCATATTTGGAATCATTAGGTAAAAATTAATTTAATCGGTTACTTTTTATTTTTAGGCATTATAAATAGTAACTACGGTAAATATTATTTGCTACAAGAAAAGGTAAATCAGGTAATTAAGGGTAAAAATAATATTATAAAATTACCCTTACAATTCTTTTAATATAATTGGGTGATTATATTTAATCCTAAAATTTTCTTGTGTAGAAATGGTATCTATTGGAACCCACGTGTATATAAAGAATACCTTTTATGTATTTTATTTAATTGAAAGTGAAATATGTCTCACTCAAACTTTAATAATTAGAATATTTTTAATATAAGGATATAAAAAATATAAATTAGATTATAAATACTCATGTTAATACTAATTTTTTTTTCTATATCATGGTTATTTATTTGTAATTTTTAAGAAATATTTAATTTTCTTAATAGCTTATACATTAATGACGTAGAAATTATTTATTTAGTGAAAATTCAATAATATAGTTTTTATTAAAATAATAATACACATAAAAAGGCCAAAACACCTTAAAAAAACTTATTGGTTGTGTATATATAAACCATAAACATCCAATGGTCGAATTTCTAACCATTGGGATCCTTAGAAAAGTGATTATGACACTTATATTATTTTACTTTAAATTATGTCAAAGTTGTCACCTTCATAATTGAATACATATATCCATTAAAATGTTGTTATTTTAAGATAATAAATTTTGAGTAAATGTATTATTATAAAAGATATTATATTTATTAATATCATAGGATTTTATTTATAATTTTTATGAAACAAAACAGTATATTAAATAATCATACAGAAATGTTGTAGTAATTAATTTATTAAGAGAAATATCAAGTAAATGGTTTTAAAAATATTAAAATAAATTTTATATGAACTAATTAATGTGCTACAAAAAAATATTTTAGATGAATATGACATGGTAGGAATCCATTAAATATATTGGATCAAATATATCATCTATGGAGAGTTTATTAAAATTCCAATAATTGAATAGTGTCTAAATTGACACTATTGAAATTTTATAAAAATAACATATTATTAAAATGTTTATAAATCATAAAAATATTTAAAAATTACAAATTTAAAATTATATGGTATAAAATGTAATAATTTATCTAATTATGGAATATTCACAACACATAAGTAAGTATTTATAACAATTCGAAATTTAGAATATTATTACTGCAAATAAAATAAAATAGATTAAATAGGGATAAATAAAAATGATATGGTTTAAAATAAACATAAAACATGTCAAAATATTATTGGTTTATGATATTAAAACCCTATCTCATCTCATATTCTAATTGAGTGATTTTTTGAGGTTTTTGAGTGGGGTTTTATTTTATTATTAATTAATATTTTTGAGGTTTTCAAAAGTTCCCCTATCTTCTCTTATAAAAGGGCACCTCATACCTCTCCTCTTCACACAATATTGAGCCTTGAAGCTCGAAAAACCCTTTATATTACTCTTCTAAGCATCCCTAGTCACATTCTGGAGGTTCTGTTCTTCTCAAAAGACCAACTCTAGTCCCTTAAGATGATGTTTCAATGAGGTGCGTCGAGGAAGAGGTAATCACTTTTACCGATTGTTTAATGTTTCTTTCTTCTTATACTTTTTCTTATTTAGTTATTTCATTATAAAGTAATAAAATCAGTACCACTCATATACTGATATGTTATTATAAATATTAAACAACCCTATTTCATTATCTGTCCATCCTATGGAAAATGAAATAACCACGCGTGCATACGTACAGAATACCGTATCCATGCCGTGGTGTAATCTGTTTTTCCACCACCACCATACTTGGATGGGTATAATGGTGTAAAGAATAAATATATATGATTATTATAACATCATAATAATTATTAGATATTATATCATCCCCTCCAATTCCATTAAATAATTATGGGAACAATATCATCACTCGTGCGTACGTACGGATTACCGTCTCCATGACACGATGATATTCATTCTCCATGTTAACCTTTCAAGAATGATTATAAAGTATATCAAATAAATAATCATGAAATATATGACGTAATAATGAAAATATATTTATTTATATGTTATTTACTTACTTCTATCGAATTTAATAAGGAAACTAAAATAGCGTTCATGCATACGTACGACCTACCGTCTCCATGAACGGTGTATTACATTCCATTTATCAATATATTATATATATATATATATATATATATATAATATTATGAATATATTATATATAAATCATTTTTTACATTCTGCATGTATGTAATCATTATCTAATTAATCTAATGAATAATTACAAGTCAAAACACGTACGATAAATGAAACGATTTTTCCCAAAATGCTGCTTTAACATGGAATTGAAAAATGAACGGGTAATATAAAGTCAAAAGTGAATCATATATGATATCATAAATATTATTATTGTTCTATTAAAAGTTAATAATATTTTTAATCCCACTATATAGGATTCTCAGACACATATGGAAGAAATTGGACATAATGTAAGGGATAATTATTCCAATCTCGTTCTTATCCTAGATTGTTTATTCATAAGTATTTACTGGGGTTATGTTTATCATCAATGTCCATATATTCTCAAAATGTATTCATAAAATGGTTACTATTATTACAAGTATGTTTAATGTCATTTTTAACCTTTTTTACAACATTTTATGGAAGGAATCTTTCTTTTGTTTACCATATGAGGTACTTTTCAACTTTTCCGGCAAATGTACAAGTATGTTTTTTAACTTATACGGTATGAATGGATTTTTACGGTTTTATAATGCCTTATTTCCATGAATTTTCATCTACATGATTTCATGTTAATTTTCAAAAAAATCTTTTTCTTTTAAAATTTCATGGCATATGGAGAAAATAAAATGATTTTGAAGAAGAAAGGATATTTTCATCAAGAATTCATTCCATGTGTTTTATCAAAACCATTTTCCTTCTAAGATGAAATTTTTTAATATGTTTATGCTTCTTGTATAATGTCTATATTATTTACTTGTTTTCATTTTTCTTATCATGAAATGAGATCCATTTATTTTATATGTATTAGGTTATGATGGGATGTTGTTTATGAACCCCATTTTATTCGTTGGTTATGATTAATGATTTATGTTTATTTTGTGGAACACAAAAGAATGATTTCATTATGAGATGGGTGGGGACCTATAACTCCCTAAAATTAATTTGGTAAAGATTTATATCTTATGATATAGACATGGCAGGAACGAAAAGTAAATATGGTTCAGTAATACAGGGCTGGAATGGAAAGTAATCCCAGTTCAGTAACGGACTTTCTCCACTATGATGGTCTTGGCCGTAATGCCATGGATACTGTGGAAATCAAAATATGTGCTTAAAGGTTTTCCACAATTACATGTTTTGTTCCCATGCTATTTTATCATTATTAATGTTCCTTTATGATTTATGCCTTACGTACTACCATGAATTATTTCACAACTCAATATTTTGATGTTTAAACATTATGTTCATGTTTTTATGTTCAAATGTATATGGTTTGTTTTATTTTATCCATGCTTAACCTTACTAAGAATTTGAGATTACCCTTTCTTTGTTTTATTTTCCCCAGGATATATAGAAAGGTTTTAGGTATGAAAAAAATGGGACGATCTTTATGGGAGATGTTGAAGATCTTTCACCATGATTAGAAGATTTTGTTCCATGTTTCCAAAGACACTAAACTATTAAGGTCCTTGGCTGTCTTTTTTTGTTATGTATTATGTATTCCTCAAAAGTAATGTAATTTCTATGTACATAAAGATTGTTTCTCTACCGTTGGTATCAGAGGAAAGGATAAGTTAACCTTTGGAAACCAGGATGCGAAAACTTTGGTGAGATCCCTAGAGATATTTCTATGGTATGTCTATATATGTCCTTAAGGTTTAGTATAACTATAAGTTATAGTCCTAGAATCATGTTGACGATCATGTATAACCTAGGGTGAACCAAAGGTGTCATTTATTAAATAATGTGTGATAATTTATACATCCCTCAAGTGACTTTTTATGATTATATGGCTCCTCGTTATTTTAACTATTTCTTACACTATGGTTTTTGGTTTTAGACAATGGAGGGAATGAGAAGTAATTCGTTTAACATTGATTCCATTGGAAATATTGGTGACTATGATCAAAAAAATTGTGTAATGCATGGAGAGAAAGATATCATGATTATGTCGAATAAGTCATCGTGATATACGATTAACAAGGTGAACATTAGTTGTATTCCTAAGTCATCAAATAAGAGGACAATATAATTTTATGCATGTTCGAATGGTGAGGAAAATAGAGGAAAAAAAATTATTCTTTCAACATATAAATAAGAATGGAATAAGAACCTTAAAGAATACCTCAAATGGAGGGGAAGATGTTATATTTGTGGGGAAAGGGGCATAGAGTGACAGATAGGTATGGAGTTCAATGTCTTATCTATGGAGAACATGGGAATTAACAAACACAATGCCCTGACCTAAGAGGTTACTTCTTAATAGAGGAAGGACCAATTACATGCCAATCATTGAATAGAATTCATTGAAGGGATTATGTATTGGAATTAAATAATAATGTTTTTGAGGTACTTTTATGGTATATTGATGTATCTAAGTATTGGTCCATTGTGGTTTTCCATAGGAATATGGTGTCAGTAACCATGAAAAGTGATTGAAATATGTTTGGAAAGCAGATGATATGTGCATAATGAAAGGATAAGGCGAAAATACTATGTTTGATAGTATTAATGAGCTCATGAATGATATCATGGGTTGAGTATATAGAAATTTTACGATTTTGTTATGTGGAAATAGTAAACTTTTGACAACATTCATGTTTTCACTAATGTTTCAAGAATACATGATTATGGTTTTCACATGTTTTTAATGTGACAAACAAGATATATCTTATAATATATGGTGGATAAATGATGGAATTTACATGCTTGGTAGATGACCTCTCTAATAATATTTTTCATTATACTATGATATTATATATGAGTATTTTGGATAAGGCTACAAATTGCAATGTATTTAGTTAGACATTAGTTAGTATTGTTTAAGGATAGAAATTTTTGATATTATTTCTGAAATTTTATAATACTATAGTTTTATAAAATGGACAACCTGTAGGATGGGTGATAACCTGTCGCATCGAACAAGGTTGTGGGAATCGATCCCACAACCGATGTACGATATGCCTTTATCACCTACCACTAGCCTACAGGAAGTCCCTGGTTTGTAGAATTTAGTTTTATTTTATTAAGTAGTGTTATATATGAATTATAAGTCCATTTTTTGAGCCATATATGATTAATATCACCATATATGGACTTATGTATATTCAATAACTTTTTCTAACCTTTTGTATGAGATATATGGAATGACCCATCATTCTATCACACGATTTCCTAAAACATCACGAATGAAAAATTCAAATCTTTTATGATATAAAGTGGAAATTGTTCAAGGAACAACCAATGGTGATATTGTACCAAAATAATGTAAGTATTTCTTCTAATTGAAATTCTTCAACATTAGGGAATATATCTTGAGAACCAAAAATTTTGACCTAGTGTCCTCATATTCGATGAATCAGATGGTACCTTAGATCATCAAAAATTTATGACTTTTTAATTGTTGGATTTTTTCTATACATGTTCACTACCACTCTTAATCAGAACATGATGGTTATATTTGTTTTCCATATCTATATTTTCACCTATATTCTCTTATGTGGAAACCCAATGTTGAGTTACTTTGGGTGACCATTAAGTTTCGAAATTTGAGTTTTAAAATTAATTTTTAGAAATTCATTTTACAAAGTGGGTTTCTATGAAAGAATCTTTCATGAAGTAAAACATTTATAACCCTGAATAATTTCACGGGCGAAATTCATTTTAAGGGGGGTAGAATGTAACACCCCATGATTTTAAAAGAAATATCCATTTTAATTTCATTGATGTCTTGTGTTGTATGCTACTCCAAAATTATCTTTCACTATATAAAACACTGTATTAGCTTGTATTATACACAAACACTATTCATGTCTTGTGTTTCACTCAAGATCAGCCTTCTCAATAGCGTGTATTGTACACAATACTAAGTTTCACTAAACAATGATATATTGTTATAATATTATTATGAAAAAGTTGTTATGAATATTATTAAATTAATTTCAAATTTTATCACATTATAATTTATCTTAAAAATTTTCTGGATTATGGTTTGAGAACAAAAATAATTTTTTTTATAAAAGAAGTATTTTTTAAAAAAAAGTAGTTTTGTCACCTTTTGGTGGCGCACCCATTTTAAATATAATTTTTTATAAGAATATAAGTTCAATTTTACAAAATAAAATTATTCTTTTGAACTACTATATAAATATTTACTTTGGATACATTTTTGACAACATTCTGATAACCTTCAAATATTGATGAATAGTAAAAATATGCTAAATATTAATTAAAAACAACTTTTTTCATCAAGATAATTTATTTGGTTAAATTATAACATTTTATGTTTTCAAAATATAAATAGAATTAATTTTTACCATTTAATAGAATTTATTTCATTCGCATTAATTTTATATTGAATTCATAGTTAAAAACATTTCAGTCTTTTGCAATGTTTTAACTTTTAAAAGTCATTTTCTCAATAGTAGGATTAATTTTAAATAAAATAATGCCACTTCTGTGTTGTGAATTTGCAAAAATGGATTCAATATTTGGAATCTTTAGGTCCAAATTATGTTAATATGATACTTTTTATTTTTAGACATTATGAATAGTAACTACGGTAAATTTTATTTACAACGGTTAAAGGTAAATCGGGTAATTAAGGGTAAAAACAATATTATAAAATTAACATAACAATTTTCTTAATATACATGGATGATTATATTTAGTCCTAAATTATTCTAGGGTAAAAATGGTATGTATTGGAACCCACTTGTATGTGATTAAGACCTTTTATTTTTTTTATTTAAAGGAATGTGAAATATGTCTCACTTAAAATTTAATAATTAGATTATTTTTAATATAAGGTTATACAGAATATAAATTCTATTATAAATACTCATTTTAAATCTAACATGTTTTTCATTAACATGGTAATTTATTTTTAATTTTTAAGAAATATTTTATTACCTTTATAGAAAATACATTAATTATGTAGAAATTATTTATTTAGTGAAAAATCAATAATATTATTTTTATTAAAATAATAATAAACATCAAAAGGACTAAAAACCTGACCAAAACATATTTTTAGTTCATATATCAACCATAATCATCCAATTTTATAATTTCGGACAATTTGGATCCTTATAAAAGCGAATATGACACTTATATTATTTTATTTTAAATGATGTCCAAGTTTTCACCTTCATAATTTAATAAATATATCAATTTTAATGTTGTTCTTTTAAGATGATAATTTCTAGTAAAAGTATTATTATGAAATATATTATATTTATCTTTATAATAGTATTTTATTTTTAATATTTATGCAAAACATCAGTATATTAAAAAATCATACAAAAATGTTGTAGTAATTATTTTATTAAGAGAAATATCAAATAAATGGTTTTAAAAATATTAAAATAAATATTATACGAACTAATTAATTTTTTCCACAAATTTTTTTAGATTAATATGAAATGTTAGGAATCTATTAAATATTTTTTATAGAATATATCTTCTGGGTGGAGTTTACTAATATTCAAATAATTGAATAGTTTCAAAATTGACACTATTGATATTTTTTAAAAATAACATATTATATAAATGTTTAAAAATCACAAAAATATTTAAAAATTACAAATTTAAATTTAGATGATCTAAAATTTAATTATTTATCTAATTATGGAAAATTAATAACACATAAGTTAGTATTTATAAAAATTAAAAAATTATAATATTATTACCACAAATAAAATCAAATAGATTAAATAAGGATAAATCAAAATGATAAGGTTTAAAATAAAAAAATAAAATGTCAAAATTTTATTTGTTGATGAGATTGAAACCTTATCTAATCCTATCATCTAATTGAGTTATTTTTTGAGGTTTTCGAGTGGGGTTTCATTTTATTATTAATTAATATTTTTGACTTTTCCAAAAGTGCCCCTCTATTCTCTTATAAAAGGGCACCTCATCCCCCTCCTCTTAACACAATTTTGAGCCTTCAAGTTCGGCCACACCCTACCCATTACTATTCTCAACTTCCCAATTCACATTCTAGAGGTTCTGGTCTTCTCAAAAGACAAACTCTAATCCCTTAAGAGGAAGTTTAAAAGAGCTGTGTTGAGGAAGATGTATTTTCTTGTACCGATTCTGTCAAGTTTACTTCTTCTTCTAAATCCTCTTCTTTAGTTTTTTCATTATAAAGTAATACCATCAGTACCACTAATATACTGATATTTTATTATAAATATGAAACAACACTATTTAATCATCAATCCATCCTACAAAAAATGAAATCACCGCGCATGCGTACGCACGGAATACCGTCTCCACTCCGTGGTGCAATATGTTTTTCCATGACCACCTTAATTGGATGTGTATAATGGTGTAATGAATAACTATATATGATTATTATAACATCATACTAATTTTTAGATATTATATAACCCACTCCAATTCGATTCAATAATTATGGGAATGATATCATCGCTCGTGCGTACGTACAGATTACAGTGTCCACGACGCGATGAGATTTATTCTCTATGTTTACCATTCAAGAATGATTATAAAGTATATATAATAAAAAATAATGAAATATATGATATAATAATGAATCTATATTTAGGTATATGTTATTTACTTACTTCCATTCTATTTAATAAGGAAACGAAAACAGCGTTCATGCGTATGTACAACCTCACTTCTCTATGAACAGTGTATTTCATTCCATTTATCGATCTATTATATATATATATATATTATATTCTAAATATATTATATATAAATAATGTTTTACATTCTGTATGTATGTAATCATGATCTATGTAATCATATGAATAAATACAAGTCAAAACACGTACGATAAATGAAATGATTTTACCGAAAACGTTGCTTTATCATGGAATAGACAAATGAATGGGTAATATAAAGTCGAAATTGAATCATATATGATATCACAAATATTATTATGGTTTTGTAACAAGTTAATAATATTTTTAAACCCATTATATAGGAGTATCAGACACATATGGAAGAAATTGGACATAAGGTAAGGGATAATTATTACAATCTTGTTCTTATCTGAGATTGTTTATTCATAAGTATTTACTGGGGTTATGTTTGTCATCCATGTCCATGTTTTCTCAAAAAAATTTCATAAAATGTTTAATATTCTTCCATGTATTTTTAAAGTCATTTTAACCTTTTTTTACCACATGGTATGGAATGAATCTTTCTCTTTTTTACCATAAGAGGTACTTTTTGACTTTTCTGGCAAAAGTACAAGTATGTTTTTTACTTTATATGTCATGAACAGATTTTTACAGTTTAAAAACACCTAATTTACATGGAGCTTCATCTACACTATTTCATGATTATTTTCAAAAAAATAATTTTCTTTTAAAATTTCTAGACATTTTGAGAAAAGAAATGGATTTTAAAGAAGAAATGATATTTTTCTCAGGAATTAATTTCAAGTGTTTTATCAAAGCCATTTTCCATCTAAGATGAAATTATTTAATATGTTTATGATTCAAGTATAATGTATCTATTATTTACATGATTTCAATTTTCTTATGATAAAATGATATCCATTTAATCTATATGGATTATGTTATGATGGTATGATGTTTATGAAACCCATTTTATTCATTGGGTTATAATGAATGATTTATTTTTATTTTGAGGAAGACGAAGGAATTATTCCTTATGAGATGGGTGGGACCTATATATCCCTACAATGCATTGGGTAAATATTTATATCTCATGGGATAGACATGGCTAGAACTACAAGTAAATCCAGTTCAGTAATATAGGGCTAGAACAACAAGTAAATCTGGTTCAGTAATGAACTTTGTTCACTATGATGGTCTTGGCAGCAATGCCTTGGATACTATGGAAATTATAACATGTGCTTAATGGTTTTCCATAATTAAATGTTTTATTCACATGCTATTTTATCATGATTAATGTCCTTTTATGATCAATTCCTTACGTACTTCCAAGATTTATTTCACAACTCAAGATTTTCATGTTTAAATATTATGTTCATTTTTTTAAGTTCAAATGTATATGGTTTATTTTTTCCCCATTCATACCCTTACTGATAGTTTGAGCTCACCCATTCCATGGTTTCTTTTCCCCATTATATAAAGAATGGTTTTAGGTAAGAAAACCAAAAGGAAAGATCATTATGGGAGATGTTTATGATCTTTCACCATGATTAGAAGATTGTGTTCCATGTTTCCAAAGACAATAAAATATTACAGTCCTTGGGAGTCTATTATTGTAATATATTAAGTATTCCTCAAAAGTAATGAAATGTCCATGTACATCAAGCTTGGGTCACTACAATGTATGGGCCCGATAGGTCCTACTTCAGAAGTTTTACAATGAAATGTTACTTTTTCACCCAACAACCATTTAGGGTGTTTGAGCACTTGTTTTTTTTGTTTTTCTGAGGGGATTGCAACAAAAAAATATGGATGCCTAAATTCGGGGCTGAGGCAAGGGCCCCATGAGGCAGCTTTCAGAGGTATGCTGTGTTTTTACGACTTATGCTATATAAGTCTGTTCGGGGAAGGTAAATAACCTACATTGCATGTTTATTTGTAAGGAACATAGTGGAATGTCGCAGGTGACTTGTTTTTGGATTGAGGTGCGGGCCCCATGGGCCCCATTTTCATATAATGCTAGTTGATGCAACTTCTACATCAGGAGTCTGTTTAGGACGAGTGAGTAGTTGATATTTCATATTTTCGTGAAAGATCATGACAATGTGATCAATTTAGATGTGCAGAGCCTTATTCGTGATCATGTTAAATGTGGAAACATGAATGGAATATCAGTGGATGAATCATTTTATGTGTTTGAAGAGAATCCACAGCTTAGGTCATTGCTTCGACTCTTGTGAGAGTTGAGAGGATTTGTGATGAGATATGGTCGATGTTATGGGACCGCTCAAGGAGGTGTGTTAGGTAATCTATGATTCTAACCCTACAGATTAGCGACGAGCATTGTACACTCATCGTCTTTGTGACTAATGTGTCATGTAATCTTGGAGTAGCTTGACATGTTGTGGTACTTGATCACCCTTTTGGGACCCATAAAGGGTTTGGTACAAGACCAAGAGATTAAGAGGGGTCACATGTGTTGTGGAACCCACACGCACCATGTACTACTTTGAATCTTCTACCTCTCATATCTCTTTCTTCTAAACTCGGATTTTGTCTTATGAGTGGCCTATCCTGAGTATTTCTCCATATACGATGTGATGATGCCCTCTGTAGTGGATTTCAAGATATAGTGAGAGATGATTCAAGTGCGATACCTATTTAATGAAATGAATGATGATGATAGTTATGATATTTATGTTTTTAGAACCACCAAAGCAATCTTGGCTTACTCTCTAGCAAGGATGGATAGTGGCATTCGCTGATATCTTTTCGGGCTTAACATCCAGCAAGGCTGGGCAGTGGTGTTTTCCATTCTATTTTGGGCTTACCCTCGAACACAGTTTAGTAGTGGATTTCACCAGTTACTCTCTCAGGGCTTACCCTCCAGCGCAGCTGGACAGTGGTGTTTTCTGTTCTCTTTTAGTGATTACCATCCAACGTAGGTGTGCATTGGTGATCACTAGTTACCCTTTCATGCCTTACCCTTCATCTGAGATGGGTAGTGGAGTTTTCTGATGACTTTTATACTTATATCATTTATAAATGATGGATTTTTGGTTCACTAATTTGTGACATGATCTCTCAACTATGCGGTATAACGACGATACATAGATGATGTTACTTTGGACTCCCAAGAAAGAGGGGCGCTTTTCCCCCAAGACACATCTTTTCGATGTGACCTAAAACCGTTCGGGTGAGACAGAACCAACCAGAGTGGATAATATCAAGGTTCAGGGATTGAGCCCCTTTGACTTACAGTTCATGGTAGACATGTGGGATTCTGGGCATCGATGGTGTTTACTTTTTAGAACTGTTGGAGACACTTTTCTGGGGCTGAGCTAGTGATATGGAGATCCCCTTACTCTCTCGGTCGGGATCCTTTTGTTGAGAATATATATATTTATATTGTATTTAAGTACCCACTCTTTGGGATTTGGTTAATCTCCTTCTAGGAGAGGCGAAGACGCGTGGGGTAGGCCACATTCTTTCAGTGTCCAGTATCTCATGGTTGGATGAGTATACTCTTATACTTTATGTCGCGAAGACTTGACAAGAATTTAACCTTCTCATCGTTTCAAGATCCCTGTGTTTGGATGAGCTTACATCTGTTCTTTGTTGGGTTGAGTTGTACTCTTTTACTATACCTTGTCTTATCCACTACTTCTTCCTTAATTCCTCTCCTACTATTCCGTTGAGCTTTCAAGGAATCCTACTTAGTATTTTTATACTCACACTTTCTTGGGATTTTTTGCACTATGTGTTCCCTTAATGATGAAAAACTAGTTGATTGTGACATTAGAGAAGCATAGGGATATGGGATGCATAGACCACATGTAGTGGTATTAAATTGTGACCCTGGAGCATGGCTCTCTCAGCTGTTTTACATTTTCTCTTATTGTTATGTTATGGCACTTTTCTGGTTGGGTGTGTACTCTTCCCCTTTTCCTTTTAGTTAACTTTTTGTCGTTGTACTGATTAAAGGTTGATGCATAATTGTGGTTTATATATAGTAGTGTTGTATCAAGATTTATTTTCCCTCAACAAGGTTTTCCATTAGTTGGCTGCATGTGTGTGTACAGTTACTTTGGAAAAGGCCTCCCAAAGTTTGTTATGCCTTCGTCACTATTCTCCAGCCCATAGCCTCTGGAGGCGGGCTTGGGGTAGTTGCGGATTGAGCCTCAGTATGGGTCAGGTTGTGTCAATTAAGAAATCAACAGTGGTCACATATTTTCAATTCGAGTAACCATTTGTGAGTATGACGATTCAAAAATAAAATAATTTCTTTTATTTAAATTATTTTATTTACGATTACATCCCAAAAACCAAATTTTACAGCCATCCTGCGCTGACCAATGTTAGGCTATGGCTAAGGAAAACAAACCCCCGCGAGCTCAACAGTGGTATCTGATTTTCTATCTGAGTCAACATTCATGAGTAATAAGGACATTAAAAATAAAATAAAATAATTTAATTATTTTATTTATGGTTATTCTATTTTTAGGTTTTCTTACTGGATATCTGCGTCCACTAAACTTAAGTCACATCTAGGGTAAACCCACTACTCTGAACGCAACGATTCCATGAGATTTTTGACTGGAGAACCCATTTAAGATTTATTAAACTTTTTTAGAAAAACTTCCCACATGTGATATTTAAAACATAGCATATTTTGACAGATCATTCTCACACCTTCTTAGTGATTGGTCTTATAATTTTTACAAATTTTTTCTAAATATAAAACTAGGAATAATCCGATCCATTATAGGGTCATCCAATATTTACCAAAAAAATTCATGTTTTAGATAGTCAACCTTTTTTATTGAAATCAGTATGAATCAAAGAGGTTATCTGATAATTTAAAATTTCATCATCCTGAGGAATAACATCATTCACTTGATTAAATTTCACATTAGTAAACTTATCATTTATGGGAATACATGAGGATGAGTCAATGTCTGAAGATGGAAGGATCCTATTAATATGGTCATCCACCACATTCTCTTCTCTTTTATATCTATAATTTCATGATTTAATTCATGATGGAAGAGAATACAGTGAATGAGGCATGGTCTATCATTCGATTTTATAAGGAGATACAAAAGGGTTGTATGGTTGGAGAAAACAATGACTTTAGACCATAAAAGTTATGACAATAATTTATCAAAGGAAAAAAATAGAAATGAGTTATTTTTGAGTTGTGGTGTAGATTTCTTTGGAAGGGTCCAATGTACGTGATGCATAGGCAATGGAATTTAAAGCACAGTCAAATCATTGTGATAAGACAAACCTAACTTCATACTTAGAGGTATCACACATGAGTTCAAATGCTAAATCCTACTAAAGAAGTTTGTATTACCAGGGGTGACATGAGACTCCATTTTAATTTATTAAAAGCATCCTCAAATTCATTATCAAAAACAAATTCTCTTTCTTTTTAGAGAAATTGATAGAGTGGGAGTGAAATATTAATGAATTTATGAATGAAAAGTTGGTATTATCCAGCATAACCTAAGAAAGACTGCACATATCATACATTTTTTGGGAATTGTAAGGAAGAAATGATATCCACTTCTGATTTATCAACGTCGATACCATACCCATAAATAAAATTTCACAATAATATACCGTGTCACATACTGAACATTTCTTATAATATATTACGAGATTCTTTTCAATATAGTGACATAGGACTTGATGAAGAATACTAAAAAATTCATCGATACAGGATCCATAAATAGTTAAATCATCTACGAATACATGCATGCAATTCTCTAGGTAATATAAAAAAATACTAACCATGCATCCTTGGAAACTTACAGAGCACTGTACACACTAAATGACATCCTCCTATATGAAAATTTTCAATTGGAAAGAAAATGTTTTATTTTCCTAATCCTCAGGGGAAATATAGGTCTAAAAGTATCTAGAATACCCATCAAGAAACTAGTAATGAGACTTCCCTGATCGACTCTCTAGCATCTAGTCAAATAATTATAATGGGGAATGGTTCTTCCTAGTGTGTGGGTTTAGTCAATGATAGTATATATAGTAATTACAACCATTCTACACACGAGTTGGAAACAATTCATTATTTTCATTTTTAATTATCGTTAGACATGTTTTTTTGGAAACCACTTGTACTAGGCTGACCCATTGGCCTTTAGAGATGGGTTAAACGATTCCATCATCTAATAAATTTTTACCTCAATTTTAATAACAACTAAGAGGTTTGGGTTTAGTCAACTTTGTTAATTCCACAATGGTTTAGCCACATCATTTAAAAATATATGATTTGTAAAAATTGATGGGATAATTCGAAAAATGTAATCAAGTGTTTAACCCAAATATTGTTTATACTCCCACAAAAGTTCAAGTAGCCACTATTCATGCTCTGGCAGGAGTAAACTAGAAATTATGATAGAAAAATTGTTTCCATTATCAAGATATGAATATTTTAAATCTTAAGGCTATTTTTTTAGTTCCAATTCAGTGGGTCTTGGATTTATTGGAGTGTGTGTCAAAATGAGAGCCCACTAATATCATCCAACTTCTGAATAGTATCATCCTCAGATGAAAAATGATCTTTTACAAGATTATCATGTTCATTGAAAGTCATGTGATACACATTGTTCAAGAAATAATCAATTAACAAGAATTCATGTCATTTTTCCAGACTGGTACAACATTCTATGCATGATTCATTTCCTAGCATTTCAATCAATGAACAAAACTCATAAAGGGGATCATTGGAATGAAAGGAAGTTTTTTTAGGTGAAGGGAGTACATTAATTTCATTAACATAGAGAGAGGAATATTCCTATGAGGGGTGATTCCTAGAATCAAGGATATTTTAGTGGAAAATGTCACCACCAAGCTCCATAGATAATGTACAATTTTAGACATTAATTATGGTTTTGGTTGTTTTCAAGAAGTTATTTCCAAATATAATCAGGTAATTTCCATTCATTCTATCATCTTCCATTTTTAGCACATAAAAATCAGCAGGAAAAATTAAAATTTTCAGCCTCCCAAGTTCATCCTCAAACACACCAGAAGGGTGTGTGGTACTATGATTTTTCATTTGATCAACAATTATTGTGGGCATGAGGTCCCAAACTTTCAATGAAGAGTAAATAGATTGAGGCATCACATTTATTGAAGAAACCAAATAAATCCTAGTATTGGAAAATGAATACTCCACTATGATGAATAGAATTTTGAATGTTCATGGATCATAGAATTTTGTGGGAAGTTATAGATATATAAATTCTATGAAATTCTTCCCCATGATCATATTCTCATCACATCATATTCTCTTTTGGTGTTTATACATCTTGTGTAGAAACTTTTCGTGTCCTGGAATTTTCTTCACGTTATTGATCAAGAGGATTTTAACCTAAACTTTTTTCAATTTTTTTAATATTCTTTTATCGAGTGTAGTTTATTTTTGTTATCTGGGATGGTTTTTTCTTTGGGAAAATAGAAGAGGAATGTTTGGGCAAGGGGACTAATTAACAAACACACTCATTCCTTTGGAATGGATTCTTTCATGAAAAGGGTTTTCAACATTTTCTCTAATTTCAATAGTTGGGATGGCATTTTACTTAGGAGGGAATGACTTTAAAGGAGGGATCATTATCCTTTTTAGTTTATTTACACTCCTATGGGTGATGGAACTAAAATTTCCCTTAGCCCGAAGGTTGAAAAGTGGTTAAGAGAGTAGTTTACCTGACCCCTGACATTGGATATCCCCCACCGATTGAGCTAGTTGGTGTAATTTTTGTTTTTGGTCTTGTATGGCATCATGGATGGGTTTTTGGAATTTGAGATTGTTGGAATCTATTTGTTTCATCATGTCTTATAAGTTAACCTAAGGTTTTGGAGGGGTTTGTTGGAAAGTCCTTTTGGGAGGTTGAGGATTTTTAAGTAGTGGTTAATGGATACTCCACCCTAGTCGGTTCGATGGTTATTGATATTGGTTGTAATACCCATTGCCTCTAAAATTGGGTTTATTTTTACCAAGGGTTGGATGAATAGAATGGGTTTTTCCTAAATAGAATTTTATAATGGAGGCCTAGAAATATTTCCTCACAACTCTTAGATGTTTCTCTCAGTTGACATAATTGGTTAGAATAGTGGTTGTTAGAAGAAAATATTCCATAATGGATGGGAGGAGGAGATTTGGATTTCCCTAGGGATAGAGCAAGTTGTTAAAGAAGGTTACATACCTCTTCAAACATCATGTCCACCTTCCTCTCAAATTTAGTCAATTTCACCTCATGGACAACTCGTATGAGTACAATGGACCTTGAACCAAATTTTTGATTGTTATGCAGCATGTTCCCAATTAGGGTTCTTGCAAAAATTTGGGTCTTATCAACTATCACACCACCAACAGTATCATCAATCATGTAATTTCATTCAATAGTAATCAAACCATCATAAAAATATTGTATTAAAATTTGATCACTAATTTAGTGGTGTGGGGAACATAAACAAATAATTATAAATATTTCCTTGTATTCATGATGTGTTTCCATTTCTGATTGTCATATACCACATATATTTTTCCTTATTGTTACAGATCTATAGACTGGGATGTATTTTTCAAGAAAAAGACATTCCATGTCCTCCGAACCTCTAATTGTTGAATTAAAATAGTAAATCCAATCTTTTTCAGTATATTCTAATGTAAAAGTTAATGAACTTATCTTTACTTATTCATCATCCAAATTTTTAGGTTTTAATGTAGAACAGACCATATGATATTATTTTATGTGTTTATGTGCATCGTCTCTCATGAGTACATGGAATCTTGGTAATAAGTGAATTAAACTGGATTTATGTTCAAAATTGGGTGCCTTATCTTTTAATTGAAAATAAGTTGGTTGGATGTCAACATCATATGAGGTATGTTATTTGAGTGTTATATTATTTTCATCCATTTTATACACATTATTTTTAGTTTTAACATGGGTTCTAGAAGAAGAAGAATAAGGATCAAGAAGAGTGGCGATATTTTGTGTGTCCTCTTTCTAAGGGTTATATTGTGTGTCTCAGTATCGCTAATATTGGATCCTCTCTAGTATGAGATCGAAAGGTGGTAAATGTCCTATAGTAGAATAAACGAATCACATAACCTAAAAAATAAATAATTCAATACATAAAATGATAGTAAAAGGTAAATGAAAAACCAAATAAATATTCTAAAAAGTTTAAAAAATCTTATATAAAAAATGCACAAAAAACAATGTGATCCCCTTAAATGAAGCAAGAATTTGAATGTGTTATCATGAAATAAAAAATTTATTATGATTTTAAAGGGTATTTACATTCTACCAGTGACTTAGGTCATCTATATATGAGGGTTTATACGTTTAGACTGTGCATTGTTAATAAAAATTACTAAAATATGGGGTTGTTTTGAAAATATTTTAATGAAAATAACATAATTTAAAATGTTTAATAGTTGAATAACCCAATTTATTTTGAAAATTATGAGATAAATCGTTCATTTTGATTTCAATAAATATATTTTAAGTTCATCATTCATGGAGATTAATCCTGGTTTGATGTAAGTCATTGAATGAAATTAATCTGTATCCCAATAAATTTCCATGTTTTTATATCAAAGAACAATGAGCCTAACCTTTTCCTTAAAAATCATATAGCCAGGGTCCATATCTCATGCATGTTATAATAACATCTAATGAAAATTTAAATCTCAAATAATTTGGGATTGAAAGAATTCTTGTGCTGTCCAATCAGAACAACACAAGTCACGCAGTCAAGGCATCACACTGATAATTTAAAATTAAAGATCATTCACTTAAATTAAATCAAAAAAGAGTTCAAACATGAATAAACGTAAGGTAATTCTAAATAAAATGTTTTTAAACTAAAAATAAATCAGACCAGTAGTTTTTCATGTTCCATAACTCCCTTTAAAATATTTGTAGCTCCCACACAATGAACAACCCCTTTTTCCCAACATTGTGAGGAGGAATGTCGGGTGGAAATATTTCTTCATCCTTAACCCCCTATCAGGATAGGTATAGAGGCCCTACATTTATTACATTAATTTTACATCATTTTAATGATAAAAAACATAAAATAATTACACAATGAGGATCCAAAGTCTTAGTGTCTTGGGAAAATGAGGACCATACATAACATTTACAACAAAAAGCATAAACAATTATTTAATTCCCTATTCTCAAGCTTCTAATTGGATATTGTGTACTCCTCAGTACATGTTGTCATCAGAGGATATATATCAAAAATGGGTGAGATAAAATACCATAATGGGGATTGAAAAGGACATGAAACAATGTAACAAGGGGTGAGTATAATCATAACATCATTTATATACTAGCATAGAATGTGGCAATGCATAAAAATGAAACATCATGTATTAGTGGTTAACGGCCACACATAGTTGTGAACACAGATACCATCATGTTCATGTGTTATTTCAATTTAAATTAGGATCTTCATCAATTTACCCAATGCATTTGAGTGATTTATAATTTTAGGTTCACCCGCCACATTCAAACATTCATATCGCACATTATAATTTTGGGCACACCCATAACAATCATAAAATTTACATTATCTTGCATGCCACAAAGAAAATATGTCAATATTGAACATAAAATAACCCATTGGAAGAAACGGGTTTCCCACAAAAATAGTACATTCATAAACTTTTGATTCACAAAATAAATACGGAATATAATTTTTAACATATAACCTCTAACCTTATTTGAAGAGTGAAACCATCTTCAAGAAGTAAAAAGGGTGTGTTTATTTGAAAGAAGTGTTATTTTGGAAATAATTGGATTTTTCCTAAAAACAATTATATAACTTGTATATCCCAGATAAGGTATGAATATGATGAATAAAATATTTTTATGTAATATTTATACTGAAAATGGGTTGAGGTGGAAAACCCAAAGAAAGGGAGGTGGGTTCGAGAATTTCCCCTTACCTTGTGTCAGAATACATTATTCACATTAAATTCCTATATAATGAAATTATATTAGTTTACTAACCATTAAAAATATTTTAATATATTAATTTTATTAATAATGTTTTTATTATGTTCATTTATGGACCTTTTTATTAGTTATAAATCATAAATTCGTTGTTCAAGTGTGTTAATTTGAATAGCTTTTATGAAGGGTTCACTTGTATTCAGGAATGGATGTCCGGTGGAAATGTTGTTAAACATACAAAATTGTTAATTTATATTATTAATGATATTATAGATATATTAATGATCTTATAATGAATTTTTTAGATACCATGATGATGAATCATGAGATAAAATTTTAAGGATAAACACTTGGATTAATTTGGGTGTTTTGCTCACAATGAAATTTTATTGAATTATTATTTTATGTCATGAGTGTATAAGGATTACAAAACATCACATAAGATAACATACATATATTATGATATGGTCGAACCATTAAAATTGTTTCATGTCTAGTGTCTCATATGGTAATGAAAATTGAAAAACTATTGTCCTTGAATGTGATAAATTAACACATCATGGATTGTGTTTTCATTTATTGTATAAAAGGAGAGGGAAGGTGAGATTATGATTAACTATACCATTAGAATAATATCATTCTAGTACATGTATGTTACTGTAGTTATCATACCATTTTGGTGAATGTAGGTGAGGAAATAAAAATAAATTAAGGAATTTGAAAGAAAATAAAAGAATCAGAAAGAAGAATTTACCTCCTGAGTGTATTTCCTTTGAGAGCCTCTATAGGGGAGATTATTTGGATTTTTTTGGAATAAAGATAGATGGTGTAAATGAGGGATGATTTTGGGGAGTGGTTTGATCAGAATTTATAAAAGGGTTTAATCTTGATAGGTGTGAATAAATGACGGTGTGAGGGGTGCAAATTATAGTGGAGGGGAGAGGGGTTTTCTCAATATTATATTCATTGATTTATTATTTCTCTAGAAGATAATAAATATTGAAGATTATTGTAACTAAAAATAGTAATATGTTCATTTTAGTTCGATACAATGGCACTTTACCTCCTCCATGACTCAATCATGATGCATAAATTCATTTATTTAGCATATTTTTTCAAATTATAGAATTTCACTATTCACAAAAATTAAAGTATTTCAGAAAAATTATAAATATTCACCATAACTTTTTTTCAACATGTAGAATCCAAAAATTAAGTAAATTTTTCAAAAATAAATATCTAAATATAATCAATTTAATTTTTAATTAAAATAAAAATTTACTTGAAAAATACATATTTTAAATTAAAAATTGATTTTATAATGATTTCAAAATATACATAAAGTCCTATAAAATTATATTAAAACTAAAAGACATAAAATTTTAAATTTATGATATTTTTAAGAAAATAAATTTTATTTTAAATTAATTAATTAGTTATAATTAATTATTTATGACTTAGAAAAATACCAATACTTTTACTATGGTAATATTATCACTTAAAAGATCTATAATTTTTTTACATTCATGGGTGAGGTTAGTATTCTTTTGAATGATTTATTGTTCATAAGGGTCATATTACTATTCATAAGGGTGTGTTAATATTTATAAATGTAGGTCACTATTCAAAAAAAATTAATTTTCTCCTATTGGACTCCAACATATTAATGATCACAACTGTGTATGTCAAATTTTCAAAATTCAAAATAGAGAAGTTGAAAATTTATGTTTAAAGGCCCTATTGTAGTTCATGATGTATAATTTTGTTTCCTAATTTGATTTTATATGATTATAAAATTACTAAGTGAAGGGATAATTGATAAAATTTTGGGTCCTTACATTATTCCCCATTTTGAAATTTCACCCCGATAATTTTATTTTACATAAACAGGTGTGGTTAATTCTGGTTCATTACATCATATGGCTCCCATGTTTCTTATTCATACATATGATTCCTACAAAACACTTTGACAAGGTGGGTTGCCTTTTTTGCATTGATCCATATATCTTTATTCCAGAATCATGACTGGTTTCTCCTCATAAGATAGATAGTCTTCTAGCTATACTACCATTGAGTTCGGTACTTGTGAGGGATCTGGTATGTACTTCATCAGTAGTGATACATGAAACACATCATGAACATGAACTATAATTGGTTGAAGTGAAAACCGATAGACTGTGGATCTTATGCGGTTAAGGATCTCAAAGGTTCCAATGTACCTTTGGTTTAGCTTCAATTTCTTTCCAAACTGCATTACTCTCTTCCATGGTGATATTCAATTGAAGACTTTATCTCCAAAATCTTACTCCATGTCCTTTCGATGGTTGTAATAATTGCTCTTTTTTTGACTCCGACCAACTTTGATATGTTTCTGGATGACATCAACCATTTCTATAATATATTTCAAAAGAACAGGTCGATGTAGCTTTCTTTCTACAACATCATCCCAATAGGTTGGAGTTCTACATAACATTACATACAGAGATTTATATGGAGTCATCTGAATACTCAAGTAGAAGTTATTGTTGTATGAGAACTCAAACAATGGGATATGATGATCTCATCCACCTTTTAATTCAAAATTTCCAGATCTTATCATATATTCGAGCATCTGAATAGTTCTTTTAGATAGGCCATCATTTTGGGGGTAGTAGGATGTGTTGAAATTTAATTATGTACTCAAAGCTTGTTGGATAATCATCTATAATTTTGATGTGAAAATTGGATCATGATTAGAGACAATTGAGAGTAGAACCCCAGGCAGTCTCACCACTCCCTTCCCATATATCATTCCAAGTTGTTCACATGAGAGATCTTATTGAATAGAAATAAAGTGGATAGTCTTGGTGAGTCGGTCAACCACAACTCATATCACATTATTTCTCTTGGACATCTTGGGGAGACCCATGTAAAAGTCCATATTGAAATTATCCCATTTACACAAGGTTATAGGAAATGGTTTCATCATCCCATTGGAATATTGTCACCCTGATTTAGTTTGCTGACATATCAAGAACCTTCAGATATCTTCAGAAATATTCTTATTCATGTTGTCCCACCAGAAGTGTTCTCGAAGATCACGGTACATCATGGTGCTTTCAGGATAGATTGAGAAGGGTGATCTATGGTCATTATGAAATAGATCCTATTCTATACCAGGTGATGAAGGCAACCAAATCTATGATTCAAACTGAATAACACCATCATTGTCAATATAGAACTCTAGAATCTTCCATTCCTTTACTGCATTCACCATCTTTTGTATCTCTGGATCATCCATTTGTGATTCCTTAATAATCTCTTGGATAGATGGATGGGAAATCAATTAGGTATGGTAGGATGTATTCCGTACCATTTTAATTTCCAAATCCATCCATTACATATCCATAAATATAGTGTATTTCTCAATCCACAACATGGATAGAGTAGTAGTTTCTTTTCATCCAAGAGAATTAGATACCTTGTTTTCCTTTTATGGATGATAGTGAATAGATCAATTATAATCGTTGATTATATATAACCATATCATTTGACACATGTGGGGTTTCTTTTGTGTGAATATATACTTTTGACTCTAGTGATTGATATATATGTCACACTTCTAACCATAGAGGTAGTGCCTCTAGATTTTCAATGAAAAAATCACAACTGCTTGCTCAAGATCATGCGTCGAGTTGTTCTTCTCATAGATCTTCAACTGCCATGAGGTGTAGGCTATCACATTATCATTTTTCATGAGTTAAAAACCCAATCCATTCTTCGAAGCATCATTTTATATCCCAAAATATTATCCACTTTTAGGTTATGTGAGTACATGTAAAATGAAAATACTTCTATTTAGCTCCTTGAATCTTCCATCACTTTCTTCCATCTAGACATACTTTACCCCGTGTTAACTTAGTTTGCAGTCATGATAATCTTGATACTTTTTTTCAAAAAACATCAACAGTACCCCTATAATCCATGAAAACTATATATCTCTATGACACTAGAGGGTCTGGTCCATTCCTCAATCACCTATATTTTTAAACGGTCCACATAAAGTCCATTAATTGTGATCACATGTCCCATGAATGTGACTTGATTCATCCAAAAGTCCCACATTACGATCTTAGCATACAAATTCTCCTTTATCAGTGCTGGAAACACAAGTCATTGATGATATACTTGTTTCTCCTTCCTATTTGAGTATATTAAAATATGAATTATAAACACTACCAAACATTTGTTGAGTTATTATACAAAGACTATATTTATCAAATCCATGATGATTCTAGAGTAATTAGTAAGTTCGAAGGGCATCACCAGAAAATTATAGTGCATATACCTTGTACAGAAGATAGTATTTTGAACATCTTCCATCTTCACATTTATCTAATGATATCCAAACAAAGATACAACTTTAGTATTAACTATTATTCTCATATCTAATCAAAAAATATTCATTCCTTGGGAGAGGATACATTTTCTTTATGGTGATATTTTTGAGTTCTTGATAATCAATACACAGCTGCATTGATCCATTAGTCTTCTTCAAAAATTCCATTGGCGCACCCCAAATTTATGCACTGGGGTCTATGAACCCTTTATCCAAATTATATTTCAACCTATTTTATAAATACTCCAGTTTTTTAAGAGATACACCATAGTAACACTTTGAGATAGGAGTAGTTATGAGTATGAGTGCTATGGAGAAATCTACCTCACGATCCAGGGGAAGTCCTAGTAACTCTCTAGGAAATAAATCACTGTATTCCCTAATTATGTAAATTTCTATTAGTTTGAAATCATTTGACTCAACCATTTGAGTGAGGTATTTCAATTCATAGGATTTAACACCCACCACATTGAATGATTTTTAAAACGATATTTATGATCTTCCTTTTATTTGTATTGTAGGATGGGATGGTTCAAAACAGGAAAAGATTTTTCATTTTCCAAACAATTGATATTTTCACTATATACCAATAGCCAATCCATTCCCATTATACAATTGAATTCCACCAAGGGATGTAGCACAAGCATATCTGGAAGAATCATCCCACATACTCTAATAGGATAAGTTTCCAACACAAGGGATTCAATTATTGCACCACTAGGTGTGTTTATAGATATCTCAACATAAAGGATTTGGGGTTTCTATTCCATAATTCTAGAAAACATAAAAGATTTAAATGAATTAATATTACCGGATTAAACTAATAAATTTTCAATTCTTGAGAGAATAGGAAGGGTACCTTTTTTGACTTCATTTTCTTGCTCAACATTTATTGTAGTGATGGCATATTCCCTCTCTGGTTTCTTTAGATTTGGTGGATGCTCACGCTGATTACCCTCATGGTCTCGAGGTTTAGTTCACTGGATTTCATAATGACATTTCCCATTATAATTGTATCATTGAACCATTGGTGGTTCATTCCTTTCTTCCACCGTATTATTTTTCCTTCTTATGTCTTCTTGATATTGAAGATCTTGGTGGCCTTCTCTGCCACACTTAATACATTTCCTGGACCCTTTGAGGCATTTCTCCTGATGAATCTTCCTATTGTTTTAGCATGTGGGTAGATGATTTTACTTCCCTTACTTATAATTAGATCATTTGTATTTTAAATCATCCATTTTTTTTCTTATTACCATACTTTTTAGGTGAGAATAATAATAACATAATTTATACAATAGCATGCATAAAAATGAAACATCATGTCTTAGTGGTTAACTACCACACATAGTTGTGAAAAAATATATCATCATGTTCACACATCATTTCACTTTAAATAATGGGATTCATCACATTACAAAATTCATTGGATATATGTATAATTCTGGGTGTACCTATCACATTCAATCATTCATATTTCATTATATAATTCGTGGTGCACCTGTCACATCATAACATTAAAATTATCGTGTATGCCCCAAATAAAATATATAAATCCTGAAATTATAATAACCCATGTAAATAAATGGGTTTCAAATCATAAAGTATACATTCTAAAACATTTTGTTCCCAAAATAATGATGGAATATCAATCTTGATATAGAACCATTAACCTCGAGTGAAGGGTGAAACAATCATTGAGAAGTAAAAAGGGTGTGTTTATTTGAAAAATATTTGTTTTACAAAACATTATATTTTCATAAAATTAATTATAGATAATTTATATCCCAAAAAGGTAATATAATTATGAATAAATTCTTTTTATGTCATATCCATACTAAAAATGTATTAAAGAGGAAAACACAAATAAAGAGAGTTGGGTTTGAGAATTTCACCTTACCTTGTTTCAGAAAACTTTCATCACATTAATGTCCTGTATAATGAAATAAGATTCATTAATTAACACTTAAATATCCTTTAATAAATTAATTGGATTAATTATGGTTTTATTAAGTTCTTTTATTGACCATTGGATGAGTTATAGATCTTAAATTCATTGTTTGAGAGTGTTGATTTTCTTAGATTTTATGAACAGTTCACTCGTATTCGTGATTAGATGTTATTTTGAAATGTGGTTAAAAATACAGGATTGTTAATATATATTATTAGTTAAATTTAAGAGATATAAATTATCTTATAATGAATTATGTTATATACCATTAGGATGAATCATTATATAAAATATTAATGATAAACACTTGGATGAATTTGGTGGTTTTTCTCACAATGAAGTTATTTTGTATTATTATTTTATATCATGATTGTATAAGGATTACAGAACTCACATAAGATAAATAATTTATCTTATTATCTTTTTTAAATTTTAAAATGTTTTCATGACTAGTCTCTATGATTATAATGCAAATTGAAAACCTGTCATCCTGGAATATAATAAATTAACACATCTCGGATATTGTTTTCAGTTATAGTATAAAAGGACAATGAAGGAGAGATTAGGATGAGATATCACATTATAACAATATAATTCAATTAAATGTATGTCACTGTATTTATGGTACCATTTTTGTGAAATTATGTGAGGAAATAAAATAAAAAGTATGGAACATGAATGAAAATAAATAAATCAGAAAGTGGAATTTACCTCTTGAGTTTATCTCCTTTAAGACCCACTTTAGGGGAGAGGAATTGGTCTTTTGAGGAGACAAAAAGATGCTGGACATGATTAAGGATCTTGGGGAATGTTTTGGGATGAATTTTTACAAGGATTAAAGCTCTATATGTGTGAAAAAACGAGGGTGTGAGAGGTTGTATTTATAGTGGAGGGGAGATGGGTTTTTCTCAATTTTATATTCATTAATTTATTATTTCTTCACAAGACAAGCAATAATGAAAATTATTATGACTAAAACTAGTAATAATTTCATGTTATTTTGAAATAAATTTCAATTTACATCATCCATGACTCAATCATGATGTAGAAATTCATTTATTTATCATATTTTATAAATTACTCAATTTCACTATTCAGTAAAAAATAAATATTTTATAAAAATCCCAAAAATTAACCCAATTATTTTGATGTATAGAATTAAAAAATTTACTCCAATTTAAAAAATTAATTCTCTCAATATTAACAATTTAATTTTTAATTATATCAAAATTTACTTGAAAAATACTGTTTTCAAAATTAAAACCAATTTTATAATGGTTTCAAAAATTACATAAGGTCATATAAAATTATCTTTAAACTATAAGAAATAAAATTTTAAATTTATGAACACGTTTTAGGAAAATGCATTTTTTTTAAAATAATTAATTATTTATAATTATTTATTTATGACTTACAAAAATACAAATACTTTTTCCATGGCCATTTTGTCACGTATAAGATGCTCAAATTTTATTTCTACTTTCATGGGTGTGGTTAATATTGTTTTGGATAATTTACTATTCATATGGCTCATATTACTATTCATAAGGGACATATAACTATTTATAAGGGTAGGTTACTATTCATAAGGGCATGATACTATTCACCAAAAAATTATGTTTTCCCTACTAGACTCTAAAAATCTTACTAATCACAACCTTGTAAGTCATATATTCAAAATTCAAAATATAGAAGTGGTAAATTTATGATTAAGGGTCACATAATATTTCATTATATGGAATTGTGTTTCCTCATGTGATTTTTTATGATTATGACATTACGAAAAGGTAGAAATTGCATTGATAAATGTTTGGGTTGTTACAATAGGGGCCTCTCTAAGATTTGGAGAGGAATCCTCTAAAACTCAAAAAATGGAATATGTTTTCTTTTTTTTCAAACATGAAAATGGGGAGCCCATGGTATAATTTTAAATAAAAATTGGAATGTATTTTTTAGTTTCTAGATTTCAAGAAACCTCTTGGCCCATGGTTTTTGACCTCTACACAATAATATATCACTTTGAAGAAAATAAAAAGTTTTATCCCAAAATCCGGATTATATCCTATGAAATCATGGCACCATTTATACAACAACAGCTCAAGATATTGAAAGAACACATCACACCACTTTTGACTTCGTTTAGTTTCAATGGCTGGGACAGATTATTCTAGATGGGCCACTAGATGGCCGAATTGAGATTGGGTTACTTCATAAAAGATTTTTCCCAATGAATTATGGACCATAATACAAAATATCATCCCATTTAGATGGATGGTTTAGTAAATGTATGCAGTTGAGTCAACTAGTGTGCCTAGATCATATGCAGTTTTCCCTATTTTTCATAAACATCATCAAAGGACCTCCCAATCACCTCCACATACAATGAAAATATCAAAAAATTAATATTTCCCTTTTTAATAGTGATTTTAAAAAATTTATTTAATCAAACATGATGTGATTTTTTTTATAATTGTCAATATAAAAATCTTTTGTCATAGTGGTGTAAATGTGGAAATGAAATAGTGAATCACTGTATCATCAAACCCCCACACCTAAAAATTTTCTCTCCTAGGAGAATTCATATTTTAAAAAATTATGTATATAGATATTGAGAACTTCAAAAATATTTTACATTCAATGAAATTTTCATTTCTAACATAAATTTGATCATAGAAAAAATCACACCGTGGAGTTCTTCTATGATATCTTAGAAAAATACATCTCAAAAACTGTATTAGAATTAAATTCCAAGTGATACATGATACCAATAGAAGAAAATAAATCAAAATTTAATCATGTCACTAATTATCCATGTTTGTGTGTGTGAAGACCATTTCATTCTATTATTTCATCTTTTATTGAGTAAATATAAGTTATTTTAAAAAATTGTCTACTTACCTTATCCTTTCCACCAAACTATCCCTATATCATTTTCAATCAAATTTCAACACCCACTCACTTAAGAATTCCTTGAAGTCAATCCATAAGTTACCAACCAAGATACCCCCATGGGTTTTAAATTTCATAACTGACCTAAATGTTTTTTTGTTTTTTTTTTGGGGGAGTACAACAGTCGGACAATAGGTACACACGCATAGGTCAATCTGGTATAGTAATTTAATAGATCAGATAAAGAAAGAATTTATGAAAAAAATTATTTTCTAAGGTAGAGAAAAATTAACCTAACTTATATTTACCTACTATTTTGTAATAAATTTTCAAACATCATGGTTGGGTGTAAAGATGGGTGTACTGATTAAGTGAAACAATTTCCCCTTAAGCTATTCACACAAAGGGCACCATTCTTCTCCAAGAATTCAAAAAGATACCACCATTTATATCATCGAAAATGAACCAAATTTCAATAGAAAGTCACACTACAATATTGAATTCATGTTGAGATGAAAATTTAATCATATTTTTTTTAATTTTTAACAACATAAAATAGAGAAATTAATCATTAATTTTCAATAGCATCCATGATTACGAGGGAATCATTTTCCATGATAATGTGGGCATAAAAAATTATCATTTTGAAACAAGAGTGAGGGGGGGGGGGAGAAAGTGAAAATTCTATCCAGTAAGCCAAAACAAGAAAAATAAGAATGTTGATGAAAATTTCTATGTAACCCAGGAATATACCCACCCCACCCCCCACAACTAGAGTGTCCAATTTTTTCACTATAATAAAATATAATGTGGGAAAAAGGATAAAACCATGTGGGTTTCATTGGTAGGGTGTTTCATGAACATGTAATTCCTTTATTAGGAACTCTGGAAGTGCTTCATGTATGTTCTTAGGCCACTCCCCACTACCCTTGAAGGATTCATTTGTTTCATTTTTTATACTTGAAAATTGCAGAATTGATAATCATTAGTAATTGTGTATGGGAAAAATTAGAGAGAACGAGCTTACCTAGATGCAACTTCATCCTTTCATTTAAAATAGGACCTTCTTCCCATTGTGGAATTGACAATGAAGGATGAGATGGTTGCTGGCAGCATTGGTTCTCTCCTTATAAATCTAGGTGTTCTCATATGAACCGCTTCACAATTCCTCCAGCTCTAGAATATGTAACTTCTTTTGAGTACCAAGACCATAAATACTATAATTGCATTGTATTATGGACTGGTAGGATGGGCAGTATTTCTCAAAAAAGACATTCCAACACTTTCCAAATACAATCCTGTAAGGTGACTTTCTAATAGGAGTTTTGAAGGCAGTACAATAATCCCATAATGAATCCTCAATTCAAAGACTCCAATATTTTTTTGTTGGGCTTACCTTTTTTTGAAAAATTTGTTTTACCTCTCTATTCGACACCTCATCATGTCCATTGGTCTGTGGGTGATAAGTAGTAGACACTTGATGCCCGAACCCATACCCAAGAAAAATAGATTGCATTGTTCGGTTGCAAAAATGATAACCCTGGCCACTAATGATGAACCTAAGAAATTCATACAAACCAAAAACTTGTGTTCTCTTAAATTAAACAATAGTATTGGAATCATTAGTCCTTATAATGTGTGCTTCTACCCATTTTGACACATAATCAACATCCAGAATAATGTGCATATTCCCAAATCAATTGGGGAATGGTCCCATAAATTCAATTCCCCAAACAATAAAAATATCATGTATGAGAAAGGATTGATGTGGAATTTCATTTATTTTAGAGACATTCTATATTATTTGATAGTGAGGAGAAGATTTATAGAAATAAAGGGAATCCGAAAATAATTTTTACCAAAAGTGACAAGAATTAATGACCTTATTATTAGTCAGTTGGGGAGCATAGTGCCCCCCATAATAAATAGTGTTATAGAACCTAAGGACGGACTGAAACTCACTATCAAGAACACAACGCTTGATGAATTGATCACTACATGTGTTCCAAAGTTAGGGGTCATACCAAATGTACCAAATAGACTCATCTTTTAGATAGTCAGATTGGTTTTTGTTGAAATCTATAGGAATTAAAGATACTACCAAATAATTTATCATTCCAGCATTCCTAGCAATAACATATTTAACTCGATACAACTGATTATCAAGAAACATATCATTTATGGGAATACAGGGGGATGATTCAATGCTTGAGGATGGGACGATCATACTGATATGGTTACCCAAAACATTATCTACTCTTTTCTATCTATAATCTCTATATTGACTTCATTAATGAGGAGCATCAAATGAATGCGAAATGGTTTGGATTCTGGTTTCTTAAGGAGATACCAGAGAGTTTCATGGACTGAGAACACAATGACTTTGGACCCTAAAAGGAATGATCAAAATTTATCCAAGTAAATCACAATGGCAATGAAATATTTTTCAGTTGTGGTGTTGTTTTCTTAGGTTGAGTCCAAATTACATGAGGCAAATAATATTACATGTCAATCTCAATAAACACATTGTTATAAGACAACCCCAAATGTATAGTTAGTGGTGTCACACATGATCTCAAATGGTGAATCCCACTGAGGAGGTTGGATTACTGGGAGTGATGTGAGACACCATTTCAATTTGTTAAAATCATCCTTTCATTATTTATCAAAAAAATTTCTCTTTCTTTTTGAAGAAATCAGGAAAGGGGTAGTTCCATCTTACAAAAGTCAGGAGTAAAATGAAGGTAAAGTCTAGAAAACCTAGTAAATACAGCACATCCTATACATTTTTTGGCTAATGTAAGGAAGAAATGAAACCAAATTTTAATTTATCATCTTTGATCCCATCCCCAGAAATGACATGTCCCAATACTATACCTTGTTGCACCATGAAATAGAATTTATAAAAATTTAATAATATATTCTTTTCAATACAGTGGCGTTAGACTGAACCAAGACAACTCAAACATTCATTAAAAGAGGATCTATAAACAGTCAAATAATCTAGGAATACATCCATGAAATTCTCCATGTATTCCAAAAAAATACGAACCATGAATCACTGGGAAGTACCTGGAACATTGAACAAATCAAATAGCATCTTTCTATATGAAGATGTTTCAAAGAAGAAAGTAATGGTTGTCTTTCCTTAATCCTCAAGGGGATTATCGATATGAAATTATCCAGAATACCCATCAAGAAGACAGTAATGGGGCTTCCTTGGTACCCTCTCAAGAATATGGTCAATGAATGGTAATGAGAAACGGTCATTTCATGTATGTTGGTTTATTCAGTGACAATCTCTACATAAACAACAACTATTCTTCACACGAGTTGGAACCAATTCATTGTTTTCATTTATAATTATGGTTAGACAATTTTGTTTAGGAACAAATTGTACTGGACTGACCCATTGACTATCAGAGATGGGGAGAATGATTCTAGTAGCCAATGATTTTGTTACCTCTTTTTTTACAACATCTATTAGGTTTGGGTTTAGTCGACATTGTGACTTCCTCACTAGTTTAGCCACATCATTTAACAATATAAGATGTGTACAAATTAATGGGATATTTATTGGAATGTTAGAAAGTGTCCCTCCTAGATCATCTTTATACTCCTTCAAAAGTTCAATAAGTCAGAATTCTTGCTCTGGAGAGAGAGAACAATCAATGATGACATGAATATTTTTTCCATTCTCAGGATATGAATATTTTAAATCTCTAGGTAGTTTTTTTAGTTCCAAATCAGGCATATTTTTTATTTTTGGAAATTCTTGTGAAATTGAGGTCACTAATCTCATATAACATTTCAAAGCTATCATCTTTAGATGATGAATGATCTTGTACAATCATAAAAGTATCATCAACGGTCATGAAATCCTCAATGTTCAAGAAAACATCAATTAACATGAATGCATGATATTTTTCTAGATTGTTAAAACATTATATACATAATTTATTTCATAGAATTTCAATAAATAAAGAAAAATCTAAAATGGGATTAGTAGAATGAAATGATGTTTTTAGGGGAATATAGTACATTAATTGAATTAGCAGAGAGAGAGGAATGTTACTCTAGGGGTGGTTCATGGAATCAAGGATATTGAAATAGATAATGT
This sequence comes from Viscum album, assembly GCA_963277665.1. Lineage (NCBI taxonomy): Eukaryota > Viridiplantae > Streptophyta > Magnoliopsida > Santalales > Viscaceae > Viscum > Viscum album. The sequence continues at coordinate 347,242,385 of OY728156.1, forward strand.
CACAATAGAAATCCATATACAATGTACCATTATAGACATTAATTATAGTATTGAAATATTTCAAGAATATACTTACCTATATAATTAGAGAATGTCCATTCATTATATCATCTTCCATTTTTAGAACATAAAAATAAGATAGAGCAATTAAAATTTTCACCCTTATAAGAACATGCTTTTACAATTCAAAAGGATGTGTTGTACTCTAATTTGGAAATTTAACAAAAATTTCATTGGTCTCCAATTCCCCAAATTGAAATGAAGAGTAAATAGAGTGATATTTCACATTTATAAAAGCACCCAAATCATTCACGGCTTTAGAAAAGGAATACTACCCTATGGTGCACAAAATTGAGAATGTTCTCAAATCATTACATTTGGTGGGACGGGTTAGATTTATCAATGTGGATATTTGCATCCCCAAGATCACCTTCTCATCACCTTAGATTTTCCTTTAGTGTGTACAAATATCCTTGAGAATCTTTTCCTATCATGGAATTTTCTTCATGGCATCGATCAGGGGGATGTTAAACTAAATCTTTTTGAATGATTCCAATATTTCTTTATCGAGTTCATATTCTTTTTTTTCTTGGTTGGGTGGCCCTTTGGGGAAATGGAAGATTAATGGTTGGCCTTGGTGACGCATCAACAGACACACTCTTCAGTTTGGAAAGGCTTATTTCAAGACAAGGTTTTTGAACATTTTGAAAATTTTCAATAAATGGGATGGCGTTTCCCTCTGTAGGGGATAACACTAAAACAGGGTTAATTTGTCTTTTAAGTTGAGTTACACTCTTATGGTTGATAGAACTGAAATTTACATTATCCCCAGGGATGAAAAGTGTTTAAGAGGGTAGTTTACCTGACCCATGACTTTGGATTTCCCCCAATGAGTTAGGTATTTGGACTAATTTAGTTTTAGATATATTTTAGAAGCATGGGTGGTTTTTTAGAATTGAATATTGTTAGTTTCCATTTGTTTTATCATGTCTTCTATGCTATTCTCGGGTTTTGGAGGGGGTTGATCGAATGTACTATGGGGGTTGAGGATTTATAGGTGGTGGTGTATGGCTACTCTACCCTGGTTGGTTCCATGGATATTGAGGTTGGTTTGAATACCCAATTTCCTATAAGTTTGGTTTTCTTTCCCCCATGGTTGGATGTACAATATGGTTCTTTCTTAAAGGGTTGGTTTTAGGGGAATCCTAGAAAGATTTCCTCACATCTCTTAGATGTTTCTCTCAGTTGAGGGAATTGGTCAGAATAGTGGCTTTCAGAAGAACATATTCCATAGTTGATTAGAGGATGAGATTGTGATTTCCCTTAGGAAAGAAAAATTTGTCGAAGAAGGGTACATATATCTTATTACATTGTGTCCGCCTTCTTCTCAAATATGGTTGGTTACACCTCAGGGAAACCAGAATTGGGTATACTGGACATTGAAATAAATTATTGAGTGTTTTGATCCATGTTCTCAATTATGGTTGTTCCTGAAAATGGGTCTTATCATTTAGCGCACCACCTGTAGAAACATCAATCATGTTTCCATCTATACGAATAGAACCATCATAAAAATATTTTATTAAAAGATGAACACTTATTTGGAGATGTGGGAGACTTAAAAAAATCATTTTAACCCATTCTGAGTATTGAAGAAGAGTTTCCCCTTATGATTGTATTATACCACATATTTCTTTCTTTATAGTTTTAGTTCTAGAGGATGGGAAGTATTTTGAAAGAAAAATACATTTCATGTTTTCCCAACCTCTAATTGGTGAATTAACATAATAAATCTAATATTTTGTAATATATTATAATGAAGAATGTAATTACCTTATCTTTACTTGTTCTTAATCCAAATTTGTAGATTTTAATGTAGAAGGTATATTAGGAAATTATTTTATGTTCTTATGTGAATCTTCTCCCACAGGTCCATGGAATTGTGGTAATAAGTGAATTAAACTTGATTGAATTTCAAAATTTTGTGCCTCGACATATAATTGAATGTATGTGGGTTGGATATAAACATCATGCTTGGTTTGTTATTTTAGTGTTCTACTATATTCATCCATTTTATACACATTAATTTCAGTTTTATCATGGGTTTTAGAAGAAGAATAAGGATCAAGAAGAGTGGGGATGTTTTGTGTGTCCTCCTTTAAAGGGTTCTCTTGTCTATCTTGGTGTCACTAATATATGATCCTCCTTGGTTCAGGATCGAAAGTTGTTAAGTGTCCTAAAGTAAAAAGTCTCATGAAAATAACCTAAAAATTTAAAAAAAATAAGTACACAAAAAGATAGGTAATGGTTTAAGATAAAAAATAAATATTCAAATATTTAAAAAAACACTTTCTAAAAAGAAAATCACTCCCCTAAAATGTCTCCCAAATTTGAATGCAATTTCATGAAAAATAAAATTTATTTTCATTTTAAAGGGTATTTATTTTCTACGGAAGACCATATTTTATCTATCAAAGAGTGTTGATGCATTTAGAGTGTGTATTTTTAATAAAAATTACTAAATTTGGGGTGTTGGTTTGAAAATAGTTTAACGAAAATAACTTAATTTAAAGAGTTTAATAATAGAAGAACCAAGGAGATTTTGAAATGTCTATGATAAGGGGTTCATTTTTTTCCACTAGAAACATTTCAAGTTTATAGTTCTTGGAGATTAATAGAGGTTTGATGTAGTTATTTGGTTGAAATTAATCATAATCCTCATTACATTCCAAATTTCATTATCAAATAACATTGAGGAAAACCAAGAAATAACAACCATATATCCAAGGTAAAAATATCAGGAGTATTATTATAACATCCAAGTAAAATTTAAATCTCAATTTAGTGGGTAAGAAAAGGATTCTTATGCTGCCCAATCAGAACAAAACATGTCATGCACTCCAAACTTCACAACTGTTAGTTAAAAAGAAAAACCATTCGATTCGATTCAATCAAGAAATGAATTCAAAAACGAATCAAATTAATATAATTCTAAATTAAATTTTTTCAATCCCAATATAAATCAAACTAATAGTAGTAAAACATTAGGTACACCATTTAGAAGATGAGTTGTTTTCTGATAATGAACACCCACCGTTAAGCCCAACATCAAGAGGATGAGGAAAGTCAGGTGGAATACCTTATTCATCCGTGATCCCCCTATGAGGATAGGGGACTCCATTAATTTTAGGATTAATATAGTACTCTTTTGGAAATCTAAAATGGAAGATATTTTATTCTAGTTCATACTTGAAATCTGGGAACCCATGGTATCATTTTAGAAGAAAATATGAAGGCTGTTTTGAGCCCCCACATTTCTAGAATCCACTTGGACCATTGGCTTTGACCTCCTTAAAAAGTGATATCACATTGAAGAAAATAAAAATGTTTTATCCCAAGCTCATGAATATATCCAATGAAAATTTGGAACCATTTGGACAACTACAACTCGATATATCTATAGAACACATCAAACCACTGTTGACTTCATGAAGATTTGGTGGTTTGGAAAGATCGGTCTGGATGTGAGAGAAGATGGAAGAATTAATCTTTGGTTACTTCATAAAACATGCATTCCACTTAATTTTGGGCCATTCCTAAAATAAAATCACATTTTTATGCACAGTTTAGTATAAGTGCGCATTTGAGTCCACTGATATGCTTGGATTCAGTGTGGTTTTGCCCATTTTTATTTAACATCGTCATGGGCCCTCCAAATAACCTCCACCTTCAATGAAATTTGGAAAAAATGTAACATTGACCATTTTAATAGTGATAAAGAAAAAAAATAATTGAATCAAACATGAAGTTAAATTTGTTTTTATTTTTTAAATTATCACTACGTAACTAGTTTAGCACAGTGGTGTAATGGTGAAAATGAAACATTGTATTGTGGTGCGATTACACCCCCAAACCTAAAACTTTTCACTCTTTGGAAAAGTCATATTTCTAAAAATTAATCATATATATATTTCCAACATCATAAATATTTAACAATAATTGAAAATTTCATTCCTGATTTAAATTTTATCAATGAAAAATTCACACCAAGGAGTGACTCTCAGGGATCATGGAAAAAGGCACCTCAGAAATTGTATCAGAATTAAATTATAAGAGTTGCATGATACCAATTGAAGAAAATAATTCAAAATTAAAGCATGTCACTAATTATCCACATGTGTGTGTGCCAACCATTTCATTCTATTCTTTCTACTTCTTATTGAGTAAATATATGTTATTTTAAAAATTCTCTACTTATATGATTCTCTCCATCGAACTTGTCCTGCATCATTTGTAATCAAATTTGAAGACCCAATCACTTAACCATTCCATGAATTCAACCATAAGATCTGGATATAGATATCCACATATGTTTTACATTTGATCACTCCACTCAATGTGTTATTTTTTTTGGGTTTTTTTCTGGGCGTACAAAATTTGGATAAGAGGTACACACACATCAGTAAATCTAATAAAATAATTATATAGATAGGATAGGGAGTGAATATATGGAAAAATAATTTTCTAAGTTAGAGAAAAATTAACCTAACTTATATTTACATTATATTAAGTAAGAAATTTTCAAATATCAATATTGGGTGCAATGAAGTGTGGAGAGATTATGTGAAACAGTTTTCTATTGTACTATTCACACAATGAGCACCATTATTCTAAAATATTTAAAAAATTTAAAAAAAATTATATCATTGATAAAAAACAAATTTCAAGATAAATTCACACCAAAATATTGAATACATATTTAAATACACATTTCATCAGAAATTCTTTTGAATGTTAAAACAACATGAAATAGAAAATTTCTCATGAATTTTCAATAAATTCCATGATTAAGTTGAAATCATTTTCCATGACAATGTGGGCATCAAAAATTAACATTTAGACGCAAACTTTAGGGGGGGTAGAAAGTGAAAATATAATCTAGCAATCCAAAATGGTAAAAAAAAGAAAGATGGGGAAAATTAGAAACTAATTGAGGAATATACCCATCCCCACACATCTAGAGTGTGTAGTGTCTTTAATTTTAAAAAATAGAATGTGGGAAGGATGGAGAAAACCTGGTGGGTGTTATTTGAAGGTGGGTTCTTTAAATTTGAGTTCCTCCATAAAGAAATCTATATGGGCTTCATGGAAGTGATTAAGCTTCTTCCCATTGATAGTGAAGGTTTTCTTTGTTTCTTCATTTTATACATGAACAACTCCAATTGGTTTAAAATTTGTTATAGTGTATGGGACAAACGATTGGGAATGATGCTTACCTAGATGAAACACCAACCTTGAATTATAAAAGAGGACCTTCTATCCAATGTGGAATTGATGATGAAGGATGAGATGGTCCTGGGTAGCCATGGTTTTGACCATATAAATCTTGTATTTCTCATATGAATCTTTTATTATTTCCTCCAGCTCTTGAATATGCTACTTCATTTTAGAACCTGCACTAGAAAGACAATAAATGAATTTTTTTAATGGACCAGTAGGCCTGGTACTCTTTCCTAATTTTGAGATGAAAACTCTTTCCAAACAAAGTTATATATGGTGACAATATAGTTATATTTTTTAAGGAAGTATAATAATCCCATAATTAATCATTGAGTCTAATAATCAAATATTTTCTATTGGGATGAATTACTTTTTGAAGAATTTTGTTTATATCTCTTTTTGACACCACATCTTGACCATTGGTCTGTTGGTGATAAGCAATAGACACTCGATGCTCGACCCCATTACAACACAAAGTAAATTTCATTATTTGGTTACCAAAATGAGAACCTAGTTCATTTATGATGAACCAAGGTAATTGAAACCAACAAAAAAATCGGGTTCCCTAAAATTACAGAATAGTCATCGAATCATCAGTCCTTATGGCGTGTGCTTATACACATTTTGACATGTGATTAACATTCATAAGAATGTACATGTTCCCAATTCAATTGGGGAATGATCCCATAATGTAAATTTCCAAACATCAAAAATGTAATATAAGTTCAAGGGTTTTGTGGAATTTCATTTATTTTAGAGACATTCCCTATTATTAACAGCAAGGACAAGATATACAGAAATCACCGGAATGTTGAAATAATGTTGGCCAAATATGACCAGATTTGAGGACCTTGTGAGCAGTCCATTGGAATCCAAAGTGGACCCTATAAGAAAGAGTGTGGCATAACCTAAGTATGGACTGAGACTCAGTATTAGGAACAAAATTCATAAGGAATTGGTCACTACATGTGCACCAAAGGAAGGGGTCTTCTTGAATGTACCAATGATTCTCATGTTTTAGATGGTCAGCCTGGTTTTTGTTGAAATCAATAGGAATGAAAGATTTTACAAAATAATTTACAATTTTAGCATACCAAGGAGTATCATTTTTCACATGTTATAGTTTCTCATCCGAAAACATTTCATTTATGGGAATATTGGGGGATTAATCAATGTCAAATGATGGGAGGATCATGTTGATATGGTTAACCACCATATCCTCTGCTCCTTTTTATCATTAATTTTTAGATTGAATTATTAAAGTAGAAACATCTATAGAATGAGACGGGGTTTGGATTTGATTTTTTAATGAGACACCAGAGGGATGTATGGTCTGAGAACATAATGAATTTATAACCTAAAAGGTATGACCATAATTTATTGAAGAAAAAAACAATGGTAAAAAATTATGTTTTAGTTGTGGTGTAATTTTCTTGGGTCAGTGCCAAAGTACATGAGGCATAGGAAATGACATGTAGAGCTCGATCAATTCATTGCGATAAGATAGCCCCAACTTCATATTTAGAGGCAGCACACATGAGCTCAAATGGTAAATCCCACTGAGGTGGTTGTATTACATTGGGTAAAGTGAGACTCCAATTCAGTTTATCAAAATATTCGTCACATTATTTATTAAAAATAAATTCTCTTTTTTTTGGTTCAATTAAGAGAGGGGGAGTGAAATCCTACTGAAGACATGAATTAAATGATGGTAAAATATAGCTTGACCTAGGAAAGGCCACATATCCCATACATTTTTGGGTATTGGTAAGGATAAAATGACATCCAATTTTGATTTATCAAAATGGATACCATCCCTATAAATGACAAGTCCCAATATTATACCTTTTATAACCATTAAAATGGTATTTTTAATTATTTATTATGATATTATTTTCAATACAGTGATTTTGGAATAAACCATGACTAATCCTACATTCATCAAAAGTGGATCCATAAAAAATGAAATCATCCCTGAATACTCAAGGAAATTCCTTAGCTAATCCAAAAAATACTAACCATTTATTATTGGAATGTACATGGATCATGGTTGAGACTAATGAAATTCTTCTATGTGCAAATGTGCTAAAATGTAAAGTAAATGTTGTCTTTTCTTGATCCTTGGAGGAAATATTGATTTTGAAAGTATCCAAAATAACCATCATGATAATAGTAATGGGACTTCCCTGATATCCTTTCAAGCATCTAGTCAATGAGTTGTAATGAGAAATGGTCCTTCCCAGTGTGTTGGTTTAGTCAGTGATAGTCCTTATAGAAACACAAACTATTCTACACTTTAGTTAAAATAAATTCATTGTTTTCATTTATAATTATGGTTAGAATAGTTTTTAGGAACCAATTGTACTGGACCATCCCATTGGCTATCAAATATGTGTTAAATGATTCCAACATCAAATTATTTTGTTAAATCAATTTTAACAACATCTACAAGGTTTGGGTTTAGTCTAAGTTGTGAATGCCCCACTGGTTTAGATGCATTATTTAACAATATAAGATGTGTACTAATTGATGGGTAATTCTAGGAATGTTAGAAATTTTTCTCCCAAAGCATGTCTATACAACCTAAAAATTTCATGTAATCCCAATTCATGCACTGGAGTGAGTTAAATTGAAAGGGTGATTGGAGTCCAATTTCTATTCTCATGATATGAATATTTTATATCTTGAGGTAGTGGTTTTATTTACAATTTAGGGGATTTTGGATTTATGGGAGTGTGTGTGAAAGTGATAGGTCATGAATATCATCTAACATCTTAATTATGTCATCATTAGATGATGAATGATCTTTTAAAAGCTTAGAAATATCATATATGCCCATTCAATCCTCAGTGTTCAAGAAAACATCAGTTAAGAATAATGCATGACATTTTTAAGGACTGGTACAAAATTCTATGCATGATTAATTTCCTAGAATTTCAATCAATGAAGAAAACATAGAAACTGGATTAGTGGAATAAAAAGAAGTTTTTTGGGGGATGGGAGTACATCAATTGAATTAACATAGAGAGAGGAATGTTCCGTCGAGGGGTTCTTCATAGAGTCATGGATATTGTAGTGGAAAATGTCACCACCAAAATACATAGATAATATACCATTGTGGTCATCAATTTTTGGTTTTCTGGTTTTCTATAACAGAACTTCCAAATATAATTTTGACTTTACCATTCATCATATTATCTTCCACTTTTAGAACATAAAAATCAGCAAGAAAAAGTAAAATTTTGACCCTCACAAGAACATCCTCTAACACACAAGAAGGGTGTGTTGTACTCTGATTTGGTAATTCAAAAAAAATTATTGTGGGCTTTAGTGGCTTGACCTATAATGAAGAGTAAATAGTGTTAATCATCATAGTATAGAAGCACCCAAATTAAATATAACATTGGAAAAGGAATACTCCTCTTTGTTTCAAGAGGTTGAGAATATTTTCATATCATTTAATTTGGTGGGAATTGATGGCTCTATCAATGCTGAGAGGATCCTCTACAATTTCACCTTCTAACCCCTTATATTCTCCTTTAGTTTGTACACATCTCCTTGTGAAACATTTCATATCGTAGAATTTTTATTATGGCATTGTTAAAGAAGATTTTAACATGTAATTGTTTTTGGATGTTTCCAATATTTTTTATAGAGTTCATTTTATTTATGTTTTCTTGGTTGGGAGGCCCTTTTACGAATAATAATGGAATGGTTTGGCTTGGAGACTCATAAAAAAAATACTCTTCCTTTCAAAAGGCTTCCTTTTGGACAAGGTTTTTCAACATATAGACTAATTTTAATTGTTGGGAAGGTATTTTCCTCAAGATGGTATGCCACTAAATAAGGGGATAATTGACTTTTATGTTGAGTTACACTTATATGGGGGATGTAACTTCCATTTCCGTTATCCCTATGGTCTAAAAGGAGTTTAGTGGGTAGTTTACCCAACACATGATATTGGATTCCCCCCCACCGAGTTAGCTAGTTAGCCTAATTGGGTTTTTATGTCTTTTATGGTTGCTTGGGTGGTTTTTTGGAATTGGAGATTGTTGGTAGCCATTTTTTTCATCATGCCTTCTAGGATAGGATCAGGTTTTTGAGGGGGTTATTAGAAATCCCATTGGGGATGTTGAGGATTTATAGGTGGTGGTTGATGGATACTCTACCTTGGTTGGTTACATGGTTGTTGTGGATGGATTGAATACCCATTTCCCTATAATCATTTTTTCTTTCCACCTTGGATTGGATGGATAACAAGTTTCTTTCCTAAAGTGTTGTTTATAGGGGTGGCTGGGAAAGATTGCCTCACAAATCTAAGATGTTTCTCTAAATTAAGGGCATTGGTCAGAATATTGGGTTCCATAAGAACATATTACATATTTTATGGGAGAAGGTTATTGATATTTACCTTGGGAAAGATCAAGTTGTCGAGGAAGGGTACTTACCACTTCAAACTTTGAGTCCACCTTCTTCTCAAATTAGGTTGATTACACCTCATGGACACCTAGAATTGGTACACTAGACCTTGAACAAAATATTTGAGTGTTATGCGCCATTGATCAATTTGGGATCCTATAGTAATTAGGTTATTATCAACTAGAACTCCACCTATAGAAACATCAATCATGTTTCGATAAATAGGAATCAATCCTTCATAAAAATATTGTATTAAATGTTTATCACTTATTTGGTGCTGTAGGAAACTTGAACAAATACTTTTTAATATATCCAAATATTCATGAATTTTTTCCCCTTGTGATTTTATTATACCACATATTTCATTCCTTATAGTTTTAGTTCTAGATTCTAGGATGTATTTTTTCAAGAAAAAGGCATTTTCGGTCCACCATACCTCTAATTGGTGAATTAACCTAGTAAAGCCAACATTTTAAAGTATATTAGAATGAAAAATGGAATTTCCTTAGATTTATTTTTTATTCATCCAAATTTTTATGTTTTAATGTAGATCACAAAATATGAAATTATTTTATGTTCTTATATGGATATTCTCCAGCGTGTCCATGGTATCTTGGTAATATGTTAATTAAACTAGATTTAATTTCAAAAATGGTTTCCTCCCTTTATAATTGATTGTATGTGGGTTGATATCAACATTCGATTGGTTATTTCATTGAGTTTTCTATTATATTAATACATTTTATACTTTTTAATTTGTGGTTTAATGTAGTTTCCATAAGAATATTAAAAAGGATCTAGAATTGTGGTAATGGTTTGTGTGTCCTCCTTCAAAGGTTTCTCTTGTGTGTCTCGGTGTCACTGGCATAAGATCATATCTGGTTTAGGTTTCAGAGGTGTAATGTTTCCTATAGTATAATTTATAATTCTCAAAACCAACAAAAGAAATAAATCATTACAAACAAAGATAGGTAATGGTATAAGCTAAAAAAATATTCACAAAATTTATAAAAATATTATAAAAACATGCACTAAAAACCAAAGAGATTCTCGATAATGATGAAAAACATTAAACACTTTTTCATGAGACATCAAATTGATTATTATTTTAAAGGGTGTTTATAGTCTAGTTAAAACCATATGTCATATCTCAAAGAGCATTTTTTGGTTTAGAGTTTGTATTTCTAATAAAAAGTACTAAAAGATATGGTTTTCATGGAAGTAGTTTAATGAAAATAACTTGATATAAATAGTATAATAAATTAAGAACAAAGTGGATTATGAAAAAATTAGAAAAAGAGATAATTTTTAATTCACTTAAAACATTTCATGTTCATAATTAAAGGATATTAATCATGATTTGATGTAGGTATTTGGTTGAAATTTATCGGAATCCGGATTACATTCCATGTTTTTATTTCAAAGCACGTTGAGCCAAACCATATCATAACAATTGTATAGCCAAGGTTCAGATTGGATAAATGGTATAATAACACCCAAATTAAATTTAAACCTCAAATAAGTGGGGAAGAAAATTATTATTGTGCTATCCAATTAGAAAAACACAACTCATACACTCAAGACTTCACATTAATCGGTTAAAAGTAAAGCACATTCCAATCAATTCAATAAAAAAAGAATTTGAACATGAATTAAAGTAGGATAATTATAAATGAAATGTTTTCAAACCCTAAATATATTATACCAGTAGTATTAAAGGTTTCTTAAATCCTCTTTCAAGATGTTTATATCTATCACAATAGAAACCCACCATTTTTCACAAAATCGAGAGGAGGAGGAATGTCAGGTGGAACTCCTTCTTTATCCTTGATCCCCCAATGAGGATAGGGGACTCCAAAACATATAGTATGAGGATAATGATAATCTATAACTCTTAAATTCTAGATCATTTCATATAGTTCTAACTTGAAAATGGGGATCCTAAGGAATCATTTCATCAGAAAATTGGAAGGTGATTTTGAGCCCTCAGATTTATAGAAACCACTAGGACCATGGTTTATGACCTTTATAGAGTGTTATATCTATTTTAATATTATAAAATATTCATATCCCCACCTATTAAATATTTCTAATGGAAATTTGGCACCATTTGGACAACTATAGCTCGAGATATTGACAGAACACAACAAACCACTTTTGACATCATGCAGATTTTGTGGGTTGGACAGATCAGTCTAGGTAGGCCATGTAATGGAATAATTGATCTTGGGTTCCTTCATAAAATATGTATTCATCTTAATTATGTACCATAAAAAAATATCATTACATTTTTATGTATGGTTTAGTAGTAGTGTGTGGTTGAGTCCACTGGTGTTCTTGGATCCTGTGTAGTTTGACATGTTTTTTAACTTCATCATGAGCCCTACATATCCCCTCGGTCTACAATACAATTATAATAACAATTAAAATTTACCTTTATAATAGTGATAACATAAATAATTTAATGTAAAATTTAGTGCAATTTGTTTTATAATTTTCAATAAAAACTACTTTAGTATAGTGGTGTAAGGGTGAAAATTAAACAGTGAATCACAGTGTGATCACACATCGACCCAATCCCAACTATATAGGAAATAAAAAATCATTCCCATTATTGGTAGATTAGTTGGGAGGATCTCAAATATTACATTGATAGAAATGACATTATTAAAGGAACATTTATATGTGATCTGGAATGGTGAAATTGCAGATGAATATTTTTAATAGATTAGGATATAAACAAATAAATGAATGAGGATTTTAAGATGAAATGAGAAATATATAAAAGAAGTTGTTAATAAAGAGATTGGAGAATGGTTTTGAAATCATGTAAGTTTATAAATTTTCAATCAATATAGATATTAGGTTTACAAACATATTTTTAAAATATAATAATGCATATTACTTTTTGTAGAACATGGATATTGATAATTAGGTTGAGTTGTCAGAAGAGTTGATGTTTCTATCTCAAGGTCCTCAAAAATATGCTAGAATGGTTGAATCTCATAATTTGGATGTATTTAAATTTCATAAATTTCATTGTGAAGGGGATTTAAAAACACATACTGGTTATATATTTATATTTTTTTAAATGGGATACTTTGGAAAGTTGACTTACCATGGCCTTTTTCGGTTGTTTTGTTCAAATTCATGTAGGTTTATATTACCAAGGAAATTAAAATATATTCCTTGTAATTTACTGATGTGAAATTCTCTCACATTATAGATGTTAGTGAACATGAATTACATGATCCAGATATCTTCCCATTATAATAAAAAATGGAATATTATGTTAAAGATGTCATGGATGAAGGGTGGAGTGTAGTTGTTTATGTTAAACAAAGAGACTTGTATTGAATGGGTGATGAAGTGGAATATTTCACCTCTAACATTGAATCTCATAAATAATATAAAACTGACATATATTTCCATCATGATATTGAAAATATTATTTTTTCATGGTTGGGTGATGTATATTATGTCACAATGGAGTAGAATAACGACATGATTGATGGAAAAATTATTGTATGTGAAAACATACATTAAAATATAAACAACCTATATTATAATTTATTCATTTATAGTACTATAGATCTGTTATCATATTTAAATTTATTTTTATGTATGATTTTTTAATTTTTAAAAAGTAAATTTTATATTTTTTTGGATATGTAGTCTTTCATAATCATACATATATGTATTTTGATTGTCAGTATTGTGCATCCATTATCATTTCTAAATTTCTTTTTTTTTCATGACATTTTCAAAATTTATGTTCTGAAGTTAATTTCACTTATTAAAATTATAGTAATTCCAAGGAGAAATCATTTCACAAATCCAAGTCTACTCCCAATTGATATTCCATCAAAAAAATAATGACTTTATGATCCATCGAGATCGCTCCCAACAACATCTTATATACCTTCCATCTGACTCCCATAAGCATCTAGAACACCATCCTTCTCCTTTCTATCATCATCTAGAACATCCTCCTCCTATTCCCCATTAGCATATTGCTCATTTCCTCCCCATTTGACAGGTTCTACATGAAATGGATTTAAAGTGAGGGAATATGTCATCACTCCTATTTATTCCTAAGCATATTGGAGGGTAACTGCACAATAAAAATTTTAATGTGAGTGAAGTTATTTAAAAATTTTATACTAAACATGTTTATTTGATAAAATAAACAATCAATGTTTTTATTGAGGAAAATATGAACAGTTCAAATATATAGAATCAGAACTTATTAAATATTTTTGTCCTATTTGATTATTATGGGGTCCCCAAGGATGATTTTGATGGATTATTTGGGTAGATTCTAGGTCAGTTTGATGTGGATCTAGTTACCCTTCCAATTTCATATTCTGATTGGAGGCATATTCCTCAATCATTGTAGAATGAATTATTTTATTTCTAGAAAAATATGATAATATTACATTATGGATAAAATTAATTCCATTATATAATCAATTTAAAATATTTTAAAGATTAATCCCTTTGTAAAAATTTTATTCCATTTTACTATTTCTCAACAAAAATCATTGGTTGAATTATATCTGAGGATGATTGGATGTGTCCTCTGTGATATTGCATTGATGTATGGATTGAGTGAGTAGGTAAATCACACAACTTCATAATCATTTAGTACACAAAAATTTATTGGTTTCGTGTTTAAATATAAATATAAAACACAATTTAACATTCATGTAAATTTTTATACATGGTTCAATAGTAGGGAGTGGATATAAAGATAGAGATAGTGTTGATCATAGTTTTTCATGTAGTGATTATGTTTGGATTTGGATTTGGTGGTGGTGATGTGTAACTACACTAAAGAAATACTAAAAATGATATGGTTATTGTAATTTCATGCTGTGGTTTGAGGTAAGGAATATATTTATTTCCCTTACATTGCATGAAATATATAAGATTATTTTATTTACTATGTTTTCATATGAATTTTACCTTATACTCATAATTTTTAGTCTCTTATGTTTTTCCATGTACCAGATTTTTTCATGTAGTTGTTTTCCCATAGCCTAAAACCTATAAACAATTTTCTTATTTTTAAAAAACTAATATTTTCATCAAAATGGATTATCAATAAAACCATTTCTATTCCAAACAACATATGGGGTCCCACAGTTTCTTTGATATGGTTTGATGTTTATTATTGATTAATTTTTCTTAAGAGGTTTTCTATATTGTTTATTTATGTTTTTTTTGTATGTATATATGATATATCATATTTATTGGTTTTAAAAAAAGGTTACCATTTATTTATGTGGATGTTTAATAAATAACCATGAATAATTTTTCTAAATAATAGCTGCTTTATAAAGGTATTTTTGAGGAATGTTTTATATTTATAGTTTTTAGCTTAAATCCAAATGCCATTTTTATTCTTTGTATAATGTTCTTGTCTAAAAAAAATTACACACATTGTTTATTCTCCAATAGAAACCTATTTTATATAATTTTATGGATCATATGAGGGTAATTTGATTATTGTTTATTGTTATGTGAACTATTTGTAGGTAATTTATTAAAACTTTGTATTCGGGAGGGATGAGTTATGACATTTATATTGTTTTCCTTGTGGAATATTATTTATGTGTGACTAATATATGATACATGTTTCTACAACACCAGTCTCTAGTATCATGGGAACCCTTGAAATATAAGTTGGATACTGAGAGATGGTTTATATTCTAGTCATAATGAGACTATAACTAGGTTCCTCTATTATATGATTTTTAGGACTATGTGTACATCCAATTAGTGAGTATTGTTAGATTTATCAGTGAGGTTATTATCTAAGAACATCATTAATAGGCTATAAGATGGTTCCACCTGAGTATAACTAGGATCGTCTAACTTGGAACACATGAGTTTTCCATGAGTAAAAATGCTTTAGGTGAATTCATTAATAATATAAATGACTATTATTCTTTTTTTATATGTGATTCCCCTTCTTATGTTTCTTGGGTTTGGTTTAATTATATTTTTCTTTTTGGTGTAACTACTTCTGGTGGTGGACTTGGATGGTGCCCTTTGATCCCATGGAGGTTCCTCATTTAGAATTTTGGGGTTTCTCTCTTATCTTACAGCATGTATGTATTGGCCAATTTATCTTATTTTTATTATGTGATATTGGTTTATATTTATTACTCACCTTCGTATTTTTGGTATGTTGGTATGTAAGATAAATGTTTTTTTATGTGTTATATTTTATTGATTTTATGGGGATGAATTTTATGAAATTTATTATAGCAATATAGAGCGGTGGTTTAAAAGATTGAGGGATATGGTAAAAAAAATATTGGTAGTTTAAATCAACACTATATAATATAAAATTTTTCAGTTGTTAAAATTACCTCTAAATCCTCGGTAAAATTTAAGGTGAAAATTGAATCTAATAACCAAATTTTCGATGAAAAAAAATTTCATAGCACTTTCCAAAAACTAACACCGATGGGAGAAACTGACGTAGTTCAGATGATGACACTAAATTTATCAGCATTCTAAAACTTCTCTAAATTTAAAAAAACCACAACTTTTCTTATTTTTTTGGTATTGTATAAAAACTAAACCATTTTAATATTTATATAGAAGAAATGGAATGATAAAATAAATTAACCATATCGGCTTCATCCTTAGCTAATAATGTATCTAAACGTGAGATCATTTAAGTAATTATTATTCATTTTCTAATTAGTATATCATATATAATATCTACCAACAACAACATAAAATGAATAATAATAATAGAGGATCCAAGGTGAAACCATGGAATCCTTGACCTCGGGGTCTATAAAACGCATAATAATATCACATGAATTCTTGAAATAAGTGGTGTGTGTAGTCCACAGAGCACAACTAGAAAATTCCACTATAAATGAGTTTAACAGAGTCTAGGGAGATTTACCATAACAATCACAGGCGCAACTTGGTTGGACCCAATAAGGTGAATCAATGACACCACAAGTCCAAATACATCAACCTAAATCCAAGGAGTGTATCCAAGGAATTTTGATATTCAGAAATGATGTCCAGTGAATCATCGGTATATCATTGAGGCATTAACATAATAATACAATGACAATATTATGTGGTGGGTATATCCCAAGTTAATCAACTCAGAGAATTAGAATGGTGTCCTCTGAGTGCTCAGGGTATTCCCCTTTAAATCCATAGATGGATCAAGTTTGACCATTCCTATTAAGATAAAAAGGATTAAAAGTATAAGGAAACTCTAACTCATTCTATTTATATCATACTTTCTCATATTCGATGTAATTTTCAATCCATTTAACCATTAAACTGGTTCAATCCAATACCTTTCATTAATCATGAAAAGGTGATTCAAGGACATGAAACCAGTATCAATTAAATTTCATACTCATTTAGTAGGTTTATTCCATTACCTATCAACAAGCCAAATAAAGCAATATGGGGACATGAAACCCATTTCAATTTTATTTATAAATAAACAGATCGAAGTGATATCCATATAATATACATCTCATAACATACATATTAGGTTTTATTAATTATGAATGAACACGTACCTTATTAAAAGAAAAGTTAGACACATAAAAAAAATGCCACAGATAGGCCCAACATGGGTCACCATGGTGTATAAATGAATAATAATCCCTAACTGGGTGGTTCTTGTTGAGGTATAAATATCAAACAATGTATAGTGACATTACTCTGTCCATATATTTCAATCAATACAAATTGAATCAAGGTATATGAATTTAATAAGAAACAAATAGTGAAACCATCATGAACCCATTAGAAACAATTTATATATGGAAATACATTAAAGAATGAGTCATATACCAATTTACTTATTATAGTTGTAGTTTCCTAGTCCAATATCAGCCCTTAGTTTGACATGGATCATTATAAAATGAAAGAACAAACAAACAACCTAAAATTTGGGCATATGAGATTGCATCAAAATAACATCATTGATAGAAAGAAGAATTATAAAATTAACCTAAGTATTGACGAAATTACCAATATAAATCAAATGTTATGATCAAATCCAGATTATAAGTTTGGATGGTGAGTAAATCAAAGAACATATGTATAAAGGAGGAGGATCTCCTCAAGGGTGAAAAATGAAGAGCAGTGTGGTTGTATACTGTAGATAAAATGAAAAAGGAGTTAAGATATAAATACTCAAAGGAAAAAGATTCATTTCCAACTTTTAACTAGGTCTCATTATTTGGAATAATGGTGTTCCAAACCGTGTGCCCAGAGAGATCCATAAACTATCTCAATAGGTGAGGTTCACAGTTTATGTGAATAGATTGAAAAACCATGAAAAAATGTTCTATATTCGTATGATAAAAGTTTCAATGAATTTGAGAACAAATTTGGAATGGGTCACATGGTTAGGTAAAACCATGTACCCTATTCTTCTCTCTAACAATCCCCACATTTTTAGAAGAAACTGTGTAGACTAGGCATTATAGTTTCTAAAAACCATGCGGTATAGCTCTTTCTTCTTCCAGATAGGGTTACAGTCTCTAAAAATACCTAGAAACACTTTTACAACTATATCCTACCTAGGAATTAATATTATGTTAAAAATATTAAATTTAAAAAAATTAAAGGATCCATACATCATAAGAAAATCAGTTTCTTTTAGTCCCCCCCCCTTAAAAGAACTCATTTATGAGTTTACCTTCAAAGGGAAATAAAAAAAATATACGATAAATACTATGGATACTAAGCATATACATCAACATCTCACTCCAAAGCCTCTTCATGTACATGGATTTTATTCCATGTCCACTATACTAAATGGAAATACTAGTCTCATAGAGACGTCATGCCCTGATCAATAATGCATATGAGGCACTCTCCAAAAGAATCAGCAAAATAAAAATCTACATCTTCATGATTAAAAGAATAAGATGGGTCAGCAAGATAAAAGAGAAGCAAGGAAATGGAGAAGACATCATGTACTCAATGGTTCCTATGAAGAATTTGAAACTGAGAGGCTTCCAACCCTACTCAATATAATCTATCAAAAGGCCCAACAAAATGGGGGGAAGACTTCCCTTTCCTCTTTATCTATCTATTCCCAAGTCTGGGTGAAACTCGTTAGAAATAATGATCATCGACCTCAAACTATAGAGTTCATTTATATTGATCATCATATTATTTCATTCTGGACTGATCTGTAGACATAAGATTCCTAATCAATTGCAATTATTATAAAGTATCTTGCATGAGATGAGGACATAGTATCACTACATCCTCTACCTCTAACCATTACAGAGCTAAATGTAAAGGCCTACCATATAAGGCCACATATAGAGCAATGAAAATTTTTCCCAAAATATATTATTATATGAATACTAAATAAGAGGGATATTCTTCTCCCAAGAACCATAAAATTCAAGGAAACATGATTAGATCATATCCTCCAACACCTATATAGTCCATTTCAAACTAGATATCGGCCTAAGGGGGGAAACTATTTGTAAAAACACATGTATGTCCAAAACATTCTATAACACCTTCCATTACCTAGATGAAAAATAATTGTCCATTTTTGAAATGACAGTATGAGAGACCCTGTGTATGTTTATAATATCATAAACATACATTCTTTCAGTATCATCAACTGATAATGTATCTCAGATATGAAATAAGTGATCTATCTTCATTAGTTGATCCTCGACTACCCAAACTGCATATCTACCTCGAGGTGAAATTATTAATCTGACCCAAAAGTCCATTGAGACATCATAAAATTTCCATTAAGGTACTAGCACTATTTGTAAAAATTTAGCAAACCAATGATGCTCCACCTTCACCTACTAACAAGAAGAACACCTAGTGATAAAACATATTATTCGATGTTTTATCCCGAGACAACAATACTGGTACACATATCACAATATATCATGGATATTGATTGGTGCACTGACCCCTGTGAAGCATTGGATTCCCGCATCTACTCCTCTCATATATCGGTAAAAACCCAGATACTCCCATGTATAAGCATGATGTCTTCACCATTAACAACCCAATATGGAGGTGGGTTATCACAAGAAATGATTTACCATGGGACTAACCCCTAATGGTCTAAAATCTGTTTTATCTTCACTCTATTCATGAGTAATGGGGTAAATTATATGACTACAAGGAAAGGCCACTCAGGACTCGATTGAAACTCTAGATATATATTAGAATGAAGGTTCATCAATTTCCATTCATTTTTGGATTCTTAAAAGGATTGTTCTTATGTTTTCTAGCTCATTTCATCATCTAATTTATTTCCCCTAGCAGGTGTATAAATAAATTCAAAGTCAAATTAGTGAATATATTTGAACTATATTTATTGTATGATATAAAATTTACACAAAGTAAAGATATAATTTAGGCTCTTGTGGTCCATATATACCACAATGCACTATCCCATTATGTAATGTCTCTAACAACGCAAGGCATGAATGACTACTTCAAGATCGAGGTAATTAATTTTTGTAATTAAACTTATATGGTATCAACTAGTGAGACTTTTACACAATGAATCAATCTTCCTGCATCAATAATTCACCCAAACCTATTCCTATCACATCATAGAACACTGTATAGCCTCTACCAGGTTCTGGAAGAAATAAAATATGTGCTAAAGTAAGCCTTCCTTTTCACTCCAAAAGGACTTCTCACATGACCAAGACCTCAAGAAATCTACACCCTTCTTAGTCAAACTGGAAAGAGGTGTTCAAATACATGGGATTTCCAATATGAAGTATTTTTAATATCCTTCCATCCCTAAGAAAATCCATATATCAAACACTTTCTTGGGATTCTGCCACGATACTAAAATAGTCACCTTATTTCTGTTAACTAATTATCCAAATTTTATATAATATGATCTAATAATTGAATTGTTTTTATCCAAAAGTGTAACTTCACAATATTAGAAAACAACTGATTCTCTCTCAATGCATTCAAAAAGATCTCAAAATTTTTATAATGGTCACTTAGAGTATAAGAGTACACTAAGATATCATCCATAAAAATCACAACAAATGAATCCAAATAGGGGTAGAAAACCCTGTTCATCAAGCCCATGAAAATGTATGGAGTTCTTATAATGAAAAATGACATAAAAATTTCATATATATTATATTAAAACTTTTAAAAGATGTACATGGTTTATATGAAGGATTGAATTGAACCTAATAATATCTCTATCTTAGGACAATCATTGAGAACACTCAAGCTCATCAGAGTTAGTTGAAGAGATCATCTACTCAAGGAAAATTGATAGAAGTTCTTTACGATAATATAGATTAACCATTGGTAATACACACATAGCCTAAGAGTACCATAAACCTCAGAATAAATAATGCGTGAACCCCAAGATGAGGTTCTAGGTTAGAAAAAGCCATAGAATCAAAATCCTATAACAACCTCTTGAGCTCCTAGAGCTCTGTAGGTGTCATCCTATATGGAGAAATAGATACCAGAGATTCTCATGGAGAAATATTGATCGTAAAATATACCTCTCTCACAGGTGGTATTCTAAATAATTCTTCCATGAATACATTCCTAAAATTATCAACCATGGGAGTAAAATATATTGCAAACTTCCATTAATCATACAATAAAAGGCCTGAAATTTGTAAAGCTACTCCACATATCCCATGATGATTGATCCAACTCTAACAGCCAAGAAATTCTATACACCCTTATGAAGATAACTATCATTATCTAAGGATGTAAAAGAATCCTTAAGGAGATACTAATCCATAATGGTTTGATAATGGAACAACAAGCCCATCCCAAGAATGACATCGAAGCCTTTCATCTAGAGGAAGAAGAGATCCCATAAGAAATGAAAACTCCCTACCTCAATGGGATGGTCCCCACATTGATGTATACCCTCTGATCTCATACCTAATGATTTTTCCGGGGTCATCACCCCATAGAACTACTGAATTTAAATCCCAAGACTTTCCCTGACCGATAAAGAGCTAGATGAGTGATAGGGACCTATATTGAATAAATAAGATATGATATTTGAGGGTAATATAATATTACATTGTATAGTATGTGGACCTATACTATAATACTCATGTAAAAGTTGTAAAGTATGAATCTACCATGATCCATTACCCATCCATAGCCCGTTCAGCAGGTACTAATCTATCATCCTTCCTGATGTGGTGTAACAGATCCTGCTCCTAAATGAGGAGCCGGTATAGGCCCTATTCCTCTATAAATTTTGTGAAATATCCAAAAATACCTATGTAGATGAACTATTCTGCTACAATCAGAACAATGAAGTGGAAACATATCACACTGAGGTTTCACATGTCACTGATATCAACATTGATGTCATATTATGGTGCTACTAGGATGTGTACACTGGTTTCCACTACTTTGATGAGAATCCTTAATGTTGTGATTCATACCATTAGAAGAACTACTGACCATAATCAATACTGAACCTATGTTCCCAGTACTATCTCCATCACCCATGTTGTGCGTAGTGAAAATCATTTGGTTCAAAATCTTAGAAAATTTAGATAGATGAAATACATTCATCTATGAATATGGCATTCTTGAGCCCATCCACTAATAGTCTTACTCTAAATATCTCATCACTAGGAAGAAGTGGTGAAAAATGTTCAAACTAAGTGAAAACACTAAATAATCCATTATAGATATAGTATCCTCATCTAGGTGTATGAAATCTATGTGTTGGTCAACTCTCAGTATCTGAGGAAAAAATAAATCATAGATATAAATCTAAAAGTCTTATCGCAACCTTCTCTGATAATGACTAGTGTGGGTAATCTCATCCCACCAGTGCTTTTAAGAATCATACAACATGTTGGTGATGATATTTCACCTCATCTGGTGAGGCATATATTATTGATTGATGATAAGAATATTTTATATGATCAATGACTCAATAGCCCATGGACCAACAACCCCCATGAAAATTGAGAGGATGCTTCTACTAAAACTCATTGGTCAGATTAGACATCATAGGTGAAGGTTATAGATCACCCTACATATAATTCATCAATCATAAGAAAAAC
Organism: Viscum album; assembly: GCA_963277665.1. Taxonomy (NCBI): domain Eukaryota; kingdom Viridiplantae; phylum Streptophyta; class Magnoliopsida; order Santalales; family Viscaceae; genus Viscum; species Viscum album. The sequence goes on from OY728156.1 coordinate 347,265,175, forward strand.
TCTCAAATTTTAGCATTAGTACCCAATTATAAAATAGAAGGAGGAGGCATATGTGACACTACTCGAGGTATCACTAGCGGCTCAAGGCCCACCACCTCTAGAGAATGGTTTTATCCACCCTCCATGTGAATTAATATAGGACTTCATGGAGGTATGGATAAATATATTTCAAAAAATACTCCTTAAACTAGGATTTGAATATAAATATGATAACTAACATGGTATATTCCCGGCACGAGGAGGACCTTCGGATGTACTAGGGCTGGGGTAGAGAGGGCTTCCGAATGAGCAAGCTGGAGTGCTAGGAGCACTGGAACAGATATTAAAACAAATTTGGAGAGGACTTCCATGGGATGTTCTAGTGCGGGTAGGACCTCTGCTCGTACCCATAGGAGCACAGGTGTGACCCCAATACTTTTTTACCCTGGAGACATTAATGTCAGGAAGATCCTTATGCTGGTCGAGCCAAACACTGGTAGGGCCTCTGTGTCGGGTGCTAGTGAAGCTAGGCTAGACATCACCCCCCTTATTGCTGAGGCGAGAAGGACCTTCTCCAGCTTCTGTAAGAACATAGGGAGGGCCCCCATGCTGGTGATTGACCGGATGTGCAACATCCCCACACTGGTGGTCAGTGGTAGGTTAGATGACTCCATACCAGATGTAATGAGCTCGAGAGAGGCTTCAATTCTGGGTGTCACTGTCATGTGGAGATCCCTCATTCAGACTAAGGTATCATGAGGAAGACCTCCTTTCCAAGCTTGGAAGTGGAGAATACACTACTACAAAAATGGCCTATATCAGTGCTCAAAACGGGCTTTCATAGCACTAAAATAATTGTAAATATCAGCGCTAATATAGGGAGGGGTCCCATTTATCAACGCTTTGAAAAGCGCTGATAATAGACACCTTTATCAGCCTTTTTTTAGCGCTGATAAAAAGGGCCTTTATCAGTGCTTTTAAAAAGAACTGATATAGGTCAAAAAAATTAAAAAAAATTAAATAATGTGGGGAGTGCATTTATCAGCACTTAAACCCCCCTTTATCAGTGCTAGGCGGTCTCCCGTGTGCTTCCCTTCCCACACATCCTTATACGTGCGCACCCCCTTCGCTTCCACCCGAACTCGAACCCGCATCCTTCCCCCTTTTGCGGCTGCACCTTTACCACTATGCCATTTACTTTTGTTCTGTATTTAATGATATATCTATATATATATAGTTATATTTATTCATATATTTATATATATTCATATTATTCTAAATATATTTATTGATATATTAGTATATATATATTAATTCGTATATTAATATATTTATATATATATTTATAGTTATAATTTTTTATATGTATATTTATCTGTATATTAATATCTACTTATAAGATTAGTTTTAAAAACATTTATGAAAAAATATGTTTTTTATGTTTATTTATAAATACATACATACATACATAGATATATACAACACACAGACACACACAGACACACACACACACACACACACATATATATATTTACGAATAAATACATATATATGTGTATTTGAAATTCCATAAAATGTTAAAATGACCATAACATATAATATTGGTTTAAAATACATTTATAAAAAAATATGTTTTTAATGTGTGTTTATAATTAATTAAATAAATACATACATACTTATATACAAAACACACACACACATATGTATTTATGAATCAATACATATATTTGTGTATTTGAAAAGCCATAGAATATTAAAACAACCATAGTATATAATCTAGAATCCCTTTTCAATGCCAAAACCAGTCAAATGGATGAATATGAAACAATATTTTATATGATATGTTGTACAGGACTAACGAACATCCGGATCAGAAGTTATACTTGTTTGAATGTTAACAAATTAGGGTATCCCAACTAAAAAGTCAGTTTTGGAGGCCTTCTGGGCCTTTTTGGGCTCAAAAAATGTGACAGAGGCTTTGTTTGGGTCACTATCACGTAGAGATCATCAAAGGCTTCGATTTGATATGTTGTAGAGCTCAAATAGACACCCGAATCAAAATTTATGTCTGTTTGAACATTGAGTTACATTTTCAACTTATTTTAGTTCTTTTATTAATTGTTTTGATTTTTTGTGTCCTAAAAATTGTTATTAAATGATTGTTAATCGATAATAATAAGAAAATTATTAATTAATTATATGTTTTAAAATATTTGAAAGCCATTTTCACTAAATTTATTATACATTAAATGTAATAGTATATTTATACATATATTTAAAAAATATATTTTATATTTATATCAATATAAATATAATTATATAACAATATATTATTTTTCATGAAAACATAATTTTTTTGGAACTTAACATTTATCAGTGTTCAGGAAAAGTGATGATAAATCCCTCCTTTATCAGTGCTACTAAAACAAGTGCTGATAAAGGTGTCCCCTTTATTAGCGCTAAAAAAGCGCTGATATAGGGGGGGGGCTTTATCAGCTCTAAAAATCACTGATAAAGGGGGCATTTATCAGCTCTTTTTTTAGCGCTGATAAAAGCAACCCTTTATCAGCGCTTTTTTTAGCACGAATAAATGTTTAGCGCTTCCCTTGCCCATTTATGTAGTAGCGAGATTAGAGTTTTCTATGAGGGAGGTATGTGGAGGGCCTCCGTACTGATGGTGGCCATTACCTGTGCCAGTGGCTAGGAGAGTCAACCCATCCTACCTGTGGGGAATTTCGGGCCTTGATCCAGGTCGGGTATATATGTTACCCTGCTTAGAATACGCAAGGGGTTGATGATATACGTCGGTGGTGGCCCATGCCACAGTAGTCGCAGACATTAGCGCCCCATGGCGGGCATCTTCCTTGACTTGTGCCCGACGCTGGAATTGGGTCAACCGGACTGGAACCAACGGTGTAGGCTCATGGCTTACCTACTCCTCGACTCATGGGAATGGGTGGTGGCACTGGTGAGACCTAGTAGGAGTCCTTCGTGGGGTCCCCTGAAAAGAGATCCCCACTGGGCTGCCCCAAACATCCCCTACCTCATCAGCATAGTGGAGAGAGTCATCGAGGCATTCTGTGGAGAGGCTCCCAAAACGATTGTTCGTTGGATTGGGGAGAAATGGATCCCTGTTCATCCCTTGGGGGCGGCGGTGGCATTGAGGTGCATACACCTCCAGATCCTGGTGGTCCATATCTCAGGTCGGGATAATTCCCTCCTCCTCGTAGTAGTATATGAGGTAGTCCTTCACTCTCCAATGGATGAATTCAGATGGAGAGATGGGTCATGGGCGTCTGAACATTGTAGGCATAGAGATTTTCTCCAAAGCGGTGGATCCGCACGAGACTACTGTATTGGAATTTTCCCTACCCCTACATTGGTGGGCTGGTGGCAATCAAATTCCTAGAGATGCTTGGTTCCAAAAAAATTCGGGAGATTATCCCATTAGTACATAAAGGAATGGAATCGACAAACAGTTCCCCAATTCCATTCGATCTTCCATGGTTGGGAAGATGGATCCACACTGAAAACATCACCGATCAGGATGTCCAATGTTTTGACTGCCCCAACTTCAGGTGAGTGTCATGCCTGGCACACTATTTTCTTGGTAGGACCCTGCACTGGATAGCTGGATCTGATGACATGCTGGTCCATTGATGTGTCAAATGCTTCAAATAGTTAAATTGAGGATAATATCTTCATGCTAGGCTCACAATTTCTATTTCTGACTCTTTCTTCGCGGCGTGTGTCTCTGTCTATTTTAGGACAACGATGCTATTTGATTCCCCACATTCCCTCTTTCAAAAGGTAAGACGCATCTGTTCCTTGTCCAAGGATGTTTTCTCCTTGATCGAAATGGGATAATGGGATGTCTGTTCTTCCTTCCATGGATTCCACCTCGGAACTCGTCACCTAATCCGGGTCTCCATTATAGATTAAGACCTTGTTCATGAAACTCTTCCCAGTACCATATTCTAATGGACACCAGTTAATTACGCCGCTTCTGTTAGGATATTCCAAGGGGTCCGGTCAGGGAAGCAACCTTTGCTTGGGTGAGTAGTCATGTTGGACATCACCTTCATGTCTGGATGTTGGAACATTAGTGTGTATGGGTTTCTTCCCCTTATTATAGGAATTCTCGAGGGCACGGAAGCCCAAGGAACACCACATCGAATGTTGGGAATTTAATGTCATATGATTTTATTTGATGTTTTCCTCATCTTTTTATGTTTAACACAGTGTATGCCGCACTTTTAAAGTCTATAGGATACTGATAAGATTGATTGGAACACTGACTATAGTGGATCAGGAGAGTGAAACCCTTGGAGGTAACACCTATGTTGGGGATAACACGTGGTTAGCTTCCTTGTTGCTGTTATAGTGAATGGGAATGGGGTGGCATGATACCACTAGGATGTGGAGGCCTAGGTAAGAACCAAAATGGGTGATGGATGGATTGGTGAAGTTGGTGGAGAATGATATGGAGTATACTCGAGGATAATGATGATGTTGGTCTTGAGTCTTTAAGAGACCTATTACGTATCCCTGTAGTAGGGAATCAAAGTCTCCATAGACCACCTAACAATGAATTACCGTTGAATGGGGTTGACAATGGCTTACCACTTGATAGGGTCTCAATGGATTACCATTATATGAGGTCTCAATGGCTTACCGCTTGATAGGGTCACAATGGATTACTATTTGATGGGGTCACAATAGCCTACCATGGAATAGGGTCGCAACGACTTACCACTGGATGGGGTCCCAATGACATACAACTTGATGGGGTCCCAATGGCATACCACTGGATGGGGTCACAATGGCTTACGACTGGATAGGATCTCAATGGCTTACCGCAGGATGGGGTCACAATGACTTAATGTTGGATAGGATCGTAACGGCTTACCGCTGGATGGGGTTAAACCTCAGGGAGGCTTCCTACATACCGTATCCACAAGACAAGGATCAAAACCCATGTAGTTCTTGATGGAGTGGGAACCGACGTGAACAAGGCCGAGAGTACTGGGAGTTGGGATTGAACCATAGGGAGGATTCTTATGTACCTTTCCTTAGCAAGGATCAAAGACCTCATAGTTCATGTGGGGTTTGGTAAACCAATGTGAAGATGGTCGGGACCAATGGGTGTTGTTATTGAACCTCACACAGGCTTCCTATGTACCTTACCATGGAAAAGATCAATGACCTCGAAGTTCAGGTGGGTGTGGGGCTTACACTCTAGGATTCCTGGAGAGGATGTCCTAGTCGATGATTACTCTAAGCCCATGTGAGTCATGCTCGGTTTGAGAAACAAGTGTCCAGAAATACCTGACGATCATGTCGTGAAAGGTGGGTCCGTGGGAAGTGGACTAGGGCTACATGTAGTTAGCAGACCAAAGAGGAAATAGGGGCTTAAATGTGGTTAGCAGCCCGGGGTGATGGAGATTGGGACATAATTTTGTATGGAGGCCCAGATGGTGACAATGCCCAATGGGAGAGGGACTTGGCCCCCAGGAAAAGATGAGGGGTAGGGATGCTACCACCTGGAAGTAAAGCTAGGGGCTTACAACATGGTGGTTTCCCATTCCCCAGGGATAGACACTACTCTGATAAATAGGATGTCATTCTATGTGAGAAATGATCTCACTCCCGTGGAGACTAGTGGGTGTGCAGAATGCCCAAGGAGGGGGAACCCTACGTCCGAATCAAGGGGCGTGGTCACAATTTAACTTCATTTTTTGAGGACGATGGTGAATGGAAGTTTAACATATTGCAGCTCAGATGAAGTGGGGTTGCTCCACACCCCTAGTACATACATAATCAACACCCGCTCACCCTTGAGGGAAGGAAGGCATCGACAATGCCTGGCTAAGGGGGTGTTATGGAGCGATTCATTGAGGGGTCCACGTTAGCATGGCTGTGTGTGGAAGCAAAAGTCTTTACCATGACTATGCGGAGAAGCATGAGGCGAAACAATGAAATGGGTATTATCATCCAAGGGACATTGAAATTTCATCTTGAAAAAATATAAGGTCACATGGGAAAAGTGGGTGTATTAGATCTTTTGGGCGTAAGAGGCGCTCGAAGATTATGTCCGGAAAAGGGACATAGAACACGTGCAAGGAGGGAGGCTCATGTGAAAATGGAGCCCTTGTGCAGGAATGGCTGGGTGAGTGGTACCAGATGTTTTTCATGTAATTGGAGAGGGTTGTGTGCAATTTATGTGCAATTGGAACAGTTGTGCGAAAGAGACTGGGTGTGCGTGTAATAGGAGTGATTCACAAGTGAAGGGGAGCAAAGGTTTTGCACAACAAATAAAGGGATTGCATGCATGGTTGGGAACACATACTAAAGGGATTTCATGCATGGTTGCACACTCAAGCCCAAGAAGTTACACAGAAGAACCGTTTGACCTTTTCATGAAAACAAAATAATTTTCGTGCATGGGAAATGAATTGCGGGAAATGGATTGCACGTAAGAAAAGGGGATTGGGCGCAAGGGAAATGAATTGCGAGAAATAGATCATGTGCACGATAAATTAATTACATGACATGAAAGGGGATTGCGCGCAATGTCTATGACTTAATGGGATTTGGGCGAGGGATCCACTGGGGTAGTCCTGTGTGAAGGTAGACCCCTAGGAGACCTATCATGAAAACTCTTATACCTGAAATCCATTTTTTTATACGCTAAAGAAGATTATTTCGTGCACTGGAGGCGATTTGGATTCTTCAATAGCCGGAAGTGGGTGGGGAACCATTCTATTTATAGGCATTTAGGGTCCTTGCATTCGCACGGATATTGGCCAGTGTGGAAGAGTGCACGCCCGGGTCGGCGGCATGAAAGAATGTGCGCCAGGGCGACCGACGTTAAAGATTTTGCACCTGGGTCTGTGGCACGAAAGAATGTGTCCTAGGGCGGTGGTGCAAAAGGTTGCGTTACTGGGTGTCCGGCTTGTAATATTGTTTTCCTAGGGTGATGGTGCGAAATAATGCTCGCTAGGGTGGCCGCCATAAATGATTGTGCGCCCATGGGCTCGGCGCGAAGGATTGCACACCCGGGTCAGCCGTGTGAAAGATTTGTGCACCGGTGCAAAAATATCCATCATATCCTGCGGTTTTCCGTGCGAGAGAATTTTTTTCGTGCACTTCATGGATTTTTCACACAGGCCTTCCGACCATCCCGGAATAAATCTTTGAGTCAAAATATGCCGTCACTTTGTCCGAAAAGACCCCTTTTTAAGAACTGTTTCGTTTTTCAACATCTACACCAACTAACTCCAAATACTAATGGGAATCTTAGATCTTTCACATTATGATGTTATAATAAAGAGAAAAATTAAATTTCACTTATCATTCAACTAGGATTGACCTCATCCCTGTAGAATCCTCATTCCAGACCAACTGATGAGAAAACCAAGGATAATGATAAAGGTAACAAAAATATTGATGATGTTCCTCCTAAACCCCTTACATTTACAAATATATTTGTACAGACCACGAATATGTTTAAAGTGGTGATTAATAAATAGGATTTAGACACATTATAGCGTCTTGATATCAACATCCCTCTACATAATTCCATTAATAAAATCACAAGGTATGCAAAATTCTTAAAAGAACATTGTACAAATTGATGAGGGCTAGAGTGAAATGAGATGATCAACCATGGAAGGAATGTATTAGCACTAATTACTCCTAATCAAGAAATGAAAACAAAGTGAATGTATATGGGGACTTTTATCATACCATGAACCATTGGGGAGTTTCACTTTTCTAATGCTTTATGTGATTTAGGTGCTTCCATAAATATGATGAATCACTATGTATTATATTATTTATAGGATAGTTTTTTGAAGCCGATGAGAGTAGTGGTGTAGTTGGTGAACAAATATACAACATATTCAGTGGGATTCCTTGAAAAGGTACTTGTTTGATTAATATATATGATCATTCTAACATATTTTTATGTGATTAACATAGAGTATAACCTTGTATGTTCTCACACAATCATTATCTTAGGCAGGCCCTTCCTCCAAACTATAAAAACTATCATAAATGTCTATAAGGGAACATTTTTCTCGGATTTCTTAGATTAAGTTTGGATATTTAATTGTATGTACTCTCTAAAGTACCGCTCATAGAAACATTCTACCTTTTTATCTACAATTTTGAACCACCAAGTAAAAAACCCAAAGATTTTTATTTCCATATTATTAGAGAGATTATGATAATTGGTTCCATTTTGATGTCTAAGAGAACTTCCACACCATTTTCTACTACAAAAACCTCTCTTATATTTGATTTTTAAATGGATTCATATTTTTATTGTGATCATTTTCACTCTGATTATGACATGCTAGTTGAGTATGCTGATGGATTTGATGCATTATTCTCAGATTTTGATGATTCATATTTTGATACTGATATTCATTATTCAAATATTTAAGTTCCTTCAATGTCTCCATCCATACAACACACCACATTATTGGAACTCAAGAAAATTTCACCAAATCTTAAATAATTGTACTTTTTTAGGGGTGAGAGATCACCTGTAATAATTTCTAACAATATCCCTTTTAAACATGGAGAAAAACTTTTTAATCTTTTGAGGGAGCAAATTTGGTAATTTTGGTGGACCTTGGATGACATATAAGGTATTATCCCCTCTATTTTCATGTATATAAATATTTTGGAGGATGGGGATATATTGGTTCGGTAGCCACAAAGGCGACTGAATCCAACTCTCCTAGTAGTTGTTAAAAAAGAAGTTGAAAATTTTCTCAAGGAATGTATAATTTATCCCATTTCATATTCCCATAGAGTAATTCCTATATAAGTAGTTACCAATAAAAGTGGTGTTACTATTATTAGAAATGATATAGAGAGAAATTAGTACAAATTAGGGTGAAAAAAATTGGTGTGTATGTGTTGATTATAAGAAACTAAATGAATCCACTCACAAGGACTATTAACACTTCCATTTATTGATCAAATGCATGAGAGACTAGTTGGGAAGACACATCATTTTTTCTTAGAATGATTTTTTTTGGATATTTTTAGGTTCTTATAGCTCTGGAAGATATGGAGAAAACACATTCCCTTTTATATTTACTACATTTTCCTACATAAGGATTCCATTTTGACTTTTCAATACCCATGTAACTTCCAAAGATGCATGGTGAGTAATTTTTTTATATTTCATTGAGACCGACATGGAGGTATTTATGAAAGATTTCACAGTGTATTGATCTTCATTTGATGAATGTATATTTAGTTTGGTAAAGGTGTTGAATCATTTTTTCAAGGAGAATCTGGTCTTGAACTTGGAAAAGTGTCATTTCATGATAGATCATGGAATTTTCTTTGGTCATGTTGTGTGAAAACATGGGATATTGGATGATACATATAAGGAAGATATTATTTATTCCTTACCCTATCCTTTGTGTTTGCTTGATGTTTGATCTTTCTTTCATAAAGAATAATTTTATCAGTGATTCCACAAATAATTTAATAATATTTCTCTTCCTATTTCACGATTACTTCATAGGGATTTTTATTTTTTGATTCATGATTTTTGTAGGACATCATTTGATTAGATAAAGAGGTGTTTAACCACTCTACCAATCATAAATCCCCTATAATAGGACATTCCATTTGAGCTTATGTGTGATTCTACAAACATCACAGTTGGATCTTTCTTATTATAGAGGGTGTAGAAAAGTTCACATGTAATTTCCTATGTATTTAGGACATTGGATTCATCTTAATAAAACTAAACAACCATTAAATGAGTTTCTTTATTGGTATCTAAAGTAGATGTGTTTTTATAACTATGCATCTCTGAGGTACCTATTAAAGAATCCTGACACAAATACCAGACTCATTTGATGGATGATCCTTATTCAAGAATTTGATATTGATATTAAAGACAAGAAGTGTTCAAAGATCCTGGTGGTGGACCACATGAATAGGATTACTCACAAACTATAGGATGACACCTTGGACTAGGTACCACTATGGGACACTTTCACTGACGATCATCTTTATTAATTATTATGTACACATTCTGTTTGGGATGATTTAGTTGAAACAATTTTTTCCTTTGAAATTCCTTCAAATTTAATGAATAATCATGTCAAAAAATTAAAGACTGATTCTAGGTTTTATTTGTGGTATGATACATACCTATGGTTCATGAGAAGTGATAACGTTATTCAGAGTTGTGTTCTTGATCATGGGTTTGAGCCTATTTTACATTTTAATCTTACACTTTATTATGGTGGACAATTTGGACCCCAACGAATAGCTAGGAATGTATTAGACTATTGTGTATATTTTCTAATCTTATTCCATGATTCTCATGTGTTTTTTAATTCATTCACACGTTTCATTTACACTGGAAATATTTTGAGGAGACATGAGAAGAGCCAAAAACCCATACTCTTATATGATATTTTTTGTGTATGGGGAATTGATTTTATGGTTCCATTTCAATGTTAATTTGTTTTTTTATATTTTTTTTACCATTGAATATGTTAGAAAATAGGTGGAGGCTATGCCACCAGGACTGTTGATTCTCACGATGTAGTGTACTTTGTCAAGGCGTAGATTTTTTTTTCATGTATAGAGTACCAATGGCTATCAAAAATGATATTGGGACACACTTTTGTAATTAGAATTTGATTTCCATCATTGAAAAGTATGGGGTGACAAAAAAATCATCCACACCATACCACCACCAAAAAAATAGCCAGGATGAGGTTCTGGGAGTTTAAACAAATTTTTTACAAAATTTTGAGTCCAAATAGGAAGGATGAAATAAAGCACTTAAATGAAGAACTTTTGGGATTATAGGACAACATTCATGACTCCCATAAGTATTTCTCCTTTTTGGACTGTTTTTGGGAAAACCAGTCATATCCCTATAGAGGTTGTGCATTATAACTATTGGGATATAAATAAATAAATCATGGATATGGACCATGCTTGAATTCTAAGGAATAATAAAATTAATGATCTAGAAAACAATTAATTTTCATCACATTATAAAACAAGGATTCGCAAGGGAAGATCAAAATAATATCATTGAAAAATGATCCAACAATTAGAGTTTCATAAAGGGAAAAGGTATACTCTACAATTCACAAATAATGATGATGCATAATAAGTTTTATTCAAGATGGTTAGGTTTATATATTGAATCTACTTTTTTTCTTATGGTGTAGTAAAGATCAGATAAGAGTATATATGAAGAAGATTTACCATAAATGGTTAGTGTTTGAAGCAATACATTGAGGTAAATCTTACCAATGTTGTTGATTTCATCACACTACATGACCCCATAATCAATTGAGAATATTAGGCTATTATTAACCCTTTAACTTTTATATTACTTTTCCTATTAAATATTTTACATTTCATATTCACATATCATCTCATACGTTTACATTGTAGACAATTCAATATTTTATGTGTGGTTGAGGGGGCAACATTTTGGGGTTGATACATAGGATTTTAATTTTCTTGTATCTTTTATTTTAATTTTTAGGTTAAATTCATAAAAGAAACATATCATGTATGATGATCATATAGATATGGAATATATGGAAAATTCATGTTTTTAAAATTTATTGGTTTCCTGATAAGCATGAGAAATATTTATTCATAAAGGGTTATTTTTTCTTAATATTTAAGTCATATATTTTATAATTGGTTGTGTCATTATATAAAAATTTATATTTTGACACCATTCATAATGATATTTGTTCATGATAAATTATTTAATTGATTTCTCCACTCAACTTTTCATGCTACCATGACTTGAGAAATTTTCCCCGCTTAATTGATTTTTTTGAAAAGTAAGGTAAAAAAATATTATTTAAATGGTCGATTCATACATTAAATTTTATTCAGATCAGTTGCATTACTACACCAAATTGACCTATGCATGTGTACCTGATATCCGACCATTTTACGCCCTAAAAAAATAAATAAAATCCTTCAAAAAAATTAAATCATATTAATAAAGAGGGGAGTGAAGAAATAATCCACATCATGGGATATCTAGGTTAGGAGATTAGTGTTTTAAATTTAGGAATTATTATGTGATTGGGTCCTAAAATTTGATTGCAATGGAATGTAGAATAGATTCGATGAATTAAATCATGTAAGAATAATTAGTTTACTTTACTTGAATATATTGAATAAATGGTAGAGATATGTATTTAAAATGGTTGGAACACACAAAGATGAGAGAATAAAATTACATAATCTTATAATATAATGATAAAATAAGATTCATGATATAACATATTAAAGGGATAATATATAAACCTCATAAAATAATATAGGTGTATTGAAAAACATGTATCTTAATGAACGAAAATTTAGGCAAGAATTCATTACCAATTTGGTAACTTCTGAAATGAAAACCCCATCAAAGAGACACAAAAATTTTATATGAAAATTCATATGAAATTAATCATAATTATTATATAATAAATTCTTGTATATTATATACACCACTTAAAATAATTGAGTGGTGAACATGACATGTATCTCACAGATATCAAAAGTGAGATGAGAATTGGGTAACCATAAAATATTGATCCACATGGAAGAATGTCATAATTTAATTCCTTTCACTATCATTAAATAAATTAACTTAGTTATATAACATGTAATTGGTCATTATATAAACCAAAAAAAATAATCTAGTGGTGAATATTTCCTATATCTCATGGAAATAGAAAGTAAGATGAAATTCTATTACCTAATGTCTTGAATTTATTCCTACACATTCAAAACTCATGTATAATAATTATATGATTATTATTAATCTACCAAAGAACCATATTATCATATCTAATAACTTATATGAATTTTTATGATGTTATTTTACACATTTATAAACAACTCTATGTCAGTGTTATGTTTCTTGTAATACCCGTGTTGTTTTTCGTATATGTTTTGGCTTGTTATTCTTGATCCTCATAATTAGATCATGATTTTATTATTTATATAATCTAAAAATGATATATCTATCATATATATTCAGTATATATGTATTTATAATATTATATAAAATATAGAAATATTAAATTGAATACACAGTTCATGTAGACCGTAGGTCTTGTACATGCATGGACGTTGTTTCCGTTTTATTATCCTTTTGAAAGAAAGAAAGTAAATAATATATATATGTATATATATATAATATTCTCAGTATAATAATTATTTCATATATATAATATATGTTCAATAAACTCATCCTTAAAAAATTCCATGTAAAGTGTGAATGAATCACACTGCATTTAGGAGGCGGTAGTCCATACATCCACAAACAAAGTTATCATTTTTACACAAAATTGAAAGAATAAATGTATGTATTATATAATAATTCCAGAAGCATAAATTAACCATAAATATAATATATATCATATAAAAATATATTTTCCATAAAAAGACCCTCCCATGATAAGTGGTATAGGTATAATGAACAACGTCATATCGCAAGGCGGTAGTCCTTCGTACATAGGAAGTATAAATTAATTACACATTTGATGGAAGTGTTTGTATGTGTAGATAAAAAAATTATAATAAAAACATATAATTATATTTAATATATTAGGTTTATTATATAATCATGGAATAATATGATTTAGGGGGGTTTGGAAGAATAAAAATATAATACAAGAGTTTTTTGAAGGATGTTACCTCTTCTTTGGGAAACTCCTCATGGAATGCACCAAAGGGCTTCGTTGATTGGATTTATACCCAAAGGGAGGCTTCTAGGATTAAGGTAGGGTTTTTGGGAGGATATTTTCTCTATTTTTGGATGACACAATGTTTTGTGAGAGGTGTGAGGAAGTGAGAGGGGGTTCCATTTTATAGCATTGGAGGATTAACAATCTTGTAAATTTTTGGAAATGGAATTCCACGCATATTTTTTCCATGTTGTGTGGCTCTAATAACTATAAAAATAAAATAAAATGGAGGATAGAGTGTAAATATTAATATTAAATGGATTTTTTACAAGTTTTTAAGTCATTTCGGGCCTTATGTTTATGGATTATTCCGTTATTATGCTAATTTTTCTATTAATCGCTATAATTAATTTTAACCACTTTCACTAATAATTTGGATAAAAAACTAAGTTTAAATTATTATAATTTATCAATTATTATGATTCAAAATAAGGAATACAATTTTAAAAATTCTAATAATATAATTGGCAGAAATTAATTTAATATTAATCCTCTAGATGGGATGCTGAATATGGTTTTAAATTAAAAATGTTCAAATGTTTGACATACATTTATATCTAATATTAATGTGAAATTGAGTAAAATGACCTAAATTAGATTAATTTATGTAAAATTTATCTAATTAATCTTTAGAAACAATTCAAAATACAATTTAAACCTATATAATATTTTGATAAAAATATGTTTTAAATTAAAATTTTGTGTTTTTTCACTATTCATCAAAATGTAAAAATTTTCAGTAAATTTCCAAAACCTCACCCAAATTATATATTGATATCAGGATTTAAAAAAATAATTTTATTATTTCAAATAATAAGTATAACAATATCAACAATTATATTCAAAAATGGGTTTTCCATTAAAAGGCGGTAAAATTGCCTTTTATAAAAATACATATTTTAACTCCAAAAATTCAATTTATTCTTATATTATATCTGTAAAATCTATTGTATGACTATAAAAAATATTTATTGAATATTATATATATATTACTGATAAAATTTATAAAAATGTAGTTTGTTTAATTTATTTGGATAATTTTGAATTTGTACATAAAAAAATTGTTTTCTTAGAAAGGTGATTTTTATATTTTGAAAAAGATTTTACATTCATTTATAACTCATTGATAAAAAAATGATTAATATTATATACACATGTAAACAATGTTTTCCTAAATAAATTATTCATATTCATAACTCCTATTCTAACACATAGATGGGAATTATAATAAAATGTTATTAATAATATTAATATTCTATTGTAGTTCAGTAAAACTCGACCTTGCGTGTAATTGAATCTATCAAAGGGTTTCATTATTGTGTGTAATAAAATCCAAAAATAATGTTTCATGTTATGGAGGCTCAAATATGAAATGTATGAAGTTCTAGATGAAATTAGGATTGTGTATAACATATCCCAAAAATTAGTGCTTTCATATAACAAAATCTATATTCAGTGTTGTGTGAAATGAAAAATATAAAATCTTTAAAATTAATTTAAAAAAAATATTTCATAAAATATCAAGGGGATATAAAAAAATCTTTAATTTTCCTTTTTCCTTTTATAAAATAAAATCTATACACATTTAATTTTAATCTCGCACCTTAAATTTATTCTTATAAATTAATGGGTAAAATTTGATTGCATGATTCAATTAATTACCCATTACAATTTATAAGTTCCCATACACCTTATAATTGATTGGTAATCATGAAACTGTATCTAATTCCTAGATTATATAACCATGGTTACATATAATCCATGGTTCAGAATTTTCTATTTAAGATTCCACCATATATCTATGAAATATTAAACTATTTTGGTTGATTCTAACTTTTTAAACACCAAACTTCTATTCCATATAGAAGATGTCAGTATCATAGTCTTATATAAAAACCACAAATCTCTCAACAATCACATATATCATAATTTATGAAAGGAATGAAATGCACCTCTATGTCATAGAATATTCATTACATATGAATTCCAAGGGGCATATTAGTAATACATAAAAAAATGATCCTTATCGTGCTAGGAAGAGTTATAATATCTATAGAACATATCAAATTCCACAATTCATGTGCATCACATAACAATTAATGTATAACAACTATAATAAGAAAAATAAAATACAATGATTTTTCATTCCCATGAAATTTTTTTTACCATGAATGTGGCTTAAAGACTCTTAAAAATGGATTATAACCATTAGACAACATGTTCCTAATACCCTATTTAAATTTCCCAAACAATAAGACTAGAAATTAAAATGCTCTAATTCCACATTCTGACGTCTCAGACCTAGTTCATTCATAATTAATTGAAACATGTTGGCCAAATAGCCTTAGGCACACCTCCTCTTACACTAGATGCTACTGAATGGTAGTGAGGGAGCATGATATATCAGTGGAGAGACATTCTTTTCATGTCACTGTGGAGCACATCAGTGCCAATAGTTGAATAAATAGATGAAGTAGTATAATAATCTATAATACATGTAGTGGAAATAAGAGTAAACATCCAATAATAATAATAATCAACTCAAGAGATATAAACTATAAAATATACAAAGGATGATATAATTTAATGTATCTAAAAAATGAAATCATGTCTACATGGATGTGGGGGGATAGTAGAATATATGATATAAAATGAAATATGATGATGAAAAGGAAGTCAAAGGATCCCAATCTCTCACTTCGTCATCTATTACTAGACTCCCATCCTAAATCAATCAAGTCATGTGTCAAAAGTGGGATGCTTCCCCTTATCCATAACAACTATCATATATTCAGCTAAGGTACCATCGATGGCCAGGATATTGTGTGAGATAAATCATAGTAGGCGAACACCAACAGTGTCAATAAAATTTCAATATGTGTATATAAATTTAATAGTATGATGGTATATATAAAAGAAAAGAAATTTTATAATAAGAAATCCATACCTACTTCAGGACTTAGTAGGTAATGTCATTGAATATGAGATCACATAACTAATTATGGTTTAGTTTATAATAAAATTATCATGTATAATAGTTACCAAAATTTACATAAAATGAATAATAATAATGGAGGTCCATGGTGTAACCAAGGAATCCTTGACCTTAGGGGTCGAGCCAACTCATAATAGTATCACATGCTATCAAGAAATTAAGGATCATAGTATAATTCAAGGGGCACTCCACAAAAATTCCATAGTAAATGAGTCTAACAGAGTCCATAGAGCTTATCCATAGTAATCACGGGCTAAGGATGACAATTCCTAATGGGATGAATCCATTGTGTCGTCTATCCAAATACATCAATATGAAACCATGGAGTGAATCCAAGGATTTATAATATCAGAAAATATGTCGAGTGTATCATTGGTACACCACTGAATAATTCATGGAATAATATAATGAACATATTTTATATTGGGTATTTCCCAAGGTAATTGACTCAATGAATCAAAATGGCATCCTATGAGTGCCTAAGGAATTACCTATGGAATCAATGGATGGGTCAAGTATGAATATTCCTAAAATTATGGAAAGGACCAAAAGTATCAATCACTTCATACTCATTAAATTTATATCATATGTAATCATAGGCCATGTAATACTCATTCCAATTAGCCATTTAAAAGGTTAATTCCATTACATTTCATAAAGAATGAAAAGGTGATTCAAGGAAATGTTGTCATTATCCATTCAATTTTATAATAATTTAAAAGTTTCATTCCCTTACCATTCAATAATCTTGACATGGTGATTTGTGGGAATGAAACTAGTTTCAATTTGATTTATAAATTTACTAGTCCAAGTGATATCTATGTAATATACTATCCATAATATACATTTAAGGTTTTATTAATTATGAAGTAACACTTACCATATTAAAGGTCAAGTTAGAAACACCAAAATGGTGTCGTAGATAGAACCAACATGGGTCCCACATTCATAAATGAATATCACACCCCAATTGGGTGGTCCGGGTTGAGATATCAATATCCAATGGTCTCAAGTGACATTATTAGGTCTACAAAATACAATATAGAAAACATAAATAATAGAAGATGAATTTAATTAGACAGCTAATGAAAAACCAAGGTGCACAAAATGGAAAATATTTATTGATAGTGAGACTTTAAGGGATGAGTCATAGACCAAAAATCGTATGCCTATAATATATGCCTCGTCCAGTATACGCCCTTAGTTTGGCCTGGATCATTTGAGATGAAAGAACATATGGACACTCTAAAAATAGTGCATAAGATCCTACATCAAAATAACATCATCGATAGGAATAATAATTGGAAATGACACTATGTATTTAATAACACACTTAGAGGAATCCGGTGAGCTGTCTATCTCTTGATTCTAAGTTTATATGAAAAAGAAATCAAAGAACTTAGGAAGGGAGGAGGAGGACCTCTTCATGTGTTAAAAGGGACAGGGGAACTTCTATTTACTGGAGAGAAAATAAAAGATGGGAGGTTAAGTTATAAATCCTCAATGTAAAATTAATAATTTTACTCTTTTTATGGGGACACATGGGTTGGACGCATGGTTGGACAAACCACACACCATGCACCATATCTTGAGTGGAGTCACACTGTTTATATGAACGGTTATGAAAACTATTCACAAACCATGATATATGATTCTATTAAAAACTCTACAAAATTATCATGGGAATATGGAATAGATCACAAGGATAGGGAAATCCACACAAAATCTTTTTCTCCCTAAAACACCTCACATGGTTAGAATAAACAATGTGCATTGGGATGAATAGTTTCTATTAACCCTGAGGTCATTCTATTTCTTCCATCGGCAGGGGTTTAGGGTTCCAAAAATCACTGGAAACCCTCCTCTCTTTTATAGCCTCCCTAGGGATTCCTATTAGGCAAAAACCAAGGAATTAAACAGAAATTTAATGGATATGTACCTCTTATAAAAACTAGGTTCTCACATTATAATTTTAATGAAGATGATCATATTGGAATTTATTTACAAACGAATTTGGTTATAGAATCCATTTCATATGAAGATGGTAATAAGATATAAAAATAAAATAATAATAGTTTTTTAGAAATAAAATAATAATAGTATTTAGAAATAAAATAATATGATTTAGGAGAAATAATAAAAAATATGAATCATCAAGTGACTCATATAATGATGTCACTCTCTTTTATCATGTTGAAAAAGGATATGATTTAACAAACAGTGATGATGGTTGGAAATAAATAATATAACATTATTGGGAGTGGAATGAAAATTTTAATTCTATAACGGAAGATACAATACGTCTTGAAAGAAAAAAAAGAATATTATAAAAGAAAAAATGGTTGATACTGATAAGGTAGAATATATCTAGAAGGACATGACATATATTGATGAGATCCCACACCATATAATTAGAGAAGTTGAACATAAAAATTTTATCATATTATCTATGGAGTAATTAGATATAGATGAATAAGAAAAAACTAAGAGACTATCCTTATGTCTCACACTACAACATGAGTTGATTAAGGTGATAAAAAACTTCATAAAGGATACTAAGATGAATGGAGAATCTTCTCAGAAAAAATACAAGATATAACATTTTAACCAGGTAAATGTGCACTTAATCTTTTTCAAAATAGACCAATTTTATCTGGCATTGCAGATGTTAACACTAAATTTGATGATATTTGAGACCATAAAATTGAGAATAAATCATCTACATAAAAAGACAATAAAAATATACCATTGAGACCATATTCTCATAAGAAACTCAGGGCTTTGTTTTCTACAAGGAAACCAACTAAAAAAATATCAATAGACCAGGAATCAATTTCAGAGAAAATATTTTTAAGGGTTTTACTTGTGATGTGGTATATAAAAAAAATTAAAATTCATACAAAATCCGTATATCTTGACTAGGGAAGATAAAATAAAAAGAGGAATTATTTGGTGGGTATTTGAGGATAACATTTCTAAGGAGACAACCTATGAATAAAATTAAAAAAACATTCTAAAGAAAAGCAATTTTATATTGTAAAATAATGACATGAAATATGTATTTTATATGGTTACAAGGATGAGGTATTTATGATATTTTTGTCTGGGGAGGTGCCCTGATATATAGAAGGGGAATAATTTCAAAATAAAAGTAGTGGTATGTTTTATTATGATCTGGATAATTATGAGGTTGACTAAAAAGATTTCCTTGTCTTTTCCCACTCAATCTAAATTGGATATATAATAGGAAGAAGCTAAAAACCATTCCATGGATAATGAAATAAAATTGGATTTAGAGGATGAGGTAAAGATTGATGAGAAGATATCTAAAACTAGAAATATCAATATTCTGAAGAATGAGGCTGAAAATATTTTCCACACAATGAATAAGTTAAAAGAAATAAAGAGGATAATCTAAATGATGTGAATCATAATATTACAAAGAGTCCAAATATATCCTCCCACATTAAGATTGAAAGAAATTAATAGCCCTGGTTGAGTGGAATCTGCTAACCTAAATGCTATCTTTAGGACACAAAATTGACTCTCCTTATTCCATTTTATTTTATGTGTTTTTTACTAACTTATTGGATATTGAAGGAGAAGTTTTAAATATTTTCACACTATAAAACATTGAATATGTGATTATCATGTCTTACTACTAAAAATAAGTCTTTATAATGAACGAAATAAGTTCATCCAATTAGTTGAAGTAAAACAAAGTTAAAAGCTTCAATTATATATTTTCTTGTCAGTCTATTTTTTTGGATAACATTTCAAACCTAAATGTTTAGGTTTTATAATAACACTTATAACCCTTAGAAATTATTTTATTAAAGGTACTTATTAATGGGGATTGATTTTTATTAAAAACATGAATGATCTTGAGGTACATGACATATATATGAGCTGTTTTGATGTTTTTAGATGTATGAGAACTTTATTTTTTGTTTAGGCAAATATGTTTAATACATTCCCTATTTGATTAAAAAAATTATTTTGAGTATTGTATCACATTAATGGTTGTTTAGGAATTACATAGGAAAACATTATTGTATATATCTTATTTTCTATACTGGGTTCTCCAATGTAGACATAGAGAAGAGAAATTAAATTATTTATACTTAGAAAACCATGTGGAATCATCATTATCAATGAAAAAAATATAACAGAACATATTATCATTCAGAGGAAGATGGAAAGATAATAATCCCCTCACACTTTCCGTTGAATTTGATTTTCGGTAAGGGGAAGAATAAAGACTTCATCAAAGAACACATATCTACATTTAGGAATTATGGTATAACTAATAAATTCAAAGGGCATAATATTGCACCATTTTAATATTGGGTTGTTGTAGATATGTTCAGTTTGTATTTTTTTTTCTAATAATGATTCTCGAAGGATTATTAGGGATTTCTGAGGATACATTAATTGTCATGATTGATATATCATCCATGTATGTTCAAAATATGATTATGATACTACCATGATTTATGAGAAAGGAAGAATGAGGCTAATTATTTTAGAACTCAAGTGTAGATGTTCACGATATAGTGGAAGTCATAGATCTAATGATTGTTGGACTATTCTTAAATGATTAGGAAATATGTGAGGAATGCATATTTGTCTCCAATAACTATGAGGATATTTCAAAAAATAATTGAAAAGACATCCTTCTATGATTATAAGAAGGGAACTAGAGGGAGGAAAACATGGATCATTGATGCCCATAAGGATCAAACATAGGTAATTAGAACAGACCATCGATGAGTGATGAACTTTTATAATGAATGAGTCAGCAATGAGTGTTCATTAATATAGAAATCATCCACATGCGTAGACCTCAACTGATCATATGTGAACATAATGATCAACCATGAGTGAAGATGATTATATTATGAGAACTGCATAGACATTTTGTGAGTTCATTATAGATGTTTTATATGAAAATTTAGTTTCATAGAAAATGTGAACAACATATGTGAATATAGCTGTGTTTCCAATTTGAACCACATAATGGGTTAGTGCTAAATATCCAAAGTGAACTACAAAAGTTAATTCTACTATCTACCCGAAGTGAACCATATATGATAATTTAGGCCAGGTATGGAACCCACATAGAAAAGGGTTTTTATCCTTATGTGCTTGGTTGGAGTTTTATAATTTGAAATTATAAAATTAGAATGTTCAACATGGAAGTTATGCACAAGTCAATACACATGGAGTTACCAGATGATGATGATGTGAGATTTGTGGATTTTATGAGGGAATAGATATTTAAATATTGCATGAATGAATAAATACTGATTTCTTTATAGTATTTTAAGTAGGATTAAATGATAATTAAAATGAATAAAAAATGGTCATATCTATTAAGAAATTTAAATATAAGAAGATCATGACTATAAAATATTATAATGTTCCAAATATAAATAAAAATAGAATATTCACCAAATATCTTTATTTGATTATAAATATATGTATTCTATTAATGAAGAATATGTATAAGTGTAAAAGAATTGAGAGAGAGTTAATAAACCATACAAGAGTGTTTTTAGAACCTAATATACATTTGTATCATAGAGAGAGAATGAGAAAAATATGAGCATAATAAAAGAATAAATAGATCACTATTACTAGAAAAAACAATAATTTAGAGATGTTTTTTCAAAAACATTTTTCAATAACATTGAAAAATTATTAGTGTTTTCCAAATAATTCACTAATTTAGCGTTGTTTCCTAAAAATGTCATTAATTTTGTGGTAGTTCATGAAAAACATTTCTAATTAAGAGATATTTCATGAAAAATGTTTCTAATTTAGTTTAATTTCATAACAAATTCCCTAATTTAGTTAATTTTCATGAAAACATCATAAATGTAACTAAATTTCGTGAAAACATCAAACCTTTAGTGACATTTCCTTAAAGTTGTGGATAATTTGCCAACATTTCTTAAAAAATGTCTCTATTTTTGCAATGTTTCTTGAAAATTATTTCTAAACAAGGGATGTTTTCAAGAATCATTGCTAATATTTTTAAAATACACTATATTTTATATAAATTTAATTTCTTTTAAATTCTTCTTTAATTCCTTCTCACTCTCTCCTCATCCTAATTCTATTTTTATTTTATTTTTTTTATTTTCTCACCCTCATTCTCTATAGTTTTTTCAATTATTTCTGATCACATTTTATTTAATTTTTTTTCAATTTATTTTATTCTATATATTCTTTTCATCCATCATTTCGCCACTCTGATATCTTATTCTAGGAAATGAGAGGCTAACCCTTTGAATGATCCAGTGAGGATTTCACAGTGTTCTGGAATTTTCATTAAAGTTTTTTTAATGTTTGTAGATATAATTGAGTAGCATTCATGTGTGAGGATAATTTTCATGATGTGGTGACCACCCCTGATGACCTGCAACTCAATATATCTTTATTCTTTTCTTTAAAAAACATTCCCTATCTCCATTTTTTAGATATTCACATGTTGGAGTTGAGGTAATCAGTGGGTGAAACTACATTGATAGAGTATGTTCCTGAAAGATGAAACATCCTAGAGTAAGGTGTGTCATTAACCTGGATTAATAGAGGAGGCAGAAATGAGAGTGCTTAACTATTCAATGATATTCTAGAATTTCTAAATAAATAATAGCATTTCAAACATGAGAATTCATATTTGTATTATGAAACTAAAATCAAACCAATAAATGAGAATAATGATTGAACCCAAAACAGAACCCAATACCAAGTGTTTTCTTCATTTACCCATTCTGTTTAAAATTGCATGTTAGTATAAAATTAGAAATTCTTATATTCCATGTCATTGTTTTGAATATTAAAAATCCCAAAAAATTATTTATTAATTTTTTTAAAATTATTAAAAATAACTAAAAATATATTTTAGGTTATTTAGAATAAGTGGGTGAAAAAATGAGAGGTTCTATAAATGAGACGACCCTGGTCAGCCATTGTGTTATACTTGGATAATATAATTACTTTTTTCCATGCACCATGAAAGATAGGCATCAATATATATATATAATTATATAATCATATATATATAAACATATATAAAATATATATATATATATTAATATAAACATATGATATATATAAAATATAAACATATAATGTATATAATATTTAAACACACACAGACATATATATATATATAATAAAAACATAAAATAATAACATAAAAAAAATATAAACATAAAATATAATACATAAACATATAGATATATAAATATATATAAATATATTTATAATATAATAGAAACTAATATATATTTATATATATAAAAACATAAAATAACAAATAACAAATATAAAAACACAAACACACACACACACACACACATATTCATATAAACACAAACACATACAATTCTATTCATTAACACATATATAAAAATTTATGTATATGTTAATATGAAATATAAGGAAACAAACAAACAAATATATAATATAAACATATATATTGAAAACTACATATAAACAGATATATATTTATAGACAAAAACATATATATTTTTAAAAGCATATATATATGAAAATAAAATTTTGAAGTTATATATATATATATATATTTATATTTATATAAACTGAAATTAATATATATTTTAATATCATAAAACACACACACACAAACATAAACACACACACACACACATAAACACACACACAAACACACATATTTAGAAAGACATATATATATAACATATATACATAAACACACATACACACACTCAGACACACACACATATATATAATCATATATAATATATATATAAATACATATATTTATATATGAAAACACACAATCATTTTATATTTAGCCATGTTTAAAATTTTTTATTATTTATGTGAAACATTTATCAATGTTTTTAAACACAACTAATTATATACGTATATAATTATAATTCTACAAATTTAAATATATATAAAAATATAAATTTATAAATATAATTATATATATGTACACACAGACAAACACACACATTTAGTCACACACATACATAAATATTTATAATTCTATTAATTTATATATATATATATATATATATATATATTAATATAAACACACACACACACAAACATATAGTTCTATTAATTTACATATATATAAATATAATACATGTATATTATAAATATAAACACATATATAAATATTTACAAATAATCATATATATTAATATAAACATATTTATACACACACACACACACACATATATATATATATTAATATAAACATATATATAAGTAAAATTTGATAATTATATTTGCATATTTAAATTTGTATTTCTATACAAAGTCATTAAAATATATTAAAATATCATTATATATATATATAAATTCCCACACATAAAAAAATTTATATTTATATTGATTTATTTAAATACACACACACACACACATATATATAATTCTATTAATTTTCTTATATATGATATAAACACATATATAAAAATTTACAAATAATATAATGGGTGAAGTCTTCAGTGAGATATCCTAGGAAATGCTGCTTTGGGAATCTAGAAAGGTTGCAAATCACATCCAAATATAGTAGAAAAACATTATTGATGAAAAAGACAAGGGGACTAGTGGTCCTTGACTTTGTAGGATCATTTTTGGAATTGCTTCACACAATGAAAATAAAGGATTAAAGAGAATGTGGAGAGATAATTTCTGAAATCATTCTAATTTCTATTTAAGATCATATCTCCAAACAAATGGGTCGGAGGACCCTTATATAGGCCTCCGAGCTCATCATTCCTGAGAAGTTGACTCGATTATCACAAGAAAAAAATTCTACAAAGTCAAAAAAATGAAAATGAGAAATTTGTGACGGAAAATGGAAAAAATTCCATCGAACACATCATACTAAAAACAATTACATAATTATCATGTCAAATTATCTCATATCATCCATTACAGATAAGACGTGTGTCTGGATCATTGACAAGAATCCCTCCAAGACATATTGGGCATCGTTAATTTCACCAACTCAGACATCTTTTTATGACTCTTCAATTTTAATAAATTCTTCTATGGTGTGTTGGATGTGATATTTGGAAATAAATATATCTTCTTTATGTCCTTTCAACTTCTTGAGTTCTTCAAGTATCTTGTTTTCCTCTACTAAGAAGTCTGTTAGATGGCCCATTTTTGCACACTACAAATCACTAGAGTTGATAGAGGCTAGCAGATTGTCTACTGCAAAGAATATACAATATTCACTTCTTGATTCTGTTTCAATTAGATAAACAATCTATGCAATTGTGATACATTCATAATGAATCTTATTGAAACTAAACTCTGTCCAATATTCCCCACTAAAATGAAAATATTCAAATTATTTCTAGATAGTTCTTTTCGTCCAATTCCCTAGGTACAAGTTAAATAACATGAACAATCTTCCTACAGGTATGATAGGTTTAATATGTGAAACCAACCCTAGAAAAATGGGATATGCATTGTTTAAAATCTTTCTCTCCATCTTTGAGGCCTGATTTAAAATGTAATTTATTTTCATAAATACAAAGAATTGTAATACTCCCATTTTGGAATATTTCAAGAATTCAATGAACCCTTATGGTTCTAATTATGTATTTGGAATATGGAGCTTCAGAATACCAATTTATAATATTTTCCAAAACCTTTTCAGAACTGAGTATTCTTTCACACCATTTTACACGATCTTCCTGGATTTTCCAAAATGACCAAAAACATATATTTTTCCCAGATCTATTCTATGATGATCATATCTCGATCAATAATTTAATAATACTCTATATGTTCTATGGATTCTTAAGTTATTTACAAAACATGGTTCAGACACATTTCAAATATCTTATCATCTATACTTTTCAATATCATATTTCAAATGGTTTTAGATTTATTCCTTGAAATATTTGGAATCCTTTTCAAATATTTCCAAATTTCATTTAATGAATTGGGCTCTTCATCAAGATCAGCATCCTAACTTTTTTATCTCATTCCTTCTAAATATTCTGTTGATGAATTTATTTCTAATACTTTTGATACATTTCAAGTTATTATTCAACTAGATCATCCAAACTCATAGATTTGGTTTTCTCCTTTACTTTACAGAATCCATTTGTTTTAATCATCCAGGTATTCCAAGCCTTCATGTTTATTATATTTTTTTAACATTTAGTGCCTAATGGGATTTCTATCTACATAAAAAGCATTCAATATGGATTTTATACTTAGACTTTTTTATTTAGATATATTTATGCTTCATTTTTTGGTTCTTAAACCTTTCTGGTTGAGGGGCCCATGCTTTCTGATCTTTCAACATTACTGGATTAAGATACCTTCTTCTAAAATAGATTCTCTACTAGAATCCATTTTCTTTTCTTGATTTTATAATTCATTTCTTGGATAACTGGACATTCTATAACAAAATTAATATTAATTCAAACGAGAAATATCCTTGATTTTCTAATTTTCTTTCAATTACACGATTCAAAGTAGCATGTTAGTGTTTCTAAAATGATGTTATATTTTCCATTAATATCTTATATATTAAAGTTATATTATTTCATTTCATTCATCCATTGTTCAATTCTATCCTTGGTAAAACTTTTTAATATACTTCTCATAAATTTATTTATATAAGAACTATCTATTCTTATAGTAAAATTTTTCCCTCGAAAATGTCATTATCACTAAAACCATAAAGGAATCCGAGAAATTATCTTTCATGGACATGAAACGTCATCTATTCCTTATAAGAGAATACACTCTAGTATCAAATAAAACATCCATTATGGGAATTCCTTATATTTATAATACACCCCCATTCTATGTCTGATGCATCTGTTTCTAAGATAAGTTGATCTTCAACCCCATCTGTATACTTCAATTCCCAGAGATTCTAATCATTTTTAATTCAAAATTATGATTGCTTTAGAATATTTTTCTATCCAATCCTAGGGTACCTTGATGGAATACTTTATCTTAATTGGTACTGAGATTTTTTTTCTAAATTTATGATGTTTTCTCTCGAATAACTCAATATACCAAGAAAAAATTGTATCTGTATGTGATTTATAACCTCATCTAGGAATGTTTGTAGTTTTTATGAAATATTCAGTTGAATCTTATATATAATTACTTGGAACTATAATCCTTTTAATTCTATCTATGGTCCAATCCAAAATATCTATCTTTCTGAAAATATCATCCCTTATTCAATAAAAACTTCATCCACCTAATGTAATTTTTTTTATTCTATTCTTTATTTTTTCTAAATATGAGTACATAATCAATATAGACATCCATGAATAGTGATAATCTACTGAATTCCTTGTCCATTCTTCTTGGAAATATTTTGGGAACATTATTAATTTCAAATCACATAACTAACCCTTCAAAAATTCCTACCAGTGTTATAAATGTTTTTAATTGTTTATCCTCTTGTTTGATCTCTATTTTCCTATATCCTAACTTGAGATCATACATAGAATATACCATTAAACATGAATTCCTAATCCTACTTCATAAAGATTCTTGATAAGGAATATTTTAGAAATCAATACTTAAGCTATAATTAGGATCATGATAATCTATAACCATTCTAGATTTACCACTCTATTTTTCTGAAATATTCATTACCATGAATTTCACACTCATGTGGGGACTTTCAGTATTCCTGATTAATCTAAGAATGATTAATTATGGAATATTTCATTCAAAATCCTTAACCATATTTTTTTATATAAAAATTATCTTACATATGATCACTATACTAGGAATATTAAGGGTTATTATAGCCTATGGAATTGCCTTCTTCCATAGTAATAGTGGGTTTTCTAACCAAATTTCTGATAAATAATTTTTTAACTTATCCAATTTGTCTTCTTCATTAATCCTCATAACTTTAAAACCAACCAGTTATTTCCATGTTCAATCATTCTGTGGTATTCTATATCTTCATCTATATATTTTTCCATTTTAACTATAGATACAAGTTTTTTGGTAACTGTTGTAGTTTTCCCTAAATCATTTAGAATAAAATAATTTTTGAGGAAAATTCCTCTTGAAAATATCATTACAGGTTGATATTTTATAATGAATATATTTCCAATAAATGAAGTTATCGGGTAATTGAAGAATGAAACTAAATGTTTTTTTATAAATATTATTCTATTGAGTTCAATCTTAATATTCTTGGATACATATTAAATTAGAACTATTTATTTACTACAAACTCTAACTTACAACACTGTAGATTATTTGGTTACTCTTGAATATTGGATTATTGTGCAAGAGAAGGTACATCATGTATCAAACAGGGAAATACAAGTTGTTTCATTTATATTTAATTTTACTAATATATCCCACACCACTCTATTTCCACTAAGTAATGAAGATCCCATACATCCTACAATAGTTTTTACAGCCTCATATATAGGTAGTCGAATATTCCTTTTTTACAACTATCTTTCTCAAAATTGATGTTCTTGGTGCCTCTACTGAAGTACCTTCATCTATTCCAATTGAGATTCTTGGATGTTTCAAAGGGTTAAATTATATTTTCAATTTTAAATCTTCCATATTAAAATATAATATTCCTGATCATGATCCTTACAATCTATTCTTATATTCATCTTTTCTGATATCAAATATGAAAATTATATTTAAAATTTTTTTAATAACATTGAGAATAAGTCTCTTTTACCTTCATTATTCCAATAGATTTTTTGAAACACATTCTCTAGTATAGGTTAGCCTCTTGGGTTTTACCACCTACAATTCCATTTCTATAATTTATATTCTATAATCCTGAAAAAGATTTGTAAATCATTCAATACCCTTCCTTATAGGTGGTATTCTAGTATTGTAGAACTTTACATAGAGGTGAGTAATTACTCTAACACATCTTTGGTCAGATGGACATCGTAGTGTCTTCTTCCAGTTCCTTATGTTGATAATTACTTATATAGTTATACTAATAATTCTGTTCATAAGAATTAAATGAATGTCTTGGATCACCTTTACCCCTGATACACATGCATGTAGATTCGATCATGCTCCTCCTAATAATGAATTGAAGAAACTGGCTAAATTGTCATCCAATTTTGTAATTAGTATTCTTAGATATTGTCCTTTTCTAACTAGGGGATATAATATGATATATATTTTTGAAAAATTCATATACTTTGAATTTTTTATTTATCCTTATTAAACCCTTGATGTTTTAGAAAAGGCATCGTAGATAATCCAATATATGTTTTATAGACTTCAGTTGTCTCATCATCATCATCGATCTTGGTCATTTCTTAATATGGTATCCAGGAATTCTGGTATACATCCTAAACTTCGGCCATCTTTTATCTGTGGAATTATCTTTTGTGTAAATCAATTTTAGTTTCTAAAGAATGAACTTGATCACCTTACATATCCTATAGTTTTACTCGCTCTAAAGAGTCTTCATTTTCACTAGCCCATGTTTGAATCATGGATATTCAAATCTAGATCAAAATGGGGTAATTTTCTTCTTCCTCATCCAAGATAGAATCTTATTACTATGAGTAATATGAATATAAATAATAGAAAAATTCATCATCCAAATTTATACCTTCTCCCCAGATAGGATCAAACAATATTTCCGATGAATCTATTATCATTATTTCCTTGAGACTTACATTAATTCTATATGTATATAGGAAACTGTCATATCTATGACCTTTCTTACTAAAAAACAAACAAAAATTACAAATTAATAACGATTTTCCTTTAGGTATTTTGGTGGAACTTACCATATTTAGCATTAATGTTTTCTCTCTTATCATTTTCTATTATATTTAGTTTAAGAAATCAATTAGATTTTTATATCATTCTGCCTAAAAATATACTTGATGATTTTATTTTACCAAATTGTTTCCTGATTTTCCAAAGTGATTTCTTTCATTCACAATGTTCCTCCTAACACTATGTTCTAAATGATCTTAATTGGGGATTTCCAAGATCTTTCCTGGTTTAATAACTCCCATAACTTTTTACAACTCCCTCTACCTTTGGGAAACAAGAATAACACATATATATAATATTTCTAACATATCATAATCCATGCCTCTATACACACAGGAGTCTTATTAGTTTCCTTATTATTTCATCTCACACTCACAATATATCTTCCAAGACTACACATTGAGAAAGATGTGTTTTTAATTATTTTTGAAATATTTTAGACCTACTACCAAAAAGTTGTTGAATAGTTAAATCAAGAGTATAATCTTGATCTCCTGGTTTGAGAATATAATACAATTACTGAAACCCACAATGATATTCTTCAAAGTAGCACAAGTCACATTTTTGTATCTTTGTTATTGTAGTTTTAGATTTTTCTACCAATTATCCACCCAAATCAAGTAGATAATTTCTTAAAAACTCATGTTTAATGAAATCACAAACTATAAGTATAACCTCAAATGTGAATGTAACATATTCCTAGATAGCTATTTTCATTTCTCTGTTTCTTAATAGCTTTTCCCAAAATTTCCATGCATTACATCCCATGATAGATACTATGAAATTGATAGAACTACCTATGGTATATGACTTGAAACAAACTTATAGCATGTAATATAGAAGTTCTAGAGCCCATTAATCTATGTATTCTCCATGATCCTTTATGAAATGTAGATTTAAGATCATCCCCTAACGAGAAACACCTTTTAGATGTGTTTTCCTTGGCCTATATTCATCCAGAATATAACTAGGATATGAAATATTGGATTCCTTGTTGACTTCTAGAACTAATCCTGGAATGGTCCTTTCTTTAATTCCCAATGAATTTGTTTCTAGGATATTTCTTTCCATACTGGCTTTTCTTTCAAAGGATTTACACTACGTTAATCAGGGAGAGATGAATTAGTCTCTTTCATTTTCTTCTTCTCTACGTGTTTGGCTTGTTGTTACTCTACTTTCTTGATCTCTTCCTTTTTGTTTTTTGAGACACTTTCAATATCCTCAATTGCAAATTTCTCATGATTAATAATATCAGGGATCTTTTTCTGGTATTCCGGGATACCGTGATGAATATTTAAAACATCTTCCTGATATTCGTGAGGTTCTCCATCAAAATGCCACATGTAATTATCTGCATTATATCTCTCTGATATACTTTCCATCTCCATATCTATTTGTGGATGGATATTTTAGATAGTGAATTACGGATTATTTAAATCTTCTCCTCATGAATACCCTTCAATGCCATGCCAAATATTAATGTTTTTTGGTCCAAGACCAGATCTTCTTAAAAAAATATTTTACTATTTGAAGGAACATAATTCTTGTTCAGGATTCCCTAGTTTAATTTATAGTGTTTGAACTAAACACTTATCTTGACTAAGAATATATTATATAAACCTAATTCCCACCATCAGTTACATATGATTATTAGGTGTTTCTTGGGATTTATTCCCTAACTTGATTAATTAGTGTTCATTTTAAAATACCAATATGACTTTTGGAAATTTATGATACTTTCTAAGACAAATATGACCGGATTTGTTCACATAGTATATTACCCTTCCTTCTAAACATTTCTATTCATAATAATTACCTTTAACCTTGGAATATAGGAATTTCTAACTTGAATATTTGCGGAAGCATCGCTCTGGATGGCTTCATAAACACACACATATACATATAAACACACATTCACACCCAAATATGTAATACATTAATATATATAAATATATGTGTATATATTTTAATATATAAAATTATATATACAATATAAAATTAGTTAAAATTGAAATATAATAGTATATATATATATATATATCCTAACATTAAATAATTAATATAAATATGTGTAGATGTGTGGTAGGGTCATTAGTTGTGTGTTTTTGGGTGCAATGTTCAAATACCCATTAGGTTTGATATTATAAAGGGTAGTATGGGGAAGGAGGGAATTGAGCTTGAGGGAGTATTACAGTGGGTAGGTTGGGCCTATGATGTTGGGAGATGAGGAAAACAAGGTAGGGCATGATAGAGCAGGGTGGTGGGGAGGGTGGTCTCGTGACCAATGATTATGGGTTGTAGAAAGGCACCAACCATGACTAGAGAGAATGGGAGTAGGGCGGGAACAAGCTATAATAGATGAGGGAGGAGTGTCATGGGGAGGTAGGATCGGTGAGGCTAGAAGAAGAGCTGCAGATGGGACCTAACTAGCGAGGAGTAGAGGTGGGGTGGGCCATGATCGTGAGGGAAGTCGGGTGATGGTGGAGTTTGGTGGAGAGGTTAGGTTGGTGAGGCTAAGAAAAGATATGGGGATAGGCTTCAACTATTGAGGAGAAAAGGAGGAAATTCCTTGAGTGTGAGGGAGAAGTGCGATGTCGAGCTAGGGAGGCAGAGAGATGAGGCAATCGATATGCGAGGGAATTATAAAGGGTTGGTTATTATTTATAAATTGGTAAAATGTTATTTTGAATCATAAAAAAATTATATATTATTCTGGGAAAATTTTATATATTTGAATAATAATATCCATTTCATTTCTTTAAAAAAATTACCAACATTTGTTAGAAACATCGGTAAATGTGAATTAATTTACTGACATTTCTAAAAAAACAGTGGTAAATGAGGTGTCTCTAAAAAGTGGTGTTTATAAATGTCACTTATTAATTGATGTTTATAAAATACATTATTAAATGAGGTGTCACTAAATAGTAATGTTTATAAAAGACACTAAATTTGAGATGTTTTTAAATATCGATAAATTAGAAAAAACACATATAGGGATGTTTTTTAGAAATATTGGTAAATAAATTAGTGATATTTTTGAATATCACTAATGCAAAAAAAAAACATCACAAATTATATTTTTTATAGATTATTTACCATTTTATTCATGATGTTAAGAAATAAAAATTTAATCATTATTTGTATAAAGTCTTGAGACTAGCACAACAACTGATGTTCTTGAGTGGGTACATCAGATAACATGATACAATGGGCTCTTGGATATAGTTTATACTTATAATTGGTATTGAAGAAACCAAGGGGAAGATGAAGACATTTGATACTATCTAGGAATACCATTATTTCGAAGAAGGAGTGAAAGGTGGGTGTAACCATTATACGTTTAGAGTATAACCAAATTGGGGCTATAGTTTATGTGTATAGAGAATAGTGGATTTTGTGTATTAAGATAATGACTGGAGATAATAGAGAATGAATGATGGTGGAATAAATGACATGGAAGGTGGTGTTCCTTTCAACTGACCCTTTTAAAAATTATGCGATACTATCTTTGTTACATCACAAAAAGGCTAGACTGTGAGAATTCATTAAGTGTACTAAGAACATTATTAGGTTTTAGAGGTTATGAAAAAAATGGAATAACTCATAGAATAATGGAGTTTTGGATTCACATGCTCCCCCTCTCAATGATCAAATTTTTCTGGGACTAACATTTACTTAATTAATTCCAATTGTGTTTGAAAAACACATATTTTCTTTCATTCTTTGTTATAGTAGTACACCCTAATGTGTGAAAATATTTCATACCAAAATATCAAAAAACATTAATCATATCATATGATCTTATCTCATGGAAGGGATACGGGTGTCATAAACATTTAACCATCACAATTGCAATCTACATATATAAAGAATAAACATGGTTACTTTGTATCATATCCCTATTAAATGATAAGTGACATCAAAAGATATTTTTATAATTGAAGATACATTTAAATGATCCCTAGAACATTTCTTGGAAAAAATTCCATTTTCATTAGAAATCAAATATTTTAAATAAAAAAAAGTCAAAACTATTAAGTAAAATATTTTATTTCAAATGGCAAATGAATATTATAATGTATGATTTGAATAAAATATTTTTCATGATGTTGGGGAATGTATTTTAGGTGGGGTTTTCCAAAACAAGAATTCCATTCAAATTTTTGTAAAAAGTAAAATTTACCACATTAAAAAAGAAATATTAGAATTCAGTTATATATTTTTGGTAAAAAGTTAAATTTACCAAATTCAAAAACCAATATGAGAATTACTTTATGATATTTATTTAAAATTTAATAGAAATAGACAAGACATTCCTTAAAACATTTTAATGAATATATAGACATGGAAGAACATATTCCCTATCAAAGTGAGTGTAAGGCTAGTTTTCTCAAAAAAAATCATTCATTATCTGGAATATATAATGAGAGGAAAATGTAAAAAAAATAATAATAATATATATAAATTCAGGAGAATAAAATAAATAATATTTTATAGATATGAATCATATAATCTCATCATAATTTTTTTTTAAAAATAACCAATCTTAGTAAAAAAATGAGACTGTAACATGAAATCTGTAACCCTTTGGTACCTTTTTTATAATAAACCGCATGAAAATAATAACATCAAATTAAACATTAAATAAAATTAGTAGAAATATATTCATTATATAACATAAAAATTGGAAAGTGTATAGACAACATGAAAAAAACAACTGGTGAATATGAAAAATGTCTCATAAAAATAAAAGTGAGATGAGAAACCCTTACCTCAAGTACATCAATCTTCATATGAAATCTATCTTTTTATATAATTATTTTAAATTAATAATAATTATATAAAAAACCATAATAATACCTATAATACCATATATTATCTCCTTATGACATCTTATCACCTATTTAATAACAATATTTCATTCTCATCTTCATTTTTTCTATTAGCTACTTCATTTTTCATGTTTATTTTGTTTTGAAAGTTATCACCCTTGACCATTTATCATAGTATATTCATATACATAATTTTAATAATGATATAAATAACATATATATTCATTATATTCATATTAACTACAAATCATAAAAATAGGGGATGAAAAATGAATTACCTCAAAATGTAGGAATGATAGTCCATACGTATACACTAGAGTCATTTCCATTGTTCGACATAGTGAACAAAATAAAGTTAAATAAAAATAAAAAATTATTGAATAAAAATTATATAAAAAATATCATATATGTATATACATTAAATATGTCTTAATAACAATCCATTTAATCTGGTGGTGGAAAATGAACTGTATTGTTATGTGGAGGCGGTAGTCCACATGAGCACACATGTGATGGTATCATGTCTAATTTGAATGGAACAAGGTGGGAAATGGATTTAAAATCATAATAATGACATCCAAGTATATATATTATACTATATTAATCATATTGTTTTTTCATGATCCATCTCTCCAAAGATGTCCCTCCTAGGCTGGTAATAAATAAAATGGAGATAATGACACCTAAGTCTTGCCTCTAGTAGTCAACGGGGTAGAAACCGACACCAAGGGTATCCAATATCACAAAATTGGAGGCATTTACCATTTTAATGAAAACAAGATTGGGATATAAGATGTATTATCCCCAAAACAACATCAAGTTATATATATAAAAGAAAAACAAATACATTCAACAAACATTTTTAAAACAAAACTGCTGCAAATACAATGAAAACTCTAATGTAAATACCAAAATAATGATAAGCTATGACTTGAAAAATCTTCCAAAGTCTGAGCTAGTAATGTCCAGCACAATCCATGTAATCATCCTAGATACCTAAAAATAGTATTATATATGTATTATGAGAATACAAGGGTACTTATTAGAAAAACAAAAGTCTCTCATGCACTAGTGAGAGAAGCATACTAATGATCCTGCGAGAAAACAATAGAACCCAACATCACCTAACAAGGTATACTAGCGATTACAACCTCACCAAGGAACAATCTCCAAGTAACAGATTTCAATTAAATTAATATAGTAAGTAAATCGATGATTTGGGTACCCCATACCACTTCCCACAGGTTTAGCTGCTCTTACCTAAGGAAAAACATCCTCGTACTCCCACCTATTTTAAAGGATCCACATCACAATCCATCCTCACACACCTGGTCCCCACAAACCACATCTCATACCATCACCTAAGCCTTTATCCAAATGAAATCTTTCTTGCAGACACCTAGTCCAAAAACAAAATCACATCCTTCCCCCAGACACCTAGGCTACAAACCATATCGCATCTCGTCTACAGGCACCGAGTCCCCAAACCACACCTCATCCTTCTAATAGACACCCAGGCCACAAACCACACCTCATCAAGAAGACACCTGGGACAAAAAAAACAAATCATCCTGAAGACATTTGGGAATTCACAACTCGTTCACACACACCTGGGTCTCACCACCCAAACCTGCCTAAAGAATCTTTAGAAATCACTGCCTGGAAGCAGCAGGGAAGAATTGGTTTCTAGCCAGCCATCCTCCCACTAGGATATTTGGGAGAAAAACCATCTCTAATGATGAGGTCAGTGTTCTTAACATAGTGCTCGACTAGTGTGGGGTGCATATAGAAATCAAAAATGAAAATACATGTATATATAGATATAATACCAAACGCATTTTATCAACTTATGTGTCTCAAACAAACAACCATATCACAATACTACCATATTCGCTGCTACTTATAAATTCACAATGACACAAACTGCCTCAAACTCAATTCATAGCCCATCCAATTTATTTATCCAATTATCATAAATTATTAAATAATTAATTTATTCAACCCATCACTACCCATGAAACTGACAGTCACAAGGCCCAACAAGATGCACCACAGAGGTCAAAATGAGGAAGAAAAACCAAGGTAAATTAAACAAATTTATATAACTCTCTATTTAACACCCACACTAACCACTACGATCATCATTTTTCAAATTCATTCTGCCAAATCCATCCTCTCAGTAGAGAAAACCTCCAAGTCACAACCATACCCAAAAACACATATCTACACAACCCTAGAATATCTCTTTTATACAAAACATCACATCCATTACACAATAAATTAGTCTCTCAACCTAAGATTACATTACCCCATACGAACCACCTCACATCACCCAACCATGCACACGACCCTACGAAAGCACAACTTAGTACAAACCCACACATAACACACTACTACACGAATAAGGCAAGACATATTCAGATTTACAAGGCATTCAATACCCAATTTAAACATGTAACTTTTGGGGTTATAAAAAATAGAATTTCATCCTATATCCATTTATTTTAGTTTAATATACATGTTTAACAGATTCCATGTATTTTTTTAACAAGGAGAAAAAACATGTATTCAAAATCATTCTGGGTGCAACAAAGGACCACCAACAACCATGATTTTTAGTATCATATATCCCATAAAATTTACTACACATATCAAAATATCACAAAAAAAGTACAATCATACATTACCTTCTCCATCCTTATTTATTCATTTGAAATTGATTTTATTATCGTTAATGAATTTAGATTCAAATACCTTCACAAGGAGGCATTAATACACCCACCCCACATGATACATAATAAAGAGAGATGAAGGGTTCCCTAGGTGGAAGAAGAAGTTATCATTACATCCTTATTGCACCCGAAATAGGGGGTGCACATGCTACTGGAAAATCCTCTAAGGAAAATAAGATCCCAAGGCTATAACACTAATACATGGATCATCGGGGAATAATGTTTTGTGGAATCTCACACCAAGATAATGTGAAGAACACATGGAAGAGAAGATCTCATATTTTGAAAGGCTAGATCATAAATCAATATGAGATACATTTTTTAAAATCCATTAAAGGAAGATCTTGACCAATACCTTGTTGTTCGTAATTCATGGGAAGCATTAGTTTTTTAGAAGATACATATGAATAGAAACGACTCCAAAACCATTAAATATGTTATAAAACTCATTTTATGTCAAAGAAAATGTTAAAGGGGTAAAACTATAGGAATATGGAAACATTATTCATGTCTCACCATGGGAATGACCTGCCATTGGAAAAGTCACCATTGGAAGAATCACTACTGGAGGAGCTCCCATTGGATGACTCAACACTGGACAAGATATTATTGGACTTTTCACCAATGGATGACTCATTACTGGATGACCTACCATTGGACAAATCACCGTGGGATGAAATACTATTCGATGAGCTACCATCTTGAGTCACTATCATGATTCCCCATTGTGAATCAACACCGGTGGCCTTCTATTAGTGACCTATGTTGGAGGACCTAAAAAATTGAAATTTTGGAAAGTGATGAAACAAGTCACAGTGACCTCCCAGAACATTACAATGACAAGACTATCAAAAAAATGGGCATGAGGGGTCTTGGCCATTATATAAGAGACCACTAAGGCTATTCTCACCCCTAATAATTCAAAACCAATACTAGAAGGAAAAGAGATGTCTGAAAAACCACTATTTGAGATACCTCTTAAGGAACTCACTATGATTTAAATAGCTATACTGACATCAATGTTCAACAATATAATACATTTTATTTTTCAAAAGGGATAGTGAAACATCATCATCTGATCACACCAACTATGACATATAATAACTCAAATTACCAAAATAAATACCAAACACATAAATTATGGAATCCTATTTTTTGTGTCAAGATACTATCCACTCTGGATAGAACTAACTCACCCACGTGGGTTTAATCGCATTGTAGTTAATGAATCTAGATTAGGAATATGGTCCCCCCCTTTTCTAATGTGACGACTTTGTCACAAATTGCACCACACCCGTGTATGTTGATGGTAAAACAATTTATTTCATAAAAAAATTCAAAAATTACATCACAAGGAAAGATAGAACAAGGAAAAACTCAAAAAAAATCTAGGTACTCAACACACATCTATGTTTCTTATTTCCAAGTAGTCTCCTCTAGGGCACCATGCCTCTACAACACACAAACCAACGGAATGTTCCACCTATGAAACACATTCTACCAAGGATCTTGGATCTATACCATCCACTCTAGGTATGCTGGGTCACCTTTGTTATGTAACTCTCTTAGTCAATGACATGGGATTCATTGAGAAGATACAAATGAAGTTGAGAGACATGAAAGATATTAGGGATCCTCTCCAAATATGGTGGTAGTATCACCTGGTATACCACCTTTCCAACTCACCCCGACACCTCGATGGGTCTAAAAAACTATGGAGAAAGCTTGATACCTCTGTCAAACTTCCGCTACCCGCATCGAGGGAAAGTCTTCAATAACACGTGGTCCCAAACCTCAAATTCCAAGGGTCTTCTCATGTGATCGGTATATGACTTTTTCCAGTATGGGGCCACTTTCTCCCTTTTTTGAACAACCATAACCTTCTCTATCATGCTCTTTACTACCTTGAGACAATGAATAGTTGTGTCCACAGCCTATGTCTAGCACAATGGTGAACAAAATGGACTTATGTACAACGTATTAAATGGATACATGAAAATGGACGAGTGGTAGCTATTATTGTAATAAAACTATAATGAGGGTAGGTGACTCACCCAAGAGACTCCAAATTCCAAGATGCATGTTCACGACATATCCGCCAATGTTTGGATAGTGAGTTATATCTGCCCATCTATATGATGTTAATAGGAAATATTGATGGGTTAATGAGTGAAAAAATATGATTCAATCGCCTCTAGACTCATAAGGTAAAACATGTATCCCGATCCTAGAAAATGGATCTCAGAACTCTATGCAGCCGCACCACCTCATCCATATACCTCAATTCCAAATAATCGACTATGCCTGAATCTTTGAGCACTAAGAAGTGATCCGATTTCATCAGCAGATCCACTACCACCCATATATCATAATATACTACCTAAGCTCTACGTATCCCTGTGATGAAATTCATTGATATTTCATCCCACATCCACTCTGGGAAATTTAAGGGTTGCGACAAACTACTCGAAACACGGTGATCATCCTTTAATTGATAACACACTATGAATTTCACCAAAAAATCTATGACTTCTTATTACATCCCAGTCCAACAAAGTTATATGCTCAATCCATGATACAATTTATAATTTCATGGGTGTACCACAAATGGTGGTTTTTGAAACTCATGGAGGACACCCTTGCGCATCACTACTGGAATAAACATCCTTCCCTGGAACACCATCTGATTTAGAAAATCCTTTGACTGTACCTTTGAATTATCACCATGGTCAACACGATCACGCATCAACTCAACCCCAGAGTATCTCCAGGAAGTCTCCACCACCTACTGCATCATAGAAGACTACACTATCATCTGGAAGAAATATCATCTACCATTAACCATTTATACATCTAGGTGTAAGGCTTCCAACTCCTCTATCACCTTCTAGGAATCTGAATATTCCTGAAAAACCTCATTCTATGACTATATAATCTAATAATCAGCCATAACATTCCCCTTTCCAAAGGATTAGTTGATCTCAAAATCACAGTCCTATAGAAACACCATCTACCTACAATTCCCCAAGTTCAGATCACATGGGGAAAACATATACCTCAAACTATTATGATCTATGAAGACCACAAATTTTTCCCCAATGAGGTAATGCAACCACAAAATTAGATCAAACATGACTCCTACTAAATCTAGTAAATGGGTGGCACAGTTATGTTTAGGATGACATAACTTCGTTGACCCATAATAGATCTCTTCTTTTTTCTGCATCAAGACACATACCAAACCCATTCTAGAAGCATCATAGAACACTTTAAACATTAATCCTTCCTTTGTAAAATAGAGCACACGGGCACCAACTAAGTTCTACTTCAGATAGGTTAACACTGCCTAACACTGCTTGCTTCACACCAAATCTTTGTCTTTTCTTGTTCGAGCTATCAAAAGAGATGTAAATTGAGAGAAATAAGTTAAAAACCTCATGCAATAGCCCACCAGACTAATAAAACTATGAACCTATACCACATTATTGGGTACTACCCAAGAGACAACTACACCAACCATCATAGAGTCTACAACCACACCCAATTGATATACCATGATTCGGAGGAAATGCACCTCTCATGTCCATAAAATTAACTTTGAAAATGTTACCTAGAGATAGTGGCTTGAATGAACCTGTTTGATGATTATGAGATACTCATCATACTCCTCCTATGAAATTGAGTAGGTTATGATTTCATCGATGAATATGATGATGAACAATTATATGATCTCACAAAAGATGGAGTTCATTTACCCTATGAACATGGATAGTGATTTTGTAAGACCGACCAAAATGACTATAGAGTCATAGTTCCTATACCTATATCTAAAAGTAATTTTCAAGATATCACCCTCCTTCACCCTAAACTGGCGATATCTTGACCGTAGATCGATAAAAAAACCAACTTTCTCCAATCATATTTTATAAAAGATCATGCATCCTTTGAAGAGGGTAACTGTTTTTAACTATAACCTAATTCATCCTCCTCTAGTCTATGCACAACCTCACACCGCTATCTTCATTCATTTTGAACAACATCAGATCACCTCAGGGAGACACACTGGTCCGGATAAATCCCTTCTTCATTAAATCATCAATCTAAATCCATGTCTCTCACAAATCATAACGTTCTATCCAATATTGATCCATTGAAATTGGGGAAACATCGGGTTACATGTGTATGCCAAACTCGACGTCACATTGGGGGTTTAGAATCACAACCTCATCCGAGAGAACATCCACGAATTCCTCAACTACCCTGGTATCCTCCACCATTTTAGCATCCAATCATTCCACTAACAGCTCATCCAACAATTAGATAAGGGGATCCCAACACCGACTTCCAAACTAAAAACTCCACTCCCCAATGAAAGCAACCTAGTGGCCATCC
This sequence comes from Viscum album, assembly GCA_963277665.1. Lineage (NCBI taxonomy): Eukaryota > Viridiplantae > Streptophyta > Magnoliopsida > Santalales > Viscaceae > Viscum > Viscum album. The sequence goes on from OY728156.1 coordinate 347,307,668, forward strand.
AAATCTTAAAAAATTACTATTCTCCAAAAGAATTTGGTTACAACATGCATAGAATACAGCTATACAATCTTGAAAATGACTTCATAAGGTAGTTTCTATAGAAAGAAGAGATCCCTAAGGGTATGATGTGGCTCCATAATCAGTATGCATCCCCAACACACATGAAAAAACCCAGTCTATCCTTTGAAAGACATACTCAACACCAGGGTCATGGAAATATTCTCAACATCTAGTCTAAGAGCATGGGATAGATAAGGCGACACAAATGATTGTGAACCTTCAGAATAATGAAAAGAACAATCTAGCGTACTAAACAAACCAAGCATTCATTGAAGATCTTTGGACCTGCTAGAACTACTATTTCTGTAGTGTGAAACTGACCACACCTAGATACTCTTCCCCTCTACTGATGACCACCTCTATGACCACACCTGTGTTGAGGAACCTGAGGAACACTCTAAGGCTAAACTGCACCTTCTCTATCTCCCATTGGTGGAGCATTAACTTGATGTGTCTGCTGCTAAAATGGCCCGAATGGAAACTACAGATAAGGTTTGCACTGAACCTACCCACCCCACCACCATAATCATGAACAACCACTATACACTGGTTCTGATGATAGAAATGGACTCCATAGATAAAACAAATTGGTCCCAAGTTCATGGTATGGGAATGAGGACCAAAAGGTTGAAATGGAAACTATAGAGGTATAATCTCTATTGTTTGATATCTCAAACGTCCTGGAGCCTAATACCTGATCCTAGTAACCCTTCTCATTTGATAACCCTAATGTCTTCTCTTTATAGTTATATGTCCTCATGAGAATGTAAAATCAATCAATTATACCTTCTTCTGAACCACCAAGTATATCCATGACGTAAAAGGAGTAACATCATACTGGATAGAAGGTTGAAGTTCTTCTTATAAGAGTCTTGTACGAGTCTTCTCATCTAGAAAGTGATGCATGAAATGATGATGGAGATCCTTGAACGTAATCCCCAACTCTAATACTGACAAAATCTAGTACTTGAGGGAGAGTAACACCTGTATCTCATCAGCATTCATGATTGATGGAAGGAATTATTTTTGGAACTCCATGAAATTGACAAACAGAATATCATCCTTTTTCCTCCCCAATGTACAGTTTCCACCACTAACATGAAACTCCCCACATCAAGATAACTTCCAGAGGAACGCAGTACTCTATTAGATCTTGGATCAAAATTGAGGTGATATGAATCTCCTCGATCCAACTCTCTGACTTAATATTTGAAACAATGAAATCATACATTCCCCAGGCATGCTACTAGAAATCATTTAACATACTCTACCACTAATCATCCTCCTCCACTGGATCAACCCTCCACCATTCAATTGAATCAGTCTGTTGAGCCTCAACTTCTTGAGCCACAAGTGGATGAAAACTAGCTTCCATATCTAAAAAATGTAAACAAGGATCTCCTAAGCCTGAGTAGGGTGGAATTTTATTTAAGAATCATTTTTATTCATTTAACTCATTTCGTTATCAATTTCAAATTCCATTAACAAACCAATTTGGAAAATTACACAAGTCATTATGATGCGTGTAAAGACCCGTAAAATTCAATGGAAATTTTTTCTTAATTTTCTTTGGGATTATACAAGAACGTAGTTGCAGACGACACTTGATTCTGAGGCCAGGTGTGCCCGGAATTTCTATCTGAAGTTATGCTCAGGTACGTTCAGTGAACGAACGAGCGGGAATTTCTATCTATTGAACCAGTGCTCGAAATTGAATTCTGAGGGCACCGATGGAACCGCAGTGCCGGTAATTTCTTAGGAACGCCTATCATGGAGTTGCGTTTTCTCGTTATGAGTTGTTTACATTTGTGGATTAAGTGTTGTGAAATAAAATTTTCGTTAATAATTTTATTTCACTTCTCCATGAGTTAGATCCTAAGTGTAGGAGTTAGGGTGGGACCCACTATTTGTTGGTTCCCTTTAGTGGATTAAAGGCGAGGTGGGGCCGACACGAGCCCCCACATTTTCAATTCCCTTAACTCCCTAACTCCTATTAACCCCCCAGTTAAGTTGTGTAACCCTTTTGACTTTACCTATACTCTCATTAAGTATTACAACACCCAATTCAATTAATTAATTTAAGTTTTGAATTTTTTGAATTGTGGCTTGAGTTAATAAAATAAGGGTGAGCCTTATTTTATTTGGGTTGGATGTTGTGTGTGGACAATTTAGGAGAGAGCTCTTCGTCTTTGATGAAGAACACCAAGACTTCAACGAAGAACGCCGTCACCATAAGAATAGAGCGGCATGCCATCTCTTCTCCTCTTCGCATCTGGTGTGTTTCCAAAGATCGACGGCGCACACTCTTTTGATCATCTTCCCGTGTCAACGAAAAGGAGACACCACTTCCTCCTCGGGCATTCTCCGTCAACTTACGGAGCTTCACCTCATGACTCCGTTTTACACGGCAAACCCCCATTCTAGATACGCTCAAAGTAGGGGTTTGTATTATTTAATTATTTTCATTCTTGATTTATAGTTTGTCGTTCTACATGGATATACGACTAAATGCTATCGATTAACGAGAGGGGGCCAGACCGCACAAACACTGCTGACCCTCCTCCCTTATCCATGTGTTGTTTCTTTGTGGTTTGAAAAGAGTATGGCGTGGTGCCATCGCACCGCGTGTGATCGTGTGACAAGGAATTCATGGCACCGTTGCGCCGCGCCATGGAAACAAGCAAGGACACGACGCCGTCGTGTCACGCTGTGAAGTTGAACCAAGTCGCAGTGCCGTCGCGCCGTGTCGAAGAAAACCAAAGACACCACGGCCGGAGCGGGGCAGTGGCGGAGGGGCGCGGCGCCATCGTGCCGCGCCGGACAAACCAAAACCGCTGCCGGTTCTGGGCCCCGGCGGAGTAGAGTGACCGACGGCTGGTTCCGGGCTGCCAGTGTCAGAGCAGAGAGGTGACCGGCCGTTGCCGGTCCCGTGGAGGCAGAAACCGGCCGGCCGGACAGGTGTGCAACTGGGGGTTCAAACCCCTGGCCGGCCAGCACAAAATGACCCCTATTTAATGGGGGGCTGTAGTTACACCAGGGGGCAGGCGCCCCTGCCAAACGGATCTGCTGGATGGCCGAGCGCCTGGCCAGCGTGCTGGGCACGCTATGCCCAGGCTGGGCCGCACCCAGGCCGGGCCGGGCCGCGCCGACCGGGCCAGGCCTCGCCAGCCGAGCCGGGCCGTGCCCAAGCGGGCCATACCCGGACCCGGTTCGGGTCGACCTGGTTCGGGTCGACCCCGGGGGTATCGGGCCGGGTCGGACCGAGCCCGATCCCCTTACTACCGAACCTTTTCCGGTCGGACACACATAACATGTGAAAAGGGTCTTCGATCGACGCACCGTCAGTTGCGATACGATCCTTGGATCGAGACGGTCATTTCGGTATATCGCACTCAAGGTTTCAGAATACGTTGAGTTCGGCCGGGTTGGTTCGTACATGAAACCAATCGGGCCCTCGGAGCGGAAACGCTCATATCTTAATCTCCGGATGTCCGATTGATGTGACGTTGACTTTGCTGGATTCCTCTAAGTGAGACGTATCTTTTGGCTTACTCCGCCCGAGGTTTGGACACAGGTAGAGTACGGTCGGGTTGGTTTTTCCTTAAAAACCAACTGGGCCACTTGAACAAAAAAGCCAATAACTTTCAGACCGGGCACCCGATTGACGTTTCGTTTGCGACATTGAGTTCCTGTTGACGATACAGAACTTTTGGATACATCAACTCTGGACTATGTGTCAGTTGATGTATCAGCCTCTCGGCTCGTGGAGCAGACTCTTCCGAACGAGCTTGATGTGTGCGGGAACCCTAGAGCTGGCTGCGACTACAACTACTACTACGACTGTATAGACATCCTCAGTGGATTCAACGACGATGACTATAGCACTCAGCGGTCCTATGTGGATCAGTGCTACCGATCCTGTGTGGGTCCAATCTTGTGTGGGTCATCGCTCACCGGTTCTGTGTGAGCCAGCGCCTACGGATCTTGTGTGGGTCCGATCCTGTGTGGGTCTTGTGGGGGTTAGTTACCTATCGACCCTTTGTGGGCCAGATCCTATGTGGGTCATTGCGGGGGTTAGTACCTTTCGATCCGTTGTGGGTCCAATGACTTAAATGAATCAGTCGATATATCTGCTCATCACTATCGTCATACGAAGAAGTATACCTGTGTGAGTTGAATCCTGTTTTTCTTTCCTATGTGGATTGTGTTGTGCTATCCTGTGTGGATTTACGTTTTTCTTTCTTGTGTGGACTAGGTTGTACTTGGGCTAAAATGTTGGAGCCGAACGAGAATTGGTGACTTAGGTATATGTATGGGCATATACCTAAGCAGAGTCGGAGGTTACTTCATGATCATATCTTTCCTTTGTGGATTATCCTTTGTGAAATATCCTTTGTGGATTATCCTTTGTGGATTTTGGGAGACCTTCGGGGGTCTCGAGGTCCCTACTGAGTAGCTTATACTCACCCATGCACAGGCTATGCCCGCACTACATTGTGTTGGTTGCAGACGATGGACAACACTGATCGTGGTTGAGGCTTGCGGAGCAGGACGGTACCTGGAGGTAGACCACTGGGCGGGACATACTCGGAGCGGTCAGCTGGACCCGAGGAGCAGAGGAGGCCATCTGTACTCACCCTTCAGGTGGGATTCCAAGTGGACAGCTCATCGTTGCAGCTTTACTTTTCAGTTTTTGTTTTCCCTTTCCAGTTGTACCTTACTTTCAGCTTGGGTTTGTATACTGGCCCACTTACTTTCCGCACTTATAGTTGTACTCTGTTTTTACTTAGTGATTACTTCTTCTACTTGCTTGCTTTGTGGTGTTTGTTTACTGTACAAAGGCAATGCCTTCCCTTTTTACCGGGATTTACGCCTTGGTGCTAGTCGCCAGCCCCTGGCATATGGAAGGCTGGCTTGGGGTAGTCACGGTACGTGCCCCGAGGATGAGTCGTGAAAAATTGGTATCACAGGAGTTCAGTTCTACCACCGACTCTGATCATTTTCTATGTGAATCAATAGTGTTATGCGTATTGGGTGTGGTTATCAGTCCAGGGAGTCCAGTGTTTGTGCGGCGGCAGACGTATCCGTACACTAGGACCCTAACTTCTGATTTCCGACTTAATGCACCAAAACATTGATTGGATGTGTGTTTCAAGTTTTCATTATGATTACTTGTATCAGCTCACCAGGTATACTGTTCTAACCGTGGTGCACCTGTTTCATTTTTAGGATGACCCCACGACGGCAGCCAGCTAGGGTTCCGAGAGTTGAGCATGACGACAGCCCACCGAGCGACAAGGCCTCGGTGTAGGGCCCTTTGACAGCTGAGGCACCAACGGTAGCTCTACCGGTCAAGCCACCGATTCTTATAGCCCCAGCCACTGACGATGCATGTCACCTTAGTGCACTGCATGAGTTCCAGTGCCAGCGACCGCCCAGGTTCCGCGGGGAGATGGACCCCCAGGTATTCGAGGACTGGCTGGAGGCAGTGGTGAGAGTTTTCAGGTTAGTGAGGACACTAGTAGACCTCATGGTGATCCTCGCAACGAGCCTACTGCACGTAGAAGTAGGAATATGGTGGAGCTTGATGCTCCAGGTTCACGATGAGGCATCTCTTATCTGGAAGGACATTGAGAGCCTCATCTACTCAGAGTTTTTCCAAGCCACCCTCCCTGCGGTACGCATCCAGGAGCTTCTTCAGCTATGACAGGGCAGCATGACGGTCACCCAGTACTCAGCGAGATTTACTAATCTCTCGTACTACTCTACAGACATGGTACGAGACCCATTAATCCGGTCTCGGACCTTTGGGAATGGATTGAGACACGAGATCAGGGCATCACTGATCTCCCTCAGCATTCTGACTCAAGCAGGAGTACTGGAGCGAGCTCTTCTCATCGAGATCTTTCTTGCTGAGTCTACACCAGTGGCGATACCCACTGCAGGGTGACATGTGGTGGAGTCTTCTACATAGGAGCATCAGACAGTTGAGGAATCAGCTAGGAAAAGGCAGAGGTTCGACCGTGGCAGTCCACATGGAGCAGGCGGACGAGGCAGAGGAGCTAGCCGATTAGCAGGTGGTGGGAGACGCTTTGAGGCTCTACCACCACCACCACCAGGAGGTCCACCCCGACCTCAGTGGAGAGCACAGCTTCAGGAAGATGAAGCTTATGATCATGGAGCTCCGGAAACAGGTGTAAAAGTGCATGTCTAGCTCCAGGCATAGAGGTCCTTTCCCATTCTACCTCTATCATTGTTGTTTGGGTTTCCTATGTCCTTGTACTTTGATTTGAAGTAATAAAAGACGCTTGCAATAGTGACATTTGATTTCTTTTCTTTTTTTGTTAATACTAAGACGTTCCAGTTAAAAACTGTTGACTTGACCCTCACTTGTGAGATTCTTACTGGTGGAGACCCAGTGACCACACACTGATGCCGATAGTGTGACTCAACCCTTTGAGGTGAGAGTAACGGTTGGATCTCTTGGTAGCAGCGTCGAGGCTTTACGACGTCATCCATGCCATGAATTAACTAATCATGACGGGATTGACCATATTAGGCAAGGAACGAGGTTCATCCAGGGGATGAGACCAGATTTCCTATTTCGGCAAAGGATAAATCTTTGCAGCTTTGCAGAACGTTAAGGAGGAAGGGGAAACCCTTCGTGTGGTCAGACAGATGTCAGAAGAGCTTCTAGGAGCTGACATAGAGATTGACCAGTGCGCTAATCTTGAGGTTGCCGGAGGAGGGAGTAGGGTACATAGTTTACAGCAATGCATCAGGGACTGAACTCAGATGTGTCCTGATATAGGAGGGGGCCGTGATCGCCTATGGATCACGTCAGTTGAGGTAGCATGAGTAGAACTACGCTACCCATGACTTGGAATTAGCAGTAGTGGTCTTCACTCTGAAGATGTGGTGACACTACTTGATGGGCGAGTGCTTTACAGTCTTTTCTGACCATAAGAGTCTCAGATACAACTTATCTCAGAAGGACCTGAATCTAAGACATCGAAGATGGATCAAGTTCCTCCAGGAATATGACTTTGAGATAGTCTATACTCCTGGGAAGGAGAATGTGGTAGCTGATGATCTCAACAGGAGGACGGGCATTCAGCTACTTGAGGAGGCGACAGAGCAGCTAGCCGCTTTGCAGATATCCTTCGTGGATAGAGATGGCCCAGCCTTCCTTCTGTCTCTCATAGTCACTCCTCCACTACTGCAGCAGGTCAGAGAGGCACAGCGTGGGGTCGCTGACTATGAGACGCGGCGTGCACAGATATCCTTAGGACAGGAACCTGATGGTTTCTCCTTTAGAGTAGAGCATGACGTCCTTTTCAGAGGACGTACCTTGGTACCAGTTGCTTTACGAGAGGAGGTGCTGAGAGAGTTTCACACGTCTCCTTTGGCGGTACATCCTGGAGTGGAGAAGATGTACCCAGATCTCAGACGACAGCACTGGTGGCCGGGAATGAAGAAGGATGTGGCGGAGTTCGTTTCTCGATGCCTCACCTGCCAGTAGGTGAAGGAAGAGCACCTGGTACCAGCCGGCTTGGTACAGCCTTTGGAGGTCCCGGAGTGGAAGTGGGACGACATATCTATGGACTTCGTGACTGGACTTCCATGCACTTCCAGAGGTCATGACTCCATCTGGGTGATTGTTGACCGACTCACCAAGTCGGCTCACTTATTACCCATCAGAGAGCAGGGCTTAGTGGAGATCCTAGGATGACTATACATTCATGAGATTCTACGGAATCACGGTGTGCCATCATATATCGTCTCCGATCGAGATGCACACTTTACTTCCCGTCTTTGTAAGGGGTTGCAGGAGGCGTTCGGGACGCAGCTGCGTCTGAGCACAACCTTTCACCCTCAGACGGATGGTCAGACGGAGAGGACCATTCAGACTCTTGAGGACATGCTCCGCGCATGTATCCTCGACTTTGGTCGCAGCTGGGAGGACCACCTACCCTTGGTGGAGTTTGTGTACAACAACAGTTACCACTCCACCATCAGGATGGAACCATATGAGGCATTGTATGATCGACCTTGCAGATCTCTTTTCTGCTGTACAGACCCTGGGGAGTCAGCACTTGTGGGACCGGAGATGGTCTAGGCCACGACAGAGAAGGTCCAGGTCATCTAGGAGCGGATGAGGACAGCTCAGATCCGGCAGAAGTCATATGCTGACAGGAGGCGGATGCCACTAGAGTTCGAGGATGGCGACCACGTCTTCTTGCATGTCTCACCTCGACGTGGATTATGGAGATTTGTCCAAGGCGGCAAGTTGTCTCCACACTTCATCGGACCATTCCAGGTCCTTAGAAGGATTGGAGAGGTGGCTTATCGCCTATCTCTACCACCTCAGTTGCACCAGGTGCACGCCGCCTTCCACATATCTCAGCTGAGAAGATACGGGCATGAACCAACGCATATCATTGACCGTGGGGAGCTTGACTTTGATGATGTGGCGACTTTTGCAGAGGTCCCAGTGGAGATCGAGGATCGAAAGGAGCGGTTCCTACGTGGATGGTCGATTCCTCTAGTGCACATCAGATGACAGCACGAGAACCTCCATGAGAGAACTTGGGAGCGGGAGGCTCATATGCGTGCTCAGTACCCCCTTTTGTTTCCCTAGTTTTCGATGTATCTTTACGGGGATGTAAAGCCCTGAGGAGGGAGTAATGTAAAGACCCGTAAAATTCAAGGGAAATTATTTCTTAATTTTCTTTGGGATTTTACAAGAACGCAGTGGGAAATAGCACTTGATTCCGAGGCCCGGTGTGCCTGGAATTTCTATCTGAAGTTTAGCTCAGGTACGTTCAGCGAACGAACGATCGGGAATTCCTATCTATTGAACCGGTGCTCGGAATCGAATTCCGAGGGCACCGATGGAACCGCAGCGCCGGTAATTGATTAGGAACACCTATCCTGGAGTTTCGTTTCCTTGTTATGAGTTGTTTAAATTTGTGGATTAAGTGTTGTGAAATACAATTTTCGTTAAGAATTTTATTTCACTTCTCCATGAGTTAGAACATAAGTGTAGGAGTTAGGGTGGGGCCAACTGTTTGTTGGTTTTTCATGAGTGGATTAAAGGTGAGGTGGGTCCCACATGAGCCCCCACCTTTTCAATTCCCTTTTCTCCCTAACTCCTCTTAACCACCACATAAGTTGTGTAGCCCTTTTGACTTTACCTCTCCTCTCATTAAGTATGCCAACACCCAATTCAATTAACTAATCTATGTTTTGAATTTTTTGAATTGTGGCTTGAGTTAATAAAATAATGGTGAGCCTTATTTTATTTTGGTAGGATGTTGTGTGTGGACAATTGAGGGGAGAGCTCTTCATATTCGACAAAGAACACCAAGACTTCAACGAAGAACGCCGTCACCATAAGAAGAGATCGGCATGTCGTCTCTTCTCCTCTTCGCAGCCGGTGTGTTTCCGAAGATCGATGACGCACCCTCTTTCGATCTTCTTCCGTGTCAACTAATAGGAGACACCACTTCCTCCTCGGGTGTTCTCCGTCAAATTATGGAGCTTCACCTCTGGACGTCGTTTTCCACGGTGAACCCCCGTTCTAGCTACTCTCAAGGTAGTGGTTTAAATTATTTAATTAATTTCATTCGTGATTTCTAGTTTGTCGTTCTTCCTGGATATACAAATAAATTCTATCGATTAATGAGAGGGGGATGGACCGTACACACACGGCCGACCCTCCTCCATTATCCGTGTGTTGTTTCTTTGTGGTTTGAAACAAGTATGGCGCAGTGCCGTCACACCGCATGTGATCGTGCGACAAGGAATGCGCGGCGCCGTCGCGCCGCACCATGGAAACGAACAAGGACACAACGTTGTCGCTCCGCGCCGTGAAGTTGAACCAACTCGCGGCGCCGTCACACCGAGTCGGAGAAAACCAATAACACCGCGGCCGGAGCCGGGCCGTAGTGGAGGGGCGCAGCGCCAACGCGCCGTGCCGGACGAACCAAAACTGTGGCTGGTTCTGGGCAGCGGCAGAGTAGAGTGACCGACGGCCAGTTCTGGGCCACCGGTGTCGGAGCAGGGAGGGGACCGGCCGTCGCTAGTCCCATGGAGGAAGAAAACAGCCGTCCGGACAGGTGTGCAGCCGGGGGTTCAAACCCCCGGCCGACCAGCACAAAACAACCCCCATTTAATGTGGGGTCACGGTTACACCAGGGGGGAGGCGCCCCCCCCCCCCCCCCCACTTGCGAAACGGCTCGACCAGATGGCCGAGCGCCTGGCCAGTGCGCTGGGTGCGCTGTGCCTAGGCCGGGCCGGCCAAGCTGGGCCGCACCCAAGCAGGCCGGACCCAGACCCAGTTCGGGTCCACCCAGTTCGGGTAGACCCCGGGGGTATCGGGCCGGTTCGGACCGGGCCTGAACCGCTTAATACCGAACCTTTTCTGGTCGGATGCCCATAACTTGTGCTACGGGTCTCCGATCGACGCACATTAAGTTGAGATGCGATCCTTGGATCGAGATGGTCATTTCGGTATATTGCACTCAAGGTTTCGGAATACATTGAGTTTGGCCGGGTTGGTTCGTACACGAAACCAACCGGGACCTTGGAGCGGAAACACTCATATCTTAAGCTCTGAACGTCCGATTGACGTGCCATCGACTTTGTTGGATTCCTCTAAGTGAGACGGATATTTTGGCTTACTCCGCCCGAGGTTTGGACGCAGGTGGAGTATAGTCGGGTTGGTTTTGCCTTAAAAACCAACCGGGCCCCTGGAACTAAAAAGCCAATAACTCTCAGACCGGGCGTCCGATTGACGTGTCGTCTGCGATGTTGAGTTCCTGTTGACGATACGGAACTTTTGGATACATCAACTATGGACTATGTGTCATTTGATGTATCAGCCTCTCGGCTCGTGGAGCGGACCCTCCCGAATGAGCTTGCTGTGTGCGGGAACCTTAGAGCTGGTTGCGACTACTACTACTACGACGACTGTACAGAAATTCTCAGTTGATTCGACGACGACGACTACAACACTCAGCGATCCTATGTGGATCTGTGCTACCGATCCTGTATGGGTCCGATCCTGTGTGGTTCAGCACTCAGCGGTTCTATGTTAGCCAGCGCCTATAGATCCTGTGTGGTTCCGAACCTGTGTGGGTCTTGCGGGGGTTAGTTATCTATAGATCCTTTGTGTGTCAGATCCTATGTGGGTAATTTTGGGGGTTAGTACCTTTCGATCCATTGTGGGTCCGACGACATAGATGAATCAGTGGATATATCTGATCATCACTATCGTCATACAAAGAAGTATACCTATGTGAGCTGAATCCTATTTTTCTTTCCTATGTGGATTGTGTTGTGCTATCCTGTGTAGATTTACGTTTTGCATTCCTGTGTGGACTGGGTTGTACTTGGGCTCGTATGTTGGAGCCGAACGAGAATTGGTGACTATGGTATATGAATGGGCATATTCCTAAGCAGAGTAGGATGTTACTTCGTGATTGTATCTTTCCTTTGTGGATCCTTTTTGTATTCTGGGAGACCTTCGGGTGTCTCGGGGTCCCAACTGAGTAGCTTATACTCACCCTTGCACGGGCTATGCCCGCACTACGTTGTGTTGGTTGCAGACAATGGACAACACTAATTGTGGTTGAGGCTTGCAGAGCAGGATGATACCTGGAGGTGGACCGCTGTGCGTAACGTACTTGGAGCGGTCAGGTGGACCTGAGGAGCAGAGGAGGCCATCTGTACTCACCCTTCAGGTGGGATTCCCAGTGGACAGCTCGTCGTTGCAGCTTCACTTTTCAGTTTCTGTTTTCCCTTTCCAGTTTTACTTTACTTTCAGCTTGGGATTGTATACTGGCCCACTTACATTACGCACTTACAGTGGTACTCTGTTTTTACTTAGTGTTTACTTCTACTGCTTTCTTGCTTTGTGGTGTTTGTTTACTTTACAAAGGCAATGCCTTCCCTATTTCCCAGGATTTACACCTTGGTGCTAGTCGCCAGCCCCTGGCCTATGGAAGGTGGGCTTGGGGTAGTCACGACACGGGCCCCGAGGACGGGTCGTGACAATGCGGGTACCATTTTTAGGGTACATACCCTAAAATTTTTTTACCATCATTTGGTTGTTCGAAAGACCTAGTTTCCTTGCGTTGGATCACAGGGGGGGATAAAATCCCATGTCCAAGATGATATTTCAAAGGAAATGTCACAATACGAGGTTACATGACACTATTTTCCTGCCAACCCATGAAATCCTCAATATCTCTAACCCAAAAATCCATTCTATCTCTCAACCATCACCACTAATAATATTCTGTCATGACCCCTCCCTCTAAAGATGCCCCTCCTACATTTAGAATGAATAAAAGGAGATAATTTCCCCAGAATCATACCTTTAGTATGCCCCAAGGTGGAGACCAACACCAAGGGCATACAATCTCAAAAAATGGAAGACATTGACCTTTTTAAAGAAAATAATATCAGGAGATATGATGGTTCATCTACAATGAAAATCCAAGATATATATATATATATATATAGAATAAATCCAAATCTATCCCATAAGCATGTTTAAAAAACTGATATAAATATAATGAAAAATTTAAAGTAAATACCAAAATATAGCTATGGAGTGATATGGAAGTTGTCCCTATGTCCGAACAAGTACAGTCCAGCATGGTCCACCCAATCCTACTGAAAACTTTAAAATAGTTTTATATACGTAGGGTGAGAATACAAGTATACTGATTAGGAAAATAAAATTCTCTCATGCCTATGTGAGAGAAGAATACTAATGCTCCCATGAGAAAATAGTAAAACCCAACAATACCTACAAGCTTTACTCGCCATCCAAACCTCCACAAGACACACTCACTATGTAAAGCAAGTCAATTATTATAATATAGAAACCAATTCGAATATTTAGGTACCCCGCTCCACTTTCCAGTAGTTTATCCGCTCATACCTAGTGGAAAAATTTCTCATGGTCCCACATCTTCTGAATGAACCATGTCACTACCCACCCACACACACCTGGGCCCCACAAACCACATCCCATCCCATCACCTGGGCCCCAAGCCACATTACATCCCACCCGAAGACATCTGACACACAAACCAAATCACATCCTAACTACAGAAAACTAGGCCCATAAACCACATCTCATCCCAACAACAGACACTTGGGCCACAAACTACACTTCATCCTACCTTTGGAATCATGGGACACAAAACCCACCACATCATGAAGAATCCTATGAAGAAAAACACATCTCATCCTGATGACAAATGGGAATGTACATTTTTCCCGCACACACCTGGGCCTCACCACCACAACCTGACAAAAGAATCATGGTCTATAACTTGTTGGAATAAGGAACAGGGGAGAACATGATTCCATCCATCTATCCTCCCACATTGATGTTTGGGAAAAAAACCCTCCCCCATGATGATAGGGTTGTTTGAAAATAGTTCTCAAATAGGGTGGGATGCATATATAAATACCAAAGTAAAATGCATGTATATAAGATATAATGCCAAACACTCCTTCCCAAACTATGGTTTGTCAGACAAATAACAAACTCACAATACTACGTAATTCAGTAATACCTCTAAATGAACATCCACACCATCTTCCACAACCCCAATTCATACCCCCAACAAATTCATTTAACCAATTATATATCTTTATTAAAAATTTTATTTATTCAACCCATCAGTACCTAGGGTAACTACCAGTTATAAGGCAAAACAAGAAGCACCCCAAAGGTTACACTAAGGAAGAAGAACCATGGTAAATTAACTGACATTGAATTACACTCCATTTAACACCCAAACCAACCCCCAACATCATCATTATTAAAAGTCATCCCAACCAATCCATCATATGAAAAGTGAAAATACATAACTCACAGCCTCACCCTAAAACACATAACCACACAACATGATCATAGCCTTAATGTAAAACACTTCCCATCCATTTAACAATAAATCTGTCTCTCAACCTGATATTCCATTACACATTCAGAACCACCCCACATCACATACCAATGCCCAAAAACCTAATACAACACAATTCTGAAAAAACCCTCACACAACACACTGCCACAAGAACCATAGAATGGAATATTTATATTTAACAAGACATTACATGATCAATTTCCACTTTTTAATTCAGGTGTTATTATAGAATCAGTTTGTTCATAGGGTATTCATTTATTTTATCCAAATTTACAGGGTTAATAGATTTCATGTATTTATTCAAATGGAAGTAAAAAACATGAATTGAAAAACATTCTATGTAAAACTCAGGACTAACAATGACCAAAATTTTTAGTAGTCATATAGCCCATACAATTCACAAAATTGATCAAACTATCAATAAAATAGTACGATCATATGTCTCCTTCCCTAGACCCTATTTATTGGTTTGAAATATATTCAACTATCTTTATTTAATATTGATTCATATATATTCAGAAGGATACATTCATCCACCAAACCCTCATGATGAACTATTAAGAGAGATGATGGGATCCCTACTTAGAAGAAGAAGTGATCAACACTTGATTATTTATCCCAAAACAGGGGGAACATATGCAGTAGGAAAAGACACTAGGGAAAATGGGATCCAAAGGATAAAACAAAAACACACAAATAGTAGGGGAATAACGGTTTGAGCCTTATCACACTAAGGGAAAGGGAAGAAAAAAGGAATAGAAGACCTCATCCTTAGAAAGGCCAGATCCTAAATCAATGAGGGAAATAGTTTTTAAAAGCCATTAATGGAGGATCATGACCAAGACCACACTATTTGGATGTAAAAGGAATCTTTAGGTATTTAGAATATAGATATGATTTTAAATGGATACAAAACCCATGAAATATGGTATGAAACTGAATTTACATCAAATAAAACTTTAAAGGGGTAAAACTATATGAAGCCAGAAACACTGTTAATGAATCACCATTGGAATGACCAACCATTGGATAAGATACCATTGGACGACTCACTACTAGATGAGCTACGAACGGACGAGTCACCAGTGGATGACTCACCACTAGATGAGCTATCGTTGGATGACTCACCACTAGACAAGAAACCCATTATTGAGATATCATCATGAATCACCTTTGTGACTCACTGTCCTGACCCACTGCTAGTGACTCACCATCATAACTATCTATCACGAGTCAACATTGTGACTCACCACTAGCGACCTATCAAAGGAAACCTACTGTTGAGTGTTGAAATAAGTCACTGTGACCTTCCATAACACTGAAACCACTCTATTTTAAAAATGTAATGGAACTAAGGGGTCCCAACCATTAAATTTTAATAGATACAACATATTTATAGGATGTATAACAATAAATAAAATCAACAAACCTTGGGAATGATGTATACCTATTCATTGAAAAAATTCCTTTGTCTTAAAATTAAGAATTGAAATATTAGTCTTATGAGAAGTCTAGAAGATATAGAATGAGAGGATGTAATATAGAAATATTTTGGATTAGTGAGTGATTGGTATGTAAGGGTCAATATATGTGAATAATGGATTATAAGGGTGGCCTTTTATGAGTGAGAGGTGACACACACATGGGATTTCTTAAATGATTTTAAAGATATAAGGTCACACTCATTTTAAAGTGTTACTAAAAGGAAAATGATTTAAAGGTTAGAATATATACGGATATAATATATTTAACCAATATTAACTAGATAGGGATTTATTGAATTCATACCCTTATCTCTTGGTCTAACCCTCTGTAAACATATGTTAACCTTAAATGTTGCAAAAAATTCAATGTTTATACTATTCACAATGATAAAAAATTAGGTTTATCCTTTTAAATTATATTAATTTTTATGATTAAAATTATGGATTCCATTTTATTAGGATCAAATTATATAATATTAAGAATTTAATTAAAAAAACACACAAAACACAACAAAAACAAAATTTAGAAAAATACAATTTTAAGCATAGAACTAAATTTATATCTATTTCTTCTCTTATAAGAACCAAAACATGATTTCTAAAATATATTAAAAATAAAGAAAATATAAATCTTATTAAAACCAATAATAAATATAGATTATTTAAATTTATTAACATAAAAACACTTTTCACGCATAAAACAATTTTTTGAGAATTGTGTATTAAGCCATAAAATAATCTTACAATAATATTTAGTATAATGTTATTTCCTATGTAATTAATTGTTTTCTTTATAATTAATGTATTATAATATTATATAAAATTTAATTTTAAAATATTATGGGTATTTTTCTTTACGGAAATTGCTTGCTATACAATAATTATAAATTTTCTCTATTAACAAAACATACAACATTTTAGAAAAACTATAAAAAATCATATAAAGATAATATTTAAATGATGATTTAAATTTTGTAATTAATTTATTTAAATAAAATATATTAAAATGGTTTAATTTAAATATAATAAACATCCTCAAAATTTTAAAAAACCACTTTTGAAGAAAACATATTTTTTATAAATAAAATGAGTTTCCTAAAAATTGAGATCTAATTTATTATACATTAATTAATACATTTTTATTGACTTAAACCATAATAATGTTTTTCATAATGTGTTAATTTCTATTCATACTATCCAATTTAATAACTACATTATAAAAGAATACATTTTTATAGTTCATTTATACATAAGGTTGCAAGCATGGAAAGCTATCTAATAATTCATGATTATTTCAAAGGAAATGCATAAAAAATAACAAGATTTTACATTATACACCACTTAATATGAATTGTACCCAAAAAAGTATTTCACTTTTAGAAAATTATTAAGTATATCTCTATTTTATCACATAATTTGGTCCTGATGTAGAATTATTAAATTTGTCATTTCTCTAAAGTACTTTAACATGATGAGTAGACCTGTTTCATATAAATTTCTATGTGATAATAGATTTTAACCTATTTTTCATTATAGGAATGATCCGTATAAATTGATATATCATCTGTGTTTAGGACATGTGATAGAACTAATATGTACTTATTTAGGAGAGATACATGGTACACATTATGAACTTCAGATAGATTCGATGAGATTTCAAAGAGATAGTTACAACCCATACTTTACCAAGAATCTATAACGTAAAAATATACCTAGGGAATGAAATATCATTCTTACCAAACCTCATAATGTTTTTTCATAATGAAATTCATACGAATACCTTCTCATAAGTATCTAATTCCTCATATCACTAATGATTATCAGAGAAAGTCTTCTTTTGACTATAAGGATCCTTGATGTACTGTTGTATGATTCTAACTTTTAGGGAAATTTTCTCAATTAAATTAGGTACCTATAGATTCAATTACATAAATTCATACAATCATATCATACTTTTAATCTTCTTTCCATAGAGGGACTCATAAGGAGTCATATGAAAGCTCAGGTGAAAGATTTTACATTAAGAGAATTAGAATAGGGAAAGGTGTTGGTCCAAACCACCTTTGAAATCCATATAAAAATGATATAAAATGACCATATAGGGTTCAAATTTTCCTATTATCCTAACCACCTATTTTAGTATGATAAAAATTACTGAAACATAGCTCTGTATCAAGAGTTTTTCGAACACTTCTCTATAACCTCAATGTAAAACATGGATCTCAATTATATATAATAATATTTATGAATTATGAAACATTAAAACATAATTAATTTATATATTATCAAGTTCATCAAGAGATAAATATTATATAAAATTAATTTTTTGTGATGAATTATTAAGGTGGTAAACTACAACCCAAATTTCATTATATTTTTTAGATGTTTTGGAGGTGTCATATGTTGAAATCCATGGTGATATTTTCTTATTTCCAATACTGTATAGGTAATAGTTGTTTCATAAAATTATTTTTCCACCTCTAAGACCTAACATTTTGACATCCTAACCACTAAGATATATAATTTAAAATATATTTTTTCAAGTTGTCACACCATAAATTCCCATTTATACCTCAATACATATATGTACTTATTGGATTAATAAGGTATGATGAGATATGATATAATTATAATTACTATTTCATTATTTATGGTATTGAAGGAAAAAAATACAAATTTAATGAACCTTATCAATCCATTATAATAAATGTTTAACATTGGTAAATTTCTCACCTTATTTTTCATCTCCCCATCTTCATTCATCAGCTATTTAATTATCACATGGATTGATGGTTGAACTCATAATTTAAAAAGAAAATAATTATCTCCTTATATAAAAATTTCAAGGTTTGTACTATGATTATAATTAAATATTGTATCTTTTATGATCTATAATATTTAAAATATATCACAATCCTTTTAACTAAAAGAATTATCCTCCTTGTCCACATTCCCAGAGTGGTAATATATTGATAATTCATAAACATTAATAAACACTAACCACATTATACTAAGCATATTTTACTCATTATGTTATTATATATAAGTTATACATTTTTTTGGATCAGTAGTTATGTCACTCCTTTATCATTAAAGATAATTCCTCCATATATTTAATTCAATAATTATTTTTATTAACTCTAAATCATGATTTTAGTAATTTTTATCATAAAAAATAAACGGGTTTTTGGAACAAGCTATCACTATATCAAAATTCAAAATATCCCTTTCCAAACTATAATTTAATACATCATTGTAAATCAAAATCCCTCCTCCACTATAGGGTAGTGTATGTAAAGCTACACTAACCAACATTTTATTCACTTCCTTATAATTTTCCTCACATTCAGTAGTCCAATGAAAATTTACTCCCATCCAATAAAACATGGTGATTAAATTAGATAATAATGAAAAATTAATTTCTAATCATTGATATTATCTTTCCAATATAATAAAAATATAGATCTCAGTCATATTTTTTGGTATGGGCCCAAGATCAATAACTTTCACCTTTGATGGATCCACTGATATACCCTCACTTAAGATTACATGTCACAAAGAATAAATCTTTATCTAAATGAGATACATATTTGGTAAAATTTCCTTATAACTTATATTTTATTAGGGTATTTTGTACAAGACTAAAGTGATCTTAATGGTCTTCCTTTATCTTGGAATATATAAAAATATCATGTAATAATACTTCCATAAACTGATAATGAAAATATTTAGATGCTCTATTAAATAAAAACATGAAGATATTGGTGGAACTAGTATAACGAAATTACATTATTATAAATTCATAGAGTCCATACAACAAATGAAAAAAAATTCTTGTATATGTATTATATTTTGACCCTCAACTGATATTATCCATATTAATGAGAATAGTTGGAAAATATTGACCTCCTCATAATTGATCAAATTAATCATCAATAGAAGGAAGACGATACCTAATCATGATTTTTAAGTTTTTATGTTCATTTTAATCAATTAGATGTTGTATAGATCCATATTTATTCTTAAAAAGGACATGTTCACCCCAAGGTGATGCACTTGGTGGAATGAATCCATTATCTTGATTATCTTGGAGTTTATTCTTCAATTACTATAACTAAAAAAGGGCCATAATATATAAATTCTTTGATATAGTTTTAGCACTGGGTATAAGTTCTATTAAAAAGTCAATTTCTATATTATAAGGAAGATTGGGAATGTCTTATGGAAAGACATCAACAAACTCCCACAAATTAAGTATATCTTCAATGTTGATATTATCTCCAACTATCATAGATAAATTCCAACTTTGAATAAGAATAAAAATAAAATGAAATGGATGTATTTTACATTGGATGTTTATATTTATCCTTTCACCAAAATTTAATCCTAGGATGGTTTAACATATTAAGTGTTTCTTCAAATTCCATAGAAACTTGTATGCGAGTTATGAAAAAAATCAAATCCATTTAAAAAATGACATAAAATTAAACTATTGAAAATATATAATGATTTTAGGAAGCACATTCGCATAAAATTAAATTCAATAATAATTATATAATTGAGATGTCATCAGAACTCCATTAATAATTTTTTCTACTAATTCAACACCTAATAATATATGTTATGAATTAACATTAATAATTCAATTTAATGATATAATGGTATATATATAACAAATCTAAAATAGGTTAAATAAATTTTTGAATGACCTATTATAACATCCCCAAACCCACACTCCCATACCTGGTTCTAAAAACATGATCTTTAAATTTTAGGCAATGATACCGATGTAGCGGACCAATTTTTTTCCATCCAAACCATAAAAAATCAAAATGAATAGTTTGATCAATTAAATTCATAAGTTAATTTTATGTTTATATTTTTATATAATTAGTAATACTCATATATAAAAATTACCCATGTCTTTAAATGAGCACATATCCCACATAAACCTGTTTTTCTTATTTTACATTAATTCACCATCATCATCCCTATGAAATACCTTCCAGAAATAATTAGTTTAACATAAATATTTATAACATGTTAAAATGAAACCTAAAAAATGTGATATCAAATGTTCAGTAAGGATAAATGTAACAATTAATAATTGAATTTCATCAGTGAGCATAAGAAGAGAATAAACGTACGATGTCATAATCAATGTTCACGAGTATAACATAAGAATATTCATACCCATCAATACTTGGATAATTAAATATGAAATCATTAAATAAGGATTGAAAAAAGTCAAGAGTCATCAGAATAAATAATTATGACCCATTTGATATCAATCATGATCATAAGAATCATTATAAAACCATATAAATCATAGATAATACATATTTTTATCTTTGGGACATCATTTACATTTCACTATTAAAATTAATATTTACAATGGAATTACCATATGGATAACATACAATAAAATTATAGGGAGAACATAATCATTACATAACATATTTTAGGGCTATCTCGATACACCCATCGTATAAGCTATATTGGGCTTTCTTGGTGTTATTGAGGCACACCTATTATATAAGCTGTTTCTAGAAAAACGAACTCTATCTAGGATAACCCACTATATATAAGGAAAACTTACCACAACACGAATAAATTATATAGATCGTATATTTTATCATTTACTCATAGAAATAAACTTTATTCTTTTTAAAACATTATTAACATAGATAAAATAATTGGATTCATAAAAATATAATTGAGACATGATTAACATATGTAAAAGAAAGGGTTACAAAATAATATCATTGAAACATGATTAACCCTTGTAATATAAATGGGTTATATAAAAATCTATTTAAAATATGATTAACTTATTAAATGGAAATAGGTTCCATAATAATCTAATTCGAACATTATTAACCCGTTGAAAAAAAAATGATTTCACTATTGATGTCTTCGAAAAAATGTTAATATATATAGAGAAATAGGGAGGATGAGTTCACTAACATATATCCCTTTTAGATCATATTTAACAATAAGGATTGTTGATGTTTATGAATGGGAATACCATTAAAATATAATTAAAATCATTTTTGTAGAATATAATCTTTTTAATTAGAAAAACTCTTTTTAAAAATCAAAATTTACAAAACATCTTGAAAATAAGTTTATTTGAAAATAAACATAGAAAAATATAATGTAAACTTTAAGGCACTAATGTACATGATTGTCAGAATATCGATTAATTTTATAAAATTAAAAAATAATCATTCTTTTCAAAACATTTTGAAAAAGGGAATCAAAAGTTACCAATTTGGGAAACATTAATAAATATATTTTTAAAACCATTTTTATGAAGGTAACAGATAATGTAAAATGGATTTAGGAAAAAATTTATGTTTAGTAGTTTTTTTGATTTTTTTTTAAAAATCAAGTATATAATAGAAAGATACCTTATCTAAAAGAAAATAAAAGATATGTATCACTTAGAAATTAGTTTGATGAAATTTATTCTTTAAATAAAGGAGTAAATAGAAATAAAACATGTTAAATATGGAATCCAACCTTTTTTAATTACATAAAGTTTCATTACATTTTATGAACAGAAGATCTTTAAAGTCTAGTGACTTGGTAATTAGGAACAAAATACACGAAAACAATATAAAACATTCCTATAATACACCTTTAAGGCTTAATTATATTTTCATACTAATTACAATTATTTCAACTCATCACCTAGATACATACATCAATGCAAAGGGTGAGCCAAAGTACTAGTAAAGAAAAAAAGTGAAACTATTTAAAAGTGAACATGAACAATATAAATAAGAACATGAAGATAAATAGGAATATAATAACAATAAAAATAAAGAAACATAAATTTATAATGTGGTTACAAAATTTAATTTATACATCCATGAATATATCACCATGGTCCATCCCCAAGGTGTTATAAAAATTTCCAAGGTTGTTCACCAAGGTATCTAGAAACCTGTCATCTCAAGAGATAAAATTATTTGAACAATTCATTGGTGTGATATAAAATATAACCATTAATATGTATTCATTTTTATGTGTTCCAAAAATATCATAATCAAACATTTCATAAATAACCCAAAGATAATAAAATAAATGGGTTTCATGTCCAAATAATGACGTTTAAAAAGTGATTAAAAATAAGTTCATAATGTCATCTATAAAACATGAAAGGGAGTGACAGTTATATGTATGGAAATTATAGAATAAAATAGATCAATTTTATGTCTTGATAAATTCCTCTATAAATTAAAATATATTTGGGTATTCGCATAAATAAAATAAGAGAATTTTACAAGGAAAAGAAAGTTATTTTGGGATGAAAATTCTGTAGCATAATGTGTACGAAACATGATTTTAGAAACAATTAAAAAGATATAGAATAAAGTTAAACAACTAAGAAATTATTCATAATATAGTATAAAGATATAATAAAATATAATCATGATCATGTTATGGATATTTGAATGACATACCACATGAAAAGGAAACTTGAAAGAAAATAGAAGAATTGATTTCTTTTACGAACATTCCGAAGCCTTACTACGTCTCTTAAAGAATAAGAAAATTATTTGATGAGGGAGGAAAGGGTATATAATAATTTGGAAATAAAATGTACATAAATAAAGATATATAATAACATAACCCCACATAATAAAATTAAAACTTGAAGACATAACATATAAAAGGTCATGACTAACAGAGGAGGGTGAAAGGTTACCTTACCATGAAGAGAAACGTCAAAAAATCAAATGTTGCAAACATGGGGGATTGAGAGAACCTTATAAGGACTCCTTGGGAGGTAAAAATACCATAGATTAGTAGAGTAGGAATTTAAAATTAATATAATGACGGATTGACTAGGTATTTACTGTAAAATTGAGGGAATAATTATTAATTTTCAAGGAACACCTCATTAGTGGTATTTGGAAAACCATGGGCTTTACCATGGTATTTTCCCATTTTATTGGCCTCCAGGGACACCTAATAACATATATTACTATTAAAATGTCTACCAAAATTATTAAATCATGATTACATCATTAATGATGTCATTAATCACACCAAAACTCAAAACTGAATTTGTACTATTCAATGAAAATTCAACTGTTTCAGAAAAATCCCAAAAATTCTTCCTAAACTTTTTTCAATGTCTATAATCCAAAAGTGAACTCCATTTTATAAAAAATAATTTTATTTTAAATTAAAATAAAAATATAAAATATTATTACTTGACTAATAAATTGTAAAACATTTATTTACTTATACTATGATATTATTATATCACATTACCAATTAAGATGACTAAAAAATATTTATACCTCCTTATGTGATGTTATTATGACATTGGAAAAATTACCATGCATAAAGATAAAATTAATATTCCAATGGGTGATGATAATATTCAAGAAAAAATAATATTGATCTTATTAAACGACACCTTGATTATAACCGTGTATGTCTGATTTTCAAAAAACATTTCAGAGAATAATTTGTTCATTGATAAAATATTTTTATACTATTCATAAAAACTTATATTCATAAAATACAATTCATCAAAAAAAACTATTCATCAAATAGAATCTTCATAGAAAATTTCCTAAAATTTAGCCTAGATTAATTTTTACAATTAAAATTCAAACAATGGTGTTTATTTGACCATAATAATTTTCTATGTATGATAAATATTTGAAAATTAAAATTGTTAATTCTAAAATAAATTTATAAAATTTTTCTTAATTAATCAAATACTTTATTAAGAAAAGGTGTTCCAAAAACAGAAATGATGAAATAATAAATTTATTTATTCCAAAGGATTACAAAAAGTATCTAAGGCCTCGTTATATTTCTCCTTATAACATTTTCAATAGACCTAAGAGTGAGGAGTGCAATAGTGATTGAATCTTGGGGTGGCTCAAACAACATTCCTTGAGTGATGATTTCTATCAACATTAACTTCTCCCATTAGATATTCAATTCAAGCTTCACCTGATGTAGCTCAGTTTGTGCTTGGTCCAGAGCAAGGCCTACTGATGCAACCTCCTTCCCATGATTCAACAGATGGGATCTGTATGGATCAAGTCTACTGGATGAGGCCATCAAATCCTCTTTTTGTGTTAATTATCCATGATCATTTGTATTTATAAACAATAATCATAATGTTAAGACTTTAGTTTCCAACGGTCATATTGACCAATGGTGATATAACTTTCGAAACCTATTGGTATTATTTTAATTATACTCACATCATTAATTAAAGCATATAGTTTTGTTGATTATAAAAAAATAATACACAATATCCGGAAAGCAATGTTTTTTCAAATGTTCACCTCATTACATTCTTCCCCCCTTTAGAAATTCCGTCCCCAATATTTTAACTCACACCCTCAGAAGAGAAAAGGTATGGGTATGTCACGACCCAACTTCAGAATAGCTAGAGTCAGTTCTTTAAAACATTATGTGTATTTTTTTTACAAATAAACATTAATTAATATTTTACACATCATGTACCACATAGAGTATCATTATGGTTTTGGTTCTGGGAAACCAGCCACTTATGACATGCTTCTTCGGCTAAAAACTGAAACCTGAAATGTTTTATATAAAAATGTTGGGTGAACATACGAATTCCCAATAATGGGTATTAAACAATTGAAGAAATTACCTTTTTAAAACAACCATCATAAAACATATTTCTTAATATGAAAACATTTCTTTCTTAAGGCGCATCATTAATATTTTTAAAGGTTACTTTCAAACATTTTTAGAAAGACCATTTTATAAGAGATAATTGTGCTTACTTAAAAGCCTTAATTAAAACATGAATCTGAGTGCACATATGTATGTAAGAAATGCATGGAAAGTTAATATTTCATAACGTGGTCAATCCAACTCTAAATGTATAGTTTGAATATAAAAATTCATATCTTGATTCATTAGCCCTTAAAATGAAATTATTATAACCTTAATATTATATAACTTTTCCTTGTATAACATTCCATTCACATTAATCATTATGCCATTATCATAGAAAATATATTCTAAGGGATATTCTATTAGTGGAACAATACCTTGGTTGATCATTTACCATTTCATAATAATGGAATTTATAATTCCAAACTTTTTTGAGGCCTTTCGCGAATATCGTATGGGTAAAAACACAACATAATTGTGGTTAACTACCACACATAGTTGTGAAAAAATCTTGAATCTTGTTCACACAAAATTTCAATTAAACTCATGAGATTAATTACATTACCCCATGAATTGAAGCACTATATAATTCTGGGTGCACCCATAACATCAATAATGTCCAATACATTCCTCATATGGTATCATTTCCAAATTGTTCATACAACATATGAACATACATTATTAATTTCATTCTCATTTTTCTATATTCTCATAATTTAATTTAATTATAAATTAAGTGTAAAAGAACTATATTTTGGTAGTTTCAAATTTAACAATGGCGTGAATGAACTAAAACAACATACTCATGCACATGTATTAAGAACTATTACACATAAAATAATGGTTTGTCACATGAAATAAAAATACATACATTAAACCCTTAAGAATGTGACCTTATCCAAAACCTTGTTTACATGTTTTGACATTGAGATAATCATTTAATCCATGAATGTTATTTGCTATATAAAGGAGTAAAAATATCCATAAATAATCAAAGGCATTTCTTGTGAAAATTTAGAATACAGGGAATGTATTATTTCTTGTGAAGTGTTTATGCACAAAAGAAGTAATTAAACATGTGTGCTCATGAATGAGTGATTTTTTACACATAAACATAAAAACCCATTATACAACTTAATTGAGAAATCAAGATCGAAATATATGTATTCATGTGGATTTGCAAATCATGTAAAAATATTACATATATATATATATACTTATATATATATATACACAAAGTGTATTTTTGGGATTTTCATAGCCGAAAAAAAGATTTAATAAATTCATGAAACTGTTGTATTCTTCATAAACATGATTTAAATAAAATAGGATTGGTTTTATGAAAACTCTGTTGTAATAAAACTTAAACTATGACGCATAACCATTCATACATGAATCACAAATAAATTGTTTTCATAATAAAAACGATGAACTAAACTCTTACTTATATTTATGATTTAAGATAATATAATTTTAAAACATAAGATCACTATTCAAATATAATAAACCCAAGGTGGTTTATTATAAAAATAAATCGTATGTATAATGTTTTGAATTTCATAATGGTTTAGGAAGACTTATATAATTCTTGAAACATGAATATATATGAGAAGGATTATCATGTAGAATTTGAAGCATAAAATCCCATGAATGCATTATATTCTAAAAAACACATTTAGAATTTCCACAGTGAGATATGTTGTAGGAGTAATATGAAACTGTTTTTGTATATATAAATATAGATCTATATATACAGAAGGATAAAAGATATTTACAAAACAAATACATATTAAATTTATCCCTAACTAGAGTTGAATGAGGAGGAGGGGCTCCGGTGGGCTCAAAATAGGACTTAGAAGTGGTAGAACCGAGAGGATATAAGTGCAACGAGATTTTTATATAAACTATATTATAAAAATTATGTAAAATAATTTAAAGTGACATGAATGGAAGCTGACACCCACTTTGTTTATAAAAAGGCTAAGGTGAGTCTTTTTGGGAAAAATGAGAGAAAGGGAGGGTCCACTATAGTCACGGGCATGGAGGAATGAAAAGGAGAAAGTGGAAAAACCCACTGTTTTAGTGCATATGAGAGAAGAATACGACAACGTGGGAGAAAATATAGAAAAAATGGATGACAGAGGTTAATTCTCTCCTAGATCTGAAGGCTGGGGCGAGTTTATGAAATTTAAAAGAAGATGAACGTTCTAAATCTGTTGAAGAGATTATTGGAAAGATTAGATAAGAACAATGATTTAAAATGAATGGAATAGATACGATTATACTCGATCAAATTGGATGTCACAAAAAAACACACGGAGGGTATATGCGGCCACTAAGGTTTGATATTTGGACTGATCACACAGCTCAGATGGTGCGCGACATGATCGAACGGACCAGATCCACTCCTGGCTGATTTTCATTGTCCCACATCAAAACGGGAGGCCTCATACGACTCATTTATAAGCACGAGGCTCCTGGTATTCATCTAGAATACTCCCTCCCCCATCATGGTAGCGCCCTATACAGGGTTCCTCTGTCGGCATGCTCCTAAGCCCACCCACGCCAGTATGCCGCCCAACACAGTTGCGCACTCTAGTCCTTGCACACACACCTGTGTGCCCTCAAGGTAAGTTATTCTTACCATGAACATGACATAACATACACCCTACTTGCACACTTCCCTTGGGAAATTTCTAGTGTATTGAGGGGTGAGATTATAATCAAGGCTTTTAAGGATGCCATAAGGCATCCCTCGGCTAGGTGGGATACTCACCTAAATTTTAACAAAGTAAATATTTATTTTTTTAACTTATAAAAATAGTAATTTATATATATGTATATAGGTATTCCTCAAAATATTTTTTCCCTATTATAACTTAAATATTTTACCTAGTTTCATAAATTCTAATTATTAATAAAAACACAATATGATAAATCAAGTTTTAAGACATCATTAATAAATTATTAGATAAATCAAAAACTAATTCTTAGTTAAGATCGTGGTTTAAACATCAAGAATGGAAATATTTATTAATACTTTACAAAACATTTGAAAAATCTGAAAGTAATTTTAAAACCAATCCTCCTTTTAAAATCATACCAAGAATATCTTATAATATTAAATAATTATAATTTTTAAAGAATATAAAAAGAGTTTATATGTTTAAAATATATAATTTCAATTCTTACGTTAATTATTTAGAAAACTAATTATTTCTAGGTATTTTAAATGAACCCTAAAAAATGAGATACGACTATAATTATAGGAATTAGAAACTCAACAGTCAATCAAAGGGAAATGGTCTAATAAAGGCCTTATAAAATAATGTTTTGGGTCAATCCACTTCTAAACAACCTGGTTAAAATAGTGGTTGTCATACCACTGATGCTTATTGCGGTTATACAGGCTCTGGCCAGACTGATTTTTATTATGAAATATCAAAAATACCACTACTATTTTTTTTGGTTTTTTGTTGTATTAGGCGGTAATCCTGTTGTTTTGATTGGACTACAAGTGGGTATTCTAGTTATCAGGGGTTTTAGACCCAATGGTTGTGTAATGTTTCTTTGTTGAATAAAATTATCTCCTTTCTTTTATTATGCATTTTTTTTATTTTATGCATTCAACAAAATGAAGATACAAATTTAATAAAAGTATTTTATTACCTTAAAAATAGGTTTTGGGAGTCACATTATCCCACCCGTAATATGAATTGCATCCTCGTAATTCATTTAATATAATTGTTCTAAAAATTCATTCTAATGTTCTTCACAACATCCCCCATCATAGAGGATCCTCAGGTGCGGTCAGCTGAATACCCAAATTGGTGTTCAATTATTCCTCTTCACTGGCCCAAAAAAATCTCGGACAGTAAGGGTTGAACTATAGAATTACACACTTGTTCTTCTAGTGGGAGGCACAAATGGTAGAAATTTCAATGATTTCAAAATGGACAAACTCTCTATGAACTCATCGGAATGTCTCTTGTCTGAGAATTTCAATTTCATAGATGTGGTCATAATAACTGAATCTCAGGATTTGGTGCATGTAGGTTGCAAGAAGGTTCCCTTCCATGGTAGCCTCTTGAAACCTTTCCCTGACTGTGATGTTTCGAGATAGATTGAATCATAGGAAAAGACCATCAATGTACATTCTCCTTTTCCTATTCTTAGTGAGTTGTATATTGGCTATGTGGTGGTAGATATAGGCATTCCATTTATAGTAACAGAGAATGTTAGGACTATTCGATACCTTGTAGAGATGTTTTCATGTTCTTCATAGGTTTTTTAAGGGAAGGTATTCTTCTTTATAGGTCTTGACTATAATGGACTATAGTAGATCAACGTGAAGTTATAATATATGGGTTTTTTCCTTCCATCCGAAAATAATTTGTTTCATAAATGTCCAATCAGTGAAACTCATCCGAAAGCACAAACACTAAAAAGACATGAGAAAGAAGAAACAACAAGTTGTATTTTCATAAATCAATTGGTAACAACACCCAGGACTAATGGTTTCCTTAGTTCCCAGTTACTGGAATCCCCAAAACAGTTTTTAAAATCTCGATATCCCTAAACCAAATTCAACCCGAGCAGTCTGGTTCAATCTTGTGGGTACACTTACAATATCTCCAGAGTGAGACATGATGGGTGTGAAGACAAGATACATCTTTAAGTACTTGAGGTCTATACAAATAATAGAAGGCCTCAATTTTAGGGATTTTAAAGTTCATTACTTGACCATAATGTCCATAGGGAATGATTTGGGACATATATGTTGCATGGAGGTCACCAGCTGTTATAGATTCTTTGAAATCCATGAGGGACGGGATGCCTTATGCTATGGTGAAGTATATAAACAGAACCTAGATGTACATTCACCGACATACGTAGGATGGAAATTTTATTTTCATCATAAATATGTGGTCAAATTCCGCTCCTCAGTGGAGTTGTAGTACATGGGGAGAGTTTGACCCATCATAGAGATGTTTTCATGTCTTATGAATGTGTGCATAGTTTATAAAGATTTCATGGCTGGATATGGAAACTATAGTTTCTAGATCCTCAATAGGAAGAGACAAAAGACTACTATTTTTATTTCCATATACAAATTAATAAAACATCATACTTAGTAATGCTTAATTAATTTTTTTATTTCAATTTTGGGTTTGCAGAGTTATCTAATCCGAACCTAAAATACCAAGTGTCACAACCCGACATTATAACACCTAGAGACGATGCCTTAAAATATGATGTGTAATTTTTTTAGAAAAAAATTCATTGGTATTGTACACATCATGTCCTATATAGAGGATTGTTACAGTTCAGGTTCTGAAAAACCGCATCATCTGACATACTATTTTGGCAAAAAACTAATACCTAAAAAATTTTATATAAAAATTTAGTTTGAGAATATGAATTCCTAGTAAGGGGTTTTAAAAAATTTATTAAACTCCCTTTTTAAAACAACTATCATAAAACGTTTTTATTAAGCGGAAACCATTTCTTTCTCGAGGTACATCATCAATATTATCAAAGGTTACGTTCAAACATTTTTCAGAAAGACCTATTATGCAAGTTAATTGTGATTACTTAAAAAATTCAATTAAAACATGAATCACAGTGCACATATGTTTGTAATAAATGTATTAAATGTTCATAATTCAAAACATGGTTTATCCAACTCTAAATGCATAGTTGTGATCAGAAACATTCCTAGCATGATTCACTGTCCCTTAAAATGAAATTTATATAACCTTAAAATTATATACCTTTTCCTTTCATAACATTCCATTCACATACATGATTATTCCCTTACCATAGAAAATCTAATACAAGGGATATTTGGTTAGTTGAAAAATCCCTTGGTTGATCATTTACCATAACATAATGAGTGAATATATTAGTCCAGACTTTGATGAGGCCTTTCACCAAGATAGTACGAGTAAAAACCCAACAAAATTGTGGTTAACTACCACACATAGTTGTTAAAAAATATAGAATCTTTTTCACACATCATTTCACATATAATCACGATTTTAATCACTTTACCCAATGCATTGGAGCACTATAAAATTCCAGGAGAACCCGTCACATCATTTAATTCCAATACATTCTTCATATGGTATCATTTCCATATTGTGTATACTATGTAATAAATTTCATTCATAATTCCATTCTCATTTTCAAACATACACATACATTAATTTAATTATTCATTAAGTTTTAAAGAACTAGATTTGTTAGTTTTGGATTAAACAGTGGAATGCATGAACTAAAACAACATACTCTTTCACATGTAGTAATAATTAGTACAAATAAAATAATGTCTTTTCACATGAACTAAGAACACTTACAATAAACCCTTAAGAATTTGAACTTTTCCCAAACCATGTTTAGATATTTTTACTCTGAAATAATCATTTAAACCATTAAATATTAATTGTTATATAAAATATTAAAACATATCCTTAAATAATCAAATCCATTTCTTATGGCAACATAGAATACAGGGTATGGAATATTTCTTGTGATGTGTTTATGAATAAAATAAATACTTAATCATGTGTATTCTTGCATGAATGAATTTATACACTTAAACATAAAAAACCATTATACCACTTACCTGAGAAATGGATCTTGATATATTTTTATTCAAGTGGATATGAAAATCAAGGATAAATTATATATATATATACATATATATATAAACACAAACATTATGTTTGGGATCTTCATACCCCAAAACTCAATTTATTAAATTCATGAAACTGTTGTGTTCTTCATAAACATGATGTATATAAAAAAGGAATGGTTTTATGAAAACAAAGTTGTAATAAAACTTATAATTTTATGCATAACCATCCATACGTGAATTGAAAATAATGGATTTTCACATTAAAAACAAGATGAAATAAAATCCTACATGTATTTCAAGTTTAAGGAAACATAAATTAACAACATAATATAACCATTCAAAGATCATAAACCCGAGGTGGTTTGTTATACGAAGAAATCGTATGTATAAAATTTTGAAATTTTAAAATGGTTTAGGAAGACTTATATAATCTGTGAAACATGAATATTGATGAGACAGATTTTCATGTAGATGTTTTTAGAATAAAATACAATGCATGTGTTATATACTCAAAAATAAATTTAGAAAATCCATCGTGAGTTAACGTTTAGAAGTAATATGAAACTGTTTTTGTATATATAAATATAGATCCGTATATACACAAGGATAAATGA
The DNA here is from genome assembly GCA_963277665.1 of Viscum album. Classification (NCBI taxonomy): domain Eukaryota; kingdom Viridiplantae; phylum Streptophyta; class Magnoliopsida; order Santalales; family Viscaceae; genus Viscum; species Viscum album. The sequence continues at coordinate 347,340,105 of OY728156.1, forward strand.
GTTTTAAAAAATGAAGACCTATAAAATTTATCCCTTACCGGATTTGAATGAGGAAGAGAGGCCCGGGTAGGCTCAAATGAGGCTTGAGAAGATGTAGAACCAAGAGGATTGAAGGGAAACAAGATGTGTATATAAACAATATTATTAAAATTATATGAAATAATTTAAATCGACATGAATAGAAATCGAGACCCACTCAGTTTATAAAATTACTGAGGTGAGTCTTTATGGAAAAAATAAGAGCAAAGGAGGATCCACTAGAGTTATGGGAGTGGAAAAATGTAAAAAAAAAAGTGGAAAACACACTGGTTCAGCGCATGCGAGAGAATAAGACATCGTGGGAGAAAATCTAGAAAATAAATGGATGACTAAGGTTAAATATCTCTTATATCTTATGTCTAGGGGAGAGTCTACAAATTCTAAAAGAAGATGGATGGTTTAGATGTACGGAACAGGTGATCAGATGACTCAGATAGACAAGTTGATTTAAAATGAAACGAATGGCTAGGATTATATACCAGTCTGATCAGACTATGAATAAAAACATATGGCAGATATCTGCAGCCATTGAGGGTCAACAGCCTGACTGATCGCATGGCTCAGATCGTGCATGACATGATAAACAACTTAGATACTCTCCCTGCTAATTTTGGTCATCCCACATTGATATGGGTGGCCTCGTGCGGCTCTTGGAATTCATCCCAAATACTCCCTCCACCCTCCTGGTACTGTCCCATACCGGGTTCTTCTGCAGGCGTGCTTCTTCACCCACCCACGCCGCTGTGCTGCCCTGCACGATGGTGTGCTCTGGTCCTTCCACACACACCTATGCACGTTAAGGGTAAGCTATGATTCTCGTGCATGATATTTATCAAGCACCCTGCATGCACACTACCCCTGGTCCTTTTCTAGGGTTTAAGGGTGAGATTCCCATCAAGGATTTGAGGGCTTTCACAAGGTTTCCCTCGGCTTGGTGGGTTACTCACCTACATTTTAACAAATTAAATATTTATTTTTTTGTTACATCTAAAAATAGGTTTATATATTGCTATATAGGTATTCTTCAGAATATGAATTCCCAATTATAACCTTAATATTTTCTTTAGTTTTATAAATGATAATGTATTAAAAACACACAAAATGATAAATCAGGTTTTAAGACATTATTAAGAATGTATTACATAAATTAAAAAAAGATTCATAGTTATGATCTTTTCTTAAACATCATGAATGATAATATTAATAAAATATTTTCAATACATTTGAAAAATATGAAAGGTATTTGAAATCCAAACCTCATTTTGAAATAATACAAATTGTAGCTTAAAATATTAAATCATTATCATTTTTGACGCATATAAAAATAGTTTATATGTTAAAAAGTTCTTACTTCAATGCTTACATTAATTATTTGGAAAACTAATTATTCTTAGGTATTTTATGTTAAACCATTAAAATGTTAAATGGATATAATTATAGCCGTTAGAAACACAACCCTCACCCAAAGGGAAACGTTCAAATCAAGGAATTATAAAACCATGTTTAGGGTTGATCCACTTATAGACAACCTTGTGATAATAGGTCTTGTCATACCACTGATTCCCAGTATGGTTGTAGTGGCTATGGCCATATAGATCATTATTGTGATAGATCCAAAATATCCCAACTATTTTCTTGGGTTCTTTTTAGAATTAGGTTTTCTCCCTATTGTTTTGACATGACTACTTGTGGTTATTCAAGGTTAGTAGGGTTTTTAGACCCAATGGTCGTGTAATGTTTCTATGTTGAATAAAATTATCTATTTTATTTTATTTTGAATTTTTCTATTTTATGCATTAAACCAAATGATGATAAAATTTAATAAAGGTTTTTTGTTACCTGAATACTAGGTTTTGGGTGTCACAAGGTACTTTTGCCTCATAGAATCCTCTGGTTCCCATATGGCTTCTTCATATTTTTGGTTCCTCCATAACACCTTAATATGGTGGGTATTATTTTTGTGTAGAAAATTGTCCCTATGATCCAAGATCTCTAAAGACTACTCCCCAAAAGAGGGGTTATGTTCCAGTTGTACCACCTCTGGAATTATGACATGTGAATGGTTGGGTATGTACATCCTTTAGAGGGATACGAGGTAGACATCATGAACTTATGCATGATGTGTAGGATGTGGAAGACAATATGACATTTCTTCTACATGATCATGTATTTAATAGAGGACAATGTACCTTGGGACGAGCTTCCCTTTCTTCCCAAACCTCATGAATCGCTTCCAAGGTGAAATTCTACATAAGACATTTTCTTTAACATCAAACTCCAAGACCATTTGATGTTTTTTTGGCATAGATCTTCTGCTGACTCTGCAAAGAATTAATGTATAACTGGATGACATGGAATTTTTTTGTCATCTCTTGTACAAGATCATGCCCAAGAAGATTTCTCTCACCACATTCATCCGAATAATTAAGAGTTCTACATCGGTTCCCATATAGAGATTCATTGGGCTCCATTTGAATGCTTTATTGGAATCTTTTTTTTGTAAGAGAAATTGACTAAAAGGATATGTTGATCCCACCCACCATTCAATTACATGGATTATGTTTTCCACATGTCCTTGAGTGTTTGAATAGTCCTTTCATATTGGACATATGTTTGGGGGTGATAGGATATAATTAAATTCAATTCGGTACTTAGGGAATGTTAAATACTTCTCCAGAATTGTGGTGTGATCCTTGGATCATGATCAGATATGATAGATTGTGGAACTACATGCATCTCTACCACTTCCTTTACGTAAATCCTGTAATTTTGATCAAGAGAGAAATATTCTTGAATAGAGATAAAATGGGAAGTCTAGGTGAGACGGTCCACAATAACTTATATCACATTGTTTCCTTTGGATGTTCTCAGGAGACCGGTGACAAAGTCCACTATGATATTGACTTCCATGCTGGTATGGGTAGTGGTTTCAGTACCCATTTATAAAGTTGACGCTTTTCCTTCACTTGATGACATACCATCCACCTTAAAGTATAACCAGAAATCTCCATTTTCATATTACCCCAGCGAAAAATGATTACAATGGTCCCTATAAATTTTTGTGCTTCCCAGATGTATAGAGAATTTAGATCTATGAGATTCATCCATTAGCTCCTTTTATTTCCAGAATAGATGGAACACATAGTCTTGTATAAAATTTTTGTGAACTTTCTTGATCAATTCAGAACTCATGATACTTCCCATCCTTCACAGCCTCAAACTTCTTCTATTACAATGGATATTCTTTCTGATCCTTCTTGATCTTCTCTAGTAATGATGGTTGAGAAATCATTTGGAATATGTTTGATTATGTCTCATCCATTATAATTCCCACGTCTAGATTTACTATTTCATTAATCAAAGGATCTCATTGAATCCTCATCATAGACATAACAATTGGGTTTTCCTACTAAATGCATCATTAACTTTTATTTCTCTTCTAGGATGATAATTAATTTAACAATCATAGTCTTTAAGAAGTTCCAACAATCTCTTCTGTCTCATGTTCAATTCCTTTTGTGTGATAATATACATCATACATTGATGGTCTATGTATATATCACATTTCTACCCATAAATATTGCACATCAATATTTTTAGAGAAAAAACAACATCATCCAGCTCAAGATCATGTGTAGGATAGTTCTGCTCATGAGTCTTCAACCGTCGAGATGCATAAGCAACGACCTTATCAATTTTCATGAGGACGCACCCAAACCCTTTCAGAGATTCATCTCTAAAAATAATGAATCCTTCTCCACATGAGGGAAACGTTAGTACAAGTGCAGTAACAAATCTCTTCTTCACCTCCTGAAAACATTCCTCACACTAATTTATCAATATAAAATTGACTACTTTTTGAGTTAACTTTTTTAGTTGATTATAAGGTCATGAAATGTTTTTCATAAACCTATTATAATATACTACTAATCCAATGAAACTATGAATCTCAGTTATTATTGTAGAATGAGGCCTCTCCTTTGCAAATTTTGTCTTTGTAGGGTCAACTATGATTCTTTCATTGGTTATACTATGCCCCAAGAAAAAAAATTGTTGTAAAAAAATTGACATTTTCTGCATTTTCCAAAAATCCCCTCCTTCTGTAGAGTTTTTAAAATAACCCTTATATGATCCTTATTCTCCTCAAAAATTTTGTAATATATCATTATATCATCAATAAAAACTACCATAAAGTTATCAAGGTTGTCATTGGAGACTCTATTAATAAAATCCATAAAAATATCAGGTGCATTAGTTATTCTAAAGGTCATAAAAACTAACCCATGATGCCCATAAATTAACCAGAAGGAAGTTTTTGGAATATCTTCTTTCGTTACCCCCAATTAATGATACCCAGATCAAAGATCAATCTTGGAGAAGAATTGATCCCTATGAATTTGGTCAAATAAGTCATCAATTCTTGGAGGAGGGTATTTTTTCTCCCCTATGGTCATGTTTTGTTCTCTATAATCAATATATAGCGGCATTGATCCATCGTTCTTCTCCCCAAATATAAACTTTTCTCCCCATATAGACACACGTGGTCAGATAATCCCCTTCTAGAAATGATCTTGGAGTTTTTTCTACAATTACTCTAGCTCCACATTTTCCATCCTATATGGGGTCTTTAATATCTGATTATATCCAGGTTTTAGTTCAATGGATAACCCTACCTCTCCCTCAATGGGAGGTTTGGGTAAGTCCATAGGAAACACGTCAATGTATTCATGGAAAACGAGGACTTTCTATATCCATAAACTCTCATTTTCTTCTTCTTCTTCAGCAATAAACTCCACAAATAAAGATATAAGAGGATCTTATAGACAAAGGTCAGGTTGAGATATCTCTCCTTGGAATATAACTATAGGTTTTCCATTCAATACTACTTAGATTTATAGGATTATGCATTTGATCTTAGAATTATACATTGAGAGATAGTCCATCCCAATCATATTATTGAATTCCATCATAGGAATGAAAACTATATTTGTGATAAGATTATTCTCACTAATGTAAATACTAGAGTCTATTAACACTGATGATGCTTGGATTATTCCACCAGTTATCTTGACTGATAACTCTACTTTTATCAACTAAGGGGTTGATTATAAATTCATTGATAACTTGGAGGAAATAAAGTAATTTGTAGAATGATAATTAGACAAAGTACTTGATAGATTTTAGAGAAAAAAATAGAATCTACCACTACATCATTTGGCACTTAAACTTCAGCCGTTGTGATGGAAAAATCACGAACTTGTTCTCTTGTCCTTTGATGAGGTGGATGGTGGTTCCCCTACACTACCCTCATATTTGGATAGTGATTGAAGATGTTCCCATGTTTTCCACACTTACAACATAGGAAAAAGTTATTTCTTGAACCATCTTTCCATTATCATTAGTGTTGGGATGTTGTGGATTCACCTCACTACATCAATTTTGCATGATATGGACATCAATTCAACACTTCTAGCACTTCCCTCTTTTGAGCAGCCAGTTCCCTGAATACTTCTTCCCATATCTATTACACATGGGACGTTACACTTGATTGCCTCCTCTTCCCTGATCAAATTTCATCCCTAATCTTGGCTCCATCAATCTCTTCTAGTCAATGGATTTATGAGACCACTGTGTCTAACCAAACTCTAGTTTGACTTTCATTGCACTCGGTACAATCTCCTCATAGCTGTCATAGTATCAGTTGGATAGATTCTTCCACAGATGATGTATCAGTCTCCAAAAGAAACCATAAACCTTCTAATTAGGATCCATGACATAGCTTGAGGTGCAACGAGAATGACTTGTGAATTTCATCTTGTAGCCTCCAATAAATTCATTCTTCTGCTGCTTCAGCTCAAGAAAATACTTCTCCATTCTTGTTCTCATTGATCGAGGGAAATACTTATTGATGAAGATCACTCTGAACTCTTCTCACTGCCGAGATTCACTCCACTATTGGCCTCGTTTTTTTAATCATCTCCCACCATTGATCATCTTATCCCTCTAAGTGATAAATAGCTAGGGTTACCTTCCCTTTTTCCTAACTATTGATCACAAAAAAAGATATTCTCGATGGAACTGATCCACAATTCAGTAATAAATGGGTCAATAGATACACTGAAGTGTGGGGTCATTGATGCATAATAGACTCAGCCAAATGTTGTTCCCTTCATAGTGAGACTGGTCTCTCATCTTGATTCATGTTAATTCCCATAACTTGAGTTAGTTGGTTCATCATTCTCATTAAAGTTTCCATTCCAGCTTCCATCAGAGGGTCATCAGCACATTGTCCATTATGGTAACCATTTTCATAGTTCCTCCTATTTCCCACCATTTTCTAAAAGAATAAAACCTTTGTTAAAATATTATTTCATTTATAGATCGTTCAACTATAAAGGATTTTATGTCTTCAAATTTCGTGCTAAAAAAATTTCATTTCCCTATAAATTCTTCATAAAGATTCATAAAAACTTATGATTAAACAAACTTATCACACAGGAGTGTCAAAACATTAGTGCAGCAAGGCCCGTTTTCGTGTACTAGGATACCACAGGTCAAGCCCAAAAATCCTTGTCAGAGTTTTCACTCCTAGGTGCATATTTGCCCGAGCCAAATACACTTGTTTTTATCCATATATGGATTTATTTGGTCAGAAACCACTTACATAATATTTCTCCAAAATACTTGGAATTTTTTCTATATTTTAAATTTTCTTTAGGGTTTTCCTAATGTTTTCATAGCCTAAATTATACAAATAACTAAACTATACTTTGATACAATCTATGGATTTCCTTTTTTTAATTATAAAAATTGTCATTACATTTTAGATATAGGGGATCTTAAAAGTCTAGTGTCTTGTAAATAAAGAACAAAATATATGAAAACAACATATAAAATTATTCTAATATAAGTCATCATAATAAGTTCATTCTAATTAAAAATACAACATCTCATAACTTTGAAACATACATCAAAGGAAAGGGTGAGCAGAAGGCCCAGCAAGGAAAACAAGTGAAACAGTTTACATGTGAATTTGAGCGATATAAATAAGAACCTGAAGATAAAGAGGAATATCAGAAAAATAAAAACTTTATACAAAAAATAAAAATGTGGTTACAATATTTAAATTATACATTCGTAAACATATCACCAAGGTCCATCCCCAAGGTGTCTTAAAAATTACCATGGTAATTCACCAACGTATCATGAAACCTGTCATATTTTGAGATTAAATTATATACCCAATGAATTGGTGATATATTGTAGAGAACCCTTCATATATATTTATTTTCATTTGAAAAACATAGATCATAATAAGAAATTTCATTAATAACCCAGTGAGTATAATAGAAATGGGTTTCATGTCAAAATCGTGACATTTTAAAAGTTCTCAAAAATTAGATCATTATGTCATCTATAACCCATGGAAATGGAGTTAGGGTTATATGTATGTCAATTATAGAATAAAATAGATTAATTTTATTCCTTTATTAATTCCACTACAAATTAAAATAGATTTGGTTATTCACATAAATAAAACAAAAGAATTTCATGAGGAAAAGAGAGATTTTGAGACGAACATTCTGCAGCATAATAGCTATGTAACATGGTTTTAGAAAACATTAAAAAGTGAGTGAACAGGGGTCACCAACCTATAAATAATTCATAATATAGTATAGGTATAGAATAAAATATAAATAAGATCACGGAATGGATATTAGAATGACATACCACATGAAAAGGAAACTTGAAAGAAAATAAAAGATGCAATTTCTTTTACTAAAAGTCGGCTACCTAATGGCATCACGTAAAAATTCAGAAAATTAGTTGGTGGGAGTGAAAATATTCTCTAATAATTTGGTCATAAAGTACAGATAAATATAGATATATAATACCATACCCCCACATAATACAATGGAAACTAGAAGGCATAATGGAAATAAAGTCATGACTAACAGAGGAGGGTGAGAGGTTCCCTTTCCATGAAGAGTAAAATTAAAAACTCGTATTTCGGACCTTGGGGGGATTGAGGGAACCTTGTTAGGACTCCATGGGAGGTAAAAAGACTAAATATTCATTGAGAATAAATTTTGAATGAATGGAATGCTTGATTGGCTTGGTATTTATAGCAAAAGTGTTGTAATATTTTATTAATTTCAATGGGACACCTCATTAGTGGTATTTGTAAAACCATGGGCATTGCCATTGTTTTTTTGCATGGTATTAGACCCATGGGACACCACATTACATATATTAATATTCAAAAGTCGACCCAAATTATTACATCTTGATTACATCATTAATGATGCCATTAAACACACCGAAACTCAAAACAATATTTCTAATATTGACTGAAAAATCAATTATTTCAGATAAATCCCAAAAATTCACCCTAACCATTTTTCTATGTGTAGAATACATAAGTGAACATAATTTTATAAAAATTAATTTCATTTTAAACTAAATTAAATAAATAAAATACTAATAGTTGACTAAAATTTTTCCTAAAACATTTATTTACTTATATTTTGATATAATTATATCACATTACCACTTCTGATGACTAAAAAATATTTATACCTCCTTATGTGATGTTACTATGCCATTGGTAAAATTAAAATTCATAAAGGTAAAATTACTATTCCAAAGGATAATGTTACTATTAACCAAAAAATATTTTGATCTTATTGAATGACGTTTTTCACCCTGATTACAACCATGTATGTTTGATTTTCAAAGATCTTTTCATAGAAAACGTTATTTAATAAAAAAATATTATATACTATTAATCAAAAAACACTATTCATAAAATAATATTCATAAAAAAAAGTCTTCTCTGAAACACTATTCATCCAAATGAAACTCCTTAAAAAATTTCAAAAAATTCACCCAATATTAATTTTGACATTTTGAAATTCGAAAATGATGTTTATTATACCATCATTATCCTCTATGTTTGTGAAATATTTGAAAATTTCAATTTTTTACTTCTAAAATATATTTATCAATTTTGTCTTAATTAATCATAAACTTTATTAAGAAAATCTATTCTAAAACTGGAATGATGAAAAAAAAATTTTATTTATACTAAGGCATTACGCAAAGCATCTAATTCCACATTACATATCCCCTTATTACACCACCATAGGACCTAAGATTATGTTGTGCATTGGTGATAGAATCTTGTGGTGGCTCAGACAACATTTCTTGAGTGGCGATTTTCATCAACTTGAACTACTCCCATAGGAGATTCTGTTCAAGATTCACATGTTGAAGCTTATGTTGGGCTTAGTCTAGAGAAAATCCTAGGGATGAAACCTCTTTCATAGGCTCTGACAGATGGGCTTCATATGGATGGAGTCTATTGGATGTGGCCAATAATTCATCTTTCTGTATTAATTAAACAAGATAACATGTATTTATAAACAATAATCATAACATTAAGAGTCTAGTTTCTAACGGTCATATTGACCAAGATTATATAATAGTCAAAACCCAGTGGTATTATTTTAATTATAATCACTTCATTAATTAAATGATATTGTTTTTTTGAGTATAAAATAAAATAATACAAAAAAATAAAGAAACAAATATTATTCAAATGTTCGGGTCATTACCTTCTCTCCCCCCCTTAAGAAATTTCATCCCTGAAATTTTAACTCATACCCTCAGAATAGAAAAGGTGTGGGTACTTCTGCCTCATAGACTCCTATGGTTCTCACGTGGCTTCTTCACATTTGTGGTTCCTCCACAACACCTTAACAAGGTGGGTAGTCGTGTTGCATAGAACCCTGTCCCTATGATCCAAGATCTCCACCGACTACTCCTCTTAAGAGAGTTCATGATCCAGTTGTACCACCAATGGATTTAGTACATGTTAAGGGTCAGTTATTTACTTCCTGAAGAGGGATATGCAGTAGAGATCATGAACTTGAGCAAGATTTGGAGGAAGTGCAAGATGAGAGGACACTGTTACAAAGAGGTCAAGGATTTAATACAGGGTAATGTACCTAGGAATGTCCTTCCCTTTATTCCCAATTATCATGACTCTCTTCCAATGTGAATATCGATGAAACACATTATCACAAACATCACACTTCAAGTCTCTTCAACAGTTGTTAGCATAGCTCTTTTTCTGACTCTGAACTTCCTTAATGTGTTGCTGGATGGCATGAAATTTTTCTATCATCTCTTGCACAATATCAGGCCAAAGAAGCTTTCTATTAGAAGCTTTATACAACAAGAAGGAGTTATAAATCTCTTCCCATATATAGCTTCATAGGGTTCCATTTGAATGCTTGAGTAGAAAATGTTGTTGTAAGAGAACTTGACTAAAGGGATATGTTGATACCACCCACTTTTAAATTCCATTGAGAAAATTCTCATCATGTCCTCGAGTGTTTTAATAGTTTGTTCAGAATGGACACCAGTTTTTGGTGATAATCCATATTGAAATTCAATTCGATACTCATAGAATGTTGAATACTTCTCCAGAATTTTGATGTGAACCTTGGATCATGATCCGATATGATAGAAAGTGGAACTCCATTCAGCCTTACCACTTCCTTCATTTAAATCCTGTAAAGTTTATCCAGTGAGAAATCATCCCGAATAGAGATTATGTGGGATGTCTTTGTGAGACGATCCAAAATAACCCAAAATTCATTGGTTCCTTTAGAGGTTTTCGAGAGACCAGTGACAAAGTCCATAGTGATATTGTCCCACTTTCATGCGGGTATGGGTTGTGGTTACAATACCCCTTCCGGATTTTGTCACTGTGCCTTCATGTGATGACATACCAGGCACCGTGAAGTGTAGTTATTAGTCTCCCTTTTCATATTATTCCCTAAAAATTGATCATAAAGATCCCTATACATTTTCGTACTTCCTATATGTATAGAAAATGTAGAGCTATGAGCTTCATCCATGACCCCTTCTTTATTTCTGGAATAGATGGAACACACAGTCTTGTACAAAATTTCAGCACACCTTCATGATCAATATTGAACTCAAGAAACATCCCATTCTTCACAAACTCAACCTTCTTCTATAACAAAGGACCTTATTTCCAAGAAATCTTTATCTTCACTAGTAATGACAGTTGATAAATAATTTGGAATAGTTTTGATGGTGTCTATTCCCTTATAATTATGAAGTCCATCTTTACTTAGTCATTGATCTAAGGATCTATTTGAGTCCTCATCATGGACAGAACAATTGAGTCTTTTATACTTAATGCCTCAACGACTTTTTTTCTCATCCAGGATGATAATGAATTTAAATATAATAGCCTTTAATAAGTTACAACTATCTTCTATGTCTCATGTTCTATTCCTTTTGTATGAAAATATACTTCAAACATTGATGGCCTATGTATATATCACATTTCTCCCAATTAATATTGTTTCTCCATATCTTTAAAGAAGAAACAACAAAATCCATCTCAAGATCATGCGTAGGATAGTTCTACTCATGAGTCATCAACTATTGAGATGCATAACCAATGGATTTTTCATTTTTAATGAGGACGCACCCAAGCCCTTTCATAGATGCAACTCTAAAAATAATAAATCCTTCACCACTTGAGGGAAACGTTTTTGTAGGTGCTATAACCAATCTATTATTCATCTCTTTGAAACTATTTTCACACTCCATTGTCTAGATAAACTTGAACACTTTTCCTGTTAATGTGGTAAATGGATTATAATGTCTGTAATTTTATTCAAAAATATCCTATAACACCCTCTTAATCCACAAAAACTATGAATATCAATTATTGATGTTGGCTGAGGCCAGTCCTCTATAACGTTTTTCATCAAAAGGATCAATTGAAATTCCTTTATTCATCATAATGTTCTCCTAGAAAGCAACTTGTTGTATCCAAAAAGGATATTTTCCAAATTTTCCAAAAAGTCCTCTCATTACATTGACCTTTCAAAATAACCCTTAGATGATCCTCATGACTCTCGGGAAATTTAAAATATATCAGTATATCATCAATGAAAACTATCATAAAGTTATCATGGTTATCCTTAAAGACTCTATTCATAAAATCTATAAAAATAGTAGGTGAATTATTCTTTCTGAAGGGAATAACAACAAAATACTAATGCCCATATCTCGATTAGAATGTAGTTTTTGGAATATATTCTTTATTCACCTGCAATTGAAGATAACCAGATAGAAGATCAATCTTGCAGAAGAATTGAGCCCCAAAAATTTGGTCAAATAAGTCAACAATTCTAGTAAGAGGGTATTTTTTCTTCACCATGATCCCATTTAATACTCTATAATCAATACATAGCCACATTAATCCTTCCTTCAGCTTCACAAAGATAACAGTTGCTCCCTAAGGAGACACACTCGGTCGGATAAACCCCTTCTCCAAAAGATCATGAATTTGTTTCTTAAATTCTTATAGTGTTACATTTTCCATCCTATAAGGGGTCTTGGATATCAGATGAGATCCAGGTATGAGTTCAACGGATAACTCTACCTATCTTTTTGATGGAGGTCCGAGTAACTGCCCAGGAAACACGTCTATGTATTCCGGGATGACGAGGACCTTTTCTATCCATAAACTCTCATATCCTTCTTCTTCTTCACTAATCAACTCCATAAAAAAATATATAGGAAGTTCTTCTTGACAAAGATCAGTTTGAGACATCTCTCCCTATAAGATAACTGTAGTTTTTTCATTCAAGACTACTGATATTTATTTTCTTCTACAATTGATTTAGCATTATACATTGAGATCCAGTCTGCCCCTAGTATAATGTCAAATTCTATCATGGTAATGACTAATATATTTGTGATAATATTGTGCTCACTAAATTAAATACTTGTGTTTCTAATCAATGATGATTCTTGCCTAATCCTACCAGGAGTCTTGACAGATAACACTACTTTTAGTAATTTAGGGGATTATTATAAATTCATTGAAAACATGGAGGAAATAAAGGAATGTGTAGAACCATAATCAAACAGAGTACTTTCTAGCTTTGAGAAAAACAAAAAGAGTACATAACAATACATTAATTGGAACTTCAACTACATCTGTAGTGAAAGAAAAATAATAACCTTGTTCCCTTGTCCTTTATAGAGGCTTATGGTGGTTCCCCTATATTGATCTCAGATTTGAACAGTGGTTGGCAGTGTTCCCAAGTTTTCCACACATATAGAATGGGACAACAGGTAGTTCTTTAAAGATCATCCCCTTGTATTTAATGTTGGAACGTGTGGCTAAACGTTAGTACATGGATTTTTGTAAATATGTCAATCTATTCGACACATAAACCACTTCCTATTCCCGAGAAAGTAGTTCCCCGAATGCTTCTTCCCATATTTATTACTCATGGAACGTTGCACTTTCTAGCCTCCTCTTCCCTGATCAATGCTCATCCCTAATCTTGGATCCATTGATCTCTTCTTCTTATTGGATTTATGAGACCACTGTGTCTCACCACACTCTTATTCGACCATCCTTGCAGTTTGTGTGATCTCATCATAGCTGTCAAAGTCTCACTTGGAAAGATTATTCTTTAAATGAGGTTTCATTCCACAAAATAATCTATCAAACATCCCATCTGGATCAATGAAAAATATTGAGGTGTAAAAGGAAAGTCTTGTGAAGTTCATCTTGTAGCTTCCAACATATTCATTCTCCTTTTTCTTCAACTCTAGAAACTCCATCTCCATTATTGTTCTCATCAATCGAGGGAAATACTTATTGAAGAAGACCCCTCTGAACTCTTCCCACTCCATATCCTTAATCTCCACTTACGGCCTTGTGTTTTTAATCAGCTCCCAAAATAGATTGGTTCCTCCCTCTAAGCGGTAAACAGTCAGGGTGGCCTTCTCATATTCTGAATAGCAAAGAATAGAAAATATCTTCTCGATAGATCGGATCCACTATTCAACAATCAATTGGTTTGTAGATACCCTAATGGTTAGTGTTCATTTACGGATAAAGGACACAAATGAATGTTTTCCCTTTAGTAGTGATAATTTTCTCTCATCTTGATTCATGTTATATCCCATTACTAGAGTCAGTTAGTTCATGATTCTCATGACTGTTTCCAATCCGACTTTCATCAGAGGGCTATTAGCGCATTGTCCTTTGCGGTCACCATTTTCACGGTTCCTCCAGTTTCTCACAATTTTTCTAAAAGAATAAAAAAAATTTTAGAAGATTATTTAATTTATAAATATTTTATCTATAGAGGATTTTTTATCTTAAAACTTCTTGCTTTAACAATTACATTTCTCTTTAAATCCTTCATAATGATTCATAAAAAGCTTGTGATTATCAAAAAAATATCCACTACGATTGTCAAAATAGGAGTGCAACAAGTCCCATTGTTGTGTACCATGATATCCTTGGTCCAACCCGAAACTCCATCTCAGTGTTTTCACTCTTAGGTAAATCTGTGCAAGAGGCACATCCACATTTTCGTATCCAGAAATGGATTTTTTTTAGAAACCACTTAATATTTCACAAAAATACTAGGAAGTTTTCCTATATTTAAACTTCTCTATAGGGGTTTTCCAAGTGTTTTCACAGACAAAATTCCATAAATAACAAAACTATCCTTTGATACCAACTATGGCATCCCTCCTTTTAAAATATATAAATTTTCATTACAATTTAAAAATACAGGATCTTTAATGTCTAGTGTCATTTAAATGAAGAAACAAATTACATGAAAACAACATAAAAAATTATTATAATCCACTTATAAGGTTTCATCATAAGTTCATCCAAAGTACAATTACAACATATTATTACCTGGAGACATACATCAAAGAAACGTGTTAGTAGAAGGAACATTAAGGAAAACAAGTGAAACAGTTTTCATATAAACATGATCGATATCAATAAGAACATGAAGATAAAGAGGCATATCATAAGAATAAAAATGTGAAACATAACTTGAAAATGTGCATACACCATTTAATTTATACATTGATGAACGTATTCCATGGTCTATCCCCACGGTGTCATAATAATTACCAAGTTTATTCACCAAGGTATTGGGAAACCTATCATATCTAGAAATTAAATTATTTACTCAATGTATTGGATCACTGTAAAGGTGCACCCTTAAAATTTATTTATTTTCATGTTATCCACATAGATCATAATAAAAAATTCCCTAAATAACCCCATGATATTAAACGAAATATGTTTCATGTCAAAATCATGATGTTTAAAAAGTAATGAAAAATAAGATCATTATGTCATTTGTAACCCTTGGAAATGGAGTGAGGGTTATATGCATGTCAATTATAGAATCAAATAGATCAATTTTATGCCTTTATTAATACCTATGTAAATGAAAATCGATTTGGGTATTTACATAAATAAAAATTAGAATTTCATGAGAAAATGAGAATGATTTTGAGAAAAAAATTCTACAGTATAGAGGTTAAGTAACATGGTTTTTGAAAACATTAAAAATTGATTAGAAAATATGAACACCCACCCAAAAATAATTCCTAATACAGTATAATGACAAAATAACATATACATTACATCATTGTATTTATATTTAAATGACATACCACATGAAAATGAAACATGAATGAAAAGAGAAGATGTGAATTTTTGACATAAAATTGGCAACCTAACGACGTCAATTAAAAATTAATAATATTAGTAGATGAGAGAGTAAATAGTATCTAATAACTTATACATAAAATGGAAAGTGAAAACGATATATAATAACATAACCCCACGAAATAAAATTGAAACTAGATGACATAACATAAATAAAGTCAGGACTAACAGAGGAGGGTGAAAGGTTCCCATAGCTTGAAGAGTAACTTAAAAAACTCAAAGGATGGGACCATGGGGGTCTTGAGGGAAATTGGGAGGTAAAAATACCAAATCTTTGTTGAGGAAGAATTTTGAATGAAAGGAATGATGGATTGGCTTGGTATTTATAAAAAAATTGAGGGATATTTTATTAATTTCCAAGGGACACCTCATTAGTAGTATTTGCAAAACCCATGGGCTTGCCCACGGTATTTTACCATGGTATTGGCCTTTTGGGACACCTCAGAACATATATTAATATTCACAAGTGGACCCGAATTATTAAATCATGATTACATTAATAATGATTTCATTAAACACACCAAAACACAAAACTGTATTTTTAGTATTCAGTGAAAATTCAATTGTTTCAAAAAAATCCAAAAAATTCATCCAAACCATTTTTGAAATTTAGAATCCAAAAGTGAATACCATTTTATAAAAATTAATTTCATTTTAAAATAAATTAAATAAATAAAATAATAATACATCACTCATAATTTATAAAACATTTGTTTACTTATAATATGATATAATTATATCACATTACCACATAAGATGACTCAAACATATTCATACCTACTTAAGTAATATAACTTTTCCATTGGTAAAATTACCATTCATAAGGGTAAAATTACTATTCCAAAGGGTAAAGTTACTATTCACCAAATAATTATTTTGATCTTATTGAACTACACTTCTCACCCTGATTACAACCATGTATGTTTGATTTCAGAAATTATATCACAAAAAAGTTATTTAATGATAAAATATTTTTATACTATTGATAATAAAAACACCATTAATAAAATACTATTCATAAAAACAATATTCCGAAAACATTATTCATCAAATTGAAACTCCTTAGAAAATTGCCAAAAATTCATCCTAGGTAAATTTTGACATTTGAAATTCAAAAATTATGTTTATTTTACCATAATAATCCTCTATCTTTGCGAAATATTTGAAACCTGCAATTTTTACTTCTAATATCAATTTATCAAAATTGTCTTAATTAAACATATACGTTATTAATAAAAGCTATTCCAAAAATAGGAGTGATGAAATAAAAAATTTATTTATACCAAGGGATTACACAAAGAATCTAAGGCCTCATTACATAGCCCTTTATAACACTTGGATAGGACCTAAGAGTAAGGTGTGAAGTGGTAATAGAATCTTGGTGCAGCTTGAACAACATTCCAGAAGTAGTGATTTATAACAACTTATATTTCTCTAATAGGAAATTTAGTTTAAGCTTCACATATTGAATATGGGCTTGGTCTTAGTCTGGAGAAAAGCCTAGTGATGCAACCTCCTTCCCAATCTCAAACAGATGAGATTCCTAAGCCCCGAGTCTATTGGATGTGGCCAACAACTCCTTTTTCTATATTAATTAACCATGGTCAATTGTATATATAAACTATATTCATAACATTAAGAGTTTAGTTTCAAGTGGTCATATTGACCAACAGTTATATATTAAATGAAACCAAGTAGTATTATTTGAATTACACTAACCTAATTATTTAATGGATATGGTTTTGTTGAGTATAAAATAAAATAATACAAAAAATCAACAAAAATTATTATGCAAAATTTTTGATCATTACATTCTTCCACACTTAATAAATGTTTTCCCTGAAATTTTTTTCATACCCTCAGAAGATAAAAGGGGTGGGTAATTCTATATCATAGACTCCTTTGGTTCCCATATGGCTTCTTCATATTGGTGGTTCCTCCAGAACACCTTAACATGGATTGTTGTCTTGTTGCATAAAACCTTGTCCCTACGATCTGTGATCTCTACCAGATGATCCTCATAATAACGGTCTTGTTCCGTTTGTACTACATATGGATTTAGTATACGTGAATTGTCCAGTATATACTTCCTCAAGAGGGATACGTGGAATATATCATGATGTTGTGCTAGATTTGGAGGAAGTGCAAGCCGATAGGCCACTACCCCTACACGATCAAGGATTTCATATGGTCTAATGTAACTAAGGGTAATATTCCCCTTATTCACAAACCTCATAACAATCTTCCAAGGTGAAATTAGAAGAAAAACATTGTCACAAATATCAAACTCTATGTCCCTTCGACGGTTGTCAGTATAGCTCTTTCGTTGACTCTGAGCAGTGTTAATGTGTTGCTGGATGGCATAAAATTTTTCTATCATCTCTTGCACAAGATTAGGACCAAGAATCTTTCTCTCACCAACTTCATCCCAAAAAGTAGGAGTTATACATCTCTTCCCATATAGTGCTTCAAAGGGTTCCATTTGAATGCTCGAGTGGAATCTTTTGTTGTAAGAGAACTCGATTAAAGATAGATGTTGATCCCACCCACCTTTAAATTACATTGATTATGTTCTCATCATTTCATCGAGTGTTTTAGTAGTCTTTTTATATTGGACATCAGTTTGGGGTGTTAGGCTATTATGATATTCAATTCGGTACTCAGATCATGTTGAAGACTTCTTCAGAATTTTGAAGTGAACCTTCTATCACTATCAGATACGATAGAAAGTGGAACTCCATGAAGCCTTACAAAACCCTTCACATTAATCATGCCAATTTGATCAAGAGAGAAATCTTTTCTAATAGAGATAAAATGTACAGTCTTGGTTAGACGGTCGACAATAACCCATATCACATTGTTTCTTTTGGATGTTCTCAAGAGACTAGTGAAAGGGACCGTTGTAATATTTTCCCACTTATTTGCTGGTATGGGTAGTGTTTTTAATACAACTTTAGTAATATGTCCCTCTTCCTTCAATTGCTAACATACCAGGAACCTTGAAGTGTAGTCCACATTCTCTATTTTCTTGATATCCCACAAAAAATGATCACAAAATTCCCTGTACATTTTCATGCTTCCAATATGTATAAAGAATGTAGATCTATGAGATTCATCCATTATCACTTTATTTATTTCTTGAATTGATGGAATCATAGACTTGAACTAAATTTCGGTACACCTTCTTGATCATTTTTTAACTCATGAAACTTCTCATCCTTCACAGTCTCAAACTTCTTCTGTAACAAAGGATCTTCTTTCTAAGCCTTCTTGATCTTCTCTAATTGATAAAGTTGAAAAATCATTTGAAATAGGTTTTATGATTTACCTTCCCATATAAATACCATATATAGATTTACTCAGTCATTGGCCAAAGGATCTCTTTGAATCCTCATCATGAGAAAAAATGCGGGTCATTCCTACTTAACGCATCAGCAACTTTGTTTTCTCTTCCGAAAAGATAATTAATTGAACAATAATAGTTATTCAAATCCCCAACCATCTCATGTGTCTCATGTTCGATTCCTTTTTTGTGAAAATATACTTCAAACTATGATGGTCAATGTATATATCACATTTTTTCACATAAAAATTGTTCCAGTCTATCTTTAGAGGAAAACCAAAAGCATCCAACTCATGATCATGCATAGGATAATTCTTCTATTGAGTCTTCAACTGTCGAGATGCATAAGAAATGACTTTTTCATTTTTCATCTAGACTCACCCAAGACCTTTTAGAGATGCACCACTAAAAATAATAGATCCTTCTCTACTTGAGGGAAATGTTTGCATGAGTGGAGTAACCAATCTCTTCATCAGCTCTTGGAATCATTCTTTATACTTTTTTGTCCATGTGAACTCGGCCCCGTTTTGTGTTTACTTGGATAATGGATTAGAAAGTCATGATTTTTTTTTCAAAAACCTCATATAATATCCTTCTAATCCACAGAAACATTGAATCTCAGATATTTTTATAGGCTAAGGAAATTACTCTAAAACTATTGTCTTCGTAGGATCAACTGTGATTCCTTCATTGGTTATAATGTGCCCCAATAAATCAAATTATTGTAACCAAAATTGACATTTTATAATATTTCCAAAAAGAATCTCCTTCTATTGATTTTTCAAAATAACCCTTAGATGAATCTCATGATCCTCACGAATTTTGGAATGTATCATAATATCATTAATTAAAAATACCACAAAATTATTGAGGTAGTTCTTAACGGATCAATTCATCAAATCCATTAAAATAGTATTTGAATTAGTCAATATAGAGGTCCTAACAACAAATTCCTAATGATCATATCATTATTAGATGGTAGTTTTTTTGAAAATCTTCTTTCTTCACCCTTAATTGAAGATAACCAGATTGAAGATCAATATTGGAGAAGAATTGATCCCCACAAAGTTGGTCAAATAAGTCATCAATTCATGGAAGAGGGTATTTTTTCTTCACTGTGATCCAATTTAGTTCTCTATAATCAATACATAGCTGCATTGATCCATATTTCTTCATCACAAAGAGAACAGTTTCTCCCAATGGAGACTCACTCAGTCAGATAAACCATATCTTCAAAAGATCGTAGAGTTGTTTCTTCAATTCCTCCAGCTCTTCATTTTCCATTCTATACGGTGTCTTTGATATCTGTTGAGATCCTGGTATGATCTCAATTGAGAATTCAACATCTCTTTCTTGTGGAGGTTTGGGTAACTCCTCAGGAAACATGTCAATGTATTCCTAGATGGTAGGGATATTTTCAATCCTTAAAATCTGTTTTCCTTCTTTTTCTTTACCGGTCAACTCTATAAAGAAGTATATAAGTGGTTATTTTAGACAAATATCATGTTGACATATCTCTCATGTGAATATATGTGTAGGTTTTATATTCAAGACTACTATGATTTCCCTATTTCTACATTTTATCTTAGCATTAAACATTGAGAGTGAGTCCATCCCTACTATAATATTAAAATCCCTCAAGGGAATGAATACTAGATTTTAGATAAGATTGTTCTCAATGAAGTAAATACTAGTGTATCTAAACACTGACGATAATTGGATAATCCCACCAGGAGTCTTGACCAATAATATTACTTTTACAAATTTTGGGGTTCATTCTAAATTCTATGCAATGTTGGAGGAAATAAAGGAATGCGTAGAACCAGAATCAAACAAAGTATATGCTAGCTTTGAGAGAACAACTATAGTACTTGCCACCAAATCATTAAGAACTTCAACTTCATCTGTAGTGATAGAAAAAGCACGAACTTATTCTCATGGACTTTGTTGAGGGTGGTGGTGGTTTCCCTCTACTTCTGTCATATATGGACAATGATTGGAAAAGTTACCAGTTTTTTCAAACATATAACATTGGACATCAGGTAGGGCCTGCACCATATTCCTATTATCATTAGTGTTGGGAAGTTGTGGCTTCATCTCACTATGAAAAATCTGCGCGACATGGCCATCTCTTCAATACATGTAGCTCTTCCCTCTCCTGAGAAGGAAGTGCCCTGAATACTTCTTCCTACATTTATTGCATGTGAAATGTTGCACTTGAATGCCTCCTCTTCCCTAATCAAAGCTCTATTCTAATCTTGGATTCATCGAACAATTATTTTAAATGGATTTATGAGACCACTGCCTCTAACAAAACTCCAATTCTACCTTCATTGCACTCGGTACAATCTATTCATATCTATCACAGTATCGATTGTCTAGATTCTTCCATATATGAGGTATCAGTCCACAAAAGAATCTATCAACCTTCCCATTAGGATCCATGACATAGCTTGAGGTGTAATGTGAATATCTTGTGAAGTTCATCTCATAGCTTCCAACAAATTCATTCTCATTCTGCTTCAGCCCGCGAAAATCCTTCTCCATTATTTTTCTCAACGATCGAGGTAAATACTTATTGAAGAAGATCCCTATGAACACTTCCAACTCCATAAATTCTACCTCCACTCTTGGACTCATGTTCTTAATTATCTCCCACCACTAATCATATTCTCCCATTAAGCAATAAATAGAAAGGGTGACCTTATCTTGTTTCTAACATTAGATCACATAAAATATATTCTCAATAGACCTAATCCAATATTAAAAAATAAATGGGTTATCAGATCCACTGATGTTTGGTGGAAATTTATGCAAAAAGGAATCAACAAAATGTTGTTCCCTTTGTGGTGAGATTGTTCTATCTTCTTTATTCAAGTTATTTCCCATATCATGAGTTAGTTGGTTCATCATTCTGATAAAAGTTTCCATTATGGCTTCCTTTGGGGTGTTGTAATTGCATGGTCCATTGTGGTCACCATTTTCATAGTTCTTCATATTTCCTGACATTTTCAAAAATAATAAAACCATAGTTACAATTGTATTTCATTTTTGAACCTTTTAACTATAAAGTATTTTGTGTCTTAAAAAATCAATCTTAAAAAATTACATTTCTCTATAAATCCTTCATAATGATTCATAAAAACCATTTGATTAACCAAACATATTCCTCAGGGGTGTCAATCTAGGAGTGCAGCAAGTCCCGTTGTCGTGTATAATATATCCTAGGTCAAGCATGAAACTACTTGTTAGAGTTTTCACTCCTAGGTACATTTTTCCTAGATACACATCCACTTGTTTGTATCCATACATGGATTTATTTGTTTGTAAACCAATTATATTTCAATAAAATACCAGGATGTTTTTCTATTTTTAAACATTTATATAGGATTATTACTAATGTTTTAATATCCTAATTTCAATAAATAACTAAACTATCCTCTTATACCTACTTCGACATCCCACCTTTTTAATTACATAAATTTTCATTATATTTTACAAACAAGGGATCTTTAAAGTATACTATCTTGGATATCAGGAAAAAAATATATGAAAACAAAAAAAACATTCTTCTAATACACATGTAAGGCTTAATCATAAGTTAATCTTATGTAAAATTACTAAATCTCATAACCTGGAGAAATACATCAAAGGAAAGGGTGAGCAGAATTCCCAGTATATAAAACATGTGAAACAATTTACATGTGAACTTGAGTGATATCAATAAGAACATGAATATAAATAGGAATATAATAATAATAAAAAAATTAATATAACATGAAAATGTGTCTACAATATTTAATTTAGACATTCATGAAAATATCACCAATGTCCATACACAAGGTGTCAAAAAAATTACCAAAATGGTATCTTGAAACTTGCCATCTCTAGAGATTAAATTATTTACCCAATGCATTGGAGTGATATCAGGGAATAACCTTAATATGTATTTATTTTTATGTGATACACATATATCATTAAAAAAATTTCAAAAAAAACCTAAAGAGAACAAAAGAAATGGGTTTCATGTCAAAATCGTGACGTTTACAAAGTGAGTAAAAATAAGATCATTATTTCATCTAATACCCTTGGAAAAGGAGTGTGTATTATATGTATTTCGATTATAGAATAAAATAGATCAATTTTATTTTTTGATGAATAATTTTAGAAATTAAAACATAATTGGGTCTTCACAAAAATAAAACAAGAGATTTTCTTGATTAAAAGAGAGTGATTTTGAGACGAAAATTCTACAGCATAACTGCTATATAAAATGATTTTAAAAACATTAAAAAGATAGAGAACAAGAGTAAACCACTCATATATAATTAATAATACAATATAGAGACCTAATATAATAGAAATAAGATCATGGTAGGATATTTTAATGACATAAAACATGAAAAAGAAAAATTAAAGAAAAGAGAAGATGTGATTTCTTTTACGAATATTATGCAGCCTAAGAACGTCCAATAAAAATTCATAAAATTTGCTGATGAGTGAAAAAAATGTCTCTAATAATTTGGAATTAAAATTTACGGCAATAATGATATATAATAATAGATCCCCACATAATATAATGGAAACTATAAGACAGAACATAAAGAAAGTCATGACTAATAGAGGAGGGTGAATGGTTCCTGTACATTGAAGAGTAAATTCAAAAACATGAAGGATGGGACCTTGGAGGATTTAGGGCACCATGGGAGGAATCAATTAGAGGTTAAATGACCAGGTATTAATTGGGGAGGAATTTTGAATTAAAGTAATGATGGATTGGCTTGGTATTTATAGTAAAAGTGAGGGAATGTTTTATTAATTTCGAAGAGGCACCTCATTAGTAGTATTTGCAAACCCATGGGCTTGACCATCGTATTTTCCCATGGAATTGGCCACATGAGACACCTTATAACAAATATTACTATTCCCAAGTCTACCAAAATTATAACATAATTATGACAACATTAATGATGTTATTAAACAAACCAAAACTCAAAACTGTATTTTTACTATTCACTAAAAATTCAGCAGTTTTAGAAAAATACCAAAAATTTACCCTAACCATTTTTCAAAGCGTATAATCCCAAATTGAGCTCCATTTTATAAAAATTAATTTAATTTTAAATAAAATTAATTGATTAAAATACTAATACTTGACTAATAATTTCTAAAACATTTTTTTACTTGTACTATGATATAATTATATCACATTACGACTTATGATGACTAAAACATATTTATAACACCATATACATTGTTACTATGCCATTGGTAAAATTACCATTCATAAGGGTAATTTTATTATTCCAAATGGAAAATTTACTATTTACTAAAATATAATTTTGATCTTATTGAACCACATTTTCACCATGATTACGACCATGTATGTTCGATTTTCAAAACTCATTTCACAGAAAAAGTTATTTAATAATAAAATATTTTTATACTATTCACAAAAACGCTATTCATAAAATAATATTCATAAAAAAACACTATTCCTAAAATACTATTCAAAAAATTGAAACTCCTTAGAAAATTTTCAAAAATTCATCCTAGGTTAATTTTTTCTTTTGAAATTAAAAAAATTGTTTATTTTTCCATATTAATTCTCTATATCTGAAAAATATTTGAAAAGTTAAATATATTTCTTCGAAAATATATTTATCAAATTTGACATAATTAAACATATACGTTATTAAGAAAAGCTATTCCAAAAATAGGAATGATGGAATGACAATTTTATTTTTCCCAAGGGATTACACAAAGTACCTTAGGCATCATTTCTTAGCCCATTATAACACCTTCATAGGACCTAAGAGTATGGTTTTAAAAGGTGATAGAATCTTTGGGAAACTCATATTACATTTCCCGAGTGGTGATTTCTATCAACTTGAACTTCTCTCATAGGTTATTCTGTTCAAGCTTAATAAGTTAAAAGTCATATTGTGCTTGGTCCAGAGAAAATCCTAGTGATGCAAACTATTTCCCAAACTCCAACGGATGGGCTTCATAAAGCCCAAGTCTATTGGATGAGTCCATCAACACCACATTCTATAATAATTAACCATGATCACTTGTATTTATAAACAATAATCATAAAAACAAGTGTTTTGTTTCCAACGGTCATATTGACCAATTATTATATAACAGTTGAAACATAGTGGTATAATTTTAATTATACTGACTTTATTAATTAAAGGATATAATTTTGTTGAGTATAAAATAATATAATGCACAAAATTAGGAAAAAAATATTATTCAAAAGTTTGGGTCATTGTATTAACCACATTTATAAACATTGGAGAAGAAATATATGTAGTTTAACAAAAAAAATAGTAGATGATTTTCTCAAATATAACATTGAATATAAACAATCTTGAAATGAAGGAAATTATTACATAATGCCTTCATGGATTTTGTAACACTTCAATAATATGTCACATGAAATAATAACATAAAATGATACTTTAAATAGAATGAAAACAATGAGTTTCATTATATAAAATTTCAATGGTCATTAGTTACATCTCAGAAATGAATATAGTTTCATATCATAAATACATGTCTCAATGAAAGATAATTGGAGACGAATAACCCTAACAAAAATCATTCCATTGAGTTTTAGATTTAATCAAAGAATTTATTATGTTTATCATATTAAAATAAAAATCAAAAATTTGAAATCAATCATAAGATAATCAAAATACATTATACATATAATCACATAATATCAAACCCAATAATGAAGTAATATAATCTAATGAAAAGAAATCGAGTCTTTGAATTCATTATCACTGGTTAACTTTCATGCCAATTCCATTTGTACAAAATAATTAAAATCAAATAAAAAAATCAAACGATATTTGAATTATTAAATATGTTACATGTAAAAGGGAAATTATATACAACACACAATATAAATAAGTGGTGGATATAGAATATTTCTCATAGAAACAAAAAGTTAGATGATAAACCCTTACTTTGAGTCCAGAATTTACTTGTATATCCTTTAACTAATATTTAATAATATTAAATCAATTATATTATTTATTAATATAATTTTCAATTTTAATATATTATAATTAAATAATTTATTTTATTCATTTTTAATGTAATAATCTAATATTTAATCAGTTATGTCCACGTCGGGTGTTTCGAGGACATTTGCTTTCAAAATGGATTAATTGTGTTGATTATTGTCAAAGAGGTACTTATTTAAAAAATAATTAATAATAATCATGAAATAATTATCATATATATTCCTCAATTAAACTTTTAAAATCAATCATGAAAATGTGTTGTAAAAATTTAAATACGTTACGATCATAGTGATGATAGGTTGTACGTACGTGTGAGTTACGTTTCCATTTTGCAATGATTATTATGGAAAGACTCTATGCATAATTTTATATTTAAATAATTATAATAATATTATAATTAACATATGTTTTTATTTAAAAATAATTATAAATATTATTATTTTGAGATGGTTTTGAAAAAATAAAATCGCTTTTTGTAGGTGGTAGTCCACACGTACACGAACAACATTATCATTTTTCAATGTAAGAAAGAAATTAAGATATTATATTTTAATATTTATAAATATATAACTAATATAATTATTATTTAATTTATATCACACATATTCATTAAAATTATCCTTATTAACTTTCATGAAACAAATTAGTGAAAAAAATCACATCGCTTCACGAGGAGGTAGTTTGTTTTACATACTAGAAAGGTTATCATATCCCACATGGAATGAAAAATAAAAAAGGTATATGTGATTTATTAACTAAATAAGTATTAATATGTTAAAAATATAATATATATACCTTTAATTCATCATTACAACAATTTGTGAGATTCGATGATGGAAAATGAATGACATTGGTTTGCAAGGTGGTAGTCCGCCTTACACGTGAATGATGATTTCGTATCCCATTTGATGAAATAAAATATGAATGTAGGTTATTAAATTATTATAATAACGAACTATTATATATTTTATACTTTTTTTTCATATGATCTTAGTTGAAAAACATTTTAATGTTGTGTAGGATGAAATAATACAAAAATTCATAGTTAGGAATTTTATGAATTATCATACGACAACTTAAGGATTATAAATAAAGTTTATAAGAATGGATTTATTAAAAAAATTATCCTATGATGTGGGGATAATATTATGGAATTTATTTTTGTATTTATTGGATGAAACCGAAGGGTTTTGATGTGTGAAGAAGAGATGAGAGGTGTTGGCCTTTTATAAGTGAGGTGAATGACACAATTGTAATATTTGAAAATAACAAGGCATAACCATGTTTTGAACATTATAAAAGGATCCAAAATGGATTACTATTGATACATAGATATAATATAGACTAATTATATCCATAAAATAGTTTTTATACATGTTTTTTGGACATTTTGACCCTTTTCCTTTTAGTTTAACCCACAGTAAACTCGTTTTCACTACAACCATGGTAATTTATTTTTATTATTTTCACTATTAATTATGAAAAACTATTAATTATTTCATAATAGAAAAATTAACATATGATTATTCCTAATTTTTTTTTATTTTATCAAATTCAATTCATTGTTAGGGAAAATTGTAATTTAAAATTAAACCCACAGACATGATGAAAAAGAAGGTTTTCAGGAAGTGTATATTTTTTTTTGGAAAATATGATCTTATATTAACTACATTGCTAATAAAAATTATTTTATGAATATAAATTAATATTAATTTATTTATAATATAAAAATATATTTTAAAAAATTATAATTATAGAATATCTAAATTATTTAAAATGGATAAACATTATCCATTTTAAAAGTGTTTCGAGAAAAATACAATTTTAAGACCATATAAAAAACATATACTAAAATCATATGTGATGTTGACTCAAATGTATAAAACTAAATTAATTATAACTAAATAATTCTTACATAAGTTTAAATTATATTAAAAACATAATGGTGTTTTTGAATTTCTTAATTCATTGAAAAGAAAATGCATTTTATTAAAATAAAAAGTTTTCATTATTCACTGAAAAATCAGTATTTCCCCAAAAATAAATATATTTTACCCAAAGTAAATTTTTATATTCATATATAATAAATGAATCTCATTTTATTAAATAATGTTTCTAAAATTTCCAAAAATTAATTATAATATATTTTAATGACAATATATAATTGTTTTGAGGGAAACATATTTTTGAAGAATGAAATTAATTTTTTAAAAATTTGTTTTGTTATTAACAAAAAAAATTATAGGAATTTATATTTAGTTGAATATATGTATATATATGTATTTATATATGTATATATATATATATTACATAAATTGGTTAATACAATTCATACTGTTCATTTTAACGGCTAGGTTATAATAGTAATATATATCATGGTTCATTTAAGGTCGGTGTTTCATGTAGAATATGCTATTGAAAATAGTTTTATTTTATATAATATAAGGGTGTTAAATTATTCCCCATTTAATAATTTCATCTAAAGAATTTTAACTTTATCTCAGAAATCAAAGGTTGTACATTTGAAACTAATTTGTTTTGGAAACCCACATCATAAAAAGGGTTAATAAAACATCCCCTAGATAAGATAGAAATGAATGTACAAATTTCATATGGAATAACACATCCTAGGATTCCAAATAGGATAAAATATGTGGGATGTGACATTTTTGACATGAAATAAAATAATAATTCTCAAATAATGATATGGATTGACATGTATCATTGATCATAAGAAAGTTAATGATCTTGAGAATGTTAACAACCACAAATACATAAACCAAAGAGGCATAAAAATGGTCATTGACATCACCAGAAACGATGGTAATTGGAATTTTTTTTCAAGATCCTTTCCATAGATTCTAGGAATTTATTTTCCATATAGTCAAAGAGAATAATGAATTATACTTACTTGATGAGTAGAATTTCATCCTTTTATCAATATCCACAATAATCTCATTTTTTTCTCTAAGAAATTAATATTCAAGATGGATTCATTATTACTCAAGAACTGAAACCAAATTTTAATGACTAAATAACCATAAAAGGAAAAATACTATTCCTCATCTATTCAGACATTATGAAAAATTAAAACTGATAGAGCATTGAAATATAATTATCAAAACGAATAAATAATAATATGATATATTAATCATAAAAAATAAACAACAATACCGACATTTCAAATCTAAATCATTCCCAAATAACCTGAATATTAAATAATATTTTAACCTAAAAGGTTATCTCTTAAATTTATTTTTACAAAAAAAAAATATGGATATATGATTTTGAAAGAACATTAATCACATAGTCAGAAAATAACTTCTCAATCCTATAGTTATCTATAAGATAAAACAAGTGTTCCCATTATTACCTAAATATAAAAAATCATAAAATACCAAAAGGATATCAATTGCTTAAAAATTATATACAAAAAAAGTAAAAGAACACATCACATTAAACTGAATACCTGCTTACTACTTTAACCCAATAAAATTTATATATAAGTGTCATTAATCCCTTTAAGATCTCATCACATAAAACATCAAAATGGGTGTCTAGGACTTTGAAAACATGATAAAACTTAATATTTTAGAACTGTGATTGTATCCATAACTATTAAGATATCCTTAGATTAAAATATCCTAATATTCAAAGTTATCTAAACATTTCCTCTCATACAAACTATAATATCTATGAACCCACACTCGCGAATTGGGTGCTAAAAACATGAACTTTACATTTCAGGCTATGATATCGATTAGGTGACCCATTTTTTCCATAAAAAAATACATAACCAATATTAAATGTTTTAACACTTACATTCATTAAGATTATTTATAATTACAGTTTTAGAGAATTAGGAAAAACCAATACATATATAATACCCATGTATTTAATTAATATTATCTCCCACATAAACAATCTTTTATTATTTCAAATAAACACATCACAATGATCTATATGAAATCCATTCTATAAAAAATTAAGTAATACAAATTATTTATAACCTAGGGAAAAAGAATCATAATACGGCTGATCTCAAGTGTTCAATAAGGGAAAATGTAGTCATTAAAAATTGAGTGTCATAAGCGATCATAAGAAGAGCATATGGGTATGATGTAATAATAAAAGTTCACGAGATTAACATAAAAATATTCATACCCATTAATACCTAAATAATTAAACATGAAAACATGGAATACAGAGTTAACAAAAAAAGTTTCATCTAATTTAATAATCATCATCCATCTGATATCAATCATGATCATAAGAAACAGTATAAACCCATAGAAAGCATAGATAAACCATATTATTAACTTTGGGACATCATTTTTATTTCACTCTTATAATCATTCTTTGAAATGTAATAACTATACATGAAAATTCCATTATAACTACCTGAAGAACATAATTATTACCCAATACATTAGTGCACTTTTGGATTCACCCATCATATAAGCTGTATCGGGTTAACCTGACGTTATTTTGGTGGACCCACCATATAAAATATATCAAGCTCACGCAGTTTTATCTATGTAAAACCATCATATATAATTTTCAATATCTTCAATAAGAATAAATTAAATAGGAATTATATCAGACTATCAAGTCATAAAAACAACCTTTATTCTTTTCAGAATAAGATTATCCCTTGGAAAAATGGGTTCTATAACATTATCATTGAAACATTATAAACCCATGGAAAATAATTGTTTCTATAAAAGTTTATTTCAAAAATAATTATTCCATTTAAAATAAATTAGTTTCTTAATAATCTTATTTAAATATTATTAAACCAATGAAGAGAAACTGGCTCCGTAACAGTCACTTTGAAACATGCTTAACCCATGGAAAAGAAATGGGTTCACTATCATTATTTTTGAAACAATATTATTCTATATAAATAAAGAATGAATATGGTATCATTATAATATATCCCCATTTTATAATAAGTAACAACAAGGGTTGTTGATTTTGATGAATAAAAATTTAATAAAAAACTTTTTTAGAAGGATAAGATTTTCATTTTGAAAATTACTTTTAAAAACTAAAAATTTACAAAATATTTAAAAAAATTATTTCAATATGAAAATATAAAGGATTATTCGAGGAAATAAATTTAAATGGCAGTTGGAAAATATTTTCATGTCATCAATGTTTAAAAGAAAAATAATTTTCAAAACATTTTAAAAAAGGGAGTCAAAACCCACCCATTTGGAATTCATTAAGAAATTTCATGTTAATTTTTTTTAAAATAAGGTAAAAGAACATTTAATATCGATTTTGGAAGTCACTTATTTTGATAAAATAACTTTTTTAAAAACATTTTTAAAAAATTAATAGGTATAGAAATATAAGAGATCAAAAATAAAATACAAGAACTCTATCACTTAGAAATGACTTTCTTTATATTTATTTATAAAATATGGATGTAAATGGAAGTGAAACATTTTAAAAAAAATTAACAACCAATTTAGAATAAATATATTTGGCTCATGAAAATAATATCATGTGATCTCCTCTAATGTAATCATGAATATAAATAATCTTGATAGGAAGGAGGTTGTAACATAATTCTTTTTCCACTATGGTAACACTTCATCCATAACCCCGATGAAATAATTTCATAAAATGATACTTTTAATATAATTAAAATAAGTATTATTATTATATAATAGTGAAAATGGATTTACACACACCTCAAAAATGAATGTATGTGCATATCATAAATATATAACTCAAAGAAAGAAAAGTTTAGATGAATAAACCTTACCAAAATCATACCATTGAATTTGAGAATAAATCAATGAATCAACTATTTATATAAAATTTAAATACACTTAGAAAATGTTTAAATACAACATAGTACAATATATATTCATTATACACGTAATCAAGGAATATAAATACAATAAATAAGTAATAAAACCCAATGAAAATAAATTGATTAATAGAATTGTTTATCACTTGGTAACTTTCAAGTAAAATACATTTGGATAATATAATTTCAATTGAAACATAAAATAACTTGATTAATGAATTATTTATGATATGAAATATAATAAGAGATTTATATACACCACACAATACAAATAAGTGGTAAATATATCATTTGTCTCACAGAAATAAGAAGATAGATGAGAAACCCTTATACAGAGTCCGAACAATCCTTGTATGTCCTTTAACTCATATATAAAAATATTGAATTATTTATTTATTTTATTGAAATTTTTTTTGTAGGTTTAATAATTATTACTTAAATAATTTATTTTATTTCCTTTTATTTATATATTTAAATATTTAATCATTTAAATCAATCTTGGGCGTTTTGAGGGCATTCAGTTCATTGTTTAATAAAACATTTAGTGCATTGATCATGATCAAAGTGGAATTTATTTAAATTAATCAAGAATAAGTATAATAATTATATTATTATCATATTTATTTATAAATTATAATTTAAAAATTTAATCATGAAAAATGGTTATGAAAAATGAACTATTTTACGAGCATGGAGACGGTAGATTGTATATAAGCATGAGTAACTTTTTCATTTCTCAATGATCTTTATAGAAATAAGGTATGTATTATTTAATAACAACATAAGGATAATAATATCATAAATCAAATTTTATTTCTTTATATATATATGTACCATTATTTTCTTTGGTGATTAAAAAATAATCACATATCTTTGGGATGGCGACAATCCACACGTACATGAACGACGTTATCATTTGTTGGTGTAAGAAAAAAACTGATATATTATCTTTTAGAAATAATAAATTTGTCATTAATATAATTATTAATTCATTTATATAATTTATATTAATTAAAATTATACTTATTTTCTTCCATATAATGTTTTTTGACAAATGAATCACATCACTTCATGAGGCTATGGTCCACATTACACACGGGAAACGATATTGTATCCCAAAAAAAATGGAAAGTAAAAGGCTATATGTAATTTAATAATTAAAAAATAAATAAATATGTTACAAATATTATATATAAACTTTAAATTCATCATTATAACAATCTGTGTGAGGTGATGATGGAAAACAAATGGCATCGTTTCATGAGGAAATAGTCCACCGTACATTAAAATGATGATTTCATATCACATTTAATGGATGGGGACATGGATTTATGTTATTAGATAATTATATATAAAATATATCTACATATTATATAATGGTTTTATAATATGATAATATTTTAAAAACATTTAAAGGAGGTGGAAGATGAAATAAAACAAAAACACTTAGTTATGAATTTTACCTTTAATCAGACCACCTATATAGGGTTATACCTGATGCATCACTATAATAAATTTTTGATAAAACCAAGGCTTCTAGGATGAGGTGATTGAATTTTTTAATTTATTTGGGTATGTATTGTCATAACCAAATTGGTTTTATATTATGATTAAGAGAGGATATGAGGTAGCTGTTTATATGTGAGTTGAGTGGTACCCATGTAATTTTTGAAATGAAAGATGTGTAATGATGGTTCCACTTAACAAATGTTATAAATTTGATTATTATTGATCTTTATAGTTTATAAAGTCTAAACATTTCTTGAAAATATTTTTTAGACTATTTTTAGGTCATTTTGACCCCTATCCTTTTAGTTTGTCCTCCACTTTACCCGTTTTCATCTTAACTACATCCATTTATTTTTACTATTTTAAAAATTAAATATGGTAAAATATTTTATTCAAATTATTAGATAATATAAATTATTCTTATTAAAAATATTAAATCCATTTTACCCAATTCAATTCATAGTTGTGGAAGAATTCAATATAAAATTAAACCAACAAAGATGATGAAAAAGTGTGCTTTAAAAAAATGTATTTTATTAAGACAATTGATTTCATATTAACTATATAGATGACTAATTATAATTATTTTAAATATTTAAATTAATATAAATTGATTCATAATCTCTAAATTTCATTTAAAACACTACCCATTTTGTATTATATTTTCATATTAATATGGATAAACAATATGCATTTGGAAATAGTATTAGGAAAAAGCTCGTTTTAAGACCCAAGAACAAAGTTATACAAAAATAGAATATATAGTTGATTAAAAATTTAAATACTTTATTGAATATTACTATATAATATTTATATTACATTAAGTCATATAAAAAACATAATTGGATTTTTTAAATTTCATAATTTGTTTAAAATAATATACATTTTTACAAAAAAATTTATTTATCACTATTCATTGAAAAATCTATATTTTCCTAAAAAATTCCCAAACATTTACTCAATATAAATTTTGATATAATAATTTCAAAAATTAATGACAATTTATAAATGATATTTTCTTCTCTTTACCAATATTAATCATAATATTTTTCATGAAAAAAATAAATATCATTTTTGAATAAAACATACTTTTAAAGAATAAAATTAACTTAATAAAAAACTGATTAATTATTTAATAAACATGTATCAATAATTTAAATTGATTAAAATGTATATGTATATATATATAATACATTTGTTAATACTATTTAAACCAACCAATTTAGCGGCTAGGTATTAATGACTATAGATATCACGGGTCATTTAAGCTCATTGTTGCTTGTAGAATAATCTAATGAACACATATTTCTTTTCTAAAATATCATAGTGTTACACCTATCACCACTAAATATTCATTTTTATATCTAAATCCATTAATAAAACAATAATGGGTATAATTACCACCATAGAATGTTAATCAGAGTGATTAATCATGAAAACTCATTCATTGGTCCTCTAAATCTTGAAATATTGAATTATATTTATAAAAAATTGGGTTTAACTGTGGTTATCCATGGTGGATTAAAATCCTTCATAATGGTTCATACTATAAATGTGAATTTACTTAATAATAACCCCCTGTAATGTCAAAAGGGGTGTGACATAAGAGTTCATTCCACATGCACTTGAAAAATAGTTTTGATATACTCAACCATATAATTGCAGGGTTATTACCCCTAGATGATTTTTTTCCAAATCCACATCCACTTATAGTATCTATATAGGGATTTGTTACTGGTAAAACCACATAATATCTACAATAATTTTTTTTTTGATGTTATCTTTTACTTATGGTTTTTCTAAGGGTCCCCACCAATGTTTCCTCATCCTAGTTTCTAAAAATAACTGAACATAGATTACATAATAAATATAGAGGCCTAAAAATTGATTAAATAAATATTACATATTAATAAATGAATATTATTTTTATATCAATATGATTCATTCTTTAGATATAAAATATTTGTCTCTTGGGAATCATGGAGACATAAAAATATGTGACATAACAATTCTATATCATCTCCCACATTATTCAGCACAACCAGAACCCTTTATAGACGAATCCTTCTTAAAGCCTTATTCAAAACATGGTAAAAGGAATTATTAGAAAGGGTGGGATCAGATTCCTAGTAAGGTTATAAATAAGAGATATAAATCAGTAATTATAAATGAGAATTAGACAAGCATAAGGGTATGATAGAAAGACCACAACATAATAAATTCATAGATAATTTGTCAAGGATGTTTAATCATGAATAATGGAATAAGAAATTTTATAATATAAAACTAAAGTCATAAGAGTTTGGAATCATCAATAATTATTAATTTTCCATGAGAAAATAACATATGAGTAAGGTATAAGTTGTGTATTTAACATAAGCATAAAACAATAATTTACTTATTCATGGATCACCACTAAGATCGTCATCTCAGATTTATATTATCCACATTCCATCATTTCTGTATTCAATGTGTATGTTACCATGTCTGGATGGATTAATTTTTTTTGATGGAATATGAAATTTTGATACTGAATGAGATAGATATTGAAATAAGACTCAAAATGAGATTCTTAGAGTTGTAATGAATTAGTATTTTGTTTTGAGACGAGTAATGATTCTA
The DNA here is from genome assembly GCA_963277665.1 of Viscum album. NCBI lineage: Eukaryota > Viridiplantae > Streptophyta > Magnoliopsida > Santalales > Viscaceae > Viscum > Viscum album. Next base: position 347,376,101 of record OY728156.1, read on the forward strand.
AGAAGGTACCCCAACTGTTCTGGTGAGCTAAAAAGTCCCCATGTTATGTTTTGGTAATTTTGGAGTTTTCTAGCAAGGTTGAACAGTTTTTTGTGCATGGTTTAGGAGAAACCAGGTGGCACCTAGAGGGTCCAGAGTATTCTAGTTAAATTTAAACTAAGTACAAATAGTTTTCATGGTTAGATCATGTTTTTGGGTAAATCATGCAAGATAAAAGGAGAAACTTTGTCAAGATGAAGAGGTTCTGAGGGCTTGTGCATGGGATGTGAATGGTTTTAGAAAAACCATGTTCCTTGCTGTAGAGGGGTGGTAGTGCTTCCAAAATAATTGTAACACAATTTCTCAAACCATATGGAATAACTTTACAGGGAAGGGAATGTTAGATAGTAGGGATGAGTACAGTTAGAGAATGTTTTGGCCAATAGTGCAGCCAAATTTTAGTAGTGGGGGCATTGGATAGAGTCAACCACATGGTTAGCACATGGTTTTGAAAACCATGCAACTTCATAGATTTTATTAGAAGGGGTAATTTCAAAAAACCTCCCTCAGGGTTTTTAACATATCTACCCCCTTTCTCCCTCATTCAAATTGCATGAACTAGGGGATTCCCAAACCCCTCCCTCTTTTTCTCTGATATGATTTTGAAGGTGTTTTCATTGAAATTCATAGAGTTTGACGTGATTTTACACCTTCAATGGTTTCATTCCATACTATAATCATTACTATCTAATTTTCGGAAAGTTTAGTTTATGTTTTATAGAATATTTCACTAGATTATGGTGGTTTATCCATTTCTATATGTGATTTTGGACTTCTTGGGTTAGGGAGATCTCGAGACAGAATTTTCACAGAATTGTAAGTTATTTTGGGAAAGTATATGATTGAGGTGAATTTTTATATGTTTCCTTGAATGTACTATTTTTTATTTTTTGTGAAATTGGTATTACCTCCTAGGGATTTGGAAAAAAATGTGTCCAGGGTTGTGCAATGGGTCATTGGGGAGTGGTTGGCTTAAGTTTCGATGTGGTACGAGGACCGTGTGAGTTTTCTATCATGATGCCACCTTGGATTTTGGTAAATAAATTAATTATAATTGATATAATTAATTAAATTTTGTTTTTTGGAGTGATGTTGAGGCTTATCTAAATTATATTGACTCAGTTTCATGTATATGGGTTTGGACAAGACTTGAATGAGAATTGTCATGGCCACCATGCTTTGGAAATGTATTGGAATGATTCCATGATGAGAAAGGTGGTTTAAGAGCTATACCCAATGTCTTGTTGATTTATTTTCACATGTAGGTAGTATATTATTTACAACCCATGTGTGATACACTTTCTCCCTTGACATAAGAAATTTTTTTGGATTTAGTTGGATACATTGGATCTTACAGTGGTCTGGTTGGATCCGCAGTGATGTGAGACCAGACCTAGGGAATCCCAGGGGGTGTAATATCCTTTAGTGTTGTAATGTATTATGTATCATGTTTTTATTAAAGGGTCCATGTGGATTTGGAAATGTGTTAAATGTATACATTGGGTTTTGACCTAGGTTTGGATGTCAAAAGTGGGGAAATATATGTTTTGAAATGATTTTTGTTTTTAATTGAGGTCCTGACCTCTACGTGGGATATAAAGAAGGTTTTTAAATGGAGTTACAATGTTCTTTTTGAATGTGTGTTTGGTTTCATATTAGTGAAAAACATTTTTGTCAATTTAAATGGGATTCATTGAAAATGAAGGTCATGGACCATTATCAGATTTTCAAATTGGAATACCATGTTTAAAAGGGGTGGATTCCATGTGCTTTCATGAGTGATGGTTTTGTGTTTTATACCTTGTAAAAAATGGTTGGGTTTTATTTAAGCCATTGATTGATATAATGGTCATTGGGATAGTCATAAAGGTTGTAATTTAGAAAGGAAATGGAAATGTTTCTAAAATGGGGGTGTGTTTCATTATTAAATGGTTTAAATAACATTTAAAAATTTTTTATATGGATAAAAATTGAAATTGTTTATTTTTAAATTTGGTTTAATTCAATTAATGTAATGGATTAAGATAATGATGAATGAAATTGAAATAAATGATAATTGAATGGTTGGGGATGGCCAGACATGACATGCCAAATCATAGATTTATTTATGGACTAATGATCCATGTTTTATGACCAATGTCTATTGGTTTTGGGATGTTGTATTGATGCTTCAATCCATAGATATGGGTTGCCCAGAATAATTTTCTAGGTTGCCTAGGGAACCATAGTTTTTATGGGGAGGACGGATTCTCTTGAACCTAATGGCATGGATATGGAGTTCCATATCAAGGTTGAGATGGTCGGACATGGTGGTCTGAGTCCCGATTAGATTCTTGAACTGGTTATCCATGTTTATAAAATTATGACCTAAAGGTTATGATGGGAAAACGTAGAATTATGAGTCATGGTTGGATTCATGGCATGATGATTAATTTTTTCCAACAAATGACCTAGTGATTGGGACGGTCAGGCATGGTATATAGGATCCTGGTTGGATACTAGAACATAGGCTCCTTCTTTTCCAGCACATGAACCCAATAATATATGGTTCACATAAACATAATTGGTTGAGTATTTTTATGGAAAAGGGTAACCTTGTGGAATAATGAATAAATGTGATTAATTTAAATATTATTAAATAATTAAACTTTCCTTTTTCTAGTTTGTCTACTATTTTTCTTTTCATGTATGTGTTTTCTAACTTACTAGTATTTTCATTAGATGTCAAATGTGGTTACATGAAGTGTTTTACTGACACTCTTATTGGGCCTCCATTTCACTTAGGTACCTATGTATATCTCAGATGTTTATCATAAGCTTTGGTTTTGGCTATGTTTAGTGTTGAGTATTTCTTGGCTGAGTAGGATTTCATTACTGGTATCAACTGATAGGATGGGTTTGTATCAGTGATGCTATGGAGACTTTTATTGTTTCATTAATTTCTGTATGTTATGCGACCATACTAATGGGTCATGGGTTATATGTATGACATGGTAGTTCAGGCCCTTGTTTCATTTCATTTTATTATCGCAAGTAACATTTGGTTAATTCTTTATGCTTACTCTAATTTGTATTATATTGGGTTATTTAATTCTAGTTTTGCACTCTAATATGTGGTATATTATCCCCAAAGATCCCTTTAAACCCCTACTACTAGTTGGAAACCTCTAGTGTACGAGGAGGGGTTCATGAAGTGATGTTATAGTTTAACGTGGGGTACCGGTTAAGTGGAACACATGCCAGGATTTTACAAAGTTGTTTCTGAGATTACTTCATATTATTTTATTATTTGGGGTTTGTTATACTAGAGGTATATGAATGTTTTGGAGCTTCATATGGTTGTTGGGATGGTGCATTACAGAAAACAATTCTAATTTTAAGTCTAGTCTACTAGGGATTGTTATTGCTATTCTGATTTTTGATTTTATGGTGGTATATGATTTTCTCTTCAAGACATGCACATGTATCCTGTATTTTATAATTTATGATGGATTTTAGGATCATGGACCTCGGTAAGAGGATTTTGATATGGTTTTGACTTTTTTCCTATAGAGGTAATATGTGTCTCATGTGTCATGTTATGCACATAAGATCCAAAAACTATAGGACAACTAGTGTGTTGATTTATGGATTGTCATCTAATGGTTGGTTATGTGGATCTATGGAAAGACACTCGAGGATGAGGACTCTAGTGCATCCCTTGTATACAGTTAATGAGTTGACCTTGGGGTCAGTAGGGAGTACGTATATGATCTTTGGACCCCTTAGAGATGGGTATGTTTGAGGTTTCTTGAATATCCATGTACTATGGGGAGTGGTCTGATATGAAGACGATCATAAAGGATAGGCACCCTAGTAATGGGAAACTAGTTGTTATATGATTCCTTTATGGGATAGACCATAGGGATTGGTATTTTGAATTGGTAATGTCATGTGATTATGAGACAGGAGCATTATTGTTGCTCATGATTTGAGGCCTTTTGTGAAATGGAGTATACCTTGGGTTGTAGACCTAATGACATTCTTTATGCGACTCCAGTGTTGGGATTGGTACTCTATAGATTTTGATGGTAACCTGTGTGGGTGGCCAGCCGAGTTATGTGTGATTTTGGTTGAGTATAGTCTATATGTTTTTTTGGGACCGTTTAAAATAGAGCACAATGTTTGCGTCATAGTTTGGCATTTTTACATTTAGTATGTGTTTGGTTGGGAAAGATAAATTGCGAGATAGTGATTTAGACTTGTGGTAGGTTTCTAAAGGGGTGATATTTTTTGGGTGCCTTGTTCAAGTGACAATTGTGAAGTAAATATTTTTTTTGAGGATTTGAGATAGATTGTATGTCAATTTTTAATTTGGGTAGAAACCATGAAATCGTGGTTGTTTTTGGTTTTAGGGAAATGGGGGTGTCCATTTCTTTAACATAGTAAATACTTGGAGTGCTAGTGCGGTGGTGGCATGTGTGGTTAGAGGGGTGGACCGATTAGGTTCTTGGCTCGGTAATATATTGATGCATATTTCTAAACATTGTGAGAGAATGGATGATTTTTGGTAGAAAATTTAATGATTCTCAAGTTTTTATTGGATGCGTAAGTGGTTTTGGGTCGTAATTTACTTTTGGTTGGAAAAGCAGCAAAGGTACACTATGATGGGTGAGATATGAATGTGGGGTAGGCATGACCAGTGAGTAGGGTTTTTGATATGAATTTTCATGAGACATGACTCACAGAGATTATGAATATTTTTATGGATAAGTTACACAAGGATGTGTAATAGCTAGGGGTTAATGGGGTTTTGGGTGGATGAGTATAGGGATATGCACCGTGCTATTGGTTTTTAGATTAAGAATTATGGTAATGTATGCCAGAGGTTCTTGAGTAGAGTTGGTATCCATGAGTTGGATATGTGATGATGTTAATGCGGTGAGATGCTTGTGGGTATGGTGTTGTTAGACCATTAAATAATATTTTTGTGTCCCTATAGATAGCGGTGGAATCATAATTGGAAGGGTTTTCATGGAATTCATTGACAAAATCATAGAGTACTCTTGGTTAGTGAAGATCATGCCAATATTTTGACATAATATTGAGTACAATGATATGTAAATAAAAATACACCTAGAAACTAAAATGCATTTTTGTTGGATATGGGGTCGCTCATAGTTTATTCTCACGGAGCAGAGTGTGTAAAATCATATGGTAGAATGTTTACCATTTACTATTTATGGGAGAGTTCCTTGAGATGGACTAAGTGTTGATGATTATCATTGGTTCCATTCTAAGATGTTGGGAAAATAAAATAATTGATGTTTTATTTTTCCGATATGGTGAGGATGAGATATCCATGCCTAATTCATAGTTTTGTAGTGTTTGGAGAGTGGGCCAAATTGGGTGAGGCTATTTGGGCGAGTTAGTGATGATGACACCCCTATGGTGCTATGTGATTCATTAGTTATAGATGTGTGAACCACATGTTGGAAGGGGGATAAGTGTGTGGAACTAGTCGTCAATTAGTCATGGTGGCATTGTGATTTCAGTTAAGAACTGGGAAGTATGATCATAAATACCATAGATAATAATAATGGGATATCAGTTGTGAAGGAAGATCAAGATATACATTGGATTCTGAATCATGGTGGTTATAGAAGAATTTTTGGGTAAAAAACAATGTGGGATGTTTTAGTGGCTGTATAATTCCATTGATTGTGAAGGATTCATTATCAAATGAGTAGACGATGGGATTTTGGGAGGAGCAAGGGGTTTTGGAAATGATTTGTGTTCTTGGTTGTAGTGTGAGTTCGGTGTTGGTTTTTTTTGGGTGGAAGGGGTGTTATGTATTAGAATTTGGTGGTTATAAGATAAGGGTTATATTGGGTAGAACCATACTTTAATGGTTGATTGGGTAATATTTTAAAAAACATTCCACTGAATGGGATCAAGTAAGAGTCATCGTTATGTTTTAGTTTGGTAATGGGTGTTAGCACGTGATTTTAGTTGATTAAGGGCCTTGAGTTGGAGGTTGTGCCTCAAATTTTCTTAGGATACCAGAGGTTGGATGATCCAATTGGTTAAAAATGTGGCAATTGGCATCGGTTTAGAGGTTTCTATGGATGAAACTGATTATTCCCAAGGATGAGTAGTGTTATGGTGGGTTGTTTTTAATATCCCGTATTAGAATGGATTGAATTTTTTTGAGGGAATTAGAACTTTTATTACCAGATGGGAAAAATAATGAATTAAGTCACATAATGATATTTTATGATTTTTAATTCTTAATAGTTATGTTTTGAGAATAAGAATGATGCTTAGGAGGTTTACCAAGTGTAGGGATGAGATTTAGAAGCTTTAGGTTATGTATCAAAAATTTGGGAGTCTTTTGGAAAGGATAAATTGTTTAGATTGAATGGTTTAAGAGAAACCATGTGAAATCTAGAGGCTCAAGAGGGTTATTGTTTAGTTATAACCTGGAATAGTTGTGTTTCAATGATATAGAATGTTTTAGGGTAAACCATGAAAGGAAAAATGAAGAATCGTGAGGAAAGTAGCAGGCTCTGAGGCTTTGAGAATGGGCTATGAATGATTTTAGATAAACCATGCACCTTGGAATAGGGGTAGGTAGTGATGATAGTATATTTGTAACATGGTTTGACCAATTGTGCGATGAATCTATGTGATTGGTGGACTTAGATAGAGAAAACCTCATAGTTTTCCCTTGGTTTAGAAAAATGTGCAACCAATCTATGTGGTTGTCCATATTTCATTAAAAATAAGTACTTTAACAATACGATCCTTATGGGGTTTCAACATCTACAACCACTTATACCCCCATTCTAGGCACACAATCCAGGGGGTTTACAAACCCATCCCTCCTCTTTTATCTATGGATTATTGGCGGTTTTTCATAGAAATTATTGGCATTTTATGTGAGTTATCTTTGTTTAGTGGATTCTATTCATCCACTTATTATTCCTATATAATTTTGGAATTGTCCATATTAGGTTTTGTTTATGATTACTTCATATAATAGTTTAATCGTTAATTTCTCAAGGAAATTTTGTCCATCTTGGGTAGAGGAGATCCAGATAATGATTATGCACTTCATTGTACGGTGTTTCTTCAAGGTATATGACTGCAGTGAATTTTCTTAGGTTTTCCCAAATTTTATAATTTAATTATTTGTCAAATGTGTATCACCTATTAGGTATTTTTCCTAGAATGTATTTAGGGTCATACAGTAGGTATTTGGTTAGTGGTTTGCTTCGATATCAGTGTGGGATGAGGACCTGGTATGTTTTAAAGTATTATTTGATGTTGGGTTTTGTAAATTAATAGATTTTAACTATTATAATTAATTAATTATTTTTAAACTGTGAGTTTGAGGCTTGGGTGGTTGATATGTGCTCATTTTCATGTTGAGGAGTTGGGAGGAGACATTGATGGGATGTGGCAACATATCCATTCTTTGTAAATGTCTTGGATAGATTTTATAAGGATGTAGGTGGTTTATGAACTTTAACCATAGTCTTGTTAATTTATTTTCATGTGTATGTGGTATATAAATTAGAGCCCCTGTGTTATATGTCTTCTCCAATAAATTAATAAATTGTATTTGGATTTAGTTGGATACCTTAGAACATCCATGGTTCCTGCTGCATCCATGGTGATGTGTGGTAGGACCTATGGACACCAATGGGGTGTGTCGTCCCCTGGATGTGGAATTTTTTATGTGTTTTGTTTTTATAAATTCATAATGTGATTTTTAAATGGTTTAAATGTGTAAATTGGTCCTTGACCTAGGATTAGATGTCAAATTAGAAGAATGTTATGTTTTAAAATGATTCTTGTCTCGAATCGAGGTATTGATATCCATGTCGATTATATGAAAAGGGGTTTAAATGGATATCAAATGTTGATTTGAAATGATTGTGTTGTTAACTTTTCGGTTCAATTTTTTTTTCTGAATCATTAAATAATTTTCATGGAAAATTAATATCATGAACCTTGTTTGGATTTTCAATGGAGAAGATCCATGTTTTATAGGGGTGGCTTCCATGTGTTTTAAAGGGTATTGGTTTTGTTTTATATGTTGTGTTAAAATGGTTTGGGTGTTATTTGAGACATGTGTTGATTTAATATTCCTAGGGACCCTGATAAAAATTTTAAATTAGAAAGGTAGTGGAATTATTTTTGAAATATGGTTCTTTATTGTGAGATAGGTTAATAAAAATTTAATGAATTTGTTATAAAAATATTGGATGAAATGGTGTTGTTGTACATATTTTTTAATATGATAAATGTAATGAATTATGGGAATGATTAAAAAATAGATATAAATGATAATGGAATGGTTGGGGATGGTCGGACATGGTGTTCTCAATCCTAGTTGGATCCATGGACTAATGCACCATGCTTTCTGAACAATGATGAATGGTTTTGGAATTTTGGACTAATGATCCACTCCATGGGTTTGGGTAGGCTAGACTAATGATCTGGGATCTCTGATGAACTGTAGTATATTAGCGAAAGGATCAACTTTCCTAATCCCTATGGTAGAGACATTACATTCTATATCAAGGATAGAGCAGTTGTACTTGGTGTACTGAGTCATAGTTGGATTCATGGATTGATTATCAATGTTTTCTAACTTGTGACCTAATGGTTGGGATGGTCAAATATAGATTTTTGTGTCCGTGTTAAATTCATGGACTGGTGTTACATTTTTTCAATCTTGTGAACTAATGGATGGGGTGACTGGACCTGGCATTCTAGATCTCAGTTGGATATATGAACTAAGACTACTTGTTTTACAGCCTCTGAGACCAATGATATATGGCTCAGATGATCAAATTTGGTGGAGGATATTGATGGAAGTGGGTAACATTGTGAAAATAATAATAAAATTGATTAACTTAAAAATTATTAAATAATGAAACCTGATTTATTTAACAACATGTATATACTTTCCATTTTCCTACATCCATTCTTTCTCTAAAGGGTATTTATTTAGGTTCTATTGGTTGGGTATTGTTCGGTTTTAATCACACCCTGTTCAATCCTCCATTTCACTTGGATACATAAGAATCACTCACATGTTTATTGTAGGTACATATTTTCGTGTATTCCCATGCTAATAATGGTTTGGATGATAAGGATTGCTCGAGTGGTATCGAATGACTGGATGGTTTTGGAATGGTGATGATGTGGATCCTTTTTTTAGTTTCCATTTTTTTGGTATGTTATATAACCAGACCAGTGTAACGTGGGTTGGAGGAGTGCCATGTCTGTTTAGGCCTTTATTTCATTTCATTTCACTATTTTATTTTTTAGGTTATCTGTTATTTCATCTTACTCTATTGTTTATGATATTTGGTTATTTACTTCTGGTTGTGTACTCTGATAGTGTAGAACCCTAGGATGCCTTGAGAGGGGAGAGGTGAAGTAGGGTGTGAATGATTTCATTTAAAGTATCTGATCTTGTTCCCACATATGTAGGAACATTTTAAACATATATTATGGATATAAATAGTAATTAAACAATCACAGGGAAAGAGACCACCCAAAACTTTTACTAGTTTTACCATGAAGGGATACGTCTAAGGAGAATATGCCTATCGTGTGTTAGTCATACCAAAATTTACTAATCTTCACTAGGTGTGGAGTACAGGATTTTAGAAACTGTAACTTTGTTACAAGCACTATGCCTTTACAATAATTTAGGGATAGCTGACTACGTCCCCCAGAACACTTCTTTCGAATCCCCCTTTCTCACAATTATGGGATAATTATTATTCAGTTTATTAATATGAGGTCGTCTTCAATTGATTTTCATTGAAGTCTTTGTCTTATTTTAGCATGAGACACTTCTTGCATCAATGTCCTGAATTGATGCACTTGAAAGAACTAATCACAAAAACTGAATATTCAAAATCCTATCAGAATATTAACACTACACTTTCATCCAATACCTGAACATGCGCACAAGATTTGGGATTTGTCGCGCTAGATGAATTTCGTGCAACCCCTTCCTTTCCATACAACCCTTATCTTTCCATGTAACACTTATCTTTTTCACAACTACACTGAAGGGTTCACATGGTCTTTTCCGACTGATGGAACACCTTTCACACATGATTAAATCTCTGTAATTATTTTTCACAACAGATCCACTATATTTGCAATTGGAAATTCTTCTACATTTTGATGGGGGTAGACTCCTATTTATAGTCATCGATGACCCTAAATGAATTTTTCTAACATATCAATGTCGGCGCATGCCTGATTCTTCATGATCACACAAAATACCCTTTAACATTGCATTGGGTGTGTACGATTCTTCTGCACAACCTCATTTTTTGCCGCATAGATTATGTTCTACACGAACTTTTTTCTTTTCCATATTTTGAAGCAGTGAACTCAAATTAGGCCTTGGCTGCATGTTTCTTAACACCCTTAAATCATGCGCACAATTCCCTTTTCAAAAAACACTTTTCTCTATATTCTAGTTTTTGGACCAAAAAATATTGAATACACTATTAAATGATGCCACCTTTAGTACTGTTTCCCTCTTTAACTATATGACCCCTTTCCTGGAAAAATTTATTAACATCCAATTAGGATTGACAAAAAAAACCATACTCCATTTCCAAAATCGGTCATATTTCCAAAAATCCCCCCTTTGGGTTTGATGGCAATCTATAGATAAATTCAAAAGACCACCAACCACTATCAAAACCTAAAATGAAAGAATAAACTCAGCCAATTCTCTATGTCTAAGTGAGAAATTCTCATTATAGAAAATAATAGGGGAAGTTTGAATTGGGTTCCCATGTTTTTAAAATTCATAAAGATGTCCAATCAAGATTCTTACTATGTCATAGAAGCATTACATGTCCTGAATTTATTACTTCACCTCCTAACACCTGAAGTTATTGTTTCTACTCCTAACAACGGAATTTATTTCTTATCCTCCAAACACCAAATTCACAATGAGTAATAGAAGCATGACATGTCATGAATTTATTCACCATAATCTATTGTAAATAAACCCAAATACTAGTATTTGATCATAGTTCAGATCAAAACACACTCCCCTAGATGGTATATCCCCCATAAACCTACAACACATTCCAAAATTGATTAAAAATAGTTAAAATATCTATGGATAGGTGAAAATTCATAGCCTCCTAATAAACTATGAGGTGGCTGAACACCGAGCTTCAATAGTTATTTATCGAACATAGATTTTGATAGTGGAATTGTCATAATGATAGCCACTTGCTCATCTGTTCCCACATATTCCATGTTAATCACACATTGTTTGACTTTTTCCTTAATTAAGTGATTTCTTATTTCAATTTTTCCCACGAGAATGATGAACATGATTATTCATAAGATCAATTTCATCTTGTTATCACAGAAAATCACCATTGGTTGTTTTACCTCCTCACCTATGTCAATAAGTTACTACTTCATCCAGAGTAACTGAGTGCATGCCTTTGTAGTGGAAATATATTTAACTCTAGTAGTACTAAGAGAATTACTTTCCCGTTTCTTGCTCAAACAGCCGAAAAAATTCTTCCAATATAGAATGATCCACCACTAGTGGATTTTTTTCCACTACATCCCCCACCAAGTTATCATCTAAAAATACTAATAATTCATTATATTTTCCTATCGAAAATATTTTGACATAATTTTGGGTACCTTGAATATACATCATGATTCGTTAACTGCCTCCATATGTTCTTCCTTTCGGATTACTTTTAAAGTGGTATACTAAACATGTTCTAAAGAAAATATTTGCTCATGTTATTGTTTGGTATAGTAAGATTCAAATGATTCTCTTGTACATTGTGGGATCCATAGTCATCCCATCCACATGATTTATGAGTCTTGTTCTAACAAAAATCGGAGTCCGCATTGGTTTGGAATCTTGAATATTAAATTTCTTCAACAAAGATTTTACATACTTTTTCATGAGAAATGAAATTGTAATCCTTCCTATAAATCAAATACATCCCAAATATGTATGTTAGTTTGCGAATCATAGACATTTTAAATTCTGACTTCATGTGATTAGAAAATTCTTCAACTGATCCCATCAAGCTACCAACAAAGATAATATCATCTACATAAACTAGAATCATAAATCGATCTTTATAAGTATTCTTTATGTATAGATTGTTATTTAGTCCTCCTCATTTGAATTCCAGCATCTTGAGATAAGAATCTATTTGAGAATACCATGCTAGTAGTTACTACTTTAAACCATATAGAGTCTTCTTTAGTTTTCAATCATTCATTTCATCATTAACAAGAAAGAATATCATCGGTTGTTCAATTTATACTTCTTCATCCAAGAATCCATTTAATAATTATATTTTTAATCCCATTTGATGTACTTTATATTCTCTTTGTATTTCCATGGAAAGAAACATCTTGATTGACTCCAATATCACTACAGGAGAAAATGTCTTCGGGACATAAACCCCTCAAATTTGTGAATATCCTTTACAGACCAAACACACCTTATTTATGATTAAATTTACATGTGTATCAAATTTTTTCATTAAAATACACATCGTACCAATCACATTTCTTACCATCGTGTCTCTTGAAAAGATCCCAAGTCATATTTTTTCCAATCTAATTTGACTCTTCATTAATTACTTTCACCCAAGACTTATTATTTATAGCTTTTTCAAATGAAGATTGTTCCAAAACTAAAAAATGAATATTTTCATTATTCCTACTTATCCTGGTCTATTTAGGTGAATTCTGATATTCGATAATGTTGGATAGGTCAAGCTCTACTCTTCAATTTCTACTTTTGGGTTTGATCAAATTCTCTCTAGCTATGGAATAGTCATATGAATCTTCCTCTCAGTTAACATCATGATGTCTCTCCTGAGAGTTTTTTACACCTTCCTCTACCTCTATATTAGAATTTCTTCCATATTCTCATTATTTATCATTTTATATCATATCATCATAGGAATTACTGGAATCATTCGTGTTTTTATCTTCAATGATCTTAACATCATTGATTTCCAAAGTTCATCCAACATGATTATTGAAACACTTGTTGGATTTTCTATTCATTTTGTATCAAATAAATATTCATTCATCTTTATTGTCTCTATATTTTCCTTGATTCCCTTCTTTGTTTTTGATGAAACATTTTCTACAAAAAACATGAAAATATTTCAAAGTATGATTCCTTCCATGCCACAATTCATATGGTGTTTTTCTCTCACCCATAGATATCCATGTTCAATTTTGAATATACATTGCATATTGAACGACCAATTTCTAGTAATGTCAAGGAATATGACACTAGGTTAGTATAGTTCGGTACATGTTTTTACCTGTCGATTCTTGAGCTCAAAAACACCATTTTTATGTGGAGTTCTCACAAAAACCACCTCATGTTGTATCCCATGTTTCTCTAGGAAGATTCAAAATTCAATTGACACTTATTCCCCTATATTATTATACCAAATAACTATTATCTTCCATTCAATATCATTCTCGACAATTCTTCGATAGGTTTTCGTGCATTCAAGCACTTGTTGCTTCCTGTGTATAAGGATCAGACATTCCATTCTACTGTTATCATATATAAAAATAAAAAATAACATTTCTCATGTGTTTTGGAAACATTTATAGGCCTTCATGCATCTGTTTGAAGGTGATCAAAATGATTAGATGCTATTTTATTCTTTGGACAATAGAAAACGTAGACCAAATTCCCTCACATACAAAAATCACAAGACTTTTATTGTTATCACATTAGATTAGGGATATTCATGACTTTCTGCAGCTTATCTATCATTTCAATGTACTACTGATTGATGTGCCCCAATATTCAATGGCAGGTATTGTACTATTCTTCAATTTGTTTGTAGTAAATATTATGTTTATTGATGAACTGATATAAGTTTCCTTATGTTCTATTGCCTTTCATGAGAGGATTCCTGAACATTCCTCTTATAGTACAACCAGTTTTATGGATTGTCACAATAAGACCTAAGTCACAGAGTAGACTCACACTTAGAAGATTATAATGCAGACCATCCACATAAAGGACAACATTTTTATTCATCTCTCCATTAGCTAGCTCAGTACTTACACAACCTTTTATCATCAAAACACCATTGTTACTAATCCTCACAGTTCCATCGACCTTTCTCTTGACATCCATTAATAGGTCCAAATTACCTGTCAAGTGGGATGAAAATTCGAAATCAATAAACAAGGTGTTGTTATTCTTTTTGTCCTTGAAGTATACTTCTACAATATTGTATTTTTCAATTTTCTTCTTTTGTTTCCATGAGTTATTGTGTTGAGTGTAGGACTATGATGGACTTTAATAAATCTCTTCAGTTTACATGGATTCTTTATATTCAAGATCTTCTTCCATATGGGAAAAAAATTTGAAAGAGAAACATAGTCTTGTTGATAAACATAGAATTTTCTATGACTTCGATATGATGTGTCCATATCACTCCTTTAACTATAATAAATATCTTTATGGCCAGAGATAGAACATAGAAGACAATATCTATCAAAATTGTTTCTTCTAAAAGAATTAGTATATGAATCTGTTCTCCTTTGTTTAACTCCAATCTCTTCTCTATTCAAAAATATCCATTCCTCTTCTCAATAAGAGATGGAATGGTCTCAATATCTACATAACTGACACTTTATGAGAGGATATGTATTATCAAATCTATTTATCCCCATTCATTCTTCTGTGGGATAATTGTTTGACTGTATGTTATTCCTAGAGGCTCTATGATAGTCTTATTCTATTAATTTATATTTAATTGGGGGTTTATTTTTCATCACTTCAGGAGACTTTTCTATAGGACCCACTTTTAGCTTGATTCTATTTCGGTAACCTTTATTAATATCATTTGACAATTTGACTTCACAATCAATTCCAATGTTTCCTGTATAAGTTTGTCTTTGATCATTTAACGTATTTTCAACTCCATTAAAACCATAATTTTCTCTCTCCAACAGCTCAACATCTATGAACCTTCAAAATTGTATTTTCTTCCATGATTATTTTTAAATTAATTCACTCTTATGTTTACTCATAAGAGTAAAAACATCCTCTTAAAGACCCTAAACTATCATGGTCTTTTTTTAGTCTATAGGTGAGTTCATTGATGAAATTTATGTGATCTTGAATTCATAGCTTCTGGTCCACTACATCATCCATTTTTTTAAGGATTTTAGACATTACTTTAAAAAAATATTCAATTAGTTCAATTTATCGTCGAGATGATCAACATATTCAAATGACTCTTCAAAAATTCATTTCTACTTATTGAAACTCTTAAATTAATCTTAAGATTAATGACGACATCCTTATGTAGAATCTCAGGATTGAAATTAGTTTTCCTTTTATTATCTCCTCCATTATCTTCTGATGGTTCCAATTTTTCAACAAAGGCCATCATGGAATAATGTTTTCAAGATTTAAATTCTGTTTCCTCTTCCTCATTTAAATATTTATTCTTGTCATTTTCTTCAGACAAAAAACTCTTTTTCTATAGTTTCTTTTCAAATTGGATGTTTTCATTTTTTTAAGAACCATTTTTGAGGCTTCTAAATGTTTTCAACTTCCCTATCTTCATCATCAAATTTATGTTACCAACTTTACCACAACAAAAATATTCTAGAGGTATCTTACCTTCAATTTTTCAATTTCTATTATTGAATTTCATAACAATGAGATAAAGAATTTATTTTCCCTCATAATACTCACCGCAACTATATTCATAAATTTTCAGTTCTCCAATTTCATTGAATTCCATTTCCTTACTTAAACGAGTCGTAGAATCTTATAGTTTGACTCTCATTTCATATGCCACCAGACTACTCTGCAGATCATCTAGAGAGAAATTAGGGAGATATATTTCCTCAAGGGATGACAAATTTTTATTTTAATGGGGTAGAAGTTTACTCATGAATTTATTTACACTGTCAATGACTTTGATTTTTTTACCATTTCTCGAATTTCTCCTACATCTCCAGTAATTTGATTGAAGAATGATTCTACATTCTCATCATAGTATATCTTCCGATCATCAAACCTGTTGTGAAGTACTAGAAGATTTTCCTCCATCAGTTTTCTAGCTCCTTAATAAATATTTTAATGTTTATCCCAAATAGATTTTTCTGAGGTGAATCTCCTCACGTTTAGATAAATCTGATCTAAAAGAGCTGAGGCGAGACAATTTTTCACTTTGGCATCCGCATAAAAAAATTTCATATTTGTCTTAGTCATACCCATTCCTTTTGGATCGGCGACCTGTATTCCATGAACAATAGCACATAGTACATCAATTACAATATATCTAAGACATGATCACATTATGTTTATAAAAATATGAAAATTACTTCCATCGAAGAGGGGGACTCCCCTAACATGGGATGAATTCAACATGAAGAAAACTAACAGATATAACATAAGAAACTTCGCTCTGATACAACTTGTAGAACATCAGGATGCCTTGATAGGGGAGGGTTGAATCAGGGTGTCAAATTTTTATTTTAAAGTATCAAATATTATTCCCACATTGGTAGAAACATGTTAAACTTATATGATGGATGTGAATAACAATTAAACAATCTCATGCAAGGAGATCACAATACACTTTTACTTGGTTCACCACAAAGGGCTCTGTCCACAGAGCATACACTAAAAGTGTTTTAGTTATACCAAAATCCACTAATCCTCACTATTTGTGAAGTACAAGAGTTTTAACATAGTCACTATGTTCCAAGAACAATGCTTTAAAATAATTCAAGGATAGCTCACTACTTCCTTTGAAATAATTACATCGACACCCCCTTGATCAGTACCTTAGGAGAAGTCTAACTCAGTTTGTTGAAGTAAGGGTATCTTCAACATATTTTCATTAAAGTCTTTGTCTCATTCCAGCATGAGACACTTCTATCATTAATTTCATGAATTGATGCACTTGAAAGCACTGATCACACAAACGAAATATTCAAAATCCTATCAGAAGCTTATCACTACAGTTGCGAGAAATACCTTAACATGCATTCAAGATTAGGGATTTGTCGCACAAGATTACATTTTCACAACCCCTAACATTCTGTGAAAACCTTATCTTTCTACGCAACACTTATCTTTCTCACAAATACACCGAATGGTTAACTTGTTCTTTTGAGTCAAAAGAACCACCGTGCGCTGAAGATTAACTCTCTGAAATTATTTTGTGTACAAATCTTTCATGAAACAAAGCATCCGGATTTTCATTGGAAAATTCTTCTACATTTTCATGGGGGTATCCACCTATTTATAAACCTCTATGACCATGCATGAATTTTTCCAACACGTCTATTTTGTTGCGTTCAAGATTCTACATAAGCACTCAAAATACATTTTGACATTGCATTGAGAGCATAATCTTCTTCCGCACAACCTCATTTTTTCACACACAGTTTATTTTTTGAGAACACTTTTTCCTTTTACATATTTTGATGCACTGATCCCGAATCAGGCCTTGCTCCCAAGTTTCTAAACACCATTCAATCTTGTGTTAAATTCCATTTTTTAAAAAATAATTTTCTCAAAAATCCAATTTTGGGACCCAGAAAATATTGAAAATGTTGGAAAACCATGCCAACTTTAGAATGATTTATCACTTGAACTGCATGATCCATTTCCTGGAAAAAATTTGGAACATCCAATGAGGATTGAAAAAAACACAGACCATACTATATTTCCTGCATCGGGCATGGTTCCAATAGATAGGGGTATATTATTCTCATAGTTCTCTTTTAAACCCCTGCTATTTGTTAGTAGCCTCTGGTGTATGAGTAGGCATGCTTGAGATCATGTGGTGGTACATCACGGTGCAATTATTTAGTGGAACCTATAAAGGGATGTCACACAAGGATCACTCCAAATATGATATTATTAGATAATGTCCCTTACTAAACTAGGTTCACTCAACCTGTAAGAACCCGGTTCTTCTTTTTGAGGTACATGTCTCTTCTTTTCCATTTTCCTTAAGTATTTTTTGAGAAAATAAGGAAAATGGGAAAAATCACAAATTTTAAGGGTATATGTCGTGTAATTTTACACACACCGTGTAATTTGGGAGTGGGGGATGAGTACATAGGTCGTGTAGGCCTGTTGTTAGAGATGAGTGTAAAAACTAACTACACGCTGTGTACTGTGTATTTACACACTGTGTAATCAGTCGGAAAGTGAATAGTAAGGAGGTGGATGCATCCACCAGTGGAGCGATAGTACATGTCGTGTAATTAGGAATACACACCCTGTACTCATGTCGACGGATGAACATTGCCGCAATGGGAAGAAGCTGCTAGAGGAATTGTTTAAAAAATGAAAAGTACACATTGTTTACTTAATAGTACAAACCGTGTAGTTTGTTTTTTCCACATAAAACAGGAAATAGCATCCTCATTCTGTAGAGGAGGATTTTAGTTCGTTTTTTTAGCTTGGTAGGATGGACAAACCTTTGAGGATCACCCGATCATGCATCAGGTATCTGATTCTGCCTCCGTATTTCATGATGGGACCATACGGGTAAGCCCTCCCCTCTCCTTGAGCGGTTCTTACCAATTATTCCTCTAAGAGATTTTATTTACGTTTGAAATGAGAATTATTTTATCCCATATCTATGTCATTATTTGATGATTCAGGATTTGTCATTCACGTATACTGATCAGAGACGATCAAGGTAGGTGGTCTGATGTTCTTTTCAAATGTTGTGTTGAAACTGTGTACCGTTGTGCTACGCGCCCACAGTTGGGGTGTCGTATGGTTGAGGCCTTTACTAAAAGGATATATAGAATTTTTTAGATAATCTAATGATAAGTTTAAACAACTATTTGGGATCACTTCTTGAATCTAGGACCACCCTGGGGGTGCGTTCCATTGTTTAGCCATTTGGCCAGGATACCCGAGGGTATGCCATGAATATATTGTGCATTCCTTTTTCTTGATGGAATGTATATATAAATTATTGTTTATTCTTTGAGATTGACATAGTTCTTTTATCTTGAGGGTGTGGTTATATTTTCTTGAGGGCTTGGTGATATTTAGCTTGAGGGCGTGGTTATATTAGCCTGAGGGCATGGTGATATTTAGCCTGAGGGCATGACTATATTAGCCTGAGGGCATGGTGATATTTAGTCTGAGGGCCTGACTATAATATACTGGGGGAATGTTGATATTTAGACTGATGGAATGAATATATTATCCTGAGGTCAGGGTGATATTGAGCCTGAGGGCGTGGTTATATTAGCCTGAGGGAATGATGATATTTTTCCTGAAGAGATGACTATTTAGGGCATGATTACAGCTAGCCTGAGGTCAGGGTTCTGTTTATCCTAAGAGCATGTTTCAGATTAGCTCAGAATTAAAATATATTGAATTGTGAAAAGAATGTTAAAAAGAAAAAGAAAACTGATAGTGATAGTTACTTTGAGTACTTACTAGTTCACTGCATTTTATTATTGGACACTATTGTTGCACATTTTCACTGACAGTTGGGCACGGGCCATTGGTGGGTTCCTACTGGGATTTATTTCTCACTGCGTATTTGGGTCTTGTCTTTTTCCCAAACAGACTATATTTCTGTAGGTGTTGAAATGGGAAAGAGTCCCTATACAGATACATGATTGTAGCAATGGAGTAGGAGAGCATGGGACCAAGCTTTGGCTTGCGATGCTGTTGCGTTCAATTTTTCTCTGCATTGTTTTGTTTGGTTGTACCTTCTGCATTGAGTTGTATTGTATTGTATTGTAGGGTATCTTTTTCGGGCTATTTTCATAGAATTGGTGACATGTTGCATATTTATATATATGACTGCTGGTTCTCTTTTACTTAAGTTGTCCATTTTTGTTGTATATGGTTTACTTATTCTATTTTTGTATGTTATTTATCTTTTACACTACACTACACTTTCAAAAATGAGGGCATAGTTTACCCACTATCAGACATAGGCCCTCACTGCTAGTCGGTTGCCTATGGAATTTGGGAAAATGCGCTTGAGGTCATTTGAAAAACCAGGTTCGGGGAACCTATTGTGTGGCTTCCGAATCCGAGACGTTACACCAACTTCTATTCCTTATTATCTCAAGTGATATACATATTTACCCAATTCACTAGTGGTCTATATAATTTCCTTTTTCTTCTATAAAATTATTAAAACCGTACATATGTGTGATATAATATCATAAAACATTCATCATATTGTTATATCATGAACCATAGAAAAGATATGAGTTTCATAAACATTACAATATCAAAATCATTATACATATAAAGAAGGAATAAATATGGTAAAGATGGATTATAACACTAGTAAATGAAATGTTCCACCAACTAATGTTATTATAATTAAAAACACATTTAAAAGAAAACTAGAATACTTTATATTGAAAATACACTTTTTATTTGAAGTAACTTATTTAAAATCTAAAAAATTTCCAAATACTAAAGATTAAATTTTCTTTGGAAAGAATAAATAAATATTATAAATAAATAATAAGATAAAAATAAATACCTTAAGGTAGGGAATGCAGTTCATATGTTGTATGTTAAAAAATTGAATTTTAAATTTCGATAAAATTTCAAAAGTACCATATTCAGAAAAAGATAAGACGATTTATTCAAATAATTATTATAGAATTTCAAACCTGGGTAAAATTTAATTTAGAAAATAATTATTTATAAGTAAATAAATTCATGAAAAATGTTTTAATTATATTAAAATAAAATATAAAAATAAATTGTGTAATTAAGAGAAAAAAAATATAATTTTCCTTAATAAATTGTTGTCATATCATTAGTACATAAAGAAATAAAAATTAATGGAAAAAATGAAATGTCTAGAAATAAGAATTGTAGAATGAAATTTATAATATTTTATCATATAAATAATATAATTTTATCATCAGAAAATATGACTAATTAACATTCCTAGTAAAATGAGATTTTAAAATAAAACCATCACGAGTATAGTAATTTTTGAATGGTCACACTCAGAGTTATATTTTCATAATTTCTTATGGTTTGTATCTTGGTTATTGTTTTTTTAAAAAAATTATGGGTTTCAGAAATTAGAATTTTATGTTTTTGGGATTTTTATTTTTTTGGTGGTTTCAGTGTTTTTCATGGTTAGTGTGAAATTTATGGAGAGAAAATGGAATGCAGGGGAGTTTTTTATATCCCTATGGTCCATCCTATATAAGATGTGACTGATTTGTGTTTTATCAGATTTATTTAAATCATTTTCAGAGTGTTAAGGGTGATGATTGGGGTACATTATCCTGGTATCATGGTAAAGGTTCGTGGTTAGTTTAACCATTCAGCCTAAGTGTACAATAATTGCACGATTATAGTTCATGGTTAAAAAAACCCCGTAGCCTAAATGTGAATACCAAATAAAAATATTCAATGGATAATTTCATGGGTTTCACACGATTTTATAAATCATGCAAGCTAACTATACTACCCTCTTAAAAGGGTATTTTTTTATTTTACCTACTTTTAAACTGGGTTTTATTACCTTGGACACCCCACTTGAAAGCCAACAACATTAACACCACCCAAGGAGAATTTTGGATCATTTATGATCTTCCAAATGGTTTTCAAGATGGTTTTTGTTTATTATTCACCTAGTTTGAAAGGTTTGTTCTCCCCTCTCATCCACCATTGGGTTTCTTACATTTTATTTTATTTCTCAATGCATAGTGGCCATGTTTGGTAGATTTGGGTTACTAGGGTGGTTATAAATAGAGGGGTTTTCATTTTTAAGGTTAATCTTGGATTTTATTGCTTCTTTGAGCCCTCATGAAGTTTTTTTGGTGGGGAATTGTTGAAGCGCATGTGGTTTGAGTTAGTTTTCCCATTTCACTTGCCCTTTAAATTTAAGAATATGTGAATTGTTATTTTTAAAACCTTCCTTATGTATTAAATAAGGATATATGATCTTTAGAATAATTTATTGATGTTATATGAGGTTGATTTCATAATTGTTTTGGAAGTATATGACATTTTTTCATTAACAAGTTCACACCAAGTTTTTGATAAAATGCCTGGTTGGATTTCAGAATTGATTTGTGATATTTAAAGAATGGTAATGCTTTTTAAATTTGTTTGTGGGATTTGAAAATATGTTTAGGTTATCTTGATTGGGTTTTCCAAGGGGTTTTGTATTTAAATGATGTGTTTTCATGGATTATGAAAATGGTTAGGCGTGTAATAATGATGTGTGGCCAATTAGGAATCTTGATGGATGAGTTTTTGGGTTGAAAATGTGGTGTGAGTGTTTAAATGAATTTTTCTAAATTATTTTGAAATGAAAAATGGTGTATTTTCACCTTTTTTGAATGGTGGGTTTGGTTATTGGAAAAAAGGAAGATTTATTGAGGGGTTTTTGAGGCCCATTTGGATTTTTTTTGAAAATTTCTAATTCTGAAAAATCTCCTTAGAAAATTATATTGCCTTAGTTTTGGTGATTGTTGTGGGAGGACCACACTAATAGGCTCCCTTGTGATCAAATGTTTGAAATTCAATATTGTGTTCCATGGGGTGACTCAAAGGGTGATTTTTTTATGAGAATTTCTTTTGTGTGATATATGTTCATGTGATTAGATGCTAGGTTGTAATTGTCAGTTGAACCCCACATTACTCTTGTCATAGAAAAATTTCTAAGCTAGATTTTTTTTAGTGAATGGTTATGGAAATAGATTTGGATTGTGATCTGACTGTTGGCCCATAGAAGGGGATATGTTTTATTTAATCTTTTTTTGGGATAGTGCCCATTGGTCATACCAGGTATGGTGCGATCAAACGTGTGGGTGAGAATTGATGTTATCGTGTAAGGAATATCTTCAGGATAAGTGAATATGTATGATATTATCTAGATTATTGCACCAAGCTCTTAGGTTCTCACTTGTTCATTGTTACATAGATGTTTGTAGTGGATTATTGAGATGCATTATTGGTTGGTTTCCTATGTGGGATAGTATTTTCTATTTAATTTATTATATGTTCATTGATTTTAATATCTTGTTTGTTGTAGTTCCTTTGAGAAATGGTGATTTGGTTTTCAGTGATTTATGGAAAATGTTTTTGAAAATGTTTTTCCCTATATTTCCCCAATTTTAAATGAAAACATTATCTTTCTCCTAAAATATTTAATTGTATGCTTCTTGGATAGGAATATGGATTTAAATGAGATAATAAAAATGGATTGTGTATTATTTTAAAGTGAAAAATTCATGTGAAAATGTTAGTTTTATATATTTTATTTCAAACATGAAATTGATGCTGAATTTATTTAATCAATGTGCATTGGAAAAAGATTTTTTCAGGCTTCCCTATCGAGTTATACTAGTCGTGCATATAATTATTTCTTCTTTTTATTTTGTGTTGTGGGTTTCAGAATGTTTTTTATTACTATGGCCGATGGTATGTTTTGGTATCAGAGAGTTACCCTCGGGGTCACATGAAGACATTGTGGTCATCAGCTTTAGTTTGGGTTTTTTGGTTCAATTTTTTTAATTTTTATATTTCATATAAATGATAGTAATTTTTGTAATTGAATTTATTTTTAGGTTTCTCTAATTATTTATAACACTTAAATATATTTATATTGGGATAAATTATTTCCATCGATTATCTATTGATTCTCTATTACTAGTTACCATCCCAAGAGGATTATAAATGCCTCTTGGTACTTGTCTCTGACATACTCTAGTGACCGGTTCGTAGTCGAACTAGCTTTGTTAATGTAAAAATGGTGTCAATGGTATTTTGGATTATTTAGGGGACCTATCCTGCAATTTTACCTATGTTATTTTGGATGTCAACACTTGATGGAGTAAGTATTCTTAGCATATGGTGTAGAGGGAGTTTCTGGAAAAATTTCTATAAAAAGCCTCATTTTTCCATGCAACGTCAGGTGTCATTTGGTCTCTATTTTTTTTGTCTAGTGTTTGGAAAAATTAAAAGAGAGACGGTCCAATGGGCTTAGTGAGCTCGCAGTGCCTGTCAATCCATGTGGAGTTGAGGACATGGTCTATGAAGGCTCTATATGACAGTGGAATGATTGTAATGTGGTCTCCAACCACATAGTGAAGTCACACATCGACACTATTTTACCATGATAATTTGTTTTGAGTACCTCTTGAATCTAAAAATTGATTGAAAAAAAATTCATGTATGGAATACTGAAAAAAATCCATGTTGTAATGTTTTTGTTTTGGGAAGATGAAAAATGATTGTTCAGATTTATTTTGATGAAAATCATTAGAAATGGATTCTTATAAAATTATTTTTTTGAGTAAAATGTAAATGGTTTTATTAATATTGGATTTTTATAATAAAAAATTGTGGTCTATTGAAATTAGTTTTTTGGAATGAAAATTTTATTTTAATGAGAGTTTTTGAAATATGTTTTAAATAAGTAGAAATGAGTTATTAATAATTTTTTTTATTCATTGGGATTTTTGAGCTGTAAAAAAACGTTTATAATGGGTTGAATTAAATGTTTGGATGGAATACATGGGTTTCTATTTTGAAAATAGTGAAATGGATTGGTGTGCGGGGTTTTAAAATGGGTTTTAGTTGTTTCATAGTGATTTTTTGAATAGTTTTATGAATATTAAAATGGTAAGTGGATTATTAATATGAAAATTGGGTTGAATGTTTGATTGAAAAATGGGAGTTATTTTTTGGACCTTTTGTGTTCCCATGAGTGAACACATGCATGGTGAAGTGTGTAAATGTCGATATTTGATGACATGTGTTGACGAGGGCCTAGAGTTTGAATAATTTGATGGTTTTCCATGGTATCATGAGAATATGCATTTGTTAGGATCTATGGAATACTTTTGTTGAGCGTACAACCCACCATTGTTTTTCCATTCAAAATTATTTTCAACTGTAAAATCTTGATGTTAGGAAAACTTATTGTTGTGTGTTTTTTTCTTATGATTTGAAAATTTTATTCAAGTGGTTGTTTGAATTTGAACTATTGATGATGTAATTGGTTATGATTGAGTTAATGGTTTTCTTGTTGTTTAGAGTAAGCTCCCATCAATGTATTCATGGATGTTCGAGGGGAATCTACAGGTGGTTCACTATTTGGAGACCATCCAGTTGTTCAATCTAGGGACATCCTTCTTAAGTTTCGAAAGATGAATCATCATCTCTTTTATTTTAAAATATATCCTCTTGAAGTAAAATAATGGATGCATAAGACTGAAAGAAAATTCAGTTCCCAAGAGTTTCATAAGTCTTTAAAGATAATGTTTTCTACCTTTATACTTAAAGGTATGACCTGGAAGTGCTGGAATTATGTCTCTCAATCCAAGTGTCAGGAATATAAATCTTGGGAATTATTCAAGGATTCATTTATCCGATAATCTTTCATTGAGGCTACAAATGAGAAGAATAAAATGGAGATATTCTATCTAATGTATGGTAATGGATAAATGTTGGATTCCTTTAATTGATTTTTGGATCTATATCCTTACCTTATGGAGTGGAATGTAGATAATTCCTTGAAGGATCGATGTTTTGGGGATGGGCTTCATCCTGATCTATAGTCAAAGGTGTATGAATTCAGTCTAACCACAATTTTCTTTGTGTTGAGGATATATGTTCAGGTAGAAATTGTTATAAAATGAGTTATTAAGATTGATAAATTTATTCCAGTCTCTAGATGTGGTGAATTGAATTCCAACAAGGGGATTATAAAGTAGACTAAAGTGGCCAATTATAGTCATGGGATAAAAATACATCTAGACCTTTTATCTTATTCTTATAATAATAGGACTAGAATATACCATCAATGCATCCATATAGATCATAAGAAGAATCTATATTGAAGTGATCCAAAGAAAATATGTGCCTTTGGATGCCGAGGTCACTTGAAATTGTTCTATCATAGTGTTTATAGAAAGCATTGTGAATCTAGATCCACCACTTCTATAGACACTCAGACTAGATGTAAGAGTGAGGTATGATATTGGGTACAGTTTTAAGGCCCCTTCGGTATGGGTTTTCATTCCATATGGTGGTCGTGTTTGGTACAATTTTATTTTCCTTGAGGAAATGGTGTTTTAGGTGTTCCATTTTATATGAAATGGAAAATTGGTGTCATGAAAATCATTATAAATTCTCTTTGAATAGATGTGCATTTTTATTTTTTAAAATTTTCAATTTTCCCAATCTTAGTGAAAGTGCCTTTTTGGTGGAATGTGATTTCAATGGCATGTCATGTTCAATTCATTCCACCCGGGGTGCTATGAAAAAAATCATGACACCATAAAGGGTTTTAGGATCAGGGAATCACCATCTTCTAACTATGGGAGAATATATGTTTCAAGACATTATAACTCTATCCATAGGTTCCAGAGTGAAGCTTTTAATACAATAAAAAATTACCAAGAGTGTGGGGAGTGGTATACCAACCCTTATTTCCACTATTGGGGTGATGGTAGTTTAAATAATACAATCATTTCCCCTTTACAAGTGCACATCTATGTTTGGATGTCCTTTTAGGGTTTTCCAAAGTGGAACTATTTTGGTTTTTGTATGTGCTCATCTAGAGATGGTTGAATTTTGGGGAAGATGATTAATAATGGATTTTATTTCCATTTGGGTTGGGGTATCTTTCATCAAGACACCCCCCCCCCCTCTATTAAGAAGGGATTGGTAGGTCAGTATGGGTGTGTTTTGGCCACTATAAGGAGTTATTGGGTTGGTATGTGTTGGATTTACCATGACAGTCAGTGTTGGACTATATTTAATGGTGGGGATATCCACTGTAGATCATTTTGTGGTTTCATTTAGATTTGTTCAGTGTTTGATGTTTTCTAATAGCGGGGAGTCCATTTTTTACTTCCCATGCTTATATTCTTGCTTTATTTCTGGTGTTGTCCTGAAAATGGTCCATATTGTTAAATGTTATCTAATTTTGAATGTATTCTTTTTTGGGTGAATGCTGGGATTTTTTAGTAAACCCAAGGGCTTTCTATATTTTTGGGTTTTCTAGGTTTTATTTTATGTTTTATGCTATTTCCGTTGTAGTTGTTTGGATGTTTTGGTTCATTTTAGGTTAGAGGTGAAAGAATTATTTGGTGGTGTTTGAAGAGTTCATATTTTGAGAGGTCGGATCATGAGGTTGTGAGAATACTTTGGCTTTTATCAATAAAATAGAAAATTGTTTGGCTTTATAATGGTCATAACACTGTTACAAAGGCTAAATCACTATTCCATCAGTATAAGATCCTTAATTTCTAAAACTCTTTCCGATTTCATTCATTATTAACTTATAATTTTTTATTGTGTTCTTTAAGTGATTTTATGTGATCTATAATATATGATATAAATATAAAAAGGTAATTTCAATTGATAAAATTTTGGGCCATCACATTCTTCCCCCATTATGTAATTTTTCAATTCAAATTTTGTTTTACAAATTATAGGGAAGACATGTGAGCATACTTCTCCTTAATTTCTTCCTCAGATTCTCATGTCTCATCTTCATTCTTATGGTTCCATCATATTAATTTTAACATGTGTTTCATCTTGTTCCATATATCATTATTTTTAGGATCTAAGATCTTCTCTGGTTTCTGATCGTAAGAGATACTATTCACCAACTGTACCCACCCAGAATTCAGTACAGGCGTGGGCTCTTGTTTGTACTTCATTAATCGGGGTACAAGGAATACATCGTGTACGCGAGACAAGGTTGGTGGAATTTATAGTCAATTGGACCCAACAAAAACATGACCAAGAATATAAAAGTGGCCTATGTACATGGGACTTACCTTTATATTCATCCAAAATCTCAGAATAATATTCCCTAGAGATATTAAATGGAATACCACGTCTCCAACATTAAACTCTAGGTCTAAAAAAACATTATTCAAATATTTATTCTTTCAATATCGGGTTCTTTGATGTGTTGTTGAATTATTTTAACATTTCCACCATTTACTCAACTATTTTAGGTCACATCTATTGTTTTCTAGAACATTAGAAGCTTGTGTTGGTAGGTGGTATGTTATAATTTCTTTTAATAATTATTTATCAAAACCAAGAGCGGGGAGCTTGCATATCAAATTTATAAATAATTTATTTAATATCTAAATAAATAAATACATAGGATTATGAACATTCTTCATTGATGATTATTTATCATTAAAAAAGGCCCATACATATTTGATTCATGTACCTTGTGAGGATCCAAGCGTAGAATTCTTCTAGAGGTGATCCACAAGTGCTTTAATGGTCTTCGAACAATTTTAGTCATTATTAGGGTAATAGCATGGTGAATAAATTATCATTGATAGTTTGTTCATGATCGTATGTTCTTCTGTATTAAAGGAATTCTATCTAGGGTTTCTTAGTATTGAGAGGGATAGAGGATCAAGAGTAATGAGTGGATCCTTTGTGTGCAAAAATTCTCTATTCCAAAACTTGGAATTGGTTTAGAATGCACTATATAGTAGAAATTTTCAACCATTTATAGAGATGGAATCTAGGTTACAAAATTTAATTGAATAATATCCATTAAATACAATTATAACCATTAATGATATCCCATCCCACATAATAATAATAACAGTATTATTATTTTTTGGTAAACCAAAATGAAAAAATAGTTAAATAATATTTACCAACATGTAAATATTTATTTTTTCCCCAGACATGGTCTTGGTCTATTTGAACTCCTATTGTATTTAATGAACACCTGAATAATTATATTATTCTCCTAAAGAAATATTTTTTTCACAAAATAGTAAATAAATATCTATTAAATATTCAATAATATAAATGAATATATTTTTTTCGCAACTTTTTTAATAAATATTTATTAATTTAGGTGATCAATATAACTTAAAAAGAATTATTCCTCAGTCTTGAAAATAATATTTATTCCATTAATTAAATAAAATTATAATTTAATTGAGACCACTAGAAACAATTCGTTTGCGACACTATAGGATTATTTGTCTTTGGTATTAAGTCGGCTTGCCTAAATTCCATGATTACTATCCCACAATGTGTCAAAGAACCCCTGTAAAATAACATAAAGTCTCAATGATGACAACCACATACAAACGCTTCTTATGTATTATAATACATTGGTTACATAATCTCATCAAGCATGGTTCATGATAGTGTCATAAACCTATATGTTTGATACATCAATCATTGACTATTAGAAATAAACTCATCATTACGCCATGGACACAGAATTTAGGGAAACAACTACATTTCAATAAAAGGGTTAATATATCAACTTCATTAAATATGGAAGGGAAAAATATTTGGTTGAATTGTCCATTGAAAACATTTAATTTGTGATGCACCCAACATTCCTTACTTCTCTCTAATATAAGGTGTGATGGTTTCCATCAGAAAATCAAAGTGCATGAGTCATGAATTTCATGAATGATAATCCAAAATTTTATGGACCATTAGCCATGGTTATAGATAGAAATATCCAATGACACCAAAACATGTTTAATTATTACCGGTGGGTTTGTTCTAATAATCTCCCATCTTAGATATTACTATGTGATAAAATCATTAGAAGAAGTCTCATCTTCTTAAAAGCACATGAACATGATGGTCTTTATACTATGTGTACCATCAAATTATTTTTCAAACTATATGTTAGGTCCACTAGGCTGGATACCCTGAGAGGGGGGTGAATCAGGGTATGACTAATTAAAAATTAATGCCCGTTCTGATCTTGTTCCGCTGTTAAGCAAAACACTCTTCTCTCTTTTTCCTGCTGCACGATATAAACAGAATGTAAAGCAAGCACAGGACACGGGAATTTTACTTGGTTCACCGCTAAGGGCTACGTCCAAGGAGCATACGCCGACAGGTTGCCGGTCGTACCAAATTCCACTAATCTTCACTAGCTGTGGATTACAAGGTTCGGGCTAGATCACTTCTATGCCTAGGATCACTGCCTTTACAATGTTTAGGGTCAGCTCACTGCTTTCCCAAGGGTCACTCCCTGTTGCTCTCTCTCTGGCTCACTGCCGGTGGAGAGGATCACCTTCTTCCTCTTCCTAAGCTCACTGCTATTGGATGGAATCCACTCACAGTTTATAGACCTGTAGGTCTCTTCATTTTCACGAAAGAATGCATCTTCTCTTGTATGTAGATGCTCTGTTGAAGTTTAACTTTCACCCGTTGATGAATATCTCTTTGCACCGAAGGTATCGGGCAAACTTCCAGCTTCCACGCAGCCCGAAAAACACTGCTGGAACAAACCTTACTTGGCGCTCAAGTCAACCTCAGCGCGCAAGTATCGGCGCGCAAGTCACTATGGGCGCGCAAGTCTTCCTCAAACACTTGCGCGACTCAACCTTCCTCAACTCCAAACTTGCGCGACTCTCTTCCTTTTACGCCCAAACAAATATTGGCACCCAACTGCCAACTGGCGCGCAACTTCTAATGCCGGCGCACAACTTCAACCTCTGGCGCGCAAGTCCCACCTGCGCGACTACACACACCACTTGCGCGACCACCACACCTTCGCGACGGGAGCTCTCGTCTTGAACTCCGGTAAGAAATGAGGAGGGGTGGTCCAGTATTTATTGGAAATCTGACCACCCTGCGCGACGGTGCGCAAGTCACCTGCGCGACCCAATCTCGGCGCGCAAGTCTTCTCTCCTTTTAGACACTTGCGCGACCAACTCCCAAACTTGCGCGAACCTATTTCCTTAGCCATATTTTGATCTTCTGATCTTGAAAAACATATGGCGTGCAAGTTTCCTATAATCCAAGTCCACAGCGCGCAAGTCCCTTTGCCAAAAACACTTTTCTTCATTTGCCGATTTTCAGGCCCAAAAATTTGGCAAACACTGGAAAACGGCGCCACCTTGTATATGTTCTTTTTTACCGCCTCCAGATCATCCATTCCTTTTATCGACGTTCTTGAATCAAACATGGATCGTTGACCTTAGCTCTTAAACTCGTCATTTCACCATCAAATCCTCTTTGTCAACAATCACAACTCAGATGTCCACTTTGTCAACAAAAACAATCACCTCAAAAATGCTTCAATGATACCTTGAGGGATTTTTTCCCAACAATCTCCCCCTTTGGGTTTGTTGACAACTCTTCCAAACAAAGATACGTCATTGATTCTTCAGCCTCCATTCGCCTCATTGCGATTCTGATAGCGACCAAGGATTTACTCAACACATACTCTAAGCCCACATGAGCAATGCTCGGCATGAGAAACAAGAGTAAATGAAAAGTTCATCAATGAATCACTTTATCTCTGACATCCACTATTGACACCAAACACTTTCCAACACCACTCTTCTGCTTTTATCACGATCCTCAGCTGTCGTGATATCTATTCTTTGATCGATCACTTCTAGCATCGTCAGATTTAATATGCTCCCCCTTTCTGCTCACAGCTTCAACACCTCTTTATCCATACTTCTTGTGTTTTCCAAGATAAGCTCTGGCTAAGCACGCTCAATTGGCTTAAACTCCCCCTATCTGGCTGCTCCGCCTGTCAGCTTCTCCCCATATCATTCAAAATTTATCAAATCTCCACATTGTCTCCCCCGTGAACAATCACTTATTTTCTCCCCCTTTGTCAACGAACCCAAAGGACAGTCCTTTGTAGTCTGTAACATAGTAGAGAACACATATCAGTATATGAGGGAAAAACACATCATACCTCAGGGAGGGGGGGGGGGGGTCCCGCATCCACACTATTTCAAGTGCGGGGAATCGACTGAACTCCCAGAGCTAGTCGATGCCTCTCAAAAGCTTCCTTGGGTAAGTCCTTTGTCAGAATGTCTGCAACCTGTAGCGCTGTAGGCACATACTCCAACTTCACGATGCCCTGCTCAACCTTCTCCTTGATGAAATGATACTTGATCTCAATGTGCTTTGTCCTGGAATGATGGACAGGATTTTTGCTAAGATTTATAGCACTTGAGTTGTCACACTGGATTCCGATCGGAGACTTCACTTCAACTCCCATATCTTCAAGCTGCTGCTTCATCCACAATAACTGTGTGCATGCTTGAGTGGCCGCAATATACTCATCTTCTGCGGTGCTCAATGAAATGCAATCTTGTTTCTTGCTTAGCCAAGAAATACACAATCCACCAAGATAGAATGCACCACCTGACGTTGATTTTCTATCATCTGCTGAACCGGCCCAGTCTGCATCAGTATATTCCAATAACTCTGTCTGAGATTTGTCGTTGTATGTCAAGCCGAAGTCCACCGTGCCCTTGATATACCGAAGTATTCTTTTCACTGCATGCATGTGACTTTCCTTGGGATTACTCTGATATCTCGCTGCTTGGCATGTGGCGAAAACAATATCAGGCCTTGTTGCGGTTAAGTACAACAGACTTCCAATGATTTGCCGGTATTCTGTGATATTAACTGCCTTGCCATCCTCATCTTTTGATAATTTCATCCGGGTAGCAAACAAAGTCTTCATTTCCTTGGAATTATCCATTCCAATCCTTCTTAGAACCTCCTTGGCATATTTGGATTGAGAAATGAATGTTCCATTCCTTCCTTGTGTCACCTGTAGACCAAGGAAAAACGTTATCTCTCCAATCATTGACATTTCAAAATCATTTTTCATGAATTCAGAAAACTGTCTGCACTGAGCTTCATCTGATCCGCCAAAAATTATGTCATCGACATACACTAGCACCATCATTCTTTGATTACTGTCATTGCTGAAATATAGGTTGTAGTCAACTCCTCCACGCTGGAAACCAAGCTTCTTCAAGTACTGATCAAGCCTTGAGTACCATGCCCTTGGTGCTTGTTTCAGCCCATACAACGCCTTCTTCAGCCTGCAAACTTTGTTCTCATCCTCATGAATGAGAAAACCATCTGGATGTTCAATATACACCTCTTCTTCCAGAACCCCATTCAGAAATGCGGATTTGACATCCATCTGGAACACTTTGTACTTTCTTTGCACTGCTATGGCCAAAAATAATCTGATTGTCTCCAGCCTTGCGACCGGTGCAAATGTCTCATCAATATCTATTCCCTCTATCTGGGAGTATCCCTTGCAAACTAGTCGTGCTTTATTCCGAATCAATGTTCCATCTTCATTCATCTTGTTGCGATAGACCCATTTAGTCCCGATGACATTGTTGTCTTCTGGCCTCGAAACAATCTCCCATGTCTGGTTCTTCTCAATCTGATCAAGCTCTTCGTTCATGGCCTGAACCCAGTTTTCATCTTCAGCTGCATCAGAAAAACATTTCGGCTCCACTTGAGACAAAAACGATGCTTGCTGTGATGATTTCATTCTTCGAGTCTGAACTGGAGCTGTTTGATCACCA
Organism: Viscum album; assembly: GCA_963277665.1. Classification (NCBI taxonomy): domain Eukaryota; kingdom Viridiplantae; phylum Streptophyta; class Magnoliopsida; order Santalales; family Viscaceae; genus Viscum; species Viscum album. The sequence goes on from OY728156.1 coordinate 347,409,545, forward strand.
ATGATATTCTGCCTATCAATTTCAGCTCGACTCATTGGCTTTCTCACAGACAACGACTTGACACTTTCCTCTTCATCATCAGTATCTTCTTCTGAGTCAGCTTCTGCCACTTCTGCTCCCCCTGGGTTGCTTACCTCATCATCACTTTCATCCAGGAACTGTTCACTGGATCGTTGATTATTCTGCTCATTTTCAACTATAGTGACATCATTGCTTTCAATGATTTTTCCCAGCCTTTTATTGAAACATTTATACGCTTTGCTTTTCCCGGAATAGCCAAGGAATATCCCTTCATCTCCTCGTGCCTCAAACTTCCTATGATGTTCTTTGTTGAGAATGAAACACTTACTTCCAAAGATTCGAAAGTACTTCAATGTTGGATTCCTTCCGTACCACAGTTCATACGGAGTCTTCCCTTGCTTCGGACATAACAGGGAACTGTTTGAAACATAGAACGATGTCAAAACTGCTTCCTTCCAAAATTTTTCTGGCAGGTCCTTATCAATAAGCATTGTTCTGGCCATGTTGTTGATGATCCGATTTCTCCTTTCAACTACTCCATTCTGTTGGGGAGTTCTTACTGATGAAACTTGATGCCTTATCCCATGTTTCTCTAGATAGTTATCAACCTGACTATTTGTAAATTCCGTACCGTTATCAGTACGAAACTTCAAAATTTTCTTCCCAAGCATCTTTTCTGATTCCCTCCGGTACTGCTTTATGCAACTGAACACCTCTGTCTTATGGGTTATGATGAAAACCCAGGCCATTCTTCTATAGTCATCAATGAAAAGAACATAGTACCTTTTCCCATTTATAGTTCGTGGTGAGATAGGTCCACATACATCAGCATGCACCAATTCAAGCACTCTGGTTGATTTCTGTTCCTTTGGCCTGTATGTCTTTCTGATGATTTTCCTTTGCTGACAAGCATCACATGTATGAGTGCGATCACGTGATAGTTTGGGAAGGCCTCTAGCAGCATCACATTTAACGAGATCCTCCATAGATGGTTGGCATAGATGACCAAGTCGCTTATGACACATCTGGTTTTCTTCCTCTCTGGATAAAAGACAAGTATCTTCTTCCCCACCTACAAGATAGAGATTTCCCTTTGACCTTTTTCCCTGCAGAACAACTGCTCCATCTTTTCCTTTCACAACACACATCTTCTTGGTAAATTGGATAGAGTTCCCAGAGTCACATAGTTGACTGACACTGAGTAGGTTATGACTGAGACCCTCTACTACCAAGACATCAGCACGTCTCATCTCTTTGCCCCCAAACATGGCTTTCCCTGAGCCAACAATTTTCAGGCCTTCATCATTTCCAAATTTGACAACTCCTTCTTTGTCATATTTGATGCCTGTAACAAGATCCTTGTTACCCGTCATGTGGGATGTGCAACCACTATCAAGGATCCAAACACCAGATTGATCTGATGCTTTAAAGGCAATCTGTGCCACCACAGCCTCCTCATTTTTCTTCTTCTTGGTCCATACTTTTTCTTTCACACTCGGCATGGATTGAGGCTTCTGTTCTTTCTCAGAGTATGATGGACCACCCTCATCTTGTAGAGCTGCAAATCTGTTCTGAACTTTTAACTCACTTGTTGGTTTATTGATCTGTTGCTTGCGAACATTTTGATTATTCTTTGACACATTTCTCTGAATGATTGATGTGCAATACCTAGCCATGTGTCCAAATCCTCCTCACCAAAAACAGTGTCCTTCAAAATGTGTTCTGGAAAACCGTTCTCTGTTTGGCTGCGGTCTCTGTTCATGGTCCCTTCTATATCTCTTGGCTATGGAACACACATACTGTGAATGTCCCATTTTCCCACAACAATAACACCTGATATAGGATGCATTCCCTCGTGATATTTCAGCACTGTGATTTCCCCTTTGGGATCTCTGAATATTCTGATTCTGTTTTGTTCCCAAATCAACCTTCACTTTCGGGATGAGTTCTTGCGGTCTGACTGCAATTGTCGCCAATTTTTGTTCTTGACTAAGCCCAGAAACGACCTTAACACCTGAGCTCAATTGCTGTTTCTTTCCTACTGAACTGCTAGGCTCCGCTTTCATCTTCTCTGTCTTCTGAATAGCCTACTTTTCGGATATCACATTGGGGGTCAAGAGTTTATCTTGATCCTTGAGTTTTTGTCGCAGACTGACCACTTCTTCTTCAAGCTCTTTGATACATCTAACCTGCTCCTTTCCGGTGTTAGTCAGACAATCAATTTCCTTATTTTGTTTCTCAATTTTAAGCTTATACTCAACAATACTTTCTGAGCTCTCTGGTGTTGAGGATTTTAGTCTTTCAATTTCTTCTAACAGCTCAGACTTTTCTTCATCTTGTTGTTGCATGTAGAGATTGACATCACGAACCACTTTATTGGCTTTCTTCGATTTGGCTCTCCAAACATCTATCTCCTCAAGAGCTGCTTCCAATTCGGCTTCCATATCAATTCTCCCTTCAATTTCTTCTTCTTCTTTAGCATCAGCTTCTTCTCCCTTTTGAGAACTACCAACAATTTCCACCAAGGCATTTACCCCACGATCTCTGCAATTTTATATTTCCTCAACTTCTTCATCCTCAGACTCATCTAAACTTTCAAATTCTTGTGAAAGAAGATTCTTTTTCTTGAAGAAATTTCTCTTGAATTGTTTCTTCCCTTTCACAAAAGCTGAAGTCTTCTTTTTGGGAATTTCAACATCATCATCATCATCATCATCTTGAAACTTCTTGGGGCATCTTGCCGCAAGATGACCAACCTTTCCACATCTAAAGCATGCTAGTGGAAGTTTACCTTTAAACTTTCCTCTTCCTCTTTGTAGATTCGAATAAAGGAATGACATCACCTCATCTGTATCTTCATCTTCATTAGAATCTTCAATGGTGAGCTTCTTAATGGCCTTAAATGCCACCTCTTTAGACTTCCCCTTTTCCACAGCCTCATTATCATCGTTCCTCATTTCATATGCTACCAAGGTACTGTGCAAATTGTCCAATGTCAGCTCTTTTGGATCTTTATCTTCTAGTACTGAAACTTTCGGATTGAACCGAGGTGGAAGTTTCCTCAAGATGCACTTTACAATCTCTATGTCTTCAATGACTTCTCCAAGACCTCGCATATATTCCACAACAATGTTTACCCTATCAAAGAATGTGTCAACAGACTCATTCGGGTTCATTTTCAGATCTTCATATTTGTTCCACAATACCTGCAGCTTTGCCTCTCTGACTTTTGTGTCCCCTTCATATATATTCAAAAGCATTTCCCACATGGAATGTGACGTTTTTCATGACATCACCTTTGTGTAGATGGGATTGGAAAGGGCTCCCCCTAAGGCATTGATTGCTTTGGAATCAGCATCCAACTCTCTATGCTCAGCTTCTGATAAGGCACCACTATTAATATCAGCTGTGATACCATGCATAGCTGCTGAAAACACATCCATTCCCAAGGATCGGAAATAGTGTTGCATCCGATTCTTCCATATCTGAAAATTATATCCGTCGAAGATCGGAATCCCTTTATGATTGGTTACCTCCATTGAGAGAAGAACAACTTTCAACCTTTTCGCTCTGATACTACTTGTTAGGTCCACTAGGCTGGATACCCTGAGAGGGGGGGTGAATCAGGGTATGACTAATTAAAAATTAATTCCCGTTCTGATCTTGTTTCGCTGTTAAGCAAAACACTCTTCTCTCTTTTTCCTACTGCACGATATAAACAGAATGTAAAGCAAGCACAGGACACAAAAATTTTACTTGGTTCACCGCTAAGGGCTATGTCCAAGGAGCATACGCCGACAGGTTGTCGGTCGTACCAAATTCCACTAATCTTCACTAGCTGTGGATTACAAGGTTCGGGCTAGATCACTTCTATGCCCAGGCTCACTGCCTTTACAATGTTTAGGGTCAGCTCACTGCTTTCCCAAGGGTCACTCCCTATTTCTCTCTCTCTCTGGCTCACTGCCGGTGGAGAGGATCACCTTCTTCCTCTTCCTAAGCTCACTGCTCTTGGATGGAATCCACTCACAGTTTATAGAACTGTAGGTATCTTCATTTTCACGAAAGAATGCATCTTCTCTTGTATGTAGATGCTCTGTTGAAGTTTAACTTTCACCCGTTGATGAATATCTCTTTGCACCGAAGGTATCAGGCAAACTTCCAGCTTCCACGCAGCCCGAAAAACACTGCTGGAACAAACCTTACTTGGCGCTCATGTCAGCCTCGGCGCGCAAGTATCGGCGCGCAAGTCACTATGGGCGCGCAAGTCTTCCTCAAACACATGCGCGACTCAACCTTCCTCAACTCCAAACTTGCGCGACTCTCTTCCTTTTACGCCCAAACAAATATTGGCACCCAACTGCCAACTGGCGCACAACTACTAATGCCGGCGCACAACATCAACCTCTGGCGCGCAAGTCCCACCTGCGCGACTACACACACCACTTGCGCGACCACCACACCTTCGCGACAGGAGCTCTCATCTTGAACTCCGGTAAGAAATGAGGAGGGGTGGTCCAGTATTTATAGGAAATCTGACCACCCTGCGCGACGGCGCGCAAGTCACCTGCGCGACCCAATCTCGGCGCGCAAGTCTTCTCTCCTTTTAGACACTTGCGCGACCAACTCACAAACTTGCGTGAACCTATTTCCTTAGCCATATTTTGATCTTCTGATCTTGAAAAACATATGGCGCGCAAGTTTCCTATAATCCAAGTCCACGGCGCGCAAGTCCCTTTGCCAAAAACACTTTTCTTCATTTGCCGATTTTCAGGCCCAAAAATTTGGCAAACACTGGAAAACGGCGCCACCATGTATCTGTTCTTTTTTACCGCCTCCAGATCATCCATTCCGTTTATCGACGTTCTTGAATCAAACATGGATCGTTGACCTCAACTCTTAAACTCGTCATTTCACCATCAAATCCTCTTTGTCAACAATCACAACTCAGATGTCCACTTTGTCAACAAACACAACCACCTCAAAAATGCTTCAATGATACCTTGAGGGATTTTTTCCCAACACTATAGAACAATATTAATAATATTTTCATATAAAATTAAGGTTCTCATTATAGTGGAGAACTAATACGACCTTATTTATGTGACAAATACTCTAGAAAATTATTATATTATGATCATGAAGAACAATGAAAAATAAGTAATAAGATGTTTAATTTAATATTTATTACATAAAATATTCATGTAATCAAAGTAAAAATAGTTTTTTATAGGAACCCAACTCTAAAAAACACACACTCAAACTATATTCAACTACCTATTACATTCAGTCCTCAAGAACTCACATGATGACCATGTTTCTGCAGAGTAAAGGATTTAGTCAAGGGGTCTTCCATGTCTTCATACATGGAAATACTGCTCACTGAAACAACACCTCTCAGATAAAAATCTTTCAAGATATGATACTCATTAAGTATGTTCTTTGTCTTCTGAAGTGAACTTATCTCTTTTGCGAGATCCACTACTGTAGTATCATCATAATATATTGAGATGTGATATTTACATATTTGTACCACATCAAGAACTTAGAGTAAATTTCTCATCTAAAAGGATTTTTTAGGTTTCTTAGAAGATGTAATATACCTAGACTCAACTGAAGAATATATGACCAAAACCATTGCAGAGCTCTCATATCTCATAGAACCTCCATTCAAAGTGAAGCTGTATCCTGTTTGTGACTTCATGTCATCTTGATTAGTCTAGAAAATAGAATCTCCATATCTTTTTATGACTAGTTCCTTATATCATCCAAAAACTTGGAACAACATGGATTAGCTTAATATCTTGCAACCACACTTAATGCGTAGGTAACATCATTCCTAGAACATAGTAAGAATACATGACTGACCCAATCACTATGTGTATGAAATAATCTCTAATATATTTTTTTTCTCATGGATTTAAGGTTACATTTTCTTTGAAATATGAATTCCATGTGACACTAGAAACAATACCATCTTGTATTGTTCCATAATGAATCTCTTCAGTATCTTTTCAATGTATGTACATTGACATAGGCTGAGAAACATCTTAGATCTATCATGAAGGATCTTGATACCAATAATATATTCTACCGCATCGAAGTATTTCATTGAAAAACATTTATTCATCAATTCCATAATAGCTTCAAAGACTAGAATTTCATTTACAATATGTAATATGTCATCAGCAAATACTATTAAGAAAACAACTTCACTCCCACTACAACATTTGTAGATAAAAGGATAAAATTATTTATTTATAGAACTAAATTCAATAATGGATTCATCAAAGGAATGTTCCATGACTTGAATTATTTCTTTAATCCCTAAATGGATTTTCAACTTTCATATCGTATTTCCATCCTTTGGAGTCACAAACCCTTCAGGTTGTGTCTTGTAGAAATATATATGATGTTTCCCATTAAGAAAGGTGGTTTTGAAATCCATGTTAAAACTCTTATAGTAATGGTAAGACATAATGGAAAGTAGTTTTTTGGTGTATTTCAAAATTGAAATTGTCAAAAGGATTCATCATAGTCAATACCTTGATGCAGTTTAAACCCTTCTACAACCAATCACAACATATAGGTACTAAATTGTCCTCCAATGTAAAATTTATTCTTGAATACCCATTTTCAACCAACAAGATTTGCGTCCATTGGAGTATCTACCAAAATATAGAATTTGTTTTGGTAAATGGAATCCAATTCAGAATTCATGGGTTCTTGGTACATAGCAGGATCTATGTCACTTACTTCTTCCTTTCATGTTGGAAGATCATTATTATAAACTAATAATGAGTAACTGTCCTGTGTAACTAGAAAACCATACCATTCTAGTTCTCTAACCACTCTTGTACTCCTACGCATGTCTTTTTTCTATAGAATAGTTTCTTATTATAAAGGTTTTTTGGAATCACATCCTGTACCAACTATTACATGTGTTGAGACTCAACTTCATTGAAGTTTATTTCACTCCCGCCGTCTCTTTTGGATATGTACTACCTATCAAGTAATATAGGGTGTATTTCCACTAAAATCCTTTTTTCTGAGGGGGCTTATAGGTATTATCCCCTTTTTTTCCATGTATTATCCTATAATGGCACACTTTATGCCTCATCGTGAAAGTTTGTTACATGAAGAGGCATTAACAAATGATTCTCTTCCCCAACAATGTAAATTTAATAACATTGTTTTACTTCCATTCGAAAATTCATATTGAATAACATTTATTGATATAGTTGGTACTTGGTTTATTATGTGTTCTTTAGTTATTAATGAATATACCCAATAGGATAATGAATGAATTTCATGAATCATCATTGATCTCGCCATGTCCGACAATGTGTGGTTTCTCCATTCCTTTATACCATTCCACTAAGTCATGTAAAGAGGATTTATTTGGGATAGGATCCCAAAATCTTGTAAGTAATCAATTAAATGTTGATTAAGATATTCACCACATAGTTTTGATCATATTTACTTAGTATTCATACAAAGATGGTTATTGAATTCATTCATATATTCCTGGAATTTATTAAATGAATCTGACTAATAACTCATCATGTAAATATATTCATATCTAATAAAATAATTATTAAATGTTATGAAGTATGAGAACCCACCACTTGATTCAATAGGAAATGGTCCACATACATTGGTATGAACTAATTCTAGGATCCCTTTATACATTTCACCTTTACTATTAAATGTGTATTTGGTCATTTTTCTATTTAAACGTGTGTGATATACACCAAGTGGTCTTATTTTGAATCAATCTAAATATCTATCTTGATGTAATTTTGTCAAGAATTTTTCTTTTACATGACCTTGTTAGAGATTCCAATGTTAGCATGGAATGTGTCATATGAAGTAAATTTGTTATAAAATTCCATTACATGGTTCATTTAATCCAATATGGAAGACCATTATGTAATTGTGTCTTACCATAACAAATTCTATATTTATAAAACAAGAAAATGTTATTTCCAAATCTGAAAATGAATCTGTCTTTATCTAGTATGGATATAGAAATAATGTTTTTGGTAAATGATGACACATAATAAAAACACTTTAAAACCAAAATCATTATAGTCAGCAATGTGAGGTTGTTGTCCCCAATAGCTACAAAAACAAGTTTATCTCCTTTGGATGCTCATAGATCTACGTCCCCTTAGTCAATTTTTTATAATCTACATGGTTCTTGTATTTTAATACATGTATGAGAACCACAAGGTATATATAATACCAAATTTTTATAAATATATAAATTTCACTCAATAACAAATGAACTCGAAGCTTCCCCTTTCTTATTTATTTGGGTGTATGTTGGTCGGTGCAGAGTACTCAAGAGGGTGGGGGAGGTGAAGTGAGTATCTATAAAAATTTCTCTTTAGAATTGATTTCTTCAAAATTTTCCCCAATTAATAATATAATCCAAGTCACCTTGTAGTAAATTTCTAAGAGTCTATAATGTTCAATTAATTTCTCAAAAGATTTATTAATTCTCAACTATACAAACCTTCTAGTTAAAAATAAATATAAACGAATGAAAAACTAACTACAAGAGTGTGAAATTGTTTGAATATTTTTTTATAAAACTTAGTAAAAGAATGTAACAATAGGCACAATGGAAATTAAAACAAAAGGATCAGTCTCAAGGTTAAACTTAGTCCTCTTCACTTGGTGATAACGTGCCACCATGCAGTTTAAATTAATAAACATGTTTGACCCACAACCTAGGTCGAGGTCCACAATAGTATACAATGTTTTCCAGGTCACACTTGACCTCTACCACAATGTTTCATTAGAAAAACAAAAAACAGGTCACGTACGATCTCTTCCACAGTTCATTGTGGGATAAAAATAGATAAATAGAGTTTGATATTGAGGATAAAAAGTATCCTCCTGTTATGAACATGAGTAAGTGTGTGTGTAATAGAAAAACACACACACTACTCAGAAATGTAAATAAATGATCACAACAGAGCTAATGATATAGAGTTAGGTTTTGAAGGATCTGTGTGTTATGCAGTGTAGCTACAACCTCAGTTGATGTAGTGGAATTGATGTTTGAGTCCTCTTCTGGATGTGGAATTCAAAATAGTGTTTCGTAGCCTCTATGTTCAGGCTTCCAGGATTAAGAGATGTTTAGGTCAGCTCAGCCAGTTTAGCTTCAATCCTTTATCTCCCCATATGTTCTTCCCCTTGAGTTCATGGATTTTTTGAAGTATACTCAAAAGTTGCAGGAGTTATTCTCTTTTACTCACTTTCTTTTCATAGTGCTATTTTTCATTTCCTTTACTCATATTTTCACATGACATGAATGATACCATTTGTAATTATTTTATACATATAGGTTCAATAGATATAATGATCTCCCCACATTCATGTACCTCATACTATCCTCTGAATATCTATTAAAAACATTAAATAATGTCAGATTATTAATTTATCTAAATATGACTGTTAGATATAAATTTGAATTAGTAAAATATGAATAGTATTTTGACTATCGCTGAGTCATATGTATCATCCCGTCAGCATCAATGATTCAGTATCGGTTACTATGTATCAACATGTCCTATTAATCAGTATCAATGACTCTGGGTATCAGTCTGTTAGCATCAGTGACTATAGGAATCATTGAGTCATTTGTACTGTCAGTCTATTGGGGAATTGGTGATTCATCATTGGTGAATCATTTTGAACTATCAGTGTGTCTCCAGTCAGTGACTTTTCCATTAGTGACTCCTATGATCTAATGGGGTGTTTCCCATTGGTGATTCATACATCAGAGAGTTCATTAAACTATCTATGCGTCTTCTCATTAGCAAATTATCCCATAGTGTTTCATTTTTTCTATAAGTGAGTCCTACATCAGTGTCTTCTTCGAATGGTGATTCCTCATCGGTGAGTCAGGCATCAGTGAATCCTCAAACCAATAAGTGTCTGTATAAGGCCCTGACCTTAAAAATTACTAAATATTGATTTAAATTAATAATTCCCATTGAGGAACTTTTCAGATTTAGAGTTTTAGAGATTTAGATCATAACAATTACATCTCAAAAGATTACAATGTAGACACTTCTAGTAAGTTTCCATAAAAATAAAAACTCTTAAAAAGAAACATGTCTAGTTCAATATTTTTTATAGTATGACATTCCCTTGATCCCGTCCTTGACCCTACTCCACATTCAGACCTGTGAAAAACATTTCAAAAAAACATGTGGTGAGAAAAAAAATCTCAGTAAGGGATACACAAGAAATGAAAACTGTTAGTTTTTTCAAAACTACAAGTAATCCATGTATACTTTTCCAAAGTAATACTTTTCACCTTTATGAAGTAGTAATAACTCTTCACTGAATAAAATATCATTACTTAACCTTTTGTAACCAAAATATTACCATAAAACACATATAAAGAACACATAACATATAAAGGTAACTTGGGACATAAACATACTTAAATAGAATAACCATACGGTCGACTTCCACACATATCACTTAATGGAATAACCATACGGCTGACTTCCATACCCAATGCATTGGAGGTTATAATGTAACCACCCATCCTGGTATTCACAACACCACCCGTCATATGGTTTATCACGTAACCTCCCATCAAATGTCCAAGTACCATTATAAAATCATAAGACATAAAACAAATATAATGGAAAGAAAACTTTCCCACACATTGATCACAATATATCACTTAAATATAATGAATTAACAAATCCATTAGAAAAACCATTTTCATTACCAAAATACATAAAAGAGTATATGGTATTTATTTCATTTTAAAAACATTACGGCTTGTCGAGGAAGCGAAAGACCAAATAATACTTGCAGCGGCGGAAAAGGTCTTTGTCACCACATACATTAAAAGAAACATCCATTTTTTTCATTTTTTAAAACTCTTCATAAAAAAATTCCTTTTGTGTAAAATTAAAAGTCAAATTGGTTTATACACCGTATAAAATAAAGCCTTGTATTAGAACAAAATATTTCTCAATGAAAGGAGATTGAGACGAAGTCCCATACCTCATGTCCAATGTGACTAGATTGCTCTTAAATCTACTGAATAATAAACTAAAGTTAATTTATAAATTCTTAAGAACCTATTTCACACTTAATATTCCTTTTATATCAATTATTTCCTTGTTATAAGCATTATGTAATCATTTACGTTTATAATGTTCATTTTGTCGATATCTGGTTCATAAGTCAAAAATGGACTTCTTACAATTACATGTTGTTTATGTGGTCAAAGGTTCATTATATATAGAATTATATTAATGATTGTGATATCTTATATATCATATATATCCAGGATATACATTTATTTATAATATTACATAATCATTTAGAGGTAATAAATGAAATGAAACGTTCGTGAAGACGGTAAGCCGTACGTACGCATGAATGCTACTTTCATTTCTATGTCATGTTAATGGAATTAAAACTAAATGAGAGATATGTATGTTTTAATTATTGAATTATATTCATCATTTAGATGTAACATACATCATATATATCCATTATATATAAGTACTTATAATAGTACATTACATTTGGGGATAAGAAATGAAATGCAACGTTCATGGAGACGGTAAGCCGTACGTACGCATGAAAGATACTTTCATTTCTATCTCATACATTAATGGAAATAAATAATAATGATATAAAGTTATATTATAAATCCAGTATAAAATCATATATAATAACTTTAAATCCATCCTTTATACATCCGACATATTGCCTTAACGAATCAAATCACTTTGAGGGGGCGATAGTCCGCACTTCCTAAAATGAAGATATCGCGTTTACCCATAATGGAAACCATAATCGTATGACATAAATAAAGAATAAAGAAGCTATAGGAAAACATAAAAATAATATATATCATATATAAATATAGTTACATCTTAATGGACACCTTTGAAGGTGTTATATGAGTGTTTAACAATCATCGTTTCATGAGGCTGAAATTCGCCATCCACGGAATCAGTATGTTATTTAACCATTAGAGGTAGGTGTGTGTAGGTGTAGCTCTAATACTTCTCATAACAACATCCTAGTAAATGGAAGATACTGGTTTTGTTACAAAAGAAATGACTAAAAATATTTTATAGGGTTGGAAAAGAAAAATAAAACAAAAGAACACAAGAGAAAACACTACCTTTAAAACGGGTAACTCCTTTTGATTTGAGGTCAAAGGATTCCTTGGGAAAACTTATGCCCAAATTGAGGCTTCTACGAGTAATATAGGGATGTGAAAAGACAAAATGAGCAGAGAGTGGCCGAACAGAAGGCTTGAGAGGTGTGGGTAAGGAGGTAGAGGTGGGGGCCTTTTATAAGAGGAGAGGAGGAGAACTCTTCGAATGTTAAGAAAAGATACTATATTATAAAATGGTTTCGGATAATAAAGGTCCCACAATTATACATTTAAAGGATAAGGTGATAAGGGTTCAAAATCCACCAAGAAAATAGGTTTTGGACAAGTTTAGGTCTTAGATTTTACATTATTGTTTCATTTTATTTAAATCGTTAAATAATGAGGTAATCGTTGCATCATCATGGTGTCATAATTAATTTAATTTATTTAATGTCTAAAAATTATAAAAAAAATATCATGATGTAGGAAATATTTTTATATTTCCAATGTGTATTTATAGTTAAAATTATGACTTGTATAACTCCATTTAAAAATTTTATTAGTAAAACATCTCATGTTTGTGACATTTTTATTTTAACTTTAAATAAAAAGTTATTAATGTTATTTTCCTACCAAAGTGGCTCCATAGGGACCCCATGTTGACCCATGGATTTAATGGTCAGCCATGAAACATCCAATAAGGGTAGTAAATGTTTCTAGGTCATTTCATATCATTAAAACATTATTTTTACCTTAAACTACACTAATTACCTCTAATCGCGATGAATAAACTTAAAAGTTACTATTCACCAAAAAATTGTTTTAATTCCATTGAACCACATTTTACTTCTTAATGAAAACCATGTATGTCGGATTATTTAAATTCAAAACAAAGAGGTGGTAAATTTTCATTTAAATGAAAAATCAGTTTTTTTAAGTACCACTTAGTGGTTTCACTATTCATCAAAAATTGATGTTTTTCAGAAAAATACCAAAACATCACCCTAAGGTATATTTGATATTCCAAATTCATAAATAATTTATATTTTAAAAAATTAAAAACATATAAGTTGCATTAATTAATTTAACAATTAATTCCTGATGTCAAAACAAATAGCGTGATTTTATGAAACAAAATGTATCAAAAGATTGACACTAGTTTAAGTCCGATTTCAAAGTGAAATTAATTCAAACTACCACTATTGAATTAAATGGTAAAAATATATTCTAATATCACTTTGAAACCAATTCAAAAGATAATCTAATCATATAATTATATTATATTAAAAATAGGTTTTGAATTAAAACACAACATTTTCCACTATTCATTAAAAAATGAACTTTATCAGAAAAAAAAAAAATTACACAAAGTAAATTTTGATGTCCTGATTCTAAAGAAGAGTTTTATTTGGTCCAATAGAATGTATAAGAGTGACCAAAACTATATTTAATGATGGTTCTCCATCAAAAGGCGATAAGTGGACCTTTAGTGAATATTAGAGTATATATGCCTAAAATTGAGTTATTATCGTATTTTAAGCCTTTATCCTTTTTTGGATAAATGTAAAAACATTTAACAAACATATATAATCATATTTTAGTTATTTCTATTCATTCCTTCCAATATAATGGCTACGGGTTTACTACCATTTAAAATAATATTATTTTATTACTAATGTGCAACGTAAGATTTCAAAGAATCTCTTTGTTGCGTATCTGGTACGCTATCGAACATATAAACACCTTTAAAGTAAAAATAACATTTAATTCATAAATATTAACAAATATGAAAATGTTTTATTCTTTATTTACCTGGGATGTTACATCCTTCCCCTTTTTGGGAATTGTGTCCTCGCAATTTTATTCACTTATCAAAATATGTGGGGGTATTTATCCCTCATAGCATTTTCAGATTCCCATGTTGCCTCTTCAACTATATGGGTTTTCCATAAAACCTTTACCGGGTGAATTACCTTATTCCACAACACTTCCTCTCTACGGTCAAGAATCTAAACTGTTTGTTCCACATAAGATAGATTCTCTTCCAATTGAACTACCTCTAGGCTCAAAACATGAGATGGATCTGGCATATACTTTCTCAACATCAAAACATGAAAAACATTGTGTACCTGAGATAAACTTGGAGGTAAAGCCACTCGATAGGCAACTGATCCAACATTTTCTAGAATTTCATATGGTCCAATGAACCTTGGACTCAACCTTTTTTTCTTACCAAATCGCATCACACATTTCCATGGTGAATCTTTGAGAAAAACATGATCACCTACCTCAAAAAATAGATCCTTCCTCCGGTTATCTGCATAACTCTTCTACCTACTCTAAGCTGTTCTCATGTGTTTCTGAATCAACTAAACTTTTTCTACCATCTCATCTACCAATTCTGGTCCCACCAGCTTCCTTTCACCCACTTCATCCCAAAAAGATGGAGTTCGACACTGTTTACCATATAATGCCTCAAATGGATCCATCTGTATACAGTAATGAAAACTGTTATTATAAGAAAACTCAACCAATGAATGATTTTGGTCCAAACATACCTGATAATCCAGAGAACAAGCACGTAGCATATCCTCCGGAGTCTGAATTGATCGTTCTGGCTTCCCGTCTGATTGAGGATGGAAAGTTGTACTAAAATTTAATTCAGTACCCAACGACTTCTGAAGGCCCTTCCAAAAGTTAGAAGTGAACCTGGGATCACCATCAGATACAATGGATAGAGGAACTACATTTAACCTAACTATCTCCTTAATATTAAATCGAGAATGTTGATCTAGGGATAAAGTATCTCGAATAGGATGGAAATGAGCAGATTTAGTCAAGCGACCAACAATAACCCAGATTTCATTATTACCTCAAGATGTATTAGTTAATCCCACAACAAAGTCCATGGATATATTTTCCCATTTCCACTCTGGCACTGGTAAAGACTGAAACATCCATTTCGGTAACTTCTGCTCTGCTTTAACCTGCTGACATGTCAAACACTTCACAATAAAATCAGCAATATCTCTTTTCATTCCATCCCACCTGTAATACTCTCGCAGATCTCTGTACATCATAGTACAACCAGGAAGAACTGAAAACGGGGAACTATGAGTCTCACATAACAACTCATTCTTTAGCTTTGAATCACTAGGGACACATAATCTCTTACCAAACCTCAAAACACAATCATTATCAATGTTGAATTCAGGCAACATACCCTTCTGAACCAGCTATACCTTTTTCTGCCACTCACTGCCTTTCTTCTGTGCTTGCTTAATTCTGTCTAATAGGGATGATCTCAGTGATAATTGAAACAAAACAAAAGAACTTCTTGCACCAAAAACTTCTATGCCAAAGTTCATCAAATCAAAACCCAAAAGGATGTCGTTCCAAACGTAGCATGGTTAGTGAAGCATTACTTTTTTGACTCAAATAATCAACCACCTTATTTTCTTTTCCCTGATGGTAATGAATTGTACAATCATAATCCTTGATTAATTCTTGCCATCTCATCTGTCTCATGTTCAATTATTTATGAGTGAATATATACTTTAAACTGTTGTGATCAGTATATATTTCACACTTTACTCCATAAAAATGATGCCTCCAAATTTTTAGAGCAAAAACAATAGCATCTAATTCTAAGTCATGTGTAGGGTAATTTAACTCATGAGTTTTCAACTGACATTAAGCATATGCAATTAACTGATCATTATTAATAAGGACATAGCCAAGTCCCTTCAACGAAGCATCACTTTATATAATAAACTCACCATTCCTGGAACGAAGTGCCAAAACTGGATCATTCACCAATCTTCTTTTCAACTCCTGACAACAATCATTACATTCTTTTGTCCAGATAAACTTAACACCCTTCCGAGTTAGCTTAGTCATTGGACTAGATAACTGTGAAAAATTTTCAACAAACCTTCTGTAGTAACCTTCCAAACCAAGAAAAGTACAGATCTCGGTTACATTTGTGGGTCTTGGCCGTTCTTCAAAAACTTTTGTTTTTGTAGGATCGACATTTATACCATCGTTTGAAACAATGTGACCAAGGAAAGAAATTTGCTGTAACCAAAACTCACTCTTGCTGAATTTTCTATAAGGTATATTTTCTTTTAAGGTTTTCAAGATAACCCTTAAATGAATTTCATTCTCTTCTTTAATTTTAGAAAACACCAAAATATCATCAATAAACACAACCACCATTTATCACCTGATTCAACTGAGCCATCAGTGTAGTAAACTGCTCAATTCTGATTCCGACCATCTCTGGTTGCTAATTCGAAAGGTCATTACACTCTATATGCCTTTCTAGAAAAGAAGCTATGTTTCCTCTATGGAAAACCATTCTTATCACATAAATATCTTAGGCGAAGCAACATGGTAATCTGTAAATTCTATATCATTTCAATCATACCATAAAATAATTTATAATTTAACAATTTCCTAACTCATAAAGTTGTCCAAACCGACCTATGATACTAACTATAAATCCCTGGACATAAACATTACTTAATATTAAATTAAATGAATAATTCCCATTGAGGATCTTTTTAGGTTTAGAGTTTTAGAGAATTAGATCATAACTATTACATCTCAAAATATTACAAAGTAGTAACTTCTAATATGTTTCCATAAAAATAAAAACACTTAAAAAGAAACATGTCTACTTCCACCTTTTTTATAGCATGACTTTCCCTTGATCCCATCCATGACGCAACTCCACATTAAGTCCTGTGAAAAACATTTCAAAAAAACTTGGGGTGAGCATAAAAAGATCCTTAAGGGATACACAAGGAATGAAAATTGTTAGTTTTGTCAAAACCACAATTAAACCATGTATACTTTACCAAAGTAATAATTTTCACCTTTATGAAGTAGTACAAACTCTTCACTGAATAAAATATAATTAATTACCCTTTTTTAACAAAAATATTACCATAAAACCCATATAAAGAACAAATAACATATAAATGTAACTTGGGACATAAACATACTTAAATGGAATAACCATACCGTCGACTTCCACACATATCACATAATGGAATAGCCATACGGCTGACATCCATACCCAATTAATTTGAGGTTATAACGTAACCACCCATCATGGTATTCATGGAACCACCCTTCACATGGTTTATCATGTAACCACTTGTCCAATGTCCAAGTACCATTATAAAATCATAAGACATAAAACAAATATAATAGAAAGAAAACATTTCCACACATTGATCACAATATATCACTTAAATATATTGACATAAAATATCCATTAAAAACACCATTTCTAATACCAAAATACATAAAAGTGTATATGGTATTTATTTCATTTTCAAAACATTACATCTTGTCGAGGAAGCCAAAGGCCAAATAATACTCGCGGCGACGGAAAAGTTCGTTGTCACTGCATATATTAAAAGAAACATTCCTTTTTTTCGTTTTGTAAAACGCATCGTAGAAAAACATTCCTTTTGAATAAAATTAAAAGTCAATGTGGTTTATAAACCATATAAAAGAAAGCCCTGTATTAGAACTAAATATGCCTCAATGAATAGAGATTGAGACGAAGTCCCTTACCTCGTGTCCGACGTGACTCTATTGCTCTGTAATCTCATGAATAATAAAATAAAGGTAATTTTTAATTGATTAAGAACCTTTTTCAAGATTACTATTCCTTTTATATCAATTATTTCCATGTTATAATAATTATGTAATTATTTAAGTTAATAATGTTCATTTTGTCGATATTTGGTTCATAAGTCAAAAATGGGCATCTTACAGTTAGATGTTGTTTATGTGGTCAAAGTTTTATTATATCCAGAATGATATTCATGATTCAGATATCATATATATCATAAATATCCAGCATATACATGTATTTATAATATTAAATAATCATTTATAGGTAAGAAATGAAATGCATCGTTCATGGAGACGGGAAGCCGTACGTACACATGAATGCTACCTTTATTTCTATGTCATATTAATGGAATTAAAACTAAATGAGAGATATGTATATTTTAATTCCAGAATTATATTCATAATTTAGATGTAACATAAAACATATATATCCATTATGTATATGTACTTATAATAGTACATTACATTTGGAGATATGAAATGAAATGCACCGTTCATGGAGACAGTAAGCTGTACGTATGCATGAACGCTACTTTCATTTTTATCTCATACTTTAATGGAAAGAAATAATAATGATATAAAGGTATATTATAACTCCAGTATAAAAAAATATATAATAACTTTAAATAAATCCTTTATATGTCCCACATATGGCATTAACGAATCAAATCACTTTGAGGGGGCGGTAGTCCGCACTTCTTAAAATAAAGATATCACGTTTACCCATAATGGAAACCATAAAGGTTTGACATAAATGAAAAATACAGAAGCCTAAGGAAAACATAAACATATTAAATATCATATATAAATATATTTACATCTCAATGGCATCCTTTGAGGGTGTTATATGAGTGTTAAACAATCATCGTTTCATGAGGCAGAAATTCGCCATCCACGGAAACAGTATGTTCTTTAACCATTAGATGTAGGTGTGTGTACATTTAGCTCTAATACTTCTCAAAAAAACATCCTAGTAAATGGAAGATACATGTTTTGTTACAAAAGAAATGAAAAAAATATATTTTAGAGGGTTGGAGAAGAAAAATAAAACAAAAGAACACAGGAGAAAACACTACATTTAAAACGAGTAACTCCTTTTTATTTGAGCTCAAAGGCTTCATTGGGAAGACATATGCCCAATGTGAGGCTTATAGGAGTAATAGAGGGATGTTTGGAGACAAAATGATCATAGGGAGGCCGAACCAAAGACTTGAGAGGTGTGGGTAAGGAGTTAGAAGTGAGGGACTTTTATAAGAGGAGAGGAGGGGAACTTTTGGAAGGTTAAGAAAAGATACATTATTATAAAATTATTTTCGGATAAAAAAGGTCCCAAAATTATAAATTTAAAGTGTAAGGAGATAAGGGTTCTAAATCCAATCATAAAATAGGTTTTTTACAAGTTCGGTCATAGATTTTACATTATCGTTCCATTTTATTTAAATCGTTAAATAATGAGGAAATCGTTGCATCATCATGGTGTAATAAATAATTTAATTTATTTAATATCTAAATATTATAAAAAAATATTATGATGTAGGAAATATATTTAGATTTCCAATGAATATTTATAGTCAAAATTATGACTTGTATAACTCCATTTAAAAATTACTTTAGTAAAACATCTCATGTTTGTGACATTTTTATTTTAACATTAAATAACAAGTTGTTAATGTTATTATCCTACCAAAGTGGCTCTATAGGGACCCAAAGTTGACCCATGGATTGTCTTGGTCGGCCATGAAATATCCAATAAGGGTAGGACATGTGTATATGTCATTTTATATCATTAAAACATTATTTTTACCTTAAAATACACTAATTACCTCTAATCGCGATTAATAAATTTAAAAGTTACTATTCACCAAAAAATTATTTTAATCCCATTGAACCACATTATACTTCTTAATGAAAACCATGTATGTTGGATTTTTGAAATTCAAAACACAGAGGTTGTAAAATTTCATTTAAACAAAAAATCAGATTTTTTTAAGTACCACTTAGTGGTTTCACTATTCATCAAAATTTATGTTTTTCAGAAAAATACCAAAACATCACCCTAAGATATATTTGATATTCCAAATTCAAAAATGATGTCTATTTTACAAAATTAGAAACATATAAGTTTAATTAATTAATTTAATAATTAATTCCCACTGTCAAAACAAATAGCGTGTTTTTATGAAACAAAAAGTATCAAAAGATTGACACTAGTTTTAGTCCGATTTCAAAGTGATATTAATTACAAAGACCAATATTGGATTAAATGGTAAAAATATATTCTAATTTCTCTTTAAAACCAATTAAAAAATAATCTAATCATATAAATAAATTAGATTAAAAATAGGATTTGAATTAAAATACAACATTTTCACTATTCATTAAAAAATGAACTTTATCGGAAAAATACCAAAAATTTCCACAAAGTAAATTTTGATGTCCTGATTCTAAAGAAGAGTTTTATTTGGTCCAATAGAATGTATAAGAGTGACCAAAACTATATTTAATGATGGTTCGCCATCAAAAGGCGATAAGTGGACCTTTAGTGAATATTAGAGTATATATGCCTAAAATTGAATTCCTTTCATATTTTAAGCCTTTATTGGATAAATGTAAAAACTTTTAAAAAACATATATAATCATATTTTAGTTATTTCTATTCATTCTTGCCAATAAAATGACTACGGTTTAACTGCCATTTAAAATAATATTATTTTATTACTAGTGTGCAACGTAAGATTTCAAAGAACCTCTTTGTTGCGTATCGGGTACGCTATCAAACATAGTAACCAATTTAAAGTAAAATTAATATTTAATTTGTAAATATTAATAAATATGAAATTTTTTTTCTTTATTTACCTTGGATGTTATAGTCTGGGACTTTCAGAAACTAACAATGTGTCTGTCTTATACAGAATAATACTAGATTAAGTCAAATTCATAATTTCAGGAAAATATACACATGTAAATATATTGAAACTTAAATATCTATAATTTATTGATTTATTGAAATTCATTATTCCATGTTAATAATTACATAAAACATATTTTGTGAATTATAATGATTTGAAAATTGGCATGTTTTATTATTATTTAACCAACTCTCTCACCAAGGGTTTAATAATATTCCCTTTTTGAAAATCAAAAATCATGGAATTAATGAGTTATAAAAGATGTTAAGGAAAAAGAATGACTTGACTTAGTATAATGACAGTGAGTGAGAATTCTAAATATAACAATAAGGCATTTCCTTTTATGCTCCCCTTCAATTATTGTATCAAGGCATATATATGGGGTTCTTATCAGATATTTATATCAGATCACCATCATGCTACCCATTAGTAAGTTGTATTATACTAGAGTTAGTGATTTATATCAAAGATGGAATATATATATATATATATATATATTATGGTTATTTATATTCCATCTTTCCTATGCTAGAGTTTCTCCCCCTTAGGTTACGTCTTTATGCCATCCATAGATATCTATCCCTTTTGGGATTAGAAAAATGGTGAATGAAAACATAAAGGAGAAAGAAAAAATCAAAGAAACTTCAAACAAATGGAAGTCAAAAATGATATTCATTAAAGTATAAAATAGTACAACCATCAAAATAATGTTAGTAAAAAAATACATCTACAAATCCCTATCAATGAGTGATACAAAGCTAAGACTTAGGATGTTGAGGAGCTTTACATTTGTCTAAAGGGACAAGACTGGGATCAGAAGGTGGGTTGTGGATGTAGGAAGGGTTGACTGAAGTGTTACACCAGGTACAGAATCGACTGTAGGAACATTCTCTTCAAGTATTGGTCACCTCTATGATAGAATAAAAACCATCATTGAACCAGGTCCCATGGAACCAACTAGGGGGACCACTATAGCGTCAGCATGTACAAGCATGTATGGCTTCAAAAGTTTGATAAAACCATTGATGATTTCACCCCCATACGGCATAGTCTTTTCAAAATCCTTCTAGTCTTCCAGGAAACTTTCCATTGTTGGTGTAAAATATTTCAACTGTCTGACTTTCCTCTGGAATTCCTTAGTCACTAGTTGTATCTTTAGTTTCTCATCCAAGTACTTAAAGTTGTTATTCAGATCAAGATTGGGGTAGATTTTAGCAAAATATAGGTCAAATTGTTCTCTGATATACTTCTGAGCTATATATGCTTCATTTGTACATTACCTCACCATGTTATAAACAAGGTCATTGTTCTTATGAACATTGGAAAGGGTATCTCTATCAGAATCATTCTGAATGGACCCAAGATATTCTCTTATCACAGTCCTAAGGGAATCAACATCAGAAGCATGCCTGATACCTTTAGAACTGAATGCACCAGAAATCATTTCTCTACGATCCTTTTTCAACATTTTTCAAATAAGAACACTATAGATGTGTAAAAAGGTTATGAAGAACCTGTATAACACCAAAAATTGTTGTTCTGAAATCATTAGACAGGGATTCTAGTTTTTGGACTATTTCATCACTTATTCACTCAGCACTGCATTATTTAATACTGTGGTCTTAGTTATAGTGATAAGGTTGGGATGTGTCTCTTGAATGACCATTCATATAATTCTAGTTGTATCTACCTATGAAATGAACCCAGATATAGAAGCTTCATTTCCAACTCCAATAGAGGATCTCAGAAATTCACATATATCATCCTTGAATTGTTCAAGATCTGCCTTGGTGACATAGTGACTAGGCACTGAAGGTAAAACAATCTCATCATAATTAGGTAAGATAGGTGAAGAAGAAGCAATCAGTTCCAAATATCCTTGTGGATAAAGAGGGGATACCATCTCCTCATCTGAATTACAATCCAGCCTAAACATGATATATTCCATTCTTTCTATTCCACTCACAAGAACATGTCCAATATCTAGGCTCCATAGTATCAATTATAACTCTTCTACCTTTAGGAACATGTACAATATGAGATTCATCTTATTATTCTTAATATCTTTCTAAAAAATAATTCCGAGGCACTGGTGGATTCGGAACATGATCTTCTTCTTGAACTCCAACAACATTATCCACTCCGTCCACTTGAGGTTCTTCTTCATTCTGAGTCAGAAGTGAAATTTGATCTTATACTTATTCCCTGTGAACTCCATCTATAATGTCATCATGTTCCTGAATTATTCCTTGAGCATCATTAGGATTTTCATTTCTATCCTCATTACCAACATCTCCATAGTCATGTCAATCATGATGAGCGACATCCTTTACAATAGTATCAACATCATCCTGTCTACCATCCTCATTATCATGTCTATGCAAGTACTCCCCACCATAACTAACATATTACTATCCTACTTATAGTGAGTAACTCACATGAACACCTTCATCATCCTCATCATCATCATTATCCTCATTATCACCATCATTCTTGTTCACATATCCTTCATCATCAGAGACTTTAGTCTCTTCCTTATCTTCATCATCAAATAAAGGTTCTTGATAAGGTAATTCTAATGGTGGAATAGAAGGTCCATATGACATGTCTTAAGGGATTTCATAAATATATGGGTCACTTCTATCATCTATAGGAGACCCTTATTCACATGGAAACTCATGATCAACGTGTTCCTCATCTAAATAGACAACCTTCTCACTAGGTTAGAGACCTGGATCAGCTTGATCCCTCGGAATGGTAGAATGATCAATAAGATTATAATCCTCATAATTTTTATACTCATATTCCACCCACATTTTCCTATATTGGTTCAAAAATTTCGTCATATTTTTGCAGATATCTTTCTGCTGGTAGAATCCACTAAACTCAGTGATCACCTCATCTCCATCCTCCACACATCCTAGCTTCTTTAATATAGCATAAATCATCCTTGGGTAATAGAAATAGGATTCATTTTTAGAGGGTTTGATCATATCACAAAGGTGTACCATAATGTACCTATATATATTTACATTCACCTAATTATTCACCAAATAAATTAGAAAATCATCTTAATACTTCAAGGTAGCAAAATATCATTTCCTTGAGAAGATGTGGTGTTGGATAAATTTGATGAGAATTCTGGCCTCTCCATCAAACTTTGATGTTTTCAACCTCCTTGAATAATCATTTCCATTCAACCCTTTCAATGAATTTTCATAATAAAATCAATCTGAGGTATGTGGAATGTTATCATTGTAGTCAGAAAATATTCCCTCATGAGGAATCCTCAAGAATTCAACCAAATCTCTTGAAGAAAAAAATATCTCCCTAAACTTTACCACTTATTTCATCTAATCCTCCTCAGCTCCATCCAAAAAAATCATGTTCTGATACAATTGGTGTACAACATTATGATAGAATAGTATATCATTGTCTAAAAACAAGATGATCGACCCTTGTGATTCTAAAAATTTCAGCAAGAGAGACTTACTCGACAACAAAAACTAGGCATACAATTCTTTCTCTGGAGTCACTATAGGTTTACCCAACATAGGATTCCCAGAACATGTAGCACTACATGATTAAGCTTTATGATTCTTGGATAATGAAGACTCACTCGGTCCTTCCATCTCATGCTTTTTTACTTTCTATACTGAATGTTCAGGTTCGAAGGAAGTCAAAGGGCCGAAGTTTCAAATGTAGAGTGAGGGTTGTTAAGGGTCGAAGTGTAAGATTAGCATGGAATGAATTAATTTTATAATTTATAGACTTTACATCATAAGAAAAAAAATTGAATAATGATAAAATAAAAAATAATGAAACTGTGTTTTTTTACTTAAAATAAAATATAAAAACATATTTTAAGATTATCTTTTTTGGTATCGGTATTAACTATAACAATATTGGCCTCACCTTATCGGATTCATCTTATTTGTCTCACTCGAACAGTTTCAGACAAATGGTTTCACACGATCAGTTTTACTCGAACGGTTTCACTCAAAAAATTTCACTCGATCGGTTTCACCTGATCGGTGTCACCAGATCGGTGTCACCTGATCAGTGTCACCTGATCGGTGAAACCTAATTAGTTTCACATGATCAGTTTCATAGTGATCAGTGATGTAGACAAACATATTTTTCTAAGGGGATATGGTCAGATAGTATTTTTAGAATTATCATTCCTAGTTCATGTATGATGTATCCAATTCTCTCAGAGATTAAGGGTTTGTTAAAAAGGTCATCAATTTGATGATCAGTCCCAAAAAACTCAAGAGTTATATTACCTTTTTGTTTGTGATATCTCAATAAGTGATGTCTTACATCAATATTATTTTTTCAGGACAGAGAAATTGCATTCAAAGAAATGATAATAGCACATGTAATATCACAATTTATGGGATCTATCTAAATTCAAATTCATAGTCTCATAAAGTTTGTTTCATCCACTAAATTTGTGCATAGAAACTACCAGTAGCAATGTACTCTTCTAAAGTAGTTGGTATTAAAACATAATTTCTATTTTTTTACTACACAAGGAAATTAGAGACCTTCCCAAAAAGTGGAATATTCTAAAGGTTGTTTTTTTATCTAACATACATCCACCAAAGTCAGCTTTAGAATAGCTACCCATATCCAAATAAAGTCACCTTTTGTAGAACAATCCTCAATTAGGTGAATATTTGAGGTATTTGAAAAATCTTTTAACAATGTTTAAATGTGACTCTTTTGGGGTTAGTTGAAATATTTCACACATACACACATTGACCATGATATCTTTACTACTAGAGGTTAAATAATGAAAGCTCACTATCATTCCTCTATAAGAATTTTGATCAAGACATTTCCAATTTTCATCATGATCCAACTAACATGTATAACTCATAGGAGTCTCAATTCTCTTAATTCCATCAAATCCAAATCTATTCAAAATATTTTTAGTGTATTTACATTGATTTAAAAAAACCATCTTTGTTTGGAAATATTTGAAATCCAAGAAAATATTTATGTTCACCGATCAAACACATTTCAAAATAACTTTTCATTATTTTTGAGAAATTATTGCATAAATAATTTTTAGAACATCCAAAAATAATATAATATAAATATATTTTATCTATTAAAACATATTCAGAATTTTATTTATAAATAAATTAGGATTTGAAACTCCGTTTCCAAAAAATTTATAAATAAAAGTATTACTTAACTTATCATACCCAAGCTCTTGGAGTATGTTTCAAACCATATAATGCTTTAGTTAATTTGAAAACATGATTTGGAAAATTTGAATTTGTAAAACATGGGTGGTTTCAACAAAAAAATAATACATTATATAAATATATATTAATTCACTTTTTACATCCGTTTGATGAGGTTTGAAATCCAAGGGTACTGCAAAGGGGAGTAAGATTATAATGGTTTCCAGCCTAGCTATTAGTGCAAAGGTTTCCTCATAATAAATTACTTCTTCTTGATTATATCCTGGTGTAACCAATCTAACATTTTTTATAAATCTATTTACATCTTCATATATTTTATTTCTAATCAACCATTTAGTTCCTAGGGTCATGGTATCTTTTGGTCTATCAAAAAGCATCCATACATTATTTCTCCCAAACTGATTAAGCTCTTCTTGCATAACCATCACCCAAAATTCATTAATGAATTAATACATGTTATTTTTAGGATGATGTTGTGACAAGAATTCTTGATGTTCAACCTTATTTATTTAATAATATATAGTTTTAGTTCCTCTATTTAAATATGCAACTATAGCATCTAAGGGATGGTTTTTAAGAGTTCTAGCTGGTCTAGTAAAAGTTGGGCTAGTTATTTTAGGTTCCCCACTTAGTTATTGTTCATTATAGTAGAATTCGGATAATTTATAGAACTAGATGTTTTAACAGATTCCTTTATAGGATTTTTATGGGATTTTACATTAATTTATAGTTTGGACATATCCTCTTCAATATTCCCAAGTGTGGTCTTAGGTTCATGTGGATCTGTTTCATCAAACATGACTTGTAGATATTCCTCAAAACATTTGGATCTATTATTAAAGACTACATGTGATATTATTTATGTTTATTATGAAAGGAATATTCCTTCATCTCTTTTTGAGGTAAATATATCTAGAATTTGTTTAGTGTTAAGTATATAAACATTACATCCAATCACATTAAAAAATTTACCTTGGGTTTCCTATTATTCCAAAACACCTAAAGAGTTTTCTTAAGGATTGGTCTGATTAAGACTCTATTTATAATAGAAAAATCTATATTAACACCTTCAGCCCAAAAATAAGTTGGTAGGTCATATTCATTGAGCATAGTTCAATTAATTTTCTATAGTGTTATATTTACTCTTTCTAGTACACCAATCAATTGAGGTGTCCTAGGGGTTGATAAATTATGCCTATAACCATTATGTGAGAAAAAATATTCAATGTTTTGATATTCGAGTTCACAGCCATAGAAAATTCTTAAGGATTTAATTTTAGGTTTACTGATATTTTCTACAGTCCATGCATAATTAGTAAAATAGGAGAAAGATTGACTTTTTGAGCTAAAAAAGGTCCATGTATGCATAAAACATTCATTTACAAGAACATATACATAGTTCTTCTAATTGATACTTGAAACTCTTAATGGTCCTAAAAAGTCCATGTAAACAAACACAAGAGGTTGAAAAGTTGAAGCTTCTTTCTTTGGTTTGAAAGAGATTTTATGTGACATTCCTTTTTAATAAGGATTTCACACACTATTTTTTTCGGAAACATTAGCTTTGAAAATTTTTTAACTAAATATTTTCTTGTCAATTTCTTAAGAGAGTGTACATTAAAATGGTGAAGCTTTATAATGCCACATCCAAGACTCTCTGTGAATGGGACTTTAGTAGGATGCAATCTATGGTACCAGTGTGTCTATGTTTAAAACATATACATTATTATTTCACAGATCAGTAAATATTAAGTTATTTTTGGAATCGAATACAGGGAATGCATAATTTTAAAATTTGACATTAAATCCATTTTCACACAGTTGATATATTCTAAGAAAGTTATATTTTAATCCTCCTACATAATGTACTCTAAAAATTTCAATAGAGTTAGTGTTACAAATCTGTCCTAAGCCGATGATTCTCCTTTACCATTGTCACCAAATGTGACATGTCCTCCATCAACTTTGATGAGATTATTTAAAGCTTGAGTAATATCCTTTTATGTTTCTTGAACTACCACAGTCTAAGCACCAATGATTTCTATAGGAACTCTTTATATAGTTTACCTATATAAAACTTCATTCTAGAAATGATTTTGGTTCCCATATTTTTCTTGGTCTAGAAACATTAGTAATAATGGATTTAGGAACCCACAATTTTCTTATGGTTTTCCTAAATGTTGAAATTAAATTACTTGAAAAATAAATTCTATATGGTTTAGAAAAACATGACGCAATAAAAGGTTTTTCATAGCTGGAACATGTAGTAAAATAATTATTTTTAGACATAGGAGAATATTATCCATATTTACTTATAAAATGTGTTTTTGAATTTTTTTTGTCTATGATGATATCCTATTCTAGTAGTATACCTAGAAGCAATCTTTTTACCAATTAACTATATAAGTGTGTTTTTTTCCATTGGTAAAAATTTCCAAATCCTTCTTTAGTTGATCATTAGACAACATTAGGTCATTATTTTCTTTTAGTAGTTGTGAATTTTTCTCTTTATCAATAGTAAGGTCAGATTTAATATTTGTAGAGAATGCATGCTACTTTTTATGATTTATACTTATCTTTTAGTTCATTTCATGTTTCTTATAGCAAATTATAGTACCCAAACAGTTCATCATTTGTCATATTTGCATATTCAGATTCTTTACTATGAAATAGTCATTATGTACATGAGAGTTTAAGAGTACCTTTGAGAAATTTGTCATAATGCACATGTTTTCCATATCTTCATTCTCATTCTGAGAAGAAGTAGATTCACTGGAGCTATCCTCAAATGCAATCTAGTGGGCCTTCATTTCTTTTTTATATATCCTATATTTATTCTCATAAATATTTTTATAATTCAATTTAGGGAAGTCATATTTGACATTCCATATCCCTTTACATTCATAGGAAACAATATCTTATAATTTTTAGGATTATTTTAATCCATTTCCCATTAACTTTGTTGTCATGTCTTCCTTTATACCTTGGTCTTTCTATAAAATTTTATGAATCTCCATGCTATTTTGGCCATTTCATCATCACGGTCTGAAGGTGATTATTCACAACTTATTCTCCCAATATCAGTTTTAACATTCTCATTATCTTTTCTTTTGGAAGTGGTAGTCTCAAAATCTACAAATTTTTTATTTGGCACTTTCTCCTCTTGATTCACTTTTAGTTACCCTTTATACATTATTATTTTCCAATTAGTACATTAACTGGAATTTTATCAATGTCACATTAATCTCTTATGGATAAAAATGTCCCTCTATATCTCTTTGGTAAGAATCATTGAATCCTCATGATCTTCTCCTTGGCTGTAAAAACTCTTCCTAAAGAAATCACAGTGTTCACATTTTCACTGAACCTCAGATACATATTGGAAATATATTCATCAGGAATCATTCTAAATTTTTATATTTAATAGTATAATTATATAATATAATCTCTTTATCATTATATGTTCCCTCATGGGAAACAGATAAAGTGTTCCAAATCACATGAGCAATTATACATGCATAAATGTGGTTAAATTATTCATCTTCTAGTGAAGAGTATAAGGTATTAATTACTTTAAAATTATTTTTATACATTGTCTTGGTAGCTTTATTCCAAGGGTTTCTATAAGTATCAGGGATTTTATATTTATTTTCAATATAATTACAAATTTTAAATCCCGTGCTTTTTAAATGTAGTTTCAGTATAAGCTTCCACAGAGAATAATTTGTGCCATGGAAAAAGCTGGTCTCTTTGTAGTAGATCCTAATAATCTATTTTCCATAACACAATTTTGGAGAAGATTTCATATAGTTAAAAATTTGGAAATAATATAAGTTTTAATATCTTTAAAATACAACTATAATAAATGTTGAAAAATGTTTGAAACGGTTTTAAAAACTGAAAAATTCCAAAAGGCCTCTGATACCAATTGTTGGTCGGAGTAGAGTAATGAAGAGGGAGGTGAATTTAGTATCTATAAAAATTTTAGTTAAGAAATTATTTTTTGAAAATTTATCCCAATTAAAAATATAATCGAACTTAGTTTTTAGTGGATTTATAAGATTACTGAATGTTCAATTAGTTTCTCAAAATATGGATTAGTTATAAGCTATACTAACTAAAAGGTTAATATAACATTTCAAACTAACCAACTGGTTAAAAACAGTTTCAAAAACATACCAAATTAAAAATTAGAGTATGAATTTTTTGAATATTTTTTTAAAAAACCATAAAATAACATAACAATAGGAATAATTGAAATCAAAATAAGTGGTTCAGTCTCAAGCTGATACTTACTCCTCTACACTTGGGGATCACCTTCCTCTATTTAGTTTAAATTAATAAAAAAGTTTGATCAACATCCAGGAAAGGGGTCCACAATAGCCCACAAGGCTATCCCGATCAAAGTTGACCTCTACCACAGTTCATCATTGAAAAAACAACAAACAGATTAGACACTAATTGTTTGATTGTTCAATGTGGGATACAAATAGATAAATAGAGTTTGAGATTGATGATACCAAGTATCCTCTTGTTATGAACAGAAGTCAGTGTGTGTTTATAATAGACAGATACAAACACTGCTCAGAAATGTATGTAAATGAACACAATATATCTAAAGATACATAGTTTGGTATATAAGGATATCTGTATTATGCAGTGCAGCTCTAGAATAGTTTAATGTAGTGTAATTGAAGTTTGAGTCCTCTTCTGGAAGTTTGAATCCAAAACAGAGTGTTGTAGCCTATGTGTTCTAGCTTCTAGGAGTAAAAGACATTAAGGTCAGCTCAGCAGGTTTAAGTTGACTTTTTTATCTCCACATATGTTTTTGATTTTGAGTTCTTGTATTTTCTGAATTATTCGCAGATGTTGTAGGATTTCATCTCTTTTATGTGCATCCTTTTCTAACTGCTATTATTTCTGTCTTTTCCCATATTTTCTCCTCACTTGAATGATCTAGTTTGTATTTTTTTATACTTTGAGGTCCAATAGATAGAATTATCTCCCCATGTTCATGTACCTCATAATGTCTTCTAAATATCCTATAGATAACATTAAGTAATGTCCGATGAATTAATTTATCTATATATGATAGCTAGATATAAATCTGAATTAATAAAATAAAAACATTTTTATGAATATCGGCAAGACATATGCATCTTCTTATCATCATCAGTCTATCAACATTAGTAATTCTGTGCATCAGTGAGTCTTTTTCATCAGTATCAATGACTCTAGTCATTGGCCTATCTGCATTGGTGACTCAGGGCATCAGTGAGTCATTTGTACTGTCGGTCTGTCCGTGCAATGGTGAGTTGTCATTAATGACTCATTTTGAACTATATGTGTGTCTCCCATCAGTGAATCTCCCATTAGTGACTCCTTTGAACTAACGGCGAGTCTCCCATAAGTGAGACATGCATCAATGAGTCCTTTGATCTATCAGTGCATATGATTGTTGGTGAATTATCCATCGGTTTATCATTTGTTATATTAGTGAGTTCTGCATTGGTGTCTTATTTGATCGATGAGCCCTCATCGGTGTGTAACCAATCTGTGAATCCTTAAACCCATCTTTTTAATGGCCATTGAGAAAATTACAAAGTGTATGTCTTATACATAATAGTACCAGATTAAGTGAAATTCATAATTGCATGCAAATAAAAACATGTAAAAATATTGAAACATAAATATCCATAATTTATTAACTTATTGAAATGTAACATACCATGTGAATCATTACCTAAAATATAATTGGTGAATTATCTGGAATGGTAAATGGGAATGATTTTTTATTATTAAAACAAATATTTTACCAAGGGTCCAATAGTGTAGTTTTTCTTCCAGTGGCCCTTCTTTCCACATGAAAAATAGACAACATCATGTTCCCATGCTTCCTTTTTTATCTTCTCCATCATGGAAAGGCATGAAGAAGCTTTGAGATTATATATCTTTTCATTCCCATTCTATTTGATCACTATAAAGATAGAAGGATTTTTGTGCTTCATATATCAACTACAAAAAGGTGGATAAGAAGATCAAGAATATACTTATCAATGTTTTTTATATTAAAATTCATAAAAAAATTACAGAAGCTCTAAGTTAGTGATATTGAATGATATCGGCTCGCAATTAATTAGGGAGTTTAAACCCTAAAACCTCTAGGTGCTCAATGAATCCAATTATATTGACTATGTGAGGCCCAGATGGGGAACCCTATATAATATTTCTCTTAAAATGAACCTTTTAAATATAAAATCATTCTTTTCTAGCTCTATCATGGTAAATACAATTGAGGTTCTCAAGAATTCTATACAAACCCAATGTTTTCAAGAGAATTCATGAGTTTAGTGGACATAGATGAAATAATCAAACATGTAATATCAACCATGGAATTAAAAAGTTTTTTATTGACTATAAATACTTATCACTCACCTATTGAGTAGGCAGACCAGACATTGATTATTATAAAACATAAGATTTTCGTTCCTAGCATAGAATATCATGAAGGTGTCTAGACACTCATGGAAGTTACTTCTAGTGAGGAGATTATATTTATCCAATATTGATCATAGGGATAGTTATATTTCATTTTCATTCCAATATTAAAATAACATATTATTAGTACTTTTATTGATTATATATTTTTTGAGATATAATCAATTTATTTTATTAAATCTATGACTATTTTATCAAGCTCCTATAGCCCTCACCATTGAACATGTAATGTTTAGTTTCTATGAAATTCTAGTAGAATTGACCCATATTTACCATGGTATAATTCCAAAAGGGTTTTTAATATATTTTTAAGGTATTTAGGTAGGCCAGATTTTTCCAACTATGGGATTGTAACTCCTTGATCCATTGAGTGGAATAACCAATAAAGAAATCTTGACATGGATTTTATCAAAAAATGCCTCCAAATTACACTAGGTCTATCAAGGGATACTCCTCTTGATGTAAAATGGGTATTTAAACCCAAAACCTTTATAATAACTACCCATATAAAAGAAAGTTTTTCATCAAGGGCTAGTTAAAAAAATAGCTATATTATGTTTTGTTCCTAATCATGTAATAAAAGGATCTGTCTAACTTAACATTAGATTGAGGGATTTTATTTGATTAAGGATCAATTTTTATCTTTTTTTATCCTTTACATGTCTTGTTAATATTAAGTGTATGTTTACTTAATTAATTAAACATGTTTGGAAAAAACATTTACACATAATCAGTTGTATTTAAATTCCATCATTGTATATTAATTCATTCATTTATGTGATCATAGTCATGCATCAATAAATATTATTTTAATGCATTAGATAGGAAAAAATAATTAAATGAATCGATCATTAGAATATATAATGGTATATTTAATGAACGTGTCATGAGCAACAAAAATCCACATGTCCACCTATGTATCCCCGAGTTGGTGTAACTATGGTTCCATCTTGAACCGTCCCCATATCCCTTGGGATGCTTCCTTAATAAAAAATATTTATTACTCACACACAGTTTAGGGGAACCAATGAATTAGTTAAAGGGAATTACATAAAAATATCCGTAGACAAGAAGGTCCTACAAAATAATGCAGGGATAGATAACTCACATTCCATAATTGAAAAACAATGAAATATATTTAATTAAATTAATTCCAACACATATATAGTTCATGGTCAAGCTCATGAATTGTCACACATGCAGTGAATACACAAAATTAAATAGATAACGTTCATTTCATCATTCATTCTTTTATTATTTATCAAAAATGTTATTGAATTAATTAATTAATTAATTATTTTTTAATTAATTCCCTTTCATCTTAATGATAATAAGATGTTATTTGGAGATTCCCATCATTAATTCCATTCCTGAAAAAAATGATAGAACCAATAATAACATATTAGTTACTGTTAATTAATTGATCATTTAAAAATATTTTAACCATTTTTTAACTGTCAAACACACAATCATGTGATAATAAATAAAATAAGTTTTTAATGATTTAATTTACAATTTAATATAATTTTATATTTTCCAATAATGGGAGACTACATGGTGCATACATATAGCTACATGTCATGTACCTCAGTTGCCGTATATCCAAGTCACAGACTTGAGGCAATGGTGTGTTGACTTGGCCAGACTATAAGGTGTGTACATGATAATAAAACATCCTATATCTGCTTACCATTTTCTAGGTTTTACTGGTCTACATGTGGTGTGAAATAAAAGAACAACATGTAATTAATTACTCAACACATCTAGATACATTGTGCATGGTTATATAACATGTTCTCCAACTACACACTGTGTAACCCAGTTTTATCAGCCAATGATTTTGAACTTCCTTGTGGAATCTATAATCATTCTTCATTTGTAATTAATGATTTATGAAAATTAAACACTAAATAAACATGATTAATATATTGATGACATGTTAATTCAAATAATTTTAAAAAAAGAATAACCTGAAATAAAATTTGACCATAATAGTGCATAGATCAACTATCAAATAAATAAATAAAACCTTAAACGTGACCCATATCATACCACTTGTTGTCCTCAGGAAGAGTGAAATCATGAATTGGTTGGTGATATATTAAATTTTCACTTATCAATTGTTTCTCGAAATCATGACCAAGGATATTTCATGTCAAATTTATAATTAATTTATTTATTATTTAAAGAAATAAATACTTGGGCATATGATCATTCTTCGTTGATGATTTTTTATCATTCAAAATGGCCCTTATAGACTACTGTCATTGTGCTTGCATGATCCAAGGGTATAATCCCTCTATCGGTGATCTATGCATGCTTCAGTGGTCTCTAACCAATGCCACTCGTTCTCCTAGTTCTAGAATAATGAATCGAAAATCATACATTCTTCATTCTTGATCGCTCATTCATCGGTTTGGAAGAAATTTCCTCTTTGGGTTTATCGTTCTTGAGAGGGAGAGAGGAGGATGATTCAAGAGACTATTCATTATGCACAATAATTCTCTATTCCCAAACACTGAATTGGTTACAAATTCATTACACAATAGTCATACACTTTTATTTATAGAGATAGGATTTCCACTTCTAAATTTAATTTCATAACATCAATTGAATATAATTATAAAAATTAATGAAATCCAATGAAACATAATAATAATAATAGTATTTTTATTTTTTGGTTTTCCAACTTGCGCAAAATCGACCAATAATATTTACGGACTCATAAATAATTATTTTATAACTAGATATTATCTTGGTCCATTGAAAATCTTATTATATTTATTTAACACATGAATAAATATTATATTCTCTTAAATAAATATTTTTTTGATAAACTAGTAAATAAATTATTATTAAATATTCTATAAAATAAATAAATACATCTCATTCACAATCTGGAGAGTAAATAAATATTTAATTTATGAGATTAATATATCTTAAATAAAATTTTTCCTTAGTCTTGAGAATAATATTTATTCCATTAATTAAATTTAAATATAATTTAATCAAAACCTCCTAAAACAAATAGTTAATGACCCTATTTGATTATTTTTATTTGGAATTGAGATGGATTTATAAAATTCCATGACTACTATCAAGAAATGGGCCAAGGAACCCAATATAAAGAACATAATGTTGCAATTATGACAACCAAATATAAATGCTCACTATGTAATATAATCACATTGTCACATAATCTCATCATGTAGGCTTCAAGACGATGTCATCAACCTATATGATTGATACATCATTCTTTGAATATTTGAAAAAAACTCATCCTTACACCTTGATGATGGAATTGGGGGAGATGGTTCGATTTCAATCCAAAGGATGATATATCAACTTCCATAATAACGGAAGGGAAAAATACTTTCTTGAATTATCCGTTAATAACATGTCATTCATGATGCGGCCAACATACCCTACTTCTTGCCGAAATACGGAATGATGATTTTCATTAGAAATTAAAAGTGTGTGAGTAATGACTTGTATTATTGATAATCATTAATTCTAAGGACCATTACAAATTCTCACAGATAGAAATATTTATCGACACCAAAACAAACAGAATTTCTATTAGCATGTATGTTTTAATTATCTCCCATATTGGAGATTACGAAGTGTGAGTTTCATGAGAAGAAGTCTCATCTAATTACGAGTAATCACACTGAATGGTCTATATACTGTATTTTCAATCATAGTTTTTTATCCTACCAAAAACCTATATTAACAATATTTTCATATCACTTCAAGGTTCTCATCATAGCAAAGAACTACTATGACCTTATAAATTCCACAAATACTCTAGGACATTATTATAATAAATGATGAAAAACAATGAAAAATATGTAAAAACTTGATTAAATGAATATTTTATACATAAAATATTCTTCTAATCAAAGTAAAAAATTTTTGGTTCTAGGAAACCAACTCTAAAAATAGAATATTTGATTCACCAACTTCTTCCCAGCATGCTGATGTTCTGCATCTTATCCAATAAAGGGCTTAATATGGAGACATTTAGATGCTCGAGTGGAAATAGTTGTTGTAATAGAATTCAGCCTAAGGTATATGTTGGTACCATCCTCCATTGAAGTACAAAGAATATGCTGTCAACATGTATTCTAGTGTCTGAATAGTTTATTTAGACTTACCATCAGTTTGAGGATGATAAGACATAAAAAAATTCATCTCAGTGTTTAGATAATGTTGGACGAGTTTTCCTGAACTTAAATGTGAATCTCAGATCTCAAACAGATACAATTTATACTGAAACTCTAAAAAATCATACCAATACTCTAATTCATACTTGTGCAAGTTGATATAGTGTGAAGTCCTCTCATATAATGATAATATGAACTGCCTTTGTAAGATGATCCACAATAACTAATTTAGTATTATTCCCTCTAGATGTATTTGGAATTCCTGTGACAAAGTACATGGTCAATTTCTCCCTCTTCTATGTTGGTATGGATAATGGTTTCATCAACCTTTAAGAAGTTTTCCTTTTATCATTCACTTTCTGGTATACTAGAAACTTTAATGAATATTATGTGATTTACTTCTTCATATTGTACCAACAATTGTACTCACAAAAATCTTGATACATATTTGTGATCCTTGGGTGAATAGATAGGGTTGAGCTATGTGTATCCTTCAAAAGAATTTCTTTCTCTCTGTATTATATGGAACACTTATTCATGACCCAAATATGATGACTCCTTCCACATCCATTTTAAAATCTATAGATTTTCCATTCCTGATAGCTTCCACAATTATCTTAATTTATAAATCATTAATTTAAGCATAATTTATTTTAAACATGAGGGATGGTTGAGCAATCATTTGAGAAGTGATTGATGATGTTCCTTCCATAATAATTCCCATGTAAATCCTTTTAAAATATATTAAGATAAGATCCATCTCAATTATCATCATTGAAAATATTATAGGATCCTTTCTACTTAGATTATCTAACACCTAATTTAATTTTCTTGGATGGTAGTGCATTTATTAGTAATAATCCTTAATGATATATAACCAACATCACTGACGCATATTAATTTCATTCTTTGTGAATATATCTGTATGAATATTATTATTATTATATATTTCATAATTCTACTCATAGATATAATACCACCATTTTATCAACACAAAGACCATTGATGAAAAATCTAGGTCATGTGTGGGATATGTTTCCTCATGATTGTTAAACTTCCTTGAGGAATAGGCTGTCACATTATCATTTTTCATCCGTACACAACCTAAGACATTCCTTGAAGCATCACTGTATACAAAACATTGTTCCCCACTTGTTGAAAGTGCGATTACTAGAGCGATGACAAGCCACTTTATGAGGTGCATAATGTTTTACTCACATTATTAAATCCAAAAGAACTTCATTACCTTTTGAGTTACAGTGGTTATGTTTTTTAAAATCATGATAGGTACTTCAAAAAAATCGGTAATACCTAGCTAGACCAATGAAACTATAGATCTTCATTACAGATGTTGGCCTGTGCCCCAATTAGTTTTCTATTTTCATGGAGATTTCACAAATATCCCTTTCTAGTGATATCATTCCCAAATAATGATACTTACTCTATCCAGAACTCATGTATACTATACTTTTCATAATATTTCTCTCTTTGCAATGTTTTTATCGTAGTATTCAAATGATCTTCGTGTTCTTCCATTATTTTTGAGTTTATTAAAATATAATTAATAAATACTACTATAAACTTGTCAAGATAATCTTTAAAGAATCTATTCAGTAATATTTCGAAAATTATTGGAGAATTAGTGATTTAAAAGGATATTAATATGAACTCACAGTGTCCATAACTCGTTCTGAATGGATTGTTGGAAATATCTTCCTTGTATACCTTTTATTAGTGATATCCCAATATATGGTCCTACTAAAAGAAATAATTTTCCCCATTTTGTTGATTGAACAAGTCATCTATCCATGATTGGGGATACATGCTCTTTGTCGTGATTTTATTGATCTTATTATAGTCAATGAAGAGGCATGTTTATATAATCTTTCTTACTGACAAAGAGGATTTATGCACCCCCACGGTGAAACACTAGGGAATATTAAACCCTTATATGAATTATCTTATAACTGCTTCTTCAATTCCTCTAGCTCGATAGTGGCCTTTATATAATGTGTTTTTGATATTAAGAGAGATCCAAGAATGAGTCAAATTGAGAAATCAAACCCTTGACCAGGTGGAATAATAGATAATTCATCATAGAACAAATCAATGTAGTCCATCATAATGGGTAAGTCTTTGAGTACGATTCTCTCCATTATATCATTCATTTGAGATAGATGTTCTTGTTCATAAGGCTGTAATATCCACAATTGAGATTATGATTCAAAAAAGATTAATCTTACTCCTTACACTTTTGATGAATTGAATGATGCCTTATGATGTGAAGAGTGATATCCCTTTTCTGACATTTTATTTTTTTTCATTATATAATGATTTAAAATACATGACCAATAAAACATCAAACACCACCAAATAATGTTTGAAAAGATTTTCTAAGAGTTTTAGTCCCCAAAAATTTACTACGGAGGAGTGATAAACATTGGATGAAATAATTTACCTATATACTGTTATCATAAACAAATAATGTTCTAAAATTTTTGGTAGTATTCTAAAATTTATAAAAAACATGCAAGATTTGAATGAATGCATAAAACTAAATCAAATATTTCAGTCACTATTCAAGAATGAATAACCAACATAACTATCACAACATCAGTACAAAGTGGTTTTTGTTGATGAACAATGGTTGAACATTTTCCTTAAAATGGATTTTCTTAATAAATATTTAATTTGGAGGAGGAGGTTCAACATCAGAAGTAGTGATAACATATTCACTTCCTTCATCTTTGAAGTTTTTTGTTTTTGATTTCATCCAAAAACACATATCTTAGATAAATGTATTGAATAATTCCCATGTTCCTTGTAGTTTAAAAACTATACTATAGACTTGGTGTTGATCTGAAACTTCATTTATTATTCAAATTTATTTGGATTATTCATATCCCTTTTGTATTTTTAAGACATATTCCGCTATCTTCAAGATTTATATCATCTCTTGGTTCCCTTTAATCAGTTTACAGGATGCTTCCTTCGACACATTTTACACATGGTATGTTGGGTATTTTTTTTCCATAATTGGATTTTTTTGTTGATCCACCCATATTAATCTCTTTTTCCTATTTTCTTCATTGGGCCCATGAGAGAAATGAGAGTATATGATCTCAATTTCAACATTAAGGGAACAAGATACAATATCCTCATAATTGTCGATGTCTTGGATAACCAAAAATATTCGTAGGATCGAATTTTGTACACTAATGAAACCACCCACCTTCCTTTAACTGTTCATGAAAAATCCATATCTTTATCATGAAATAGTTGTGATTTTTTCCTTATACACTACAATAGATTCATCTTAATTTTAATTTAGTTAAAAGAACCCTCTTTTCATATTAAGATAGAGTGTTCAAGAAATGTTTTTATTGAAAAATATTTTCTTGAAATCTTCCCATTCCATGAAATCAATTTCCTCTTTAGTCTTTATGTTCGTGATCTGTTTACACCATTGATCAACTTCTCTATCAAAATGATATACCCCTAACACAACTTTTTCTTTCTCTAAACACTGAGGGATGGAAAATATCATCTCAATAGAGTTAATCCATTCTTCCATGTGGATGGGATTATAAGATCTACAAAACATTGGAGTTATTTTCCATAGAAAGAATTCAACTACAAAATTTTCTTTACTAGGATGAGGAGAGAGATTCACTGGATTCATGTAATTATTCATAAATTGAGCCTATTGAGATAGTACCCTAATGAGTTTTTGAGTACCCATTCCCATAATATTTTTAATATGATTAGAGTAATAGTCACATTCATCATCACAATGGTTGTTTTCATATTTTCTCCAATTTCCATCGATTAACTACGAAAAATAATGTACAATTAGGGGGATTTAATAATTAGATAATAAGAAATAAAAAAGTAAAACATTAAACATAAGAGGATAAAATTGTCAATAAAAATTATATCATAACATGTAATTTCATAGGATTCAATCTAGGTTATCCATGGTGATATAATTATCCTTAGGGTTCTTAATAATGTTATCTAGTCCTAATATAATGAATAAATATGCATTCCTTACAACCCAACTATAGTGACCCTATCCTTTTACACATATTATTATATATTTTTAAGGATAATCAAACATATTATTACATTCCAAGGATGGTAAAGTATAGTGTCGTAGGATGATCAGGTATATAAAACTAAAAACAAGGAAATATAATAAAACATTTTTATTTAAATCATTCATAAAGAGATCCTATATTACACTAAGATCCTAAATCTACATAGGATAACATGGGGAATACATGAAAAAAATGGATGAGCTAAAAATCCCATTAAGTGTATAAAAATTAAAATAATGAAAAGATAATCGGTTAGAAGGCATAAAATGATTACAAGGAAGGTATATAATATGAATAAATATAAGAAATCCTAATATTTAGAGCATGGGGAACTATAATCATGGAATCATAGAAATACACCAATAATACACAACCTAACATAAGCATTAGTAAAGGATAACTACCAAGACCATTTCACATGGTGAAAAAAGTCCCATAAAGGAATAAAGTTCACTACTTATCCAAACAATATGTATCATGAGACTAAAAATTAACCAGGGAATTGGAGTGGAATCCAGGCACACCCAGACTAACACGTTCATGCATATGTGTTCTAAATTAAGAATCAACCATATTGATAATAGTTACCCATGGAAGAAAATGGGTATCATAATCATGTCATGGATCATTACAAATAGTTGTATCATCAAAGTGTCACTGAAAGAATAGATTTAAAGAATAAATGGTCATTAATAAGGAAAAATAAGCATTGATCATAATAAATTATATCCAAAGGAAGTGGTATCATGTAATAATATAGTTTAATAAATGTCAAAAAATGAAGCATTTTTTGTAGTTTACAGGAAATATTAATGATAATTTAAATAAGCATAAACATATTTGATTTCATAAAAAAATAAATTAAGAAATATTGTTTTACATGAAAAAATAAGTTCTTTTATTAAAAAAATGGTTAAAACGATTATGTAGTGCACATTAAAATGCATAATACATCAGTAAGTTCCCTTTAATCGAGCTTCCTTATTGGGGATATTTTAGAAGGGAACTTTTTTAAAACATTTATTGATCTATTAAAAAAGGATGTAATAATATAGATAAATTATTTTGGATCATATAAACAGAATTTAGAAATATTATATAAAAACAAATAAGAGTTAAATTGGTGTAAAGAGAGAGAAAACATTACCTGAAGATGAAATGGTGGTTTAGGTAGAATCCCATACAATATGTCTCAAAGTGTTCTACAGTTGATCTTAATGTACTATTTAATCAAACTAAATCAATTAATTAACTAATTCAAAAACATTAGTACATGTATTTTATTTATTATAATTTTATTAAGACCATGTATGGGCTTTTTATGAGTTATAAGAAACAATTTTATCGCTCAGGAGCATTTTATTCCATAGTTTTAATGAT
This sequence comes from Viscum album, assembly GCA_963277665.1. NCBI lineage: Eukaryota > Viridiplantae > Streptophyta > Magnoliopsida > Santalales > Viscaceae > Viscum > Viscum album. The sequence goes on from OY728156.1 coordinate 347,451,644, forward strand.
CAGTTTACTTGTATACCTGTATGGAATATCACAAAAAATGATAGTAGTTATCCAGAATGGAAATTTTATGATATAAATGAACATAAATAATATTAATTGGTAATTTTTATCATTTATTTCCCATATGTGAGGATGAATAATTGAATAAAATGTTAACGATTATTGTTTAGATTAGTTTAGTGTTTTTTATCATTACAAAATAATTTTTTTATTAATAAATATCATATATATATGTTGGTTACATAACATTTAATAGTATCTAGTGCATATATTATAATTTTTTTATTAATAAAAATTGTTTTACGACCATCCTTTAAGGTGGTAATATAAATTGAAAACTCCTCACCCTTGAATGTGATAAATGAACACATCACGAACACCGTTTTCATTTTCAGTACACAAAGAGATGGAAAAAATAATGATTATGGTTTATTCCATAAACAAAATAACATTATAGTATATAAAATATTACAGAGTTATCGCTTGATTTTGGAAAGGGTAGTTGTGTATATAATAATAAACGAAAAGGAATTTAAAATAAATTAAATGAAAAAGTAAGAGATTTTTACCTCTTAAATTCCTCTACTTAAGAATCTCCATGAGGAAGTTTAGTTGGTATTTTACTAAGGAAAAATTATCATGGATTCGGGGGAGAGACATTAGAATATGATTTTATAAAAATTGAATAAGCATCAATGCTTAGGAGTTGTGAGCTGAAGAGGTAGTGAGGGGTGATATTTATAGTGGTGGATAAATGTGTTTTTTGATTATTTTGATCATTTGTTTATTGTTTTGGCTTAAGAAAATAAATAGTATCAAATATTTTGACAAGTATATTAAAATAATGATGTATCAATATTATTATGATAAAAGGATATTAATTTTTAAATAATCATATTAAAATTTGATTATGGTGAAATTTTGATATCTACTTAAAAAGTTTCATTTTTCAATGAATCATGAAAAATACTCTTTTTTTGAAGATTATATACTATTTCAATGATTTTAAAATGTAAAATTATTCTTCAAATTATTTTTTAAATTACATTATTTAATTTTTTTTTTAATATTATCAAATTAATTTCTTTGGAATAAATTTTATAGATGAATTTTTTTTAAAAACATTTCTATAAATAAAAAGAATTATTCTAAAAATATATTTTTATTTTCATTATGAATTTTAATATTAATTTAATTTTTACATATATAAAAATACAATCTTGAAAAATATATTAATGAATTAGAATTAGGAGTTCCATATTTTTTAAATAGGTCGCTTTTATTTTTTGTCATTATGAATTATAAATATATCAAATAATTATTAGCACAATAAAGGTAAATCGAGTAATTAAAGTTGAAAATAAGTTTTTAAGGATTATTAAATAACCATACACTTTCCATTATCATATTTTATCAGTGGATATTGTCTATTCCAACAATATTTTAAAAACTATTTTAACTTGGTGCCATATTTCTTTTAAATTGAACTGTATATTATTTTATGTAAGTAAAAGTCAAAAATGCAATTATATTTTATTTATTACCTATAATATTTTGACATATTGAAAAATAGTGGTTATGTATAGATTTAAAAGAATAATTTTAAAGTTAATGTATTTTGAATCATTATACTTTATTAATAATTTTTATTGAGAAATAACTACCAGAAATTCTTATGCAACACCGACACATTATATATTCATTTAATATAAAAACCAAGTCAATGATTTTTAAAATATTAAAAGTAATATTAATTTAATAAATTAGTGTGTTTGATGATTTTTTTGATAAATATAACATTGGAGTGATACTTAATTGATTAAATTCGAATTACATTTTAGTCAAATTGTTTTCAATGTAAAATTAAATGAATAATGTGAAAAAATGTCATTAATGATATTTTATGTTAAATAAAATTATATTAAATAATAAAATATTCATAAAAATAATAAAAAATAAAATTTAGGATGCTAAGTGGTTTGAAGTTTAATCCGATTTCAATTTAATATAAAATTTTCTACATTGAAGTAAAATTACAACCCATTAAGGTTGAAAACTTCATTACCACAATTAATGATAAAATATTATAAACAATGGGATAATCCAAAAGATAAGACATAAAATGATCTAAAAAATGTTGAAAATTTATAGTACGATTATATTAATAACCTATATTACTTAGATTTTAATTAATGATAGTTTTTATTTATTTTTAAGAACTTAGTCACATATTCTGTTATATTATTTCTTGTATTCACTAAAATGAAAAAAATAATCTTTTATAGTAAACATTATTTTATAAAATAATGTAATTTTTTTTAAAAAATAAATATGTTCATCCATGTTATTTAAATATTTTTGAAAATTTAAAATATTATCTATTTAGGGGTTAATTGACCTTTTATAGTATATATATTGGCTCGTAATGAGTAAATACATTTCTATTGTTGTAATTCTCTAAAAGGTTTTAAATAGTGTTAAAATAAAATGAAAAGAGTGAAAAAATCCCATAAAATAGTCAATATTTTTGTGTGTGAGATAATTCATACTATCAATCATATTATATTCAAATAATACAAATTTGGACCCATTTTAAAATGAAAAACAATTTTAATTAAATTTAAAACATTGTAAAACTCTAAGAATGTCATACCACCTCTTTTATAAAAGGCCACATCATGTCCTCATTTATTCACACCTTAAAAGACTTTTAGTTATAACAATATTTAAAAAAATCCATTATTAACATCCCTTAACACATTATATAGGCCTATTTTTTCATAGAATACCATTCATAGATGATTTAAGGTGTAATGTAAATAAAGTTATCCGATGAAGAGGTGTTATCGTTAACCAAATTTTTTAGTTTATTTTATTCTTATACTTCCTTAAAATATTACTCATAAAATTATAAAAGAATAATAAATAATCTTCAATATATTAAGGTTTTTTATTCTTAATTTCATAACATATATCGGTCTCCACTTCCATCAAATGGGAAATGAAACTATCATTCATGTGTACGGTGAACTACCACATTGCGAAATGATTTAATTTATTTTCCATCACCACCTCTGATTATAGATTATAATTATATATTTAAGGTATATAAATGAAATTAATGACATAAATAATATTCTGAAAGTTAATATATTATATATTTTCTTACCTTTCCATCCATTGAAAAATAATAGCATTATTTATGGATATGTGTGGATTACCACCTCTAAAATGTGATGTGATTCATTTTTCATAACAACATTACCTAAAAGATCTATATAATTGAATTTACATAAATGAAATGATTTTTATTATATTACAATAATTTTATAAATACAAACTAATTATTACCTTCTTTAATATTTCAATCTTGGTTTTAAAATTATAATTGATTTATAAAAAAGATAGTTATATAATGATTATTATTCTCGAGGTGATTAAATCATGAATTATTTGACCATAGTCAACCTTCCAAAGACATTTTAGACATATTATATGAATATGATAAAAATATATTACACGGAAATAAATGATTAAGTAATTGAATACAACTTGATAATTAAAAAACTAGATTAATAATCATCTTGAAAAAGGTATTTAGTCAAGATAATAAGTAATATAAGATTATAAATTTGGAAGATAAATAATTTAAGTGGTGAGTAGAAAATTATGTAAGAGACACATTAGTTTTAAAAATAAATTTAAATATTTTAACCATTTATGTTTTCTATCATTCTATTTAATGTCCATATTCTTAAAAATATTTTCATATGTATTTATATAGGAAAAATTGAGATAAAATGAAATTTTATTTTTAATTTTTAGATGTGCTCAATGGTTTTTAAAAAGGTTTGTTTTAACATAGTTCATACAAAACATTTAAAAAAAATTAAAGGAATGTTATATTTTAACATATATGGTGTCAATATTTATTCTCATCCTCATAACTGGTATTTGGTGTTTTCATTCCATTATAAGATTACATGTTTTCTTCAAAGAATAACATTCATTCAATTCATTCTACAACTTTTTGAATTTAAAATTGGGGTTTAAAGGAGGATGATATATTAATATCAAAAAAATTTACTTATGGGTTGAAAGAGATATGTTTATGAGTGTGATAATGGAAATGAAATATTTTATGGGTTTAATAAATGTTATGGTCCCTGGATATTGTTTATGGCCAGGTTAGCCCGATATAGATATCCAATGAATTGGATAATGATTATATTCTCTAGAAAAATATTTCATAAATCAGTCATATGGTTATTGGTATTCTAAGGGATTCTGTAAGAGTTAATTAACTGTTCTCTGGAGATAATTTCCCAAGGAAAATAAATGAAATTTTCTAAGATTTATAAGAAGTTATCCTGGATATCCTTTTATTTCAAAAGATAAGATAATGATCTATTTTAAGAAACTACAATTTCTTTTTCATGTAAAAATAAATTTTTTTAGAAAACGTTTTTCCCAGGTTCTCATGTTTTCCAAGAAAAAACAATGATTATTATTTTTCTCTTATGATATTCTGATAAAGTGTTTTGTAAATATATTTGTGCAGTAAAGCTGATAGTTTATTATGTTAAAGGAAACCCATTTTTATGACCTCATGGTTTTATGATGGAATAATAAGTTTATTTATTTTCATATTATGTATGTTTTTGATATTTTTTTGATCATCACACATTTTAAAATTTTCTCACTAGGTTTCAAGGATCATTAGGGACAAGGATTAGGTCGTGATAAAATTTTTGAAGATTATTCCTAAAGAAAATATATGTTTTATTTTAAATGTTTTATACGGTCGAAAAAATAGATACTAAGTAGAAGGGTACACATTTTATTATATGGGAGTGTTATGTAATTGTTGTAACCAAATTATCTAAAACTAGAAAATATGAAAATATAAAAAAAAATAATGTGAAATATTTTCTAGAAATTATAAAATATTATAATTAAAGATAATTCCTTATAGTTACTATCTGAGTAATTATTTAGATAAATTTTGAGATTTAGTTTTTTAATTGTGAGTATAAATTATGAGTTATAGCTACCATCATGAATTTATATGATTCAGGATGATCATAATTTTAAGGCCATATACATACCTTTTAAGGTTTTAAATAATGGGATTTTGAGGTGATTAATTTTTCTGAATAAGTTGATTGAAAAACAACCTCAATTAAATAAAAAAAGGAGAAACTATTTTAAATATTTGAAAAAAAGAAACCCATTACAATTAGAGAGGAATCTTTTCCCTAAATAATCCTAAATATAATGATTTAAAATGATCTTGAATTTCTAATGGGAAAAAATCAAGATAAGAAAAGGAAACAATTTCACCCCCTGATAAAAAATGAACCAGAAAAAATAGTTAACGATGATGTGTCACATTTATAAAGGCTATGGGGCTTGAACCAAACACTGAATGGTGAAAAGGGTGAAATGCACACCATTATCCTAATTGCTTCACATGTTTATATGAAATTGTTTTTTTACTTAAACCATTTTATATAAAATGAATAATTTGATTATGGGAACATCTGTTTTTTCATATAGATGACCATGTGATTAAAATGTGATTTGGTTATTAAGTGATTATTTATATTTCTGAATAGGTTCACTATTTTGGGAAACAAATCTGTTTATTGAAAACACACTATTATGGGATATTATTTGAGTTTTAATGTTTGAATTATCATTTCAAATCATATATGATCATCATGTTTCTTTATCGAGATAATGTTTATTTATAGAAATTATAAAAATATTTTGGATGTTATATAATTTTTTAATTTTTATTTATAGTTATATTCATTTTGAGTGACGAATATAATTTTAGATAAATGTTTAATTAATTTAAGAATAATAGGTGACCATATACTTTGGTTGTTTGGATTTATAACTTGGTCAAAATTATTCTGAACAATTTTGAGGATTGTTATTTATCAAATGATAAATTCTGAAAATTTGGTGTTATTATTGGGGCCTTAGAGTTTAATATTATTTTTATTCATATAAAATATTATTGTATCAAGGAATTATCTTAAAATTTACAAAACATTTTAGTTTTGGATAATGTATAAATATAAGAGGAATAACATCCTACCATTTGGTACATTCTGTGATCCATTAGAAGTTTCTTTTAGTGCTCTAGGATTGAAAAATTCATTTTGAATACTCATCATTTAGATAAAAAGATGATATTATGGTGGAACCCTCTTGTGGAGTTATGGAATAGGTCTTCTATATACTGTATGTAACCCTCTTGTGAATTCAAGACGTGGATCCTATTTATGCTAAGTGGTACCATCCCCTGGAGTGAGGGAAATGATATGTTATCTACCATGTGGTATCCTCCTATAGAGTTAGGTTAGGTTTCCATTAAATACTAAGTGTAACCCTACTACAGATTCTAGGAATTTTCCCCAAATCTACAAAGTAGTACCATCGAATGGGGTTAGGGAATGGGTTTTCTATCTGCTAAGTTGAACCCTCATGTAGATTCAGTGCATGGGTACTTTATCTAATGTGTTGAAGCCTTCTACGATGATAGGGCATGTACCCTCTATCTCTTAAAGGGAACCCTCTTATAGAGTCCTGGAATGGGTCTGTTATCTACTTAGTGTCTCCATCCTATGGAGTTAAAGCTTGGGTCCTCCCCATAAAAAGTGAAACCCACCTCTTGTAACAATGTATGGGTCCTCTACCAATAAATTTAGTCCCCTCAACTATGTGTTACAATGGTTATGTGTGGATCCTTATGGATAATTATTTGGACAAGCATATGGGATTCTAGGAATCATTGGTAGACCCCTTTGGAAATATTGGAAGACTCTTTTCCTAGTTTGTGAGATAGATATCCCCTTTATCTCTTTTCTAGGTTTCTTTTATTTGTATTTATATGTCCCTAATGTCTGATTTAATTTCTCACTTGTTATGGGTTGGGATGTCTACATCTATTGTGTACCGTATTTATCCACCTATAGTTACTGAGTCATCCTAATGTGTATGTATATACCCACCCTAGTATGGTATTTTATCTCACTTGTAATGTCTTATACAGATGATAGATATGTTGGCTATGATTTTAAATGAGCATAGGAATACCGTGGTGCATTTGACCACATATGGTGGATAGATCCTAGAAATTTGGATATAGGCTAAATCAACATTTAATTTTACATTTATTGCTAGTTTGAGACATCTTTCTAGTAGGGTATGTATTTTTTCATTTACTTTTTAGATTATTATTTTAATGTCCTATATTTTTAGAGGTTGTTACATGCATGGTTTCTACTCCAGATGTTACTTCCTTTTATATTATTCTTATGAATTTTTAAATGAATATTGTTGGATGAATGAATACTGGAACAATAGGTATATACCACCCATATTATTTTATTCTATTAACACATGTCTCCATCCCTTGGACTATGGTGGCCGGCTTGGGGTAGTTGTGGCTAGGATCTCCATCAGCCAGGTAGGCTCTGGTGGGATGGTTCATGACACGAATCCTATGTTTTAGTGTATACTTTGTAATATGTAGGTTATTTATGTAATTGTTTTGGCCTAACAATCTAAAATTATAAAACCTAAATGATCCTCAAAATTAAATAATGTGAATTCTTGTCTAAAAATGAAATTGTGGGTTGAATAAGGTTGGTTTTTTACACTTGATCCACTAGACCACCTCTATAAATGTATAAAATCTATTTGTGAAAGGTTTAATTGAGATAGTTTTCTTAATAAGGTGTGAAAAAGAGAGTATAAATCGTTCTCTTTTATAATTTATGTTTGTGAACAACTTGTAAATTGTTAAAACATTAAAATATAATAGTCTTATTCAATTGAAAGTTATTCCAAGGAAGTCTAAATTAGATGATAAGATAATTTGATGTCAAAATAAATATCACCAATAAAATTGAAACAAGTTTATGTGATATTTTAAAACTTATCTTATTGTTTATCCCCCTTATTAACCAGCTTTATCCTTAACCGATATTACAAATTTTTATGAATGATACAATAATTTATTACCTAAATAGAAAGTGGAATCACATAAAAATAGAAATTATGATTCCAAAAATATTGAAATAATTCTATTAAATTAAATTTATTTTAATTTCATAATTTTTTTTAATTTAATCCAACAAAACACATCAAAATGTGATTTTAGAAAAGTTAGTTTTTATTATAAAACTGAATTTATTCTCATCGTTTTTATAGTAACTACAATTAAATAAATATTAAAAAATTTATGAAATATATTATCTACAAATTTTATAAAAATAATTCATCGACAGTGATTAATATTATTTGTGAGGACAAAGACACATTAAATGCCTAAATGCAGTTTTTGAAGAAAAAAATCACTACTCACATTCCAATGCTTTTATTTTATTTTCTAACCAATTGAAAACCAATGAATTCATTTTCCAAATGCATCAAAAAAATCATAGGTTTAATAATTTTTTAAAAAAATAATAATTTAATAAACCAATGTACATAAACTGAATACATTCAAATAGTTCCTTACAGTCAAAAGTATTTACAAAATGAAATAAAAACAATTTCTCACCATTATATATCATTTAAATAGTCATAATGTGATTAAATTTATAATGTACTAGAATTACTCAAATATTTTTAATGTTGCATTCCTCACAAAATATCAAAAACATTAATTTATTAAAATGACACATTTTATATAAACTCTAGGTTTTATATATACTTATGGGTCGAGAAAACTGTTGGTATTGGCACATTAGAATTGGTCATCATTTTATCATTACTTATTTAGGGGAGTTTTAAAACATAAACAAGATTTCTATAATGATTAAATAATCAAGGTTTATGAAATAATATATAATAATAATGTTATATAATAATTTTCAAGTTGATATGTTCTCATTATATTGGAATTATGATTTATAATAAAATCATTCCATAATCATTGCAATCCACTTTATTCTAGCATTCCACGGTTTTGGTTGGATTATCTACCAACAATAACAATTCCATTAATTTTTATAATGGGTAATTATAGACAACTAAATTCTAGCATGACATCATTTTTATATAATTTTTTTCCCATAAAGGTAATATAATGATTTAAATTAATTATAAATTAATAGCCTTTTGTTGGATAATTTTCATCTGAATAAATAATTTTTTTCAGTACAAATCATATTATAATGTTCCATCGAATTAACATGAAACATCATTAATCATTATAGAAATTGAATTTCCTGTACCCTGAAAATTATAAAGGTAATGAAACTATTCAATAAAATCTTTGAACCTGAGAAACTCTCTAAATCCATTTCATAAGAATTTGATTAAAAATTCCTTATCTCTAAAGAATAGAAAAAAAACTATATATATATATATGTAACATATAATAATAAATAGTACATAAAAAATAATATATTGAATAAAAATATTCCAAATCAAGATTATAATAAAAATAATTTGGTTATTTATGAAGTTAAATACAAGGGCCTTGAGAGTAGGGTCTTTAGGTATGAGATTTTATCATTATTTTCACTATTTGAGATATGTTTTTATTATTTATAAATAATCATTTTTAATGTCTCTATAATTACACTTTTATAAAAATATATCTTCATTTATTAATTATTTTTGGTGATTAATTTTCATTTATGTTTCATATTTAATGGGTATTTTATTTGAATTATACTATATCCATATTGGGTTCCCCAACTAAATTTTTTCCCATTGAGTCAATATTTACATTCTTTGACTAAGATATTTTGGTTATTTATTCATCCATTTCTCTATTATAAATGATTTTTTATTTTTTATATATTATTTACATTTTCATATTAAATTATTTCACATTGAAAAATTTTCTTCTTCCTAAAATTAGTTTTATTTTAATAATAATTCATTTAATTTTAAAATGAAATTTTTATATCTTTCTATATTTATCATTCACTAAATGTTATCCGTTGTTAATTAGAAATCAATTTTTTTATTTTCTATGATATTTATATTTACCTTTTCATTCAATTAATATAATTTTTTCCCTTTTTATCTATGAATGTTTTAATAATATATTTTTAAAATAGTAAATAACTTTTTTTTATCATTGGAAACATTTATCTTTTGCTAAAAACATCATTTCATCAAATTATTTTTTTAAGATTATAATTTTTATTTCTTTTATAAAATTATTTTTCATCTATGTAAACAAATTTATTAATTTTTTTGGTTCAAATGTTATATTTTATAAAAATACAAACCACATTTTTCTTAAGATGGATAATGATGGGTTTTTAAGGATGTTTTCATGAAACAAGTTTCTTTTTATGTGTCAACTATCCTATGATAAAATTATGATTATTTTAATATTTCTATAAAACACAAATCTATTAATGATAATGGTGTGTATCTTATAGATACCTATATTTCTTTGGGTAATGTTTTATATCTCTGCTTTTTATTATGGGAATTGATTGTGGATGCTCAATCAACTATTGGAATATGTTAGTAATGCATTCTCTGAAATGTTATAGAAATAATGTTCTAATTACTTATCTATTAAATTTTTATTTCTTCTAATTATGTTTTTTCAAGATTATTATTTTTATTTTAGACTTTCACATATCAATATTATTGAATCACGTGAGAGAAGTACTTTTGTAATGCATATGCCTTGAGGGATGACTCATGACTAAAGATTTATACATTTTAGGGCATGATATTAATATTTTATGATCATGAACCTTTTCTATGTTTTCATACCAATATAAATATTTAATAGTCACTTATGATCTCCAATTACTATACACCACAATTACCCTAAATAACCACATTATATCACCAATTTTTTTATTTATATTTCCATAGGTTATCTATAGGGATGTTATATTTCATTTTACTAGAATGAGTTTCGCATATACAGATATCTTATGTGAAATATTGGAGACATTGATAAATAAATATGATCTATACCTAATCACAAAAGACACCAAACCATCACGGTTCTAGAGTATGTAGTATTGTGAATTTTTTTTAATATTCATCTAAAATGATATAGTATTTACAAAAATAATATAAAATACATTAATGTTTAGTTTTGGGTAACCTTAGTATCAATTAGATATTAATCTATTTATATATTAGATCCATGTTTTCTACAATATGTCACAGAGTAATTAGTATATTCATGATTAATCTAATGTCATTTATTGGGGGTATTGGATATTGAAAAAAAATTATATTTATGGTGATGCATATTGTGAACATGGATAATGAGTAGAAGGATTTTCTTACGCATGATATTCAATTGGTCTATGTATTATGGTTAAATGGTTTCTTGAAAGAGTGTATGTAGGATGCAGAATCAATGATGCATTTTTAGTATCTTTAGTTGTATGATAGTTTATTCTTATAGTAGTGTTTATAATATATATATATATGATTTTATTTATTTAAATATTCCTTATGATTCTATTAATGAGTTATTTTAACTGTGAGATACTCATTTGAGAGGTATATAATGGGATTTTTTTGTTTCATAGGTGGTTTTTCTGATAATAGGATATGATTTCAAAGGAAGGGTATAGTGAAGTAGGCTTAACATATGTGGATATTACATCATTTTAGATTAATATTCTATATGTTACAAAACAAAATTCTATTGGATCATAATAGTTTAGTGTATTTGGAAACTTGGATCACATTATTTTAATTTGGTGAATGGTCTTCAACATCTCCCATATAGATCATCCACTTTAGTACTGCAACATAAATTCTTTATTTATAGCATGTGGAATGGAAACATTATAAAAGGTGATATTAGATACTCAGTAAGGTTAAACAAGGGTTATATGTATGCATAATCTTGGCCATTAAGGGTATTAGAACATAATCATTAAAATAGAATATCAAACCATATATATTAAATATCATAATCTTAATCCATAAATTAAGGAATGTACATTTATACAACCTTAATCATAATAGTGATAAATGGTCATAAATCAATCATGTATCATAATATCATGTCATATAAGCATGTTATTATCATAAATACAGAAAACCATTTCATGTGACAAGGTTAAATACCAAGACCATTAACATGGTGGATCATGACAAATGTTTTTTCCATAGAAGATTAAGATACACTAGTTTAACATTATTGATCAGGACACACCTATTTCTCACTATGGACCATGACACTCATAATTCCAATTGTGGATTAGGATATATCTGTTTCCCATTATGGATTTGAAGACACCATTTTCCTACAGTGGAAAAGGATGAACTAGTTTCCTAATGTGGATCCGGACACACCTATTTCCCATGGTGGATTCGGACGCATCTATTTCCCATTATGGATCAAGCCCATCGACTTGTATACCATCATTATCTCATCATATATAAATCATTACCCAATTTATTAAAGTTAGATATAGGTCCTACCCATAACATAATGAAAAAAATAAAAACATGTTACATAATATCACAAAAAATAATCATATCATAACCAATGAAATTAAATGAGTATCATAAAAATTCAATCATATCCCAACATAAGTAAAAGATATAGGTTTCATAATCCTTTTAACATAAAATAACCCATGAAAGAAGTATTTTCATAAGTGTTTTATCATGGTATAATCCTTGGAAGAGATATAGATATCAAAAACAACATTATATCTTAAAAATAAATCTTTCAGATAAATAATGTGATGGTTTCTTTAGATCATATCTTCAATAAATCATACACTATATCAAAGGATGTCATCTTAGTTAGATAAGGATTTTGAAAAATAGATTATATAATTTCTTCAGTAAAATAAAATTTAGTTGAGAATAAAATTTTAAGGTATATTAAATCTTGAAAATCCTATTTTTGTAATCCACTTTTAAATCATATATTACATGATTTAAAAATAATTTAAATCATTTCATGAAGAAAATATCCATTTCTCCATGATTTTTTTTAAACATATTCATTTTGAAAACAATTTTTAACACTTTGTGAAACAATATTTTTTTAAATACATTTCATCAAAAATTAGATTAAAAAATCCCAGAGAAAAATTTTGAAAACATTTTTAGAAAACATGGGTTTTCAATAAAATAAATTTCTGTCTGAAGAGAGAAATAATGATGGATTTCTGTTATAAATTTTTATTACATATCATAATTAATAAAGAGTGGGATAATGGTACCATTAATTGGATATATCATGAATAAAAATATGAGAATAAAATTTATGAGAATTCTTGAAATATTAATCATAAGATTTCACCAATGGAAGTATAATCATAAATGATCCAGATAAACGTTGAGATTGTAGAACTAAAATATTACCACTTTCCTAAATTTGTATCCTAATTACCATGAAATAATAAAACAACATTAATATTATAATATAAATAAATGAAGTATATTCATGATATAATATTCCAATGTGTGGTATATATATCTTGTATATGAATATAGGTTCATAACATGCCATGTGTATCAGAGTAAGCAAATTGAGACAAAATCACTTTACCAATTTGGTAACATTTGAACCATTAAACACATGAAAAAGAGAACATTAAATGTATATGTAAATACCAGAAAATTTATGGATAATAATCATATAATAATTTATGTTCAATATATACACCACATAATGGAATCTAGTGGTAAATAAAGAATAATTTTCAAAAAAATAATAGTGGGAATAGAAAGCCCCTTACTAATTGAGTAACTTTTGAATCATGATCCCCATGAAAGAATAACATAAAAGGAAACATTTAATTTAATTAAAAAATTTAAATTCAATATATAACATGTTATATAAAATTATATACACCACATGAAAATTATAAGTCGTGAATATAGAAAAAATATAAAAAAAAGTGAGGTGAGAGAACCCTTACCTTAAGTCTTAACATCATTTTTAAATGTTCAAAACCCATGTATAATAAATATAAGTATATTATAAATATAAAAAATAACTATGTTATTTTATATAATATCATATATTATTTTATTATTACTTTATATTACCTTTTTTATTCACAATTTCATGTTCATGTTATGTTTTGGGTAATAAACTATAGGTTTTTTATATGTTTTGACTTATAATTATTGATACTATTTCTTAAATAATGATTTTATTTTTTCCAGAATATAAAAAATTATATAAATATAATATATATATATATATAATATAAATATTTATAATAATCTATAAAATATATAAATATTAAATTGAATACACCATTCATGGAGACGTTAGATCGTACATATACATTAACATTGTTTCCTTTTTCAAGTCGTATTGAAATAAAGTAAATAACATTTATATATATTATAATTATAGTATAATTATTATTTAAAAAATATCATATAAATTTAATAATCTAATCTCTTAATTCATTCAACGTAATGTGTGAATGAATCCCATCGCTTTGAGGATGCGGTAATCCATACAACCACAAATGAAGATATTGTGTTCCCATAAAATGGAAATAATTATTTTATGTGTTATATAAAGATTAATTAAGTATAAATAAATCATAAACATCATATAAAAAAAATAAATACAGAATTTACATAATTATACCCAACATTGAGAGTTGTTAATGAAAGAACAAATGGCATTGGTTCACTAGGTGGTAGTCTGCCGTACACATGAATGATGATTATGAATCCTATTCAATGAAAGTGTGTGAGTGTATATATAACTATAAAAAAACTCAGTATGTTGAGGATAATAATGTTATTATATGTTTATTTTATAAGAATAATTAAAGGGATGGAGAAAGAAATGATGCAAACATTCTCATTGAAGATACTTACATCTTCTTCGGGCACCTACCTTTTCTTTTTACCAAAGAACTAACATTTATTTCATTATTACCAAAGTGAAGAATCTAGGATGATATGAGGTAATTTTTTAATTTATTTTTTTGGGGGTTGTAAGATCCAAATGTTTTGATAGGTTTGATGAGATGATGAAGAGAGGATGACTTTTATTAGTGGGGAGAGGACCCATCGGGTATTCTTGAAATGATTTGAGTACTCCTCCCATTTTACATGAACCCCAAGGGTTCAAAATGGTCAATTATAGATCCTTAATGGTTTAATGGTATAAATATGGTGATAAAATAATTTTTATACATGTTTAGGGTCATTTTACACCAAATAATCTCTGTTTAGTAATTAATTTTTCTCTTTTTACATTAATAATCTTAAATATTTTTAATTAATATCCCCTATATTTTTAGTAAAAAAAAGATGAAATTAATATAAATTATAAATTATGATTAATCCAATTATTTATTTAATTTTTCAAAATTATAATCATATATTTTGAAGAAATTAATTTAAAATTAATCTCGTAGATGTGATAGGAAAGAAGGATTTTATAGTAAAAGGTTCAAAAGATTGATAAGTTTATGATATTAAATTTCAGTGCGAAATTGATTACAATTAAAAAATTGGATTTTTTATTTTATAATATAAAAAATTATTATTTTAGAAAAATTTGACATGTAATTGTACTATATGAATAAATTAGATTTAAAATAGTTTTTCAATTAAAAATCATTGATTTTCACTATTTATAAAGAAATGTAACTTCTTTTAAAAATAAAGAACATTCATACAATGTAAAATGTGATATTAAAATTTCAAGATTGGAATTTAGTTTTTCGATAAAATTATAATATTGTAAATAATTTTATTTAAAATTGGTTCTCCAATAAAATAATGAGAAATAACCTTTTTGAAAAATATAAATATTTATATGTAAATTTTGGATATATTGCTATATCTTTTCTAAAGAACACTATGATTTACATCAAATAGTTGAATGAATATAATATATATATTTAAATAAAACAAATTTTAAAAAGTTATTTAATTAATTTGTTGATTTAAAATGTGTTGTACATCATCAATATAGTTTTTCACCAATTGATTTCTTATTTTTTCAGAAGGATTTTATCTTAATTAGTCACCAAATAATTCCTCTTGTATACATGTGTAAACCATATTATTATAATTTAATTTATCATATCCATACGCACCATTCTATTGGATATGTGACAACTATAGTAATATTTTAATAAAAATATAAATAGTACATTGTTGTTTTGTAAAACTATGTATTTAATGTTACACCAGATATATATATAACTTGACATTGTGTGTTACAAAAGAAAAACATAGTGTTTCGTGATCCACTATTGAATATAAGAGTTTTAAGTAGTGAAATATTGATATAGTGTTTGGTATGAAGAAATGGTATCTTGGTGCTTTCATATAAAACAATCTATATAAAGTGTTGCACGAAATGAAAAATATATATATGATTAAATTAAATTTAATTAAAATAATTCATAATAACTCAAGGTGATTCATTATAAGCCATTTAAAATTAATTTTTCCATATAAATTAATTTAGGTTATAAAAGGTTTAATACTTGAAATGTTATTTCATAGAAACACACATCATAAAAATAAATGCTAAAAATATCTTTAAAATGGGAAAGTTGGAATCATAATGGTTACCCAAAGTAACTCATAACTAGGTTTCCACAGAAGAGAACATATGTAGAATGTTACAATAGGGACATGGAAGAGAAATATAACTATCATGTTTTGAAGGAGATTGATAGAGAACATTGATCTATAAAAGTGGTTGATCCAATAAAAGTTGATTATCACAGAACCATAACTATATGATAATATAAGAGAACATTTGATTCAACATAAGTGATGTTACTTGTTTACTTTTTCTAAGACCATTTTCTTAGAGCATATGAATTTTTACACGGTGATATACTTACTTGATTTCATTATTTTTTAGATGTACAATCTCAACATTAGGATGTGTCTTCAAGAATTTAAACTACATCTATTGCTCCAAAAATAAAGTCGAAGTTGTTATGACAAAATAACTAACAAAGGATAAGATCAATATATATATATATATTGATAATTAATTCCTTCTATCATGAGTTAATATCACAAAAAAGTTATCTCATGTCATCCAACAAGAATAAATCCTCATATAGTGTGATAATACTTTAATATATAAAAACTAATCCTAACATTAACATAAAAAATTCAACAAATGATAAACCATGTAACACATAGAAAATATGTAAATTAAAAACATTATTAATATATTCACTAAAACAACAAAAAATTGATCCTCTAGATATATAAATGTAGCTCTTCATTGTCACATTCCAAACATCTGAATACCTTTATCTTTTATTCTCTTGAAACATGATAATACCCTGAATTACCATACATTCTTATTGGAAACATGCATGTATTATTATTCTAAATATCATTGGATATATTCCTTAAATGTCATAATATCATTCCATGATAGTGAAAACTACATTATAAAAAGAATCCTTTATTAGTTCTAAGGTCATATATTCTATCCAGTTTATTTTATCTATATCATCACCTCTTTATCCAATTTAAATAACATTTTCTAATCCATAAGATCACATTAAGGGTTACCTTCCCTTAATCAAAATACCACCATTCCATTTAATCAATTTTCTACTTCATGAGGACCATTAAACATATCCTTTTCAATCATTAATTAAAAACATATAATAACAAAAATAAAATATTTTATAAACTGTATAACATAATCCTTGAATTAAAACACATATATACGTCAATCATAATAATTTATTATTAAACCACAAATCATGATTCATCATCTTAATTCTTAATAATGATATCCTAGAATATGATATATGAATAATTTGTGAAGGTTCCCAATCCTCTATATAATAATTTTTTTTACATTTAATGTAAAAATTATTGTTATAAAACAACATACATTTCACGCGTCATTTGTGGTCTTTTTATCCTCAACATTGTAAACAAAAATCATACCACCTTCCTAAATATTTTAATGAAATTTACACTTTGGGAATTGATTTGTATAATTCCCATAATTTATGCATTTGGAATATTCAATTTTAACCTAGTTAATTCTAGCTCCCTCTATTGACTAAGACCAGAAAGCATAGCTTGAAAACCTATTATCATAGAATGATCCCACAAAATCATTAAAAATTACTTATAAGTTTCATAAATCATGAAACCTAATTTTAAATATATGAAACATTAGAGATATAATTAGTGATATCCATAGACATATTCTTAGGAATATCCATATGGATCTCAATAATTATTTCTCACCCTTGATTATCAAGGATTACTAAGCCTTTCTATTGATACCACCTATAGAGACCCATGATTAAAATAAATGGATTTTACATCATTTTAGATGAATATTAAGAACATTACTAAAGTACATGTCCAAGTACCATAATTTTTATTGTGTTTTTAGAAACGTTTAACATGTTCTTCTAATTTGGATAGAGATCTTCAACATCTCCCACACAGGTCTTCCCCTACACTACACATACATACAACCTTTCTCTATAACCTCATGAAAATAAAATATAATATAGGGTTAGATCAAATGATCATTAATGGTAAATAAGGGAGATATGTAATAATAATAATGAGTATAATGTCATGATAACATGATCATAACATTAAAATATAATACTTTGTATATCAATGATCATAATCATAAGTTATGAAATTATGATCAGAAGTTTATAAGACATGAATTATAAGGGTGATAAATGATCATAAATCAATCATGAACCATAACTACATGTCACATAAGAATGTAACTATCATAAATATAGAAATACATTTCATGAGTCTTGTTTAACTACCAAGACCATCAATATATTGGATCAAGATACACTGATTTATCATTGTGGATTGGGACATACATGTTTTACATTGTGGATCAGGACACACTTGTTTCCAATTGTGGATCCGGATAATCCTATTTCTCATTTTGGACTAGGATAGACCTACTTACGATAATGAATTAGGACACACTGGTTTCTTATATTTTATAAGGCTACACCTATTTTCCATTCTGGATTAGTACCCACATGTTTCCCATTATAGATCAATATCTTTGACTTATTTCCCATCATTATCACATGATATATAAATATTTAATCAATGAATTAGAGGGAGATATATGTCTCGCACATCACATGATGAAATCAAAAAAACTTGACCCAGAAGATCATAAATATTCATTATATAATAACCCTTTAAATGAAATGGTTATCATAAATAGTTCATTATATAACAATCTATGGAAAAATATAGGTTTCATAATCATTTTATCATAAAATAAATCATAAAAGGAAGCTCGTTTGATAATCATTTTATAATGCTACAAAATTTGGAAGAGAAATGGGCTTCTTAAACAACATTACTTCTTAAACATAAAGCATTTATAGAAATAATGATACAGTGTCTATAGATAATAGCCCTAGTAAATCATGAATTATATCAAAGAATGTCATCTTAGATGGAGAAGTATTTTGAAAGATAAATTGAAACATTTCATATGTAGACTAACATTTCTTTGAGAATAAAATTTCAAAGAATAAGACATCTTCAAAATCAATATATTTTAAACCCACTTTTAAAACTTATAAAAAAGTTCTAAAAATCATATAAAACATTTAATGAGAAAAATATCAATCTCTCTTTGAGAAAAAACATAGAAAAAATCAAAATCCTTTTTAATTTTTTTTAATGATAAAATATTTTTGAAATACATTTCCCTTAAAATTTCATATAATATCGCAAAAAAAAAATTTAAAAACATTTTTATAAAACATGGGTTTTGAATTAAACAAATTTTTGACCAATGAGGTAAATAATGTCATATTTTTAAAAGAACATATTTTTAATTATATTAAGTACCAAAGAGAAAAATAATTGTATGATTAATTGTAAATATAATGAATAACCATATGAGAATACAATTCATGATAATTATTGAGAGATCATTCATAATATTTCATCAATGGAATAACAATATTAAACAATCCCGATAATCGATGAGATTGTAGTAATAAACTATCACCACTTTGGTAAACTTGAATCCTAATCCCCACGAAATAATAACATTATGTGATGATTAAAATTTCATTAAAAGTAATTTATTCATGATATATAATGTCAATTTAAACTATATACACCTCGTAGAAGAATGTAGGTTCATAACATGGCATGTGTCTTAATGAAGGTAAATTAACACAAAATTACTTTACTAATTTGGTAAATTTTGAACCATAAAACCCATGAAAGAGAGTTCATAAAATGGATAAATAAATACAAATTAATATATTTAAAATAATATAACAAATTGATGTAATGTATATACACCACACAAAATAAATGAGTGGTGAATAAGTTATAACTCTCATAGAAATAAAAGTGAGATCAGAAATCCCCTTACATGTTGACTAACTTTTGAATCTTGATCCCCATGAAAAAATAATATCAATGGAAAATTTTAATATCATTTAATAAATTATGATTATGATATAAAATATCATTGTAAATTATATACTCCACAAAATATTAATATGTGTTGAATATAACATATACCTCACATAAATAAAAGTAAAATGATATAACCCTTACCTTAAGTCTTTATTTTATTAGTACACATTAAAACCGATTATATAATAAGTATATGTTAATTATATATCTTATAAATAAAAATATCACAATATATAATATAATATATGAATTTATTATGTCTTTATATTACCCTTTTATTAACAATTTTATGTTAATGTAAAGTTTCATGTAATAACATCTTTGTTTTTTTGTATATGTTTTGAATTTTTTATTCTCGATAATCTTATAGAGATAATGATTTAATTATTTACAGAATGTTAAACAGGTTATTAATATCATATATATATATATATAATTTAATAATTTATTTTAATCTACAAAATATTGAAATATGAAATGGAATTCACTGTTCATGGAGATTGTAGGTCCAATGTAAGCATGATCACAAATTTCATTTTTTTATTGAAAGAAATAAAGTAAATCACAAATATATATATATATATATATATTTATTATAGTAGAATTATTATTTTATAAAAATAATATGAATTTAATTCACTCATCCCATAATACATTCCATCTAAAGTGTGAATGAATGTCATCGTTTTGAAGAGGCAATATCCCACACGTCGACAAATGTTGTTATCGTATTCACAGAAAATGGAAAGCATGAAGATATGTGTTATATAATAATTAAAGAAGTATAAATATATCATAAATATAATAATTTTCATATAAACATACAAATTATGTCATTATTTTTAATATTGAGAGGTGGTAATGGAATATTGAATGACATCGGTTTGTAAGGTCGTAGTATGTCGTACACACTGATGATGATTGTGTATCTTATTTGATCAAAGTGTGTGTGAGTGTTGTTAATAACCTAAAAAATATAAGTATATATATTATAAAGAGTTTATTATATAATCATTTAATAAGAATAATTTAAGTGGTAGATAAAGTAATGAAACAAATTTTCTCCTTAAAGAACGTAACCACATCTCCATGTAATTTCTTTTGGTTTGCACCAAAGAACTAACTTGGTTTGATTTATAATAGAAGTGAGGATTTCAGGATTATATTTTTTATTTTAGGATTTTATTGTGTTAGGTTTTTGTTATATAATAGTCTTGAGAGGTGTGGAGAGAAGAGTAGGAGATAAGGCCTTTTATAATTTGGTAAAAGGATACATTGGTTTTTTCTTGAAAATATTTGAGTGCCTCCCACATTTTTAATGTCCAAAAAGTCTTAAAAATGGACCTTTATAGATACTTATAGGTTTCATGGTCGAAATATGGAAATAAAATAATTTTTATTTATGTATAAGGTCATTCCTACACATTATATTCTATGTTTAGTAATTAATAATGCTCATTTTGAAATTAATCACTCTAATTAATTTCAATTAATTTCACTAATATTTTTTATAAATAAAATATTATTTTACATTAAATTATAAATTATTATGAAAAAAATATTTAATACATTTTTTAAAAGTATAACAATAGATGTGCTTGAGAATAATTTAAAATTAATCCAGTACATGTGATTGGAAAATGGGGTTTTATTGTAAAATGTTCAAATGTTTGAAATGTTTTTATATCCAATTCCAATAGGAAATTTATTCCAATGACCCAAATTAGATTTATTTTCTATAATATAAATAATTATACATTAAAACCAATTTAAAATAAAATTTTACTAATATAAATAAATTAGATGATTTATTTCTACTATTTGGTGTTTTTTACTATTTATCAAAAACTGATACTTCGTATAAAAATACCAACCATTAACCAAAAGTAAAAAAATATATAATATAATTTAAAAAATGAATTTTATTTTGTAAAAATATTGACTAAATTTTCAAAACTTATATTTAAAATATGTGTTCTAGTAAATGGAAATAAAATTACCTTTTAGAAAAATCTATTTCTTTATGACTAAAATTTGATTTATTCCAATTTATTTCTAGAGAACACATAATATGAACATTATATAGTATAACTAATAAATAAACACACAGAAATATATAAATATATTTTAAATAATTTATGAAAATTGGTTCAATTAATATATTGAGGTAAAACATGTTTTATTTCATAAATATAGTTTCCCTGCAAAAGATTTTTTATATTTTTTAAAGGGAATTATTTTGATTATCTCACTAATAATTATTCTTATATTAATGCCTAAATCACATTTTCATTATTTAATTAATCTTATTCATATCCACCATTCCCAATGTTAGGTGACAACTATAAAAACAATTTAATAATAATTTTAATAGCAATTTTTTTTCTAAAACTAGGATATTTATATAACACAAGCTATTAAAGGAACTCAAAATTGTGTCTAACACAAGACAAACATAGTATTACATGTATTTAAATATAATATTGGTGTTTAGTGTATCACAATTACAACATGGTTTCTCATACAATGAAAAAAACCGAATTATTTCATATAAAATAGGTTATATTCTGTGTTGCTTGAAATGAAAAATATTAAGAATATTAAATTATATTGAAAAA
This sequence comes from Viscum album, assembly GCA_963277665.1. Lineage (NCBI taxonomy): Eukaryota > Viridiplantae > Streptophyta > Magnoliopsida > Santalales > Viscaceae > Viscum > Viscum album. The sequence goes on from OY728156.1 coordinate 347,474,674, forward strand.
AATAATTTATAAAAACATAGTGTGTTACAAATAGAACCAATGAATATATATTTAATTTATTTATCTGTACCTTATTTATATATCAACATTGTTGTTTGGTGGTTTTTTGGGTCTGTTAAAATGATATTAGAGAATGTTTTATGGTGAAAAATGGTGTTCTGTATTACTAGTGGCAAAAATACCCATTTTGAGATTGGTTTATAACCATGTTTATTTTGTAATAGTTAGGTGGATGAGTTGAATAAAAAAACAAATTTCAAAGGCGTTCAAGCCATTTTTATTATCAGGGTTATTCTAGGAATTGGAGATCTAGTTTTTTTAATTATGGTGGTCTAAAACAATTTGGATATAGGATATTCAATTTTCATTATTATTTGGGTCAATAAATTTCATGGAATGCATAACATTTTGGTATAGTGATGTGAGGAGATGGGGATGCATTTTCAGGAAATCAGCGTGTTTTAAATATGTTTTAAGAAATATAATTTAAGACCATATTTTATAAGTGGTATAACTTTATACCAAGTATACACTAATTAATTTTCAATGTCACTAGTGGGAATCACATTGAAATGACATAGAAGATATATATATATGCCATGGTTGTTCTTGGGTTGAGTAGAGACTTAAGGGTGAAATGACCATTTTTACTCTTTTTATTTCAGGTTTGGAGTCAAACTATTATACTTAATAAAACCCTATGATATTGGATGGGGAAATGATCATTTTAATGGGGAAGAAAAAGGAATATTGGATGATAAAGGATGAAACAACCTATTTTGGTCTATAACATGCCATGGAAGGGTCATATAATGCTTCATAAATATTTAGGCTACCAATTCACCTTAGTTAACTTCACACTTCTTTTGTGAAACACAACGATGTAGTTGGTTAACTTCATAGTTTTCATATTCCACTATGGTTTATTGTTTTACTATTTTTACATATGATCTATCATCCTAAAAAATGTACCATTTTCATCACACTATTTTATGATATTCCTGTTTTCTCTTGTAATACAGTTGTGGAATTTATTTTTTCCTAGTGTTTTTGGTTCTTAGTCATGGTTTTGATAATATAGTGATGGTTATAATTTTTTTGGGTATATATAGAGTATTATAAGTGGCGTTTTTATCATTTATCATCTTGTTTGTAAAGAAAGATAATTAAATCATAAATTAAGTTATGATATTCAAGAAAAATAATATATTATTATGTTTAAATATGGAATTTCCTTTTTTTTGTCATTATGTAATGAGAAAGAATTTACTAAATAATATATGAAATTGGAAAAAGAAATTGGAATAAAAATTAAATGAGTTGTCATGTATTCATCCTATTTTCTATTATATTGATATATGTTATTATTTCCCACGATATTAAGTATATGTTATTACATAGATAATTTGGTATATAATTTATTTAATGTCACTCTAATTTTATAATTCCTATCATGTTCATAACTGGATAATAATAAAAAGGAGGAAATATAATGTTTAAAAAGAAATGTGAAATTATATAATGATATATATTACGAAAAAAAATCATTACATTATTTGGGTATGTCTAATATGTTATATATTTTTATAGATGTTTTAAAATGATCAATTTAATGTTAAAAATGAATGAATTCAATATACATTCATACATACATATATATATATATATATATATATATTTATAAATAATTAATTGTATATATTCAATACATAGATTTGTAAAATGAATAAAATTAAATAATTAAACAAATAAAAATTTAAATTGGGTAATTCAATAAAATATTAAAAATTTTATGAATTAAATAATAATAGACACAAATTAATAAATTTAATATATATATATCTATTCTAAATATTGATAAATAATGTATGTTTACTTTAGATATATAAATTAACATAAATTTTAAAAAAAATTAAAAATGAATAAATTACAAAATTGTTGAAATTTCTATAATGAAAAAATTATTAAAAAATGAATATTTATAATATATGTTTATATATTAAATAAAAATTATTATTATATGTTAAATATATATATAAATATATATAAATAATAAAATTTTAATTAAAAACATATTAATGACTTAATAAATATTTAGGTTGTTTTTTTTCAATTTAACATATATCAAATGTTGTGTGTTTCATTCATTTCATGTATATATATATTATTAATAAATTAATACAATTTTATATACAAACAAACAGAAAACTATATTTACTCCATATATAGAAACACATACACATAATATTTATATAATTTATTCTAATTTTAGTACATTTTAGAATTTCATTATAAAATTATACATTGAATATATTATTTTTTTAACTGGTCAATTTTATTTATTTATTTTTAATACTCTTATAGTTAGGGTATTCATTTTAAAAATTTATTTTATTTTTTATTTTACTTTTCAATTTGATCATTTTATATTATTTATTTATATATATTTATTTACTACGTTTTATTATTTTCAATATGTATTCATCTTTACATGAATATATATATATATATATATCCATATTTATTTAATAATTTATATATAAATAATAAAACATCTATATTTTTTCAATATTTTCAGTGTACTCATTTTGAATTATTAGATTTGGATCATTTTTGAAATTCAACTATTTAGGATTATATATCCCCTAATAATGTTAACAATATATTTTTTGAATAAATGTTTATAAATAAATATATTTATAAATATATTTTTACAATATTTATAAATTATTATATTTATAATTATTATTTATTAAATAAGTGTTTATACAATTATAAATAAATAATTATATATATATATTATTATTATTATAATAAATTTATTAAAATAAATCCATTATCATTGGTAAAACTTTAGCATTGATAAAGATTGATATTTATCTGCTCTAAAAAATTACTGCTAAAATGAAACATTATCAGCACTAAAACATTAGCACTGATAATATCCCTTTTATCATCACTTATCAATTTAATTCTAAAAAAAGGGATCTATATCAATGATTTTTTGAAATCACCATTAAAAGTGTTCTTGATATATTTAAAAGAATATTAACTAGTACTCATTCAATCATGATTCTCAAGCTATCAAAGAAATCATTTACTATCAGCGCGACTCCCTTATGTTCCCTTAGATGAATCAATGCTAGAATATAATTTAAGTTAATTTATACTTTTCCTATATCTTTTTTTTTGATTTATTGGGTTCCACGTTATGAATTTTTTCAATATTCATAACCACAACGAAACCTATATATCATCTCCTAAACACTTCCGGCACGAGTTCTCTAGTTTCATGTAAGAATCACAATGTTGTACCGTGATATTAGTCACCATTTGTTGTGGCCTATAATGTTGAAATTATTCATTGAATTCCTCACAAAATTTTTTACCAATAATATAGTGATAGAAAAATACAAAAACCAATGAGTACTCTCAATACATTCTTTTCCTATTAGGAAATTTGATGAAATCATGATGGATTTCTTGCCCAATTTTTTAAGATCAACTAAATAAAGAGATTTAATGTTGGACAACAGTGGGTCTCCTAGAAAATATGAAAACTTATTAAATATTTAAGAGGCTTCCTTGGATGATGAAATCGATTAATTATATGACAAAGAGAGAATAATGCTTCCATGTGTCCCATCAAGTGTTGTATCTGATAGGTATATCATATTTTTATGTTGGTTATAGAAAGAAATTAATATTCAATGTGGTTATGGGTGAATTTTTTTTCTTCCCTTATTACATAGACTAAAAAATATTCTAATCAGAATATCTTGATATTAAAGGATATTCTTTCAGTCTTACTTCTTGACATCATTAGCTTCTTTAAGGTTTAACATTCATTAGAGGAATTGTCTTATGAAAATAGTTATCAATCACTTATCCAAATGGGATGTGTGAAATATTATATAATATACATTATTTACTCTACTTTATGATGTATTAGTGAAGCATAGTTTCCTATAAATATCCCTATTCTGGTCCAAGATACAATTGACAGAGTTATTTTAATTCCAAAACATTTTAAAACTAATCAAAGAAAAAATGTCCTACAGTAACAATTAGAGGCAACCATTGTAATTTAATTTTAATGATCATGTGTTTATTTACGTTTCCTTGAGATTTGTCCCCTGATAGATTAGAAATAAATGTAAATTAACCCCAAACAACATCAAACCTTGATAATTCATGGAAAAGTCTAGGAAATTTCTTAACAGCTAGCCTTACACATATAAATATCTAATGGTTGAAGCTATTCCCTCAAGAATTTGGATGAATCTTATTGTGTATAAAATGATTGAGTCTGTGGTGGTTTTAAATTCCCCATCTAATAAAACCATGTAATCCCTTCAATGTTAGTATATAATCCCCATTTTGGGCATATTTTGTGTTGAAGGGGAGTTAAAAGAGGGGTTAGAGGATTACATTGAAGAGAGTGGTGAAGAGATAGAGGTACCCTTGTGCAGTAGGCAATGAGTACCTAATGGAATCGAACCAGGTACATATTGATAGGATATGTAATTATGGACACTCTTAACACAAGCAAGAGCCATGTTTTCCTAGTATTATGTATATGGTGGTACTCTTGATATTTGATTAGTTTTGGGAATTTTTATCTTTTTAGTAATAGTAAAATTATATAATAAGTAACTATGGACCACTACCACGTTTTTGAGTTAAGAATAACTATTAATCCCTAATTATAGTGGGTTAGCAAGAATTATGTCTTGTATTGGTCTCACTTGATGTGAGTAAGATTTTAAAATGAAAATGATTTTGAAAATTAAAATGATTTCTTTTAAATGGAATCAGATTGAAAAAATGGGTTTTAAAGAAAACTTTTTGGATTTAAAATTGGGTAAATTATTGAGTTTGGTGATAAAGTGATATGTGTGACCCCAACATTACTTATGTGCATTTTCATTTGTGTAGGTATGTGAGGAACAGATTCTGAACCTGATTTAATGATTTTTTTGTTATTCATAATACTTCACCTTGAAAGGTCCATGATGTTTCTCGTAGGTCTCACCCTATTATTGGTTCTCCTTAGTTTCTTACCATTTTCCATGTAAATCATGGTTCGTTAGAATTAGTGAAGTGGATTTATGATGTTGAGAATTTCATTAGAGTGTTGGGAACTCTCAAAGACATTAGAGTTTGTGTTGTTATATGTCTTATTAGGGTCCATCTTTTGAAAAATGGGAGTTGTTTTCCCTTCTAATGATGGAAGTTGGTGTAATACACTGGAATTCAATGTAAAATGTTTTGAAAACTAAATGGGATTATTTCAATACCAGGCTCTAAAATGAAACGTTATTCAGTGTCCTAGAGTGTCAAGAATTTATTTTTGAACTATTTTTAATGTTCAATAAATTATTGTGTGAGCGGGTTTTTATAAAATAAAAACTGGTTCCCAGTTCAAGAATCTTAGGGCACCGTTGAACCAAGAGTGTTGGGATTCACATAAAAGGCCAAAAATTGGCCATTGAGGGAAAACCGTTGAAATTATTTTTTGTCCATAAATAAAATAATTTCTTAACAATAATTTTATTTTCAAATCCTAATAACTCAATAATGGTAATTTGGATTTGAAATCTGAGGGTACCGTTGATATCATGAGGGTTTTATTCTCTTAGGAAGAGCCTAAAATCAACTAGAATGGGTCATGTGTGAATGTTAATTTTCATTATTTTTAGAAGAAAAATAAAATAAAGTAAAAGGTTATTTTATTAGATTTTCTTCTTTGTTATGCACTGACTTGTAAACATTGCAATGCAGTAAAGAGGAAATATTGAATCCCTTTAATGAACCACATTAATTAATTAGTGTGGCGATGTTTCAACCCACATGTATCTTACTTATTTAATTAAAAAGGGAATTTTGATTTGAAGAAAAACACTAGAATTTATTTGATGAATGTTGTAGGAATTCTATCCGACGATGAAAACTAGTGAATCAGATGATGATGATGTCAACCTTGGAGAACTAATTCGGGACAATATATTGACAGATGATGAAGAATGATCATCCTTGAGAAATCTTCTTTTCTAGGTAGGTGTTTGAGTCTTTTTTTTTAATTTATTTTCCCGTTCATTATTTTAAATGACTAACACAGGTTAAGTCACAAACATGTTATCTTGCAGATAGATTATTCATACAGGAGGGAAAATGTTGCATGATATAGAAGTGGATATCTATCTTGGTGATTAGTAGGACTTATTTTGGTTCTTCAGGATCCTTCTCACAAGAAGCCATTCAGGTTAACATAAACAATAACCTAGTTCATTATTAGAGTGTTCATGTGTTGTGAATCCTTCCTCAATTTTATTATTGTGTTCTTACTTTTCATTTTGTAGCAACGGTCGGTAGACCATCACCCTGAGACACCAGGCAATAAGGGCCGCTATGGTGGAAGGAGGCTGAGGCAGCTATAGGAGGTCATGGCACAAGGCTGCGTTGGACCCACAAGGATGTGACACCAATCCATGGAACCTAGGCCACATAAGTAGTACGATCGACTAACATCAAGGATGGAAGGAGGAGACACACCCCAGAAAGGTGCTAAGGCAGTGTAAGCAGCAGTTTGTGGGAGTTGCGGCAGTGTAGGAGGGTGGCATTAGTCGGATGTCGTACCAAGGGAAGTGGCCTGTAGTGTGGGCTGTGACTTGTGCTAGAACACAGTCCAATGTGAAACACATGAGAATGGGTAGCATCCATCCTTAGTCACACGCATGGCTGCCTGAACCGTACACCTTCATGGAATTTGGGAAGAATCCAATCTGGCCTGACAATGCAGGATGGGTTTGTGAAATTAACTTTGCCTCTGGGCAGCCCCTTCTGGAGGAGAACCAGCCTGCCAATGTTGGATGGACCAGATGGGAAACTCACACCCTTTACAGCACAGCTATTTATAACCAATCTGACTAAGTCAAACTAGACGAGATGAGAATTGGGTCGCGGGGCGATCCAGTGGACTGGACCCACAGCTAAACCGGGTCAGGTCCAGTAAGACCCAATGGGCCTGACCACTAGGCTAGGCTAGACCATGTAATCCCAAACACAACCATGTGGGGTTGGGTTGGCCAAAATGAGGTAGGTTATGCAGGACCACTATGCCGAGTTGGTCGGGTAGGTCCAACCAAGTCACTCCCAGTACAAGAAGATGGAACTATTCCAATGCATCTATACTCAGGGTTTAAGTGAATGGTGGGTATATGTGGAATTTTATACCTATAAAAACATTTTTGATAGAAATGTGGTTATAGTAACCCAGATTCCAATCTTTTATTAGGATTCCCCTCCCGATTTTCATTTCATACCCCGCGTGTCCCCTGATCGGGCCTCTCCTCCCTCTCATACCCTCCCCGACCTCGACCTCCCTCCCTCGCCTCCACCTCCCAGCCCCCACCTCCCTCCCTCCCACTTTATTGCCTCTACCTCCGCATCCGCAACCACGTCTACCTCTGCATCCACCTCTACTCATGTCCCTGACTTCGCCTCCTCCTAGCCGTCTCCCAACCTCTGCCTTCTAGCCTCAAAATGTATTCATATTATTCAGCGTGCTCTATTGATTTAGGGATTCCATTGACCAAATATCTAACCTTGTTTTAAACCTAAACTTATATTAACAATTTTATGCATTTATATTTCAACTATTGAGGAAAATAGAACTTTTTCCACATATGTCACCTTTCCCTCTAATTTTGATGATAACTGTGGATGTTAGGGATGAACATGTTCTAGTTTACTATTTTAATTTCCGGGCATCCATGGATTAAAAGAGAGGGGAAAACCCCTTCACCAGAGGATTTAATTGTTCATATCGTTTAAATATTGTTCATTTCCCATTGATTATTCATAGATCAGGTATCTATTAACATCCTCTTATATTATTTAATTTTGGTGGAGTGCTATGAAAATGGTGTACCCAAATCATACTTTAGAAAATTTCCCAGAATATGAATCCCTCTAGTAACATTCCATCCACTTTGTGTATTTTACATGTGATCTAATATATTCCATTTTTTCCATCATCATTTTATTTCATTTGTTTCATTTCATAAACTTTTATACATGTCTCTGCATTTTTATGTTCCCAATTCTATTTTAACTTAAACTTTTCCAAATTTTTCAATGTATTTTTTTCTAATTTTTTTTTCATTTATTTTCACTCAATTTGATTTCATTTAACAAATTTCCCTAAAATATTCATATTTTTCTAACACTAACTTTATAGAATCATCATATTTTGGGATATTTCACTATCATACATCTTCCTTTAAAATTAATTGATCATTAAAACTATTTACATTTAACTATTGATGTACTGAATGCCCTGGTACTACTGAAACATTCACTAATAATGTAGCAGTTACAAGAAAACTAATAATTATGTTCTTAAGTGATTCCACTAGAACCAATAATTTTATCATTTCATCAATTATAATATATTAATTATAAAAAAAATCTTAACTTATATGTTATTTCCAAAATAATATTGTAGAGTTATAAAAATAATTATAATTATCAATCAAGATTACATGTATTCATACTTCAATATTTCAAATTCTTTGAAATTTTTAGAATGTTAAGATTTATTTTTTTAACTAAAAATGAATGAATATCACATTATAATATAATATTTATATTTAGTGTATATTTTATATGTATATGTTAATTACAGTTTATAATAAAAAATTAGTAACTATCATGTGATTACAAAATATATAATTATATAAAATTTTATTATCAATAATTGTTTCACCAGACCCACTTTTATAATCATCTTCATTACATATCCCAATATATACTACTTTTTTTAGATCCCCAGTTGTATGATCCACTGATATGAAGTTTGGTGATGAATCAGTGGTTTGTTTTTATGTATTCTACTTGTTTTTTTTCAATTAAACCCCTTTGTCCTGTTAAAGACTCAATCCCTCATTAATTGTAGTCTAACCATTCTTATAAGAAAAAAATAAAAACATTGAAAAGAACACGTGAATTTTTACAAGGTTAAGTCTCTATGAGAGAACATAAATTACATGATCAACCTATTGTTGTTTGAATGATTTTAATTATCAGTATAAATTATAATGATGGAAAGTGTATTACAATTTACAAACCAGTTAAATATGTAATATTCATCCCTTCTAAAAGATTAATATAGTTATTTATAATGGAAATACTAGTCCTGAAAAAAATATTACACAACCTCTTATGAATATATGGTCAAATACGTATTCCTATTGATATAATATGAATGTATGTATTGTTATATTTTAAGTCCATATGTCAAATATTTTCTTGAATCTATATTATACTTTATCACAATCAATTATCAGTTCTTGGTATCTTTTGATATCTCACTAATATTTCCTTTATTTTAATTGACTAGTCTCCTTGAATGTCTTCAACTGCCACTGAATATAATCAACAAAACTGTATGAAAGTTATCTTGATACTCTTTTGATTGAGTAAAAATATTATGTCGATTTCAGCTAAATGTAATATCACAATAAACATAAAATATTTTTCAACACATTGTATGTTTTCTTCATTATTGGTTCACTGAAAATTAACATTTTAGCTCAAAAAAATACTCATGAGAGTATATTTGATTTAACAATCAATGGGATGATTTTTTTGCTGTAATCTTGCAGGATGCGTCTTCTAATATTGATCTTCGATAAAGAATACCATATATTGAGTTATGCTGTCAAATTCTAATTGGGTCTCATGCATGTATAATGTATATCACACATATAATATCTTAACCCACCTTATTTATTCAAGGTGAAACAAAAAAATATTAGGATTCTCAATATCTCTTATTGGATGTGTGTATTGCTATTTACTCATGTTTATTTACATGAAAAATTTCACACATATCTTCTATATTATGCTAGAACACACCATTTAGATTTATTATTATTATTTATTTTTTTACATATTATTATAAATTAGTACTCACAACTATGTCATTATTGATGTATTTATGAGTACACAGATCCTTCTTCCTCCCAAAAACCAAGCATAGAACAACCTCTCTACATTAGGATGTAATATATTCTTCATGGAAGTTTAGTATAATACTCTCAATAAAAATGTAAATTCACTGAGATTGTATAACCTTCTTCCTCACATAACCATGGAGGTTCATGGAAAATGATTTATTTTCTATGTACACAACAATATGTATGTTGTTATTTCTACACTAAAGACTTCAAAAAACCATCGCATTCTTGTAACTAAAATGGCATGCAGAACTCTCCTTATGCTAACGAGAGTGTAAGAATTCAGTTTCTTTGTTTTTTACAATGAAAAATGTGAACATTCAAATATTTTAGCATCCAATATTTGTTTTGGGTGATCTAACATTATAGGTGGTTAAACCATATCTCCATTGGGAATAATTCAGAGTCAAGACTCCATAAATATTCCATGACACAACCCTATTTAGAGAGCCAAATATCTAAGATGTATTTCTCAAAGAATACATGTATTTCCATGAAAATGGCAGTGTCCCTTCTTCTGAAATGAACGCATCACATATATATGATAGAGGTTTCATGATTAATAATTTTTATAAGCTGAATACATTCATGATTTCTAGATGAATGAACTCCTTAATATAACTTTATTTTTATCCTTAGCAGTATCATGTTCTTCGAATAATATCATTCTTTCAAGATATCGGTGCATCTATGGCTATATGTGGTCTAGAATGTATTTTTGTTTAGTTTTAATAACTAGAAATGACCATGAGATGTTATGAAACAATTATGTGATAAATACCACTTGAAGAAATAATGTTTTTTAACTCAAAATATCTTATTCAGGAATATAATGGAATGAATGATGGAGGAGAATCAGGTACGTGATGATTAAATGTCCGAGTCTATTTGATTTACCTCTACTCTCCTCTCAAAACTTATTATCTTTCTTTTGACAAATTTTCAATTTGTGTGATCATCCTCTACTATATATATTAAAATTATCTCTAGATGTTCTTATACATACCCCCACCTAATTTCTTCATTCAAGATTAAATTAATTACTTCTTTAAATATGTATTTTATAATAGAGTTACTAAAAGAAGACACCATTGCCTCCCAAATTTCCAGTAGCATTGAAAATGGAAGAAATTCCCATATATCATTTATGAAAGCGACTTTGAGTAACATGAGCTAACTATGGAACTTTTTATAGTCATTAACATGGTTTGAATTTGGTCTTCAATCCAACAATTCATTCATAAAAACCTATACATCCTAAAAACCTTGTTTAAATTTAATGTTGTTTCATACTTTTCTGTCAAGGTATTAATTAGTTCTTGAGTTGATTTATTCTCTAGAATATTGAATGCAACATTCATCACCAATCACACCCTCTCCATTCTGAGTTCCCTATTATCTAGCCATTCCCATTGAGATTTATCTATATTCTCTAGAATAATTCCAGTTCATGGAATACCTTTTTAATTTTGGATGTAATAATAATATATCTATATCCTATAAAAGTTGTTCTACATTTAGTCAAACTTATTATCCCTAATATTAAAATGAATCATTTATAGATGTATGCAAGACTATGTGGTGGGGTGAATCAGTGTATATGTCTTTTTAAAAAAATCATTTTTTATATCCCATTTTTTTTATTATATTATAGTAAGATAAAATGGATCTCTCATTCTCCCATATAACCATTGGTTATACATAAAACATGTCCAAATATGCACAGACACAAAGAGGATAGTGATTTACATGGATCACTACATAATAATAGTTTCTAATCCTTAGTGTAAGCCGGTTAAACCTACAAACACATAACCTTATATTAATACATCTACAAGATAAAATAAGCATGGAGTACTCATGAACTTAAATTACACTATAGTCTCCTAAAAATGCATTAGTATGCATGAAATTTATCTCTTATTATCCATTATCACCTTTGGTGTACTGATCGACTCTTCTTCTTTATACTCTATTATTTAAACAACATCATGAAAGTAACACCCTCTTCTTATTTGGTATAAAAATGGTACACACACTTCTTTATAGCATATAACATGAGTGTTTCACCTATTTATTATTCCTATTTTTTTAAAATTTGACTATACATAATCGTACATCTTCTTATTTAAATTCAATACAACATGAAAAAACTAAAATCTTCTTTCTCTCATCATATCATCAACAATATTACTAGTTGTATTCCTTGGTATCTTTGATTAGTTGAAACATACATTGAGTAACTATGTTAGATCCCCTTCCCTTCAAAAAGAAATATTTTTTCTTTATAAATTACAACATCGATCACCACACACTACTCTTCTTTGATATCAAACAGTCTTGTTGTCTCCCTTTCAATAATCACTTATATCATGCCATTTACTAACCAAAAACTGTTTCATTTGATTAAATATATTATTTATAAAATAGTGGAAATTATGGAAATATTAGTTGTCGAATTACTTTTAGGCATTTCCTGTTAAATTTACACTTTACCATTCAAAGAAAGTTGACACATATAATTTATTCTTGGGTGTTTCTTACCATATAATGCTTCAATATGAAAGGGTATCCAAACGATGTTGGACACCAAAATTTTTCTTTTTTATTTTAGTTTATTAGAATCAAATAATATTAATGGTAATTACATGGTTTTCATCTACACTACAGGTTGCATCGATGAACGCTATAAATCCTTGGTTTGTTTTCTTTATGTAGTTGAATCAAATGGGTTTTTATTAGTTTAGAAAATATATCTCTGTTCAATTCATAGTTTAGGTGGTTAGTTCTAAGTATGTTTTCAAGCGATAAAGGAGTGACTGGTGGGAGATATTCTACAGAAGATATTCCATGGAGGCTATACATCCTTGAAACTTACTGTGGTAATATTTTATGGTATGTAAATGTCATAAATTATGTACCAAATCAGTTCTTTTATGCTGATAAAATTTTCTATTTGAGGATTATTATATAATTTTCTGGATAGAGAACAAGGGAAATCTACCCCCCACACACCGAAAACTAGTTTTTATAATTTGTGGGAATTTAATCTATTTAATATTAATTTAATTTTATTATTGATTCTTTCTGATTCTTTTACTCTGGAATATTCAAAAAATTGATTAGAATTTGTAATATTTTTTATGGTTTTATCATGCAGATATATCGTTCAACTGTTAGGTGTGTTTCCCTTTACAACCAATCAAGCATGTATATGATGTTTTCTTTGTTTAAGGGATTTCTAATGAGGTTGTTTGTGCTGTAATTACTTTTCAACAGAATATTGGGACTAACTACATTGATAAAAATGACATCTATTCAAATTGAGAGGGGTATTTTTCGAGTATTATTTTTAATAAAATCAATTTTATAGTAATAATTACCTTTTACAGAAAAAACTAATTCATATACTCTTGTTATACATGATACATGTTTGACGAATTGATTATTTTTGAATCTCAATTTCATATTTTTACATTATTTAAAATTTATTAAAAACATATTTTCTTTGAAAAATCGTATTTTTTTGTTATGTTAAATGCATATTTAAGAGTTCACTTCACATAATTGACATTAGAATAGGGGTAATCATTGGTGAATTTTAAAATCACACAACTTGTTCCCTTTGATACAACTTTAACATGTTTTATAAAGCTAGGAAACCACATTATGTTTGTGGAGATTACATGTACTTTTCCTTCTTGAAATTCCAGGGTTCTCGATGTTGCTAAAAAATCTATTATTTCATGAAACTCAGTAGATTTTTGCACTCCATTCAATACAATTTCATATTGAAATCAACTCAAGTAAGAATAATTACTAACATTCAGTCTTCCACATCATCCTCCTTAATTTAAACTTCAGTTTTTTGAATTTCATTCCAATACGTGATGCTCAAAGATAATCCTTAGCATCTATTGATTTAATTTTTATATTCATATTCCAAAATATTTACCCCTCATGTTTTTGGTTTATGTTTTAGAATAAAAACATTAAAAATGTCTCCATGAAATCTATCTTCCATACTCAGCATCAATAATAAACTATTTTTAAATACCTATGATGATTGTAAAAAATAAAATACTAGTATTGAATTGACTTAGGTAACGAAAAAAATATCATTCATGAAACATCAAATTATTTAAAATAGATAAGCCTAATGTATCACATTTATTGCAACACATACATATTATCTTCCATTATAATACATAATACACTGTTCATGTTATATATCACTATGAGAATTCATTCCAAGTTCTTAATATCTTTTTTTTCTAGTAATGTTTTTTGAACTTTTTCAAGGTCGTCTCATTTAGGATCATTTGATACTTCTACTTATAGTGATATGTAATTTATCTTTTGGATAAACATTATCTTTTTTTTATGAATCTTCTTTTGAAAATTCATGTGAGTTCTTTTATCACATTAACATATTTTCCAAATATACTCCTTCCTTTTTCTACCAGCTTTTTGATTCAATTCATTTTTTAATAAATAACTCATCTTGTAAAATTGGGATATTAAATTAAATAATTCTTTCATCCACTATGTAATGTTAATATTTCAGAAATAATTCTTTTAGATATCATTTTATGTACTACGATGCAGAACACACCTTTATTTTTCTTACAGGCGAAGGATCTATACCCATGGTTCAATAACTGTGTGTATATTATTATAGTGTGATAATATATACCCATGGTTTTGTAAACTGTAGGTATAGATATATTCCCAAGGTTTAAATAAAATAGTGGTTATTATGGAAATCTCTAGGGATATACCAATAGTTTTATAGAAACCCTCTATAGAGTTGCCTCGGTAGCCCATGGTTTTTGGGGCTATACCCACAGTTTCAAACTATCACTATAGGTGATTTTTCTAGCACTGATGTTAAGCGGATGCAACCGACCACTATTTATTGAAACCCCAATATCATTCAGACTGGACGTTCGATTGACGCGCCGAACATAGAATTAGGACCCTTGTGACGAGACTATCCTTTGGGTATACACTAAGTGAGACATTGTGGTATTTTATATACAAATGATGGCTTGAAGAGTATATTATTCCAGTAACAAGAACATTTGATAGCAGGAATCCTAAAGCTGGCTGTGACCTGAAGGATATGACGAGTGAACCTAAGTGGTCAAATAGACACATAGATCTCAGTGGGTCTACAGACAAGAAAAAATAATAGGTCCAATAGCCAAGTGAACCTTAGTGTTCCTTTAGCATATCATATCTCAGTTATCCAGTAGCCAAGAGAACCTTAGTGACCCATCAGGGATGAGTCCCTCAGATGTACAATATCATTTAGCTTTATGAAAGTTAATATTACTTTCTAAACCATGTGTTATACTGGGTGTGAGATGGATTTTCTTTGTAGAGTTTACTTTGTGGTCCTGCTTTTTAGTCATTATTTTGTGGTTTGGGGTACTGCTAAGTATTTTTCAACTCAACCTTACACAATATTTTCCTGCATTTGTTGTGTCTCATGCAGGTGAACGACGCTTCAACAGAGACCTAGGTGGTCTCGGACCCTGTGGTGCCCAATGATATAGGACAGAAGGGACACACTTCTATGGCTAAAGACAGCAAGCCTAAAAATTCCCCTCAGGTAGGGTTTGGGATGATAGAACTTGTAATTAGAAATTTCCCTTGTGGAATAGACTTGTATTATGTCCCCTTTTTTACTTTTCAATTTTTATTCACTAATGCATGTATAGCCTTTATCAGTTCTAGAAAAGGGCATTAACAACTCTAGTTATACGCTGCTAATTGAGGTGAAGATAAGGAGGGGGTCTTTTATCATTGCTCAGAAAAGATCTAATAATAGACCCTTCTATGAGTGCTAAAAAAAGTGCTGATAAAAGTGGTCCTTTATCAGCGGTAAAAAAGTCCTAATAAAGGACTCTTTTATTAGAACTTTTAAAAAAGTGATGAATTTTTTTTTTTTAAAAAATATTACTTCAATTATGGGAGGGACTTCAACAGCTCGCCACCCCCCAACACTGATGACTGAACTCACCAAAAACACCCTAGACTATTAACAAAGCCCCTACCCAACATTAACCATGATAGGAATTATTCCCCACCCACATGCCTCCCCTTTTTCTCAAAAGATTCGAACTCGGTACCCCTCACATGCGCACCTAACACTTTTCCAATCCTCCATTTCGCTTTTCTCCCCATTATATATATATATATAGTTATGGTTATCCTTATATTAATATATATATATATATTAATATATATAGATATATTAATTTATATATAGTTATATTAATATATATATATATATATTCCTATATTAATATATTAATATATTAATATATTAATATATATATATATATACATACCTATTTATATAATAAAATTTGAATATTTTTCTTAATATTGGTATATATTTATATCTATTTTTTTATATCTTTTATCTTTATATTTATTAATATATTAATATATATTTATATGATCAGAATTAAATAAATTTATAAAATATGTTTTTGTGTGTGTGTAAATAAATAAATAAATACTAATATACAACAAGCAGACACACACACACACATATTATATGTGTATCTTTTAGTATAATTATAAATATTTATATATATTTATAAATATTATATATTCATATGTATATACATATGTTTAGAATATATAGAAAATATATATCAATTGGTCAATAAAGACACCCAAATACACCCCCCACACTATATAGGTATATAAATATTCATATATTTGTATTTTAAATAAAATGGATATTAGTTTTTTATATAAGGCTTATATATTGGGAAATATTATATATATATATGTTTAATTATTTATTTATAAAATATAATTTTTATGTGAGAATATATAAAAAATATGTATATATTATTATATATTAGATTATAAATAATAGTAAATTAGGAAAAATGATTAAATGTAAAATCCATGATATGAATAAGAATGTAATCCATTGAAATAAATTAATTCCCTACTGAAAAAGAGAAACAAGACCTCCGTAAATGAGGCTGAAATTCCATTGAATGTTAAAAAATTGGGGTATCGCAACTAAAAACACAGTTTTAAAGGAATTATGTTCTTTTTTGGCCATGAAAATGTAATGGAAGGTTCCCTTCGGTCACTCTCACATAGAGCTTTTCGCAGGTTTTGATTTGAAATGCTATAGAGCTCAAACGGACACCCAGATCAAAAGTTATGGTTGTTTGATGTTTTTGTTCCATTTGCAACTTATTTTAGATATTTTATTATTTTTATTTGTTTGTTCTATCTTAAAATTGTTAATAAATGATTATTATTTGATGATACTTAGTAATGTATTAATTAATAATATTTTTTAAAATATTTTATAGTAATTTTAACTAAATTTCTTATACATTAAATGTAATATTCTATTTATACATATCTAAAGAATTTTTAAAAAATATATATTATATTTATATCAATATAAATATACTTATATATCAATATATTATTTTTCATGATTTTTTTGAACTATACACTTTATCAACACAAGGAAAAACAGCTGATAAATCCCCTCCTTTATCAGCACTACTACAAAAAGTTCTGACAAATGGGTCACCTTCAACAGCAATAATAAAAAGTGCGGATTAAGTGGGTTCCATTATCAGCGATAAAAAAAGATCTTATAAAGTGGTACTTTTAACAGTGATATTAAAAGTTCCCTTCATCAGCACTAGAAGTGCTGATCAACGAACCCCCTTTATTTTCCATTTATTATCATTGTTAAAGGGTGGGGCTGTGGAATCCCTATTTTTTGGTAGTGATTGTACATTCATTAGGTATCTCTAGGAAAATTGTGTTTTACATTGTGTTTACATTCTACAATTTGAGCTTCATTCTTGTGAATATGTATAAAGGAAAATTCCTTTTATTTAGGGATATGCCAACTCGGTGCTAGTATCCAGCTCATGGCCTGTGGAATACAGGCTTGGGGTAGTCACGGAACGGGCCTTGGGGGACGAGTCATGACAATGTGGTATCAAAGGAGGTTGGTTCTACCAGAAGAACTAAGTGTCAAAATTTTTTATGAGGAAACAATGTTAAGTGTCTCTACATCATCTTTCTGGCGAGGGAGTCTAGTGTTGGGGCGAAGGACAAAGTATCCATACACCAGGACCCTGAATTCAACATTATGAATTCATACATGAAAAAACAGTTTGAATATAGCTTTTAGTGTTTTCCCGTGTTTGTTTTGAGTCAAATTCAACTCACCAAGTATAATATATTGACAGTGGTTCATCTTGATCTCTTTTAGAATGCCTCTATGTAGCCACCCAACCATGATTCTAGTTCCTGACCATGAGGATGGACCACATAGTTACAAGGCTTTGGTATAAGGACTGTTTCCCAAGCTTGTACCTTCGGGTAGTGTCCCAACGATACCACCACCTATTAGTCAACCGTTAGTACGGGTTTTATTGGCAGAGTATGCACGTAGGCTTAGTTCCTTACAGTAGTTCCATAGTAAGATACCTCCTAGGTTTAGGGGAGAGATAGATCCTCAGATCACTGAGGATTGGATGGAGGAGGTGAAGTGATTCTTCCTCTTAGTGAGGATTCCACTTAACCAGGTAGCAGTTCTAGAAGTGATACTTCTATAGGGCTTGGCATGGAGATGGAGGAGTTTGACCATACAGACTCACGAGGTGGAGAACTTCACCTGGCCTGACTTCGAGTGACTTTTCAGGGAGGAGTTCTTCCCCTTGATTTTTCACTCAGTGTGTATACAAGAGATACTTCACGTGGAGATGGGAATCCTGATAGTGGCTATGTACTCTGAAATGTTCAAAGAACTATCCTCTTACTCTATAGATATGATGCATGACCCTTCTTTGGGGGCCCTAACCTTTGATCAGGGACTCTGATGGGATATCAAAGCATCCATGATTTCCCTCATCATCCTTATGTAGGGTAGGGTGTTAGATAAAGCTCAACTTGTAGAGATATTGCTTGTAAAGTAGGAACTCATGGTGGGAGCTACCACCGGGCAACATGTGGCTGAGCCATATGTTCTGGGTAGTCGACAGATGTTTTAGAGTCTCAAATGGAATAGAACTTTTGGAGGATGACCCGAGGACTGAGGGTTGGTAGTACGTGGATCTCATGGAAGAGGGAGTCATTAGATGAGAATATTATGCTACGCATGCGGAGGGAAGGGGAACATCACTTAGGATTTCTTGATTCGCCACACTAAGGACCAACAGATTGTCAAGGGACTACCGAAGTATCGATAGAGATAGTAAAAGAGAGTTCCTCTAGAAGGCGGATGTGAAAGAGGAGAGGGATGACTGTAAGTTGGTGGGTGAAAGTACGAGGTACTATCACCACCACCACCCGAGGTTGTCCACCACGGGCACTAGGATCAGGTGTCCATGGGTGGGATTAGCTTCAACCAATTGATGTTTATATTCCTAACATTCCTAAGATGATACAAGGTATGATATGTGTCTTCTCCAATTTAGCAGAAGTTATTACAGACACAGGTTCCTATCACTCTTTCCATTCCACTTACATTGTTTAGAGCTCGAAGATTTCGATTGAGTTGTTAATTTAATCCATGGGATTAGAGACTCCTATAGAAGATGATTATATGAACACAAAATGGTGCTGATAGAGCAAGGTTACAATTAGAGGACATAGCTTTGACTTTGATATCCTAGTAGTGGCGTTGAGGCCTTATGATGTCATTTTGGGTATAGAATGTAATCAGTAGTCCATGCTTAAATCGACTGTTTTAGGCGCTCAGTGCGGTGTGTCCATAGATATGGGACCAAATTTTCCATTACCGATGAGAAGATATTTCTTGCAGTGTGGGATGAAATCACACATAGAAGGGTGTAACCGATCACTCATCAATTGGCTAGTATGGACCTTAGTGTAGTGGATGAGATGAGTCCACAGTTGCCTACACTGGTTGTCAAGAATGATGACGTCTTTCTAGAAGATGTTCCTGAACAACCTACTCCTAGATAGGTAGACTTACACATTGATATGTAACCCGGTAAGACACTAATATCTACACCTGCATATTGGAGGGATCCCATAGATCTCCAAGATCTAAGGGTAAAATTAGAGGATTTGCAGAGAAGGGGTTCATAAGGCCCAACATTTCACCATGGGCATCCCTTATTTTGGTTTCCAAGAAGGTATAGGGAAGCTTGAGGTAGTGTGTGGAAATATGAATCCTTAACTAGGAGATTGGGAATAAAAATTATCTTCTCCCTTGTATTGATGGCCTCATTGATCAGGTGAAGGGACTGGGATGGTTTTTAAAGATAGACCTCGGATCAGGCTATCACCAGTTTTGAGTATGAGATGATGACATCTCGATGATGGATTTTGGATGTTTCTATAGCCACTACGAGTACTTACTAATGTAATTTGGCATGATAAACTCCCTGGTAGTCTTCATGGGACTCATTAATAGTATATTCTTTTCATACATAGACCGAATTTTAGTGGTTCTCGTTGATTATATATTAGTGTATTCAGCTTCTCAAGAGGAACACATGATACACCTGAGGATGGTTCTGGGAACACTCTGAGAGAACATACATTAATAAAATCTCTCAATGTGTGAGTTCTGGATATGAAAGCTCTACTTATTGGGATTTGTCATCTTAGAGGCTGTAATCGTGGGGGACACAGAGAATATTGAGGTGGTTCTTTCTTGGGAGTCACCCAAGAGAACTACTGATGTATGAAGATTCCTTTTAATGGATGGGTACTATCAGAGGTCTGTACCCAACATATCTAGAGTGGAATAACCCATGAAGATTTTGAAAAATAAGGTAAATCATTTTGAACTACATGGTGTTCTTTGATGCATCAGGAACTAGTCTTGGATTTTTACTAATGGAGGGGAAAGTAATAATTGATTATGGCTCATGAAAATTGAGACTACATGAGTAAAACTATGTGAATCATGACTTTAAGATGGTAGTGACTGTCTTCGCACTAAATATGTGGCAACACTACCTCATGGGAGAACAATTCATCATCTACACTAATCACAAGAGTATCAAGAATATATTTCTCAGGTATATCTAAACCTATGATAGCGGTGTTGGATAGATTTTTTCTAGGACTATGAATTAGAAATAGAATATACTTTTGGGAAAGGGAACGTTATAGAAGATGCTCTTCTTAGAAGACCGAGTTCATAGCTGCTGAATGAGTCCTAGAGGCAACTGGCCTTGCTTCAGATAACTTTGTAGATAGAATTGAGGCATCTTATCTTTAGTAGATGGTAGTTTACCTCCACTTTTAAAATGAGTTTGGGACTCACAACCCAAAGATGAAATCTATGAGACTACACATTCCCAGATGTCCAAAATGCATTCCCCTGATAGATATTTTTGTAGTTGGAAGTACTTCATGATTTTCAGAGGATGCAGCATAGTAGCAGTGGAATTGTGGGAGGATTTGTTGAGGGAGGTCCATACATCCCATTTTCTAGTACATCATGGCGTGTCAAAGTTGTACAAGGGCCTCCAATGTTAGTACTGTTGGTCGGGGATGAAGAATACAGTGACATAGTTTGTCTTGAGATGCATCAGTTTCCTATAAGTGAAGAATCAACACTAGTTTCTAATAGGTTGGACACAAAACATTGAGGTACCAGAGTGGAAGTGGGATGTGATATCGATGGACTTCGTGACGGGAATACCATGTACATCCAGGGGAATGATGCCATCTATGTGATCATAGACCAACTCACCATGTTGGACCACTTACTACCCATTCAAGAGTAGGGTTCAGTAGAGCGCTTGGGAGGCCTTTATGTGTAGGAGATAATTTGACTCCATTTATTCCCATCTATGGTGGTCTCAGATCATGATGCACACCTTACATCCCTATTGTTGAAAGGATTGTAGGAGGCATTAGGGACTCAGCTGCACTTGAGAATAGACATTGACCAACAGATGGATGGTCAGACGAAGCAGACCAAATAGACACTGGAGTACAAGATTCCTTCTTGTGTTCTTGATTTTGGAAATTGTTGTGAGGAACCACTACCACTGATGGAGTTTTCAAAAAAAACAAATATTCCACCATCGATATGGCACCGTTCAAGGAACAATACGAATGACTATACAGGTCACTATTATGATGGACAGTCCCAGGGGAGTCAGTAATCATGGGTCCAGAGATGGTTTAGGCTGCCATTGAGAAGGTGAAGGTCATACAAGAGTGTATAAAGACCACACATAGTTGACAAAAGTCCTATGTTGATATGTGATAGAGAACATTGAAGTTCATGGAGGGGGGCCACGTATTTCTATGGTTCTCTCCTTGACAAGGGATACAGAGATTCTGCTTGGGTGACAAGTTATCTATGAGGATCATTGAACCATTAATAAAACTTATTAGAGTTAGTGAGGTGGAATACCTCTTGGCTCTATCATAGAATTATGACAGGGTTGATGGCGTCTTCCATGTATCCCAGCTAAGGAGATACATGTACAACCCTTCTCACATCATCGTCTATGGAGAGATGATGATTGACAACGAGGAGAAATTTTCAGAATACCATATAGGGATAAAGTGTCAACAAGAGAGGATACTTCATGGAAATTTTATTCTTCTGGTGTGTGCTCATTGGCAATACAGTAATATTCAGAAGAGCATGTGGGAGCGGGGGATCATATTCATGCTCAATACCCCCATTTGTTTGATTATAAATTGTTTTGGCATACGAGGACATAAATCTATAAAGGGTGTGTAATGTAATACCATGTTATTTCATGTATTTTATTGGAAACTAAATGGGTTTATTTCAAGAATAGTATCTAAAAAGGCACAAAATTCTGGGTTATAGAGTGGTTAGAACATATTTTCGAACAATTTTTAAAGTTCATTAAATTATCGTGTGAGTTAGTTTTTATAACATTAAAATTGGTTCTTGAATAAAAAATACGAGGGCCCTACTGAAGTAATATTGTCAGGATTTGACTAGAAAGGGCCTAATATTATCTATCATGGGATAATAGTGGAATTTTTTTTTGGTAGTGAAAAAAATAATTGAGTAACAATTATTTTATTTTCAAATCCTTATAACTCTTAAATTGTAACTCAGAGTAGAAATATGGGAGTACTTTTGAGATCATGAGATAATTCTACCCTTAGGAGGATCCTAACCATGACTAACATAAGTGTAAGTTAAAGAAAATGTTCAGTCTTTTCAAAAGATAAAAATAACATAAAAAGTTAGTTTATTAATTTTTCTTTCATCGTTATGTAGAGACTCATCCGTATCGCGGTGCTGTGACGAGGTGATGCTAAATCCCATCAATGAACCTCAATAATGAATTAGCATGGTGACACTGAAACGTGCACAATTCTTCCTTCTATAATTAAACAAGGAATTCCAGGATGGTGAACAAACCTAGAATTTCTCGGAATAACAACGAAGGAAATATCTCCAATGATAAACACTCGTGGATTAGTCAATGGAAACGACAACCATGGATAAAATATTCTTGACTAGAGATTGGTGTACGATGAAGAATGATAATCCATGAGAATATATTTTTTTTAGGTAGGGGTTTATGATGATTTTGTGAATTTCTTAACCCCATTAATTCTTTTAAATGATCAATGCGGGTTAACTCACAAACAATTTAACATAAGGATCGATCAATCTTAGGGGATATTTAATCATGTTGGAAATGAAAAAGGGGCATCTATCTTAGAGATTAGTGTTTTTTATTTTGTTATTTAATAATCCTTCTAAAATTAATGCATCTAGTTCAACATGAACAAAGACATGGATCATTATTTGGGTGTTCTTTTGTGGTGACTCCGTCCCTAATTTTATTCTTGCATTTATTATGTTCTTTATTTTGAAAAAGTTAACAGAGAATTGGCTCATGAAACCAAGAAGTAAGGGTCACGAGAATGGTGAGAGGACATGACATAAGGCCACAATGGATGAACCAAGCCACAACAACAATAGGAGATGCCGACACCAAGGCCAGCGGGAGGCAGCGTGCCCTGGTGGCATGCCATAGAGGTGGAGGTCGTGGACAGCGCGACCGGAACAGTGTAGGAGGGTGCTGGCCATCATGTGATGCATCAAGGGAAGTGTCCCATAGGGCAAGCTACGATGTAGGAGGTCCAATGTGGACTGCATGCCGATGTGAGGTGGCCAGCCTCAGCATGCTATGTTCTCATACAAACCAGGAACACTGCATGGCGTCCGAGCTAGCTCCAAGAAGGCCCACCAATCATGGATGGGCTGAAAAAATTAATTATCCATTGGGAGGACTAGGCTGGAGGAGAAACGGCACACTAGTGTGGGCTGGTCCAGATGGGAAATTGGGCCCCTAGGCCGCCCAACAAGTCAAAACTAGTCCAACAATGGTGGACCATACCTAATGAGAACCAGGTTGCTGGGTGACCCATCGAATGGGACCCACGACCAAAAAATTCTTGGTTGAGTAAGGCCCAATGGCCCTGGCCACTATTCCATGCTAGAACAAGTCAGCTCAGACCCCACTGGGATGGGTCGGGTTGGCCAAAACGGGTCGGGTCATGTAGGACCCCCACGCTGGGTTGGTCTGGTTGGTCCAACCAAGTCAGAGCGGCCCCAGATGCATCTAGCCCCTGTTTACTAAAATACCAATATATTTCAGATCGGGCATCTAATTGACATGCTTCATACGATGTTGGCACCCTTACAATGAGAAAATTCATTGGTTATAATCTATGTGAGACATCATGTCATTCGAGATATGACTGATGGCTTGAAGAGTAGATTCTCCCAGAATTGAGTGCACTAGAGCTTGAGAATATAGTCGATGGATGTGACATGAAGGATATGATGAGAAGACCTCCATGGTCCAGCGGACGAGTGGAAATCACTTTTCTTGAAGATGAGTAGAAATTTGTGGTCCAGTAGCCGAGGAGATCTCAATGGTCCCGTAGCAGAGTGTACCTTAGTGATCTAGTAGGTGAGCGAACCTCAGTAACCCATCCTGGATGAGTCCCTCAGCAGTATAATATGATTGAGATTTAAAATTATTAATATTACTTTATATACCATGTGTTATACCTGGTGTCAGATTGTTTTTCTTTTTATATTTTAATTTGTGGTTCTATTTTGTGGTCTTTCCATTGTGGTTTGGGGTCTATATTGAGTATTGTGTTACACACCCCTGCATGGTATTCTCCTTCATGTGTCATGTCTTATGCAGGTGGCTGATGCTTCGATAGACACCTTGGTGGTCTGGGACAAGGTGGATCCTAGTGATATGAGACAAAAATTACATACTTACATGGCTACAAACAGGTACCTTCCACCTACTCTTCAGGTAGGGTTTGAGTAGACAGACCTGAGAAAAATTACTTTCATTGGTTGTTTAGGCTTGTATTCTTGTCCTTTTTACTTTTCAGATAATAATGTACTTTCATTATATGTATCAATGACATTTGTGGTTCTTATTGTGTTTACTTACCATAGTTTGCACTTTGTGTGTCTGTATAGTTTTAATGGAAAATGCCTTTCTGTTTTTGGGATATACCAACTTTGTTCTAGTCTCCAACACCTCTCCCATGGAAGGTGAGCTTAGGATAGTCATGGTAAAACCCCTGGGGGATGGGTCGTGATAGATGGGATGATGTGGGTTGTTTTAATGTCCATATATTTTCAATGTTTTATACTGGAGGAGGAGAAGACGAAGAAAAGGGATGATCTCCTGAGTGTACCATAAGGATAGCGGATGGTGAAGGCTTATGTTGAGAACTTTAGAGTGCTAGTTTCCTTTTCTCCAGAGGTGGTTTCACATGACCTATTGAAAGATTATATAATTATTGGGATCTTCACCTTGGGATAAGGGTAATTTAATCTTATCTAAAGATATCTACATTGATATTTTGTGGGAGGAATCATTTTTGGATGAGTTGTTGTGAAATAAGAATACAACACAATGTCTTAGTTGTTTTCTCCTGTGTTGGGGTAAAGACGTTCAGGGTTTTCTCGTTTTTGTTTTTTGGCGATTTTAGGTTCATACATTGTTATAATAGTCCAATTAAATTATCCATTCATATTTCAAATGGGATTTTTTCTAAATTTTAACATTTAAATGGTTATAAATTCATGAATTACTTCCCCTCTTTCTATCGTGCCTGTTTGGACATTTATATTTTTATAGAAATAACTTTTTGTGCCTTTTGTGCAGGTTTTTTGTTTGGTTTGATATATTCAATGGGTTTATCCTCTTGTTTTAAGAAAAATATATAAATTTTCATAAAAAAGGACCCTATGTTTTGCGTTCAATTTTTTTTGGTACTTTAGGTAAATGATTCATAAGTCATTTTTGATGTGTTGGAATTTGAAGTACCTTATTATAATGCACGGTGTGACCAGTATGATTCAAAGAGTGTTTTTTTATTCAAACATGACACACTCAACACCAAGAAAATTCATTCGGATTGTTTTGGTACCTTCAGAAGAATATCTATAATTCATTTGTGATGTGTGGGAATTAGTCACAACAAAATTCAACTCACAGTGTGACCTCTATGACTCAAAGTGCACCTTTATATTCATAATTAACATTACTCTTTGTAAGAAAATAAATTAAAAACTCTCTAATAATATTATTTATTTTATTTCTGTTAGAAATTTTATTTCATTTATATTCAGTATTTTGGTACTTACGGTTTAATTTTATAGTGATTCAATGTGTTGTTACATCACACTGTACCTGTTTTTGGAGTGGTAGTGTGTTATAGAATCAGATTATAGTTTTCATCATTATCAGCACTACTAAATGCACTGATAAAATGGACATTTTTAGTGCTAATAAATATGATGATAAATAGATCTATTATCAGTGATTCTAAAAGTATTGACAAATGATCTCCTTATTAGTGTTTTTATAAGAATTGATTAAATACCTCTTTATCAATGAGAAAAAAGCACTAATAAATGGTGTCTTTTATCAGAGCATTTATTTTTCCTAATAAATATACACATTATCAGTGTTTTTTTGTGCTGATTAAGGACATGAAATTTTAACTTCTCTAAATTAGTAAAACTTTCGAAACATGGATAGAGACATATCTTAGTGTTGTTAATGGAAATATTATTTATATTGGTCTTTAATTTTTTTGAACTTATTATCTTTTATCTTATAAAATATATACTAGAAAAGTTCATAATATTCAATAGATTATTGAATTCTTCATTTGAATTCAAAATAGTGCGTAATGAAACAATTTAGAGAACATTTTATTACCATCCAATTAGTCTTCAGAACTTAATGAATTTAACCATCATAAATTATCATACATAAAAGAATATAATCAATAGAATGAACATCATTTTATTGAATTAATAAGTTATATAACATATAATTATTTTTTAATAAAACTATATATAATTTATTGTAAAAAATAATTATATTTAGAATAATTTTCCATTACTATAAATAACAAAAATTTATAATTCTTGTAAGATTTTTTCTAAATTAGTTAAGATTATGAACTAAATGCATCATGCATAAAACATTTTGACCATGAATTTGTCAAAAAAAAATTGACATTTATTGATCCTGAAGAATAGATAATATAATAAATAAAATTTTTGTTTAATGAATTTCAAATAAAAATTTTAATTCATTTTTATTAATGATTAGAATATTTTTGGAACCATAAAATGTATTCATGTATTGAATTGAATACTTTTAAACATTATCTTGGAGTGTATGTCATTTAGAAGGCTTCAATTTCACTATTTTTAGATCCCAAAAAATTAATATTTCATAAGTTATGGTCGTTCGATGTTAGAATGAGTAAAATGGCCAGTCGAGGTGATTTTTTCTGCAAAGAATGGATTTGCATGCAAAAATGGAATCTTGCATGAAATAATGGAATATTTTGCAAAACCCAGAATACAAACCCTTTAAGTGTCAAATGAACCATCATATGGGCCATATTCCACCTTGAACACCAAACAAAATAGCTAAGTCAGGTGCGTGCTAGTTTTGAGATGTACATGCAAGATTGAAATCTACACACAAGAATCTTATGAGCCTGATACGACATCAAATGACCTCTTCTATACAGATCACCTTGTGTGATGCCATTGATATTTTCAGCTATAAATAGAAGGGTACCTCTCCCCTTAGGGTATTCCTCCAGAAGTGGGTCTCTGGTCTACTATGTCTATGACTGCATCTTCCGTGCAAGCACATAAGAATAGAACTCTCCTTTTAGAAAACTTGGGAAAATGGTCCCATATGCGTCTTCCTTCACGTAGGGAAAAAATGGTTTGATCCTCTCCCATCCACTTTTTAGCCTATGTTATATGTGCACAAGATCAACCCTGGTGTGCAAGATCACCCATTTCGTGGAAGATCACGCCTTGCACACATCCTTGGTTTTGTGTGCAAGCCCATTCATGTGTGCCATAGTTTCAAAGTACCCAATTTGGAATTCCATAGTTCCAAGACACCCAATATTGCAGACAACCCATCATGGATGTAGCTCATCTTATGTGCAACGGTGTCCAAACCTGCACCCAATGGTCTATACCATGGGTATGCACCACTACACCCCCACTCGGTA
This sequence comes from Viscum album, assembly GCA_963277665.1. Lineage (NCBI taxonomy): Eukaryota > Viridiplantae > Streptophyta > Magnoliopsida > Santalales > Viscaceae > Viscum > Viscum album. The sequence goes on from OY728156.1 coordinate 347,503,296, forward strand.
TCACTTCTTGGATGTCATCCCTGCCCTCTGGGCTAGTCCATTCACTACTATAACAGACCCTACTGAAAAATGGAGATTTTCACCATAAACATTTCAGGTTGGGTCACCAATATTTTACCTTGGGCCCTTATGCACTCCCAACATCCATGCCACAACACCCATGATTCGTGAAACTCCTACATGATCTGTGAAATACATTGAGTTGACATAATTCTCTTTTTCCCATTCCCATGTCCTAAGATTAGATTCTAATCTACAATTCCCGGAGTAACTTGAGTTGAACCATTCCTTAATTAACTCTTTATATCTCATCACCAGCCTCCAATTCATGGTTGATCTAGCTAGGATCTCTATTGTGTAAGCCCCACACCATCCATTTCTAGGAACTTTTTGTCTAATAGTCTAGACCACACAACATTAAACGTTAGTATACCTTATATGAAAAATATAAGATTCCTCGTGCTCCAAATAAGATATGCCTTATCCACCAAAAAAATTAATAGTCTCTACTAAATGACTTTAAACAATATCATACCCTATCATTTAAGAATAAAATTCCTTGTAAATAGGAATAAGATGCATCATCTTGAGACCAATGAAAAACAACCACGACGGGACTCCAATTAATGTGTAAGCCACAAACCATTTTCCCTCAACCATTCATCGTGTTGAGATGCCCTCATGGCCTCACATGAAGAAGAATGAATAATAAAATCATTACATTATACCAGAACAGCTCATCAACTCACATGATGCTAAACTGAATCCTAACCCCTTTAAATGAACATTGAATTCCCTCATGACCTTACATGAGAAGGATTTCACAGGCACTTCACACGTAAGACCCATCCTTTATATCTTCTATATAGTGGAACCCGCACCGCTTCAACACATATTCCCCATCCATAATTTTTGTTGTTTAGCAGTTTCTGAGCATCTTTCATGTGTAATACCCATACACCATTACTACTAGTTAGTGGAAATTAGGAATCTTCCATTCATAATACCCATACACTATTTTTTATCCATAGTGATACTCGAGAAGCTTTCTTGCAAAAGACCCATCTACCATTTCTTCTCTTTAAATACACCCAAGAAACTACAACATGTAATCCCCATCCATTGTTTCCTCTCTTTAACAGCACTGGGATGCTTCAATTTGTAAGAATCATCCATCATTTCCACTACTTAGTGACACCCAATTCTATTCTACGCATAATCCCCATTCACGTTTGTTACTCCAAAGCTTAAGCTAGGCCTCTTATGTGTGTAATACCTATTCCATTTTTAACTACATAGGATTTTATCCCAATGTTCTACATAGGGTACATAAGATGTCTCCTCAAGGTTCAATCCTGACCAATCGTAAACATTTGTGCCCCCTCCTAGGGGTGCACCCTCCCAAATCAACCTCCATTAGTGTCCGGATCAGCCTTTATGTTGTGACATTTACCCTTTATGGGATACACTACCATGTGTCCACTGTTATAGGGCTTTATGACCTGAATGTTGGTAAAATATGATGTTCCCTCCTAGAGATGTATCCTCATGATGTGACATATTCCTTTTATAGAACACATCCCCCCCCCAGATCCACCTCTCTATGGTGTCCTGATTCTCCCCTAGAAGCTACACCCCCTTAGGATCCTGACACTCATCCACCTCCATTCTATAGGCCGCTAGCCATACATATGCCCTAGCACGACTATAGCCTACTAACCATGTGTAATAACCATGCCCCATTTTTCTTCAGAATAATGTGGACATTGATCCGTATATTTTGCAAGGTATTTTGGAAGCCTCCTTATGGTTCAATCCTATCATCCATATATCTAGACCACTTCACATATATTCACATTCATCCCACATGATGGTAAAATGTAAGACTATATGGGTATTGATCACTTTTCTTTTGCACACTGTACATAAGATGCCTATCGGAAGTTCAACCAAACTAATGGTAAACATTGGTGACCCCTCTGTGTGTTGTTCCCTCCTGATGTGACATACTATTTTTAGATAAAATCACTCAGATCCACCTCCCAGGGGAGTTTTGATCATTCTATTTGGGTCTCTAACTATGTGTAATCCCCAACATGCCTTGTTTTTTTTGTCTTTTGTGTACACCCCAACCACATGTCCAATTTTTTACCAGGATGATAACCATGCATAAGCCCCAAAATTTCCCATACTCCCCCAACAATTATTATCCCTCTTGTCATGGTCTTCTAACGATGCATAATCCCCATCATTTATTTGCATCGTTTTATATTGTGTACACCCTGATTCTATGCCCCATCCAAAACGACATGGTCTTTGATTCCCCACCATGGGGATACATATGAAGAATCCCTCATGATTAATCCAGTCAGCCATTTCTCATCATGATCTCTGTATTAAGACTTTGTTTTTTGGGAATATCATTCCCTAAACTAGTGGTTCAGCTTATTTCGGGTCCTATCCATGTGCCCCATTACCACATGCTTCTTCCTTAGCTGTCCCATCACCCCACAAAACTATATGAACATTGATTCCCCACCATGAGGATACATAGGATGCCCACTAAAATTAAATCCCAATACCACTATCATATCCACATTAGTTACATCCCATCCTCCTTATCCACTAAAATAAATAATTCATTATAAATCCTGATTCCAACAAAAACTGCCACATTCTAGTGGGATCTTGTTATTCAGAAAGGAATCTACCCATTCCTAATCCCTAACCATCCCTTCCACCACCTTACTCGTATCACAGTAAGGTCACCTACATCATCACTACTTTATGCAGGAATATGGCATCTAACTATGTGTAATACTAGAATCTCCCTTTATAACTATATTGGTTTTGATCCCAGTCATCAAAATATGGTAAATAAGAAGCCTCACTTATATTAAATCCTAGCCAATAGTAAATATTGGTTCCCCATTATAAGGGTTAACCATATCTAATCCTCCCTTAGTGGTGTCTAGGACAAACTTCATGGTTTGAAATATTCCCTTTGTTAGACACACCAAACCTCATGTCCATCTTTATTGGGAATCTTGATCCTCCCTTCCAGAAAACCATCCAGGTGCTCCCTTCTAGGGATGTGCTTATCTGATCCACTTTTATGTGTTCTGATCATTTATATCATTCCCCTATAGATGTTAAACTTGTTCCATAGCATGTTTTAATCTTCGGAAGCAGTGGAAAAACTTATTGACATGCCTTTGGAATAATATAATCTACGATCGATGTGGGATGATTCATGTTCTGTGCCCTTCAGATTCCCTCTTATTAGGCAGAATGCAGTTGAAAAATGTCCAGGCATCCAAAGATGTCACGACATGACTGATGTTAAAATCTACTCTGATGGAATGTTTTTGCCCTATCAAGACCCCTTGGAATTTCATGAAGGAAGCAGTGTAATTATCTAGTATCCAAAAAGATATGGAACAAGGAATGAGATTCACAAACCAATACTCAAATCTATAAGGGATACTTGGACTAGGTACGAAATTCTATGTAGGAATCCATAGAAGGGGAAAAAATAATCCCATCATCTCGTTTTGATCAAGGATCAAACATCATTGAAGAAGTGATGGATGCCTCCCTCCATTTGAAAACAATGACACATGACCACAAATAGTGTGTTGCCACAATAATGTACACCCTACCCACAGAAAGCATCAAAACCAAATATGATCATTATTTATCATTTATATAAAAAAACCATATCTTATTAATGATTCAATGTATCACTAACATTATTTTCCACGAGATAATATAACACCTTTATAATCATAATCATATAAACATTAATATATTTAACAAAAACAGATTCAATGGTGACAAAAATCACCACATAACATAAGTTAAATAAGTATATTTTAATTTTTTGAACACATTATTTTAGAATCTAAATTTTATTTATAATCTCAATACATATGGATGAAAATATGAGAGCTTTATTTCTTCCCCATTACTAATTTTTAACCAATTTTGATTTTTAGAAATATTATGGTCCTTGTATTTGATAACATCGGCCTTGTCTTCATCCTCACTGATATACCTTGAATATACCATAAAATAAACTCATATAACATCCTTTCCCAGAAAAGAAAATGTAGTCCTCAATAGTGGGTAAAAAATAAATCTATCATATCTCTCAAGAAAAGTTCTAATAGTAGAATTTTATCCCCCACCCATACTCAAACACCTCTTGGGGAAATATTTAATACAAGTGTGGACCCAAAATGGTGGCACTAATTTTACATGGGTTGATGGATAATATTGTGGGAAAAAACCTAATATGATGCATTAAACTTTTAAAAATATAGAGTAATTTGAAATTGATGATTTAATTTTAATCCTATAAAACCCTTATTTATATATATAATATAATAAAATTAAATGTCTCTAAAATGAATAATAAATAAATACTTCATTTGGAAGTGAGTATAACACAAAGAACAAACACCATAACTAGTAATGTCATGTTTAATTTGCAACTACATCATATAATTTCATAGAAATATTATACAAAAGATAAGTAAATAATATGGGTATGCAAGTATGATCACCAAGAAGCACTCTAATTGTTTTTGTAGAATCATTTTAAGATTCTTTTAAAGAAATAATGAATCGAAAACATTACCTATCACAAGGTCAAAATTAAATAAAACCACTATAACGATCAATCACCAAATATAAAAACATATAGAAAAATATATTAATCTGGGAAATATTTTCTGGAATATAAACCATAAATAATTCCCTACCGATCTAGTCTCCCTCAGGTCCCAAAAATCATCATAGAATTACCATACCCTGAACATCCTTATACTATATTCATAAATTTGTATTACATCCACAACAACTAACCATATAATAGCCACTAATCCATAAACATAGCCACATACCACAAAGAACAACCACATATCAAATATCAAAATATCACATTGTTTACAATAGAAGAATATGACAAAATGATATCACTCTCTTATTATCACAAATCATTTCTTTTTAATAACCTTTTGTCGTAAAAACATATCAATATGGTGTCTCAAATAGAGAATGAGATAGGTGGAGTAGTTTTCCATGCTTATCACTCACAACATGATATTGGTGGAACACATGGAACCACAAAACAAAAATGGGAATCAATAACTTAATCAAACTCTGGTTCTAGTGCATTAATAATAATCAAAATGAAAAATATGATATCTATTAATAACAATCCAATCTAATAATAGGGTCTAATTACTTAGAAAAAACTATAAAACTACAACCCATAACCTAATCATAAACTAAACAATATATAAACAACTTCCATTACCTTTATCAACAAAAAAACTATTTCAGACACTTAATAAATGAATAGTTATTACATCCACCACTTTAATTTAGATACTAAAAATCATATCATTATGATATAATTTTTCATAGTTATATTTATTGGTTATTATTACCACAGTGAAAACACAATAAATATAATATCATTACATAACGTATTCACACTTTTTTTTAAATGTTACAAATTTCAATTCATTAAATTTTCAAACTAGTTACATTTTTTGACAAATTTAATTTCTAGTATTTATAATTGACCACATTCACATTCATAAATCAATTTTCCTCTATTATTTATTTATAATTTTCATTTATTTTCATAGTTATTCTATTCTTTAACACAATTCATTATAATTAATCATTATTGCATTATTTAATAAATAATAGTGAAAACTCACTCAAATTAGGACAATATTTAATTTTCCCACAATTCAATACATATATATTACTATTCCATAACATCAGTCACCATCATGTTTTTGAATACTCGGTCAAGAATATAGTTGAAAATATCTTATACACATTTCTTCTTTATTCATTATATATAATTCGTTTCATCAAGAACCATATTCTAAAAAATTATGAAAAATAACTATACTAACCATAATACACTTCAACCTAAAAATAAACTAAGAACCCACATATAACCATAAAAACCCCATATTGATGACACAATTATATCCCAAAAAACCAAAAATAAAAAATTACTCAAAATTAATTAGAAAAAAAATGAAATCTACAATAATATCCATGTACAAATATAATCATAAATGTAGAAAAAATAATTATCATATCATGATTAATTGTTAGCTAATAAATTAATTCTAATAAACCATAAAATGTTATTTTCATATTTTTATTTCTTTATTTCATCACCTTCATAAATCTATTTTTCTAATTAATTCATATTTCATTCACTCCATTTACAATATCAAAATAAAAACAACATTATTAAAATAAAAATACCTCATAAATAAATACTTAATAATAGAAAACATAAAAAATATATCATTTTTAGTAATTAAATTACAATTTCAATATTATTGTTAGATTAATTAGGTTAATATTTTCTATTTATCAAATAAATACTAAAGCATAAATATTTAAATTTTAGAACATAAAATATAGAGGATTAGAATCTCATAAGTCTATTGAATCTATAACAATAACATCACCAATAAAATAAGGAATTGATGATCATGCACCACCAAAAAAACATGAATGAATTAAATATCAAAAATTAAACCACATTATAAAATTTATCTAAAATTTTAGTGGCCGATGTATAACTCAAAACATCAAAAATTAAAAAATGACAAGAATATAAAGAAGAGGATGAAGAGTAATCATGAAAAAAATCACCTTCATTATTGATAATCTGTCCCCATAGATTTGGAATAATGAAACAAAAATAGGAAAGGAATCACAATATATCCAAAAACCGTAGATTTTCATGATTTTGAGAGGTAATGAAAGAAACATGAATGAATCTGAATGAAATAGGGAATTTATAATTAAAATAAGGGATTAAAATGAAACTATGTGGAACCTACATTACATAATAACGATTGTCTATTTTAAAAAAACCATGATAAATATACCATTATAAATCCCCACCATATCTTTGTCAATGACATTCATATTTGATATAACTAACATATATCACAGTTCAATCATCTATATAAATCCATAATATATGTGACCCTGATATTCAAGTTAAAATCATCATTATGCTTAAAATATTCATCCCATCCATTACTTTAATTATAAAATTCCACCATAAAATCATAGTTTAATGAAAACCATCATAGAACATCGCATTTGACCATTACATCCAAATTTAACCAAAAAAATCACAAAAATTGAATCATTTTATAATTATACCTCCCATGCTACAATATGATATTTCATGGTGCAATGATCATTTTTTAAAAGATAAAGATAACATATACTCACCTAATGAACTTCAAAAAAACTACAGTATAACACATCCTTATCAGGATGTCATTTTATCACCAGGTGACATTTCTGTTGAAATATATTTCTTCTACCTGCATCCACCTATAAACTCATGCTAAACATCTCTAAAAACAAAAAAAAACATAATCTAGTGGACCCATATAGATTATGAATATATTTTGAATATCATATATAGGGATTTTTTATTAACTTTATTTGAAATATAAATCCAAAAATTTTATTTTACCCAATTGAGATCTCATCGATTTAGTAGTGTATAATTTTGAGATAATTTAGTTAAATATTTAACTCAATATTAATTTATTTTTTTCAGTGTCGTATGAAAATTTATTGGAATATTTAAATGAGGATAATTTTGATTCCATTACAGAGATAAATAAAAGGGAATTAACTCTAAGGTGTTTTATAATCACATGTTTTTAGATACATTATTTTTCTTAATGATTAATAAAATTTCCTTCCTTAATGAAATGAATGAACAAATATAGAATAATATTTACTCCTAAATGTTATTTAATATATATATATATATATATATGAGATTATATATAATTTTTTCTACTATATTATTTCAATATATTTTTTAATTATTGATGGATTTAAATATATATAATTTTTATAAGTTGAATGTTTTGATAGGGAATCATTAGAATAATTTGATTAAAATAATTATTCATTATTAAAGAGAGATAAATAAGAATACTATATTAATAAAGATAATATTATAATTGAATCCACATGATTAAGTTTAAAAATTGATAGGGTTGATCAATATGAATCTAGAAGTTAATCAGAATTATAGAATTATCAATTTAAGATTTCAATAAATATATAAGTGATTATAAATAAGTACCATAATGTTAATGTTCTTCTTAAATAATGAAATATTTTACAATGATGAAAATATGATGAATTGTAGTAATTTTTTGGAATTATTTTAATTTTTTTGTTAAAAATAAAATAGTAGGTTATGTATAATAAATAACCATTTATTTTAATTATTATATGATATAAGTTATTATATATATAATTTATTATATGAAAAAAAATATTTATTGAAATGTTTTAGTAAAATTTGTAATTTTTTCCCAAGTTATACATGATTTACCTTCTACATAGTGTAATGGAATAATTTGAAATGAAAATACTAGATGAAAACTCTAACAATGTATTCTATATTGTTTTTAATGAAATAATAATAATATTTTAACAATAATTTACCACATATCATTTTTACACAAATTTGAGGAAATGAATATTTTTTTATTAATGATGATATCTAAGTAATCAATGTTGTAGGGGTTTTATGGTATTATGTCAAAAAATTTGATTCCCACGTATAAGATATCTAGTGTTTTAATGATTCTACTATATTATATATTATTCACTAAATTTCTAAAAAATATAAATATTTTTAACCATTAAATATAATTTAAATGGAAAATTTTAATGAAAAACCCATATTTGTTTTTTATAATTATGAATAATTGTTTAAATTTTTCATTAATCATGATGATTTGATCCCTTTTAATAAAACATATTCTTTAATTTTATAAAATAATTTAAGATGAGAACTAATATATATAATTTCATTAGAGTAGCGGATAAATAAAATCAAAAATATATTTTCATTCCTTTTTCAAAAAATGAAAAGAATAAATAGTTAACTAATATTTTTAAAAAAATTGAGAAAAAATTTATTAATACAAATATAATTACCAATTGGAAAATTAATTCAATAAATTTCATTTGTTCAAAAGTGGATTTTATTGAATAACATGTTATTTTCCATCACATGTCAATATCACTTGTGAATTTTTCTTAAATTCTATTCATTATGAATACTAACAAAAAAATATATGATAGGTAAAATATTAAATAATGGTAATATTAATTATAAATTATATTAACCAAACATCATTATTTACATAGAATATATTTTTAAAATATCTGTAAAATATACAGAAAATGTCAAATATAAAATAATTCTCCAGTATCTGGCATCTCTATTTTTTTAAAAATAAAAAATGTAATATCAAAATAAGATTAATTATATTATGTTTTTGGACAAAACATAGAATATATATTTAAAACATAAAACATGACCTATAAATAAGTCCATATAAAATTTTATGTGGAAGGATGTTCAATATATGTGTAATGAAAAATTATTTTATTTAGTTCTACTTATTTATTTATGAAATTAATTATAAATAATTTATATTTAAATTATTTTTTGAATTACATATAGAAGAAGTATAATATACCCTACTAGATATTTAATTTATGTTGAGATTTTAAAATAAATACTATTAAATAAATTTTATTATTTTTTCTAGTTATATTCCTTAAAAAAATTTAAAATTATTGTGTGTGCGTTTATAAAATTAATTATATAATCTAATGTACCCAAAATAAAGTAAAACATAAATTAATTTTAAATATTTATTTATCTAAGATATTTATTTAAATGGAAGATATTATATTAAAATAAAATTACATAATAATCAAAATATAACACTAATTTCATTTTATTTTGAATGTCAAATTATTGTAAACTCATAATATTCCATTAATAAATCTTCATTTTCTATTGTAAATATAATTATTCAATACAATTATACTTTTACTAGAAACCCATTTATAGTAGGGCATGATGACCTTTACAACTAGCCTAATGTCCATCAATCAAAACCTAAATTCAGTTTAAATAATAACTAGATATTTTTCTCCAATCTACTCTCTTATACACATTATAGTGCATTCTATAGTAGAGAAATAGTTTTCCTATAGTATCTATGGTAATTCACTCTTTCATGGAAATGAAATCTAGTCTTATCATAAAATTAAAATTATATTAAAATGGATTCAAAAAAATGACATCATGTTGAAAAAATATTTATTAAAAAAATTAAAAAAAAAAAAAAAAATCTAGTTAGTTTTTATATTAATTAAAGAATTAATTAAAAATAGAATTTCTAAAAATAATTTATTAAATAATTTTTTTTAAAATATAATATGAAAAACTATGATAAAAAATAAAATAAAAAATAGATTAATTTTTTTTAAAAAATTACAACTTAGGGTGGTTAAAAAAATTAATCACTTATTTTGAAATGTGGTGGATATGTGTTAAGAGTAGTGAAAGTATTAGGGAAGACAACTATTATTTGTGTGTTATGCCAAAAATGATAATCTTTCCATTATTAGAGGAGAAAATAAATTATATTATAATATATTATGAAAATTTTCATGTCTGTTCACTAAGGGAGGAATGAGGGTAGGAGGAGATATAAGAGTGAATAGAATTATTGAAAACAAAAAAAAATAAGGGGAATGTGTTTGTGGGTGGGGTCATTTTATTTAGTGTTAAAGGATTATATAAAGAGTTACTAAAATAGTGTTGTATTTAATGGTAAATTTTTATGATGAGTTTATAGTAAGACTAAAAAAAAGAGTTTACTATGATGGAGATATTGATACCAATATAATTATATATATTGATAAAGTGAGAAGATAGAAATGAAAGAATGATAAAAAAACTATCATCACCCCTTGTCATCCATATGATTTAAATTGCTACTACAATGTTATATTAACTCTTATTTTCACTATGTTATACAATATTTTTCCAATTTTTTAGTATTTTTCCAAACTAAACATTGACCATTCAATAGAAAAACACTATATATTTATTATTCAAATTTCCAATGATATTTTTTTCAATATATTGGCTATCATATAATGTTATTGTGTACTATAGGAGGTAATTTTCTATGATTGGGTGAAAGGTATGGGAATGGTGTATGTTAGAAAATAGATAAATAGTTTCAATGTTCATGGGAATGTTTATTCTAGGTATTTGACAAAACTAATATGTATAAAAATAAATAGTGTATGATAGAAAATATGGGTAAGACACAAGGTTTAGGTCCATATTAGTACTTATGGATATAATAAATAAAAAATTCAGTGTGAATTTTATTTTATAATGTATATTTAATAATTGTATAATATATCATATTAAAAGATGTTATCAAATAAATATAGAACAGTGTTAAAACATAATTATGATGATAATATTTTAATATTTATTTCGATCAATGAGATTTTAGATATATTTCCATCAACAACACTAATTTAAATGGATGAGCATCATTTAAGTGAATGTAAATTTCATTTTGGTAGAACCATTTTAGTAGTCTTCATTTTTAGAACATTGATATAATAAACCAATGATACATCTTTTTTATTAAATTCATAAATAATAATGTCATGTAGACATAGACATAAATACTAATTATAATATTTCATTCCTAGTTGTGGAATAATTAACTATTGTAAACAATGTATTGGTAGAGTAATAATTCAAATTTTAGTAAAATTATTAATAAGTTAAATTATAATTAAATTGTAATTCTATGTAACGTTAGACCTCCACTCCTAGATCATGTTCTCATAACCTCATACATTACACCCTTTCATTAATACTATCTATGAAAGACTATATATAACCATCTATAATTACAAAATAAATTATGATTATTGAATATCTTATATCTTTGGGATCATATCCGGTTTAAGGATTTATATAGTTATAACAAACATAAGTTGATAAATCCTGTGTTTTTTTATATAAAATTAAAATTTTCCCATTATATATGAAACTATTTAATTCATGATAAGACATCAATATCTCAAACAAATTAATCCATACATATAATCCCTCTAAAAATATTTTGTGATATAATTTTATTTATAAAATAGGTAAATGGAAATATAAGAAGAGGTGTGCTAAAACACACAGTAAAAGAAACATATAATTGATGCAATCATGGAATAAAAATTTCACAAACACTACAGTTTCAGATGGTGAAAAACATGAAACCACAATCATCTATAAACTAGGTGAATGAAATATCCATAAAAATAAATGAAAACAATAAATGAATAACAATAATATTATAATGTTGTAATTTATAAATTTGGACATAAAAAAATTCTATCAAGGCTTTATTCTAAGACACTTTACTTATTATTGATACAATATTCAAGATTTGATACTAAATTGGATTGGCATACAGCAATTAACAAAGCATGTTTTTTCCCTTGAGATATATTGAAACATATATTGGATATATAATTATGAGAATGAACAATCACTTTATTATTTTTGATATATTCACCATAATAATCATGAAGCCCTTTCATAAAATTCCTTAAGTAACCTCTTACTGATTAAAATTTATATATCCATATAACAAGGAATAAGGACATCATTTATATAATTAACCTACGTTAGTAGTAAATAATCCAAATGAATGTAAATAAATTTCCCCATGTAAATAAAATGGATAACATGATCATAACTCATGTGGATAAAGAAGTTGTATAGTCAAATGATACATAGTCAACATGCCAAAAACATTTCATATAAAAAAAAGTAAAATAATTCAAATAGTTTTTCCCATCTAAATAAATGGGATTTCATGATCAAAATCCATCCGGTGAAAGAAGGTTTATAATAAAATATAACATTATAAAAATTACAATAATAATCCATATTTTAATATCAATATTTAGAATTACAATAGTTTTTCCCCATGTCAATAGAATAAAATTATTTATAGGTGGGAATATTCCAATATGAATAATTTAAAATTTGATTTTCACATCATATAGAGAATGTAATATAAAAATAAGTAAATACATGAATAATACGGTCTTAATCCGTCCATGTTAATGAGGTGTATTGTTTCAAAATTACATATCCCTAGCTTAATAAAAGAAAACTAAATGGATGTCAATATAGATAAAAAAACATCCTTGCAAAATAATGGTTCAATGATAACACCCTCGAAAAGATCATGAGTTAGATTGTTTTGTATCACAAGATCATCCCCCCTATATATATTAGATGATAGACAATAAAATATAAAACCTATTAGGTTAATTCCTAAGAAAAATAAAATCGTAAATGAATGTGAAAATAAAAAAGGCCTTTTAGAAAACATTTTTACCATTAATGAAAAAGACGAAGCTGGGAGTAAATTTAAATTTTTCATAAAAAGGTTAACTGAAAACTCATTGAAAAAACATAATTTTATAAGAATAAAAAATAATATATCAGTGAGTATAAAATAATTTTTTTATAAAATATGGATTTAAGTCATTTTATTTGGAAAAGGAAATATTTAATACATGAATTTAAGTTTGTTAAAATGTGCATTATAAAAAGAGTGATAAAATTATAATTCTATTAAATCTTATTTTTTACAAAGTGGTAAATTAAATACCATTTAATAAAATATCATTGTCGGTGGACCTATGCATGGAAGAACAATTTTCATGATGAAAAATATTACTGAAATAAGGGGATTTGTTTTACCAAAGATCATTACTATTAGGGAAACAAGAATATCAATATACAGTTAAATAAGGGATAATTATTTTTATAGTAAATCCATTGAAATAAAGTGAGTATGATAAAATTATATACATTTTATGAGAATACACAAATCAATGTAAACATGATTCTTTATAGGTAACATATCTCAAATTATTAGAATTGTGACCAAGAAAAATATTATTTCTTGAGTAATAATTAAATCAAAACTAATTAAAAAAGAGGTCTTTAAATTGAACATAAAATACCATGATTAAAAGAGAATTCAATACATGGTATATCATATAGTAAGTATAAACTCCATAAAATTGAACCTAAGTTCATAATAACAAGCATATCTCAAGGAGTATAATTTGAAATGGAAACCATTAACCTATTCAATATTCATTTTGTGCACCTACTTATCATCCCAAATAATAAAATTACTTATCTTATGTCCCATATTAGGAATATTATAATTAATTAATTAATTTAATATCAAATATTTATTATTATATGATATTTAATTATTTTTTAGTTTCCATTCATATTATGGTTACTTGATGTCATTATGTTATTTTTTTATAACACCTCATGTATGTTGACGTTGTCAGGGTGTATCATAAAATAGTTTCATAATATCTAGAAAAATTAAAATGCTATAGATGTATTTTTTATATATTAAATAAATTTCTAAATCCATCCATTATAGGATGTGATGATAAATGAAAAATGTGACATCATAGATTCAATTATAGTATGATTTTTGTTCTTAGGAAAAAAAATAAATGAATGTGTATAGTTTTATTCATTATTATGATTTAAGATAAATTTTATAAATTTTCTAATTTTAATTATCTTAATTTATAATAAATTTTATTATAATCATATCCAAAATAAAATATGGTCAAATTTTGATATTTTTTTTTGAAATGATTTATTTCTTAGTGAATTGTTAAATATACCGATTTTAAAAATATTATCATTTATTTATATTAAATATTATAATTTTAATGTCCAATTATATTTTGGATTTGGGTAAAATATGATTCATTGTTTTTATAATAACACAATTAATTCTATTTGAAATGAAAATTCCATTGTCTTTATTTAAGTTATTTTTTAACTTTAAAAACACATTTATAAAAAAAAAAATCTATGTTTTATGCATTTATATTAATGTTTTCATTCTATTTGTAACACCCCAGGTAAATATAGAATATGAAATTTTCACATTTATCCATATTTGTGAATAAATCATTAATATAACATTAAAGGGGACGCTATGCTCTATGGCATACACAATATGCAACAACGGGTTTCTTGGGAATCTTATGTTGTACTCTAATAATAAAATAATATTATTTTAAATTGTAGTTAATGCCTAGCCGTTATAATGGCGCGAATGAATAGAACTAACTACAAAATTATTATATATGTTTGTCAAATATTTTTACTTTTTACAATAAGTGTTATAGGATTAAAAATGCGAATGAATCCAATTTTAAGCGTAAACATTCTAATATTCTTTAAAAAGTTGATTAGCTGCCTTTTGATGACAAACCTCTTTTGAATCCACTTTTTGACAATTTTATGTGTTATATTTGACAAATTAAAATTATTCTTTAGAATCGGGACATCAAAATTTACTATGTGTAAAGTTTTGGTATTTTTCGGAAAAAGTTCATTTTTTAATGAATAATGAAAAATGTTGTATTTTAATTCAAAACCTCTTTTAATCTAATTTATTTATATAAATATGTTGTATTTTTAATTGTTTTTAATTTGAAATTATAATATATTTTTACCATTTAATCCAATATTGGTCAATGGAATTAATTTCATCTTGAAATTGGACTTAAACAAGTGTCAATCTTTTGATACTTATGGTTTCATAAAAACACGCTATTTGCTCTGACAGCGGGAATTAATTATTAAATTAATTAATGTAACTTATATTTTTTGAATTTTATAAAATAGATATCATTTTTGATTTCAGAATATCAAATATAGCATAGGGGGAATTTTTGGTATTTTTCTGAAAAACTTCAATTTTAGATGAATAGTGAAACCACTAAGTGTTAGTTAAAGAAACTAAATTTTCATTTAAATAAAACTTTTCCACTTATGTGATTTGATTTTCAAAAATCCGACATACAAGATTGTAATTAAGATGTAAAATGTGGTTCAATGAGATTAAAATAATTTTTGGTGAATAGTAAATTTTAGGTTTTATTAATCGCGATTAAAGGTAATTAGTGTTATTTAAGGTAAAAATAATGTTTTAATAATATTAAATGACCTACATACATTTCCAACCCTAATTGGATGTGTCAGGGTCGACCAAGACAATCCATGGGTCAACATGGGGACCCCATGGAGCTACTTTGGTAGGAAAATGGCATAAATAACTTTTTATTTAAAGTTAAAATAAAAATGTCACAAACATGAGTTCTTTGACTAAAACAATTTTTAAATGGGGTTATAAAAGTAATAATTTTTACTATAAATATTCATTAGAAAGCTAAAAAGACTTCCTACATCATGATAGTTTTTATATAATTTTTAGACATTATATAAATCAATTTATTTATGACACTGTGATGATGCAGTGATTACCTCATAAATGAATGATTTAAATAAAATGAGAAGATAGGGTTAAATATAAGTCTTACACTTGTCAAAAACCTATTGGATGGGTGGATTTAGAAACATAATCATCTTATAAGTGAAATATATCCTTTTGGGACCTTTTAAATCCGAAAAAAAAAATTTATAATAAAGTAATATTTTATAACTTTCCAAGAGTGCCCCTCCTCTCCTCTTATAAAAGGCCCCCACCTCTACCACCTTACACACACCTCTCAAGCCTTTTTCTCTGCCAGTACCTTCCCATTTCTTCTCTCCACATCCCTATATTCATCATTGAAGCCTCAATTTGGAAATAATACTTTCCAAGGAAGCCTTTGAGCTCAAATCAAAGAGAGTTACCTGATTTAAAGATAATGTCTTCCCTTGTGTTCTTTTGTCTTATTTTTCTTCTACAAACCCCTAAACTCGTTTTATTAAATTTTTTTGTGACAAAAACAGTGTAATACATATACTAGGATGTTTTTATAATAAGGATTCGATCTACACTTTTACACACCTTCATCTAATGGTTAAAGAACATACTGTTTCTATTGATGGCGAATTACTACCTCCGGAAACGATGATTGTTCAATATTCTTTTAACACCTTCAAAGGTGGCCATTAAGATTTCAATATATTTATATATGATATATAATATTTTTATTTTTCCCTTAAGATTCTGTATTTTTCATTTATGGCATATCTTTATGGTTTCCATTATGGGTAAACACAATATCTTCATTTTAGGAAGTGCGGACTGCCGCCCCCACAAAGTGATTGACTTGTTAATGCCATATGTCGGACGTATAAAGGATGAAATTAATGGTATTACATATGATATCATACTGTAATTATAATATACCTTTATATCATTATTATTTCATTCCATTGAATACAAAAAAAAAGAATGATAGTAGTGTTCATGCGTACGTACGACTTACCGTCTCCATGAACGGTACGTTTCATTTCTTATCTCCAAATGTTATTACTATTATAAGTACTTATATATAATGGATATATATGTAATATATTACATCTAAATGATATATATAATTCTGTAATTATAATATATATATCTCTCATTTTGTTTTAATTCCATTAATATGACAAAAAATGAAAGTAGCGTTCATGTGTACGTACGACCTACCATCTCCATGAATGATGCTTTTAATTTTTTCCCAAAAACTATGGAATAGTATAAAATTAATATATACTGGATATATGTGATATTTAAAACTTCAATACTATTTTTGATATTATGTACCTATAACTACATGGAAAATTCTTTTCCAACAAGATCAATTTTTACTCATGTACCGAACATCGACAAAAACGTATGATATGAACTCACTTTATTAACCAATTATTATAACATTTTAATATGTGATATGAACTGAATAATAATATTTAAAGGAGGTCCTCAAGAATTTATAAATTTGCCAAATTTTATTATTCAGGAGATTAAAGAATGATCGAGTCATGTCGGACACGGGGTAACAGATCCAACCTCTCTATCTTTTTAAGTACTCTCTTTTATGTCATTTCTTTTAATATCATCTTTATTATGTTTGGGGATGTTATTTTGTATTCCTAATAATGTAATTTTTATGTTAATATTATGAGAGACCCTATTTGATCTCATAAATCCATGTTTTGATGTTTTATGTGGCGCCGTTTGGCTGCCGAGTTTTCATAAGGGATTTTTCATCTCACTTTTATTCTCGTGTCATTTATGCTACGTTTGCCACTATTTCCTTTGAGAGGTGTATGTACTGCCCATTATTATACTCTTTGTGTAATATAATTTCATTTATGAGTATTTAAATCTTCATTGTATGACCCTTCTTCCATGGGGTGTACGTTTCGAAAGTTACCCAACTTGGTAAGGGGACCTTTCACACTCCTCTTTTTAAAAGACTTATTTTGTTATGTCTTTTAATTCACATACTATTATGTTGGTATATATTATTCTATATCCTTATTTATGTAAATTTTATGTCCAAGTGATGAGATACCATTTTCTCTCTCATCAACTCATTTTCTGAATTTTAATGTGACGCCGTTTGGCGATCGGATTTCTATAAGGGAACTTCTTAACCCACTTTCAATTATTTGTGTTTAACCTCTACATCATGATTTTATTATGCCATGATTATTTTGGGAATATATATTTTGTAATTTCCACAAACCATTGTGTATATATACTATTTATACACATAATAATCTCATTGACAAATTCTTACAAACTTGTATGGGAAATAATAACCCAATCTAATTTCATTGAGTTAAATACCTATTGCATTGGTTTTGTTTTTCCAAGATTATGTGTGAATGACCTCTGATTGTTTCAAACATAATATACACTTATATTGGGTTTATTTATATTTCTCACACATAATTATGTGATAGATTTATCCTTAATTTAAGGATACCATCTTTATAATGGATTTCATCTCAATTTACATTTCCATTGAGACTTCATTGTTGTTATGAACCAATTCACTCATATATGGTGTGTATACTGTCCTTTAACATATTATATCATGAATCCCTATATTCTCATGATATTATAAATCTCGGATTAAATGTTATTCTGCAATTATTTGTATTCATGTGTCTCTCATTTTGTTAAAAACTCTTTAACAAAAATATCATTTTAAATGTTTTAAAGATTCATTATTCTAAATCTTTATCTTTAATGTCCATGTTTTCAAAATGGTTTTCAGTATATATTTATATGGACATTAATGTTTTAAAATTATAATTCCATTAAAATCGTCAAAGTTGTATGGGACACTTTGATTCAAAAATATCTTTTAAATGGTTTTTGAAAATGGATTGATTAATTCAATATGTTGGAATTACTTATTGTGATTGCAAATAAAATGTTGTTATTAAAATGTTTATATTTTCTATATTTTATGTGTAATGATGGTACTTGGACATTTTATGGGTGGTTACGTGATAAACCATATGACGGGTGGTGCCGTGAATACCAGGATGGGTGGTTACGTTATAACCTCCAATGCATTGGGTATGGAAGTTGGCTGTATGTCTATTCCATTATGTATGTGTGGAAGTCAACCGTATGGTTATTCCATTTAAGTATATTTATGTCCCAAGTTACCTTTATATGTTATGTTTTCTTTATATGGTTTTTATGGTAATCTTTTGGTTACAAAAGGGAAAGCACTGGTGTTTTATTCCATGAATAGTTTTTACTAATTCATAAAGGTGAAATGTATTACTTTGGTGTAATATTCATAGACTACCTATTGTTTTGAAAAAACTAACAGTTTTCCTTCTTTGTGTATCCTTTACTGGGATTTTTATGCTCATCCCATATTTTTGAAATGTTTTCCATGGGACTTGATGATGAATAGGGTCTTGGATGGGTTCAAGGAAAGACATGCTATCTAAAACATGGAACTAGACATGTTTCTTTTTATGAGTTTATTTTATTTTATGGAAACGTAGTTGAAGTGTCTACTATGTAATCTTTTGAGATGTAATAGTTATGACCTAATTCTCTAAAACAGTAAACCTGAAAAGATCCTCTATGTGAATTATTCATTTAATTCATGATTAAGTAAGGTTTAAGGCTGGGGCCTTATAGTGGGTATCAGAGGTCGGTTTAGATAACTTTAGAGGTTAGGGTATTCTCTAGGAATATGTGACATTACCATAATGGTTATGATTTCAGAAAGAGTCCAAGTTTTGATAAAGTTAATGAGTAAGTATATCTTAGTGTTTATCTTCCTCTTTAGTACATGATGGTTTTGTTGACATACTCACACTGACATTTCTGTTTTTAGTGAATGGATGGATCTAGAAAGCACCAAAGTGACAATAGGATTGATGGAAACTGTGGTGGTTCTCTGATTAAGAGACTGGATGAAATGGGGGATTCAATGAGGAAACTCCATGTTGTTCTAAACCCACTATCAAGGAGTCATGATCAACCACTTGTACATTGGTTTGTTCTATAATGCATCATGTACGAGATGACCAATCAATGTGGATGTTCAGGTAATAATAATAAAGGTAACCATTAGGGTTTATATGATCCTTACATTTGAGGTAATTATGGGTTATTATATATTATGATGAAAAATGAAAGGCATGAGATAAAATTGAGATTAAAATATGTTATGATTATTTTTGAAGATTTGATCTCGTTTTGGGGAATGTTTTAATAATTATAAAGTTTTGGGAAAAGGTCAACACACAGACCGTGTGACAACCCGTCGCGTCGGACAAAGCTACGAGAATCGAACCCACAACAAAAGTGCGACTGGAATTTATCGCCTACTACTGGACTACGTGAAGTACCTGGTTAGTTTGACTAATTCCTTTTAGTTAGATGATTTTAGGAATCAAGAGTAAGTTTATTTTGGGTTATCTATGGAAATGATTAACCTATCATCGAGTATATGTGATTAGGTTAATTATTTTTAAATATGATAATTTAAGAGCAACTGATGTTATATGGAGATAAAAGTTAATTTGTACCTTGGAATACTAAGTGATTAAATCCTTCAAATATTTGGGCTTCAATCTTCATTTGGTTTACTTTGAAAAATTTTATGGACAAATTTTTTATCTAATGGTCTTCATTGAACATTGGGTTTGATGGACAAATTATGGAGATTAAGAATAGATTTTCTTTTTTATAAAGGATTATTCATTTTTGGATCTTATTCTAACAATTTTTGGTTTTGGATTTTGTCTAAAGACATGGGAAATATATAGTTCTCTTTTGTGCATTAGGTGATTCTCAAGAAGTTTATTATAGTACTATTTATGCGAACAAGTCTTCCTAAATACTCATCTTTTAGAGAAAATATGAATTTGATTAAAGAATCTAGTAAAAGTTGAATTTCTACGTGACAAGTATGTATGTTTCATTATGATTTATTTAAGCTCGAAAATAAATTCCTCAATGAAGATTTACTGAAAACAAAAATGTTGTTTGTTACCTTTTCCTACTGGGGAATCGAATATCTTTTAACCCATCACAAGTTTGTGATTTTCTTATGGTTAACTTTCTCCTAGATGTCACGAACCAGCCCGGGTCGACCCTGAACCGGTCACTCGAGCCGGTCCGCGGCAAGTCCTGAGGGGCGTTCCTGATCCCCCCGGGATGGCAATAAGTGCCGGGCATTGAAACTTTAATCGTTGGGAACGATTTCAGCCCAAGCTAAAACCAGGATCGAAAGAACGAATATAAACTAAACAAACAGACAAACACTAAAGACACAAACAAAACTATACCACGACAAACCTCCATGGGACCTCGCGGGTCACCACCCAACTACAACCAACGTCGCTCCCACACTGAGCGACTCAAGCAGGAGAACCTGAACAAAAGGAACCTGCAACTGAAAAGGTAAAAGATAGGCGTGAGCACAAAAGTACTCAGTAGGTGATCCCCACAACAAATCCCAATGCACTGCCAGTAAATAAAGAATCTACCTATTCCAGGTTTGAACTACAAAGTATAAAAGTATGCTTTTACAATGTTTCACTTGAAAAACTAAACACAAGCCATCACCCTTATTCCTTTTTAAAAGTTGAATTTCTTTTCATTGATTCTAAATTCGTTCTGAACGATAAAGAAGTGTTACACTTTCAGTTTTACTATACAAGAGAAAAACGCATTTTTATTTGAAAACCATTTTCGCAAAGCAACCAGTACGAGCGGTAAAGAAGAACTGAAAGTAATCAAGCAGGAAAGAAAGCAAGTGCAAGTAGAAGTAAACAGGCAAGTAAAAACCAAGTGCAAGTAAGAATAAACCAGAAGTTATCAGCAATAACCACACACGCACGCACTCACACACTCACACACACACACACACACATACTCACACACTCACACACTCACACCCAAGTGGTCCCCCGTATGCCGACGGAAGGAACCACACCAGAGATGGTAGAGCACTATGGGTAAAACCCCTATAGTTCATCTAGCTCGCGTGGGACCCTAGAACCTCGTGTCTCGGTGAAACGTGGCTTAGAAGGCCACGACCCTCAGAAAACGTGGCTTAGAAGGCCACGAACCTCAAACACATGGCTTAGAAGGCCACGACCCTCATATATCATATGTTTAGTTAGTGTTGCAATCGCCAATCCAGCTAAGTGAAACAGGGACGACACCCATCCGGCTCACTAGCGCACTAGTTCTAGTCCGCCCACCTAGATACCCAGGGTCTCCCCGTGTCCTCAAACAAGTTTCACATTCACATAGTATGTTTCTTCCTCATATCGCAGGCCAAACAAGATATTGCACACAAAAGTCACCATTTCCACACCCAAACAATATTTCAAAACTCACGCACACCAAAAATACCTTTCTAGAAATATAAATGTCCTTACCCAATCATTTCGCAAAAACCCCTTTCTTTGAAACACTCAAACAAGAACATAACCAACTTTCACAACCTAGAAAACATTATTTTCATTAACACAACAAGGGAAAACATATTTCGTCAACCAAGAACCACATGTAAAGTTTCCAAAAACAATTTCAAAGGGTCACACGACGTTTTCACTAATCAAGGTTACAAGAAAACACCATTTTCCATAAACAGTACATTTACTAATTTACACACGCCAAAAACATTTCAAAACCCAATTCAACATGTCTTTCGTTACTCAGGAAAAACCATTTGGCGACATTACTATGAAATCCCACAATTGAAACCAAGAAAACACTTTTAATGAAATGCTGGAATTAAACAGTTTGCATTATCAGCAAATCACCACACTATGAAAAACGACTTAATATTATTTTCTTAAATTTACTGAAATTAAATAAAAGGACAAGGAATAAATAAATTCTTAATTTAGCGGCAAGTTCATAGGGAGACCTACCTCAAGATCCAAGTGCGATGACATGACGTGTGTCCGAAGCCACGTGATAAAGTCCAACACTCTCGAAACTGAGGCACGGAGACGGCAGACCCTCGGAAACAAGGCGCGGCGATGGCGCTTTCTCGGAAACGCCCTGCGCGGGTCCTAAAGTCTTAAACCTACCAAAAACAAGTATAAATTGATGAAGAAAACCCCTAACAAAGCACAAGTAAATGCCAGAGTAATAATAATAAGAAAATAATAATAATAATAATATTATTATAATGATAATAATAGCATAACCATAATAATAACAATAACATAACAAAATAATAACTTAATAATATTAACTTGAAAATAATAATACTAATAATAATCTTAATCTTAATAAAATATTAATATTAATAATAATATAATAATAATAACATACTTTAATAACAAGAATGATATAAAAATAATAATTTAATAAGTATATTAATAATATAACAATAATAACAATAATGATATAATAAAAATAATAAGGATAGAATAATATCAACATAATAATAATATAATAATAATATAATCACAATAATAATAACATAATGATAATAATAATATAATCACAATAATAAAAATATTAATATTAATAATATGATAGTAATAATAATAATAATAATAATAATAATAATAATAATAATAATAATAATAATATAGAATTAATAACAATAACATAATAATAATTTTAATAATGATGTAATAATATTAATAATAATATTAACATAATAACAATAATATTGATAGTATAATAATATTAATTGTAATATAATAATAATAATTATAATAAAACGAAACGAACAAAAAAAAAAAAAAAAAAAAAAAGAGAACTCACGCAGGGGGGGAACGGGTCGGCGATGGGAGGAGCAGGCGGCGCTGGGCCAGGGGTGTGGCGACGGGGTATGCGGAACGGGGAGCGGGACAGGGGGAGCAGGCGGGGCATCGGGGTCCGGGGTGCTGCGCGAGGGAAGACGCCGGGACGGGGAGCGCCGGACGAGACCGGGGCGCTGGGAAACCGGGTGCAGGGAGGCGGAGCGCCGGACGAGAGGGCGCGCAGCCGGGGTGGTGCAGCGAGGGAGCAGGGAGGGGCGACGGGGAGACACAGGAGGAAGGGCAGGGGGCGGCGGAAACCGGCGTGGCAGAAGGGAGGGGGTGCGCGCGGGAGGTGGCGGAGCCGGGAGGCTGGGACGGCGGCTGGAGGCCAGACGGTGGTGATGGCCGGGACGAGGCGGGATGCGCCAGAGATGGAGGCGGGGTCAGGGTGGTGTCACCGCCGGGGGAAAGAGGAGGCCGGCTGCGGCTCGGTGCGGGAAGGAAC
The DNA here is from genome assembly GCA_963277665.1 of Viscum album. Classification (NCBI taxonomy): domain Eukaryota; kingdom Viridiplantae; phylum Streptophyta; class Magnoliopsida; order Santalales; family Viscaceae; genus Viscum; species Viscum album. Next base: position 347,527,835 of record OY728156.1, read on the forward strand.
GGAAGGCCGGGGGTTGCACGGGGAAGAAGGAGAAAAGAAAACGGGGGAGAGAGAAGAGGAGAAAAGGGGGACTGGGTGGCGGCTACGGGGAGGAATAGGTTAGGGTTAGGGGTTCTAAAATATATATATATATATAATATTAATAATAATATATAAATAATGAAAAGGGAAATAATAATAATACTAATAATATGATAAATTAATTAAATAAATAAAACCAAAACTTAATAATAATAATAAGACATTATAAAAATAGTAAAACTTTATAATAATAATAATAATAAGTATAATTTTAATCATCAAACCTTAATATATTAATAATAATACTAAAACATCATAATAATAATGATATAAAACCCTTATAATAAAAATAATTAAACATTATAACATTAATGAAAATAATGATTAAAACTTATAATAATAATAGAATTTATAATAATAATTGTAAGTTAATTTTAATAATAATCATTTTGATCAAATAATAAAATAATCTAAACATAATACATATATGTATACATTATTACACACACATATATATATATATATATAAAACATACATAAACATATATAGAATAAAATTAACTATCATATTAATAACACAACTTAAATAGCGTTAATAATAAAATATCAATATAAAAATTATAGTATTTAAACATGCCGGGTGAATACACGGTCACCCGGGCTGAACGCACGGTCACCGCAAATGATGCAGTGACCGCGCACCGGCGCGAAACCGCCAATCGCAATTAAACTCCGACAAATTTAAATCGGGACCAAGAAAGAAGAACAATTACGGACATCCGCGGTGGGGGTGTGACAATTCTCCCCACCACAGACACTTTCTGCCCCCAGAAAGTCACCAGGCCAAAAGTCGATCAAGATTTAAATCCATGCCCCAACGGAACCAAAGAAATCAGAGAGAACTGAGAATCTCGGGGATGACCTTACTCAGCACAGGTCACACCCGACCGATTCAAGAGAGAACTGGGGTCCGAGATTGAGGGGAGAACACGAAGGGGTTCTCCCCACCACAAGAGCTTAACTAGTGCAGAAAATATGACCATTTAAATAGAAAACCCCGGAAAAAGGGGGGGGGTGACGCGGGAACTCCCAACCAATTCAAACCAACTCTTACAGCACGATTAAAACAACACTTCCGTCAAGACATTAAATCCTCGACCAGAGTCAACAACCTTCAACACCCGGGAAAAATCCATAGAAAAACATTCAACCATTATCAAATTGGAGACATGATCCACCGAAGTCCACAAAGCATAACCACATCGACAACCTAACCAAAACGAGGACAACCCACACGAGAGTCAAACACACTTTTAAGAAGGACACACGATTTAGAATATTACATTCACACGACAAGTCCACTTAGATTTATTATAGAACAAGTCCATCGTCACTTTATAGAAAAACAATGCATTGACAACGCTGTTGAAACTTTAATAACAGGAAATCAAGCACTAAAAGATCTTGATTGTTCCACTACTAACACAGAACACAAAACCTGGACCAAGGCCTCACACCCCTGGGGACTCCTGACTGTGCGCGAGCTTCACCCCGAGACTTGTGGCTGGGGCTCTGATGGCTGAAGCATCTTCTGCCTCACAGTCAGGTACTGACATTCTCCCATCACATCGTCCTCTTCATGCGACGATTCTTGCAAAACTTCTCCAGATGACCCAGACAACCGCAGCGATGACACGTCTTCGGAGGGTTGCGACAAGACGACTTTAAATGCCCGAAACGACCACACTGATAGCACGCCATTGAACGATCTGATGAAATGGAAGCTAGGACCAAAGGGAATAACTCATTAGGAGCAGGTATCTCTGGCATATTTTCCACACCAGAGGAGGAACTCTTACGAACAACTGGGGATGCTGAAGTACTAACCACCCGCACACCGGAAACCAACTCAGCCAGGAAAGCTTCCTCTACCAGCTTCTCGAAACAAAGGTCTTTATAAGGGTGGACTCGCTCCGTGATCTCTGGACGAAGACCCCCAGTGAAAAGAGAGGCCTTCATGAGCTCATGCGACGCTACCTCTGGAGAAAAGGGAATCAGTTCCTTGAAATGGTCAACATATGCCTTTACCATACGTTGACCTTGTTGAATATGCACAAGCTCCCTCTTTTCTCCAGCTTCACTTCCTCAGGTACAAACCATTGGATGAAAACAACTCTGAAGACATCCCACGTCATTTCACCTTACATTGATGATTGGGAAACCCTCTTCCATTGGTCCAGAGCTGGACCCTCAAACAACTCCATAATTGCACGGACCTTAACACTATCGGGAGTTCCCAATATTCTAAAGACACGTTCCACTTCCTCGAGCCATTTCACTGCCTCTAACGGACCCTGATCACCATGGAGAATAGGCAAAGTCTGAGGAGGACCAAAAACTGGGCATGACATATCCGAATCCTTAGAGACCTTTCTGGGCGGCATTTCCCGAGCGATATATAAAACACAAAGCCAAAACCAACATCAAACCGAAGCGACATCAATAAAAGCGCCTTCATCAAAAACAGTCAGCACAAGGACCAAACAAATACAACACAACCCAAAACAAAATCTCTTCTTTAAAATTCTCTTTTCCATTTTTGATTTCAAAACCACCCTTTCTCAAGATCACTTTCCAAAAACCAATCCACTTTCAAACCAAAACTTTCCAAAACCATTTCCCATTTAAAACCAATTTAGAAAACAAAGTCAAGCCTTTAACTTCAAATATACACCCAGGTAATCTCATGAACCGTTGCACATGTTTTCATCCACATTCCATTCATACGTGCATCAACACACACTTTCCATGCATTCTCACACATGTGCAAATGTTCATAAAGAGGACCTGGGGTTTTCATCCCGAACCATTCTTAGCCAACTCCAAGCAAACAACAAATTTCCAAATCAAGAGACTTTAGTTTTAAAACCCATTTCCTATATTTAAAGTCCTTTAGAAGAAACCAGTCCAATTTTCAAAAACCCTTTTTCATTTCAAACAACGTACTTACACATACCAAAACAAAAGCAGCATCCAAATTTGCATCAACCACTGAAGTGAGAGACTAGTAGTCACGCTCAACCTGACGACATGGTAGTGAGCCATGTCTCAAGTCAGTTTCGACCACTAGGAGGAATTCAAACCACGTACTCGAACTCCACATGGGTCACTACTCCATGTGAAATTACGACGTAACGTCGGCTTACCTCCATTGTCATCTCTCAATCCAAGACAAACCAGAAAAGACAAGGACACAATTCCCGAACTACCCCTGGTAACTCGAAGATCAGTGCGAGCAAGAGTTCGCGACGCTCTTCCCGTACCTACCCCTCGAGTTCCGACAGTCCTAATCTCCTTCTACCGGACAACCCAAATAACAAGAACCACCTCTGATACCATTTTGTCACGAACCAGCCCGGGTCGACCCTGAACCGGTCACTCGAGCCGGTCCGCGGCAAGTCCCGAGGGGCGTTCCCGATCCCCCCGGGATGGAAACAAGTGCTGGGCATTGAAACTTTAATCGTTGGGAACGATTTCAGCCCAAGCTAAAAACAGGATCGAAAGAACGAATATAAACTAAACAAACAGACAAACACTAAAGACACAAACAAAACTATACCACGACAAACCTCCATGTGACCTCGCGGGTCACCACCCAACTACAACCAACGTCGCTCCCACACTGAGCGACTCAAGCAGGAGAACCTGAACAAAAGGAACCTACAACTGAAAAGATAAAAGATAGGCGTGAGCACAAAAGTACTCAGTAGGTGAGCCCCACAACAAATCCCAATGCACTGCCAGTAAATAAAGAATCTACCTATTCCAGGTTTGAACTACAAAGTATAAAAGTATGCTTTTACAATGTTTCACTTGAAAAACTAAACACAAGCCATCACCCTTATTCCTTTTTAAATGTTGAATTTCTTTTCATTGATTCTAAATTCGTTCTGAACGATAAAGAAGTGTTACACTTTCAGTTTTACTATACAAGAGAAAAACGCATTTTTATTTGAAAACCATTTTCGCAAAGCAACCAGTACGAGCGGTAAAGAAGAACTGAAAGTAATCAAGCAGGAAAGAAAGCAAGTGCAAGTAGAAGTAAACAGGCAAGGAAAAACCAAGTGCAAGTAAGAATAAACCAGAAGTTATCAGCAATAACCACACACGCACACACTCACACACACTCACACACACACACACACATACTCACACACGCACACACTCACACCCAAGTGGTCCCCCGTATGCCGAAGGAAGGCACCACTCCAGAGATGGTAGAGCACTATGGGTAAAACCCCTAAGGTTCATCTAGCTCACGTGGGACCCTAGAACCTCGTGTCTCGGTGAAACGTGGCTTAGAAGGCCACGACCCTCAGAAAACTTGGCTTAGAAGGCCACGACCCTCAGAACACGTGGCTTAGAAGGCCACGACCCTCAGATATCATATGTTTAGTTAGTGTTGCAATCGCCAATCCAGCTAAGTGAAACAGGGACGACACCCATCCGGCTCACTAGCGCACTAGTTCTAGTCCGCCCACCTAGATACCCAGGGTCTCCCCGTGTGCTCAAACAAGTTTCACATTCACATAGTATGTTTCTTCCTCATATCGCAGGCCAAACAAGATATTGCACACAAAAGTCACCATTTCCACACCTAAACAATATTTCAAAACTCACGCACGCCAAAAATACCTTTCTAGAAATATAAATGTCATTACCCAATCATTTCGCAAAAACCCCTTTCTTTGAAACACTCAAACAAGAACATAACCAACTTTCACAACCTAGAAAACATTATTTTCATTAACACAACAAGGGAAAACATATTTTGTCAACCAAGAACCACACGTAAAGTTTCCAAAAACAATTTCAAAGGGTCACACGACGTTTTCACTAATCAAGGTTACAAGAAAACACCATTTTCCATAAACAGTACATTTACTAATTTACACACGCCAAAAACATTTCAAAACCCAATTCAACATGTCTTTCGTTACTCCGGAAAAACCATTTGGCGACATTACTATGAAATCCCACAATTGAAACTAAGAAAACACTTTTAATGAAATGATGGAATTAAACAGTTTGCATTATCAGCAAATCACCACACTATGAAAAACGACTTAATATTATTTTCTTAAATTTACTGAAATTTAATAAAAGGACAAGGAATAAATAAATTCTTAATTTAGCGGCAAGTGCATAGGGAGACCTACCTCAAGATCCAAGTGCGATGACATGACGTGTGTCCGAAGCCACGTGATAAAGTCCAACACTCTCGAAACTGAGGCACGGAGACGGCAGAACCTCGGAAACAAGGCGCAGCGATGGCGCTTTCTCGGAAACGCCCTGCACGGGTCCTAAAGTCTTAAACCTACCAAAAACAAGTATAAATTGATGAAGAACAACCCCTAACAAAGCACAAGTAAATGCCAGAGTAATAATAATAAGAAAATAATAATAATAATATTATTATTATAATGATAATAATAGCATAACCATAATAATAACAATAACATAACAAAATAATAACTTAATAATATTAACTTGAAAATAATAATACTAATAATAATCTTAATCTTAATAAAATATTAATATTAATAATAATATAATAATAATAACATACTTTAATAACAAGAATGATATAAAAATAATAATTTAATAAGTATATTAATAATATAACAATAATAACAATAATGATATAATAAAAATAATAAGGATAGAATAATATCAACATAATAATAATATAATAATAATATAATCACAATAATAATAACATAATGATAATAATAATATAATCACAATAATAAAAATATTAATATTAATAATATGATAGTAACAATAATAATAATAATAATAATAATAATAATAATAATAATAATAATAATAATAATATAGAATTAATAACAATAACATAATAATAATTTTAATAATGATGTAATAATATTAATAATAATATTAACATAATAACAATAATATTGATAGTATTATAATATTAATTGTAATATAAAAATAATAATTATAATAAAACGAAACGAACAAAAATAACAAAAAAAAAGAGAACTCACGCAGGGGGGGAACGGGTCGGCGACGGGAGGAGCAGGCGGCGCTGGGCCAGGGGTGCGGCGACGGGGTATGCGGAACGGGGAGCGGGACAGGGGGAGCAGGCGGGGCATCGGGGTCCGGGGTGCTGCGCGAGGGAAGACGTCGGGACGGGGAGCGCCGGACGAGACCAGGGCGCTGGGAAGCCGGGTGCAGGGAGGCGGAGCGCCGGACGAGAGGGCGCGCAGCCGGGGTGGTGCAGCGAGGGAGAAGGGAGGGGCGACGGGGAGACACCAGAGGAAGGGCAGGGCGCGGCGGAAACCGGCGTGGCAGAAGGGAGGGGGTGCGTGCGGGAGGTGGCGGAGCCGGGAGGCCGGGACGGCGGCTGGAGGCCAGACGGTGGTGATGGCCGGGACGAGGCGGGATGCGCCGGAGATGGAGGCGGGGTCAGGGTGGTGTCACCGCCGGGGGAAAGAGGAGGCCGGCTGCGGCTCGGTGCGGGAAGGAACCGAAGGCCGGGGGTTGCACGGGGAAGAAGGAGAAAAGAAAACGGGGGAGAGAGAAGAGGAGAAAAGGGGGACTGGGTGGCGGCTACGGGGAGGAATAAGTTAGGGTTAGGGGTTCTAAAATATATATATATATAATATTAATAATAATATATAAATAATGAAAAGGGAAATAATAATAATACTAATAATATGATAAATTAATTAAATAAATAAAACCAAAACTTAATAATAATAATAAGACATTATAAAAATAGTAAAACTTTATAATAATAATAATAATAAGTATAATTTTAATCATCAAACCTTAATATATTAATAATAATACTAAAACATCATAATAATAATGATATAAAACCCTTATAATAAAAATAATTAAACTTTATAACATTAATGAAAATAATGATTAAAACTTATAATAATAATAGAATTTATAATAATAATTGTTAGTTAATTCTAATAATAATCATTTTGATCAAATAATAAAATAATCTAAACATAATACATATATGTATACATTATTACACACACATATATATATATATATATATAAAACATACATAATCATATATAGAATAAAATTAACTATCATATTAATAACACAACTTAAATAGCGTTAATAATAAAATATCAACATAAAAATTATAGTATTTAAACATGCCGGGTGAATACACGGTCACCCGGGCTGAACGCACGGTCACCGCAAATGATGCAGTGACCGCGCACCGGCGCGAAACCGCCAATCGCAATTAAACTCCGACAAATTTAAATCGGGACCAAGAAAGAAGAACAATTACGGACATCCGCGGTCGGGGTGTGACACTAGACATGTTTACTGTCACTCTCCCTTAGAGCATGACCCTTTTTTTCCCTCCATATCCATGTTTTCCTACATGGATTCCTAGTATGAGTTAACTCGGGTGACCTTTGTACTTCTATTTCTTTATTTTAGAGTGATTGTTTTATTGACTTTTGTTCCGATGTGGGATTTTTAATGAAGTTTCCAAGCCCAATTTTAAAATTGCAAGGACGCAATTCCAAAAGGGGGGAAGGATGTAACACCCTAGGAAAATAAAGAATGTGGAATTTTCACAATTATCAATATTTGTGAATAAAATATATAATATAACTTTAAAGGGGACGCTATGCTCGATGGCGTACCCAATATGCAACAACGAGTTTCTTGGGAATCTTACGTTGCACTCTAATAATAAAATAATATTATTTTAAATTGTAGTTAATGCCTAGCCGTTGTAATAGCGGGAATGAACATAACTAACTAATTAAATGATTATATATGTTTTTCAAATATTTTTACTTTTTACAATGAATGTTAGAGGATTAAAAATGCGAATGAATCTAATTTTAAGCGTAAACATTCTAATATTCATTAAAAGGTCGATTAACCGCCTTTTGATGACGAACCTCTTTTAAATCCACTTTTGAAAATTTTATGTGTTAAATTAGACAAAATAAAATTATTCTTTAGAATCAGGACATTAAAATTTACTTTGTGTAAATTTTTGGTATTTTTCCCATAAAGTTCATTTTTTAATGAATAGTGAAAAATGTTGTATTTTAATTCAAAACCTCTTTTTAATCTAATTTATTTATATGATTAGATTATCTTTTGAATTGGTTTTAAAGTGAAATTAGAATATATTTTTACCATTTAATCTAATAGTAGTTGTTGGAATTAATTTCATCTTGAAATTGGACTTAAACTAGTGTCAATCTTTTGATACTTATTGTTTCATAAAAACATGCTATTTGCTCTGACAGTGGGAATTAATTATTAAATTAATTAATGTAACTTATATGTTTTGAATTTTGTAAAATAGGAATTATTTTTGATTTCGTAATATCAAATATAGCTTAGGGATAATTTTTGGTATTTTCTTGAAAAACATCAATTTCAGATGAATAGTGAAAGCACTAAGTTGTAGTTAAAGAAACTGATTTTTCGTTTAAATGAAACTTTGTCACTTCTGTGATTTGATTTTCAAAAATCCGACATACATGGTTTTTATTAAGAAGTAAAATGTGGTTCAATGAGATTAAAATAATTTTTTTTGAATAGTAACTATTATGTTTTATTAATCACGATTAAAGGAAATTAGTGTAATTTAAGGTAAAAATAATGTTTTAATAACATGAAATGACCTAGAAACATGTCCTACACTCATTGTATGTGTCATGGCCGACCAAGAAAATCAATGGGTCAACATGGGGACACCATGGAGCCACATTGGTATGAAAATGACATAAATAACTTTTTATTTAATGATAAAATAAAAATGTCACAAACATGAGTTATTTTACTAAAACAATTTTTAAATGGGGTTATGAAAGTCATATTTTTGACAATAAATATTAATTAGAAATATAAGAAGATTTCCCAAATCATGATATTTTTTTATAATTTTTATACATTAAATAAATTAATTTATTTATGACACCGTGATGATGCAGGGATTACCTCATAAATGAACGGTTTAAATAAAATGAGAAGATTGGGTGAAATATAAGTCTTACACTTGTCACAAACCTTATGGATGGGTGGATTTAGAAACCTTATCACCTTATCCTCAAAATATATCCTTTTGGGACCTTTTGAATCCGAAAAAAATTTTATAATAAAGTAATATTTTATAACATTCCAAGAGTGCCCCTCCTCTCCTCTTATAAAAGGCCACCACCTCTACCTCCTTACACACACCTCTCAATCCTTTGGCTCGGCCAACCCCTGCCCATTTCATCTATCCACATCCCTCTCTTCATCATTTATGCCTCACATTGGGAAGAATCTTTTCCAAGGAATCCTTTGTGCTCAAATCAAAGAGAGTTACCCGATTTATAGGTAATGTCTTCCCTTGTGTTCTTTTGTCTTATTTTTCTTCTCCAAACCCCTAAACTCGTTTTATTACTTTTTTTGTAAAAAAACAAGTATCTTAAATATACTATTATGTTTTTATAAGAATGATTCGAGCTACACATTCACACACCTTCGCTTAATGGTTAAAGAAAATACTGTTTCTGTGGATGGCGAATTATTGCGTCACGAAACGATGATTGTTCAATATTCTTTTAACACCTTCAAAGGTGGCCATTAAGATGAAACTATATTTATATATGATATATAATATTTTTATGTTTTCCTTAAGATTCTGTATTTTTCATTTATGGCATACCTTTATGGTTTCCATTATGGGTAAATGCAATATCTTCATTTTAGAAAACGCGGACTACCGCCCCCTGAAAGTTATTTGATTCGTTAATGCCATATGTGGGATGTATAAAGGATGGAATTAATGGTATTACATATGATACCCTACTGGAATTATAATATACCTTTATATCATTATTATTTGATTCCATTAAATACAAAAAAAAAAAGAATGAATGTAGCGTTCATGCGTACGTACGGCTTACCGTCTCCATGAACGGTACATTTCATTTCTTATCTCCAAATGTTATTACTATTATAAGTACATATATATAATGGATATATATGTAATATATTACATATAAATGATATATATCATTCTGGAAGTATAATATATATCTCTCATTTTGTTTTAATTCCATTAATATGACAGAAAATGAAAGTAGCGTTCATGTGTACGTACGTCCTACCGTCTCCCTGAACTGTGCTTTTAATTTTTTTTCCAAATGCTATTGAATAGTATAAAATTAGTATATACTGGATATATATGATATTTAAAAAATCAATACTATTCTGGATATGATGTACCTATAACTACATGGAAAATTCATTTCCAAAAAGTTTATTTTTTACTCATGTACCGAACATCGACAAAAACATCTGATATGAACTCACGTTATTAACCAATTATTATAAAATTATAATATGTGATACGAACTGAATAATAATATTTAAAGGAGTTCCTTAAGAAATTATAAATTGAGAAAATTTTATTATTCAAGAGATTAAAGAATGATCGTGTCATGTCGGACACGAGGTAAGGGATCCAACCTCTCTCTTTCTTTTTAAGTACTCTCTTTTATGTCATTTCTTTTAAGCTCATATTTTTTATGTTTTGGGATGTTCTTTTATATTCCTCATACTTTAATTTTTATGTTCATATAATGAGATACCCTATTTGATCTCATAAATCCATTTTTTGATGTTTTAAGTCGTGCCGTTAGGCTGCCGAGTTTTCGTAAGGGATTTTTCATCTCACTTTTATTCCCATGACATTTATGCAACATTTGCCACTATTTACAATGAGTGGTGTATGTACTACCCATTATTATATTCTTTGTGTAATATAAATTCATTTATGGGTATTTACATCTTCATTTTATGACCCTTCTTCCATGGGGTGTACGTTTCGAAAGTTACCCAACTCGGTAAGGGGACCTTTCACCCTCTTATATTTAAAAGACTTCTTTTGTTATTTCATTTAATTCACATTCTCTTATGTTGGGATATGTTATTATATATCCTTATTTATGTAAATATTATGTCAAAGTGATGAGATACCATTTTCTCTCTCATCAACTCATTTTAGGAATTTTAAAGTGACGCTGTTAGGCTGTCGGATTTCTATAAGGGAACTTGTTAACCCACTTTCAATTCATTGGGTTAAACCTCTACTTAATGATTTTATTATGCCAAGATTATGTGTGGAATCTCTATGTTGTAATTTCCAGAATCATTTGTGTAGATATACTATTTATACACAAAAACATCTCATTGACAAATTCTTACGAACTTGTATGGGAAATAAAAACCCAGTCTCATTTCATTGAGTTAAATACCTATGTCATTGGTTTTGTTTTTCCAATATTACGTGTGAATGACCTCTGATTGTTCCACACTTAATATCCACTTATATTGGGTGTATTTATATTTCTCACACATGATTATGTGATAGATATATCCTTAATTTAAGGATACCATCATTATAATGGATTTCATCTCATTTTACATTTCCATTGAGCCATTATTGTTGTTATGCACCAATTCACTCTTATATGGTGTGTATACTATCCTTTGACATATTATATCATGAATCCCTTTATTATCATGATATTATAAAGCTCGTATTAAATGTTATTCCGCAATTATTTGTATTCAAGTGTCTCTTATTTTGTAAAAAACTCTTTAACAAAAATATCATTTTAAATGTTTTACAGATTCATTATTCTAAATAATTATCTATAATGTCCATGTTTTCAAAATGGTTTTCAGTATATATTTATATGGAAAATAATGTTTTAAAATTATAATTCCAATAAAATCATCAAGGTGGTATTGGACAATTTTATTCAAAAATCTCTTTTAAGTGGTTTTTGAAAATGGATTGATTAATTCAATATCTTGGAATAACTTATTGTGATTGAAAATGAAATGTTTTTATTAAAATGTTTATATTTTCAATATTTTATGTGTAATGATGTTACTTGGACATTTTAATGGTGGTTACGTGATAAACCATATGGCGGGTGGTTCCGTGAATACCAGGATGGGTGGTTACGTTATAACCTCCAATGCATTGGATATGGATGTTGGCCGTATGGCTATTCCATTAAGTATGTGTGGAAGTCGACCGTATGGTTATTCCATTTAAGTATGTTTATGTCCCAAGATACCTTTATATTTTATGTGTTCTTTATATGGGTTTTATGGTAATCTTTTGGTTACAAAAGGGTATGTAATTGTCTTTTATTCCATGAATAGTTTTTACTACATCATAAAGGTGAAAAGTATTACTTTGGTAATGTATTCATGGTTTACATATTGTTTTGAAAAAACTGAAAGTTTTCCTTCTTTGTGTATCCTTTACTGGGCTTTTTATGCTCATCCCAAGTTTTTGAAATGTTTTCCACGGGTCTTGAAGATCAATAGGGTCGAGGATGGGTTCAAGGAAAGACATGCTATCTGAAACATGGAACTAGACATGTTTCTTTTTAGGAGTTTTTTTATTATTTTATGGAAACATAGTAGAAGCATCTACTATGTAATATTTTGAGATGTAATAGTTATGACCTAATTCTCTGAAACTTTAGACCTGAAAAGATCATCTATGTGAATTATTCATTTAATTCACGATTAATTAAGGTTTAAGGTCGGGGCCTTATACTATTATATATATAATCTTAAAAATTAGATACTGTATTTTTAATTTTAAGGTTAAAATTTGGAAAATATTTCTTTTTTTATGTTTTTCAAATTTGAATATCAACTTTAGTCAATATATTACACCTTGTTAATGGAAATATGGATAAAACATGGTTAAAACCATGAAATAAGGTCACACAATAAACCCAAATATTTCTTAAATTTCATTTATAGGATATATTATGGATGTGTTAATGGTTTATGTTAAATTTACACTTTTACCTCGATTAATTAATTTTCTAATTAAATGATTAGTTTAAAAAATGACATTAATGGTATTATAGGGAAAATAATATTTTATTATATTATTTAAAAATCATAAAAAATATTTCAATAAAAAATATATGAATATAAATAGTAGAAAATATAATCACCTATACATTTATGAACGATATTTTACATTATAAGATAAATTTTAACCCTTCAAGATTTAAAAATTTTGTAGTACGATTAATTTTAAAAATTATTAGCGAATGGGTTAAACATAATGATTGGGATTGAAATTACCTAAATAGTTTATAAAACCTCTTTAGTAAATTTCATTTCAACATTTTTCTTAAATCCATATTATATGAGTCATTATGGAGTTATTATTACATTAAATGAACTTAATAATATTTTAAAACATTGAAAATTATATTTGTTCCACTGACCTCAATTATATAAAGTCACATACACACCTCACTTAGTTACACTCTTGAAAAATTTAGCACAACTAACCCATACATAATTATCTCTTTAAATCCTAAAAAACAATATAAAGGTTATGGTCTTCCTAAAATTCTAACTCTAGTTTTATTAATAAAGGATCCAAAGTAGTTTTACCTAAATGAAGGTAATCCTCATAACCTTAATCTTTCTTCTTTATTTCTAATTTTACCCCCTTTAATTATGATATAACAATTCCATTATAATAAAACCAATATTTTCCATATAAACCTATGTTATTATTATAATTATTATTATTAATGTAAAACCATTTTCCATCTCTTTTCCATCCTATAAAATGTGAGAAACATCGCCCATCCATACATATGACTACCATCTCCTTGCATCGTTGTAATTTTTTGGTCATCACCAATTTATTTGGATTGGTTATAAAGGTAGAAATAATGAATATATATGTATATATATATGATATTATAACTGTATAATATAATATATTATAATTATTTATTAGTTTATTTTATAGAACTATAACAAATTTAATTTTTTATAAAGGATTCTAAAAGTACATACATAGGAATTCATACGTGAGGTAAGGGTTTAGTTCCCAATCTCCTCATTATTAAGGATTATTTATTTCTAAGTCTTATCTAAGCGAATTATATCATCTTTATATCTTAAGACTAATATATTTTATTATACTCCAGTTATTTTTTAAAATTATATTTTATCCTTCAATTTTCCTCAATTATGTACATAAGAGAACCAAATAATTTTTTAAGGAAAATTGAATTTGTTTTCTATTCCATGAAGAATATTTTTATTTAATATTCATATTTTCATTAAAATGTTTTCAAGAATTTTTTTTCAATTCAAAAATGTTTATTTAATGCCATTTTATCCATTTTTAATTAATTTACATTATTTTTAATGGAATATTATTCTCATTTTTGAACGATATTATTTTGGACTTTTTACCAAAAATGTGAATGAAATCATTAATCTTTATGTACATAGAATTAAACAAATTTCCCTATATCATGAAAACTAAATTCATTATAGATTCAATTAAAATGAATATTTATTATTTTTAAATAATTTTTTTTAAAATAATTATTTAAAATTACTAATTTCCTAATGAATAGGGTATTTTCTTAAAGAAATGTTCTAGTGGTATTTTAGTTGTATTTTAATCTTTTTCCACATTTTTTTAGGAATATTATAGTTTTCTATGAATATTCTATAATAATAGTATTCTATATGTTACTCTACATGTGTTATGATCTTCTCATTTTTTGATTAGGAAAAATATTTATATTTCTTATGTTTTTTCAATATGAATGGTTATATTGAATATGTATGGAATTTTCATTCGACCATTTAATATGAGGAATTCCTTGGAATTCAAAAGTTATGGATGTAGACCATTATTTACATCTGCTGAATTAGTAGGTATCTTGAGACAATATAGTTTTTTTTTTAATTTTGTGTTTGTGTTGTGACATCTTGACTCGAGAGCCAATAAATCGTTTAGCGGAACTGATTCACTATATGGCAAGAAGCATACCGCCCCATTTTCCAGAGGCCATCGACTAGGATTGAGGGTTTGGAGGTTGAAAAGTGTGGATACTATATCCTATATATCATTAAATAATAAATAAATAAAATAATAAATAATGGTTCCAGAAGATTCATAATGAAAAAACAATAGTAATCATAAACAGATATCCTGACCTATTCCAAATAATAAAACAATGCATGAACATGCTAAGAAATAAATAAAAGTTATTTAATAGATAATAGATGATCCATAAATCATGACTAGTATAGAAAAATAATAACTAAAACTATAGAGAAATGAAGTAGAAAACCTAAGTACATAATCGATCATCTGCTCCACGTCATGTCCTACTCAAAATAGTAATGGAAATAAATCACAATTCATGATCACATCCTGTAACAAAGTGAAATATCTGAGTACCAAGTGGAAGACCAAATAGTGTGTGAGTAAAAATATTGACGCCTCCAATAAAATTTACTAATTGAAATATAGATAGAGAATATAAAATGATTTTTTTTAAATTTATAACAATTAAGGGTGTAAAATAACCAGTAATTTATGTAGTCTTGGGTTCCTGATGGGATACCTAATCGACTGTACCATCTTAAAACTAAACTGAAATGTTAAGAACACAAAAAAATGAGGTAATAAATAGTACCCATGGATATGGTTCTAGGTGTCCAAATATAACCCTACACTTATGGGACACAATGTGTAACCAAGGAATCTATATATAACAATAAGAATATAAGGATATACAATGTATCAAATAGATTATAATTTAATAATCAGGGTTAAACCGGATAACACTAAAATATAATATAAAATTCATTTAGTCAGGGATCCCATCCAAGGTGTTCTATATTGGAATATATTTATCACGGAAGGAGTACTATAATTTTAGTAAACATATGAGCCCATATAAGGAATTGATTGAATGTTTAATTTTTATTATAAAATAACCAAATGACGAATTCCACACAAACTCATGGTGGTTGGAAATGGAGAGTGACTAGGGAATCACCCATTACAATGAGTTTATAATTTTTTGGTAGAGACCACAGAATAAAATAAATAATTGTGTGTCCCAAGGGTCCCTTTTCTAGTTATGGTGTTGGCTATAAAATTACCTTTCCTCCAAGATACCCCACAAGAATGCCTTGATTAACAAAGCATTGGCTGTTTTTGAAAAGTTAACACAAATCCAAAGTTTTGTAATCCATACCTTTGATGAAACAAACAATAATAGATTAATTAGAGTTTATTTTCATATTCTGTATATTATGAACTCTACATAAGGAAATGTTAGTCTCCATGAATCTTTCCACGAATCCCAAATATTTATTTATCCTGTAAAAGGATCTAAACTACATAATCACTAAATCATTGTTTTTTATAATCATTGTTTCAACTCTAATATATCTGAAAGAGATATAATCATTTACATTTTATTTCAACACCGTAATGGGTGTATTCTACTTTTTCTTCCATCCCTTGTTTCCCCCATTTCATACCATATTATCAAAAATCCTTGGTATCAGTCTTTGAATGGTAGTATTTAACACCCCTCCATTTAAAACAATCCCATGTTACATAACAAGATCCTTAAAAATTACCTATAGGAGTGAAAATTAGTACCTTATAGATTCTATTTCCTTGTTCATAGGATCATATAGAACCCAAAAAATAGACGAAAAGACCATTTCGTGTGCCCTCATCTCACCCTATAACTGCCATTCTCCTTAGAAAAATCTAATCTAATGTAATCCTACTAGGGAAACCAAGTATCACTAAAATATTTATAAATTAAAATAACATGTAAGCCTGTATAATGGTTCATATTTGGGAATCTATGTATTTCTCAATGATTTATACTTCTATTTCTAACATACACACATACAAGGTATTCCAACATAAAAATCCGAGTGTTTCTCATGGATTTATAATGAAATTTAACAATTGAGCCCAACCAAGGTATTACTACATGGGAATCCAAGAACACTAAAGGATTTATAATTTATTTAATCTATATCAATGAAATGAATTTACATAAGCATAATTCCAAATTAACAAGGTCTGAATTTCATGGTCTTATCATTCATTTTTCATTTAGTTCATTTAAACATTACAATAACCATTAACAAGTCAAACACACATTAGAAGGTGGTTTGGTAAAAATGGTATGGTGAAAATGGCATACTCATGCCATAAAACTTTTCAAATATCCCCATCTAAATTACCACTTCTTAATTAGATTGAACACAACAACTCAAAGGTTCTATTATTATAGAATGAGGTATAGTATTATTATTTAATAAAAATAATTCAAGTATCAAAGCCATAAAATAATTAATTAATCCACTAAAATATTTTAATTATATAAAGTCAACTTCCTTATACATAAAATTTATTCATGTAAAAAGCGGAATATATGGTATATCCCACTTAGGAAATCATTTAGTCTAAAATGGTCATTCCCCTTTTTATGAGTCAAGGAAAACACAACTAACGAGCTTTTGGTTAATAACACGCAGCATAAAATAATTAAAAATGTTAAGAAAAACCCACAGGGGTGGTCCTAATTGATTTCTCAACCTACAATAATAAAAACAGTTTTAGTGAACACCATTGTTGTAGTTTATGTGTCTAATTTTTATAATTTCACTTTTTAGGGCCAATGAGTGGAACATCTGACAATTGAAAAAATGAAAACATTTTACAAACACCCAAAAAATAAGGGAAAAATAAAATAGACAACCAAAATTTTTCAAATTAATTATAAATCATCAATTACTATGATTTAATTTGATACATAATTATATAAATAAGAGATATAGACAAACACTATAAAAATAGGGAATATTAGCTCGCATGAAGATAAAACAATCCTAGGGAAAATAAATGAATGTAATAAAGAGACATAATATATGATCTTTTATGATTCCAATGAATCATATGGGTTTTTATTTGGTTCATTAATGAGTAAAAATCCACCCTCAGAAGAGGAGGAGGAAGGTGGTGTACATGGGGAGTTGTAGGCATTAATTGGAGAAGAAATGGTATAAAACCCATTTTAAGTCAGAGGTGAAAAATGTTAAATTTTATCCTTTTTAAAAGAATCATGGTGTAGAACAATGGTTTGGAAAACCATGTATGGAACATTTGGTGAAAACATATAAAGTAATTATAAGGTAAACAATTACCTTTCATGGTTTAGAACTCATTCTACAACTGTGTAAGGATACTACCTCAAACAATCTCACCCTGCATGGTGATAGATCATGGTTGTGAAAATAAAGAACTAACCATGAACATAACAATTCAAATATTCACCATTTTTTACAACATATTAGAAAATTAACATGGTTAACCAAACTGGGTTCCCATATTGAATTTGTTATATAGTTTCATTACATGGATTTTACTAACCATTTACCATGGTGTCTTTTCCCAAAACATCAATTTCCAGTATTGAATAGTTTTGATACTCCAAAAATATCTAAGACACATTCATGGGATCAAATATCATCCAAAATAAACCTTATAGAGCATTAAAAATCTTGTAATTTGATTTCAAAAATTATATTTAGATTTATCCCATCCACCAAATGAAAATTTAAATTTCATTAACATTTTTGACCCCTTTCAAAACTTGAGAGGTTATATGCCATACCAATTTACATATTTTTTGTTGGATCATGTAATTTAAATTATGATTCTATTTTTTCCATTATAAATTCTATCATTATGCAACTATTTATTGGTATCCATTTGATTATTTTATTTCTTTACCAAATTATTAATGATTTATTTATTTTATAATGGATTGTATTAGTTTCTTTCCATTATTGAGCATATGAGGTCACCGATTATTATGTTTTCCATTACTTAGGATACCTATAATGGATATAGTAATGAATAAATTGGATTTACTAAAAATAATAATAATGATATATTAACAAATAAAATATTATCAATCTTATTTTTAGATATAGGGTGAGAAACATGAATATATATAGTCTCCAAATAATCCTAAACTATTTGATCATTTAGGATGTGATTCCTAGTATTTTATGAAAAAATTTAAAATTATCCACATGCTATGGGATACTAGAGTCTTGGTGATACTATTTGTATCAATGTATTATTATTATAAATATTGGGAAGTATATTTTCAAAAACATAGATTTTGGAACATAACCCTTTGATAGACCTTGAATATATATATAATTATAAAATAATATCATCATGTTTCTTAATAGTAATAACTATTTGTAGTTTATAGGGATAATCCAGAAACTATATACTATAAGTGGACCTATTCATGGAACAAATGTGTCTTGGGGAAATAAGCTCAAAAAGAGTTTGTTAAGTATATCGTGGCCATTATTCTAGTGCACGATGAGTTTTCCTTTACTTTGTAAATCATTTTATCCTACTTGGTGATATTATCTAGTTAATTTACAATTCATTACAGACCATCATGAACAATTTGAAAATATTTTTAGGGTTTGAGAATATTCACAATAATACTAATATTTTTCTTCTATGATTAGATATTAATAAATTTTTAAATTATATCAAGTGTTTCACTAGTTTTATAATTATAAATAATGATTACTAACGTTATGATGTAATACATTATACCCCATTATTTATCTGTGGTTCTAAAAATATGATCAAAAATTATATCAATGATCATAGTCTATAGAGGGGTTTTCATACAGGTCAAGATAATGAATATTGAGTAGGTATTGGATATAGAGATAGAGATAAAATTGTTTTAACCATTTTATAGATACTATTTTAGGGGTTTTATAGAAAAATTTCATGAATATTTCAACCTACTAATAAAAAACATGGAGAAAAAAAATTGGACCACTTAATGTGCTAATAACCTTCATCAGTAAATGGGGAAAAAATCCAATGGTAACTAAGGAATATATAAGTTCTTCAGTGAATATATTTATTGATTTGAGATGTAATGAAATGGATAAGGTTTTCATGGTAGTTTATCATACCAAATGGGATAAAAATTAATGGTGGTAATTTATTCATAACACTAATGATGAGGAGAAAATATAAAATATAGAGTGGGGATATTTTAAGGTACTTTTCTTGGAGGATTATTTTCCTCACGGGAAATTCATAGATATGGAGGAGAAATTTTGGATTCTAAGAAATATAGAATATGAAAATATTTCTATGTATGATGCTAACAAAACAAGGTTAGCAAGGAATTCACTATAACACATATGTAATCTAAAGAGTATGATTGAACTTTTATTTGTTCGAATAAAACAAATCCTTTGAAGGTAACTACTTCCCAAAACATTCTCATGATATGAGTACATATTAAATTGATCTATCATAAAAAAGAATTAATTTTGCATGTGTTATGAATTTCATGGAATGAAACATAAGAATATGGTGGATGGTATCTATGGAAATGAAAATATGCAAAAGAGATGTATGTAAAGATGGAATTTTCAACATGTAATAAATTTGGTATGAATCACTAATGAACATACTTTCTAGGAATGATATTTTCCTTCATTTTTAGATAGAAAGTCCTAGAAGATCATGATTGAAAGGGAAAGAATGAATCTTCCAATTATAAATGACTTAATTTTAATGTGATGGGTCACTATAAGAATGAATATCCCAGGAATAAATGGAATTTTCCATAGAAAATGTCTATGGATCATGGAAAAGCTTATACGATCACTATATCTGAGGTTTTAGTTCCAAATTATGTAGTCGTATATATGTTGATCATAACATCAAATCAATCTGAATCTTTCGTTGATTCAGGATTTTCTCACTTTTTTATATTAACCATTTTTTAAAATAAAATTATGTTTTTTCATTTCCTTTTAAGAAGGTATTTTTCTATCAAGACTCATATTGAAAATCAAAAACTAATAAGGAAATTTCAATCAGTTCCCCATATAACACATATAATTACACGATTTTTGGACATTATTGTTATAACTATGGTAAATTATGATATAACCCTTTGAATGTATTGTAATACATATTATAGTTTTAAAAATTATTTCCAATAGGATAATATTATAAATTTTGATGAAGATTGGGAATATATCATCTTCATATTGGAGACTACATCATTTTAATATTAACTACATCCATATCTAGTTTCTCCATTTAATGAAATTATGGTAGGATAATAGAATAAAAAACATATGTCAGTGAAAGGTAACCTTAAGATAGTATATGTTCTTCTTTTTTCAAGAATTAATTTGGCATTTGATAAAGTACTTTCTAGACATCAATCTGAGAATGATGTTGAGTTTTTTATTGAAAACATCCGTGATTAAAAACTGATATAAAATACTCACTACATGACTTATACCGTTGAGCTAGTAGAATAAATAAATAAATAATATGAGTCGTGTGATAAGGGATTAATGTTCCTATTTTATTCTTCTTGGGTATCTCTAGTTCCATTTATGAAAAAGATAGAGGGGAATTTGAGTTTTAATGCTCATTAAAAGGGAATTTATCCCATTGCTATTGATAAGAAATATCATATATATAATACTAAAAACCTAGTTTATAAAAACCAAGTAGAATAATATATTTCATTTTTTGATATTTGTTTTGGATATCATTGATTATAGGTAATAAAGAAAGATATTTCAAATAAATCCTTTAATAAAAGTTATACACATAAAGATTTTATAGTAATTACATTTGTATTGATTAATAATACCTCAAATTTTATGTATTTAATGAACATAGTGTTCAATGAATATCTTGATAATTTCATTGTGGTATTTATTAATGATATCTTGTTATTCTTTTAATGTTTTTATGTGTATATGAATCATTTAGGAACCATTCACGAGAATCCTAGATAAATTTATTTATATGGTAAATTTAGATAGAGTTAATTCATGTTTTTAGGAGTTTATTTTCAAGTCTATATTTTCCCTAATAAAAGAATATAAATTGATACATCAATGAAAAGACATTAAAAAAAATTCTACCCTAACTAACATAACATAGGTACATAGTTTCCTTGGATTAATAGGTTATTATTAAAATTTTGTTTAATTATTTTCATTAAATGAATTAATATTATTGATTTTTACATAAAAATGGATATATTCCTATAAATAGTGGTATGTAAAAAATATTTTGTGAATTATAGTAGAGGTTGATCAATGAAACAATTATGGAAATATTGATTAGCGGGTTGGAATAGGTTATTTATAGTGATGTGTCAAAGAAAGGACTTGGATGTGTCCTTATGTAGAATGATATATTTATTAATTATGTATCTAGGTAGTCAAATATGCAAGAAAAAACTACCCAACACATGGTTTGGGTTAAAAATTATAATCATTTATTTAATTTTATGGAGATATTTTCTCTTATGTCAAAAATTTGAGATAGATGCATTTCCCAAGAGTTTGAAATATATATTTTTACAGAAAAAATAAACATGATAAAGAAAGTGATTGATCGAGGTACTAAAGGATAGTGATTGATCAATATAAATCATTATAGGGAAGGAAAATAATATAGAATAAGCATTGATCTAGAAATACCATGGAGACTGAAAAAAATGATAATTCATAATGATCCAATGTTTAAAGATTTAGTAAAGAATTGTTTGGGAATTTTTACTGAAGGAGAAACATAACTAAAATTTGAAATTATTTATAAACCATATATATTATATTAGATTATATATTAATAGAACAATGATGATTATTTTGAATGAAACCCTAACCGAAACACCTTATCTAAGATGGAGTGCCACATCAATCTAAGTGTGCATCCTGATACTCAAGAGGATACTGACTAGCAGTGAGGCTCTAGAAACATCAGTGGTCAGACTATACTATTAGAATCATGTGATAGCTTGAGTAATATATAATAATATAATAAATAATCAAATTACATGTAGAAATTGAAATATTACATAAATGTTAAATAACCCAAAACCAAACAATGATCCAATGTAATGGTAAATATAATAACGAAATGTTGTAAAAGTTGTCCCCTTGAACTCTATCAAGTAACATCTGCATCCTCCAACTCCATCTGATGATACTTCAACCATAGTTCTCTTTACCTTCACTCAATCTCTACTCACAAATATACAGGTTCACAACTATTCATTGGTAGGGATTTAGTACTGGGCTTAATATGACACTACAAGTGACCCTTAACATCATGGAAAAATATATATTGATGATTCCATTCCCTTAAATAGGATCAAACTATAAAAATAATATTAAAAATCAGTAAAAAAAATATTTCATGCCTTTTTAGACATGATATTCATACAAAAAAACCATTTGGGAATAAATATAACTCATTTTACACAATTCAAGTAGAATCACTGGTAATTAGCCCGACACATCATCCTTGATGGATAAACATATGAAATTGAAGCATTCCACCTACTAGGATATCTCATGTACTTATCAACATCAATTATGGTACATCCCACTCAAGTGACTAACCCCAAGCATATGATACTTCCTTAAAAATTCGATATCCCATGTACATACCAACTAAAGACTGGAACATCCCTCATAAATTGATATCCCCAAAAATATGACACATCCTGCTGATTAGATTAGTCAAATTATACATAAACTGATGTTTAGAACAACCCTCATAAATGATAGTTCAATTAATCCAATCCTATATTATTAACTGTAGAACATATAATAACATCACAGATGATAAAAATATATTTGATAAATAAAATATCATTAAAACTATTTTGTATCATAATCATCAAAATACATATGCAAGAAATAAAAGATATATCAAAGGATATACATGCACGATGATAATCATGAAAATAACTCGTAATGAAATATATGTCAAATTAAGGGGGTTCATACCATATTTTTGAAAATAATTGATGAAAAGTATTGGAATATATGTTAAATTTTTCCATAGAATCGTAATCCCATTTCCAATTTAACATGAATTATAATTATCACCATATTTTATTATTTAAAATGGGAAAAAGATTAAATTATATCCAAATAAAATATCATACTATCTTCAAAAAAACACTTATGGATTAATTTATTCTTGTTGAAATGAACCCAATGACCCCGATGTTGGGTTAATTTGATCAGTATTGGAGAATATGTCATAGAGATAATTTTGGAATAACGAAATGAATGAAAATAAATAATATAGAGAGGGGGAGGAAGAGAAAGGAATGAGAGAGGGAGAGAGGCATGAGAGTGGAGAGGAATCCCACTATACTCTACACACAAAAGTCCACTAAAATCTTATTATATATTATTTCCGTTACCATTTTATTTGATTCTATTTTATACCATTAATTATTTGTATATTTGAATCGATGTATAGTGATGATCCCTTCTTCTTTGAACCCATTCCATAAATACTTCTAATATTTAAATTTATTACATTTACTAATTTATTATGTTTTCTCTCCAATATTGAATCCATGATCCACCCTGCATAAAATTTATTGTTTTTATTTTAAAATCCTCTCTAAAATAAAATTAATCATTCATTAAATATAAATTATAATTCCTTTATACAGACACACCAACACATTATGTACACACCAAAAATCCACATATATATATATACCATAATATATATAACCCACATAATACACATTATATATATATATACACACCCTCATAAATATATATATACACCAACACACACAAATATATATATAAAACATAAATATATTCAAAATATATATATATTTAATCTATACAGACACACAATTATATATTTATATACACTCACACATATATTTATATACCTATATTTTTAATGCATATATATATGTTAATTTATCACACAAAAATATTATTTTCCCAATTTAACAAAACATATAACAAATAAATTTATTATTATTAAATATCCCCATAAATACTACTATAATAATCTCTAAAAAAAATCCATTATATTCCATTAATAGTAAATAAATCTTACTAACCACACATAAAAGAATTTATTTAGATAATGTTATAATAACACCATTACTACTTAGAAAACCAATATATAATCAAAAAAATATATTTATATGTTAACATAATTATTAATCACATAATTATATATCAATTTTTTTCAAAAATAATAATAATAATAAAATTTTTATTCATATTTTAAACTGCCCAAAAAAAATTCAGATATAGGTAAATTTTATCACTTCAAATTTATAAAAAATAATTTGATTAATGTCATTAAAATCATATATTAACCATTTAATAAATATATAACGTGAAAACATAAAACTAATGACACATGTTATTAATATTTTCTGCTTTAATGTCTTCTAAAAATCAAGAAGTATTTCTAGTGGTCTTTCACAAAAAAACTCAGGTGACTATGTTTGAATATGAGACAAATGATGTTAAGTGAATTGAAAAGATAAATCCAAACTAGCAACCACCTGTGAAAAAGAATTAAATAGATTCCCCCGTAATGACCTAGAAATATTTGGAGGATAAGAATAAAATAGAATCTTACCTTGGTTATTGAGGGGTTCCTATACATTATTTTCATGAGCTGGATATATTATACAGGCAAGGTCCTTCGACACTCTATAATGTCCTAGAGGCTAACGGGCTGATTGGTTTACTGTCATCTATTGGATTTCTAACTATTGCTAAGGTCATAATCAAGATCTTGTAGTACTCATCCTCGAAACAAAATCCCAAAACTACATTAGATGCCCTTTATTTTCCCACTCCTAACAATTATAGAGAGAAAATGTGAAATCATTGTGCAAGTGACCACTCTTCCCACAATTTTAGCATATACCAAAGTGATATTTCTGAGAGTTAGTGGAGGAAACAACATTCTGCATTGACTAATGACTACCCCCTTTTCTTATAATTTTATCTTATTCTTATCAGAATAGGAAGTTATGATTATGCCATAGACCAACTCAGGTCAAACCCGAACCGGTCACCTATGTTGGCCCAAAATAAGGATCAAAAGGTGTCCCTGATCCTCCTGAGCAAGAAAATGGTGTCATTCATCAATGATAATGAAATTGGGAATAATTATCCAATAAAATAAAAAATAAATAAATAAACTTGAGAAAGAAATTAAATAATCATTGGTATTGGAAGGATTTAATCATTAATATACATATATGTGACTACTGGATCACCACCATCCATAAGACCAACCTGCTCGTTGACCAAACCTGGATGAGGAGATATACATGCAAACTAGATCAGGTCTAATGATATAGAGTGACACAATTTGGGTTTGAGAATAAACCATATTATTTTATAAGAACTATATAATCTTTATATTTGATTTTTTAAAATAGTCTATAAACACATGTTTGTAAATATAGAAAGAAAATAGATTTTTTATTAAAAAACTAGACACTTTGATTCCAAAAATCTATTTAAAGAACAATAAATTATTATTAGTTAAAATAACATGTTCTCCTTTCAATAACCATCTTTAAAAACCCAATTTTTTTAATAATTACAATAACCAATGAATAAGAATAACAAAAAAGAAAATTACTGAACATAATTATTATGATATCTCAAAAGGCCAATGCTAAAATTAAATCTGGTCTAATAGAAACAAGCATATACAAACTGAGAAAGGAACTAGAGTGATACTAAATAATATTTAAAAAATATAGATATTTATAACCGTTGGTATTTACTAAAAATATCTGGAGAATCCACAGTATATAAATGGTTCGAATCCATATACTATTGTATGGTGCAACTCTATATTCGATAACCATCCTGAATTCTCTACACTATCCTCACTAATGACAAATCCCACAAGGCATATCTATACCATGGGGATCTAGTTTTTCTAGTATGGATATATATTTAAACCATCTTTCAAGCCTCTATTTTACATACACAAATCTATGATAATATAATAATTCATAGTGAAGAGGTCATCACACAATCGGATGAGAACATAAGCCTAATATGCTTACATGAATTCCTTTCTCACCTTGACACCATCTATGAGGAGACCCTCTCAATGG
Organism: Viscum album; assembly: GCA_963277665.1. Lineage (NCBI taxonomy): Eukaryota > Viridiplantae > Streptophyta > Magnoliopsida > Santalales > Viscaceae > Viscum > Viscum album. The sequence continues at coordinate 347,554,807 of OY728156.1, forward strand.
AGGACATCCATTTGGCTTTACATCAAATTAAAAACATTTAATATGGTCTAACTAGGACAACACATCATGAAGGTTCAAATCATTTTCTTGGTAGCACCCTAATGTTACTTATGGGTCTTAGAGTTTTAAATCCAAAATTGTTTCGATAACTAAATTTCTAAATGGTCCTACAAGAGATTTTATAGTCAAATAATGATAATAAGGTTCCAATTGGGACAAGAATTATAAATTTCAAATGAAAACACATTTAAATTAATTTGGAAGTCATAAGTACATTTGGAGAACTTTTGGGGATTTGAGGAAAACATTTGGCATTTTACAAAAAACTCATATAATAAAGTCATGGTTTATAAAAATAACTGAATCGAATCAACAATTTATATGAATTAATATATTTGTATGATCTCTCTCTATGAATATGGGGTTACACATATCTCGATGACATATATATAGACATCCATGTAAATGAGAGAGGCTTATTTTAATGTAATGTAAATTGTATCATGGGGAATCATATGGGTCATCACACCAAATCACAAGAGTTGTTAGGAACTAAAATAAATAAAGGCACCAAAAATCCCCCAAATATATAATTATAAATGTGACCCAATTTTACCATTGTTTAAACAAGGCTAATAGAAATTCACAAAAACCAAAATCCTATTTAAAGAACACATTAATCAAATTTACCAAAAGTATAATCCATAAAATCTATAAAAACACACCACAAAAATGAATAACACATTTAACATTTATTTTGTTAATCTCAAATATATAAAAGAATTCATCATAAAGAAAAAATACAGAAACACCTACCTCAATGAATGGAAAAGGTGAATAACCTCGAATAACAACATGAGGAGAACCAAAGGACCACGTCACAAACCCTCAACATAAGTAAACCATGATATATATGCATAAACCATTTGTATGATTTATATATTTCCTTCCCCATGATTGAAATTATGCAAAGTGGTTATATATAAATATGTAAATATATATATATATATGTACCTAATTTTGGATGTATATGTGTGTTGGTTATGTTGGATCGAATAGTAGATATAAAAGTCTATTAGATGGAACAATACAAGAGGGGGGGTGAATTGTAGGTTTAAAAACCTTTGAGTTTTAGTAACAAAGAGATTAGTTTAAATGAACTTAAACTAATACAAATACAAATACCCTCAATTGTATTGAATGAAAAAGGTATGATGTATTGTAATACTAATGTTATGTAAAACAATTGTATTCACGATGAACACAATAATCAGAGTAATACAGATATGAATGATTCTACCTTAAAGCGTATAGAACCAATCAATAAAATATGTAATGGAATGATTGTAATTGAAACAATTACAATTGAATATGTAAGGAAGAAAGGAAACAAAACAAATCCCTTTCTAATACAAGTAACAACGGAAATGTAAAAGTAATACAATTATTTTAACCCAAAGAGAAGGGTTATCCTTTCACCTAGGATAAAAGGTCTGTCTCACCAACACCTTGGTGAGCCCTCGATACGATGATCGGCACGTCTGTCTGCCTATCCCTGGCAGCCCTCGATACGATGATCGGCACGTCTGTCTGCCTATCCCCGGCAGCCCTCGATACGATGATCGGCACGTCTGTCTGCCTATCCCCGGCAGCCCTCGATTTTGCAGGTAATCGGCACCTCTGTCTTTCAATTACTTGAAAGCCCTCGATACGATGATCGGTCGCACAAAGCTGATGAGAGAAGTCACAGTGTCTCTCTCTAGAATCTTCGTAGTTCACAGAGTCTCTTCATTCGTTCTCTTTGTTCATCGTTGTGTTCTCAGCTTCAAATGACCTCATATTTATAGGCCTCGGGTTCCAACGGTCATATTGCCTCCAACGGTCATATTGAAACAGAAAGCACGACATCGTTTTGATTAGTTTGTAACTAACTCAACAACATTGTTTTGTTAGGACAAGAGATATATAGAAATGTAAAACTTGAGTACGATTCATATGCAGAGAGAGTTTTTGACAAAGTACCAAAACAAATAATGATCATCTGAATAGCAGAGTCAGTACGATACGATTGATAGAGTCAGTACGATACGATTGACAGAGTCAATACGATACGATTGACAGAGTCAGTACGATACGTTTTGGTCAGTACGATCAACATCGTACGATACGATAAACATGATAAAAGACAATAAACATATGATAGAATACATTTGTGATTTCCAAAACATGATATAGAAGTCAAAAGAAGACTTTTGACTTAACAGGTTACACCAAAGAAGTCACAAAACCCTGCATTCGATAAGCACGACAATGACAGTCCTCAAATGGAACCCCACGAATCATGAGAACCAAAAAATGGAAAAAAATCCCCAAATCTGACTAGGGTATAAGTTATGCAAAAAACAACATAATTGAAAATATAAACCAAAACCAGTGGAAAAATGAAGAATATTATTATGGTAGAATCCTACATGGTATGATTTTACCAAAAATCAGAGGCGGAAACAGTGATCAGAGGGAGTGGGTGGGGAATGATGTGTGCATGGGGGAGTGGGTAATAGTAGGTTGGAAACATGAGCCGGAGAGGTGGATGGAAATTATGCAAATAATTTTGGTAAGATAAAATAATTAAGGTTACTGTTATTATTATTTTGATTATTTTGATTATTGAAAAAAACACATGGTTGGAGTTCACAATTTTGGTGCATGGTTTACCAAACTATGCGCCAACCATGCTCCCTTTACTCAGTACACTGGAAATCATCACATGTTGGTCGCATGGTTTGATAAACCATTTTCTATCCATGAAACAATGTTCTTCTAGAATGATGTATTCAACCACATTTATTTGTCATGGTTTAGATAATAGTATGTCCAAACCATACGATTATTAAAAATTCCCAAAAAAATCAAAATTTATTAGTTAAAACGAAAAAATCCAAAAAATTAGAATTTAATAAATAAATAAACAATTTTGGGATTGGGAGTGATAATTCTCCCCACCATTAACACTTTTTTTCCATAAAGGCACCCTAAAAAATGAGGAACAAAACTAGGACCAACACCAAATGAAACCATGAAACGTGTTGTGAAATTTAAACTCAACAATTCACTCCCAAAAAACTCAATAGAAGACATCAACATGTACCATAGTGGGTCTCCCCACCATTGAGAAACTAACTAGGAAAGTGGTTTCAATAAGATGAACACACAACAAAATCACCCATCAACACGATATGGGCTCAACCATAGAGATTCTTACATAGAAAAAAGTCAATTAAAAACTCATATTTTCACAAGAAACATACATCACCAAATTACTAGTATACAAAAAGAAAACCAATAGAAGGTAATTACAACCATTTAATATGTAATATTTAACAAGTCAAAACCTCACAAATTTATGAATGATTCAATCATTATCTCTGAAATAAAATGTTCCCAATAATAAAAAACTATTTCAACGGAAAACATTAATTGTATCCACTACATTTTAAAAATAAATAGATTTTAATGTATTAATCTGACACGTGAAACTTCTTCAAAGCGGGAAAAAATTCACTCCATGAACTTTGGTTTAATTAGATACATCTTGAAGAATCTTCTACACTTTTGTCAAGAAACTATAATCCAAAAAAAATTCGTTTAAAAGCATATCCTTCCCAACATCTTTAATTATAAAAAGTATCCACAACAATGAAATGACTTTAGTGTAATTTTAAAAGATTTACCTGAGTTACCAAACCAAAAAAATATAAGAATAAAACAATTGAGTGGACTAAAAATAGAAATTAAGGAACTTACAAAAGTGATTTGTCCCAAATAGTTTCCTCTTGTTCACTCTTATAATCAGATGGGGATACTTTATGAACATTAAAAGAAATAAAACTATCAATAATCACAATATTAAATATAAGACTATATTAGATTAAAGAAAATTATCCTTGATCCCCAGATGTAGACCCAATATGAAAATATGAGGTTCCGTCGGACTGATCAACAATATCTCTTAAGAAAAGGAAACTACTTCATTGAAATGAAAAACATACCGCTTCACCATTTATTGACCCTATTGAACATCTTCAGGTTGTGCCACATTTTTATCCTTAAATTATTCAAGAATAATTCATTGGATGATAGTTGTCTTGGATATCTCACTAGTCATACCAAATGGTAAAATGGATAGAACGATCACTTTCCATTGGTCCAATCTTTGTCCTTCAAACATACCCAAGAGAACATGCTTCCCAAAGTAATGTAACACTTGAAGGCTCTGCAAAAATCTTCAATCCACTCAATATCCTATAATATACCTTTATAACTAGAAAAAAGGAAATGATTGTGAATATATTTACTACACCACTCCACAAGAAGCTAGTTATGGTAAAATGATTCAAAGATATTCCCTATAAACCATCCAAGTCTTTTTGAGAATCATAATCTAAAAAAAATAAAGAATAAAAAGAAATCATCAATGAACAAGAATTTGAAAAATTAACATTTAAAACAAAAAAAACAACCTCATAAATCATAAAAGGGAAAAGAATCATAACCAAATGAAATATTTATTGAAACAAGACTATAAAAAATAACGAAACAATCAAAGAACCATCATTAAAAAATTATCATTTTGAAATTCACCCATTTTCAAATTCAATTTCCCCTTTGGAGATTAATATTATTTTCAACCTCCAAAACCATCATTAAAAATCCCAAATTCTAATCCAATTTACCATCTAAAGATCATTTGGATAAAAATAAATTCTAACACGTTCACTTATAAAGCTAGAAAAACACTTCTACATCATAATTGAAAATAAAAATTTAATAAAAAATCATTTTACACTTTCAAAACCCATTTTAATCACTCTAAAAAACATTTAAAAAATTTCCATTAAAAATATACTAACACTAACCAAAATCACACAATGTATCACCCACACCAAAGTAAATAACATTTGGCATTGGTGGTAATTCATAACAAAAATATATGGTTTAGTAGACTATTAAATCAGTATGTTCTAATAACTTGAAGAATATTGACCCATGCACTTAGGATACAAATGGTTTTATAAGCCATATAAGCTCATAATGTATCTCCAAATCACTTCAACTATTATTCCATAACATACAGAAGATCATGAAAATAAAAAATGGCAATAACAAAACCCAAATCCAAAAATAATGACCCAAAACCCAATTACCCTTGGATACATAGGTCTCATCATAAGTGGTGGTGTTCAAACATTTAACAAAAACCTATTGCATGAGTGTGGGATTCCTATCCATAATATACCTGACAACCCAAATAAAAAAGGGTCGGATCTGATGCCATTTAGAAATGAACTAACTGATGTGACCTCCAAACCTATCACAAGAGTTGGCTCACTTCTAGGACTAAGAGGAATTGTTGATCCTCTAAGGAAGGAAACTACTGTCGAGCATCAGAGATAATCGAATTGGGTATAATTAACCCCTAAACAAAATATAAATAAATAAACACAAAATAAAATAAAATAAAATTACAACTATTAATGGATTGAAATAATATCAAAAATACATCCATATGACCACTATGTCACCAATATCTATACGACCAAACTACTCCTTTAGAAAAACCGAATGCTGAGATGAACCAGCAAACCATATCGGGTCTACCGAAGCTGAGTGGCGAAGTAGGATTCATGAATTAAATAGATCAGTAGGCATGGACTAAAAAATCCATGCATTAACTATCCATAAACACATGTTTAAAAATATTGAAATAAAATATCTTTTGAACTATAGAAACAACCAGACACAACTTTCCCTGAAACACATTTTGAAAAAAAACATGACATTATTATTAAATAAAAGATTAAAAATTCAAAAACAAGTCTTTAAAACCAATGATAGGATGAATAAAAACAACCCATTCATGTGGATAAATATAATAAAAAAACTAAACACAATTATAACGGTATAAAAAATGAAATGAGAAAAAATTAATAAAATATATATAAGAATATACAAGAAGAACAAGGAACTAGAGTGCTATAAAATAATTCATAAAAAATATAGATATTTATGATAATGGTAAATTCCTAAAAATATCTTGAGAAGACCATAGAAAGAATCTATTTTGATCCATCTAAAGGTGTTTAATACAACTCAACAGTTAATCACAAACAGAACTACTAAACTCTATCCTCTTTGGTGAAACATCCCACAAGGCCTATCTATTCTAAGAGGATCTAGTGCATATCATCACAAAATAGGTAGAAACCATCTATCAATCGTCTAGTTGGTTTCAATGAATACCATGATAATAGAATAATGGAATGTAATGAGGTTATCACATCTTTATCCAATACTATAACCCTTAAATGATAACACACATTACTTTCCCAGCCATGAAACTATCTATGTAGAGACTCCCTCATTGGAGAGAATCCATCAGGGTTACCATAACACATAAAACATTTCCAAAGAACCCATAGGATGACACACTACAAAGGTTTAAATCAATTTTCATGAAACCCATTAAAGTACATAATAAAACGTAATATTTAAAATCCCAAATTGTTTCCACAACCCAAGGTTCCAAATAGTCCTAAAAGATAGTTTATTTTAAATTATAGATTCTATGTAAAAAATATCTTCATTCACTAAAATGTTCATTTAAAAACCATTCAAAAATTCATTTCAATGTCAAATAATAAATTTGGAAAAAATTTGGGGTTTTCTGGGGAAAAATTGGGGTTATACAAAATAAACCATATCAGGATGTCAAGGATTCAAAAATGAGATTTCAATGGAATATACCATTTATTTGAATTCACATATCCAAATGAAAAACACACGAACATATGGAATTACACATATCACACTGATATATGTATGAACAAAAATGTTAATTCATAGAGTTTATTTTAATGAAAGACAAGAGGCATCACAATGAATCATAAATGGTGTCACACCAAAGCACAAGAATTGATAAGAACTAAAAAAATAATGTAACAATTTCACCCAATACAAAATTAAACATGTATAAAAATCTTATAAATGATCAAATAAGGCTAAGAAACATTAAAAAAAATACACAAATCCAATTTAAATTCCACATTCATCAAATTAACAACAAGGAAAATCAAAAATTATTATTCCAATATGCAAAAATCATGAATATATCACTTAAAAGTTATTTATAAATCCAAAGAATTTAAATGAATTATTAAAAAAGGAAGTGGAGAGAAACACCTACCAAAATGATGTGTAAATGTGATGGGACTCCAATAATGATGCAAGGAGAACTGAAGGACCAAGACAAACACCCTTAATACATATAAACCAAGATATATATGAACATAAAACTTGTAAGGTGTATATATTGGCCAAACCAAGAGGTAAAATATAAAAATTGGGTATATATACATAACTGTGTATGTATATGTGTGTTGGTCACACCCAAGATTCCACAAGCCACTACCTTCAATGAATGCTGCAAGAATTGACCTCAAATTAAAATCCATGAATCCGTTGAACAAAAAAATGACAAAAAAACCAAATTATATTTGGTTCTACCATAGGTAATTGACACAAAAAGTGAGAAAATAAACCAAAAAATGGGAAAAAGAAAGAAGTGAAGAGTGGGAGAAGATTACCTAGGATGATCACAAACCAAATCAGCAGGAGAAACAGTTATTAAAGGGAGTGGGATAGGCAAGCCATGAATGTGAGCGAGAGGGGGTGGGGGATTTCATGCATAAGAAATAGTTGAGGAACTCTATACGGGATTATTATTATTATTATTTGAAATTAAACATGGTGGGAATGCATGGTTTTGGAACATGGTTTACCAAACCATCCATCAATTGTGCACCAGCGTGGGTTGGTTGCACAATTTGATAAATCAAGAAAAAACTATGTGAAATCCTTCTATCAAAATATTATATTCAACTACATGACATCCACATGACTTTTCCATCCATTCAAAAAAACTACTAAATAAGAAAAAAATCAACAAAAATTTAAAATTTATCAAATTAACTCATGAAAAACAAAAAGAAAATGTAGACAAATAAATAAAATAAATAATTTTGATTATGTTTTTGATGAATTGTGTGGGAAAGGTCATATTATTTTCAACATACATTAAGTAGAAAACCATCTTCTATGTATTACTGAATTCCATTTTCCATTGTTGTTTATTTATGAATAATTGTATTATATGTAATTTAATCAGTAGTCCTAACATAATACCTCATTATTTGGATTAGGAAAATATTGAACTTCTAGAATTATTAATTTCATTCCTTACTGGCTGAAAAGAAAAGTGTATCACCTCGGTGAATCATTATGAATAGGAATACACTGCCATTATCACCTTCCAGAGCTACCTGAAATCCAGAGCATGATATAACTTCAGTGTATCAGGGAAGAAATTCTAAAAAATGATATCCTTTAAGTTCCCTCAAGAAAACCCTCCCATTTTCCAGTCTTCTTTATGGAATTACACTATCATTTATCGTCACCAAGAATCATGAAGGTGAAATCTTAACCTATCGGTCCTCTTGGGTCTCCACTAGGTAAAAAATCCCCCCCAATAATCCATACCCAATACTACACATACTATATGCCTCCAATGACTTGGAATGATGGAGGATACTATAGATGGAATAAATGATCATAATAAACTATATCCAGTCCTCCCACAAGGGATCCCCCACACAAAACATGCACCAATTGAAATAGTCCTGACTAGAATACTTTTATCGCTAGACCTATTAAAGCAAATAAGGGATCATGGTTGGATGCATCCTCTTGTCTGACATGGTGTACAACTCGCGGTTATATATTTATATATATAGTAGAATGTCTTGAAATATCAAACAAACATTATAGGAATCTAAATGTAACAAAATCCATCAAGGAAACCATAAAAACAAACAATCACACACAATGGTTAACAACAAGGCTCCCCATAAGAGGCTAACAACATGTATAATGAAAAACCCCATATGAACTAACCAATACACCCCCTATCTATTTCCATGATGAGGATTTTTTGTTTGATCTCATCTCTTAAAACCTAAATATATCTATCCAATTAGAGAAGCCCCTGAAGGGGCCATATCTTTTATTAATTACTGAAATGCATGGACATCAAGGAAATCAAAATTGAAAATAGAGATGAAAGAAAATAGGGGACTTCCCCCAAACCAAAATCTTGATAAATAATCTCTTTTAGAACATACAAGGAAAATCCAACCCCATAACATAATGTTATCTTAGTCTCCTTCTATGTATGTACAAACAAGTAATTATTGGAATTTTTGAGCCAATGTCTATTTCATCAAAACATTTAACCCTTTTAAAATTAAAGGGTACACTATGTTGGGATCTATTCGGGTTGAGTCCAACTTTGATAGGAGTTTGTTTATGTTTCACAGTAGTGTTGAAAATCCAATAATTTTCTTTAAGGATAACATGATCATCACATGTACCTTCGATAAATTTGGATGATATATATTCTGCTCAATTGTTTTTTCCTTCAATATCTACATAGAAAATAGAATTTTATGGATGAAAATCAATGGTATGGGAAATGTTATCAGGGATTCATGGACTATAATTGGAGACTTCAACTCCATCCATCATATGGATTAGAAACACAAACTAGTACTCAACACTATCTCCATCAAAGACTTCATAGCCTGTGTTGAGTATTATTGTATTAATGTGTTACATTAGAAATGAACAACTCTGAACACCACCCAATAATGGTTATCTTTATTGATAATGAGAATAGGAAACACCTCCAATTAATGTTTAGTAATTCATGGGATGCTCTCCCAGAATGATCAATGATAATTCAATACTCTTGGGCATCAGATTATTTTGTTGAAAAAACTCTTTTATGCATATCCCATCTGAAAATGCTCAAGATAAAACCGAAGGAATGGTGAATATTCATGTTCATCTCACATGAGGTAGAAAATGAGGCCCTTTAATTCTCTTTACATAATCTTCATGAATAAATTACAATGAAAAAATTCTCTATATATACTATATAAGAATTTGAGAGTTCTACTAGGCTCTAAAAACTCATCCAAATCAGAACTAACATCAAAAAGGAAATATTCAAAGTCAGGAGGCTGGTTGATGGGGATAGAAACACCACGTTTTTAGATTCTCTTCAAAGAGTTAGAAAAAAATATTCCCCTCTCATTACTAAAAGATGGGGACCAAAATTTGGAGGAATAATAGGAGCTATCCAATCACTTAGCCCCATTTTACATTAATTTTTTTAATGGAACACCAAACAATAAAGTGTAAAAGGAATAAATTATTCCCAAATTAATAAATGAGTATGACAACTATTTTGTCAGTTCCACCCCTTTGAAAAAAATGAAGGGTATAGTTTTTGGCCTTATAAAAAAAATATCACCTGGTCTATATGGGTTCACTAACTATTTTTTCCAATCATATTGGGATGTCATCCAGATTGATGTGTGAAATATTTTCAATAATTTTTTAAGGGGGGTATTTTAATAAAGGCTTATAGGATCAATTTATTTCCCCAATACCAAAAGTAGAGAATTCCATTGATGTTTTAGAATTAAGACCTTTTAATCTCATCGATATAATTCACAATGTCATTATAAAGATACATTCTAATATACATTCTCAATTATCATATTGAATAATATCTTGGAATCAATTTCGGATTGTGAAGGGAAAAATCATCCAAGACTGTATTCTTACTGCTTTAGAGTGTTTGAAACTCCCTCGAATGTCCAACAAGAGTGGACATATTTCACTTAAACTTAAGATCACAATAGTTTTTGACATAATAGACTTGGGATTCATAAGCTATGAACTTCAATGATTTGGCTTCAACCGGTGGATTGTTCATTAAATCATAGATATTCTTAGATAATTTCAAATATACATCCTCATTAAGGGGTAATATGAAGGATAATTTAATTTATCTAGCAGAGAAAGATAGGGGGATCCTCTATCAATTTTTATCTTTAGCCCTACAGAAGAATATATATGTTGGATCCTCCTTCACATGGTGGATAACGGTTAAATTAAAACTATCAGAGCGATTAGAGGTATCTATTCTCCTTCTCAATTTTTTTGATGACATTATCATATTTAATCAGGAAAATTGGAGGAACATCAATAACATAAAGAATTGCATAATTCAAAATAGAAGTGTTTCATAAAACAAAATTTGTTGGATAAATTCATTTATCTAATTTGGAAAGAATACACCAACTTCATGAAAGATCTGTATCATAAATGATATAGGAATAGGGGAAGGATCAATTAATTTATCTACCTTATAGTTCCCATGTTCTGGGGTAGTCCTCAAGTCATTAATTTTCATAATTCCTTGAATCAAATTATAAGAACTCTTGCATCTTGAAAAGGGAAATCACTACGTCTAATTTTTTTATGTTGAGGAATTTTGTATGGAGTGGTAGCATTATGGAAAGTAATTTTATCAAATAATCTTGGAAAAAAGGATTCATGCACCATTCCTTTGGAGGTATTGGAATAAATATTCAAGAGAACTTCAATAAATCTCTTCAAGATGAATTTATGTGGTGGATATTAAACAAAAAATATACTTCCATGGAGTTCCTTATATCAAGACTCCTTTAAAGACTCAATGCAGGAAAAACAAGCTACATTGAATCCTCAATTTGTATGGGGTTGAGAAATTTCTTCTAGAAAATTCATATGCAAACTACCTAAAGGGTTTGTATGAACTGCACTCTTAGTTTTTTGGAATATGAAATGGACTAGAGATCCCTTGATTGATCGGGTCAACTCCTTGGACCATGAAATTAATCATAGTGTATTGATCATAAATCAACTAAAATATCCAGATATGATCCCTGATAACAATTCATCATCTGTTAAAAGCAATGAATTCATCAACTAAGAGGATATTCTAAAATTATAGAATTATCCAAATGGAAATCATGATTCCAAAACCATCTATAATCACTTGTTACAAGGTTTTCACAAATTGATTGATGCATTCAATAAAAATTTGTCAATTCCTTCTAGGTTCACCTTACTATGGAGGATTTCTCTTAAGAAAAATCTAGTTAATGGAAACCATAAACGTGATGGAACTTCTCTATTCTCTAAATGTGACCTTTTCTGCAAGTACCATGATGATTTCAATCACCTCTTCTTGTTCTACAAAATTTCCTCGTCTTTATGAAGAGATGCATTCAATATTTTTGCGATCTACCCCCCTCAAACTATTTCTTTCTGGAAAATTTTTCTTGCTATTCTTGGCATCCATCACTCGCAGAAACTTACAAATCAGATTAGAAGAGCACATGATAAGATGATTCACATCATTTGGATGGGTAAGAACAAGTACATCCACAACTAAGAAGATTCAACCCCTACCTTATGTTGATTTTATTAATGTATCCATTTAGTATTCAAATTCTCATCACGATGAATGTTGTAATAACATGGTGGGGGACTTTGTGGTTATACAATTACTAAACTTAAAAGGAAACTTCCCTCAACCTCATGGAACTCAAAAGGTCATTTGTATTCCACCCTTCTATAACTGGTAAAAATGAAACACATATTGTTCCTTGAGCGAAAATATAGGTCATCGGGATATGGGATCATCTAGATAGACCGCAATGGTGATGTTTTGGAATACCTCCATGGTTCTTGTGGTCATGTCACTACCCTAGATGTGAAAATGAAGGGCCTAATAAAATAATCCAACTATTCTTATCAAATAAACAGGAAAAATAGATTGTTCGACTGTGGTTATACTTCCCTTGTTCAAGACATAATGATTTGAATAATTTATCTCCCAAGGAATATGATATAGAAATGGGCTAATTGTCTTGAAAGGGTCTCTTCTATGAGATAAATATTAACTTAAATCTATAGAGAATCCAATTATATTGCTGATTCTAATAATAAAAAAATTGTAAAATGAAGAGGAATATACATGTTCTAGCGTTCTTCCTCATGAAATACATCCTACTTTTCACCAGGACAAATGTAAAATTCCTTCCATCATACTCATGAAACATTTTTTGCTATAAATTAAGAGCCTTAGTGATCATTTTTCTCCAAATAAATGAAACAAGGATATATGAAATGTGAACCTGAGTGCTTAACATGGTTCTTGAATTCATAACCAAACCCAAATATTATAACATTAAATTCACATGATTCACACTAGGTGAATTAAATTAACGGTAACAAAAAACAACAAAAATATCAATTCCCCAATTTTTGGAAACCTGGAGTTCCAATATACATCGATGATAATGAATTGAATAGTTTATCCTTCCCTTGTCCTGAGCATCCTAACTATTTTCTACCCTATTCCAAAATAAAAAAATTAAAAAGGAATGTCAGTAAATACTGGAGTTCTAATACCATTTTTAAACATTCTAACCCACAACACCACATCCTAGAAGGATTGTCACAAGACTTAATGCCTCCTCCCCATATTTAAGTGGCTTCCAACACATAGAGAAGGTCTAAGTCCATCAATTGGGATACTATAACCTCATAATCATATCATAAATCAATTAATAAATAATTATAGTAAATACAAAAATTCAAATATGGAATCACATTTTATAATAAAATGACTAAATAATGATCCATGGTATAGGTAATGATATCAAATTAATGTAGTATCATATGTTCCTCTCGAACCCCATATAATAATACAAGTATCAACCTTCTCCACACAATTAACAATCCATCAATGATCAATACGCTTCACTATATCCCTAGTCATTAAATACACAAGAGTAGTAAAATAACAGAGTAGGGTGTGAGAAGAAGACATATAAGGACGCAATCAATGACCATTAACTTCAATTTATAACATATACAAGTTCTTTCCATGCTTGTAAAGTGGCTACACATATAAAAATATGATAACTCACAAGTACATTGTCTTTAGAGTCCACCTCTATCATCCATGGAACCATGCCTATAGAAACATACCTTCTTCATGACCATACTAATAAACACATAGATAATTTACGTAACACATATTCCTAGATGGATAGCCCCAAGCATGTGACAAACTCCTTTGGCTATGATAACCCATGTACAGAGCGACCCAAGTTCTTGCACATCCATCTTGAGTGGATATCCCTGAGTATGTGGCACATCACACCCACTAGGATAGCCTAATGTTCATGTCAAACAATGTATACAAAATCTATCATAAATGGGTATCCCCAAGCATGTTACACATTGCACTGAATAAAATAGTCCCAGTACATGCTAACTAAATTCTAGAAAATACCTCTCATTGGATAGTCCAATTAATCCCAACTAGAATTCTTAACAATAAATGACATAAAAATAGTACATATGATACAAAATACTATTGAAGGATCAATAATCAAGTAAAAAAATAACAATTCATATATAAGATAAAATATTATTTTTCAAAGGCTACATTTGCACAATGTAAATCATGTTAATAACCTATAGTAAAATATGTGAAAAATTCAATGGATTCCTACTATAGGTACAACACTGATAGATGAAAATAAATAAAATATGAGTTAAAATTTTCCACCAAATCTTAGAAACAATAACTAGTAAAAATCATGTCTTTAATAGTGATATTAGAATAGATTTATCAGTTCAATTGAAGCACTAATAATTTAAGTGAGGTTAAAGGATATATCAAAATAACATTTCAAAAATAAAATCCACAAAAATTAAAGAAATTATATACAAATAGAATAATGAAATATAGTAATATAAAATTATACATAAAATAAAAACACACACACAGATATATATATATATATGTAATCCTAAAAATTTTCTAAACATATATATAGAAGACCCTCGATGTACTTAATCTATATCCATCTTTCAGCATGAGATAAAACTCCATAGTAAATAATCAACCCAGATGCTCTACACTTGCCTCACCATTGGCATAACCCATGAGGCCTATCTATGCCCAAGAGATCTAGTTTATCTAATTGATACAAAGAATGAATTTCTTTCCACCCTCTTAATTAATTATATGAATCCCTTGATTATTGAATAAGGGGAAATGAGGAGGTCATCATGTGTTTTCCTAGACCATAACCTGAAGATTCCAATGGGCATGCCTTGACTACCAAAAAAACTATCTATGTAGAGACCATTTAAATGGAGGAAATCCATAGGGGTCCCCATCAATGATAAATCATTTCTCAAGTTCCAAATATACCTACACATAACAATGGTTTAAATAATTTTCCACGAAACTCCTTAAGGAACCCAATAATACTTATCATTTTAAATCAAATTTTTTTTCCACAACCAAGGTTCCAAAATGGGATTACAACATAGTTGATTTTAAAGTAATTCTTATGAGGTTATGATTGGTCAAAAAATATAAGGTTCACTTGATAATGACATTTAAATTAACATTAAATTCAAATAAAAATTTGTAAAACATTTGGGATTTTCCAGGAAAACATTTTGAGTTTTATAAACAGTAATTTAATGAAGTCAGGTATTAGAAAATGATAATTCAATGGAATCTACCATTTATATTCATTCATATCTCCATATGAACACTCTATGTGTATATTGAGTTACACATATCATGCTAAAAAAATATATGGATGGCTTTGTAAATGCAAGAAATTAATTATAATTAAAAACAAGAGGCATCAAAATGAATCATAAGTGGAAACAAACCAACGAAAAAGAGTTGATAAGATCATAAAAATATAAAGGCACAAAAAACCCACCAAATCCATAATATCAAATGTAACACAATTTGATAAAATTTCAATCAAGGCCAATCAATATTAAAAAAACAGAAATGAAATATAAAGGACACATTCATCCAACTACCAATAAATGAAATCCAATACAAATTAACCCAAAACACCACATTAATGAATAAATATTTTTTATAGAAAAGCTCAAGAATATAAAGGAATTCTTAAAAAATGAATTGTATGGAATAAATAACCTCAACGTCATGAAAACATTATGAAGCTCCATGAATGATAAGTGGAGAGAGAAAAGACCAAGTCACACACCCATTACTCATTTACAACATGACATATATTCATATACGCAATGTACGATGTATATATTCCCTGCTTCAAGAGGGTAAATTTATTATGTAGGTCTATATATATATACATACATACTTGAGTATATATATGGGTGATTTTTGCATCCAAGATCCCACAATACACTGCCTTCGATGAATGACATAAGAAATGAAGTCAATTTGAACCCCAAAAATCCTAAAAACCTAAAACCATCCAAATTAAATCCCAAAAAGAAATTAGGGTATACGATAGGTCAGTCACACCATAAGTGAGAAATTATAGAAATAAAAGGAATAAGAAATAAGTAGAGAGTGTGAGATGCTTATGTAGGATGATCCCACCAAAAATTGGTCGAAGAAACTGCGATTGGATGGAGTGGGAGGATGAGTTCATACATAAGAGGTAGAGGTGGGGGGGGGAAGTCATAGATATGGGGTGGGGGAGAAACCCCTTAAGGATATTTTATTAAAAAACGTGGTGGGGAAACATTGTTTTAGTGCATTGTTACCAAACAAAGTGCCAATCGTAATCAATTTAATGGGCAAAAAAGAGCATGAATAGGTTTGTGATAAGGTTTAATTAACCATGAAACAAATGTATGAAATAATTCTATCATAATTATATATTCACCCACACATCTTCCACATTATTTGGAGAATCATGATGCCAAACCATGTCACAAAAAAATCCTTGAAATATATAATTTCCAAATTAAAATCTGGAAGTAAAAAAATAAAATAAATTATTTTGGGTTGGGGTGTGATAAAATATGATGGAGAATGAACCTTTTAGACTCCTTTCATTATGAACAAAACCATCAACTATGTCTTTCAAAAATCCATTTTATATTTTTAGTGTTTTATGAAGAACAATATTATTGGTCACCAAATCAAAATTCCTATCCTATTACCTCAGCTTTCAGTTTAGGAAAATCTCAAACTTCTATACCTTTTTTAATTCATTCCCCACTGGTAGAGAAGAAAATAGAATCATCATGTCCGATTATAATCAGTAAGAGGACAATATCATCATCCCCTTATAGAGCTCCACGAACTCATGAGAATGATATAACTTTAGTGTATGAGGGATGAAATCCTCAAAAAGGGATCTTTTAATCTCACCCATGTATAACCTTCCCATATACCATCCTGCATTATGGAATTCCACTACCACATAACTGTACCATCAATGATGAAGGAAAAATCATAACATGTCGATCATATTATCTCTCAACTAGATCAAAAAAATTCGCAATGATTAATTCAATATATTCTGCATCCTGAGGGCCTCTACTGCCTTTAATGGATGTGGGATACTGGAGATGGAATTAATGTGAATAATTAACCATATTTGTTCCACACCTATTAACTCATCCACCCAAAACATTCACCAGTTGAAAGCGTTCTGGGAAGATCAGTCATATAACTTGAGACCTTGGAGAATCATAGGGAGCATTCTCACCTTTAACCTATTGTATGAATGTGGGTACAACTAGATGAAAAGGAATTATAGGATGAAAAACATATTGAAATTCTTATAAAACCTCTAATGAATAAAATTGCAAGAAAATCCATCATGGAAACCAAAAAACTGAACTATCACACACAACGGTTCACAATAAGGTTCACCCTAAGAGGCTACCCACATGTACAATTCATTACCCCTATGAACTAACCAATATAGAATTCATATATCTGGTACATATAACTTCATCACAACCACATATATACACTTAATCATATAATATTAAAAGATAAAATTAATAATTCATTGAATAATATACCAATTAACATAACACAATTTTAGTAGGAATCTTTTTATTTGGTCTCTATCGAATGAAATAAATATCTATATTTATAATCTAAACCTACAACCCTAACATGACTGTTGAATGAACACATAAACAAATAAATTTAAAATATAAATCATATTCTTTATACATAGTGAATTGAATTAATGGAATCATAAAATAGTGAAAACATGAATTACCCAATAATTGGAAACTTAGAGGCCCAAAATACAATACCGATCCTGCACTGACAAAGATCTATTTTTTTTTGAGTCCCAACCATTCTAACTCTTATATACCCAATCCCAAATAAAATCAATGTAAAAAAACATGTCTGTTAATCTTAGATCTCAAATACCATTTTGTGTCATTCTAACCTAGACCACCAGGCCCAAGCAGGAGTTGAACATGATCTAATGACTCTAACATATAATCAAGAGGATTGTGAAAATTAGAGAGGGTATATGTATATTAATAGATATACTATACACATAGTATCACGTCATAAAAAACTATTATATAGAAATCTAAAAAAATGATTATATAAGTTAATTAAAATATGAAATAAATTATATAATAAAAAATTGAACAACGATCCAAGGAACAAGTAAATATATTAAATAGAATTCGTATAAGGTTTCCCTCTCAAATCCCAATTATTAAAATCTATATCATCCAACTCAAAATAATACACTATACATCATAGGTAACTTACCCATCACTGTATCTCTAATCCTGATATATACAAGAGAACTGAAATTCCTGAGTTGTATGTGACATTACAAGACTCAGAATCCCACACCAATTACCCTAAACATCAATGAATAACATATAAAAGTGCATTCAATGCTTGTAAAAAGGTGACATATATGTAGATAATATATCTCAAAAGTAAAAAAACATATAAGATCCCCATTTTACTTGTGGTACAGATTATTTTATTTTCAGCTAAACTCTTATTTATGTTTTCTCTTTTTGTATTAAACACTATGTCGGGCAGTTGTCCAGTTGGATTTTTTTTGTAGGTAGTAGGAGGGCTGAAGATAGGTTTCGACCAATTACACAATGTGTAATTGAATTACATGACATGTAATCATGAAACATTGTGCAATTCCATGTCTAGAACATTTGACAGTGTGTAAATGGTTTTCCCACATGGAAGATCTTGAGACTTACATGATGTGTGAAGAATTTTCATGTTCTGTAAATCCCTGATTTGTTTTTTACTAAATAAGAGGTAGGGGAATATATTTTCTGGCATAACCTTCACCTTCCCTATCTCATGTGCATGAATCACCCAAGAATACTGATGTTGTTATTGGATCATGTTTCCATATCCAAACTTCATTTTGAACTATTTTCATCTTATTAGATCTATGCTTGTAATATATTTATTCATATTATTATTTTGTTCATATGTCTTGGTATAGGATGTGTTCTTTTGGTGTGAGATAATGTGACATATTTTTAATGTTATCATATATTTTTTGTTTTTATTTTATGGGGAAAAATAAAGAGTTGATACTAGATGTTGTTTCTTCCATGGATATGCGGTAGATGGTCTATAACTCTCTGGATTTGTTTATAGCATTATAGTGCTAGTTTTTATGTGTCGGCACACCAGACATTCTGATGTCACCCCTAAAATAGATTGAATTCATAAATTTAATTTTTTGGAAACTGTTAAGGGTTCCCACTAGTTCTTTGATACTTGTTTGATGTTTTTACCACAACCAAGGTCACTCATGGGTTGTGCCTTCGAAATTGTCTTTTCTTATACCACCCAAGGGGAGAGTGTTTGGGATTTCATAGTTAGAGGAAGCCAGTATATAACTAAACTAAATTGAATTTATTTATTAGGACATGGTTTTCTTCCTTTTACATGTGATTGTATGTTATGAAATGTTAATTTTTTTATATGTTATTTTTATATGATTGGGTAAACTCATGGACTGTGAATTCTTCTTAATTGATGATTGAAATTTAATGAAATAAATGATAGTGGTTGCCTTTTTTGATATATATTGGATTCTGATTCCATTAAGTTGTTATGAAGTTACCTCTATAGATCTTGATAGTGGTATTGGATGCCTTGGATGATACATATCCTAGGGTCTTGATTCTGTGGGATGCCTTGAGCCTTACTACCCCTTGGGTATTTGTTTTTTGTACATATAATGGACATGGTATATTAACAAGATCCTTCAACCCCAAACAAATTCTTACTTTGTTTCCAAAAAGATTCTCATAGGAATCGAAAAAGATGACTTGGTTCACTATACCTATGATCTGACCCCATGGGGTCTGATACTTCTGGTTATACATCTTTGATGTGGTTGACATGAGATACAGGTTATACGACCTAAATTGGGATGATGTGATATATTTTTTATAGGGCCTGGCCATGGGGGTTACATAGTTTTGTTTTACTATTTCTTTATTATATGATCCTAAAATTGTTTTACAAGAACACTTATGTAGATGTAAAGTATCTATTATTTTGTTAATTTTTACTTGTGCACTTTAAATTTATTATTTCAAAACATGTTATATTATGCACTATGTGTTAGCTTATATTACACATCCATTAGTTTTTAAAGATAGCTTGGTTGGGGACCTACTAGGATTGTATCTCACACCATGTTCAGACCACCATTCGGTACATAGAGGATATTTTTAGATGTAGGTAGGGACTAGAGAAAGCACCCATTTTTTGATGCTTGAATTTATGCCATGCTTAGGAGAAAGGGATCACGAGACACAAATGAGGCTTGTGATTCTTTTTTGAAATATATATTTTTGTTTTTTTTGGTATTTTGATACCTATATTGTACTATTGCATGTATACCTACTTTGGAAGCTTTGTAGACACAATACTCAATCATTATTTTATATGAAACTAATTATACCATTATTGTATATACCTTTCTTGTATGTTTATCTTCAATTGAATTTTTCGCGATTTTATCGGCTTTTACTATTTCATATTTTTGATTTTTACCAATGTTTTATACTCTGATAAGGGGGAATAATATTATCAATGAAACATTATAGGCCATCATTGTAGGTTATAATCATCTATTATCTAGGGATATTTTCATAGGGCCATGAAGCCTACAAGGCTTGGGGCATTGTTCAATGACATCCCTGTCCAGGAAGATACAAAGATGTATAAGAATGATTTTATTTTCTAATTTACTATTTGAGACAATTTAATGTAGATTCAAATGAATTTAAATTTGGTATTGACATATTTCTGGGGTTAGAAAACCCTTGAATGGAAAAAATACTAATTTCCAGAATATAATTGTCTATTAATAGATTTTTCATATTACAGTTGATTTGATTACCCTATTGGGTGATACATGAGAATTTTGATGTTGTAATTAACATGATTGAGGGTTTTATTTCTTTTCATCCTGATGGGATGATGGTATCACATCCCATGAATAATTTTAGGCACATTATATGTATCACATTCTATGCATTATATCATGAAATATAGAATGAAATTATTGTTTTCATGATATTGTGATATGTTTCTTGTTTGAAATACATGTTGTTTTGATAGATATTATGTTTAGAAAATTAGAAAATATTTTTGGTACCCAGAGTGACAGCTATAACTGAAGAATTTCTTTCTTGACATGGCCATAAAATAAACCTTAAGCACAAAATGTTAGATCATTGAGTTATTGAAAATGAGTCGAATGGACCGGATCATGTTATGGAGTGGATGAAGTGAACACCATATTTAAGTTCATGTAGAGTATATGACATTATGAATTTGGAGTGGTGAACCATTTCATTCAAATTTTTAGAATTTAATACGAAATTAAAATAAACTCAAATGAATGAAAACTAAAATGGTAAATAGAGAACTCGACCTTGAATTGAATTTTGAGTGGGTGAGAGGAAATGTCTCAAAGGACCTTTATAGCTATTTTTGTTTACCCATTCATGGATTTAGGATAATTTCATGTGGTAGGAAGTAATTATTGTAAGGTTTGGACATGTAATACCCTTTGAGAAATGAAATTTTCTTTCATTTATTTATGAGGTGTGTGTTTTGAATTGTAGAAAGATGCCTCCATGATGACCTTGAGTAATATTCTAGGAAGGTGGAAATTCCCACACTCAGTACGAGGTAGACCATGGACTGCTAGTGGACCATCAAATTTTTCCAGCTATGACACCAATAGTTTTTCTAAATGCATGTGATGAGGCACGTTTATTGGAGAGGGTTTTTATGTTTTTTGTAAACTTTTTAGGGAGTACTGCAATGCATCCTTCCATATCTATGGCTGTGATGAAGCATATGTTTTTGAAGCCCTATTCTCCCTCTCTTTGGGATATTACAGTTCATAAGATATTTAGCCATGGATTGAGGCTACTCTCTACATATTCAATAATTTTGAGAGACCTCTGGATATGAGAGCGGTGTTTATGACTTACATGCCTTTTGGAGGAGCAATGAGAAGTTGGGATGTTTTGAACCAGGCTGATAAGATCTGAGATATGGTTCGGGATTATTTCCAAACAAGGTTTTATGAATAATTTTACCCGTTGAATCTAAGAGTAGAGATGGAATGTGACTTCACATGTCTAGACTAGGGTTCTATGAAAATTATAGAGAATTTATAACACTCTATAGATTAGATGTGTTTTTCACCAACATAGCTTGATAATTAACTATCAAGGGTGATTTTCTTCGAGGAAGGTATTAGACATGCTATTTTATATCATGTCAATTTTTTTAGGATGTTGAAAATTGCTGAGATAGTAAATCATTCGATAATTAAAAAGTGAAACTTGATGGAAAATATGTGAATAGAGAAGTGTAGTACAATTTATCGACCCACTAGTTTGACTTCCAGTGGTTGGAAGCGTCGTTATGAACCATATTTTGTGATGAGTACTAGATAGGTATTGGGTACTAGTAACTCAGTTTTCAATCATCAATATGGATTAAGGGAACAAATGACGAACCAGTGAAATCATGACCCAGTTGTGTGCCACGATTATGGTGGGATGGGCGAGGTTCAATGATTTTGTAGGACCCAACATCCATCATTGAGTGGTAGTGGGTCAACATAGACATCAGGTTCATGGGTGAGTTTCACAGCCCTATATTAGGCTTGGAGATAGAGATTTATTGGTCAATCAAGTCATGGTAGTGTTGGTTTTATGTGAGGAATCCAAAAACCAGTTTTTATGAGATAGAAGAGTGGGCATACTCTAGGTAGTGAGGTTGTGTCATAGGTTCTCACCTTAGAAAATATCTATTTAATATACCATACGCCTGAGGAGAATGGCAGCCGGCCGTCTATGGTGATAGGTAAGATCCTAGTACCCTCTACTCATGAATCTTCTCTCCGTGATACATGTCCATCACATATTACATATCTCTACAAGTGTTGAAAAGCCTTTAGTTTTTTGTTCAATTTATAGAGGGTGTTATGAAACATTAATCTCTATTGGAGATATGAAGAGTGGATGTACATCACTGTAGAGAGTTAACCTAGTGTTTGTTGAGTTTCACCTCATATGAAGTTTTTTTTACATGGGATAATCATATTTGATGTCATACTTGGTATGGATCGACTATGTTTTTATCAATCCATTGTTGATTTATATCACCATAGGGTTACATTCAAATCACAAGAAGGGAATAATTTATTTTCATAAGGGTGTATGGGATGTCTATGAAAGAGGAGTTGTACCAATGAATCTTGGGGTGGGTGTTTTGGGGGGGGGGGGGGCTGAAAGCCCAAATTGCTAGTTTGTAGCTGAATTATTAGAGAGCACGTCGGGAGGGTTTCCCTTCTCCTCATGACCATTTTAGGGATTTTTTGACTGATAAAATTTTAGGTTTTCCTTATTAGAGGGAATTTTAGTTCTTCGTCTAGCTATTTATAGCATCTTAGAAAATATCCATTCCTCATTACATTATGGATTTGATGGAGTTGTAAGTGATCAATAGGGTGCTAGAGGACATAGAGTCAGAGGGGTGTACACAAATATTGTACTTCTCTGTGGGGTTTTATGGTCCTTTTTGAAACAAACGTGTATGGTAACCGCATGAAATGTGTGTATTATCAAAAACTGAGATTCCAAATGGTTAAAAACCCTCATCCTTTCCAGGGATAAAGGATATTTTTTGTCATCTTTGAGGAGGTTGGATATTCTCAAAAATTTATTTTATATTTTCATTTCAGCAGGTGTGTATTCGACCTACAGACAGACCTCATAAATATTTTTATAATATTTATATTCTATATGAGTATTCAGTTATTCTGTTTGGTCTCATTAACGTACAAAATATTTTAATGGAGTTGATGAACTTAGTTTTCCATCCGCATATCAATTCATTTATGGTGGTTTTCATATATGATATCCCAGTGTATTCTCACAATATACATGACCATGACACAAATATTAAAATCTTTTTGGATACACTGAGAGAGCATCAGTAAGATTATGAGATAAAAAATTTCCACTTCTAGATGGATAAGGATCACATTGTGGTTCATATTATCTCAGATACATGTGTATTAGTTGACTAAGAGAAGGTGATAGAGTTAGTTTATAGGATGATGCCCAAAAATGTATCTGGCATAAAATGTTTTTTAGGGATAACTGCATCTTAAAAGTGTTTTATACATGAATTATCAAATTTAGAAGTACCATGGATGGGTTTTACTAATAAGGGAGTGAATTTTGTATGATCATATAAATGAGAGACATCCTTTTTTGTGCTGAAAAGGACATCTACTTCAACACTAGTTTAGTTCTTCCAGATTAGGGAAGGAGATACCCCGTGTATTACAAAACATCATGTATAGAGATTGGGGTAGTGATGATATATGGGGATAAAGTAGTGTTGTATTATTATCTTCAACTGAGGCATCATGAGATTAATTACATGAAAAACAATCTTTAGTTATTTATAATTGTTCATTTATTGTGTTGTTGAGGATACTATTTAATCGGAGAGCATTTTGTGGTGTACCCAGACCAAAAAAATCCTCAAGTACATATTTACATAACATGACATAAAAATGAGGCAATTAAGTTGGGTTGATTAACAAAACGTATTCTACCTTAAGCTTGACCATAATACTAGAAAGTGTAATTTAGTGGCCCATGTTGTAATGTCTCATATTTTCCCGAAGGTATGCACTATTTTCGGAGTAATTTTTTTTACTATTCCTAAAAATGATCCCAAATGGATTAAAAGAGGTATCAGGGGTGTACAAGGCTCATATAAAGCCAATAATACAAGATTTTAAAGAGGATAACTGGGTCACATAATTAGAAGAAACCATGCAGCCGATCCTGAACAGTTTCTGTAAACCATGCAGTTGTAAATAATTGGGATAACGATTGTGAATAATTTTTCTACAACTATGTTACCCTAGGATTATGAATATATGGTGCTTCAGATATCATGGAAGGGGAATTTTCACGTTGTTAGACAAACTGTTAACCTATACGTGAAAGCTTCCCCCTTAAAGGAGTGTCTCTATGGACGATTGGCTCACAATTTGGACTACCATGTGGCCAAACTGTGCACCCCCAATTTGAGGGTGTAATTATATTCTTAAACCAATTTAATAATTTTTAATACTACATTATTTATTCTATTAAATTTCTATATAGGATTCTTCTAATCCCTCATGTATTATATCTCCTCTATCAATAGATAGGGATCAAGGTATATCCTCCATTATTCGTATGTTTCGCTCTTCGTTTGATCCTTTAGGATGCTAGAGGTTAGCTATTGAATCCTTTCCATTTTATTAGAAGATGTGAATCCAATATTTTTTACTATCTTAGTGAAATATATTTTGACCAATTTTTAGCTACATAGACATGTTCTTCGATTTATTCCAACCTAGCTTGAATGAAAGATCAACGCTAAATGAGGGATGATCTTCAAGGATAAGGTAAGTGGTCTATGTTTCTTCCATTCATTTCATTTTATTATATAAAATGGGCCTCTGTGGTGTAATGGAAACCCATCCAGGTTCACATAAAAATTTTCCAATAAAATTATATTGAAATCTGTAATATTTTTTTGGTGTCCCAATCTAGTGGAGAATCAACCACTTGGGTTGATAGAATTCAAATATTCCACCCAAATGAGTTTTCTACATCTTAGAGGCATATTTTCCCATTATTATTATACGGCCTAACACCCCATGAGGTGTGTTATCATAATATAAATTCCTTAATCCTATTGTTTTGGTTGAATTCAATGTTAAACCATGATATATTACCTACACCACATTAAATAAAATAAATGGAGGAATTATGTGAGTCAGTCAGGAGCATACGATCTTTATCCCTTATTCATCAAATGGTTTATTAATTTATTTCTTTAACCAACATACCAATTGTGTTACATATTATTAATTGAATGATGTTTCCCATTAGATATAAAGGTTGTATAAGTTCAATTAAAGTTCAATGATTTCAACATAGTGCTGAGAGTGAAATAATGTATTTCAACATAATGACACATTGGAAAGACTCATGCAATTTTTTGTTTGAATTGTAAATGTCTTGTAAACATGGTTGGGGAGACACTAGATATTCCTGGGATGAGACCTATGTGCATTTTTTGTTTTATGTCTAGATGAGTGACACTGGTTCCCTTGGGGAGACCCCAAGTATGGGCTCTATTGAACATTGGTTGAACCGTGCCTTGAAAGAGACTGGGGCCCCTATGTGTGATACCAGGTACAAACTCAGAGGTTTGTTCTTGACATTATCACACTATTCATGTAGTGACTCTAGGGAATTTATTATTAGGTCACCATTTAAGGAATTATTGGCATTGGACTTTCACAGAGCCCATAGAGTGATACAAGGAATTCCATTGGGATATCCTTGGACTGGATTAGTGTCACTCACTATAATATACTAATCTGTTTTTCTTAAATTGAATTAAATAAAAAATAATTTTTTTGAAATGGGAATTGATCCATTGATCAATGAAGTGAAGGGACACATCCTTCAATACCAATCACATGCTTGGGACAGTTCACCCTCTATTATCTTATACCTATCACATTACCTTTGATGATACCTTAGTTCAGACTCACCAACATAGGCTGAAGTAGGTAAATTGGATTGGTGTCCATGTGAACTTAGTCCAATGTATTTATTTATTTTTTTCATTTATCTACTCTGGAACACTACTCATTTAAATTTGATTTACCCGATTAGCCAGGACACCATGGGTGGAGGCCTAATGATATTGTATCTCACACCCTTTTTCATCCACCATTTACACCCGAGAATACTTTATGCTTCCATGTATTGATAAAGGGAAGTATCCAAATTCCAATTCGTTATTTTCAGCTCCAGGGTGGAGTTGGGGGTAGAGGACCATGCATATGCATGAGATGCTAGCTATAGTAGTTTTTTTCCTTTTCATATATTTTTTCATCCTTGGTTTACAATTGTATCCACTTTCCCCTACATATTTTTTTACAGAAACATTACAATGATAATCATGTAGTGCAATTTCATTATTCATTTTCGGATTATTTTTTATTTATCTTTCATGTTTTTTGTTTACCGATCAATTTTTTAATATTTTTTTTTCTTATCGCTATACTTATTATCATTACCAACTATTGTGATCACTATGATTTGTATTGTCATAGTCTCTTATAGAAACAATATAGTTCCTTTCTATTATTCAAGAGCCTTAGGAATTCTGGGAGGTGTGCTTGAGGTGTTGTGGACACCATCTCAGAGCAACACTAAGTAGAATCCTATGGGAGACTATAAAAAGTGGAATCATACACACTATTTTTCTTTAGTATTACTATGTTGGACTTAGATAAGAGACTACAACATTGGAATTTGGTCATGATAATGTTCTTGGGAGTAGTGAACCCACGTACAGGGGAAACCCAAATAACCCGGGATGGGTAAATGCTATTATTTCACACATTGTTAATGTTTTAGGGATTTCAATGTGGGGTGACTAAGTTTCATTAAATTATTATAAATTTCAATGTTTTTATGTGTTCTAATTAGTTTGGAATGAGTATATGTGGTAATATTATAATCATTCATCATACTAGGCATTTTAGAATTAAAATATCTTGTATTATTTCATTCCATATCTAATTTTCCGTGGGAATTTTCTACATTTCATGTGATTTCTATTTGTTCATTTTTTATTACTATTAGTTTTATAGTGTTCTCAATGATGAAATAATTTTTTTAAATTTACCAATAATTTCCAATTATTTGGTTTTGTTAGTGAGTTACAAGGGAATTTAATTAAATAAAAACAAAAACAAAAACAATAGCCTATTACACATGATTTTAGTTGTAAAGGCCATTATATAGTTACTTGATCCACTAATTTAAATTTATAAATTTTATGGGAATTTAAAAATCATAATTTGTGATATAATTAACTGGATTGTGATGAATATAACTAAAAAATGAGAATAAATATAAATAAGTTATAAATTAATATAGTCATTAAAACGAAATGGACCCCCCTTATAATTATAACATGAATCATTTATATAACACTTCCTCAGTGGTGGGAATTAGGTCATGATTCC
Source organism: Viscum album (assembly GCA_963277665.1). NCBI lineage: Eukaryota > Viridiplantae > Streptophyta > Magnoliopsida > Santalales > Viscaceae > Viscum > Viscum album. The sequence continues at coordinate 347,583,282 of OY728156.1, forward strand.
TATGTTTCTTCTATGAGTCATCTTGTCACTTATAACTGACTCAAGGGGAAGACATAGGGGTGTGTTACTTAATTCATATGGAATTCTGTTGGTACATTCTCTATATATTTCCATATATGTTAAAAATACTTTATGACGTATGCATGTGGCATTTTAGAGTTATTACACCATGAAGAACTTGTTTTATACAAAATTAATGTAACATTGAGCATACTCCTAAGGTTGGCAGCCGTGATCTTCCCATGATACCTTCTTTAGTACAACTTGAGGCATCTCGTACAGACCTTTCACTGTGTGATAATTACCAGTTTTGGGAAAAATTACTTTTCTTTAAGAAATTAGTTTAGGGAGCTCCTCAACCTACCTCTTCTATGGAAGAGACGACCCTTGAGTTATAACAGCATCATCCTTCATCCTTATTATGAGATTTTGCACCACTGGATACTAAGTACGGGATGTTGGATTTTTTTTCTATCTTCAATCACATTAATATGCCACCAGAGTGGAGGGTAAAGATCATGACATACACAGTGCGTGACTATAAAAATTTTGGGGGTGACATTCTGGATCAGGAGGGACAATATTGGGGTAGTATCTGGGTCGAATTATAGACACCCTTCTTTGATTACTAATTCCATCAGTCTTTGAGAACGGTTTGTGTTTAAGAATTCATAAACCTTCAGAAAGGTGACATGTTAGTGATGGAATACTCATATCTCATTAAATAATAGAAATTTTTTTCATCGGACATGACTACTGATAAGATGATAACTGTAAGGAGTTTTGGGGAAGGTATTTCATATTTCATTTTCTCACAAGTGAATATAATTGGGTAGATCACCATTTCATTGATAGAGAAATGGGTCCTCATAACTGAACGAGACATGAGGGAGTCAGGTGACATAATGTACGGTAGTTCGGATTCTAGGAAGAGTAGTGGTGTATCCTCTGGCAGGAAGATATGCTTTAAGGGTACATGAGGGGGAAGATCTAGCCTTGTTTCAGGCATCGATAGCTTTATGGTGTGTCAGTAGTGTAGCAGGCCAGACCACAAAATACTGAGTTTATGAGGAACCAAATTGAGTGATGGGATTGTAGTAGGATATGTCACCTCCTATATTTCTGTTAATAATTTTTCTTGTTCCAATTGAGTGGGTTTTTGTTCTAGCACCACCCATAGGTTAAGGATCAGTGAAACCTTGTTAAAAAAGAAGTATGCCTGCTACAAGAATTTTGGGTTTAGCAGGAGATGCAGGTTGAAGCAGACAGACTTCATAATTCCATCATCAGTAGTGTGTACCTACTCAAACTACAAAGGAATCATCTTAAGACTATGTTTCCAGAAATATATATATAGTTTACCCTATGTCGTAGGAGTAGACTTTCGTTCCATATATAGTTATAGGTACTTTTTGGTAGCCTCTACTCTAGTATCTACCTTATTCGATATAGGTGAATCAAACTATACTCTAACAACTATGACTATGGAATTTCTATGCCTAGTTATTGAGTATTCCAGTGGTTTTATGACCCTTGATACACCATTATGAGTTAAGACGTATGGTATAATCCATTTCAAGGAGTTACTCATTGAAATAGGTCGGTGCCATTTTATTAGGAGTTTCATCATCCTCAAGATAACAGGATTTGACGACATTCCTGGAATGGAATATATTTTTCCTTACCTAGCCTATGTATATTACTATTGATGTCAGGTATCCTTTAAAAAATTCAAGGTTATGGCATATATTAATAAGGTAAAATGAAATCTTTAGGCCAGTCGAGCTAGACTCAAGCGTACTGGGATGGGCGTAGTGAAAGCCCATGTGGTGAGTTTCATTATGAGGGATCAAGTAATGCATATTTTTTAGTACACCCTCATTATTTATCACATAAGATATTTATTATCTGAATATTTCTATATCTTACCTATAAATAGATAGTTCATGTTCACCATTGAGTTTGTATCAGGTGTGGCACCGGTTTCCATTCCTCTATATAGGATTACACAAACAAAGATCTAGGAACTCAAGAAGAAACTTGATGACCTAAAGGAAAATGGTTTTTTCCAAATATAAAATCAAAAATGAGGTTCACCTATCCATTTTTATGATTGTGGATATTACCCTTAGATTTCCCTTGGGTTACCCTCGATTGAACCAGCTCATGGTGAAGAAGCGGTAACCATTTCCATATATAGACAATATCATGCAACATCTAAGAGGAAAAACTATTTTTTGTAAGATATTATTGAGATCAAGATACCATAAGGTTCATGTGAGACAATTATAGATACCATTCACATCATTTCAGTGTAGGTACTACCATTACAAGTATTGGGTTATGCCATACTTTTTTGAAAAATGAAATAGTAGTGTTGATGGCTCTGATGAATTGGTTTTTTTCACCCATATCTTGATCCTTTTTGGTAGTATTCATAGATGAAATCATAGGGTATTATCCCACTAGACATGATCATTATAACCATATTTATATCTTGATGAATAAAAGAAGAGAGTATCATTTATATGTGAAGCTTAGTAAATGGATCTTTTGATCAGTAAGGTTCACTTCATTGGTCATATCAAATATGAGGTAAGTGTATTAGTTGACCTGGGGAAGGTGAGTTCCATGGTTTCCTAGGAACATCCCAAGATAATATTTTACATACACATCTTATTAGGTATTACTATATACTACAATATATTCATCCGTGATTTATCATTCCTGGCAGCACCGCGTACAAGCTTGACCAAGAATGGTGGGAAATTTTATTCTACATAATCTTGTGAGACTACATTTAAGTGGTAAAAGGTGAGAAAAACATGAGAACCAATACTGATTCTGGATGACCTAGCTAGAAGATATTCGGTCTATAGTGATTCTTTGGGAATCGGGCTAGGTGTAGTTATGATGAAAGGTGATCAAGTTGTGGCTTGTGGGTCTAGAAAACTGAGTCCCCACAAGTAAAAATACACTAAAAATAACATAGATCTAGCAGCTTTGGTTCATGATCTATGATTTTTTAGTAACTAATAGTTGGATGAGTGGTGCATTTTTTACATTGACCATTAAGGTCTCAAATACATCATTTATTAGAGAGACCTAAATCTAATGCAACACAGGTGGGTGGAATACTGTCAATGTTTTTATTTTGATATTGATGACACACCTGGAATGGGTAATTATATAGATGATGTATTGAGCCTAAAGAACCAGACCCAAGCCATAATGGATGCCAATAGTTAGTGGAAATTCATGAATCTTTTCTTTAATATGAATCTATTGGGTGAAGAAAAACATGTAAAACCAGTTCTAGTAGCTCTATCAATGATATCCTCCCATTTGGTGTTGGTTCAGATGAGTTAGTTATCTAATTCTAAGGGACATAGTTTGAGGGAGAGTATCGCAGGAGAGAATGCACCTCCAGGTTTGGATGATGATTACTGTAAAACCCAACTATTATGTGGACTTTTGTTGGTGACTGTGGGTATTCATGTAGAGTTAATGAGGGAGTCACATGCCATGTTTTGGAAATTCCAGCATAGGATTACCAAGATGTACAATGATATGAATCATCAGAATTTGTGGCTAGGTATGAAGAGGCTGATTTCAGGCTTTATCACTCGGTGTCCAATTATCAGTAGGTGAATGAATAGAACTAGCAACCTACTAGACTCCTGTAGCCTATCTCTATTCTTGGGTGGAAATTTAATTACATCAAAATGTATTTTGTGTTGGTATTGTCAAGATTCCGTCGAGGTGGCGATGTAGTAGGGGGCTATTGAATTTTTTTCCAAGGTTGTGCACTTTATATTAATTCATCAAACCATCTCTATTGATGAGCTATGGAGTCGCTACAAAATATATATAGTGAGAATTCATGGGGTTCCCTATTCAATCATTCTAGAAAAAGATGCATGGTTTACATCACTCTTCTGGAAAAGGTTAAAAAAATACACTTGGTTAATATATTCTCTTCAGTATAACATATAACCCTTAGAATGATAGGCATCCTGGGTAGACAATTCAAGTATTTAGTATATGATTCAGGCATGAATTATGGATTTTGGATGATAATAGGAAAATAATATTCCTCTAGTTTATTATTCATACAACAATATATTTATTTTAATGATTCAGATGGATCCATATGATTCCCTTTATCATAGGTAATTATAATCACCCAAGTGTATGGTAGAGGAATGTGTGGAATCTCTACAGGGACCTTGTATAATTCAGTAGACTTCAGTGAAGGTACAACTAATTTTTATGTGTATAGATACATCTATCCCTAGAAATAAGTTTTATTTTGGTCATCACTATTGAACTCTAGAGTTTGAGGTGGGTCATTTTTTTTTCTACATGTATCACCTTGATTGAGTCACAAACGAAACCAAATATATTCTATGTTATCACATCAATATGTATGGCCATTGAAGATAGTGGAGAAAGTGGGACTGGTATATTTATGCTGTAATTACCCAGAGGTACCAAGATAAGAATTATTTCTTCCATGTATCTCTACTTCAAAAGTATCATAATAACCCATTTATTTCATTTGGACCTAGGGATATCGATTTGGAAGTGGATGCATCCTTTTAGGACCATCCAATATGTATCATTGATCTTAGAATTAATTTTATCTAATGTATGAAAATTGATCTGCTCTGAGTGATTAAAAAATAGGGATGCATCTAGGATGAGACCTTGGAGTGTTGGAAGATGTACATGTGCGGTGGAAAAAAATTATCAGATGACATTTCACCACCATCAGAATGAAAACCCATGGACAATATCCCTTAAGGAGGAGAGGTTGTAACATATAAGATTTGACCAATGGTGTGGACCATTCATTTTCTATATAAATTCATTTTTGACCCTAATAATAATCCCTAATTGATTAAATTAGGTCTTGGGGATGTCTGAGGCTTGGTCAAGCCATGAACCCTATATTTTAAAATGGCTGGCTTAGTCTAACGGTTAGTAGAAACCACGCGGTACAGCTCGCACATTTTCACAAAGCCATTCGGTTGTTGAAAATTTGGACATGGGGGACATACGCCTTGTTTGGAACCATTTGATCCAAGGTGAAAACCCATTTAGTGCTAAATACATCTTGGCTAATGTAGTTTTGAAAGGTTTGGTCACTATTAGACAAAATGTGTTCCTACCCATGTGAGGTTCCCCCATAAAGTAGGGACTTTCCACAAAATTAGTGTATGTTTTGGCCAACTATGCTTCCGGACTATGTGCATCTATATTTAATGGTGAAATAACATTTTTAATCCTCTTTAATAAATTTTAATACACCCTTATACATTTTCCTCCTTCTATCAAGTGTCTTCTTCTACTCCCTCACGTATGAGCACTTCCCCTTTAAGAGTTAGGGATCAGGGAATACCCTCTATTCTTAATCCTTATCTCTCACCATCAGATCCATTGTGAATATAGAGGTTAGAACAGTAATACCATCCCTTCTATTTCATGTTATTCATCCCATGTTTTATTCTATCATGGTTCCATCTAATATTCACAATTTTCAGGTTATTTGATGGTTTCTTCAAATTTGTTTATGATCTAACTAAAATCAAAGATAAATTCTATATGAGGGAAGCTATATAATTCCATGTTATATGGTCTATGTTCCCTCCCTTCAATTCACTATGTCATATAAAATTCAAAAATGTTTCATGATCCATACCCTTCTTCCATCACCTCAAATTTTGGAAAATAAATAAAATTGGAAGCATTATCATGTCTTTTGAGACCTTTGATTGTGGTGAAGAAACCCCTTGAGTTTATTTCCATGACCTTTAGCACCCAAATTTATGTGATAAATATTATTGGACAATTATAATTTTATTATAAAATTTACTACACCCCTTGAGGCATGTTTTAATAAAATTTATTATTTGAGCCTATTATTTCAGTTTAATTCATGGTTGAAACTGTTGGATAGAATATCTAGAGGTAAATGTATATTAGATGGAACAATACAAGAGGAGGGATGAATTGTAGGTTTAAAAACACTATTTAAACACTAAAAATTTAGTTTAAAATATCTTAAACCAATAAAATTCAAAAAAGATACAATTAATCACAATTGTTTTGGATTTAAAGGTTTGATATGATGTAATACTATATGAAATGTAAATCAATTGTATTCAAAATGAATACAATAATTAGAGTAAAAGAATAGTGAAGGATTTTGCCATAATGCGTTTAGAATCAGTCGATACAATATGTAACAGTATGATTGTAATTGAAACAATTACAAAATAATATGAAATGAAGAAAGGAAACAATACAATTCCCTTTCTAAAAAACAACAGCGGAAATATAAAAGTATTACAATTCGTTTATCCCAAAGAGTAGGGTTATCCTTTCACCTAGGATAATAGGTCTGTCATACCACCCCTTGGTATTCCCTCGATACAATAATCAGTATATCTGTCTTGCTATCCACGTAAGCCCTTGGTTTTGTATGTAATCGGCACCTCTGTCTTTCAAACACTTGAAAGCCCTCGATATGTTGATCGATATCACCATCTCCCTATCCCTGGCAGCCCTTGATTGTTATAACCTGATTGGCCACACAAAGAAAATCAAATCACTTATTGAAATACAAAAACTATGAATGATTCATTCACGTTTTGAAAATTCATGGCTTTCACACGAAGTAGGAGAGAAGTCACAACGTCTCTCTCTAGAACATGGTAGTATAGAATGATCAATGTATCAGTCTTCTTTTCTCAGCATCAATTGACTTCCTATTTATAGGCCTCACGTTCCAATGATCACATTTCCTCAAACGGTCATATTTCTCTGGAAAACATAGAGGGACTGGGTCACCTGGCATTATAACGGTCATATTGAAACAGAAAACACAACATCGTTTTGATTACTTTGTAAATAACTCCACGACATCATTTTGGTTAAAACAAATGATATATGAAGATGTTAAATTGAGTAAAATTGACATGTTTATTACAATTGACATAATTAGTACGATTCACAAAGTCAGTAAGATTGATAGAGTTAGTACAATTGACAGAGTCAGTACGATTGACAGAGTCTGTACAATTGACAGAGTCACTACGAATGACAGATACAATACGATTGATAGAGTCAGTATGATTGATAGAGTTAGTACAATTGACAGAGTTAGTACGATAAACATAGTCAGTACGATTATTATACATGAAGACATTTTTGATTTCCAAAACATGACATTAAATTCAAAGGAGATATTTTGACTTAATAATCTCCCACTTTTTGGAAGGCAAAAATCATAAATTAGAAACAAAAAGAAATACTTATCACCCTCTGAGTTATTAGAAACTCTTATGAATAATAATTTGAATACAACTAACTTCCCCATAGGTATTTACTTTCCTAAGGATTATATTCTTAGATTTTCCTTGATTTAGAAGTATTTTTTTAAAGAAAACTTCCCCTTATAAAGCATTCTCACTTTTTGTAAAACATTCTTCCCCATTGTGGTTTACAAAAAAATGTGGAAATAATTTCCTAAAAAAGATTTAGGAATGAAATGCAATGCAATGGGAAAGATAACATGAATCTCATTGAGATTACAAAAGTCTGAATAATTCTAGAAATGAATAAAGATACAATATTCATTTGTTTTATCTTTCCGTTTTCATTCTTGATCAACTCATGGAGAACAACTTTGATCTTTTTGATTTCCTTATTGTCTTCAGATATAGAATCTCCCATGGATCTGAGAAGCTCTTATTGATCATAAAATAGCGGACCCTAATTCTTGATAGTCTCTTCGTGCACTCTGATAACTTTTTCAAGAGTATCAACTCTATCTTGTAGATTCTTGTTGTCTTTAGATAAGTCATAATATTTCTTCTTCATCACAACTATTTTATCTTTGAAAGATGAATCCTTAGAAAACAAAAACAAAAAATCATTCATTCTTTCTTGCAGCTCTTTTATTAAAGGGATATCAGATCTATGAGTATTTAACAATTGATTTATCTTTTCAACAGTTTCTTTGTCAAGCATATTGAAAGCCATAATAAGATCATTTGACAGCCTCCTTAAGTATTCAATTGTAATTTCATGATCATTCACTGAGCTCTCTATTTTGTATGAAAACATATTCATTCTATTGAAACCTTTCCTACGAGCAGTTTAACTTTCAGATAGTACTTTTAAATCGGCTTCAATTGACAATACTCTCTTTCTCAGTTCTCTTACACAACCAAACTTCTTACTTTTATTGTCAGCGATTAAATCAATTTTACCTTCAATTATAGGGAAATAAAGAATTTTCTTCTCAATCCTTATCAAAACATGAACAATGTAATCACTCTTCTTGAGGGAAATTGTGTGTTTTGAATCAGTATACTCATCTTACGAATCCAGTTCCTTTGATCGGCTTGAGTCTTCAATATGCTGTTTTCATTTTGCTTTTTCTTTCTCCTTTATTTCTTCTTCCACTTTTTCACTGATAACAATTAGTTTTTCTATATGAGATGATTGAGCACCTTTCTCTGCTTGAGAAGGAATTCTATCTGGAGTTTGAAAAGAATCAGCCTGAGCTTGATTGGAATGAGATATTTATTGAATACCTTCACTTTGCTTCTGAAATTATTCCTCTCTACTTTTATTTGAACTCTGATAGAATTCCAAATGAAATTATCCTTTCTCTTCTTAAACCTCTTGTATTTCTTCCAAAAAACATTTTCCTTTAACTTTCTCTAGAAGACACTGTATGATAGGTTCATGATGAACTTATTTCGTTAGTTGAGCATTGGACTCCTCAACTATCATCATAATCTTTGAAACATAAAATTCTTGAGCTTTTCTTTTCAAAAGAGTCTTCTTTTTCTTTTCATCCTGAAGGGTATCTTCTACCCTTATCATCTCATCAAAGGCTTCAGCTGGATCAAGACCAAACATAGGATCCCCTTCTTTCCTTTGTTCTCTATCTTTCCTCTACTTTTCCACAACCTCCTTGTTGTATTTACGCTTCTTATTTGGTGTAGAATAGGTTTGAGGATCTGACTATTGAGGAGAAAAAACATTTGGATTTTCTTTGACCGGAATAGGTGCTGAGTGAATTGGTGCCAATTGATTTTTTGTCGATTCAGCTTCTACATCATTAACAAAAATCTTTAAATTCTTGTCAAAAAAAAACCTTCAACTTTTTTAACATAATGTTACTTATCTAGAAAGGCTTCAGCCTTTTCAATTTCCCTTTCAAAGGAATATTAAAAAACATCATTCTCTTAAAAATGATCATTGTAAGGATAGATGGATACATGATCAAATGTGACTTTATCTCCCCTGACGTGACATTTTTATTGTTTCAAAAAATGTATCCCATGAGATTAACCATTATCATGTTGATAAGATAGTCTAGCATGAAGATATCAGAAACTTTCTGAGTTTCCCTATCCCCTTTCCTTGTGATAAGAAAACCTTGCATTCAAAGTGCCACAAATCTGTTATCTGGAGATAGATGAGCCACATTCCTCTTCTTTTCATTTATAAGAAACAACAACTTTTCAGCACTTTAATTATTAAACGTACCAACTTCCTCTAGTAGTTTAGGAGATTTACAAAAATAATCACCTTTTTTGAGATATTTAGAAAGTGGGCTTCTTGTTTAACAAACATTTACATTTTTCGATCATACATAAAAAAGGTGAATGTCATATTTTTTTCAAAAGATACAGTTTCGTAGAATTGAATAACTTCTTCAATCAGAACCGGATCTTGAGATACAAGTTTTTCAACACAAAGATGTTTCCATCCTTGAAACAAAATAATCATTTTGATTCTTGAGTCATATGTGTCAAAGAAGTCCCAAGAAACAAACATTTTTCTGAGGAAATCTTTCTCTGAAATTTTTTTTAAAGGAATTTCGGCAGTAGTGTTGTCAGAAGACTGAGACATATAGATGCGACTGATAGAAGATCATACGGAGTATTAAAATAACGGGGAAGAGCTTCACCATGAGATCTGAAAAATAGGTCTGGGTTTGTGGAGGTGGGGGGGGGGGGGGGGGGCTATTTATAGGTGACAAATAGATGACCGTTGATCTTCTACGGTTGAGAATATAAGATTAAAAAATCAATGGACCGGATTAATAAGGGGTTTTAAAAAAATAAAAAAAAATAAAACTTAAGTAAAATAATACAAAGGAAGGAAAGAATGTACATACTAGAGATTTTAATGAAATTTTGGGTTTATTAGTATTAACAAAGTATAATACAACAGAAAAATGAAAATACATAAGAAAGAAAATGATTGGTTGGTAGGCCGATGTAAAACAAAGTCGTTACCATAGGTCATCAAGCCGATGGAAAACAAAGTCATAACCATAGGTTGTCAAGTTGAAGGAAACAGAAGTCATTACTATAGGTTGTCAAGAAGATGAAAAAAGAATTCATTACCATGGGTTGTCAAGCCGATGGGAAAACAAGTCATTACCATATGTTGTCAAGCTGATGGAAAACAAAGTCATTACCATGGGTTGTCAAGACAATGTAAAAAAAATTCATTACCATTGGTTTTCAAGATGACGGAAAACAAATTCATTACCATGGGTTGTCAAGCCAATGGAAAACAAAGTCATTACGATAGGATGTGAAGATGATTAAAAAAAAGTTGTTACCATAGGTTGTCAATCTGATGGAAAACAAATTTTTTACCATTTTTTGACGTGCCGATGGACATAAAATCAGTACAGTAACCAAGAAGACAATACAACAAACCAAAGGTAAACACTATAACTAAACTGTCAATACGATAAACAGAAATACAGAATAAAAACCATGATAATAAACAGATATAAAAAAACATTAATTAAAATGTTCTCCCCCATTTTAAGAGGAGTTTTGTAATGTAAAGGGAAGTGTAAAACATGAAGTAGACATGAATGATCAATTAAATGTAATCCTTCTAAGATTCTATTTTATAAATACAAATCTATCAGAAGGTAATGGTTTTGTACAAATGTCATCAAGTTATTCTTGCATTCTAATGAATTGTAAAATAATATCTCCTTTTATTGTCCGATCTCTATGAAAGTAATGCATAATATCTATGTGTTTTTAATGAGAGTGATGTGATAGGTTTTTACTAAGAGATATGGAATTAGAATTATCAAATAGAATTTTAGTTTTAGAAAAACTCAATCCATAGATAGTGAGTGTGTGTTGCATTCACAATACTTGAGCACAACAACATCCAACTGCTACATATTCAACATTAGCAGTGGAATGTTCTACTGACTATTGTTTCTTGCAAGACCACAAAACCAAGGAATGTCCTAAGAAAGGACATTTTCTAGATGTACTCTTTTTATCCATTCTACAACCACCAAAGTAAGCATATGAAAAAACATTTAAAAAATAATAATTTCAAGAAGAATAAAAAAGTCCTAAATCAAGAGTTCCATTTAAATAGTGAAAGATTATTTTCACGGCATTTAATTGAGACTCTTTTGGATTATATTGGTATCTTGCACATAAGTATACAGAAAAAATTAAGTCTGGTCGACTAGATGTCATGTATAACAGACTTCCTATCATACCATTAAAAATTGATTGATCTACTGGTTTCCCAGTTTCATCAAGATCAATTTTATTTGAGGTACTAATTGGAGTGATAATACTTTTAGTATTATCGTATCCATACTTTTTGATTAAATCATTAATATAATTATGTTGAGATATATATGTTCCTTATGGTTTTTGAGAAATTTTGAAACCTAAAAAGAATGTTAACTCACCCATTATACTCATTTCAAACTCATATTTCATTAAATTCTCAAAATAAGTAGTTAAAGACTGCTGAGTTGATCTAAATGTGATGAAATCAACATAAATTTGAACAATCAAAACATTTTTATTTTCCATTTTTATAAAAAGGATTGGATCCGCTATACCATTTGCATAAATATTTGTAAAATAAATCATGCAAGTCTATCATAACATTCTCTTGGGGATTATTAAGTCCATATAATCCTTTGGTAAGTTTAAAAACATGATTAGGATATTTTGGAACACGAAAACCATGAGGTTTTTCAACAAAAACGTATTCTTGAACAAAACCATTTAGAAAAGCACATTTAACATCCATTTTAAATAGTTTGAAATTAAAGTATAAAACATAGGATAATTGAATACAAATAGATACAAGTATAGCTACCATAGCATATGTTTCTTCATTGTCTATTCCCTCTTGTTGATTATAGCACTTAGTAACTAGTCCTTCTTTATTTCTTACAATGATTCCATTTTCATCAAATTTATTTCTAAAAACCCATTTTACCCTAATTACAGTTGTTTCATTAGGTCTTTTAACTAAAGTCCATACTTGTTTCCTTTCAAAATCATTTAGTTCATTTTGCGTTGCTTTAATCCAATCTTCATCACCTAAGGCCTCACTTGGACTTTTAGGTTCAAATTGGGAATGAAGGGTAAGATGTTCTATTTCATTTCACAAGGAATTTATAGTCCTTACAGGTTGATTTGCATCTCCAATGATGTTATCATGGGGATATTCCTAAGAAGAAATTGATTTGGGTTTTGTAAAACCTGTTCATCAACGTATGGTAGAAAATATTCTATGGTAAAAGTTTGAGAAATACTTTCGTGAACATTTTTCTTATCAGAAGGATCTTCTAGTAGTGGCTGATAAACATTTTTTGAAAACACATCTGAAGATGTGGGTTGGGTTTGTTTGAAAAAAAAGGATTAGTTTCACAAAATGTAACATGCACTCTTTCTTCAACAGTACAAGTATTTTTATTGAAAACACTATATGGCTTAGAAGTTGATGAATAGACTAGAAAGATTCCTTCATCAGATTTTGGTGAGGATTTGTGTGGATTTTCTTTAGTATTCAGAATGAAGACTTTGCATCCAAAAACTTTGAAGTATGAAACTTTAGGTTTTCATCCAGTCAACATTTCATAAGGTGTTTTATTAAGAAAAGGTCAAATTAAGATATGATTTATAGTATAACAATCAATACTAACAGCAACAGACCAAAAGTGCATATCAATTGAGTATTCACTCATCATGGTTCTTGTCATTTCTTGAAGAATACAATTTATTCTCTCAACAACACCATTTTTCTAGGCTGTTCTTGGAGCTGAGATATTGTAATACCTTTCTTACTACAAAAAGATTCAAAATTTGAATTTTGAAATTCACCACCATGATCACTATGGATTGATATCATTGGTAGGGTTTTCTCATTTTTAACTTTGGATCTAAAAATTTTGAAATAGAAAAAGGTTTCATATTTCTTTGTTACAATATAGACCCATGTAAATCTAGTAAAGTCATCAACTAAAACAAATATATAGTATTTGCCTCCAGTGCTTCCAGTTTGCGAATTACCAAAAAGATCCATGTGCACTATCTATAATGCATTAGAAGTTGAAACTTCATTAATACATTTAAATATTGTGTTATGTTACTTTCCAAATTGACAAGGGTAACAGACCTTTGAAGGATCATGTCTATGATTCGGTAGACCCTTTACTAGTCTTTTCATAGAATGTTTATAAAGGTTTCTTTTGTTGTAGTGTCCTAATCAACTATGCCATAGCCATGAATGGTCTTCTTTTTCACTTAAGAAAGGTAAATTTTGGTTCCTAAGGTCTTCTATGATAATAGTGTATACATTCTCTTGCATATGGGCAGATTGAATGAATTCATCCTTGTAATTGTGATCTAACCATATATCATTTCTGATATTCACAAGGTATTCTTCATCCCATAATTGACATATGATGATGAGATTGTGCTGAAGACCTTTAACAAACAAAACATTTGAAATAGTATCATTTCCAAGAAAAACAATATTACCTATTCCAACAATCATTCCTTGAGTATTATCTCCAAAGGTAAACATTCCACCTTTTGTTTCAATAATCTTTTCAAAGAAGTCTTTTTTCCTCTCATGTGATGAGAACAACTACTATCCATGTACCAAATATTCTTGTTGGTACACTTCTTATTTTCTTGAAAAATAAACAACTAGTTTTTCTGAATCCAAACTTGTTTATATCCATAAGGGTTAGATAAAAGAATTTTAGGAACCCACATTGTTTTTGCAATATGAGCTTTATGAAATCCTAAATACTGAGTTCTATTTAGAGAAAAATCTCTTCTCCCGTGTCCACCACATTAACACTTAGTACAAAAACAGGTACTTTGAGGAACAAAATAGTTATTACTAAAACCCGGTTTAGAATGAGTATAACAAAATCTAGAATAATTTCTCAATGGTAAAATTTGAGAATACATTTTACCAATGTTTTTCTTGCCATAAGTAACGTTTGAAAAACATTTCATCAAGGAAATAATTTCTGACATTAGTTTTAAAACTAGGTTTTTATCCTCCAAAACATTAGATTTTGAATAAGAGTTAGGCTTGAAAACATTTTTCTTAGAAATTTCATTTTCAAGATCCTTAAAAATTTTATTCTTATTAGATTTTACGTTCTCAAGAATTTTTAAAGAACTTTCAAAATCATGTGTTTTAATATCAAGATCATTAGAAAGATTTGATACCTCTTTTGTTAAAATTGAAATTCTAGAATTTTCCTTGTCAATCATTTTCTTGAGTTTAGAATTTTAATTCTCAAGTAATTTAGCAAACCTAGACACTTCCTCAAAAGAAGGTAATGTATTATCTTTTGATGAAGAAGTCTTATCATTTGAATAATAATAATATTAATTATCAGTATAATTTTTATTCAAGGAAACATTTTTAATAACTTCAACATTGTGTACCTTATCCATGAGACAATGATCTTTAATTGGTAATATGTCCATAAGTCTGATAGTCCATTGTCTTGAGGATTCATATTCTGATGAATCATCTGATGAATCGCTACCACTTGCACTCCAAGTATCATTTTCCTTCAAGAATTTCATTGTATTTTTCTTTTAATACTTTTTCATATTTCATTCATAATGTTTCTCTTTTATATCTTTTCACTTCAGTAAAGGACAATCAGGTCTTATATAACCTACTTTATTTCATTCATAACACGTTACCTATGAATCTTTCTTATCCTTTCTATATTTCTTTTTGAATTTGTATTAGAAGTCTTTCTTTACCATAATCTTGTTCATCCTTCGAGAAAGATTGGATAACTCATTATCTGAATGATCACTATCACTTTATTTTGAAATAATAACTTTCTTAGCTTCAGAACTTGTTATCCTTTCAGGTGTTTTAGCTTTAGATGTAGTAGTAAAAGATACACTTTCATTCCCATTTTTCTTCTTATTGAAATCTTCATCTCTCTTCATTCTTGTCCCATGATGTAGAAGACATCCAAAGAGTTCATCAAGAGTAATCTGAGAGACTTTTTTGTTTTCATCAATCACTATCCTTTTTTACTCCTATTCATTTAGGATTATATCAATAATTTTTTCAATAAGAGCTTCATCATCAAGACCTTTTTCACCCATATATTGAAAACAATTGATAATTTTCATGAATATTTGTTGCACTTTACATACTAGTTCCCCATAAGGAAAAAGAAATCCATGATACTCTACTCAAAGAATTTCTCTTCATGTTTCTATAACATTAAATGTACCAAAAAGTGTGACTTCAAATTACTTCCAAATACAGTTGGCTACTTCATAAGAAGATATATGGATGTATATAATCCTGTTCATAGAACATATCAATGTATTTCGTACCTTGTAATTATGTTTATATTCATGCTTCTCTTGATTAGTAAATGTACTGACTTCTTTGTCATGAATTTTGTAACCTCCAGTAAGCATTATAAAATTTTCTACACCAGTATGGATAACCAATGTCTTCATTCGATCTCTCCAGTACTGATAATAATTCTTTCAATGATAGGTGGTCTAGTAGGAATTAGATTGTCAGTTGATCCAATATTCATCACTGTCATATAATAAAACAAAATCTTTTCCACTCCACACGTTAGTGCAGTAAATAGTTGAAATGGAAATTTTAAAGAAAGAGAGGTAGTAAAAGAAATCAGTGGAAACCTATTCTAATACCAATTGATGCATCTAATATGTAGATGTATATGTATATTAGATGAAAAAATACAAGATAGGGTGAATTGTAGGTTTAAAAACATTTTTAAACACTTAAGAAATTAGTTTAAAAGATCCTAAACTAATAAAATTCACAAATTGTACAATTAACCACAATTGTTTTGGATATAAAGTTATGATACGATTTAATACTATAATAAATGTAAAGAAATGTTATTCAAAATGAATACAATAATCCGAGTAAAACAATAGTGAAGGATTCTATCATAAATCGTATAGAATAAATCGATACAATATGTAATAGTATGATTGTAATTGAAACAATTAAAAAAGAATATGAAATGAAGAAAGGAAAAAATACAATTCTATTTCTAATACAAATAGCAGCAGAAATGTAATATTATTGCAATTATTTTATCCCAATGAATATGGTTATCCTTTCACCTAGGATGAGAGTTATGTCTTACCACCTCCATGATAAGCCCTCGATACGATGATCCATACGTCTATCTTGCTATCCACATAATACATCTTTACAATGATTGATATGTCTGTCTTGATATCCCCACAAGCACTAGATTTTTCAGGTAATCGACACCTCTATCTTTCAAACACTTGAAATCCCTCGATACGATGATCGGTATCACCGTCTATCTATCCACGACAGCCCTCGATTGTTATCACCTTATCAGTCACACGAAGAAAAACAAAGCACTTATTAAAATAGAAAAACTAAGAATGAGTCGTTCATGTTTTGTAAATTCAAGGCATTCGCACGAAGCAGGAGAGAGGTCACATCATCTCTATCTATAACTTGAAATCACAGAATGATCATAGTCTAAGTCTCATTTTTTTCAGCTTCAAATGACCTCCTATTTATAGGCCTCTAGTTCCAATGGTCACATTTCCTCCAATGGTCATATTTCTCCATAAAACTCAGAGGGACTTGGACAATTGGCATTATAACAGTCACATTGAAATAATAAACATGACATTGTTTTGATTAGTCTGTAACTAAATCCACGACATCTTTTTGGTTAAAAAAAGATATATAAAGATGTTAAACATGAGTACAATTGACATGGTTAGTACGATTGAAATAATCATTATGATTGACAGGGTCAGAACGATTGACAGAGTCAGTAAAATTGATAGTGTCAATACGATTGACATAGTCAGTAAAATTGATAGAGTTAGTATGATTGACAGAGTCCGTACGATAATCATAGTAGTATAATAAGTATATATGAAAACATTTGTGATTTCCAAAATAATACATGAAAGTCAAAAGATAACTTTTGACTCAACAGAAACATGATTTAAACCCCACAACTCATTCCATAAATGAAATGGGAAATTTAAGTGATTTTGTCAGGTGCCTATGCACGTTACCCATTGTGCCAGAAAAGGTTGAATAATTTAGTGCCTTAACCAATATTCCAATTGTGATGTAATTGTTTAATTAAATGAAATAGACACCTTAGTAAGAAATGTTATACAAGTACATTGCATGTTTAAATCTTTAACCGCATTTATAAGAGTAAAAAAGGGGTTATATCATAGGTAACCCATAGAAAAACTCATTTTATTTCATGTTAGAATTTTTAATTACATGTAAACAAGATAAGGGGAACACTAGCTATGACTTGGAAGGGATCAGAATGCATTTTTTGTTTTACCTCCAGACAAGTGAAACTGGTTCCCTATGGGATATGAATGGGATGGGATCGATGTCACATCGGTTGAATAATTCCATGAGAGATACTCCGACCCCTACAAGTGATAAATGGTATGGAAACAGTGGTTAGTTATTAACATTATCACACCATGTAGGGAGTGGAACCTCAGACTAAATAATTGGGTAACCTTAAATGGAATCTATGTCATTGTACTTTTACCGATACCCTTTAAAAAAGGTGGAATTTATTATTGACATCCCAGGAATTGATTAGATTGAATAACTATAATATATAAATAGATTTTTGTTAAATTTAATTAAATAGTAAATGAATATTTTCAAATGAAAATTTATCCTTTGGTTCTTGAAATGTAGGGATGTTACCTCCAAACCCACTCCCATGTGTGGGGATATTTGACCCACTCTTTTTTATACATATCACTTTACCTTTGTACGATCCATTGATTCAAACTCACCTTCTCAGGGAGAAGTAGGTACATTAGATGGTTGTCCATGTGGTACCCAGTTCAATGTTCTTATATTTTTATTTTTATATATTATTTATTTACTATGGAACACTACTCATTTTACATTGCACATACTTGACTGTCCAAGACATTATAGGTAGAGGCCAATTGATATTGTATATCACACCCTTCTTAGGAGGCCTTTGGAACCTATGCAGACTTTATGGTTTCATGTATTGGGAAAGAGAATCATCCATCTTCTAATTATAGCTTTCCAAATTTAGGGTGGAGTTGGGCGTAGAGGACCGAGTCTTTGCTGGGTATGCTACCTGTAGCAGTTTTTGGAATTTTTGTATATATTTTTTTCATGTGCTATATTCCTGTATCCCATGCCCCATAAATTTTGATTTTTTATAGACACATGACAATGATCATCAGGATATAACTTTTACTTATTTAGTTTTTTTCTTACTGTTTATTTAGTTTTCAGGTATTATGTTTATCGACCCACTATAGTCTGTTTCTTATTATTCTTATGATACTAATTATTATTATGCACTGTTTTTTCACTTGGATAAATGAGTTCATAGTCTCCCCATATACAAACCATAGGTCCTTACTACTAGAAAGATGCCTCTAGAATTTGGGGAGGTGCATAGAAGGTCATGTGGCCACCATCTCAGGGAGCCTCTAAGTGGAATCTAGGGAGAGAATGTTCAAACACATCGAATAGTAGGACTCAAATAAAGGCAGTATAGGAGGCCAGTAGTGGGTGTAAGATTACAGATTTATCCTTTAAGAATCACTTGGAGGTGCAGGATTGTGCGAGGAAATATTTTATTTCATCTTTTGTTGTGAACTCTACCCTTTTGGATAGATTTAGGATTATGTATATATCAAATTTTGAGGGCCTAGTCCTAGGGAGAGCATTGAAGGTGAGGACATGACTCTTGGTTGGATGGTAGGTGAGGATGAAATCCTGCATATCCATGGTCACTATTGGGTTCCATTAGAAATACATGAGGAGATAATGTGGGAGTTTCATGACTTAGTTTGGAAAGTGTGTCCCATCATTACTAATATGTATCATGATATACGTTTCTTGTACTGGTTTTCATGTATGAAACATGAGGATTTATGCTTTGTTGAGTGGTGTCCCACCATTGTTTAGGTGATGGTAGAACATAATTGAACATCCATCCTTTTATATTAGTTTCCAATTGTTGAGTGGAAATGAGATGATGTTGTGATGGATTTCTTGACTTTTTCTTAAAGGTCACCTAGCTATAGTGATACTATATGGGTTATTTTCGAAAATATTACGAACGTTGATCTTTCCTAATGATATGGGAGACCTTAAGGGTTGATGTGATTAGGAGGTTGTATATACACGAGACAATATCAATTCTTGGGATCCCTCGTACTATCTTTTCTGATAGTTGTGACTTGTTTATATCTCATTTTTGATAGAGTATATAGAGGGAACTGGGTACACATGTGATTTTGAGCACTTCATACAATACTTATACTAATTTATAGTTATGGAATATGACACAAATGTTTAAGGACATTGTAACAGCATGTGTACTAAATTTTTATGAAACTTAAGAGAGGCATATTACACTTGATGAGTACACCCACAATAATAGATGTTGGGAGGCTATAAATATGGAAACTTATGATGATTTGTTTGGTAGGCAGTAATGAGTTCCCTTATCCTGGTTAGAGGAAGGGGATGAAGATTTACTAAGGCCATGCCTCATGTAGAAGAATTTTGAGCATGTCCAATTGATCAATAAGTGCATGGATTCAACACAGTTTTGATGGAAATCTTATGTTGATATCCTTTGAATAATAATAGAGTTTGAGGGTGGGGATTGGGTATTTTTCTGTATCTCACTGAGGATGGGACACAAATGCATTAAGAGATATGTTAATATTCCACCAAGATATGTCAGGCCATTCATGATTCTAGAGAGTGTTAGGCTAGTACCCTATCAGTTGAAGTTACCTCAGAGGTATCGATCCATGCATGACGTCTTCCATGTATCTTAGTTATTCCATTACCATTCAAACCCACATCACAACCAATATTTGGATGATGTTGAGATAAAAGAAGATAATTCATTTGAGGATTATCCTATTTATATCATTGATAGGAGCATGGCGGTTCCCCATGGCATGTTAGTTCCTCATGTGTGGGTACTATGGAAGCATGGTTGTTTACAAGATGAGACTTTGGAGCACGAGGCAAGTGTTTGTACTTTGTGGTATGAGTTATTCTCATGATATTCATGACTACTCTATGAAGGAATAATATGGGAAAATATTATTCATGGGGGGAGATTATAAGATCTGTTGTTTTTTTCTTGAGTTATAGATTCTTTTATTTCTGATTAAACCCTTGTATAAGTTTCCTATTTTTGATTAGACCATATGTCGGGCTGTGGGCCAGTATGGTGTTTAGGAAGGAAACGGGAGGGATGAATATATGATTCAGTCCAATTAAATTATTTATAATTGGATTATATATTGTGTTATCAGTACAAGATTTTTAATGTCCTATCCAAGACTATTAACAATGTTTAATGGGTTTTCCAAGGGGGATGATCCCAAATATTATTCGATGTGTAAAGCATTTACATTCCGTGTAAATGTTTGAGATGTTTTTAAAAATATTAGTATAAGGGCCCTATATTTTTGAATTGAACCCTCCACCTCCCCTCTCTCATGTATAGGAATCCCCCAAGAATCATAAACCTATGGTTTTATCTCTTTTCAATATCTATACTCCCTTTCAAACACCATATATCTTTTGGGATCCATGTGGGTAAGATCTCAATTCCCCTTTAACCATTCCTCCTTTTCGTTGCTATCAGATTTTCTATTTTGGTGAAAGATAATATGACTTTTTGAGGTTTATCATCCATTATTCCATTATATTCTGATCTAGATGATATAAGACGTTGGTATTAGATGAGTGTTCTACAATGGACCAACAGTTGGTTGTTTGTAGTTTTCATGATTGTTTTGGAGCTTTAGAGAGCTAGTTTCATTTTTCTGACCCTATTAACATTCCTAAATTTCCCATAAAATGAATTGAATGTTTAAATTGAATGTATGTGAACTTATTAGGGATTATCACTCGTTTTTTGTGTCTTATTATATTTTTTCCCCAACCAAGTTCACCTGTGGGGTGTGCCTTTGACATTGTCATTTGTTAAACCACCCATAGTGTGAGTGTTTGTGATATCCTAGTTTTAAGACGACCAAAATAAACTATTTTTGATTGAATTGATTGAATATAATATAGTTTTCATCCTTTTTAAGGTGATGACATTACGTGAACTACTTTTTTAAATTTGAATTGTAATATTAGTGGGTAAACTCATCGACTATGAATTCTTCTGAATTGATGAATCAAATGTGATGAATTGAAATGGTAGTGAATGCCTTGGTTGGAATACCATGATTCCATATTCTATTTTATCCCATTTATGTTACCTCTATTTAGGTTTATAGTATTAGTGGATGTGTTGGATAAGATTTCATTTTTGGGGCTTCATTTCATGGGATGCCTTGGGCCATGTTACCCCATAGATTTTGCTTGTTTGGTATCATAGAAGACATGATCTATTAGCATGATTCTTTGAATAAAAACATATACCAATTGTTTTTTCATCAAAAATCTAAGGGGACTCGATGAGGATGTCTTGGTTCATTGTACAATTGATCCAAACCCATGATGTCAGACACTTCTAGTTATATGGCCTGGCCATGGTTGACATGATATATAGATTATACTGCATGGTCATGGGTTATATGATACAATACTTATAAAACATGTCTATGGTGGTGATATCATTTGTAATTAATTTTGACTAGTTATATTATCTTGATTCTTATTTTGTATGGAGCCTTGTATGTCGGTACATTATCTCTTATTTGGTTACTTGTTCCTTAGGAACTTTACTTGTATTAATTCCATAATTTTTATGTTATGACATTTTATGTAGCATGTATTTCAAATAAATGAATTTTTATATACATAGTTGGTGGGGACCAAATTTGATTTTATCACAAACACAATTTAGGCTGTCATTGGGTACCTAGACAGATTATTTGTACAAAGGTAGGGACTGGGGAAAGAATCCATAATTCGATGATTGACTTCAATCCATTAATAAGAGTTGGGGGCACAAGAGTGTGTTGATGTTCATGATTATTTTTGGAGATAGATATTTTTCATAATTTTCATACTTTTATACCAGTGTTGTACTGATGATTGTATACATTATTTTGATTCTATGTAGACACATTGCATTACTATCATTGTATATGAGATTACTTCTGGAATTTTTGATATCTTATCTTGGATGTTTATCTTTTGTCTGAAATTTAAATATTGTATCTACTTCAACTATTTGATCTATATGATTTATAAAACTATGTTAAACTTTTATAAGAGGGAATAATTTACCCACAGAGTCACCATAATCAGTTTGTACTAGTTTACAGCCTCTGGAATTCGGGGAGATGTGGTTGGGGGCCATGTGGCCAACAAGACTTTTGGAACCATTAAGTAGAATCTAGGTTTGGGATTTAACAAAACACATATATGACCTTCAGATAGAGGATCTACCTTCTTTGACTCCAAGATTAAAGAAACATATGTTCTTTGGCACTATATAGTATTATTATCAACAATTTATCTAACACATCCTTCTCGATGGATAACTATAATAATGTGAACAATTCTACCAGATACGATAGCCCATGTACAAAGAGACCCATGGTACAACACATCCCTCGTGATTTGATAGCCCCAAGCACATGACACATCCCACCAAGAAGGATATCCCATGTTCATTCCAACCAATGTCTAGAAAATCCTTCCGAAATTGGTATCCCAAAGAATGTGACACATCCTACCAATTTTAATAGTCCATGTACATGCCGACCAATGTCTAGAACATCAGTCACATAAGATAGTCCAATTAGGGATGACTGGAATGCCTATCTATTGAAGACAATAATATAGTACATATGATATAAAATTCAAATGAGAGATCAAACATTGTGTCAAATAATCATTATTCATATACCCGAAACAATAGAACTCGAAAAAGGATTCACATGCACACATACAATCATGTCAATAACTTATAATAAGATATTTTCTAATTTCAATGGATTCCAGCAATAGGTACCCTAATAATTGATGAAAACTGTTAACATTTAACTTCAATTACACAACAAGATTCTAGAAACATTAATTTTTTATTCAACATGATTTATAATTTTCATTATTTTAAATATTTTAAAATATTTTTATAGGCTTAAATTATATCTGTATATAATACATCATTAACTTCATAAAAACTGAAGGTATATTTTATTTTAATATAGAAAATCCCAAGGTAATTGATGAAACATGAATCAGATCAGTATCATAGAATATATTAGTGATATAATTTAAGAATAATAAAAAAAGATTATAAATAATACAGAGAGAGAGGATGAGATATTCATGTGAGGAGGAGTGATTCATGAGATTATGAAGGAGATTCCTAGTACACGTCATAGAAAATGACTAAAAAAATCCATTTTATGCTATTATATTTTATCATTTAATTAGTTACATTTAATAAAATTTATTATATGTATATTTGATTCCACAAATAGTTCATGGATCCTTTATCCATGTACATAAACCCCATCCATTTCTGATATTTTAGATTATTACATTTGATATTTTTTCCCTTTTCCAACTCATACACAAGTCATGTTCTACACCATAACACATCATGATTTTTTTGTAAGAACATATCTAAAACCCATTTAATAATTAATTAAATAGATATTAAAGTCATCCATCCATATATATATATGATTATATGCATTAGACACACACACACACACACACCAACATATACATATATACACCTATATATATAGCCCATATCTAAACTCATTATATATATATATCCATACCTTCATATATATATATACACCTGTATATTTATATATTT
The DNA here is from genome assembly GCA_963277665.1 of Viscum album. Lineage (NCBI taxonomy): Eukaryota > Viridiplantae > Streptophyta > Magnoliopsida > Santalales > Viscaceae > Viscum > Viscum album. The sequence continues at coordinate 347,607,511 of OY728156.1, forward strand.
ACATATATATATTATATATATACAAATTATACATATACACACTTACACACACACACACAGATATATATATATATATATCAATTTATAAATTTAACAAATTTATATATATATATATACATAATATATATATAGTCATATAAATATTTTCCATATATATTTAACCCATATATATACACATATTTTAATTAATGTTGAAAAAAATTATATTCCTAATTTAATATTAGTAATTATAGTAAATTTTACTATTTTAAAATCTCCCCATCAATACAACAATAAAAATCTCTAAAACATTTCACTAAAGATCAATAATAGTAAATAATATATTTATTAACCATAAATAAATCAATTTTTTAGTTCAAGTAACAATATCATTATTATTATATTGACCACACATAAATCATCTCCCCATCAATATTCATAACATAAGGAAAATATAATTGACACATGTATATGTCTATTTTTTAATAACAAAAACAACGACAACAACAACAACAATCATCATAATAATGATTAAATTTTTATTGTAGTTGAAGGGATTAACCGAGTGGTGAAGACTCCACGTAATCTTGTATGAGACTTGGATTAAAATCCGAGTGGGAGAGAATTCTCATAATCACCGTAAATGAACAATAGTAGGTACTATATAACTTTAGTAGTCTAATTATTATAGTGATATACTATAGAAGTATAATTATTCATCCCTAATGGTATTTTAGGACAAAAAACATGGCCTTCAGGCCATGGTTCCTTTGGCCCATCATGGTGGGCTGTCTAAGTGACGCTCATCTATAGGATTGAGTGCTAGAATGTGATATGATGGGAAAAAAATGAGAATGGGTCATTTTTACCATGTAATATTTTCATGTGTTTATGGTACTATGATCCATGTAATGGGTCCCCATATACCTATAATGAAATCGGTTCCTTTATTTAACAATAAAAAGATGCTTGAACACAATCATTATAAAAATTTAGTTATTATTATTATTGTTTTATAAACTCAACAAAAAAATTATGATCTCAATTAATTTTATCTATTAAAATTTATAAAAATAATTTTATAAATTTCATTGAAATAATATATTATTACCTTTATTAAATCATTAACCAAAAAAATAAATCTAATGACATGGACTGGTATATTTTTTAAAAGAATATTAAATACATGAATGATGTGATATTGGTGGAATTTGTTAATCAAGATTATGTTCTTAAAATTGGAACGATTTTATGTTCTCTATTTATTAATTAGATTAGATGGGAATTTCAATATGACTCTTATAGAACAAAATTTCAAATACACCACGGTAGCACCATGGTGTATAGGGATTTGAATCAACATTTTTGGTGGGATAATATATAGTGCTAAATTGAAAATTATGTATCAATATGATTGGTTTATAAATTATTGAAGGTCGTGGGACAACATCCATTAGGAGTCTTAAAACATATACTTGTAATAAAATGAAAATAAGAGGATGTTACAACAATAATTTTCACTGCATTACTAATTACTCATAGAATAAATGAAACCATATTGGTTTTTGTTCATTTTCATACCATATATACACATTTCCTTACTATATGAGATGATTTACCTCTTGAGTGTTCGACACGAATAAAAAAAAACAATGCTCTAGGACTTCATGTTTCACTTCTTTCAACTATATCTAACCAAAATCCATGAATTGCATAAAAATATTTGATAATTATTTCCAAGTCTGTTACTAAGGAACCTTATTTCTGCACTTCCTATCATCCTTAGAATAATGGGAAATCTGAGAGGAAAATTAAAACACTAAATAATGTTAAATCTATGTATACTTTAATTTCATTGTATGATGGATTATTACTAACCTTTGGTATATTTTTTATATAAAAATATATTCCATTCATGTAATAAAATGGATCTATTTAATGTATTATGGGGAAAGGGATTTCATTCATGAACTTGTTGGGATGAAGTTGGTTAATGAAACCTAGTAATAGTAGAACATGTAGAGGATATAATGGAGTATGTAAAGAATATTAAGACCCTCATTAAATTATCTCAATGTAGGAGAAATAAATGTGTTGATAATAGAAGGAGAGATTTTTAATTTCAAGTGGTTGAACATGTTTTCTCAAAATTATTTCTTTTGAATGGTGTTATAAGATTCAGTATAAATGGAAAACTGATCCCAAGGAACTAAAAATATTGTTAATTTCTAGAAATTGTGGTTTATTTTGTTTATTATTTGGAAATAACACCTAGTCTCTCTAAAGTACATGATGAATTCCATATCTCTTTACTGAGGAAGTACATGAAGGTTCCAATGCATGTTCTCACATTTAAATAAATATAATTGGATGTAGAATTATATTATTACAAAGAGACTATCAAGATTATGGACACTAGAGAACAACTATTATGAAATAGAACAACTCAACTGGTAAAGGTAATTCAGAGAAATCATTAGAATGAATAGGTGGTGTGGGAACCTAATTATGTTTAAAAAAATAATAACCCAAATAAATTCTTGAGGTGACAGTCATGAAATTTTGAGGATGAATTTTTTTTAATGCGGGAGGAATGTAAAATAAGAACATCAATTATATTATGATTTTATTTATAGAATAACAATATCATAATACAAATAGTTATACTCGTGAATATGAAGAAATCATAAATTTAAATATTTTAAAATTTTAATTTATTTAAAATAATATTTTTTTAAAATTAGTGTATCCAAATTTAATTATGTTGATTTTTATATTTGTCTAAAATGATTCATTTTTTAGTGAAAAATAAAATAAAAAGATTTTTCAAATTCTATCATTTCTTTTCATTAAATCAAGAATTATAAAAGGAGAATTATATTATTTATTTTAGTTACATATGATCCATTTGATTTATAAAAAGATAATTAATCCTATTTGAATCAAAGAAAATAATGATTTTGATATAAGTTATATTTTATGATTTAAAATAAAATTTTAAAATATTGTTATTCATGTTGTTTTACCAATTTATGTTAAAAATATTTTTTTCTCTAATTAAATAAATTAAATATTTATAAACTAAAAAAATATTAGGAATTAAATGTTTCAAATTTGTAAAATATTTTCCTCCTATTATTTTCATTATGAATAGAAACTGTTTTAAATATTTATCCCTTTAGTAAGCATAATATTGGTAAAATAGGCTTAAAAACATGAAATATAATCTAAAATTCAATGAAAAACATGAAAAAATTTATTTAGATTGTATTAATTATACAATATACATCTAACATTATAATATATGGTATTTTTTCCTTTTTACCTAGATAATTATTTTTTACAAATTTTTAAAAATGCAACTCTCTTGAATTTAATATAACTAAATATTTTTCATTATGATAAAAATATGAAATTTTATGTGTAAATTAGTATTTTTAATTTGAAATAATATTTTGTGTACTAGTTTTTTTATTTTTAGTTATAAAATAATCACCTTAAATTCATACACCACATCGATACAACACTTGTGAAAGTATTAGAGAATCCTTGTAAATATGTTTAAAAAAACTAAATATATTATTTTTTGTATTAATTATAGTGACCCATGAATTTTATAGATGAATATAAAATATTAGGGATGTTTTGAAGTATTATATTCAAATTAGACATATATATTTTTGTCTTTAAATTCAAATTAAATTAATATATTCAAAAAAATGACATTAATGGTGTAGCATTATAAATGGTAATATAATTCATACTATATCCATTTGAATCCAAATTTCACACTATAATTAATATTATAACAAATCAATATTGAATATGTTGTTAACACGATTATATATTGAAATGGTCAATGAAGGGGTTAATCCAATATATAAGGGTTAAAATGATACAAAACATACTTAATTTTTTTTTCATTTTATATTGAACATAAAATTATCAAAATTTAATATGAGTATCTTTGCTGGAATTTCTCTAAGACAATGACATAATGATATTTTAAAACATTGAAAAATTTAATGTGTGCCACACACCTCAATTATAAATGGGGTCTTCTTCCACAGAAATCATCACACTTTATAAGAATATTAACATGAATAAAACCATGAAATATATATCATCTGAATCCATATCCATGATATATTGGTTCTTGAATTACCAAAACACCATCCGTAGGGTCCTTAATACGAGATCCAAAATAAGGTTTCTTCAAAAGAATGTAAATAACATAACCAATATATTTCTTTTTTACTACTTATTTTTCTACTCTAAATTATGTCGTAAAAATAAAAATTTTAAAAGACCTATATATTTCATATACTATGATTTTGTTATGATTATAATACAACAATATTCCATTTCTTTTATAACCAATGAATTGACAAAAATAGAGCTCATGCGTACGTATGAATTTCTGTCTCCATATAGTGCTGTCATTATTTTTCATCACATATTTAATTACATGTTCATATGGATATAAATAATGTAAATTAATTATATTTAATAAATATATATAATTTTTTAATTATAATATTATATGTAACTTCTCACCTTCTCATCTGATATAAGAATATAACTTCACAAATGTGTAATTTTCAACTACCATCTTCACAAAATGATGTGTTTAATTTATCATTTATGAATAAAATAGATGATAACAATGAATTATTAATTAATATATATAATATGTTTAATATTTTTTAGTGTTTAACTATTATTTTCGTTTCTTTCATTCGATCCTTCTAAAATTGAAAAATGCACATGCATATATATAACTTACCATCTCAATGAACAGTTTATGTCCTTATCCTATATCAAAATTTCATGAATGATTGAAAAAGAGTATATAATTAATATATAATATATGTATATCATTATAAAAATCCTAGATAATGTTGAACAATGAGAAATATACAGGTATTAAAAATACAAAACTTAAACATACATGAAAAATGAATCATTTAACACTCATAAATAATGAATTTAATAAGGAACCATTAATAAACAAGTATTGAAATTTTATAAGTATATCATATGTTATATTTTATTATTTGATATGTTAATGGTATATAAGTATAAAAAATTTAAATTTAATATACATGATGTGAAAATTACATACAAATCGTCTTGGGCTTAAGGTAAGAGTTTATTTCACAATATCATCATTATTATGGATTTCTTTATTTTTAAGTTTCAACTTGATATTTATAAGATATTTCCATATTTAGGCCAATATATTTTAATATCCTCTTGTTATTTCAAATAATTAAATTTTTTTCATTCATTTTCATCTTTTATATTATGAAGAAACATAAAATAATTTTTAAAGAAAACTCAATTTCATTTCTATTCAATCAGGGTTCGTTTTCTTCCATGCCAATATTTTAATTAAAATGATTTCAATAATTTTTTTTATATTATGATAATATTTTTTTAAATTAATTTATTTATCCATTTAATAATTTCGATAAAATTGTTTCAAAGTAACATTATCATATTTTTCTTAGCAGTGTATTTTTTGACTTATTATTGAAAAATTGAAAAGAATCACTATTTATTACACACATGACAGGAAACAAATTACCATTATTATGAAAAATATATTTTTTGGAGATTCCTTTACATTTTGTCTGGTTTCATTTCAAAGAAAATTGTTTTATGAATTTTTATTTATTTTTTTTATTTTTAAAATGTGATTTCAAAATGAAAAGAATATTTTCCATAAAACATATTAATGTATTAATTTAAAATTATATTAATTTATGTTAATATTATATGGTGAATGTCATTCTTTTGTAGAGATATACATATTTTATACGATTATCCATAACACTTGGAGTGTATTATGATCATATTATATTTATTGATTAGGGAAAATAAAATCATTTCCTATAAAAAGTTTTTAAATATGAATAACTATGTGAATTATGTATTGAATTGTTATTCACATAGTTAATATGAAGAAGGAATTTGGATTATTATGTTATGGTTTGGGGCTGTTATGTCCCCTTGATGCATTAGAAGGTATCATAATAATAACTATTTTTTGTATTTGGAATACACCATACCACTTTACATATTTTTTGGCACAAGGGCCTAATGGTAAGATTATGATGTTCCGAATAAGGAATTATATAATTTTGAGACTAGTTATTTTTATCCATGTTCTTTTTAACATTTTTATTTAATCCATGGATTTAGTCACCTTTTTGGAATATATTATATGGCATATTTGCTTATTTTTTATCTTGACCATATTATTCATGTTTTATTTATTTTTTATATAATCTATTATATAGTTTACCTTATTTAGGACATTATCAAACCTGTTATAATGTTTTACTTTACCTAAGATACCATGAAGAGTTATATAAATAAGATATGGGATTTTCATTAAGCAATAATACATTTATAAAATGTATTTATATATTATATTTCATGTTTTTTTGATGTAAAGATGGAATCAAGAATGTATCCAGCCGCCTAAGACTACTATAAATTTCAATCATTTTTTTTGGGATTCCATATATTTTATGCCAATGAATCAAAATAACCACAATCTCTAGACAAATATATTTAGGGTGTTAAAAAATCAATGATCACGAAGGTGAATTTCACATGTACACATGATTAATATTTTCATTTCTCAATCATGGAGAGGGAAAAATGGAAATTATAATATGAAGTTTTAGAACAATATTATTATCAAAAAAAAATTATTTTTTTATCACTTAAATAATTTTTATCTATAATTAATTGAATTTATTAATAATATAATATTTCTCTTTATTGAGTTGGTAATCAAAGATATATAATAACAATGATTTTATTTTTCATAACATACTAAGATGAATAATTAATTATTTTTACATCGATATAATTACCTAAATGTATAAAAATAACATGAATATAATTATTCTTTTTAGGGATATAAAATATTTTTTAGTTTAAGATTATGGAAAATAACTGAAGAATGATATAATACATACATTAGAGAGTTGATCCTTCCATGTATAACTCAATAGAATATATGGGATTAGGATAACATAGTGTGACCTAGGGCATACGAATGTGTGATGAAATTTTATTACAAGTTATTTGGGGTGGAATTCAATGTGGTTTTAAATATTAGGTTTATGTTTAAATTATTCAATGTGACCCCCTTTAATAAAATAGGTGAAAAATCAATTTATAGAAACCCCATTTTTATTTTAACAAAGCATTGACACTATTCCAAGGTAAATAGCTCCAAATCATGAATTTAATAGAGTGTGGGATATATTTGTCTCAAAAATGACTAAAAAATTAATTCTATAAATTTTATAAACCTGTTATATAGTTAATGTTATTAATTATTCTCAATTTACTCATTTACTTTTAAACTAAGGAATTAGTTTTTAAATAAGTGTTTTTTATTATATAAAAAATTTAAAATAACCCATATACTAAAATTTGGGTGTTATATATCCAAATTTACATAAAATTTATGCAAATTAGTTTAAAAATATAGTAAAATTATATTCTAAAGTAAAACATATAATGCGTAGAATGATATTTTTATTAGAATAATTGAAATTTTGTCCATGAAGGATTACTATATTATTTTTTATTGGTTACAAAATAAATGATTATTAATATATTTATCTATATTTTTATACATAAAATTATATTAAATATATAAAAAATCTGAATTTCATTTCTTTTATTTACATTCCTTTATATTAAAATGATAAAAAATTTAAAATAATTGTTTAACCATTATCGTGGTAATGAAAATTAATCATAACAATAATTGTTTTTACCCAAAATAGAATCATAAATTTTAAGAAATTTGAAAAATATTATATGAAATATGTAAATAATTTTTTCTATCTTAAATTCTCTCTATATAGAAACTAATGTCAATTTTATCATGTGTTACGAGTGAAAACCCACTTTTATAAAACCACATTTTTAATAATAAAATTTATGTATAGAATAAATTAATAATGTAATTGATTATAATGTTATTAAGAAAATTATAAATGTTTAAATAAGATTTATGTAACATTCAAATAAATACAGAACCAAATTTCCCCTTGCTTAAACTTATTTAAATGATCAAATAAAAAATGTTTCTCATAAAATAGTACATGATTTTTTAAAATGATATATATGGGTTTTTAAAATTTGGATATTATTTTTGAATTATTTGTTATAATATATAATTTTATATATTGAATATAAAATAATTATCAAAAAATACACTTCATATGAAAGTTATGATATTAGAAAAAAATGGTATTTTGAATATATACCTGAAAATTTATATTTTATAAAATTCCCAAAAGGGTATTTTTTGTGACTAATTCAAAAATAAATTTTATTTTAAAAATATTTTTATTTTAAATTTTATAAATTTATAATTTTTAAACGAATGTATATAATATAAATAATATTCTTTTTATTGAAATTAAATATTTCCAATATTAACTCATATTTATTATTTACATTATAATGATATAAACTATTAATATTTTATCATCATAGTGTTTAATATATATTTATTAATATTGTATTCTTAATATTATGTTTTTTATTTATGTTAGGTGTTTTTTTATTTATGTTAGGTGTAGAGTGTTGAAAATTTAATATGACATGTAGAATTATTAAAATGCAATCATTTATCATTATCTTAGTGTGTTACATTTTTTATCCATTAAAAAAATTGTGCCATACAATTTTTACTATTGAATTTTTATATAGAGAACACAAAATTAAACATTCAACTCTAGTTGCTCATAGGTTTATTTAAGATTTTGAATGATGTTTATCTTTAGGAAATATTAATATGGGAACTATTTAATGATTTCTATCCTAGTTGATCTGGGAGGCCTTGGGGTTAATGATTTAATGATTTTTAATGATGGCCTTTTTGGGAAATTCACATGATGTCTGATTTCCAATGAAACCTCTGAAGACTTTTTAATGATTTAAGGGGAGGTTACTAAATTTATATAAGTACTATCGTGGTTCATCTATATGGGAATCTCAAAAACACTCATTCAATAAAATTATTTATGATATGAAGTAGATGGTGTGTAGGAATTCCAATCTCAATTTTTGGAATATCACATGGGTTGATAGGCCTCTACCGGATAGCATGATCACTCAATCTGAAAAAAAGACTTTTTATATTAATGATTTTATATCACAATTGTAATTCTTTAAAAGTATGGTCCAGTCTCCAATTGGGATAGAGATATAAACTCACATATTCTTGGATCATGACACTCTTATATAGAAACCGAACATGCATGGTTGTTTTAATATCAAGGATTTCAATAATATGGAATGTGGAAGCCCCACTCACCTTCTGTCTTGGATTAATTCTTTTTGGGTATCCATCATTCAACTATACAGATTCATTATAATCTGCAGAATCTGGGAAAATAGACTCCGTACTCAGGATCAGCTTAAGTGGGATGGACATCATCGTGTCTTAGCATGTTACTTGTTTATGTGCATAGAGGAGAACACAAAAAATCTATTCTGGGAGTTTTGGTATCCCTATAATCTTGGGTCATATGCAGGTTCCCTGTTTGAGCTGGATCTTATCTCAAACATATGGTTTCATGATATACTTTCAATGTTGTCTAATGCTGTACACAGTGAGGAAATACAAAACCATCTTCTAGTGGATAGTGCTTTAATTTCAGCGGTTGAATGGAATTCCCAGAATGCCATTATGTTTTATAATAAGAATTTTCTTGTACGTACTTTAATAGGAACCTTATAAAGGGATGTGTATGCATCTTCTATGATGAAAACTAGTGGGATAAATATTAGTTTATTTGATATGAAGAACCTTAGTATTTTAGGTGTGTTCGGTCACTCATGGAGACCAAAAACACTCAAATACCTCTGATGGATACCTCTGATAGGCCCATGGGTCAATGTAAATGTTTATGGGACTGATTCTGGCATGCCGCGTCCTTCTGGATGTAAAGGTTTCTTTCACACATTTCATGGCACTGTGTAGGGAGGATTTTCTAGATACACTAATGTTAAGGTGGCCTATCACACTGAATTATGGGCTATGATTTAAGCAGTAAAGTAAGCTATTCAATTTAAATATATCATGTTATGGATTTAATTAAATTCACAAATCGCAGTGCAATCCCTAAAAACAAGAACACGTGATGTTCCCAGGATAGTTCAGTCTCATTGAATGGAGTGCCTTAACAGAGTCACTCAACTCAATCTGGTAATCACATATTCCTATAGAGAATCAAACCAATTTGCAGATGAACTTTAAAAGAAATAAATCATAGAGAATACTATGATGTGGTTTTTTATAACCCCAAGTTACTACGCTCTAATGGTGGAGGCGGTCATGTGTGGTGTCATGTATTCTTGTTTCTGTAATATACCCATGTACGCTTAACATCTCTATATCTGTTTAATAATTTTTTTAGGGATGGATTTGACCGGATTCTATAATTTTTCAAAAATATTTCTTACCTATTCCCAATATCACATAGAATTCTACTAATGGGTGTATGTCTAGGTTCATAGAGAATAACATCTCACAAAACCTAGAAATTATTTGAATGATAACAATTATACTAGGGGTTTTTTATTTCTAACAAATAATCCACTAGTTTTTTTGAGGATGTATGGAATAATATGGTATAGAATTTAGTGTAAAAATAAACTATCAGATTCATGGGTATTATTTCTATATGTTCTTCATCTTTGAATGATTTTTGGTGACTTTGTGCATCATTGTTCCCTTTATTGGTGCATTGAGTCACATAATTACAAACTTTATTTCAATTAATGAACTTAGTTTTTGTATATTCTCTCTTTTCCATACACTTGTGATTTTTTTTTGTACTTCAAATCCACACTTATAGATTTTACCCATCCCTTGAAGGAAATATCACCATTATTTCATCCCATATTCTTAACATATAGGCAATTGACTCTTTTTTCCTTCATCATCATCATCCATTAATATTTTTAAAGAATGCATAACTCTCTTACATGGTGTTTTTGGGACTTCAAATACAATCAAATTGTTAATAATTTTTTATAGATGAGGAAATTCCTCCAAATAAAAGTGGAAAATATTACAAGAGTGAAAGTGATTACAAAAAAATGGATCAAACACTAATGAATTAATATGTGGCCCATGTTTCTAGGGTACATGTCTATGTTATAGGGGTAATTACACCATATCTATAGTTTTGTTTCATGGGGGTCTTAAATTCATCACCTATGTCAGATCTAGGAGCATCTTCCAAGACTAAGAAATAATGTACATTAAAGAAAGATCTTGAATGTTCTACTTCGAATTACCTTGAAAATATCCCACCAAATTTATCGATTAAAATTTTACCACTGAGTGGTAATCCTTGAAGACAACGGTTTAGAACTCTATCTTGAAGATAAGATATTGAATTTGAGAAGAAAAGCAATTGGAATCATCATTATGAAGACCAATTGGTTGAAATTTTATTTTGAAGATATATGTCAGATAGTTCATTTTGTTGTTAGATGGTTAAGAAGCCCCAAAATATTGATTATATTACCAAACAATATAGTAATAATAATTATTCATAATCTCCGTAAAATGAGGATAGAAATTCCATTAATAAGAAATGACATGTTCCCATGTCAGTCTAGGCATATAAGGTGGTTTGGTATTTTTCAAAGAAACTTTATCCTAGCTTTCCTCATCCAATTAAATCAATTTATATGATGACTTACTAGGTGAGGTTTGTGCATGTGACTATACGAGGTAAACACTTTCAGGGGAGACCAGGGAAACCACCACCAATGTCTTCCTATGAGTTTCAACATTAAATTTTAACATACCTTTTTCATCTATAGAATCAACCATTTGTTCCTCCAGTATCTGCGGATCAAAAATTTCCTAAATGGTATCCTCATCAACAGATTGATCATCCATTGATAATTTATCCTATCATATAACCGAATACTGGGGGGAATTTGAAAATCCAATGTTTTAATTATCAAATGAGGGGTTGAGAGAAGTCAATCCCATGTTAATTTCTTTATAAGAGTGTGATAATTCCTCACCAATGAATTGGGGAAGACATCCATCATTTAGATCATGGGGAATAAATTCCTCATCAACATGAATAGAATCCTTCTTAGCCATATCAACCCAGCTTTAACTCATTAACTAAATATATGGATTTGAAAATACCGGTTCATTGTCATTAGAAATATTCGTTCCTAGTTTTTCATAGAAGATACCAGGTTATGAAATCTATATTTTAAATCATTTTTAATTAAAATATGAGGATACTAAATAACAAAATCTTTTTTGGTAGAGTTGTTCCTTCATTCAGCACCCAAATGCCCTTTCTGGTGATATAGGTCACAATATTAATCTTAACTGCACCATTCCTTACTATGGCCAATTTCATTACAAGAACTACAAAAAGGAAGAATCTTCTCATATATAATAGATAATTAAAAGTAGAAATATGTAATTAAAAAAATAAATTTATCAATGGGTATTGTTCTATGGAACACATCAACCAACAAGTGCATAAAATAACCATTACATGTTTTTTTTTTATTTTTTTGTCCAACATTATTTGATATCTAATCCCTAAAGAAATATCAAATAAAATTGGAAGGATCCACCAGACCCAACTAAGAACATGGTTCCTCTCCCAAACCTGGGTAATCATATTATGATTTGAAAATTTATAAAAATTGGTATTCTAATATTGAATGAACAACATACATGGTTTAAGGGAGATCAGGATGAACATGAATTCATTACTCTTTAATATTTCAGACCGAAATAATAGTCAGAAAAAACCAAGGATTACATGAATTCAAGACTATTCATGGAAGCCCCATTCCAAGGATATCCTTCAAACATAATGATCTGTATTCTATGGATTTTGTTCTGGAGGGAGAACCAATAAAACTATTATTGAAAAATCACAAATTAGTAAACTATGGTTTATTAATTATTGATATGGTCGAATAAGGGATGAGTTACCATATTTTAATATTCTATGAAAAAAAAGAATCATTTTCAGAGGAATAGGAAAATATATTCACCTCTTGTGATTCAGATCAGGAATGAGATGACTCATTAGCCCTCGTTGGTTTTAGGTACTCCTCATGAGAATAAGGGAGAAGCGATGCACATGATCCTTCCACGATCTGTCTGTGTGAGTCAAAATGACCCTATTGGAGAATGGATTCATTCATGAATGCCTTATTCAATGATTTTATACAATGTGTAACAACCTGAGATTTTAGAAGATATATTCTTTTTAATTTCTTTTATATCTTCTGGTGTACGCTACACCAAGATTATCTTGTACTATACACAACACCAATTTAGCTTATAGTATACGCAACACTAATCTTGGATCGTGTTACACAAACATTCAAGTTTGTTTGATAGTAGTTATTCTACGCAACATTGAGTGTATATATATATATATATATTCAATGTACAAATGAAATATGATTTGATTTTGTTATTCGAAACAACAAAGGAGTCGTGCACTACACGCTACCTTGATTTGGCTTGCATTACACGCAATCGTGACCTTTCTCAATAGCGTGTGTTGTACGGAATACCGAGTTTCACTAAACAACGATATGTTATTAAAATATTATTAAAACAAACCATTATGAATAGTAATAACCACTTTTTGAAATTTTATAAATATCATCTTTCAAAAAATACTTCATTTTTTGATTTGGAATATCGAAATTAGCTTAGGAAGAAATTTTGGTACTTTTCGGATAACATTCATATTTTGATGAATAGTGAAAATTACTAAATTTTAATTAAAAACAAATATTTTAATCGAAATAATTAATAGTGATAAATTATTAATTTGAGTGGTTTTAAAGTATACATAGAATATATTTTTACAATTTAATACAATATTGGTCATTGGATGTAATTTCACATTTAAACCATACATAAAGAAGTGTTAATCTTTTAGTGGTTATTATCTCTTAAAAACACGCTATTTGTTGTGACAGCGGAATTTAATTATAAAATTAATTAATGCAACTTATATTTTGGTAATTTTTTAAAATAGACATCATTTTTGAATTCGAAATATCAATTATAGCTTAGGGTTAAATTTTGGCATTTTTCTGAAAAACTTCAATTTTTGATGAATAGTGAAACTACTAAGTGGTAGTTTAAAAACTAATTTTTTCATAAATCTTAATTTTACCACTTCTGTTATTGGAATTTCAAAAATCCGAGAGACATGGTTGATGTCAGTAAGTAAAATGTGGTTCAATGAGATGAAAATAATTTTTTGGGGAATAGAAACTTTTTACTTTTTTTTAACACGGTTAAAAGTAAATAGAGTAATTAAGGGTAAGAATGATATTATTATTACCCTAACACATGTCCTAATTCTATTGGATAAATTTAATTCGGCCAAAAACAAATCTAGGAATAAAATATGACCATTTAGGCCCACTTGGATTAGATTAGGACATTTAATATTAATTTATTTAAAGAAGGGTTAAAATAGTTAAAATCAATGTTTAATAAGTAAAAAAAATTTAATATAGGGTTATACATAAGATAAATTCGACTATAAATATTCATTAGAAAGATAGAAAGCTTTACTACATAATGGTATTTTATTTGTAATTTTTATACTTTAAATAATTTAATGTATTTATGACACAATGAAGATGCAGTAATTATCTTATTAATGAAATATTGACACAATTGATGTTATAAATGCCCAAATAAATATAATTTGATACTTTTTATGAATTAAACTAATTTTATAGATTAATATGACATGTTATTATTGATTTTATTAACCTTTTTCGAACTAGTAATTATGTTATAATTTTCAAAAAAATCAATTACTAAATAGTGTCAAAATTGACATAAAATAGTTTTTTTAAACAATATTATATTATTATTTGTTATTTTATTCTTAAAAATCTACGGTTCGGCCAAATGACTTAGATATGATTATATAGATTAATAAAACACAACTTGGGGGTCTCTTGGATCTATATGGTATGTTTATTAACTATATAACGTAAAAATACAAAGTGACATGGTAATTGTCAATCTAATTATCTAAGAGTTAAAACTAAAGGATAAGGTTAGTATAATGACCTAAACTTGTATAAATTATATTTTATGAGTGTATTTAGACCCATAAACACCTTATATTCGAAATAAATCAATTTGGAGCTATTTAAAACCGAATTTGGCATTATAATAAAATAATATTTTTTTTATTCCAAAGGTGCCCCTCTCCTCCCTTATAAAAGGGAACCTCCTCCCCCTCTTCCTCACATCACATTGAGCCTTCAGGCTCGAACAAACCCTACCACATTATCTTCTACACTTTCCTAGAAATATCCTAGAGGTCCTGGTATACTTCAAAAACCAATCTTAGTTCCCTAAGAGGAGGTTTAAAAAGAGGCGTATCGAAGAAGAGGTAATTTCTTCTATCGATTCTTTCCAATTTCTTTCTTATTCAACTTCTTCTTATTTAGTTGTTTCATTATGAAGTAATAACATCAGTATCAATAATATACTGATATGTTATTATAAGTATGAAAAAACCCCATTTAACCATCTATCCATCCTACGGAAAATTAAATCACCGCGCGTGCGTACATACGGAATACCGTCCCCACGTCGTGGGGTAATCTTTTTTCCACCACCACCTTACTTGGATGGGTATAATGGTGTAAATAATAACTATATATGATTATTGTAAAGTTATATTGATTATTTAATAGTATACATACACTCCAATACAATTACACGATCATGAGAACGATATCATCGCTCATGCGTACGTATGGTCTACTGTCTCCACGACGCGATGAGATTCATTCTCAATAATTAACCATTAATGAATGATTATAAAGTATATATAATAAGTACTAATTAAATATATGACATAATAATGATACTGTATTTATGTATATTTATATGTATGTCATCTACTTAATTCCATTCAATTCAATAAGGAAACGAATACAGCGTTCATGCGTACGTACGGACTACCGTCTCCATGAATGGTGTATTTCATTCCATTTATCTATATATTATATGTATTTATATTATGAATATATATTATATATAAATCATGTTTTACATTCTGGATATAATTAATCACGATCCAAGTAATCATATTAATAATTAAAAGTTAAAAACACGAACGAAAAATGAGACGATTTTACCCAAAACGCTACATTAACATGCATTTACAAAAGAACGGGTAATATAAAGTCAAAAGTGGACCATATATGATATAATAACAATGAATATGATTCTGTAATAAGTCAATAACATGATTTAAATCATTATACAGGAGGTTCGGACACGTACAAAGCAAGTCGGACCTAAGGTAAGGGAAATATCACAATCTCATTTTTATCCGAGATTGTTTATACTTTGAAATTTACAGGGGTGTATTTTATCATCCAAATCCATGTTTCCACAATATGAAATATTATTTCCATCCACCTAAAATTTTTTATATCCAATTTTACCCTTCGGTGAGTTTTTAGTAAAGGATATGAAAGGAATCTTTTGTCGTTTTTCATACGAAGTACTTTTTGACTTTTCCGACAAAAGTACGAAGAATGTTTCTTTTAACTTATACGGCATGAATGGATTTTTAAAACATTATTTCCAAGAAGCTTCCTTTACAAGTTTTCATGTTTATTATTAATCAACTTCTTTTATTTTATAATTGTACGACATGTTAAGAAAGGAAAAGTGTTTTTGACGCAAAAAGGATTTTTTCCTAAAGAATGGAGTTCAAGTGTTTTATCAAAATTATTTTCCATATAAGATAATAAAGGGTTCTGTTTCTATCCCCATTATTACATTGAATTGATTATGTCGTGATGGAATTATTTTTTATGAATTACATTATCTTATATGAATTGTTTTATGATGTCACAATGTTTAAGATTCCCATTTTTATTTCATGGGTTATGCAATGATGTATGATTTTTGATTTTGTGGCACACATAAGAATGGTATCATTATGTTATGGGTGGTACCTATATCTCCCTCAAATGCATTGGGTAAAGATTTTATATATCATGAGATAGACATGGCTGGAATGGTAGGTTATACCGGTTCAGTGAAACAGGACTGAAACGAGGGTGACTCAGTTCAGAAATGGACTTTGTCCACTAAGATAGTCTTGGAAATGAGTCTTGAATAATAAGATATGATTCTCTATGATTATGTGTGTATGCCACAAAGTTTCATGTTTTATGTTATGATTATTGGGATTTCATTTCACTACTATGATTTATCCCATTTTATGAAATTATGCTCTCTTTTGCAGGTTAAGATTTCCAAAATGTTATGTTCTTATGAATATGATTTGATTGATATTTCTTTTGGTTACCCTTACTGAGAATTTGAGCTCACCCTTTTATGTTTTCTTATCGCCAGGATATAATGAAAGGTTTTAGGTAAAAAAAGGAAGATCTTTATGGGTGATGTTGAAGATCTTTCACCATGATTAGAAGATTATATTCCGAGTTTCTAAAGACACTAAACTATTACGATCCTTGTGTGTGTGTTTTTGTTATGTACTATGTATTCTGAAAAAGTAATGTAATGTCCATGTACATTAGGCTTAGGGTCTCTACAGTTGGTATTAGAGGAAAGGTTTAGTCAACCTTTGGAAACTAGGATGCGAAAACGTTAGTGAGATCCCTAGAGATATTTCTAAGGTATATCTAGGGATGTCCCTAAGGATAAGTATACGTATAGGATATAGTCCTAGAACTATGGTAACGATATTAGATTAAACCAAAGATGTTAGATATTGAAGTTACTTCCCCTTTATTATGATTTTTGCCTCTCACACTATTCTTTTTGGGTTTTAGAAAATGGCTGGAAACAAGATGATTCATGATAATGGAGGATATGATGGACAATTGAATGATATTCTTCATGAGCAACCAAATGAAATGGGATTTGGAATTCCAAACATCATTATTATGCCGAATCGGCAATCTCATAATATGATCAATAATGTAAAATTTGTTAAGTTTCCTGACTCTGCTAATAAGAGAAAGATGGAGTTTCATGATGATCATAGAGGAAGGAATGTTCAATTTCCCCTATGTGAATCATGTGGGAAGAGGCATCAAGGAGAATGTTTCAAAGGAACTGGAAGATGATTTGGGTGTGGAAAAGAAGGACACAATGCCAGTAAGTGAAAAAGAAAAGGTTCAGTTAACACCAGGGATGAGGATAATGGTATTGCTACGACATCAACAATGGTTAAATGTTTTAAATGTGGAATGTACGGGCATTATGCAAACCAATGCCCTAAGGGAAAGTCTCATGAAGAGAATCAGTATGGTCGTATGGGTAGTATTTATGTTGATGATAATGAAGATACTATAAATGATATGTGAGATGAAAGAATTGTTGATGCTCAGTCAATGGTTTAAGAGTGTAGTGGAATGATTACATGTTTATCATGTGTAATGTTGTATAAGTAATCTCATGGTACTATGGAATAAAGAGACATCTAAGGATTGTTACACTATTATCTTTTCTCAAGTTTTTAAAGTGTATGATTAATGGTACCAGTATCAATGAAAGGTTATTCAGATATTTTTTGGAATGTAGATGATATGCGCATAATGATGGGATAAGGAGAAAATTAAATGTTTGATGGTATACATGAGCTCATGACTGATATAAGGCGAAAGTTATATCATGGTTTGAGTAAATAGAACTTTTGGATTTTGGTATGAGGAAAGAGTTAACTTTTGAAAGCATTCATGTTTTCCCTAAGGTTTAATGGGTATTTATTTTTCAAAAGAATACATGATTAAGGTATTCACATGATTGGAATGTGACCAAAAAGATATATGGGGGATAAATGATGGTATTAAATTGCTTGGTTGATGACATTTCAAGTAATCATGTTCTTTATACTATGAGCTTGGACCGAAGTATTTTAGATAAGCCTAAAGACTGTAATAGATTATGTTGGACATAAGTTAGGATAGAACTTTTTTCGATATTATTTATGGGATGTTATGATAATATAGCTTTAGAAAAAGGACAACCTGCAGGACGGGCGACAGCCCATCGCGTCGGATAAAGTTGTTGGAATCGAACCCACAACCGAAGTGCGACTGGCCTTTATCGCCTACCACTGGCCTACAGGAAGTCCCTGATTAGTAGAAACTAGTTTTATTATATTATGCAGTATGATATATGAAGTATAAGTCCATTTTAAGAACCATTTATGATTAATCTCACTCTAGATGGACTTATGTATTTTTTGATAACTTTACTAACCTTTTATTTGAGAGGTATGAAATGACCCATCATTATATCACATGATCTTTTAACACATCACTAATAACAAATTCAACTTCATTTCATTAAGAGATGAAGTGTAAATTGTTCAATTCACGAACAATAGTGAGATTGTACAAAAATCATGTAAGTATTTCTTTTAATTCATCAACTTTAGGAAAATGATCTTGAAACTCAAAAATGTTGTCCCAGTGCTCTCATATCTGATGAATCAGATGGTATCATAGATCATCACAAATCTACTGCTTTGTGATTGTTGGCTTTTTCATAGCCATGTCCTCTACCACTCTCCATCAGAACATGACAGTTAGATTTCTCTTCCATACCCATATTTTCACCTATGTTCTCCTATGTGGAAACCCAGTGATTAGTTTATTTGGGTAACTGTTACGTTTCATACTTTAGTTTATAAAGATAATTTTTGGTATTCCTTTTGACGATGTGGGTTTTTATGAAAGAAACTTTCAAGTAGTAAATGATTTATAACCCCGAGGAATTTCGAGGGAGAAATTCCTTTTAATAGGGGTAGAATGTAACAACCCGAGATTTTAGAAGATATATTATTTTTAATTTCTTTTATATATTCTTGTGTATGCTACACCAAGATTATCTTGCTCTATACACAACACCAATTTAGCTTGTAGTATACGCAACACTAATCTTGGATTGTGTTACAAAAACTTTCAAGTTTGTTTGATAGTAGTTATTCTACGCAACATTGAGTGTGTATATATATATATATTCAATGTATAAATGAAATATGATTTTATTTTGTTATTCGAAACAACAAAGTATTCATGCACTACACGCTACCATGATTTGGCTTGCATTACACGCAATCGTGACCTTCCTCGATAGCGTGTGTTGTACGCAATACCGAGTTTCACTAAACAATGATATGCTAATAAAATATTATTAAAACTAGCCATTATGAATAGTAATAACCACTTTTTGAAATTATATAAATTTCATCTTTCAAAAGAGACTTCATTTTTGGATTTGGAATATTAAAATTAGCTTTGGGAGAAATTTTTGTACTTTTCGGATAACTTTCATATTTTGATGAATAGTGAAAATTAATAAATTTTAATTAAAAACAACTTTTTTAATCGAAATAATTAAGAGTGAGAAATTATTAATTTGAGTGGTTTTAAAGAATATTTAGAATATATTTTTACAATTTAATACAACGTTGGTCATTGGATGTAATTTCACATTTAAACTACACATAAACAAGTGTTAATCTTTTAATAGTTATTATCTCTTAAAAACACGCTATTTGTTGTGACAGCGGAAATTAATTATAAAATTAATTAATGCAACATATATGTTGATAATTTTGTAAAATATACATCATTTTTTAATTCGGAATATCAATTATAGATTAGGGTGAAATTTTGACATTTTTCTGAAAAACGTCAATTTTTGATGAATAGTGAAACTACTAAGTTGTAGTTTAAAAACTAATTTTTACATAAATATTAATTTTAACGCTTCTGTGATTGAAATTTCAAAAATCCAAGAAACACGGTTGATGTCAGTATGTAAAATGTCGTTCAATGAGATGAAATTAATTTTTTGTAGAATAGTAACTTTTTACTTTTTTTAACCATGGTTAAAAGTAAATAGAGTAATTAAGGGTAAGAATGATATTATTATTACCCTAACACATGTCCTAATTCTATTGGATAAGTGTAATTCGACCAAAACAACCCTAGGAATAAAATATGACCATTTAGGCCTACATGGATTAGATTAGGACATTTAATATTAATTTATTTAAAGAAGGGTTCAAATAGTTAAAATCAATGTTTAATAAGTAAAACATTTTTAATATAGGGTTATACATACGATATATTAGACTATAAATACTCATTATAAAGATAAAAAGCTTTCCTAAATAATGGTATTTTATTTGTAATTTTTAGACTTTAAATAATTTAATTTATTTACGACACAATGAAGATGTAGTAATTATCTTATTAATGAAGTATTGACACAATTGATGTTATAAATTCCCAAATAAATATACTTTGAGTATTTTTATTAATTAAACTACTTTTATAGGTTAATATGACATGTTAGTATTGATTTTATTAACTTTTTTCGAACTAATCATTCTATAATGATTTTCAAAAAAATGAATTACTAAAGAGTGTCAAAATTGACATAAAATAGTTTTTAAAAAAAATATTATATTATTAATTGTTATTTTATTCCAAAAAATCAAAGGTTTGGCCCAATGACTTATATAAGGTTATATATATTAATTAAACACAACTTGGGGGTCTCTTGAATGTATATTCTACGTTTATTAACTATATAATATAAAAATAAAAAGTGACATGGTAAATGTCAATCTAATTAACTAAGAGTTAAAACTAAAAGATAAGGTTAGTATAATGAACTAAACTTGTCTAAATTATATTGGATGAGAGGATTTAGACTATCACAAACTTATCTTCGAAATAAATCAATTTGGTGCTATATAAAACCGAATTTGGCTTTATAATAAAATAATAATTTTTGTTATTCCAATGGTGCCCCTCTCCTCCCTTATAAAAGGGCACCTCCTCCCCCTCTTCCTCACATCACGTTGAGCCTTCAAGCTCGGAAAACCCATGCCAAATTCTCTTCCCCACTTCCCAAGCAACATCCTAGAGGTCCTGGTCTACTTCAAAGACCAATCTTAGTTCCCTAAGAGGAGGTTTCAAAGAGGCGTATCGAAGAAGAGGTAATTTCTTCTATCGATTCATTCCAATTTCTTTCTTCTTCAACTTCTTCTTCTTTAGTTGTTTCATTATAAAGTAATAACATCAGTATCACTCATATACTGATATGTTATTATAAGTATTAAACAACCTTATTTAACCATCTATCCATCCTACAGAAAATGAAATCACCGCGCGTGTGTACGTACGGAATACCGTTTCCACACTGTGGTGTAATCTATTTTCCACAACCACATTACATGGATGGGTATAATGGTGTAAATAATAACTATATATGATTATTGTAAATTTATATTTATTCTTTAATAGTATACATACACTCCAATACAATTCCACGATCATGAGAATGATATCATCGCTCGTGCGTACGTACAGACTACCGTCTCCACGACGCGATGAGATTCATTCTCAATAATTAACCATTCATGAATGATTATAAAGTATATATAATAAGTACTAATTAAATATATTAAATAATAATGATACTGTATTTATGTATATTTATATGTATGCCATCTACTTAATTCCATTCAATTCAATAAGGAAACGAAAACAGCGTTCATGCGTACGTACGGACTACCATCTCCATGAATGGTGTATTTCATTCCATTTATCAATATATTATATGAATGTATATTCTGAATATATATTATATATAAATCATTTTTTACATTCTGGATATAAGTAATCATGATCCAAGTAATCATATTAATAATTACAAGTTAAAAACACGAACGACAAATGAGACGATTTTACCCAAAATGCTACTTTAACATGAATTTACAAAAGAACGGGTAATATAAAGTCATAAGTGGACCATATATGATATAATAACAATGAATATGATTCTGAAATAAGTCAATAACATGATTTAAATCATTATACAAAAGTTTTGGACACGTACAACGCAAGTCGGACCTAAGGTAAGGGAAATATCACAATCTCATTTTTATCCGAGATTGTTTATACTTTGAAATTTACTGGGGTGTATTTTATCATCCACATCCATGTTTCCTCAATATTTAATATTATTTCCATCCAATTAAAATTGTTTAAATCCAATTTTACACTTCTGTGAGTTTTTAGTAAAGGATATGAAAGGAATCTTTTGTCGTTTTTCATAAGAGTTACTTTTTGACTTTTCCGACAAAAGTACGAAGAATGTTTTTTTAACTTATACGGCCTGAATGGATTTTTAAAACATAATTTCCAAGAATCTTCCTTTACAAGTTTTCATGTTTATTTTTAATCAACTTCTTTTAGTTTATAATTGTATGACATGTTACGAAAGGAAAAGTGTTTTTGAAGCAAAAAGGATATTTTCCTCAAGAATGGAGTTCAAGTGTTTTCTCAAATTTATTTTCCATCTAAGAAAATAGAGGGTTCTGTTTCTATCCCTATTATTACATTTATTTGATTATGTCATGATGGAATTATTTTTTATTAATTCCTTAATCTTATATTAATTGTTTTATGATGTCACAATGTTTAAGATTCCCATTTTTATTTCATGGGTTATGCAATGATGTATGATTTATGATTTTTTGGAAAACATAAGAATGGTATCATTATGAGATGGGTGGGACCTATATCTCCCTCCAATGCATTGGGTAAAGATTTTATATCTGATGAGATAGACATGGCTGGAATGGTAGGTTATACCAGTTCAGTGAAACAGGACTGAAACGAGGGTGACTCGGTTCAGAAATGGACTTTTTCCACTAAGATGGTCTTGGCAATGAGTCTTGACTAATAAGATATGATTCTCTATGATTATGTGTGTATGCCACAAATTATAATGTTTTATGTTATGATTATTGGGATTTCATTTCACTACTATGATTTATCCCATGTTATGAAATTATGCTCTCTTTTTTAGGTTAATATTTCCCAAATATTATGTTCTTATGAATATGATGTGATTGATATTTCTTTTGTTTACCCTTACTGAGCATTTGAGATCACCCTTTTATGTTTTCTTTTCCCCAGGATATAAAGAACGTTTTTAGGTAAAAAAAGGAAGATCTTTATGGGAGATGTTGAAGATCTTTCACCATGATTAGAAGATTAAATTCCGAGTTTCCAAAGACACTAAACTATTACGATCCTTGTGTGTGTGTTTTTGTTATATACTAAGTATTCCACAAAAGTAATGTAATTTCCATGTACGTCAGGCAGAGGGTCTCTACACAGTGAAAACCCTATTTTTTATCAGGGACGACATGGGAGCACTACAGTAGTGGAACGATGGTGTCATCCCCCTATATTGTTTAATCTTATTTTATTAAAATTTGCTTCACCTAATCACAAGGTATATTGCCCCATATCCAAATATTTTGGGCGATTCATTATGATAATATCCACATTGTCCCTCAAAAATATGGTTCCTTTTATCACTATTCATTAGTAAAACTAAATTGGTTAAAACTAATGATGAATCATAAACCATAATTTGGAATTATTATAATCAATAACATAAAATGGATACTTCCATAAAATTATTTATCCTTATCATAATGATTCCATATAATTCATTTACTTCAAAAAACATAAATCATACATTAATATATATAATTATTGGATCAACATAGGTAATATTGAGTTGGGATCTCCCATATTTAGGGACCAAATCATAAAAGTACAGACCCCGAATTAAAATGACCCTTTTTCAAATAATCCAAGACCAATAATCAATGAAATATATGGTCTCAAATTCTAAAATACCCTTCCTAGGAAAACATTTTTCATTAATAAAATCATATAACAAAGTTTCTATATAGAATAATAATATAAAAAAAATAAAATAACATTCCCAATACCTACACTTGTGGAAATCTTACTTATACAAAAGCATTAATCCGAACAGTTAAAAAAACACTCAGAAAAGTAACAAATACCAATGGTTAAATGAAACTCATAGTATAGGCCAATATACGGTGGACCTTTCCAACAGTTTGATAAAACTATTTGTATGTGAATAGAATTCCCAATGATTTGAGAAAACCATTGGGAAAGGATGGTTATGGTATAGGTATATGAACATTTTATTGATACTGTTGGGATATATCCTCTATTGAAATGGTTATTAAAATCCATTAGAAATGAAAATTCTTAAAACCAGTTGAGCCCCATTCTTATGTCAAGAAACGATATTTTCTTGAGATCTATCTCTACTATTAACCCCACTTCTTGAGCTCACATCCTTAAAAACCAATCCATCCAGGTTGGAAACCCTACTTCCCAAGTGTACTTCCTCTAAAACACAACTCTAACATTTTTTACTAAACATGTTTTCTCCAATTTGAGAATCCTACTTTATAAATAGCGATCTATTTTGAATTTAAGTAATTTTTGTTCTTACACATAAAATCAGTAAATTGTAACTATGTTATGTATTCTGCATCAATTTGTTGTATATTTGTTCATCCAATTTCTAAAAAATCTTCTTGGTTATATGCACTTTGTATTATGATCCCCTTATTAACTGAAGCCACATATCTATTTAGGTTGTTGTTTTGTTATGGTTTTTCTTTATAGTATAATATCAATTGATATTGAATATGTGAATATGATCATTTGTTATTTTATCCTTGGTTAATTTTAAATTTAATTTTTACCGACATGATGTAGTTTCTTAGACTTAAATACATCTATTGAATTTATTACCCTAAGAGTAATGACAATATAATCATATATTATGAATATACACTTAAATTTTGTCTTTGAAATATCAGTCTATAACATTAAGATGATGGTACCCTCAATGTATTTATTTCATAGAGAACCACTATGAGAAGGTTAATACCATGTTACATGTAATTTACTAATATGCTATACTGAAATTTTGGTTATAATGTCAATATAAATCATTAGTATTATAGGATTTTGAAATCTTCAATTTATTTAGATTTTTATGAACTATTATAATCCAATAAATTTATGTTAGTTATCATAAATTTAGTGTAAAGTTTCACAATGTTTATTTTAATATTTTTTTAAATATCATATCTATTTATATTATTTTGTCTATGATTATTTCCAATTTAATTTCAACTGGATGTCATCAACAATTTTACTATTCTAATTGAATTATTTGTAGATATATTTGACCAAACTGTAGTATTAAGAATTATTATTTTTATTATGTATAATAGAATTATTATTGTGATATAATTGAAAAATATTTTATATTTACACTATTTTATTTAAATATTAGATTATAGTGATGAATATTTTCCAAAATACTACTTATTCCAGAATAATTTTTGATGAAGTTTAATTTATTATATTTAAAGAGACAACTATGTGGTAAATATGATCTTTATATTTATAACTCATATATTTACAGTATTGGTTTTAGGTACATATAATTAGATTTAGATTAATGTTTCAGCTATATTTACTTATTTTCGAGGTCCCCAATAAAAGGATTCGATGTCCAAACAAAATCCTTGTTCTCTGAAGTTACTGCTTCACATAGTAGTGAGATCCCTAGTGTAGATGCCATATTTGTTGGTACCACGAATAGGGTGATGAATGAGTGGCATACTTTTTAGGAGTTTTTATTAATTCAACATAATGTACAATTTAATTCCATGATCCTTTAAATATTTAATCAACTCATCCTCACCTCATATGAATCATAAAAATAGAAATCCAAATGTATAAGGTCTTAAAAGGATCAAACTCAAATGCCTACTTCTTTCCATGGTTGTTTGTTCACCCTAATTATTGATTCTATACTATAAACCAAAATGGTTACACTGAGGACCCCTCAATACTATTTTAATAGAGACCCACTAGGCTCCTAATCTAGATTCCCAACAATGAATGCATCATCCCACAAAACAATAAAAATGTATCATTAATATAAAAGAATATCTTCTTAATCTCCATGTTTCTTTTTCCCCACATGATTTAGATATCCTAGAATGAACAAACAGTTGTTGAAAGAGGAACTTTCCCAACTTGGACTCTATTTTATTCTTTTATTCTATGAATTAAAAATCAATAATAGAGTGTTTTTTATTTGTCTTACGATTTTTGGATAGTTATATAGTCTAAATATTGTGTTGGACTTGTGATAGTACTAAAATAGGTGATTCATGAATGCATTTCCAGTTGAAATTATTGGTTAATAGGTTTATGAAATTTCACTTCTGGATTATAAATGTAACATTTGTGATTTTTACTCAAGTATGATGTGTTGATTTTATATTTTAATTTGTGGTTTTGGAACATGGACCATACATGAAAGAGAATTATGTCAACTCATCAAGTGGAATGTAGGGTTCACATGACATTTATATTCTTATGTGTGATTGAATTTTCTAATGAAATAGGGATTATTTATAAAAAATATCCATAATGAGTTTTATATAGTTTTCTGATATATCTTTTTATTAGAATTACACCCACCCAAACCTCATTTTTTGGAATGAAAATTTATATCTTATTTGGGGATATTTTTTGTTGATTTAAATAAATTTCATTGGTGAAATGGATATATTTTAACAGTTAGCGGTCTATTTATTAATTTTATGGATTTATAATTTTTTAATGTATTAAAGGTAATCATAAAAAGATGGTTCGTGATGGGAATGATTCAACTTTATTATTTTTAAACCATTATGTTTGTAAAAGTGAGGAAATATAGAATTATTTATATCCATTAAATTTATATTACTTGATGTAATTTGGGTATCAGGATTATATATAAACTGAAAGATTTATTAGACACCATAACTTATTGGTCTTAGGTGTGTTTTTTTTGATAATTTTGATTATGATCTATTATGATTGGAACAAGGATGGGTAGAGAATGTGTATGTTCATTATGGGTTTGTAGAAATGTCTGAGTGAATAGTGATCATTTAGTAATTCGAGGCATGATAGTGATCATTAGTATTGTTGTAAAGGAAGTAACAAGGGTGGTTTTTTCTAGAGAAAATTGAGATGGATGAGAATCATGGCCACTTTTAAGTTGATAGAGGATAGGTTTTATGGAACATGAATAATTAGGTAATGAGACTAGCGGTGTGATCAGGTGATATGGGAGTGTACACTCGATGGGTTTGTAACACCTTCAGTTTTAATGTATTATTAAAATTTTTGGACAAATTCAAATTCTTTGGTGTCTTGAATTGCATGATACATCAACAAATTTTTAATATGATTGTTTAATGTCATACCATTTAATAATTTCAAATGATCTTATCAACATGATTAATTTATTATTATTATTCCTTAGTGGATAATTTTTTAGTAGTGAAGTATAAATTTGATAAATCCAAAAATAAAATGGGTGTATGGAACATATGAGGGTACTATGTTACTTACATCTCCACTTAACACTTTTTTTAAAATATTTATTAAAACCCCTAAAAGAAATATTCATCGGATCACATTATCTTATATGAGGTACATATATAAAGAAAATTCATCAACCAATGTTGATCTAATATTGAGTTCATAAAAAATGAAATACACTATTCACCCTCCACGTTTCATTTTACATTTGATTTGAGCATGTGTTTAATGTATATATACTTATCAATAATGTAATTATTTAAAAGGGTTTACTCTGATACTCAATATTGTTTATTTTTACATATTTTTAACATGAATAACTACAATAGAAGTGAGTTGTATGTTGGACTTCCTAGTGTATTTATATTTCCTGTAAAACCTTATCCATGTTATGGTTCATTTTTTTTATAAATGTACTTAGTAGTGGGTTACTATCAGGTGTAGAGGGCTATGTTATATATTTGAACTAAACCTCCTAGTTTTTAAATTCCACTATGTGCCATTTTGTGTTCTCTTACATATTCTGAAATCAATGTTGATTCAATAGTATAATTACCAATTATATATTCCAACATGTAACTTTATATTATCTCTGTAGTGGTTTTATATAAAATGAACGATTCTCATTTACATAAAAATAAATTCAATTGAACTTCAATCATATTGAATTGCTTTCACGAAAGGAATAATTAAATTTTTCTACAGAATGGATAGAAGTTGGATGTATGAAATTGATCGGACTGAACATGGCTGATTTTTATACACATTTATAACCATTCCTTATGGTTTTATATGAAAAAAAACATTCACTTTTCAGAGTATACATATATCTATCTATTCTAATCCTAGAAATGATATAGACGTATACATTCCATATCTAATAAATGAGTTGAAGCATCTTTGGGATGTGGGTGTGCACACATACGATGCATGTTTGAGTGACATATTTCAGATGCAAGCTGCACTTATGTGGATGATAAATGATTTTCTGACTTAAGAAATATTGTTCAGATATAGAAGTAAGGGAAATATATCATGTCATATTTGTATGAAGAATATTCCATCTATAAGAATGAAACATCACCATTTTTTTAGTGTTATGGGAAATCAAAGATTCATTCCAATGAAACACCCATACAGAAACAGTTATTGAAGATTTGATAATACCATGGAGATTGATGCTCCACCTCAGTGTTTGTATTGAACTGTTGTGCTAAATTAATTGAATGATTTCAGTTTTTCATTCGAGAAGGGTCAAATGAAATCTCGAATGAGAAATAATGTTCCAATGATACGTTTTACAATTGGAAGAAGATTAGTATCTTCATCGCGTTTCTGTACTGTTCAACCAATTTATTACATAATTTCTTAGACTTAAGGCACATTGGAGAAAAAAAATGTGAAATATATCTCTCAATTATTCTAAATGTAATGGAAATGAAAAAATATGATTTACAGTCTCGGCGTGACTGGGTGGATTTGGGCATCAGACCAGAAGTGCATCCTATGTGTATTAGTGAAAATAAATGGAAAGTTCTATGGGATTCTTATGTAATGAATCCTATAGAAAAAAATCAATTTCTAGAAGTACTAGAGAATATTAATGTTCTTGATGGCTATTCAAGAAATATATCAAAAAGGTTCAAAAAAAGATATTTAAAGATGAAATCATTGAAGACTCATGATTATCACGTCCTTATTCATGAGTTTATTCCAATTGAAACCTAATTTTTTTTTCCAATAATGTAAGGATGTCAGTTATTCAGTTTTTCCATTTGATTATAGATCATCACTCTAACAAGTTGTTGAAGTATTTTTTTAAATAACAGCTGGCAGAAACACCATTAATTTTGAGTGAGTTATAGAAAATATTTCCTCTCTAATATTTCATATGCACATTGCATTTGACAATCAATCATACAACATAAATACATCTCAGAGGACCTGTTTCTTCCCATTAGATGTATCTAACTAATAAAAATATTTAAACATTGAAAAATTATGTCTGAAAAAAGAATCATCCCGACGGGTCTATCAGGAATGGTTACTTGGATCAACAATGCATGAATTAGTACTCAATGTATTATTATGATCTTATTACGAGAATAAAGAGACCAATAAGAGATGAAGAAGAATAGGATGAGAAAATTGAACCTATTTTCCCATCACTTCCTCGAACAGAAGGAATCCATAGATCATATACATTGACGACATTATGCCTTGAAGAGTGGGAGATGGCACATCACACAATGTTGTTGAATATTGATTTCTTCGATGACTACATCAAGTAAGTAAACTGAACATATAAATATTATCTCCTATAATATAATTTTACATATCTATTAATATTTTTATTTTTTATATAAATGGAATATAATGAAACTATAAATAGAAACCATTTATCTTTATCTTTAACAAGGGGGAGACTTCGCAAAAAAATAAGTATTCCACTTGGTAGAAATTGAAGGTATAAATATTGCCGTAAAAATAAATAAAATCAATATTTAATTAAATTAAATATTTTTTCTATTTTAGGTATCAATTTTCCCTATAAACTCTATTTCGAGGGAAATAAGTTCTTTTGACTTGGGTTGTAATATAATGGTTTTTGAATTTAAATCAATTGTTATAAATGGGTATAGATTTATTATCACTGAATGAGAGAAAAACAAGAGAATACAACATGATAGTGTTATTATAACCTCTAAAACTGACAGTTATGTGAGAGCATTGGATATTATACCTCATTTTAAAAATGTATCTTATTATAGAGTCATTGAAATAATAACAATATTGGATTATTACTCTCATGGTTGAGTCACGCAGATAAAATTCTAGTGGTTCGATTCAATTTTGAGGCATGAAACCATTATTAATGATTTTGGATTTCATGTTACGTTTATAATTCACACTCTCGATAATAATTTACCACATGTATTTGCATTAAAGAAGAATCATGTTTTTATATCAATGATCATATTCAACCTAAATTTTGATTCAATATTGAAGTAAATTCTTGATAGTATTTTGGTGATAGTGATAATGAAGATGACACCATGCCTATAACCATTTGAACCAATCCATTTATTACATATGATGACTCCAAAAGCTCAATATTCAGATTATATTTTGATCCCATAGTTCTTGTGGGAAATATATAGAATCATCCACCAATGTTCTCAATTATTTTTGTCTAGCTTGTCCTGGGTTGTTAAGGATGGTACTATACAAATTGATTTAGTAATGAATAAAATTTTTTTTAGCTGACTTAAACAGTATTCAATATAATGAACCCAACATTTCTATCATGGTTAACATTTCAACGCTTTGTTAACAATGTATAAAATTTGTATAACTCTATGAAACCCATTTAAAATTTCAATTCTTTATTGACCATGGATACTTGACTCTAGAACCCAGTAATCCCCTTATCCCATCTTATATTTTTTAGGTTACACATTAGTTATCCATTTCTAATTACATGAATATTTGTTTTCAAATTCATTAAATTAAAACTATCTAAGAGATGTGACAAGAAAGGATGACATAAAATTATCGTCCCATGGATGAGATGGGCGTTCCTACACTAGTTCATGTTGTGAGTATTTGATTTCAAATATATATATTAAAATAACATATAATTTAATGTGATTTATTTCGTTTTAAATGTTTTTGTAGGTTCCACCTCTAATGCAACGGTAATTTGAAAATCAGTCTAGTATTGGTCCTAGTACATAGGCTAGTGGTAAGAGAGAGGGTGGTATAAGAGATATGTGATCTTGTCAGTGTACCTAACTAGACCCTGCCCCTCCCACTAGTGTACCATCTAACACACATTCTGATCAGGGAGTTTCATTAGGGATAAAGGGGATATTTATACCTCCCATGTTTTCGCCCCTATACATCTGAGCCTCCTCACATGTCTTTAACATATGAGATGATGATTCCCACTCCCCATCTATATAATGTATTTGGCCAGCCATCCATGCCATCTTCTTTTACTATTATTTCATTATCTCTAAGAATATATATTACATATTTTTGACTCCTTCTATTCCATAGTCTATTCCTATAGTGATCGTAAAATGGGACCCACTCCACCTGTACAGGGTGTTCCTTTAGTTTCTACGAATCCATCGACGCCCATTGATCAGACTGTCACATGTATATTATTGATTCATAATTTTTTTCCATTATTTATTTTCATTAAATAATGTATTGATGTAATATTTGTTTTTATTTCATAATAGATACATATAATGATAGGAGACAAGGGTGGGGGAATACACAAATTTGTGCATTGTGGAACTGCCACACATAGTTGATGGTGGTCTTTGAAGAAGACAATCAATTGATTGAAAAAACTGTGCAATAATGTTAGAGTTTCTTGGAGACACATTCCAAATACTCTGACATCATTCCTGCTAGCCCGCTCTCATGGAGAAAGTTTCCAAATGAAGTGAAGGATAATTCATGGTCACAGAAATGGGTAAAAAATGATTTTGTATTTAATGTGATATATTATTTTTTTATCTATATGAATTAATTTTTTGATGTCATCATCGGTTTAATTTCCTTGATGGTGAGGGTGCATGACCATCACATCTAAAAAAGTTAGGTGATCTTTGGAGATCCTTTAAGAACGAGTTTTATATTGGATGGCTTGATAGAGTTGTCACATAGTTAGAGGCTTTACCTATCGTGGATGATAGTTTGATAGAATAATATTAGAAACTGAATACTCATTAGACGAATATCAAGTAAAATTTATTAATCAAATTTGAGGTATTTAAATTAAAATATTCATGCTTTTAATTAATATTATCTTTTGAATTATTGAATTTTATTTGGGAATCATAAAAAAAATCAAAAAAACAATGAATCTATAAAATACATCCACACATTGGGATGTACTATGATGTTAAATCATTTGAAGAAGTAGGTACGATAGTTATATATAATGTTTCTTTAGTACATGCACATTATATTTTTTCATCCATAATTTATTCAATTTATAATGTTTTCATATAATTATATATATGAAATTTATTATTGTTAACCTATTTTTAATTATTGTTTTCTACATTCAATGTCAATTTTGAGTAATGTATTGAATATTTAATGATGTGTGCCTTATGGAAAAGTGTTTTTATTGAGTAGAAGGAAAAAATATGGAAGTGGAGTTAATGAACTGACAAAACTGTAGATTGTGAGTTTTAAATTGTTGATTTAAAATTTTAATATCTATTTTATAACATAATAATAAGTTAATATTTATAACAGGATTCTTTAGAGGCCCTTGATGCCCAGAAACCTGAAAATGTTGGGCCTAATGATCACCTACATCAGGTATTGGAAGATGAGAACCCTGGAAGAGAAAACTGCCGACTTAGGAAGAGTATAGCCCCGATGAGGTATTGGCCCTCTTCAGGTACAAGTTATAGTGATTCTATGTTTGAATAGATTAAGGAATGGGAAGAAAATGCATAATAAGGGCCACCTAGGAGGAAGAACGATATTGTAGGGAAAACACTAAATGTATGGAACTTCTGAAATTTTATGTCCAACATTACAACCATAGGTCCGCACAACTTGTGATGAATATAAGTTGCCAATGAATATAATATATAGTGAATCAGGAGGCAGTTGTATTGGTTGCGAAGATGGTTTTGTAACTATCAATGAAGATGGTGAAGAAGAGCCTGTGGATGAGGATGATTTTGAGGACGTGGCGAATGAGTAAGTCGAGGCATTGGACGACGGTTAGGAGGAGGGCAAGGAGAAGTATGAGGTTTAGGACATGGATAAGTTATTGGATGAGGGTGGGGACGATGATAGGGACAATGATGAGGATTTGGATGAGGCTGATGATTATGGTGATGATAATGATGGTGATGAGGGACATATTGATTTGTTGCATTTCTTACTGATATTACTTAAAATAGACACATGTATTTATAAATCACCTTATAAAATAATTTTAATATACCCATAGATTAGTAAAATCATCACTATCAACTGAATATATGTCACATGAGTTATTTACTCTATATAAAGAATTAATAAACCATTAGTATTCATCATATTCATGATTCCACTATTAATATCCAAAAAAATCTCCATCATCATTTATTGATTGCACTATGTTTTAGTGGAATGTTCATGTAGTTCTTAAATCCAGAACCACTAAATAAAATAAAAGTTGGGGGAGTGTTAAATTGAGGGAGGTGAGGAGGAATCATAAAAAATAATTCCATATACAAACCACTTAAACCACAATTCATCCTGGAGGATTTAATGGAGAATACAGATATAAGGAGTTATATAAATGGACATACATATTGTACACATTTATGATTTTTTTGTAGATCACCTATATTTTGTGATTATTTTTAATATGTTATGAAATAGTGGTACTATCTTTATTATGACATAAACATGGATTTTCTGTCTGGAACCATTATAAAATCGTTTAAAAAGATGTTTGGAAAACATGTTTTTATTTTAATGACTCTTCTATGATATTAATATTTTTATTTTAAAATGCATGTTTGGATTCAATGAATGATTATGCCTATAAAATTTTATTTAATGTGGATATTTTCATTAAATAAAACTACAATTTTTTATAAATGTTAATTGGTTTTTTATTTTTAAAATATCTTAGGCTGGGGGTGGGCTGTGTTGGTGGGGGGGGGTGAAAGTGGGGGAGGGGGTAAGCAGGGGTAGGGGGAAGCTGGTTTGGGTGAGGAGGGGGGTACATGGGGGGCTATTAGGGTTGATGTGGGGAGGGGGCGATGGAGGTTGTAAGGGGGGATATGCAGGGGGAGGCTCATTGGGGTGAGGTGGGGGTGTGCTGGTGGGTGGGGGTGCAGGTTGGGAGGGGGATGGGGCGGGCTGAGGGAGGTTGTATGGGTGATGTGGGGAGGGGGTGTGGGCTATTTAGGTTAGTGGGGGGGGGGTGCAGGTGGGGAGGGGTGAGAAGGTGGGTGGATGGGGGTGGGGTTGTTTCCATGTGGGAGGGTGTAGGTGGGGAGGGGTGTGTAGATGGGAGGGCGTGTGAAGGGGAGAGGGGGGATGTGTAGCGTAGGCTATGAGGGGTGAGGTGGGGTTGGGCTGCATAGGTGGGGAGGGGTTTGTGGAGGGGGAGGTTTTTGTGGGTGATGTGGGTGGGGGGATTGCAGGTTGAGGGGCTATGCAGGTGGGGATGGTGGGGGTGTGTATGTGGGGAGGGGGGGGGGTTGTGCGGGGGTAGGATATTGGGGGGGGGGTGTGCAGGTGGGGGGTCTGCATGGGGTATGTGGATGTGCAAGGGGAATAAGCATAGGGGAGGTGGGTGGGTGGGGGGGGGGGGCTAGGAAAGTGGGGGAACTCCAGTTGGGGGGTGTGCAGGGGGTTCAATATGACAAATACTAGAATCAAACCTCTTGTTTGTACATTTATTATCCATCAATTTCATCAAAGGAATAATTCAACAGGGGATTTAATATACCAATCTCCATGAGAATAAAAATGGTGATATGATGACTGAAATATTTATTTCTATAGTCAAAACCCAGATTATTCACAATCATGTTTTCAATCACCATATGGATAACAACATTTTTAAAACATAGGGTTCGGATAAGAAGACTTACCCAAACCATTGATAGAGATAGTAAGATATAAAAATATAGTCCGAAGACCGTTCATGATAGTTGAAATTATTAGAATTGAAAAAAAGATGGTTGGAAGACATAGAAGTAATCATGTTTTCATATTTTAAGAAATTGATGAGAATAGTCCAAGAGTTAATTAGTGAAATAACTTTTTGAAATTTGAAGCCCACTAAATCAATTGATGGACTGGTTAAAAGTATTGATTGAGAAGTGTTAGTGGCCAATCCAATATAACAGAAAAGAGTTAGTGGGGTGATGCATCCGATAACATGGAATTGGTAGAAAAATATTAGGAGGACCCTTAAAAAGGTTAAATACAATCAGGTACACTAAATGTTTTACATTGGAATCAAGGAATCCAATCCATAGATATAATCACATATCTTACATCGTTTTAAAATATTCCCAATGTCTAGAAAGTCACACCAGGATCCTTACTCACCACTACAACTTTAAGCCCTTGTCCATTCACTTGAAAACAGATCCATATGTTTATAAATTACCTTATAAAATCCATTGAATCTAACAATAGTGTGGTGATATCATCTCTATCAAACCACAATATGTCACTTGAGTTATTCAATCTATCTAAAGAAGTAATAAACCTCGAGTATTCATCATCATCATGCTTCCACTATCAATATCTAAAAAATACCATCATCTTCTATTGATTGCACTATGTTGTGGGGGAATGTTCATATAATTCCTATATCCACAGACACTGAATCGAAGGGAAGTTGGGGGGAGAGTCAAATTGGGGGAGGTGAGGAGGAATCATACCTTAAAATTACATATATACACCACTAATAGCACTCTTAATCATGGATGATTTAATAGAGAAATATAAATTTGAGGAGCTATGAAAATGGAATTCCACGTTGTCCCATAACATCATAAAATTAACGGTGGGATAAATATGAAATTGTTTCCATGATCCTCTTTATAAAAAAATTCTTAAACTGCATTTGGTACCGCATATACTGACCTCGATTTCCTAATGGACAACTATGAAAGGTCACAAAATGGTTTAACATATCAATTACCTAATACCCCACAATTATAATACAGATGTTAGATGAAAGAAATTTTGGACCACCTAGACCTCACTAGGTACCAGGTATATTAACTCCACGTATGCGGTGGTGTATGTTACACTTGGAAGAAAACCTCCCTAATCCAAACCCTTGTAAAATTAATAAAGCTCATCTTGAATCAATGATCATGAAAATATAATCCATGTTTTTAAGTAAAACAAATTATGGATTACCTTATAATCATAAATTCAAACACACGATGGTTACGACTCTAGAAAATATAATGTTTCTTCACTGGTACAGACCCTAAAAAATTTTATTAGTAACAAAATATTTACCATACAACATCTAATCCTTGAGAATCATTTATAATAATATCATAATCTCTATCCTATCTTCTAAAATCTAATATAATCATTTTCTCATGATTTTAAATGATGGATAATTGGTCTATCATCAAAATCCATTTCATTAAACTATTTTTTTCAATGAAAAGCCTTGATTCAATCTGGATTATGAATCCAATACATTTGAAAATTAAATTTTTGGTGTTATTTATCCATTTTAATATATAATGCATGTGAAAAGTATTAGTCAATCTTCAATCACACTGAATTCAACTAAAATCACCCAATCCTATGAACAACAATGACATATTAAATACCTGAAACACGACTTCCTTATATAGGGTCTATCATGATTAATTGTAATAAATATCTATTATATCTATTAAAGAACATAATTTTTTTTTTGTAACATGTATATCTAAATATTGATCTATACTTGATCCATTAATTACAATCTATACCTCACTAGTCACCATAGAACATAGATCGTATCCAATTACTATAGATGAATCATAAAATTGAGTTTTTTCAATGAATTAGATATTACCCATCATCTCCACATCGACCTCCAACAAAAAAACCCTAATCACTCACTATGATGTTTAGCAATACATGTCAATCTACACATTCATCACCAATTATCTCACATTAGGGTCATAATCAATTATCTGATAACACATGAAGATCATCATTCCATATACATGCCTGATGTATCCTGTTATTACTATCCCAAGAATTTTACTCTAATGTATAAATACAAAATTGTGTATTTACTAACACAGATAAATATATGATCATCATAATGGAATTCCCTATAGGTACGGTTCACAATACCTATGAAATTTCAATCATTTTGAACTAGTATGATCCTAAATTTATTAACCCGGCTTGAATCACCTATGATGACTCAAGAAATTAGATAAAACCACAATAATTATTTATTTTTATCTATAAACCATTCCAAAATAAATTTTCACCACATATATTCTAAACTATGGGTCATACACTGTCAATTTATGGTGTGATCCCCATAATTTATCAAAACTCACAAAATATCTGTGAGTACCAGCAAATATATATTCCTATCATCACCCAATTATTTTCACACATTGAATATTATAATTTCAAACTCACGGACTTATCCCAAACTGAGTAATTGGTTATGAACATATGATATCCCAAGATTATTCTACCCCATACTATCAAACATTCTCACCAAGGCCCCATACCACTTGCCACTATAGAACTACACTATCCCACATGATGTCTTGTAATTACGATAATTTTTTATTCATCACATGAGGGTAAGAACTTCCCGAATTCACATTTTTACATTCTTCCACTGATCCCATTGAGATTTAAAAAGTTATATATGCACATCCCAATGAATATCAATGAGACAACTCAAGCCTATTGGGAAATTAAGAGTCATGAATCCTAGTATAATAGTAATGTATTTTACTTGTTCTCAATGCAATAAATTATTCTTGGAAAAGAACACGACAATGATCAAATACACTGACCTATCATAGTGGTAATGAATAACACTGACATGAACCACTGAATTATGTACAATGTATTGAAATTTCATTGGTTAACCCTCATAAATTATGATTTAAATTTTGTATGTTTCAAACATAATTAAATTCATTATGTATGGAATTATGAATTTAATACAATGTAAATAATTTAGAATTCTGCATATATTAAATTTCTTTAAAGGGTGGGGCCGAATCCTCATTTTATTATTTTAATAAAAGACCTCTTTAGACTCGGTGATGAGTACCTCTATAGTACCCGGGCTGCTACAGTACCTACTACAGTACCTCCCCAGCTACAGTCCGTGCTATAGTGCCTCCACCGCAACAGTGCCACCATCGCAACAGTACTCCTACTATGCCCGGCTACATTACTACTATAGTGCCCCCTGAAATTAGTCCCTACCCAGATTTTATCCTCGGTCTTTTGGATGCTTAGCAGGAACATGTACCACTATGGTACATGCTCTTTGGAAATGTAATCAAAATTATTTATATCACATACATAATTATTTATTCAATTTTGAACGTATTGTATTCATAATTCATAATTCAATTCTATATGTATTCAATTTAGAATTCAATTCTAAATTCATTATTGCAAAGTGTAATTGATTTTTGAATTCTAAATTTAATAATGAAATGACTTCTATATTGCATAGGTATTTCATATAATTGGATTTCTTTTCCTTTTTTATTGCACATGTAATTTTAGGGAGAGGTAGGCTGCTGCCTGCTACAATTCCAATAGTAAGGCCATGACAACAGTTTATAACTATTTGTATATGTGTGAAAACATAGTATATACTAACAATTTCTTGTAATCTTTTGGAATAGACCTATGAACTCAATATTTACAAATTATTCACATCAAACCATTGGAAAAAGTATATTCCAAAGGTTTTCAAACCATTGGATTTGATGAGAAAATTCAAATTTTTCAACAGTTTAAAAACATTGGTAAATATTTATTCCAACATTTACTAGAAACCATTCATATAATGTGTTTTCTGAATCCATATACCAATGATTATTCAATAAATATTGGTATATTTCTATCCCCAAGACTCAATATCCAACAGTTTGGACATTAGTTGGTATAGTTGTTACCAATGGTTTCCTAGCCTTTACCAACTAATTTAAACCGTTGGTATAGAGTATGATTCTAGCAGTTCTATTTGAATCAATAATACATTAAACAATAATAATATTATATATTCTTTTAAAAATTAACTACATATTTTACCCTAAAATGGTATTAACCACTAGTTCTTAAGGTCACACACTAGTCACTATATACCATAATCCTTAAAAATGAGATATAATTATATATAAAAATCATGAATCATTTATAAATCGTATTGTTGCTAATTACTATCTATCTCACTTCTTGAAAATCAATCCATACATTATTATATTAATGTTAGGTGTATATTACTATTAGATTTATCCTTATCTAAAATAACATTTTATTAAATAATTATCCTAAGTAATATAAACATGCCATAAAATCAAATTTTTAGGTTATTAAATACATATCATTTTTGTTAAAATACAATTAAAGAAGATATAATGATGAAAAATCATTATATTATTCCCATAATACTCATAATATTTATAATATACTAGAATATCATTGATATGTATAACTAATTAACGAATATACGTAATAGTTTTAAGGAAATATCTATCTCACTACCTTAGGTAATACTATAAACTCACCTTTTCATTTTTAAATGTAATTCCATAATATTTGCAACCATTTTTTTCTTTTCCTTTAGTAGTTTATATGACATAGTTGCTTCTAGTTATATACCAATCTCACAATAAATAATGTGATCATGTTACATCCCAATGCTAAAAAAACATGATTATGACAATATCCTCAATATGAATATAAGATCCCAGTTCTTATTCTTAATATATGAGTTTCTAATTTTCCTTTATTCTTAAGTATTTTTGGGAAACTAAGGGAAAAGGGGATAAATCCCAAAAATTTTGGGTACATTCCATGTATATTTCCACAAGCCATGTACCTTGGAAGTGTTGGATGAATACACATGGTGTGTAGGCTAGCCGACGATGAAGGGTGTAAAAACTGACCACACACCGTGTACTTAGTATATACACATTGTGTAATTTGTCAGCATGAGAATAGTAAGGTTGTGGGAGTAGCCGCCAGCAGAATGATAGTACACGCCGTGTACTTAGAAATAAACGCCGTGTAACCAAGTCTACAGATGAACAGTAAGGTAGTGGAATGTGGCCCCATAGGAATAGTTGAAAATGGAATATTCACGCCGTGTACTTGAGATTACACGCCATGTAGTTATGTTTGTTTATAAATGGGATGTATCCTCCTCATTTGGAATAGTATGTAGTGAGTTCGTTTGGAGCACCGGGAGGGGAGGCTGAAGCTTGGAAGAACTCCCGATCGCACGCTGGAACTCAGATTCTTCCACTGTCGATCACGTTTGGACCGCGCATGTAACCCCTTCCGTCTCCTTTAGTGATTACTTCCAATTCATTCTTGAGGGGAAGTTATTTGGGATTGAATGGGTTATCATTTATCCCAGATCTATGCCGTTATTTATTGATTTGAGAGGCATCATTTACGTATATATATCAAAGGAGATCAAGGAAGGTACTGTGATGTTTAATTCCAAATGTGATGTTGTTTTGGTGTACTGTTGTGCTACGCACCCATGTGTGGGGTGTCGTATGGATGATGCCTTGACTAATTAAATACCTATAATTTCATAGGTAATTTCATGAATATGTATAAATTTTTTTGGTATCACTTTCTTGATCTATGGCCACCCTATATGCGCATTTCCATTTTTTAGACGTTTGGATAGGGTACCCTAGTGTTTGCCGTGATTATAGCATGCTTTGAGTTTTCATGAGAGAAAATATATATGAATTGTTTGCTAATGTGTTGGGCTCTGCCCATTTACTTGCTTAGCCTAAGGGTGGTGTTTCTATTAGCCTAAGGTAAGTGTTTCTTTTAGCATGAGTGAAACTATTCTTATGCCTGT
This sequence comes from Viscum album, assembly GCA_963277665.1. NCBI lineage: Eukaryota > Viridiplantae > Streptophyta > Magnoliopsida > Santalales > Viscaceae > Viscum > Viscum album. The sequence goes on from OY728156.1 coordinate 347,649,518, forward strand.
CGGCAGTAGCTTCCGTGATTGAGGGAAATATCTCGTACGCCTGAGGACAATATTTGTTATGTCTGTGGGCAAGCTCTTGAGGGTTTTGATTCTGATTACCAGAGGGTATGGATTTGTATGTGTGAGGACACTATTTACTTCTTATATTCACTATTGTGATTTCACATGTTATACCTTCCATGATAAAGCACATTTTTGGTATATTTTTACCTTTTACATGTAAGATATCTTGTTATTGTTTTTGATGCAACACTGTATAGGAGATTTCAGATGAGGATAAGTATCAAGAAATTATAATTCAACTATATTGAATTTTTAAATAATAACTAAATTGAAATGAAACTGGTAAGAGTAGCTAATTTTGAGTACTTATTAGTTTATTTCATTTAATTATTTCACACTACTATTTCAAAAATTCACTGATAGTTTGGAAGAGGCCTTTGGTGGATACCTACTGAGATTTATTTTTCACACCCTGTTTGGGTCATGTCTTGGGCCCAAACATATTATATTACTGTAGGTGTTGATAAGGGCCAGAATCCCTATACAGGTACTTGATTGTTATAGAGGGGTAGAAGAGCATGGGATCGAGCATAGGCTTGCGATGTTGCGGAGTTCCTGTTGCACTGTTTTTCTTTGTTTTTCTATAATTTTACCTGGTACTGTATCATTTTAGATTGCATTGTATCCTATTTTGGATGATTTCTTAGACTTAGGGACATTTTTCATCATCATATATATGACTGTTTTGGTTCTCTACTTCTGTACTGTTGTTCATTTCATTTTGGCATTGATTACTACTTCCGATTTTGAATGCTTTTATTTTGTTCCTCTCCACTAAAATTTGACAAATGAGGGAATATTTTCCCCACTATCAGACCTAGGCACTCACATCGAGTCGAGAGCCTCTAGCATTTGGGGAAATGCACTAGGGGTCATGTGATCAATTGGGTTTGGGGAACCCATTGAGTGGCACCCGGATCTGGGGCATTACAAAGTGTTATCAGATGACTTTTTTTCTCTGGGTAATTTTATTATTTGGAAATGACGGGAAGAGATATATTGCTAAGGGGTTCAGTAGTAAGTATGCTAGGAGTAGCTACTTTATGTACAGGTAAAGACTGAATTGCCTTGAACTGAATTGTTATTTTGTGTTTATAATTATTAAAATTGTTTTGATTTTTACCATTGGGTTACACACTTTGGGGGTGCTATTTATATTTTTATACTTGGGTTCTATTTAGTTGCAACCCGAGGATATGAGGGTATTCCATCTCATGCATCATTTAGGCACATGTTAGAATCACATTCCATACATAGTTTTCATGCCATGTAGGTGCGTTAGAAATTTCATTTTGATTTTATAGATGTTGTGCTAGAAAATGCATGTTGTTGTGATAGATGCCTTGAAAAAATACCCGCTATTTGATAGGATATTGTTATGTAATGTTTTCAAAATTAATGTCAAACTATGGTTATTGAGGTGTATGGGCCCTCATCAACTGGAATTTGGTGGATCATTGACTTGATTACTTTTTTTACAACTTGTACAATATTCCATGCTTTGATTCGTGGGGAGTATGGGCCCTCACGGATCAGAAATTAGAACTTAGTTCTTGGTTTTAGTGTTTTTCTGGGCTCCAGATTAGTTTCTAAGGCCTACTATTCAGAAAAACCAAGAATACACGATGTGTACCATATATACACACTATGTAGTTTCTGACCGTGTCATTGGCAATGTAGGCAGAAACATGGGATTGGAAAAAATATCAAGGGAACACACCAGCTACCGATTTTACATGCTGTTTGGTGTTGACCCTGTGTCGGTCATGTAACTAACAAAATGGATGGAGAAATTATCGCTTAAACACGCTGTGTCACTTTCTAACACACCGTGTAATGTAATATGGGAATCTGACCATGTAACAAACAACACGGGTTAGTGTTATCCTTTTACTACTAGCCGTGCTCATCTGATACACACCGTGTATTTTGATCCGTGTATCTGGTCGTGTCTCATACAACATGGGTCGGCAAAGCTGATCTAGTACACACTGTGTACATGAGGGACATGTTGTGTAGTCTTGACCGGTGAGAGGCCATGGGGACTTGGCCATGTGGATGGGGAGATAGGGTGTTGTAGACGTCTTGTGTAGTTTTAACACGCCATTTATTCTCGGCCGAGTATCTAGCCGTGTCATGAAAAACATGGGTATTTGGAATCTAATTCGCACATGCCTTTTCTATATGGAACACGTCGTGGAGCGTGAGCTGTGGAACTAGCCAGGTCTTGAACAAAAAGGGTCGGTGAAGCTCATCCAGTACACACCGTGTATATTTTAAACACACTATGTAGTCTCATTCAAAATAGAACCATGTGTTGAAGTCGTGTAGAAGGACTCGGGAAGGGGAAAAATAAAGTACAAGTCGTGTGTGTGGACAACATGTCGTGTGTTTGGGGTGTTATATGACCGGTTTTGGCAGAAGTACATGCCTATGTGAGTGACTTGGGGGAACACACAATGTATTTATTATATTTGATGTGTATTCTTGTTTTTTAAAACATGAATGTTTTCATTCTCTTATTACCTTCTTATTCTTTCAGTTAATTGTCCTCGACAATCTTGATCAAAGACGTGTGTTTGACCTAGTAGAGTCATGTCTCTGAGATGACCTTGAGTTGTTCTCCAAGAGAGGGGCGATGAATATAATCTAGAGATGGTAAGCCATGGGATACTGATGGATCCTACAGTAGAGCTATATATGGAACCAACTGTTATACATGACATAGGCGCAGATGCACAGTTCCGTAATGGCATATTCCTTTTCATGCAGACTTTCAAGGGAGCATCGCTGGCTTCCACATCTATGGCAGAGCTGACATGTATATTCTAGAAGCAGCATTCACCGACGTTTTCAGGGGATGGCGGACCAAAGACTTTGGAGTCTTGGCTGGTTTCTATGCAGACAATCTTCGAGCATCTAGAGACGCCTCTTGGGCAGAGGGTCAAGCTCACTACTTACATATTATGTGATTCCACCAAGAGATTGTGGGATGTCCCCACACAGGCTGGGTATCAATGAAACATGGCATGAGAAGATTATCAGGTTGTATTCTATGACTTTTTCTTTCCGAAGATGTTAATGGCAGATTGAGCTCGATATTTCATGAATCTGCAGTAGGGTACCTTGTTAGTGATGGAATATTCTACCTGCTTCACCAAGCTACAGTGTTTTTCACCTATTCTAGTGGGTGAAGATACGTTGTGGGATAGACACTTTGAGGATCATATTCAATATGACATCCGGGCACTGGAAAATGTTTTTAGGTTGCCTATTGGGCATAATATTGTGAACTAGGAACTGCTTATTGAACGGAACCTGTGGGATGCTAGTGGTGCAGGCCAGGGCGGTTCAACACCAGTTTCTGGTACTATTTATACATTTAAGAGGAATAAGAAGATGGATTTCTCTAATGGTGGTAGTACTAGCCAAAATATTTCATCAGGTGGCCAGGTGATGTGTTACCAGTGCGGTAAAGAGAGGCACAAGAGACCTCGGTGTCCATGTGACCCAGTGGAGTACTGAGCTTGTGGAAAGATGGGTCATCTGAAGCATTTTTACTGGGAATTTCCACCAGGGACTAATAAGAGAGGTTCTGTGTAGACTATGTGTCAAAAATTAGGGTAACAGATTCTTACTAGTATGGGAATTGGAATATGTCAGGACGTTAAGGCTGAGGTGGTGGTAATGTCAATGGTAGCCAAACACCAGGATCTCAGAGACAATAAGTCGAGTTAGGTCAGGGTAGATACGCTGTGTCATAGGGCCGTGACACTGGGCAGACATATGTAGTGAAACATACCCAACATGAGTATGATCCCAGACCTTCTATTGTTATAGGTACTATTATAGTTTCTTCTGTTTTATCTTCAGTACTTTTTGATATTGGCGCTACACATAGCTTTATATCTCTTCCTTTTGTGTAGATCCATGGGGTCTGTGTTTCTTCTTCCTCTGATGTCATGATGCTAGACACTCCATTTGGGATTAGAACGGTAGGTGTGCATCAGTGCAAGGAGTTCCCCCTAGAGGTTGGTGGGTGTCACTTTTTATGAGACCTCTATCTACTAGAGATGACGAGCTATGTCATCATTCTTGCGATGGACTAGTTTGTTCGATTTTGATCCTTTTTATATTTCTATCATCATAGGGTGAGTTTCACATCACCAGAGGGTAGAGAGTTTTTATACAAGGGAGAATGGGATATCGAGGTGAGCTGAGATTGACTCGAGCATCGTGGGAGGGTGGAGTAATAGGCCAGATTGAGAGTTTATATCTAGATGACCAGGGAACTTGTCAAAAGGATTAACGTCCAGTGGTTAATCGTTTTAGGTATGTCTAAATAGATGACTTTTCAGGTCTAAATCCAGAGTGAGTGGAGGATTTTACTAATGAGCTTGTACCAGGAGTAGCACTGGTGTCAATTCCTCCTTAGAGAATGGCTACACCAGAGTTTTAGGATCTAAAGAGGTAGTTGGAGGAGTTGCAGGAAAAGGGTTTCATCTAAAATAGTACTTCTCCTTGTGGTTCATTTGTTTTGTTTGTGAAGAAGGAAGACATTACCTTCAGACGTTGTGTGGATTATCAGAAGCTGAACCAGTTGACGGTGAAGAATCGATATCACTTTTTGAGGATTAAAGATATTTTTGATCCACATCGAGGAGAACGAGTGTTCTCGAAGATTGAATTAAGATCCAAATATCATCAGTTGCATGTTAGACCATTATACATAGTGCTTTACAGCCTTTTGGAGAAGATATGGCCTATACGTGTACTTGGTCATGCCTTTCAGACTCACGAACACGCCACCAGTTTTCATGGTTATGATGAATCGAGTGTTCCACCCTTATATAGATTCCATTGTGGTAGTCTTTGTGGATGATATCTTTTTTTACTCTCACACTCGACACAACCATGCTACCCATATTAGGATCGTACTAAGTACACTGAGAGAGCATCCGTTGTATGAAAAGCTCTCAAAGTGCCACTTTTGGATGGACCACAGACACTTCCTAGGATATATTATCTCTGAGGCAGGAGTTGCAGTGGACCCCGAGAGAGTGTGAGAAGTTGTTTCCTGGGACAATCCTAAGAAAATGTTGGAAATACGAAGTTTCTTGGGCATGTATGGTTACTATGACTGATTTATATAGGATTTCTCCTACTTACCAGCACCGTTGATGAGTTTGACTAAGATGGGTGTGAAGTTTATTTGGTCAGAAGCTTATGAGACAACCTTTGAGAATCAGAAGGTAAGGCTAACATCATCACTGGTCCTGATACTTCCAGAGCAAGGGAAGAGCTATACAGTTTACTATGATGCATCATGTATTTTTATAGGAGTTTTGTAGGTGCATGGTGATTGAGTTGTTGTGTATAGGTCTTGGTAGTTGAGACCACATGAGAGGAATTACCCGAAGCATGATCTCAATTTAGTAGCAGTTGTTCATGTGCAATGATGTTGGAGACATTATCTCATGGGAGAACATTTTTTGGTGTTTACAGACCTCAAAAGTCTGAGATATATTGTTACACACCGTGACCTAAATTTGAGATAGTGAAGGTGGGTTGAATACCTTCAGTCCTATGTTTCTGAGCTTGCCTACATGCCTGGTAAGGGTAACACAGTAGCCAATGCACGTAGTAGGAGGACTCATATACAGGTAGTGTAGGAGGCCAGTGGTGAGTGGAAGCTCATGGCTTTGTTCTCTGAGATGCATTTCTAGGTGCATGATAGTCAGAGGCGGTCATATCTTTCATCCTTAGCTATGGATTCTACCATCCTTGATAGAGTGAAGATGGGACAACTATCTGATTCAGAAGGCCTAGTTATATGGGAGTCGTTGGAAAGTGAGTACCCTTCCCATAGTTGGATGATAGGTGATGATGAGGTACTGCATATCCATGGATGAGTGTGGGTTCCAGAGGATATATGTGATGAGTTGATGCGGGAGTTTCCTGATTCATCTTGGGCAGTGCATCCCAGAGTTACCAAAATGTACCGTGACTTGAGATATCAGTATTGGTGGCCGAGAATTAAAATAGATTTTGTTGGTTTTGTTACAAGGCATTCCACCTATCAGCAGGTGAAGGCCAAGCATCAGAGGCCAGCCAGATTGTTACAACAGTTACCCATTCAAGAGTAGAAATGGGAAGATGTCGCGATGGACATTGTGAATGTGTTGTCGAGTTCACCTCAAGGAAGTGATGTCATATGGGTTGTTGTGGATAGACTTACGAAGGTAGCTCTATTTTTTCCCATCAAGGATACCTTTAGTGTTGAAGAGCTCATAAATTTGTATATATGAGAGGTAATACGTCTTCATGGTGTCCCTCTTTCTATCATTTCAGATAGGGATGCCCATTTTATGTCTTCTTTCTAGAAGAGTTTTTAGAGGGTACTAGGTACACAGGTACTTCTGAGCACAGCTTAACACCCTTAGACGGATGGCCAGTCAGAGCATACGATACATTTGCTAGAGGACATGTTTCATGCATGCATCTGGGACTTTGGGGGCTCTTGGGTGAAGCACATACCCCTGGTCGAGTTTTCTTACAATAATAGTTTTCTGGAATCTATTGAGATGGAACATTACGAGGCATTATATGGTAGGTCATGCTGATCACCCTTGTGCTAGTTGGAGGCCGGTGAGGTAGCTTTAATGGGACCATGTCTCGTGCAGGAGACTTCAGAGCAGGTCCAGTTCATTCAAATGCAGATGGCTATTGTACTATCTTGTCAAAAATCTTATGTGGATCACCGCAGACAACCCTTGGAGATCATGGTCAGAGATCATTTTTTCTGGCATGTTTCACCAAGGATAGGACACATGCGGTTTAAGATACATAGTAAACATTCACTAATGTATGTTGGGTTGTTTTAGATTATGGAGAGAGTCAGTTCAGTTGCTTATTAGTTGTAGTTATCATAGTGGTACCAGGCCATGCACGACATCTTCCATGTATCTCAGCTGCCCCATTATCTCTCAAACCCTTCTCACATCTTTCAACTCGTGGAGGTTGAACATTAGGCCAATACATCCTTTGAGGAGCATCCAATTCGTATTCATGATTGGAGCATGATGTTTCTTCAAGGCTGGTCAGTTCCTCTCCTACAGGTGCTATGGCAGCATGGTCGAGTGCAAGACGAAACATGTGAGTGGGAGACCGACATACGTGCTAAGTGTCTAGAGTTGTTCTGAGCTTTATCATCACCACACATAGAAGGAAAATTCACGGACGAATTTCTTTAAGGGGGGAGGTTTTTATGAACCTGGTTCTTAATCTTGAGGTACACGTTTCTTATTTTCCTTTTTCCTTAAGTGTTTTTGAGAAAATGAGGAAAATGGGGAAAAACCCAAAATTTGTGGGTACGTTCCGTGTACTTTTCCACATGATCTGGACTTTGGCTATGTGGGATGAACACACAAGGCATGTAGGGCGTTCAGTGATGAAGGGTGTAAAAACTAACTACACATCATGTACTTAGTATTTACAAGCTCTGTAATTACTTGGTAGGTGAATAGTCAAGTGGTGGGAGTAGCTGCCAGCAGAATGATAGTACACGCCATGTACATAGAAATACATGTCGTGTATCCATGTCGGGAGATGAATCGTAAGGAGTTGGAAAGTGGATGACATAGGAATAGTTAAAAATGGAGTTTACATGCCGTGTACTCGAGTGTAAATGATGTGTAGTTATGTTTTTTGTTATAAATAGGTAGTAGCCTCCTCATTCGACAGAGGAGGCAGTGAGTTTATTTGAGCACCCGGAGGGGAGGCCGAAGCTTGGAATAACTCCTGATCGCATGCCAGAACTCATATTCTTCTGCCATAATTCATGTTTGGACCATGGGGGTAATCCCTTCCCTCTCATTGAGTGTTTCCTTCCAATTCTTTCCCAAGGGCTAGTTATTTGGGTTTGAATGGGTTATCATTTATCCCAGATCTGCACCATTCTCAGATGATTCTGGAGTCGTCGTTCACATATATCGATCAGAGGAGATCGAGGTAGGTGGTGTGATGTTTAATTCCAACTTTCATGTAGTTTTTTTACCATTGTGATACATTCATGTGCTATGGGTGTCCTATGGCTGAGGTCTTGATTGATAAAAAACATTGAATTGCATAGGTAATTTAAAAATTATTTGTAAACTGCTGTTTGGGATCGTTTCCTTAATCTAGGGCCTCCTCGTGGGCGCGTTTCCCTGGTTTACCCATTTGGCCAGGATACCCGAGGGTATGCCATGATTATAGAATGAATTGAGTTTTCTTGAGAGAAAATATGTATGAATTGTTTGCTTTGGTGTTGGGATCATCCCTGTTATTACTTAGCCTGAGGGTGGTGTCTTTCTTAGCATGAGGGTAGTGTTTCATTTAACATGAAGGAATCTATTCGTATGCCTATGGGCAGTAGCATTCGTGCTTAAGGGAAATATCTTGTTCACTTGAGAGAAATATTCACTATGTCTATGGGAAATCACCGGAGGGTTTCGATTATGATTACCCGAGGGTAAGGATTTGTATGTGTGAGAAGACCATTTACATCGTATATTCACTGTGGTTATTTCACATTTTATACCTTCCTAACTAAAGCTTATTCTTGTTATTGTTTTACCTTTTACATGTAAGATTGATTGTTGTGGTTTTTTTGTGGTACTGTATAGAAGATTTTTGACTGAGGATAAGTCTTAGGAACTTATAATTCAACTATATTTAATTGTTAAATAATAATTAAATGGAAATGAAACTAGTAGGAGTAGCTGCTTTTGAGTACTTACTAGTATACTGTATTGCATTATTGCACACTGTTGTTTCACAAATTCACTGATAGTTGGGAACATGCCTTTTTTGGTTTCCTACTAGGATTTATTTTTCACACCATATTTTTGTCTTGTCTTGGTCACAAACAGATTATATTGTTGTAGGTGTTGATAAAGGCCAGACTCCCTATACAGGTACTTGATTGTTGCTACGGAGTAGGAGAGAATGGGACCCATCTTAGCCTTGTGATGCTGCTGAGATCATATTGCACTATTTTTCTTTGTTTTTCTGCACTTTTACCTTGTACAATATCATTTTAGATTGTTGTGTATCCTGTTTTGGATGCTTTCTCAGACTTAGGGACATATAGCATCATCATATATATGATTGTTGTCATTCTCTACTTCTTCGTTGTTGTTCATTTTAGTATGGTATTGATTACTACTTCTGCTTTTGATGATTATTTTTTGTTCCGTTGCACGACACTTTGACAAATGATGGCATAGTTTCCTCACTATCAGACCTAGGCCCTCGCTGCAAGTCTGTAGCCTCTAGAATTTGGGAAAATGCACTTGAGGTCATGTGACCAACCTGTTTTGGGGCACCCATTGAGTGGCACCTGGATTCGGGATGTTACAATTAATATTAAAACCTTTATCTAAATATGTCTTCCCTTATGAGACCTTTTTGTTGACATATGATAATTGTAATAAACCTATGAGTATTATTAATTAGATTATAGGTTACATGTTATCATTTTCTATTAGGGTATTTATTATAATTCGTTAATATCATTCTTAAACACTTCATATTGGTTCCAAGATACAATATTAGTAACCAATTAATTTCCCTCATGTGTGTCTCACAAGTTGTGGAGTATTTATCCCACTCAACATGTATCCGTGTAATGATTGAGCCAATACTGATCCAAAATATTTTAGTTTTTTTACACCTAGGTGCATCTATGCCAAACCCAAATCCAAATTCTAATATCTATATAGGTATTTATTCATATTAATGAAAACATAACATATAGTTCACCAAAATAAAAGGATGTTAATAAATACCAATACATATTTATTGGGGGTTTTTTACAAAATTTATATTATTTTTATCCCCAAATAAAATGTTCCAAATTAATTAATAATTAAATCATATAATTATTTGAATGTTTTTTCAATACCATTGAAATTATTATCAACATTTATATATCAATCCATAAATTATCCTAAATAGAAATCCCAATCTCCAATGATTTTTTAACCTTTCCCTTGATAAAAAATATGAATTCCATGACCTTACCTCTCAAAATCGGGTTCCCATAAACAATTTAAATATAAATTTTATTTAACACAAACTATTTGGGCTAGGATATAACTATGAATTTTTAAAAAATCAATAACTATTATTGAATTTATTACATACGAATGAATTATTTTTCATGTTTGTAGATTCAGAGAATTAAAACTCAATATAAAGTTTTAAATCTCTTATTTTTAATAAAATTTATAATTTTGCGTTTATATATTATACAATTTAATTCATGAAAATACTTCTGGGTCACCAAAAAATTATTTCATATGTTTTATCCTTCCAAAAATGTCATCTGTACTACATTTCACCACATCCATGTGAAATATAATCATAAGTAGGGATGAGCTCAAATTCCATGTAACAGAAACATATAAATTAATCAATCAAGGAATAAAATTAGAATAACTATTTTGTTAGGATTATTTATAAAACATTAATTAATAATCATCATGAACATTTGAGCATGATTTATCCATGGAAATAAAGGAAAACAGGGATATCAATATGTCTTATCTCATATCGATGAAATGAATAATTCTAGACCCCAAAAAACTACATTCTCTGAATTATTCATTGAAAATGTTATATTGATTGAGACTAATATTGAAAAATATTTCTGAATTTAGTAGATATACACTGAATACCCAAACCTGTTTTGTTTCATGTGACATATTGATGCATTAGTGGCCTATATAATGTCCATCTGTAACCATCATCTGATTATTTCCACTGAATATATTATTTGAGTCATTAAATCATTCCATAACAGTCCATATTGAACATATTACTCAATATATACGGTCTAGTAATTTTTATTGATAAATATTACATCTTTCTAAATGAATAATCAGAACAAAAATTTATGATTTATGATATAATAATGTCTTCATAGTGTATTTGGAAACATGGATTCACAAAAAAATTTATAATAATTGATCTTCATATTCTCCCACTAATAAATTAATAACTGTCATTCTTCATGTACATATCATAGTTATGAATGATCATTAGAACCAAGTAAAGGGAATAATTTAACAGGGGTTCTCATATTCATAGTATAGGTAAACAAGGTTGATATCAATGATAACATAGTCATAACAGGAGCATAGTGGTATGAAAGCACGGGGTTAATATTTGAACACCATACCCAAAATTTCATAGATCAAAATATTGATTCATGATATTCGTTTTCATATTTCATAAGACATGAATCATAATGAAATCAATGAACATAAGACATGAGATCATAATTTTGGTATAATACATATGTTTTTGACAAAAACATAATAATTTAAAATAAATTCCTATGTAAATGATTGATACAAAAATTATCATAGTGTGTTGTGTATAATCCCCATTACATAGTATGATTATTCAAGGTTCAATCCCTAGACAATCATAGATTATTGATTCCATTAATTAACATAATCTACTCACCATTCTAGTCCTTATTATATCATTGGATGTTCATTTTTTGTCAATGAATTTGAGGGTTATGTAATTATGGTCCCAAGAATAACATAATGAAAATCATACATATGTGATCCATAATATCATAAAATTTTTATGATATCATAATGTATAAGAAGGAAACATGTTTTATAAAAAAATCAACATTTCATTATTGAGTAACCCATGTAAAATAAATGATTTTCATAATAGGTTTCATCATAACCTAATTAACCCATGGTAATGCAACAAGTTTCATAGATTGATCCTAAAATCATCACCATAATTTTCCATCCAATGAATTATTTTTTATGGTAAAATTGGATAATATCCACATAAAATAATAAGTAACATAATATTATATTATCACATTTGAAAATGAATTTAAAATATAACTGGATCATTCCTTTATAAAAACACCATTTTTAATTTTAAATAAAATATTTAAATCTAAAAATTTACAAAATATTATGTATTTTTTTCTTTTAATATAACCTTGTTTACTTGTGAATTAATCTTCAACTACTAGAATATTCATGATGGTATGTAATTTTGTTCTTTCCCGGCATGTTAAAACTATGAATCCTTTCACATTTTCATTCAAAAGTATAAATTAACTAGTTTAGAAAATAAAAAAAATATTACTTTTAAACCAATACGTAATAAAATTCAATTTTGATTAAAATTAACATAAATAATCATATATGAATATAAAAAATATTTATTAAATTTTTTAGCAGACATGGATATTGAAGAAAATGGATTTTCAACTGAATAGAAAAATAAATTTTATTTTCTTTATAAACATTATTTCAGTCTCTTGCATTCATTAATAGAATAAAATGAATGTAAAACATGTAATAAATAAAAATATCATGTGTATAAAAAATTTATTTATATTCTTGAAACATTGGTCAACAAATTTCATCATCATAAACTTAATCATAAATTATATTGATAAAAAATGTGATTTTAACTTTAATCCATTACCACTTTTATAAATTGAAAATAAAATCTTCATGAAAGGATGAAAATTATATATATATATATAATTTAAAAATACCATAATTTTCATTATAATAATTAAAAAATAAATTTTTGTGTAGTATATACAACACGGGAAAGAAACAAGTGGTGAATATGGCATGTGTGTTATAGAAATAAAAGTGAGAGAATATACCTTTCCACATGATTGATTTTCTTAGAAATACATCTAACATCCTGTATAATAAATTTATATTTATTATGATATTATGAAAAATTAATTAACATACTTATATTATAATATACGATCCACTTACAACAAGTCAATATCAATTTTTTAAAAATTCTTTAATAAAATCTATGTTTCTTGTTATTAAGAGTTTTTTAATTAGAATTTCTGTTTGGTAGTAATAAAACTTATACATTTATGTTGGTTCAAAAATATAAAAAATGTTAATAAAAATATAATAATAATTAATATTTTTTTATATTTATTTATATTCATCCATATTTTTTATATAAAAAAAATATTTACATTGTTTATAGAGACGAACAACTGTACATACACATGGACAATGTCTTCATTTTCAAATGAAAATAAAGAAAGAACAAAATATATTATTTCATTATTTTATTATACATTACTATTTAATTAATAACATATATATTCATTAAATATATCTATATTACCATCAAATTAAAGATAAATCAAAAAATGATTGACAACTTTTTATGGAGGTGGTAGTCCACATTTGTATGCAAGCAATGTTATCATTTTCCAACATGTGGGAATGTAAAAAGGTAGATTTGATATTTTAATTCCATAAGAATTATTAATTGATGAAAAATGTATATTAAAATTAACACCATTATAATGTATATCCATTAATGATTGTTATGAGAACAAATTGTATCACAACATGGAGGCAGTACAGAAAACATACACAATAGCGATACTTTCACAACTCATTTGATGTAAATGTTGTTGAATAAATGTGGTTAAATAATATTAATAAAATTTTATTATATTTTGGACACTTAATTTATAATTTTATGATTAATAACGAAGGTTTTTAGGAAGTATATGAATAAAATAATTGAAGGTGTTTAGGTAGGATGGTTTATTCTTATTTAAAGGACTCCTTGAGATCAGTTGTCAAGGAAAATTGAAAGTGTGTCTTAAGAATAAAATAATATATAGTTGATATACAAAGATGGTTATAATAGAACTGTGTTGGTTCTCCTTGAGATACATGGATCAAAGTTGAGTAAATAAGAGAAAGGGTGGGTTCCATTTTTTAAGTGGGGGTGAGGACACATTTTAAATTTCTTGAATGGTTACAATATAATAATGTCATATTATTTAAAAATTATTCAAAATGGATAGATATTATATGTTTGGATGGTATTAAATTAAAATATATAAATAAAATAGGATATAAAAATTTTATTTGGAAAACATACCATTGTCTATTTGTTTCACCCTAGTTAAAATTGTGTTGACTATAAACACATTGATTGTTTAACGATTTTACTATTAATTCGATCAAATATATTAGTTTTGTCATTAAAAATATTCAATTTCTGATTAAAATTATGAATTAAATTTTATGGAATTAAATTCATATTATAATTAGAATTTAATTTAAAATAAATGTGAGAATACATGATGAAAAACTTTTTCGGAAGAATTTTTTTATTTGATATAATAATTATTTGTAATAAAATAGATCATAAAATATATTCCAATGAAATTAATTTGACTTTAAACAATATCAATTAACTAATATTGCTTTTAAAACTATATTTAAATATATTTTAATTCTATAAATTACTTTATCTAAAATAAATTTTTAATAAAACTTTTTAGTTCAAACTAAACATTGAAAAATAAATCATTCTATAAAAAAAATAATCTAAGGTAAATTTGATATTATGACTTCAAAAACTGAATAATTTGTTTATTAAATTTTTTATAAGTGGAATAAATAAATTAAATTATTTCCAAATAGAAGGAAATAAAAACTATTTTTATTTAAAAATTATTTTTTTAAAGAATAAAAATTCTTTAATGAAAATAGATTATTTATTTTCAAATATATTTTACATATCAAGAAACATTAAAAATATTTTTTTCGAAAAATTTTATTATTATTAACTCTAATAATTTAATGACTACATTATAATGATGAACTATATTTATGTTCACTTACACTTGGTGTTGCGTTTATCACAATCTATTTTGGTGATTAAATTGAAGAAAAATATATAATTACATCTAGGGGTGTGACATTATACCCCCAATAAAAATAATATTTGCATTTAAATAAAATTAATATAATTTAAAAAAAATGATATCTTTATTTTATCACATCCCCAGGTTCCCATGTAGCTTCTTCAAATTTCAGATTCCTTAAGAGAACTTCCCCTAGGTGAGTAGTCTTGCTTTTTAGAACTTTATCTCTATGATCATGGATATATATATTTTTTCATTATTTGAACAATAATCCTTTAGTGGAACAAAATATGTGTTAGTACATGAAATGGATCATATGTCTACTTAGGAGTGATACATAAACTAATCATGAACATGAGATAGGTTTGGTGGAATTCCCAAGTGATTAGCTACAATTCCTACTAGATCAAGAATCTCGAATGGGTAAATTTACCTTAGTCTCAACATTATATTCACTCTTAATTACATAAAATTATTTCAGGGAGAAATTTTTTGGTATAACTTCTAATGGACTTTTAATTCCATATTTCTCCAATGACTATTATTATAACAATATTTTTAACTACGAGATACCTTTTCGTACTACTGAATTGATTTATCTTCCTCTAATATTTCCTTAAACAACATAGTAAAAATATATTTATTTATCTAAAATCTTCCAATTATAATTTATTTCATTGTGTCTTTCCATATAGGGATTCATAATGAGCCATTATAATACCTTAATGAAGGGTAATTTTGTTTGTAAAACTCAACTAAAATTATGCGTTAATCCCAAAAATGAGTTAAATCCATAGAATAAGATATCAAAATCTCTTCCATGGCTTTAATATTAATTTTATACTTACCATATATCTAATGATTATGTGAAGTACTATGAAAACACTAAATACAGATGTTGTTGAATATCTCCCTATAAACACAAAGTTAATTTTTAATCTTAGCGAGATATAATAAAATGTGGTACTCTATTCAACCTTATGAATTCCAATTTGTATATTATGGAAACATTTTTAGGAGAGAAATATTCTCTAATATAAATATATTGTCCACATATTATAAGGTTATAATTATAACTATAATAACATTATTTCCTTTAGATATTTTGTGGTGCATAATGACAAAATATTTGGTGGTGTTTTTATATTTCAATTATGGTATGGGTAATTTTTGTAACATCCCATTAGAATTATATCTCTCAACATTAACATCATGAAATTATAAAAATCAAGATACTTAGTTAGAAATATATCCCTTAATGTTGTCCTACTAGAAATGTTCTTTCTGATCTCAATACCTAGTTTTACAACTCAGATGAATATTTAATTGGGAAATATGAGATTCATAAAATATATCATTGAAGTATTTTATTGATGGAATATATACATGATTCCTAATCCTTATCATTCCATCACCATCAGGGTTCAACTCCGGAATATTTATCACATTAATTTATTGCTCTACATCTTCTTTCTTTGACACTTCAATATTTTATGGGATATATGGTTGAACAGTTATTTGAGTAAGATAAAATTACCCCCTCCTTAATGATATAAAGTTATAAATTTTTCATCTACGTATATATTGGATCTTTTTGGTCCTCAATCATCAATATGATAAAATATTCTCTTACAAAAAAGTATCATGTTATCATATTGATGATAAGGATCACAAAATATCTTATATTTTTGTTCCTAAAAAATATAGACCTTGATATCTTCATGCTGTATAATGTTAATCTATAAAGACATTATTCATTAAATCCATGAAGGTAGTTGTGGAATAGTAAGACCAATGAAAATCACTATAAATTCATAAAGTACTTATGTAATTTGGAATGATTTCTTTGGTATAGTTTATTTCTTAACCCTCAGCTGATAGTGTGTATATTGAAGATCAATCATTTAAAAATGTTTATATCCTTGTAATTGTTAAAAAAAAGTCATAAATATGGGAAATATGATACTTATTCATGATCTTTATCATGTTACATTTTAGATAATCAATGAAGTGTCACATTTCTCCATCTTTCTTCTTATTAAAAATAATAGGTACACCATATGGTGATGCCCTTGTTTGAATGAAACCACAATCAAGATTCACCGGGGGATGAGTCATCATTTTCTAAAACTAAATTTTGGTCATTAAATATATAGTGACCATATTAGTTATAGCACCAGGTTTATGTTATATTGAATACTCAACTTCATGATTTAGAGAAAGACTAGGAAAATCATTTATAAATTCATCATCAGAATCCCTCAAGTAGTATATTTTTTATGATGAGTTAGTACCCTACCATAGGCAATAATCACCCATTTTTATTAGAAATCAAGAATCCTAGAAATAATTAAACTTCAATCATATGTTAAATTTTATCATTGATCATATTGATGATCATATGATGGTTTGAAATATAAAACGTGACTTCACTTCATCGATAATAGATCTTGAATTTATTTAGAAAAATACAATCCATTCCTAAGATAACATCAAATTCAATTGGGGGAGAATAATGAAATTTTTAGTAATCACATTCCCATGAACAGAATTCAGAGAAGAATAATGGGCTTTTGAGGGTACCATCATAGCAATAGTTTTTTCAACACTAATTCAACATATAATTATTGAAGATATAAATTGATATTGATTGAGACATTAATTTATATTAATGAATTCATACAAATATTATTATATATGGTACAAAAATATTTGAGCAATCTTACATCCAAATAAATATTATCATTCCATATTCAATTCTAAATTAAAACCAAAATTTTAAGCATGACCATTAGATATCTTTGATCATAGCGATCAGTCATGAAAAATAATTCATAGGATATCAATATCTTGGAACCTTATATTCATTAGATTAAACCTTAGTTTTATCATAGTTACTACATGATCATATTCTATTCAAATCCTTAATAATGGTTCAAAAAAAAATTTAATTAACCCATGAATATTCTTCGGTAATTCCAAACCATGTGTGTAGTAAGGGAACACTTGCTGAGAACTATAATGTTGTTTAAGATTTAATCAACCAAATATTTTTGGGGTTACTATATATTACTACATTTGTGTCAAAACTATGTACATTTATAGTATACAAACATAGATTCTTTTATTGGAAATCCAAACTCTATTATTTACCCTAACATAGAATCTTCAAAAATATATATAGGTATTTATTATGTTTTCTCACTAATGTTTTCTCATTATAGTTTCAATAGATGATAAAATTTATCTAATAATTGAAATATAACTCCATAATTTTCAAACATAAATATTATATCATATTATATAAGTAATCTATAAATAATATTAAGATACATTAAATGATCATATAGGTCAATTATAATTGAAAAACTGGATTCATAAATAACATTTTCATAAGTTATCTACCAAAAATCTCACTAAGTTCCTCATAACATGAACCCTTTTATAAAAAGCATACTTAAATCCACTATTCATAATCTTCGAAATGAAAAAATAAGAAAGGGTGCGGTTAGATGGTCACTAAGGGTAATCAAGGGAGATATCTATGATCACATAACCAAAACATGGGAATACAGGTATGAGAACACAAGATTAATATTTGGAAACTATACCAAAGATATCATAGATCAGAATATTGAGTCATAGAATACTTATTATTAGTTCATAATACATGAATCATAATGAAGTCAAAGAAAATGAGTCCAGATATTACAAAATTGGCATAAACAATTACTTTTTGGAATACACATAAACATAGAAAATCATTTCCTTAATTTAATCTTACTACAATGACTATAATTATGTACTGGGTTTACTCCCCATTTCATTATATACTTAGTGAAGGATCATTGAAATTACTATCATAGTAGATATAGTCCCTTATAGAACTATGTTGACTCCCCATTTCACATATTATTATCTCATAATATATCCATATTCATCCAATTAATTATAGGACTATATAATTCTTGTCCCACTTTTAAAATTATAAAAATAAAATGTATGTGTGACACTATATCATAAAATTTTGATAATAGAAAAACCCATAAATAGGAAATAGGTTTTATAATCAATTATTCATATAATCGTAGCATGACTCATGATAAATAATTTCGTTTCATAAATTTTTCATTATCAAATAATTTGGATATGGGAAATAAATAGGTTTCACATAATTATACTTGAATCTTAATTGTTATAATCCATCCAAAGAATTAAATTGGATCGTATAATTAACAAAAATATATAACATGTAAAAAAAGTTATATCAAATGTTTTTATTAGAGATAAAAACATTTTATAAAATTCAACTAAAACATTTCATAAATAAAATATACATTTCACATAAAATTCACATATTTAAAATCTTAAAATTTTAAAAATAGCATAGAATAAATTTCCCTGAATTTTTTTTTGGAAAAATATAAAATAATCCTCATAAAATTTTTTAGTCCCGACATAATGAAATTCCATTCATGTTTTTTATGTTAATACAACGATTCCATTAACCTTGTCAGAAAAAATCTAAAAGTACCTCATTTAGAAAATGAAAAAATATTTATTTTATAATTTTATATTGAAAATTTAATTTATGGGTTAAAATAACATTAAAAAATCATATTATAACATAAAAAATTCATTAAAAAATATTTAAAAAACTTGGATATTGATGAAAAAATAATTTCAATCGAAGAGTGAAATAAAGTGAGTTTTTGTTATGAAAATTATTTTATTCTATTGAGTTATTAAAGATAGGAAATTTAAAATTTTAAAAACATAATTTCAAAAAATTACTATAGTGGAAAAAAATTCATGAGATTCTTTCGATATATTTTATGAAGATTCATCATTGGAAACATAATCATAAACAATCCTGATAGAAAATGAGATTATGACATTGATACCAATCCACATCAATGATTTTCCAATCCAAAATTCTTGATATAGAGAACCTTAAAAGGATATTTTAATTATAATTATTTTAATGATATTTATCACAAAATAAATTCTTGAGAATTATATAGACCACATAAAATAAACAAGTAGTGAATATGACATGTGTCTCACAAAAATAGAATACATATAAAAATCCCTTACCTCAATTGTGAATTATTTAGAAATCACAGTACAATATAATATAATTAATACATATTTATTATAATTATATAGAATAAAAATTTAAATTATTCAAATATCATATATTATCCACATATTATAATTTTACACTTATTGACAAACAATTCCTTATTGAAATTGTCTTTTTTAGGTTCTAGCAGTTTCATTTTCATTATAAGAATTTTGGTTTGGTAGTTCCAGTCCTTGTAAATTGATCTTGTTTTAAAAATATATATAATTTTAATATGGAAATAAATATCATATATATTCATTATTTATATACATAGATTCATCAATAAAAGGTAAATATAGATAAATGATTTCTATTGTTCATGTAGATGGTAGGTGTAACATAAGTATGAAGAGTGTTTTCATTTTCTAATGAATAAAAGTAAATAAGGAAAGATATTATATTATAATAATATAACCAAAATTATATCATGAATATTTAATATATACACTAATATATATCATTATATCCATCCATTTTAATAGGAAATGAATATTTAATCACATTACTTTGTAGATGTAGTAGTCCACACATATTCACAAGCAACATTATCATTTTACAACTAATAGGAAGGTAAAAAATAAGATATTTTATTATTAAAGAATCCTAATTATTTCATAATTATAATATATAATCAATAAAATTATCATAAAAACCAATCATTAAATATGAAGAAGTCAAATTAATTATACCCCATTGCATAGGTGGTAATCCACACGTACACATGAGCGATACTTTCACTTCTTATTTGATGGAAAAGAGTGTGAATAATGGTGGTTACATAATCATAATATCATTTACATATATTTTTTCACACAGAAAATATTATTTTAATATTAACTCCATATATTTATAGGAGGTATAAGATGAAATGAAATGAATGATTCCATGTAGGAGGACTACCACTTCTTTCTGTAGGGCTCCTTTAGATTCCTTCATAATTACTCTTGGAATAGAATTTCATGAGGCTTGAAACCTGTAAATAATGTATTGTTATTTAATAAAGAGAATTGGATATGTTTTTTTCCAGATAGTTCTTTCATAGTTTTTAAAATATGAGAAATTAGGGGTGTCTTTTTATACATGGAGGAGAGGATACACTTGGAATTTCTTTAAATATTTAAATATAATAATTTCATACTCATCATAAATGCTTAAAAAAGGATATATATTAGAATTTGGGATAGTATTATGTAGAAATATATCCTAAAATTGTATTTTAATATTAATTTTTAATTCTTCCCTTATCTCTTAGATTTACAGATGGTAAACCCATTTTAATTTTAACTATAGTGAATTTTTTTAACTATTTTTATTATTCATTATGAATAAAATAAGAGTACTCATTTATAAATTTGGAAATTATGAATCGAAATATGGAATAGATTTTATAATAATATGTTTAATGATGTGAAATAAGTTAATATATAATTATTCATGGAAATGTTAATGACATTTCATTTTCTATAATAAATGTTCTGTTAAATAATTTTCATTCTAATATAAAATTAGTAAAATATTAATTAAAATAACATTTATTGGACTATAAATAATATAAATGAGTCAATAGTACATTAAAAAAAACATAACAGAAAATTTCAAAATCGCTAAACAAAAATACAGATTTAAATATAAATAAGTATTTTCTATTATTTATAAATAATCATTCTTTCTAGAAAATTATAAAAATTTAAATATAAGTTAATTTTGAAATACCTTTTTCAAAAATTTAATTATATACATCAAATAAAATTTCTAAATGTGGAATAAATTAATTATGTTATTATATCTTGAAATAATAAAACATTTTTAGGGAAAATGTATTTTTAATGAAGAAAAAGAGATATGTAATTATTGGGAACATATTTATCAGTATGATTTATTTATCTAGAATAATAAAAAATATTATTTAAAAATAAGGTTATATAATTTAAATCTACTTATTTAATAACTGAATTATAATTATATACCATATTATAGTTCCTTAAGACTTAGGATTTTATATATCACTATATATTGAAGATATTAAATTGAAGTGAACTATATCAAAAAATATTGGGGTGTTTCACAATTAAACATTGATATAAATATATTTATAAATAATGAAATCAATTAAAATATAAAAATATATTAGAAATCAATAATCATATAGAATATAAACACTTTTACCAATGTTAATAAATGGAATAACTTGATTATAACCCATTCAGATAAAAAGTTGGATGATCAAATAATACATAGTCAACATTCAAATAAACAATAACATTAAAATTACAATAAATTAAACACCAATACATTTACCAATGTTAAAAAAAGGGATAAAATTTTCAAAACCCATCCTCAGGAAGAAAGATGATGGTTAAACTATATATTTACAAATTTCTAATAATCATATATATTTCAATACAAATATACATGATTCTAATAACTATCACATTTAATTATATAAATGATTATTTCTAGGTCAACATCATCAAATATAAATATGTAAAATTTTATTTTAAAGATTTATATAGAAATTCATTTAAATCCATGACAATACTTGAACAACATTATCAAAATTCATCTATGGGAATGAGGTGGATGGTTTCAAAACGACATATCCCTAGTGGACCACTTGGGACCAAGAGGAATGTTGTAAATAATAAAAAACATACATGAAAAAGAAAACAATAATGATACCACCTACTAAGGAATCATGAATTGGATTTTATGTTATTATGAGTTATTTCCCACAAAAATTAAAAATACTAGTGTATAAATAATGAAAAAAATATATTTGGGTAAATTGATATGAAAATGTAAAGGGAAACGAAACTATACCTTAAAATATGTATCAAGAAACAGTTGTATCATTGGCATAAAAGGGGAAACAACAGCAAACATCCAAAAGATGTTTTCCAAAATTTGACGAGAAAATTAATTTAAAACATTTTATTTTAACATAATATCAAATAATGGGTCCTTGGAAATTAAATAATTTTTTCTATAATAAATATGGATATGAAACTGTAGATTATGAATGTTATAGTTTTAATAACAGTAATTACTTTTTTGGAAACCACCAATTGTAAAATTAGTGATAAAACATTATTTGTAATAAAAAATAATTTAAAAAAATATAATCATATAATAATATATATCGAAATTAGGGTGGGACAACCCAAGAATGAGTGAAATATGTTCACGATAAAACATTGTAACTCTAAGAAGTGAATTTGAGTTTCCAAAATTCTTTTTGTGGGGGAAACAACTGTATTAGTATCCACATGTATAAGGTAAATTTTTATGGTTAGTAAATTCCATGAAATAAAATGATAATGATAAAAATATATCAACAACAAGTGAAAATATCAAAAAATAAAAATAAAACATTGTTCTCAATATGTATTATTTAGGAATGATTCAAAACTTAAATGAAGGAAAATATTATAGCATGAGTAACACTTTAATTGAAACCCCTTGAATATAACAGGTCATAATTAAAATTAAATATGGTTATTAAAATATAATTCATGATTTGGAATCACATATATATAGTATATAAACCAAAAAAAATGTAACATGGTGCATAATATAATATGTGTCTCAAAGAATGAAATTTGAGACAAGGACCCTCAACTTGTTTTAGATTCATTCTTTGCATGTGGGTAACATCATGAATAATAAAATCGAGTTTGTTACATACCATATTAGTAAACAAAATCGTCATTATTTAATTTTATATATACAATTTATTATCATATTCTATTTATTTATTATGTTTTTTGGCCTAATTTTGTTACTTGTGGTTATGAAGTTCTTTTTTTTATAATAACACATGTATGTTGACCATTGTAGTGGGCATAATTAATAGTATCTTTATATAATTAATCAAAATAATATATTGGAAATAATATTTATATATTAAATATATTTTTAAAAACAACCTTGATGGGGAGTTATAATAAATTAAAGTCATTTCTTGTGGGGGAGATAATTCCATAAATACACTATTAATATTTCAATTTCTCAACATACGAGTGTGATAAAAAGATAAATGATAATATTAATTTTTTTAAATATGATTATTTTTATATAATATATTCTAATATTTTTTTCGTTTAATAATCCATCAATAACATTTATAAAAAAGTAAAGATGTATCTCTATAGGGGATGTAGTCCACACAAAATAGTAATGACCCTTTTGTTTTTCTTAAAAGTTGGAGAGTAATTAATAAGTTTTATGACACTAATCTGATAACATATAAGTATAATAATTTTTATTATGCTATTATATTTGTATGTTTATAATGTTCTTGTAACTGTAATATTAAATGTAAATACTTAACAAGGAGACAATACTAATTTTGGAGACTTGATCCCCCATTAGAAACTCATTTGAATTTATTGGATTAATCATAATTAGTGTGACCATGTAAATAAAATTGTGTGAGGGACATAGAAAAGAGTTAATTTTTTGGATTTTATTGAGTAATTTTCGAATTGGAGGTGTCTATTTGAAAGTGTTTCAAGAAACCCCTTTTATATAAAAGGAAAATGAAACTTTTGGAAAACACTTTATATTTTAATATTGAAATAAACCTATTTGAATGTAAATGTCTCCCAAGATTTAAAATAATGGAGTATCAGGTGTCTTATTTTTGACAACTAATCAAAAAAATGTATTACCCACTTGCTTTAGAGATGTTATAGGATTTTTACAACTAATTTTTCATCTGTTTCTAATTTAATGTGAAAATAGGTAACACGTTTAAAATTATGTGATTGTACCTATTATTAAAAATATAACATATACCATATAACCAAATTTATTTTTGTTGTAAATTATATATATATATATATATTTAATCCAATTTAATCTCTTGAAAATATATAATTGTGTTTTTAATTAAAACAGGAAATGTGTAGAATACATATTTTATTAGAAAACTGATATTTTGACCATTATGTATTCAAAATATTACTCTTGATTGATTAAAAAAGGATTTTCAATATATTTATTTATATGATTAAAAATTATATTAGATGCATTATTTAATGTATTTAAAGTAAATATATTTGATATAAAATCTATTATATTAATAAATCAAATACTTGAAAATAAATTTCTCACTATTTTAATAGTAATTAGCATTAATCCTAAAAATCTATGTTTTCAATAAAAAAATTAAAATGGTCATATTGAATGATATTAATAATTTATATTAAATAAATTAAATACTTTTATCAATTTAACATTCCATGTGTAGAAAAATAATTCTTATCTCTAGCGCATGTAATAGGTAATAACCTATTTTTTAAAAGCATTGTTTTTAAGGAAAAAGCTTATATAGAGAAAAACATTACCAATGTTTTTTACTCTAATTAAATAAAGAAGAATATACTTTTGTAATGAAATGTTGTGTAACATTAAAATAAAAAAATAATAATTTCCCCCTGAATAGATTTACTTAAATAATTTATTGAAAATTAGTTTCCAAATAATTTTTTTTAATATTCTAAATAGATATTCGGGGGTTTTATAATTAACATAATATTTTTAAATTCCTTATCATAGTATGGAAATGGTTTTTTATCAAAAATGTTTTATAAAATTATAATTCTTATTGAAGTGCTGTTATTAGAATGATATGTATTTTTAAACTATTCATAAAAAAATAAGTATTTTTTTTAAAATATCAAATATAAATCCAAGGATAATTTTATCATGATGAATTAAAATATAAATTTTAATTTAGAATTATTTAATTTAAAAATTTAAAAATTTCTATTTTTCAATAAAAATTATACAACATAAAGATAATGAATTTTATTTAAAAGTTCTATTTCAATATTATCAAATATTAAATTTTTACCTTATATTGTTAACAATTATTAATGGTTTACCATCTTAGTGTTTATTTTAGCTTTATTAATAATGTATACCTATTATGTTATAGTTTTTGCATTAGTTGCAGCATGTGAAACATGTTATATAACACAGTGACTCATTCCTAGGTAGTCATATATTAAGATCATAAGGCATTTCCAATATAATTAAAATAAAAATATATATAATATAATA
This sequence comes from Viscum album, assembly GCA_963277665.1. Lineage (NCBI taxonomy): Eukaryota > Viridiplantae > Streptophyta > Magnoliopsida > Santalales > Viscaceae > Viscum > Viscum album. The sequence continues at coordinate 347,675,521 of OY728156.1, forward strand.
AACCCAATCATTGTTGAAACCATTGATCTATGAATAAAATATATCTCCCTTCAATAATTATTATAAAATTAATAATCATTGTATATTATTAAAAAATTGAATTCCATCTTAGGGATTTAATAATATATTATATTGTATTTTCATAACATGTTTGATTTATAAATAAATAATTACTTGTTGAAATAATACAACAATTATCATATTCATAAATGATAAAAAATCTTCAAAATAGTAACTACAACTCATTTTGGATATTATTTTAATTGACAGTTTCATGATCATGTATTAAAATATTATATTTAAATAATTTATTTTTAATAATTTATAATGGAAATTTCATTATATCTTATCATAATAGAGTATTTTTTGTAATAAATATCATATATAGTTCTTACTCTATATTGTGTACTATAACATCACTTATAAATATTTCATTTTATAAAAAGAACAAAATAAACAACTTGAATTTAATTTTTTATTTAACATGTAATATTTTTTTATCTTAGTTTAGTTTTTATATGTATTAATAATTTCGTTCAAATTAAATAGTATAAGATAAAAAATGTTTTATATAATTAATTTCATTAATGAATGATGACCATAAATTATTATTTTTGATTTTTTCCTAAAATACATACAAATACATAATATAAAAAAATATAAAAAATGATGAATAATAAAATTTATATAAATATTTTTAGTATAATTAATTATGAAAAAAAATTATTATAATTAAATATTATGTAAAAAATAGGTTATTGTAGAAGCTCTTGTAATAATGTTATGATGATTAGATATAAACCATGTTATACCCTAATATGTGATAGATCATATGATATAAGATATTTGGATTTTGTTTATAAGGTAGAAATGAAGGATTCAATATGTTTTTACATTTTGATATAATTTCATTTTTGATTAATTTTTAATTTTCATTTGTAACAAAACAAAAATGATTTAAATCGATATCTCACAAAACACTTCATAAAAATTGTATCATATAAAATAAATTTATTTTATTTAAGCAGTAAAATTTTTTATTTTCAAACTTTTATAAAATCAAAAGTTATAATTTATAATTTTTATGCTTCAAAAAATTATTCAAAATTGTATTATATTTTTATCACAATTAATTCACACAATTTGTATTTTCCCATAACTTAATATTTGTATAAAAATTCAATTGAATAAAATCATTCTGATATTTTATACATAATGGTTTATAATGATGTAATCCAAATCGTAGTTAAGTATTATGTATCATGGTTCTATCGATGGAATGTCATGAATTATAGGTATGTGTGTTTGAATTATCTCCTTCATATTTTAACTAATATTTTATAAATGAGATAATGAATATATATTTTATGATATAAGGTATGTTCTTCATCAATATTACATTCAATTATAATAAATTTTTGGATGTTATTGAAAAAGTGGTTTTAATATTTTGTTTCTATTATTCTTGGACAAGAGATGTCAATAGAAATACCAAAAATACATGTAAAAAATTATAATATGGCATAGAATATGATAATATTTTGGTTTCTATAGAGATAAAACATTTTACAAGGTTGAAAAAACAATTTTATTTACCAATTTAACATATATCATGCTATGATAAAACTTATTTGAAAATTTCAATTTATTATTATCATTCCATAAATAATTATATTATCATTGAGTATCTCTATAATGGTTGTAGTTAAATATCATGTCTATCTATAGATAAATTAGTAATCTAATGAAATTATTTTAACTCATTATAATTCCAAAATATTTTATCATAAAAAAAGACTAATAACACTATGAATGAACATAATAATCCATCGATTCAAAAAATTATAGACCAATATAAAATAAAAATATGGATAAATGGTAATATTTTGTTTCATTTTCATAATCTCATTTGAACATTAAATGAAAGAAATATGAAACATTTTTATAATTTAATGACATAAGATAATTGTTTAAAAATAAGTGAATTAACTTTCAAATTATGAAATTTATAATAAGTATTCAGAAATTCACCATATTTTGGAATCAAAAAGTTGATATAATTATAAAAATTGTATTTTATATTGAAATATCATTTTTATCACATATTAAAAGATCAGAAAAATAACTTTTATAATAATAGATAGAATATTAATGTTTTAACACCCCAAATAACAACATCATATGAAATTTTTATAAAAATAATGATACCTTATTAGGAATCACTTTTTCTAAATATGATAATATGTAAATGGTGTGAAACCCTAATGTTAGAGCTTAAGTTTTGTTTCTCATCTCCTATGCACCCTATTTCTAGTAGTCTTCTTTTATACACCGTAGTGGACATGATCAAGACTTGGTGTTGGGTCTCTGATGCTCTAATTCCCACACCCCATATGTCACCACCCAACCCTACACAGGCTCGAGCCATAACTACCCCATGCCCACCTCCATGGGCTAGGGGTTGGCGACAAGCACAGAAGGGTAAACAACTCGGGGAGGCCTTTCCCTAAGTACCTGTACACACACACACACGCAGCACACTGAATGAAAAAGTGTAGAGTGAAAATGAAAAGAAAAGGGAAACTGCTATAAATAAACCACAATGTGCATCGACCTATAAAAGTAAAAAGAATGTGCTGAGGTAAACTGAAATGAAAAGGGGAAAAACACGCGCGCAACCAGAAAGGTGCCACAACTCAACAACAGGTAAACAAAAACAAACCGCTTTAAGGGTCCCCCACCTGGGACCTGACCACGACCACTGCACACAGTCCATGCTCCTGAACTCCTAATCTCCCCTGATGTCATGACCAACATGTCCGTCATCTGAAAGGGTACACCAAGTGTAGGAAATCCCAAGCCGTGGTGAGTATAAAAATACTCAGTAGGATACCCCGAAGGCTCAAGGGAGCAACGAAGGAGGTACCGAAGGGTGGGCAGTAGATCGAACATGGAGTAGATTAGAAGTACAACAGAGAGTGCAGTAAAAAGTACATTAAAGAGTCTAGCTCAACCCAAGATGAAGAAAGGAGGTAGACTCGTCTAGACGTAAGTAGCTGGAAATGGTGAGATGTTGAACTTCCCATCGAGTCTTCGCTACCTATAGCAGGAGAGTACACTCATCCAACCACGAGAAGCTAGACACGGAAAGAACATGGCATTCCATGTGTGTATTCACCTCTCCTGGAAGGAGAGTAACCAAACCCAAGAATTGGGTACTAGAACAATGTATATACAAGTTCATATGCTCAATCAAGAAGCCCAAAAATGATCGTAAGGGGATATCCATCCTGTAGCTCAGCCCAAGAAAAGTGATTCCCCAACAGTCGTAGAATAAAACACCATCGATGACCACCATCCCACACCTCTGACCCGAACTCCAAGTCAAGGGCCCAAATCACCGCACATTGAAATTATCCTCTTTGGGCAGCACTAACTCTCCCACACAGTTTTAGGTCGCGTCACAAAGACGCTTCTCAGTGGGGAAATCACTCCTCGTACTTGAGAGTTTTTGGGGAATGTCAACCCCAACTCGCCACTGCCCAGCAGTCGAGAGGTCTTCTCAAAGTCAACAGGCGACCCCCAGCCCAACCCCGTTTGAGGGTCCCTGGAAGTAGACAGGTTCCCACTGTAGGGAGACCCGGTAAGAGTCGACGGGTACCAAACTGCCCAGTCCCGTAACAGGGTAATCCACTAGAGGGTTACCCGGCTAAAGTTGGCGACAAGACCACTGCCCTGCCTAGCTGGAGGTAACCCAGCATCAGGGACCACTTCCCAGCCCAACTAGAGGTAAGCCCGGCACCAGGGACCACTGCCCAGCCCAGCTAAAGGTAATCCTGACATTGAGGACCACTACCCAGCCCAGCTAGAGGTAGGCTCGGCATCGGGGACCACTGCCCAGCCCCAATAGAGGTAAATCTGGAACTGCTCTGGCCATCCCTGCTGGATGGTACTACTCGATGCACACCACTATACTGGCCATCCCTGCTGGATGGTAACCCACTGGTGAGCCCTGCTCAATACAACCTCAACCCTGCTGGAAACAACCTCAGCCCTGCTTGAAACAACCTCAGCCCTGCTATAAATAACCTCAGCCCTACTGGAAACAATCTCTTTGGTAGAGGATCGGTGCCCATGTAAAGTGTTGGTCACACCGAATCCACAAGAACACTACCAGGGAACACTGAGTGACGGGAGAATCTCCCCAGGCCTCACAAGGCGATCCCTCTCCAATCCACTGAGTCACTTTCAAAGAAAACCGAGACAACTCATCACAGAAAGTGGGAAAACATCCACGCTCTACGAGCACACGTAGTCTTAAATAGTTCCGTAGTCCGGTGGGCACGGTACTAAAACCCCTTGCAACTGAAGTTACAGAGGAACCAAACCATCTATGCCAGCCAAAACCTTCGAGAACAAAACCAAGAGAAACACTCAACCCTACCGGTGAACATATGAGAACAGGACCAGAGGAAAACTCAACCTTATACATCGCGAGAGGTCAAAAGTACCTAATGTAGAGCAGGACACGCATATGGGGCCCACACAACGTGTGGCTCCAAGTCACACCCAACCAAGCGCACAAACATTCTCAGGTACCAGCATCCACATGTACCTCCAAGCGTTCCCGTATACTCTCAGAGTATACCCCGTCTTGAGCCCAAAGGCTAACGTGCAACTGGCACCCAACGTCAACACGAAGGCGTGACGTAACAAATCCAACCTTCCACTTCAACGGCTGAGGCACAGCCAACCACATCTTGTTAATAATATCTTCACTCACATGAGAGTGCATGCGATCACACACCAGGGGTTCTCTGCAAACATCGTAGGATGAACCGCCACTGGGGGAACCTTCACATTCCATATTTAATAAGATCACGTTAGAGGCTCCACTCACCTGAGTGGATTACACCATTGTAATCCTCGTATAAAGACAATCGAGATAGACTGATTACTCGCCTCAAATGGATATCCGATGGAAAAGTCACCAACACCGCCTCACGCCTGAACGACGTCCAGTGATCCCGAGCCTCGGTCCTGAAAACATTCTGGTGCATCGCACCATTGCGATCCCCTTGGGAAAACACGTCAAAAAGACTACTCACTTGAGCGAAATGGATATTTGGGGAAAAAGATGCATTCCGGTGCACTACACACGAGCGGTGCTATCTGGGTCCTGCATCCCAGTCCTGAAACACAAAGAATGGATCATACCATTGTGATACTCTCGAAAATGTACACAAGATGAACTATTTACTTGTCCAAAATGGACACCCGGCAATAAAGTCGGAATTCACCATCAACTCCCGAAACGGCCCTCGTGGGGCCCGCACCATCATGCCGAAATAGAGTGGGCGGATTGCATCATTGCAATCCCCTCGGAAAAACATCCTGAATTGACTGCTCGCACACCCTAAACGGAAGCCCTATGAGAAATTCGGGCAACGCTGCAAGTAGCTCGAAATATGGGTCATGGGGCCCATGCCTCAACTTCGGCCTCAACGCCTGAAACCACCATGGAAGGCTCCACCTCGGTGTCGGGGTCCTAATTCCACTGACGGTGCTTAAATCGAACATCGGACGCGTCCGCGCCGTCCAAAAAAAGTTCCCCCGAAAAAAACGTCAACTCACATTAAGATGCTTCGTACTTCCGAGGCCCCACCTTTCGGGAATTATAAATTCCTGAAACTATCTCAAAATTCTCGGCTTATCTCAAGGAAAGTGTCGCCGCTGACGGCGCGCGAATCCGACACCCGAGCTGCATTTTAGAGGAAAATTAAAATCATCGGACCGAAAGTGTGGGTGGGTGAACTAGGCCGGTTCGGACGGCCCACCCATTGCCTAAGCCGGCCCGCACCACTCGGACCAGCTGAGCTAGTCCGAATGTTTTTCCATGGGACCCTCAAAGCACAGGTCCCTTGTCTGCTGGCCAGGGTCACGAAGACCCCGGGTCTTCGTCCAGCGACGACCGACCGAAGCAGGTCCTGCTCCCCGCTGGCACCGCGACCGCCTGCCGCACTCCCTTGCTCGGCCCCCACTCTGCCTCACGCTGTCCGCGAGCCCCGAAAATCTCCACAGCCGCACGCCCGCACACCGAAACCCGTAGCCGAGGATCCCCACCACCTTCCGCCAAGGCCACCCGCTCGCCCGTACCGCCTGCTGCCCGGAAGACCCCCAAATTCCCACAAACTTCGGCGATCGCCCCTGGACCCGTCAGAACTTGGATTTCAATTATGAAACAAGATTTTGGAAGCTAAAAATATGTACTATGAAAACATGGGAATTTATTGAAAATTTGATTTAAAATCAATGCTAGAAAATGAGTTCAAAGGTAGATGAATAATTAAAAATGCAATGTAACCTCCTACCTGTTGGGGCGTTGCTCGATGCTTCACTACGAGGGATTCGTCGGTGCGTCGTGCCTTGCCGGAGCTGCCTCGTAGGAGTGGAGGAGAAGAGGGAGGAATGGGGGAGTTCTTCCAGGGGAGAATAAGTGAGTGGAGGGGAAGAATAAGGGTTACAATAAAATTAAAACAATTAATTAAAATATTAATTAATTTAAACCCATAACAAAACCCACATCCGAAACCTTTGATAGAGTTGAGGTTAAGCCTCCCCTAGGACAAACACCACCTCCATAGCAAGACAGAAGTCTCGGGATTTTAATCTGAGTCTCCGTTCAAAATTTATCAAATTTAACGTTCGAAACCGCTAAATTACGAAAATGCCCCCAGGGCTGTTTTTCATAGACGGGCCACGCCCATGAAAGCTACACCCCTACTAGGGAAAACGGAACCTTTCGAACACTACGGTGCCCTCAGGTTTCCCACCCGAGCCACCGTTTATGAGATACATCAGTTTCACAATTAAACGAATAAATTAATTAATTTAATTATCCATTTAACGTTCTGAAAGTGAGCGAGGGGTCTAAATGTCCCGTGCCGACATACTTTATGTCATTATTAGGGTAAACATCCCATTTCGGACCCATACGTATACTCTGATTTAGGATCCTAATAACTGTTTAGGAGTTATTCCATTCATTTGGTGTTTCCAGTGTGAACACACTGAAAATTTAATTTCGGCCACTCCAGGGCTCAGAATCGCACACCGTCTGAGGGCACTACTCTGGAATAATATCAAGAATACCCCAATGTCTTTCGCAGAAAAAACTGGGTTATTACATCATTCCCTCCTTCTATATTTTCGTCCTCAAAAAGCAAAACCAGATAACAACTGAGGGTACTAAGCCCACAACTGGATCTTCCGTACCTAGAAGAACTCATGAAAATGTTTGCGCCACCGCACACAGACCAAAGGATTTGATCTTTTCACGCGAGGTCTACCCTGGCCGATGTCATTCATAGGAGCGTGCACACCTCTTCTTGAGTGAGTCATGTTGGATACCTCATGCACCCAAACCAGCCTCTGGGATTATGGCAAGGTGGTAGGGAAACTTTCCATCCCTTTGCACAATCTCAAACTGCCCAAAGGATCTCAGGGGTAGATCACCTCCCTGACTAAACCCTTACGTCGCACGCCGCGACTGGAATAACTGCCCGCACCTTGAACAAGGCCCAATGATTCCCTCATTCAGAATATCTATATGGTGGAACACCCAAGGATATCTGGTCGCGCAATGTTTCACAATCGTTGTCCCACAACCAAGGCTCTCTTACACGCTCGAAAGGCGAAAGAGTCAACACCATCGACCAAAGAAAAGGTCCTACACCTTTTTACCTTACCAACACAGGGTTATACCAATGCCCCATGCCGCCCTAGTAACAACTCAAACAAGGAGCATGGAGTAAGTCATTCCACTCCCAGAGCCTAACAATTCTACTACAAAAAAGGTAGAAGAGACATAAAGCATACCTCTTATCACCTCATGCTCTGCAGGGTCGTAGACATCAAATGCTTGTGGTTTTCCAAGTTACCAACAGTCAGCTCTCAGAGCCTAACATGGACCGCCTATTTGTTATGGTAAGACCTCGTAAAGTCGTCCCCCACAACTAGCTCCTCTCGCTCCTTTGCTAGCACCACCTCCTTGGGTACTACTCCGATCACGGCGCTGCCTCTATCGTGGTGGTGCACCTGCTGCCTGCCTCAAGATCTTTGCATGCCTGGTGGCAGTCTCATTCCAAGTGACCTCATTCGTCGTAAGCATAACACCGACTCTCTCTAGGCTGCACTGGTGCCCTCCGGTTCCACTGTGGTGTACGACCATGCCCATGAGTCCGGTTGTCAGAAAGACACATGCGTCAAGGTTTTTCATGCTGACACTAGCTAGATGCGGTAGACGTCTCGGCTCTAACGTGCTTGCTGCCACCACCAACTCTAGAACGTGGCAGGAAGCTCTCTGTCACCAGTGCCTGCTCTAGCACCACGACATATGTGGAAATTCCCAAGGGTACTATGACAGCACAAATCCCTCGGCGGATACCCTGCTCAAACATCCGTGCTTGGATGTTGTCGTCATGGACCATGTACGAGTAAGAGAGTACACAGTCTGCGAAACTAGCCGCGTACTCGGCCACCATCATCCCTCCCTATTGAAACTGAAGGAGCTCCTGAATCCGAACAGAGCGTAAGCAAGAGGGGAAAAAGTCTTCACGGAACAACAACTGAAAGTCATCCCACGAAAGTGACGAATCATCAAGAAACTGAGTCACCAGACTCCATCAACGCCAATATGCTCCACGAAAAAGTTTGGCGGCCAAAGCCACCATAAGATCTGCTGGCATCTGCACACACCTGAATAGTCGAACAACTATATCTATCCAAACCTTTGCTGCCTGAGGGTCTAGCTCACCACCGAACCTCAGCGGTCTATGTCTCTATATCTCACGGAGCGTGCTCAAAGTGACCTCAAGCTCAGTCAACTCTGCTGAAGTTTCCTACTGCTCACCAGGTGGGGGTGCTACTACCGGCCGACCTGGAGAATGTGGCTCGCATGATGGGTCCTAGACTATGGCCTCGTAGCTCATAGGGTCGTCGTCATGAACCAAAGCTAGTATCCTGGCTCGCTATCTTCGCGGAGACATCCTGACTATTATGGAGTAGTTCCACAGTCAGATGCGCATATATGTTTATACCAATAAAAATGAAAATGGTGAGATGACTCAAGAAGGAAAGTCAAAGACTCAATCCTACGTGATGCACAAAAAAATTTTCCTTGCAAAAAGTGTCTCAGCATGCTGAGTCGACAAGCCTGTTATTAGGGTCTTGGTGAATGGATATGTCAGCCGCTGCACCATCACTGGACTCCCAGGCCTGAGAGCCACTCTCGAGACACGTTAACACTGTTGCCCTAAATCCCAACAAATTCATTTTATTTTAGGGACGTCCGAACAGCGTCCTAAGGAACTAACCACCTCTGTTACCACTTTGTCACGACCCAACCCTACCCGGGCTCGAGCCACAACTACCCCAAGCCCGCCTCCATCGGCCAGGGGTTGGTGACAGGCGCCGAAGGCTAAAAAACTCGGGGATGCCTTTTCCTGAGTACCTGTACACACTCACAAACATCACACTCAATGCAAAAGTGTAGAGTAAATAGAAAAGCAAAGGGAAAATCCTATAAATAAACCACAATGTGCATCGACCCCTAAAAGTACAAATAATGTGTTGATGGTAAACTGAAATGAAATGGGGAAAAACATGTGCCCAACCAGAAAGGTGCCACAACCCGACAACAGGTAAACAAAAACAAATAGTTGGAAGGGTACCCCACCTTGGACCTGACCACGATCACCACACATAGTCTAAGCTCATGAACTCCAAAGATCCACTAAAGTCAAGACCAACCTGTCCGTCGACTGCAAGGGCACACCATGTGCAGGAAAATCCCAAGCAGGGGTGAGTATAAAAATACTCAGTAGGATACCTCGAAGGATTGAGGGAGAAAAAAAGGAGTTACCGAAGGGTGAGCAGTAGATCGAACAGGGAGTAGAACTGAAGTACAACAGAGAGTGCAGTAAAGAGTACAATAAATAGTCCAGCTCAACCAAACAAGAATAAAGGAGGTAGACTCGTATAGACACAAGGAGCTGGAAATGGTGAGAAGATGAACTTCTCGTCGAGTCTTCGCTACCTATAGCAGGAGAGTAGAGTCGTCCAACCACGAGAAGCTAGACACAGAAAGCACGTGGCATACCCCATGCATCTTCGCCTATCCTAGAAGGAGAGTAACCAAAAACAAGAAGTGGGTACTAGAACAAGGTATATACAATTCCATATTCTCAATCAAGAATGCCAAACAAGATCGTAAGGGGATATCCATCCCATAGATCAGCCCAAGAAAATTGAGTCGCCAACATTCCCAGAAGAAAACACCATAGATTCCCAGCATCCTGCACGTCTGCCCCGAATTGCAAGTCAAGGGCTCGAATAACCACACCTCAAAACTATATTCTTTGGGTTTCACTGACTCACCCTCACGGTTTTAGGTTGCGTCACAAGGACACATCTCAGTGGGGAAATCGGTCCTCGTACATGAGATTTCGGGGGGAACGTCAACCACAGATCGCCATTGCCCCGCAGTCGAGAGGTCTCCTCAAAGTTGACAGGCGACCCCCTGCCCAGCCCTGCTGGAGGGTCCCTAGAAGTCGACAGGTACCCACTATAGGGAGACCTAGTAAGAGTCAATGGGTGCCACACTGACCAGTCCTGTAACAGGGTAATCCACTGGAGGGAGACCCAGCTGAAGTCGGCAACATGACGATTGCCCAGGCCAGCTGGAGGTAACCTAGCATCAGGGACCACTGCCCAGCCCAGCTGCAGGTAGGCCCAGCATCGGGGACCACTGCCCAGCCCAACTAGATCTAAGATCGGCATCGGGGACCCCTGAGCAGCCGAGCTGGAGGTAAGCCTGACATCAGGGACCACTGCCCAGCACCGTTGGAGGTAAAACCAGAACTGCTATGGCCATCCCTACTGGATGGTACTTCCCGGTGAACACCGTTGTACTGCCCATACCTACTGGATGGTAACCCACTGGCGAGTCCTGCTTGACAGAACTTCAACCCTACTAGAAAAAACCTCACCCCTACTGGAAACAACCTCAGCCCTACTGGAAACAACCTCAGTCCTACTGGAAACAACCTCCTGGGTAGAGGTTCGGTGCCCGTGTAAAGTGTTTGTCACACCGAATTCAAAACAATTCTACCAGGGAACATGGAGTGATGGTAGAATATCCCCAGGCATCACAAGGCGATCCCGCTCCAATCCGCTGACTCAATGTCGAAGCGGACCAAGACAAATCATCCTATAAAGTGGGAAAACACCCACTCTCTACAAGAAAATGTAGTCGTAAACGGTGTCGCAGTCCGGTGGAAGGAGCACGGTACTGAAACCCCTTACAGTTGAAGATACAGAGGAACCAAACCATCTCTTCCAGCCAAAACCATCGAGAAATGAACCCGGGGAAAAAATCAACCATGCCGGTCAACAAACGAGAACAGGACCAGTGGAAAAATCAACCATCTACATAGCGAGAGGTCAAAATTATGTAAAGTAGAGCACGACACGCACATAGGGCCCACACGTTGTGTTGCTCCAAGTCACCCCCAACCAAGCACACAAACATTCTCTTGTACCAACATCCACATGTACCTCCCAGTGTTCCCATATAATCCCAGAGTATACCCTGTCTCCAGCCCAAAGGCTAACGTGCACTCGACACCCAACGTCAATGCAAAGGTGTGATGTAACAACTCCAACCTGCCACTTCAACAGCTGAGGCATAGCCAACCACATCTCGTTAAGCATAACATCCCTCAACCGATAGTGCATGCGATCAAACGGAAAGGGTTCTCTGCAAACACATTAGTAAGAACCACCACCGGGGGAACCATCACATTCCACATTTAATAAGATCACGTAAGAGGCTCCTCTCGCCGGAACAGATTACACAATTGTAATCCTCACGGAAAGACAAGTGAGATAGACTGCTTACTCGCCTCAAACAAATATCCGACGGAAAATTCACCAACACTGCCTCACACCTAAATGGCATCCCGTGATCCCGAGCCTCGACCCAAAAAATAGTCTAGCACATCCCACCATTGCGATCCCCTATGGAAAAAACGTGAAAAAGACTGATCACTTGAGCGTAACGGATGTCCAGGGAAAAAGATCCATTCTGGTGAACCGCACACGAGTGGTGCTACATGGGACCCGCATCCTGATCCCAAAACACAAATAACATATCATACCATTGCGATCCTCTCAAAAAAGTACATAAGATTGACTATTCACTTGTCCAAAACGGACACCCGGTGATAAAGACGGAATTCACCGTCAACTCCCAAAACGACCCTCATGGTGCCCGAACCATCATGCCGAATTAGAGCAGTCAGATTTCACTATTTCAATCCCCTTGGAAAAATATCCATAATTGACTGCTCGCACACCCCGAACGGACGCCTGATGAGAAAGTCATGCAACGCTACACGCAGCTTGAAAGACGAGTCGTGGGGCCCATGCCTCAACTGTGGCCTCAATGATGAAACCACTCTGTAAATATCCACCTCTGATCTAGGGTCCTAATGCAACTGAAGGCACTTTAATCGGACGTCAGACGCGTCCGCGCCATCAAAAATAATTTCCCCAAAAAAATGTCAACTCACTTAAAGACGCATCGCGCCTCCGAGGCCCTTCCTTTAGAGAATTAGAAATCCCTAAAACCATCTCAAAATTCTCATATTAACTAAAGGAATGCGTCGTCGCTAACGGCGCTTGAATCCGACACTCGAGATTCCTTTTGGAGGCAAATTATAATCATCGGAGCGAGGGGGGGGGGGTGAACAGGGCCGGTTCGGCCGGGCCACCCACTGCCTGAGCTGGCCCGCTGTTCACTGTGTAGGCCGGACCGCACCTCCCGGACCGGATGATCCGGTCTGGCTATTTTCCCATGGGACCCGTGAAGTGCGGGTCCCTTGTCTGCTGGCTGGGGTCACGAAGACCCCAGGTCTTCGTCCAGCGACGACCGGCCGAAGCCATTCATCCTCCTCGCTGGTGCCACAACCGCCTGTCGCGCTGTATCGCCCGACCACCACTCCACCTCACTCCATCCGCGATCCCCAAAAATCTCCATAGCCGCTCTCCCACACATAGATTCCCACATCCAAGGATCCCCGCCACCTTCTGCAAAGGCTATCCGCTCGCCCGCGCCGCCTGCTGCACGGAAGACCCCCAAATTCCTGCAAAAGTCAGCGATCGCCCCCGGACCCATCGGAACTCGGATTTCAATTCTGAAACAAGCGTTTGAAAGCTAAAAATATGTACTAAACAAAAATGGGTTTTATTTGAAATTATATCTAAAATAGAAGCTATAAAACGAGTTCAATGGTAGATGGAGAATTAAAAACACAACGTAACCTCCTACCTGTTGGGGCATTGCCCGAAGCTTCGCTGCGAGGGATCTTCCGGTGCGCCGTGCCTCGCCGGAGCTACCTTTCCAGAGTGGAGGAGGAGAGGGAGTTTTGTGGGAGGTTCTTCCAAGGGAGAACAAGGGAGGGGAGGGAAGAAAAAGGGTTTAATTAAAATTAAAAGAATTAATTAAATTTTTTAATTAATTTAAACCCATAACTGAACCCACGTCGGAAAACTTTGACAGAGTCGAGGTTATGCATCCCCTAGGACAAACACCACCTCCCGAGGACGACAGAGATCTCCGAATATTAATTCGAGGCCCCGTTCATAAGTTATCAAATTTAACGTTCAAAGCCTCTAAATTACAAAAACGCCCCCGGGGCCATTTTTCACAGACGGGCCACGCCCGCGAAAGTTACACCCCTCCTAGGGTAAATGGAACATTACGAACCCAACAGTGCCCTCATTTTTACAATACGAGTGACCGATTAAAAGATACATGAGTTTCACCATTAAATTAATAGATTAATTAATTCAATTATCCGTTTAATGTTCTGAAAGCGAGCAAGGGGTCCAAACGTCCTGCGCCGATATGATTTATATCGTTTCTAGGGTAAACACGCCATTCTGGACCTATCTGTACACTCAGATTTAGGATCCGAAGCACCGTTTAGGAGCTATTACATTCATTTGGCGTTTCCAGTGGGAATGCACTGAAAATTTAATTCCAGCCACTCCGGGGCTCGGAATCGCACGTCGTCTGAGGGTGCTGCTCTGGAATAATATCAAGAATAAACCAAAGTCTTTCACAGAAAAAACTGGGTTCTTACATAATTGTAACATCTCCCACTCATAAAGGGTTAAATGACCAAATGATATGGCTCATGTCAAGAAGGGGCACCTTTTTTTCGGGAGTCTGTCTGATTAGAACTGCACTGTTAAGCGTACTTGGCTTGGAGTAGTGATCCGAATGGGTGACCTTCCGGGAAGTTTCCCAGGGTGAGTGTGAGTGAAGAAAAAGAACACTAGAAAGGACATGTGTTGTCCTGTGGGGACTATCATTAGTCATATAACCCATTCAGGCATGTGGGTGGACCCTAGGGTGGGCCCCACATGTTTGTCGGGCATAAGGTGGTACCTGGTAGGCTAGGACCCAACCGTCATGTTAAGGTGGTGTGCTTGTGCTGTCACTAGGGCCTAGTTGTCACATTTGGTATCATATGAGGAGCCCAGATTTAAGTGTGGTACACTGCCTGGGTTAAGATGTAGGGCCCACAGTGAGGGCGTTGTGCTCTAGGGGGGGGGGGGTGATTGTAACATCCCAAAATTATAAAGGGTTAAATTACTAAATGATATGGTTCATGTCAACAAGGTGAACCTTCCTTTTTGGGTGCCTGTCTGATTAGAACTCTATAGTTAACTGTGCTTGACCTAGAGTAGTGATCAGGATGGGTGACATTTTGGGAAGATTCCCAGGGTGTTTGTGAGTGAGGACAAAGCACACTTAAAAGGACATGTGTTGGCCTGTGGGGACTATCATTAGTCAGATGACCCGTTCAGGCAAGTGGGTGGACCCTCGGGTGGGCCCCACGTGTTTGTGGGGCAACAGGTGGTAGTTAAGCGTGCTTGACCTAGAGTGGGTGACCATCTGGGATGTTTCCCAAGGTGTTTGTGAGTAAGCACAAAGCACACTGGGAAAGGCATGTGTTGGCATGTGGGGACTTTCATTAGTCAGATGACCCGTTCAGGAATGTGTGTGAACCCTAGGGTGGGCCCCACGTGTTTGTGGGGAAATCAGTGGTACCATGTAGGCCAGGACCCGACGTCCATGTTAAGGCGGGGTGGATGTGCTGTTACTAGGGCCCAGTTGTCACACAAGATCTTATCTATGATTCTTTGTTAATCAAGCATGAACCATCTCATGCACCTAGAACTCAAAATCCCAAGATCTAATTTTCTTCATATAAATAGACCCCAAGGGTATCTATTTGCAGCACACTTGAAATCCTAGATATTATAAAATATCCTTTCAACCCCAATCCACATTTTAATTCACAATTTTCTATTATTATAAAAATCAATGGGATCAAATCAAAGGGAATGTTGATTTACTCATCCAAATGTAACTTTTTTGAGAGACTCTTATCCCTTAATTTTCATACAAGTTGAAAATAGACAACCCAATGTCACCATACTAGAATGACATGCACCAAAAACCCATATGGGAATTTAATACTAATGTTAATTGTGCCAAACACCTCTTAGTGATACTATACAATGGTGGCCACTTTATGCTCACCCATACATGAATGACCACATGGCCTCCACCCATCTAAGGGTCATAATTTTTCTTCCTCATTTAAGGTAGATAATTCCTCCTAAATCCATGTATAGGATACCAATTCAACCATACATATATAATTGGGGCCATTTTAACCCGATCTAGGCAAGGGATACTATTTTATCCTGATCCACACAAGGGATAACATTCCATGATGATCCCTGAAGGGGATACCACATCATCCCAACCCATATATGGGAATCCATTTCACACCCACCTATATAACAGAGACCATTCCTCCTTATCTTTTAATAGGGATACCATTCCTCCATGCATAAGGGAAGAGATACCATAACACCATCAATTATAGAAGGGATACCATATTTCCACCACCCATATTAAGGAGAAATATACTACCAACCCTCATCAAGGGAAAATAATCCTACCAACCTCCACTATGGTGAATAATCCACCTTGAACTCTACTATGGTGAAATATCATATTTATATTCCCATATTAGGGAAAAAATCATTCATTAATTTAATTTGAGAGCTTCCCATATCCCAGAGTTACTTACTGGGAGCCCAATTATCAAGAATTCCTATAAATTAACCAACAATATTGGATTAGGGAATGCGCACTAGTATAAACCCATTTTTTTAATTACATCGATAAAGGGAGAACCAGAATCAACCCATTAAATATTTAAAATTCATAGTGTATTCAATATTATTTATGACCTTGATAATGATGGTTTTTATTTATATATTATTGCGAAAACACAATGCGTAAACCCTAACATGCTCTCTTTATAGGTACATATACACCTAAAGTGAAGTAGTAATTCACTACCAAAATCTATAAATAGTGGAAATTAGATACACATAGTAGGGAAACATCCTTAAGTGTTTGAAAAAATATATCAAACCCACATTATAGATATCACCTTGATATTTTTTAAGTGGTTTCTATAAGGGAAACATCGGGAATAAGCCCTATATCATCTTCTATGGGCTCTATTATTCATGAAATTCATTGAAAACGAACTATATTTTTTATGAGGCACATATAAAGACCACCCATGTGTATGAATTGATCAATCCCTTATTTATAACTCTTTCATGACATTTATATCTAGGCCACATGTTGTAAAACTATATGAAAACTTCTTTTCCATATGATGTTAATACACATAGTACGCTCATTCCACAAGACATTAAAATGTAAAACATGAATATCACAGGCTATGATTACAGTAAATCATGATATATAGGATTCAGTTTTTGGTTACAAACCCAACATTTCATCCATTTACATCCTTCATCAGTGATATATATCACTCATTATCATGGAAATTCTTTCATTTTGTTCATATCCCCAATGTAATCATGACCAAATTTGAGTTCTATACTCTATCTAGATAATCAAAATATTTTCCCCATTCATACCATATCCCGTATGAGACTCTACCTATTTTTGTGAGGCCACATCCATTAGGATAATAAATACATTTTCAAGTACTACCAATATTTCTTCTACTATGTGTCTAACTCTACTATCTCTTCTATTTATGTAAATTGCTAATGTTACCACTATGAGTTGGAGGAACTCCTATGAACCATGACATACCATCCAAATAAATTCTTATAATTAGATTTCTATTTGCAACATCTTTATATTATTTAATATTCATCATAAGGGATTGATATCTGCTATTGATTGAAAACCCATTTGAAACCATGTGCACTTCTACTTCACATTCAACACCACCTCAGGTGAAAACTGAGAATGTATAGAAAAACAATTGGTGTATGAAGTCACTATTAAATCACCATGGTAAAGTTCTTTAAACACAATAGAATAAGTTAAATTTATCACCTATAGATTAATATATTTTATATAAATTGTATTAATGTAATTCCACTCTAATCCCTTGTCCCATTTTTCGAGAACTATAACATCCAATAGTTTCTTCCAATGCTCCTCAATAATAAAAATGTTATAATTCACCATAATGGTATCTAAAATTTACATGAACTTTAAGAGTCAATATATCATTCTAAACAAATACATTTTCTCATGATGATTATTAATTTTTTATAAATACGGTGGTTTTGGATGAAGAAACTAACAGTATTGATAACTGTTACTGTCCCATTAAGGTTCCACACCTTCATCCTGTATGGGAACTAGTGTGGAACTTTTTCCTAGAGCATGGTGTTCATTCACTACCACCTCTATGAATTTATGGTTAACCAAAGTGTTCAATTATAGTGGTTCATTAGTAGCTCCCTCCCAAATCCCGTTCAAACATCTTCTTAGGGTCATGTTACTATAGAATATCAAAAATGGTATAATTAATCAAAAGAAACAAACTTAAATATCCAATCGGTCGAAACTCCTTAATAGAAATCAAGTATTAGATCAATGTTTTGGAAAATTATAGAATCAGAACAATCTTTTCCTCAATGATTATTTTCCCAACAACCCATGTTAACATATAGCTCATTATAATGATAGATTGTCATATACCAACTCAAACCATAAACTTCAAGTCATTAAAATTCTATCTCATGTTTGGAAAGACATCCCAAACTACATAATGAAATCCACGAAAATAAAAAACATCACTGTGATAAAAAACATTTAACTTCAAATCCAGTTTTCCTATAAAATATGTACTTTAATAAGTCCTCACACAACCCAAATAACGTTCAAGGTCCTTATCGGCTGGAAACTAACAGATTGGAATAAAGAACCAATAAAATTGAATTTTTTTCCAAAAAAATAAAATAAAATGAAATTAGTGGAAAGAAACCATAAATAATTGATATGATAACACATAAATATAGAGAAAATTAGCACACAATAAAAAGAATCCTTAAAACACATCCCCAATAAAACACCTACATAAAATATTCTCATAACATGTGGATAATAAACTATTAATTTCATCAAAAATCTTAAGTAACATTTAATCATAATCAGTCACCATCACCATGTAGTTCTTTCAATTTTCCTAGAGCTACAGAAAAAAGTATTTATACACACATAGTTATATGTAGGTTGTAAGTGACCCTATCCCCATTAGATTTTACTAAGATATTTCCCAAGAAACCCATATAAAATAAATAAAATATTCTTAATTTATACATGACATGACAAGGTAATATACTTTACAATATATAGTAATATATGATCTGCACATAAGATAAAAGAAAGTATAAATTAGGTATATCAAATAGGCTTGACATGAAATTTCATCAAATAAGATTTAATATTCCATTTTATAAACACCATAATGTATAGGTCATTTTCAATCATAACGCCATGGTCACAATACCTATGGTTTTTTTCATGAAGTCTTAAGGATCCTCAAACATATAATTGAAATTTGGAACTGAATTTGAACACAACCCTTGCTTTCTGCCATTGTGGGATTATGATTATACCACAATGAAAAAAAAACACGTTGTCCTCAAAAATGTTAATATAACATTGTTATCACTTATTTGTTGCTAGAAAGAGGAAATAAATGCATAGTGTGACTGCCCTAGACCACATTTATAACTTCCTAGGCTCTCTTGTGATTCATGTATGACATTATAGGGGAAATTAATTTAATTTATATATATTTCACTACACATCATTCATGTATCCCCAAATTACATATCCAAAATTCTATTTTATTTAAATAACCTACATATTGTTTTTTATAAAAACTCCTGACTCTCATCACAATTCACTTCTTTTTAAATCATAAAATTATTCATTCTTTTTTTACAAAACATTATCAATTTTTTTTAAATCCTTCATTTCTATTTCAAAATAATTTCCAAAAATCAGAATGTCATTTTGAAAGTCATGGCCAATATGTTACATCACACACCATGACATTTCAAATACATTTATCAAGAATATTAAATCATTGTTCGGAAATTTAATTAAAATAAGTTTCAAATAAAAAATGGAATAACTATTTAAGTTTATATATTTACCTTATGAAAGAACATACCTCAATACCAATATTGAAAAACACAAAACAAGGGGTCAAAACCAGCAAGGAAGAAGGATCTACAAGAATCTCTACATAATGGTCAAGCAATCTATCCTCTATCTCAACTAATCTGATATCCGAGAAAGCTATAATAATAATGAAACTAAGAATAAAATGATCTCAAATTAAAGAAGCTATACTTCCAAATACCATTATTAGAAAAATAATAATCAGATACCTGAGTAAAGGAAAGGAAAAAATCCAAATTAATAGTGTAAATTCATTAAAAGACACATTGAACCCTCAAAAAGGTTTCACACGAATTCAGTAACCACCCTAGGAATATTAGATATCGTTATGCTGTATTAAAAGATTGAAATATTTCTCACCACTATATATTTTTACCCACCATGATGTGGTTGCCTCTTATATTGTAATGTATATGAGGAATTTACATGACATGGTGCAATGATACATGTTCTTTTTACCCACCTAGGAGTCCTCCACAATGTGGAGGTGGAAATACTTTCTACTGATCATAAGGGGGGATCCCTGTACTCTCGACCCATGACCATTCCCATTTTGGCTCTACTCATTTTAAAAATGAACCTCAAAGATACCCCACAACCTCCACCATAATTTTCTCCTAACCTGTTTTCACTAAAAATCATAAAAAACATTTTTTATTCACCATGAATCTCCAATTGCTCCAAAACAATGAAAAATAAATTAGGAATCAAACAAAAACATATATATGACCTACATAATGACACAATCAATCAAATTGCACTTGTGATACATTAATAAAAATATAAAAAATGGATATGTTGAAATACATAATATGAAATGATATTTTTTATAAAAAATATGTATTAATCAAAATTCAAGAAAAAATTAGTCATAAAAAAAACAAAATTATTAACTATAAAAAATATTTCATATGATTATATAAATAATGAATTTTATTTCATCATATTCAATTTCATTAATTAATATTTTTAAATTTGAATAAAACATTATATTTCATGTAAAACTCATTAGTTAGACTGCAAATATGTTTTAGAATAAATAAATAATTAAAATTATTGTAGTGAATCTGAATCCAAAAAATTTATTCACGAATATTAATAATATATGAAATTGATTAAATATTATCATTACATGGGATGTCAAAATTGTTGTATACCTTTATTTTATGTAAAAAATATTATAATAATATGAGTATCATTTAATATAGATATATTTATCCATGAGAGGTTACTAATTAATTGAAATGTGTATAAATTATTGGGTATATATTTTCTATTAAAAAGTTAAATGGACATTTTAATAAAAATGATAATCATTATAAACATAAAAACTTGAATAACAACTAGATAATGGGATTAGTTTAGTGGTCATTATTGATAAATATTCAAATAGTTGTGTATGAAAAAATGAAATATAAATATACAATAAATAAATAATTAAGATATAAGCATTCAACTTTTTTAATTACTCTAACTCAAATAAATTAATTGTTTTTGGAAATATGTTTTAGGATTATTTTTTCTATCTTTATACCTTATATTTAATTTAAATATTGATTTAAACTCATTTAGAAATTTAACTTATTAAAATGGAATAATAATTTGAACATAATTTTTAAAAAAATTAAAGGGTTGTTTCTTAGTAATTGTCATAAAAAATTTATTTTTTTGTGAAATCACAATATGTAATTTAACATTATTTTAATGTATATAAAATAAATGATTTATATAATAGTTTGAACATCAAAAAATATATTTATTTATTTAAATAATTAAACTACAAATTAAATAAATTATAAGTCCTTGAAGTAATTTTCAATGACTAATATATATTTTCATAATTTTAAAAGTATCTCATTTTATAAAAATAACATTTTCAAGTGTCTAAATGTGATTAAATATTAATATATTGTAATTAAATCCCTAAAAAAACCATTTACTGTTAATTAAATTTCATATAATATGTCTAAAAATCATGTGAGTAATTTCAATTCATAATTTTAGAATGATATTATACAGAATATATAAAATATTTTGAGAATTCACTTATAAAAACGAATCTTCTCTAGGTGTCATACTTTCTTTATAATAATGATATATTCTTAATTTATCTCTATAATAGTTATTCTATGATTTCTATTATCATTTCATATAAATTTAGACTTCTTGAAGGTGTTATTATGAATTTAGGAAAACTCTATGTAAATAAGGGTTCTTTTCCACTCCCACTTTCTTTCCAACATAAAAATATCTCATAAAAACAATATAAATTCAAATAAAGGTAACATTTTTTTTGGATTTAAATTTATCTATTTAATATTAGTTTTATTATTCCAATTTTTTTATTTTCACTTACTATATACACGAATCATTTAAAAATTAATATATCATCATGATATTTTTAACTCCCTTTTAAGGGATGTAAATTATATATAGATAAAAATAATAATTATTGTTAATTGGAGGTCACAAAAACGTTGAGGTCCAATATAAAAATGATTTCCAATCCTATAAAATCTAAACTAGGACCTTGGTAATATCACATCAATGGATTATCCTTCTACAATAATACATTATATTATTATCTTTATTTTCATTCAACACAACCACTATAGAAAATGGATTTTTACCACATATTATGCATTATGAATAACATAATACTAAATATTCTGATTGATGAGTTATTTTATCAATATTAAGATAATTATACATAATGTGAAATCATATTGAAATTTTCATATATATATTTATTACTTATGGTTAAAATTTTAGCTAAAAATAAATGAATTTTATTTTAAGTATCTAAATTTTTTACAATTACATTTTTTTCCATTTTTTAGTTTTTTAATTTTAAACTATAAACTGAATGTTTTATTATGGTATTGTGATTGGTGGTTCATGAAATTATATTTCACCTCCATGCTCTGGTATATCTCATTAGTCAATTAAAACTTTTTTATAAGATAATATTTCCCTTTTATGTTTTTAATAGAATAAGGGCTTGAAAATATGGTTATGATATAAATTATTATACATGATTGTTATTATGAAATAATTTAATTATTTTAAAAATGATTATGTATATATTAATTTATTACAATGTATTATATGACATGTTTTTTATGTTTTTTCTTTATTATTATTAAATTATATATGAAATTATCTTGATATATAAAAATTCATTGATACATTACCCCCTTGTAAGGGTCAAAGATCACCCAATTTTAATGAATCTCTTTTTTCATGACAATGAAGATGAATTTTACACATGATAACATAAAATAACTAATAATGATATACTGAGTTATTATTTATGAACCATATAATCTTTTTTTAAAATGAAAATGCATTGTTTATATATGTATAAAGTTCCCTATAAACTTGTAAACAATAAATATTTGGTAAAAATATTATATATTATGTTCTTGTGTAATTAATAAAAAATTGATCTATGTGTTTTGTGATAAGGTAACTTAATGTTGTATATGACAATATTTATTAATATAATTATATACTTGATTAAGATTAAAATTTGTAGATAAAAAACAGTCTCATAATGAAGTCATAAAATATTATTAAAAAATATTAATGTATGGATAGAAAATAATATTCATTATAAATTATATTTATTATTCGAATAAATGATGAATAAACAATTATGGTATCAATATATAATTATTTATAATATTAAAATGTTTACAAATTAAAATATTTTGGATGATATAAAAACCATATCACTAGTTAATAGTAGACTAATAATTTTCCAGAATGAGTAAATTAATGAAAAAAGATTTATTATATTGAAAAATAACACTATATTATGAAATTCAACTTGATTTAATGAAAATAAAACTTCTTATAGAGAATATCCTATATATGATAAATAGTTCATAAAATCTTATCATTTCAATGAGTCGGCAAACCCACTCATTAGATTGATCAATAATATATTGTTTATTTGAAAACAAATTATTTTTATTGAAATATTTTTCATAGATTCATTTTTCTTGTAAAATAATAAATATATAATTTTTGTTTCTTTACTAAGCGTATTTTCTAAAAAATAATTGTACAAAATCAAAAGTGGCTAATTTTTATGAATAAGTAGTTATGAGAACACATTGTAATTTCAAAAAAATAATCATTGACTAGTATACACTCAAGAGTTATGATTGGAGGTGGAATGAAAATTCTTGAAATAATAAAAAACAATAGGATAGAGTTTAAATATAAAATTAAAAGGTTTCAGATATAGGATTTAGAAGAAACATATACCCAATGAGTATGAAGTATAGATTCGATGAGTGATTAAGAAAACATATATCAAGGGTCTTAGATTAATTTTTTTTTCATATATAAGGTGATGTGTAAAATATTTAAAATAAATGATAATGGATTTTCAAAATCATTCACTCTTTTATGAATTATAAATAATAAGATAATATATGAATTAAATATATATGGAACTACTAGAAATCCTAATAAATTATGTTAGAATTTATCATAATAAATTAATTGTATAATCTAAGAGTATGTATATAATTATGGGAATATAGATTATTGGTAGACAATGTTCCCAAAAAAGTATTTATTTTAAGGAAAATAAATAATAAAAAAATATAAGATATTTAAACTATTTTAAAAGGGAACTTTATGAAAATAAAGCTCCCATTTATCAAAGAAAATTTTCCTTAAAATAGTACAATGAATAATTTTTTCCCTTTTCAATGGAAATTATATCATTGAAATCTAAAAATGATTTCATTGTTGATAATATAAATATATAGTTATTTTTATCCCATACATTATTTAATTTTTGTCTATATATCCATTTATTTAATTAAAATATGAAAATAATATTGAGATAAGTATTTAAAAATGAAGGAAATAAATATTAATTAGAAATCATAATTGTACATTGAATGGAACAAAAATATTTTTGATATAGGGTGTTTAAAGATCTATTTTTGAGTGGGTATGTGTGATTTTTATGAATGAAATTCCATTGAAATGTGACATGTAGGGTAATGGGATAAAATATATTGAATACCCATGAATTTACAATGAAATAATTTTTATTCATGCAATATTATCAAGGAATGTGAGAGGCATGAATTCATTTGGAAGGAGAACATTTTTTATAGAGACGCAATTATTGGAAAAAATCACAATGATTACCTATAATTCCATATACACCAATTTTGTAGAGTCTATTGTTCATTATATCTAAAAAACATAAGTTTAAGTGTATTTAGTCTTAATGAATTATTTTTTTATAACCGTAATAAAATATATTTTATATTAAAAATTATATTCATATAATATAGTAGAAGAAATTTAGAATTAAATAATATATAAATTCACAATTATTATTAAATTTTATTTATTTAACGAATAATAATAAATGGATAACTCATCATATCCTCATTTCGGTATGAAAAAATTATATACATGAGATATCGAAGATACTCAATATGCTTTATCATATCATATAAAATATATATGTATATAAATATTATATGATAAGGATGAAATACATACTATGAAGGGAAAAATAATAAATATATATCTATACAAGGCCCTAACAAAAATATCTAATGTAATATCTAGAATGATATGATATGTGAATATTATTTCATTTTTGTCAAATAGATTGAGGCTACTAACAACTATTGAGGGTTATAATATACTAAATGTGGGAGATTTTAATTAATAATTATAAATATATTTCTCATACAATGAAATTATTTAATATTTAAAAATATATGTATGAATTGGAAAAATAAAAAAAATTGAAAAAAAGAATTTATAAATTATAATTAATGGGTACATAAACATCAATATGTAAATAAAATAAAATTATTTTATGTTATATACACTGTAAATTATCAACTAGAAGTTTACTAATTAAAATATTTATTAATATTCCAATATAAAAAAACAAGAAAATCATAGTATAAGTTTTGTTTGTTGATATATAGTCTTTACTTAAACATAAATACAGTAAAAATGACTCAAAATATACCGAAAAATTCTTATAAACATGATGAAACTGTAAATAAAAAAAATTCTTGTGTATTGGGATAATAATGTAATGGGTAAGTATATATTAATATTTACTAGGATGTTTAACATATAATTTCACTAAATTTCATTTCATTTAAAAAATATTCACATTTTTATATGTTTTATTAAAATTCCCAATCTACTATAATAAATGTTTATAAAATAATGTATGAAAAAATATCTTAAAATAAAATCCATTTTAAGATTATGAGAACCCACTTAAATATAAATAAAATAATAATATTACAAAACTATTATAAAATAATAATAATAAATACTAAATTAACCCATTTCACCAATTAACCACAAATTATAGAAAGTAATCTTGAGGGGATGCATAATAATATTGATCATTTTCATAATAGCATTAATTATCATTAGTTATATGAATTCACCGAACCTATACCCCCCTGATATTTTTAAATATGTGTATCTTTAATAAATACATATGTTAAATAGATTATGATGAACAAAAAAATTTAATTATTTGATTCATTCTCATAAAATATAAAATTAAGAATAATATGTGATATTTAAATGAAATATAATTTCTAAAATTAATTTCACTTTTTATGGAAAATAATAAAAATCCCCAATAACTCTTTTAATGTATTGTGATTAAGGTGATTGTTTATTTCATGACTGGTTTTTATAAATTAATTCATATTATTAGACCTATGAAAGATATTTTATAAAAATGTTTAATATAAATTAGTTTATTATCAATTATAAATAAAATAAAACAATAACATTTAAATGTTAATATATATATTTTTTATGAAAAATTATTTTATGCATTCATTCTATTTTTGTATAAATAAATTAAATTTAAAATCCTTCAACATATAATTTTAAATTATATTTTATATATTAAATTCAACAAAAAATTGACATTGAGGTAATTGTTGTTACAAGGGTAGCAATGAAAATTATTTAAATTCTATTATGAAAAATATGTTTTTCTAACAATAGTTTACATAGTCTTTTTCACACTTTTTTAAAATTAATATCTACTTATAATATAAATTCATATCAATATAATTATATCAATATTAGTTATAATCATTTAAATTTGATTGATGTGGCCATTTTCATTTTTTTCATAAGGAATAGTTACTATGGTTAAAATTTATTACCTCAATTGATGTTAAAAACAGTTAATGGGGTGGATAAACTAAAAATATGGTTTATAATATGAAGAATTTTTTTAAAATTTTATTAGATAATATATATAAATGGAAAATTATATTATCTTCAATTTGGATGGCTTTAATGCTAATTATACTTGAATTTGACTATATTATTTTTTAATACTTTATTTATTCATAGTTTTTTCACCCAAATCACCAATAAAAAACTACCTCCTCCCCAAATTTAATCACACCATCATGAGAGAAATCTATTAAAATACATTAATTTAATATTTTATCAATATACCTAAATGTGTTAAAGAAGTTTCAATATCTTTCTAAGAAAAACCCAAGGGTCATTAATAAGTTATCCAAATGAGATTTGTCAAAGAACATGTATTCGTCTTCACTGATAATGTTTGTGCTTATTTATTCGTCTATAGCCAAAAATGTTTTATAACCATTATTAATTTTTTTAATCAATATCATTAATGCAATATAAATTTATCACTAATTCAACTTCAATTTTATTCCATCATTATATCCTTTGATAAATGATGATATCATTTGCCTATATGTGTGGACCATCACCACGTTAGAGAAACCTAATTCATTTACCATGTCGTCCACACTGGTATTTTCATTCAGATACTTCTCCTGAATATATGAGATATTAATTATATTATTGTGATTACAGAATTTTTTTTATTATTTATCATGAATTCTTTACATTATTTGAAAAATTAAAACATTAATCATGTGTATGTATGGACTACTATCTCCACAAAGTGATCCCATTAATTTTTTAATTCCACCTTATTAAAATTATTTTATAATTGTACAATATGAATATATAAAATAATTAATAAATTATTATGATTTTCATGAGGATGAAACCATAACCGAGGTTCTAGAATAAGAACCATCGAGCCAAAACACACATTAAGAAACATATGTGTTTTCTCCCAAATCTTGAGCTTAATGATAAATTATATATAATTGAAAAATAATAATTTATAAAAGAATTAAATATTTTTGGAAAATTTTTGTTATGGTTCTAATATCAACTTATAATGATTCTAAATTTGACATAAGAAATCTTAAGAAAATATAAAAAAAGTATTAAGATCTATGGTACGAGTTTATGTTGAAATATTATTACTTTCTAGATTGTCTGTTAAATTTAAAATGAGTGAATTTTCATAATACATATACCTTAAATGCCTTATATATTATAATACACTAACTATATAGGATTATTTAATGTTTTACATTCATTATCATATATTTTTTACTCAGAATTATTGAGAAAAGTTTTTCATTGGAAAATTTCACATTATTTTGTCTCTAGTCAACAATAATTTTATTCTATGACATTGTTTTTAAAAATGATTTCAATAATGTTAATTTATATAATAAAATTATTATTTGAAAACATCATAAAACATATTTTAATTTCTTTATAATATTTTTAAACTAATCTTATTTTTTCTTTCCAAATGAGGTACTTTTGGAATTTTTACCAAAAGTGTGAACATAATATTTATTTTTTAATTTTCCACATGATATGAATTTTCTTCCATTAGGTCCATTATTTAATTTTAAGACTCTTATAACATTTATATAGTTATTTTAAATGGAATTAAAGTTCTCAATATAAATAAATTTATTAGATTTAATGATATTAATGGAAACTGAAATTTTCTTCTATTTTCAAAGAAATTCTAAAATTGTCCTTTTATTGTATTTTTCATTTCTACCATTATAATTTTATGACTATTATGGTCTATTAGGGATATTATCTAATTGTACAATAAATGTTATTTATATAGATATATTGTGATCATTTGATGATAAAATGTTCATGAAATATTTTTCTTTTACTTTGGTAGTTCTAAGATGAATTTATGCATGTTTGTATGATATTATGGAACACATATATACGAATTTAAATATTTGACTGGTGGGTATATCAAGTCTCTTAATTTAATTTATCAATGATTGATATATCATGCAATAATATAGATCAGAATGGGGAGTGAAACTAATTTATTATGGGGTTCTGTCCTCTTTGATAGTATTGGGACTCGACATTGACATAAGAAATGATGGAATTGGTAGAAAAAACATACACTATGAGATTTTCACCCAATGATCGTATTGGAAGTAAACATCAATTAATTAAATTAAAATATATTTCTATTTTTGCAATAGAATCATATTAAAAAAATAATTACAAGATATTTCACATAAAAATTTATTAATTACAACCCAAATATTATAAGGATGAGTGACTTTGGAAAACTAGGATCATAAAACATCAAAGTGAGACTAAAATGAAACATTTTTTTTTCTACATAATGTTTTCTTAAATCCATTATAACTCCTCAAACATAATGGTATAACATTGGGAAAACATATAGTTGAGTTAAAAAGACCTATATGATAATAAATATGGTAAGGAAGCATAACATGCGAGTCAAAAGTATAACATGATATAATAAAAGAGAAGCTACATGTGTAATAACGTATAAAAAGTACATAAATATCATGGTTTCATAAGATCATGGAATCATATGAAATGTGAAGTAACAGAAAACATGATAGAAACATAAATCATTCATATCTATAAATGCAATTTCACCTGGTCGACATAGACCCATAATAGATTAGGTTCACTCACTAATCCCTTACACACCGTTTGATGATATTAAATAAATACCCAATACATTATAGGTTATATAATTTTTATTCCACCCTTCATAGTTATTTAATGTACACAAAATTGTGTACCCGATAAAGAAATCAAACATAAGGAAAAATAATAATAATTACCCATGGATATAAAATGGGTTACATAATCATACCACGTATCATAATCAATGGAAATTTCATAATTATAGAATTTTAGAAATTAGAATTAGTTATGTATTTACCTATAAAAGGGAGTGTGAGAAATGTATATATGTAAGATACATATATACATATTTTATAATTATTCCATTTTATTAAATACTATTTTTGATGATGAATAGAAATACATTGAAACATATTTACAAATTATATTTTGGAAAATATCCTTGACACATTAAAAATCACTAATAAAATAGTAAAATTTGAAATATATTGTGAAAATAATTTACATTGTAAATATATTTTGAAAAATATAATGTAACATTCAAATACAAATATAGTTTTTCTTTCTCAATATGTTATAAAACATACAATAATCATTCCTTTCACATTTTTTAAGAAAAGTAAAATAGTTCCCATTTGGTAAATTCGTGAAAGAATCCATTTAAAAAAATTAAATCATGTTTCAAACTATATTTATCAAACTACTAGATAATACTAACAAATTAATCAAATCAATTTTAGAAAACATTTATTTTAATGAAAAAATTATTTTTGACTGAAGAGAAAAATAAAGTATGATTTTTATAAAGAAAAATTAAATAATTTTGTTTACCTAAGATAGGTTAAATGAAATATTATTTGAAAATATAATAAATATATAGATTATAATAAATTATATGTTTTTATTATAAAATGATACAAATGTATCATTAATTGGAAATTCATGTATAAATAATCCTGATTATAATGAAATTAACGAATATACCCATGCTACTTTTCTCACATTTGAAACATAACCCCCATGATTTAAGTAAGTGAATTATAATTTAGAAAACCATTAATATTCATTATTAATGATATAATATGTAAATGGTTAGTATATAAAACATATAGATGAAATTAGGTGTATAATATAACACGTGTCTCAAAGAAGGATGTTTTAAGATGGAAACCCTTACCTCGAGTCCATGCTTGTTGTGTATGTATTTTATCTCTTTTATAATAAAAATATATCAATTTTTTATTAATAAAATTTTCCATGATTAATATAATATAGTAAATAAATTTTCATTGAAAATTTTAAGTATTCATTTATTACTTAATTTTTATTGTCTATATCATGAGTTTTAGGGATTCCCAATTAATTATTTCAGAACTACACTATTGTGTTGACTGTGGTCAAATGTGTAATTATTCTATAATATATATAATTTTAGTAATGATATAATTATAATTTTAAATATAAATTATATTTTTAAAATGATAGGGAATTATGGTTTTTAAAAATGAGAAATGTTTCATTAAAAGAGTCATTAATTCGTATGATCCCATGTATAATATTTCCAATTTTCCATGATCATGATGAAAATTAGTTAAATAATGTTTTACCAATATATAATAATAATTATATAAAATATATTATATTATTTATTTAATGAAATTCACAAATACCATCCATGAGAGGTTGTAATTAAAAAAATGAATCACATCACTTCGTGAGATGGTAGTCCACCATATACACTAATGATGTTATCATATTTCAATGGATTTTAATTTAAGAACATATATGATATATTGAATTTTAATAACAATTATCATTACATTAATATCATAAATAAACAATAAATCCTTTATTATTAGAATCCTTGAGAGGTGATGATGGGAAATGAATAACATCTGTTCATGAAGCGGTAGTCATCCATATACACAGATGAATTTTTTTGACTCCCTTTTGATTGAACTAGAGATGAATTAATATTATAAAAAATTATCTCAGTATATAATATTTAATGTGTTATTATATAGAAATTGTTAACATATAATTGAAGGTGTTAAAATAAGAATAAAAAAGAGGGATTTCAGTGATGAAAATTAACTCTTCTTTAGATTACATCTTTTGGTTCAAACCTAAAGAATTATTAGAAAAGATTTATGACAAAAAAGGAATATTGGATTATGGTGTAGAAGTAAGTAAGTAATTTTTATAGGTATTTTTTTAACCAATTGGTCACTGGATCCTAGAATGAAGAGGAGAGGGCGTGACCTTTTATAACAAAGGATGATTGGCATTTTTATAAACACTATAAACTACTCAATAATGGGTAGTCACCCAAATTTTATGAGAATAAAAAATTAAAAAAAAATTAGTATAGGATTTATTAGGCCAATATAGACCAATAAATTTCCATATAAACATGTTTTAATTATGTTATCTACTTTACCTATAAGGTTACTCAGTTTTAACCTTTTAATTTTTTACTACGGTAACTAATTTTTTTATTGTTTTTACTATTCATCATGACAATAAAATTAGTTCAAATTTATTATATAATATAAAATATGAAAATAAATAATAATAAATATATATTAAAAATTTTAATTTTCATAAATGACATCATTTTATTTAAAAATAAAACCACATATCTGTTGAAAAAAATGTTTTTTCATGAAATAGTTTTATTAAGTGTAAGATGATATTTTAATATACATATATATATATATATGTGAAAATTAATAATAATTGAATTAGTTTCAATTAATATTTATAGATATAAAATATAATTATTTCATTTAAATCATTCCTCAATTAGGGTTATTATAAATAGTTAAAATAAACAAAGATTATTCTCATTAAAACATTTTTCTGAAAAAGGGGGTTTAAAGCCTAAAAATAAACATACACAAAAATAAAATATAAAGATGATTTTAAATTAATTAATTTTACTAAATATAACTAAATAATAAACATGTTAATTTTTAATCATATTAATGACTCATGGGGAATTAAAATTAGTTAATTTATGAAAAATAAATAATAGTTTTAAATAATTATTTTTTACTATTCTATGAAAAATAAATATATTTTAAAAAATCCGAAAATTTAAAACATTTTTAATATTGATATAATTATTTAATTTTTTTTTATTTTATAACAATTTTTTAAAACTTCAAAAAATTTATTGTAAAACTTTCTCGAAAAAGTAAAACAAAACATTTTTATTGTAATAAATGTTTTATAGAATAAAATCTCATTTTTAAATTCAAGATATTATTAATTAATTATTTTTAATATATTTATATTGATAATAAAATTAATATATATTTCAAAATGTAATTCATAATATTCTAACCCATTGATTTAACATCTAGGTTATATCAATCATTTTTAAATTATAGAATTTTAATATTATATCACGATTTTATTAAACTCAATGTTGTTCATTGAATATAATATCCAGAATGGTGTTATGTTAAAATTTTTTGGGTGTTAAATCTTACCACCATAAATAATTCAATTCCTCTAAATTTAAACTTTTGCGTAATAATTAAGGGATTGACATTTGAATATTCCATTGTAAAAAACCCTCATCTTAAATGGGTAAATAAAACATTATCTTACAAAAGAGGGGAAAGTAAATACAAATGTCATTAGATAACATGGTTTTCATGTAAGGGAACATTCATTTGAAATGAAAACATAATTTTTGAAAGTATATCCTTTTAGGACATACCATTATGCTTTTTTAAGTGAGAAGAGGCCTCTGAGATTCAAGTATGAATAAAATTTTTATTTCCAGATTATTTTCTTAAAGATGAGGTATATTTTTACCATCCCAATTAAGAACATATTGAAATATAATTTTCCAGTTTGTTCAATTTATCACATTAATCATTTTCCCGAAAATCATATTTATTTCAATAAATTATGTTTATTTATGATGAATTTTTTGGTCAAAAAATCACTAAAATTAACTTCTAACTAATCACATGACTATAGAAAAAGAAATCAAGATATTCATCTTTTATTTAGACATTTACCAAGACAAGAAATGGTCAATACAAGGTTATATAATAAAAAAAATAATATGAATATATTAATGTCCAAAATTAAAAAATATATCCTAATTTTTAAAATAGATCATTCTTAAACTAAATAATCATATACCTAAATAACACTGATAACCCCAAAATGAATAAAGGATATATCCTCAAATGATATCTTATACACTGGAAAATAAATCTTTGAAACATAATAGTATTTTAACCAAATAATAATTTACATTAAACAAAATATATATATATATATATACTAACCTAAGAAAAATGTTTTCCAAAATTTTATTAATCGCAAAAAAGATTAAAAATTAAAAATGATCGGATCCTCTAATATTATTCATAAAATAAACATAAAATTTATCCACCACTTTTTTAATTAAAAATACATTCATAATAATATAAACATTACATAGGCCTATGGTTGGGGCTACACCATTGTCTCCCTTTTATTATTATATCAAACCCCATGACCATTTCTAATACAATGAGTTGTCTCATGATATACCATTTTTACAATTTTAAAAACTATAATTCCTATAAAATTTGTAAAAATAGGATAGTCGTTCTCAAAAAACATTAATCATCAAATCATTTTGTAACCACTAAGATTTTCTATGTAGAATATTTTATCCAGAAAAAAATAATCTTAGTTGACTATAACTATATAATCATAAATATAGTATAAAATGTCATCCTTTCCTCAATCATATGTTTTTCCATAAAATACATCCTTTTGAATAAATCACCATTCTAAGTCATTTGATTCATAAAAAATATTTTTATATATCCTTAAAGAAATAAAACATTAAAATAATCCTTAAAAGTGTTAATATTGTTATATCTAACATACCATTTATAAAAATTCATCAAAAAAATGATTCAATAATCGCTATATTAAAATACCTTCATCTAAATGAATAGTATAGAACAAAGCGTTCCATGTTCTAGGGGATAAACATTATTTTAGGGCACTGAGATGTATAATTTATAAGAACAGAATATATTAGACATCTAATTATATATAAATTCGTTTAACTATTATATTTACTTCTACATAGGTAATATCTTCCCCTCCAATTGAGATATTCTTCAAGGGTCTTATTACACATTATTTACATTTTATAATCCCAATATAATTTTATTTTTCACATTTATCACATAATATCTTGTGATATTATTTTATTTTCATTTCTGTGTTTGAAATATCAACTATGTTCTAGTTATTTATCATAATTCATTATAACTAATTTTTTATGATAACAATAT
The DNA here is from genome assembly GCA_963277665.1 of Viscum album. Taxonomy (NCBI): domain Eukaryota; kingdom Viridiplantae; phylum Streptophyta; class Magnoliopsida; order Santalales; family Viscaceae; genus Viscum; species Viscum album. The sequence goes on from OY728156.1 coordinate 347,710,360, forward strand.
GTCTAAATTCTATTCTGATTATGTAATTAATCATTGTATGTTAAATCAATTAATTTTTCATCACATTATTATTTTTAATTCTTTATCATATTTCCATTCATTAACTAAAATAATAAAATAAATAATATGATAATTAATTTACATACAAAATTGAAACTTGTAAACATTGAATGATAAGTATATACTTAATTATGTACCTCACGGTTTCAATCTACGTTATCCAAGGTAGTGTATAAGTTTTCATTTTTTAATCTAACAATTTGTTCAGGTAGTTCATAATACTGTGGATTTCAATATAATTTCAACTAGGAGTGAAAAATTAGTTTAAAACAAGGCACATTATCATGAATAAGGTGATGATCGAGTCTAACTCAATGGACACTTTAAAGAGTTATTACCCCTTTGTAAAATTGTTCTATATCTTCATCCACATTTAGCATCTAGAAATTTTTTTCATTTCATATAATCTACTAACTCTATCCTTATCAAAATCTATATGATATTTTCTTATACTTTAACAGATCCTTGAACATAACCCTAGAGTTCTCACTAAATTTTTTTCATCCAACTCTGAAAAAGATTAACAAAAACCTTATTTTGATACCTAAAATCCTGACCATAGTTATCTAAAAAAATAATTACATTATTTTTAGTATAAAAACATATTAATTAAAACATATAGATCATGAGGCATAGTGACAATGTACGACTAGGTTCATAATAATTCAATACGAGAAAAAAATAAAACTTAGTTATTTTATTATCTATAATAGTCTCCAAATTTTATATATCCTCAAACTATAAATGATAGCCTAGTGAATACAAAGAAAAAATGGGTGATCTTAAATTTTTAGTAAGAAAATAAGCATCACAATGAATTACAACATGTGAGTCAAAGGTATAACATGATATTATAAATGTTAACGCACATGTGTATTCAAATTGAATCATAGTGTAAAACATGGGTCAGAATTTCTTTAATAAATCCATTTAAAATAACAAAATACTATATAATAAATTTTTTGAAAAAATTATTTTAGAAGGAAAATGGATTTTCAACTAAATAAATAAATGATGTTGGTTTTTCTAAAAAAAAATTTATCAATAATTTTGAGTAACAAAGAGTTGATAATGGGACTATTACATTAAATATTAAAAAAATAGGATAATAAAATGATATTATATTTTTAGAAAATAATAAAATATATTTTATTAATGGAAATTAAACCATAAACAATCACGGTTAAAATGATATTGAATCATAAAACCTTACCCCTTTTTTAAATGTTGAATAATAAATCCCATGAATGAATTATGTGAATTTTATCATAATTACCATGAATTATGAAGGATTATAGATATAATATATAAATGTGAATTATATAAACAATATAAATGAAATTAGGTGTGTGAATGAACATGTGATTTAATGAATGGGGTTTTTAGGCAAAAACCCTAACCTCACGTCTAGGATTGTTGTGTATGCCTTTTATCAAATTTATAAAAAAATTATCAAATTTTTTAAATTATTTTACAAGGATAATAACTTAAACTAAAACCATTAATTGTATTACATTTAATAACATATTTAATTACTTAATCCGTTATTTCCACAAGTGGTGTTTTGAGATGGTTAGGTTCATTATTTGAAAACGAAAATTGTGTATTGACCATCGTAAAATAGATCAGTGTTCCATCATATGTATAAAATTAATCATTAATTAATTATTATTTTTATAAATATGTTATAATTTTAAAAAATAACAAAGATTTATGGTTTTGGTTAATAAACTACGTTACGACTACAAAGAAGCTAGGTCATACACAATCCTATGTAAGGATTCCGTTTAACAATGATCATGATTGAAATAAAGTAGGTTTCATTTTAGCTTTTCATAATGGTAATTATAATAAAAACATCATATTATATATTAAAATACACTTTTATATATGATAAATGGGATGTGGTAATAAAAACATTAATGACATCACTTCGCAAGGTGGTTGTTCATCTCACATATAAAGCTCATAATTATTTTTAAAGGATAGTAAGATAAAATATAATATAATATATTTATTTTAAATAATTATTAATATTTCATGTATATAATATATAAAATTTTAAAAAATTATTTCGAAATACAATGAAAGGTGATGATTGAAATATTATTACATCGACTCGTGAGTTTGTAGTCCTATGAACACATGTATGATGGATTCATTTCCCATTTAATAGAATAACATATTAATGAATAATATTCCATAAAAAAATATCATTATAAATATGATACCTTTGTTATTTTATTTTAATTTATAAGACATAACTGAAGTTGGGAAAAATAAAAAAAAATGAAGGACCCTAGTGAAGACTATTACCACTTCTACAGAAACCCAATTTAGGATCACAACTAATGCCTTCCTAGATTGAATTTATGATTAAAAAAATTCAAGGATTTGGGGAGGGAATTAAGGAAGTTATTTGGGTAGGTCTTGAAAAAACCATTGTGTTCAGGATGTGTGGAATGGATAGGATATGGGGTTCCCTTTTATAAGGGAGGAGGGGTGGCATTCATGTAAATAACAAAACATATTCAATATTGGGAAGTCAATATCAAATAAAGTGCCTCAAAATTTTGAAAATAAATCATTTTAGATATATATGGCTGATAAGGACCACTATAATGAAACAAATACAATGTTTTAAATAAATTTATAAATTATACCTATAAAGTTAATCACTTATACCCTTTTAATTATTTAACAATGGTACATTTTTGTTTTAGTGTTTTTACTATTCATTATAGCCAAAAAAATTAAGTTGAACTTATTATATAATATAAATTGCACATATTTAAAGTATTTAATCCATTTTATCAAATTATATTTAAAAATATTGGTATAATTTATTTTAAAATTAAACCTGTCGACGTTTTGAAAAAAAATCAAGAAAAGCATTTTTCGAGCATAGGATGATCTTATAACAAATATATGAGGATTAATAATAATTAATTAAATTGAAATTATTATTTATTAACAGATATTATATAAATTTCATTTACACCATTCTTAATTATGTTCCATTTCTATTAGTTAAAATGGATAATAATTATGTCGTCCTCAAAAAAATATTTATAACGCATTAACATAAACTTATTTTAAAATATGGAATAAGGATTATTTAAATTTATTTTAATTTATTATATATAGCTAAATAATAATTACGTTACTTTAAAATATTATTAAATAATAATTTTATTTATATAGTTTATATTTTACTATAAATAAATAACATAATAAAAAAAAATTATATTTTTCACTGTTTATTGAAAGATTCTTATTTTACAAGAAATATCAAAATTTCACCCTATGTTAATATAAATATGACGATTTAAAAAATTATTTTCATTTTAAAAAATATAATTTAAAAAATTTCAAAACACTAATTTTAATATTTTATCAAAAAATTAATAAAAATATTTCTTGATAGAAACATTTTATTCTAGAAAAAAATTATCTTTATTAAAGATGAGTTCTTATTTATTAAACATTTTTAAAAAATATTATATTTAGTAGGATATTTATATAAATATAATTTACTAGTTAATTCTATTTTCACCTCCTCATTTAAAAAATTCGTTATATTTTTCAACTTTAAATAATAACATTTTAATATTATATTAGGATTCATTCAAAAATTTTGTTTCTTATTGAATATTCTTATGAGAACAATGTTATTTAAAAATTTGACGAAGTTATAAATATGGTTATTCCATAATTCCTACAACAGGTTATTATTCTCATTATATGATATCATGGCTCATCCATAATAAATGATGATTTCTTACTCTAAAGATTCATGCCTTTTAAAATAATAATGTTCTACGATGTGAATAATTATTAATGATAAATTAATTATTTTGTATATAATTAGTAAGTTAAAATTAGTATCAAATATGATTATAGTTATCTTATCCCTGTATATTATCATTGATTTATATCCTCCGTGTTTACCTATATAGATCAACTATTCTCACCCTTTTTTAGGTTTTCATTCTCCCTAGTTTATGAAGAAAAGTTTTATGGTGGATAATTATTATAAGTGTACTTTGATAGAGGAAATTTGGATCATATTGCAGATATATTTATTTAAAAAAAATTATTATATATTTATCCTTCCATTATAAAAAACTATTACGATCCTCATGCCTATATTATTATGATATTTTTTTGATATAAATCTACAATACTAAAATATTACATATTTTTTTCCATTTTTATCATAAATGGTGTCAAATAAGAGTTTATTTATTTTGGGAGATTAGGATACGAATTATATAATGATATATTACATTAAAAACAATTACAAAATAACATTCATATTAGTTATACCTATAAGTGTCATATGTTGATAATAAGGTGTCATAATTTAGGACATCTATGGATTTGTTTAAAGAATATATGATTTCCAACTCTAAATATTGTAGTGCGATTCATAATATAGGATTTTTAGTTTTATTCAATGGAAGTTACCATGATGAATCATGTTAGCAACAAATATGGTGGATATTGAAATGATTTCACTCTTTAGAAACAAAATTACATTGGTTCCTGATAAAAATATCTTTTTTATCCTCACAGAACTCTCTCAGTCCATGAATCGTGATGATATTCCAATAATGAAAATGAGGATATAATTCACTATTGAGTATTAAATGGAAAATACCCAAACTATTTAAGTAGGTCCTCAGATCCATGAGTTTTTGAGTAATAGATCTGTACTACTGGGAATATATATATTTTTATAGTGGTTGAATCCTGAAAATGGTTTCACTTGGGAGTATAGTTTAGAGGAAAAATAGAAAAGGTTGAATATTTTAAAAGATACATGGAAATAAGAATAAATTGAATCCATGGAATGAGATGAATTTAATATGGTTTTTTTGTATGAATAAATTTCTCAAACACATCACAAAAAATGAAATAGTAATTCCTTGAACTTAAAAAAATAATAAAGATGAATCTATTGGTACATATAGAGAGAAATTGACAAGGAATGTGAGGAATTATACTGATTTTTTTTCATATATAATAATAGAAAAATAGATTGGTTTTTAGTATCTTCAAACAAAATATATAAAAGTCATTAGTAATAAGGTAGATTTTTTGATTTGTATCAATTAATTAAACTTTCTCTCAAGTTAGAAATAAAGAGGTGAAGTTATCAATAATCTCATTATTTTGATAAGAAGGGAAAGATGTAGTTTTGAGTTAATCCAAATAATAAATCCCATTGTGAAAAGAAAATGAATAATTCTTGATACCTAAATTATAACAACCTTGGATTGACATAAAAAAGATACTGAATCATTTTTTTATGAATATTCATTATATTACACAAACAAAAACTAGAGGAGAACAAAATATCTATGTCTTTAGAAAAATTTGAGCACATGAAATATGGTCGATATGTAAAATACATCATCCCCCAATATGATAATCGAAACTATCACCCTTATTATACACATCTTTTATAAAACATTTAATCATACCATGGTGGAATGAAACATAAGAAATGGTGATCTCAAAATCACAATATTGTGTCATGGAAAATTTTATGACATTAAATAATACATGAATCATAAGTTAATCAATGAACAAAAACCATGAGATCATAGTACTGACATAAGGAATAGATTTTTTGAATATAAATAATCATAGAAAATAAATTTCATATTATTAAAGGATCATCAACAAGGATATCATAATAGAATCGGTTCACTATACAAACCATCATAGTTGTGAAGGTTATGTCCAATGAAAGTCATATTTGAAAAAGTAATTTACTAAACTGAGTTCACTCGCCATTCCAATCTTGTCTATCTCATGAGATATAAATAAATATCCAATGAATTATATGATTATATAGGTTCAAAAAATTAGATAATTAGAAATATATTTATATGTTCTACAATATCATTATTTTTTTTCATATCATAACCCATTAAATTAAATAGTTATCATAAAATTCTCATCATATCATAATCTGTGGAAAATAGGCTAGATTTATAATCATTTTATCATAAAATAACCAATGAAATGAAAAAATCTTTATAAATATCATGAAATCATAAATATAAACCATTTAGATAAATAATTTGAATTTCATCCTTATATCATATACCCATTAAAGGATATTTCACATAAACTGATTTAATATTTTATGGAAAATGATTTTGAAATATATTTTAATGCATATATTGAGTAAAGTATCCTATCTACTTTGAAAAAAACTTTCTAAAATGTAAAATAAAATAAATTATTTTTATTTTAAAATAATATTTAATAAATATAAATGAATAAATTTAGAAAATATTGATTATAAAATCATAAAAATCCATTCATTCCATACATATTAAAACAATGATTCAATTATCATTTTCAGTAAAATCCAGATGAGCATTATTTGGAAAATGTAATAAATCTACCAATAAATAGATTTAATAATATGTAAAATAGATAAAATGTATTTAATAAATCAATTGGAGAATAATAAACCAGTATTAAAACACTTTTTTAGAAAACATTTTCTTTAATGGAATCATATTATTGACATAAGAGAGAAATATTTTCAGATTTAAATAGAAACATTTCAAAACTATTTTAAATACCAAAGAATGGGAAAATGTTAATATTAAATGAAAAATCATGAAAAACTATCTGAGAAGAAAATTAATTTTTTCCGGAGATATGGATCATAATATTTTATCATAAAAAATGCGGCGCTTTGTATCATAAAATCATTACCACTATGGTAACTTAGAATAATATTCCCCACAAATGACTAAATTAAAATATAAAATAAAATATCATGATGATTAATAAATTCATGATATTACATGAAAAAAGGATATATATTCCTAATCAAAGAATATAGGTTCATAACATAACATACATCTCAAATAAGGATAATTGATAAAAATATCCTTTACAGTAACTCTTAATATACACCCTACATATTAAAACATCATATATAATATATAAAATTTAATTATAAATATATTATTGAATAATATTTTTATATATCATACTATATATTAATTTATTCAGAACTTTTGTTAACATTTTATTAATAATTCAATGTTCATTTTATGTTTCGAGTAATTATTGCTTTCTTTTTCGTATATGTTTATTTATTTATTATTTGTCCTCTTACATTGAACATGGTTTCATAATATCTAAAATTTTATCCTTGATATTAATATCATATGTATTTTTTATATTTTTATTTATATTAATTCATAAAAATTAGTGATAGATAATTAAATACATCATTTATAGAGATGGATGACCATATGTACACATGAACACTATTCCATTTTATTTTTGGATTGAAAGAATGAAAGGTAAATGATAAATTATCATTAAAAATACTATTTTTTGTATATATCACAAATTATTATTCAATATTCTTGAATACTATCCATATAAATTTTAAATGAATTTTGTAATTTCGTGATACAATAGTCCACCGTACACAGAATCATCATTATGGTATTTCCATAAAATGATGAGTATGAAGGTTTGTTCAATATATTAATACTATAAGTATAATAATATCAAAATTATGATATATAAAAATATATCCATCATTAATTTTAACCATTTATAATATCCCAACCTTTTTTTGGAGATTTCTCGATCTCACTTACATGTATAATTTTTCCTTATTTTTATAATATAATGAATGGATTTTAAGTAGGGTGTGTTTGGATGAAATTTGTTTTTATTTAGTGTGGTTTTTTGAAGCTCATAATTGGCACAAATGTTTCCCAAGCCATGACATGGACCCATTAAACCATTCCATCCCAGACATAGGGGTATTTAATGGATAGTTCATAGTTTGTATAAACCATACACCCTCATAAGAGTAATCATGTCCTCTCTACAAGAGAGGCACATAGTTTGGGTACAAGGTTTTGAAAACTATATTCCCATATATAGAAAACATTTCATGTGGGATTTAATATTATTAAAATTAGTTTTAAAATCCCAAACCCCCCAAACATCATATTAGTTCAAGACACATTCAACCTAAATGATTTCTTCCATTTTTAGAGGATCCAGAACAAATTAATAGGCCTTCCAACCTATATTATTTATGAATCGAATTCTTGATTGAAGATACGATCCTCTATGGGTTTGTGGTTTCTTTTAAATTAAGTTCCACTCTATCTCATATGTATTTTTTGGAAAAAAGGGGATGGTCTTCCACTATTTTTGATGGTTATAGATCTTGGATTCATATACCCTTATTATTTTGATCTTAAATAATTGTTTTGGATTTAGATATCCTTAATTTTCGTTATCTGGATTTATCTACATTAATTAGAGATATATGCTGGTGAGCATTATCAATGATATTGATGTAGGTTATATGAATTCAATTCACATGCTCTTGAATTCCAATTGTGTGTATGAGTTTTATAATTTTAATTAGTACATTTTGTAGTTGATTATAGAATTGAAAAAATTAATTGGATAATTAATATATATAATTATGGAATTGATTAATTTTTTTACGTGGGATTACAAAATGGTTTGAATAAGGGAAAATTTAATAATGGTAATTGGGATTATGAAATTGATGGAATTTGGATTAATCAACTAGTTAGTTAATTAATGTAATTTTGTGATTATAGAATTGACGGGAAAATAGAGATTGTTTTGTAATTGGTCTATTAATGTGAATATAGAATTTATTGATAATGGGTATTATGAGATAGTTTACATGACATTAATTATATAATGGGTTATATTATTCAATGTTTCTAAATGGTTTTATGGTGAATTTCTCATATTATCCCATATGATGATGCTGGAGAACAATAATTGTTATAATAAATTGTAATGGTTTACAATGAAATGAAATGTGGATAAAATTATTATTATTGATTATCCTTTTTTTAAATGATATATGTGATATATGTGATATGTGTGATATATTTTTGATTCATTGATAAATGAAGTGTGGGATGGGACTCATGCTTTGAATACCCATATGTGATTATTATTGTATGGGAAAAGGACTAAAGATCCAAATTTTAACATATGATAGATGATTTGGGGGGAGGGAAAGAGGCTCAAAACACCCATATGAGATAGTGAGTTTGATAAATAGAGTGAGACTCTAAATAACCATGTGGCATAAGGAGTGGGATTGGGAAAAATTCTATAAATACCCATAGGGTGTTAGACATGATGTTCTATGCTCAATATATTGGCATTGGATTATGTTTCCAATTGACCATGATATAAAATATATTTAATTATATAATGAAGTCATTGAATGATATATAATTTTTAATTGAATAGGTGTTGTGGTTTAGACTGTAGCATGGGATAAAGCACATAAATAGAGTTCAAGTGTCCTCATGAACCTGAGGGTTTATGTGGTAAAATAAAGAATATTTAAATATGATAATTTCTTAATTACTCATTTTTAATTTATTATGTATACAACCTCATACATTGTTATAGATTGGATATTTTTTATACACCATTGGTGGAGGCTTACTGAGTTGTACACACACCCTAATTGGGTTGCTGCATCAGTACCCGAATAATCATTATGTTGGTTGGGAAGCATCCAGTATAGTGTCTTATGTTATATGGATGATTTGGTATGGAGCATTGATGAGGGAACAAAACATGTTTTGTGATCCATTTTGTAGTATCTCTATGTCATTTTAATTTTCACGTTTTTCATATTGACACTTGACATGAATTTGGGATGACATAATGACAATTATTTATGGATATTTTGCTTCATGTTTTTCTAATCATGTGATAATGGTTTGTTTTGGTTATTTTTTATATCCTTTGGTTAATATTCATTTTTTACCACTGCTGTGATACATTGATAATGAAGGAATAGTCTTCCCATGATCTATATAATACCCTCGCTACTAGTCAGAAGCCTCCAGAGTATGGCGAGTCGCGCTTGAGGTCATGAGACCGACTGAATCGAGGCCTAGATATATGCATATTGGGTTGGGATGTTAGAGTGATGTATCAAAGAAGTTCTATTTTAATTTTCTATTATCTCACTGTTTTGGAAAGGTATAAAAGATAATAGTATGAGTTTTTTCTTGGTTAAGAGCTCCTGCATGGGGGAAGCTTACTCATGTATAAGGGTAAAATCTTAGTACCCAAGATGTTATTTCTATTAGTAATTTTTTTTATAGTTGGATGTTATTTCACCTCGAGTGATGTACTTTTTGTTTGATGTGATTATTTTTTCGAGATTATTTTACATTTGAATCATTTCCCAGAATAGAATGATATTTGAGTATTCATGCAATCTTCATGGTAGTTACAAATTATTGTGGCATGCATCATTTGCAGAAATACATGGGAAAAAAATGTTCTAGAAATGTTGTTGATGTGAAATATTTTACCATGATTATATAAAAAACAAGTAATACGAACTTTAAATTTTGTAAAGGGATGAAATATGTAAATAAATGACATTCAAATGAGAAACATGAAAAAATGAGAATTATTTTAGCCATTTTTAACCATGACCTTAACGTAGGATGGTTATTGTTAGTGATAATATTTTAGTTTTGACCATGTAGTATAGAAAGGTTGTATGACTTGTTTTGTATTGATATGTATCCCCGTAAGTGTGATAAATTTATGAAAAAATTCCTAATGTTTGTGTTTGGAATTTTATAGATATGCCACTAAGAAAATATTTTTTGATAGGATGATATGAGGATATACCTAGAAATGATACTCCATTAGTGGAACCTAAGACATTAGTATTTATGAGTGATGGAGATAGAGAGATGTTCCATGAAAAATTTTCTATGTTCATGTAGTTAATGGATTGAGACCCAGAGCAGTTCATGAAGAGTATGTATGACTTAGTATGGGAGAAACAATTACAACACCAACTAAATTTCACCAATGTGGGAGGAACTGAGGCAATAGTGATCTGTATTGAGTCCATCAAGACTATAATTGACTATTTGGAAACTCCGGTTGATATGATGTTTTTGTTTTATACTTATATGTTACATGGATCAGTTAATAACTATTGGGATGTTCACACTCAACCCTGGTATAAAGTGGGTATGGTATGGAACAATTTTTTAGATCTGTTTGTAATAAACCAAAAAAAATCCAATGGAAATTCCCTTATTATATTTATGTAATATAGTATAAACCACATAATATTAGTTTGAGAACACAATACAAACTTTATATATGAAGTATAAATTAAATAATTCTTATTTCAAGAAATTAAGAAACCAATCTCAACAGAATAGTAACCTGGCCCATGGAATAGTAACATGACCATTAGAAATTGTAATTCAACCAATAGAATAGAAAAATCATCTATGAATGTATACATAGAATTTAGTCATCCTATTAATGATAATATGATATAATTATATCACTTTTAAAAAATAAATATTTTCAATGATATTAATTTAGTGTTGGTATTTTTATAAAACATATATGTTTATTTATGAATATATAATTAATATAATTATTTAAAATAAATTATATTTTGATTAAATATAATCATAAATTATCATTTTGTGTCTTATGGTTATAAGATAATTTTATGTGACATTAATTAATTTTTTAAAGTGTTATAAAATAAATAATAAATTTAAAATCATTAAGTTCAATATAAATGATGATTTTAATTTAAAAATAAATTTATCATATTTATAAAAATATTTTCCAAAATGGTGTTCATTTTTTAATTTTATACATCTAATAATAGTTTCAGAAAAGTTTATGGTTTTTTCTTAAAATACATCATTTTCTGGTGAATAATAAAACATGAAAATTTACAATAAAATCTAAATATATGATTTTATGGGTCATTTTTTATATAATATTGATGTGATTCAAAACTAGAGAAATATAATTTATTATTTAAAAAAATTATTTATATAGTTCAAACTAACCATAATCTTGACTAAAAATAATAAACCAATTAATAAAATAACGAGAAAAAACTCATCACCTTCCCTATAAATATCATCCCTCACCATCTCTTCTCCTCACACCTTGTAACACATTAAGATTGTCTATGTTCTACCCAATAAACTTTTTAATACCCTCCCCTATGTCCTGGAGTCCTTCGTCTCTTCAAGGGACCAAACATTTTTCCTTAAGGAGGTTCTCAATGAGGATAACTCAAGAGGAAACATCCTCTTTCTATTTCATTTAATTTATTTTTAATTTCATTATTTTTCTAATACTTTTTTCACCTAAACATATCTGAGTGCCATGATAAATCCAGTATATTTTATATACTATAAATTAATTATGATAATGGAAGAATTAATCTATAATTCTATTCCCTATTACTTTCATTTTAAATTGAAAACATCACCTGTGGGGTGTTGATTTTCTTCCATCATTGATGATGCGATTTAATTTTCCTAGAATGCCTTCACGGATTGTTATAAAATAATTTTAATAGTTGAGATAGATTTTAAAAACAATTATAATTTTTTTTATTGTTCTAGAACTATCATATAGAAAAAATATTAAATAATAAAACAAAATGAGTTTTTTGTAATAGAAAACATCCAAATATAATATAAATCATTATCATTATCATTATATATGACTATTTATCCTCATATATATATGAAATAATATATAAATCCTTTAACAAAATTTAGATCATTACTATCTTATGACCATAATTCAATAAAAATATCCTCATTTTACCTAAACATCCAAACATCCATCCGACATTTTGAATTTTTTTTGAAAATTTGAATATCTTGAAAACATCTTGGGTGTATAAACTAATAAATCCCATGGGAATAAAATTTTATAAGATTAAAAAATTGTAGGTGAAGGGAACCAATTTTATTAATGATGATAATCGAGTTTTCTGGAGAACCCTTAGAGTCATGGATTTCTTCCAACATAATACCATCATGCCATGTATGAGTAATAAAAATGTTATTGTGTAAATGATCTTGTATCTCCACACTAGTTAGGTGATATCCTATGGTATTGAGATGGTCCATTTCAAATATCCATGAAGGTCAGATAAATCAGTTCCCACCCCTTCAAGTATAATATCATGAGAGATACTTGCTTCTTATTCCATAATCATTGATAACATTTTTGCAAGAAGCGAGTAACTACTGCCAAAATTTGCACTGAAAGAAAGAGTAACAGAACCATCTTTGTTGTGAATAACTCCACCCACTCTCATATTACTACTTAAAAATGCCAAATCCATATTTAATTTAAAATAATTGTCAATGTGATTCCATTAAACCTAATTTCATTATAATAGGGGGATCTGGCTCATGTCCTCATTAATCATACAATATAGAAGGAGTCGTGGGGATGGCATGGATTCACTGTGCCTGAGCATAGGAGATATTTCAATTGCTAATGTGAAATATTTAAACAAAAAATTAATATGAAAGTAGAAAATCCATTCATTCTTCCCTTAATTCTGAGCATTCTAGAGGGTCTGACATCAAGTAGCAAGGATAAGATATATTTCCTTACGTTCATTGGAATTATCAGTGAATTCATTAACCAAACTTTAAAGGAATCCATTTTATGGCTGTTGTGGTCTGGGAAAATAGGTATATTCAAGAAAATAATGCCACACCATGGATGCCCTGTCACCTTCGAATAATTTATTTTCTAGGGTCTCTTCAGGAAGAAGATGACATCATCTACCCCGGAATTCCATAGCAACACCTCTCCTTATATTGATTTATTTTTAATTTAAGGCTTGATTATGCACCATCCATAAAATGAAATTAATCTTAACCATGACATCCATGCACCCTTATGTGTCTCTTGATGCATTGATATTGCACTGCCCATGCATGATGTGCCTATATTCCTTTTCCAAGAAATACCCAAAAGACAATCTTGTGAAAACCAGTCTTTCATTATCTGAATAGATGGTGATACTAATGAAGAAATCCTTTTACTACTTGTTAAGAGTTGTACTGATAAATAAAGGATATGTACTTAAATGGGTTAACGAAATATATATTATTATATAGGTAGGAAGTGCCTGAAAATTAACCACCCCATTTTCATTCCAATAACAAATGGAACCCCAACCAATGACCCAATGAGAGTAATGTTTGAAGGCAGGTAGGTGTTGTGTTATTTAATTCCATTGATTGGAACTCCTTCTCACTAGTCTATTAAAAACCGTCCCATATTTATTATAAATAACTTTTCCTACAATAGAGTACCTTCCCAAAAGTCCCATGCTAATCTGGCATAGAGGATACTCACAAATTCGGTGACACATCTAATCCCAATGACTTCACCTTCAATTACAAAATCTATCATATTCTTTGAAGCCCAATGATGCTTCCTATCATCATACGCATCCCAAATAAATGCAGTAAGATTTATTTTTTAATTTTCCACAAGGAAAAATTAAGTCTAATGAGATAGGAAAAAGAATGCATAGAAATTGAAGATAGTATGTTGTAAACCAGGGTGATCCGATCACCAAAAGAGATAAATATATTATTCTTTTACAGATTATGGATGGTGATATTTTCAAAGCAATGCATCAAAGTGTTTAATTCTAACTATAAATGGATAAATATGTGATCCCATATATTTTAGGGGAAAAGATATTTTTTAGACTCCCAGTTTATGAATAATTATTTCCCCTTGATTCTGAACATGATTTTGATAAATATACAGAACACTTTTTTCTGGTTTATGGATTATACACTCCAATGAAAATATTCAGCTAGATTATGGTCTGTCTCATGAATATTTATCATATTTAAATTAAGGAATATAATGAGATCATATTCAATTAAAATAAAAGATGGACCCCTGATGTTGAAATTGCACCGAAAGGGTCTCATACATCCCTCCTCAAACTTCATTTTTCAAATATCTCCTAAAAGATTATTGATCCATGATAATGATTGTTTGCGAGAGAGAGGATCTCCTTGCATTATCCACAGGATATAAATAAAGAATCTATATAATCTCTCCATAATGTTTATTGAATCCATGATGGAAATACTGAACCAAAAAAATAATATCAATAAAATCTATTAAAATACCATACCTTTCATAACATTAATTATGAAACAACGCACTATCCTATCATATTCCTTGTCCATATCCAACTTGATATGAATTTTTGACCCATGAAACATATTATTAATATCACTTATCAATTCATGTGCAATGGTAATGGAAACTTGAGTAGATCATCCAGGAATGAAAACTTACAGTTCTTCAAATATCAATTTGTTTATGAGTATAGATAATTTTTTTTGGTAATCGAAGAAAATACTTTATAAATAAATTTACACATGATATTTGTATGAAATGGCTTGAGTTTGGAAGGTATATTGAAATTTACAATGTGGATAAATGAAGTGGAACAAGACACTCTAAGAATACTTACAAGAAGGAAGAAAAAATGAATGATTTAAAAAAGTTCATTTTTAACAAAATCCCATAAATTAATTTAGAAAGACCATGGGAAACCATCTAGACTAAGGAAACTTCTAGAATTCAAGAATGTGATAGCCTTGCTAATCTACCTCTCAACTAGTATTCCCATTAAAATGAAAATTTTATCAATATATATATTATGTTGCAAGTTTACTATGAAATATATTAGATTTTTAAGATAAACGTCTTATATGAAATGATAAACACCACCAAGTACGGTGGAAAAGTGAGATACAACCAAACCCCTAACAACTTGTGGGTCAGAAGAAAAGAAAAAAACTCATGAAATATGTTTGGAGGAATGTATATTTTTCACTATCACATTAAAGCCTAGAGAAAAGCAGTATTATGATCTCTCTCTCTGAGAAAATCCACTATGTATCTCTATATAAATGTATTTTCTTGTTCTAGATAATATTTAAAAAAATGAGACTTCCTATTGACCAAATTTCAAAAAATATCATCATCCCAATGTGTTTCAAGATTCAACTAATCTTATTCAATGTCCACATTAATAGAATAAATGTCATGAAAATGATAGGATTATTTTCTCATAAATAATGGGGTATCCTTTTCATGTGTTGAATCCTGTTATGAAATCAGAACTAAGATCATTCAATCATAAATTTTCCCAATGAAGACTGAACCATAACATGATATCTAGTGTCATATTTAAACGTACCTAATTAAAAATTATGATTCTTTTGAGTATAAGTATCATCCAGAGTAATGAAAAAAAGATAATGATTAGATAAAGACATGATAAGTTGCTAAACTTTTACATTTTTAAAGGATGTAATGGATTGACTGTGATTTAAACAAAAATAAAAATGGCAACAACTATGATGATCCCCCTTTTTATTATTTCAACATGTGAAATTATCATCTGTGTACCAAATGTAATGAAGACTATTATGAGCTGTGATGATAACAAAAAATAATATTTCATTCCTTGGGAATGCTCCTCATTCCTTATTCTCAAACATAATCATTATTTTGTTCAAATCGACACCAATAAGACAAGCCATATCACACATAAGAATATTTTCTAGTTCTTTCTCAATAAGTTCTTTATCCCTCACATTGAACTTCTCATAAACAATGAAGATAAAAAAAACTAGAATTATCCAAGATGAATATTATAGAAATATGTCGATCAGATAAAAACACGTTATACAATGTGATTTAATCATTCCAAAAATCCAAATGTGATAGATTACATTATACCCATGCATTAAATTGTAGATACCAAGATTGGAAGTGAAATTATTAATATTCTTAAACTGTAGTTTGTGCCCTAGAATAGTAACCAATGTATCTTAACGACAACAAAGTTCTAAAGAAATAAATTCAATCTTAACTCGAGAATCTAAACCCTAGTAATTCCAAATAAAAAAAGATATACTTTGAGGAAAACCCAATGGTATTCATAACCCCATGAAAAATGCCTCGTATCCTTTGAAGAATGGATCTCCTTCTACAATTTTTCAAGACCTCTAGTATAGGCTCCTCTTTGTAGAGGAGACTGAACTCTTATCTTATCTAATTCTACATTGGACAGATCCCTGATCCCAGTTTATATTTGAATAGGAGGAGTTCCATAATGTTTTGGGATAAAGGAAAATACATTAGGAGAAATAACCTAATTTACTCCTCTAAGGATAGCATTCACAACACTAAATGTAGAGGTAGAAGGATCTGACAGAGACGATGATACTTTTAACCTGTTATCAGTAACTGGTGATTGATGAACAGTCACCATTTTTGTGCATGCAACCACTGGATACTCTGGTTGGGGAAAAAATAATTGATATTGGTTTTTAGTAGGAACATGTATAGGGAACATCACTATAGTCACATTTACTAGAAACATGAAAGGGGGTCCTGGTGATAAGAATGTAATGGAGAATGACTACTTTCAGTCGGAAGACCAAGTGAATAAATCAGAAGGAGCATAAGAACCATATCTGTTTTAATGGAGGTTGTCCATTCTGACAATGGAAGTAATATTTTTAAATGATCCAAGTTCAAATTAGATGACGAATTTCACATTATAGTTTTTATATCTGGTCTGGACCAATTCATTCTATAAACAGTGAGGGACTGACCCTGAAGACCACATATTGTGTAGAATTGCACTAAGGATATGAAGATCAGAGGTTTCCACCATAAGAATGATTCTTCTGCTTAAAGAATGATACGAGCTAGTATATGGTGAGATTGATGATGTTTAACACAGATACACGCAACACCAGAATCATGAAGGTGAGGAGTACATTCATCAAAAAAGAGTAAGGAACTGATGGTATTTCCAATACCACACAGAGAACTATTTTCATGAAATGGAAAATGGAGACTTGGTAAATTCATCTAGACCACTTATTTTGATAAAACCCATCTGAAATGAGAATCCATCATCCACTAGAAGAGGTTTAATATCTATTTTACAAGAGAGAGGGGGATTTGGGACCATTCATTCATGATGTCCTTCTAGGAATCAATAATGATGTAGAACGCCTTTATATTGAGGATTGAGACTCTATATGGAACAACTGAATTATGGGAGGTGACAAAAGTATAAAATAAAGGAAGAGGAAATTTATCAACCAAAAAACTGGGCACTAGAGTCTACTAGTGAATATCATCGTCCACCCTGAATAAATTTGGGAGAAATCAAATGTAGGATATCCATCCACTATTAAAGATCATAGACCCCTAACAGAAACTTCTAGATTGGGGATAGGTGAGAAGTACTTGATGAAGTTTGGTAAAAAATTCCTTCATGGGTTTTTCGGATAAGAAATACCTGAATGAAGAAGGATGGTTTTTCTCCTAGATATTGATGAGATGTAGTAAATTTTAGACCTGATGATGGAATACCGTCCGACACCACCATGGTTGAAGATGAAAAAGAAGCCAACAAGGGCAGTGGATGGAACATGTGTCATGAAATTTGATAAATCAGAGGTGCATGTGCCGCATTCTCTTTCACTACTATAGGTGGATCTAATTGAGATTTTGATATGATATTCCATACATATATACAATGAAAGCGATCATAATAACCAAAAAAAATGAACACTCACAAATGTTGAAATTGAACACTATAATTAAAAAATGGCCATAAATGAACTTAATAAAATTATAATGAATAAAATTAGTTTTTAATATATTATATATATTTTTTTATTAATTATTATAATATTATTATACATGAAATTAATTTGAATAAATCATTCAAACATTTGGTATGGTTATTCTCAACCCCAACTCCTTTTGTTGGTGTTAATTCTATTTCAAGACACATTTTAGTGTCAATGTTCATCTAATATTCCTCAATCAAATTTTATTTTTCATTAAATTTTATTTAATACATTCTTTTAATCTTATTTTGTGACAAATAATGTAATTTATCCTAAATATCATTTCATCCTAAAAGGCATATCTTTTACTTATCTTAAGATTGTTTATTTTTCACTCAATATTAATGATTCATATAAAAATTATGTTATTAACTGTCTGTGTTAGGAACCCAAATGTTTATTTATGAAATTATTCATTATGGGAAAAATCATGAAACGAAATTTCATTACATGGGTTATTTTATAAAAAAATTGATATACGTTCTATGTTTCATTAATGATTTTTTAAATGATATGATGTGACAATTGAGTTAGGAATTACATACCACTCCAATGCATTGGGTAATGTGATTTATGTCATGAGATAATGTGAAATATGTGTGAACATGATTATATAACTATTAAAAATGATTATGTAATGATTATTAAAAAATGTAATTCATGAACATGATGTTATCTTTGTTCAATAATATTTGTGGTATTTGACCACTTAGACTAGATGTTTCATTTTTATGAATTTCTATATTCAATTCATTTATCTAATTAATTCTATCAATACTACGATGAAGATTCTATTCTTATGTTATGATGATTATAATTATTCAAAACCCGTGTTATATTTATTCAAGTTCTTATCAATCCTATTACTAGGCCTTTATCTTTCCCCATTCTTTGTTGTATATTTTTAGGTGACTACTTATACTATGGGGAACATGGGGAGAAATAAGAAGATAGAGAAGATGGAAAATATTAAATGTTTATGTTTAATAATTTAAAATTTGTGTACGGTTCTAATATTCAAAAGATAGTAAAACACTTGATCCTGTTTTTGTAACACTATTGTATTGTAAATCTTTTAAATGATGTAATAGTAAAGTTTCAAAGGGAAATGTAACTACAGTTTGTATCCAATAATGGTTTAATTAATTTTGGAATTAGGAAAATAGAACCTTAGGGAAAATCCTTTCTATGAGACTATATATATGATATAACTGAAGAATAACTTTTTTAGAAAATGGTAAACATAGGGATCTCACCATATATTCGTTTAGAGTTAAATAAAAAAATTAATAGATTATTTATTCATGAATTTTTTACATATGTTTTGATTAAATATTTCTTATTTTATATAATGGTTAGAACTGGGAGAAAAAATTCCCCCAACCCATGCATGGGGAAATGTAGTGATTACCCAAATGACATCCCCAACGGCGTGGGAGGAGGAGTTAAGAATTCAATGGTGATGCTTACGCTGTTGCCTCATGCCATAAAGAATAACCTGAATAATTTGAACCATATTACTTAACCAACGTTGTATAAATTGTCTATATATTGTTTTGTATAGCATTGACCACCACTATTTAGTAGATCTTCTAATCTACTAGTCATGAAAATGTGGGTAAAATCAATAAAGAAGATATTTTTTTCTCCACTATTTTGAGACCGATAATGTGACTCTAGGCATTTATGTTTTTGAAATATAGGTTTTTCAATGATGATAATTTATTAAGAACACCATGAAAAGGGATAAAATTAATAATATGAAGTATAAATACTTTTAAAAAACTGTTCTTAAAAGGCATTTCCCACAAACTCTTTGGAAAAATATGAAGAGATGATTCTTAGAGTCCAAGATAAAAGAAAGTGAATCGGTCACGACATATGATGAAAATTTAAAAATGAATGCAAGATATGACTTATGTTTTTTTATCAAAAATGATAAAAACATATATAGATTCCTTATTAGTTTAAAAATACACCTACAAAAGGATCTTGAAATTCAAGGCATTGGGAGTTATGAAGATGTTGTTCGATATGAACTCAAAGTGGAGATGTAGTTTGGAGAGTGGAATTGTAGATATGCAGATAATAAATGAATAACTGGGTTTTAATCCATCAGAACTCTTGAAAAGGTGGAATGCAAATTCAACCACTAACATTTGATAAATATGGGAAGAAGAATCATGGGAATTACATCAACAGGATGGTTAAATGACTCATGTGTGGAAGATATGGCCACTAAATTACTTAATGTTGAAGACACATAGGGTGAAGGAAAATGGGGTGGGAGAAAATAGATAGCATCCAATGGTTCAATTCTTCAACTATAGGGAGAAAGCGAACTATTCATAACAATGCACTAAACTATGAGTCCTTGAGGGTAATCAGCATCACCAACCACCATATCCCGAGGAGAAAAGGATAGAATATTCCATAATTATCATAGAGGTGGTGGCCAAATATTATGTGGTGATATGTATAATGGTTATTCGTTCAAGAATAATGAACACACTATTTGATTCTGGTTCTATGCATTCATTGAAATCTTGAATGTTTAGTTGAACTATTCCAACACCACCTTAAAATATGGACATTGAGTTATTTAGGAGAATATAAAATGGTGAAATTATTTCATGGAGAGTATATAACTCCTCCCCAATTAATTTTGAAGGACTAAACCTCCCATAAAATGTTTTCATACTTATTTTGAGGAGTTTGATTCCTTATTGGTCACGTATTGGAAATAATTATACAAATACAACATCTACTATCGAGAAAAGGATATCAATATTCACATCCCAAGGAATCCTCCAATTCTGTACATGTGTAAGGAGGGTAAATAATCTCTTTCATAACCATCTTATAAAGTGTGGATATTATTTCCTTATGTGAAATCATATCTTAATCAATTGATTGAAACAAAGGAGTGAATAATGATCAAGGAAATACCCATTGTAAGGACTATAGTGATGTGTTCCATAAAGAATTTCCTGGTATTCCTCTTGACCAATAGGTTTAGTTCTCAATTGATCTTGTTATTGGATCTCTACCTATGTCAAAACACCTTATACAATGGCCACCATTGAGTTGGAGGAATAGTATAAGTAGTAATAAGCGAATTTGGACAAGGGTTTTATACACCAGAGTGCTTTACAATGGGATACACTAGTTCTATTAATCAAGAATAAATATTAATCAATGCATATTTGCAATGATTATCTTGATATCAAAAAAATCACAGTAATGAACATGTATACCCTTCCACAGTTAAATGAATTATTTGATCAATTATATTGTACCAAGTATTTTTCTAAGGAGGATATTTGGTCGTGATATCAAAAATTTAAGGTGAGGAAAGAAGGTATTGTCATGAATACACTTCGAAATATGTATAGACATTATTTGTTCATAGTTATTCCATTAATACTCACTAATTCCCAAGAAATATTCATGGAATTAATGAATATAGTCTTTAGATATTGCGGAAAAAAAAGCTTGTATTTATTTATGAAATTATAATATACACCAAGAGAAAGTGGTAACATGAGATGCATTTGAAAAATATGATAAAGTCATTGGGAAGGGAAATAATTTATGAAAATTATAGTAAAAGTGATTTCTGGATTGAAGAAGTATCTTTCATGGGGATTTTTATCACTAGAAAAGGAATATCAATGGACCCTTTAGGAAAAATGAAATCAATAAGTGTCTTATTAAAACATAGGTATCATATATATATATATATATATTTCTATTGATATAGCTAGATATTACCCATGAGTTCTGAATAAGATCTCATGATTTTGAAACACAATAATCAAGAGGACTCTAAAGGGAGAAAATTATTTCTCTATTGGGGAATGTGAAGACTGATTCAAGGAGATAAAAAATGATTTATCACTGTTCTAGTACATAAAATTACAAAAAGAGTGGAACACAATGTGGTATAAAATGATGCTTCAAAAAGGGTCTTAGGTTGTTTACTAATGCAGAATTATAAAGTGATATTCTATTCCTCAAAGTAGTTGAAAATAATGAGAAAAACTGTGCTGCACATAATTTGGAGTTGGGGGTTTTAATCATCATTCTGAACAACTAGTATCATTGTATCTATGGGGGGATGTGTGAGATATATATTGATAATAATAGACTCCAATATATATTCACAAAAAAGTAGAATAATATACACTAGCACAGATGGTTATATCTCATCTAATATTACAACTTCACAATCCACTACCATCCTTGTAAGGAAAATTAGATTATAGATACTGTAACTAGAATGGATACTACAACATTATCAATGATGATAATTGAGAAGGATACAATATTAATAGATTTGAAATGAATGGAAATGAGAATCATTAGGTAAGGAACATCCCAAATCCTTTCCCAAATTATTTCGCAACCATTAGTCATGGAAAAAGTAATGTATTCTCAAATAAATGAGGCAGAAATTCAGAAGAAGGGGGAATCTATGTTAAAAGGGACAACCACATAGTTAAATATTGAAATGGAAATTCAAGATTTATTTCACAACTATGTGTACCATTCAATCCATATATAAAAAAAGTGCTTCTGAATGATGCACATAGCTCAATCATCTCAATTCATTATGAGTGTAAAAAGTTGTCTCGATATCATTGAGAGAACAATATGTGAGAAAATATGAAGAAGGATATACCTGAATATATATAATTTTTATTGGTATGTTAGAATGTGAAGGTTTCAAGAAAAAAAATTTATAATAGGATGCAACCATATCCTATATAAATATGAAAATGGGAAAAATAACCTTGGATTTTTCACTTGGCATCTCAAGACATCTGGAGGAAACATTTCCATATAGGTTATTTTTTATCATCTTAAAATGACAGGTCAAATTATCACAATTAAATTTGACTTATCACTAGATCAACATTCATGGATATACATCGAAGATGTGTTAAGGGTGAATTGATTAAAAAAAACATTTCTACCTATTCTCTATTTTAGATTCAACTCTATGTTCGGGAATAATTTAAAATATTCTCTAAAAACTGAGTGTAACTTCAGTACGACATATCATCCTCAAACTAATGGAATTTTAGAAGACTACTCAGACACAAATAGACTTGTTGAGATCATGTTCTATGGACTTCATGGGATTATGGAACCAACATATATCTCTGGACGAGTTCGCTTACAATAATGTTTTCCAATCGAGCATCAAAATGGATCCAGTTGAATCCATTTTTGGGAATATACGCCAACCACCAATTTTATTGGATGAAGTAAGTGAACAGAAGTGGAAAGGACCTGAAATGGTCAATTAAATGGTGGAAAAGGTGAAAAGAATTTAACAACATTTCAAGGTATCCTAAAGTAGACATAAGATCTATGAAGAGAATAGTCGATAGGAACTAGAGTTTAATTATTGACAAATGGTATTCCTCTACATATCTCTATGGAGGAGGATCCTTTGATTTGAGAATAAATGAAAGTTAAGTCCTAGGTACATCATCCCCTTAAATATGACTAATAATGGTAGAGCATTATCCTATCAAATAGAGCTTCCAAATACCATTTCTCAATTAAAAAATTTATTCTATGTATCAATTTGGAGGAAGTACATATCAAATCCATCATATGTACTGAACCTAGAGGTGGTAAAGTTGAAAAATGATCTCTATTACAAGGAGAAGCCAATGGAGGTCTTGGTCAATTGCAATATTGTTCTAGAAAACAAGACTACTCACCTAGTCAAAGATCTATGGTAGAACTATTTGCGTTAATAAGAATCATTGGAATAAAAAGAAACAATGATGTAAAAGTACGATAAATTGTTTTTGTAAAATGAAATTTTGAAGAAAATATATCATAAGGGGGATGAATGTAATGAATTTTTTTTTTATAAATATAAATTCACTGCTTATAATTATCTTTTATAGTATAAACCTAATAAAATCACATTAAAAACACAATAAAAACATTATTAATGATCAATGAGTGAAATAAGAGTATATTTCTAGAAATTTAGGAACATATCCTAATTTATTTGCAACATGACCCTTGGAATAGTAACCAGACTATTAAAAATAGAAATTTGGACTATAAAATAGTAACCTCATCTAAAAAAGTATAAATAAAATTTGGAAATATTATAAATGATAATATGATATAATTATATAATAGTAAAAGTAAATAAATATTTGGAAAATTTATAATTAATTGTTTGTATTTCAATAGAACATAAATGTTTAAATATGATTTTTTAATTAGAATAGTTATTTAAAAGAAAATTTATTTTAATATAATATATTTAAATTATTAACATTTTTTGTCTCATGATTTTACGATAATCTTATGATACCCTAATTAATTATTCAAATTGTTATAAGATCAGTT
This sequence comes from Viscum album, assembly GCA_963277665.1. NCBI lineage: Eukaryota > Viridiplantae > Streptophyta > Magnoliopsida > Santalales > Viscaceae > Viscum > Viscum album. The sequence continues at coordinate 347,735,406 of OY728156.1, forward strand.
ATAATTTTAAAATTACCTTTTTCCAAATAAATATTATTTTATTTAATAATTAAATTTATCATATTTATAAAAAAATATTCATAAAATGGATTTAATTATTTTAATATAAACATTGATAAATAGTGTTAGTGAATTTTTGTCATTTTCTAAAATAAATGAATTTTTGGTAAATAGTATAACATGATAATTTATGATAAAAGATAAATACATTAAATTTTTATTTATTAATGATGTTTGGATTATATAATCCCAAAATATCATACTATCCATCATAATTTTTATATATTTAGTTAGAATGTTCATACTATTTATTGTATTGATCCAAAATAATAATCTATTGAATAAAATTATGAGGAATCATCCCTCTCAACCTATAAATACCACCCCTCAACACCACTTCTCCTCAAACAATCCAAGAATTTAATATTTTCCAAGTTCTACACATTAATATTCTATATCCCCACCCCCGTGTCCATGAAACCTTGGTCTCATCGAAATACCAAACACTTTTCCCTAAGGAGCTTCTCAAGGCGGTGAAATTCATGAGATAAAATCCTATTTTTTTCATTTAAATTTATTACAATTTCATTTATTTTTTATAAAATAACCACCTCCACATATCTATGTTTAATTATAACTCGAGTATATTTTATATAATTTAATTTTTATGATGTTAATATATTAATTAATCATCAAATCTATTCCCTCTTCCATTTATTCTAGAATTAAAACAACATTTCTTGTGTGTTGATATAACTCCATCAGGGACAATGTCATTCCATTATCCAATATAACCATCATATATTGTCAAAAAACCATTAAAATGATTGAAAAATATTTTACAATGTATTTTATAACTTTATTTATGTTCTAAAACTAAAAAATTTACAAAATATTAAATAATAATACAAAATGAGTTCATTATGATCGAAACCCGCCAAAATTAATCAAAAATGACTATCATTAACATTATATCTAATGAATAATACTCATATCTAGAAAATATTAATATATAAAACCATTTAAACTTATTAATAATCATTAATAAAAATAGTCTTAATTCTGGAAAACTATACTCATTTTGCATGAACTTCAATACATATATACAAGCTAACTGATCTTAAAAAATAATCACTTCCGAACAATGAAATTGATCCCTATATCTCATAAAGATGGACATAAATGAACATAAAAATATTATAATGAATTAAATACTTGTATTAACTATTTTTAATATATTAATTCACGATTCAAATTTGATTATTTACCATATTAATGTGATGAAATCATTCATGCATAAGGTAAGGGGATTCTCAAACCCAACTCATTTTTATTTGGTTATTCCTCTTTCATTCCAAATTTCAGCATGAATGTTATTCTAATATTCTTCAAACATAGTTACATTTTCCTTATATTTTATTTTCTATGATATACCTGTTTGAAATATGATTTTGTGACAAATGGAATGTTTTTTACAAAATGGATGTTCTTTTTAAAAAACATATCTTTTACTTCTCTTGATATTGTATCTTCTTCACTCAAGATTGATTATTCTTATAAAAGGTATGTTATTCCACTTTTATTTGTGGAAATGAAATGTATATCCATGAATTTATAATTTAAGAAGTTATCATGAAACTCATTTCTTTTATATGGGTCATTTTTTGGCCAAGATCATTATACTTTCTATGTGGCGTTAATTATTATGTAAATGTAATGATGTGATAGGTAGAGATTGGATTACATAGCACTAAAATTCATAGGGTAATGTGATGTATCTCAAGAGACAATATGAAATATACCCAAACATAATGCAAGATTTTTTTCATAATGATTATGTTATGATGATTCATGTCATGAACCATGCCATGATTATTTCTAACCTGACATCTGACCCAGTCTGAGACATGGCCAAAAGGGCATTCTTGATCCCCACAGGCTGGTAATTAGTGTTAGGAATCAAATAAATTATTATCGGAATGTTTTTTACCAATAAACAAGAATAATATAAAATATCTAAATATAAAGAAGATCTATCAATAACTAAATCTCAAAAACTATACAAACCACAATTGTTATAACAGTTGAAATACAAAACATAAACAGAACAACTGAGGGATAAATGTAGAAACTAAAACTATACCAATGGACACTCGATCTCCATGTAACCTCAAGAGAACAACTCTCTACAAGACCAACCATCTCTAAAGATAATAACATGAACTAGAATCATATACATTTAAAATATCTTGGGACTACTAACATTAAATGGTATAGGTAAGGTGTGATCTAAACATCTCAGTAGGGATCCATCATAAAATCCATACATTTCCTTTAATGAAATAGTCCACTAAAAATAGTTTGAAAGGAATATATAAAAATAGGTTTTTATGATTTTAAATATTTTAAAACCACTTTCAATTTTTAAAATAACACATACCACATTCTAGTTTCAATACAATTTACCATTTTTGAAACCAGATCCCAAATAAAAAACTTCAAGCAAGGTGCTACCTAGTAAAGCTGAAATAAAAAAACAAGAATATACAAATTTTAAATGATGGAAATTTACAAGACCACCCTATAGTGATCCCAAGATATACTATGATTGGACCCACCTAATAACTTATCGGCTAGCTTTGTAGTCAATGACCATATGACTGCTGTAAACTACCCAATTTGGGGAACTTCCATTGAATCCCAATAAAGTAAAGGGGGGTACCAACTCGTATAATCGGGGTCAATATGTAACCATCACATGACCATCTAAAATATTCATATAAATCCCATGGTAGTAATACATGGTGAAAGTAGATGACTCTTGAACACAGGACTCACTTTACCCACATCCATTGCACTTTCCTACCCAAAAAACTGACACCACCTTTGTGGAAACCCACTTCTAGGAAATCCTCCATAGGGGTTAATACCACACAAACATCAATTTAAAAGATCCATTCGATCCATCACATCACTATACTATTCAACATTTATCTCAAAACATTATAAGGTTCCAACCGTGCATCTGTATTTCTAATAACCACATTTTTTTGATCATTATAATATGCTGACAAAGGCCTTATACCATTTCAATCCCAATTCCATTCCCAAAAAAACCATGAAACACCCTAAACATGGAGGTACCTAATGGTCCCTCATATTTCCAAAAAACAATCTCATTTCAACACCATTTTGAATGCAAGACAGAATTACACAACACATACAAATTCCAAAAAGGACTTTGTGCTATTTTGATGTAAAGCACATCAAAAAGTTCCAAACGAGAAATAATTTATGAATACAACATTTAATATTATACTTAGTTAATTTTGAAATCATCTTTTAGTCAGTTTATTCCAAGGGATATTTAGTGAAACACCAAGGGTTCGGAGAGATATACTAGAATTTTTCAATCTTGGTTTCATACAAAGTATGTTTATCCAATACCATTATCATTTGTGTACCCATCCATAATAGAACCTTTTACATGTATGGGTGTGACCACATCTAGTGGATCATTCATAATAAACCCAATAATCATCCTATGAACTATTATCATAAGCCACCCTTCACAATATCACCACACATAATGAATTAACACAAGCATTAATGTATAAATGGTGTTAGACTCATAAAAAAAATTCACCCCTATTTTAAAATCTAAACACACCCATATAAGTACCCAAAGACATTTAGGTGACCAATTTTTATATAAAAAATCATTCTACTTGTATATATACATTCAAAATATTCATGAAAACCGCTTGAAAACCATTTCACACCAATTTTTCCAAGTAAAATGCCAAATAAATTTATTCTATAACATCAAGAGAAATATTATGACATTTTTAAGGAACTCATGTAGATATCAATCATTATTGTCATGTTATGATAATGAAATTAATGGTAAGACCTATCTCAATAGAGTGTTGATGTGACAAAACTTAATGGGATGAATGAACTAATCCCAATAGATAATGTGCATACCCTAGATTCAACAAAAATTACCCAACATATCAACCCCAACCTGTATGGTTCATCAAAATAAGAAATAACCATGTAAATATCAAGAAATCATTAAAATACAAGGGGAATAGGAGGAAAATGGTAAAAAATCACCTTATATTCAAAGGAGGGGTTCCTATGAAAAAGGATAATCAAGGGAAAAGGATTTAGGGTTCCCTTAGCATGAGAAAAATTATAATGAAGAAGTTGTTTTTATTTTTATGGGAATGGTATAGGGGGTTATAATAGAGTTTTATATATTTTTAATGAATTAGAAACTCACACGGTTTGGCACCATGGCTTTCCAAACTGTGCACCAACCGTGTGCCCATCACTATCCAAAATGGACACCCCACACTAGCTGGCTCCACAGTTTTCAAACCATGCACCAATCTCGTAACATTCCACTTCTCAAAAATGACACTAAGCCACATATTTTCCATGTAAAGTTGAAAACTTTTCTTTAACAATGCACAAACCTTGAACATGTCAAAAAATCACAAAAAACATTAAAAATTAAAACTTTTAAACTGAGACTCAACCCAAAACTCACTCAAAAGATCCAAATATTTTGAAATATTAAAATAAAAAAATTTCTATGTTTGGAGTGTGACAATTATCCCAACCACAAACTCTTTCATCCACCATAATGTCACCAAAATTAATGATAAACAAAAAATGGTCCCAAATCTAGAATCTGAAAAACTAAATCATGAACCCTTGTGGAAACCTATAACTTCACAAGTCACACCCAACTATTCTAGATGTAACCAAAACATGAGGAATTAAGGGATAACATGATAGTATTTTTCCCACCACATGAACATGGCTTCCTCCTTGGCACGATCCCAGCTAAACGAAGAATGGAACTACCAACAAAAATACACCATAAATTCTCTACACATATATACCAAATTTTCATTGTAACTAGGAGTCTCCCACACCTTATAGTTCAATCATAGGGAATTACAATTCTTGCTTAAAATACCTCAACACCATGTCAAAATAAATGATGATATTTGACCCACAAAATGACTAAACCCCATTCATTATTTATATAATAATAAAAAATTATCAAATGAGAAGAAAAAAATTAAAACCAATTCACCAATAAGATAATAATTAAAATATTCATATAGAAGGAACATACAAGAGATTAAAATAAAACTAAACCATTGATGTTATAAAATGGAAAAAAGAAACTCACCTTGAAAATGAAATTATGAGAAAAAAACTCAAACTATCTCCACCCAAACACTGGAGACAAAATAGGTCCAAGGTTCTCTACAACACCTTTGATTCTAAACTATGTGTGTGCCTCACTCTAAGGCCTGTGGATAGAGACCTATTGACAGAAGCATATAATTCCTCACAGTTAGGAACTACCATCCTCCGATCAAAAATTATACTTCTTCCAAAAAGGATTCATATAAAACTTCTTTAGATGATCCAGATATCCACAGTGATAAAATAATTTAGAGGATTACAACAAGATGACTTCGAATTCCTAAACTATCCACACTAGTGACACCTAAAATAACAATATGATGAACTGAAATATTGATATAACTAATGATACTTTTAAGAAATAGGTTCCACTAGCAAACCCCTTTTACTAAATGGAGAACATTTACAATAGCCAAACACCCCTAAATGCACCCTGACAACCAAATTATCTAAAATTAACTCATCCACTAACTTCCTAGATAACACATCACTCGAAGAGAGTGTTTTTCATGGTATTTGGATAAATAACCCAAGAAAGCGGATAACTAAACTGATCCTCTAACACCACCTCAAGATTGAAGTAAAAAAAATCAGTGACGTGGTGAACGTAAAAATTCACTAACAGTTGGCCCTAGAAAATATCAGGCCTCTCTACGACCTTCCTTATCTTTACCTCATCAGGTATGAAACTTTGGATGATTGTTGTCTTAATATATTCTCATGTCACCCCATACTATAATGATGATAGGACATACACCTTCCATTGATCCAAATATGAACCCTCAAACAAACCGAAGAAAACATGAACTACAATATCTTCTGGAGTTCCAAAGGATTTTAAGACTCCTTCAACATCCATTAGAAACTTTACTTCTTATAACATACCTCAATCACTACAATAGATATGAAAACACCCAAGAAGAACTAGAAACTGTACGAGACCCACTAGAGTCTTTGGGGACCTTCAAAGGTGGAACACTATAAAAAACATAAGGATCACACAACCAGAATTGAATATAACCTAAAACCTAACCATTAAAGTACATCTCAATTCAATGAAATAGGGTCACAAGTCAGACATCATAAAAATATCAAAAACTAATTTTAAAATTACACTATTTCTATTTCAATTCAATAAATTACCTTATCTCAAAGCAACTTTCCTCCTTCCAAAATACACATTTCAGAAATAAAAACCCCCCTTTCTAATGAAAACCTAGTTTATGAAATTATTTCCACTTTTAATTGTTTTGTAAATACTAGGAAAACCATTGATTTTCATATACTCACCCATGATTTCCTATACAACATCACATATGATTTCACTATCATCTACTTGCATTATCTATGCACATGTGCCAAAATGAACATTCCATACCCACCCATACATATGTGAACATTCCCAAGGAACATTAAGGGTCGATGATTCTATTTCATTATCAAATACAAACACTAACCAAGTTATTAATTCAAATATATTTCTCTTATAAAACCCATTTTTCTAATCCGAATCCATTTAAAAGAAATTGTTTACATTTTTCAAATCCATTATTATTTTAAAATCCTACTCCCAACAACTAAAACCCAATAAAAATAAAACCTCCTACAATCCAAAAAAATTGGAAACTATTGTCTATTTTTAGCTCAGAGACATAGTAGTGGTGTATTTCTTAAGTAATAATCAACACAAAGAGGACCTTTTACCATGAATTCAGTCTCCACATGATTCAATACATCACGTATGATTGATACTTTTCATCATCTCAACTCCACTATCATTCCCAAGTCAAAAACAAACCAAAAAACGTCACGGAATCAATTCCAAAACTACCCATGAAAACTCAGGTCTCTTTATGAGTTGTTGTGATCAGGCACCAACCCATAACCTACCTATTGATCCTTGAAATCCTAGTATCCAATCTACCTAACACCCCTAAATAACATAGAGTAATCTCTGATACATTTTTTTAGGAACCAAGAATGGATTCTATCCTACCGAACACCCGAACCAGTTCAAGACATGGCTCAAAGGACATTTCTAAACCAAAAAAGATTGAAACTAGTTTCAGGCATCAATGTAATCATTATGGGAATGTTTTTTTCAAATAAAATAGTATCAAATAAATAATCATAATATGTGGAAGAACTATAAATAAGAAAATATCAATAAATATTCAATCCAATCCCGATTGAACAATGGAATGAAAAAAAACAGAAAAATTGAAAGCTACAAATAATAAACGAAAACCATACCAAAGGAAAATCGACCTTTATGTGACCTCAAGGTCACCACCAACCACATGAAAATAATTCTCCAAATATGGGATCTTGAACGAGAAACCTAGACCAAAAAAATATTGGGTCATCCAATACAGTATTTTATAGGTAGGGTGTGATCATAATAGATTTGTATGAAACAACCATAGAATCTATTCATTTACTTTCCAAAAATATTCCAAAACCACTTGTTTGAAATACAATAATTAAAATATGGTTTTATAATTTTAAATAAATAAACCAACATTTAATTTTTAAAACAACACATGCCAAATACCATTTTCAAAAGAGTTTACCATTTTTGAAACGAGATCCCAAACCAAAAATATATGAAATGTTCTACCTATAGATGATGAAAATATTTAGGCAGGTGTATTCAATTTTTAGAATAAGGTAACTTCATATAAATCTACAATGTGATCCTTTTATGTAGTCATATCATAATCACTTATCGGTTTTTGTTGAAACTCCATAGTCAATAACCAACTGGACACTCAAAACTACTTAATCTAGTGGATTATACCACAAAACCCCATAATCTGAAGGGGGTACCAACCCATCTAATAATGGTTGTTATGAAAAAATCACTCAAATGTCTATAATATTCCCATGAATCCAATAGTAGTAATACATGGTAATGAGAGGAGTCCCTATAATGCATGATTCACCTTACCTACCACCACTGTACTTGCTTACCCAAAAAACCAACTCCACCTATGAGATAACCCACATATGGGAAATCATCCGTAGGGGCGCCTATCACTGAAAAATATATTCAAAAGATACAATCACTCCATCATATCATTATAGTATTCAAAAAAATTTGGAAAACATTCTACGGTTCCAACTGGGCATCTGTATATCCAAACCCACAATTTACTTCCAATCATTATAAAGTGACATATAGTCCTTTTATCATTACTACACCAAAACCACTTCTAAAAAATTACCTAAAAATCCATGACACACCATATAAATGAAGGAAAAAAATACAATTACCTTTTCGTAAATCAATATCATTTAAACACCATTTTGAATGAAAGTTGAATATACAATATACACAAAAATTCAAAATTAGACTTTGAACCATTTAGAAATAAACAACGCCAAAATAATCCAGACATTCCATAATTTATAAAAAAAATATTTAATACCATCCTCAATTAAGTTTTTAACTATACACAATTCATTTAAAATGGTGGGATATTTAGTGAAATGCCAAGGGTTTGAAGAGATGTGTAGGAGTTTTGAAATCTCGGTTTTATATTATGTATGTTTATCTAAGACTGTTATTATTTGTGTTCCCTTCTATATGTGAAACTTGTGAACATATGGGTGTTCCCATATCTGATGGTTCATTCATAACATCCCAAAAAATATCCTTAAAACTATACCAAAAAACAACATTCATAATATCACCACACAAAATGAATTCGCACAAGAATTAATGCATAAATGGGGTTAAACTCTGGGAAAATCACATAACCAAAAATTACCAACTCCAAAAACACTCTTAAAAGTACCCAAAATCCTTAAGGAGACTATTTGGATTTTCATCAAGAATTATTATTTCATATATACATGGTCATATTTTAGAAAACACCTTGAAAAAAAATTTCACAGATATTCCTTGGTAAAATTCCAAAAAAAATGTACATTATCACATGTTAAGAAAGATTATATCATTTTTAAAGAATTCCAAAAAAGCTAAAGCATTAATGGAAAGTTCTTAAAAGAAAAATAATGGGAACTCCTAGCACAATGTAGTTATAATGTAATGAGTCATCAAGGTAAGGAGAAACAAATCCCAATTGTTAATCCACACACCCTAGATACATGAAAAATAAACCAATGGGTCAAAAACAACATCTATGTTTCCTCCAAACTAGAACCCACAATAGAAACACAATGAAATAAATATATTGGAAGAGAAAGAGGTGGAAAATGAACAAAAATATAAAAAATAACTTTAAATTTTATGTATTGGAACACATGGAAGAGGATATTCAAGAATAGAGTCTTGGGGGATCCCTTCATGTGCCAAAACTGACCATGAAATTTGGGTTTTTATTTAAGGAAAAAGGCAGATGATGATAAAATTGGGTTTCTAAACATTTTAATGACCAGGAAAATCACACAGTTTAGATGCATAGATTTCAAAACCATTCAATAACCATGATCCCATCACTATCCAAAAGGGACACCCCACACGAGCTGGACACACCATTTCCAAACTGTGCGCCAACAATGAAACACGCCATTAACCAAAATTGAATCTAACCCTCACGGTTTCTTGGGAAAGGTGCACAAGTTTCAAAAACCATAGGAAAAACCTGTGAACTCCACAAAGACAACCAAAAAAATAAATATTCAATATTTTAAACTAGCCCCCAACCTAAAACTCAACAAAAATGATCCAAATCCATGAAAGGAATAAAATAAAATAATTTCGATGGTTGGGGTGTGACAATACACATATGTTTTGTGTGAACATGTTTCAATCTTTTTTCACAAATATGTGTGGGTTTTTACCACTAAGACACGAAGTTTCATTTTTGTGCATTTCCACCCTCCATTCCTTTATCTAATTCTTTCACTTACAATCATGATGATGTACTTTTTCTTATGTTATATAGATATTTATTATTATTCTCCATGTTATATTAATTAATGCTCATATCTATCCTCCTACTATGATTTTAGCGCAACCATTTCTTTGGTGTATATCTTTATGTGACTACTTATATTAAGGAGAACGTGAGGCCTAGTAATAATCTATATAATAATGAATTAAATTAATGTTGATGTTTTATTTTTGAATAGTTTTGTATAGTATTAATTTTTCGATGACATCCTCTAGGTCTTGGTTTTGTAACATTGTTATTTTTTTAATCTTTCAAATTATTTAACAGTAACATAGGAAAATTAAGGGTCTCTATAATGTTTAAGAATTACTTTTATCTAGGGAGGATGAGAGAGGAGAGAGAATCTAAATTCATGATATTGACTTAGGAGAGTATGTATGTGAGGGACTATGCTGGTCACTTTATCGACATGCAGTGAGGTAATCCTGTGATGGCAAGGAACGAGACAACGGTGTAATGGAATTTCAATGATGGAGTTTGCTGTGAGATTATGTACCCTGTTAAAATATTTTGGTTAAAGAATTATATTAAGGTGGTGGATCAGGCTCTCATATCTGAGGGGAACCAAAATATTTCTTCCTGTGGAGGAATGGTGGATTATGCTCTAATTTTAGGTAGTATATGTTCTATGTGTTGGAAGCATTACTATGAGAATGTTGAAAGAAGATTTTTCAGGGGAAGTATTAGTTATTCCGGATTTTACCTGAGTTCTTTTCTACCAGTGTGGCAGGATATCCCACATTCTTAGGAATTTCCTCTGACCACCAGTAGAGCGCTGATCATGTGGAAATACGAGACATCTACAGAGGTTCTACAAGAACCCATGACAAATATATATTGATAGAGAAGATAAGAAGTTATATAGTGTTTGAATGGGTGGTTTTACACTGTATCATTTTGGAAACAGGAGTTCTAGTAGTTGTTTCATTTAGATGGTGGATGAGGTGATTTAGTGAATGAACTACCATATCAGTTGAGTGTTAGAACTCATGAGACTCTGACAATATCATAAGTAATAGTGTAAATATATTTCAATTCCATTCAACCTACACTAGTTGACAACAAGGTTGGACTGTCGAAAGTTATAGGTACAATTATAGTAGCATATACACTATCTAGTGCCTTATTTGATATTGAAGATTATTATTATTTATTATATTAAAATATTTTAAATGTTTTGAAACCATTGGTAATGTTCTTGAGTAGGAATATAATGATAAAAATTAATTTGGAATTAAGATCGAGAGACATTTTTCTATGAAAAGTGTTTTCTCTTGAGGTTGGGGAGTATCATTTCCTTTGGGACATTTATATCCTATATATGTAATGATTTGAACTCATTCTAGGTATGGTATGGATAGTATAATACCTTGACCAAAGTGACCATTACAAAAGGATAAGGACTTTTATATCTTCTAAGGCTGAAAATTATTTTCACCATGGAGAGTGGAATATAAATGAGGGTCATGTAGGGCGACTTTATTAGAAACTAGGGGAGTTCATCTTCCATGTTTCATTTCTATTATTTAATGATTTGAGTGTTAAGAATGATTTATTTCTACTCATAATGGAAAGGTTCTAGGATGTGTTTCTTGAGGAATCTTCAGGGGTTACACGTGAGAGATACGTGGTGTATATTATTGAACTCATTCCTTATACTGAGCTAGTTTCTATTCCACATTACAGAATGGAACTGTGAAAACTTCATGTTCTAAAAAACCAACAGGATGATTTGATGTATTAGGGGTTTAACAATCAGTTAATGTGAACGTGAGGTTCACTAGATTTTTTTCCTAGAAGAATGACATTAATATATGATTATGTGTATATTATTGAAATTAGAACACGATAACTATAAGAAACCGGTATCCTCATCTACATATTGATGATCTTTTTTACTAGGTGAGTGGATCATTCATTTTCTACATGATTGAATTAAGATTCAAGTATCATTATTTTATAATTTTATCTTCTGATATAGTAAGGATTATTGTCAAAAGACGGTATGAACTATTTTAGTTCATCATGCTGTCGTTCGGGTTGACGAACGAACTGACAATGTCTATGACTATGATGAACAAAATCATTTACCCATTCCAAGATTGTTTTGAGGAATTTTCTTTGGATGACATCTTGGTAGACTCAAATTTTCATGTAAATTATTCTTGATCTCTTAAAATGATACCAATTTCACTGAGAGAGCATCTAAAATACACCAAGATATCTAAGTGTTGGTTTTTTTATGAGGTACACTTCTTGGGTGACATCCTCTCAGAGAAAGGTGTGTTAGTGGACCGAGATAAATTCCATCCAGTTTTTTAGGTGATAATCTCAATAAAGTGTTTGATATCCAATGTTTTAGGGCTTTAGAAGGGTATTATTGGAGGTTTATGTAAAAACATTCATGCCTTGAATCACCTAGTTTTGTGTTGAACAAGAAGAGGATAATGTATTAATTGTTGGAAGCATGTGATTATACCTTCCTTGAGTTGAATGAGTTCTTGAAATCAACACTAATGATTATACTACTAGATTCACTTGAGGATTATATAGTGTTTTTTATTATTTTGGGATCAGGATTTTAGCAATGTTGACAAAGGGAGATCAAGGTGTGGCCTATGGGTCATGGAAGCTGAGGCAACATGAATGGAACTATCCTATGCATGAACATGATTTATATGAATTGCATTATGGTCTGAAGTGATGCTATAATAATATATTGGGTGAAAAGTGTACTATGTCTACTGATAAAATGATCATAATGTATACATTTTACTAATGAGATTTTAATAGCTACCATCAAAGAGGGATTCATTATTTGTATCCATTATACATTGATATAGAATATGTTCCCAAAAATGTAAATGATCATTGTGACATTTCATGTAGGAAAACTCAGATTTAGGATGTTTATGAGTCCTGTGTTGAGTGGATGATGATGAATTTTCTAGTTGAGATGCATGGTGTAGTTCATGAGATCCAGGAGCAGATGAATCTCATATCTATTTTAGCAGAGTCTACAATTTTGATCCATATTGAATGCATGGATTATAAGGATCAAATGTGTATTACCATGATGGAAATACTTGAATTTGGAGAGTCACCATCATTTCATCCCATATACGAGGATGAAATAATCTATGTCAGGAATCTGGTTGTTGTTCTTACGAGCACACAAGAAGAGTTGATGCCTAAATTGCCTGACTCTAAGTGAGAGGTGCATCCAGGTCTGACCAAAATAAACCTTGACTTATATCAATAGTATTGGTTTCCAGACATAAAAAGGTAGATTTTAGGGTCTATGACATAATGTTACACATGTCAATATGTGAAGGTCAAACATCAAGGACATAGAGTTTTATTATAACTATTTCCCATTCGATAATGGAAGTGGGAAGAGGTAACCATTGACATAGTGGATGTTCCAAGAACTCCTTGAAATAATGGTGATACATGGGTATTTGTGAACCTAATGAAAAAAGTTGCACGTGTAGTAATAATATATGAGACATTATTAGTGCCACATATTGATGACTTACACATCCGAGAAATAGTCCACCTGCATGGGGTGGAACAGAGTATTGTCTTCGGCTCTGACACTCAATTTACATTTCACTTATTGATGATTTTTCAAAAGATGCTCGGTATACATGTTCTACTATGCATGGATTTCCATCCATTGAAATATGTCAGATCCTAGTGTATAATACAAGTTCTAGAGGATATGTTATTGGCACATGTCATAGAATTTGGTGGGTCTTGGGATAAGCGCATTTCATTAGTGGAGTTTTCAAATAAAAAAACTTATCAGGAGACTATATAGATGACACCATATGATGAAATTTATGGAAGGATATGAAGACCACCATGGTGATGGATGGAGGCTGGTGAGTTCGAGCTATTGGGACCGAGTCTCAAACAAGAGACATCAATGTAGGTTCATATGATTTGGAAACATATGGCTATATATCAGAGAAACTGAATGTATTATCCATATAAGTGTCAAAAACCACTATGGTATATAGAGTCTGATCATGTGTTCCTTAAATTGTCACCTAGATAAGGACATCAAATTATTTAGTGGTAGGGAAAGCTAGAACCCTTGTTTATTTTACTGTTTTTGTTTTCTGAGGGAATATGTCCAGTGGGATACTATTTAGCACTTCCATAGATGTAAAGTAATATTAATGACATTTTTAATATTTCACAGCTTTGATGGTATTAAAAAAACCCTTATGATGTAATATATTTGGATGATGTTGTGCTTGATAGTAGTTGATCCTTTGTGGATAATACGATATATGTGTTGGATCATAGTTAGAAAGTATTTCTAGGAAAGATCATACTATTAGTATGTATATCATGGAAATAATGGAGTGTGAAGGAAGAACCATGAGATATATAAATGAATATGTAGGATCAGTGACCCAGACATATTTCCTTCGAATCATAGAGATACTTGGGAGTACATCTCAAGGATGAACTGTAATAAAGTTGTGAGATTGTAAAATCCAAACCTTTTCTTGAGATGTATCAATCTCCATTATATGTAATATTTTTCCTTGTTTGGGGTATATCCTACTTGGGTTTTATCTAGGGTTTTTTTGGATGATATTTGGATGATTCTAGAGATGTTTTGTGTAGTGCACAATTGGCCCATTGTTTGGGAAAACCATGTGCCATGCCGCTTCCAACTGTCCAACTCGAGATAGATAGGGGTTGAGAATAGTGTTTCATTTTCTTTTAATATGTTTTCAATATGTGTATGTATTGGTCATGATTTAATTTGTGTAGATGATTGAAGTGTTGATTCTTAAATTAATGTTTTTGACTCAATAATGAGACCAATTTGATTATGATTAATTTTCACAAAACAAATTGCACGTGGAGAATTACTATTTGACATTGGATGTCATGATTGATCATTATCTATACAAAATCAGGTGATTTTTTATGCTGATCATCAGAGAAAAATACATGTTATAAAGATAACACATTATTGACTACGATTTTTCCATGAATTATGTTTCAACAAAAGATGATGTTAAGAGTATTACCATCCATGGTTGGATGAAGGTAGATGAGTAACGGTATTTGGAATTAAAATTGCTAAGCTAATTAAGGACATAATGTAATGATCATGATAGGATAAGATCCATTTGTTTATAGAGTAATAAATCATGCATAATGGAATTCATAAGACATGAAGATGAGAAGATTTAAATAAAATAAAATAATAGTAGAAAAAGAAAAAAATGTTCATTGGTTTGGAATTAACGAAGGAAATCATCCATGATTTGAAGGTGTGCATGAAATTAAATTTTTCATTTCTCCTTTGTTAAAAAAATTGGATATGTAGATTACTAAAAAATATATGGCCAGCCAAGAATGCTACTAGATAGCCACAACCTCAGGATCATGCGGGGCACTGGGTCAACTGCGCCCAAGGGAGGCCAACCCAGTATATTTGCAGGAGGTATGTGTTTGCGGCCCGTGTATAAACCTGATAAAGAGCAAGATCCGAATCCCGTGCGTAGTGAGGTCCAAAGGTCCATAAGCGGAGGGAGAAAAGGGTGAGAATGGAGCACACCAGCATTGAACACAATATAGGGAGGTACCATGTGTGGAGAGGGATAATTATTGAGAATGGTAGTGTAACATTTTCTTATATACCACAGAGACTGTGCATGGCCTTTCGATGTAGGATGGGGTTATTAACCTGAATATGAAATACCTACCATTCATTCAATCTCGTGATTAATCTTGTCCTCTAGACTAATTATTGTTGCATGTATCTAATCACCACCTTCTGCTATCCGATCGTTGTCGGTCCAATAATAATCGATCAACCAAGCTATATTCTTCAACTTACATACTACTTGATACCGCTGTAATATCGGATATGAAGCCTCAACTCCTTGATTAATCTTCAGCATCAATTTTTTATCAATCCTCATGCATTATGATCGTCTAGATGTTACGAACATAGGTATGAAATTACATTTTCATGCATGCCAATGAAACATGAAGAACCTGTGAAGGATAAAGAAAACATAGTTTTAGGACTATGTAATGGACCTCGGGAATTCGTGATTCAGTGTTGCATGAGTTCATAATGCATTAACATGTGGAGGATTACACATTCATATCAGCATGACACATTGAACAAAAATAAAATGAGAGATCCTATGAATATCTTATCCATCATTTGAAATATTTGAAGCTGTAGAACTGAGACATTCTAATATTTGAACCCCTAATCACATCATGAAAGATTTGAAAACAGATCTACATAGTGATCCACACCAATAAAAGGTGGAGTCCTTCAACTAATCACGTGGTTGATGATATTGGAAACTCTCTAGTTTCTTCATTGAAACAGATCACTGATTAAAGGTTCCACACCGTTTTTTCTATTAGAAGGAACATAGAAACTGCATTCCTTGGAAAAGTGCTATGCACTCTTGATGTGTCTTATGATGAAGAGGTCCCATGCATCCCATGTTTGAGGAAGATCTGAGTACCATTTTTAGTTCCTAATGATTAAAACTGAAAACCATCCTAGTTCGTGAATGTGGTTCACAAACACAGTGCAAAGGTGGTCTGGATTCTCTGTGTGTAGGAGAACCATGAAACCCTTGCATGAAGAGAAACCATGAACAATCCATAGTTCATTATAGAAGATCCACACATACCCTCTGCATGATGAAGAAAAATAACTCTCACATACAACCATGCTAGTGTGTGAATGTAATGAATATTTTAGAATACATGAATGGTGAACAAAAGTACACATGCATGAGTTGAGACCATCTACATGCAATGAAAAAATGAGACAGTTTGTGTGCACATATAAAGAAGTAGATGGAAGAAAGAAGTAGAACACACATAAAATACTATACCCATTTAGGTTTTCAGTAACACACATAAATTGAACCCAGACGAAAAAACAAGTGAGTGTGTGTGTAAAGACACAAAGAAGAAGAAATTGTTTGTGTCCATAATGAGTGAAGAATCTTGGAGGAGAGTGAATTTGTAAATGATTGAGACAAACACATTGAACCTATACCACTAATTCAAGATAATAGTGCTTGTTTGACATTACAACGAATACTATACATGCATGAAATCATTCATAATAACATGTACATGTGATAAGTAAATGAGATACTCAAAACAAGATGTTTTGAGTTCCATGGAATTCATGCATGAAGTGAATGTGAATTGAGACTGAAGCCGGAAAGATTTATAGAAGATCATGTATCTGATTTGATAGTTTTTTGAGAATCCAAGATGCTAGTCTGTGTTACTGATGTGAAAGATCACTATTTCATATTAATATTATAGAAGAAGTTGTGCAAACCACTTTACCACATATAACTAATGTTGGGTCTCCATCAAATGAAAAAAATTCCCATGAATTGTTACAATGAGGAATGATCAAAAGGAGATTAGAATTATTGAGCAAGGAAAACAGACCTTAAGGACGATTGTGGAAGATTCATGAAGAGATACACAGGCATGTGTGATTCAACAAGCCCATAGAGAAAGAGAATAAGATCATCTGCAGTGAATCTAAGATAATTCAAAGAAGAAATATACTCACGTGACTTGAGGGATAGAAGAACCAAGTGTGATTTAGGGAAAAGAAGAAGTCTTTAGTGGGACTCTGATACTATCCAATGGACATTGGTAACACTGTGGGATAAAGTATAAAAGATCCTATTGTGGAATTTAGTATAGATATAGTGGGACTATGTATTACCATTATAATTGATATTACAATTATATTAGAGAATCTCTATTTGGGATAATGACCAACAACACAAGGAGTAGGTCCTTGAACTTATCCTTTTAAATCATTGTGTTCAGTGACTTTACATTTACATCATCATTCTAGGTAAGGATGAGAGACACCATAAGAGTGGATCAATGAATTAATCATCCTTAGATGTTTAACTGAAAATAATAAATTTTTAAATATTTTAAAGGTAAAACTAATTCACCCTCCCCCAACCATTAATTCCAAACTAATTTGGGAACATTAATTTTAATCAGTTTGAAGGTTACCTGCAAAAGATACAAGTGATCTTTATGAATTTCATATTTCTAGAAATGAGTGTGAAATCTCAAATGGTGATTTATACCAAAACTCAGAAAATAAAATAGAAGAAACATGAAAGGAGGCTGATGAATTTTTTTACTAATAATGGGGATACACCTTCTACTGAAGGTAATCTTAAAGGTACAACATGCGATAAATCATTTTATTATTCCTCTTCTGATGAAACATATTGAAGTGAGGAAGTTTATAGATCAATTTGTGATCATCATTGTGTACTCATATATCCTATGAATAAATTCCCTAGAAAAGTGGCTAGAAATATTGCTGCAAGCATTAGTGCTATTCAGGATAAAAATTATATTTGGAAGAAGAATATAATTCCATGAAAGAGTCATTAGATATAAGGGTGGTCATATCACACAATCTCACAAAATAAGTGAAGGAAAATGAAAAAAATTTATCCTTACAATGAAAGACATGGTCAAGCTACTAAATAATTCCAAATAAGTATCTGTGAGAAACAATTATTTGAGGATGTATTTGTATAAGCTATCCAAGCATTTGAAAATATGTACTAAGTTTATATTATTTTCAATGTTGTTCAAAAGGATGAAAAATATAACAATGTAAAGGATCTTGAAAAATATTTTCATGAATTAAGGATTGTGCATGAAGAAAAAAATGATAATGCTAAAGAAGAATTGAGAAAGTATACTTAAGTTAGTTGAGGATAAGAAGAACTCTCTCAAAATGAAATGTCTTCAATTAGAGGTGAAATTGAAGAATCAACAATCACTCGAAGATGTAAATATCCAAATTTATGGAAGAATGAATGATTCCACCCATGTTTTCATAGAGAACCACGATTCTGAAAACAGTATTAGATCATCTTCGAAATCAATGGTAACATCCTCCATGAAGAAGGTATCCCATAACCCAGTTATTTTAGTTTATACTTATACAGTTTTATCTGCAAGTACATGATCAAAGTTAAAAGATGGAAAATGTGGATTGGTAAAAATGATAATAAATCAATCAAAATTTCATGAATTGATACTGGAATGGTTAATAAGAGCAACTCCAAAATAGATTCTCAAATGAAAGAAAGACTAATATAGAATAAAAAATCACAGAATCCTTCCACAATGATACTAAAAGAAAAATAATGAGATTTATTGGCTACTGTTAGTGTTTTTGTATAATTGGGTATCAGGCCAATGATTTCTAGTATAATGTGGTAGCATAGGAAAACAAATGGAAGGCCTATATATATGAAAGTTATATGTGAAGAAATTAAAAATCCTATAATGATAAATCATTTTTAAATATATGAAGATGAATTTTTCTATCGAGAGCATATTTGAATATCTTGAAAACTTCTCTGATAATTGAAACAAAAGTTTTAACAATTATTATGAGTAATAGTTTTATCTAAACATGCATAATGAATATGTTGATAATTATAAAAGGTCCCAAAAATAAAAAGAAAGGATCAATAGTTGGAAATTATTCCAATGGGAATATGAATCATAACAATGTCAATAAAATAGTAAAATAAACTATTCCCAAGAAGATGTTTAAGATGGATCATAAGAATTTCATCCCAACCAAGAAAATATTCTTATACTAAGGATATAAAGGTCATACCATGGATCAATAAGAACAGTCCATTGAAATGAATTGAAGCTAGATGAAATTTGTAAGATGAACAATCCAAGAGAAGTTAGGATTGATTAAAAATATTCCAAAATACAACTTTTATATGTTTTCTAAGAAACATAACTAGAAAAAATTGAAGAAGACATGTGGAATATCCAATCCAGAATATGTTATCGAGTGTTTTGTTATCTTTCATAATCAATTGAAAATTTCTATAGAATTGTAAAAAGCTAAAGTGGAGGTACTATATAATGAAAAGGAAAATAGGAAATAAATTATTTCTCAAGATAATGAGTTAGAATTTACGAGAGGATATAAGAACATGAAAAACCAAGTGTCTCACAAGTAATGTGTGTAAGGTGAAAGTAGGATGGAAATTATGAAATGAAATGTTTATCTATTTTACCATGTCAAATAGAGATGTTTAAAACTGAAAAACATTACATAGTGTAAGCAACATAACATTTAGAAAAATTGAGGAAAATGAATCCACACAAGTTGAAGGTGAATGAAAGTAAAGGGTCCATGCAAACAATGAAAAATCTATGTTACAATGGGGAGGAGACACTAGCATGGAATGTACCTGACACATTAGACCTACATGCAAAGGGGTTCTTGGGTTGAGAGAAAATTCATAGCCATGTTCCTCTTATCAATAAGCTCACATGTGTTCTATCTTATTACATTATATTTTTTTTCATATATGATTGCTTAAATTCCATGGAATTGTAGGTGAAGGCCATTCTCAACATGATAATTGGATAAACAAAGTGGATAAAAACAAGTTTCACTCATTATTCAAGATTTGATAATTACGTGAAGTGTTACATAGGGAAATATTATCAACATGAATATCTAGATTATTATCCGATGATATTTTCTACCATGTTGAATCAAATGTATTCCACCCCTTGAGGGGGATGAATGTGAAAAAGATGATATCAAGGATTATGTTAAGCCATATATTGAAATTCATATCATCTTAAGATGTTAAAACTTGAGGTATTCCAATGACACATTCAACCATTTTTCATAAATATATATTTTATGTCAATTAAAGGGGAGTTATTTATTTAATAAAATATTGGTTGAAATGGGGAGATTTATCTTTTCACTTGAAAATTTAAATATTTTTGGGGAAGTATGTGCATAAATTAACATTAAATTAATAAATTGGACTCTTTACATCCCATGAGAAAAGAATAGAAACATTCTGAGCATGATTTCACATGTGTGGTTGTTTATGGATAACATTGAAAACCTTGGTCTCATCAATTTTGTTTTCTACTGATGGTTAGACCAAGTAGACTTTGAGTGGATAAAATAAAGTCTCTTTGCTAAGTGAACAATCTGACATCATCCCTCTCTCAAAAATATTCATGATTATATTCATTAAAGGGAGGATAACATGATTTTAAATAGTCCCCACTAAAATAATCCTTTTGGTTTCAAATAAGTGGGAGAAAACATAGTTAAAAATATTTACCCATAAAAAGTATGATTTGGTTATATAGAAAACAAAATAAAAAGGGGGATATTTTTTAGCATAGTGTTTCATTTATTGTCAATAATGTGTCCATATGTGTATTGAATGGTCATGATTGAAGTTGTGATGATGACTTAAGTGTTTTTTATTAATGTAATGTTGTTGAATTGGTAAAGTGACAACTTTTATTATGATGAAGTTGTTCCACAACTAATGGCACATAGAGAATTACTATTTGACATTGGATTTAATGCTCGATCATTCTCCATAAAAAATCAAACGATTATTTTTGGTGAACTTATACGACCAAGATATATGTTAATCAAAACACATTTTTTTCTACAATTCTTCTATGCATTTTGTTTCAATGCATGAGGGTTTGAGGAGTAGTGCCATCCATGGTTGGATGAAGGAATATTAGTAAATGTAATTGGAATTATAATTGAAAAGAATATTTAAGACTTAAAGGAATGACCTTGAAAGGATAAGATCCATCTATTTGAAGATGAAGAAAGCATGCATAATAAAATTCATAATTCATGAAGATGAGATTATTGAAAAAAAGAAAAAAAGAATATAAAAATACATACCATGAATTTGTTTGTAATTAATGAAGGAATATATGCATGATTTGAAGGTGGTAATGCACTTACATTTTTTATGGAACCATTGTTAAAAAAAATTACATAAGTGGCTTTCTCAAAAGTATAGCCCCAACCAAGAATGTTACTAGCTAGCCTCAACATCAGGGTTATGAGGGACACTGGTTCAAGCTCACCTAAGGGAGGCCAACTGAGTGTGCCCTCAAGAGGCATGCTTGTGCAGTCCAAATATAATACCATAGGAGAACAGGAGCCAAATAACATGAATAGTGTGGGACAAATGCCCAAAATCGAATAGGTAAAAGTATGGGAATATAATACACCACTAATGAAAAATGTGCGAGGAAGTACCGTAAGGGGAAAGGGAGAATTCTGGCAAATTATAGTGGCACTTTGGTATATATACCTTAGGAACTCCATAGGGGAATTTCGATGTGGGACAAGTTTTCTAACACTAGAATGTTATCTTCACCATACATATAATCTCATGAGTATTCTCAGCCCCTCAACTAATCGACACTTAGTAAATTTAATCACTAACATCTACTATCTAATCTAACTAGATCAAACAATCAGCGATTAACCATGCTGTCGTTTTCAACCTCCGGACTACCCGACATCATTGTAAGAATAGAGATGAAGTTGTGCCTCCGTGACTGATCTCCAACCTCCATTGTTGATCAAACATCATGAATAATGATCATCTAGATATTACTAACACATCCATACTATTACATTTTCATGGATTCCAATGAAAGGCAATGAACCATTGAATACTGAAGAAAATGTAGATTCGGGGCCAGTCATGGACCTCAGGCATCTGTGATTGAGTGTCTCATGCATTCCTAATGGATAAACATGAAGAGGATTACACTGTGATATCAATATTCCATGTTGAACAAACACAAAATGATACTTTCAGTGTATCTCTTATCCTACGATTGAAATATATAAATCCAAATATTATAGTCATTCTATGATTTGAAACCCATATAATTTCACGAGGTATTTGACTGTGGAGCTATGCAGGGACTTGTGCCTATAAAAGGAGGAGTTCATCAATAGATTGTGTGGTTGATGATAATGAGAATGTTCTGGTTTATCTATAGAAAAATATCACTTATTTGAGTTTCCATGAAACATTCCTACATGAAGGAATAGATAACCTGCATGCATTCGATAAGTGCTATGCGTTGTTGAGGTGTCTGGAAAAGAAGAGGTCTTGTGCGTCCATTACATGAGGAAGTTCCACGTTCCGTTCTTGGTTCATAAAGAGGAAATCCATGAACCTTCCTCATTCGTAAAGGTGGGTAGCACACCCATTGTGAAAAAAGACTGAACTCTTTGTGTGTAGGAAAACCTTGATACCCTTTTGGGAGAATAATCCACTTACAATCCTTAGTTTAGTGGATACAATCCACATGTACCCTATGTATGAAGAAGAAAAATATCTCACACCTACACCAGAGGTAGTGTGTGTGTGAAAATAATAGTGGAGAATATGTGCATGGTGCACATGCATACATTTGAATGAGATGATACGATATACATGAAATGAAAACAAGATAATTTTTTTTTCACATGTGAATATGTATAAATAAGAAAAAAGAAGAACACATTTAAAATACTACACCCATTTAGTATTGATATAACACACATATATTGAACTTAATCTAAAGAAAAAGTGTGTGTGTGTGTGTAAAGAACCAAAGAATAATAGATTGTGTGTTTGTATATTGAGTGAAGAATATAGGTTTAGAGTGCATGTTTAAATTCACCATACAATCACATTCAACCATAACCATTGATTCAAGAAAATAGTGTGTGTTTGAATTTATGAAGAATAATTTACATTCATGCAATCATGCATAATCACATGCTTGTGTGAGAAGTCAGTGAGATACCCAAAAAAAAGTTTTTAGTGCCATGAAATTCATGTAAGAAGTGAGAGTGAATTGAGACTGAAGATAGGATGATTTACATAAGATATTATATTCGAGTTGATAGTGTTTGAGAATCTAAGAAGGTAGAAAATGCCAATGTTGTTTAGGATCACTCTTGAATATTATTATTCATGATAATGTTGTGTGCACCACTTTCACAAATATATGTGTGTTAGGGTCTTCAATATAAGAAGAATGATTTTCCCAAGCATTGGTACACTGAGGAATGATCAGAAAGGTGATCACAATTATTGTGGAAGGCCAACAAAACTCATAAAGATTCATGATGATTCATGAAGATATATATAGGAATGTGTGATTCAGATAGCCCTTTGATAAAGAGAATCAAATAATATATAGTTAATCGGATATAAATAAAAAAAATGTGGATCATGTGACTTGAGACCTAGAAGAACACTGTGTGATTCAGTGAGGAGAATAATCATTCAATGGACTCTCGATCAGTCCCATGGACTCTAGTAACACTGTGGGATATTGTATAAAGACCCTCCTGTGGGACTCAAAAGAGATAAAGTGGGACTCTGTATCTACCATTTTAATTGATAATAAGATTATAGTAGAGAATCAGTGTGGTGTGGAATAACCAATACACCAAGGATTGGGATCTTGAAAAGAACCATGTAAATATTTGTATTTCGTGCTAGTACATTTACACAATTATTCTAGGTAATTAACATGGGAACAATAATAGTGGATTAAGGATTTAAATATCTATATATGTTTAACTGAAAATAATATTTTTTGTAAAAATTTTAAATGGATCAATGATTCACCCCTCCCCATCCTAGTAATTCCACACTGATTTGGGATTATCAATTTTTATGAGAGAGAAGGTTTCCTCTAAAATATTCAAGGTAGTCTTTATGATGTTAAAATTTCAGGAAACGACTGAGAAACCTCCAATAGATATTTATTTAAATTCATATAAAAGAATAATGAATAAATATGCAAGGAAACAAAATACAAATCGTACTGCTAATGGAGAGAAACCTTCAAATGAAGGTTATTTGAAAGGTACAACATGTGATAACTCTATTTATTATTCCACTTCTGATGAAGCCTGGCCAAGCTGTGGTGATGATAGAACAATTATTGATATTCAGTCTCCACTCAAAGATCATCTATAGAATATCCTTAGAGAAGTGGAAAGATATATTTCAGCAATCAATAGTTCTCTTCAAGATTATAGATTATAGTTGGAATGAGAAGATGATTCAATTTAATAAGAATTGGCTAAAATAGTTGGCATATACAAAAATCACAAATAACTAGAAAAGGAAAAGGAAGAAGAAATTTAAATTTTTAATAAAAGACATGCTCATGTAAATAAATAATTACATGAAAGTATTTTTGAGAAATAATTATTTGATATTGTATTTCTAGAATCTTTCCGTGTATTTGAGAAATTGAACAATGTTTTTCTGGTTTTCAATGATGCTCAAATGGAAGAAAAATATAACAAGGTAATGAATCCAGATATATATTTTCAATAATTATGGAATGTTCAAGAAAAAAATGGTAATTCTGAAGAATAATTTGGAAAAAAAATTTGAGGCGAGTTGAGGATGAGATGAACTTTCTCGACAATAATTTTCTAGAGATAGAGGTGAAATTGAAGAATCAACAATCACTCCAAGAAAGAAATTCCCATAAAACTGTAAGAAGAGATGTTGCCACTAATGATTAAATTAAGAACTATGATTCCAAAAACATTATTAGATCATCTTCTAAATCTGTGGAATCATACTCTAATAGGATGGTATCAAGTAACCCAGTTATTTTTATTTCTACTAATGAAATTTCATCTGCAATTACATGTTCCAAGTTATAATATGGAAAGATGTGGATTGACAAAAATGATGATAAAACCAAAAAAAATACTAGTCACTAAAATGGTTATTATGTAAAAATACAAAAATAATTATCCAATGAAATAATGATTACTCCTGAAACAACAAAACACTAAATCTTGCCAGAATGACACTACACAAAAATGTAGGAGAATTATTTACTAATATTGGTGTTGTTGGAAGTGTAGGTATCATGTCAATGGTTTATGGCATAATGTTTCATCATATGAAAATTTCATAAGGCCTACATATATGTAATTTAGATGTGAATAAATTAATCAACCTACCATGCTATGTCAGAATAGATAGATGAAAAAGAATCTATATATCAAGAATAGATTTAAATATATTGAAGAATTCAGGGATAATTACAAAAAAATTGGTCATAGTTATGATGGGTGATGGTTTATTCCAACCACGTAGAATGCATTTTTGATAAGAATAAAATTCCACAAAAATTCAGAAGAAAGGAAAAATATTTAGAATATCATCCATTGGGAAGGTGAAAAAAATGAATTGAAGAAAATAAGAAAAGATATTATTCCCAAAAAAAGTTTAATTTAGATTCCAAGAATGTCATCACAATCAAGAATTGATGCCACTGCTATGGAACAAATGATTATTCCATGGATCACTGCAAAAAAGACAAGTAAATGAATGGATGTAAGCCATATTTAAAAAGATGATCAATCCAGGAGACGTCGAGGTTGATTGAAAACATTCTTAATAATAACATTGATAATCTTCTTAATAAAGGAAAATTTAAAACACTATAGAGTCTGTGTGAAAGCTCTATACTAGAATATTTTATGAAGGATTATTTGGTTATCTAGACAAATCAATTACAAATTTCTAGATAACTGCAAAAATTTGAAAATAATTTACTAGCTAATGAAAAGGTGAAAGGGAAAAGTATTATTCAACATGGAGATGAGTTCAAATTTCACAAGAGGTTGTTAGAACATGAAAACAAAAGTGTCTCACAAGTACTATTTGTAAGGTTCCTGGAGGTAGAAATTATGAAAAAAAATTATAACAATTTTACCAAGTAAAATAGATATGTTGAAAATTAAAAAAAACCTGCACCAGTGGAAGCTACTTCAGTTTTGGAAAAATTAAGGAAAAACTATCCAGTCAAGTTAAAGGTGAATGAAAGTAAAGGTTCAATGCTAAAAAATGAAATATAAATTTATCAAATAGAGAGGAGTCTCCTTCATGAATAGTACTAGAAACATTATAGATATAAGGAATGGAGTTCTTGAGTTGAGAGAAAATTATTAGCCCTTTCTCTCCTTTTAAGAAGCTCACATGTGTTCCATCTTATTCCATTAGTTTTTTTCATATATGTGTGGTTAAATTGCCAAGAATTGAAGTTTAAGGTCATTCTAAAGATGATAATTAGATGAAAAATTTGATAATGACAAGTTGGAATAATTATTCATGGTTTGATAATTACATGAAGTGTTCCATAGTGGAATATTATCAATATGAGTATCTTGAAGATTATTTGAGGATATTTTCCACTGTGAGGAATAGAAGGGATTTAACCCCTTTAGGGGGGGATATGAAAGAGGTGACCTTAATGAATATGTTATGACAAGTCCTGGAATCAATATCATATCTTGATGTTGAAAATTGAGGTATTCCGATCACACATTCATCCCTTCCTCTTAATTGTATTTATCATGTCAGTTAAGTGGGAGAGCTTGATTGATGTTAATATGGGATGAATGGGGGTGATTAATCTTTTTAATTAAAAATTTTAATATGTTTGGTGATGTGTGTGCATTACATAGCTGTTCATTAATAAATTTGACTATTTCCAACCTCTGGGATAATAATTGAGACATTTTGAGCTTGATTTCACATGTTTGGTTGTTTATGGACAACATTGAAAAACTTGGTTATAACTCTTCTTTTTTTTTCTACATAGGATTATCCCAATAAGACTTTGAGATGATTAAATAAAAGATCAATTATAAGGTAACCGTGTGCCATTATCCATATCATCGAAATATTCATGAATATATTCTTTAAAGGGAGGAGAACTTGTTTTTTAACTGACCCCACCGAACCATTTCATTTTTTTCTATATGGGGGAGAAAATATTGAAACACATATGGACCCATAAAATGTGTTCATAGGTGATATTGACAAAGAAAATAAAGATGGGGAGATTTTTGAGAATAATGTTTCATTGGATGTCAATAATGTGTCAATATGTTTATAGAAACAACATGATTGAAGTTGTGATGATGATTGAAGTTTTGATTTGTAATGTAATTATGTTGACTTAGTAAAGATCATACTTTTATTATGATGAAGTTGTTAAAAATCTAATGGAACATGGAGAAATACTCTTTGACATTGGATGTCTTTCTTGATCATTCTCCATACAAAATCAGATGATTGTTTGTGATGATATTCAACGACGAAGACATTTGCTAAGAAGAACAAATTGTTGACTTCAATGTTTCTATGATTTATGTTTCAATGAATGATGGAGTGAAGATTAGTACCATCCAAGGGTAGATGAAGGAATATGAGTAACGGTCTTTGGAATTATAAATCCAAAGAGAATTGATGCCACAAACCAGGCCGGGTCACCATCTGAGCCCGGTGCCCAACCCGGTCCGCGACATGGCCTGAAGGGCGTTCCTGATCCCCACAGGCTGGAAAAAGTGCCCAGGTATCAAGAGTAACATGTTGGAACAGTTTACCCAAAATAAAAGACAGAAAAACAACTAAAAAGATAAACAAACTAAAACTGGAAATAGGAAACCAAACACGCCATTAAACGAATACTAGGTTTACAGTTTACAATTCAACTAAAACCCAAAGGAAAATACAACAAAGACACAAAACTAAAAGATATAAATCAAGACTCAAAGGAAGCTGAGAATTCATACATCCAAGCTACCCACACCAACCTACATGAGGAGACAAACAACAATCTGAACCACCATCACTAAGCACGATGTCACAACCTTGAATACCCAAGAAAAAAAGCCTACATACACCCAATGGTGTATGTAGGGTGTGATACAAAAGCCCAGTAGGACAACACACAACAAAAAGGTTCCATGCCACAACATAAAAAGGATAATTTAACATGCTTATTTAAAACCACACTTTAAAAAAATTCTTTTGAGAAAACATTTAAAGGCTAAAAGTTAAAAATAAATGAGCACTGGAAGAAAACCCATTTCATAAATACTACTTTAAAATGGAAGAAAAAATTTACAAAAGAAAATTCACATACTGAAGTGGTCATTTGTATGCCGACAGAAGGCACCATGGCATGAATAATAGAGCACTACGGGTAAAA
Organism: Viscum album; assembly: GCA_963277665.1. Lineage (NCBI taxonomy): Eukaryota > Viridiplantae > Streptophyta > Magnoliopsida > Santalales > Viscaceae > Viscum > Viscum album. The sequence goes on from OY728156.1 coordinate 347,764,514, forward strand.
CCCATATGGAAGCTAGTATGTGTGTTGCACTAGAGACATCATACCTTGGTGAAAACATGGCATATGAACCACAATAATTAACATTCTTGTGCATGAGACACTAGTAGGAGACCCATCCATAACCTAATGGTCTCCAATCATCAAAAAAGATTAGTTTCTGTTGTATCATCAATCCTACATGATGAACTGGGATGAACCACTCGCGTGTCATCTAGCATACTAGTCCTAATCTTCCCACCTAGGTACCTGGGGTTTTCTCTTGTCCTAAAACATGTGTCACATTCACATAGTATATCACCTTCACATGTCACAATCCAAACATAAAATTACACAAAAAAACTACCTTCACACCAAATCACCACTTCAATGAAACACGCACACCAAAACACCACTTTAGTGAAACATGCACACCAAATCGAAAATTCAAAGAAACACACACACCAATTCACCACTTCAAAGAAACACGCACACCAAATACATATCTCATTTTAAATAAATACCCCCTTTAAAAAAATGAGCAGGTGTTCAACTCTTTCAAAATACCATTTTCGTGCTATATAAATGTATCAAGAACCCATTTTAGCTATTAATGAAATCATTTAAAGAAGAACCAAGAATTATCTACACCAACACCCACTTGATTCCATATAGAGGAATCAATTTAAAACTAGATACAAGAGTTAACAATATCGAAAAAAGTCGTCCATTATTCAGACAATTTGTTATTTCAATTTCAAAAGTACACAACAAGTAAAACACACCAAAAGAGACTTGAAAACACCTTTAGCACCTACCAAAAAACCCTAAAAACCTTATAACCATGTTTCTCACTCAAAACACCGCTTAAATAAAAAATTCTTCAATTTATAAATCATATCACATTCAAAAGAAACCATTAAAAATCAATTTCACAAATAAAACCTTCTAAAACATCATTGGAACTATATAAAAAATTATTAATCACTTCTAAAATTTTCCACAATAGGATTGAAAGAAAAAACATGACAATTTCTAAAAATAAGTGCAATTTTCATCACGTACACATGTCATTTCATTTTTAGAAGGCATTTTTCAAAACCTCTACAGCACTACCAAAACATTTTAAACATAATTCACATCATGCAACTAAACCATAGAACATATTAAGTTAAACTAAACTAAAAAATTATATTATTTAAATGATGAAAATGCATGGAACCACCTACCTCAACATCAAAACACGTAAATTGATTTGAAATATTCAAATTATAGTGCAGAACCTCAATCATGTGATGTTTTCACCCCAAACAACCTAGAGAAAACTCAACCACCTGAATTTGAACCCAAAACATCAAATTAAAACCCCAGAACACAACTCATACTCAGTGAAAAAAAATAAAAGAAGATGAGGAAGCACTTATCAAGAGGGGGGAGTGTGAAGGAGAAGGGAAATACGCATGAGGTATCGTCGGGGTGTTGTCGGCCAGCAAGGGGACTCCATGGATGGAGGGTGGTTCAGGGTTGGTTGGGCCGCAGCGCAAGGGATGAGGTGAGTGGGTGAGTGGGTTGGCCGGGGAGGGTTGGCTAAGGAGGATGTCCATGAGGGTGGTGACTAGTGCGATAGGAAGAAGGGGACCATGGGAGATTTGGTGCGGGCCATCACAAAAAGAGGCTAGGGAATAAGTGGGGGCGCTGTTTCGAGCTGGACAGAAAACCAGGGCATGTCGTGGGTCATGGAGGCCAGCCGGGAGCTGGGGGTGCGGTGCGTTTCTAAGTAGGAGGTAGGAGGTGCGACACAATGTGAGCGGCACACCAGGAGTGAGGTGGTAGCACAACCGGGAGAGGGATGGGGTGCGGCGCATCCGGGCAGCAGCAGGGGGCTGCGAACCAGGCAGGAGGGTTCTTGCGGCCTGAAAGAAAAAGAAGAAAAAAAAGGATGAGAAAGGGGGCTCGACGGCCAGGGGGTTACGGTAACCCTAGGAAGATAAAAACAAAAATAAAAACAAATCAAAAATATATATAATGGACATTAATAATTATAATAAACTAAAACTTTTTACAATAAAATAGTAATAAATTTATAGGAATAAAACAAAAGTTACAATAATTATAACAATAGTAATAAAAATAATTACAAAAGTTACATCCCCAAATATTATTACTATTATGGTCATTGAAATAATTTATTAAAATTTTTATCACCTTTAATTTTATTTATTTATCATAATGTCGTTTTATTTAATTAATTGGATATTGGCAGGTCACCCAGTGGACCAGGCAAGGCTGTGCGGTTTCAAAAACTTCACTCACTTGAGGCCATGCGGCTTCGACCGCGGTGTACCGAATATTGTTAAGGTCAAAACGCTTCTTTATCAGCAAAAAAGCGCAAAACCACAATCGAGCTTGGCCTGCATTTCATAAAAAAATACCAATTAAAGGAAGATAAAATTATAAGATAAAATAAAAATATAAAAAAATTTAGAAATGAGACACATCGTAAAAGTAGAGTGCGACAATTATCCCCACCATAAGGATTTCCATCCTCGAAAAGCCATAATTAGGGTTAAGACTCAAAGAAGAATTTGTTACCCCACTAAGGTACAAAGAGGATCCCCACAATCAACAATAAAAAAGAGGCAAAAGCATCGTGGTATGAGAATGTGACTCAAATGACAACCTCAAGAAAAGTGTAAAATGACTTTTTGATATATTTTACCAGTCCCAAAGAGTTATAATGCCTCCAGTTGATTGTTTTAGAAAACAAACTCTTGGACCCACAGAAACCAACCTCAAGAACTTTTAAAAAAACCACACCATTTGGTTAGAATGAATAAACAGGGTCAGACCGCGTCCAAGGAACACTCTTATCACTTATCACTAGGCCATATTTAGGAACAGAAGAAAAAGATCAACATGGGGAGATTTGAGGGGCTCCCCACCATAGAAACTCACTAACACTCGAGACGAAACTGGAAAACCGACACGAGGAGGTTCGACCGGACTTCCCACCATTAAATAAGAGTCTAGCACCAATTCATTCTAGAGACATTCGTGTGAGACCCAATGTGGGTGTCCCCTCCATTACAAACATACCAATGCCCAAGAAAAGACTAGAAAACCAACATAGGGAAGTCCGGGCAGACTCCCCACCATTAAAGAAAGGCCAAAACCGATTTATTCTAGATATCTTGGTGCGAGATCCATTGTGGGTCTTGACGCCATTTGAACTAAAAGAGGATACACAACATTGAAAAATCACTGATGGTGACAAAACACCGCTCCACAAGGGGCGGGGAGGGAGGGGCCTGACCACTGGGGCGTCAACAGCATGACCCAAGACAAACCGGTATCATCACATCCCTGGATGATCCGTATTCAGCTTTAATACTAATTTAACCAACATAACCCATAAAATCCCCTAAAGAGATTACATCCAGGGGGACACAACCCCCAACACTTTAAGGCAACGAGGCGAACACACATCCACATGGTCACAAAAACCTTACATAGCCAGATGGTTTGTTCGGAATGGAACAATCAAAAATAAAATTTAAATCACACCAATGCAGAAATCGTTTTTTATGTCACCATTTTTTACGTCAGTTATATATAACCGGCGTAAAAATGCAGCGAGTAGATTTTTAACGTCGGTTATTTTAATAACTAACATTTCAAATCGCGCCTGTTGGGTTTTTACGTCGGTTATCTTATAACCGACGTAAAAAACCAATGCGCTGGGGGTTTTTTACGTCGGTTATTTGGAAACCGACGTAAAAAACCCCATATCGACACGTTTTTTACGTCGGTTATCAAATAACCGACGTAAAAAATAAAGTGCGGGGTTTTTGATGTCGGTTATAAAATAACCGACGTAAAAAACGCGTCCGAGCTTTGCTTTTTTACATCGGTTATTTGATAAGGGACGTAAAAACTGCGTTGATATCGGGTTTTTTACGTCGGTTTCCAAATAACCAACGTAAAAAACCCCCCGCGCATTGGTTTTTTACATTGGTTATAAGTTAATCGATGTAAAAAACGCTTAAATATCGGGTTTTTTTACGTCAGTTTCCAAATAACTGACGTAAGAAACCCCCACGCATTAGTTTTTTACGTCGGTTATCTTATAACCATCGTAAAAAATGAGATATCTACGCGTTTTTTACGTCGGTTATTTTATAACTGACGTAAAAAACCAAAGCACGGAGGGATTTTTTATGTCGTTTATAAAATAACCGACGTAAAAAACGCTTAGATATCTCGTTTTTTACGTCGGTAATAAAATAACCGATGTAAAAAACCAAAGAGCGGGAGCTTTTTTATGTCGGTTTTAAAATAACCGATGTTATAAATTTAAAAATTAGTTTATAACATCGGTTATTATATAACCGACGTTATAAAACTTTTATAAAAATTAAAGCTCATGGACTGTCATTTACGATTTTTCGATTGACAGTCCGCCGGATCGTCTCTCTCGCACGGTAAACCCTAATCGGCTCTTCGATCAACCTACGTTAAACTCAATTTGGCTTCATTGTTTATCTTATTCAATCCTCTCGGATCTATCATCTCAACTTGCAACATTCAAGTAAGCCTTCCACGAATTTATTTCGTTCGTTTTTGTTTCGATTCTTGATGTGCTTTTCATTTTTTTTAAATGTCGTGGAATTTTTTGTTATTGAAAATGGTTATTTGCAAATGGTTATTTGTATTTTGTTATTGAAAATGGTTATTTATATTGAAAATGGTTATCTGCATTTTGTTATTGCAAATGGTTATTTGAATCTCGTGGAATTTTTTTTCATATAATAGACTATTTTGTTGATATAACAGACTATGTTGAGGGAACATTAAACTCGATGAATAATGAGATAAAAAAGAGGTGCATCGTTACTTTAAAGGAAAATAAATAATAATTACTTTTTATATCATATTTTGGATCGGTTTTTTTATATATTAAAACAAATAATGTGATCCCCATTATATGATATTGGAGGAGTACCATGGTTTAACCACACAGTATGGAAAACCTAGAACCAACCCTAAAAAATGCATATGCATCATGCTGTGTGATTTCATGATAAATAAGTATGGTTTGTACAAAATATATTTCCTCAATTATATTTGTAAACAAATGTAAAATGTTTCCTAGGTAGAACCTCATGGTATTCACTAACCATGTTCCAACCATGAATAAGAATGTAAAACTATAATATCCTAAAAAGTCAAAAAATAATAATACAAGGATGAATAAAAATTTTTATATCAAAATAATTTGATTTAATAACCTATAATAAATATAGAGTTGTTAAAATAACACAAACCATACTAAATTATACCCCTAGAAGAATATGTTTAGGATGTTGGACCTAGATTGAGATTAGGCCACTACTACATTATCAATGGCTCTCACACCTATGTCTCATTGGAATCGAAAACATGTTACCAATGATATTAAACCATATAAATTACCATATCATTTAGAAAATTCACTTGACAATATAAAAAACATTATTATTGTTAATCATATACATATACATATTTAGTCTTGTAATTTCCAAGCTGTTCACTATTGTTGCTGATATTTGTTAATTCTTGGTGTTTAGAATTTCTGAACATGTTTCCTGTAATTGGAATTCAGTTTTTGTCCATGGTTATTTTGTTTTCGTTTTTTGATTTTGAAAACCTAAAATAAACAGTGTTTTTAGTCGAGTTTTATTTTGATTGATAACCATTACAGCTGAAGGCCAAGTATGAAATCAAATCCCAACAAGATATGTTACATGGTATTAAAAATCAGAAATAAAGGATTAAACCGAATTAGTGGGACTATTGTTATTCTGAGAAGACCATTGATGGATGCGCTGGGCGGCCCTCTCAGCCTGCCAATGCAATTAACGATCATCAGAAACAAGAATGAGTGAATTGCTGATAAAATAATAACATACTGGTAGTCCTCTTTTTGCCAGTCACACCGAAGGGTGATGAAGACCAATATCAAGGTCTGCACGCCATTTAAAATAGGTTGTTTATCTAATATATTAAAACATCAAAACCGCAATCAATATTAATCTATGTAGGCGTCAGGGTTTTCTTTGATTCAATGAAATTTAAAACTGTTATATCTAACTATATTTTGTTTTAAAAATAATATTCAACCATATTTTTTTAAATACCTATAGATTTGTTTTATATTTTAAATTGTTTTACAATAAAATTATGATTTTTTTCATATAATCATCTATTTGTCTTATCTTAAAAATATATATTTTTGGTTGATATTTGTTATAGGTAATAATGAGTCGAAGTTGGATTACGGCACATCGAATGAGCAATGAATTTGAGGAAGGTGTTGATGGCTTTTTGGAATTTGCAAAACGAAATGTTCCAAGTAGTGACATTTGTTTCTGTCCATGACTGAAATGATTAAATATGAAGAAGTTGAAAAGTAGAGAGATAAAAGATCATCTGATATGTCATGGTTTTAATCCGAGTTATAACCCTTGGATTTGGCATGGTGAAACTGGACGGAATGTCACTGATGATGACGATTCGCAAGACGGTAACTCCGATGGAATTGAAGAAATGATTCGCGATATTGTATCAGAACAAATTGAGATAGAACCGACAGTTGCGTGTCTATATGGTGATTCTGAAAAACCATTATATCCCGGTTTTATAGATTTTACGGTTTTGTTGAAGGTGTTAAGATTGATTAACCTAAAGGCGAAGCATGGTTGGAGTGACAGAAGTTTTACAGAGCTGCTACAATTGATGAAAGACATTCCTTCAAAAGATAACGATCTTCCAGATTCACATTACAAAGCCAAGAAAATATTAAGCCCGATGGGATTGGGATACAAGAAAATACATGCATGTCCGAATGACTGCATTATATATAGGAAGGAATATGAATTTCTGTCAGAGTTTTGAAAATGTGGGACATCACGGTATAAGGTGAAAGAAAAATCACACAGTGATGTAGAGATTACAAATCTCCCTTCAAAGGTATTTTGGTATCTTCCTATAATTAATCGTTTCAAACGTTTATTTTGTAATTCACATGATGCAAAAAGGTTAAGATGGCATGGTGTAGAGCGGGTATGTGATGGAAAAATATGTCATCCAGCTAATTGTCCACAATGGAAGAAAATTGATGCGCAGTATTCTACATTTGGAAATGAAATTAGAAATCTCAGACTAGGGTTGTGCATAGATGGAAAGAATCCATACCGAACACTCAGTAGCACACATAGTTCATGGACTATTTTATTGGTAATTTACAACCTCTCTCCTAAAGTTTGTATGAAGCGCAAATATTTCATGTTGAGTACAATGATCTCTGGTCCAAAGCAACCCGGTAATGATAGTGATGTTTACATGTCACCGTTGATTGATGATTTGAAACTGTTATGGGATGATGGTATTAGGGTGTCTGATTCTTATAAAATGGAATATTTTCAACTGCATGCAGTGCTTCTGTTCACTATAAAAGACTTCCCAGTGTATGGAAATTTGTCTGGATACAGTGTTAAAGGGCATAAAGCATGTCTAATTTGCGAACAATAGACGTCCTATTGTCAATTTCATAATGGGAGGAAAACAGTGTACATGGGTCATCAAATGTTTTTGCCTATGGAACACCCTTATAGAAGACTAAAAAATGCATTCAATGGCTCACAAGAATTTGATAATGCTCCAAAACCTTTATCCCCTGATCTGTATTTTGAGAGGGTGAAAAACCTTGACATGACATTGGGAAAGACACAGAAATATGGTAATGATAGACATATTTGGAAGAAAAAGTCAATTTTGTTGATCTACCATATTGGAGGTATCATGATGTTAAACATAATATTGATGTCATGCACGTGGAGAAGAATATATGTGATTCTTTGATTGGAACATTGTTAGATATTAAAGGAAAGACTAAATATTGGTTGAATGCAAGATTAGACTTACTATCAATGGGAATACTTTTGGAGTTAGCTCCCACTCCTAAAGGAAGATGAACATTTCTTCCCCCGGCTTGTCATCCATTATCGAAGAGGGAGAAAATTAGCTTCTGTCAGTGTCTTCATGATACCAAAGTGCCTCAAGGTTATTCATCTAATGTAAAAAATTTTGTCTCATTGAAGGACTTGAAGTTGATAGGTATGAAATCACATGATTGTCACCTCATGATGCAACAAATTATACCAGTTCTATTGCGTGGAATATTTCCCATTCATGTTAGAAAGACTATAATGAAGTTGTTTTATTTTTTCAATTCAATTTGTAACAAGGTAATTCATGTGAATGCTTTGAACATTTTGGAAAAGGATGCAATTTTTATACTTTGTCAATTGGAAATGTATTTTCCTCCTAATTTTTTTTATATAATAGTGCATTTAATGATTCATCTTGTTCGAGAAATAATGCTTTATGGACCTGTATATCTTCGTGGGATGTATCCTTTTGAAAGGTATATGAAAATATTAAAGGGGTATGTTAAAAATCTCTATCGACCTGAAGCCTCCATTATTGAAAATTATATTTCTGGGGAGGTAGCAGAGTTTTGTACGAGCTACTTGGCGGTGGCGCAACACATAGGTTTGCCTCCATCTCGGCATGAACGAGTTAATAATGAGGGAAAGGGGATTCGCGACTTGAAAGTCAAATCATTGTCAGCTGAACAGATGAAGAAGTTAGAATCATACATCTTGAATAACATAGCTGATGCTCAACCGTATATCACATTTCATATTAATGAGTTGTAACAATTTCATCCAAAGAAGAAAGAAATGTGGATTTTGAATGAGCACAACAAAACTTTTTTGTCATGGATTAAAATGACTTTTCTTGGTAGATCAGATGTATCAGAGACATTAAAATAGATAGTGGGTGGTCCATGTTTAAATGTGATAACATGGTCTGGTTTTGACATTAATGGTAATACATTTTATACAAAAGCTCAGGATAACAAAAGTGCAGTTCAGAATAGTGGTGTATTGGTGTTTGCAGAAGCAATGCATTTTTAGAGTGCTAAGGACAAAAACCCAATTTCTGCATCAAATGCATATTATGGAGTGATTGAAGACATATGAGAGGTTGATTACTTTAAAATTGAAGATCCTGTTTTTAACTGTAAATGGTTTAACGGTAACAACAGTGTCAGACACGATGAATTTGGAACGCTACTTGTTAATCTGAATAGATTGGAAGACACAACTGATTCTTTTATAATGGAAACACATGGAAAACAAATTTTTTATGTATTAGATCAATCAGATATGTAGTGGGTTGTTTTTTTACAAGGGAAAAACAATATGTTGGTGAGGATGAACTTGATGAATATGATGATTTATGTGAGATCCTTACTTCCATGGAAATATTAACAGAACATAATGAAGATCATGTTGAAGACATAGTTTGTGCCATAAGATACGATCACGATGATGAAATTTGGGAAAACAATCCATCTGTACATTCCTAAAATTACAGGTAACATGTCTTTATTTCTTGTTTACATTTATTTTTTCCATAAATGTTAGATATTGTAAGTTTTTTATTTATTAAAACATGTTTCAAAATAAAATAAGTATATTTTTTTGTTTGTTTTAAGTTTGTTTAGTTTACTTTATCATGTTTATAACCATTAAAAGAATTTTAAAATGTTTATTTTTGTTCACTAACAATTACTTTACCATGTTTACAATGTTTACCAGGTTTACCATTTTTACCATTTTTACCGTCTTAACCATCTTGACCATCTTTGCCATCTTTACAATTTTTTAACATGCTTACCATATTACAAATGATTATTATTATGTAACTTAGTACACTTTTCTATTTTCTAATTACAGTAGTATTAAAATATTTGAATTTGTATATTTGTGAACCGACGTTTGTTTTTTTGATTTGGAGGATAATGACATATCATTCAGATGATCAACCACATGATTCTAGAGAGGAGCATATTCCTGGTCATACCTCTGTGGATGAACATTCACATGCTCCTATTACGACAAAGAGATCAAAGGTTGGTAAACGTGGGTGCACACGTTTACCAAAATTATCACTTGCCCATACGTAGGATCAGAGGATAGTAGTTGAGTTTGATGATGATGATATTCCTAGAGGTCCGAATGCCAAAGATTTTAAGAGTTTTGTTGCAACTCAGGCTAAGACCAAAGTAAGCATTCTGTATGATGATTGGAGAGGTGTGGATAAAGAGATTATCTCTCAGTTGTGGGAGACGATTTTGGTAAGATCTTTTGTCATTGTTTGACCATTATTTTAATGTTTCTAGTATATATAATAGGATTAACCTCTTCCTTATCAGATGACATTTGATATTACTGACACTGGAGGAGTCAGGAAGAAATGCTTATCATTGGATTCCAGGAGATGGAGGGATTTCAAATCAACCCTCTCATCTGATTTCATTTATGGTCATAGGAGTCATGACAATCCATGTCGTATATATCCTTTTATATATGAAGACACATGGAGACAATTTTTTGAAATTAGAAAAAAAGAGTCATTTCTAGTAAGGGCAATGTAAAAATTTATAAACTTTCTTATATAAATGATTTTATTAATGTTTTGTTAACAATTTCTTATTCTTAAATTACAGAAAACAAATAAATCTCATCAGCAGATCCAATCTAAAAAATGTATACCCACATAGTTTATCTCGGGGAGGGTATACATTATTGGAAGAAAAAATGATGGCGGAAAAATTTCATCAACTAAGAGCTAATTCATAAAGCTCTGGAAAGGTGGCCCCTCCATCCCCTCCATCTAGACATGAAAAATGGAAGAGAGCTCGGAAGGGAAAAAAAGGGCAATATCTTTCGGTAGAATCGAGAATCGTAGCTGAGAGGATTGTAAGATATCTATTTAATTTATTTAAGTTAAATTTTTTCATCATATAAGTTTCAATCATTACAGAAATGTTCAATTAATTAATATAGGACTCTCTTGAGGAGAAGAGTTCAGAGGGGACATTTGCAGCTACTGGGAGGGAAGATATTTTATTTGCAGCATTGGGAAGGACTGAACATCCTGGTCGTGTAAGAGGATATCTGGCTGGTGTATCGGTAAGAAAAGTGTTTCCACGTTCTTCAACTTCTAACATTGAGGGGGTTTATAATAAAATAGAATCCTTGGAGGCTGAATTTCAAAATATTAATGCGACGATGGAAGACAAGATTAGAGAGTCGGTGCAGTCTATGTTTGCAGAAATGAAAAGACAATTTCAGACTACAGCTCCCACTCCTCCACCTCCCCCCTACAGACCCCATTATTTATCCTCCACCTCCGCCAATAGCTCCCACTCCCCCACCTCAGCCTGTAGACCCCATTTTTTATAATACACCTCCGCTGCAGCTTCCTACATATTGCGAGTTGTATGTAGATGATTCTCAACATCATATAGTAGCATACGGGTTGGAATATTGTATAGGAGATAAATTTCATCATCAACAATTAGAGGTAGAGAATCAGAGGGTCACTTTATAGTATATTATAGATAGATCGGCTAGGGTACCAATACCTACAGATGTGGTGGCGACAGTTGGACAGAGTATCGACCATTTTTTAGTTTGTCCATCCAGACTTCTTCGACTCATTACCATAAGGGTATGAATGCTATATCATTTATTTTATTTTTTTATTAAAGTTGCTTTCTCATTTGAAAACTACTATATTTCTCAATTATTTTTCACAGGAATACTTCAATGGTAAAGAAATACTATATAGAAAACAAAAAAGACAACAGACTATGACATCAGATATAGATTCCAGTGGTCTTGACAGATTGTCATGATATTCACATTTGTTGTTAGGTTTTTATGAGTTTCCAATGGAATCTAATGTTTTTGGACTTGAAATAAGTGTGGGGATTACAAAATCTGATATCATGGAGCTTGTTACTGGAGATAAGTTGGGCATCAACGTGGTGCAAAATTTTTCAATGTAAGTCTTAACACATTTTCCCTGCGTTATATGTATTAAAAATGTATACTTATATATGTTTTTTATTAGGTATCTTTATAAAATTTATGAGAGGAATGAACTGACAGAAGTATATAGATTCATGGACCTGCAATTGATTTCCCCTGAAGCATGTGCATTGACTGAGGAACAAATAATGGTTTATATTGCTGAAATATTTGAAAAGAATATAATCAGACAATGTTGGATGATGCCTTTTTGTGAGAGGTATGAAACACATATCTTTCAAAGAGTTAATTATCTTTTAACATAAAAAACCACTAACTTTAAATTTCCTTTTATCATTGATCATTGGATGTTAGGGATTTTTTTTCCAAGGGAGAAAGCTCTTTATTGGATATGCTCTGTTCATGGTGATGTGCGGGAATGATTTAAGAATATATTGGAAAAGTAAGTTTCAATTTCTCAATAGTTTTAAATATTATAATGAATTTTAAATTTACCCCATTCATATTATTTTCTAACAGTGCATGGGTCTAATTCCTAAAAAACACAAAGAAAAGAAATGCAAAGATCAAATATGTAAATGCGAAGGTAAATTTCCATTTATAATTTATACTTTTTGATTTATTACATAAAAATAATATATTGAATTTACACTCATTCAAAACAGAATTGTCATGAACAACAAGGCCTCATCGAATGCTGATATTATATGTTAAGATTTATGTATGAAATAATAACAAATTGGACAGTTGTGAATTTTGACCTGGTATGATTTCTTCTTAAACATTGCCATAATATTTCAATTTGATTTATTCATTATACACGTTAACTATCTTATTTTTCATTTTTAGCTTTTTGATGACCCTCAACCCTATACTTCTGAAGACATAAAACACGTACAAGTGGAGTGGTCAAATTATTTTACAAGTTTGATTGAATTTTAGTTGTTTGTAATGTAAAATTTAATTTTGAATATTGTCTTTTTAATTGTGTATTTGGTAGTTTTTTAGGTTTGATTTAGTTTTTTTTGAAGTTGACAGTGTAAGTTTTGAATGTTATATAAGTGAATGTTTAATTTTTCTCTACTTCTTGTTTTGGTCTACTTTTTATGGTTCTTCTGGTATGGATTTGGGTCTGTGGGGGAGGGGTTCCAAGGGTGTGGAGGTGTGTTCAGTGGGGTTGGGGGTGTCCAGCGGTCTGTGAGGGCTATTTGGTGGGGTGGGGGGACAGTCTTGAGCGGTGGCAGGGATGTCCAGGGGTGTGGGAAGCTGGTCCAGGGGTGTGGGAGTGATATCCAGGGGTGGGGGGGGGGGGTTGTCCTGGGGTGTTTGGGGCTGTCCAGGGGTGTGGTGGGGGCTGTCAAGTGGGGTGAGGGGGTGAGGAGGTTCTGTTCAGGCGGGGGGGGGGGGGGGTTGTCGAGGGGTGTTTGTGGGTGTCCAGGGGTCGGGGGCAGTCCAGGAGTGTGGTGGGGGCTCCAATGGGGTGGGGGTGGGTTGTCCAAGGGGTATACAAGAGGGTGGGAGCTCCAACGAGGTGGGGGAGGGTTTTCCTGGGGGTATACATGAGGGTGAGGGCTCCAACGGGGTGGGGGAGGGCTGTCCATGGGGTATAAATGAGGGTGGATGCTGTCTAGTGGGTATTTTTTATATGTTATCTATGTACATGCTTAATTTTGATGTACATCGGTTTTTGTGGTACGATTTCTTGATTTGTTTTCTGGTTGATTCTGTTGGAGAGAAGATCACTGCATTCTGTTTAAAAAAAATTTTGTTTATCACATCGATTATTTAATAACCGACGTGATAAAAGGCCAAGAGAATGGTTTATCACGTCTATTATTTAATAACCGACATGATAAAGGGCCTGGAGAATGGTTTATCACGTCGGTTATTGAATAACCGACATGCTAAACGACCTGGACAATGCTTTATCAGGTCGGTTATTGAATAACCGACGTGATAAACCGCCTCCCTCCGGTTTATCACGACGGTTATATAATAACCGACGTGATAAACCACCCTCCACGGTTTTCCACATCGGTTTTATATGAACCGACGTGATAAAGCACGCTCAGCCCGGTTTATCACATCGGTTCTTATAGAACTGACGTGATAAACCGCCCGCACCCCAGTTTATCACGTCGGTTCTATATGAACTGACGTGATGAACCCCCTCGCCCCTGTTTATCATGTCGGTTGTTTAAGAACCGACGTGATAAACCATTTTCTAGGCCGTTTATCACGTCGGTTATTCAATAACCGACGTGATAAACCATTCTCCATGCCCATTATCACGTCAGTTCTAAAATAACCGACGTGATAAACCATTCTCCAGGCCCTTTATCACGTCGGTTCTAAAATAACTGACGTTATAAACATCACGATTTTATGTTTTTGACGTCGGTTTTTAAATAAGCAATGTCAAAAACCTTATTTATAACGTCGCACGTATTAACATCGGCTAGAAACTGACGTAAAAGAAGTTTTCTGCACTAGTGTCACCTCTTATTTCAACACCGATGACAGAAATAAGGTTGGGTCCTATACACACTCGGGGTTCCTAACCACACACCAGCATCACTCCAAGGCCTATGGCTAGGGCCTTGATGTTTGAAGCATCTTCTGCATCACAGTCAGGTATTGAAGACTCCCGAGCGAAGATTCTCATTTTGGTGCCACACGCAATCATACTTCACCTGTGTCAACACCATCAGACATAACACACCATGAAATTCAATTACTCTCACACTGAACATTCCCTAGAACACGAGTATAGATGGTACACACGCATCACCCATTATTACACTGAATGAGAACATAACACCACAAATCTTCACCGAGCACAACCGTTGTTATCGAGAGAAACATTATACTGAGAAATACTTTAAACAGCTCCTTGAACAACACATGTTTCTTGCAAATGAATATAGCATCCTCGTGCGAATGGGTCTACCAAACTAGTTTCCTATAAAGAACCATTTCTTAAACGAAACAAACCAAAGACCAGAGGTCATTTCGAACAATAGACCACACCATCAACTTCGGGTTGCTTCCACATTTTTTCCACCGGAATCTCCTTCACCGTTTCCAAACAGAACATTCATATTAGTGAGGTCAAACTTCACCCATGAATATCAAGGAGAACTCACATTGTAGGACGTCACCAAACATGAACCTTGTAGGTGATGAAAATTCTAAAAATACCCTCAAGACACCGGTAAACACTACAAATTCTGAACCTCCTTCACCCTTCCCTGCTAGAATTCCTTTCACCATTTTTAGGGGGAACCATCAAACACGACAGTGTCAAACTTTATACTCGACGAGTTAGACAATCAAAAGACCAAAACTCCCTTCAACTCCCATCACATATGTCATCTCGCTGCGAGAGGATCTTCTTAGTTGTAAAAAGGAGAGGTGGGTTCAATTCGTGAATTCCAGAAGAGATTCCTCTAATCAACTGGAGGGTCGGACAATGGCGAGTTTCCTATAGCCACACTTCAATAATATGTCATTGCTTTATGGGGGCATACACTAGTCCAGAAAGAAAACCATGGACCCAACCGAACTGGTCCAATGATCAAGGAATACCACAAGAGAACATGAAACATGTAGGGGGAACCACTGCAAGGGCCACCTGATGTATTCTTCAAAAGAATTCACTAACCACATGCTTGAATACCAACTTACGAATAAGAATTCAATCTCATGACAAAAATCTGTCAAAAAGGATTCTCTACTCAAAATTCCTCACATCCAACCCATCAAAAAATACAAGGACACACCACACAATCCCCAGTTATATAAAAACAACAAATTTTACTTAAACAAAACATTTTTGAAAATAAGAAAAGCCAGTGGGTCGCACAAACACCAACAGTGCCTTATGGGCCTCGCACATGCATGTTCCCATGCCACACCAGAACCCACCTTATATCCATCCTGGAACTCATCCGCTCATGCCATTAACCCTTTCTATTTCCCATATACATCCATGCTTGCGGTTTCCCCTAAGAACACCAATAATAAGAACCAACCCATTTCATTTTTTTCCAAATCTTTAACATTCAACCCACACTTTTCAAACCTTACACGCCATTTCATTTTTAAAGCACTTCATTTGAAAACATTTTCCAAGACTAATCATTTTTTCTAAAAAACCAAATTTCCACAAATCCAAAATAAAGAGACGAGAAATGACGCAAGTGAAAACTTTTGTCAGTGGGTGACTGGAACATATGGTTGGCGGCCATATGCCAATCACGCCACAGCCACAGAGAGTTTTCTAAGACAGCGTCCCCATCTACGCATGGCTTTCCGGACCCTGCAAGCTCACTGGGACCACTAACCCTACTTCGTTTTTCATTTCCCATAAACAAGATTAACCACACGAACCAAAGACTCTGATAGAAATCAACTTACATTGGTAACTCGAGTCCCGCCACGAGGTGTGTTAGCCAGACACCTTACTCGTAGCCAAGACATCAAGTCCCTAAAACCTTAACTCTAATCTACCATGACTATATCTTAAAGGAAAACGACCCAAGAGTGAAAACCTGCCCTATGATACCATTTTTTCAAGAACCAGGCCAGGTCGCCGTCTTACCCGGTGCCCGACCCTGTCCGCGACATGGCTCGAATGGCGTTCCCGATCCCCACGGGCTGACATAAGTTCCTGGGTATCAAGAGTAACATGTGGGAACAGTTTACGTGAAATAAAATACAGAAAAACAATTAACAAGATAAACAAACTAAAACTAGAAACAAGAAACCAAACACGCCTTTAAACGAAAACTAGGATTAGAGTTTAAAATTCAACTAAAACTCAAAGTGAACTACAACAAAGACAGAAAACTAAAAACTCTAACTCAAGACTCAAAACAACATGAGAAGTCATACCTCCAAGCTACCCACACCAACCTGCATGGGGAGACCAAAAACAATCCGAACCACCATCACTGAGCATGATGTCACAACCTAGAATACACAAGAAACAAAGTCTACATACACCCAAAGGAGTATGTAGGGTGTGAGACAAAAGCCCATTAGGATGTCACCCAACAAAAAGGATCCATGCCACAACATCAAAAGGTTAATTTAACATGGTTATTTAAAACCACACATTAAAATAATGCTTTTGAGAGAACATTTAAAGGATAAACGTAAAAAAAAGAGCACTGGAAGATAAACCATTTCACAAATACTACATTAAAATGGAAGAGAAAATTTAAAAAAGAAAATGTATATACTCAAGAGGTCCTCTATATGCCGACAGAAGGCACCACACCATGAATAATAGAGCACTACGGGTAAAACCCCTATAGACGCTAGTATGGGGGGTGTGCTATAGACATCGTACCTTGGTGTAAACATGGAATATGAACCACAGTAATTAACATTATTGAGCACGATCCACTAGTAGGAAAACAAATCCATAACCTACTGCTCTCTAATCATCACAAAAGTTTAGTTAGTGTTGTAGTGTCAATCCTGCCAGATGAACCGGGATGAACCACTCACGTGTGATCTAGCGTACTAGTCCTAATCTTCCCACTGAGGTACCCGGGGTTTTCCCTTGTGCTTAAACAAGTTCCACATTCACAAAGTATATCACCTTCACATGTCACAAGCCAAACACGACATTACACAAAAAAATGGCCTGCACATCAAGTCACCACTTCAAAGAAACATACACACCAAATCACTAATTCAATAAAACACACACACCAAAGACATTTATCATTTTATATAAATAACCACTTTAAAAAAATGATCTCCCGTTAAACTCTTTCAAAATACAATTTTTGTCCCATATAAATGTATCAAGAACCCATTTATCTATTAATAAAATCATTTCATGAAGAACCAAGAATAATTTACATAGAAAACCACTTGATTCCATATAGAGACATCACTTTAAAACTATATACATGATGTAACCATATGAAAACAAGTCATCCATTATTCAAAAAAAAAATTATTTAAAATTCAAATGTACACAACAAGGAAAACACACCAAAAGTGACTTGAAAACACCTTTAGCACCTACCAAACAACCCTAAAAGTCCTTCTAACCATGTTTCGCAATCAAAACACCACTTGAATACACAATTAATCAATTTATAAATCATATCGCATGCAAAAGAAACCATTACAAAATCAATTTCACAAATCAACCCTTCTAAAACCTCATTGGAACTCTATAAAAAATAATTAAACACTTCAAAAATTTACCACAATAGGATTGAAAAGTGAACATGACAATTTCTAAAAACAAGTTCAATTTATATCACGCACAAATGTCACAACATTTTTAAAATTCATTTCGAAAAACCTATACATCACAACCAAAACATTTTAAACATTATTCGCATCATGAAAATAAACTATAGAACATATTAATTAAAACTAAACTAACAATATAAATTACGTAAATGATGTAAAGGCATGGAACCACCTACCTTGACGTCAAAACCCGAATATTGATTTGAAATCTTCAAATTCTAGTGAGGAACCTAAATCGCGTGATGTTTGCATCCCAAGCAACCTAGAGAAAACTCAACCACATGAATTTGAACCCAAAAAATTCAATTTAATAGCCCAAAACAGAACTCATACCCACTGAAAGAAACCCAGAGAAGATGAAGAAGAACTTATCAAGAGGGGGGGGGGCGTGTGGGAGGGGGCAATACACCGGAGGTATAATTGTGGTGTTGTCAGCCAGTAAGGGGAGGTCATGGATGGTGGGTGGTTCGTGGTTGGTTGGGTTGCAGCGTAAGGGAGGAGGCGAGTGGGTGAGTGGGCTGGCCGGGGAGGGTTGGCTATGGTGGTTGTCCATGAGGGCGGTGAGCTGTGCTACAAGAAGAAGGGGCCTGAGGGAGATTTGGTGTGGGCCGCCATAGCAAGAGGCCAGGGAATAAGAGGGGGGTGCCATTTCGAGGTGGCCGGAAAACCAGGGTGTGCAGCGAGGCATGAAGGCCAGCCAAGAGCTGGTGGTGCGGCGCGTTTCTGAGCAGGAGGGAGGAGGTGCGGTGAAGAATGACCAGCTCCTCGGGAGGGAGGAGGCAGCGCAACTGGGAGAGGGATGATGTGCGGCACATCTGAGTAGCAGTAGGGGGGTGCGAACAAGGCAGGAGGGTTCTTGCGGCGTTATAGAAAAAGAAGAGGAAAAGGAAGAGAAAGGGGGGCTCGACGGCCAGGGGGTTGCGGCAACCCTATGAAGAAAAAACAAAAAGAGAAAAAAATCCAGAAAATTATAATAGACATTAATAATAATAAAAAACTAAAACTTGTAAAAACATAGTAATTAATTAATTGTAATAAAATAAAAGTTACTACAATTATAAAAATAGTAATAAAAATAATTACAATAGTTACATCCCCTAGTAATAATATTATGTTGGTCATTGAAAAAATTAATTTAAATTTCTATCACCTAAAATTTTATTTATTTATCATAAACTCATTTTATTTAATTAATTCGATATTGAAAGGTCACCCGGTGGACCAGGCGAGGCTGTGCGGTTTCAAAAACGTGCCTCACCTGAGGCCGCGCGACTTCAACCGCGGTGCACCGAATATTGTCATGGTCAAAACACAATATTATCAGCGCAAAATCGCAAAACTACAATCGGGCTCGGGCTACATTTCATAAAAAAATAATACCAATTAAAAGAAGATAAAATTATAAGATAAAATAAAAATTAAAAAAATAAAAATTAGAAACAAGACATAGCGCAAAAGTTGAGTTTGAAAATTCAGGACTTAATGGAATGACCATTCAAGGATAAAATCAATTTGTTTTATGTTAAAGAAATAATGAATATTGAAATTCATAATTCATGAAGATTAGAAGATTGAAATAAAAGAAATGAATAATAGAAAAAGAAAAACCATGAACGGGTTTGGAATTAATGAAGGCATCCATGCTTTATTTGAAGGTGGCCATGCACTTATGTTTTTTATTGAACATTAGTTAAAAAACTGAATATGTGGCGTACTAAAAAATATAGGGCAAACCAAGATTGCTAATGGACCGCTTCAAACTCAGGCTCATGCAGGATATTGGGTCAGCCATGCCCAAGGGAGGACAACCGAGTGTGATTGTAAGAAAAATGAATGCTTGGGACACATATACTCTCAATGGAGTGCATGAGATGAATCATGTTAATAGTGAGGGCCAAATTCCTGCCAGAAGAGGGAGAAAAGGGTTGTAATAGAGTGTGGCCATAGTTCACATTGTACTGGGCGGTACCATGAGGGGAGAGGGAGAATTCGTGTGAATATAATTGGCTCTATGGATTATATACTGCGAGATCTATAAAGGGGGTTTAGATATGGGACATGTTTTTTACCCACAGAAGGAAACCCCACCATTCATCTAATATCACGAGTAATCTCGGTCGCTTAACTAATCGATGATGCACACATCTAATCACGACCATATGCTATCCTATATAGGTCGATCCAATAATCAGTGATAAACCATGCTATTGTCTTCAACCTCTGGACTACCCAACACCACTGTAATACTGAATATGAAGTCCCACCTCCTTGATTTATCATTGGACACCATTTTCATTCAAACCACATGCATTATGATCATCTGGATGTTATGACCACATGCATGCAATTACATTTTCATTCATTCCGATGAAACACGAATAACCCATGAAGGCCGAGGAAAACATAGTTACAAAGACACTTCATAGACCTCATGAGTTCGTGATTGAGTGTGGCATGAGTTCCTAATGCATGCACATGAGGAGAATTATACCATGATATGAGGATCTCATGTTGAATAGAAACAAACTGAGTTATTTAGTGTATCTCTTATCCCATGTTTGATATATTTGAAGCAAAAGATTTACAGAATTCAAATATTTTAACCCCACATAATATCATGAAGTATTTTAATAATGATCTAAAAAGTGATCCTTACCTATAAAAGGAGGAGTCCCTCGACAGATCATGTTGTTGAAGATATCTAGAAAGCCCCAATTTCTCTAAAAATAGGGCACCGATTAGGGGTTCCTTGTTGCTCTACTACATGAAGGAATATAAAACCTGTAGTTCTGTGTCATGTTCAATGAACTCTCAATGTGTCTTGTAATGAAGTGGTCCCATGCATCCCTTGCACAAGGAAGAGTTGCATACCATTCTAGGTATGTGAAGTGGAAAACTGCGAACTATCCTTGTTCATGAAGGTATTCCACAAACCGATTGTGATGGTGGTCCTCACTCTCTTTACATAGGAGAACTATGAATACCTTGTTCCAGGAGAATCCATGACAGATCCTCAGTTTAGTGGAGAATATCTTGGAGTATCCTCTCCATGAATAATAAATATAACTCTCTCATACTCTATATGTAGTGTGTGTGTGAAAATAATATTAGAGAATACATTCATGATGCACATGCATTTATATGAATGATTTTAGATCATCTACATGCAATGAAAACAATATGAATTTTGTGTGAATATGTGAAGAAATAGAAGTAAAAAATTGAAAGAACACACATATAATAATACACCCATTTCGATTTAAAGTAATAGGCATATATTGAACCTAAACTAAATAGCTAGTGTGTGTCTGTGTAATGTACCAAAGAAGAATAAATTGTGACTGTTCATATTGATTGAAGTAGCTAAGTAGAGTGTACATGTGTAAATTCATGAGGCAAATACATTGAACATAAACCATTGATTCAAGATAGTAGTGTTTGTTTTAGTTAATTAAAAATAATATACATGCACGAAATCATGTATAATCACATGCATGTGTGAGAAGTCGGTGACATACCAAAAACAATAAGTTTTTAGTGCAATGAAATCCATGTATCAATTGAATATAATTTGATAATAAAGCTAGGAATATTTATAGAAGATCTTATATCTGAATTAATAATGTTTGAGAATCCAAGAAGATAGACATTTATAATGTTATGAAAAAATCACTCTAGCATATTAATATTCCTGAAGAATTTTTGGGCACCATTCCCGACATATAAGTGATATCGGGTCTTTAACATAAGTTGAACGTACTTCCCGAGCATTGATGAAATAAGGACTGATCACAAAGGTGATCAGATATATTAACCACAACCAACAGACTTTACCAAAAGATGTTTAAGATTCTTGAAGAGATACACAGGCAAGTGTGATTAAACAATCCTATGGGGAATGAGAATGAGATCATCTATTGTAAATAAAAGAGAAATCAAAGAAGAAATATGATTATGTGACTCAAGATCTGAAAGATCCCTGTGGGATTTAGGGAGGAGGAGAAGTCTTTAGTGGGACTCTAGAGCAGGCCAGTGGACAATGGTAATACTATGGGATGTAGTATAATAGTCCTCCTATGTTACTCAGGAGAGATATAGTGGGGCTCTTTATTGACCATTGTAATTAATATTAAGATTATTGTGGTTAAGTTGTGTTGGGGGAATAACCAGACAACAAGGAGTACGTCTTTGAACCAAAACATGTAAATCCTTGGGTATAGTGCCTTTAAATTTACAGCATCATTTGAGGTAAGGATGAGATACACTAAAAGAGTGGATCTAGGATTTAACCATCCATATAGGTTTAATTGAAAAGAATCAATTTTTTAAATGTTTAAAGGGATCCCTAATTCACCTCATCCACCTCTCAGTAATTCCACCCTGATCTGGGCACTTAAATAGGGATTTCAAAGCTAGTTCATTGTTTTCCAAATTTTTCTCTGACTTATGAGTAACTATTATCCTCCAACATGAGAGCTTCATTGTTTTGAAAACAGTGATCCCCTCTCTAAGAAACCTTGTGTGAGGGTTTTAATATTCTAAAATTGGTTTCGAAAACCCTTAACCCGACCTAATTCTCCATAACTCAAACCAATTCAACCCTAAATGATTTCTCCCATCTTTGGAGGCTTTGGTATAGATTCCAAGGCCTTCCAACATATATTCTTTAGGAATTAAAGCCCAGTTAGATTATATGAACGTCTCCAGGTATGTAGTTTATTCTAAATTATGATATTCTCTCTCTTACTTATCATTCCACATAAAATGGTATGGTTTTCCTCCAATGGTTATGGTTCGAGATCTATTTTTTATGGATCATAATTCTTTTGATCTTTGATCTAGGTTTTGGAAGTAGATCTCAGTTCGCATCTGGATCATGGTTGATCTACTTCTATTGGGGATTTTCTTGGGAGAGAATTGTCAACAATATTGAGGTAGGTGATCTGAATTAAATTCCAATAGTCTTGAATTTAAATTACATATATGTGTTGTCAAATATCGATGGTAACATTTTTTAGTTTATTATTGAATTTATTAAATTAATTTATTAGGTAATTTATGGAATCATGGAATTGATTGATTTATTTTTCCTGGGATTGTGAAATGAGTTGAATAGGGAAAAATTGAGTTATGGAAATTGAGATTTTGAAATTGGTATAATTTGGATTAATTTATTTATTAGTTAATTAATGTGATGTTATGATTAGGTAATTCATGGGAAAAATGATATTGTTGTGTAATTGGTCTATTAATGTGATTATCCATTAATTAACAATGATTATTATGAGATGGTTGACTTGAACATAATGAGATAATTGATTATACGATATAAATATTTCTAAATATTTTAATGTTGAAATGTTAATATAAAACCATGAGGTTAAAATAGAGAACCATGTTATTTATAAATAAATTGTAATGGTATATCTTGATTTTGTATTTTAATTAAAGGGTCAATATTCATTAGACTTGATTGATGTTATTTATGTGGTATATTTTTGATTTATCTATAATTGATGTCCGGGATAAAGACTCAAGATCCAAATACCAATATGTGATTACTATTGTTTGGGACATGGAATGAGGCTCAAAACAACTATTTGCGATAAATGATTATGGGATAGATATATAAGATGGAAATACCTATATGATTAAGAAAGTATGGTATATGGACTGAGGCTCCAAAAACCCATGTCACATGAGGTGTGAATAGGGACTGATGCTCCAAATACCCAAAGGGTGTTAGACTTGAAATTCTGCAGCCATAGTATTGGAATTGGATAATGGTTCCAATTGATCATGATGTGAAATATAATTACTAGATAATGAATCCCTTCTGTTATAAAGAGATATGAATTGAATGTGTTTTATGGTTCAGACTCTGACATAAAATGATTTATGTATTGAGAGTTAAGATTTCCTAATCAACCAAGAGGTCTATGTTGTTAGTTAAAGAGTATTGAAATATAAAAACTATTTACATATTTCAAATTGTTTTATTGTGTATACAATTTCCAACATTTTTATTGACTGGATATTGTTTTAGACATCATTGGTGGTGTCTTATTATGATATACTCACACCCTACTCGGGCTGCTTGATTGGTACCTAAATAGGCCTCATTTTTACAAGATAGTATAAGGGAAAGTGTCATATGTTATATGGATGAGTTGGGAAAGAGCATGGATGAGGGAACCGTGCGTGTTTTTGGAACCTCTTGGGAGTTGTTAGTGTCTATTTATTTTGGGTTTCACATAGTAACCCATGACATGTATTTGGAATGACATATCTACTATTATATATGGATATTGAATTTCCAATTTTGGTAGTCATGCGATACTAGTTTGGTCTGGTTATTTGTTATATCATTTAGATATTGTTTATTATTTCCAGATATAGTACTAATTTGATAAAGATGGTACATGCTACCCATTACCAATATTAGGACCCACTATTAGTCCACTGCATTCAGCATACAAGGAGTCACACTTAAGGTCAGGTGACTAACTCGATAGGGGAATTTGTGTGTGGACCCCATGTTGGGATATCACATCATTAAAAGAGTTAATGGAAAAAAATTATGACATTGGTTCATGAGGTGGTAGTCCACAGTACACACGAATGATGATTTCATAACTCATTTGATAAAAGTGAAGACAGTTTTAGGTCATTACCATAACATGAAAATGACTTATTATATAGAATATACAAGGGTTATTATATCATATTGTTAAAATAATAGTTTAAGGTGGTGAATAAAGAGAAAACAAAAATTCTTATTGATTAATGTTACATGTTTTTCAGGTATCCTCCATAGGTATTCAATAAATTCCATTCTTAGTTTCCTTTCGATCCAAATTAAGGATTAAATGACTAGAAGTGGGAAGTTGGAATGTGATTTGGATAGGTCTCTAATAAACCAAAATTATTTTATAGTTTGATAAATAGAGGATATGGTGTAGAATTTTATAATTGGTGGTGAAGAGACACTTAACATTTTTTTAAAATAATCGAGTGATAATAAAATTTACATATTTCAAATGGGTAAAAAATTGAAATTATATAAAATTAGATGTGTAGTGGAATATATATGTATAGAAAATAGTTTTTTTAGACTAGTGTAATTTTATTTTTACCATTATCTTTTATGTTTAACCGTCATTAAACCCATTTTTACCTTAAATATGTTAATTAATTGTTACTGCATTCATTTTGGTAAAAAGTAATTAGACCATATTATATAATATAAATTTTTATGATTCCATATATTGAATCAATTTTTATAAATTCATATCATATAAGAGTAAAATTTTAATTTAATATTAATCCCATACACATAACGAGAAAGAGAGGTTTTAAATAGAAAATGTTCCAAATTTTACAATGTTATTATATCTAAATTTAATAATTAATTTATATAAATGACCTAAATTGAATAAATGGATTTATTACTGAACTAATGTTACTTTAAATACAATTTAAAAGAAAATTTATCTATATATATAAATTAAATAAAAGTTATTTTTAAAAAAATCATTATTTTTCACTTTTCATAAAAAAATTAAAAATTTCAGAAAAAAATCACCATAATATAAATATAATAAGTTGATTCCAAAATTGAATTTTATATTATTAAATTTTTTTTAAAATAGTGTAAAATTTTTAATTTTATTATTTTTTCACAAAAATCCATCAAGACATTATTGTTGATATTTTTTTGAAACCTATGATGCAATTATAAATAATTATATATTTTATAGTCAGTATATTCTCTTTATATAGAACCCATTTAATAAATATTTTAATGTATTTATTAATATCCCTGTCTCTATGTTCAAAAAATATGTCCTGTAAATCTCATTTTTATAATAATAATAATAATAACAATAATATATAAAAGTTTTTTTAAAACTCAGTATCTTGTGTAATTCAAGATGACAAATATTCTATGTAGCTCAACCATAAATATGTTTTTTATAATCCCCAAGTTATCAATAAAATTTAATTTTTTATAAAAATAAAAATTCAAAAAAATATGGTGTGTTACATTCTACCAACATTAAAATGAATTTACCACTAGGAATTTATCACTCAGATACAAACTAATGAGGATACTTTTTCCTCATCATATTATTATTTTCCCACATAGGTACCTTAAACTGATGGTTTCTATAAAAAACATTGACTAGGTGAGTGGTCTTATTTCATAGAATATTCTATGTATGATCCATTATCCCAATCATTTGTTCCTGAAAATAAATACCATTCCACAGTTATCTGAATTCTATGTTTAGTACATCTGAAGGGTTAGGTATACAATTTTAGAGGACAAATACATAGAACACATCTCATGATTGATAGTGCATGGGTGGTAGTTCTAAGAGTAATTCTACTTCCTAGATACCATCAAAAATTTAAAACGATCTAGCTTAATAATTCTCAAGAACACAAATGTAAACATTGGACCAGGATAAGAAGTAATAGAATGTGGTGCCCCACACAACCTTAATACATCCTTAACATTTCACAATGAAATTAGATATAGAGTGAAGTATTATTTGATATTTATGAATTGGGATTAAATATTACATTGATCAACTAATCCCAATATAAAAGTAATCCATATAGT
Organism: Viscum album; assembly: GCA_963277665.1. Taxonomy (NCBI): domain Eukaryota; kingdom Viridiplantae; phylum Streptophyta; class Magnoliopsida; order Santalales; family Viscaceae; genus Viscum; species Viscum album. The sequence goes on from OY728156.1 coordinate 347,791,349, forward strand.
TATTTGGGGAATTCCAATGAAAACATCCATACTGATGTTTTTGCATTTCATTTTTATGGGTTATGGACGCAACATCCCCTTTGAGCTTTGTAAGTCCACCTTATATTGTTTACATACCAATCACTATGATAAATACATAGTGATAAATCTCTTCCTGACACCCCAAAATAAATAATCATTCTGATATCTAGACATCATCATACTTCTAAAAAAATAGAGAATAAAAAACTATGGCATTCCACTAACAACTCCTTAAAATATATTAAGGATGGAACACATACACGGTCCATATACATATCAATCCATCATGATCATGGTTGAACCTAGGAATATTTATAAACTTATTCTAAAACACTACATCTTTAAATTTTCCTCTTTAATCATTAATCAGATAGGCAGTTGAACATCCAATTGAGTAAGATATGAATTCTCTATTTCTTTCAATATTTCAAGATAAATCATTTTCAAATAAGAAACTATTGGATCTTTTGTGATAATAATCATGGATAATATTTAATGATTATTTAAACATAATGTATTGACCACCATGATTGATTTCTCAAGGTGGAATTGTATTAATCATCCCTAATAATTAAACTGAACTAATAATATTTTTTGGAAACAAATTCAAAATCTTCTCTGTGAATATAAACTTTAAATATGGATGATATTTATATATATATATATGTCACATTTTTAACCATAAAGAAAATGTCATTATATCATTAATGAAAATATTAGTATAGCTAACTCAAAATCAGGAATTGGGTTGTTTTGATTATTAATCTTTAATTTTCATTAGGAAAAAGTTATAAACATTCAATTATATATAAGAACATATCCAAATCCTTTCTTGGATGCATCAATATATATTTCAAACCCTTATCCACAATAGGGTAATATAAAAAAAGACGCACTGACTAATATTCTCTTCAATTCCATGAAATTTTTATCACATTCAGATATGTTTGTGATAGTGAATGAATTTATTTATGTTTTTTTGATGAAATTATATTTTTTTAATGATTACAAACCCTCTTATAATTTTATGTAAAAAATATTTTATAAAACCACTATTTATATTTATTATAAATAAATTTATAATCATCAAAATTTTAAAATTTGGATTTCATATGAATAATAGAATGTATATATAACATTTTTCTAATTATATATCTAGCATGTTCACATTTTGATCTGAACATGATACATGATTTTGGGTTCAAGAATATTATCCATTATAAAATACATTAAAAGTTTCATTATTATTCAATTATAAATTGGGCTATACAAATACAATTCTTAAAAAAACTATTTTACTTTAATATGAACTCAATTATATAAAATTTATTAAAATAAATCGAAGAAAAATTTTATTTTTTTAGGGGAGCACCGAATATTAGAAAATATTTAATTAGTTATAGAATTAAGGAGTTTAAAGAATAAATAATTATTTTTGTTTCATTGATATCTCAATTAATTCACATCACAACTGCTCGAAGATAGTTCGCTTAGAAACATTAATTTTTTTCATCATTTCACAAAAACTAATGGAAAATATAAAAATGCAATTTAGGTACCTTAATAAATGAAAAAATGTTAGTTTTGTGGTTTCTAAATCACATTTCCACTATTTTAGATCATATATTTTAACATACTTGTCATATTGAAGTTCTTATTTATTTTGTGGAATTATCTTTAAATTATATTATTTTAAGACTACTGGACCTACTTCTAATTTAGTATTTTAGATGAATTGAAAATTAACCAATGTTTGTGTTTTTATCTTATACATGAAATAATTCATTGGCCATCAATTTTTTTAAAACCATCAATTCCATTTATTTTAAATAGTCAATTAATATTTATAAACAATCAATTATTTTTTTAAACTGTGAATTAATTTTTATTTCTAAAAGTGAATGATTTTTTTAATTATAACAAAACAATTATTTTTATTTTGAATGATGAATAAATTTTTTATTTATAATTTCCAAATAATTTTTCAATTATAATTTCGAATTAATTTTTTATTTCTAAAAGTCATTTAAAATTATATTCCTAACATAAATGAAAAATTTTTAAATAGTGAATTAATTTCTTCCAATTTGTGAATTAATTAATTATATATAATTATGATTACATTGTAAATTTATTAATGTGAATTAATTTTTTATTTCTAATGGTAAATTAAATTTATATTGAAAATAGTGAATTAATCTTTTATTTCTAAATCGGAATTAATTTTTATTTTTAATTGTGAAATAACAATCAATGGCAAATCTATTTTTTATTCTATATTTGCAGATGATTTCTACCTCTAGTTAAAATTTTACTATTGTAGTTTTTTTCAATACTTTGTTTTTTATAATTTATTTTGATGAGCTATATACTTATATTAATTGTTTTAAGTATTTAATTTTTTTTCCATAATTAATATATATTATATGTGATCTATGAATTCAATTATGAAAATATTTTAATTAGTTATTTACTGTTATTAAATCTTTTTATTGTTTGATCATAACACATGTAACACATTTTCGATATTTATAATATTTGTATGTTGATTTAATTTTTCGTATTATTCTTATAAAAATTAATATTTACCGATTAGCTATATATTAGAACCTATTCTATGTAATTTTAATGAGTATAACTAATTTTTAAATTACTCAATATATTAAATTAAAATATATTTTATATTTTAATTTAGACAGTCACATTAACATATGTTTTTTATGGGATTACCAATGACTTGTTGTTATCATTTAATGGTTTATTAAAATAGGTTTTAGTTTTTCATTATGATGTAAATTAAAAATATATATTTTGGGTGATAATATTATCTCATAAATAATTATTGTAATGATAAATTCTCTCCCCCTATCTCCCTATCATTATTATTATTATTATTGATTTTTTACCTATTATAGGTTTTTTACTCTATGTGTTTCTATATTTAATGGGTGGTTGAACAGCCTTGTAAGGAATCATACACAACAGTTAATGTCTTCGATACTAATTTTTCATCAAGAATAAAAAATATTTCAACTTTCAAAAATCTATACAATTAGTAAAGTCATATGTGGAACATATTCACATCATTTGGATGATCCCTCAATTGCTAAATTATATGTACTTCAACTTCATCTTCCATGATGAGACAAGATGATCCTTTTCTCATGAACTATTACCTTTGTTTTTAGTGTTTTTCTATCAACTTCGTATGGTCTCTTGAGTATCTAAAACTACATACTAGCTTTCATAAATGTACTGACTCAGGTTTTGACCCTGTTAGAATTTGGAATAATCCTATGAATAATTCATGTGCTAGGCGCGAAGACAGCATGTGATTTCATAATCAATGTGCCTGAAATTAATTTTATAAAAACATTAAGTATTTTTATAAGATGCATGAGGAGATAATTAGTTATTTCTTAAATAGTAGCTCAGATCGTAAAACTGATGGCACAGTAGCATCCAGAGTGTGTCGTTTACCTTAGGTAGGGTGTAAAAGTTACGGGTGCAGGCCTATGTGAGAGGAGTCACCCAGGGGCAAAATCATCTATTTGAAATAAAGAAATTGTGACTTTTATCACTAGTTTTCTTTTCGAATAACTATCAAACGATGTCTCAGAATGGAAATCTGAGTTTACTGTTGAGTTTGAAATGGTTTTTTTTTGCCTACGTGTGATTTAAAATAAGTAGGCGTGGAGGTTTTGGAATCTGTGACTGTCGGTGGAGTTTCAGTGAGTTTTATATAAATTTCTCTAAAGTTTGGGAAGAAAGGGAAAGCCCATTTTCCCTTCTCTCGCTCTATCAAATGTTCTTCGGTGTTTTTCAGCATTATTCACCATTTTTTGATGGATTCAGGAGTAAACTCCAGAGATTTGATGTGGGATCACAGTGGGTGCATCACCAACAACAAAAAGATTTGTCGAGGTATATTTTCTGTTGATATTTCGCTCCTTCAGCAATTTCAAGAGTTTTCATCAAATCCATTGGTTAAATATATAATTTAATAATTACAACGATGGCTGAATGAAAATGTCCAAATTCATAGCCCCATTTTAATTTTGTTATTCTTGGGCAACCATCATCCAAAAAATTTAGACGCAATGAAACCTTGATGGATCTTCGATTGGGGGTAGGTGTTGTAAAAGGCCATGTCCTGAGGAATACAAACCCACATAAGGATTTAAAATCTGGTCACTGTAGTGGTTGTGGTGGCTGATAGAATTCTTGGCTCCGGTAAGGTCGGTGGCCGAAGATCGAGGTGGCACAACAGTGGAGCTGTCCTGAGGTTGTAGTGGCAGCAGGAGGCACCCGACTAGATGATGGCATCAGTCGGGGGAGTTCGTTGCAATGTAGAAGGTTGAGGCAGAGATAATAGGAGGGTGTGCGACAACCCGTAGATGATCAGAGTATGGAGGGGTTTAGGCATCAGGCGGAAAGGCGGCGCCAGGTGCGGCCGGTGAGGACGACAGCTGCGGTGTTGGGTGTAGCCGGTGTGGCGAGCTTAGGGCATCGGTGTGGATGACGACTGTGGAAGGGTGTAGCAGGGGACCAGGAGGAGCCGATAGGGCCGGTAGTGGATTCGGGATATGTAGCACCAGCTGTCCAGGTGGCGGAGGCCTGTTGTGCTCAACCGGTAGGAGGAGGCCCCGAGGCGCTGCCCTCAGGGGGGCTGCAGACAAGGACCCGCAGGATGCGGGTCTTGTTGGTGTGGTGTGCAGACAGATGCCGGCCGGTTGGCCAGCTATTTGGAAGAACTCAGTCTGAGGGGTCTTTTGGTTCTAGGGTGGGATGTGACCAGTGGGTCGTGGCAAGCATGGGAGGACCCGTGGCCGAGCAGTGGGCCGACGGTCTGGACAGGGCCGGCCGAGGTGGACCGGCCCGGTTGGGCCCCTTGTGTTCAAAGAGACGTAACTCCAAAACGGAAAGTCTGTTTGACGCGCTTTCTATGAATATGGGTTCCACTCTCTGAGGTAGACTTTTTGAGATGGGTTTTGGGGTATCTGGGTTCTTCTCCCAAAGTGAGGTGACCCAAAACACTTTAATTTAATAATAATATATTATTATTAAAGCTTGCAACGGATGTACCAATAAAACCAAACGTTCGATGGATGCGCCGTCAGTGGCATCATGAACCAAATTCTCGTGTGGACCTTTTGAAATACTCATTTCATTGTTAGAGATAAAGATAGAGTGTGGGCCCCATAGATCCCGATTTTAACGTTTTACAATGAAATATCTCTTTTTCACCAGACATCTGTTTGGAGTGTTTGAGCACCCGTTTTTGTGTTTTTTCGGAGGGGATTGCAATAGTGCAATTAGCCCGCCTAAATTTAGCGTTGAGGTGTGGGCCCCATGAGGTGGTTTCCATTCTTATTATACATTTTTGTGAGTAATGCTTCATAAATTTTTTCGAGGCAAGGGAATAGCCTACCTTGTGTGTTTTTCTGCTTAGATCATGATGGTGGTCTCGGTATAGTCCTAGGAGGTGAGAAATGTGGTGATGATGTGGTTTTCTCGGGTTAAAGACATTTGGACCAGTAGTGGTTGAGTGTACTCCCTTGGTTCACTCCTTGGAGGGTCTGTGTGGCATTACTAACTAAATATATGTTTCTAATCCCCTCAAAAGGATGAATTTATGTTATATTGTGGCATCCATTTGGCAGGTTCATATCTAGATCATCTAGCATCACTTCCTTCGATCAGGTTTTTGGTAATGTTGTGACCGCTTATCCACAGGCGGCGATCCCCTATCTAGCGGGTTAACACCATATCATTTGAGGCATCATTGAGAATATGATCCCTTATCCAGTGGGTCATTCAGTAGGGTTGTGGAATCATTGGTTAAACGATCCCCAACTCAACACATGGTTTCGATAGGGTTAGTGCATCGTCAGTTCAATCCCCTAAATCGTGAGTTATACCAGATGGGGTTTTTGGCATCGCCTTGGCCATCTTTGCATTGGAGACGATCCTTGATCTAAGTGATATGAAATGTGGAGCACCAGAATGCATTGAGGTATCCCCTGGTTGTTCCTGGGAGTAATCCCCAATATGTGATATCTATGAGTTACCAAAGTGGGTTCTTGTATCCCCCTAGTGGACCCTCAGAGTGATCCTAAATTTATGTTAGAATGTTTTCCTCCCTTCGGCAGGTTCATTTTGGGATCCTCTAGCTTCGCTTCCCTAGATTGGGTTATTGGTATTGTCGTGACCTCTTATCCACAGGCGGTGATCCACTATCTAGTGGGTTAACACACTAGGGTTTGAGGCATCATCAGGAATATGATATCCTATGCATTGGGACATTCATTAGGGTTGCGGAATCATTGGTTAATCGATACCCTACTCAGTTCATGATTTCGGTAGGGTCAGTTCATCGTCAGTTCGAACCCCTACATCCCGAGTTATACCATATTGGGTTTCCAGAATCATTGTGACCATATTTGTATGGGAGACGATCCTCTATCTGAGTGATGGGATATATAGAGCACCTGACCAGGTTGCGGTATCCCCTAGCTGTTCCTGGGAGTGATCCCTAATCTATGAGATCTTTGAGTTACCAGAGTGGGTTCTTGTATCCCCCTAGCAGACCTTATGAGTGATCTTCTATCTAAGGAGTTTGTTTTTTTCCATTGTTTTAGTGTGGTGTTATCAATGACGATATCCAACGAGCGTATATCTCTCGTGCGAGTTTCATCCGGGATGACAGAGCTCTTGGAGTGTGTTATATTAGTTATGTACCTGTCACATGTCATGAGGTTTGGTGCATGAAATGAGTATATATGATTGTTCATGGTATAAGTATGGGAATATAATAGGGAATATGTTAATGGTGTATGAATGTGCATACACCTGAGCTGAACTGACTAGTCGTGTTAGCTGAGGATGGTCTCGAGATGGTGTTTCTCTCTGTCTCTTGGGTTCCCCCTGGCTGGGTTGAGCTGATTGTTTTCTTTTAGATTCTCCCTTTTATTTTAGGGTTTCTGGGGTACCTACAGTGTATTTTTTACACTCACCCCTACACAGGATTTTCCCGCACATGTTTTTGTCTTGTGAATACCACATGCCTTTCGATGATGTTCCCGGATGACCCGGAGCAGTTGAAGCTTAGTGACCAAAACTGACTGGGGTGTTTACTAGACTTGTGATGAGGAGCTTACCAACGTGCGCTTTTGGAAGAGTTTTCACTCTTTCTGAGTAGGTTGGATGCTTTTGTATTTTTTTGGTGGGCCTTATTTTTCCATTTGTACTTCTGTTGCACTCTGGTTTGGGATAGATGTATGCATGCTTTTCCTTTTCTGTCTATGTATACATATCTACACTATTACATGGAGGAGTATGTGGGTGTGTGGGTGTGTGTGTGTAGGTACGTCATGATAATTTCTTCCATGAGTGTGATAGCCTACTCGATACTGGTCGCCAACCCCTGGCCTATTTGAGGAAGGCACGGGGAGTCATGGCTCAAGCCCCGTCGAGTCAGGCCGTGACAATGCACAATCTATTTTTATGTTTATGTTTCTAAATATGAACAAATTTCTTCTTCTATTCCTATGTTTTTACTCATAGATTCTAATTTTTGGGCTATTTTTTTTGATTCATAGAGATTAATGTCAGGTTATAATTGGGATGTCAATCCCCATATAAAAGTTTGTTTCATGGTTATCCCTCCACTAGATAGGATTCTACAATTATGCTATGATTCCCCCCAAAAATCATATTAGTTCTCAATTTATCTATCACCATGTATACATGTATAAGATTAGAGTAGGCCTACTATGGATAGAAATACTATAAAAAATCATTGTATTATTTAGCCTTTCTAACAAAAATTAAATCTATTAATTCATGTTAATAATTAAATTAAATAATCAGTTTATTTTATTATAATTTTAAAATATTCTACTCACCCCCTTTTTCCATCTTCCATTACCCTATCTAACATCACAATTGTTATAAAAAGCAAACATTAATAAGAATAATTTATCTCGATCATTCAATTTCTAGATACCAATAAATTGTTTCAAAGGTTTATCCTTTTGGAGTTATCCAATACCAATATAGGTTCTACTTTTATTTTACATGTGATAACAAATTCATTGACCCCACTGTCTATGGATTAAAATCATATAAGATAGAAGGAGTTGATCCAAATGATTCATTGAATCTTGAATAGAGACCACACATCGATGGAAACAATTATGGATATTGGAGATCACGAATAATGGAAAACCTCAAAGACATTATCATTGAATACCGGGCCATTATTTTAAAATTTTAAACTCTACCAGATGTTTTCCCATATAAAATTAATGTAATTTATGCTACTATATATGCTTTAAATTACAATATTTTACTATTTTATATTGTGGTACTATTATAATTATTTTTAGGGATGTGTATTTATGTAATATAGATCTTAAAATTTAAAATATTCTCCAAGACATCAATATTTGATTGAAGATTAATCTTTAAACCAAATGTTCCACTGATTCAAAAGTATTGTGAATTTAATTAATTTACTTAAAGAAGTGTTGGAAAACAAAGTTATTGTTGAACAAGTCCAATGAGAATTACTGATGAAATGGAATGAAATAAAGTTATCCACTGATGAAATAAATTACATCATAGATTACACCCACGATGAATTTATTAGATTACTACATTGGTATAGACTGAAACTGAATAACATATTTTATGGAGATACAACTAAAAGAAAAGGCTTATATTTTAAATTATTTAATGTTCATTCTAAAAAATATTCAAATTATAATATACAGGATAAGAAAAAATCACATGGATCATATTATGTATAAGGGTTTTAAAAATGAAAATAAAAGGAATAAATAATCAATTTAGAGGAAACAATCAAAAACAAAAAGATATGGGAGATAAGAAATGTTGTACATATGAAAATTCTTAATATGTATATTGTTATATCTATTGGAAGAATGGGAATATCAGTCATGAATTTCCTAAACTAATTAATAATGTTAAATATAAGAAGAAGTATACGAAGGAATTGAAAACTAGTAGGAGTTTTATAGAAAAATTATATTATATATAAAAATATTGAGATAAAAAATAAAAAGTTATATTGTACTTAATGGAATCACTGGATTTAAAAAAATCCTTTTATGTCTCCAGAATGAAATAAAATACAAGGATAATTGATGATCCCGTCATATTACTTGATAGCCATGAATGGTTACCATTTACAACATGGGTGATGGAGGTAGCGTAAAATATAAAGATAATTACCAAAGTATGGTAAAAGGCTTTTGGAAAATTCTATATTTCAAATATTACATTTGGTTTTAATGAATTATTTTATATAGATTATAAAATATGTTAATAAAAATATTACAATTATTTGAAAAAGGAATAGATGTTAAATTTAAAAATTATTTATTTTTATTTTATATAAATCATTCGTTATTAATTTATACTAATCAAAAGGAAAATATTTATACTATTGACTTATCTGAAATAATTGTTCAATAAGGAATGTGTTTATTTAGTGTGAAGGGCGATATAAACAATTTTTATTGGACATTAGTTCATGATAATTTCCAAATGTTACATAGTTTCATTAAACACGATAATTATCCACAAATACAAACATTCAAGAATAAACATTGCCATGTTTGTGATACTTTCATAAAAGGGTAACAACATAAAATTTATTTAAGAAAAATAAATGAGATATTTAATAATAGAACATTATAGTTAGAAAATCATGATTTATTTTTTCTACCCAACTTTCTAGATTTTTTGGAATGAATTAAATTTTATTTATTGTTGACAATTCTAGTAGATTTACATGGGTATACTTTTGTTATCTTCAAAATGATACTTTAACTAGATTTATAGTTTTTTTAATTTATATCAAAATAAAAAATTATTTAAGATTATTTATATTCATAGTGGTAAAAGTGGTGAATTTCAGAATTTATATTTTGAATAATTATGTGAAAATAAAGGCTAATTTTATAATTTCATTTCTTTTAGAATACCAATGAAAAATGGGGGTGTGGAAAGAAAAAAATTAAACTCCTGTTAAAATGGTTCAAACAATGATAAGTGAATATAATTTTCCTATATATATTTGGGATGAGACCATTTTTTATGCTCATTATGATTAAAATAGTATTCTTATAATACCTATGTAAGGACAAATCATTATGAATTACATAAAAAGAAAAAACTTTTTGTTGGTTTCTTAAATGTTTTTTGGTTGTAATGATTTTATTTTGAATACAAAGGATAATTTCGATAAATTTGATGCTCAACATGATGAAGGTATTTTTCTTTGTTATTTTAGTTACAATAAATCTTATATTGTTTTTAATAAAAGAATTATGGTTACTATAGAATATTTTATTCATATATTTTATAAAAACAATGTTAAATTAAATTTATAATCAAATGTTTTGATGATGATAGTAGAGATTATAATTTTGGTGAAGAAATTGATCAATATAAAAATAATAATTTGAGGGGTAGAGCAATACTTCTTGACCAAACCCATGATTATGGAATATTCATAAATACAATTATGCTTAAAATATTATTTGTAGTGTTGATTTTTGTGTTAAAACTAGAAATTATGTTTAATGTTTTTGTGCCAATTCCTCTTTTATTTCTAAATTTTTCCAAATAATATAAAGTATGATTTAATTGATTCTGACTACATTTTTCAATTAAAGATGGTAATAATATATTTATTGTAAATAATGATTGTTCATTAGTAGAATTTTGAGAGTATAATTGGGTAATCAGAACTAAGTGGATATTTAGAAACAATATGGTTGATTCTAGATGATTTATATATATATATATATATAGTTTTCACTCAATGATACACTAATGGAGAATGTATAAACATTAACGATTAATTTGAAAATAATTCCAAGTTAGAGGCTATTAATATTTTTTTTTTGATTTTCCATGTTTTGAATGATTAACATTAAATAAAATGGGTGTAAAAAGTTATTTCATAAATTATTTTATATCTAAGAAAAGTTTATTTTTTAGAAAACATTTCTTTTTAAAATGAAAAACTATTTAACCATGTTTTGAAATTATATAAATCTTTGTATGATCTCAACTAAGAACATTATGCTCAGTATGAAATAGTATTTTAATTTATATAAAATAATGGCTCCATGAAATGCAATTTTATTCATAATATTTTTATTAATTCAATTTCTAATGATATTATAATTATAAAAATTTATATTGATGTTATTATTTTTTGAACTTATAGTGAAATGATTTTTAATTATTTATATGCATTGATCACCTCTATATTTTAACTGAGTTTAAGTGAATAATTAATGTTCTTTTTTGGCATTTAAATTTATTAAATGAAATATGTACTTTTTTTAAATCAATATATGTATGTTAATGATATGGATAAAATATTTTTCCATTATTAGTATAAATACATTTAAAGTCCAATGGATACTAATTGTAAATTAGTAGTTAATGAATCTAGTAAATCCTTTGATATTAATGTTTATATAGGCTTGATAGGTAGGTTGATATATTTAACTGCATCTATACCTATTATCATGTTTTGTATTTTTTATTCATCTCAATATAATCCTAAATAAATTAAAATTATTGATGTAATACAAATAATTAGATATATTAAAGGAATTATTGGATATGGATTATTTTATCCTAGATATTACAATTTTTGTTTAATATATTATTCTTACACTTATTTTAGAGGATACATAATTAACAAAAAATGAACATAAGAAGCTAATTATAACTTTTCAAATATTATTTGTGATCAAATGTTAAGGATTAATAAACATTTATTTGATTTTGGTATTTTTTAGGATTCATTTTCCAATTTATTGTGATATTAAATTTGAAATTTTCATGTCTAAAAATACCTTAAAACATTATAAAATTTAGTATATCGATCATAGTTTTAATTTTATTAGAGACTATTCGAATAACGGTGATATTGTTTTAGAATTTATCTCTGTTGAAAATTATCAAAATAATAATAATTATTAATACATTATAATATTCTTAGTAACAAAAATAAATTTTATCATGGAATGTTCAATGCATATTTATTTTATCTCTACATTTGTTTAGGGGGAGTTTTTGTTTCTATCTTTTTCTTTAAAAAAGGGGGATTTTCTTTGTAAATTTATATATTTTTTAATATAAAAAAAATATATATTTTTTAAACATGTTCATGAATGTATTTCAATTTTTTATTAGTTGTATCTTTATGCTTTTATATATTACAGACCCTCTTATTGTTTTATGTGGAAAACGATATTTTAAAACCTCCTTTTACTTTTATAATAACATGAGTATTAGGGATCATATATTATAAAAGGCATAATTTATATAAAATATAACAAGTTTATCAAACATTTTATAAACTGTTAATAATTATAATTCACCCTCTAGAATGTTATCATTTTCTTCTCAACAAGATATATGATTTTGAATTTAATAATATTTTATGTATAAATAAAATTACAATTTTCTTTCATTATTAAATTATAACTTATTCTATACTGATTGTATTCATACAAAAAATTTGTAGTTGGAATGAAAACATATTTATCTAAATGTCATTATAATAAATGGGATTTATTATTTTATTAATGGGTTTAGTGAATGTCCAAAAATATTGAACAATTTATGGGATTATGGGGTTTCAAGAATTTAGAGTCTTTTGTTTATACAATATACCATTATATTAACTTCTGAAAAATTAATAGTTTATTTAGGTCGAAATATAATTTTTTTTCATTTAATTTAACTTTACAAAAATCTTAAAATGAAATTTAGGTTCATTAAAAATTGGAAGAATTTAATCATTTTTTATAGTTTCTATTCCATATTCCCATTATTGTTTATTCATATCTTTTAAAGTAATTATTATATTTAAGTAGATATTGAATAGATGGAAATATATCAAAATTATATTCATTTAATTTTTCTATACTAACTTCTAATTTAGACATTATTGTGAATAAAAATTCAAAATAAATTGTGTGTGGAGCTTATAAATAAAATAATAAACTATCAATTAATTATTTTAAAGCCTTTAATTATTATTCATTTGATAAAAAATTAATTTCTATTTTTATGGTAGGGGATGAATCCTCAAAATGTTATTTAAAGTAAGTACCTCTTTATGACTGGGTAGAGGGTGACCCATTACATAGAACAAAGGCCCAAGGCCAAGTTGCCTAAACACAAGGCTTAAAAGCCCATTTCTTTCACAAAGGACCCCTTGGTGAATAGTACTGCTATAGTGCCCATGCTGCTACATTACTTGCTACAGTACCGCCACAGCTAAAGTACCTGGTACAGTTCTCGAGTCGCTACAGTGTCGTCGCTACTATATTTCTTCCACTACTACAGTACTCCTACCGTACCCGAACATTTTCCCGTACCCGGATTTGATCCTAGGTCTTTTGGATGCCAAGTATGAGCCTATACCACTAAGGGTCCATTAAAGTAATTATTGTAAATCATTAATTACTCTTTAAACAATAAATTATTATTTTTTAAACCCCTCATTTATTTTTTAAAACAATTAATTAATTATTTTAATGGTGAATTAACTGTTTATATCTAATGGTGAATTAAATTTTTATTCTAATGGTGCATTTATTTTTTATTTCAAATAGTGAATTAATTTTTTCCCTTATGGTGAATTAATTTTTTATATCAATAAGTGAATTAATTTTTTATTTCTGTTAGTGAATTAATTTCTTATTTCCAATGGTGAATTAATTTTTTACTCCTAACTGGGAATTAAATTTTATTATTAAATTAAATTATTTTTTAATCTAAAGATGAATTAATTATTTATTTCTAAGAGTGTATTAATGTTTTTATTTCTATCGATGATTTATTTTTCAATTTCTAATACTAAATTCATTTTTTAATTAAAAATATGAATTATTTTTTTTATAATTATGAACTATGTTATACGTATAATGGTGAATTAATTTTCAATGGATGACCACTTTTTTATTTAAATGGTTGAAAATTCTTTCTTGTCCTTATTAACATCCTATTATTATTAAAAAATTTCATAAGTCTTTTTCTTCATTTTTCGGTATTTTATTCTTATATTTAATGTTTTAAGTATTTTATTGATATCTAATATTACTATATCTAATATATGAGATATGTGAAGTATTATTATAATTTTTTAATTATTCTTAAAATTTTATTTAAATTATTTTATTAATATTACATAACGCATACAACATATTTCATATATTTATATTATTTATGTCTTGAATTTATTTTTTGTTCTTATTAATATCTAAATTAATATCTATAGTGACCATTATATTCAATATTATTATATGGAATTTAATGAAGTAGAATTAATTTTTAAATATCTACTACATTAAATTAAAATATATTTTATATTTTCATTTAAAAATTAAAATTAAAATATGATTTTTAGGGGAATACCATTGAATTATTATTATCTTTTAATATATTATTCAAATCGGTTTGATTTGATATTAAATTTTTAAATTCAAATAATTATTGCTATAATTATTATGGTTGATTACTATCTCTCCATTAAATAATTATTGTAATGATAAATTATCTCTATATCATTCTGATATTTATTATTATTATTATTACTTTGATGTTTTTACATGTAGAAGGTTTTTTACGCTTTCCATTTCACTATTAAAATAGTTTTCGAGCTACCTTAAAATGAATCGACAAGAATGGTTAACATATTTGATAATCTGTTTTTCTATAAGACGGAAACATTTGTGAACTTTAAACTACTGAAAATTTTTTAATGTCATGTGTGATAACTTCTCTCATCATTTGGATGATATACCGAGTGTGGAATTCAATATTCCTTGACTTTTATTACTTTGATGAGACGAGTTGATCTACTAAACTAGAACTAGTACACACACTATTATTTTTCATTTATGTACTTTATCTGGTTTCTTGAGTATATAAATTTACTTCCTACCTTTTAAGGGAACTTTGTTTTTTGGATTAATATTTGACCTGAAAAAAAATTTCGACTTATCTTCCTTAGGTTTTGATCCCTTAATTGTAATGTTTGGACTATTCAAGTTAACTATCTCATTTTTCTAATTTTTTCTTATAAATAGATATTGACTCGCCATGAAAAAGTCAATGTTATGGTTATCCCTCCACTATAAGAGGATTTTTTAATTATGTTATGACTCCCTGTAAAAATAATATTATTTCAAAATATATCTCTTTTAGAGTAGAGTGGTTTGAGATTAGATTTTGACCACTTTGGACTAAAATAGAAAAAAATATTAGTTTATTACATACATGTTTATTTTAAAATTAAATCAAATAATTACCATTAATTACGTTAATAAAAAATCAATTTTTTTGATTAAATTTTTAATATGTTCTATTCATCCCCTCTAAATCAACTTCCATTACCCTATCCAACCGAACAATATATATAGTGGAACATGGCTCACTTTTGAGTTAACTAGGTCATAGGATTAGATAGACATGATAAATTCTCCATAAATCATCAATAATATCCAGTTAAACCAAAAATACATATTGTCCTCTGTTAGTGTGGTTGATCTTGGACAACATTCAATAGCCCCTATCATGGATAGATGTACCTATATACCCTCACTAGAGATTATATGACCACAAACGGAAACCTTCTTCATCCAAAAATACATCATTTTAAATTTTTCATTTAGTTTTTACTAACATAGGGTGTTCAGTATCATTATCAATTAATATTCAAGATCTTACTTGATCTCTGAATAAATAAAAATATATTCTATAAATACTAGAAAAAACTGATCAGGCTGATCACTAAAGAATCAATTCATTAAATACATAAAGATAGAAGGGGAATTTGTAATAATGAGAGGTGTAATTGTATATAAATATTTTCTGAACCATGTACAAAATGTTCCTTTTGGTATATCTTGTCTCTTGACCCTTAATTGATGATATACAGAATAAAGTTCAATCTAGAAAAGAAATGATCTCTACAAAGCTGATCAAACAAGTCATCAACATGGGGAAGATGATACTTGTTATTAATAGTGATCTTATTCAGTTTATAATGATTAATAAAAATATACAATCACTGATATTTATTTTAATATATAGAATTTGAGTATCCCATAGTGGCACACTAGGCTGAATGAATCCATTGTCATGGTTTTTATATAGTTTCTTCTTATATTCATACTACTCGATTTGGTTCATTATATAAGGTGTATTTTAATGTTGTATGGAACTAGGTATTGTTTCTATTGAGAAGTCAACTTCATTTTTTGTTATAATATTTAGAAATTATTCAATAAATACATAAAAATTTACCAAAATATAGGAATACCATCAATTTCATGTATTTCCCCAATAATTACAGATAAACACCCCATCTTAGTGGGAATCTAGACCCAAAATATATTTTGTATATATTGGAAGTTCAAACGTATCATGAAATTAAAAAATATCATAGGTTGGTTTGGAATATCAAATGCGTCTTCCCTACACCAAAATGTGATTTGGAGTTTTCATAGATAAATCCAATCCATGCCTTTAATGACATAAAATTCCACCAGGGGAAGAATGATAGTATTTGAAGGAAACACCTTCATAAAATTTTGAACTAGAGAGGAATTATAAATATTAGATGAAATCGCTATAAAATTAGGGGTTTCATAACTAATTCTAAATCTAATATTTTGGATTTACCATTGATACTCTTATAAAATTATTTATATATAAAATAATTTAATGATCCAGAGTCAAATAAGATATTATTTTCTCTAGGGTGGATATTAAGTGTACCTTTCACTATATCGTTATCGCAACCCTTATTATAAATAGTAATCACTTAATATATCCATTTTCATATTAGTTTATGTGTTTTCTGACATTGATAATATTCATTAACCATTGGATTTGGGAAATGGTTGACATAGTACCCATACTCCATGAAATAGAAACACGAGAGTTTTGGTGGTTCATTCTTTAAATATTTCTCTTGATATTTATATCACTTTAGAAAAATCAATCCTCAAGATATTCCCTCCAACACCTTGAAAATTTACATGCTCACTTAAGATAATTTCTTCCATGATTCAAACCACACATTAATTATAAATACAATCCCATATTCTTCTTTCCATGGTTTGAATATTATTCTTCGAACATCATTCTTATCCTCTTATCAACACAATGAGATTGATAGAAAACTCCAACCAAAATTTCCACATAGATATAATATTGAACAATAGTGTCATAGTTATTAAATTATATCATGGATAGTTCCTTAATGAGATATTGTTTTTTACACTAAATAGTTGATCATACATACATTCAGGTTAGATGACAATACCATAAGGGCACCTTACAAGTATTGTAAAACATTCCAATAAGTTCCAATAGAATAATTATCCTTTTTATATAGCTAATGGTAATACATATCTATATTCATATGAAGTATAAAAGTAAAGTACATATTAAAAAATACGTTTGTGAACTCATCCCAATCCAATGAGAGAATTTCATCATGTATACTTGTATTATTGATAAGAGCCCACACTTGAACTGCTGCACCTTTAAAATCGTAGATAATATAAATGTATTTTTCATTTTCTAAACACTAGAGAATGGAAAATATCATTCTAGTGGTACTAATAAAATTATCATCAACTAGAGGATCCACAAAACCACTAATGGAAGGTGGATGTTTCCTCGTGAAGGACATAATAGAATATTGTTCTATCCTTTGTTTATTTAGATGATTCCAAACATGATAATGTTTTGTGAGTATATCAATAAGGTTTTTCATTAAGGCTATCATAATTTTTGGATACACATGAGGAAAATCATTTAATTTTATTTCAGACCCAACATTAACATGTTTCCTTAGGGTCCCAACCATTTGAATAAAACCATAAAATATACCGCATGAAACAATAATCATGATGGAGAACTACAAAATACTGAAAAATCACTTATAGGATGTCTAAATCATGAATCCATATTTAATATCTAAATCATTTTGTTTAACCTAGATTATTTATAGTCATCATGTATATTAATATTTTGTAACGGTTCATAAATAATTTTTTATTATCCAAAGCATACACCTAAGGTGTTTTAATACAGGTGTGAATTAAGACCCATTGTCGTGCATCAGGTGATGATCAGGTATCACTAAATATTACTTTTTTAGAGTTAATACAACTTGGTACCTATATATTAGATCCACATCCACTTTATGTAGTTGTACAATGAATTAATTAATTAAAAACCACACACATTATCCTATACCAAAATTTCGGGACATTTACTAATACATTGACTCATCCTTAAAAATATCTGTAGACTGGTCCTTCCAGATATCAATAATCTTTTCTCATCTTATATTCCATTGGATAACTAAACCTATCATAGGATACAAAATATGGAGTCCCAGTATTACAATACATAAATATTACATCATTTTTTATAAATTTCCATTACATTACACAACCACAAGCCCGAGAACCCTAATATTTTAGTGTCTTTGGAATCATTGGAACACAAAACACTGGTCCATAGGTAAACTAAATCATCTCCTACTATGATATTCATAACTATAAACCTTCTTATACATATAAAAAATAATACATTTCTTCATAACCTGGGTAAATGAAACATAAAAAAGGGTGATCTGTGATGATTAATATGGGAAAAGAGGGGCAATGCGTAAGCATAAAAGGAACACCAGTGAATGTGAACAAGATAACAACATTAAAAAAATTACATTAGATATCAAAGTTCATAATATTTTGTCATGGATTAAATATTATGATTTTATAAGACATGAATCACAAGGGAATCAAAGAACATGAGAAATGATATATTAACATTAGTATGAGATAGATATTGGTGGCATAAACATAACAATAGAAAATCATTTTCAAATTATTTCTGGTTTATTGATAAGGCTATCATAGTTGAATTAGTTAACTCCCCAAAATATCATAGTTTTCCAAGTTTAATCGCCGGACCATCATAGAGAAAACATCAACATACTGAATAGGGTTCACAATCCATATTAGTTCTGTCTATATCGTGATATATACATCATTACCTAATTCATTGGAAGGAGATATTGGTCTCACCCATAGCATAAAGAAAATCATATTAATGTGTTTCACTAGACCATAAAAATTCACCTTATCATACCCCAAGAAATGAAATTGATATTATAAAATTTTCACCATATCATAACCTGTGGGAAATATGATGGTTTAATAATCATTTTATAATAGCATATCCCATGATATGATATGGATTTCATAATCATTTTACGTAGAAAATAAATATCCATAAACAGAAAAAATTTAAAAAAGAATATGAATGTTAACATTGGTTCATATCCCATGTAATTAATAGGTAACATAAATTGATTTCATCTTATAGGGAAAATGATTCTTGAATAATATTTTAAACATTTCAGAAAGAAAAAATCCTATCCATTTTGGAAAGAACATTTCAAAATTTAATTTTTTTAAAAATATTTTTCATTCAAAATAACCTTGAAAACATGTAAATTAATTATATATGAAATGGTTGGTCATGATGTAAGATAATTCTATTCATGTAGTACATGATAAAATGAAGATTCCATTTACATTATTCATAAAATCGAAATGATCATTGTTTTTAAAATGACATGGTCAATCCTTTTGAAACAATTATTTTAATGTAAAAAATCTGTAAAAAATTCATTAATAAATAATTTTGAGGAATTTTATTTAAATAAATTTTTTAGAAAACATGGTTTTAGAAGAAAATATATTTATAAATGATGAAATAAAATGTGATATATTTTCATTAAAACATTTTAGTAATAATTTTATGTACTAATGAGTAGAGTATCAATTATTATGAAATGAAAATATCATGAATAACAATAAGAGAATATAACTCATGATTTCTTTAGATATGTTTCAATATATTTTATTATAGGAAACATAATAACAAACAATCCTGATAAACTATGACATTTTTACACTAAATAATTACCACTTTGGTATGTTTGAATCTTAATCCCCAGGTTAGAATAACATAAAATAGAACTTAAAATTTCATGTGGATTATTAAATTATTGATTTTACATATCAATTTGATGTATATGAAAATCATGAAAGAATATAGTTGTAATATCCCAGGTAAATAAAAAATAAGACATTTTCATATTTATTATTATTTTTGAATAAAATATCAATATTAATTTAGAACGGATGCTAGGTTCTATGGCGTACCCAACACGCAACAACGAGTTTCTTTAAAATCTTACATTGCACACTAATAAGATAACAATATTATTTTAAATTGTAGTTAACGCCTAGCTATTGTAATTGCAGAAATTAAAAAAACTAACAAAAAAATGATTATATATGTTTATCAAATATTTTTTCATTTATCAAATAAATTTTATAAGCTTAAGATGCAAATGAATCCAATTTTAAGCATAAATATTCTAATATCTTTTTTAAAAGGTCGATTAACCTCCTTTTGATGGAGAACCCTTTTGAAATATAATTCTTGTAACATTTGTATGTTATATTTGACAAAATAAAATCCTTCATTAGAATAAAGACCTCAAAATTTACATTGTGTAATTTTTTTAATTTTCCGATAAAGATCATTTTTAGAGAAAAATGGTGTATTTTAATTCAAAACCTCTTTTTAATTTAATTTATTTGTATTGTTAGATTATATTTTTAATTGGTTATAATGTGTAATTAAAATATATTTTTACCATTTAATCCAATGGTGGTCATTTAAATTAATTTCACATTGAAATTGGACATAAACAAGTGTACATCTTTTAATAGATATTGTTTCTTAAAAACATGCTATTTCTTTTGACAGCATTAATTGATTATAAAATTAATTAATGAAAATTATATGTTTTTAATTATGTAAAATTGATATAATTTTGTAATTTGGTATATCAAATATAGTTTATCGTGATTTTTTGGTATTTTTCTGACAAATGTTCATTTTTAATGAATAGTGAAAAATACAGCATTTTAATTCAAAACTGCATTTTTGTCCAATTTAATTATGTAGTTATATTTTTATTTTTATTGTTTTTAAGGTGTAATTTAGTTATTTTATTATCATTTAATACAAATTTGGTCATTTTATATAATTTCACATTTAAATTGGATGTTAAACAAATCATTCTTTTGATAGATTTTACTTCTAAAAAACCCGTCTTTGGTTTTGACAACGAGAATAATTTTAAATTAATTACTCAAATTTCTGTGTTTGTAATTTGATAAAATAGATCCCATATTTGTAATAATAAGTTCCAAATTATGTAAATAATACCCTTTTGTTTTTGGACATTATGAAAAGTAACGACGATAATTATCTTTAATTATCGTGTTTAATTAGTAATCGGGCAGTTAAGGGTAATAAAATAATATAATAAAAATATAAAATGACACCAAAATGTGTCCTAATTCTATTGGTGGGGTCATGTCTGACCATGGGATTCCTTGTTCCAACCTTGGGACCCCATGGAATCTCTTTAGTGTGATAGTGACCTTTTATCATATTTTTTTAAGAAAGGAAAATATTACCAAAGTATGTATCACCTAATTAAAACAATTTTAAATTTGTTTACATAAATGATCTATTATCATATAAATATTAATTGGAAATATAATAATATTTACTACAATTTTGTAATTTTTTTATAATTTTTCGACATTAAATATATAAATTTATTTATGACACTGTGATGATGCAGTGATTAACACATTAATGAAGGATTTAAATAAAATTAGAAGATAAGGTAAACTATAGGACATACACTTTTCTAAAACCGATTGGATGGGTGGATTTCAAACTTTTATCAACATATACTCAAAATATATAATTGTGGGACCTTTAATATCCGAAAATTATTTTATAATAAAGTTTCTTTTCAAGACGTCCTAAGAGTGCCCCTCCTCCCTCTTATAAAAAGCCCCCACCTCTAACCCCTTACCCACTCTTCTAAAGCCTTTGGATCGACCAAACTCTGCTCATTGTATCTCTCCACATCCATATCTTCATCATAGAAGCCTTAACTTAGACATAAATCTCTATATGAAACCCTTTTGTTTCAAACCAAAGGGAGTTACCCGATTTAATGGTAATGTCTTCTCCTATGTTATTTTGTTTTATTTTGCTTCTCTAACCCCTTAAACTCTTTTTATTCATTTTTTTTGTAACAAAACCAGTATTTTAACTATAATAGGATGTTTTAATGAGAATTATTCGAGCTAAAATTACACACACCTCCATCTAATGGTTAAAGAACATACTATTTCCGTGGATGGTGAATTACTGCCTCACAAAATGAAGATTGTTCTATATTCTACTAACACCTCTCATGGTGGCCATTATGATGGAAATATATTTATTATGATATATATTATTTTTTTCTCTATGATTCTGTATTTTACATTTAAAACATACCTTTATGATTTTCATGTTGTGCAAATGCGATAATTTTATTTGAGAAAGTGTGGACTACCACCCCCTCAAGTGACGTGACTCGTTCATGCAATACATGGAATGTATAAAGAATGAAAATAATGAACTTATGTGACCTATATAACATATATATTATACTTTAATTATAATATATATATATATATATCTCATTTAGGTTTAATTCCATTAATGTGACAATGAAATGAAAGTAGCGTTCATCCGTACGTACGAGCTGCCGTCTGCACAAACGATGCATTTCATATTCTTATATCCAAAAGTTATGGAATATTATAAAATTAATATATACTGGATATATATGATGTTTAAATCATTAATACTATTCTGGATATGGTGTAATTATAACTACATGGACAATTCTTTTCGAACAAGTCCATTTTTGACTCTTGTACCAAACATCGACAAAAAAGTCTAATACGAACTCACATAATTAACTAACTATTCTAACATTATAATATTTGATATGAATTGAATAATAAAATTTAAAGGAGTTTCTTAAGAAATTATTAATTAACCAATGTTTATTATTCCAGAATATATAGAAACAAACAAGACAATTCGGACTTGTAGTAAGGGATCCTACCTCTCTCTTTCTTTTTAAGTACTCTTTTTATGTCATTTCTTTTATGCTACTATTTCTTATGTTGGGGGATTTATTTTATGTTCCTCATAATGTATATTTTATGTTCATATGATGATATAAATTATTTTATTTCAATATATTTTTTGGATGTATTAAGTGGCGTTGTTAGGCTGCCGAGTTTTCGTAAGGGATTTTTCATCTCACTTTTATTCCCCTATGATTTATTCTACATTTTCCACTATCTCCATTGAGTGGAGTATGTACATACCATTATTATAATATTTGAGTAATATAAATTCGTTTATGGGTATTTACATCAATTTTGTATAGTCTTTCTTTCATGGGGTGTACGTTTTGAAAGTTACCCATATCAGTAAGGGAACCTTTCACCATTTTTATTTTAAAAGATTTATTATTGTTAGTCCTTTTAATTTACATCTTATGATGAAGGGATATGTTATTATATACCCTTATTGTAGTAAATGGTATGTCGAAGTGATCAGATACCCATTTTAATCTCTCATCATCTCATTTATTGAATTTTAAAGTGACGTAGTTAGGCTGTCGAATTTCTGCAAGTGAACTTCTTAATCCAATTTCAATTCTTTGGGTTAAACCACTTCTTCTTGATTTTATTATTCCAAGATTATGTATGTAATTTCTATGTTATAATTTCCACAAACTGTTTTGTGGATATACTATTTCTTCACATAATTATCTCATTGATAAATTCTTACATAATTTATACGAACTTGTATGGGAAATCATAACTCAATCTCATTTCATTGAGTTAAAAATCTATGTCATTGGATTTGTTTTTCCAAGAGTATTGTGAATTACTAATGATTTATTTACACTTGATATCCAATTATATTGGTTGTATTTATACATGTCACACATAATTATGTCATTGATTTATCTTTGCACTAATGACATGATATTTGTATGGGATTACATATCAATTTATCGTACATGAGACAATTCTTGATGATATGCACTTTAATTCTTTTTAAGGTGTATATTCAGAACCTTTGACATTCCATAGCCATATTATTTATATACTCAAGTCATTTAAATGTTTTGAAAATGGTCTACATTCATGTGGATTATAATTTAAATCTTCAAAATGGAAGATGAATCTTTTATTAAAACATTATTTTAAATGGTTTTAATGATTTATTCATTCAAATATTTATTGTAACAGCCCGAGATTTTGTGAATAATATTCTTTTTAATTTTATTAATGTCTTGTGTTGTACGCTACACCAAAAGGAGCTTGCACAACACGCATCCTTGTCTTGCCTTGCATTACACGCAATCGCGACCTTCCTCGATAGCGTGTGTAATACGCAATACCGAGTTTCACTAAACAATGATGTGCTATTAAAATATTATTAAAACTAGCCGTTATGAATAGTAATAACCACTTTTTAAAATTCTGTAAATCTTATTTTTCAAAATGAACTTCATTCTTGGATTCGGAGTATCGAATTTAGCCTAAGGTGAAATTTTGGTACTTTTCGGATAACTTTCATATTCTGATGAATAGTGAAAAATTACTAAATTATAATTAAAAACAACTTTTTTAATCGAAATAATTAATAGTGATAAATTATTAATTTGAGTGGTTTTAAAGTATATTTAGAATATATTTTTACAATTTAATACAATGTTGGTCATTGGTTGTAATTTCACATTTAAACCAGACATAATCAAGTGTCAATCTTTTGATATATATTGTTTCCTAAAAACACGCTATTTATTTTAACAGCGGGATTTAATTATAAAATTAATTAATGCAACTTCTATGTTACGAATTTGGTAAAATAGATTTCATTTTTGAATTCGGAATATGAAATATAGCTTAGGATAAAATTTTGGCATTGTTCTGAAAAACATCAATTTTTGATGAATAGTAAAACTACTAAGTGGTAGTTAAAAAAAACTGAATTTTTCATAAAACTTAATTTTGCCGCTTCTGTGAATGGAATTTCGAAAATCCGAGAGACACGGTTAATATCAAGGACTAAAATGCGGTTCAATGAGATGAAAATAATTTTTTGGTGAATAGTAATTTTTTACTTTTTTTACCGCGATTAATAGTAAATAGGGTAACTAATGGTAAATATGATATTACTATTACCCTAAAACATGTCCTAATTGTATTGGACAAGCGTAATTCGACCAAAAACAAACTTAGGAATAAAATATGACCATTTAGGCCCACTTGGATTAGATTAGGACATTTATTATTAATTTATTTAAAGAAGGGTTAAAATAGTTAAAAACAAAGTTTAATAAGTAAATCATTTTTAATATGGGGTTATACATTAGATAAATTCGATTGTAAATATTCATTAGAAAGCTAAAAATATTTCCTACATGATGGTATTTTATTTGTAATTTTTAGACATCAAATAATTTAATTTATTTATAACACAAAGATGATGCAGTAATTATCTTATTAATGAAATATTGACATAATTGATGTTATAAACACCAACATAAATGTCATTTGAGACTTTTTATGAATTCCACTAATTTTCTAGGATACTATGATATAATAGTGATGCTCTAATCAACTTGGTTCGAACATATAATTCTGATATGACTTTCACAAAAATCATATATCAAATAGTGTCAAAATTGACACAAAATAGTTTCTAAATCAAATATTATATTATTAATTGTTATTTTATTCCTAAAAATCTAAGGTTCGGCCAAATGACTTATATAAGGATATATATATTAATAATAAACAATTTGGGGTTCGTTTGGCATGTTATAGTAAGTGTATTAACCATATAGTGAAAGAAAACAAAAAGACACGGTAAAAGTTAAATTATTTAACTTAGAGTTAAATCTAATTGATAATGTTAAAATAATATCCTAAACTTGTCTAAATTCTATTGGTTGATAGGATTTCGACCCATCCCCACTTTAGCTTATAAATAAGACCCTTTGGAACCATTATAAACCGATTTTGACTTTAATATAAAATAATATTTTGAGGTATTCCTAAGGTGCCCCTCTCCTCCCTTATAAAAGGACACCTCCTCCCCCTCCTCCTCACACCAATTTGAGCACTTAAGCTCGGCCAACCCCTGCCAAAATCTCTTCTCCACTTCCCTAGCAACATCCTAGAGGTTCTGGTCTTCCTCAAAGACCAATTCTAGTGCCCTAATAGGAGGTCTCAAAGAGGCACTTCAAAGAAGAGGAGGTTCGGACACATACGAAGCAAATCGGACCTAAGGTAAGGGAAATATCACAATCTCATTTTTATCCGAGATTGTTTGTACTTTGAAATTTACTGGGGTATATTTTATCATCCACATCCATGTTTCCTCAATATGTAATGTTATTTACAACAACCTACAATTGTTTAAATCCAATTTTACCCTTCGGGGAGTTTTTAGTAAAAGATATGAAAGGAATCTTTTGTCGTTTTTCGTACGAGGTACTTTTTGACTTTTCCGACAAAAGTACGAAGAATGTTTTTTAAACTTAAACGGAACGAACGGATTTTTACGGTTTTATAAAGCCTTATTTTCATGAAGCTTCCTACAAAAGATTTCATGACTATTTTTAATAAAATCTCTTTCTTTTAAAATTTCATGATGTTTTGTGAAAAGAAATTGATTTTGAAGAAGAAAGGATATTTTCCTCAAGAATTCATTTCAAGTGTTTTATCAAAATTATTTTCCATCTAAGATAATAAATGGTTATGTTTCTATCCATATTTTTACATTGATTTGACTATGTTGTGATGGAATTATGTTTATGAATTCCTTTATCTTATATGAATGGTTTTATGATGTCATGTTGTTTAAGAATCCCATTTTTTTTATTACATGGGTTATGAAATGATGTATGATTTATGATTTTGTGGCACACATAAGAATGGTATCATTATGAGATGGGTGGGACCTATATCTCCCTCCAATGCATTGGGTAAAGATTTTATATCTCATGAGATAGACATGGCTGGAATGGTAGGTTATACCGGTTCAGTGAAACATGACTGAAACGAGGATTACTCGATTCAGAAAGGGACTTTGTCCACTAAGATAGTCTTGGCAATGAGTCTTGACTAACAAGAAATGATTCTCTATGATTATGTGTGTATGCCACAATGAGTAATGTTTTAAGTTATGATTTCATTTCACTACTATGATTTATCCCATGTTATGAAATTATGCTCTCTTTTGCAGGTTAAGATTTCCAAAAAAATGTTATGTTCTTATGAAAATTATGTGATTGATATTTCTTTTGTTTACACTTACTGAGCATTTGAGCTCACCCTTTTATGTTTTCTTTTCCCCAGGATATAAAGAAAGGTTTTAGGTAAAAAAAAAGGAAGATCTTTATGGGATATGTTGAAGATTTTTCCCCATGATTAGAAGATTTTATTCCGAGTTTCCAAAGACACTAAACTATTACGATCCTTGTGTGTGTGTTTTTGTTATGTACTAAGTATTCCGCAAAATTAATGTAAAGTCTATGTACGTCAGGCTTCGGGTCTCTACAGTTGGTATCAGAGGAAAGGTTTAGTCAACCTTTGGAAACTAGGATGCGAGAACTTTAGTGAGATCCCTAGAGATATTTATAAGGTATGTCTAGGGATGTCCCTAAGGATAAGTATACGTATAGGATATAGTCCTAAAACTACGCTAACGATCTTCGAATTTAACCTAAGATTTTAGATATTGAGGGTACTAACCCTTTATTATGTTGTTTTCCCTAGCATGATTTTTGCCTCTCACACAATTCTTTTGGGGTTTTAGACGATGGCTGGAACCCGAAGGAACCGTGTTAATGCGGAATGTGATGGGCAATGCAATGATTGTACCCCTGAGCAACCAAACGATATAGGAGCTGGAATGCAAAATCTTGTAGCCATGCTCACACAACTTTCTCAAGCTATGAATCATGCAGGACTTCCAAAGGAGCAAAGGAAGGAGCAACATTCTGTTGAATCCTTCATGAGGCAGCGTCCACCTTCTTTCAGTGGGTCTACTGATCCATTAGTTGCTGAACAATGGATTAGTACTACTGAAAAGATATTTTCAGTTCTTCAATGTTCTGAACATGATAAAGTCATCCTAGCAGTGTATCGTTTGGAAGGAGATGCTGATCAATGGTGGAATCTTATTAAGAATACAAGGCAAAGGGATGAAATTGAGTCTATGGAATGGGACGAGTTCAAGAACTTATTTTTCAATAAGTACTTCCCTCGTATTCTTCGAACAAAGATGGAGAAAGAGTTTCTTGAACTGAAGCAAAGGGACGATGAATCTGTTGGTACCTATGAAGCAAATTTTACAAGACTTTCAAGGTATGCTTCTGGAATTATCATCCAACCTGAAAGTAAAGTTGATCGATTTTTCAGTGGCTTAAAACCAAGTCTTCGAAGGGCATTAGCTATAAGAGACTTCAGTAGCTATGAAGAAATTGTGCGTTGTGCTATCAAGGTAGAAATGGAAGTTGGTGTTACATATCCATCTCATGGTTTTGACAAGAAACGAAAGATGGAGTTCAAGGAGAAATCTCAGAATAATGGTGAAAAGAAGATGAATGTTTCCTTATGCACAAAGTGTGGAAAGAAGCATGGTGGAGATTGTCTAAAAGGGACTAGAAAATGTTTTAAGTGTGGAAAAGAAGGTCATCGAGCAGCTGAGTGTCGAAGTAATGGAAAAAGGGTTTCTAATGATAAAGCAAACACTGCAGAGAACGCACCACCAACACTTCAATGCTTCAAGTGCAAGGAAATGGGGCATTATGCTAATAATTGCCCTAATCCAAGAGTTAGTGATGATCGACATGAGCAACCACTTAAGGCAAAGGACAAAGGGAAGTCACATGCGATCACTATTGGAAATGTTGAATATGACAACGATGTGGTGGAATGATTAAGTGTTTATGTAATGGGATTCCAAAATAATGTTGTATCTTGGAATATGGGAATATTTATGTATTAGTCTAATGTGGTATTCAAAGTGATTGAGATATTATGCGCATAATGAAGGGAAAACGAGAAAATGAAATGTTTAACAGTATTCATGAGCTCATATAAGGACTAAGTGATGTCATGGTTGGAGTATATAGAATTTTGAGGATTTTAGTATGTGGAAGGTGTTAACTTTTAACTGCATTCATGTTTTCACTAAGGTATTCAAGAGAATACACGATTAAGGACTTTGAATGTTTGGAATGTGACCAACAAAACATATCTTATGATATATGGGGATCGATGATGGTGTTAAATCTCTGGTAATCATTTTCACTATATTATGAGAGTCGACTACAGTATTATGGATAAGCCTAAAAGATTGGAATGGATTATGTTGGACATAAGTTAGTATTGTTTGATGGGATGTTATATAGTTTTTGAAAAAGGACAACCTGCAGGACGGGCGACAGCCCATCGCTTCGGACAAGGCTATGGGAATCGAACCCACAACCGAAGTGCGACTGGCCTTTATCGCCTACCACTGGCCTACAGAAAGTCCCTATTTAGTATAAAATAGTTTTATTATATTAAGCAGTATGATATATGAAGTATAAGTCCATTTTAGGAACTATATATGATTAATCTCACTATAGATCGACTTATGTATATAATTTTTGCTAACCTTTTGTTTGAAACAGATGGAATGACCCATCATTCTATCACATGATCTGCTAACACTTCACGAATAAAAAATTCAACTTCATTTATTTAAGAGATGAAGTGGAAATTGTTCAAGGCATGAACAACAGTGAGATTGTACCAAAATAAAGAAAGTATTTATTCTAATTCAAATTTTCAACTTTAGGAAATGATCTGGAAAACCAAAAATGTTGTCCTAGTGATCTTATATCTGATGAATCAGATGGTACCTTAGATCGTCACAAATTTATGGATTTGTGATTGCTGGTTTTTCCATAGCCATGTTCTCTACCACTCTCCATCAGAACATGATGGTTAGATTTCTCTTCCATATCCATATTTTCACCTATGTGGAAACCCAGTGATTAGTTTATTTGGGTAATCGTTACATTTCATACTTTAGTTTTTAAAGACAAGTTTTGGTATTCCTTTTTTACGATGTGGGTTTCTATTAAAGAAAATTTCGAATAGTAAACCATTTATAACCCCGACGAATTTCGAGGGCGAAATTCATTTTAAGGGGGGTAGAATGTAACAGCCCGAGATTTTGTGAATAATATTCTTTTTAATTTTATTAATGTCTTGTGTTGTACGCTACACCAAAAGGAGCTTGCACAACACGCATCCTTGTCTTGCCTTGCATTACACGCAATCGCGACCTTCCTCGATAGCGTGTGTAATACGCAATACCGAGTTTCACTAAACAATGATGTGCTATTAAAATATTATTAAAACTAGCCGTTATGAATAGTAATAACCACATTTTAAAATTCTGTAAATCTTATTTTTCAAAATGAACTTCATTCTTGGATTCGGAGTATCGAATTTAGCCTAAGGTGAAATTTTGGTACTTTTCGGATAACTTTCATATTCTGATGAATAGTGAAAAATTACTAAATTATAATTAAAAACAATTTTTTTAATCGAAATAATTAATAGTGATAAATTATTAATTTGAGTGGTTTTAAAGTATATTTAGAATATATTTTTACAATTTAATACAATGTTGGTCATTGGTTGTAATTTCACATTTAAACCAGACATAATCAAGTGTCAATCTTTTGATATATATTGTTTCCTAAAAACACGCTATTTATTTTAACAGCGGGATTTAATTATAAAATTAATTAATGCAACTTCTATGTTATGAATTTGGTAAAATAGATTTCATTTTTGAATTCGGAATATGAAATATAGCTTAGGATAAAATTTTGGCATTGTTCTGAAAAACATCAATTTTTGATGAATAGTAAAACTACTAAGTGGTAGTTAAAAAAAAACTGAATTTTTCATAAAACATAATTTTGCCGCTTCTGTGAATGGAATTTCGAAAATCCGAGAGACACGGTTAATATCAAGGACTAAAATGCTGTTCAATGAGATGAAAATAATTTTTCGGTGAATAGTATCTTTTTACTTTTTTTTACCGCGGTTAATAGTAAATAGGGTAACTAATGGTAAATATGATATTACTATTACCCTAAAACATGTCCTAATTCTATTGGACAAGCGTAATTCGACCAAAAACAAACTTAGGAATAAAATATGACCATTTAGGCCCACTTGGATTAGATTAGGACATTTATTATTAATTTATTTAAAGAAGGGTTAAAATAGTTAAAAACAAAGTTTAATAAGTAAATAATTTTTAATATGAGGTTATACATTAGATAAATTCGATTGTAAATATTCATTAGAAAGCTAAAAATATTTCCTACATGATGGTATTTTATTTGTAATTTTTAGACATCAAATAATTTAATTTATATATAACACAAAGATGATGCAGTAATTATCTTATTAATGAAATATTGACATAATTGATGTTATAAACACCAACATAAATGTCATTTGAGACTTTTTATGAATTCCACTAATTTTCTAGGTTACTATGATATAATAGTGATGCTCTAATCAACTTGGTTCGAACATATAATTCTGATATGACTTTCACAAAAATCATATATCAAATAGTGTCAAAATTGACACAAAATAGTTTCTAAATCAAATATTATATTATTAATTGTTATTTTATTCCTAAAAATCTAAGGTTCGGCCAAATGACTAATATAAGGATATATATATTAATAATAAAAAATTTGGGGTTCGTTTGGCATGTTATAGTAAGTGTATTAACCATATAGTGAAAGAAAACAAAAAGACACGGTAAAAGTTAAATTATTTAACTTAGAGTTAAATCTAATTGATAAGGTTAAAATAATATCCTAAACTTGTCTAAATTCTATTGGTTGATAGGATTTCGACCCATCCCCACTTTAGCTTATAAATAAGACCCTTTGGAACCATTATAAACCGATTTTGACTTTAATATAAAATAATATTTTGAGGTATTCCTAAGGTGCCCCTCTCCTCCCTTATAAAAGGACACCTCCTCCCCCTCCTCCTCACACCAATTTGAGCACTCAAGCTCGGCCAACCCCTGCCAAAATCTCTTCTCCACTTCCCTAGCAACATCCTAGAGGTTCTGGTCTTCCTCAAAGACCAATTCTAGTGCCCTAATAGGAGGTCTCAAAGAGGCACTTCAAAGAAGAGGAGGTTCGGACACATAGGAAGCAAATCGGACCTAAGGTAAGGGAAATATCACAATCTCATTTTTATCCGAGATTGTTTGTACTTTGAAATTTACTGGGGTATATTTTATCATCCACATCCATGTTTCCTCAATATGTAATGTTATTTACAACAACCTACAATTGTTTAAATCCAATTTTACCCTTCGGGGAGTTTTTAGTAAAAGATATGAAAGGAATCTTTTGTCGTTTTTCGTACGAGGTACTTTTTGACTTTTCCGACAAAAGTACGAAGAATGTTTTGTAAACTTAAACGGCACGAACGGATTTTTACGGTTTTATAAAGCCTTATTTTCATGAAGCTTCCTACAAAAGATTTCATGACTATTTTTAATAAAATCTCTTTCTTTTAAAATTTCATGATGTTTTGTGAAAAGAAATTGATTTTGAAGAAGAAAGGATATTTTCCTCAAGAATTCATTTCAAGTGTTTTATCAAAATTATTTTCCATCTAAGATAATAAATGGTTATGTTTCTATCCATATTTTTACATTGATTTGACTATGTTGTGATGGAATTATGTTTATGAATTCCTTTATCTTATATGAATGGTTTTATGATGTCATGTTGTTTAAGAATCCCATTTTTTTTATTACATGGGTTATGAAATGATGTATGATTTATGATTTTGTGGCACACATAAGAATGCTATCATTATGAGATGGGTGGGACCTATATCTCCCTCCAATGCATTGGGTAAAGATTTTATATCTCATGAGATAGACATGGCTGGAATGGTAGGTTATACCGGTTCAGTGAAACAGGACTGAAACGAGGATTACTCGATTCAGAAAGGGACTTTGTCCACTAAGATAGTCTTGGCAATGAGTCTTGACTAACAAGAAATGATTCTCTATGATTATGTGTGTATGCCACAATGAGTAATGTTTTAAGTTATGATTTCATTTCACTACTATGATTTATCCCATGTTATGAAATTATGCTCTCTTTTACAGGTTAAGATTTCCAAAAAAATGTTATGTTCTTATGAAAATTATGTGATTGATATTTCTTTTGTTTACCCTTACTGAGCATTTGAGCTCACCCTTTTATGTTTTCTTTTCCCCAGGATATAAAGAAAGGTTTTAGGTAAAAAAAAAAGGAAGATCTTTATGGGATTTGTTGAAGATTTTTCCCCACGATTAGAAGATTTTATTCCGAGTTTCCAAAGACACTAAACTATTACGATCCTTGTGTGTGTGTTTTTGTTATGTACTAAGTATTCCGCAAAATTAATGTAAAGTCTATGTACGTCAGGCTTCGGGTCTCTACATTTATAATCTATTTACATGTTTTGAAAATGGTTTTTAGGATTTATTTATATGGAAATGGATGTTTTAAAACCATTTCAAAAGATTCGAAGTGGTATGGGACACTTTTATTCTAAAATCTTTTTTAAATGTCTTCTTTTAATATTTTAAAAGTATAAAAGGATATTTCTCTCATAGAGTTTTAATGATTTTATTAGATGTTTTTATTTCTGTTAATATCATGATGTGATCTCTTTTGATTGAAATGTGTAAATTTTATTCATTTTTTAAGTGTTATGATTGTGTTATGGTTCTTGGGAAACGTTTATGAAATCGGGTGGTTCCATGATAAACTAAGGGTGGGTTAGCCCAAGATAGCTCTCTAATGCATTGGGTAACGCGAAAGAGTTAAACTCCATGGTTTATCAAGAAGATATTTAAGTAATATACTATGATGGGTATTCCAAACGTAACTATGAGGGTGACTCCCTACGTAAGAATGTTATGAATGCCTCAAGTTACCTTTATGTCTTATGATTTCTACGAGTTATTAATATTTTTTATGCTTTCATGAGGTATTTTGAAGTGCTTATGTTTTATGTGTAAATTATGATTTTATTGATTCTTATGTATACATGGAATAATGTATTCATTCCGTATTTTTATATTCCTTACTGATCTTTTTATACTCATCGCATGTTTTTGAAATTTTTTCCACAAGACTTAAAGTGGAATACGATCAAGGATGGGATAAAGGAATGGTCATGATGTCTAAAACATGGAACTAGACATGACTCTTTTGTTCAAGAGTTTTTATTTTGTGAAAAAATAGAAACTGAGTAGATGTTTCTACTGTGTATTCTTTGAGATGTAATAGTTATGTCTTAATTCACTAAAACACAAAACCTGAAAAGATCCTCAATGTGTATTATTCATTTAATTATATATTATGTATTGTTTTAAGGCCGATTCTTTATATTTGGTATCAAATGTCGGTTTAGATAACATTAGATGTTAGGGTATTCATTAATCATATGTTACATGTTGTGTATAACCACAATGGTTAGTATATTAGATTGAGTCGTTTTTATTTTTGAAAGTTGGAATGAGTTTGAGATAACATGGATAAGTATATGTTAGTGTTTATCTTACTCATTATACATGATGATTTATTTGATATACTCACACTGACATTTTTGGATTTATTAAATGGATAGATCAAATAGGCACCAAAGTAACAGTGGATGTGAAGAAACAGTGATGATTTTCTGAAAGAACAACTGAATGATATGGGAGCTCCAATGAGAACTCTGGTTGTTTTTCTCAACCAACTATCAGGTGTAATTATTAACCACATGAACCATCATGAGTTCTCTAATGCATAATGTATAATATAACCAACTCTATGTGGATGTTCATGTAATAATTATAAAAGTAACCATTACGGTTTATATGATCCTTACTATTGAGGTAATTACGGGTTACTATATGATCGAAAATGAAAGGTATGAGGTAAACATGAGGTTAAATTATGTTATGGTTCTTTTGATGATTTTATATCTTTTTGGGGAATGTTCTAAGAATTATATTGTTTTGTAAAACAGACGACATGCAGTCTGTCTGACAACCCATCACGTCGGACAAAGCTGTGGGAATTGAACCCACAACCAAAGTGCGACTGGTTTTTATCACCTACCAATGGACTACGTAAAGTCCCTGGTTAGTATGACAAACTTTTTTTTGTTAGATGATTTTATGAATCAAGAATAAGTTCATTTTGGGTTATCTAGGAAATTATTGACCTATCATAGAGGATATATTATTAGGCTAATGAGACTTTAAGAACAACTGATGTTATTTAGAGATAAATGTAAATATTAACCTTGGAAGACAATGTGATTAAATCCTTCAAATATTTGGGTTTCAATATTAGTTTGGTTTACTTTGAAGAATTTTATGGACAATTGTTTATCGAATGGTGATTGTGGAAATTTGGTTTTTGTTGGACAAATTTTGGAGATTAAGAATAGATTTTCTTTTTATAAAGGATTATCCTCCATGTGTATTTCTGATATCGTACTAAAAATTTTTGTTTTGGTTTTGGACTAAAGACATGGGAAATATATAGTTCATCTTTTGTGGGTTAGGTGAATCATAATAAGTTTATTATATTTCTCTTGATTTGAACAAGTTATCCTAAATACTCATCTTTTGGTGAAAATACGAGTTTGTGTTAGAAATCTAGTAAAAGTTGAAAGTCTACATGACAAGTAAGTATGTTTCCTTTTAATTTAGATAAGATCATAAATAAAATCTTCAATTAAATGTAACTTAAAACAAAAATGTTTTCTATTAACCTTTCCTACTGGGGAATCAAATAACGTTTAACCCATCGCATGTTTGTGATTTTCTTGGGGTTAACATTCTCCTAATCATGTTTTCTATCACTCTCCATCAGAACATGACACTTTGTTTTTTATTCCATATCAATTTTTCCATCATATTATCCTTATATGTGTTAACTTGGGTGACCTATGCAATTCTCTATTTTTATTTTAAAATGATAGTTTTACGGACTCTTGCTTTGATGTGGGACTTTCAATGATGTTTCTGAGCCCAATTTTAAAAATGCGAGGATGCAATTCCCAAAAGGGAGAAGGATGTAACATCCCAAGTAAA
Source organism: Viscum album (assembly GCA_963277665.1). Classification (NCBI taxonomy): domain Eukaryota; kingdom Viridiplantae; phylum Streptophyta; class Magnoliopsida; order Santalales; family Viscaceae; genus Viscum; species Viscum album. The sequence continues at coordinate 347,827,691 of OY728156.1, forward strand.
TAAATAATAATAAATTTTCATATATATTAATATTTGTGAATAAAATATCAATATTACTTTAAATTGGATGCTATGTTCGATGGAATTCCCAACACGCAACAATGAGTTTCTTTGAAATCTTACGTTGCACACTAATAATATAATATTATTATTTTAAATGGTAGAAAACACCTATATATTTTAATGGAGGGAAGGAAAAAACTAACTAAAAATGATTATATATGTTTGTCAAATATTTTAACATTTATCCAATAAATGTTAGAGGATTAAGATGCAAATGAATCCTATTTTAAGCATAAATCTTCTAATATTTTTTTAAAAGGTCGATTAATCGCCTTTTGAGGGAGAACCCTTTTTAAATCTACTTTTTGTCACTTTTATATGTTATATTTCACAAAATAAAATCATTCTTTAGAATCAAGACATCAAAAATTTCTTTGTGTAACTTTTTGTTATTTTCCGGTAAAGATCATTTTTTCGGGAAAAATGCTGTATTTTAATTCAAATGCTCTTTTTAATCTAATTTATTTAAATTTTTAGATTATATTTATAATTGGGTTTTAAGTGTAATTAAAATATATTTTTACTATTTAATACAATTGTGGTCATTTTAATTAAATTCACATGGAAATTGGTCATAAACAAGTGTAAATCTTTTAATAGATATTGTTTCTTAAAAACACGCTATTAGTTTTAACAGTGGGAATTGATTATAAAATTAATTATTGAAACTACTATGTTTTTAATTGGGTAAAATTGATATAATTTATGAATTTGGAATATCAAATATATTTTATTTTGAATTTTTTGTATTTTTCTGAAAAATGTTCATTTTTAATGAATAGTGAAAAATACAGCATTTTAATTCAAAACTGCATTTTCATTCAATTTATTTATATAGTTATATTGTCCTTTTAATGTGTTTTAAGGATTAATTTCAATATTTTTTATCTTTTATAACAAATTTTGTCATTTTATTTAATTTCACTTTTAAATTGGATGTAAAAACTAATCAATCTTTTCATAGATTTTACTTCTTAAAAACCCGTCTTTGGTTTTGACAACGAGAATTGTTTTAAATTAATTACTGCAATTTATGTGTTTGAAATTTGATAAAATGGATTCCATATTTGGAATCATAATGTCCAAATTATGTAATTAATACTCTTGTTTTTGGACGTTATGAATAGTAATGATGGTAATTTTCATTAATTATCGTGTTTAATTAGTAATCGGGTAGTTAAGGTGAATAAAGTAATATCATAAAAATATAAAATGACCCCAAAATGTTTCCTAATTATATTGGTGGTGTCATGGCCGACCATGGTATTCCTTGTTCCAACCTTGGGACCCCATGGAATCACATTAGTGTGATAGTGACCTGTTATCATATTTTTTTTAAAGAAAGGAAAATGTAACAAAAGTATGTATCACCTAAGTAAAACAATTTTAATTTTGTTTACATAAATTTTATCTTATACTATAAATTATAATTGGAAATATAAATGTATTTCATACATTATGTTAATTTTTTTATAATTTTTAGACATTAAATAAATAAATTTATTTATGACACCACGATGATGCAGTGATTACCTCATTAATGAACTATTTAAATAAAATGGGAAGATAAGGTAAAATATAAGACATAAACTTGTCTAAAACCTATTTTACGGGTTTATTTAGAAACCTTATCACATTATACTTGAAATATACAATTTTGGGACATTGAATATCCGAAAAATATTTTATAATAAAGTAACTTTACAGGACATTCTAAGAGTGCCCCTCCTCCCCCTTATAAATGTCCCCCACCTCTACCCCTTACCCACATCTCTCAAGCCTTTGGATCGACCAAAATCTGATCGTTTTATCTATAGAAATCCCTTTCTTAATCCTATAAGCCTTAAATTAGGCATAAATATTCTCAAGAAACCCTATTGGTTAAAACCAAAGGGAGTTACCTGATTTAAATGTAATGTCTTATCTTATGTTCTTTTGTTTTATTTTGCTTATCCAACCAATTAAACTCTATTTATTCCATTCTTTTGTAACAAAAACAGTATATTAAATATAATAGTATGTTTTTATGAGATGGATTTGAGCTACACTAACACAGAATTCCGTCTAATAGTTAAAAAACATACCATTTCCATGGATGGCGAATTACTGCCGCACAAAATGATGATTGTTCTATCTTCTCCTACCATCTCTCATGGTGGCCATTATGATGGAAATATATTTATTTAGGATATATATTAAATTTTTTTCCACTATATTCTTCTTTATTTTACATTTAAAACATACTTTTATGCTTTTCATGTTTTGAATATCCGATAATTTCATTTGAAGAAGTGTGCACTACCGCCCCCACAAGTGATGTGACTCGTTAATGAAATAAATGGAATGTATAAATAATGATATTAATTAACATATGTAAACTATATAACATATATATTATTCTGGAATTATAATATATAAATATACCTCATTTAGTTTTAATTCCATTAATGTGACAAAGAAATTAAAGTAGCATTTATGCGTACGTATGACCTACCGTCTCCATGAACGGTGCATTTTATTTTATTATCTTAAAAAGTTATGTAATAGTATAAAATGAATATATAATTGATATAAATGATATTTAAATCATTAATACTATTATGGATATGGTTTAATTTTAACTACATGGAAAATTATTTTCAAACAATTTCATTTTTGGTGCATATACCGAACATCAACAAAAATGTATGCTATGAACTCACATAATTAACTAATTATTATAACATTATAATATGTTATATTAATTGAATAATAAAATTTAAAGGAGTTCCTTGAGAAATTATTAATTGATCAAATTTTATTATTCAGGAATATAAAGAAACAAACAAGACAAGTCGTACTTGAGGTAAGGGATCTTACCTCTCTCTTTCTTTTTAAGTACTCTCTTTTATGTCATTTCATTTAAGATCTTCTTTCTAATGTTAAGGGATTTTTTATTTATATTCCTCTTACCTTACATTTTATGTTCGTATGATGAGAGACCCTATTTTATTTCAATCGATTTTCTTGGAAGTATTATGTGGGGCCGTTTGGCTGCTGAGTTTTCTTAACAGATTTTTTATCTAACTTTTATTCCCATGGGATTTGTGCTAAATTTGCCACTTTTTCATTTTATTAGTGTATTTACTTCATCTTATTGTACTCTTTGAGTAATATAATTTCGTTTAAGAGTATTTCAATCAATTTTTTGTAGTCCTTATTTCATTGGGTGTACGTTTTGAAAGTTACCGATATCGGTAAGGGAACCTTTCACCCTCCTCATTTTAAAGACTTATTTTTGTTAGGTTTTCTAGTTTAAATATTATTAAGAAGGGATATGTTATTATATATCCTTATTTCTGTAAATGATATGTCCAAGTGATGGGATACCCCTTTTTATCTCACATAATCTCATTTTCTGAATTTTAAAGTGATGCCATTAGGCCGTCGAATTTCTGTAAGGGAACTTCTTAATCCAATTTCAATTCATTAGGTTAAACATCTACTTCATGATTTAATTATTCCAAGATTATGTGTGGAAAATCAATGTTGTTATTTCCAAAAACCATTGTGTGGGTATACTATTTCTACACAAAATTGTCTCATTGATAAATTCTTTCGTCATTTATACGAACTTGTATGGGAAATCATAACTCAATATCATTTCATTGAGTTAAATATCTATGTCATTGGTTTTGTTTTTCCAAGAGTATTTTGAATGACCTCTGATTTTTTTACACTTGATATCCTTTTATATTGGGTGTATATATACTTTTCACACATAATTATGTCATTGATTTGTCCTTGCACTAATGACATGATCTTTGAATGGGATTACATATCAATTTCTCTTCTATGAGAAATTTTTTGACTATATGCACTTTTTCCCTTGTTAAAGTGTATATATAGTACCTTTGACATTCCATATCCATATTATTTCTATACTCAAGTCATTTAATTTTTTTGAAAATGATCCACTTTCATTTGGCTTATAATTTAAATGTTCATAATGGAAGAGGAATCTATTATTAATACATTGTTTTAAATGGTTTTAAAGATTTATTCTTTAGAAAATTTATCATCTATATCCATGTATTAAAAATGGTTTTAAGGATTTATTTATATGGACATGAATGTTTTAAAACCCTTTCAAATGGTTAGAAGTGGTATATGAAACTATGATTCTAAAATCTCTGTTAAATGTCTTCTTTTAATATTTTCAAAGTATAAAGGGATATTTCTCTCATAGATTTTTAATGATTTTATTATATGTGTTTATTTATGTTAATATCATGATGTGATCTCTTGTGATTGAAATGTGTAAATTTTATTCATGTTTTAATTGCTATTATTATGTTATGGTTCTTGGGAAATGTTTATGAAATCAGGTGGTTCCATGATAAACTAAGGGCGGGTGAGCCTGAGATAGCTCTCCAATGCATTGGGTAACGCAGAATAGTTAAACGCTAAGGTTTCCCCGAAGAGATTTAGGGAATATATTCTGATGGGTATTACAAACATAACCATGAGGTTTGATCCCTACATAAGAATGTTAAAAATGCCTCAAGTTACCTCCATGACTTATGATTTCTATGAGTTATTCATAAATCTTATGATTTCATGAGGTATGTTGAAGTGCTTATGTTTTATGAGTAAATTATTATTTCATTGATTCTTATGTATAAATGGAATAATGTTTTCATTTCGTATTTTTATATCCCTTACTGGGCTTTTTATGATCATCCCATGTTTTTGAAATTATTCCATGGGACTAAAATTGGAATACGGTCAAGGACTGGATCAAGGAAATGTCATGATGTCTAAAACAAGGAACTAGACATGACTATTTTGTTCAAGAGTTTATATTTTGTAAAAAAAATGGAAACTGAGTAGATGTGTATTCTGTGTATTCGTTGAGATGTAATAGTTATGTCCTAATTCTCTAAAACTCTAAACCTGAAAAGATATTCAATGTGAATTATTCATTTAATTCAAGATTATGTAATGTTTTAAGGCTGAGTCCTTATAATAGGTTCATAACATAACTTATTTTTCATAGAATAAAATTCGAGAGAAAATCTATTTTCCTAAGTCTTGAATTTTATCATACACATTCAAACCACCATCCTAATAAATATATGTTTATTTTAAATCTATTAAATAATTATGTTTATATATGTTTATCATAACATATATGATTTTATTGTGACCTTTTAAAACCAATTTATTAACAATTCCACATAAATGTTGTGCTTTAGGTAATAACCTCTTTTTTATTTATGTTTTGATTTATATTTTTGGTCTACTAACTCCGATCATGGTTTCACCATCTACAGAATGATAAAATTATTATAAAAATCCTACATATTATTTATATATTTATTTATAGTAATTCATAAAAATTATTGAAGGAAAATGAAATACATCATTCATTAAGTTGGTAGGTTGTACGTACGCTTGAACATTGTTTCCATTTTCTTGTTGGATCGAGAGAATAAAAATTAAATTATATACTATCAATATATAATTTTTTATGTCATATCTATCACATAGGTTCATTTAAACCATCATTAATAACACCTTTGTAATGTGTGAATAAATCACATTGCATCGTGAGGTAGTTTTCCACTGTACACACGAGCGACACTATCATATTCCAAAAAATACAATGTATGAATGTGTGTGTGGTATAAAAATTATATAAGTATAATATTATATTAAATATAATACATGAATAACAAATCCATCATTATTTTCAACCACTAGAGGTGGTAATGGAAAAACAAATGATATTGGTTTGCAAGGTGGTAGTCTGTTGAAAACATGAATGGCGATTTCATAACCCATTTTATGGAAGTGGATATTATTTTAGGTCATTTCATTTAAATAAAAAAATATATTTATATAGAAATTAATAAGGTTATTATATAATTATTTTGTAAAAAAAATTTAATGAGGGGGATGAATAAATAAAAATACAATTAACGATGAGTGTTACATCTTCTTCGGTTATTCTCCATAGCATTTCTCTAAAATCATTCATTGGTTAAATTTCATACCAAAATAAGGTTTCTAGGATGTGTTTAGTGATTTTTGGAAATTATTTATGTAGGTATTTTGTGAAACAAAACTTTATATAGGTTTGAAGAAGAGATGATATGGGGTGTTCTTTTATATATATAAGAGATGACACACTTTGTATTTTTTTGAAAATAATTGAGTGCTCCATAATTTTTAAAATGTAATAAATGTCTAAAATATGGAATTATAGATCCTTAAGGTTTTAATACTATATAAATGGATTGAAAAATGTTTTTATAATTTTTTATAGGACATTTTTATGATTATATATTTAGTTTCACCCCTAGAGTACCCGTTTTTTACCCCATCAACAATAATTAATTTATACTCTATTCCCTATTAATTTTGGTCAAAAATTATGTGTAACATACTAGATAATATAAATTATTACGATCCCAAATATTGACTCAATTTTTTAATTAAAATCACATAGTTTTGAAAGAAATTAATTTATAATTAATCCCAAAATCGTGATGTAAAATTAGGGGTTTGAAGAAAAAATTTTCAGATGTTTACATAGTTTTTTTTATCAAAATATAAAATAAAAATGGATAAAAATTACCTAAATTGCATTAATTCAATTATAATTTCACAAACTATTCATTAAAACCAATTTTATATATTATTTAATTCTATAAGTAAATGAAATGAAAAGCTGGGTTTTTATTAAAATTCAATATTATCTACTATTCCAAAAAAATATTTCTTTTCTAAAAAACCCTAAAATTAACCGTATAATAATTCTGTCATAATGATTTCAAAAAGTGATATTTTTTATTAAATTAATGTTTAAAAATGGGAGAAATTTAATTTTATTTTTATTTAAAAAATACATATAAAAAATTTGTCTAGGGAAACTAATATTTTTGAAACATATAGAAGATTTATTAAAAATTACACATTTTATTATCAATATATTTACATTTTATAAAACCATTATATTAAGTTTTTTAAATTATTTATTAATATTCATATCACTATATTTACCATTTTAGTTATATTGGCCAAATTTAAATAATTGTAATTATAATATATCATATTTTTTTAAAATATTAATATCAAGTGTAACATAGTATAATCCAATATTTTGTGTGTCAAAATCTTAAATTGATGTTATTTATAGTACAAGATAACAAAAAATAATAATTTATTGAAAATAATAATTATTTAAAACATAGGGTGTTACAAAAAATGTGGAATAAAGCATGGCTAAAATATCAAATAGGGATTGGTAAATGTGTAAAATATGTAAATTAAGGCCATCATGAATGTGAGTGCCAAAGATATATTACGAATTATGATAATTAGAATAATGTGGGGAATTCTTTGTTTAATGCATTTACTAAATACAATTTTTTTTATCTATAATGAGTTTTGGAATTATAATGACCATTTATAAAATCAAATTATTAATTATGATAATTTATAGATATAACATATTCATTCAAGAGATAAAGGGAATTATCATATGATCATAGGTGCTGAAGTGGGTTATGAGTTTGATGTGTAAATATATAATCCACTTCAGATAAAATAATATCTCATTTTATTCATGTTCTATCCAATATTTTTTATCTAATGATTTCCAATGGGTATTATATCACCAAATAATAAATTTTATGGTAAATTATTAGGAAAAAATGATAAGTGTTCAATAATAAAATCTCATGTCTATAGCACGTCTTTGATAAAATATTGTTGGAATATTCATCAGACAAATCTTGTGATACTCTATCTAGATGAATTTGGAGTTATTTTTTTGAATATAATGGATATCTATATTGATGTTTTTTATTTTTTGTATGATTTTTATTTTTTTAATTATTTTTATTGGATTATAATGTCGAGAACTGAAATAACTAGAGTTCATTATTGTAAATTTTTTGGAGAAGATATAAATATGATGTTGATAAAGTATCCATGATATCCAATCATTAAAACAATTTATATGTATCTGAAAAAACATTATGGAGAATGATTTACTAAATTATGAATATTTTATGGAAGTTATTTTTAATGATATGAGTATTTATCTCCATTAATTATTGAACTGGTCTTATGTTTTAATGAAATGTGTCACAAAGTGTTATGATGTGAATTTTTTTAACAAAAATTATGAACTATTTTCAATTGATATTAAAAAATGAGAATAATGGGAATTTAATAATTCCAATAAAAAATTTATTTTCATGAGGATTCTATTTAAAGAGAATGTATGTATTAATTTTCATGAAGTAGAAATTAAATAAGATCATGGAAATATTAATAATAATTAATAGATACCATTGAAAATATAAATTTTTTTTATGGATTTTTGATAATTGAAGGAATTTATGTGTCTTGGAATTTGGATATACAAATAATGTCTATATAGTGAAATTTTTGTTTGATTAGCTATTTTTTAGTGTTAATTTACTAAAACTTTTGGACAACAACCTAACATGCCAAGCGGATGCCACATAGACTATTGTTTGGTAGGGGGTACCCTCATCCAGCCATGGTAGTGGGGGAGAAGAGTTATGGATGAATTGAGAGTGCCTACATAGAAGGGATGGAGTGCACATAGTGTTTTCATTGAGTGTTTAGTGTAATTGTAGACCACACTATGGTGTAGGGAAACCCGGGTGGGTTTGGTGTGTGTTGTGTTGTGATTGATGAACCATTGTTTTATATAGTATAATTTGGTATAAAATGATGGATAATAATATAGTGTTTAACATGATGTTGGATTTGTTTAAGGAATGAGATAATCTGTGTACTATTCCCCCATTAAAAATGTAATGAAATTTCATCTACAATATGATTATCCTTATCCTGTCCATTCTATCAGCTTCATTCATTATCTCTATCCCTACCTTAATCAAATGATACCTATAGGTATAATTTTCTATAAAACACAACTTCTATTATTGATACAAGATTGAATTTATTATATATTGAGATGATCTTACCAAAGATCACTATTTATGGTTCAATGATGTGATTTCAGGTGAATTTATGAATGAATATCATCTTTTATAAAAGAAAAAAAAATTGTTATATGGTGTTTGATTATACATTTTAATGTATAAGTTTGAGCATGTAAAATTGGAACACATGATTTTCGTCACACACACATAAGATACTCACTATAAAAAAAGAAGACCTATTTACTTATGAAAATTTGAAATGTTTTTGGGATTCATATAACATGTGTTAGAAGAATAAAGAGATGATATATTCAACCATTCATTATACAAATTTAAAAAACATTATTTGTAGTGTTTAAGTTAGTGAATTAATGAAGGTATGATGGTTTACTTTACCTAATAAAATTGAGAATCCATGAACTAGTTAGGTGTGTACCGTTCATGTTAATTTCTAGTGCTATTAGATTTCAGAATAATATAACATCTTTAAGTCCCTCTAATCCTTGAAGTAGAATACAGTTTTATGATCCAATATGATTCAACAAAATTGATGTCCAATTCTGATATATATTGCGAATAAAATCCTCGAGTATCATGTCTATGCGAAGAGTAAATTTTTCTACAAAGCAGTGCCTGAGTTACTTACACATGCTATGTTACATGAAGAAGAAACATACACATCATTTCTATATGTACACAAAATAAATTATATTAGAGTTACATAGGAAGTGATTTTGGACTATGTGATGAAATATCAATCCACATGTTAGGTCTTCTATGAATAATATTTATTGTAATTTTGAAATAAAAATGTAGGAGCTTTCAATAAGATAACATGAAGAGGAGAGTGTACATGTTAGGGAGAAGAAAATTCATGGTTCAATTCATGTAGAATGTGTTACTGATTTTGAAGAGGATATGTCATGAGGAATTAAACATAAATGTATAGTGTTTTCATTTATAAGTGTGTGTGAATAAACAAATAAGAATGTGAATAAATCAATCACACTTATATGCATTCATTAAAACATGATCATTTGAGATACTAGAAATATATTTTAAGATAGAAGATAAAAAAATAAAAATTAAAGAGTGTTCTAGGGATCCACATATCCTAAAAAATGAATTAAATTCAAAAAGTAAATATGATCGAATTAGGTTCATAATATAATTACAAAAGGGTTGGAGTTTTTGAAAGACGATCCTTTCATAAAATAATATTTAATGTTTGATTCAATATAGATGAAAAACAATTGTTTCACCAATATGAATAAGGAATAATTATGAGATTTCTATCCCTTTATACATTCATATCATTATGAATAAAGAATAATTAAGTTTTGAGATTATGATATGAACTTTAATTATTCAAATAATCAAAAAGTATGTTTGTGTATCCAGAAAATAAAATTTAAGAATATTTAGAGAATGAAGTGATATTAGTTAATTATCTTTTGTGATAAAGAATAATGATGATATTATCAGTCCATAAAATATTCATAATATTATTACATATGTTAGATGAAATATTAAATAGTTTTGTTTACTACTAAGAATAAGATTATATTTTCTTTTATGCTGATGTGAAATTAATAATAAAGGGAAGTAAAGAAAAAAAAGCATAATTGAGACAAACAACAAAAGTATCATATGATGGAAGAACTGCATTTTGTTATAAAGTTCTTTAACAAGATGTTTAAGACATTATTTAAATGTATTATAAAGAAATATCAAGAGTTTTTCAAAATAATCAATTTTAGCTGACTATAATGAGACACATGTGAATTGTTATTCCTTACGAGATGAATCATCATTTAGAGGATAATCTTCAAGTTTTTAGGTAGTATTTGATTAATTTCATACCATTCCTTAGACTGGATTCTCATATTGTGTAGTGAACTGTGTAAAAATATCATGTGTAGTCTGTATATTCTGTTATATACCTTCATACAATAGTTTAAAAAGAATTGGATACTCATTGTCCTAATAGATCTTAGAGGTAAAATGAAAAAAAGATAAACTTAGTGGAAAATTCCCAAACCCTAATTCCCAAAGTATGGTAAAAGGCTTTTGGAAAATTTTATATTTCAAATACTACATTCGGTTCCAATGAATTACTTTATATAGATTATAAAATATGTCAATAAAAATATTATAATTATTTGACGAAGGAATAGATGTTAAATTTAAAAATTATATATTTTTATTTTATATAAATCATTCGTTATTAATTTATACTAATAAAAAGGAAAATATTTATACTATTGACTTATCTGAACTAATTGTTCAATAAGGAATGTTTTTATTTAGTGTGAAGAGTGATATAAACAATTTTTATTGGACATTAGGTCATGATAATTTCCAAATGTTACATAGTTTTGTTAAACACGATAATTATCCACAAATAAAAACATTAGACAATAAACATATCCATGTTTGTGATACTTTCATAAAAAGGTAACAACATAAAATTTATTTCAGAAAAAAATGAGATATTTAATAATAGAACATTATAGTTAGAAAATCATGATTTATTTGTTCTACCCAAATTTCTAGATTTTTCGGAATGAAATAAATTTTATTTATTTTTTACTATTCTAGTAGATTTACATGGGTATACTTTCATTATCTTCAAAATGATACTTTACCTAGATTTATAGTTTTTTTAATTTATATCAAAATAAAAAATGATGTATGATTATTTATATTCATAGTGGTAAAAGTGGTGAATTTCATAATTTATATTTTTAATAATTATGTGAAAAAAAGGTTAATTTTATAATTTCATTTCTTTTAGAATACCAATGAAAAATGGGGGTGTGGAAAGAAAAAAATTAAACTCCTGTTAAAATGATTCAAAAAATGATAAGTGAATATTATTTTCTTATATATATTTGGGCTGAGACCATTTTTTATGCTCGATATGATTAAAATAGTATTCTTATGATACCTATGTAAGGAAAAATCATTATGAATTACATAAAAAAAACTTTTTGTTGGTTACTTAAGTGTTTTTTGGTTGTAATGTTATTATTTTGAATTCAAAGGATAATTTCGATAAATTTGATGCTCAACATGATGAAGGTATTTTTCTTTGTTATTTTAGTAACAATATTTCTTATATTGTTTTTAATAAAAGGACTATGGTTACTATAGAATATTTTATAGATATCTTTTATAAAAACAATGTTAAATTAAATTTCGATTCACATTTGTTGATGATGATAATAGAGATTATAATTTTGGTGAATAAATTGATCAATATAAGAATAATCATTTGAGGGGTAGAGTAATCTTTCATGACAAAATCCATGATTATGAAATATTCATAATACAATTATACTTAAATTATTATTTTCAGTGTTGATTTCTGTGTTAAAACTAGAAATTATGTTTAATGTTTTTGTGCCAATTCCTCTTTTATTTCAAATTTTTTTCCAAATAATATAAAGTATGATTTAATTGATTCTAACTACATTTTTCAATTCAATATGGTAGTAATAAATTTATTATAAATAATGATTGTTCATTAGTAGAATTTTGAGAGTATAATTGGGTAATCAGAACTAAGTGGATATTTAGAAACAAGATGGTTGATTCTAGATGATTTATATATATACATATAGTTTTCACTCAATGATACACTAATGGAGAATGTATAAATATTAAAGATTAATTTGAACATAATTCCAAGTTAGAGGCTATTAGTATTTTTTTTTGATTTTCCATGTTTTTAAGGTTTAACATTAAATCAAATGGGTGTAAAAAGTTATTTTATAAATTATCTTATAACTAAGAAAAGTTTATTTTTTAAAAAAGATTTCTTTTGAAAATGAAAAAGTATTTAACCATGTTTTGAAATTATCTAAATCTTTCTATGGTCTCAACTAATAACCTTATGCTCGGTATGAAATAATTTTTTCATTTATATAAAATAATGGCTCCATGAAATGAAATTTTATTCATAATATTTTTATTAATTAAATTTCTAATGAGATTATAATTATAAAAATTTATGTTGATGTTATTAATTTTTGAACTTATAGTGAAATTCTTTTTAATTATTAATATGCATTGATCACCTCTATATTTTAATTTAGTTTAAGAGAATAATTAATGTTATTTTTTGGCATTTAAATTTATAAAATGAAATATGTACTTTTTCTAAATCAATATATGTATGTTAATGATATGGATAAAATATTTTTCCATGGTTAGTATAAATACATTTAAAGTCCAATGGATACTAATTGTAAATTAGTAGTTAATGAATCAAGTAATTCCATTGATATTAATGTTTATATAGGCTTGATAGGTAGGTTGATATATTTAACTGCATCTATACCTATTATCATGTTTTGTATTTTTTATAAATCTCAATATAATCCTAAATAAATTAAAATTATTTATGTAATACAAATAATTAGATATATTAAATGAATTATTGGATATGGATTATTTTATCCTAGATATTACTATTTTGGTTTAATATATTATTCTTACACTTATTTTGGAGGATACAGAATTAACAGAAATTGAACATCAGAAGCTAATTAAAACTTTTCAAATAGTATTTGTGCTCAAATGTTAAGGATTAATAAACATTTATTTTATTTTGGTATTTTTTAGGATTCATTTTCCAATTTATTGTCATATTAAATTTGAATATTTAATGTCTATAAATACCTTAAAACATTATAAAATTTAGTATATCGATCATAGTTTATATTTTATTAGAGATTATTAGAATAATGGTGATATTGTTTTAGAATTTATCCCTGTTGAAAATTATCAAAATAATAATAATTATTAATACATTATAATTTTCTTAGTAACAAAAATAAAATTCATCATGGAATGTTCGATGCATATTTATTTTATCTCTACATTTGTTTAGGGGGAGTTTTTGTTTCTATCTTTTTCTTTAAAAAAGGGGGATTTTCTTTGTAAATTAATATATTTTTTAATATAAAAAATATATATATATTTTAAACATGTTCATGAATGTATTTCAATTTTTTATTAGTTGTATCTTTATTCTTTTAAATATTACAGACCCTCTTATTGTTTTATGTTGAAAATGATATTTTAAAACCTCCTTTTAATTTTATAATAACATGAGTATTAGGGATCATATATTATAAAAGGCATAATTTTTTTTAAAATATAACAAGTTTATCAAACATTTTATAAACTGTTAATAATTATAATTCATCCGCTAGAATGTTATCATTTTCTTCTTAACAATATATATGCTTTCGGATTTAAAAATATTTTAAGTATAAATAAAATTACAGTTTTCTTTCATTATTAAATTATAACTTATTCTATACTAATTGTATTCATACAAAAAATTTGTCGTTGGAATGAAAAAAAAATTATCTAATTGTCATTATAATAAAGGGGATTTATTATTTTAATAGTGGGTTCAGTGAATGTCCAAAAATATTGAACAATTTATGGAATTATGGGGTTACAAGAATTTAGAGTCTTTTGATTATACAATATACTATTATATTAACGTCTGAATAATTAATAGTTTATTTAGGTCGAAACATAATTTTTTTAATTTAATTTAACTTTATAAAAATCTTAAAATGAAATTTAGGTTCATTTAAAATTGGATGAATTTAATCATTTTTTTATAGTTTCTCTTTCATATTCCCATTATTGTTTATTCATATATTTTAAAGTAATTATTTTATTGAAGAAAATATTGAATAGATGGAAATATATCAAAATTATATTCATTTAATTTTTCTATACCAACTTCTAATTTAGTCGTTAATGTGAATAAAAATTCAAAATAAATTGTGTGTGGAGCTTACAAATAAAATAATGAATTATCAATTAATTATTTTAAAGCCTTCAATTTTTATTCTTTGGACAAAAAATTAATTTCTATTTTTATGGTAGGGGATGAATCCTCAAATTATTATTTAAAGTAAGTACCTCTTTATGACTGGGTAGAGGGAGACCCATTACATAGCCCAAAGGCCCAAGGCCAAGTTGCCTGAACACAAGGCTTAAAACCCCATTTTTTTTACAAAGGACCCCTGGGTGAATAGTACTGCTATAGTGCCCATGCTGCTACATTACATGCTATAGTAACGCCACAGCTAAAGTACCTGGTATAGTTCCTGAGTCACTACAGTTTCGTCACTACTTTATTTCTTCCACTACTACAGTACTGCTACCGTACCCGAAAATTTTCCCATACCTGGATTTGATCCTAGGTCTTTTGGATTCCAAGTATGAGCCTATAACACTAAGGGTCCTTTAAAGAAATTATTTTAAATCATTAATTACTCTTTAAACAATAAATTATTATTTTTTAAAACCCTCATTTATTTTTTAAAACAATTAATTAATTATTTTAATGGTGAATTAACTATTTATATCTAATAGTGAATTAAATTTTTATTCTAATGGTGCATTTATTTTTTATTTCAAATAGTGAATTAATTTTGTCCCTTATGGTGAATTGATTTTTTATCTCTATAAGTGAATTAATTTTTTATTTCTATTAGTGAATTAATTTCTTATTTCCAAAGGTGAATTAATTTTTATTATTAACCTAATTTTTTTTCTAAATATTAATTAATTTTTTATGTCTAAGAGTGTATTAATGTTTTTATTTCTATCGATGATTTTTTTTTCTATTTCTAATACTAAATTCATTTTTTAATTAAAAATATGAATTGATTTTTTTATTAATTATGAATTATGTTATACGTATAATGGTGAATTAATTTTCAATGGATGACAACTTGTTTATTTAAATGGTTGCAAATTATTTCTAGTCCTTATTAACATCCTATTATTATTAAAAAAATTCAGAAGTCTTTTTTTTCATTTTTCTGTATTTTTATTAATAGCATTCTTATATTTAATATTTTACGTATTTTATTGATATCCAATATTACTATATATTATATATGAGATATGTGAAGTATTATTATAATTTTTAATTATTATTAAAATTTTATTTATATTATTTTATTAATATTACATGTCACACCCCGACCGCGGATGTCTGTAATTGTTCTCCTTTTTGGTCCCGATTTAATTTTTTTTCGAAGATTAATTGCGATTGGCGGTTTCGCGCCGGTGCGCGGTCACTGCATCGTTAGCGGTGACCGTGCGTTCAGCCCGGGTGACCGTGTATTCACCCGGCATGTTTAAATATTATAATTTTTTTTATGTTGATATTTTATTATTAACGCTATTTAAGTTGTGTTATTAATATGATAGTTAATTTTATTTTATATACATATATGTATGTTATATATATATATATGTATAATGATGTATATATACATATAGGTCTATATATGTTCATGTATATATCTATATATGTATAAATATATACATGTGTAGTATCTTTAAATCATTTTATGATTTTGAATATTTGATCAAAATAATTATTGTTAGAATTAGTTAATTTATCATTTATTATTATTATAAGTTTCATTATTATTATTATAAGTTTTATCATTATTATTATAAAGTTTTTATATTATTATTATTATAACGTTTTATTATTATTATTAATATTAAAAGGTTTTATTATTATTATACATTTTATTATTATTTTTATATTATGTAATTATTATTATTATAATTATAATTATTATTATTTTTATCATATATATATGTATACTAGTTTAACCCTAATCCTACCCCCCTACCCAGCCGCCACCCCATTCTCCCTCTATCCTCCCTCTCATTTCTCTCTTCCGCGAGCAACACACCTCGGCGGCCTCCCTCATTCAGCACCGTCCTCTCCTCTACGCACCCCGCTCCCCCTCCGGCGCTCCGCCTCGCCGTGCCCGCGCCCGACCGCCACCCCGGCTCCCCTCGCTGCACCGCCCCGGACCCCCGCTGCACTGCCTTGCCCCTACCTCCTTCGCCAACCAGTCCGCCGGCCTCCTCTCCCTCTGGTGGCGACACCACCTCCCTGCTCCTTCCCGGCCTCCACCTCCTCCCTCTCGCCGTCCGGCTCTCCCCCTGTTCCGGCTCTCCCCGCGGCCGTGCTCTCCCCCTGTTCCGGCTCTCCTCGCGGCCGCATTCTCCCCGTTCCGGCGAACAGCCCTCCGCGCGACCCCCCCTGGCATCCTCCTTCCCGTTCGGCCTGCGCCGGCTGCCCCGGCCTCCCTCCTTCAGCCGCACCCTCCTCTACCCCCTGTCTAATGGACCGCCGTCCTGCGACCCTCCCCTGCGCGCGACCCCTGTCCGGCTCGTCGCCGCACCCCGCACTCTGCAGCCGCCGCTGCCGTCTCCCTCCCGTTCCGCCTCTCCTCCCGCCGCACCGATCACCGCACCGCCGGCCCTGCTCCAGCCGTCGTCCCGCCTCCAGCCACCGCCGTCTGGCGACCCCGCTGCGCGCTCCCTCCCCCTCCCGCACCAGGGTATGTTTTTTTGTTTTTTTTATTTTATTAATCACATGTATTTACGTTTTATATATATATATATAACGTTTTAATGTTTTTTTATGATATTAATAATATTATAATTATTTTATTATTATTATTGTTATTATCATATTATATTATTATTATTATTATATTATTACAATTGTTGTTATTATTATTATTATGTTATTATTATTATTTTTATATTATGTTATTATTATTATGTTATTATTATTATTAATATTATTATTGTTATCATTATTTTATTGGGTATGCTAACATTTATTATTATTATATTAATATTGTTATTACTATTATATTATTATATAATAATTATGCTAAATTATTATCGTTATTATTATTATTATTTTGTTCTTCTTATTATTATTATTATTAATATTGTTATTATTGTCATTACTAATCTTGTTATTATTATTATTATTATTATAATTATAGTTGTTACTATTATTATCATTATTATTACTCGGGCTTTCACTTTTTCTTTGTTAGGGGTTTTTCATCAACTTATATTTGTTTTTGGTAGGTTTAGGATTTTAGGACCCGCGCAGGGCGTTCCCGAGAGGGCGTTATCGCTGCGCCTTTTTTCTGAGGTTCCTCCGTCTCCGTGCCTCAGTTTCGAGAGTGCTGGACTTTATCACGTGGCTTCAAACACACGTCGTGTCATCGCGCCTTGGTTCCAAGGTCGTTTTACCTTCGCGCTTGGATCTTGAGGTAGGTCTCCCTTTTCACTCGCCTTTAAATTGAGAATTTATTTATTCCTTGACTTTTTATTAAGTTTCAGTAAATTTAAAAGTATTATTAAGTAGTTATCTATAGTTTGGTGATCTGCTTATGATAAAAGTTGTTTTAATTCTAGCGTTTCATTAAAAGGGTTTTCTTGGATTTAATTGTGTGCTTCCAGGGTAGTGTTGCTAGATGGTTCTTCCTGAATAATGAAAGACATGTTAAATTTTGTTTTGAAATATTTTTAGCATGTGTAAATTATTAGATGTATTGTTAATAAAAAAAGAGGTGTTTCTTAGGACCTGGATTAGAGAAAATGACCGTATGTCCTTTAAACTTGATTTTGGAAACTTAAAGTGTGGTTCTTGGTTGACGAGAAATGTTTTCCTTTTTCACATGAATAGAAGTTTGGATTTCATTGGAGAAATGGTGTTCCTTCAAAAAAATGATTTAAGGCCCGTTTGGCTCTTGATAAAAGTGCGTGCGTTTGGATATTGGAAAATGATTCTACTTGTGGAACCAGTGTGTTTCGGGGTTAATATGCTGATTTGAGTTTCTTAAATAATTTTCTAAGTGTGTTTCTGGTTTTCAATGGCATGGCGTGTCTCATATCCCTTTGGAAATGTTTTAGTGTTAAATGTTAAAAATGTAAATGATATGACGGCCCTGTTGGCACTTTAATAAATGTGAAGTGATTATATATATATATATACGTACTTGTGAGGGAATTTCTACAGGGGGACTTCCCTTCGAGGGTTGTCGTGTAGTGATGTCCGTGTAAGGGGTTGGCAAGTGCGGTGAGATGAGTCACGCGTGCGAGGGTCTCCCACTTACACAGTGTTACTAAAACCACCACGGGTTCCTGGGATCTTGTAGATTATCGAGTGACGGTTGCTTTCTAACCCTGATTAGACGGGTTAGTACCCCCTGGAGTTGTGGACAGGCCAGGAGGGATGTGCCACGGGTTGGCTATTAGGGCGGCCAGTTGGTTATTGACTATGGAGTACCAGGCCGGTAGGTAGTCTGAACCCGAGTACGTCCAGGGGTTTTCTAGGGATGTTCAGGATCTCCCATGGTAATTGCCGATAACTTCTGGTTTATTCCTGCTTGCACTTGGTTTTCCTTTCTTGTTTACCTTTTCTTGCACTTGTTTTCCCTACTTGTTTACTTTCAGTCATCCTTCACAGCCTATACTGTTAGACTTTGGAAAAATGGTTTTCAAATGAAAATGCTTTCTTCTCTTTGGGTAAGATTTGAAAATGTAACACTTTGCTTTTTAGAATGAGTTTAAAACTGATGAAAGGGAACTAACTTTCAAAAAGGAATAAGGGAAATGTCTCGTGTTTGATTTTCAAGTAAAACATTATGAAAACTTACTTTTATACATTAAAGTTCAAACCTGGATTATGTAGAATCTTTATTTGCTGGCAGTGCATTGGGTTTTGTTATCGGGCTCACCTACTGAGTACTTTTGTGCTCACGCCTATCTTTTACCTTTTCAGTTGCAGGTTCCTTGTGTTCAGGTTTTCCTGCTTGAGTCGCTCTGTGTGGGAGCGACGTTGGTTGTAGTTGGGTGGTGACCCTTGAGGTCACATGGAGGTATGTCGTGGTTTAGTTTTGTTTATTTCTTTAGTGTTTGTCAGTTTGTTTAGTTTATATTCTTTCTTTCGATCCTGTTTTTTTTAGTTTGGGCTGAAATCGTTCCCAACGATCAAAATTTTAATGCCCGACACTTGTTGCCATCCCGGGGGGATAGGGAACGCCCCTCGGGCCATGTCGCGGGCTGGCTCGGGTGACTGTTTTAGGGTCGACCAGGGTTGGTTCGTGACAAAATGGTATCAAAGGGAGGTTCTTGTTATTTGGGTTGTCCGGTAGAAGGAGATTAGGACTATCAGAACTCGAGGGGTAGGTGCGAGAAGAGCGTCGCGAACTCTTGCTCGCACTGATCTTCAAGTTACCAGGGGTAGTTTGGGAATTGTGTCCTTGTATTTTCTGGTTCGTCTTGGATTGAGAGATGACAATGGAGGCAAGCTGATGTTACGTCATGATTTCACATGGAGTAGTGACCCATGTGGAGTCTGAGTACACGGTTTGAATTCCTCCTAGTTGTCGATGCTGACTCGAGACATGGCTCACTACCGTGTCTCCAGGATGAGCGTGACTACTAGTCCCTCATTTCAGTGGTTGATGCAAATTTGGTTACTTCTTTCGTTTTGGTTTGTGTGAGTGTGTTGTTGGAAATGAAAAAGGTTTTTGAAAGATTGGAATGATTTCTTTTAAAAGACTTTGAATGTATGAAATGGGTTTTGAAACTGAAATCTCTTGATTTGGAAATCTATTGTTTTCTTGGAATTGGTTATGAATGATTTGGGGAGAAACTTCAGGTCCTCCTTGTGAACGTTTGCACATGTATGAGAATGCGCGAAAGGTGCATGTTGGTGCGAGTATTATTGGACAGTGGATAAAGACATGTGCAACGTGTCGTGGGAGTACCTGGGTGTTTTTGAAATTAAAGGCCTGACCTTGTTTTCTAAATTGGATTTGAAGAGGAAATGGTTTTGGAAAGTTTTTGGTTTTAAAATGGATTGGTATTGGAAAGCAGTCTTGAAAGAGGGTGGTTTTAATGTCTAAAATAAAAAGGGGGATTTTGTTTTGGGTTGGGTTTGTATTTGTTTGGTCCTTCTGCTGACTGTTTTTGATAAAGGCGCTTTTATTGATGTTGCTTCAGTTTGATGTTGGTTTTGGCCTTGTGTTTTATATGTCGCTCAGAAAATGCCGCCCAGAAAGGTCTCTAAGGATTCAGATAAGTCATGCCCAGTTTTTGATCCTCCTCAGACTTTACCTGTTCTCCATGGTGATCAGGGTCCGTTAGAGGCAGTGAAATGGCTCGAGGAAGTGGAGCGTGTCTTTAGAATGTTGGTAACTCCCGATAATGTTAAGGTTCGTGCAATTATGGAGTTGTTTGAGGGTCCAGCTCTGGAAAAATGGAAGAGGGTTACCCCATCATCAATGAAAGGTGAAATGACATGGGATGTCTTCAGAATCGTTTTCATCCAATGGTTTGTACCTGAGGAAGTGAAGATAGAGAAAAAGGGAGAGCTTGTGCATATTCAACAAGGACAACGGACGGTGAAGGCATATGTTGACCATTTCAAGGAACTGATTCCCTTTTCTCCAGATGTAGCATCGAATGAGCTCATGAAGGTCTCTCTTTTCGCTGGGGGTCTTCGTCCGAAGATCAAGGAGTGAGTCCTCCCTTCTAAAGACCTTTGTTTCAAGAAGCTGGTAGAGGAAGCATTCTTGGCTGAGTTGGTTTCCGGTGTGCGGGTGGTTAGTACTTCAGCATCCACAGTAGTTCGTAATAGTTTCTCCACTAGTGTGAAAAATATGCCAGAGATACCTGTTCCTAATGAGTTATCCCCTTTGGTCACAGCTTCCAGTTCATCAGATCGTTCGATGGTATGCTTTCAGTGTGCTAGTTTCAGGCATTTAAAGTCGTCTTGTCGCAACCCTCCGAAGACGTGTCATAACTGTGGTTGTCCGGGTCATCTGGAGAAGTTTTGCAAGAAGCGTCGCTTGAAGAGGAAGCTGTGATGGGAGAATGTCAGTACCTGACTGTGAGGCAGAAGATGCTTCATCCATCAGAGCCCCTGCCACAAGTCTCAGGGTGAAGCTCACGCACAGTCAGGAGTTCCCAGGGCTATGAAGCTCTGGTCCAGGTTTTGCATTCCGTGTTGATGGTGGAACCATTAGAAACCTCTTTCATACTTGTTTTCCGGCTACTAAAGTTTCAGCAGCGTTGTAAATATGTTGTTTTTCTATAAAGTGATGATGGACTTGTTCTATGATAAATCTATGTGGACTTGTCGTGTGAATGTAATATTCTTAATCGTGTGTCCTTCTTAATAGTGTGTTTAACTCTCGGGTGGGTTGACCTCATTTTATTTATGTTGCCGATGTGGTTATGCTTTGTGGACTTCGGTGGATCATGTATCCAATTTGATAATGGTTAAATGTTTTTCTATGGATTTTCCCTGGTGTTGAAGGTTGTTGAATCTGGTCGAGGATTTAATGTCTTGACGGAGGTGTTGTTTTAATCGTGTTATAAGAGTTGGTTTGAATGGGTTGGGAGTTTCCGCGTCGACCCCCCTTTCCTAGGGTTTTCTATTTTGATGGTCAACTTTTCTTCACTAGTTAAGTTCTTGTGGTGGGGGGAACCCCTTCATGTTCTCCCCTCAATCTCGGACAATAGTTTTCTCTTGAATCGGTCGGGTGTGACCTGTGCTGAGTAAGGTCATCCCCGAGATTCTCAGTTCTCTCTCGTTCCTTTAGTTCTGTTGGGGCATTGACTTAAATCTTGATCGACTTTTGGCCTGGTGACTTTCGAGGGGGCAGAAAGTGTCTGTGGTGGGGAGAATTGTCACACCCCGACCGCGGATGTCTGTAATTGTTCTCCTTTTTGGTCCCAGTTTAAAATTTTTTCGAAGATTAATTACGATTGGCGGTTTCTCGCCGGTGCGCGGTCACTGCATCGTTAGCGGTGACCGTGCGTTCAGCCCGGGTGACTGTGTATTCACCCGGCATGTTTAAATATTATAATTTTTTTATGTTGATATTTTATTATTAACGCTATTTAAGTTGTGTTATTAATATGATAGTTAATTTTATTTTATATACGTATATGTATGTTATATATATATATATGTATAATGATGTATATATACATATAGGTCTATATATGTTCATGTATATATCTATATATGTATAAATATATACATGTGTAGTATCTTTAAATCATTTTATGATTTTGAATATTTGATCAAAATAATTATTGTTAGAATTAGTTAATTTATCATTTATTATTATTATAAGTTTCATTATTATTATTATAAGTTTTATCATTATTATTATAAAGTTTTTATATTATTATTATTATAACGTTTTAATATTATTATTAATATTAAAAGGTTTTATTATTATTATACATTTTATTATTATTTTTATATTATGTTATTATTATTATTATTATTATTATAATTATTATTATTTTTATCATATATATATGTATACTAGTTTAACCCTAATCCTACCCCCCTACCCAGCCGCCACCCCATTCTCCCTCTATCCTCCCTCTCCTTTCTCTCTTCTGCACGCAACACACCCCAGCGGCCTCCCTCCTTCAGCGCCGTCCTCTCCTCTATGCACCCCGCTCCCCCTCCGGCGCTGCGCCTCACCGTGCCCGCGCCCGACCGCCGCCCCGGCTCCCCTCGCTGCACCGCCCTGGACCCCCGCTGCACTGCCTTGCCCCTGCCTCCTTCGCCACCCCGTCCGCCGGCCTCCTATCCCTCGGGCGGCGACACCACCTCCCTGATCCTTCCCGGCCTCCACCTCCTCCCTCTCACCGTCCGGCTCTCCCCCTGTTCCGACTCTCCCCGCGACCGCACTCTCCGCCTGTTCCGGCTCTCCCCACGGCCGCGCTCTCCCCGTTCCGGCGAACAGCCCTCCGCGCGACCCCCCTGGCCTCCGCCTTCCCGTTCGGCCTGCGCCGGCTGCCCCGGCCTCCCTCTTTCAGCCGCACCCTCCTCTAACCCCTGTCCGATGGACCGCCATCCTGCGACCCTCCCCTGCGCGCGACCTCTGTCCGGCTCTTCGCCGCACCCCGCACTCTGCAGCTGCCGCTGCCGTCTCCCTCCCGTTCCGCCTCTCCTCCCGCCGCACCGATCACCGCGCCGCCGAACCTGCTCCTGCCGTCGTCCCGCCTCCAGCCTCTGCCATCCGGTGACCCCGCTGCGCGCTCCCTCCCCCTCCCGCACCAGGGTATGTTTGTTTGTTTTTTTATTTTATTTTATTAATCACATGTATTTACGTTTTTTTGCTATATATAACGTTTTAATGTTTTTTTATCATATTAATAATATTATAATTATTTTATTATTATTATTGTTATTATCATTTTATATTATTATTATTATTATATTATTACTATTGTTTTTATTATTATTATTATGTTATTATTATTATTTTTATATTATGTTATTATTATTATATTATTATTATTATTAATATTATTATTGTTATCATTATTTTATTGGGTATGCTAACATTTATTATTATTATATTAATATTGTTATTACTATTATATTATTATATTATAATTATGCTAAATTATTATCATTATTATTATTATTATTATTTTGTTCTTATTATTATTATTATTATTATTATTGTTGTTATTATTTTCATTACTAATCTTGTTATTATTATTATTATTATTATAATTATAGTTGTTACTATTATTATCATTATTATTACTCGGGATTTCACTTTTGCTTTGTTAGGGGTTTTTCATCAACTTATATTTGTTTTTGGTAGGTTTAGGATTTTAGGACCCACGCATGGCGTTTCCGAGAGAGAATTATCGCTGCGCCTTGTTTCCGAGGTTCCACCGTCTCCGTGCCTCAGTTTCGAGAGTGCTGGACTTTATCACGTGGCTTCAGACACACGTTATGTCATCGCGCCTTTGTTCCAAGGTCGTTTTACCGTCGCGCTTGGATCTTGAGGTAGGTCTCCCTTTGAACTCGCCTTTAAATTTAGAATTTATTTATTCCTTGACTTTTTATTAAGTTTCAGTAAATTTAAAAGTATTATTAAGTAGTTATCTATAGTTTGGTGATCTGCTGATGATAAAAGTTGTTTTAATTCTAGCGTTTCATTAAAAGCGTTTTCTTGGATTTAATTGTGTGCTTCCAGGGTAGTGTTGCTAGATGGTTCTTCCTGAATAATGAAAGACATGTTAAATTTTGTTTTGAAATATTTTTAGCGTGTTTAAATTAGTAGATGTATTGTTAATAAAAAAACAGGTGTTTCTTAGGACCTGGATTAGAGAAAATGACCGTATGTCCTTTAAACTTGATTTTGGAAACTTAAAGTGTGGTTCTTGGTTGACGAGAAATTTTTTCCTTTGTCACGTGAATAGAATTTTGGATTTCATTGGAGAAACGGTGTTCCTTCAAAAAAATGATTTAAGGCCCGTTTGGCTCTTCATAAAAGTGGGTGTGTTTGGATATTGGAAAATGATTCTACTTGTGGAACCAGTGTGTTTCGGGTTTAATATGCTGATTTGAGTTTCTTAAATAATGTTCTAAGTGTGTTTCTGGTTTTCAATGGCATGGAGTGTGTCATATCCCTTTAGAAATGTTTTAGCATTAAATGTTAAAAATGTAAATGATATGAAGGCCTGGTTGGAACTTTAATAAATGTGATGTGATTATATATATATATATATATACGTACTTGTGAGGGCATTTCTACAGGGGGACTTCTCTTCGAGGGTTGTCGTGTAGTGATGTCCGTGTAAGGGGTTGGCAAGTTCGGTGAGATGAGTCACGCGTGCGAGGGTCTCCCACTTACACAGTGTTACTAAAACCACCACGGGTTCCTGGGCGTCTTGTAGATTATCGAGTGACGGTTGCTTGCTAACCCTGATTAGACGGGTTAGTACCCCCTGGAGTTGTGGACAGGCTAGGAGGGATGTGCCACTGGTTGGCTATTAGGGCGGCCAGTTGGTTATTGACTATGGAGTACCACGTCGGCAGGTAGTCTGAACCCGAGTACGTCCAGGGGTTTTCTAGGGATGTTCAGGATCGCCCATGGTTATTGCTGATAACTTCTGGTTTATTCCTGCTTGCACTTGGTTTTCCTTGCTTGTTTACCTTTTCTTGCACTTGTACTCCCTACTTGTTTACTTTCAGTCATCCTTCACAGCCTATACAGTTAGACTTTGGAAAAATGGTTTTCAAATGAAAATGCTTTCTTCTCTTTGGGTAAGATTTGAAAATGTAACACTTTGCTATTTAGAATGAGTTTAAAACTGATGAAAGGGAACTAACATTCAAAAAGGAATTAGGGAAATGTCTCGTGTTTGATTTTCAAGTAAAGAATTATGAAAACTTACTTTTATACATTAATGTTCAAACCTGGATTATGTAGATTCTTTATTTACTGGCAGTCAATTGGGTTTTGTTGTGGGGCTCACCTATTGAGTACTTTTGTGCTCACGCCTATCTTTTACCTTTTCAGTTGCAGGTTCCTTCTGTTCAGGTTTTCCTGCTTGAGTCGCTCAGTGTGGGAGCGACGTTGGTTGTAGTTGGGTGGTGACCCTCGAGGTCACATGGAGGTATGTCGTGGTTTAGTTTTGTTTATGACTTTAGTGTTTGTCAGTTTGTTTAGTTTATATTCTTTCTTTCGATCCTGTTTTTTTTTGTTTGGGCTGAAATCGTTCCCAACGATCCAAATTTTAATGCCCGGCACTTGTTGCCATCCCGGGGGGATAGGGAATGCCCCTCGGGCCATGTCGCGGGCCGGCTCGGGTGACCGGTTCAGGGTCGACCCGGGTTGGTTCGTGACATTACATAACCCATACAACATATTTCATATATTTATATTATTTATGTCTTGAATTTACTTTTTGTTCATATTAATATCTAAATTAATATCTATAGTTACCATCATATTCAATATTATTATGTTGAATTTAAGGAAGTAAAATTAATTTTTAAATATCTACTACATTAAATTAAAATATATTTAATATTTTCATATAAAAATTAAAATTAACATATGATTTTTAGGGGAATACCATTGAATTATTATTATCATTTAATATATTATTCAAATCGGTTTGAATTGATATTTAATTTTTAAATTCAAATAATTATTCCTATGATTATTATGGTTGATTACTATCCCTACATTAAATAATTATTGTAATGATAAATTATCTCTATATCATTCTGATATTTATTATTATTATTAATACTTTGATATTTTTACACGTAGAAGGTTTTTTACGCTTTCCATTTCACTATTAAAATAGTTTTTGAGCTACCTTAAAATGAATCGACAAGAATGGTTAACATATTTGATAATCTGTTTTTCTATAAGACGGAAACATTTGTGAACTTTATCCTACTGAAAATTTTTTAATGTCATGTGTGATAACTTCTCTTATCATTTGGATGATATACCATGTGTGGAATTCAAAATTCCTTAACTTTTATTTCTTTGATGAGACGAGTTGATCCACTAAACAAGAACTAGTACACAAATTATTATTTTTCATTTATGTACTTTATCTGGTTTCTTGAGTATATAACTTTACTTCCATCCTTTTATGGGCACTTTGTTTTTTTGAATAATATTTGACATGAAAAAATATTTTGACTTATCTTCCTCAGGTTTTGATCCCCTAATTCTAATGTTTGGACTATTCAAGTTATGTATCTCATTTTTTTAATTTTTTCTTATAAATAGATTTTGACTCCCCATGCAAAAGTCAATGTTATGGTTATCCTTCCACTATAAGAGGATTTTTTAATTATGTTATGACTCCCTGTAAAAATAATATTATTTCAAAATGTATCTCTTTTAGAGTAGAGTGGTTTGAGATTATATTTTGACCACTTTAGACTAAAATAGAAAAAAATATTAGTTTATTACATAAATGTTTATTTTAAAATTAACTCAAATAATTAACATTAATTACTATAATAAAAAACCAATTTTTTGGATTAAATTTTTAATATGTTCTATTCATCCCCTCTAAATCAACTTCCATTACCCTATCCAACCAAACAATATATATAGTGGAACTTGGCTCCCTTTTGAGTTAACTAGGTCATAGGATTAGATAGGAATAATAAATTCTCCACAAATCATCAATAATATCCAGTCAAACCAAGACTACATATTGGCCACTGTTAGTGTGGTTGATCTTGGACAACATTCAATAGCCCCTGTCTTGGATAGATGTACCGATATACCCTCACTAAAGATTATATGACCCCAAACGGAAACCATTTTCATCCAAAAATACATCATTTTAAATTTTTCATATAGTTTTTACTAACATAGTGTGTTCAGTATCATTATCAAGTAATATTCATGATCTTACTTGATCTCTGAATAAATAAAAATATATTCTATAAATACTAGACAAAACTGATCAAGCTGATCACTAAAGAATCAATTCATTAAATACATAAAGATAGAAGGGGAATTAGTAATAATGAGAGGTGTCATTGTATATAAATATTTTCTGAACCTTGTAAAAAATGTTCCTTTTGGTATATCTTGTCTCTTGACCCTCAATTGGTGATATACAGAATAAAGTTCAATCTAGAAAAGAAATGATCTCTACAAAGCTGATCAAACAAGTCATAAATATGGGGAAGATGATACTTGGTATTAATAGTTATCTTGTTCAGTTCATAATGATTAATAAAAATATAAAATTACCGATATTTATTTTAATATATAGAATATGAGTATCCCATGGTGACACACTAGGCTGAATGAATCCATTGTCATTGTTTTTATATAGTTTCTTCTTATATTCATACTACTCGATTTGGTTCATTATATAAGGAGTATTTTAATGTTGTATGGAACTAGGTATGGTTTCTATTGAGAAATCAACTTCCTGTGTTGTTATAATATTTAGAAATTATTCAATAAAGACATAAAAATTTACCCAAAAATAGGAATACCATCGATTTCATGTATTTCCCCAAAAATTTCAGATAAACACACCATCTGAGTGGGAATCTAGACCCAAAATATATTTTGTATATATTGGAAGTTCAAACGTATCATGACATTAAAAAATATCATAGGTTGGTTTAGAATATAAAATGCGTCTTCCCTACACTCAAATGTTATTTGGAGTTTTCATAGATAAATCCAATCCATGCCTTTGATGACATAAAATTCCACCAGGGGAAGAATGATAGTATTCGAAGGAAACACATTCATACAAATGTGAACTAGAGAGGAATTATAAACATTAGATGAAATCACTATAACATTAGGGGTTTCACAACTAATTATAAATCTAATATTTTGGATTTACCATTGATACTCTTATAAAATTCCTTATATATAAAATAATTTAATGATCCAGAGTCAAATAAGATATTATTTGTTCTAGAGTGGATGTTATGTGTACATTTCACTATATCATTATCGCAACCCTTATCATAAATAATAATCACTTAATATATCCATTTTCCTATTAGTTTAAGTGTTTTACGATATTGATAATATTCATTAACCATTAAATTTGGTAAATGGTTAACATAGTACCCATACTCCATGAAATAGAAACACAAGAGTTTTGGTGGTTCATTCTTTAAATATTTCTCTTGATATTTATATCACTTTAGAAAAATAAATCCTCAAGATATTCCCTCCAACACCTAGAAAATTTTCATGCTCCCTTAAGATAATTTCCACCATGATTCAAACCACACATTGATTATAAATACAATCCCATATTCTACATTCCATGGTTTGAATATTTTTCTTCGAACATCATTCTTATCCTCTTATCAACACAATGATATTGATATAAAACTCCAACCACAATTTCCACATAGATATAATATTGAAAAATAGTGTCATAGTTATTAAATTATATCATGGATAGTTACCTAACGAGATATGGTTTTTACACTAAATAATCGATCATACGTACATTCAGGTTGGATGACTAGAGCATAAGGGTACCTTACAAGTATTGTTAAACATTCCCACAAGTTCCAATAGAAGAATTATTCTTTTGATATAGCTAATGTTAATACATATCTATATTCATATGAAGTATAAAATAAATGTACATATTGAAAAATAAGTTTGTGAAAACATCCCAATCCAATGAGAGAATTTCATCATGTTTAATTGTATTATTGATAAGAGCCCACACTTGAACTGCTTCACCTTTAAAATCGTAGATAATATAAATGTATTTTTCATTTTTTAAACACTAGAGAATGGAAAATATCTTTCTAGTGGTACTAATAAAATAATCATCAACTAGAGGATCAAAAAAACCACTAATGGAAGGTGGATGTTTCCTCATGAAGGACATAATAGAATATTGTTCTATCCTTTGTTTATTTAGATGATCAGAGTGATTCCAAACATGATAATGTTTTGTGAGTATATCAATGAGGTTTTTCATTAAGGATCTTATAATTTTTGGATACACATGAGGACAATTATTTCACTTTTTTTCAGACCCAACATTAACATGTTTCCTTATGGTCCCAACCATTTTAATAAAACCATAAAATATAATGCATGAAACAATAATCATGATGGAGAACTACAAAATAATGAAAAATCACTTATAGGATGTCTAAATCATGACTCTTTATTTAATATCTAAATCATTTCGTTTAACCTAGATTATTTATTGTCATCATCTATATTAATATTTTGTAATGGTTTTTAAATAATTTTTGATTATCTAAAGCGTACACCTCCGGTGTTTTAAAATAGGTGTGAAGTAAGACCCATTGTTGTGCATCAGTTGATGATCCGGTATCACTAAATATTACTTTTTTAGTGTTAATACAACTTGTTTCCTATTTATTAAAGACATATCCACTTGATGTAGTTGTAAAATGAATAAATTAATTAAAAACCGCACACATTATCCTATACCATAATTTCGGGACATTTACTAATAGATTGACTCGTCCTTAAAAATATCTGTAGACTGGTCCTTCCAGATTTCACTAATGTTTTCTCATCTTATATTCCAAGGGGTAACTAAACCGATCCTTGGATACAAAATATGGAGTCCTAGTATTAAAATACATAAATATTACATCATATTTTATAAATATCCATTACATTACCCAACCACAAGCTCGAGAACCCTAAAATTTTAGTGACTTTGGAATCATTGGAACACAAAAACTGGTCCATAGGTAAACTAAATCATCTCCTACTATGATATTCATAACTATCAACATTCTTATACATATAAAAATAATACATTTCTTCATAACCTGGGTAAATGAAACATAAAAAAGTGTGATCTGTGATGATTAATATGGGAAAAGAAGGGCGATGCGTAAGCATAAAATGAACACAAGTGAATGTGAACATGAGAACAACATTTAAAAAATTACATTCGATATCAAAATTCATAATATTTTGTCATGGATTAAATATTATGATTTTATAAGACATGAATCACAAGGTAATCAAAGAACATGAGAAATGATATATTAACATTAGTATGGGATATATATTGGTGGAATAAACATAAAAATAGAAAATCATTTTCAAAGAATTTCGGGTTTATTGATAAGGCTATCATAGTTGAATGAGTTCACTCCCCAAAATATCATAGTTTTCCAAGTTTAATCACTGGACCATCATAGAGAAAACATCAACATACTGAATAGGGTTCACAATCCATTTTAGTTCTGTCTATATCGTGATATATACATCATTACCTAATTCATTGGAAGGAGATATTGGTCTCACCCATAGCATAAAGAAAATCATATTAATGTGTTTCACTAGATCATAAAAAGTCATCTTATCATACCCCAAGAAATGAAATTGATATCATAAAATTTTCACCATATCATAACCTGTGGGAAATATGATGGTTTAATAATCATTTTATAATAGCATATCCCATGAAATGATATGGATTTCATAATCATTTTACGTAGAATATAAATAGCCATAAACATAAAAAATTTAAAAAAGAATATGAATGTTATCATTGGTTCATATCCCATGTAATTAATAGGTAACATCAATTGATTTCGTCTTATAGGGAAAATGATTCTTGAATAATATTTTAAACATTTCAGAAAGAAAAAATCCTATCCATTTTGTAATGAACAATTCAAAATTTAATTTTTTTTAAAATATTTTTCATTGAAAATATCCTTGAAAACATGTAAATTAATTATATATGAAATGGTTGGTCATGATGGAAGATAATTCTTTTCATATAGTACATGATAAAATTAAGATTCCATTTACATTTTTCATAATATCGAAATGATCATTGTTTGTAAAATGACATGGTCAATCCTTTTAAAACAATTATTTTAATGTAAAAAATCTGTAAAAAATTCATTTATAAATAATTTTGAGAAATTTTTTTTAAATAAATTTTTTAGAAAACATGGTTTTAGAAGAAAATATATTTATGAATAATGAAATAAAAAATGATATATTTTCTTTAAAACATTTTAGTAATAATTTTATGTACTAATGAGTGGAGTATCAATTATTATGAAACAAAAATATCATGAATAACAATAAGAGAATATACCTCTTGATTTTTTTAGATATGTTTCAAAATATTTTATTATAGGAAACATAATCACAAATAATCCTGATAAACTATGAGATTTTTACACTAAATAATTACCACTTTGGAATGTTTGAATCATAATCCCCAAGTTAGAATAACATAAAATAGAACTTAAAATTTCATGTGGATTATTAAATTATTGATATTACATATCAATTGGATGTATATGAAAATCATGAAAGAATATAGGTGTAATATCCTAGGTAAATAAAAAATAAGACATTTTCATATTTATTAATATTTTTGAATAAAATATCAATATTAATTTAAAACGGATGCTATGTTCTATGGCTTACCCAACACGAAACAACGAGTTTCTTTGAAATCTTACATTGCACACTAATAAAATAACAATATAATTTTAAATTGTAATTAACGCCTAGCTATTGTAATTGAAGGAATTAACAAAACTAACTAATAAATGATTATATATGTTTGTCAAATATTTTTACATTTATCAAATAAATTATAGAGGCTTAAGATTCAAATGAATCCAATTTTAAGCATAAATATTCTAATATCTTTTTTAAAAGGTCGATTAACCTCCTTTTGATGGAGAACCATTTTTAAATATAACTATCGCCACATTTGTATGTTAATTTGACAAAATAAAATCCTTCATTAGAATAAATACCTCAAACTTAACATTGTGTAATTTTTTTAATTTTCTGATACAGATCATTTTTAGAGAAAACTGGTGTATTTAAATTCAAAACCTCTTTTTAATTTAATTTATATGTATTGTTATATTATATTTTTAATTGGTTTTAATGTGTAATTTAAATATTTTTTTTCCATTTAATCCAATGGTGGTCATTTAAATTAATTTCACATTGAAATTGGACATAAAGAAGTGTACATCTTTTAAAAGATATTGTTTCTTAAAAACATGTTATTTCTTTTGACAGTAGAAATTGATTATAAAATTAATTAATGAAAATTATATGTTTTTAATTATGTAAATTTGATATCATTTTTTAATCTGTTATATCAAATATAGTTTATCGTGATTTTTTGGTATTTTTCTGACAAATGTTCATTTTTAATGAGTAGTGAAAAATACAGCATTTTAATTCAAAAATGCATTTTCATCCAATTTAATTATGTAGTTATACTTTCATTTTAATTGTTTTTAAGGTGTAATTTAATTATTTTTTTATCATTTAATACAATTTTGGTCATTTTATGTAATTTCACATTTAAATTGGACGTAAAACAAATCAATCTTTTGATAGATTTTACTTCTTAAAAACCCGTCTTTGGTTTTGACAACGAGATTTATTTTAAATTAATTAATCAAATTTCTGTGTTTGGAATTTGATAAAATCTATCCCATATTTTTAATCATATGGTCCAAATTATGTAAATAAGACTATTTTTTTGGACATTATGAAAAGTATCGACGATAATTATCTTTAATTATCGTGTTTAATTAGTAATCGGGTAGTTAAGGGTAATAAAATAATATAATAAAAATAAAAAATGACCCCAAAATGTGACCTAATTCTATTTGTGGGGTCATTTCCGACAATGGGATTCCTTGTTCCAACCTTGAGACCCCATGGAATCTCTTTAGTGTGATAGTGACCTATTATCATATTTTTTTAAAGAAAGGAAAATGTAACAAAGGTATGTATCACCTAAGTAAAACAATTTTAATTTTTTTTTACATAAATGATCTATTATAATATAAATATTAATTGGAAATATAATAATATGTACTACAAGTTTGAATTTTTTTATAATTTTTAGACATTAAATAAATAAATTTATTTATGACACATTGATGATGCAGTGATTAACTCATTAATGAAGGATTTAAATAAAATTAGAAGATAAGGTAAACTATAAGAAATACACTTTTCTAAAACCTATTGGATGGGTGGATTTAAAACTTGTATCACCTTATACTCAAAATATATAATTTTGGGACCTTTAATATCCGAAAATTATTTTATAATAAAGTAACTTTTCAAGACATCCCAAGAGTGCCCCTCCTCCCTCTTATAAAAAGCCCTCACCTCTAACCCCTTACCCACTCTTCTAAAGCCTTTGGATCAACCAAAATCTGCTCATTTTATCTATCCACATCCATATCTTCATCCTATAAGCCTTACCTTTGACCTAAATCTCTATCTGAAACCCTTTTGGTTCAAACCAAAGTGAGTTACCCGATTTAATGGTAATGTCTTCTCTTATGTTATTTTGTTTTATTTTGCTTCTCCAACCCCTTAAACTCTTTTTATTCATTTATTTTGTAACAAAACCAGTATTTTAAATATAATAGGATGTTTTAATGAGAATTATTTGAACAACAATTAAACACACCTCCATCTAATAGTTAAAGAACATACTATTTTCGTTGATGGTGAATTACTGCCTCACGAAATGAAGATTGTTCTATATTCTCCTAACACCTCTCATGGTGACCATTATGATGGAAATATATTTATTATGATATATATTATTTTTTTCTATATTATTCTGTATTTTACATTTAAAACATACCTTTATGATTTTCATGTTGTGCAAATGTGATAATTTTATTTGAGAAAGTGTGGACTACCACCCCCTCAAGTGATGTGACTCGTTCATGCAATACATGGAATGTATAAAGAATGAAATTAATGAACTTATGTGACCTATATAACATATATATTATACATTAATTATAATATATATATATATCTCATTTATTTTTAATTCCATTAATGTGACAATGAAATGAAAGTAGCGTTCATCCGTACGTACGACCTGCCGTCTCCATAAACGATGCATTTCATTTTCTTATATCCAAAAGTTATGGAATATTATAAAATGAATATATACTTGATATATATGATATTTAACTCATTAATACTATTATAGATATGGTGTAATTATAACTACATGGAAAATTCTTTTCGAACAAGTTCATTTTTGACTCATGTACCAAACATCGACAAAAAAGTCTAATACGAAATCACATAATTAACTAATTATTCTAAAATTATAATATGTTATATGAATTGAATAATAAAATTTAAAGGAGGTTCTTAAGAAATTATTAATTAACTAATGTTTATTATTCGAGAATATATAGAAACAAACAAGACAATTCGGACTTGAGGTAAGGGATCCTACCTCTCTCTTTCTTTTTAAGTACTCTTTTTATGTTATTTCTTTTATGGTACTATTTCTTATATTGGGGGATTTATTTTATGTTCCTCGTACTATAAATTTTATGTTCATATGATGATATAACTTATTTTATTTCAATACATTTATTGGATGTATTAAGTGGCGCTGTTAGGCTGCCGAGTTTTCGTAATGGATTTTTCATCTAACTTTTATTCCCCTAAGATTTATGCTACATTTTCCACTATATCCTTTGAGTGGAGTATGTACATACCGTTATTATAATATTTGAGTAATATAAATTCGTTTATGGGTATTTACATAAATTTTTTATAATCTTTCTTTCATGGGGTGTATGTTTTGAAAGTTACCCATATCAGTAAGGGAACCTTTCACCATTTTTATTTTAAAAGATTTATTATTGTTAGGCCGTTTAATTTACATCTTATGATGAAGGGATATGTTATTATATATCCTTATTGTAGTAAATGGTATGTAAAAGTGATGAGATACCCATTTTAATTTCTCATCATCTAATTTATTGAATTTTAAAGTGACGCAGTTAGGCTGTCGAATTTCTGCAAGTGAACTTCTTAATCCAATTTCAATTCTTTGGGTTAAACCTCTTCATCTTGATTTTATTATTCCAAGATTATGTGTGGAATTTATATGTTTTAATTTCCACAAACATTTTTGTGGATAGACTATTTCTACACATAATTATCTCATTGATAAATTCTTACGTCATTTATACGAACTTGTATGGGAAATCATAACTCAATCTCATTTCATTGAGTTAAAAATCTATGTCATTGGTTTTGTTTTTCCAAGAGTATTGTGAATGACCTCTGATTGATTTACACTTGATATCCACTTCTATTGGTTGTATTTATATGTGTCACACATAATTATGTCATTGATTTATCCTTGAACTAATGACATGATCTTTGAATGGGATTACATCTCAATTTATCTTACTTGAGACAATTCTTGATGATATGCACTTTAATTCTTTTTAATGTGTATATACAGAACCTTTGACATTCCATAGCCATATTATTTATATACTCAAGTCATTTAAATGTTTTGAAAATGGTCTACATTCATGTGGATTATAATTTAAATCTTCAAAATGGAAGATGACTCTTTTATTAAAACATTATTTTAAATGGTTTTAAATATTTATTCATTCAAAGATTTATAATCTATTTCCATGTCTTGAAAATGGTTTTAAGGAATTATTTATATGGAAATGGATGTTTTAAAACCATTTCAAAAGATTCGAAGTGGTATGGGACACTTTTATTCTAAAAACTCTTTTGAATGTCTTCTTTAAATATTTTCAAAGTATAAATGGATATTTCTCTCATAGAGTTTTAATGATTTTATTAGATGTTTTTATTTATGTTAATATAATTATGTGATCTCTTGTGATTGAAATGTGTAAATTTTATTCATTTTTTAAGTGTTATGATTGTGTTATGGTTCTTGGGAAATGTTTATGAAATCAGGTGGTTCCATGATAAACTAAGGGTGGGTTAGCCCAAGATAGCTCTCCAATGCATAGGGTAACGCGAAAGAGTTAAACTCCATGGTTTATCCGAAGATATCTAGGGAATATACTATGATGTGTATTCCAAACGTAACCGTGAGGGTTACTTCCTACGTAAGAATGTTATGAATGCCTCAAGTTACCTTTATGTTTTATGATTTCTACGAGTTATTAATAAATTTTATGCTTTCATGAGGTATGTTGATGTGCTTATGTTTTATGTGTAAATTATGATTTTATTGATTCTTATGTATACATGGAATAATGTATTCATTCCATATTTTT
This sequence comes from Viscum album, assembly GCA_963277665.1. Taxonomy (NCBI): domain Eukaryota; kingdom Viridiplantae; phylum Streptophyta; class Magnoliopsida; order Santalales; family Viscaceae; genus Viscum; species Viscum album. The sequence goes on from OY728156.1 coordinate 347,865,023, forward strand.
ATATCCCTTACTGATCTTTTTATGCCCATCACATGTTTTTGAAATGTTTTCCACAATACTTAAAGTGGAATACGATCAATTATGGGATCAAGGAAATGTCATGATGTCTAAAACATGGAAATAGACATGAATCTTTTGTTCAAGAGTTTTTATTTTTTGAAAAAATAGAAACTGAGTAGATGTTTCTACAGTGTATTCTTTGAGATGTAATAGTTATGTCTTAATTCACTAAAACACTAAACCTGAAAAGATCCTCAATGTGTATTATTCATTTAATTATATTTTATGTATTGTTTTAAGGCCGTTTCTTTATAGTTGGTATCAAATTTCAGTTTAGATAACATGAGATGTTAGGGTATTCACTAAGCATAAGTGACATGTTGTGTATAACCACAATGGTTAGTATATTAGATGGAGTCGTTTTTATTTTTGAAAATTAGAATGAGTTTGAGATAACATGGATAAGTATATCTTAGTGTTTATCTTCCTCATTAGTATATGATGATTTTGTTGATATACTCACACTGACCTTTTTGGATTTATTAAATGGATGGATCTAATAGGCACCAAAGTAACAGTGGATGTGAAGAAACTGTGATGGTTTTCTGAAAGAACAACTAAATGATATGGGAGATCCAATGATAACTCTGGTAGTTTTTCTCAACCAACTTTCAAGTGTAATGATTAACCACTTGAACCATCATGAGTTCTCTAATGCATAATGTACAAGATAAGCAACTCTATGTGGATGTTCATGTAATAATTATAAAGGTAACCATTACGGTTTATATGATCCTTACTATTGAGGAAATTACGGGTTAATATATGATCGAAAATGAAAGGCATGAGGTAAACATGAGTTTAAATTATGTTATGGTACCTTTTGATGATTTTATCTCTTTTTGGGGAATGTTTTAAGAATTATATAGTTTTGTAAAACAGACGACACGCAGTCTGTGTGACAACCCGTCGCGTCGGACAAAGCTGTGGTAATCGAACCCACAACCAAAGTGCGACTGGTTTTTATCACCTACCACTGGACTATGTAACGTCCCTGGTTAGTATGACAAACTCTTTTTAGTTAGATGATTTTATAAATCAATAATAAGTTGATTTTTGGTTATCTAGGAAATTATTAACCTATCATGGAGGATATATGATTAGGCTAATGGAACTTTAAGAACAACTAATGTTATTTGGAGATAAATATAAATATTTACCTTGGAAGACAATGTGATTAAATCCTTCAAAGATTTGAGTTTCAATATTAGTTTGGTTTACTTTGAAGAATTTTATGGAAAACTGTTTATCGAATGGTGATTGTGGAAATTTGGTTTTTGTTGGACAAATTTTAGAGATTAAGAATAGATTTTCTTTTTATAAAGGATTATCCTTCTTTTGTATTTCTGATATCGTACTAAATATATTTTTTTGGTTTTGGAATAATAAAATGGGAAATATATAGTTCATCTTTTGTGGGTTATGTGATTCATAATAACTTTATTATATTTCTCTTGATTTGAACAAGTCATCCTAAATACTAATCTTTTGGTGAAAATATGAGTTTGTGTTAGAAATCTAGTAAAAGTTGAAAGTATACATGACAAGTAAGTATGTTTCCTTTTGATTTAGTTAAGATCATAAATAAATTCTTCAATGAAAAGTAACTTAAAACTAAAATTTTTTCTATTAAACTTTCCTACTGGGGAATCAAATACCGTTTAACCCATTGCAATTTTGTGATTTTCGTGGGGTTAACATTCTCCTAATCATGTTTTCTATCACTCTCCATAAGAACATGATCCTTTGTTTTTTCTTCCATATCCATTTTTCCATCATATTATCCTTATATGGGTTAACTTGGGTGACCTATGTAATTCTCTATTTTTATTTTAAAATGATAGTTTTACTGACTCTTGCTCTGATGTGGGACTTTCAATGACGTTTCTGAGCCCAATGTTAAAATTGCAAGGATGCAATTCCCAAAAGGGGGGAAGGATGTAACATCCCAAGTAAATAAATAATAATAAATTTTCATATTTATTATTATTTGTGAATAAAATATCAATATTACTTTAAAGGGGATGCTATGTTCGATTGCATTCCCAACACGAAATAATGAGTTTCTTTGAAATCTTACGTTGCACACTAATAATATAATATTATTATTTTAAATGGTAGTTAACGCCTATATATTTTAATGGAGGGAAGGAAAAAACTAAATAAAAATTATTATATATGTTTTTAAAATATTATAACATTTATCCAATAAATGTTAGAGGATTACGATGCAAATGAATCCTATTTTAAGCATAAATCTTCTAATATTTTTTTAAAAGGTCGATTAATCACCTTTTGATGGAGAACCCTTTATAAATATACTTTTTGTCACTTTTATATGTTATATTTCACAAAATAAAATCCTTTTTTAGAATCAAAAAAATCAAAATTTCTTTGTGTAAATATTTGTTATTTTCCGATAAAGATCATTTTTTCGGGAAAAATGTTGTATTTTAATTCAAAAGCTCTTTTTAATCTAATTTATTTAAATTGTTAGATTATATTTCAAATTGTGTTTTAAGTGTAATTAAAATATATTTTTACTATTTAATACAATGGTGGTCATTTGAATTAAATTCACATGGAAATTGGTCATAAACAAGTGTCAATCTTTTAATAGATATTGTTTCATAAAAACCCGCAATTAGTTTTAACAGTGGGAATTGATTATAAAATTAATTATTAAAACTAAAATGTTTTGAATTTGTTAAAATTGATATCATTTATGAATTTGGAATATCAAATATTGTTTATTGTGAATTTTTGGTATTTTTCTGACAAATGTTCATTTTTAATGAATAGTGAAAAATACAGCATTTTAATTCAAAAATGCATTTTCATCCAATTTATTTATATAGTTATATTGTAGTTTTAATGTGTTTCAAGGTTTAATTTAAATATTTTTTATCATTTATAACAAATTTTGTAATTGTATTTAATTTCACATTTAAAATGGATGTAAAAAAAATCAATCTTTTTATAGATTTTACTTCTTAAAAACCCGTCTTTGGTTTTGACAACGAGAATTGTTTTAAATTAATTACTGCGATTTATGTGTTTGAAATTTGATAAAATGGATTCCATATTTGGAATCATAATGTCCAAATCATGTAATTAAAACTCTTGTTTTTGAACATTATAAATAGTAACGATGGTAATTTTCTTTGATTATCGTGTTTAATTAGTAATCGGGTAGTTAAGGTGAATAAAATAATGTCATAAAAATATAAAATGACCCCAAAATGTTTCCTAATTATATTGGTGGTGTCATGGCCGACCATGGTATTCCATGTGCCAACCTTGGGACCCCATGGAATCACATTAGTGTGATAGTGACCTGTTATGATATTTTTTTTAAAGAAAGTAAATTGTAACCAAAGTATGTATCACCTAAGTAAAACAATTTTAATTTTGTTTACATAAATTTTATCTTAGACTAAAAATTATAATTGGAAAGATAAATGTATTTCATACATTATGGTAATTTTCTTATAATTTTTATATATTAAATAAATAAATTTATTTATGACACCGTGATGATGCAGTGATTACCTCATTAATGAACTATTTAAATAAATCGAGAAGATAAGGTAAAATATAAGACATACACTTGTCTAAAAACTATTGGATGGGTTTATTTAAAAACATTATCACATTATACTTGAAATATATAATTGTGGGACCTTTAATATCTGAAAAATATTTTATAATAAAGTAACTTTTCAGTACTTTCCAAGAGTGCCCCTCCTCCCCCATATAAATGTCCCCCACCTCTACCCCCGTACCCACATCTCTCAATATTTGGATCTCCCAAAATCTATAATTTTATCTATAAAAATCCCTCTCTTAATCCTATAAGCCTTAACTTATGCAGAAATCTTCTCAAGAAACCCTATTGGTTCAAACCAAATGGAGTTACCTGATTTAAATGTAAGGTCTTATCTTATGTTCTTTTGTTTTATTTTTCTTCTCCAACCAATTAAACTCTATTTATTCCATTATTTTGTAAAAAACATTATATTAAATATAATATTATGTTTTTATGAGATGGATTCGAGCTACACTTACACAGACTTCCGTCTAATAGTTAAAAAACATACTATTTCCATGGATGGCGAATTACTGCCGCACAAAATGATGATTGTTCTATCTTCTCCTACCATCTCTCATGGTGGCCATTATGATGGAACTATATTTATTTATGATATATATTATATTTTTTTCCACTATATTCTTCTTTATTTTACATTTAAAACTTACCTTTATGCTTTGCATGTTTTGAAAATCCGATAATTTCATTTGAAGAAGTGTGGACTACCACCCCCACAAGTGATGTGACTTGTTAAATCCATAAATGGAATGTATAAATAATGATATTAATGAACTTATGTGAACTATATAACATATATATTATACTTTAATTATAATATATAAATATACCTCATTTAGTTTTAATTCTATTAATGTGACAAAGAAATTAAAGTAGCATTTATGCGTACGTACGACCTACCGTCTCCATGAACGGTGCATTTCATTTTCTTATCTTAAAAAGTTATGGAATAGTATAAAATGAATATATAATTGATATAAATGATATTTAAATCATTAATACTATTCTGTATATGGTTTAATTTTAACTACATGGAAAATTCATTTCAAACAATTTCATTTTTGACGCATATACCGAACATCGACAAAAATGTATGATATGAACTCACATAATTAACTAATTATTATAAAATTATAATATGTGATAATAATTGAATAATAAAATTTAAAGGAATAACTTAAGAAATTATTAATTGGCCAAATTGTATTATTCAGGAATATAAAGAAACAAACAAGAGAAGTCGGACTTGAGGTAAGGGATCTTACCTCTCTCTTTCTTTTTAAGTACTCTCTTTTTTGTCATTTCATTTAAGCTCTCCTTTATAATGCTAAGGGATATTATTTTATATTCCTCTTACTTTAAATTTTATTTTAATATGATGAGAGACCCTATTTTATTTCAATCTATTTTCTTGGAAGTATTAAGTGGCACCGTTTGGCTATTGAGTTTTCTTAACAGATTTTTTATCTAACTTTTATTCCCATGATATTTATGCTAAATTTTCCACTTTTTTTCTTTTTAGTGGTGTATTCACTTCATATTATTATACTATTTGAGTAGTATAATTTCATTTATGGGTATTTCAATCAATTTTTTATTTCCCTTTTTCATGGGGTGTACGTTTTGAAAGATACCGATATCGGTAAGGGAACCTTTCACCCTCCTCATTATAAAGACTTATTTTTGTTAGGTCTTCTAGTTTACATATTATTATGAAGGGATATGTTCTTATATATCCTTATTTCTGTAAATGATATGTCCAAGTGATGGGATACCCCTTTTTATCTCACATCATCTCATTTTCTGAATTTTAAAGTGATGTCATTAGGCTGTCAAATTTCTGTAAGGGAACTTATTAATCCAATTTCAATTCATTTGGTTAAACCTCTACTTAATGATTTAATTATTCCAAGATTATGTGTGGAAAATAAATTTTGTTATTTCCACAAACCTTTTTGTGGGTATACTATTTCTACACAAAATTGTCTCATTGATAAATTCTTTCGTCATTTATACGAACTTGTATGGGAAATCCTAACTCTATATCATTTCATTGAGTTATGTATCTATGTCATTGGTTTTGTTTTTCCAAGAGTATTTTGAATGACCTCTGATTTTTTTAAACGTGATATCCTCTTATATTGGGTGTATATATACTTGCCACACATAATTATGTCATTGATTTATCCTTGCACTAATGACATGATCTTTGAATGGGATTACATCTCAATTTCTCTTCAATGAGACACTTCTTGATTATATGCACTTTTCCCCTTTTTAATGTGTATATACAGTACCTTTTACATTCCATATCCATATTATGTCTATAATCAAGTCATTTAATTTTTTTTGAAAATGTTCCACTTTCATTTGGCTTATAATTTAAATGTTCAAAATGGAAGAGGACTCTATTATTAATACACTGTTTTAAACGGTTTTGAAGATTTATTATTTAGAATATTTATCATCTATGTCCATGTATTAAAAATGGTTTTAAGTATTTATTAATATGGACATGAATGTTTTAAAACCATTTCAAAAGTTTTGAAGTGGTATAGGAAACATTGATTCTAGAATCGCTTTTAAATGTCTTATTTTAATATTTTCAAAGTACAAATGGATATTTCTATCATAGATTTTTAATGATTTTATTATAAGTGTTTATTTATATTAATATCATGATTTAATCTCTTGTGATTGAAATGTGTAAATTTTATTCATGTTTTAATTGTTATGATTATGTTATGGTTCTTGAGAAATGATTATGAAATCAGGTGGTTCCATGATAAACTAAGGGCGGGTGAGCCTGAGATAGCTCTCCAATGCATTGGGTAACGCAGAATAGTTAAACGCTAATGTTTCTCTGAAGAGATTTAGGGAATATACTGTGATGGGTATTACAAACATAACCATGAGGGTTGATCCCTATGTTAGAATGTTATGAATGCCTCAAGTTACCTCTATGTTTTATGATTTCTACGAGTTATTCATAAATCTTATGATTTCATGAGGTATGTTGAAGTGCTTATATTTTATGAGTAAATTATGATTTCATTGATTCTTATGTATACATGGAATAATGTTTTCATTTTGTATTTTTATATCCCTTACTGATCTTTTTATGCTCATCCCATGTTTTTGAAATTATTCCATGGGACTTAAATTGGAATACGGTCAAGGACCGAATCAAGGAAATGTCATGATGTCTAGAACAATGAACTAGACATGACTATTTTGTTCAAGAGTTTATATTTTGTGAAAAAAATGGAAAAAGAGTAGATGTGTATTCTGTGTATTCTTTGAGATGTAATAGTTATGTCCTAATTCTCTAAAACTCAAAACCTGAAAATATATTCAATGTGAATTATTCATTTAATTCAAGATTATGTAATGTTTTAAGGCCGAGTCCTTATAATAGGTTCATAACATAACTTATTTTTCATAGAATAAAATTCGAGAGAAAATCCATTTCCTTAAGTCTTGAATTTTATCATACACATTCAAACCACCATCCTAATAAATATATGTTTATTTTAAATCTATTAAATAATTTTGTTTATATATGTTTATCATAACATATATGATTTTATTGTGACCTTTTATAACCAATTTATTAACAATTCCACATAAATGTTTTGCTTCATGTAATAACCTCTTTTTTATTTATGTTTTGATTTATATTTTTTGTCCACTAACTCCGATCATGGTTTCACCATCTACCGAATGATAAAATTATTATAAAAATCCTACATATTATTTATATATTTATTTATAGTAATTCATAAAAATTATTGAAGGAAAATAAAATACATCATTCATTAAGTTGGTAGGTTGTACGTACGTTTGAACATTGTTTCCATTTTCTTATTGGTTTGAGATAATAAAAATTAAATTATATACTATCATTATATAAATTTTTATGTCATATCTATCACATATGTTCATTTAAACCATCATTAATAACACCTTTGTAATGTGTGATTAAATCACATTGCATCGCGAGGTAGTTTTCCACTGTATACACGAGCGACACTATCATATTCCACAAAATACAATGTATGAATGTGTGTGTGGTATAAAAATTATATAAGTATAATATTATATTAAATATAATACATGAATATCAAATCCATCATTATTTTCAACCACTAGAGGTGGTAATGGAAAATCAAATGATATTGGTTTGCAAGGTGGTAGTCTGTTCAAAACATGAATGGCGATTTCATAACCCATTTTATGGAAGTGGATATTTTTTATGTAATTCCATTTAAATAAAAAAATATAAGTATATAGAAACCAATAAGGTTATTATATAATCATTTTGTAAAAACAATTTAATGAGGTGGAGGAATAAATACAAATACAATTAACGATGAGTGTTACATCTTCTTCGGTTATCCTCCATAGCATTTCTCTAAAATCGTTCATTGGTTAAATTTCATACCAAAAAAAGGCTTCTAGGATGTGTTTAGTGATGTTTGGAATTTATTTATGTAGGTATTTTGTGAAAAAAAGGTTATATTGGTTTGAAGAAGAGATGATATGGGGTGTTCTTTTATATATGGGGGAGATGAGACACTTTGTGTTTTTTTGAAAATTATTGAGTGCTCCACAATTTTTAATATGTAATAAATGTCTAAAATGGGGAATTATAGATCCTTAAGGTTTTAATAGTATATAAATGGACAGAAAAATGTTTTTATAAAGTTTTATATTACATTTTTATGATTATATATTTAGTTTCACCCCTAGAGTACCCGTTTTTTACCTCACCAACAATAATTAATTTATACTATATTCCCTATTAATTTTGGACAAAAATTATGTGTATCATACTAGATAATATAAATTATTAAGGTCCCAAATATTGACCCAATTTTTTAATTAAAATCACATAGTTTTGAAAGAAATTAATTTATAATTAATCCCGAAATTTTGACGTGAAATTAGGGGTTTGAAGATAAAATTTTCAGATGTTTACATAGCTTTTTTATCAAAATATAAAATAAAAATGGATAAAAATGACCTAATTTGCATTACTTCATTTATAATTTCACTAATGATTCATTAAAACCAATTTTATATATTATTTAATTCTATAAGTAAATGAAATGAAAAGTTTGGTTTTTATAAAAATTCAATATTCTCTACTATTCAAAAAAATATTGCTTTTCCAAAAAACCCCAAAATTAACAGTAGAATAATTCTGTCATAATGATTTCAAGAAGTGATGTTTTTTATTAAATTAATATTTAAAAATGGAATAAATTTAATTTTATTATAATTTAAAAAAAACATATAAAAAATTTGTTTAGGGAAACAAATATTTTTGAAACATATAAAATATTTATTGAAAATTACACATTTTATTATCAATATATTTTCATTTTATAAAACTATTATATTTAGTTATTTAAATTATTTATTAATATTCATATCACTATATTTACCATTTTAGTTATATTGGAAAAATTTAAATAATTATAATTATAATATATCATAGTTTTTTTAAATATTAATATCAAGTGTAACACAGTATAACCCAATATTTTGTGTGCCACAATCTTAAATTGATGTTATTTATAGTACAAGATATCAAAAAAAATTTATTGAGAATAATAATTATTTAAAACATAGGGTGTTACACAAAATCTGGAATAAAGCATGGATAAAATATCACATAGGGATTGGTAAATGTGTAAAATATGTAAATTAAGGCCATCATGAATGGGAGTGCCAATGATATATTAAGAATTATGATAATTAAAATAATGTGGAGAATGCTATGTTTAATTCATTTACTAAACACACTTTTTTAAACTATAATGAGTTTTTGAATTATAATGACAATTTATAAAATAAAATTATTAATTATGATAATCTATAGATATAACATATTCATTCAAGAGATAAAGGGATTTCTCATATGATCATAGGTGCTGAAGTGGGTTATGAGTTTCAAGTGTAAATATATAATACACTTCAGATAAAAAAAATATCTCATTTTATTCATGTTCTATCCAATATTTTATATCTAATGATTTACAATGGGTATTATATCACCAAATAATAAATTTTATGGTAAATTATTAGGAAAAATGATAATTGTTCAATAATAAAATCTCATGTCTATAGAGCATCTTTGATAAAATATTGTTGGAATATTCATTAGACAAATCTTGTGATACTCTATCTAGATGAATTTGGTGTTATTGTTTTTTAATATAATGGATATCTATATTGATGTTCCTTATTTTTTGTATGATTTTTATTTTTTTAATTATTTTTATTGGATTATAATGTCGAGAACTGAAATAACTAGAGTTCATTATTGTAAATTTTTTTGAGAAGATATAAATAGGATGTTGATAAAGTATCTGTGATATCCAATATTTATAAAAATTTATATGTATTGGAAAAAAAATTATGGAGAATGATTTACTTAATTATTAATATCTTATGGAAGTTATTTTGAATGATATGAGTATTTATCTCCATTTATTATTGAACTGGTCTTATGTTTTAATGGAATTTGTCACAAAGTGTTATGATGTGAATTTTTTTAACAAAAATTATGAGCTATTTTCAATTGATATTAAAAAATGAGAATAAGGGGAATTTAAAAAATCCAATAAAAACTTTATTTTCATGAGGATGCTATTTCAAGAGAATATAAGTATTAATTTTCATGAAGTAGAAATTAACGGAGATCATGGAAAGAATAATAATAATTAATAGATATCATTGAAAATATAATTTTTTTTGGATTTTTGATAATTGAAGGAATTTATGTGTCTTGGAATTTGGATATACAAATAATGTTTATGTAATGTCATTTTTGTTTGATTAGCTATTTTTTAGTGTTAATTTACTAAAAAAATTGGACAACAACCTAACATGCCAAGGGGATGCCACATAGACTATTGTTTTGTTGGGGGTACCATCATCCGGCCATGGTAGTGGGGGAGAAGAGTTATGGATGAATTAAGAGTGCCTACATAGAAGGGATGGAGTGCATATATTATTTTCATTGAGTGTTTAGTGTAATTGTAGACCACACTATGGTGTGGGGCGACCAGGGTGGGTGTGGTGTGTGATGTGTTGTGATTGATGAACCATTATTTTATATAGTATAATTTGGTATAAAACGATGGATAATAATAGAGTGTTTAACTTGATTTTGGATTTATTTAAAGAATGGGATAATACGTGTACTATTCCCCCATTACAAATTTAATGAAATTTCATCTACAATATGATTATCCTTATCCTCTCCATTCTATCAGCTTCATTCATTATCTTTATCCCTACCTCTAATCAAATGATACCTATAGTTATAATTTTCTATATAGCACAACATCTATTATTGATACAAGATTGAATTTATTAGATATTGAGATGATCTTACCAAAGATCACTATTTATGGTTCAATGATGTGCTTTCAGGTGAATTTATGAATGAATATCATTTTTTATAAAAGAAAAAAAGTGTTAAATGGTGTTTGATTATCTATTTTAATGTATTAGTTTGAGCATGTAAAATTGGAACACATGATCTTCATCACACACACATAAGATACTCAATATAAAAATAAGAATACCTATTTACCTATGAAAATGTGTAATGTTTTTGGGATTCATATAACATGTGTTAGAAGAATAAAGAGATGATATATTCAACCATTCATTATACAAATTTAAAAAACATTATTTTTAGTGTTTAAGTTAGTGAATTAATGAAGGTATGATGGTTTACTTTACCTAATAAAATTGAGAATCAATGAACTAGTTAGGTGTGTACCATTCATGTTAATTTCTTGTGCTATTATATTTCAGAATAATATAAAATCTCTAAGTCCCTCTAATCCTTGAAGTAGAATACAGTTTTATGATCCAATATGATTCAACAAAATTGATGTCCAATTCTGATATATATTGCGAATAAAATCCTCGAGTATCATGTCTATGTGAAGAGTAAATTTTTCTACAAACCAGTGCCTGAGTTACTTACTCAAGCTATGTTACATGAAGAAGAAACATACACATCATTTCTATATGTACACAAAATCAATTATATTTGAGTCACATAGGAAGTGATTATGGACTATGTGATGAAATATCAATCCACATGTTAGGTCTTCTGTGAATAATATTCATTATAATTTTGAAATAAAATTGTAGGAGCTTTCAAGAAGATAACATGAAGAGGAGAGTGTACATGGTAGGGAGAAGAAAATTCATGGTTCAATTCATGTAGTATGTGTTACTGATTTTTAAGAGGATATGTCATGTGGAATTAAACATAAATGTATAGTGTTTCCATTTATAAGTTTGTGTGCATAAAAAAATAAGAATGTGAATAAATCAATCACACTTATATGCATTCATTAAAACATGATCATTTGAGATACTAGAAATATATTTTAAGATAGAAGATAAATAAAATTAAAAATCAATGAGTGTTTTAGGGATCCACATATCCTAAAAATGAATTAAATTCAAAAAGTTAATATGATCGAATTAGGTTCATAATATAATTACATAAGGGTTGGAGTTTTTGAAAGACGATTCTTTTATAAAATAATATTTAATTTTTGATTCAATATAGATGAAAAACAATTGTATCACCAATATGAATAAGGAATAATTATGAGATTTATATCCCTTTATACATTCATATCATTATGAATAATGAATAATTAAGTTTTGAGATTATGATATGAACTTTTATTATTCAAATAATCAAAAAGTATGTTTGTGTGTCCAAAAAATTGAATTTAAGAAGAGTTGGAGAACGAAGTGATATTAGGTAATTATCATTTGTGATAAAGAATAATGATGATATTATCAGTCCATAAAATATTCATAATATTATTACATATGTTAGATGAAATATTAAATAGTTTTGTTTACTACTAAGAATAAGATGATATTTTCTTTTATGCTGATGTGAAATTAATAATATAGGGAAGTAAAGAAAAAAATCATAATTGTGAAAATCAACAGAAGTATCATATGATGGAAGAACTCCATTTTGTAATAAAGTACCTTAACAAGATGTTTAAGACATTATTTAACTGTATTTTACAGAAACATCAAGTGTTTTTCAAAATAATCAATTTCATCTGACTATAATGAGACACATGTGAATTGTTATTCCTTACTAGATAAATCATCATTTAGAGGATAATCTCCATGTTTTAAGGTAGAATTTTATTAATTTCATACCATTCCTTAGACTAGATTCTCATATTGAGTAGTGAACTGTGTAATAATATCATGTGTAGTCTGTATATTTAGTTATATACCTTCATACAATAATTTAAAAAGAATTGGATACACATTGTTCTAATAGATCTTAGAGGTAAAATGGAAAAAAGATAAACTTAGTGAAAAATGCCCAAACCCTAATTCAATCCCAATCATAGCCCAAAGATGAACTATCAATTGGTATCAGATACAAGGTTCATGTATATTAGATTATCTACATATCTATTATTTTATTTTAATGATTTTAGTGTCTTTCATGTATTTAAAATGTTTTTTTTATTTTAGAAAATATCATGTTATCATTGAGAATTATTTTATTTATACCAAGACAATGATGAACATGAAAATGAATATAAAAATAAATATAAATAAGGTATCCCATTTACATAAATAATAAAAATAATATGTATCTCTATGACTTTCCAATAATGGTGACATATCTGAATTGTAAAGAGTATGTACCACATGTTTTCAATAAGGATAATGATAATATTCCGATATCAAGTGATCATGAGGATTGATAAAATATTGTGAGAACCGTCCTAAATAAAAATATTCTAGAACATGTTGTGATGGTGATCAATCAATAACTTATACAGATATATCAATTGAAAAATTAGGGGATATTGTACATTTTATTCTTATTTAAATACTCTCCCTTGATTGTGGAAAATTTCAATGTATAAATTAAGATATCAACAAGCTATTAGAAAAACTAGATTGTATAAAGAATGATTTATAATAAAAATTTATATAATGTTTTATACACTCTAGATATGGTGAAACCTTTGAACAAACAATGAATGATCATGAAAAAAACACTCAGAAATGGATTAAACATTTTTTTTATTGGGGGAATCATAAAGAATCATGAATAAAAAATCTATTTACTAGAATAAAATTGAAAAATAGAACTAATTATAAGGATGTATAATTGGATGTAAAAAATTGGAAGATTAAAAAACCTAAATATTTGTTGAAAAAAGTTATTTCTAATGAAAATGAAACCAATTAAATGAATAATGTTTATTAAGAAAAGGTTTTTATGATTGATGATCAGAAGAACACCCTCAATATTTATGTCTACAATATGATATTTCATTTTCTAAAACTTAAAAATGCAAACTTTGAGACATCCCAAAATAGAGGGAAAGTTTTTTCTTCTATAAATTACTCACTAAAGGACTCAAATGTCAAAATACCTCCAATATTTCATAATAATATTTGGACTTTATTCACTGACCTATCTTAAGTAGATGTGAAGAAAGATGTTTTACCCATATAATCTTATAAAAATGTTTCTAAATATGTTTCCAAATATTTTTTGGGATGGAAACTAATATGAACAATTATGGATAAAAAAATAATTTTTAGAAAACCATGTCTAGGGTTGATATGGAAAATAGTTTGGAATCCGGTTCCCCAGGAATAGGCCAAAAATCTCTGATGAATTCCCGAAATATTTATACCAAACAAATAAAAAATATTTTAGTTTGTGGGGAAGTGTTTCAACTATTGATGATTGGTTCGTTATGAATTCTATTTTTGGTAAAATCCTTTAAATTTAAATTTACAAATTAATCCCATTTCCATAGGGATCGATCTTGAGAATAATAAACATCATCCACTAGTTGTGAAATCTGTATACATTAAAAAGAATTGGATAACAAAAAAATCATTTATTTATGAAATGGAAGTTCTCACATGAATGGTGTATACTCATATCGATATGTGTCCAAGGATGTTGATAAAATTAAACAGGCAAATATATTGAATAAAGGAGAATAAAAATTTGAAGGGAAGAATAAGAATTATTTTACCAATATATTTCAAAAGAATATGATAAATAGGAATGATGAGATGACCTTAGATTCCAAATCCAAGAAGCTCAAGACGATTGAATCCACTAAAAGAACTAATAATATTATTCAAAATCATATAAATCCATGTAGATGATTTGGACATTCTTATAATGTTCTTAATGATCTGTTAGTTATATGGATGGATGATTAGAATATAATATATAAAATAGAATATACCTAAACTAAGGCCAATGAAAATGGGAAGGAAAGATTCCACATGATGCATGAAATGTTGAGTAGAGGACATTAACAAAAAAAACCTTAGTTATAACTATTTGTTTATGTTAGATATGTAATAAATATGTTCAAATTGAAAAATGTTGTTTAACCATTGTACCATAACAATATAAAATCCATAAGAGAGTTATGAATTCTATATCTATAAATTATTTTAAGAAAAAAAAATTCTCCACACAATGTATAAGAGAATTTGATGAAATCTTTTCTTCCCTAAATAAATCTAAATATAATTTCAAACATGCATGGATGAAGCATATATAAAATTCAGAAACATGGATGAGATAAACATCCCAAACATTATATTCTCATTTATGAAAAAATAATGATCCACCTTATTCCGAAAATCTTTTTCTATTTTTTTAGTTCATAAAATATAATTAATAAAAGGTAAATAAGGTTATATGGGAGAGAAATTTAGAAGTAGTGAGTGATTTCATTTTGTGAAATGAAATCTTAAGAAGTCAATATTCATGAATGATTCATCTACTAGTTTTAAAATAAAAATATCATAGAGGATCATCTTTGAGGAATTTTACAACTATGATATTATATCCTATAAAATAGGATAATGTATATATCATCCTATTTTGATCTTATATTTGGAATCTTGTGGAAAAATTATAGAATTAGATCATCCGTGGAAAAGTTATGAAAATTATAAAATAGGGATAATAAATGGATGAAATTACATTTCAGTTTATCCTATTTATTTTAACACATTGAAACACATTCATGAAGAGATTAACCATTATAAAGATGTTTTGAGTGTTTCCCTTTTGTAAAATACATTTGAAGAAAGATGAAGCTACTAACGTAATCATCATTTCAATTGGAATCAAATATAATTATTCTAGATTTTGTTTAAATATAATTCTATTAGAGAAGGTATGTTTTTATTAATATAGAATAATTGGTTAACAAAAATAATAATTTTCTAATAAAATTGGTAAAATTTAATTAATCAATGACATAAGAAAAATGTATATATGAAATCACATTAAGACAACTAATACTAATTTTTGGAGTTGAATTTTTTTAATTTTTCAGTGATGTGAGTTATAGAGCTTTAGGATTATCATTGATAAAAAATCATATATCATTTAAGTATATACATAAAATAATATGTTTTAATAAACCTAAAAAAAGTTTATGAGCTCTCATCTCATGAGGTATTATGATTAGCTAATAATGGGTAATTTTTTCTCTTAATAAAATCTTATTATTTAAAACACCAAGTAAGGATCATATATGCATATAGTAAAATGATGGAAGAAACATTACATAAGTATGAAATTATTCCCATTTCCCATGATCATTTTATTTTTTGTTAATATGTTGATAATAATGTGAAGTTATGTTTTATAATGGTAAAGGGTAGATATTCCAAAAAAATTATTTCCAATTTGAAAGATATTTGAGTGTATTGAGAACAAATACAATGGGGGAGATTGAACTGATCACTTTTGGTATGAGTTGTATTTTTTTGTTAATGGTTATTATTGGTTTTCAACAATGGACAATAAAACAACATGACTTCATTGATGACCAGAAATTGAAAATTTTGGTACAAGATATTTTTGATGTATCCATTAAATAAAATCTTGACGACAAAGTGAATGTTTCATGGATAAATAGATGATGAGGAAACTACTCATGTCTAATTATCTACAGGTTTTTATATTGAATAATATGAGTATACAAAATTGATTATATTTAAATGGTCTTAAGGCCAAAATACAAGTCTTACTACATAACTCTAACAATGTTTTTGGGAATCAATTCCTCATTGTGTCAATGAGTGGATTGAGGATTGACATTTCCCTATAGATGAGAACTAAATACCCCATAAATGTATCCTAGAGGCAGGTGGAAGAATATGTATCTTTAAATAATGTAGAGAATCAAATATGAGTTTTTTTTCTGAAAAAAAAGAGCTGTCAAATGAAACATATACTATTTAAATATTTATAGTTTAATCCACTATTATTATAATTGCATGTTGTTGAATTTTTAATTTTATTTATAAATAAGTATTCAAACACTAAATCTTACATTTTGATATTTTAATATCATTATAAAATAAACATTAAATAATTTTTGAGAAGGAAAAAAGGAATATGATAGTGCATGAGGATGGGAGAATACGATGCATCCTGCGTTGCATGAAACAAATGCTGCTAAATCTGGAGGAGGAGTGTCCCAAGGAAGTGAACATAAAAGTCCGGTGTTTTCATGAACAATAAAATAAGAACGTTATGATTGGATGAATTTTTGTGTGTACACATGAATACTAAAGAATTTGATAAACCTAAAACATAATTAAAGATATCACAAAAATAAAAATAAAAATTAATGAATATGATGGGTTTCCACATTTTGGGAACGATAAATTAGAAAAATAAAGTATGTACGATCAAATTAGGTTGACAATTCATGATGAGAACATTATAGTTTTGTGCAAGATCAATCATACATGAAATAATATTGAATTTACAATTCAATTCAGTTGTATTAGTATTTATTTCATCAATATGGTCAAAAAATTATGATATATATAATCCTCTAAAAATTTATATCATTTAGGAAGAAGATGAATTAATGGTGATTATTCTATGACGAGATTTAATTATTTCAATAATAAAAAAGAACGTTTGTGATAAAAGTGTGAATAAGATAAAGAAGATTTAATGACTGAATTGATATCTATTAATTATCTGTTATGACCAAGAATAATTATAAGATTGTTGTTACACAAAATATTAATATTATAATGAATGAATTAAGATAATGTAAGAGTAATTATTTCATATTTCTATAATGAAAAAAATATTGTTACTTTTTTCATATTGTACAAGGAATAATAGTTGAAAGAGAATAACAAAGTAGCATTGTGATATCTAATAAAAGACTCATCTGGTTGAAGTTGATTTTGGTTTAACAAATTACCTTAGGAATATTTTGAATTGTTTTTCATTGGATGTATAATAATGCAATCAAGAGATATAACAAATTTACCACAAAATGGTTGTGGTGCGACCCATGTTAATAAACATTTCTTGAATTTTGTAACACCATTAAAATGATAATATTCTAGTAGGTTTGTGGTATTTATGTATTTCCAAACTATTATGAGGATTATATAAACAAATTGACAAGTAAATATTATTAAAATATTATTTCATATGATTATATTAATTCATATAATAATATATGATAATGAAAATAGATTAAGTGAATCAATATCATAAAATTCACAAGTGGTAGATAGGAAAAACTAATAATTGGGGAAAAGGTCCCAAAACTGATTCACCTCCCCTTGTAGTGTTTATCTTATCCCAAAGTGTTCCTACATCTATATATAAACTATATAAATGATGATAATAAAAAGTCACATTTTATTTTAAAAATCAACACATGATTATCTAATAGTTTGAGGATAAATATGAACATAAAATTGAATGTTTTTATATTCCATGGGACTTATTACATATTTATGTTGGGTATATATCTAAAATGATTGGGGAGAAAATCATATTTTAAGATATGACAATTTTTTAGAAATATGATGGTTTATTTTTTATAGGTTCTCATTAACCCACTAAATTATGATGTTGAGTTTCCTATAGAACTCATACTTGGTAATATACAAATTTTAAGGACAAATTATAGAATTTATATAATTATTCAATAGGAATTAATGAATAAAATCTATGATAATATGGATAATGGTTTCATTCATCCTTATCAGTTACCTTGGGGAGACCTAATTAGTTTCATTAATAAGATTGATTCACCAATGTTTCGTTCCTTTGATTATCAAGATCATAATAAGATTACTATAAAGAACATGTATCTTATACCTTGTATCATTTATTTTTTTATCAAATACAAATAGGTTAATACTTTTGAACGTATGAAATATGATATGGATATCGTTTTTTGTGGGAAATAAAGGAGGATATATTCAATAAATCGTTTCATATGAGGTATGGATAATATGGTTTTATAGTGGCTATATTTGGACAATCCAATACTGAAAATATTTTTATAGATATAATAAATAGATTATTTATAGTTTACCTTGACCAATTAGAGGTGGTTTCTA
Source organism: Viscum album (assembly GCA_963277665.1). NCBI lineage: Eukaryota > Viridiplantae > Streptophyta > Magnoliopsida > Santalales > Viscaceae > Viscum > Viscum album. Next base: position 347,884,170 of record OY728156.1, read on the forward strand.
TAGATTAAATTCTCATTTATTCCTAGATCTAGGAAAATCATGATGAATAATTTTGAATTTTATTAAATACCCTGAGGAAGAAAATGTTTTATTATTTTTTTGAAAATGTGAATTCATTCTAAATAATGTTTCCTTCACTAGTAATTTAATTAAATCCATTAGTTTATCATTATATTGATCAAAGATATATGTTATTGAAAAATTCCACTTGAAAATCATGGTGACTCTAATCCATAGTTTTCTTAGGTTTTATGGATACTATTGATGTTTTATAATAATTTTCTAGTAAATAAAAAATATTTTAACTAAAATGATATAGAAGGGACCCATTCTCCCCCAGATATGCGAATATGATTTTTATTGAGAATTGAAGAGATGGTTAGACATTGTTCTTATTCTCACACTACCTTTAAGTAGTGAAAGAGTTGTGATATAAAGTGATGTAATAAATAAGGGACTATGTTTTGTTTTAATAAATTTTATAATTACAAACAACGGTTCATGAGAACAGTCACCCTAATCATCATTCAGGACTAGAAATGGTTATTTTTATATTAATAATAAGTAAGAAAAATAATTAAAATTTAAAGGTTGACTTATATAATAATTATAAATAAATTAACTGTATATTACCATGAAAAGAATAGTATATTATTTCATGTATATGGTTGGAAAAATCAATGATCATTAGTAATTAAAAATCACCACCATGTAAATGTGAAAAGGTGGTTGATTCTATAAGTTGTAAGGACCATGATAGATTATACATGATGAGTATTGAAATAGAACTATTATATATACATTTTATATGGATAGAAATTGAATCCATATGGATGAGATAAAAAAACCATTCCATCATTAATATTAAATAATTTATTCACATGAATATTAAACTAGTGGAGAAGGAAAATGAGAAGCTAGAAAAGAAAGTAAAGATTGTTTTTTATTTTAATCTTGACAATAAAAGAGTGATCATGTATTGGAATAGAGTATGATTATTTTGAATACCTAAATTAATGAAGGATATGTTAGATAATTATAATAGTTCCCATGTTTTTTAATACATAATGTTCTAATAAGTATGAGGATTCTAAAGATAATTATATGTGTGATAACATATGGTGATATATTGAATAGTTTGTAACTATCTTCTTGTTACTTTAGATAGTTATGTAATATAGAATAAGTCTATAGGAATTTTAGAACTCTTTTTGATACCTATAAGGAAATTGAAAAGCAACACCATGTATTCTATTATGGGACTCAACAAGACATCGATATGGTACAATGCTACTCTTGGAGTAGTTTAATTCATTTAAAAATCGTTGTGTTTCATTCCGATAAGATAATATTTCTCTCTTGACTATAACTCAAGGTTATAAATTTAGGATATGGTAATGTCTATGGGATTAATAATCTTAATTAAATATTATTGATTTCTGATAATTACCTCAACTTTCCAGAAAAGTCTTCTACAACCTTTGAATATAAAGGTGATCTTTAGCAATTAATGTCATCCTTAGATAGATAGCCAGTTTGAGAGGAGAATTCAAACCATAAAATTTATATTGTGGTCTTATTCATTGGATTTTAATGACATTTTGGGTGAAAAACATCATATTTTTTAATTCTATTAAGAAAATATATTCTAGTCATTTATTTATATGGCTCTTTATGATGTCCTATATTTATAAAATGTGAAATACATGAACATGGTTGTCTCAAGTTGGAGAAAAAAATCCATTGTGATACGGTATTATTGAGGGAATGACAAATAAAGTAAGATCTATTTAGAATTATATCAAAGAATCTTATATTCTAAATAAAATTTAGGTCAAAAATAATTAGTAACATATAGATTTCATCTTTTTCAATATGTTATTCCATTAAATATACATTTTAATAAGTTTATGATATTAATAATGAAGGGAATGTTATACCCCAGATATTTTGAAACCCCGTGTTGTTCATGATCACAAAAGGACTGTGGATTATCACATTTAAATTCCACTTAACCTATATCATGATAAAAATTTGTTCAATATATCTATTCTAAAAAATTAACATCCATATCCTTCACATTTAATGAACATTGTGGTAACAACATTAGAGCATGATTACCCTTATGAATAACAGTCGATATAAATATACAATCATAGACATAATATTCCATGGAATTAGAAAACGTAATGAGGTTAGGGATATTTAGAGAAATTAGATCTTTTAAGAATATATATGGGCACCTAAGTATGTTATGATTAATATGTATTCAAATTTTTTTTGTGAAAGACATTTAAGGGAAAATATTTTATAACAATGTTAGAATGCAACACCCCAATATTTTTAAATATATTTATCAATAATAAATAATATTTTTGGATTTCCTATGAAGAACATAATCATTAACTTCCATGAATAATGATTATACATTAAAAATTAAATAAATTTTATGGAATTTAAAGGAACTAAAACTATTAAAAATAAATTCAATTTCATTTTGGAAATATTATTTATCCTAATGAAATATTTTGAAGATTATCAGTATAAGAATTGTTTTTATAATATATATATTTTTTAAAAAATAGTTCCAAGTAATAAGAATAATAAAATTTATTCTTTAATCATGTTCTATATGTATTTATTAGTTATAAAATGGTTGGAAATGAAAAGAAATAGAAAATGAAGGTTAAAAATTGATGTTTTAATTAGGAGATGATTTTATAAAAGAAATGCATTATTATCTTAATAAATTTAACTATAAAATATTGATGAATAAAATGAAAAAAATTATATAATAAATCCAATAAAATTTTAACAAAAATATAATGGTTTTTACTTGACATAGAATGAGAATAAATCATATTTTTCTTAAAATGGATTTTTATAAAATTACTTTTTACTCTGTTTTTCTTGATTATTAAAAAATTATTTTCATCACATTTTAAAATTTAATATGATAAAATTATTTAAATAGATATAGGAAGAATTTATGAAATTTTTAATGAGGCCATTTTCATTTTGTGTCTCGTTGAATAGTAACAGTAGTAAATATTTTTGACCTCATCTAAGGATAAAAATATTTTACGAGGGGGATAAAATTAATGATAAGGTTTAAATTATCACATATAATTGTATAAATATAATTATAAAAATATATTTAAACCATAATATATCTTATAATAATGGTTGTGTTTCCCTGATGCCATTTTTCCTTGAATTTGAAATTATTATTTTTTAAAGATTAATGTATTTATATGTTTTCCAACAACCTAAATTATAATGGGGAACTCTTACCCTCTCTACTTGTAAAATTATTTTACTACATAGATAAATAAAAAACTGTAATTATTACTAATAAAATCATTTATTGAAATTATTTTTGGTGTTGGTATTCATAAAAGGCAATCTCATGGGTCATTATGAAGACATCCAAACAATGCTTCACTAAGAAGAGGTTATCATTTTAATCAAATACATTAAAGTTTATTTTATTATATAGATATATAAAATATTATTTAAACATATTAAATTGATTAAATCTTAATCATTAGAGTATTGATTTATATTTTTGATAATTTTATAACAATTTTGTAAATCAATTTCATCTTATTATAAATGATAACATCATTATTGTGTATATTCAGACTACCACCACCATAAATCAATTTTATTCATTCAACATATCCACCAAACATGAATGTTCAGTGGGATGCGTATTATTAATATATATATATATATATATTAAATTTATTATATGAAAACAATTATGTAATGTTGGAGTATTATTTATATCTCATTCTTTCAAATGTTCTAAAAATAAAAACATTACATTGGTGTGTGTACACACTAACATCTTCAAAAGGGATGTAATTCATTTTTCATCACCACCATAAATTAATGTTAATAAAATATTATATAAATAAAAAATAAGATTCCTATTAAATTTATTATGATTATATATATTCTTAATCCATGAAAAACATTCAATGATTAGAACCGTATAATTAAAACATATTTTGGATTGTTAAATAAATACAATAGTCTTGGATTATTATAGAAATATGATTTATATAATGGATAATTAATAAAACACTCTGGGACTAATAAAAAAGTATATAATTAATAAATACGATTCTTATTAAAATAGTCTGGGATTCACATGAATGTTGATTTTAATGGATAATGATTTAAAATTTTGTAACTAGAAATTATTTGATGTTGTTATATTGAATTAAATGTGTGAATATGATTTTATTATAGGTTTATAACATATTTAAATTTAATATAATTAAATATTAGAGCACAAATAGAGAAATTCAGAATCTGAGGAAAGTTTTTATGTTATAATGCCTTTTGTTTGTAGGATAGTTTAAATTAAATTTTAATTGGGAGAAATTATATAATAAATTTCATATAACCCCATTTTAATTTATTTTTATTTTGGTATTTTTAGGGTTTTATAGTTTTCCATTCATTATCCACTATTTTGTACATAAAAATCATGAGATTATATTTTTCCTAATAAAACCTAGCATTAATTCTTCTTCAGTAGATGATTTTTTCAACCATATACATATTCACGAAACATATTTGATGAATGTTATTTAATATGATAAATTTTTTATTTTATGTCATTGTAAAAAGTATTTAACCTTTTTATTCAATTTTTTCATAGGAATCAGGTTGTATTTTTTGGAACAAGATAATTTTTTATTCTTAACCAATATTGTGAAAGTAATATATTTTTATACATTTAAAACATTAATAAATATTGATACACAATGGGTGTTCATTTATTTTAATATGTCATTATTATTTTCAATTTTCATTAATAAATTTAATTTTTTCATTATCCAATAAATTATTTAAAGATAATATATAAAATTGATATTATTTTTACAGTTTTCAAATAAATTTTCTAATTATCTTTTAAATATATTTTTCATATATGAAAATTAATTTTCATGTTAAATATTCTTCATTGAGGATATTATCTAATAATACCATTGAAATTATTTCTCAAGATCGATTATGATTATATGATGATGAATTTTTTATGAAACTCATTTCATTTTCATAGGTTATGATATTATTAATTAATGAATGTTTTTATGATATTGTGAATCTTATATAATTGGTTATCATTATATCATGGGTTATTCAAAAAAATACCACCAATGAATTGGGTAATTATTGATATATCAGGAAATGTTATGGACTAAAGTAGGTAGATAACCCAACTGAGTATGAGTATTTTTTTTCTATGATGGTCTTAGGAGAGAACATTGACTAATGAAATGATGGAATGGGGACTGAATGTAATCCACTTGGGGAAGTTTTTGACAATAATAGACTTATATGTGAAATTTTATTGAATAAATAATTATCGATGTTTCTGATTATTCCATGATTTATATGAAATTTTCTTATACTAAATATTTTATCTCGTGGACCATGTTTGATTAATGATTAATCTTCACACATTTTACAAAAAAAAATTAATAACTATATACATATCTCATGAATTATGAGTTATGATATTTTAATGATGTGGTATGACAATTTTATGTTATTTGAATAATATTATACCATTATTGTTATATTATTCATTCATATGATCATCTTTTTATATCTCCCTTGCTTACCCTTATAGTGCTTCTGAGAACATTCTGTATTTTGATTCAATTTCACTTAGTTAATGATGAATATGTTTAGGTAGTATTTATATATATATAAATTCTACTATAAGGAAGATTTTTTTGGAGATGTGGAATATATTTTATAAAGTAATTTTCATAAGAATATACTTATCTATGGAAGGAGACCTTTATTTTTCATTGGAATGTAAAATTGTTAAATGTGTTGAGTATTTTTCTAAAATTAGGCAATATTTTTGTATGATAATATAAGGATTACTAATTTTTTTTCAAAAATATACCTATAAATATATGTGTCTCAAAATAATATATACATAACATTGTGCCACCAAAATTATATAGTCTGGAGAAACTAATTTTTCATATTCCCTCTCTTTGAATCAACCAGGTCCAACACTACTAAATTTCCAATGAATATTTCCAGTATTTATTTAATAATATGATTTTAAAATTAAACTAAAAATAACCATAAAAGGAATTGAAGTAGTCGATAAAATCAAAAAAAGTTTTATTTTAACCAGTTATGCCTTTTTTATATTCATGATAGTACAAAAATATTTTATCTTAATTATACCCCCAAATAAAAAACATTTATAATAATATTTAAAAAATAATTTGTTTATTAAAAATATAAATATATACTATCTAAAATAATAAAATGATATTATTTTAATGAAATTTTAAAACTCCATAGTAAAATAATTTTATAAATCATTAATCGAATAAGACATTATTGTTATATAAATATTATATTAAATTATGGCCATAATCTAGATTTTAAATCTATAAATTATATCAACTGGTGTCTAAGATATACAATTATTCACTAATACATTACAAAAGAAACAAATCAAGAAATGATTATAAAAATATTATATTTGAATGGTTAATTTTTTTTATGAAGTCCTGAATAGTATTTGGGTTGTGTTATAATGATAAAAAAATGTTTAAAATAGAGAAGTTCAATTAGGTTTCCTATCATTGAGTAACCATGTGATAAATACCATTCATTTTTAGGGATTTATAAGGACTCGATGGAAACCAAAATATTATAATCCTTTTGGAAATGAATCTAATAAAATGATAAAAAATTAATTAAAATTAGAGTATTAAATGAAGGTAACTCACATTAATTTTTACCGAGAGAAACATAACATAATGAAAAATAACGGAGAATGTGTGGTAGAAGAAATGAAAATAATTCCCTATTATATCTCTCACATAATCTAAATGATAGAATTAGGGTAGGGTGTTCTAAAACTATTAAATAATAGTAATAATAATAAAAAAACATAATTACATAATACTGAGTCCAAGATCAAAGAATCCATGACCACTTTATTAAAAATATAGGGAAATGAAAACATGAGTTTAAAATTAGTGGAGTTACAATGATATACATTATATATATGTTAAATTTTATATAATTACATCATTAAAAATGAAATAATTACTTAAACCCATTTATTGTAATGATTACCCAGTAAATGTTTCCCCTTCAACATATTAATTTAAGAAAAATTTGATGGAGGAAATGATTTCCAGAAAAAGGATCCATCATAAAATCATTTTGTATGAGAGTTGAATTGTGAATCTTATAATTTCATTAACAATTTTATGGGAATATATCTCCATACATTGTTTGGGATGACCCAAATTTTAGTGAAATTTATTTCATTGTTGAATCTAATCATTTTATATTCAATTAAATGAGAATCAACAAAATTCCCCTACACAAATCCAATAAAACACCCAGTTTTATCTCTATTGACTACACTACTACCTGAATGTCCATGATTACTCTTTGATTCACTATCATTGTTGTATGTGATATATATTGGAATGTTTTTATTCTAGATAACATTAATTGAAATAGTGTGAGATTTATGCATTCAAGAAATTTTAAGAGGCTTTACTATATAAGAGTAATGATGTGTATTATATATATAACAACATTGGAGTTATTTAAAATACACAGTAGAAAAATGAAATGTAGAAATGAATCTCTATAGTTAAAATTAGTCTATTAAGGCATAAAGAAAATCCATGTAGTCAAAACAATGTGATAAAAATCTATAGTTACCAATTTAACTAAATTAAAAAGATACAATGATATATAATGACTCCAAAACATAGATCAACAGGAATGAGAACAAAGGGATCTTATATGGGACATTTACATAGATCATTAAATCCTGGAAAATATATAAAACCATTAGTTAATCCAATTAGCATGTACCCTAGTGGTACAAGATCCTACTCGGCATCCAAAAGTCCTAGGATCATATCCTGGTAGGGGCGAATTTCCGAGGTACTGTAGTAGTAATATAGCAGGGCACTGTAGCAGAACTGTAATGGCGGTGGGACTGTAGCAGCGGTGACACTGTAGCAGTGGAGGGACTATACCTTGTACTATATCGGTGGTTGTACTGTAGTAGGGATTGTAGAAGCACGAGTACTGTAGAAGTACTATTCACTGAGGGGTCCTTTGGGCAAAGAAAATGGGCTTTCATGCCTTGTATTCAGGCCACATGGCCTTGGGCCTTCGGGCTATGTAATGGGACTCCCTCTACCCAGTCTAAAAAGGTCTTTGATTTAAATAAAAAATTAAGGCTTTAACCCCAACATTTATAAAACCATTTGTTAATAATATAATATTATATATTCATAATAACTATTTCAGTTAAAAAATATACACTTTGAGTATACTGAGATGCCAATGTTTAGAAAAATGATTCAGTGGGGACCATATCACATGAGACTCCCTAAATCAATGTCACCAAAGAAGGATTGATCCGTATTCTATTGAATTTACAATTATATGATAATTTAGTAGATTAGATATAAATTTAAAATTATAAAACATTAACATATTCAATATTCCTTTATTAACATGTTCCCAAGGAAAAGATTCCTCATGTGGAGAAAAACAATACATACTAATAAAATTAAATATTTTTACTAGAATAGTATATGTTTTCATAGAAAGATAGTTTTTAATGGCGATAACTAGATTTTATATAGAATATTAATTACGAAATGAATTATGGGGATAGATACATGTTCATTTATTAAGAATGAATTTTAGAGAATAATTATTCAATGAAACTTATCTAGAGTGAGATAGCAAACAAGAATATGAATATTTATGAGCTAGGTAGGTAGAATAATCCATGTAATGAATTTTTTTAGATTGAAGATTCCAAAAAATATTCTCTAAATGTAAACCAATGATTCTAATTTTTCATTGATATTTCTCCATAATATGCAAGCCTTAAAAGGATTATTAACATTTCATAGAGTCATTATTCCATGTCCAGTAGACCTAATAAGATTACAATAATTCATTCATATAATGGTAACCATTTTCTTCTACTAAATGACTATAATACAATATAAATTATTTATGAGAACAATATTACATTTATTTCGTGTTATAGTACATTTTTATACCTTAAATTGTTAAAGAATATTTAAATAACAACTAATTTAATTAGGTTAATTCTTTTAGTTTTTTCAAATGTATTTTCCATAATAAGAAATAATTCTTTTCATCTATAAATAATTAATAGAAAAATTTATGACCTTTGGAATTCCTGATAACATGGATACACCTTAAAAAATAAATTTTAGAACACACACTTTGAATTATAGATCATTAAAAATAAAAAATATCATAGAAGGAGATATTCCATTCATAATGTATTAAAATGTTTTATTACAACTTATTTTATAGCATGAAATGTTTTGAAAGTGGGGAATAAATTATGTGAATAGGGGAATTTTTATCTGGTTAACCTTAAGGAAGATAATGATATTATCAGAATATAAAAAATAAAAATGTCATTCATAACCCCTTACTACTTAAATGAACTTTATTATATGCAATGAAATTACTCTAAGAAGGACCATTCACAAATATTCATCTATAATGGATATGATAATTTATTAGAGGGGATCACACTGTCTAAATCCCCTTATGTTAGTCATGTACCCCACCTCTGACAAAAGTTTAATCACTAATATGTGAATATTTCTAATAAATTCCTAAATCAAGTTGATAAATATTCAATTAAAAATAAATTTTACAGATGATGTTGAAAAATTTATCAAAATTCATAAACACATCATGTTAAAAATAAATGATTCCATCAATATTATACTTCATAATGTGTTTTATTCATTTAAAATCTATAATGCGGTTGTATGAAACAGTCATCACCAGGATAAATATGAACATATTCCATAAAATTTTCTTATTTTTCAAAAGTGAAATTTGGTTTTCTAAAAGAATATTTATGATTTTTTCAATATAATTATATAGGAAAATATGGTTTAATATGTATATTATTATAATTTTTAAACATTTTAATCAAAATATTAAATTTAGAGTTTACTTATATGAAATGGATACAATGAAAATGGAAGGATAGAACTAACCTTTTGACATTAGCTTGAACCATATCATAGAATTTAAAAATAATATATTAGTAAAACCATCTAGTCCAAGAGAACATTTGATGTTAAAACTAAAAATAATCTTTATGATCACAAAAAAATAATGTATATTTTGTTGGAATTGTATAATTCTGCATGCTAAAATATAAATTAATGAAATTATCAATTAAATTTTCACAAATAATTGGGTTATGGAATTGATTCTCTTAATATACAATAATATGAGGAACTAGACAACTTCAAATTTTAATAATATGATCCCTATATTTACGAATGTAAAGGGGGTTACAAGACTTTTTAGAAGATTAGAGTGTTTAAAAGAAAATTTATTTCTTTATCCACCAACTTGAGCTATCATCCCCAATTTTCTCTCTCTAACCACCTTTATATACTATGGTGAGATATAGTTTATGAGGGATATAAACCCCACTATTGAAGCCCAGTAAAAAATCACTATTAAAATTTATGTCTTGAAACCACTTCAGGATATAAATAAGAGAATATATATCCCCATTAATTCATCTCAATATATCTTTAAAAATTTTATTATACTTTATTTTAAATAATTTTAGCTATATGACTCAAGAAAAAGAATAATTCCTATAGTGGATAGAAATACCATGTTCAACAAAAATTTGACATAATTTTAGATGGTGTAATAAAGAATAATTAAATATATATGAAATATGGGATTTATATTCTATATTATTTAACTAGTTCTAAATGGGGAGATGATTGAATTTTAATCTGTGAAGATGTCAAATATACCATGGAGTATCCTTGATCCAAACATGATTCATTACCAAAGTGCCAATCCAGCTTACTAGCAACCATATTATTTAAAAAACATATATTAGAAGTATATTTATCACTAATAAGGTATAAATACACATAAATATTGTTATGAATACATTCCTAGGACTTCATGTGGAAATTTTATAGATTAAGAGAACCAAATTTATCATCCATGCCAAAAAGATCAGTTCAAGTCCCAAAAAATAAATCCTAGATCCACAATATTCCTTCTATGATTATGAAACTCTTTATATAGCTTCCATATTTCATTGTAATTAATATTATCATATATAAATTTATATATTAGTTTAAAACCATGATGGTAACACTCACAAATAATAAATTTGTCACAAATAGAAATAATTGAAAAATTACATAAACAAGATTTGGAAACAATATAGATGGTATGCATTGTCACATAGCTCTTTTTGATGCTGAATATGTTGAAAAAACTATCTCAGACTAGAAAACATATAGAATAATTTGTTATGTCTTTATAAAGAAATTTTTTTAGTTTTATCATTCGATAGATTTCTTCTTAAGAAGTTAGTTGTTTCAAAACTCTCTATACCACAAAAATACTAAAAAAATAATTAATTATGATTTTTATTTTAACCTTCATTAATTCCCTTAATTTTATTTACAATTAATAATTTCCAAAATTCTAATGAGGTCTTATTGATAGGAGAATTATAATAAGTTTTAGGATTTGAAACATTAAAAAATTACTGATGTGCTCAATTGTAAAAATAATGATTATCTAATACATAAAAATTGGAAAAAACTTTGGAGAATTGTCTAAAATATATCCCTATGAGTTGAAATTAAATATCTTAATAGAATCGATATAATATCATAATAGAATATATAGATCATTTTCATCAAAATCCACATAAAAACACTTCAATTTACGAATGAAAACTCAATTTTATTAGGGTTTAAAACATATCCCTTAGAATCGTTAATATTTTCAACCACATGAACAACACCAATTCCCTTATATTACTTCTGTGATAGGTCCTCCACAATCTATTTTTCTTAAAAAAAACTATAGATATATCACAGTATAAAGATTTTTCTTTATTTCCCTCTTTATGTAATGGATCTAAATAAGATTCTATTACATTCCCATCATTTTAATTTTTATATTTTTTCCACAATGAAGGGAGTGAGACACATCATTTCAACCACCAACCCTAATTTAAAACCCCTTATTCATCTCTTTATTAACCACATAAACACATTATTTATCATAAAACGCATTTATATAGGAGTCATAGTTTATGGAAACATAGTAAAATAGAAATGATACATCCTATATGAAAAATATTTATCAATCTAACTATTACTATTCATTACTGTTTCACTAATGTCGAAAGTCTCACCCCTAACCCCTTAAATATTTCCAATCTCAATTATCACTATATATTTCACTAAAGGTTGGGTATTATTATGTTTTAAATAATTATTTAACCAATATTACAATTTCAAATTATTTTCAGTAAATTTTATATTGGGGTTAGACACTAAAATTTGACCTCCACTTACAATTTACCATCATTGGCAATGAGTGTTATATAATCATGAAATTATGTTATAGAATAACATCTAATAAAATGTCAAAATAAAAACTAATTTCACCCTAAATAGTATATTAATCCACTTTCAAATGAACACCAACAAATGGGTAAAAATTATTGGTTATTTTTTGGGGGGAAGATCCCCCAACTGTGTCCTTGTAATCTTATGCAAATTTAGAAATAGTTTTTTTTCAATATGTAAGGAATGAAATTTATATCCTATTCAAATGAACATATATCCTATAGAATTAGTTAAAAATTACCAATATTATTATCTTTTAAATTCTTATATCTAAAATTTAGGAATATATGAAAATATCTCATCTTACTAGGTAATAGAATCAAATTTTTAAAACCACATTGATAAAACATCTTAATTTTAAGATCAGAATTTAATATGGTCTTAACACTATTAGAAATATAGTAAAACCCGACACATAGAACATATTGATATTGATTATTTTTTTTATTCCTAGAAATTATTTTTAATCTAGAATCAACCAACTATATATTTATTAATCATGCTCACATTATTATAATCCTCTTTTTAGATATCGATTTTTACCATTTAATTTAATGTATCCATGATGGAAAAAGCCTTCCTACATGGATTATTAAATCATTGAACACATAATATTTGAATCATATTATCGTTTAATTTGGTATTCCTGTTTTCAATTTTACTACTTTATTTCCACATCAAAGGACACAAAACAACTATTACAGAGACCTTATATTTAGGATATAATGAAGAAATTATTTAAAAAAAACCTAAATCCTCATAGAATTTCCATGACTAAAAGAGTCAATTATCACTTACCCATAAAAAGTACATAAATTAGAACACCAACACAACTAACGCTATAACCACCACTTCTAACAGAAACACAAACATAGAAACGATCAACAATAATTGAAACACAAAAAACAGAAACTATAAACATTATTAGGGATATGTGACTAGAAACTCAAATTAAATTAAAAATTGATATTCTAGTTGGTCAAGAAACATCCATACTTAATAAAATATATAGAATATAAGATGAACTAATTTTTATATTTCTTTTGAAATACAATGTTTGAGAGGATCTAAAATCATCAAAGAATTTCCTAAAAATTTCATTGATCAAAATATCACTGATGGTGAAGATTACTATTCATGTGTCAAGATACATCATCAATAATTAAATTATTACACCACCATACCAGCGTAGTCAAGTAATAATTGAATCTTTCAAACTAGGTTAGGTCACTCATACAACTATATTGTAAATCAATCTTTCTATAGGGATGATTTATAGGATTAAAAACACCAATTTCCATTTTCCACCACCCACTTGGCAATTACAACATGTCTCAAAAAAATTTCCCCTCCCATTAGTACCTTGTAATATTCATCATCACATGAGTAAAATATATTAGTAATCATTATGGAATTATACCCCTACTACATACTGTAAAATCATGATACCCTCCATCTTGGCATTATAGGGAACCCCTACATATTAGATTATAAATCCGATGGTATATAAGAATAATTCATAGGTACCAATGATCCCATTATTTGTTTAAGAAACCCCCCCACCATCAGTGCCCTTGTATTTCCAAGTATTTTAACCTATATAGTCATACTGAACAACTCTCTTAGTCAAATTTTGAAATCTTTTTTCATACTAATGTTCAACCACCGAATTTAGAAACATGGTGTTTTCTACATTCTCAAATCATAAATATAAAGTTAAACTTCATTTTAAGTGGTGGATATTATTTGAAACTTGGTTGGATATTGATTTTATCTATGACATTTCCATTAACGTAATCCCCAAATACCTAATAGGGATAATAATAATAATAAAAATAATAATAAGAAGAAAAATAATAAGAAAAAAACATATATCACCAATGATAACACCTATAATAATAACAACAAAAATAATAAAATACTACACTAATGATTTTGAAAAAACTAATTCATGTTCATGTTCTTTAAATAATGAATATGTATCATTCGTAATTATGGGGAATATAATTTTTTTTAAATCCAACATAATTACAATAACATTAACAAGTGACCATAATATTGAGATATAAAATCGAGTAACACATGGAATCTAGTACAAACCCTTGATTACTATTGGACAGAAACTAGTGTTTATGGGTTATATATACCCTGATGAATTATGTTTAATCGAATTATATAATTAAAAAAAATGAAAGTGGATATAAAAATATTTATATTTTCTAAAATCTTTACCATTTCAAAGAGAAAATATTTGAGTTTAAAAAAGTAAAACTATTATAGGTACCCAGCCTGTTATCAAAAAATATATATAAAGTGATCAAAGAATATTACCAACAAATCATCGTACTATATATCAAATGAAAATCTATAAATATCAATTGATGGAGTATGAAACCATTCCCTTCCTCGTATCCTAACCCAGAACATCTAAACTTCACCTGTTATTCATGAGTAAAAATTCTACACGATATTACCAGTGACATAGATAAATATCTATGCATCATAAATATTAATATGATATTGATATTAACAATGAAGATTGAAAATTATTTTGATCAAAAATAATTTCTATCAAACGTATTTTTAAACCATGATATATTAATAAAAATAAAAAATCCAATTATTTATGAACATCATTTCTTAGAAAAAAACCTTTTTAAATACCAATTATTCAAATCACATGGTTACCAATGATGTTTCATAATTTGTTTTTTTTAAATTAAACATTATCATAATTTTTTTATCTATTGAAATTTTTGTTCAAGAAATTTGATGATAAATATAATTTGAATTGAATTTATCTTCACTTGTAAATTATTGTTTAAAAAATTATTTATGATATAATATTTCCATATATAATATAATAAAATTTAATTAACCATGTTAACTCTATATGAATGAAATTATTTACATTGATTAATATTATTGTAATATATTTTAATAAGAAACATCAATATTAAATTTTACAACTTAATTACTCAAATAAATAAGGAAATTTAATTCAATTATATGTATGAAAAATGTGAAAAATTAAATCCCCAAAAATCATAAAGAAATAAAATTCAAATAATTTCAAAATAATATAGCATTTAAACATTATAAAAAGTAATTATATTTAATAAAATATCAATGTCAATATCAATCCAATAAATATATAGAAGTTATCATATATGTCATTAAAATGAATTTGAAATCATTTTTGTTAATATTTTCAATATCAAATGATCTTTTATTCTTGAAAATTCACTAAGATATAAAAAGGATTTGGCCACTCCCAGAATTTATGCGATTCAGCTTCCAATGTTTACTCTTGAATCATCACATGTTTTATATAACCCTCTAAAAAATGAATCATCCATCCTTTATAAATATTTTCTATGTTAGACACATTAAATTTCCAACATTTTATATAAATCAGGTCATGTTATAACTCAAAAAATTCAAAATTTCAATCATATGTTTATTATAATAGATACCACTTCATTATAGAAATGGAATTATTGTTTTTAATTTTGTTAAAACATTGTGCCTTTAAAATGTTATAATTCTGGACAACAATTTACATTATAAAATCAAAAGATTCCACATTTTAATACATCTATATCCTCTTACCGAATTTCACGTATCATTCCAGTAGATAAAATTTCAAAAACACATGATCCGCATTGTGAAACACTAAATCAAGTTATTGGTGATCTATATAATACTTGTACAAAATATTTTCTAAAATGATAAAATTCTAGGACATTTTTACCTTATCCATAATCTCTTATTCCATAAAATGCCACAAAAGATATTTTATATGAATCACCCATAATTTAGAGAATCCGAGTCCAATATTTAATGATTAAAACGTTTTTGATTAGATCTAATATTTATTACTATTATTATGAAAAAAATCACACGAGGAAAATGGTCAACCCATGAATTATAAATTGCACAAAAATATTCATGATGAACATATAACATAATATTGAAAATCATTTTAACTTATATATATTTATCATAAGTAATAGTCCTACCAAATATGTCCCCAAAATATTATCCAATACCCTCTAGTATCTAAATGTAAACAACAGTTCTCCAACTGAAAAATAAAATTTAAATCTCCCACATGTGTGAAATATTAATTAGATAATGAATACATTGATAAAATAATGAATATTTTTTTAATATAGTAATAAATGAACATATTTAATTGGGAAAACCACCACTGATGAAAAGTTAGGGGAAAATCATAAATCACCCTAAAATTACAACTATCTTAAGCACTGATCCCTTACCTATTCACAAAAAAATTATATAAGAAAAAAATTATGAATTATCATTCTTTAATTAAAATCCTAAGAATTATATTTTGATTTCTTAACTAAATTGTCAAAAAAAATATTTTATGTTTAATATTAAAATATTTATAGAACATCATTATTCAGTTCCTCATGAACCATTTTTCTACCACATAAATAAATCTCAATATCTAGTCAAACTTTCTATTAATCGATGGTCTCCTCCATATTTTTTGCAGTCTTTTATCCAGTTATATTATCTATATGTTAACATTAAATGAATAAATCATTCAAAAATATATTTTTATATATAATTTAATTACCAAATTCATTATTTCTTATGCATAAATGAGATAGTATAGCAATAATCCTACCTCTAAACACTATTATAGAGATTCCTTTATCACATGAGTTAGATTCATTGTATCCAAAACATATCCTAGATAATTACCTTTATATGGAGAACATATAATCTAAAAATTTTATCATTGTGGATTCCCTACCCAATTGCACTATAAAAATTGGAGATCATGCGATGAGAAAATATACATCAGTCTAATGTGATTTTTATACAATAGAAATCTATCTCAATAGAGATAGTAAAATCAACAATTAAAATTATATACCATAATATCTAAATCTATAATATGTGATTAGTAATTCTTCTAGTTAGGGATCTTCTCCATACATCCAAATGATAAATACATATGAAATTAAATAAGATAACTACCTAAACCCTAACTAAGTGATTAATTATAGTGACCTTATTTTTATAAATGAAATTCATTTTATAAATGAATAAATGACACATCGAGTAATCTAGTTATAAAAATCACATTCACTACATTGGCTTTTTAGATATTTATAGTATGTTGTATTTAATTAACCCTTAATAATCCAATTCAATGAAAATATATCCATTTTGAATTAATACTTATGAATATTTTATTAAGGGTTATGATATAGTCTAATGGAAATAGAAAAATGATGTGTTAAAATCAACTAGTACGATTTTCCCCATGAATCTAATTTATTAAAGATTTCATGGGAAAAATTATCAATGAGATTTTATCTTGACCAAGAATAAGAAAATATTCAACAACAAAATTATAAGTGAAACCATTTGTGGGAGAAGTCCAATCACATTGTAACCATGACTCAAACCTGGATTACCAAATAACCACATGGAAATCTCATAATTTTATACCATACCCATAGATAATTAGTTAGTATTAAAATGAGATTTGTATCTTGAACAAAAAATTATTGATTAAAATATTTTAATTTTAATAAATGTTTTTTAAATTTATCACTTTATAATATTACTTGTTAAATTATTAAAAAAAGCATTTTATAAGAATTTGAAATTGTTATAGTGAAACACAATGCGTATTTTTGGGAAATATAGATTTCAAATCAAGAATTTTTTTTTAAATCTAATAATTTTAAAAATAATCTTTATTTTAATAGAATAATATGATTAAATCATATTTCTAAGATATAAATGATAATATAAATTTATGTATTCATATGTAATTTTTTAAGGGCCACAAAATTGTTATTGTCAATAAAGATGTATTTTAAAATTAGTGATGATTTTTTATCTAAAATTTTAAATTCCTATATTTATATAATTTTTTTTCATAAATAAATAATATTTTTTAAACCATCAAGTAAAAATTATCGAATTTAAATTTCTTCATAATTTGTTTTGATCATAATTTTTTTGGTAAAAAGTAAATATGTTATAAAAACATGATAGGTTTCCCAACATTAAAATGAATTATAAATGATGTAATATATTCCATAAAAGGTACCAAAAATAAAAATTATATTTCCCATATATTATTATATGTTTTTGAAATTATTTCATTTATTTTATGAAATCCTAATGAATCTTATAAAACCAATATTTTTTAGGTTTTTAATATAAGTTATTTATATACAAGACTCACTACCATGTAACCAAGGGAATTATTTTAACATCTTAGGTTATTAGACTTATAAAAAAATTAAATATAATCTAATACAGTAGAAATATTGTATAAAATCCTTGGAATGGTTTATGGTATTGATAATTTAATCATATAGAGTGCATAACCTTTGTTATAAAATTATTAATGATATATTATCAATTTTCTATACAATCCCTCCAAACCTTCCACCGTTCATCACTAAAAACTCTTAGAGAAAGAGTTTAATTTTCCATTTTCTATATTGATCCATCAAATCATTCATCCAACTTCTTAAAAAGATCTTATAATGATTTGATAATTACAATCTCAAGGTAAGGGATCCCCTCTTTCACATCTTTATTCAAGAATCTTCAATATGTCTTTGTTATTTCAAATTGTTCAAGTTGGAATTTGGTTTTACCAATCCATGTTTCTTTTATTATGATTAACATGTAATAATATAACCATTAAACTCTCATTCAATCATTCTATAAACCATTATACACATCTTCTATTCTACCAAAATCATCCTTCTATTTTCCATGGCAATAATTCATGTAGTGAATACCAGTCATAATTTCCACTCAAGGGAATTCACATAGTTGTACTTAACTTTGATTGACTTGTAATTTATATTTATATAACCCAAGTTTAATAATATTGGGGTTAAAAAATAATAAATTAATCTATATACTGTATTATATATGTTCCAAACCTATACATGTACATGATATGAATGAGACAAGTGAGGGAATAATATTATAGACCTCCAATGAATAGGGGATTGTTTTCATCTTAGAGATGCATAGTTTTATGAAAGGGAGTTTATCCTAAGAACACTATGTTATGTTTTCTTTCAGTTTATCCTTAACTAATATTTATAATATAATTATTTATGTTGTTTTCACATTATTATGATTCCAATATTATATCAAATTATAATATTACTCATTTTTGGGATATTATCATGTAATGGTGAAGAAGGAGGATATTCCCAAGATTTATTTTCTTTCAAATTATGGTTACTGAAAGTATATATTGATTACATTTGACAGAAAAAACACATGATTGTTAATAACACTCAAAAATATAACTCATAATGGTGTCATTTTTTACTAGATATATGATTGAGAAGAATGATTTAAAGAGATGAAGAAGAGGTTATTCACTACACCCGTTATGACATTACCCATAGTGAGGAATTATTTGTGATCTAGAGTGATACACCCAAAAATAGGTTAAGTTGAGTACACATGTAAATTACAATGTGACAGCCTATGTCTCCAAACATTTAATGATCTATGAGAAGAACTATCCAACCCATGAGCTTGAATTGGTTTCAAAGATCATAATGGTGAATATCTGAAACATTGTCTCTATAGGGATAAGTGATACATATAAACATATAAGAAAAAAATTAGGTTTATGTTTACAAAAAATGACCTTTATATACCGCAAAAGGTGATTGGAGCTGAAAAATGGTTATAATTACTCAATCTATTACCATCACAGGAATGAAAACAATGTGGTTAATTTCTTATGTTGATCAGATCATAAAACATTATCCATGATGAGGATTATACGGGATCCTATCTCATATGAAATGAAATGAATGAATAGGGTTACCATAATTGGAACATCATCATACCGTATGCAAATAACCACTCAACCATCCATTCTTGAGAGGACCATGGTGGCCTTGAATTATTATGAGTTTCGATAGATGATGTTTTTGAATATTTGATAGTTCAACACTTATATAAATGGATTTATTATTCATTAAACATAGATATGTGTGCCATAAAATCTATAACTGAATATGTGACTTCTGGATGATGCACATAGTTCATCATTCTGTATTCATTTAGGAATCACTAAGATGTATAAATATTTGATAAAAATAATATAGTTGGATAATGTGATGCGGAATATTATAGCGTTTTTATCTCGATGCATGTTTTGAAAATAGAAAGAAAAGGTTAAATGAAACTATTTTAATGGAATGATACAACCATAACCCATAATAGTATAGAAATTTTAATACATAACCATGGATTTCATTGTCGGATTCCCCTAGAAACCTAAAGGCAATAATTCTATCTGGGTGTTAGTTGATCACCTTAAAATGATGCCACCCTTAATTTATAACAATGAATATATTTCTCCAAAAAAACTCACCATGATACACATATAGAAAGTGTAAATAATATATGCTCTTCCAATTTACAATTTTTATAATCAAAATTTGAGGTCTAAATCGATTTTTTGGAGTATATTTCTATAAAAATTAGATAAAAAAGAATTTTAATCAAGTTATTATCACACATAGATGGATGGATATTATGAATGGATCATTCAAACATTGTAGGATATACTTAGATCTTGTTAAATGGATTCTCAATGATGTTGGGATAAAACCCTTAACATAGTGGAGTTCTCATTCAATAATAGTTTCAATAATAGAATCCAAATAATCTTTATAAGGGTTTGTATGGGAAGAGGTGTCATAATCGAACATGATGTAATGATTTTAAAGACTGGAAAGCTAATGGGATTAGATCTTATCCCAGATATGATACAAAAGGATTAATCCATTCAGTGTTATATAAAATTGGATTAAAGTAGATAACATTTCTATGTAGAAAATCATAGATGATACCTATAGTTTGAGGTTAGGTTTATTATATTTATTTTTATATAAAATTGGAAAAAAATTATGAGGTCGGTGAAGATATTAAATATTATTCCTATATACATCACACCCTTTGAGATCATCGATCAAATCAGTGTGGTGTCATATTGACTATCACTCCATCCTAACCTATCTAAAGTACATTCTTTGTTCCATGTATTCCTCTTTAAGAAGTACATACCATACCCCTCAAATGTAAAAAATTGTAATGTGGTACCACTGGAGAATTATATCTTATACATAGAGAATTAGGTGATGATAATATATTATTAAGACTAATTTATATGAAACAATACAACTCTCCAAAATAATGTGTTATGGTGGAACCAAAACCATGAGAAAGAATCATAGGTATAATAATAGTTAATGAAATAGAAGTACCATACCCTAATTTATGGTATGAAATGAAAATTTAAATGATAACTTTTTGAAGGGACTAAAAAAGTAACGACATATAATTTTAAAAATTAAATTCCTTTTTTTGAATAATTAAATTCACAATCATGTAATCTACTTATAGAACAATCATATACTACATTGTTTAACATGAAAATTTACATCTATTTGTATTTAAATGTATTTTGAAAATCATAAATATTGGTAACATATTACATTTATAGTTACAATTAAGAAAAATATATTATGTGTTACGATAAATTCCAATTGACATAGATGTAAGAAGTGATGGTCTCGACAACTTGGATTTTACCCAATGAAGCCAGTTTATTATAGATTATTAGGGATATAGAATCACTGGGATCTTCTTTTGGCCAATCAAAAGTTGATATTAAATGAATAAATCAAATGAAAACCCATATATGAGATAATTTAAAGCTCATTGATATCACAAAACATACTTTTTTTAAACCACCTGATCCCAATCTCACAATCGCACACGTTACCATCATCGAATTCATTGGTGTATGAATGGGAAATATATCTAGATAATAATAGAAAGAATTTTTAAATATTGTTTTTAAAAATTAATGATAATTTGTAATCCTTTTTAATATTACATTTTATGTTATTAAATAATTTTTTTGATAAAAATTAAATTTTGATGTGATGAAACACAAATTTTATTTTTTGGAAATATAATAATTCAATGAAGATACTTTTCATGATGATTTCAATTTTTTTTTAAAAATAATTTATAAATAATATATTATTATTAAATAATTTTTATTAAATATAAATGATTTTATAAATTTTAAGATATCAACTTTAGTTTTAAAAAGGGCCATTATACTATAATTTCCAAACAAACTAGTACATTTCTATAAATTGGGATTTATGATTTGAAAGAAAAATTATTATATTTAGAGAATTATTTTTATTAATTATTTTTAAATTATCCTTTTCAAATTATATATTTACGCATTTTTCATAATTTTATTAGACATTCAATTTTATGTTAAGAAATTTAATACGATAAAAAACATGATATATATTATGATATAATAATGAACCAAAAGTGATTTAATATATTCCATAAAGGCATAAAATATCGAAATTATTATTCCATATTAAAATAATTGGTCTAAAAAATTACTGATTTATTTTTAGTCCTTTAATGAGTCATCAAAATCCTATATTATGTTTATATAGTTTTAAAATCAATTCTTTAAAAAAATGGATTGGTTCTAAATCATTAATGGAATAATTTCATTGTGTCTACTTCTTAGAATTATAAAATTAAAAAAATGGTATTTTGGAAGAAACCATTAGAAAAACCATGGGATGTGTAACATCCTATTAATGTTTTCAGGCACTCCTCAACCTATATATTGATGTTTATTTAGTTGGGTATCATTTAGGGGTTCTTCAAGTATAAATTTTTCAATTTTAAAGGTATCATGGAATGTACATGGTTGGAAAATGGTTTTCCCATACCATGCCCATGCTAGTGAAAACCCATAAAAATAATGCAGTCAACGTTTGTACTATTGGTGCAGAGTTTTCGATACCATGTTCTCACTAAAGATAAACTATGACACCACACCAATAAGGGCACACTTTTAGAGAACATAGTTTATATTGCAATGAGTAATATCCCATCTAATGGATCCCATAGAATTATTTTTTTCTTAAAATTATTTTCAAACATCATCAACAACAATAAAGACCCACACTCAACCCTAAATCACTATTAAAGTTCTCCCAATAATGTTTAATTTTCAGCATACCAATTTTTAAGGATTTATTCCAATGTTTTTGTGGAAAAACAGTTCCCAATTTTATCTTGTATAATTCTAGATGTTTGTCTCCAACATGTAGGGATCAATAATTCCCATTTGGACTTGATAGAACTGAATAAGGTATCATCTTACCAAGGTATCCATGCTGGTTCATGATAAATTGGTATCAAAGGTGTAAGGTAATAAAATTTCCTTGTTGTTAGTATACAATTGTGTATTCTTGTCTAGACTTATAAGGTATTTACAATTGAGTTCTCAATCATCTCTCATTGTAACGAGCCAGAGTCATCATGGGTGGGTTTGAAAAAATTTATTGAGGATTATTTCTAGTCTTTTCCCTGTATTTGATTTAAATAGGATGAAAGAAAATCAGTTGTTTTAATCAGTTGATATTAATTTCCATTGTTTCTCTATTTGAGTGTTAATTTCATGTCTTCAATGTTATATATTAATGTTATGTATCAGATTTACATAGAGAATACATGAAAATAAAATCTATGAGGAAGATAATGATAAACCATATTAAGAAAATCCTCATGTGAAACAAAATCTAGTTGAGGTTTTTGTGTATGCTACCTAGAATCTAAAACATGCACATGGTGGAGTTCATATTCATGCTCTGTTTATGGAACCTCAAGTTGATATTTTGTGTTATCATGCTTAGTAATTACATAATAAGAATCTTGTAGAGTTCTAAGGATCAAAAAATCCTCAAAATTATGAGGATTGGTTGAGAGATGTCAATATTCTATTCATGTTCATAGAAATGACTAATGAAATAAATTTGTTATCAAGCAACATCAAGCAAGTGGGATGAAATAGAAGGTGGAGGGACATGATTGTGATGACAAAGAAGAATGATGTCTTAGAGTGGAAAGGATATGTTGTTATTATTAGTGATCTATTTAAAACATAATTTAATTTTTGGCTATGTATATGATGATCCTAAAACATTAGTAGGATGATATCACTATAATAGATTATGAAAATAATTTTTATAATTTTTTTCAATGATGTCTTATGATTGTGTTGAATGAGAATAAGAAGACTAATTGGTAAGATATGTGACTTAGATATGATATTTTCTATCATATTTTCGTTTTGAAGAGTCACTATTATGATGATGTGTTGGATATGGTATTTGTGGTTGAGACAGACCTGGATAATAAATCAAGCATGACATGAGTTCGTATTTCTCCCAATTGTAGTGCTGTGAATTCCTCTTTAGAGATGTATAAGCACGATTATTCTCATGGTGGGTATCAACATAATGGATTTTCTAGACCTCTTTATGTTCTTGGTAGGGGCCTTTATATTTATTTACCATTATGGAGAACCTAGGAACTTGTAGCAAGTTTTCACAGAGGCACCAAAATTATATAGTTCATGTTGATGCTTAAATCACCTATAGAGGTCATCCTATATATTCTGTAGTCCAAAAAAAAATTATGAGATCATTATCACATATTAAAACAGTGGTGCAATTATATGATTTATGAATAATAGGTTCTTGCAACAAGCATTCATAAGAATGATTCTTCACGAAGTGGAAGTGTCTCCAGAAGTAGGAGATATGGGTCTAGATTCTGGGAGAGGTACCATCACTATAAATTCATCTTTAGTTAATGATTTATCTTATATTAGTATATATTTTTTTATTTATTTCATCCCATATTTTTAATATTATAATTCTTTATATTGATATTTTGTTTTATGTTATGTATATTACTACACCCCTCGATATGAAGATAGAGAAGGGTCTCTCTAGTTCTTTCTTTGACTATTGATATAAATTGTAATTTTATGGTTCTCAAAATTAATCCTGTTGACGTTACATTCGAGATGGATTGGATTATTTCCAATATATCCAGAATTGATCAATATCATCGATGGGGCTACAATAATGTTACTGATGAGGTGTGTTGTGTATTTCAGTTAGAATGGGATCCAAGTTCAAGTATAGACAAACCAACCAATCTATAGTTGTGGAATGGGATTTCCGTTTTCACTTTTTTTAATAGTTATACTTTTTTAGTGAATATCTCTATCATGTTTTCTTTGTGTTTTCTCACATTTATATTCTGAATTCTTTATTTTTCCACCTATAACGGTTGTAGAGTTTTGCAAATATTTTATGCTTGCTACTCGACTAGGGTATATTACTTCATACCACATGGTACCAATTTAAATGAAAGCATTGAAAAATCATTTGGATGATATGTTAGAGAACGAATTTATATGCCTGATTTTTTTTTACTTTGGGTGGTGCAAGTTCTATTTTCAACAAAATTTGAGGGACTAGTTCATGTTTTTTTTGATTATTGGAAACTCTATCAATATATTGAAAAGATAATATATCTATTCTATTGATTGATGATATATTTGATATGTTTTATGTGGAAAATTCATTCTCACATATTGATCATCGATCAATTTATCATCAGTTGAGAATATAAGAATTCGATAATCCAAAAACCACGGTATGTAGAGGGTTCAACCATTATGAGTACTATGTCATGAATTTTGGTATAACAAATTCTCATGAAGTCTTTAGTTATTTAATTAAAAATACATTCTAGGTGTATCTTGATATATTATAGGTAGTCATTTCAGATGAAATCCATTTTTACTCAATTTATGAGGAGGATCTTGCCCATCATTTCCGAGCAGTTTTGGAATTTTTGGGAATTCAATCACTTTATGACATTGTAATAACCATGAAATGTTTCTGAAATTTAATAATTTTTATATTTAATTATTATTGTGTTTAGCTATATATTATCACAAATTTATAAAGGACATCTGAAAGCTGGATTCTTTGATGAATGATCTAACTCAAAAGGGAGTAATGTTTTCATAGGATGAAAGACATCATATTTATTTTTTTGGGATGAAACATCATTTGACTATTGTGCTAGTGTAGACTCTTCCAGATGATGGGAAGGCCTACGTGGTATTTTGTGATGAATCATGTTTAGTTTTGGGTTTTTTTCTTATATTGGGTGATCATTTCATTTCATATGACATTCATAAGCTGAGGTCCGAGGAGAATAATTATTTAAACCATGACCTTGAACATTCTATTTTGATGTATGATATTATTTGTTTGAATAATTACCTTTTTGGGTAAATTTTGTCCATATTTTATGGCCATAATTTCTTGAGTTATATATTTTTTCAAAGAGATTTGAATCTTCGCTAGAGGCTTTGGTTGGTAAAACTAAAATCTAAGGAATCTGACATCATCTATAACCCAGGGAAAGATAATTTCATTTTACATTCATTGATTAGTAAACTAATAAAATATGTCACGAATGAATCATTGGAAGAGTGTAAATTTATAATATTATTTACACATATGCATATTGTCGTTTAGGAATCAATGACAGAATTTGTTCTGTGTAATGTCTAGTTGACTACTCTTCTCTTTGATACGATTCTTTAAGAAAAACTGCTTGATGATGAGTTTTTTAGAATTAATGACTCTGATTATAGTGGGGAGATTGTTTATGATTGTCTATTATTCATGGAGAGAATTATAGGCGGTCGACATAATTTTGTTTAGCTATTAGCTATAAGGAATGATATGGTGGGGGATTTCCACAATTCATTGTTAGAGCTGAACCTAGGAACCATTATGATGTTCTATGAAATGTGGCATAGATTCTGGTGGCCAAGTATGAGATCGAGAATTTATTATTTCTTCTCATATTTTTATAAATTTCTATAGGTTATGGAAAAGATCTATAGACCTTAATGTTTTCTTCAGCCACATCTAGTGCCTACTTGTGAGGGGAATGAGATCTCTTTAGAAATTTTGGTTCGTTTATCCATATCATGAAAAATAATAATTTGATATTTTTTGTGATCAATAAGATATCAAAATTGCCTCAAATTATACACATTTGTGACCCAACCACGGTTATGGAGTTGGGGAATCACTATGAGAAAAATATAATTCATTTTCGCAATGTTCCATCTAATATATACTCTAATAGAGACCCTAGATTAACATATCAATTTTAGAGAGGAATTCAGGGTGAATAGAGGACTCAATTCCATTTGAATACAATATACCATCCAAATCTGGATGATCAGAAATAAATATCAATACAAATTATAGAGGTAATCATACATGCTTTCATTATAAATTTTGGTGGATCTTGGGATGATCATAGAGGGTTGGTTGAGTTTTATTATAAGAATAGTTACTATTTCAATATCCAAATGGAATTTCTTCAGGCCTTATATCGATAAAAGTATAAATAATCATTGTGTTGGTTGGAGATCAGTCAAATTTCATTATTAGGATTGATTTTGGTTAAAGAGAATAAATGAAATGTTTAGTTTATTTGTCAGAGAATATTGATAGCACAAAACTGGTATAAATCTTATTCTCATAATAACATTATATCATTGTAATGTTTAGTTGGTGACTAACTATATTTGAAATTTTCTCTTTTTTTGGGTTAGCTATTTTTTTGGGAGGCTAAGTATGATTTCTCATTATATTATTGGATCTTTTGAGGTTGTTCATCGGGGGGAATGTGGCTGTAAAATTATCACTTCCACCACAACTAACATTGATAAGTAACATGCTCCAAGTATTTTAGCTATGAATTTATATTTCTGATCCATTTTATGTTCTGAGCAGTAGGGATCTGGATGGTAAGCCAAATTTATCTGCAACTGAGCACCCATTCGGGTTAGTTGACTCCAAAACCATGGTACATTGGGAGAGGAAGATAAAATTGGATTTAGTAATATGATATAATTATTATGATGCACATGATTCTTAGTAGTTGGTCACACTAATGATAGAGAAGTGGAATATTCTTTTTGAAATGGATACATATTAACAAGATTGTCAGGGACAAATATTTTTTTATGGTAAGGAGGTTTTATGATCATAGTACTATTTTCTGGTACTCTTTAACCCCTATATTGATATTTCCTTGGATGGGTGTCATTTAGAGGTGATTTGATATTTTTTTAAAAAAAATTATTAAGTACACTTGGGTTGTGCATGGATAGCGCATAATATTCCAAGAAAACATTCCTTACTTGTGAAAATCGTCAAAATCTAGGAGGTGATGTTTTTTATGGCTAGTGCATTGTTTTTCAAACTATTCTCTCACTAAGGAGACACCAGATATCCCCAACAGTAGGGGACCATTTTTAGTGAGAATGGTTTTTCTTACCATGCGTCCCTTCACAGATAATCATGTGCACATGATTATTTTATTTG
This sequence comes from Viscum album, assembly GCA_963277665.1. Classification (NCBI taxonomy): domain Eukaryota; kingdom Viridiplantae; phylum Streptophyta; class Magnoliopsida; order Santalales; family Viscaceae; genus Viscum; species Viscum album. The sequence goes on from OY728156.1 coordinate 347,913,061, forward strand.
AAAAATTATTTTAAATATTATGGAACCCCTATTTGGACTCGTTTTTTAACTTAAATCATCATATTTTATTCTCAATGGTCGATATTGGACTCATGGACAAATTGTGGCTCCTCCAAAACCTCTCCAAGGAAGATTGATGTTTGAATATCTTCATTTATTCCCTTATTCCCTTCTCAGTATAGTTTTTCTCCCTCTTTTCTATATCCCACTCCCTTCTTCTATAATCCCTGGGGTATAAATGCTCATGATTTTGTGAATTTTTTTTATTTATCCTTTTTATCATTTTCATTCCTTGAAAAACTAAAATAGTTTATTATATATTAAATCCCAATTCATGGATTGAATTATATAAAACACCAAGTTAATATTGCACAAAAATAATCCTAAATATTAACTTGATCAAAATAGAACACCATTGTTAGAATGCATTACATGTATCAAGGACTTTCCATGATGGATTGAATCACATAGAAGAACACGTTTTACAAAAGAATGATATAATATTAAATTATTATTGCATAATATAATAAGATATTACCTATTCGTTAAATTAGAGGTTATGAACAAAATATTATATCTTATTAAAATATATGTTTTATAGAAATATATTATGAATTCATATGCTACGAAATATTTATAAATGAATATGAAAATCGATTAAATATAAAGAGAAATATTATTATTTTTATGTTCACAAAATTGTATTACCTTAATAAATTAATGTACATAAAATTTGTGAGTGATATTAATGTAATATTTATGTTATATATTCAATTAAATATTTTTTATATTAATTCAATAGATTTTATAGGCAAAATATAAGAACAAACATAATTTTGTGCTTAACAAGCTAATTTTTTATAAAGGTCAGTGTACCACCTTTTAACGGAGAACCCATTTTAAATTTAAATTTTTGTACTTATATAGATTTATTTTATACAAATAAACTTTATATTTGAAAAAGAAACTTATAAAATTATTTTAGGACAATTTGTTGTATTTTTATGTAAGGTTTCATTTTATAATGAATTGTTAAAAAAAATGAATTTTAATTCAAACCAACTATTTCATCTATTTTTATATAAGAATATTTTATGTTATAAATTTTTTTAAATGGTTAATAAGATCATATTTTTATCAATTAATCCAAATTAATTCATTGGAATCAATTTAAATTTTAAATTTACTATAAAAACATAGTAAACTTTTAGACACTTTTACTTTAAAAAACTACATTGTTGTCCCATCTGGGAGATTAATTTTAAATTCATTTCACCCAATCCATTGTTTAAAATTACAAAAGATGGATTAAATATTTGGAATAATAATAAATTATAATTTTTATTATGTTCAACATAGTTTTTTACCTAAAATATTTATGATGGTAATTAAAATTAGTTACATCGATTTAGGTAAAATTAAGCTTAATAAGGGATTATAACATATTCTTAAGGTCCAAATGAACAAAAACATATCGAACAACCATTTTATGGAAATATTTAGTCCATAAAACATAATTTAATTAATTTGGATGATATGGTATGAATATTTTAGGTAAAAACATTGATACACCTAACTTGATTCCCAATATTCCAAATGTATACTTTCCCTTCCTTATAAAAGGCCAATAACTCTCACAATTCTTCACACCCCTCATACAACTTTGGATAAGAAAATATATACAAAATATAATTCATAGAACTACTATATTTATCTTATAATCCTACCATTGACGAGAAATATTTTCATGGAATTCCTCGGGAGAAAACACAAGGGATTTACCCGATTAATTTGAACACACTATCTCTAGCTCCTTTCTATAATTTTATTTTTCCACCCCCTAAAATTTCCTTTTTTTATTATTATACAATATAAATAGTATAATAAATATATTTTTTATTTTTTATTCAATTTATTCTATATAAAGTTACAATCACATCCATCTAACGAGTAATGAACATATTGTTAATGTGTACAGTAAACTATTACTTCACATAAAGATGATTGATCTTTCTTCCTTTACCACCTATCATGGTGGTAATTATGATGAAAACTGTGTTTATATATGAAATATATGATACTTATGATGTAAATAATATTATTTAATAAATTTTAAACACATTTATTTTGATTTGAATATTTTAAGCATACATTTTAGTGTGTTTTACTATGTTGATTAGTTTATTTAATTGGTGAATCCTTCAAATCTTGGAATGTATTAAAATATTTTCTGTTTTATGGAAGGGAAAACAGATTTAGGAATAAAGAATCAAAAAGGGATCAATTATAGAGCTAAAATACACTTCATGCTATAAGCGAAGAGAATAAGAATGACACTATATATTTATAGAAAAAATGAAGCTAGAAATTCTAGAAAAGAATGATCACATGTTGTGTAACACAATTACATGTCTCGATTTCTTCAAGATAATATTTTCACATAACAAAAGTCTTTATGAGTTTACCTACTATGATTGAAAATTATACATCTTGAGTCCCAATTTAAAGCTGAAAAAAGAGTCAAAGTTCAAAATCGTTGAATGAGATTTGAAAAATATTTGCACAGATTCAATGAACACGTAGTAAAACAATGATAAGAGTTACAAAATGTGTCACTCCATTACACATCATTACATGGTTGAGAAATATAAAAAATAATGATACGGAAAATCTACAATTCGGGTGGAGATTTTCCCGAAACCCAAATAAATATCACCCTCGACCACACCATGGGAGGGAATTATGGAAAGAGGAACACTGCTTGGAAACGACAAATATAAAGTCACACTATCTACATTAAAAAATTTCTATATAATTTTTATTTATTTATTTTCAACACTTTCTCATGATTAGTATGAGTGGCTGATTTCTTTGTGTCATGGCGAGGGAGATGAAAGGGGATTGAATGAATGAGTTATTTTATATTTGAATGCAATTGATGTCAGGATTTCATATTTCTTATTCAATTATATCTTATACATAATTTATTCTTACATGACCATTGTGAGCAGGGTTGGGGAATGGGTTTAATCTTATTCATTCTTTGAGCATGAGCATTTCCCAAGTTGATTTAATTCTATCGTTTAATGTAAAATCTATGGTTTATATTTTCTGCATGATCATTAGGTTTTTAGTTTCCATATATTTAAATATGGTGCAGGTAACCCATCCTTTGAAATATAGGGAACATAAAAACAAGAAGAGGAGAGTTTATAATGTAGGGTGTTTATCGTGATAATTAGACTCATGAGGACTTGATTTCAACAACTACATGGCCATTAATTATTCATTACATACCTCATCATTCAGTAAATGTGGATTCATTAGTTCACATAGCAATTTTTTTTAAATTTTTCCAAAAATTCATCCCAAAGACTACACCCAATATCTTAGATTTAATTTCTTCAAATTTGAAAATAGTTTATGTTTATTTTATTTAATTAATATTTTCTCTAACACTATCTATGTGGGTTCAACATTAGACATGAATATACTATAATACCTTATAGTTTAGTGGATTGATTATTCAATTTTTTTAAATCTTAAATTTAGTAACCTATCAATCATTAACAATTCCCATAGGGGTATAATCATTATACTTTCCATTGTTTATAAAAACAATAATTTCATTTGAATAAGTGTGGATTACTACCCCCTCAATGAGATGTGATTCATTCAAACCTTTCATGGAATGTATTATGGATTAGTTTAATAATATTATTTGATATATATATATGAAATAATAATTCTAATATAAATATATTATATAAATATATACACATATTTAATTTAATTCTTCTTTTTAATTCATCAATAAAAATGGAAACTATGTTTATGCGTACATACGTCTTACCGTCTCTATGAATATTGTATTCCATTCTTGATAAAATATTATATATATTATAATAATAAAAATACATAGAATATATATGATATTTATATCATTTTATAAAATTTTGATATCATGATATATGTATAAATAACAAAGATTTATCAAATTATGACACATGAGATGAACTAAGAAAATAATATTCAAAGAGAAACCATCACATAATATTTTTAACATGTTAGAAATATAATAAAAATATAAGACCATATATGGTATTAGATATAAGAATATTATTATATAATATATTTATAATAAAAATACATTTATTATACATGATTATTGTACGATTATGAAGAGATTCAAGACACAAGCTATGGGAATTTGATCTCAAATTTTATTTCTGTGAGATATGTTTTTATTCACAACCCACTGCTTATATGTTGTTTGTATAATAAAAATGTATTAATTATATGATTATTATAGAAAAATTAATTTGTATTTAAAAATTTATTTGATTCTCATTATTTCATGTGGTTTATGTTTCAATAGTTACGAAATTAGAAAATTAATTTGGTCTCAATTAACCATCTTTTTGACACATGTCATTTTATGCACCTATATTTTTTCCATGACGTTTATAAACTACATTTAAAATATTACATCATGAATTTTAATTCATTCATAATATTGAATGCTTTATATAATTTTATTTTCTTAGATGGGGAGTATGGTAAAAATTTACCAAGGGGTAAGAGTTTTTTGAAATAATCTCATCGCTTATTGAGATAGTTTGTGTTTATTCTTCCATTAATTAAATCATATGATCAATCTCTCAAGAACATTAATTAATTTTCATAAAATATAGATATTAATTTTATATTAATGTATTGGTTTCATCATTTCATTATTTGGTACATAATATAGTTAGGAATGTGTTTTTATGATATCCTGACATTACTCTCTCTTCGGTCACAAAAGATGGGTTCCTTGAAGACCAGGTTTTCAAAAAATTGTTTTACATTAATATTATACTATTATCTAATAATAATTATAAGTGGTTTTTACCCTTATTTTGTTTTACCTATGTTTTAAAATAAATAGTTTTTTTCTTTCTGAAAAAAGACATTATTCTACCCATTTTACCATGAAAAATGAATTCTATTTTTACCAAATACAACATGTACTTATTTACCCAACATCATTTAGGTAAATATTCCCTTTCATGATTAAAAAGGATAATTTATAATAAAATAATTTTAAAATTAAATTTCAATGAAAAGGGTTTAAAAATTCTTTCAATTTTTCTTATAAAATTTCAATGTATTTTCAAAGGAATGTTTTTTTAATGTTTTCTTACTCGTTCTCAATGTTTTGACAAAAAATTATATTCAAAATTTTTTCATGATTATTTTATATGTTTTCACTGAAATGTTTCTTCAAAACTTTTTCATGATTTTTTAATACGTTTTTGAGGGAATTTATTTTAATTTTTTTAAGATTATTTAATATGTTTTCAAGGAAAATTGTTGTCATAATTTTTTGAATAATCTTATTTAAGATTTTATAAAAAATGGGTTTCCCAATGTTTTCAATCCTTTTTTATATGTTATAAAAGTATCATCATATAAATGTTTTCAAAAAAATACAAACATATTTCATATGTTTTCAAGTAATAAGGTTTTGAAAACATATTCCAAAATTCCTTATAAATTTTCAAGGTTATTTTCATAGAAAATTTTTCAATACATTTTCAATCATTCATTATAAGTATACAATGTGTTTTAAATGAAAAATTTTTTAATAAAATTTTGATTCTTATTTTAAAAGTTTTAATGGAAAATGGTTTTCAAAATGATTTAAAGTCTACTTTATATGTTTTCATGGTATATTTAAGAAAATAATTTTTAAAATTGATTAATTTATTAAAATTAATTTTTCAATTAATAGAGTATATTTTCCTATATAATTTTTTTAATGTTATTTTAAAATTATTCTCTATCTAATATGACATTTTATGATTTTACTAATACTTTATAGGAATGATCTAATGGTCAAATTCTTATTATTAATCTAAATGGGTTTTATTTAATGTTGTTGTCTTTATGAAATCAATTTCTATTTCATGAGTTATGATTTTGAAGAATTTATAATGAAACCTGTAACTTATCCTACAGTTTATGATATGATTAAATTTTTGTGATAGCCATTTACATTCATGGGTTATGATATGTTTTTTTATGATTTCATGGCACATATATATAAGATTTCATTTCAAGATGGATGAGACATATATCTCCCTCCAATTCATTGGGTAAAAATTTATATCTCATGAGATATACTATGATGGACTTTTTAGTGAGTCTTGACTACTTAGATGGGTATGTGAGTGAACCATTACTACCAAGATGGTTTGGGTATTGAACTAATTATACTAATATAGACTTTTTAGTAATTTCATGACTACAATGGAAATCATATTATAAGGTTATGTGTTTTCTACAATTCTTTTTTTATTTCTATGTTATGATTTCATGTATAATGTTATTTAACTCATTATCATTCATATCTTATACAATTCCATAATTTTTTACATTATCCTTGGTCATAAACATTGTTCATCAGGGAATGATCTTTCAATTTTTTGATGATGTTATCATACCCCGAATCTTATTCTTATTTTTACTTATCTCACTTGATTAATCTTACCAAGCATCAGATCTCACCCATTTTTAGATTTCCTTTACCATGTTATGAATAAATGTATTATTTATTATGTTTCAAATAAGGGTAGAAGTCATAATGTCCTAATGGGAGATAATCTTTCTAACTTATATATCAGTCTTTACGTTTCTATTTTTCTGAAGTCACTAAATTAGTATGGCCTTTAGGAATCTGTTTTTAAAACATTTTATGTATTCTGAAAATGGGATGTAATGTTATTGTATGAAAAGTGGGATTTTTTTGTAGTTTGTATGAGAGAAAAGGTATATTTATCCTTTGAAAAATATGATCAGAAAACCATATTGAAAAATATAAGGACATTTATAAGGATAAGTATAAGGATCAACAATGTATAAGAAAATGTTCATGAAATTTGTTAAAGGATAGAGTGGGTGGTTTCCTATAAAGACAACCATTTCTGAATACTATATATGTATGAGACTCTAGAACATATTTAGATTGGGGTTACAACTCAAACAAGATGTCATAATCCTGACTTGGGGTAATTTTGTATATCATAACATGCATTAATTCACACCTAGTTTGACACTCATCGGAGTTATGTTTTCAGAATTCTCAAAGACATCACAAACCATCATAAATTATTTAAGTATGATTTGATTCTTAATAACATATGATAAACACGAGGAGTCATATTTTAGGAATGGTGTCATAATATAGACATCATATAAGTTTTTTTAAGATCACATGATTCCTCGCCATGATAATCATTTCTAAATCAATTCTTCCTAGTTTTAGTTAGTGGAGAGAACAAAAAAACTATATTAATAAAGATTATAATGGAAAATATATTGATTAAAATTAAAATGGGATGATCAGTAGAGTGAAAGAGGTTGTGAGGATGCCAATTCTATTTTCATGGAAAATAATAAACAACATCTACCTTAATGAAATCTCGGACTCACCATGAATGAGATGGATAGAGTTTACTGAGTGTTCAGGTAAGGGAGACCATGGAGGAAACAAGAATCGGTTCCCTTATGTCATTAATTTTGAATGAATAACCTATGTTACTGTCTTAGAGGAACAATAATGTATTTTAAATGTTGAAAATAAGGAATCAAACAATGTAATTATAATGAAAAAATTAATCGTCTGATTAATGAAATAGATGAGAATATTGGCCTCCAAAATGCATAATGAAAGATTATGTGTTTTAATTACAGAATAAATTGTCATTATTCAAATCAATTCCATAAGAGAAAATCTATTGAAGATAATTAGAATGGTGGTGAGAGTAATGGTTACATTATTGATTATGATGAGAATACAAATTAAATATGAAAGGAATGAGTTATTTTATAATATAATGAGGTATCATTATTAATGGAATTATGATTACGTGTAATAGGCTATCTTTTTTTATTTAAATTTAAGAATCATGTTATACAATTTTGAAATATATAATGATTTTTTAGTATTTTTTTCAATACTGGTTTAAAAGAACTCGTTGAATGGTTTAGATGGAATAGAAATGTGATTTAATTAAAAGATGTGGTCCATAGAATACACATGAATAAGGGAAATATAACCCTGAGTATGTTCATTATTTTGTTATAATGTTCTTTTCATAGATATATGTGGTATATTAATATGTAAATTGGATGGTATTGATTACCTTGGATCTTATTGAGGACTTATTGATAGGTTTTTATTCTACCATTTAATAAGTTTACAACATATTTTGGATTTAATTAATAGATCTAATATACATTGAATAATTAAATATGGATATTTTTAAAAAGTATTTTTAATAATTCATGTCAATAATATGTTTCAATGGAATAATTGATAATGGTATTTACTTTTTTTAGGAATGGGACAACCTAATGAAACTTCGTGACATTTTCGGAATCATTGCAAAGCTAATTTCACTTCTCTAATTCAGTTGTTTTCGATTTTCATTTTTAAGAGTTAATATAAGGTTATCCATTCATGAAAATATTAGGTTCAAAAATGGAGTAGTAATAATTTTTTGATAGTTTATTTAAAACCATGGTTAAAATGCTATTTAGTGATTAACCATATTGTAGGGATGTCCATATTATTTATTTTGGAAATTTTATTAGTGTGGTTTTAGGACTGGCCATCATGTTTGTAGGCTAATAAAAAATAATGTATGGAATGTCTGTAGTTCTAGAACCCATTAAAGACATAAAATAATGGTTTCATGACTATAACTATCCTACCTGATGTCCTTGTTAATGTATAATTTTTTTAATGAGTGAATATAAATGACAATCCAACAAAGTTACATATTGTGTATAAGGATTAATGAATTAACAACATTGATTTCAAAGAATATTAAAATGGAAATAGTTATTATTTTCATTTTTTTAGGAGCCTTATGATATTATAAAAATTTATTTTAGTACATTTGAAATTAATGTCAAATTATGGACATCCTTTTCTTCATGTAATAGATGAATCAAAATAGATAAATTCACAAATAAAGAACAAAATTTTGTTTATATAAGTACATAATGTTTGTATATTTTTATATATTATTGTTATATAAATTAATTAATAAATATTTTGATAATGATAAATTTTTTTTTGTCCTAATACCTTAATTTATTATTGAATTACTGTCCTTTTAAATTATCAAAAAATTTACACTTTAAGGCCATCAACTATTCTTTGACCATTAACTTGTTTGTGATACAAGACCTCAATAAATACCTATATATTTTTTCACATTTTCTCTATATCCAATCACCACTCAAAACCAATTCTATCCCAAGTGGAAACCTATTAATAAGTTACTTTGGGTGATCATTGTGGGTCAAAATTTCCCTTTTAAGGGAGGTTTTTGTATTTATTATTACGGTGTGGGTTTCTATGATTTAAACATTCATGAAATAAACCATTGATAACCTAGATTAATTTTTAGGGAAAAATTAATTTTATGGGGGGTAGACTGTAACAACCCATGATTTTTTGAATTATTTTTTGTCGAATTGATTTAGCAATTTTGATATTTTTCATTTCACGCAACACTGAAAATAGTTTATTTCATATTGAATCCTAAGGTTTATGTTGCGTTATACGAAACACAATGTGAATTGTTAACTATACATAAAATAAATTCTAGATTTCTATACATGGAACATTGCGGTTAGCTAAGGTTAAATGCAATAATGACTTTCCTCAATGGGTTGCTTAATACACAAGTCCATGTTTTTAAAAATAAGAATATATTATTAAAATGTTATTATTTAATATAATAAGATATAAATTAGTCAATAAATTAGTTTTTATTAATAGTGTTAAATATCCTATGAATATATTTATTTTAAAAAATATAATAATAATTCAGATGTTACCAATTTATTGAAAATTAATATTAAAACAGATTGAATATAAAGAGAAATATTATAAATTTTATGGTCACATTGATATTTTACAAAAAAAAATTAATTAATGTAAGAGTTATAATAATGTAATATATATTTTATATATTCTTTCAAATATTTTTTATATTTAGTCAATACATTTGATATAAATAATATAACAAAAAACCCAATTTTATGCATAAAAACATATATTTTTATAAAGGTAGCTTTACAACCTTTTGATAGGGAACCAATTTCATATATATTTTTTCAAATATATAGATTTGATATTTCATAATATACTTTAACATTGATTTATAAACATAAAAATATGGTTCGGATATTTTTTTGGGATTTTTCTATTCAGTGTCATTTTTTAATGAATTGATAAAAATAATGAAATTTAATTAAAAAGTACTATCTCATATAATTTATATTAAAAAATAAATTATATTTTGAATCAGTTACATAGTTTAATTATATAATATTTTTATCAATTAATCTTGTTTATGTCATTCTAAACAATTTCACTTTAATCTTGACTATAAAAACACAGCAAAATTGTAGACATTTTTACTTCAAATACATACATTTTCATCCCGTCTACGAGATTACTTTTAAATTAATTTATTCCACTCCAATATTTGTAATTTCATGAAATGGATAAAATATTTTTATAATTATAATTTATAATTCATAATAATTTCAACATTGTTTTTTACAGAAAATATTAGTGAAGGTAATTAAAATTAATTACATCGATTAAGGAAACATTAAGCTTAATAAAAAATGAAACAATAAACATAAGGGACCAAATAACCTATTCATTATCCAAAAATGATTTAATTGAAATATATAGTTCCTAAAAATTACATTATTGAGTTTATAGGATATTTATTAATTTTGTTAGATTAAAACATGGGTCACCTAGTATGTTTTCAAAAATGTCAAGTGTGTCCTTTTCCTTCTTTATAAATGAGAACCACATCTCACTCTTCTTTAAACATTTCAACTAAATTGGGTTTTGAAAATAACATCCAATGAAACAATATAAACCTATTAATTCCACAAATAATCCTTCGCTTCAGTAGAAATATTTCCATGGTGGCCCTTTGGTGCAACCCAAAAGGATTTACCCGATTAAGAGGAAATACACTCCCTCAAACTGCATTCTCTAATTTTCCTTATCCTCCACCAAAAATATTATTATTCAATTATTATATGAAAAAATTATCCGAAATATAATTTAATTTTTTTGGAAAATTTTCACACAAAACTCACACACACTTCAATCAAATTGGTAACATATATACTGTTTAGGTGTACAATGAACTACTACCTCACAAAATCTTGATTGTTCAATCCTACATTTACGCATCTTATTATTGGAGTTATGATAGAAAATATGGTTATATATGATATATATGATACTTATTATGTCTTTAAGATTATTTATTAATTTTAGACCACATATAATTATAATTTACATTTTGAATAAAATTATAATTTAATTTGAGGAAGTGTGAACTAATGCCCCCTCAAATTGATGTGATTCATTCACACATTACATGAATTGTATTATTGATTAATTTAGAAAAATTATATGATATAAATGAAATAGTATTTCGTCTAAAATTATAATAAACACATATATATAATTTTATATCATTCAATATGATAGTAAAATCAGAAACGACGTTCGTGCGTTTGTATTGCTTATCCTCTACATGAACGGTGTATTCTATTTTATAATTATATATTATATAGATTATTAAAATAAACATATACATAATATCATATATATTTATATATTTTTTTAAATTCCTTAAATAATTATATATGTATACGGACATAATATATAACAAATTAATACACATGCGAAGAACAAAGAGAATATTACCTGAACTGTAACCTTAACATTGGATTGTTAACTAGATAATAATATAAGGTCATAAAAAACCATATATGGTATTAGATATAATAAAATTATTATTTAAAATAATTAAAATAATCTTTTATTTATTATAAATTAATATTGTACGAGTATGAAGAGAGTAAAGTCACATGTTAAGGTAATTTCATCTCAAATTTTATTTCTATGAGAAACATGATTTGTTCACCACCCATTGCTTTTGTGTTGTGTATAATAACCACCAGTGAATTCTATGATTTATACAATATAATTTATTGGTACTTAAATATCCATTTGATAATATTTCTTTCATGGTATTTATGTTTTAAATGTTAACAAATTGGTAAAGTAATTTTTTCTCAATTTTTCTTATTTGAGACACATGCCATATTAGGCACCTCTATTATTCCATGATGTGTATACTATAAATTTAAAATTTTATATCTTTAATATAAAAATAATAATTATATTTTCATTAAATTTAATTTTAAAACATGTGTATTAATGATAAAAGTTATCATGTAGTAAGAGTTTATTGAAACCACCACATCACATATCTATATTTTTTATGTTTACGATTCCTTTGATGAAATATAATGTCAATATCTCAAGATAATACATGAATTTTCTTATCTAATGGATATTAATTATAAATTAATGTATCAGTACCCTTATTACAATATTTGGTATATATGATTTTTAAAAATGAGTTTTTAAGAAGTCATGACATTACCCTCTATTCAGTCCGAAATCTGTGTTCCTTTAAAACCAAGTTTTATTTAAAGGGGCTTCCAAAAATATTCTAAAATTTTACCAAAATTTTTAGATGAAAATTTTAACATTTTATTATTTTAAAAATTAATTTGAAGGACTATTATTTTTATTTTCCCAAAAATGAATTTTTCTACCCACTTTACTCTAGGAATGTAATATTATTTTTTACATCATACTAAAAGTTTAAATTTTCCCGCCTTTATATATATAAATTGACTTTCTCATGTTTAAAATTATAATTTTTAATAATTTTTTTTAAATTAACCTTAAAATAAATGTTTTCCAAATTCTTTTTCATGATTTCATTATAAAATATTAATGTATTTATTAAAGGAAATTGTTTTAAAAATTGTTTTAAATATTCTTATATAATTTTTCAATGAGAATGACATTCAATTAGTTTTAAAGAATATTTTATAATTTTTAAAGGAAATTTGTTTTCAAATTTTTTTAAATTTTTTTTTATAATTTCTCATGGATAATTTGTTTCATTAATTTTTTCATGATTATTTTATATGTCTTCAAAGAGAACATTTTTTAAATTTTTACGATCTAATTTTATATATTTTCAATGAAAATGATATTCTAAATATTTTAAGGACTTATTTATAGGTTTTTAAATTATTTTTAATGAAATAAATTTCAAAACAATTTCATGAGTCATTCATATGTTCTAAAGTAAAAATGATGTCAATTTTTTTCAATATATCTTTATATGTTTTCATAGTGCTTCCATGAAAATTTGTTTTCAAATGGTTTTGAAGATTATATTATACATTTTCAATGGAATGGTTATTAAAAATGATTTCATGTATTGTTTAAAAGTTGTCATGTGTTTTCGAAAGGTTTTCTGTATTAAAAATACCTTTTCAAAGAATAAATTATATTTTCCCCAAGAATTGTTTTTGAAAGATATATCAAAATTATTTCCAACCTGTGATGACATCCATTAATATTACTAATACCATTATAGGAAATAATATAAATGTTCCATTAATTTTATTTCTATGAATGAGTTAGGCTTAGTGTGATACATTTTACGGAATCTATTTCTATTTTATTAGTTATGATTTTGATGCATTAATTATGAATCCTATATCCCTTATCAAAATTTATGATATTATTACATGTTTAGGATGCCCACTTCGTTTTGTGGGTTATGATACGATTGTTTATGATTTTGTGGAATGGGCATAAATGATTTCATTTAATGATTTTTGGGAACTATATCTCCCTCCAATGAATTGGGTATATATTTATATATCATAAGATAGACTTATATATTCTTTAAAGTGAACGTTTTTTTCAAAGATGGTCATGGGATTCAATGATGACTTCCAAAATGGTATTAGGAGTGATGTGATTATACTAATATGGCCAAGAGAGTGAACCATGAATACATAGATGGTATGGAGAGTGAACCCATGAAACTAAGATTCCTTTCGACGAAATGCATTGACTAATATGGAAATTATATTATATTATTATCTGTTTTCCATAATTACATGTTTTATTACTGTGTTTTTCCTTCTAGATAATGTTATTTTTATCCTTATGATTCCTATCATATGAACTACAATAATTTATTCCCTGATTCATTTTTATGATCTTCAATATGTAGGGAATGATCTTCTAGTGTTTTGATCACATTACATACCCCTATGGTCATGTTTATGATTACATGTATACCATATTTACCATTAGAGAGTATCTGAGATTAAAATATTTTATGTTTCCTTCCCTAAGATAGAATGATGTGTATTATATATAATGTGTCTAAGAATTGTTCTAGTCATTATGAAAATAGTGAGAGATAATGTATCACTCTCCTATATCTCCATTTATATTTCCATGCTTCTAAAGGCACTAAAAAATTATGTTCTTTTGGCTTTTGATTGTATATTATTTTAAGTATTTTAAAAAATTCATCTACTTCTAATGTGTTAAATTTCAGTGTCAATATATAGGGTCTTTAGGTATCTGTGTTATTATAGGATCTGATCCTCATTGATTTAGATATTTAATATAGGATTGATTTTCATGTCTTCGTTGTCAACTATCATCGATGGAGTTATCCATTGTGGATGATGTGATTCTTGATCATATGATCCTATGGATGGAAATTCAATTTATGAGTGAAAAAAATAATTTAACACTAAATTTTTTAATTTAAAATAAATAAATTTCATTTTAATTTAAAAAACTTGTACTGGATTTTTTTGGTTTTTTATCATGTAAATTTGGAGAAATCCACCAATTCAAATTAATTATTCCTTGTTTATGTAATTTTATGAAAATTAGAACATATTATTCTGTAATTGAATTGTTAAATTTATTTGAAATCATATTTGAGAAAAAAATATGTTTTTATATGAACCCATTGGGTTTTTCTTGGAAAATGCATGATTTGATTAAAAAAAGGTTTTGGTTTTCAAATGGAAATATGAATACTAAAATGGGATATATGTTGATTGTATTTTAAACTATTTTAAATTAAATTTCCCATCATAAATTTTTATTAGAGAATAAGAAAACCTCGGTAGCTAGTGAGTTATTAGAGAAAAACACACTATGAGAGGAATTACCGAGCATTGAATTGGTTCTTTATGACTCTAGAAATATAATTTTTAGCAGTTCTTATCCCTAGTGCGATGTCTCTTAGTCTAATTTGGCCCGAGTTAGAGAGTCTAGTGTGTACCTTGACATTATAATTTTATAAATTTTTGAGGATCTTCTAACATGGAACTAACATTCCACTTAGTAGCTGACCATATTTCTCATTTGTACTTATATGATATTTATTCCTTTTCTTGTAAGCTTTTTACTCATTCTATGTCTGTTTATATAATATTAATAATATATAATTTTTATTAATACATTGTTCGAAATATTTCTATCAACTAAATTGGAATACAAGATTTTTTAATGTAATAATTTGAAATCCAATGCCTATTTATTTAAATTTGAAAACCATATTTGATTAATTAATGTTGCATAATATTATAGAATCTATGGTGATACACAATTATGATTTTATCTTACACTCTACTTGTGTCTTTGGGTATCTGTGGAATTTATCCCACCAGGTTTGAGTAGTGGAAAATCACCACATAGAGGTTGTAGTGGTAGTTGATATTTGGGATTGGAATGAAACGTATGTTAGGAAATGTGTTTTTTATCTAGTTTTATGGTACTTTGATGATGTCCTTTGGGTTTTCATACCAGGTTTACTTTTGGAATAGTTCTCCTAGTAATGTTCTCTTTATCTCATACAAACTTGTAACTATCTATTCTTCTTTTTATTTTGAAAATTGTTCCTAGTTTTATCTTGTATGATTCCAGGTGCAAGTCTCAAACCCATGGGGATCCAAACTACCCTTTGGAACACGTCAATGCCGAATCGAGTATCATTGTACTAGGTTATATTGGATATTTCATGATCGGATGGTTTGGTGCTATGACTACATTATTACATAGTGTTCAAAACCTATGTTTGGAAATTAATAAATCGGTATAATTAATTTTTCTATATAAATCCACCCATAACCCTATTCCTCTTTAATAAAAATTCTTGATGAATTATGTTACTATTACTATACCTCTCTATATCCTTTATAAGGAGTCCCAATTCTCTTAAAAAGATCATCTAATGTTTTTAAGAGTGCTCTCTGAATGTAAGGGATTCTATCACATTCTTCTTCATTAAAGAACATTATTTATGGAATTGATTTTGGAATTCATGTATTCAATTAAGTATTTTTATACATCCCTCTTCCAATACATATGGTTACTAATTAAATTAATACCTCTTGAATTCCCATTCACTTCATATGTAATCATGTTTGTACACACATTATTCTACTGAAATTATCCTAAGATTTTTAACACCATCCATTTGTGTAGTAAATACACATATCCATTTCAATTGAAAGGAACGAACCATGTTTTAGATACCCTTTATTGATTCAATATTTACATTTATGTAACATATAATCATTAATCTTTGGGTTTAAATTGATGAAATATATCCTTGTGTTGAATGATCGGTTTTGTACACTTATGCATGTACATGATATGAAAGGGTCGGGTGTTCCAAATGTTATGTATTCATCAAATGAAATTGGTAATGCTATTATATCATGATATTACTTGTATGGTTAATCAGAGGTATCCTAAGAGAACTATGTTATATATTATTGTTGGATATCCTTTACATATGTTTATGAAATCTTGTTTTATGTTGTTTCCATATTCTTTTAGTTCTTTTATTCTATGACATTATATCACACCTCATTATTGAATATTATGATTCCCACCATTATTATGTTACATTTATTTGCCTATTGTATCACATGTACATATATACATAATTCTATGATTTGATTATTCTATTCCTATGAAATATTGAACATCCATTTCTGGTTTAGATCAATATTTTATCCTGTGTAGTTTTTGAAGAATGATCAAATTTTATGAGCATGTTAAGTGAGTTTTCAATAATTCCATTCAATTACGTTTAAATGTTTTTATTCTAAGAAAAAATATTCTAAAAGTAAGTTGGATTTATAATCATCTATAATTGTATAATGTGTACCTTTATGTAATGATTCATGAACTAAATTTTATTGATGTTATGGGTTCTAATATTAATTATATACTAGGTAAAAATCTTATAGATCACAAATATTTGATACATTTTTAGAGGTAACTGTCTTGTTATTTATAGATATGGATAAAAAAATTCACAAAATAATTAGAACATATCCCATTTTAATTAAATGTATTCATTGGTGAAGATAATATAAAAAATTTTATAATGAATTAATTATAATAGAGATAAAAACATAAAAAATTTAATATTTCAAATACATACTTGGGTATTTTATATGAAATTTAAATAGTCACCTTAAAAGGATTAATATTTTTTACATAATAAAAATGATATTCCCTATAACATTTTAATATTGAATCTACAATGGACGCATGCATAATATCACATAAAACGTTTTGTCTATGAAACATTTCAATAAAATCCTTATATGAATTTGATAATCTATCATAATTATTTATTATCATTATATAATTTATAAAAATTATAATTAATGTAAAAAACAATTTATTTAAGGTCTGTTTTGTTCATTCAATAAACACTTTTGGTACATTTGTTACTCCAATAGGAAAAAATAATAATTGATATATTAATAATAAAATGTTATTTTTGGATTATCCTATTTCATTGAACTTAAATATTGATATCCCAATTGAAGGTAAATCATAGAAATAATATGTACACCATTTTTGGAACAAATAAGTTAGTATTACACCAGGGGATCTATCTTCCATGCATTCTATAGCTTCTTTGGGAAGGATAATTTAATTTTTTCGGTTGACCTTTTTCTTGATACAAGTGAATAAATTGTGTAAGTGTAACAAAATCACATTATAAAAGGTGTATTCTAATTTATAATTTATTATTAATTAATTAAGGTGAAAATATTAATGTCCATGTAACATCAATGACTTCATTAGAGATTTTATACATTCTTCTGATTAGGGGGTGTATACTTTTCACCCCTGGAAGAATGAAGAATTTTCCACGGACCTACTTTCCATTAAAAGTAATAAGTACAAAAAAATTGGTTTACTTGAGAGTCTTGGATAAATTCATATAGATTTTTCCAAAATTGTTTGAGGGAATGACCTTGGGATACACTAATTTTATCCCGTGTGACTCAATTCCTATTATTATGTTTGTACCCATTTGGTCAAATAAATGTTTTAAATTTTTCATTCTGTTAGAAAAAGGATATTTCTTATTTATTGTAACATATTTATTATTTTTATTGTTAATTAATTAATATTTTCTATAATTTAATGACACTTAAAATTTAACCTTTTCTATAAATGGATGAACACCTAGTTGAGTGAAAACCATCATATAAGATTCATCAAAATACACTTTTAGTTACAAATTATAATAGTTTCAGGTGATATGAAGGTAGAAAAATTATTCATCACCTTTGGATTAGTTCAATCAAAAAATTTGCATCCCTCATAATATGTTTTCTAAAAATATGAATAGGTACTGTTTAAATTATATTTACTACCATATGACTATAATATTTTTTTTGTTTCCTTCCATTGTTCTATGAATAGGATACATGAAAATTTAAGATATTAACAAAACATAAATTTTCAATAGACCCCCCTCTGAGAAATCATTTTTGATTTCTCATGAACATATGGACATATCCCCTTGGTCCTACAAATAGAATTCATCACATATAGAAATAGATTTTATAGTTAAATATCTTTTGATAGTTCACAATAATAATATATTGTCATATTATTATCTCAATAAAAATGGAAACTTGTGATATTATCACATTGAAATAATAATGTTGTTTATTGGATACTTAATCCCAACATAATTTATTTTAACATGTAGTGTATAAATTTCCATAGACTATGGAATCAAATCCTCTTGTGACTCCAATAAATGATTTCATCATATAGAGATAAATTAATATTATTTTCATGTATCAATTTTTTTAAGAACCAATAAAAATGGTATATATCACAATATATTGACACTAATAGATATCATTTTCCACTAACACATGCTCTGCTAAAATGTTATTTCCCTCACTTGTTTTTGATTAAAAGCACACATATTAATTGGTCTCTACAAACTATCACAAGTCACTAACTTCGTCCTTCATTTTCTATAACATTACACACTTGATCACTTAACATGGTTTGATATTCAACCACTACCCACTATCATGAATCTCCCACAATACATCATCATTATCCCAATATTCATACAATATAAACACTGAAATGTTAAAACTAGACACATGACTTTTTGGTATTCCATTTCACTATAATAAAAACACTCATGTAGACCCTTTACATGAAGTAAATTTGATTATTAACCCCTGTTTATTTATATAATGTTCTACACTTTCTCTTAGGACCACTAATGATTATGTGTCCTCCATGTAATGGAGAAAAATAATTCCCCAACAATATAGATTTTCCATATAACCCTAAGATAAAACTAATAACCTATAGACATCTATATAAGTTATTATCTACATTTTTATAATCATATACGGTATCATATAACACAATTGAATCATAAACATTCTAACATTGAGTATACTTTTTTTCATTAACATTTGAATATTATAATATCATTTGGTTTGGATTATTCATTTAGTTTTTTATATTAATTTTGTATATTGGTGTTATATGGTTTTTTTGGGATCTAAATTAATTCTTAAAAAGTGATTTATAAAAAAATAAAAAATTATATTTTGGTAGGTTGTGTATAAATTTTTATGATTGTGTAATAATCAACTCCAAAATAAAACACTTAACATTTCATATCATCTTGAAACACCTCCTTCCAAGATCTTGATGGCGTCCATATTGTTTCAATATCTAAGTAAATTTTAGAAATTTTCCATTCAATAAATATAGTAAACAATCCTCCTATTATTTTATTCACATCATTAAAAATATAAATATTTTGTTTATCTTATACAATAATATTTTCACTTGAACTGTACCAATAGTACACAAAAATGCTTGTTGGATTTTATTCATAAACATTGTTGCATAATTCATGTACCAATACCTAGTTTAATTATACAACATATAAATTGATTAGATAGTGTAAATAACATTATTATTGGTTGAGTATATATTAGTGAAACTACCAATTCCACAAATCCTCATATATTTTGAAATATTCAATGTATCATAATTTTTTTAAATTATATAATATCTTGAAAAAACCTATAAACTCTGAATATATTATCCCCATTAAATAAATTCTTTTATATGTAATTTTATAATAATATCAAATTATTATATATAACCATAATCATCCTAATTTTAACTATTTTATTTAGAAATTTACGTTTTTCAAAAAAAGGATAATTAAAGAAATCAAGGAGGTCTATATTAATAATTTTTTATGGTATTTTAAGGCCATGGACTGAAAAATTATGTAATTTTTATTTGAGTCAATATTTTTCCTTTTAATAACATAGAGGATCTTTTCAGTTTTATAGATTTTAATAATTTGGTCATAAATCAAACATAAAAAATAAAATATTAAAAGTATACACATTTAGTCACTGTCTAATTTTTTCTTAATATTGAATTTTTTAAAATTATTAATGGTTTTTTAAGGCTTAAACAACATGAATTTTACTTGATCCCATCCTTGACACTAGTATTCATTACATCTTGTGAAAAACATTTCAATACATGGGTTGAGAATAAAAATATCATTAATGTATAAATAAATAATGAAAACTACTTGTCTTTCAAAAACATGTATCCTGTGAATAATTTATCATGATGTTAAAATTTTCACCTTAATAAGTACAAAAACACACCACTAAATATAGGCCCATTGATTACCCTTTTAGTATCAAAAATATTACAATAATGCTCATAAAAATAAGTATATATCATATAAAGGTACCATTAGACATAAACATATTCTAATAGAATAACCATACGATAAACATCCACACAAATCACTAAATGGAATAGACAGACGGCCGAATTTCATACCCAATCAATTGGAGGTTATAACGTAACCACCCATCCATGGTTTATCATGGAAACAACTATATTTGGATTATAACATAACCATATATATTTGGATTATCAAGTAACTACACACCTTTGGTTTATCACATAACCACCTATCAAATGTCCAAGTACAAATATATAATCATAACACATAAAAGATTTCAATTATCAACATTTCACTCATAATATATCATTAGTAATCATAGGAGATCATTTAAAGATATTGAAATACTAAATCAAAATTCAAACCCATTTCAATACCAAAACAACTAAAAAGGGAATGTTGGATTTTTAATCCTTTTAAAAACATTATGTCATATAATGGAAGACAAATATTAAATAATTGTTACGAAGGTAGAGGAATATTTAGTATCCCATACATTAAAAAAATTACTTTTTTCATTTACTAAAATGATTTATTGAAAAAAAATATTCCCATTGAAAAAAATTAAATATCAATGTGTTGATTATACACCACATAAAATAAAGAGTTGTATATTATTTAAATATACCTCAATGAAAGGATATTGAGATGATGTCCCTTACCTTGAGTCTGACTTGTCACGTATAATCCTTATATTCTAGATTAGAAATTATAGGCTAATTACTACTTTCCTGAAATTCCATTTCAATGATATTATTCCTATTATATAAATTATAAAAAATTTATATTAATTTCCTAATTATTTAAGTTCATATGGGACATTTTGTTGATATTCGGTACATGAGTCTAAAATTAACATATTTATTTATAATATCCATAATATTTTGAGATTCCATTTGAAATGGAGCCTCTATGGATATGGAAGGTTGTACGTACACATGAACACTACATTCATTTCTTTTCCCTATTTATAGAATACTAATCAAATGATATAAATGTATATTATAATACTAGAATTATATATGTGGAATTTTGGTCTCATATTTTTAATAAAACCATCCTTCATATGTTCAATGTATAGTTGGAATAAGTCACATAACATTGAGGGGGAGATAGTCCACGCTTTCTCAAACAGAATTATCGTATTTACACAACATGGAAAGCACAAAGGATGTTATAAATATATTTGTTAAAAGAATAAAGAAAATTAAAATATAATATATTTCATATATAAAAACAGTGCTACAAAAATGCACACAATGAGAGGTCGTTGGAGAAAATTGGACAATCATCATTTTGTGAGGTAATTGTTCTCTGTACACAGAAATAATATTTTCTATATCAATTAGATAGAGGTGTGTTTATGTTTATGTAAAAAACATAGAATATGAACATAATATTATATTTAGGATACTGTTGTTGTAAAAAAAGTGTTTAATAAAGTGATTTTAGGGGGTTGATGAAGCAATAATATATGAAAGGAGTTTGAGAGAAGACGTTAACTCAAAATCAGTTAACTCCTTTTGATTTGAGCCAAAATGCTTCCTTGAGTATGATTAATCCCAATTTAAGAACTCTAAGAAAAATAAGGGTTTTTTATATTGTTTTATCATAATCCGTATGATCCAAGGATTTTTAGAGATGTTATTAAGTGGGTATAGGTGGAGGAAATTTATAAGAGGGAGGATGGGCACTTTAGGAAACTTTTGAAATATTATTTTTTTATTAGTTAATTTTAGAATTATAGTAGCTCTAAAGTGATATATTTTGAGAATAAGATGATTATGGGTCGAAATACTCTTAACTAATAGGTGTTATCCACATTTCGGTAAGAAATTTAACCTTACCTTTTGTCTCTATCCTATAGGAAAATAAATAATCTCTTATCAAGTCTTCTTGTATTTTTACACTACATGGTTAATATAGTTACTGTAAAATTCGTAGAGTTCCTCAAAGTAGATCATTAATAAAATTTAATCATTATCTTTATCAGTTTTTTAAATATTATTTTTTATGACTATAATTTCATTTAGTAAAATATTTTTTTTTAAAACTCATTAATGTCATTTTTGACATTATTTAGTATTGTATTTTTTCAAAGTTATAACAACTTGATCAGTTCAAAAAACAACATAAAATCAAAATTAATATGTCATAATGTTCTAGATAATTAATTTAAAGAATTAAAACATTTATATTAAATTTATTCTAATATTTAAAATATCATTTATTTGAGTCATTCATTACTGAGGTCATCACTGCATCATCATTATGACAAAAATAAATTTATTTATTTAATGATTAAAATAAAAAAACAAAAAATACCATGATGTAGAAAACATTTTTATATTTTAAATGGATATTTATATTTAAATATATGAATTATATAACCCTGTGTTAAAATTGATTCAGAAAAAAGATACACGTTTATTCTATATTTCTTTTTTACTTAAATTAATTATTATAACATGTCATTATCACACCCAAGTAGCACCCAAATTAAAAAAATTCAGACTAATTATATATTTGGTCACCCCCATGACTCATCAAATAATATTAGGACACTTTTTAGGTAGTTTTATGTAATTATAATATTTTTACCCTTATTAACCTAATTTACCCTTTAATCGTGGTAAATAAAAATAATAATAATGTTACTATTCATAATGTACAAAAATAAAAGGTACTTACTTAAAAAATTTGTATCTTATTATTCAAAATATGGGATAAATTTTTCGAAATTCAAATCCTAGAAGTTGTAGTAATTAATTTAAAATTATATCGCATTTTCCAAACCAGAAATCATGTTTTTAAGAAGTAAAAAATATCAAAAAATTGACATGTGTTTATGTCCGATTTAAGGGTGAAATTACATCCAATGAACAGAATTAGATTAAATTAAAAAAATTATTACAATTACACTTTAGAACCAATTAAAATGATAATCTAACTGTATAAATAAATGAGGTGAAACGGTAGTGTTGAATTAAAATGGATTATTTTTCACTATTCGTTAAAAATGAATTTTATCTTAAAAATAAAAAAAATAACCAAAAGTAAATTTTGATTTCCCAATTATTTATAAGAAGTTAATTTTTTCAAATAGAACGTATAAAATATAGAAAATATGTATTTAAATAGGGTTCTCTATGAAAAGGTTGTAAAACATTCTTTTAAAAATATTAGATTATTTTATGCTTATAATTGGATTCATTCTCATTTTAATCCTTTAAAATATATAGAAAAAAGTAAAATAAATTAACAAAAAAGATTACTAATATTGTTTTTAGTTAAATTCATTCTCAGAAATACAATGACTAGGAGTTAACTATCATTTAAAATAATAGTCTTACTATTTTATTATTTTTCAGTATAGTTTAGTGTTGTGGGTAATATATGATTTTGGAGAAACCTATTGTTTCATGTTGAGTATGATATTGGAAAAGGTATCCAATTTAATGAAAAATTAATATATTATTGAAAAATATCTATAAATATGAATTTTTTTTAAATTTATAATTAACTAGGATGTTACATCCTTCCCCCTTTTGGAATATTGTGTCCTTGCAATTTTAAAATTGGACTCGGAAACATCATTGAAAATCCCAACTGAGAAAAGGTATCAATAAAACATTCACCTTAAAAGAAATAATGATACGTAAAACGGCCACCCAGGATAACATAAACTAGAATTTCATGTTGGAAAACATGGATATAGATGAAATACTAACAATGTTATTATGATGTAGAGTGATAAAAAACATGATTGGAGAAAGTTAACAATCATAAATCCAAAAAATTATGATGGGTTAAATGGACTTTTATATCCATGAATTAAATGAAAAATTAAATAAATTTTTTGGTTGACTTAATAATGTTGAGAAATTATTTTACTATATATAATTTGATCATAAAGAAATTTACTTACATGAATATTTGTGTTTTATCTATTAATCAAATTCCACTACAAACTCATTTTTTATCTCCAAAATATGAGTATTTAGGATGAATAAACTTATTAATATACAATAAAATAACTATATATTTATATTGTGTTAAAGAAATAACCAAAACCAAAATGGATAGGATAATATAAAATAATTCCCCAAAAAGAATAATCAGTTATAAAGAAAAAAGGATACTATTATTCTCCAAAATTCAATAGTAATTCCCCAAGTAAAATATAGACCATTCAACAAATAATTGTTTATATACTTTCTCTAAAATAATATAATGTATGTATTAATCCCAAAATTGATATGGTTTTCCTAACATATTCCTACATGATAAATTTTAACGTTTATCTCCAAATAACATCAACCACTCTTAATGGATCCAAAAAAAATTAATTTCCAAAATCTCATATCCTCTAAGATAGGTTAATCATTTCCCTAAACAACAAAAATCTCCATAATCCCATAATTAAAATCATAGATTATTCTAAAATTTAATTCAACCATTACTCTATTAAAATCCTATAGTGTTCTATTTCCCATAATCATATAAAGTTCCAAAAATATTGAATGTCCTCCAAAACAACATTTATCACATAATCCCAAAATCAATTTCCAATACTAAGGGTATCCACTCAATATAATATATGTCTTCCAAATCAAATTATTCTTAATACATATAATAATTTAAATAAAAATAATAAGTCATACTAACCTATGATCTCATGTAGGGCATTTGTAGGTGATAAAGGCTCATCACAATATTGTTATCGGTTCAATTTCCACAGCCATGTATGACGTGATGGGTTGTCACCTAGTATACATTTTTTCCATCTTCAAAAACAGTATACTTTTTATAAAAGTAACAAAATCTGTTAGAATCTCCAAAAAACCATAACATGTTTCAGCATCAAAATTCTTTCTATACCACTCATTTTTCATCCCCAAAACTACTATCCCATAACTATCTAAGAAATAAATGTCTCTAAAAATACCGTTAATTACCTTGAAATATCATAATAAAAGCCTAAAAGAGGATTCCAAGACACCGAACATATGATCATCATTAAAAATATAAACCTATTATGATATCCCTAACTCTTAAGAAAAAATCCTAATCTCTAATGATTTCTTAAACACCCATTGATACCAACTATAAGGCCTCGACCTTAAACATTATGTCATCTTCATGTAAGTCAATAATTAGTATTTTAATTAAATCAGGGATATTTTTATAGAATTAGGTCATAACTAATACATAATAACTTAAATATTACAATAATACAATTCTACTCACTATCCAATTTTTTTCATAAAACAAAAAAAATAAAAAAGAAACACAGCTCATTTCATGTTTAAACAACATGACATTTACATGCTCCCATCCTTGACTCTATTATTAAATATGACCAGTAAAAAACATTTCAAAAATAGGTATGAGCATAAAAATATCAATAAGAGATACATAAATAATCAAAAATGTCAGACTTGTGAAAACATGTATCCCATGAATACATAATCATAATGTAATACTTTTAAGCTTTAAAAAGTTTCAAAAACACTTCACTGAATATAATATCATTGATTACCATTTTTAAAACCAAAATGTTACCATAATGCCCATAGAATGCAAAATATTTCATATAAAGGTATCTTGGCACATAAAAATACATAAATGGAATAACAATCCAATTGACTTCCACCCATATCACAAAATGGAATAGCCATACAACTGACTTACATACCCAATGCATTGGAGGTTATAATATAACAATCCATCCATGGTTTATCACAAAACTACCCATATTTGGTTTATATTATGACCATCCATATTTTTTTTCTCATGTAACCACCCATATTAGGTTTATCACGTAACCACCCATAAAATGTCAAAGTACTATTATATAATCATAACACCTAAAATATAACAATTATCAACATTTCACTCATAAAATTTGATTTGGAATCACAAGAGATCATTTCAAGATATTAAAGAATTAAATCATCATTCAAAACCATTTTCAATACCAAAACACCCAAAAAGGTAATAACATATTTCTTTTCCTTCTAATAACCTTAAGGCTTCTAAAGGAATACAAATATAATATAATAGTTACGTCGATAGAGGATTCATTGTCACCACATACATTAAAAACATTGCTTTTTTTAGGAAAACTATTGATAGAAAAAAAATTCCATTTGAATGAAATTTTATGTCACTGGTATTATTATACACTTTATAAAAGAAGCAGGTGTATATTATCAATATATGCCTTAATGAAATGAGATTGGGATGAAGTCCCTAACATTGATTCTAACTCATCATATACAATTTTTATATTAATGAATAATAAGAATAGGTTAGATTCTAATTAATTGATATAAAAGTTCATGTTTATTATACCTTTTATATGAATTATTTCTATAATATAAAAAATAAATATATATTCATGTTCTTATCAGACATTTTGTAAATATTTGGTACATGAGTTGAAAATGAACTTATTTTGATGTAAATTATCAATGTATTCCAAAGTAAATCATCCCTAGAATATTTTTTATATTTTGATATCTTATATATCAATTAAATATTTATTTATAATATCTATGATATTTTGAGATAAGAAATTAAAATCACCATTCATGGAGATGGTATGCTGTATATACGCATAAAGACTACTTTCATTTGTTTTTCATATTGAAGTAATTATAATAAAATAATATAAATGTATATTGTAATTCAAGAATTAAATTTATGTCATTTTTTATCATTTTTTTAGTAAAACCATCCTTTATTTATTACATGAATAATAGGAATGAGTCACATCAATTTGAGGGGGTTGTAGTCCACACTTCCTCAAATGAAATTATCAAATTTACACAACATGAAAAGAATAAATATATGTTCTAGAAAATTATATAATTAAATATAAAATATAAATATATTATATATCATATTTAAATATATTTCCATCATAATGGAAATCTTGATAACTTTTTGGAGAAAATTGAATAATCACTGCTTCGTCAGAAAGTAGTTTGTCACACACAGAAACAAAAAGTTCTATATCAAATAGATGGTGGTGTGTGTATGTTTAGTTAAAAAAATAATAATAAAATAATAATAATATATTTAGGATAAATTTTTTCTAATAAATTAATGTATTAAATAGAGGTTAGGGTTTAGAGAAGGAAAAATAAATTAAATGCGTGTTAGAGAAGAAGTTACCTCTAAATCGGGTATCTCCTTTTGATTTGAGCCAGAAGGAATCCTTGAGATGGATTATGACCAAGGTAAAGCCTATAAAAGGAATGTAAAGACGTTCATAGAATATTTGATCATATTTTTGAGGATCAATGGGGATATAGATATGTGATTTAGTGGGTAAACGTGGATTCCTTTTATATGAGGGAGGAGGGGCACTTTATGAAAGCCCAAAAATATTATTTTATTATAATTGATTTTAAAATTTAAATAGCTCCAATGTGGTAAATTTAAAGGATAAGATGAGGATGGGTCAAAATACTGTCAACCAATATGTTTTAGAAAAGATTATGTCACATATTTATCCTTATCTTTTCAATTTAACCCATAGTTTAATAAATTAATAGTTACCTTTTCTTCTTGTAATTTTAAACTATATAGTATAAATTGCCAAGGGAACCTAAAGTGGACCATTAATGACATTTATAACATTATTTAAGTAAGTCTTACATTTTTTAGATTTATATGACTATAATATCATTTAATATAATATTATTTTTTTTAAAACTCATTTTGGTCAATTTTGACACTATTTAATAATTGATTTATATTAAATTCATAACAAATTGATTCGTTCTAAAAAACAAAATTAACTAAAACATGACATTATATAATCATCCATAAATATTATAGATGGAATTTTTTAAAATTATATCTATTTTAATATTTATAATGCCATTTATTTGAATCTTTCATTAATAAGGCCATCGCTACATCATTATTATATTATAAATAAAATTATTTATTTAATATATAAAATACAATTCAATAGGATCTATATTTATCTTTTTAATTACTATTTATAGTTAAAGATATCAGTTACGTAACCCCATATTAAAATTGTTTAAATAAAAGATTCATGTTTATCTTATATTTCTCATTACATTAATTAATTATTGTAACATGCCGTTATCCCACAAAAGTGGCTCCCAAATGACAAAAACTCAGAATAAATTTTTTTTGGTCACCCATTAATCATATAAAATGATTAATACATGTGTTAGGGTAGTTTTATAGTATTAAAATATTATTTTTACCCATATTTACCTAATTTACCCTTTATTTTTGGGGAATAAAAATAATTATTGAAGTTACTCTTCATAATGTCAAAAAATAATAGGTATCTATTTAAAAATTTTAAACATTATGATTCCAAATATGGGATCCATTTTTCCAAACTCAAAATATATAATTAACATTAATAAATTAAAAATTAACCCCTAGTGTCAAAACCAAAAAGCAGGGTTTTAAGATATAAAAACATTCAAAAGATTCACATTTCATTATTTCCAATTTAAGGGCGATATTACATTCAATAAAAAAATTGGATTAAATTATAAAAATATATTACTATTAAAAATTAAAACACATTAAAAAGTTTATATTATTATATGAATAAATGAGATGAAAATGCATTTTTGAATTTAATGTAGTATTTTCAATATTCAATAAAAAATTAATTTTATCATAAAAGTAGAAAATTAAACCAATATAAATTTTGATTTCCCACATCTAAGGAAGAAGTATTTTTTTCAAATTGAACATATAATAGAGGAAAAAACTTGATATAAAAGGGTTTTCTATCAAAATTAGTTAAAACAACATTTAAAAAATATTAGAGTATTTAAGGCTTATAATTGAATTCATTCTCTTTTAATGGATCTAAAATTTATCTAATAAATGTGAAAAAATTGAACAAAACATTTGTTATCATTTTATAGTTAGTTTTATTAGATATATTTAACACAAAGGCTAGGCATTAACAACCATTTAAAATTTAAATATTATTATTGTATTATTTTTTGTGATAACTCAGTATTGTGTGAAATGTACGATTTTCGGTAAACCCATTGTTGCGTATTAAATATGCTATCAGACAAGGAATCCCATTTAATGTGAAATTAAAATATTATTTAATCATATTAACAGATTTGAAAATGTATTATTCTATAATTAACTAGGATGTTATAGGTATCAACCAATATGGAGGGTTTATAATAAATTAAAAGTAATCCCAAATAATAAAAAATAAAAACCCCAAAGAAAATGTTAAATATAGGATTTTTATAATATAAATCTATATTACCTTCATAAAAATAAATAAAAATTATCATGTTTCTCATAATAAGTATCCATCAATTTTATAGTATATATAGCATGGTCCAGGGAATAAAAATTAATCGGTGATGATCTAAAAAAAATTTAAACTAACTAAATATTAAAGAGTAAGAAACATATTAATAACTAAATAGAAATATATTAATTTAAATCCTCTGCATATAAAACAAGTTATGATATTCCACCATTGGATTCCCTTAAGGTAATAGTAACTGAGTCATTAGGCTTAAAGAATAAAACACCAACAAATATTATTCCATTCACATTAGACCCATATTTTTTCAGTTTGTATCCAACCTTATGTGACATTATTTTGATTCATTGAAATCAAACTGAATTTCTTGGAAACATTTTATGAACTGGCCCACTAGGGCTCGCCTGGCCCATTAAAGATTTGACATCCAGAACTCCATGACCACCTCCATATACAAAGGTTTTTTGACAAGGACCTCGAATGCGTGAATAAAATGGGAGGACTTTTTCAAAAGTACATTTTTGATAAAACACAACCATATACATGAAACAACATAAAATAATAATAATAAAAGACAATAATATCAAGAATAAATACCCTGAGTGTACTAATCTATATGAAATATAAAATAGTAATATAGCATAAATCAAAATGAAAAGGGTAAAATAGAAAAAAATAGATAAAATATATTCCAACCTAACAAAAAATTGAAATGAAATTCTAAGATAACTAGACTCTAGATCCCCAAGATTAACCACTAAACATGGTTTAAACACTCATGTACCCCATATAATCCACTGATTTCACCAGGGATCCATCCTTCTACTGTATATGATATGACATGCTTGAGAAAACCCCCTGCAAGGGTGAGTATATGAATACCTAGTTTGATTACCTAAAAAATAAAGAGGAGGAAATAGAATACTTGATATAAGTTGTCATCACAACACAAATAAAGAGGGATGAAAACCCAAAACACACACACACACACATATATATTCTCATATAAGAATCCTAGATGACAGGGAAAAGGGATACCTATCTTTCAGCATAGCCCAGTATGATGTGTTATCCAATAGTTCCAGTGGTCCGCCACAAATAACCAATATCTCAAGTGTCTATCCTATGAACTAAATCTGTGGTGGATCTACACCTCGACACTATTCCACAATGTCATGGGGGATAATATCCAAGTAGAGTACTGACACCATTGTTAGGTTAGTGTATTCCACTTATTATATAGATAGGGGACCCACACCCTAGTACGTTAGGGGAATGAAAATCTATAGGTAAAGGACCCACACACTTGTCTATGAAGAGGTTTTGAATTAGTAGGTAGAAGATGCACACCATATCCCATCTGGGCGATGCCACAAAAAATGCAGGGGACCCAAAAAATAGTTTGTTATGGGATGAAACATAGTAGGTATAGTAAATATGACCATGTCCATCAGGGGGATTCCACATAGAAGGTAGAGGACCCACACCATAGTTAATCAATGGTATGCCACTCAATAGGTAGAGGACCAATTCCCTATAACATCTGGAGGATTCCAATTAATATGTAGAGAACCCAAACCATAGAATGTATTAAAGATTACACTCAAACATGTTTGAATAGTATGAGGGAACCACACCAAGGTAAGATAATGGATACCTTCTCAAACTATCTATGATGATCCATATTGACCACTACATTCATCGAGCATCAACTAAAGAAAACTCCATTTGGCAACATCTCACAACATTTCACAAATTCCACTAAGAAGGACATCATCATGTGATACATTGAAAACAAAATTAATATGATACTTTCGTGCAAAAATATAACTGATAATTATGGATATACAAAAAGAATATGTTTCTAAAAGAATTATACATTGTGTACAAGGGTTCCCAATGTGTGTGACCTCACCTGGACTCATGACCATGTCCTCAGCAACACACTGCTTTCTATCCCTGTAGTAAAACATTGAGTGTAAGGGTACTCTTTGGTGTTTTTGGAATTCAATGGAATGACGTATTTACATGGGAATTCCTATTACTCTTATTTGATGTCATTACACATGGACATGTATCAGGCCATGTACCAAAATGTGACCTAGCCCGAGTACCTAGCCATGTACATGGTGTTCTGCATGTGTTTGGAAATTCCCATTCATGTGTACTCCCATAGTACAAACCAATCCACTAGAATCAATGTTCATTGTCTGTGGGGGTCCCACAATACTTGTGATAATTATCTCCCCTTATAAACCATATCCACCATATCTATGGGACTTCATGGTGTGTGTTCATCCAAGTACACTCTATGTAGTCATAATTTTCACAAAAAGTTAGATCAATCATGTGGAAACTAGTTCCATGACTCGAATGGTGGAATTTACCCAATACTTCCTTGAATTTCTCAAAAATTGAGGATATGAAAACAATTTGTTGATTTCCTAGCCCATGATGGATGGAAATTAGAATATAGCTACCCATAATAATTCTATAGCATGTCCCACATGCCTCCCATGTGGAATCCATCTCCTCCTTGGATCCATGTTCTAGGATTCCATCACCGCTCTGAAAAATCCATCTCAATATTTTTTAAAATCATTCATCCAATCATTGTGAGAACATACACAACGAATCTTGGGTTTTGATTTCCCATGAACCATCTCGAAAATGTCATACAATGGCCCCATTGCCTATTAAAGAAGAAATATAAGAACACATGGTGGAAAAAAATGAATAAAGGTACATCCATTACAGTCAAATAATTCTTATAAAATGATCATAGATTAGTATGTTTTTTGGTGAGAATCCTAAAATAATCAAGAACTTAAAAATAGACCAATCCATTCGATAAATGAGCTCTTGTGAGGGATTAAATTAATATCATATCAAATAATATATGATAAGAATAAGATATATCATTTAATCAAGTGAGGAAACCGCAAATGATGATACCTATCTAATTATGGGATCATTTTTTGTGAAGAAAACATTCTCTATTGATGGAGAGGATAAATTGTGTTGATGTCATCCAATCCACCATGATCTGGTCACCAATAGTTTTCTGATCTTGATCCACCAATGAATAAGGAAGAAACCAACACTCAATGATCCTTAGGTTATGCAGATAATTTTTTTGGTATTCCTTGACATGCTACATAAAGCGGGAAATAAAATTTAGGAATTAAATGAATTTATTATTTAAGTAAATTAATTTCTCTACTAAATATACCTACCCACTGCTTCCTCATCTAAATAATTATGGTCAACAAATGTTAGAACCTGATTTGGGTAAGCCCCATATGCAGATTCAATAGTGGCCTCAAATTTATGATCAGAGACTTCATTCATGTTATATTAAATTATTTTTAGAAAGTGGTGTGTGCTTGTTATAAAATACATTTATTATTTAAAAATTAATAATTTTAGGTTCACTAGATCTCAAAATCATGTTCCAACTTAGTTCCTAGATCCAAAAAAATTTACATTATATATTTAGAAATATTACGATGTAAAAATATATCCTCTATAATATTCCATCCTTCAAATGTTTCGAACCCTAAATATCATGAACTATGAAAAGTGGTGTGGATAATATGAATAGATATTTCTCTCCCACTCCCAGGAACTCTCATTCATTCTTCCATGCTGCCATATATCATAAAATATTGGATTGACCTGTCCATAATGAATCATCCCTTAGAGATCCTCATTTTTCATTAGGTACTCAATGAATGTGTCTCCATCCTCGATGTCTATATTTTCATAGATAATAGTAGACATAATATAATTAACATATATAATCAGCAGTGACACATTCAATATTTCATACACCCTCTTCATATGTGGTGGTATGTATTGGTGAAAATCAACCTCTCCAATACTCAAAAAGTCATCAAATGGGCAGATAAAACATGGGGATAACATTCCTTGTGGGATAGACCTCTGAAATTTGTATAATGGTGAGGATATTAGAGAAATTTTTTATCCCTTATTGAACCCCATGTACCTATGATGTTGATTCACATAATATTTCTACCTGTTATGGGTCAACCTTATCATCATGTGGATCACCCAGACGTTTTCCATCATTTCGAGCACTATCTATGGACCAATGTAAGATTCCTCACCAATATTAATCTAATTTATGGGTTACCTATAGTGTATTTTATAAAGGACCTCATAAGGAGACATGATAATTTTATATTGATATAAATTATAATAATAAAACACTTCCAAAGTATCATGATCCTCTTATATTCATCGGATGTTTCAAATGCTTGCTCTCAGCATATCCTCCAACTCTTGGATAGTGAACTTTGTCTTCCTATTGTTCTGGGGGTGAACATAAGTTTTCATATTAAATTGGGTCCTAGATGCATCTTTCAGACCCCTCCAAAATTGTGATGTGAACAATGAATAATGTCTAGAGACAATAATTAAAGGAACCACATAAATATGTATGATATCTCTTACATAAAAATTCACAAAACACTCCACTAAACTCTGATGCCTGATTGAATAGATGTTCACTGACCTGATATGTCATTGAAATTCCATTTATATAGAATTTTTTCCTCTCACAATCCATATAAGTCCTAACATAAAGTCCATGGATATTCCATACCACTTTCACTCAGTGGCCTCAAGAGGCTATTACAGTCCTACTTGAACTTGTTACATAGACATAACCTACTGACATATGAGACACCACGAGATGAATAAGGAAACACTTAGTCTCATAAAATCCCACCAAAACTACTGCAAATAGTATCCATACATCTTCTATAAAATATGATGTATAGAAATAAGAGAATCATGAAACTCCCACATCACATCCTCTCAAAACATGACAAAAAACATCATACATTCATATAAAAGGATAATGTGATTAGCTCCTTTTGATAATCATTAGAGTGAATCTCTTGAGGATATCTGGTCATGTACAACATCATAGTCATTGTCATCAAATTGATACTACATCACATGTTAGAGAATGTTGAGTTTTCAACACAATAAACTTGAGATAAGATGAACCACTCTCCTATAATATGGATAGCTACAGAGAACCAACTATTGAGACACATCCTCTACTATATGAGAACGAGGGTTCATACTTAGGGAATCAGACACTAAATTTCCCTTCCATGGGGAATTAAATATATCAAATTTATTTTCTGATAGGAACTCTATGAAATACTCTATAATAGGTTTATATATGTTTGTGTAAAGAAAAACAAGAGACACTAATGGTTTGAGTAGAAAAAAATATAATCTCCTAGATGATAGTGCCTCCACCTCCTCAGATAGAAGAATTTTATTTCCAACTCTAGGTCATTAGTATCATATTTATCCTCATGGAATATCAAATTCCACACCCCATGTGTAATCACTTCATTAATCTACATCAACACACATATGTGATTAGATCCTGTGGCATCACAATATACTATATACTCCAATATCTCTACTGGCAGTTTCAGAATATGAGCCGCAGTCAACCCAAAACACAACTCAAAAAAAATCCCTAACACTACCCAATCTAGGTAAACTATTTACATATTCACATTAGGGTGTTCAATGAGGTTGTAATCTTAGATATTTCTCTAAAAAATTTCATTTATTCCCCCTCCATGATAGGAAAACATTGTACCTATGACTCTCTCTTGGGTGACTCTTATGAAAGCATTACGTTAATCACTACTGATTACACAACAAATACATTATTAAAAAATATATTTCACAAAAAAATTAACCTATATGATCATAAAATACATCTTTAAAATGTTTCCATAAATATGGTTCCCTCAAGTAAAGTCTAGGACTATCCTCATGTTATCAGAATACTTAATATCTGTTAACCAGTTCATGAGTATTTCATTAATGAAGAAAAAATTGAATCGGTATATGTATGTTAGGAATATTTGGATCATCAAAGCCAATAATATTACATGGTAGTATTTCACACTAAAATGCATCACCAAGAACTATAGTTCCCATAGTGACATCCTAATACTAGCTTTAGAATATCATCTTCAAAAACCCTCAGCAGGTGGTATCAAAAACTAATGTCTATCATTAAGATCTATCCCATTCCTTGGAACTGATCATAGAGTTCAGAAATCCTTGTTAATGGGAAGTTATCATTTACCATTGCATGGCTTATGTGATGAAAATCAACACACAGTAACAAGATCCCATCTTACTTTTTCACAAGACACTGTAGATCTTCTTAGGGGGACACACTAGCTCTGATAAAAACATTCTCTTGAAGGTCCTTCAACTACATCGTCTACTATAGATACTCAGTAAGTGGCATACTGTGTTCCTCAAAATATATTAGATCACTCTAGAGGCTGATGTCAATGCAAAAAAAATCCATTTACCACCACGAAGGATTTCTTAGAATCTTCTTGGGGATGATGTCTATAAAATCCACTATGGTTGAAAGAACCTAGATGCCTAAAGATCCCACTACACTACAGGGTAAACATTTCAACTGATGGGAGATTGGTTACA
Source organism: Viscum album (assembly GCA_963277665.1). NCBI lineage: Eukaryota > Viridiplantae > Streptophyta > Magnoliopsida > Santalales > Viscaceae > Viscum > Viscum album. The sequence goes on from OY728156.1 coordinate 347,949,982, forward strand.
ACATGCTGCTCCTAAAACCTAATCAATCTTCCATAAGACCTCTCTCACTAATAAAAGATAATCTCATCCCATATTTGTGAAGGTATCTGACTCATCTGTGATGAATACTGATATAAGATTACACTATGGAAAATCATTCTACAAATAAGATGAAATCATATGGTCTCACCATGATTAATAATAGGTCCGATGAGAAACCCCCTAAATTAAGATATATCTTATACTTTAATTATATAAGAAATATATAAGTGTTCCCCATATGAATGGATGAAATTTTATTTGGGATGAAAAATTTCATATTTAGTTTTTTGTGGTGAATCATAATTGGAATACTACTCCAGTGTTGATACTTTTAGAGGTCGATATTTCCTATTTAATCTTCTATGAAGCATCCTGTTTCGGTTTGGGCTATGTTATTATATACGGTGATAATTACTTTTCGTAAGCTCTAAGAGGAATAGGACACATGATATGTATTACCCAACAAATGACCTTAAATTTTATACTATGATGAATGAACTTAAAATTTTTTGGAATTATCTTTTTAGAGAAAGGATTACTATGTTTTATGAACCCAATAGATTGTTTTATATCTTCTCTCAAAATGATATGAATATCATAAAAAGGATTTTAGTAGAATAATTCAAATATTTTGACATTGAAATCAATTTTACCACAGGGAAAGGAAATGTATTCATAGATTCATTGAGCATGAATCATTAGTCCAAGTTTCACAATGAATCATTAGAAGAGTAGAACATGATGGATTTATTTTTATAGATGCATATTGAAGTTTGAGAATTTGGGTACAAAGTTGATTTGGCTAGTGTTTAGTGGAATTATTCTCTAATCATGATCATCAATCAAGTACAAAATATTACAGATTATATAGATTGCATTATTGACTCTATTTATAGTGTTCATAATGTTTCTTGTTGGTTCTTCTACAGGTAGGGAATTATATGTTATCAAAATATTTTTTTTCCATTATAGGTAATAATTATGAATAACGTGCCCCATGTTCCCATAGTTTTCCAAAATAATTTTTCTGATTATACATCGGGTCTATATCCTATTAGAATTCCATCATAGGTATCTTTTGATCCTAGCCCTATACTGGAATCGATATTTATTTTCCATCTGTATAGATGGTAATGGACCAAAATCATTCATGTAATCCCTTTGTGGTCATCCTAGGGTTTGAGAGATTTTGGATTTTTGAAATTCAATTGTTTCCTTGTTGATCATTAAAGACTATTCTGGTCTGACAGAGGATATTTTGTAGGAGATGTATAAAGAGGAGATTGACTATCTCAAATGGACTCTTTTTTGAATGATTTTGATCAACAAAGTTATCATTATCACTTTTCCAGAAGTTTCTGAATTTGTGGGGGATTTATTATGTGGTAGTGATTAATTTAGTTCATTAGGCTTCATTATAATTAATCATTTATTAATAGCTGTATTTCATTCATGCATGGTGAAATTGTCTCCGGATCATGGGTCGTTGGTTATTTAATTTGGCCTGATGGTCGATTAATGTTCTTAAAGTGGGGGAATGTCCTCATGCAGCGGTGTGGATTTCACTACTAGTTTGGCCATTACCGATGCATAATGATTATATTCATAGAGTCATTGGAGATTCCATTGTTGGTTTCATTGTGTGGAAAACAAAACCAATGGTTATGCGGATGTCTTGTCTGCAAGGTTATGTGTTGAATTGGACTTTCTTCCTTCACTTATGAATAATATATCATTTCAAGTAAAGGAATCATTATATTGGGCTCAGGATATTGTTTATCCGATGTTTCAATAGATTTGTTCTCATTGTTCTTTACAAGGCTATTCGATTCAACTTTGTAGGATGTGACGAAGAGGTAACATCTTCCATAAAGATCTCGTAATGGCCAAATTTAATGAGAAATCTGTTGATGCCCCTATAGATACTGATAAGGCACCTCCTATAGTATTTGAACAAACATAAAAAGATAATATTATAGATATGAATGAATACATCCACTATAAATATTTGTAATGGCCAAATTTTTTGAGATATCTGTTGATACTCTTATGGAGATTGAGAAGGTTTCTCTTGTAACCTTTGAACTACCATGCAGAGATAATATTACAGAAGACAATGAATACTCCTAGTCATTGTGTAACCCATTTTAGGAGGGTTTTAAATCGCTAGATAGGGTGAATGGTTTATCTATTGTGTATATAAATGTTCAAGGATAAAAAATGAATGGGTAGGGTTGGTGAATCAGTCGGTCTTTGGTACATTATAGCAACATTTTCTTCAAATGTTGTGTTTGTCCATAATAGAGGCTATCCAAGTTTGGGATGAATTTAGAACATTGTCTGGTGAGTATAGAGAGTCATGTAAATTACTATTAATAGACAATGAAACATGGTCTTCATCTAATATAAAACTAGAGGATGGTAGGAATATTGTTATTGTTGTCCCTATCTATAAAAACTATTGAAATTGTTATCATTTGAGAATGTTGGGAGGGAGATCTCAACAGAGTCTGCCTTTTTTAGATTCTTCTAGTATATATTCTTTAGCCCGAGAAAATGGAGTGCAAACAAAAAAAACTATGGACTATTCATGATTTTTTATCTTCACATTATAATATGACCATGTCTCTTGGATTCAAATCTAGGAAAAATATATATTACAATTAGTCTATTCCTAATATGGAATGATCATAGAATCTTTTCTCAGGTGAAGACTGATTTTCTGGCCATGGAAATACCAAAACACAAGGTATGTATTGCTTCTATTCTAGAGCACAAGAACAACATGTTGAGAGTTAATGAGTTTTCATATAGACTCAGGATGAATACTCTTTTACATGAAGAATTGGATAATTATAATATAGGTATTTCTTGGAAGAAAGAAATAATGGTGGATCTGATTAATGATGGTGATCAGTATATTACATTAAAAGTAAATATGGGAGTGGAGTTTCTATATAGATCCTTTGTGTATGAAAGTCTTGATGCACAAAAATGTTAGGTTTTGAGGAAGGATTTGTATAGCTTTGATCTGGAGAAATACTTGTGGTTTTTTGGTTGGGGATTTTAATATTATTTCTAAAACAGTTGAGAAGAACGGTCAGGGTATCAATCTTCATTTGGATATCATGAGTTTCTTTTGGTTTTTTTTGCTGGAGGAGGACTTATGGACTTTGGTTATACATGTGACTTTTTTTCATAGTGTAAAAAATAGAATGGTGATCGTATATGCTGGAGTTGGCTGGATATATTTTTAGAGAATGTACATGCTATTGAAATGTTCTCAAATGATAAGGTAGATCATTGTGTTCGGGATATCTCAGACCATTCACCACTGCTCATTTCATTTCCTCGAAGGCAGGATGGAAATGTGAGGTTTAGATTCTATAATCATTGGGTGGTGTTTAGGGGTATCGGTAGTTCGTTTATGATAGATGGGGTGAATATATTCAATTTTATGCTTGGGTTTCATTACAAAACAAGCTGAGATGTTTGAAAAATAATCATTAGCGATGGGAGAAGGACATTCCTCATTTGGATCAGGATATGGATATTTTAAAACATGAATTTGACATATTATAAACTTCCCTTGAAGATGCATGGGATAAGAAAAATTATAAGGTGCTATATATAAATAAAAACCTATTTGATGATCTATCATTGAAACAGGAGCATGTAGCCAGGGAAGGATCAATAATGAAATGGCTTCCTGAAAGAGATAAAAACTCAACCTACTTCCATGATTGTATTACAAAAATTAGAATATTATTTAAACTAAACATTATACTAGAAGATAGTATGTCTTAGGATGATAGAGAGGTGAATGGAAATATGGATTTCTCATTTTTAATATAAATTTTTGCAGGTCCCAATCAAAATATGTCAAATGGGTATCCTAGAAGAAATTCCAAACTATTTGAGGTGATTACCAACTTGCTGTCTGATTTTGATAATGCCTTGTTAAAAGCCATACCAGATGAAAGAGAGATTTATACTACTATAATGGTCCTTGATCCATAATGTTCTCTGAGCCCATATATTTTTTCAGACTCATTTTATAGGCGGTCTTGGGAGATTATAATAACTGATATTATTATGGTCATTAAAGATTTCATTCGGGGTAGTTCCTTACCATGATTGATGGTGGATTCTACTTTAGTGATGCTTCATAAAATTAAAAAACCACTTTCTATACTTTACTATAGGCCGATGCATATGTGTAATTTTCCTTATAAGATCATATCTAGAATTTTCAATAGGTGGTATTCCATGCATGTGGCTCAGTGGGTTTCTTTAGAGAATCATGGTTTTGTTAAAGGCTCTTCTAGTAAGGGTGTAGTTTCATTGTCCCATGAAAAGATTCAGGATATTAACTTTAAAAGTCATGGTTTAAATAATGAATTGAAGGTTGATATGAAGAAGTCATATAATAAAATGGAATGGGGATTTATCAATAGGGTGATCAAATGTATGGACCTTTCCTCTTGCACTTTGGATATTATTTTTAAATCTTTTAGCTCATCTTGGATTATGGTTTCTTTTATGAGGAGAACCTATGGTATCTTCAAGTCTTCTTGTAGTCTAGATAAGGCGATCTAATTTCATTGACATTGTTTATAATTATCCCAGATATATTAAATTACCTTTTTATCAAAAATATTTCAATGGGATGTATTCTTCTGTTTCTTAGGAAAATGAATCAACCCTCGATTACTCACCCGATGTTTGCAGATGATAATATAATTTTCTATAATTCTAGTGTAAGATAGGTTGGAAAATTATCTAGGATCTTGGAGGAGTATTTTTTATGGAGGGTCCATGTGATTAATAGGTCCAATAGCTGTATTTTTATCTCAAATTTGTGTGGTGATTGGCTGGTGCTATCCCTGTGTACTAGAATGAATATTCAGAGGGGATATTTTAGGATGAACACTCATGGATCTTGTATTTCTCTTGGTCATCTTCAAATCCGGGAATTTTATTATATTTAGAACAGGATTGTGAACCACGTGTTCAACTGGAAAAATGACTTTTTATCCTATGGAGTCCGAATATCTCTAATCAATAGTGTGTTAACGTCAATCCCTATACATGCTCTATCAGCCAGCTGTGTTCCTAAGGGTGTCCTCTCATACATTGATATAGTCCAGGTAGGGTTCATGTGGGATGCTTTATCTGAGGGGGAACACTATTAGGCTACATGGGGTAGGATGGAAAGAAATGTTTATGAAGGTGGGATTTGGGTTAGAATCCGGCCTAATATCATTCACCATATGCGTGAAAAAAATTCTTGGGATGTTTTGGAGGGCCATACTTTGTGGGGGAAGATAATGTCCTACAATGGAGCTAGTTATTAAAAAAATACTATTTCAAATGGATATCCTTCTTTTTTTTATTAATCATGGATATTATTCGAATCATTCTATAACATTAATGATTGATTTTTTGTAAGGGGGAGTTATCTTATTGGTTTCATAACTGGGACGGTTCAATCTTGGGTTATTCGGGCTATCATGGTTCATTGATTTCCTTCATGGTGGCTAGTAAACATCCTAGTTTCAATAATCTAGTTATGGATGGGGGACAAAGAGAGGTTTTGAATATATTATATAAAATTATGATATAGATATGTGCATTTTTACATCATTAGATAGCTGGGATTTTTCTTTTATGAACTTGTACAAGTTTTCAAATCCCCAAGGGAAGAATGACACCTCGAATAAAAAGGTATTGTGCAGTTATATTTCTATTATGATTAACATTCTTGTATGGAAGATAAGAAACCTGGATATTACTATAGATAAGAATGTGTGTAAACTGTTAATTAGTCTATATTCTAAATATCATTGTTGCAAGTTATACATTGATGAAGATTCTAATCATCTATTCGTAGAGAGTGATTGGGCCATAGCTATTTGGAGATTTTTTTGGAGGGTTAACTGATATTTTTTAACCTAATATTTTTTGAATACATTTTATGGGAAGATGGTTACATGGTATTAAAGGTGATGGATCGAAAAAAATGGATAGAGATGTAATCTTAATTTATTGTTGTTGGTGAATCTTGTGGATAAAGAACACGACATGGTTTGAAGGTATTCTTGCCATAGAATGGTCCGTTGTTATAAGGATGAAAAACCTGATGATTGATCTGGTTAATTGTTTTAATAAATTGAATCATTCTCCATCCTTGAATTCCTTGTAGGGGAATGGTTTTATGATTCAGTAACCTATCGTTGAGATAAGAGGGAACTGGGTTCAGTGGGTGGAGCCAAGAATAGGTTTGAAGCTGAATCGTGATGGTTCTACCATGCTAGGTATTATGTGAGGAGGAGGGGTGGTTCGCGATACTTGGGATAGTGTCTTTCTTTCCTATTCAATATACTTTGGGAGGGAGAATTCAATTTAAGTAGAAGCTAAATCTATGTAGGTGGTTCTTGTATTGTGCACCCATAAAAATATTACCCTCATCCAAATTGAAACTAATTCATTAATAGTTCATCATGCAATGCATGGTAAAATTCTAGCTCGTTTGTTGATTTCCTATTCTAGAAGGAAGTGAAAATCTAGCCTAAAAAACACCTACATTCGGGTTATCCATGTGTGGTGGGGGGAAACAATGTGTCTTATCATCTTGCTTCATTGGTATTAGATCATCATGGTAATCTTGTTATTTATTTTTCTAGTCCTCTTCAGTTGGATCCGGAGGGGGTGAAATTAATTTGGGGGGGATCAATTGGGTCTTCATTATTTTAAGCCCCCCTATCTGGTTTGTCATCGTCTTATTTATAGTAATTTTTCATTCATTTTAATAAAAATGAAATATTGATATATATAGGTAATGAAAGATGTGATGAGGTATTTCTATGATTTTATTGGGTATTAAATCCAGGTACCATGAAGATGTTATAAGAAATTCAGTCGAGACTCTAGTGTCTATGTACGAGGTGATGAACTTAAAATTTTTTATCAAATTTTTATACCCGCCAATATTTCAAGACTGATCACTAGAGACTTTCGGTATTTCATCAAGAATATTCAGTACCCACATTGAAGTGGGAAGATATATCTTTGTACCTTTTTGTTGGTTTTATGAATATCCATAAAAATAAGAATGTGATATGGATTTTGATCAATACAAAAAAATGGATCTCATTATATAGTTACTACTTTCTAGTACTTGTCAACCACTATTTTAACCATTCATTGGTTGGTTCTCAATAATTTGTCCATAAAGTAACTGTTTGTAAATTTTGAAGGTCTCTTGGGCTGTTCACAATTGGAGAATGGTTTGACCAAACCACGTGCTCGTCTAATAGAATCCATGCAAAACCAGAAAGTGGGGGCATTTATGATTGCTGTAGGGTTTTTCAAACCGTTCAACAACAAAGGAGAAACCAAGAAACCCCAACACTTGGGTAATATGGTTAGGGAACACATTTTATTGAACCATTCCTACATTCCTAGCTCATTGTGGCCCCAAAATATTGTTATTCTAAAAATTATTTAAAAAATAATTGTACCGCAAATTGTACCCTATATGACTCAAACATGAAATATTTCATTCTCCAAGGAATAGAGGGAAATCAAGGACTAAATAAGGATCTTATAAACCCTCTACGAGGTTGTTTGAAGCATGTATACATTTGGTTGTTCTTTTCCTAGTGTGTTTTCTATCCCTATTAACTATCTCATACTCTATCCTTCTCTCTAACTTATGGTTTTCTAGGTCTCCATGTTTTCCGTGTATCTAATTAATTGTTTTAGTTCATTAATATAATATTGATTATTGGACATATTTTTTCCTATTTTATTCATTGGGGTTTCCTATGGTGAAAATTATGATTCGTGATCCCATGATATTGGGGAATGTGGTTCCATTTATTATTGGTCAATTTATTTAACTCTAAATGTAACCGTTTAAACTAAATTCATTTTTATTATATTGGGAAAAACTAAATCATTATGTATTATGATTATATTTTTATTTGGATTTAAAAATTGGGGAAAACCCCCTAATTACATTGAATTGGGTTGTGTTTGTGGAATTTTATGGAAACTAGAAGAATTAATTATGGAATAAAATGGTGAAATAGATTTGTGATATTAATTTCAAATTTTGTTTGGGAAAAATGGATTTTTTTTATAAGAACCCATTGGTTAAATCCTGGAATTGGAATTATTTGATTAAAATCATAGTTCTTTTAAATTGAAATTGGAATATTAAAATAGCCAATGAGATAATTGTATTTTTATCAATATTAAAATAAATTTCCCCAAATTTATTATTATTAGAGAACATTAAATTATTTGATATATTATCCATCCATCTTATATTATTTTACACTTCGATTTTTAATGTATATAATGTTTTATACAAAATGTTTATTGAGTCATTTCCTGATGTATTTACATCAGTTTAATTGTAAATAATTAATTATATTAAATATTCTATTAAAATTTAATGCCTATTAATTTAAAATTAAAATATTTATTTGGTTAATTAGTGTGTAATATTATTATGTAATCCATGGTGGGACCCTACTTTGATTTAATCTTACTTTATACTTGTTCCTTCAGAAGTTTGTATATTTCCTCCAATGATTTTCAAGAAATGGGAAAGCACCACTTGGAGGTGGTAGTTGTAGTTGATCATGGGGATTTGATAGATTTGTTAATTTGAATTTGGTTTGTTTACCATATTTTCTTGTACTTTGATGATTTAATTTTGGAATATTACATATTTAAATTCTAGTATTGATCTCCAAGTAGAGTTTTTTTGAGAAGATAAACATGAAACTATTTCTTTCAGAACATCTGTGGAAAAAATGATACCAGTTTAATCTTGTATGATACCAGGTACTAGTCACCAACCCCTAGGGATAAACAATTCCATTTGAAAAATGTCAGTTCCGGTTTAGTTATCAACATATTAGGGTATCTGGGGTGGTTCCTGGTAGGAAGGTTTGGGAATCTGATAACAATATCATATAGATTCCAAAACCTATGTTTGGAAATTAAAATTTGAATTCTCCACTTCTTTTCTTTATAAATCCACCCATCCTCCAATTCATATTAACTAAAAACAACTATAACAATTATGTTACTATTTCTTTAACTCTATATATCCCTCCCAAGGTGTCCCAAAACTCCTAATAATATCATCCAACGTTTTTAAGAGCACTCATTGAATATATGAGATCCTCTGCATTTCCACTTCATTAAGGAAACTTATTTATGTCATGGATTTTGGTTTTCAATTGTTAATGTTGTGATGTGTTTTTAGACACCCCTCACAAAATCATTATGACTTCCAATTAATAGTAAACCCATTTCAATCTCATTCAACTCTTGTATAATACTTTATGTAAACTTGTTATGATTTTGAAATTATCTAACAGTTTTACATTCCTACCATTAATTCATTGAATACCCATATCAACTTCCACTCAAGGGAATGAACCTAGTTTTACCTACCCTTCATTTACTATGTAGATAAATTTATGTAACCTAAATTTCCTAGAATTGAGGTTAAAATTGATTTAATACATATTTATGTTATGTGATATAAGTTTTAGACTTATGTAAGTACATGATATGAAAGGAATTGGTGGGAAAAAATTAGATATCCCTAAAATACATTGGATAAATCTTTTAAATCATGATATTCCTTTTACGGTGCATGGGAGGTTATCATAACAACACCATGTTTTGTTTAATTTATGGTTATCTTTGAGTTATGTTTTTTACAACTTGTTTTATGTGGTTTCCACATTCATATATTCCATTATTCAGTCACATTTATCATGCCTCATTGTTCAATATTATTATTCACTTCCCTTCGATGTTACCTTGATATGTTTTAGGATCACATGAACTTATTTTCCACATGTTATGCTTTGATTATTCATTTAATTGGATTTATAGCACACACCATTCATGCATACACCATCATTTTACCTTGTTATTCTTTAAGGATTACATAATCTAATTTCCCTCATGTTAGGCTTTGATTATTCCATTACTCGGATTTGTAGCACACATCATTCCTATGTATGCCCCCATTTTATCTCATGCAGTTTTAGAAGAATGATCAAATTTTAGGATCATGTTAAGTGATCTTTCAATATTTTAATTAAATTTCTATTGATTTTTGTTAAGAGATGTACCTAATATCCAAAAGTAACTAGGCTTAAAAATAATTTGGAATTGTAAAATGTAAAACATTCTGTAGTAAATAATGAACTAAAGTGTTTTAATGTTCGGGGGTTTCATATTATTTAAATACTAGATATCCATATTTAATATCATAATTATTTAATACATGTTTATAAGTAACACAATTTTCATTTATTAAAATGGATCCCATAATATCATACAATAATCAGAACTCATCCAATTTTGAGTTAATTTTGTATGGGTTGATGAAAATATCAAAATTTTTAGAATGAATCATTTATAATACCCAGAAAAACATAAAAAATTATAATGTCAAAAATATAGATGGGTATCTCCATTTATATCTTCCAACCACCCTTATATGATCAATATTGATTACTTTATTAAAAATGATAATTTTCATAATCTTTTTATATTGAATCTATAGATTACACATGAATAACAACACGTAAAACATTTGGCCTCAAACAATTTTAAAAAAAAATCATTTTTAATTTTATTATCTATCTATATTCTTGAGTATATAATTATTTTATAAAGAGAAACTACAAAACATTCAGTAAAATTCTAGGTGATATGTTTCATTAAAAAAATAATCATTATAAGAACATTTTTATTTTAAACGTGAAATAAAAACAATATTGTCTATATCAAAAATAAAACTTTATTTTTGGATTATCCTCTTCCATTAACCATAACTAATGATACTCAAATTAAAGTTCAATCTTTTAAAACATCTGAACCCAATTCAGTTGAAAATAATATATAATAAAAGACCAGGGGATTTATCATACATGATTTCTCCACCATGTTTAAAGAGGTTGATTCATTTTTTATTTAGTCCCTTTAAAATTTATAAGAGGTTAACTAGTGTAACAGTCCCAAAATCTCTATATCTGAGGTGGATTCTGACTCATACTATAAGGCCCCAGCCTTAAACCTTACTAAATCATGAGTTATTACAAGATTACACATTGAGAATCTTTTCAGGTTTATAGTTTTATAGAATTAGATCATGAAACTTGCATTACATTCCACATTTAAACAAAGTGGTTACATAAAATACAGTATTCATTCTTCTCATCTACAAAAAAATATTTAAATAAAACATGGAATCTTTCTTGACACATCCTTGAAATTATCATCACATCATGTACCTTTCCCTTGACCTCTGAAAAACATTTCAAAAACATGGGATGAGCATAAAATGCTCAGTAAGGGTTATAAAAATATGGAAAGGAAGCATGAGTTCATATATACATAAGAATGAAATCACACTTTACCCATAAAACATAGGAACTTTAACATACCTCATCAAATCATGAATAAATCATTGAAATCATAAGACATAAAAGGTAACTTGAGGCATTCATAACATTGTTACGTAGGGAGTAACCCTCTTGGTTACGTTTGGAATACCCACCATAGTATATTCCCTAAATCTATTCAGAGAAACCTAAACATTTCACTCCTTCGCGTTACCCAATGCATTATAGAGCTATATCGGGCTCACCTGCCCTTAGTTTATCACAGAACCACCAGTTTTCATAACAATTCACAAGAACCATAACATAATCTTATCACATTAAACATGCATAAATGAAACATAAAATTTCCACCTTTCAATAACAAGATATCAATACAACACATTGATATAGAAAAATTATGAAAATCATTTTCAATACCAAAATAAAAGAAATGTAAAACATGGTATTTATTTTTCGTTTAAAAAAAAGGTATGGCTTGTACAGGAAGCCGAAACTCAAATAATGGCCACGACAGTAGAGAAGTCGTTGTCTCCGCATACGTACGACAAAAACATTCTCTTTTGTCGTTTAATAATCACTTTGTATAAAGAAGATTCCTTTTGAATAAACGTAAAAGTCAAAGGGGTTTATACACCATATAAAATAAGGTTGTGTATAAAACAGAATATGCCTCATTGTAAGGAGATTGAGATGAAGTCCCTTACAAAGACGATATCCTTGGTTTAAGGATAAATCAATTACATAATTATGTGTGACAAAAGAATACAAAAAATATAAGTGGATATTAAGTGTAAAATAATCAAAGGTCATTCACACATATTAAAAGGATGACATATTCAATAAGTACATGTTGAACCCAAAGAAATCGAAATTGGGTTAAGAAGTTCCCTTGACAGCCTAACGGCATCACATCAAAATGAGTTGACGAGAGATAAAAAAAGGGTATCTAATCACTTGGACAAAAAATTTACATCAATAAGTATATATGAGAACATATCCCAACATAAAAATATGTAAATTAAAAGGCCCAACAAAAGAAGTCTTTTAAAAAGAGGAGGGTGAATGGTTCCCTTACCGACATGGGTATCTTTTGAAACATACACCGCGTGGAAGAAGGACAATACTACATTGATGTAAATACTAATAAAAGAAAGTATATTACACAATGAGTAAAATAATGGTCAGTACATACACTACTCAAAGGAAATTGTTGCAAATGTAGCATAAATCTCACGAGAATAAAAGTGAGATGAAAAATCCCTTACGAAAACTCGGCAGCCTAACGACGCCACATAAAACTTACAAAAATGGATTGATGAGATCAAATAGGGAATCTAATTATATTAACTTAAAGTTTATAGAAAGAGGAATATAAAAGAACATTGCCCAACAAAAAAAGAGGAGCTTAAAAGAAGTGACATAAAGGAGAGTACTTAAAAAGAAAGAGAGAGGTTAGATCTCTTACGAAAATTTGGCAGCATAACGGTGCCACTCAAAACATCCAAAATGGCTTGATTAGAGAGAATAGGGTCTCTCATCACATGAAAAAAAAATTATAGTAATATTAATATAAAATAACATCCCAATAATAAGAAATATGATCTTTAAAAGGAATGTCATAAAAGAGTGTACTTAAAAAGAAAGAGAGGAGTAGGATCCCTTACCTCAAGTCCAACATGCCTTGTTCGTTTCTTTATATTACTGAATAATAAACTTTTGGACAATTTATAATTGATTAAAGAACTCCTATAAAGATTATTATTCAGTTCATATCACATATTTTAATGTTATAATAATTGGTTAATAATATGAGTTCATATCAGACGTTTTTTTCGATGTTTGGTACCTGAGTCAAAAATTGAACTTGTTGGAAAATAATTTTCCATGTAGTTATTGGTACATCATATCCAGAAAAGTATTTATGTTTTAAATATCATATATATCCAGTATTTATTCATTTTATACTATTCCATAGAATTTGGAGAAAATAATTAAAAGCACCGTTCATGGAGACGGTAGGCCGTACGTACGCATGACCGCTACTTTCTTTTTTTGTCATATTAATGGAATTAAAACAAAATGATATATATATATATATATTATAATTCAAGAATGATATCCATAATTTAGATGTAATATATTACATATATATCCATTATATATATGTACTTATAATAGTACATAACATTTTGTGATAAGAAATGAAATGTACCGTTCATGGAGACAGTAAGCCGTACGTACGCATAAACGCTACTTTCATTTCTATTTCATATTTAATAGAATTAAAACATAATGATACATAATAGTATTTTAAATACAGTATGGTATCATATATAATATCATTAGATATATCCTTTATACGTACCACATATTGTATTAATGAATCAAATCACTTTGTGGGGGCGGTAGTCTGCACTTCCATAAATGAAGATATCATGTTTACCCATAATGGAAACCATAAAGGTATGAAATAAATGATAAATACATAAGATTAATTAAAACATAATCATAATATATATAATATATAAATATAGTGTCATCTTAATGGCCACCTTTGAAGGTGTTATAAGAATGTTTAACAATCATCGTTTCGTGAGGCAGAAATTCGCCATCCACAGAAACTGTATGTTCTTTAGCCATTAGATGTAGGTGTGTGTAATTTTAGCTCGAATACTTATTATAAAAACATCCTAGTATATTGAAGATACTTTATTTTTTACAAAAGAAATTAATAAAAAGAGTTTAGGGGGTTGGAGAAGCAAAATAAAACAAAAGGACTCAAGTGAAGACATTACCTTAAAATCGGGTAACTCCCATTGGTTTTAGCTCAAAGGCTTGCTTGGGAAAGATTCATCGCAAAGTGAGGATTCAAGTAGTTAGAGAGAGAAGTGGAGAGACAAAATGGGCAGGGGTTGGCCGAGCCAAAGGCTTTGGGAGTGTGGGTAAGGAGGTAGAGGTGGGGGCCTTTTATAAGAGGAGAGGAGGGGCACTCTTGTAATGTTACAAAATTTTACTTTATTTTCAAAAGCGTTTCGGATTTTAAAGGCCCCACATTAATTTCTTTCTATGATAAGGTGATAGGGGTTCGAAATACACTCATCCAATAGGATTTGGACATGTGTAGGTCTTAGATATTACATTATCTTTACATTTTATTTAAGTCGTTAAATAATGAGGTCATCGTTGCATCATCATGATGTCATAAAAATTTAATTTATTTAATGTCTAAAAATTATAAGAAAAAATAAAATGATATAGGAAATATTTTTAGCTTTCCAATGACTATTTATAGTAAAAAAATATGAATTTTATAACCCCATGTAAAATTTTATTTAGTAAAACATCTCCTGTTTGTGTCATTTTTACTTTAACATTAAATAAAAAGATATTAATGTCATTTTCCAACCAAAGTGGCTCCATGGGGTCTCCAAGTTGACCCATGGATTGTCGTGGTCGGCCATGACACATCCAATGAGGTTAGGAAATGTGTCTAGGTCATTTCATTTTATTAAAACATTATTCTTACCATAAACTACACTAATTACCTCTAATCGCGATTAAAAACTTAATAAGTTACTATTCACAAAAAAATTATTTTTATCCCATTGAACCACATTATACTTCTTAATGACAACCATGTATTTCAGATTTTTGAAATTCATAACACAAATATGGAAATATTTCATTTAAACGGAAAAATCCGTTTTTAGAAGTACAACTTAGTGGTTTCACTATTCATCAAAAATTAAAGTTTTTCAGAAAAATCCCAAAAATTCACCCTAAGCTATATTTGATATTCCTAATTCAAAAATGAAGTCTATTTTAAAAAATTCAAAACATATAAGTCACATTAATTAATATAATAATTAATTCCCGTTGTCAGAGCAAATAGCGTGTTTTTATAAAATAATAAGTATCAAAAGATTGACACTAGTGTAAGTTTGATTTCAAAGTGAAATTAATTCCAACGACCACTATTGGATTTAATGGTAAATATATATTTTAATTTCACTTTAAAACCAATTCAAAATAGAATCTAATCATATAAATATATTAGATTAAAAAGTGGTTTTGAATTAAAATACAACATTTTACACTATTCATTAAAAAAAGAACTTTATCGGAAAGATACCAAAAAATTACACAAAGTAAATTTTGATGTCCTGATTCTTAAGAATAGTTTTATTTGGTCCAATATAATGTTTCATAGTGAAAAAAACTATATTTAATGACGGTTTTCCATCAAAAGGCGATAAGTGAGCCTATAGTGAAAACAAGGGCATATACGCCTAAAATTGAATTCTTTCCGTATTTTAAGCCATTATCATTTATTGGATAAAGGTAAAAACATTTAAAAACATATATAATCATATTTTAGTTATTTCTATACATTACCACCAATACAACGGCTACATGTTAACTACCATTGAAAATAATATTTTGTTATTATTAGAGTGCAACGTAAGATTCCCAAGAAACTCGTTGTTGCGTGTTGGGTACTCCATCGAGCATAGCATCCCCTTTAAAGTCATATTAATATTTTATTCACAAATATGGATAAATATGAAAATTTCATATTCTTTATTTACCTGGTGTGTAATATCCTTCCCCCCTTTTGGGAATTGTGTCCTCGTAATTTTTAAAATTGAGCATGGAAACATCCTTGAAAGTCCCACAACAGAACAAGAGTCGGTAAAACAATCACTTTAAAATAAAAAATATAAGTATAGAGGTCACCCGAGTTAACCCATACATGGATTCCATGTAGTAAAACATGGACATGGAGGAGAAAACATAGGGTCATGTTCTAATGGAGATTGATAGAAAACATGTTTAGGAGAAAGTTAACCCCAAGAAAATCACAAACTTGTGATGGGTTAAACGGTATTCGATTTCCCAGTAGGAAAAGTTAATAGGCAACATTTTTTTTATGTTACATTTTATTGAGAAATTTATTCATAAGGAAATATAATCACTTATCATGTTGACTTTCAACTTTTACTAGATTCCTTAATCAAACTCATAATTTTTTCCAAAAGACAAGTATTTAGGGAGACTTGTTCACATTAAGAGTACTATAATCAACTTCTAGAGAATCACCTAATCCACCAAAGAGAACTATATAGTTCCCATATCTTTAGACCTTAACTAAAACCAAAACCAAAAAGTTTAGTACAAGGTTAGATAATCTAGAAAAGGATAACCCTTTAAAAAGAAAATCTAAGCTTAATCTCCAAAATTTGTCCACAAAACCCAAAGTTCAACGAGGACCATCCGATAAACAATTTTCCCATAATATTATTCAAAGAAAACCAATCTAATATTGAAACCCAAATATTTGAAGGATTAGTCTCATAGTCTTCCAAGATAAAACGTAACATTTATCTCTAGACAACATCAGTTGATATTAATGTCTCGTATTGAAAAGTAATTAACATCATCACATATCCTCCATGATAGGTTAATAAATTTACAAAGATAACCCCAAATCAACTTACTCTTAATTCATAAATTCATCTAAATAAAAAGAATAAATCAAAATAACCAGGGACTTTACGTAGTCCAGTGGTAGGCGATAAATACCAGTCGCACTTTGGTTGTGTGTTCGATTCCCGCATCTTTGTCCGACGCGACAGGTTGTCACACGGTTTGCGTGTTGTCCTTTTTCCAAAACTATATAATTCTCAAATCATTCCCCAAAAATAGATAACATCTTCAAAAATAAACATAACCTATTTTAACCTCATGTTTATCTCATGCCTTTCATTTTCAATCATAACATATAATAACCCATAATTACTTCAAAAGTAAGAATCATATAAACTACTAATTGTTACCTTTATAATTATTACCTAAACTTCCACATCGATTTGGTCATCTTTTATATGATTCATTATAGAACATACCAAGGTTCAAGTGGTTGATCATGACTCCTTGATAGTTGGTTTAGAACTACCATGAGATTCCTCATTGAATCCCCCATTTCATCCAGTCTCTTAATCATAGAACCACCACAGTTTCCTTAAAACCTGTTGTCTCTTTGGTGCCTGCTAGATCCATTATTTCACTAAAAATAGAAATTTCAGTGTGAGTATATCAAAAAAACCATCGTGTACTAATGAGGGATATAACCACTAAGATATACTAACTCATTCACTTTATCTAAAACTAGGACTCATTCTGAAATCCTTTCTATTATGGTACTGTCACTTATGTTTAGAGAATACCCTAACCTCTAAAGTTATCTAAAACTCCCTTTGATACCAACTATAAGGCTCTAGCCTTAAACCATACTTAATATTGAGTTATTACAAGATTAAACATTGAGAATCTTTTCAGGTTTAGAGTTTTAGAGAATTAGATCATGAAACTTGCATTACATTCCACATTTAAACAAAGTGGTTACATAAAAGACAATATTCAATATTCCCATCAACGGAAACATATTTAAAATAAAACATGGATTCTTTCTTGAAAAATCCTTTAAATTATCATCACATCATGTACCATTCCCTTGACCGGTGAAAAACATTTCAAAAACTTGGGATGTGCATAAAACGCTCAGTAAGGGTTATAAAAATATGGAAAGGAAATATGATTTCTTATATACACAAAAATGAAATCACACTTTACCCATAAAACATAGGCACTTTAACATACCTCATCAAATCATGAATAAATCATAGAAATCATAAGACATAAAAGGTAACATGAGGCATTCATAACATTCTTTCATAGGGAGTAACCCTTTTGGTTACGTATGGAATACCCACCACAGTATATTCCCTAAATCTCTTCGGAGAAACCTTAAAGTTTCACTCCTTCATGTTACCCAATGCATTGGAGAGCTATATCGGGCTCACCCACCCTTAGTTTACCACGGAACCACCTGTTTTCATAACAATTCCCAAGAACCATAACATAATCTTATCACATAAAACATGCATAAATGAAACATAACATTTCCACCTTTCAATAACAAGATATAAATACAACACATTGATATAAAAACATTATGAAAACCATTTTAAATACCAAAATAAAAGAAATGTAATACATGGTATTTATTTTTCTTTTAAAAAAATGTATGGCTTTTAGAGGAAGCCAAAACTCAAATAATGGTCATGACGGCGGAGAAGTCATTGTCGCCGCATACGTACGACAAAAACATTCCCTTTTGTCGTTTAATAAACACTTCATATAAAAAATATTCCTTTTGAATAAACGTAAAAATCAAAGGGGTTTATACAATGTATAAAAGAAGGTTGTGTATAAAACAGAATATTCCTCAATGAAAGGAGATTGAGACGAAGTCCCTTACAAAGACGGTATCCTTGGTTTAAGGATAAATCAATTACATAATTATTTGTGACTAAAGAATACACCAAATATAAGTGGATTTTACGTGTAAAATATTCAAAGGTCATTCACACATATTCAAAGGATGAAATATTCAATAACTACATGTTGAACCCAAAGAAATCAAAATTGGGTTAAGAAGTTCCCTTGACAGCCTAACGGCGTCACATCAAAATGAGTTGATGAGAGATAAAAAAAGGTTATATTATCACTTGGACATAAAATTTACATTGATAAGGATATATGAGAACATATCCCAACATAACAATATGTAAATTAAAAGACCCAACAAAAGAAGTCTTTTAAAAAGAGGAGGGTGAAAGGTTCCCTTACCGACATGGGTATCTATCGAAACATACACCTCGTGAAAGAATGACAATACAAAATTGATGTAAATACTTATAAAAGATAGTATATTACACAATGAGTAAAATAATGGTCAGAACATAAACCAATCAATGTAAATTGTGGCAAATGTACCATACATCTCACGGGAATAAAAGTGAGATGAAAAATCCTTTACGAAAACATGGAACCTAACGACGCCACATAAAACTTAAAAAAATGGATTTATGAGATAAAATAGGGTATCTCATCATATTAAAGGAAAGTTTATAGAAATAGGAATATAAAAGAACTTCCCCCAACATAAAAAAGAGGAGCTTAAATGAAGTAACATAAAGAAGATTACTTAAAAAGAAAGAGAGAGGTTAGATCTCTTACGAAAATTTGGCAGCCTAACGGTGCCACTCAAAACATCCAAAATGGTTTGATGAGAGAGAATAGGGTCTATCATCACATGAGCATAAAAATTACAGTAATATTAATATAAAATAACATCCCAATAACAAGAAATATGATCTTTAAAAGGAATGACATAAAAGAGTGTACTTAAAAAAGAGAGGAGTAGGATCCCTTACCTCAAGTCCAACTTGTCTTGTTTGTTTCTTTATATTCCTAAATAATAAACTTTTGATCAATTTATAAGTGATTAAAGACCTCCTATAAATATTATTATTCAGTTAATATCACATATTTTAATGTTATAATAATTGGTTAATAATTTGAGTTCATATCAGACATTTTTGTCGATGTTTGGTACATGAGTCAAAAATTGAACTTGCTGGAAAATAATTTTCCATGTAGTTATAGGTAAATAATATCCAGAATAGTATTTATGTTTTAAATATCATAAATATAATGTATATATTCATTTTATACTATTCAATAGAATTTGGAGATAAAAAATAAAAGCACTGTTCATGGAGACGGTAGGCCGTATGTACGCATGAACGCTGCTTTCTTTTTTTGTCATATTAATGGAATTAAAAAAATTGAGATATATATATATATGTTGTAATTCCAGAATTATATCCATAATTTAGATGAAATATATTACATATATATCAATTATATATATACATATAATAGTACATAACATTTTGTGATAAGAAACGAAATATACCGTTCATGGAGACGGTAAGCCGTACGTACGCATGAACGCTACATTCATTTATATTTCATATTTAATACAATTAAAACATAATGATACATAATATTATTTTAATTAAAGTATGGTATCATATATAATATCATTAAATATATCCTTTATGCGTACCACATATGGTATTAACGATTCCAATCACTTTGAGGGTGCGGTAGTCCGGAATTCCTTAAATGAAGATATCGTGTTTACCCATGATGGAAACCGTAAAGGTATGAAATAAATAAAAAATACAGAAGATTATTTAAAAATAAACATATTATATATCATATATAAATATAGTGTCATCTTAATGACCACCTTTGATGTTGTTAGATGAAGGTTGAACAATCATCGTTTCGTGAGGCAGAAATTCGCCATTCACAGAAACAGTATGTTCTTTAACCATTAGATGTAGGTGTGTGTAATTGTAGCTCGAATACTTCTTATAAAAACATCATAGTATATTAAAGATACTGTATTTGTTACAAAAGAAATGAATAAAAAGATTTTAGGGGGTTGGAGAAGCAAAATAAAACAAAAGTACTCAAGTGAAGACATTACCTTAAAATTGGGTAACTCCCTTTGGTTTGAGCTCAAAGGCTTCCTTGGGGTGGATTCATCCAAACATGAGGCTTCAAGGAGTTATTGAGGGAAGTAGAAAGACAAAATGGTCATGGGTTGTCCGAGCCAAAGGCTTTGGGAGTGTGGGTAAGGAGGTAAAGGTGGGGGCCTTTTATAAGAGGAGAGGAGGGGCACTCTTGTAAAGTTAAAAAATGTTACTTTATTTTCAAAAGAGTTTCGGATTTTAAAGGTCCCTCATTGATTTATTTCTAGGATAAGGTGAAAGGGGTTCGAAATAAACTCATACAATAGGTTTTGGTCATGTGTAGGTCTTATATATTACATTATCTTTCCATTTTATTTAAATCGTTAAATAATGAGGTCATCACTGCATCATCAAAATGTCATTAATAATTTAATTTATTTAATGTCTAAAAATTATAAGAAAAAATACTATGATATATGAAATATTATTAGATTTCCAATGACTATTTATAGTAAAAAATATGACTTTTATAACCCCATGTAAATATTGTTTTAGTAAAACATCTCATGTTTGTGTCATTTTTACTTTAACATTAAATAAAAAGATATTTATGTAATTTTCCAACCAATGTGTCTCCATGGGGTCCCAAAGTTGACCCATGGATTTTATTGGTCGGCCATGACACATCCAATGAGGTTAGGACATGTTTCTAGGTGATTTAATTTTATTAAAACATTATTCTTACCATAAACTACACTAATTACCTCTAATCGCGATTAAAAACTTAATAAGTTACTATTCCCAAAAAAATTATTTTTATCCCATTGAACCACATTTTACTTCTTAATGACAACCATGTATGTCTTATTTTTATAATTCAAAACACAAAGATGGAAAAATTTCATTTAAAAGGAAAAATCAGTTTTTATACGTACCACTTAGTGGTTTCACTATTCATCAAAAATTGATGTTTTTCAGATAAATCCCAAAAATTCACCCTAAGCTATATTTTATATTCCGAATTAAAAAATGAAGTCTATTTTAGAAAATTCGAAACATATAAGTCAGATTAATTAATTTAATAATTAATTTCCATTGTCAGAGAAAATAGCGTGTTTTTATTAAACAATAAGTATCAATAGATTAACATTAGTTTAAGTCTGATTTCAAAATGAAATTAATTCCAACGACCACTATTGGATTTAATGGTAAAAATATATTCTTATTTCACTTTAATACCAATTCATAATATAATCTAATAATATAAATAAATTAAATTAAAAAGAGGTTTTGAATTAAAGGATAACATTTTACAGTATTCATTAAAAAAGAACTTTATCGGAAAGATACCAAAAATTTACACAAAGTTAATTTTGATGTCCCGATTCATAAGAAGAGTTTTATTTGGTCCAATAGAATGTTTAAGAGTGAACAAAACAATATTTAATGATGGTTCACCATCAAAAGGCGATAAGTGAGCCTTTAGTGAAAACTAGGGCACATACACCTAAAATTGAATTCTTTCTGTATTTTAAGCCATTATCATTTATTGGATAAATGTAAAAATATTTAAAAACATATATAATCATATTTTAGTTATTTTGATCCATAACCGCCAATACAACGACTACATGTTAACTACCATTTAAAATAATATTATTTTATTATTAGAGTGCAACGTAAGATTCCAAAGAAACTCGTTGTTGCGTGTTGGGTACGCCATCGAGCATAGCATCCCCCTTAAAGTCATATTAATATTTTATTCACAAATATGGATAAATATGAAAATGTAATATTCTTTATTTACCTGGGGTGTTACACATACATTGTGATTTATGAAATAGGGGAAAATTTTTAATATCTAAGGACCATAAATGACTTCATTAATGATTATAAATATCTTCTTCATCTGGTGGTGGATATTTTAAGGTCATGTAAAAAGGGAAACTTCTCCACTACTTTTCTGGCTTATAATGTTAATAAGGCTAACTAGATTTTATTGTACATGAGTCATGGAACAATAATTATTTAATATGATAAAATTTATTGATTTTATGCCCTTAGAATCCACTAATTTCATTCCTCGCGCCTCTATTCTTATTATTTTGTTTTTTTTGGATTTATATAATTTTTCCAATTTTTATCCAGTACGTAATGGATATTTCACCATTATTATAATATTGATAATCTTATGACAGTTAATTAATAAACATCTAAGGGCATTTTATTTCATGGAAAATTAAACCATTTATATCCAATTAGAAACATATATTTTAGATAATACATTCATATAAGAGTCATATAAATACAATTTTTATTCTATATTATAATAGTTACATTTCATAATAATGTTTAAAAATGATTCATCGCCTCGGAATAAGGTAAATAGAAAATTTTTCATCCCTTATTATAATTTCTTCCAAAATAAGTATTAGATTTTTTTATTCATAGTCACTACCATTGGATAATTATATTTTATTTTTTATTTAATTATTCAATGAATAGGGTATAGTAACAGAAAAAATATTAAAACAACATCAATTTTCAAAAAGACCTCCCTCCTATAAACTAGTTACCATGGTCTCATGAACATATAGACATATCTATTTATTATTAAAAATAGAACTCATCAACAATAGAAATGGATTTGATCATTAAAAATATTTTGATTGTTCACAATAATAATAAACTCATAACATTCCATCTTAATAATAAGGGAACCTTGTGAAATTTTCACAATCAAATAATAACCATGTTTGTTGGAAACATAATCTCATTATCATTTATTTTAGTATGTGGTGTAAAAATTTCTATACACTATGGAATAAACTCCACTTGTAACCCCAAGTATCCATTTAATTATATATAGTTATATTAATTTTAGGCTCATGTATCAAAAAAATGAAAATTGTTCAAGAATCAATCATAGTGTTACATCTCACTATAAATGGATATGCATCTATCTCAATGTCCACTAATACATGATATTCTAAAATGATCTTTTCTTTTTACAATTTATTTTAACACCACAACTCTTATAGAGTCCACTAAATAATATCGTGATTAGCTGACATAATCCTTCTTAGTTTATCAATCGAAATCGTAGATCCCTTTACATGGATTGATATTACCCCGCTACCCACTAACATTCATCTCCCACATTACTTCATTAAGTTATCTATATTTATAAAATAGAAATTCCCTCACGTGTTAAGTAGAAACTGGGATTTAATGAATCCCATTTCCCTATAATAGAACCACTCATGTGGAATCATTACATGAGGTAAATGAAAATATTTATCCCTATTCCTTTCTAGAATGTTTTTCACATTTTGCAGGGAATAATAATGATAATTTATCCTCAATATAATGGAGAAAAATTATTCTCAATACTATGGTTTTTCTACTTAAACATATGATAAAACAAAAATACTATATACCACTATATATGTTAGTAGATATATTTCTATAATCTTTTACAATATTATCGATGAATGTTGAATCTCTTATATTCTAACATTTAGGTTTCTTTTCATCGTTAACACTAATGAAAATATGATAAGATTGAATAACATAAATTTAGTCCAATCATTAACATATTTCTATATTTAATCTCTATAAATTATCATGGTTTTATATTAATCAATTATAATAGAAAATACATAGCATTATATATCTTCTAGAAACCCCTCCTGTAAATGTCATGATGAAGTCTATTTTATATCAATATCATCCTCTATTTTTTGGAATGTTCTAATATTTAATATAGTTTAAAATCTGTTTATTATTTATTTCACATAAATAAAAATAAAAATAATTATGGATCTTCTAAAATATTATTTTAAATAAAAATATTCCGATATTACCCAAAAAAAAATTATTGGATTTCATTCTAAAACACTGATAGACAATTCATGTCCCTAAAATTACCTTAATTATCCATCACATAAATTGATTAGATAGTTTATAAAAACATTATTATTCTATTATATTCTATTGGCAAAACAACCTCTTCTCTTTAACCTCATATTTTTGGAAATATTCAATATATAACAATTTTATATAATATTAAATATATCACAAAAAATCATATGGAATCCTAATAGATCATCAAAAAAAAGTTATTTCATTAACATTTATTGATGGAATAATATCAAGTTATTAATGATAATAATCATCCTCATAATTTAAAAAATTAAAAAAAAACAAAATTCATCAAAAAACATATGAATACTAATCAAATAAAGAAGTTATAAATTAATAAATTTGAAATTTGTGACCCAAGATAACCTGTTTAAAAAATTAAAACTAATCCCATCTATAAAAACCCAAAATAAATTTTAATTACATAATTTTTATAATCTACCTCTATATTACCTTAATAATATTTAAGAAAAATAATCATGATTTATTAATATGTCTCATGAATTTTAATAGAATGTATATAATGATCCAGTGATTAGTATGTTCTTGAGGAAGAAATCTATATAAATGGAAAAAATAATTCAATACGATAGACTGAAAAACATATTACTAACTAGATATGGGTTTTTCATTTAAATCACCATCCTCTATGGAAAGTGATGAGCTTCCACCATGGGATTCCATTAAAATAATAGTAACTATGTAATTATCCTTAAAGACCAAATCACCACCAGATATGATATTATTAACATTGTATTTTTTTACTTTTAACGCAACCTTATGTGAATTTGTTTTGATTCACTGAAGTGATACTGGTGTCCTTCAAAAAGTACTAAATTGAACCACTATGGCCCAACTAGCCAACGAAAGATCAGGCTGCCAGAACTGCATTCCTACCTCCATAGGCTAGGGGCTTGAAATATGTACCATGAACGAATAACTAAAATGGGACACCTTTTTATAATGTACTATTATGCACACTCACATCCATATCCACGTATAATCACAAATGAATAATAAAAAATAAAATTTCATCTAAAGAAAAAACCACGAATGTAAAAATATTTAAGAAATTTAAACTGGTAAGAAATTGTAAACCAAAATGAAAAGTGAAAAATATAAAACCGTGTGGAAAATATAAGGTAACCTGACAAAAATGGAAAGAAATGGTGAGAGAGTGAAACTCCTGATCTACATGCCTGACCACTATACATTGGATATGCACTAAAATGTCCATATGATTCTTTGAAATCACATCCATTCTATAATTAATCATCATATGAGATGATATTTTTGGAAAAACCAATTAGAGGTTCATAAATTCATACCATGTAAGATTCCATGAAAATTGAAGAGGGAGAAATAAAAGACATGATATAATTTTTCATCTCTATAAAAAGAAATAGGTAAATGAAACCCATTAACACACACACACACACACATATATATATATATATATATTTATATATATTCCCATAAAATAAAATCAAATCAAAGAGAAAGGGTATCATTATCTCCCATCCTAGCGTAGGATGATGCGTTTTCCAATGGTTCCAAAGGTCCGTCAATGATAACCAACACCTATTTTGTCAATCTTAAGAAGTAACTATGTGGATGAACCACAATATTTCATTGTTCCACAATGTCCATGGGTAAAATATCCAATTAGATTACCCACACCCCTAAAAGGTAAGAGATTTTCACTTAATTGATAGATAGAGTACATCCACTCAATTATGTCAGTGGGATGCCACTCTATAGGTGGAGGAACCACGCTATAGTCTATCATGGGAATAATACTAAATGGGTAGAGGAACCACCCCTAGTAAATCATTAGGATTATACTTAGTAGGTATAGGACCCACGACATAGTATGTCAGGGGGAAGCCACTCAGTAGGTAGAGGACCGAGGCCCCTATCCATTAGGAGGATCCCACTGACTAGGTAGAGGTACCACTCCCTAGTCTGTCCAAGGAATTCACTCAATAGGTACAAGACCCATCCCAAGTACATTTTGGGGATTCCAATAAATAGGTTGATGACATACAGACTTTTATCATGGGGGGTTCCACTCAATATAGTATGAGGAGTATAGGGAAACCACACCCTGGTCTGATAGGGGGTTTCCAACCAAACCTAAAAATGAAGACCCTTCTTGATCACTCCAGCATCGATCATCACTTAATGATGTCTCATGCTAGGAAAATGTTACCTGATATCTCAAATTGCACTAATACATACCCCATCTCGTTATAAATGAGAAAAAAATATGTGTAGGTTACTCAAAGGCCAAAATTAGAGTTAAATTTAATGAAATATGACATGTATAAGTTTCATAAATATGTAAACATTGTGCACGCGGCCCATAATGTGTGTGACCTCACCTGGCCTCCATGATGTTTCCTCTCAAACCGGACATTATAGCCATGCAGTATTACATGACATTTAAGGGTACTACACATTGTCTCTTATCCTACTAGGGCCAATTTGGGTGCTCCTAAGTATGTTTGTGTCCTTTGGTTTGTTTCCTTATACAAGGCTATGTATCATTCTATATACTTGGTTGTTTCCTTGATCGAGTACATGGACATGTACATGGACATGTCCATGTTTTCTGTGACACCCTGAGAATTTTTGAGAAATAACCTTTTCAATGATGTCTTATGTTGTAAGCTACACCACGATTATCTTCCGATATAGGTAACACCTTATTAGCTTGTAGTATACGCAAACACTCTTTTTGTCTTGTGTTGCACGCAAGAGCGACCTTCCTCAATAGTGTGTGTTGTACGCAATATTGAGTTTCACTAAATAACGATTTATTGTTATAATATTATTATGAAATATCCTGTATGAATAGTATTAACCAAATTTTGAATTTTATAACATATAATTAATCTTACACATATTCTATAACATTGTATGAGAATAGAATAAATTTTTGGGGTAAAATAAGTATTTTTAAAAAAATGTAGTTTTGTCACCGTTTGATAGCGCACCAACTTTAAAACATGTTTATGATAAATTTAATAGTTCAATTTGAAAAAATAAAAATATTAATTGCAATAAGGATATAAAAATTTTCCTAGGATTTTTTAAATATTTTTTTGTTAACTTTCATATTTTGATGAATAGTAAAAATACGCTAAGTTTTAATTAATAACTTTTCATCAAAATAATTAATATGGTAAATTATAATATTATATGTTTTCAAAGTATAAATAGAATATATTTTTACCATTTAATATAATTCAAGTCAATTTCATTAATTTTACATTGAATTCAAAGATAAAACACTTCAATCTTTTAAAATGACTTAACTTTTAAAAATGTTCTCTCTACAGCAAGATTAGTTTTAAATTAAATACAGCAACTTCTGTGTATTGAATTTGAAAAAACGGATTCCATATTTTGAATCAGTTGGTCCAAATTATGTTTATAGGGTAATTTGTTTAGGCATTATTAATAGTAACTATGGTAAATTTTATATTCTATAGTTAAAGGTAAATCATGTAATTGAGGGTAAAAATAATATTATAAAATTACCATTACACCTGTATTAATATCATTAGAAGATTATTTTTAATCCTAAAATATTCTTGGGATGAAATCGTATCTATTGGAACCCACTTATATGTGATTAAGACCTTTTATAAATTTTATTTAAATAAAAGTGAAATATGTCTCACTCAAATGTTAATAATTAAATGATTTTTAATATAAGGTTATACAGTGTATAACTTAGATTATAAATACTTATTTGAAATATAAAATGTTTTTCTTTATAATTGTAATTAATTTTTAATTTTTATGAAATACTTAATTACCTTAATAGCTTATACATTAATGATGTAGAAATTATTTTTTTAGTGAAAAATCAATAAAATAGTTTTTATTAAAATCATACTACACATCCAAAGAACCATAAACTTGACCAAACATTATATATAGACTATATATTTACCCTAATAATCCCAGGGTCTATGTTTTGACCATTTGGAGTCATATAATAATTATTATGACACTTATATTATATTATTTTAGATTATGTCAAAGTTGTCACCATCATAATTTAATTAATATAACAATTTATATTTTTTGATTTCAAGATGATAAATTCTATAAAAAGTATTATTATAAAATTTATTATATTTATCTACATCATAGAATTTTATTTTTATTTTATATGGAACAAATCACTATATTAGAAAATCATACAAAAAGTTTGTAGTAATTATTTTATTAAGAGAAATATCAAATAAATGGAATTAAAAATATTAAAATATATATTATATGAACTAATTAATTTTGTCCACAAATGTTTTATATGAATATGAAATGTTAGGAATATATTAAATATTTTTAATCAAATATATATATTTTTTTGGTTTTATTAAAATTTAAAAAATTGAATAGTGTCAAATTTGACACTATTAATATTTTATAAAAATAACATATTATTAAATTGTTTAAAAATCAAAAAAATATTAAAAAATTAAAAATTAAAAATTTGATGTTTTAAAATGAGATTATTTATCGAATTATTGAAAATTCACAACACATAAGTAAGTATTTTTATCAATTTAAATATTATAATATTATTACCGCAAATAAAACCAAATAGATTAAATAAATATAAATCCAAATTATATTGTTTAAAATAAACATAAAACATGTAAAAATTTTATTGGATGATGATATTATAAAACTATCCCATATCTTATTCGAATCAAGTAATTTTTGGTGGTTTTTAAGTGGGGTTTCATTTTATTATTAATTAATATTTTTGAGGTCTCCAAAAGTGCCCCTCTCTTCTCTTATAAAAGGGCACCTCATCCCTCTCCTCTTCACAAAATTTTGAGCCTTCAAAATCGGCCTACCCCTACCCATTACTCTTCTAAACTTCCCTATTAATATTATGTAGGATCTGGTCTTCTCAAGAGACCAACTCAATTCCATTAAGAGAAAGTTTAAAGGAGGTGTGTTGAGGAAGAGGTAATCTCTTCTACCGATTCTTTAAAGTTTCATTCTTCTTCTACGTACTCTTATTTAGTTGTCTAATTATAAATTAATAACACCAGTACCACTTATATACTAATATGATATTATAAATATGATTCAACCCTATTTCATCATCTATCCATCCTACGGAAAATGTAATCAGAGCGCGTGCGTACGTACGGAATACCGTCTCCACCCCGTGGTGTAATCTGTTTTTCCACTACCACCTTACTGGGATTGGTATAATGATGTAAATAATAACTATATATGATTATTATAACATAATAATAATTATATTATATTATATCATCCACTTAAATTCCATACAATAATTATTGGAATGATATAATCCTCGTGCGTACGTACAGATTACCGTCTCCACGACGCGATGTGATTCATTATCCATGTTAAACATTCAAGAATGATTATAAAGTATATATAAAAAATAACCATGAAATATGTGACATAATAATGAAACTATATTTATGTATATGTTATTTACTTACTTACATTAAATTTAATAAGGAAATGAAAACAACATTCATGCGTACATACGGCCTATCGACTCCATGAATGGTGTATTTCATTCCATTTATCGTTATATTATAAATATATATATAAATATTATGAATATTATATATAAAAATAATTTTTTACATTATGGAAGTATGTTATCATGATCTAAGTAATCATATGAATAATTACAAGTCAAAATAGGTACAATAAATGAAATGATTTTATCCGAAATGTTTGTTTAACATGGAATTTACAAATGAATGGTTAATATAAGGTCAAAAGTTATTCATATATGATATAATAAATATTATTATGGTTCTATTACCAGTTAATAATATATTCTAACTTACTATTCAATAGTCTCGGAATCATATAGAAGAAATTGGACATAAGGTAAGGGATTATTTCATCTCACTTTTATTTCTGTGAGACATATTCCTTAATCACCATTTATTTATTTTGTATAGTGTTTATTATTCCAATTAATGTTTTATGATTATTATTATATAGAATATGATATTTACATAATCATGTAACTTTAATTATTTTGTGACACCAATTATTACACTGATCATAAAAGGCAAGGGATAATTATTCCAATCTTGTTCTTATCTGAGATTGTTTATTCGTATGTATTTACTGGGGTTACATTTTTCATCCATGTCCATGTTTTGTAAAAAAAAGTTTTCATAAATTTTATACTATTCATCCATTTATGATTAAAGACGTTTAACCTCTTCTTGAATTTTACTATGTGGTATAGAATGAATCTTTCTTTTGATTACCATATGAGGTACTTTTTGACTTTTACAACAAAAGTACAAGTAGAATGTTTTTTTAACATTTACAGTATGAATGGATTTTTACATTTTCAAAACACCTTATTTCCATGAAGCATCCACTACATGATTTCATATTTATTTTCAAAAAAATATTTTTCTTTTACAATTTCATGGAATTTTGTGAAAAGAGAGTAATTTTGAAGAAGAAATGAAATTTTCCTCAAGAATTCATTTCAACTGTTTTATCAAAACTATTTTTCATCTAAGATGACATTATTTAGTCTATTTATGTGCCAAGTATAATGTCTCTATTATATGAATGGTTGTATTTTTCTTATGATGAAATTGTATCTATTTGTCTTATATAGATTATGTTATGATGGGATGATGATTATGAAACCCATATTATTCATTGGGTTTTGATGAATTATTTATGTTTATTTTGTGGCACACGAAAGAATGATTTCATTATGAGATGGGTGGGTCATATATAACCCTCCAATTAATTGGGTAATGATTTATATCTCATGAGATAGACATTCCTGGAATGACAAGTGAATCCAGTTTTGTAATACAGGGATGGAACAACAAGTAAACCTTGTTTAGTAATGGACTTTGTCCACTATGATGGTCTGGGCAGTTATGCCTTGTCTACTATGGAAATCATATCATGTGCTTAATGGTTTTCCACAATTACATGTTTTATTCCAATGCTATTTTATTGTGATTTATGTTCCATTATGATCTATTGCTAACGTACTTCCAATATTTATTTCACAACTAATGATTTTGATGTTTAAAGTTTATGTTCATGTTTATTTAAGTTAAATGTATATGGTTTGATTTATTTTCTCCATGAGTAACCTTACCGAGAATTTTAGCTCACCCTTTATATGTTTTCTTTTCCTAGGATATAATAAAAGGTTTTAGGTAGGAAAGAAAAAGGGGGATATCTTTATGGTAGATATTGACGATCTTTCACCATGATTAGAATATTATGTTCCGTGTTTCCAAAGACATTAAACTATTACGGTCCTTGGGTGTCTTTTTTGTTATGTATTATGTATTCTATAAAACTAATGCAATGTATATGTATGTCAAGCTTTGGGTCTCAAATTTTTTGTCCATGTCAATGCCCATGTATTCCCGAAGTAAACACCAAACCACTACAATCAGGTCTCATGTAGTGTGGGGAACCCATGTGGCATGTGATACTTATCTTCACTTAGAAACCCTAGCCACCATTTCTAGGTAACTAAACAGTGTATATTCATCCTTGTACACACCATATCGTTAAATTTTAAATCAAGTACGAGTATTAATGTGGATTGCAGGTCCACTGCTACCATGTAGTAATCCATCAAATTCCACAATGAATCTCATCTAAATTGAGTATAACAACATAGGTTGTTGATTTTACAACCTCTGATGGCCAAAAATTGGAATCCAGCCACCTATAAGAATCTAGAATAATTTCCCCCAAACCTCTGATGTTTCTCCAACTCCTACTCGGATCCCTAATCTTGGAATCCATCACCGCAGCCCAAAATAAAATTCAATATATTTTTAAATCATTGATCCATTCATTATGTGCACATGCAATATGAATATGGGGTTTTGATTATGTTCATACCTTTCCGCCAATGTCAAAAAATTGACCCACCACCAAATATAAAAAAAAGAATATAACATTCGAGGGAAAGGCACACAAATAATTGTGTATCCATGGTTATCCAATAATTCTTTTCCAATGATCACAGATCAAGTATTTTCAAAGTGAAAATCATAGAGTAATCAAGAATAAGTACAATAGACCAATAAATTTCATACATGGGATTATGAAAAAAATTAGATTAATTTCAAACCAAATAA
This sequence comes from Viscum album, assembly GCA_963277665.1. Classification (NCBI taxonomy): domain Eukaryota; kingdom Viridiplantae; phylum Streptophyta; class Magnoliopsida; order Santalales; family Viscaceae; genus Viscum; species Viscum album. The sequence goes on from OY728156.1 coordinate 347,982,937, forward strand.
TAGAAGTTAAAAACATGATAAATCATTTAATAATGGGAGAAATATACAAGTTATGATACTATTCTAAAGATTTTAGAAATAATTGGTGAAGAAACCATTTAAAAATAATGGATGATATATAATGTGTTCCCTATCTATCAATCATCAACAATTGGGTTGTTGGTGAATTTTTAATCATGATCCAAGAATAATGAATGAAGAAACATCCGCTCTAAAATCCTAGTGTCATACAGTTAACCCTAGATATTTTCTATTAAATGAAACCTAAAGGGGGAAATGTATTTTAGGTATCAAATGAATTAATAATGTAAATCAGTTGACCCGGTTAGTATACCCTACGTCAACTACCTCATCTTATCATCTGAAGCTGAAGAAGATCTAGTTGTTTTTAGGGAAAGACACATATTTTGATTCAACCGTGGCCTCAAATTTCTGATCTTAGAATTCATTCTGGTTATATTTCAATATTTATTGAAAATCAAAAATGAATGATTTCACATATATTTAACATATATTAAAAACTAATTTTGGGTTCACCAAACCATGGATTCAGGTTCCATATCAGTGCTTAATTAGAAAATTATTTCTTAATTTATTTATAAGTATTACAGTGTAAAAATATAATCTCTATAATATTACATTTATTAGAAATTTTCATACCCAAAAAGAAAAAACAAAGAAAAAAGTTTGAGATACAAAGAACAATTATGGAACTCCCACAAAGAAGTGATCTATTTCATTATTAGATGCTACCTTGTCATATGAAACAAAGGAATGGTCCATCCTCATAGGATCCTCTCATATCGACACTCAGTCGTCATCATGTACTCCATGAATGTGGCTCTGTCCTAAATGTCTACCTCATCATAGTCAATAACATTCATAATATCATTCACATATCTCTTCCTTAGAAACATATTGATGTTTTCATCCACGCACATCAAATTAGGGGGTAAGGTTAGGAGTTAATTATCCTCATTGATCCCCCATATGAAATCATACATCCTAATAAACTATCGGGATATCATGCCTCCATGGATAAACCTCCAAAATCCTCATCATTGGGAGAATCTTAGGAGAATTTGGACACATTTCTTGAACTGCATGTGACTATGATGTTGATACACATAATATTTACACCTACTCTATGTGGCCCTCATCCATGTGTGGATCACCTATACCTTTTCAATCATTGTTTTCACCGTTTATGGCCTAAATAGATATACCTCACCATTCAATGTCAAAAATAAAGGTACCCTGTAGGGTCTCTTGTACGGTGACTATAAATGTTCTATTTTAATAGTAGAATTAGATCTATTATTATAACTAAACTATTCCATTAACATATTATCATCCATATTCAAATAAAGTTTAACATGAATTATCTTGTCATATATTCCAAAACAAGTATAATGAATGTGATCTTCATATATGTATGGGTGTGAAAAGATGTGCATATCCTTTATTTTGTCCTAAATGCCTCATACAGGCCCCTCTACATCTATGATGTGAACCATACATCATGATTTGGGGAAATAATCATTGGATCCCCTTGATTTTCCATGATATCTCATATATAAAACCCCCAAAAACTCTCCACCGAACTCTGATCCCTGACAGTAAGGAAGTGAGCTGACATGGTATGTCGTTCATATATCACCCATATGGAAGCATGTCCACCCACTATTAATATTATTCTTATCCTAATGTCTATTGATAGTCCATACCATTTCTACACAGTGATCTCAAAAGGCTATAACAAACATAGCCGAACATGGTGATGAGTCTTCACACGCTTACATGTGAGACCTAGAGAGATAAAATCAACAATAATTTACCTCCCAACAACCCTAAAAAACAACTGATAATAGTAACCATACATATTCCATACATTGTGATGTATTGAAAATAGATAATAATGAAATTACCAGATCACCTCTGATCAAAAAATGTCCAAAACTACCATCCATCCTTAGAAAAGGATAAGGTCATTCCCTCCCTTAATTAATCTATATGGTGAATCTACTCTGTATATCCGATCATGTCGGACCTTATAGTCAATGTATCCAAAATGAGACTCCATAAAATTATGTTCATTCAGACCAGTCAACACCATCAACTAGAGATAACATTCAAGCCACATCTCTAATAGGGTTTTGTAAAGAATTTAATTACCCAGATTAATCCACAACCAGATGAGAAAGAAAACTCTTATTGAGGGAATCTTCTACTACATTTCCCTTTAATTGAGTATATATTATATAAAATTAATTTTCCAATAAAATCTCCAAAAAATACCTTATCTTATGTTAAGATATATATATGTGAATACGTACTCGAGAAAATGTTGGTTTGAGTAAAAAAAATATCTATCCTACATGATGGTGCATCAATCTCTTCATTGAGAAGACTAATGTTTCCAACCCTAGGTCATGTGTTTAATAGTTTTCCTCATGGGGTATCAATTGACTTAACCCATCTGTTATTATGCTATTACTATAAATCAACCCAGAGATGGTCCTAGCACTATAGGATTCAGTATACACTGTACGCCAAGTCCTCTATTAGAAGTATCACAATAAGAGTACTAGTCAACCTCAGTCTCAAACAATCAAAGACTCCCTATCAATTTTCATTCAAGGTACTCAGATCCCATTTTCACATTAAGGTATTCTAATAGGCATTAATCTAAGATATGTCAAAAAATACATGTATTACTCCTACATGCCATGAGAAAATTGTACCTTTGACTCTCCATAGGGTGGATCTAATGTAGGAATTACATCAATCATTATTGAGTCCATATGTACTACATTTTTATAAAGTAAATTCCAATGAATCTGAAACTCATGGATCAATAACTAGAACATTGAGAGCTAAACATAAAAAAGGTTCTACCGAAGAATGTATAGAACCATCATTATGTGCTCTGAATTCTCCTTCTCTAATATAGGGCTTATGAGTATGTCCTAAATGAAGAAAATAAAGAATCGGTCCATGTGTGGTTGGAATATTTGGTTGATTCTAGGAATAATAAGATCGTGAGAATTTTCACACCGAAATTAATCAATAAGAAATTATTGTGCCCTTACCAGCATTGCGATCGCAACATCAAAATATCATCTTCAGGAACCCTCAACTAGTGGTAACAAAAATTGAAATATATCTTTAAGATCTATCCCATTCGGTGGATCTAATCAAAGATGACACAAATTCATATTAAATACTAATTTTTCATTACTATAGCCTAATTTAGGTGATGATAGTCAACAAAAATTAATAATTTACCATCTTAAATTTTTACAAGAAATACAAAGATTCCTAAGGGTATTCTTGGTCTAATAAAACCATTAACTCGAAGGTCCTGCTTCTACTCCATCAGTTCTAAATACTCTATAAAGTCTATCTTATATGACATAAATGATATCAGAGTGGACTTGAGGTTAAAGTTGATGAAAAAAATCCATCAACTATATTATATATAGTCCAGAAATGTCATTGGGGAATATATCTATAAAATACTCTACGACTCAAGGATCCTAGATGCCTGAATAGACCACTACACAAATGGATAAACATTCCAAATAATGGGTAAAGTTTTGTAGCTTCATGGTTAAAAAAACATAGTCACTATTCCATTAGATCACTCTTAGCTACAATGGAGAATCTCATCCCATCTGTGTGATGTCATCTGACTCATATGTGGTGAAATGTGATCTGAGATCAAACAATGTCCATCTTGTATACAAACAAGATGACATCAAATGCTCTCATTATGATTAATAAGTGGTATCATGAGAAAAAATCTCTACAAATAGATAAGTCACACTTCCAACATATAAACAATATCAAACAAGTATTCCCCATAGGATCCTCAAGCCAAAGAAAATAAGATAAAGGCTCATCTGAGTTCTCTATATATCACCCTATAAGATATAAAATATATTATTTACCCATAGTTATGTCTAATAGTACTAAATAATGAGTAGAATAAAAAAATATCACACCTCTATTTATATCATGATATTCCGGGTCATAAACCTCTATAACAAGATTTTACCCGTGACCCTAACATGCATCTTTATGTGCCTAGTGTGGGACTCTTGGTCATGGTTGTGGAAGAAGATAAAAACATTTTACACCATGAACATATCCTCCTTTGAGATGAAAATATATTAATAATCTAGATATTACTCTTTTGGGGCCACCCTGGACATGCCTAGGAGAACCATGATAACATTGCATCCTTTTTTGTTGTGGTCCATCCAGGGCCCTCCGATATCCACATAAATTTTAGTTAGTTGATCATGTAAAATGGAACCACGAGTGACACCTGAATAGAATCACCTCTATTTGGACTACTTTGGTCCCCTGCACAGTACCTGCATTGCATGATCACATGACTAAGTCATTCCATGTGGAGGTCTCCTACATGAAGACCCAGCCAACTGGTTAATACTAGCTGATGTAGATGACTCATCCCTATGAAAACATTATCTAGATAAAACTGAATCATTTCACTTATAAATTAATATCTCTTTTAATAGTTTCTTCCCTAAAACTCTAACCTATGTGGGAATGCACAAGGGTACCATGCTAGAATAGATGTTTCTATAGAGACCATACTCAAAAATCAAAGTCCAAATGTAACCATCCTAGATCCTATAGTGGGAGTAGTAGGTAAGGCCAGTGAACCTCACAAAATTATTAGGAAATATTATCCATCCCTGGTATAGATACAAAAATTCCTAAATATGAACTAATTTCAAGAATGATGGTTAGTTCTCGTCAGGAAACACCTGCTAGAAGTTAGACGATGAGAGTATTGGCCCATCATCTTTATCAGTGACTATAATCATCCGAATCCTAGTTACGTCCTGAAAAATAGTGACCACCAGTAAAAACATATTATAAGTCGAGGTATTCAAATGTAAAAAATCTCAGTTCATATAGTCATATAAATCCTCTAATTCCTAGGAATCTTTAACACCATGTAACCATAGTGACCTATACTTCTATAACTCTGGATCTCACTAATCCAGCATTCATTATTATCCTACTCTATTGTTACACTGTTCATATTGATAGGAAGGTTCGCTACTACATACCCACCTAAAGAACATATATCGTGATATGACACCTAAAATAAGGCCTAATCACTCAGCTGTTCTCCTACGAGATCCTAAATTTTTATCCCAGATGTATTTCTTCACGGATGCATCTAGAAAGTTAATCAAGGTGTAACATAGTATGATGAATATATATATATATATATATCAGAATAAAACTCAATAAAGACATTTAATGGGAAAAAAACCAATATGATGCATGTAAAAATGTTCTGGACGACCAATGTACAAATATTCTAATTTGAAAATATGTTTTTCAGAGTCATATTGAATTTATATATCAAATTCTGCACCAACACAAGGTTCCCTAGCCTAAAATCCCCACTTAAGAAAAATGTACAATGTTTCCCTAAATTCACAACAAATCCTCATTAGGAGAAAATAAATACAATAATAATGCCATGGTTGAACCACCTCTGATATCATTCTATTACTACCCTCCCCACCATGGATTTCATGGCCTAAGGATGACTATTCCACTAAAACCCCAACCCCACCTCCATGGGCCAGGGGTCAGTAAAAATTTAGGAGAATTCATGTCTAAAATGGTATTAATTTTTCTAAAATACATGTATGAACATACAAAACCTTCTCCATAAATAATTATAGAGGAAAAGCATAAAAAATATTAAAATATTGAGTAAATCCATGCATATATGAACCTCTATGTTTTGAAAAAGACTAAGAAAGTGAATACCAAATGAAAAAGGACAAATACCCAACCACCACTAAAAGATGTCCCAAATTGGCAACAACATGAAATGAATTACTGAGAAATCCAAACCCTATATCAATAGGCCATACCAATCTATTCATGGTATATAATCCTGAGTATCCCTATTCTATTATGAAATCACCATTGGTCTGTTAATATTCATAAGTCATATAATGTTTTGGAAGATCATATAAAAGGGTGTGTATATACATACCGAGTAAGATTCCCTAAAATAGAATAGTGAGAAATCGAATTGAATCTATATGTAGTAATATCCTCTTAAAAAAGGAGAGAAACCCAAAAATGATGATAAATTTATTCTCATATAAGAAGACAAGATGAGATAGAAAGGGGAATACATATCACATACTATCCTAGGATGTTTAGTATTTCCATAGTTATAAATTTATCTCATTGATGCCCAACATATAATGTGGTTTTCTGAATATGTAACCCCTTCGAGGATCAAAACCTCACCATTGTGCCTCATATTTGATGGTGTAAAATATCTAAGTATAGAACCCAGCCCATGGTATGATAAGGGGGTACCACATAGTAGATATATAGAGGAACCATTCCATAGTTTATTAAGGGGATCCCAATAAATAGGTAGAGGTACCTCACTCTAGTTCATCAGGGGATTCCATATAGTAGGTAAAGTACCCATACCCTAGTCCACCAGGGGGATGCCACTCAATAGGTAGAGGACCCACACACTAGTTCATCAGGTGTATTACACTTTGTTGGTTGAGTATGCACAACCTATTCCATCAGGTGGATTACACTCAGTAAGTAGAGGACACACCCAATAGAACTTATGTGGGATGAAATTCATTAGGGAGAAGACACACACCCTAGTCCTTCAGCTGGATTACACTCTGTGGGTAGAGTAACCACAACCCTTTCCAGTAGGGGGATGCCTCTAAAATTAGTGTGAGTAGTGTGGGGGACCCACAAACTCTTACATTCGGGGATTTATGACTGTGACCAATCTATATTGATCCTTCTCAATCTCTACAAACATAGAGCATCTCCAAATAATTATTGTACTCAGAACATTTCACATCATAGATTAAATTCCACTAACAAGGCTGAATCCTGTCGTATGTTGAAAAACATTTTGAATGGAATACTCAAATTCTAAAATATATGTAAAAAATTAGATATTATAGGAAGATATTTCACAAAGAATATCACGTCGTATATAGGGGTTCACACAACATGTGACCTCACATGACCTCATAGTCATTTCCTCCCCAACACACAACTATCATTCCATGTATTACTATATGGTGTGTAATGGAAATGAATGGTGTGTTTTAGATTATTGGGGAAAATTACGGTTCTCCTGGCCATACCCATGTAGTTTTGGTCATGTCCATGTACCAGGATGTGTGCTTGACCATGCCCCATCCCATGAACTTTGCTATATACCTGACCACGTCTGCTGGTAGTGTCCATGCTCATGTACTCTCTATGAATATTTTGGGCCTCCAGAATTGTGTCACATAGAATTTGGGGGTTTCCAATGGTGTGTGACAATTATCATAGCATGGAGACCCTATCTATCACATTGAAGGGAATACAAGGACAATGTTCATACAAGTACATACCGTGTTGTCCTGGTTCTCAAAGAATATAAGATTTGTCACAATAATCTATTTATAATTATTTGACCTAAAATATACCTTATTAAAACATGAATATCGCTGAAATATATGACAATGAGGCCTACTATCAATGTCCATACTGATTATGGTCAAAAATCAGAATTTGGCCACTCATAAGAATCATGTAGCATGACCCACATGCCTCCACTAATTCTTCCATATCTGGCTGAGAACCTAGATCCATGATTCCATCGATGATACCCACAATCCATCCCAATATACCACAATATAATAGATCTTGTCATTCTGTACACATCTTCCACAAAATTAATGGTTCGATCACACTGGGACCCACCCGTCAATGTTAAACCGTGACCTCATAGACCCGCAACAAAGAATATGAAGAACAATTGGATGAAAGGTAAATAAATAAAGGTACATCCATAAGTTCCCAAGAGTTATTGGCCAATGATCATAGAACATGGATATGAAAGGTGATAAAACTGGAATAAAAATAATTAATTGATTAGAATATTTAGTTTGATACAGAAGATCCTTTGAAGGATTAAGTTACTCAGATATCGTATGATAAAAGATAAGAACATGAAAAATATTTTAATATTGAGAAGAAATTCCAATAGATTTTTACAACCTAAATTTGGGATTTATAATGGATAAAGAAAGAATTCAATAGTGTTGAAGATAATTCACTATATTCGCGGTCATTAAATTTACCTCGATCCAATAATCAGTCATTTTGTTATCTTGATCTGCCATTTAAGAATAAATATACCTCATATCAATGATCCCTAGGTCATGTGGCTACCCATGGAAATTTTATATGATAGGATACATCTATAGAGAAATATATTTCAGTCATTAAATGAGTTATTTATATAAATTAATTAATTAATCAACCAAACATACCCACCAATAGATCCCATATAAGAACGTCCACTGCCAACCAACATTAGATCATGCATAGGGTAAACCGCACTTTCTTGATTGTACCATGTAAACACATCCAATATGATGCTCTATTTTGTAGATGAACCATTATTTATTAAAAATGACTTGTTTTTATAAAAAAAGTTTTTATTTTTATATTATGAATTTTGAGTTCACTAGGCCTCATAATCGTGCTCCATCTCAGTTTTTAGAAGACAAATATTTTTCTTAATATATATTTGACGTCATACAATGGAAAATAAGAATATTTAGAGAAAATTAGAATATAAATATACCTTTATACATGATTAATTCATGAAAAAAAATGATTCTTAACAATCCATACTATTAGACAACTCCATTATATTATAGAATAAAATATATTTATAGATTAGAAAGAAAATCTATAAAATGATCTTCAACATAATAATGTCCATATATTATAATACTGAACATCAATAGATATAAATTTTATATAGTATATATCCATATAAAGATGTAAGGATCACTCCAGATATCAATAATGAATTAAAGACATAGAAAGATCAGAAATATATTGATATCTAGAATACTAATAATCATATTTTATAGGAATGACTCTAAATATCCATCAATATAGGCTAGATTTATTATTTAATAATTTATTGGTTAGAAAATTTCTCATTTTCAATCAATAAGCATAACCCTTTTTAAAATTAAATGATTACCATGAAGAGAATTTTTTTTAATAATCCGAAATGGAATAATAATTTTCATTAGGCTCATTCCATCCCATAAACTTAAATTTCTCCATATTTGATTTTGTAACATCTTCATGAGATTAAAAACCCCATATGGATATTGAGACACTCTCATCAATAGAGTTATCATTATATAATCGTCATCATTTAAAAGTTAGAGGTCAATTAACACCACTCTTTAAATTCCATCATGTTACTACATCATTGATTGAATCATGTAAAAAATACATATTGAAATCCATTTTGGCCAAATGATAGCCTATGAAATGGAATTTGAAATCATTATTTTGTAATTTAAAAACATGAAATTACTATAACAAATGATCTATTATAAATTATCCCAAAAAACTAAGAGATTAATAACAAGAATCCTTCATTACAGGAATGGCATTATGAAAAATATCACTAAAATACATTTGTTTCATCCCCATTCTATAATCTCATAAATGATTCCCAAAGAAAGTGCTTGAAAGGGATATTTGAAGAATTTTTTTCTTTTAAAAAATATATGTATTTTATTAGTGTATGAAATTTGTTACAAATTGTATTAAATGGATCATCTAATATGTTAGATGATTTAATATCACATTGATTTATTACAATATTAACAACCATTTCAAAAGAAATTTAAAAAATTGAAATCAATGAGTCAATAGAAATACATTATTCTAAAAATAATTGTTGTGGAATAAAAATAAGTTTGTTTTTTATCATTTGTAAAGTATTATATATAGATATAACTCACTATGAATTTATAAAGTAAAAAAAATAAAAACAAACATTATGTTATCACCGATCATTTGTTTTTATCTCTGTACATGTAACCGGAGATTCAACAAAGTAATATATGGTAAATCTTTTTGGAGTTTTTTTATTGAAACCATAATCAAAATATGTTTTATAGCTGAACATAATAGAAACAACTAATTAATTAGTATGAAAATCATAAACAGACTTGAATCCATACCACCCACTAACTTCTCAAGCCACATTTCCAATATTGAACTACATCTCTCCACCAAAAATGAATGAAACCACTCATTTCCTATGTAAATAATAATAATATATAAATGTTCACTGGATATCCCAATTAAAAGGTGTGATTAAAATCATTATGATTTTATCAATTACTTGTATTAATTTCTATAATTGAGAATTAATGAAAATAATTGGAAATTAATAATTATAAATTTACAACATTTTTTTTCCAAAAACAATAATTTATCAAAATAATTAAAAAAATAACATATGAAATCTATTTTTTTGGATGAATTATTCTAATGAAACAATTTTGTTTTAAATTATTACTTTATTTAAATTCATTTTTAAGAAATGATTTCATCTAAATAATTTAACATGAAAGAACATTCTAATTTATAAAATATCTAATAGTAAAATTGATTTTTAATTTAACCATAAGAGACTCCCAATCACCACACATTCCAACAAGAATCCCATTTATTAAAAATATTTAATTTTTATAAGGATTAATAGATCATAATCACAATTTCATCAATTCATTTCAAGATTTCTAAATTTTACTTTATTTAAGGAGTCACCTCTTCAGACATAAAATCCTAAACAAACTCATTTACCATGAAATGGTGTGAGGATTCGCTTTTAAAATCCATGAATTCCAACTTCGGGTCACCTTATTTCTTACTCCCTAATCCTTTTTAATATAAGAAAATCATTTATATTTCCTAAAATTTATTCAGTAATAACACAATTTTAGATATTTAGACACACATAATGTGTGTGAAATATATATATTCTATATACATTATTTTTAACAAAAATACCACCTCATTTGTAGGTATTTTCCAATAAATACAATTTCACATAATTCGAATAATTTGAATAAAATAATGTTTTTTATAAAATATAGAAAACAAAAAATAATTAAAAAATGAATAAAAAATATCAAAATTGATAATAATATTTAATTTATTGAATTAATATACATATATTATCATTCTAGAATTATAAATAATTTCTTTGAGGTATAATCTTCTCATAGAAAATGAACACATCCAACTATCAAAATCCGTTTAAAATAAAGATCTATAATAAAAATAATGTAATCATATGTTTTAAGAAAATATGCATGGTCATTATACTTTTGTATCGACACATGGAAAATTATATTCCCCTATAAAAATTATATATAAGAGTGGATGACCAACATCGATTGGATTGAACTAATTACATTATTGAACAACACTGTGATATTCATTAGAATTATTGTACATAATATGAATTGTTTTTAAAATTATATTAATTATTTTATCATGAATCATTTGTCATTTTGGGATTCCGTATACCAAAACTCATAATATAATCACTCTAATTTCACTTATATATGAACAATTAAATTGGGTTTTGATGGAATTGTCACCCACACATATATATAACAAATGATGTAAATTATTTTTATTGAATATTTATTTCAATATAACATAATGAACGAATAAATTCACATCTATCATTTACCCTTGGACTTTCCCACCATCTAAAATTCCAACTATAATAAGTTCAAATGAACACTTTAAATAATATTAAATGGAAAATATTTTTTTCCTTTATTGATATACTTTTCTATATTATTAATCCATTAATACACTATAGAAACATATTTGACAAATCATCTATTATCTCATCTAAATCTAAAATTTAATTTTTTTATTATGTTATATCAACCATGTTAATAATTTCTAGGAAAATCATTATACATAAATAAATAATGAAAATAAATCATTCACTTTATATTTTATTCATAATCTGTCTATTTATTTAATTTTAAATTCATTATTCTCTTATTATAAATTATACAAAACCCCATCACCATAAATAGATGAAATTATAATCAATTATATCTCCAAAAAATCATTTTTATAATTTCACAGAAATGATTTTAATAATTATCCTATAAAAAATATTAGAAAAAACATATTTCATCTAATGTTAATGTGAAAATACCAATCTTTTCATGTGAATTAATTATTCAATTCCTAAAATAAAATATAGATTTTAATGTAAATTTAAAATCTATCAATTTTTTTGTAAAATATCCCACCAGTAATACCTAAAAACAAAACCATATTTAATTTTATAATAGAATTATTCAAATCTATATTAATATATAAAACAATTAAATTTCTGATGCATGATTATAATAAATAATTCATATCCCATCAATACTTTTACTTACATAAATCTCACAGAAAGAAAAAAATATGAGTACCATATAGATCAAAAATCAATTTTTTTTCATATATATTTCAAAAAATTTACTTTAAACAAATGGATATAATAAACAATATCATTAATATAATATAAATAAAATGGTGGTAAAATAAACTAAACAAGAATCACGCAAATACATAATTCCTTTAACACGTGTCTACTCACAGTGTCAATATCTTTTGAATCCAAAACAATACAAATCTCTTAACACACATGTATATAGAAGAATAGGATTCTATAAATTTATTAAACATGAAAAATATTCATGTAATCTCTTGAAACACACATAGTAGACAAAGTAGACTACAAAAAACAATATTACAATATATGAAAAAACAAAAAAACAATAATTGATATATTCTATAATAATATTAATTATAATTATAATTAGAATTTATTTAATGATAATAAAGGTATAAGAAAATAAAATAACCCACAATCCCATGTTACACCATTGAAATGCCACATCCCTCCAAGGGTTTACTAACATAGAATCAGTAATATCTCCACTCCAATATCTTATATCCCATGATTATGTATTTGATTCATTCAAAATAGAAGATACCACAATTAAAAGGATCCAAATTAAAATTACTCTTGTGAGACTATATAAAAACATGATATTCTCATATGGTTTTGAAAAATGAAATAAATCTACAATATTAAATGAAATCATTAATAATCAACATATCATATAAATTTTATTTCCTTTTTTTCTATTAATATGCCATGATTTGATGGTGTAATTTTCATTAAAATAATAAATCATTAGAAATGTGTTATTTGAAATCACAAAAATCAACCAAATTTCATATTATATAGAAAAATTAGGACAATATAATGTAACCATTAATACATTATGGAAATGGAATATTAAAAACATTATAAAAACATTAAGAGTAACAAATCTATATGTAAATAAAACTGAAAAAAAACATCTTAACCCTTATGTTTTGTATTGAAAGTAAAAAAATAATTATAAATATAAAAAATACCAAAAATTAGTATCATAATATAATTGTGTATATATTACAAATTTAATATGATGTTTTATTTAGTAGTGTAAGTGTTTGTAGATATTTGAATCAAATATAACCATTATATATATGGTCAATGAAATTATTTCCATTTGTTTTATGGGCATTAAATATACATTCATTAGGTATATTCAAAATGAATGTTTACTGATTGAATGTAATATAATTCTAAAATAACAGTTAATTTTATAATAATAAAAAAAGTGTTACTTAAAAAAATATGTAATTATAAAAATATATTTTTTAAGAGTTACTTATGAGTTTCATTATTTTCATTATAATTAATGTTTTCATTGATGTTTCATTTAATATATTCATTAAATAATATTTAAAATGAAAATAATAATGTATGGATAAAATTAAATTGATGTAAGACGAATAATTAAATTTAATTTTATATGGTGGAAATTTATTTTTGTTAAAAAATGACATGAATAGTATATATTTTTTATAAAATTGAGAGTTTTAAACTAATAAATTAATATAATAAATCCGTACTATTTATCATAATGTAATGATTATGTGAAGAAAAAATTATATTTATAGTAATTCAATTTTAATTAGATATGAAATAAGAGAAAGAATGTGTAAGGTCTTAAAAATTATTTTCGTATAATAATAGATTTTATGTATTCTATTTTTTATTTTATTATAAAATTTACTATAAATTCAATTTTAAATACATTAAAAGATCTCAAAAAATATTATTAACAAATTAAGATTATGAATCTAGATTATTTTAATTTTTATGACTAAAAATAAGTCACTAATGAAAACATTAAGTTACTATGGTAATTAAAGATGGATTAAAATTAATGGATAAAGAATAAAATATCAATAATTCAAATATATAAATTTTTAGATTAGGGATTTATCAAAAAAATATTTCTCATGTTCAATATTTCCAATTTTTATCTACTACATTTTTTAAAATAAATAACTTAAAATTTGATAAATGAATATTATCAAAATAGCCACTCAAAAACTCAATCATAAAAGGTTTCCTCCTCTAGCCCTCTAAAACCACTCAAACCTTTCAGTAAAAAAATTAATCAATACAATTTGACCATATTATATTAACTTTATAGACTATTTAGAACATATTTTCCCTTGATGTAAGCTTAAATTATTTATTTTGAAGGAACTCGTGTCGAATATAAGAAAACACATCAAGATTGTGCCTATTTTCATTGATTAGTTTATTTAACAACAATTTCATATACATAAAATATAAATCTCACCCTCAGTAGTAAAGATGTTATATTTATATCATTAATCCACATGTAAATTTAATCGTGAATTATATATACATACACTTTTTCATTTGATAGTATAACCTGTATTTTTGGGTCAGTTCAACAACCTTCAAGAACGTTGTTATATTGAAGTCAACATTTTCACAAATAATAAATATCATGAAATTACTACTAGTAATATATAACATTAATGTTTAATATATTTAATTAATATGGGTTATTATATATGAAATGAAATGATAAATGGTTATTTCATTTTATGCAAATTTGATTGGTAAATTAAAAAAAGTATTCTTGAGGTATTCCATTCCTGATAAAATATACCCATAATTTACAAATAATGATCATGTAAATACATAAATATTTGAAATATATATATTTAATTTACAATAATAATCTAGTAACGTATAACATGGTATTAATGAATTGGGATCGATATTTCCAATATATATCCTGTTCTAAATGACCAATATTTCAAACATCTGAGGAGATAAATACCAAATAAATAAATCATCTATATATAATAAATGATTATAAATTTATTGAATAATATATAAAATTTATTAATAACTTGATAGTATATTTTATAAATATGTAAATGGTTTTTATATATTATATTATATCTCTTTTATAGAGGTCAATATTAAAGGTATTTTTTCCAATCACATTTCGATTTGCCAATTTTATAGACTAACATTCGATCTGAGGAAAATTTTGAAATTTACATTTCAGAAAACATTTATTTTTTTAACTAATTTTTTTCGTGATTTTTATTTTTCCTTATAAAATTACACCACGACTATGGTTTATAATTTTTTAGATGTTATTTTTATATGAGAAAGAAACCATACACTCTATTTTTTGTTGGGAATCATTATAATCCATGCCTATTATTATTACTATTATTGGATATACCAATACATAATTATATGATTTCTTATGGAAAATTTCAATTTTCTTTTCATTATTTAAAAAAAAAATCTTTTAACTTTTTTAATAAGGTTGTTTTCTACAAATATTTTCATTTATTAAAAAAGTGTAAATGGAATCCCTTTTTAATATATTCTATACGAATGATCTTTCCCACTATCTTCATCATTTTTCATGAATAAAAATACACTCTAGGTTTTAATTTGTTTTCCAATAAAATTTATTTTTTTCTTATTATAATGTATATTCATGAGTTGTTTTGAAATTTTTCAGGGTATTCTTTTTTCATTATCACTAAGAATTATAACAGAATTATAAAATTATTATTCCTTTATGTCATCATACTACAAATTTAATACTATTATAAAAATCAGTACTAAAAATAATATCTAATTACCCCAGCCAAAATATTTATCTAGATAAATTATTTTAATGACTTGTGGAGTTTTTCATGAAACTAATTTCATTTCATGAGATAGTTAAATTTTCTATGAATTACATATTTTATCATGTTATTGGAGAAATGATATTTATGGTTTATATTTTGGTAATGGATGATCTATTATAACCCTCTAATTATTTGGCTAGTTTTTTATCTCATGATATTAGAATGAAATATGTGTGATTAACAAATTCCCATTAGGTTAATGGATGAATATGTTTATCCTAAGTGCACTATGTTATAGGGTTTTGGTTATCCTATACGATAATTATTTGAATGACTTTGTGGTTACGCGTGACGTATGTTTTCATATATTTGATTATTCTTGATCCATATTTCACTACTAGAAAATCATTCTATGTAATATTTTAATGGCTCATATTATTGAATCATGTTTTGAAAAATACACTTACTCACATATTATGTTATTCTAATATAATTTTTTACATGAATCATGATTATATTATCCTATTTAAATGTACAATTAATATATGACCTTACCCATAATAACATTTTATAATTATTCATTATATTCAATTTATTTATCTTATGTTTACCCTCACTGAGCGTTTAAGCTCACCCTTTCATATATTTTCATTTCATAGGTTATAAATAAGTCTATTATGTATGATGTGTTAAAAATTGTATCATGAATGAAATATATTTTGTGGAGATGTTGAAAAATTTCTAAAAAACATTTTTTCGGTATATAATCTCAAAATGAAAAAAATTATTTTGTTTCTAAGGTGTGATTTATTGTAAGGTGTATTAGATTTCCATGTGAAATAATTTAGAATTTATGTTTGAATTAAATGGGATTCCTCAGTTTTTATAAGATTAGTGTGAAGTTATTTTTTAGGGATTAGGATATTAAGAATAACATGAAAACCCATAAAACAACCTACAATGAAACTAAAGTGATGGAATATGAAACTAAATGGAATATTTTGAAGACATATTGTCATTATTTAAGATATATTATGATTAATTTTTATTACCAAATAATATATTACAATAATTATTATTGTTTGATACTCTTGTTAGCTCATTCAATTTTAGAAAGTTATGAGATCAAACAAATTTAAATTCAAGTGGTGACAAGTATTCTCAATATTGATTTCAAATTATTTAATAATAGATCTATGAATTCCATTCAATTATTTAAATTATATCAAATTATTTATTCATATCGCCAAAATATATATAATAATTATTAAACTAAAAAAATTTGTTCAATTTTGATTTCATCCCATATCTAATAATCATTTTGAGCATATTTTTGAAGAAATATATTCTAAAAAATAATAATATTTAAATTTTTGTTGATTTTATTTGGATTTTGGTAATAAATTTACCCCTATATATATTAAACTTATCAATTTCAAGGATAGATATATCAAATTTAATAATTTAAATTATCCATGATCTTATATTTGAACACTTATGAGGATGATCTCTCCATCACAATTACATCATTTATACAAGTCACAAAACCTAATAATTATTCTTAATTTCACACAAAATATTATGTAAAAGCTTGATATTGATGATATTAATATTTTTTGTGAATATGTAAATGTTTTCTTATATAGTAACATAGTCATACCCCCTAATAATGAGAATAAGTTATAAAAAATTTATATTTGGTGTTATGGTTATAATAAAGACTCGCTGTTAAATTTCATCGATTGAACTAGATGAATTTATGAACCAGCATCAATATAATATATTTAGGGGATTTATATTCCATATATATTCACAATGTGGTGAAGAATTACTATTTTAAAATAATAAAAATGGATTAATGTGGCTATTTATTTATTATATTGAAGTTAACAAAATCATGGTGGAGAAAAATTATATGGTAATTGATACTAATTAATTATTTGATCAAGTTTGAGGGTATAAATACCTCTATAATAGTTAAAATTTATATAAATACCATATATTATATACTAAAATACATGATATACCAAATATATTCCTTTTATATGAAATAGGAACTATGAATTCATAATGGTGCGATTCAAACAAGCAAATTCCCCCACTATCTTCATGGATTTAATTTATTTAGTCTTTTATGACTTTCTCAAACATTTTTTTTGTATTTTTTAGTTGTGAAATAATATTATATTCCAATATAAATGATAAGATTTATTATATTTTTATGATAACTTTGAACACCTTGAGAAGGAGTAAATTATATGAAAAATTAAATAAGTGTGATTTTTGGCAATAGAAGGAATCAAACATTTGTCATGTAAAATCAAGTGGGGTTTAATTTTAGATAATTTAAAGGAAAAAATAAATAATGAATGTCTTGTACTACCCAGTATAATGTAGATCCATTATTTTAGTAAATTTCATGGATACCATCTATGGGTTGAAACAAAATTTTCTTGACTCTCAAATCCATTACGAATGTTAACTGAAAAGAGAGTCATGTTTCTACGTATAGGTGAATGTGAGGTAAAGTTATTTGAACTAAAGATATTTGTGGTAACCATAACTATATTATAATCCCCTAATAATGGATAAGAATTTATATTTTAAATTGAATCGTAAAACAATGTATTTTTATGTGTCCTCATTTTGAATGTAATGTTTGTTTTATATGCTTGACATCAATGAAATATTAATGATTAAAATATAACGAAATAGATTTCATAGAAAGTACATGAAATTATTTTAATAAATCAACAAAGGTATTATCTATATGGTAAATAGTGTGAAATATATTCTTATAATAATGTAATAATGTATATCACTATATATAATTAATTGAAAAATTTACAACGGATATGGTTGGAGTTCATCAAAGGTAATGAACACTTGATCTATTTGTACATGCGGAATGAATAAAAGGAGGTTAATTATATTAATATGAAGAACTATGTAATATCATCACTGAGTAGTATTGAATGATACCCAATACTCTTGTATTTTCATATTATAATCATTTAAATCAAAAGGGAATGATATAAATCGTATCTTTCTAAAATTATGACTCAAACATTAATTCATGTAATGATAAATGACGTGTATATAGAGTATGTAGAGGTATAGTAAAATGTATTAAATATTATATATTTTTACATTTACAATGATATAATTATAAAAACCATGAAATGAATATTTTTCCATTAATAATATAATTGAAGAATGAGTTATTGGATGGTACACATGGATCATAATTTTATATCAATACTAGAATAAGAATGATGTATAATTGTAAAATGAAACATTTCAAGAAAGATAATATGATGAGATATAATGAAACATATTTATCTTTCTCATTAGAAGTCCATAAATTTACGGTATAATGAATGAAGTCTAAGGGGATGATAAAACCATTCCCTATACATGTACTAAATGGGAGAATAACTCCATTAATTTCATTTTTCTATTCATAAGACATGTACATGTCATAATGTAATTGTTTAAATAGTTGATCACCTTATAAATATATTGAATATTATTTTCATTAATAAAGTCATATTGTTTTATCAACATTCATGGATATATATAATTAAAGTGGCCATCTATTACATAGAATCTCTCTCAACTATGTCGGATCTGGATCAATGGGTTCCATCAACATTTTGAGGATGAATTTAATAATAAATTTATATAAATTTTGAATTAAAATCTTCTTTTCACCATCATACTGATGTTTAATATAAAACGTCCATTCAGACTCAAGAGAATATATTGAGATATTTTGAATGGATTCAATGGAGGTTGGGATAAACACTATCCCCTCAGAGAGTTTTCGTAGAAAGGTAGATTCTATTATATAACTATTATTAAATAATATTAGGTTTTGTATTAGAAGGGTTTGAAAAAAATAAAAAATAAAATTAACGATAATGAGCATAAACTATTGGAACCAGATCATTCTAATACTATGTAAAAGAAGATTCAGAATATTAAGCGGTATATTGAATCTATACTGATTCTATAAAAGATCTATATATATAATCATTGACGAAATATAGAGACTATATTAATAGAAATTTTATTCCATTGAATATCTCTACGGGAATGGGTTATGATATTTGAGTGGAATTTTTTGTTGTTCCCAATATTCATCATCTCTTTTAAATTCCCGGACCCTGTGGGTGCAAAAAATTATACCCGTAAACATTCAACAAATTAATAAAGAGTGCATGATGTTTTCCATGCATCACTTTTTAGGAACAATATATCCGAACCTTCACATGTATTAAACTAATATATTATATATTTCGAACATGATCTACCTTATAAGGAACATCCTATATTAATCTTGGATCATATATATAATATACTAAAAAATTAGAACATTTTCATAAATAAATTTATATTGATAAATCATATGACTGAACAAGAAATTTGGGTACATGCTTAATAAATGCAGTATATGGATCCTAACTTTATTTCATCAGAGAAATGAATTTTCATGAGAAAAAATCTATTTAAGGTGCATGGATACCACCAGCTTATTTGAATTTATATTCTTTCTTAAAAAAAATGATGTATATCTTATTTTACATGAAACATCAATCTAAAATTAATCCTAATGAAAATTTTTAGAATAAATATTACAATACATGATAAATAAAAATACATTATAAAAGTGTGGTGTAAAACAACAATAAGAAGGATTTAGAAATAATAAAGCTACTTGTAAATAAAAAGACCTAGAACATGTAATCCTAGTGATCACGATTTTAAATAAATTTTTTAATTTGATTTCAATTAAATAAATAAGGGAGACATTTTGAAATATATTATACATGTTGAGAAATAATCACATGAATCAAATGAGTGATTCTAGTATTTCATGTAATGGAATATATAAAAAAATAAATATGACTATTATATATATACATTTAAAATATTATTATTGGATATGTGGTTTTTTTGTATACCTAATAAGTATGTTTTATAATTGAAAATAATATTATTTTAAATAATATATAATTCTTGAATGAGATAAGAAATAATATATAATTTTAATATCCTATTAAATAAATATAATTTTTATTTGTTACACATTATAATTATTATTTTTCAAGACTTATTTAATTTAATAACTAAATTGGTAGAATAATTTTAATACCAATGAATTTATAAAATTTAATTTTTTGGTGATTTAGAAGTTAATTTAATTGTATGTGGTCAAATTTTCCTAATACTAAAATATATATTTTTCAAACAACTACAAATTAAGTATTAGGTATTTTTACCTTAATAGATTAAATTTATAATTTTCTATAATGCAGTTAATGTGATACATGAATTAATAATCAAATATATAATCACAAATCTAATTTTTAATTTATATGAGATATTATTAAGAAAATTAAATTTTTAAAAAATTAATTTTCTTAGAAACATTTCTTCGAAATATTTATTTAATTCATATAATGTTAAATTTCTCATATTTTAAAGTTTTATTAAATTAAATGTATTTCAAATTTTTATTAAATGTATTAAAATTAGAAAAAGATGGTAATTTCAATTTTATGCATTAAAATAATGTAATGAAGTAATAATTGAGTTAGCATTGGAATGGTGAAACAAGGTAAAAATGGTCTAATTGAAGTGGTAATGGAATAAAATATCACACATACACTTATATAAAAGATTATATTTGAGGTTTGATGAACAAAACATATCCAATATTTATCATTATGAACTTTTTATTTACATTTGAATTTAAAATGGAAAATATTACACATTAGTAAATTAATATTTCTTGAGATACCACTCAAAAAACTCATATAAAAGGTCCCCTCCTCTATCCCAAAAATGGAACTCCAATCATGTGGTTCAATAATGAATTTATTACCTTTTCCCTTGTCATAAATTTATCATACACACTTGATTACTACCCTTTTATTTATATAATCACAAATCATTCATTTTAATGGTACCTGTGTTGAGAATGAGGTATTTTATTAAGTACTTATATAATTTTTTACCACATATTTTCAATTACATTTTGATTTCCACTCTTTAGAAACATCTTCAGCATTTTAAGGATGTTATATTAGCATTATTATGATTCAATATAAAATAAGAATGATCCTCTATAATGTTTTTCTTAATATTGTTTTTTATTTTTTGTAAATAAAATTGGGTTATTAATGTTTTTTTTTATATGGAGGTAATGTTGTTGGATTTTTATTAGAATGTTTAGTTAAGATGTAATTATATGGGGGTACATATTTTTTTAGAAACATTGTTATGATGACTGATGATTATTAGACATTAAGAAATATCATAACATAATAAAACTCTTATGATCTAATATTTTTCTAATAGTGTAAATTTGGATGAATGAACAACGTCAATAGATTTTGTTTTTTGTATACATATATTTTTTTGGAACGATTGATGGTGTTTAAGAATAATGATGTTAATTGATTTTTTTTCACTAAATGGTGATACTAACATTGTTATTGGATATATCATTCTCGATAGACCATTGATAACCTATCCAAATACCTATTTTCATGTATTACACATTAATGATGTTTTTGATAAATGTGTGACATAAAAATGGGGGAATTTGTTATCATAGGTAATTGTTTAATCCACCTAGACAATGTTTTTATTGAAGTCCAATATTCGAGAACAAAAAAACGAAGAGGAAGATATCAAATTTTGAATAAAAAATTATATGGATGAAATACAAGAAGGGAAATAGATAAGCAGCTTTTCAGGTGACTAAAGTATTTTTAATTATAAATAATTTAGTCAACCATCATTAGTTGGATCAGGATTTTCTGATATCTTTCGATGATATTTTCATAAACATAATGCTTAATATGTTTCAATTCACACCGAGTAATTGTTACAAGATGATTGAATTTCAAAGATGAAATGTTATAAAGTGTTTCTCTAAATGAAGTTCATCAATGAAATATCAATAAGAAAAACATTTGTTGTATTGAAAAAAATAATTAAAACATTTTCTATTTCATTGGGAGAAAATTTGTATGAATTATATTTTGAGTTGTGATAATATAATAATACATAGTTATATTGATGAAAAAAATGAAGAGGTATAGTTTTTTTACCTAAACAAATTATTAAAGATGTCACCATAATATAATTTTACTAGATGAATGGATTTACAATGTATTCATTTGAAAAAAACATCTCTGATGATGTTATATATATAATATATAAATCATTGTAAACCCCATTTGATGAATAAAGATGTTGTGTTGATAATTTAAAATATATTTTTATTTAAATGAGTTTCAAAATGAAATATTGTGTTTTGGAATTTCTATAGTTAACAAATTTCAAGGAATTTTGGGGTCACTGGATAATTCATTACAAACCCACAATGTTTGAGAATATATTATAAGAGTAGAAAAGAATATCACTCATATCAAAATATGGAAGAAAAACTATTTTATAATTTTAGTGGGTGGTAAGTTAAAATTTCAAACATATTATAAATTGTAAGAACCCCTATAAAAGGGGCGCAATGTAGAACCGTACTTAACACTATTCAAGCATATGATAAGCTGAGACTATGAATATTTTGTGACCTTCTAATTTTCCCACCAAGTATTCTTTTGAGTTGAATTAATTTATAAGAATAAATACATTCATTTCATTGGATGAAGTTTGAATTTAGGGAAAATTGATATAATTTCTCTAGATATAGAGTCAATAGTGTCATTTGAGGCAAAAAATTTAAGATAATATTACCGAATTAAGGCTATAAAAATAATTCAATTTTAGTAATGTACACTAGAAGAACATTCCCTGAATAGTGGATGAGAATACCATACAAACCATATCATATGGAGAATATCATATGAATTATTCATAATGAACTTTTAGTGGTTAATTTATAATGTTTTAAATTTTACTATTCGATAAATTTTGTAAGAAAAACATTCTAAACTGTTTGGTGTAAGTATAATCTTTCCTATCAAGAGATAGAAAATAAAAAACCAGACATTTCTGAATTTGTAGTTCTCTTTACTCTTCTTTTAAATTCCATACAATTATGGGATTTTCCATGGAAATGATGCAGGATCTCATTGATATGATAAATTTTATAAATTTTTTATTTCATTAATACATTCTTTTTATTACGTACTAATGAGAAAATTAAAAAACATATTATGGAATAATAAAATTAACATGTTGAAAGGGTTAAATTTCAAAAAGATTTATATTTCCTTAAATATTACCATTTATTAAAAAACCAATTTTCTTTAATTAATCAATACTAAGGAACATAAGTTTTTATTTGAGGATTTTTACCTTTTTATATCATTATCAAGGAAAATTTCTATTCAGTCAAATGTAGAGGTATTCCAAACTTTGATGATAAAAATTATCAATATTTGAACAGTATAATGATACACTATCTTCTATCCCTTGCTCTAGAGGTTATTGATGAAAAAAGAATTATTCTTCTACTAGTAGATAAAAATGATAATGTGAATTTTTATGGCACATGAAATCATGAGGATTATGGTAAATTGAGAAATTATATTTATTTTTCTTTATTAGAAAAAGTTTTCTTGAGAATGAATATTCAAAACAACAAATAGTAAAACATGGGAAAAATAAAATGTAACTTCAAGGGAAACATGAATCTGAAGGAATAAATGTTATAAATATTTTGAATAAAGTTAAAATATCTTATAATGGTAGATATCATAATTATTTATGAATAATTTACCATAGTTAATAATCTATTTTTTTAACATCAATGCATTTGGATATGTTACTATAATAATCAAAATGCTTAATGAAAATCATGAGAAGCATCCTTGAAAGTTTTAACATTAAAATATAAAATATATAAAATTAATTTGTATTTATAAATTAATGGATTACCTAACTAATTTGTTGCCTATCAAATGAGGACTAATCAAACCTTCAAAAACATGATCATGTATGATATAGATTTTAAGCATTGTGAAATCTAAAAATCCATGATACTGAGATTTTTGACATTAAATTATTGTATGATAATCAATATGATGAAATATATGAATATATATTTTCTCTTATCTGCAAAAATAACTAAAGAGGTTGAGAAAAGTGTCGAGGAAGACACTGAATTAAATGTTTTGAGTCTGGTGGAATTTAGAATTATTTAATGAATTTCATCCAGATTTTTTTGATAATATAAAGATAATTCTAATGGGAGAGCTCAGTAGAATAAGATAAATAATACTTCTGGTGAAGATAATAATTCCATGGGTGGTAAGAAAATAATTTTTGGAAACATAAGATTTATATTGATTAATAATGTAAATATGAAATGATATAATAAAATTTATTAGATTATAAAAATAAAAAAATCAAAACCTTACTAGAAAATGATGCTAACAAGGAAGATTCTATAATCATCTCCAATAGTGATTATTAATTAGGTGAATAAATTTATATACGATAATAACTTAAAAAATATCTTCTGTCATCTCTCAAGAAAAATATAAAAAAAAGATTGATAAATAAATAATAAATAAAGAGAGTGGAAAATATAAAAAAAAATACAAGAAATATGTCATCAAAGAGAAATGTGAGTGTATATAAGTGATCATAAACTTCAAGGAACCATTTTTACAAGGGAAATGTGGTGGTAGATATCGGTATGAAACCTGTTGTTAAGGAAGATGAGGTTTTCAAACTCAATCATGAAATCTTTTGTTTAAATGTACAATAATATTGATGAACAAAAATTTCAACGTATAAAAATAAGTAAAATATGAAAAAACTCAAACCATGATATGAAATCTCATTCTATGTTTAATGTGAAATAATCACCCATAAAATTAAAAATTACATTAGATATTACAAACCATAGTTGTGTTATAAAAAATTGTTCGAATAATTGGATTTAAAATGGATGTGAAAAAATAATCATGTCATCAAAAGTTGAAAATAACCTCCGTAATATTGATTCCACACATGAGGAGAAATAAATTACAAAATGTTGTCATAAAAAATATCAATTTAATTGTTGAATCTATTAGAAAAATTATTATAAATATTTTATCAACATGTATCATTCCCTAAAATGGGAATTAAAAAATTTCGGTACTATTTTAATAAAATAAGGACACATTATTGTGACCTATGGATAAATAAAAGGAAAAAATATATGCAAAAATATTCCAAAGAGTTTTTTCTCTACCTGGGAGATATTTTTCGATGTTGAGACCAATATGGTTACATTGTTGATGAAGTTTTAGATAATCTTCGAAGACAATATTTGTATTCGAAAAAAAGAAAATTAGGTTTTAATAATAAAATTGATGAAGATAAATATTTTTTGACAACTCAAAAGGAAAAAAATAAATAAACCATAAATTCATAATAGTTGGGTACCCTCACATAAGAAATTTGTTTTAAAAATATTTAAATATGTAGCAGATAATGATGTAGGGTAATTTAATATTCAAAATCGTGGTTCCTCAAAAATCATATGAATAAGAACTATTGATAGTGAATATATGAAACAAAAGTACAATGAAGGTTTATTTATTGAATGGATGAGACATAATTTTCCCAGAACTTTATAACATTTTAATGATGGTTAGGAACTTATCTTCCATAATTATTCTTATTTTATCAGAATATTGGAAAGTGTAAAAATATCTAACAAGAGATAAATAATGAGAAAAAATTGCTTTATTATTAGAGAACATTGTAAATCATGCTACTTTAATATTCATTATAGGAATAAAGTGGGACATAAATCACATGGGCATGTACAATAGAAAATAAAGTGTACGTTTCCATATTAGAATTCATAAGGAAATCCACAATTGTGAACATAATATAATATTATTTTTTAATAAATTTTTGTAGTGGATAAAGATTATTAAAAGTAATAAGAAAGCTGAAATTAAATATACCAGAACTATTGAGATTATTCACTAATGTAATTATTGGTATATGAGACATCAAACAATAAAATGGGATTTTAACATTATTAATTTAATTGATGATTTCACTCAGAGGACCAATGTTATATTTATGAATCATAAATAAATGTTGTATAAATATTCATATTTTTAGAATGAATGTTCAATGTGAAAAACAATATTATAAAAAACTAGTACAGAGAGATTTAGAAGAATCATTTAATGAGGAAGGTGAAATAATGGGAAAATATATAATGTCTATAGAACTAATAAAATTGGTTAAAACTAAAAATATTTGAAATCATAATGATAGTTTTTAGACTAGAAAAATGTTGATATTAGAAAATATGATATCTCTAAACACATAGGTCAAACTATAATATGTTTTATTTTTTAAAACAAAAAAATTTGTTGACACTATGAATGAAGAGTTGAATCATATAGATAAATAAGACAATTAAGAATATGTTCCATGACTAATAGGTGGGAATATTATTTGAAAAAAGGGTGTTCATAAACAAGATGAATTTAGATGGTAAGGCTTCTATAACAAAGAACCTGTTTTTATGAAAAGTAAATTCACAATTGGATGTTATATATTTTAAAGAATCATTTTACCCAATTGAAAAATTTTAAGCTATCATAATATTTTTGGTGGTGGCTACACATAATTGAAACAATTTTTATTAGTTATATGTATAGTGCTATTTTTTAAATGGAGAGGTTGAGGGATAATTTTATATTAACTTGTGTGTTCCGATTAAACAAAAATGCAACCAATGTGTGTAAGATAGGGAAAACCTTATATGTGTCGAAATAAAAAACATGATTCTAGTACTCAAGACATGATAGTTTCTTGAATAAATTTAAAAATTGTAAAGGAATAGTTCAAAATAACATACATGGGAGATATATTAACTCAGGAACATTAATTTTTATTGACTATATTGTTGACATAAATTTTATAGGTGACATAGATTAATAATATAAGTAGTTTTATAAAGACAAAAATGGAATGTTAATGCTTAGAGAATTTAATTTTCATCTTTTATTACAAGTGATAAAGATGGATTTTAATATATTTATATCAAGAGTGAATTTTTTTGGGGAATTTTATCAATAATTTCTTGTGGAAAATTAAAATTAAATGTCTACCTCTATATTAGTTGTGTTGATAATGATTAAAAATCATGTAAGGAAAATTTTTAAGCCGAATGATTTTTTTATGTATGATAGGATTTTTTATCCATCTTACAACATCATGGACATGTATCATTTATGGTTTTAAATATTTTGGAAGATATTAGAGTGATAAAAAATAATAACATATAATATTAACAAAAAATACTTATCAGATATGTCAAATGAACATCATCTTAACTGATTTTATTTAACTAAAATAGTGATATAAAATTTCAAAGATACAAAGATGCTAATTGGAATTAATTTTAAAATGAAACAAAATGATCTTCAAGAGGAACATTTTTCCATATATAAGTTTATGTTAGTTGGTATGGTAATAAATATGGTTCATTTATACTAACTATAGTGGAATCATAACATAATTCCACCACCCATGATTTTTTGAAAATTGTTTACATAAATGTCATTCTGGATGATATGAAAGTAAATAGTTCTTCAAAATTAATGATTTTATTTGATATCCAATGTTATATTATTATAAAAAATTTTCTAGTACAAAATTTTATATCAAAATACATTGAAAAAATTTATAACATCATAAATTTGAAAATTATTGGTGCTGATGTTACACTGGAATATTTTTTAAAAAACTACAATTTGTTGATTATATCACAAGATATATTCCAACTAGTATATTTTGAAATTTATATTTAATATTATTTTTTATCCTACATCAAAAAAACCTAAAGTTATTATGAATAACCACCACTGTGATTTGGATTATTTGAAAAAATGGAGAGAGTAAGAACAATTTTTTCTAAAAATGGGGAGGCTTACATTTCCACATAAGGGGTAGAGTAACTAAAAATAATTATAAAATGGATATAATGTTATGGTCATCCTATAGTAGGGTGTATAAAATGTAATAGAATAAAATTAAAATTAAATTTATTGTAACATGTATAAAAATATTCTTTTCACTAAGATATTCAATTCATTAAAAAGCATTACTTTATCCAGAATTGTGGTTTTAGGACCATTTATATGAGAGAGGATTTGGTTTGAATATTTCTTAAAAGATTTATTTGTTTTTTTTAATTGTTATGTGATGAAAAATCAAGAGTTGTAAAATTTGTTTAAGAATGTTCTGAAAAAATCCAAAGGGGGGTTTTGATGATCTTTTTTTATGTTTTCATAACAATGTGTTTTATATTTATTCAACATATGTTTATTATGAATGTTTTTGAAAATATTTTATAATTTTTCTCTAAGTTTGTTAAATGTTTTTTATATTAATTTTCTAGAAAAAAAATAATTCATTTTTATAAACATTCATAAAATTTCAGATGATTATAAACAATTACAAAATTCCTAAAATGATAAAAATATCATGATACAATATTTTACTCAAGTATAATGTTGAGATAATAAGAAAATCCCACCATATTATATTTTCCATATAAAATATTTTTTGAAACTATTGAAGATGTTTCATGAGAAAGAAGGTCATTAGACAAAGTATTGTTAAAGGATAAGAGGAACATTGTTACTAGATAGATTTATATGGAAAAACTATTGAATATGATTATAGATAGATATTTTCTGTGGATTTTCACAGATAATGTTTTTTCAAAATGTTTGAAATAATAAATAGAAAAAACATTTTTATAAATGTGGAGTATGAGCCAGCTGACCATGGAAATAAGAGAAGTCCAAATTTTAAGGGGTTAGAAAAATGGAAATAAATCATAGTTTGATTCAATATAAAAAGATAAAAGAATTATATATAAGTCAATATAATGAGATATTTTCATGTGAATATATTATTTTTAAGTTTCAATAATATATTCATCCATATTATATTTCTTTATGTTTATCTAGAATTAGTAAATAACGTTTACATATAGATTCGATGTATTAATTTTCAACTCAAAAATATTTTTTTTTACATTTACAATAAGTTTAAAAGTGAAATATTATGAATTCCATATTGATTAAATACTATAAAAAATATTCATCAAATGTATTATCATAATAAGAACATTATTTATGTCAATGTATGAATGGTTCTGAGATGTCTTTTTTGAGTTGACATAAGACGATTGGATATATTTATCCAGATGAGGAAATGTAAGAATTTGTAGTCTTATTGATCAAATGAAATGTTTCTAAAGAATTTACTAGAAAAATAATTCATTGAATATATGGATTTTTAAAGGATTCATCATAATAAGTAATTTATTATGGGGTTTTAGGATCATTACCTAATTCTTTGTAATGAATATTTCAATATTGATGATGTTTTATTGAGATTTTTAATTTGATTTTTATATAGGTGAGTTCAAGAATTTTTTAATGTGTTGTTTAATATATTATGATAAATATTTTTCAGAAATTTTAGATTCACTGGAGGATACATGAATCTTAATTAATGTTCTTGAATATCCTAGATGATTTTAGAAGTGTCTTTTTCATATTAGAATATGGAGATATAATTTATTTTTTAATTTCAATGTGTATAAAAATGAAATGGGTTACTGGAATTTTATACTTTTTTAGAACCTAAATAATGATGTTTCATATACAAATATATATAACACTCTTCTAACTCACAAAAATAGAAAATTTGATTATTTTTGGGAAATTATGAGTTTATAAGTAAGTATGATTTTAATTTGTAAAGAATCTCCTGAAACTATTTCAATCATATAATTTAACGTTGTTTTAGTTTATATAAATAAGATATAGGTTTTTGAAATAGGTTTTCCAAGTATAGTTTTAAGGCATATATGTTTTTATAATCATAAATAATCCTAGTTGTAAAAATATTTTAGTTCTACTAAGGTGCAGAAGATGTAATTTCACAAGAATGAGGAAGAGAATAGATGATAGAAATTACAATAATGTGAAAATAAGATGAAATATTATTGATAATCTTTTAAGAGATGAGCTGTCAATGTTTTATATTTTTTTAATTGTAATTCATTAATAAGAAAAACTTTTTAAACATATATGATTATGTATAATCATACCTATCATAAGATTGAAAATGTCTTATGGGAGTAAATTGATTTTATAATTTTCATTTCTATTATTGTGGTTTTGATATACTATCAAGAGATTTAGGGAAATTATATTGGTTAACAAACATTAGAAAAACCTTTTAAATATTACATTCTGTAAAACCCCAAGATTCCATGGTATGATTCCCATTGAATAATGAAATAGCGTGTGTTGTATGCAACTTCGAGTTCTAACACACACCACAGCGAATCAAAATAGCTGTTATGAATCATAGTACCAACATTTTGAAATATAATATATTTTATCTTCCAAAATGGAATTCATTTTTGGATTCAAAATATCAAAATTATCTTAGGGTGAATATTTGGTATTTTTCTGAAAACATTCAATTTTTTATAAATAGTTAAAAACACTGAGTTATAGTTTAAAAACGAATTTTTATTTAAATAATTATTTATTTTATTTAAATTTAATTAAGGTATAAATAGATACATAAAACCTATATTTGTTCAAATTTGTTTTCATTGGAGTTAGTTTATAATAATTTTAGATATATAATTTTTTTTTGGAACTTTTCACCGTCTTTTACCCACCTCCTATGAGAATTTAGAAATTCACGTAAAACATAATTTTAACTCTTTTTTGAGTGGAATGTCAAACATTTGAGAGGCACAGTTAATATCAAGGAGTAAAATGTGGTTCAATAAGATAAAAATAATTTTTGTGGAATAGTAACTTATTACTTTTATTTACCATGGTTAAAAGTAAATCGTGTAATTAAGGGTAAAATGATATTAATATTACCCTAAAACATGTCCTAATTCGATTGTAAAAGTTTTTCTCTACCAAAAAAACCTTATGAATAAAATATTATCATTTAGGTCCACATGGATTAGATTAGGACATTTATAATTATTTAGTTCAAAGAAGAGTTAAAAGAGTTAAAATCAATGTTTAATTTCTAAAACATTTTTAATGTAGGGTTATACATAAGATAAATTCGATTGTAAATATTAATTAGAAATATAAAGAGATTGAAAAAATAATTTTATTTTATTTTTAATTTTTAGACATTAAATAATTTTATTTATTTCTGACACAATGGTGGTGCAGTAATTACTGAATTAATGAAATATTAAAATAATTTATATTATAAATGTCAAATAAATGTAATTTGAGACTTTTTATGAATTAAAATAATTTAATATGTTAATATGACATATTATTATTGGTTATATGAATTTTATTTGAAGTAATAATGATGTTATGAATTTATAAAAACATACCCAATAGTGTCAAAAATGACAAAAAAGAGTTTTTAAAACACATATTTTATTATTAATTGATATTATATTCATAAAAATATAAGGTTCGGCCAAAAGTCTTATATAATGATAGTTTTATCATTAATGGACCTCTTGGGGGTCTCTTGGAAGTATATATTATGTTTATTAACTATATATTATAAAAATACAAAGAGACATGGAAAATGCCAATCTATTTAAATAAGAGTTAAATATAAAAGATAAGGTTACTATAGTGAACCAAACCAATATAAAATCTTTTGGATGGGTTTTTTTCGACCCATACCCACCTTTTAAACTGAATAATCTACTTTGGAGCCATTAGAAACCAAATATTAATTTATTATAAATTAATACTTTATGTTTTTTCTAAAGAGCCCCACCTCCCCCTTATAAAAGGACTCATCTTAGGACCAATTTCTCACACCACTCAAGCCTTTTGGATTGGCCAACCTATAACACAATATCCTCCAATATTCCCCCAATTAATAATAGTGGCCTTAGTTTTATCAGAAAGCCAACCTAAGGCGCCCTTTTGATCAAATTAAAAGGAAGAACCCGAAGAAGAGGTAACGTTTTCACCACA
This sequence comes from Viscum album, assembly GCA_963277665.1. Classification (NCBI taxonomy): domain Eukaryota; kingdom Viridiplantae; phylum Streptophyta; class Magnoliopsida; order Santalales; family Viscaceae; genus Viscum; species Viscum album. The sequence continues at coordinate 348,015,948 of OY728156.1, forward strand.
CTCTATCAAGTTCCTTTCTTCTTCAACTTTTTCTTTCTTTGTTATTTTCATTCTAAAATAATAACTCCAGTATATTCTTTATAATATGATGTTATTATAAATATGGTACAACCATATTCAGTATTCTATCCATCCATTGAATGACTGGTCACCATATGTGCATGCGTAGGGCTTACCGTCTCCACGTCGTGGTGTAATTGTTATTCAAAACATTATTATTTAGATGGGTATAATAATGATGTGTAATTCATGTAAATAAAAAAATATAACATTATAATTATTCTGTATATATGATATTCCATACAATTATATATGATTTTAATATAAAAGGAATGATATTATCACTCGTGCGTACGTACGGACTACCCTCTCCACGAACGCGATGAGATTCCTTACCCATCGTATCCATACAAGTCTAATTCTCATTTTATAATTAAAATTAATTTTTAAGGACTTAATATAATTCTTTTTATGACTATGATACAACCTATCCATAACAAACATGACTTATGTAACAAAACATATAAAATAAAATGAGTATGTTAACACCCGAAACAACGATAATACTATGATATTATTAACAGAGCAGTGTTAAAAGATCATATATGATATCATATTAATTTATATTATTCTTTTATAATTCAATAAAAATTATATAAACATTATACAGGAGGCTAAACTACCCTCAACCAAGGAAAAAGTACAAAGTAAGGGTTTTCTTGTCTCACTTTTAATTCCGTGAGAATTCCATTATTCACCACTTATTTATTGCATGTGGTGTGTGTACTGACCATGTTTGGATTCATTGTGTAGTATAATTTAATTCAATTATATTTATATTATTATTGTATGGTCTTCATTTCATGGGTGTATGTTTCGTATGTTACCAAATCAATAAGGTAATTTGTAATTTCAATTTGCACTCATTCGACTTTACGCATATTTAATTGATTATTTTCCAACAAGATTATGTGTGGAATCACTATTAATTTGAATATATCATAATTTACACTCCCCGTTCTATGGATATACTCTTGATACACATAATCACTCCATTGAAAAATTCTCAATTCATTGGTATTAACTTGATAAGAGTAATTTTTACTCAATCTCAATTTGTTGAGTTAAACATCCAATTCATTGATGTTGTTTTTACATGAATATGTGTGAATGTCCTTTGATTGTTTTATACAGAATATCCAATAATATTGAGTTTATTTATATTTTTCACACATAAATATGCCATTGATTTATCCTTAACCTAAGGATACAACCTTTATGAGAGATTTCATCCCAATTTACATTCCATTGAGACTCCTTTGTTGTTATAAACGAAATCACATTTTTATGGTGTATATAATGTACTTTGACATAGTATATCATTAATCCCTTTATTCTCATGATATTACAATGTTTTGATTAACTCAATTATTTGTATTCATGTCTCTCCTTTGGTTAGAAACTCTAACTAAAATATCATTTTTAAATGTTTTGATGATTTATTCTTCTAAATCGTTCTCATTAATGTCCATGTTTGAAAAATGGTTTTATGGATTTATTTATATGGACATTAAGGTTTTAAAATTAAAATTACTTTTAAAATTTTCAAATTTGTATGGGACACTTTGATTCAAAAATATATTTTTAAATGGCTTCTTGACAAATAGTGTTACTTTTAAATGTTCTCAAGAAAAAGGGGGATATTTCTCTCAATAGTTTGATGATTATTTTAATCTATGTCAATATCCTTCGTTATTCTCGATTGAGGTTAATATGATTAAATAAAATCTTCTATATTGTATCGAATGAGTTATTTTTCACTGTGGGTGTGCAATTTTTATTTCATTCATAGTTTGTGGTTAAAATTATTTAAATTTCATTTGCTAATTTTAGTATGAATGTTAATGTTATGTTTCAATCTTTTCATATGAGGAATGCATTGGACTAAGTAAGTGACGAGTTGTGCCTGCCATATCTACTCGATGCATTAGTAGGTCTCATGAAATAAACTAGTGTCTCGGCACAAGGCATTGACAGAATCTAATTTTTAGACTTGTCATGATGCCTTGACTATGTGGTTATGATAGTCTGGAATTATGCATTCCATCATTATGAATGTTGTTATTGATATTTCATGTGGTTATTCGACTATTATCATATCCATGTGAATAAGTAAGTGGCATTATTTCATTTTATCTTTTCCATATTATGATGAAGTTCAAGTTTAAAAGGCTTTTGTTTTAGTTATACAATGACTTATGTGTTTATGATTATCTATGAATGTTTCCACTATATTGTTATCTTTACTGAGCATCTGAGCTCACCCCTTTCAATGTTTTATTTTTCCAAGGATGTGAAGAAGTAATTTATGAATGACCTGCAGGTATAGTATGAGGTGATATGAAGACAAGATGTTGTTGTAGTTTTTTTACTTTATGATTTAATGTAAGACTTATGAATATAACTAGTGTTTCCAATACTACTAAACTAATCGGTCTTTCGAGACTTTATCTTTTGTGATCATTCCAATGTTATGAAATAGTGCACCGACTCTGGGTATCTATGGTCAGGGCGTTACAATTGGTATTAGATAATGTTTATTATAAACATTGGAAGATATATTTATATACTCTGATTAGAGCACATAGCCCTAAGAAGGACTTTGAGGATTAATGTAGAAGAACATCCTTGAATTTTGGTATTGTATAAATTTTGTGAGTTTTTCATGAAATATATTCCTATCTGGATACGAACAGGTAGAGGTGGATCTGGCACAGATGCACCTAAGGGTAAATCCTAAAAACAACGCATTGAGCTAGACTCAAATGAGAAAGGGTGCACGACAACAGCCCTTGCTGCACTCTTGGTTACAATACTCCCGGGGGATATGCTTAGGATAATTTAAATTTTCATTACAAACCGATTTGATGTATTATGAGAGTAAATGATCATGGTTAATCTTAATGTGTTTCAAATTGAGAATATGGTGACATGATATTACCTAAATGATTTTTTGACTACTATTACTCACTCATTGCTTTCTAGTTTTAGTCAATGGTTAGATTCCAAGGAAGTCATAGTGACTTTGAGAATGACATAAAAGGTGGGAATGTTGGTTGAAATGAGCCAAAAAATGATAAGAGCTCAAGTAGTGGAGACCATAGAAAAAATAATCTTCAATTTCCATCATGTAAGAAATGTGGAAGGAGACACCCCTGAAAGTGTCTCAATGGAACAAAGAAATGCATTATGCATGGGAAATAAGGACATAAAGTGAAGAATTTCCGAGGAAAAATGAAGAGTACTATGGCTGATAATAAAAATGGTCCCAAGATTCCAATTATGGTCATTTGTCGTAAACTAAAGGGACCTTGGAACCACTCAATTCAATGCCCTATTCAATTGGATAACCTCTTGGTCACGGAAGAACCAATGTGGAAATAAATGGATGGAAGAATTTTTAATTGTATTAGTGCTCTATGTTGTTGATATTACTTTTTGTGAATTTTCTATTATATGTGTAACCAAGAAATTTATCATTTGAGAATGATATTTGAGGAAGACATGTCCTTTATCTTGTGGATATAGTTATAAATAACCATTTGTTTTTATATGATCATTCGGCTTGAATAAATTATAACTTATTATATTTTGTGATGAAAATTCAAGGTATGAGATAACATTTGTGGTTAAATTATTTTATGGTTATTTTGAGGAATTTAAAACATTTTTGTAATGTTATAAAATATTGTTTTTGAAAAAGGACAACACGCAGACCATGTGAGAACCCGTCACATGGGACAAAGCTGTGGGAATCGAACCCAAAACAAAGTGTGATGGTTATTTATCGCCTACCACTGGACTACGTGAAGTCCCTGGTTAGTATGACTATTTTTTGTAAAATTATTTTATTGATCAATAATATGTTTATTTGTAATCTTATGTCTTTTCAAATGAATACCCTTAGTATAGGAAAATGATTTGGTGATTATGTGATAAATGTTATTTTGGAAGATGTTTGATTTGTTGAGAACACTATATGCCCAAGGAAAATAGAGTAATATGGGATTTAATTTTAGGAGTAATGGTGGATGGTTATCTATGTTTTTAATGTGGATTTATAGTGAATTGGGTTATTTATGAAAATTATTAACCTATAATAGAGAATATGTGATTAGTTTTATTACTTTTAAGTATGTGACTTTAAGAGTAGTTGATGTCATTTGGAGATACAATTTAACATGGAAGACTACATAACCAAATTCTTCTATGTTTTCAGTTTCAATATTAGTTAAGATTATATTGATGGATTTTAAGGACAATTGTTTATTGAATGGTATTTATTAATCATTGGGGTATTGTTGGTTTAATTTTAGAAATTAAGATTAGTTTTTCTTTCTATAATGGAGTATCCTTTTGGGAGATCATCAGATCATATACTAACCATTTTGGTTTTGTTTAATCTCTAAAGTCAAGGTAAATAAATTGTTTATCCTTCGTGGATCATGTGATTCTATAATACGTTTATTCTATCTCTTTCAGTGTGACCAAGTTTTCTTGAATAGTCATTATTTAAAAATGAGTTAGTAGTAAGAATTTATTAAATAATAAATCTTTACTCAAAAAGTATGTACATCTCTTTATGTCCTTAGTCAATCTCACAAATGAAAAACTCATCTTTTTGTAATGTAAATTAAAACAAATAAAATGTTGTCCATATACTTTTCCTGCTAGGAAACTAAGTACCATTTGTCCCATCACATGTTTGTGGTTTTTTTGTTGTTAAATTTCTCCTGATCATGTTCTCTATCCCTCTCCATCAGAACATGACACTTATTTTTTCATCCATATCCATGTTTTCTACATGGAATCCTAGTATAGGTTATCTCGGGTGGCCTTTTTTACTTCTCTTTCTATCTTTTAAAGTGACAGTTTTATTGACTCTTATTCTGATGTGGGACTTTTCATTATATTCCCAATCCAAATATTAAAAATCGTCATGACACAATTTTTTGAAGGAGGGGAGAATGTAACACCCAAAGCATCCATGATATGTTTCCCTTTGAATAATGCAATAGCGTGTGTTGTACGCAACTATGAGATTTAACACACACCACAACCAATCAACTTATGTATTTTGAATAGTAATACCAAAATTCTAAATTTTTTTAAATTTTATCTTTCAAAATGGACTTCATTTTTGGATTGGGAGTATCAAAATTACCTTGGGGTGAATTTTTGTTATTTTTGTGAAAACTTCCATTTTTTTATGAATATTTAAAAAACACTGAGTTATAGGTAAAAAATGAATTTTTATTTAAATAATTATTTATTTTATTTAAATTTAATTAAGGTCAAAATATATACATAATACCTATATAAGTTTCAATGTAATTCAATGGAGTTAGTTTAGAATAATTTTAGATTTATAAAAATTTTATGGAACTTTTGACCGTCTTTTACCCACCTCTTATGAGAATTTAAAAATTTATGTGAAACATAATTTTACCACTTCTGTCAGTGGAATTTCAAAAATCTGAGAGACGTGGTTAATATCAATTAGTAAAATGTGGTTCAATAAGATAAAAATTATTTTTGGTGAATAGTAACTTTTTACTTTTATTAACCACGGTTAAAAGTAAATTGTGTAATTAAGGGTAAAAAATATATTAATATTACCCTAAAAAATGTCATAATTCTATTAGACAAGTGTATCTAGACAAAAACAACCTTAGGAATTAAATATTATCATTTAGGTTCACTTCGATTAGATTAGGACATTTACTATTATTTAATTCAAAGAAGAGTTAAAAGAGTTAAAATAAATTTTTAATTACAAAAACATTTTTAATATAGGGTTATACATAAGATATAGTCAATTTTAAATTTTCATTATAATGATAAAATGATTTACTACATAATGGTATTTTATCAATAATTTTTAGACATTAAATAAGTTAATTTATTTATGACACAATGGTTATCAGGTAATTACTGAATTAATGAAATATTAAAATAATTGATATTATAAATATCCAAATAAATTAAATTTAGACTTTCTACGAATAAAAATAATTTTCTAGGTAAATATGACATATTATTATTAGTTATATGATGTTTATTCCAAGTAATAATATTGTAATGAATTTATCAAAAACAAAATACCCAATACTGTAAAAATTGATAAAAAAGAGTTTTTAAAACAAATATTATATTATTAATTGATATTATATTCCTAAAAGCTAAAGATCATCCAAAATACTTATATAATGATATTTGTATCATTAATGGATCACTTGGGGGTTGCTAGGAAGTATATAAAAAGTTTATTAACTATATAATATAAAAATACAAAGAGACATGGTAAATGTCAAAGCATTTAACTAAGAGATAAATCTAAATGATAAAGTTACTATAGTGACCCAAACCTATCTAAAATCTATCGGCTGGGTTTTTTTCGACCCATATCCACCTTAGACATTGAATAATACAATTTGGATCCATTAGAAACCAAATATGAATTTATTATAAATAAATTCATTATGTTTTTCATAAAGATCCCCTCCCCCCCCCCATTATAAATGGACACAACTTCTAACCAATTCCTCACACCTCTCAAGCCTTTTCGCTCATCCAAACACTTCCCAGATATCCTCCCAACTTCCCTCAATTAATCTTATAGGACTTATTTTGACCATAAATCCAACTTAAGGAGCCATTTTGATCAAATCACAAGGAAGAACCCGAAGAAGAGGTAACGTTTTCACCACCCTCTTTCAATTTCCTTTCTTCTTCAACTTCTTATTTCTTTGTTATTTTTGTTCTAAAATAATATCTCCATTAACTTCTATATACCGTGATGTTATTATAAATATGTTACAACGATATTCAGTATTCTATTCATCCATTGAATGACATGTCACCATACGTGCGTACGTACAGCTTACCGTCTCCACGTCATGGTGTAATTGTTATTCAAAACATTATTATATAGATGGGTATAAAAATGATGTTTAATTCATGTAAATAAATAATATAACATGATAATGATTCTTTATATATTATATATAATCTAATTAAATATGATTTTAATATCAAAAAAATGATATTATCGATCGTGCATACCTACAGACTATCGTCTCCACGAATGTGATGAGATTCATTCCCCATCTTGTCCATAGATGTCTAATTCATATTTTATGATTAAAAATAATTTTTAAGGACTTAATATAATTCTGTATATGATTAAGATACATACTATCCATAACAAACACGACTTATGTAACAAAACATATAAAAGAAAATGAGTAATCTAACCCCATAAATGGCGATAATACTAAGAAATTATTAACAATGAAATGTTAAAAGATCATATATGATATAATATTAATTTATATGATTCATATATAATTCAATTAAAAATATTTCAAAATTATACAGGAGGATAAACTACCATCGACCATGGAAAAAGTACAAAGTAAAGGGTTTCTTTATCTCACTTTTAATTTCGTGAGAATTTCATTATTCACCACTTATTTATTGCATGTGGTGTGTGTACTGCCCATGTTTGTATTCATTGTGTAATTTAGTATAATTCATGTATATTCACATCATCATTGTATGATATTTCTTTCATGGTTGAATGTTTCATAAGTTACCAAATCAATAAGGGAATTTGAAATTTCAATTTCCACTCATTTGACTTTACACATACTTCATTGATTATTTTACACTAAGATTATGTGTGGATTGATTTATAATTTCATTATGTCATAATTTACACTCACCTTTATATGGATATATTTTTGATACACATAATCACTTCATTGATAAATTCTTAAGTCCTCGGTACGAACTTGATAAGAGTATTTTTTACTCAATCTTGATTTGTTGAGTTAAACATTCAATTCATTGGTATTGTTTTTACAAGAATATATGTGAATGTCAATTTATTGTTTTAAACTGAATATACAATTATTTTGAGTGAATTTATATTTTTCAGACATAATTATGTCGTTGATTTATACTTAACCTAAGGATACGACCTTTATGAGAGATTTCATCTCAATTTACATTCCACTGAGGCTTTTTTGTTGTTATACACCATATCACTTTTATATGGTGTATATAATGTACTTTGACATAGTATATCATGAATCCATTTATTCTCATGATATTACAAAAATATTATTACCTCAAATATTTGTATTCAAGTGTATCTCCTTTGGTTAGAAACTATAAATAAAATATCATTTTTAAATGTTTTGAATATTTATTATTCTAAATCATTATCATTAATGTCCATGTTTAAAAAATGGTTTTAAGGATTTGTTTATATGGACATTAAGATTTTAAAATTAAAATTACTTTTAAAAGTTTCAAAGTGGTATGGGACACTTTGATTCAAAAAATTATTTTTAAATGGATTCTTGACAAATACTACGACTTTTAAATGTTTTCAAGAAAAAGAGGGATATTTCTCTCAATATTTGGATGTGCTATTTTTATACCATTCATGGTTTGTGGTTAAAAGTATTTTAATTTTTTACACTAGTTTTAATATGAATGTTTATGTTATGTTTCAAACTATTCATATAAGCAATGCATTGGACTTAGTAAGTGATAGGTGGAGCCCATTATAGCTCCTTGATGCATCGGTAGGTCTCATGAGACAGACTAGTGTCTTGGCATAAGGCCTTGATAAAATCTTATTTGTAGTCTTGGCACGAAGCCTTGAATAGGTGGTTATGATAGTATGTCACTATGTATTCCATCATTATGAAAGTGGTTATTGATATTGCATGTGGTTATTAGACAAGTATAATATCCATGTGAATAAGTAAATGACATATTTTATTTTATCTTTTCCATATTATGTTGAAGTTAATGTTTAAAAGGCTTTTGTTTTAGTTATACATTGACTTAAAAATATTTATGCTTATCTATAAAATATTCGGCAATATTGTTATCCATACTGAGCATCTAATCTCACCCATTTCAATGTTTTTTTTCAGGATGTGAAGAAGAAATTTATGAATGACCTGAAGGGATAGTATGAGGGGATATGAAGACAATATTTTGTTGTAGTTTTTTTCTTTATGATTTAATATAAGACTTATGAATATATCTAGTGTTTCCAAAACTACTAAACTAATCGTTCTTTTGAGACTTGATCTTTTTTTATCATGCCAATGTTATGTAATAATGCACCGACTCTGGGTAACTGGGGTTGGGGCATTACACATTCCTTATTTGCATTCAAATTATTTCATTCTTGTTGGATCCTTATAAAAATTTAAATTGAAAACAAAACTAAAATAATAGGAGTTAAATTTCCTAAAGATAGAAATTTGGAAAAATGTCATCATTGATTCAAACATCCTCTCACCTATTATATGTTCATGGATCCAAATTAAATTCATTTAATAATAATTCTATATAACTATATAATCATAGTTATTCATCAGTATAACATTCAATTTTTTGGGGTTTGTTTAAGAACCAACATCAACGATGCTCTACCGACCTCAATATTTTTGAAAAGAAAAATTATAAATAAATCAATAAATTGATCAAATGATATTATAGAATAATATATTTTATGAATATGCATATGTATGGATGATATAAAAATAAATAGTCCATATGATGTTACTTCGGGTTATTAGTAGTGTTTATGAGAAATGTTCATCACAGATTCCACTACTAACAATGGAATCAACAATATTAAACAAATTAACAAAAATAATCCTTTATTACTGAACAAAATTATCAAAAAAAATTGATAATGTTTAAAATCATATTAATTAATGGTGACTAACATCTCCATTAAAAAAATGAATGAAACAATATAAATTACTAACGTCTATTGATATCAATATTTAATTACTACTTAATATATTGGAAATGACTATTTTTAGTTTATTACTAAAAAATAGTAAGACATTTATATGGTTATGATATATTTGATTATGAAGGATATCATTCATATATAGTAGGTTAAGGTGATTTCATAGATTTTACTATTAAATGTTAGGGTTTTAATTCATATAAAATTTTGGAATCAAGATATTTATGAGTATGTTTCCATTTTTGAAAATTGTTTGATTAAACACTTTATATCAGAAAATATTCTATTCTGTATTTTTTCATGAGTTTAAAAAGTCTCATTACCATTTTACAACCATTATGCTTTATACTTTAACAAATTTATTTTTTCAATTAGAAACAGAAATTATGAATTATTTTTAGTCATCAATATTTTACCTCTAGTTCTATATTTTTTTCGATTTTTTAATTTAATGTCTCTAAAAAAATGATTTCTTATAGTCATTAACAATATACTAGATTATAGTTGAAAAATCAATATTATTTTTTTCTTTTTGTTATAGCGTTATTTAGAAACATTTTGATTAATTACAAAACTATTTAAGGAATATCTTTTTGTTGTGTTCCTAAGAGATTCATTTTTTTACATTTTTTTAATTTAATTAACATATGATCTATCTTTTATTGCAGTTTTAATGAATTTTTAGTTAAATTTTATTATAAAATACTTTTAAAAAATTTAATAAAAATATGAATCATATTTATTCGTCTCTCTCAAGGAATATATTAATTCTCCATTACAATTTATTTTCATATATGTCAATATCAAATAATGTCTCTTATAATTAATTGATAATATAATGAAATGATATTATCCACATTATTTCCCTATAAGTATTATGATTGATTCTAATATAAATTTTCATGATACATATTTCTTCATAATAAGTTATTTTTGATGTCATTTAATTATATCACAAAACAAGTTAGGCTATCCCTAAACTAGACATCTTATCCTGCATGTGGAATAACATGAATGGAATTCCAAATCCACAAAGGCTAAGGAAATGGTCATAGAAATTAAGAACAACCATCGTACATGATTTTTCTAATAAAATATATAAAAATCCAGTAGATGGAACGACAATGAACATATATTCAATACAATATCAATCAAAAGAAATCAACAAAACAAGAAAAATACATGTATTGACTCCAAAGGGAATTTCAACCAATTAAGACAAAAACTACTCCATAATCATGAGATATGTGGGTCAACATTCCTCTATGTCACCAATAAAATCCCAAATCTAGCTAACATAAATTTTAGTCTCTACTTTGATGTGAATTTCAGTTTCCTATATTGGATTAAAAAGGTCTACAAACAACCAAAGCCAACCCATGGGTGTGTGAAAAACATTCCTAGTATGAGCCTAAAATATTTTTTGTAAGTATTATTTGAAATATTAAAAAATTAAACATTATCAAATAAAATAATGGTATTAAATATAGTTTTTATTGTTTAAAATTAAACATCTAAATTCAAAATTTCAATGAATTTTACAAAATCAATCATATTTTTTAAAAAATGAATAACTAACCATTTAAAAATGGAGAAACAAGGAAAATTAATTCTATAATTCAGTGGGCCCTATTTATCATGAATCACCATTTCTTGCGGAATAGATGATGATGACTCTTTGAATCCAATGAACAATGGGACTAGGTATTGATAAATTGCCAACATGTGAACCCATTATTATAATATAAGTTAGTTGGAGTAGTCACATAAATCCATGATGGGTAGCTGAAAGCCATTCTTTATTTTTTCCTAGATCACACCCACTCATTATTACTTTTGTAATAGATCACATGTGGAGGATTCACATTTTTAGTATAAATATTTTTTATCATATATCACACATTAATAATAAAATTTCCCAACATTATAATATAATTTTATTTGAAACCCATTTAAATCAATAATATATTATAATAAATTCATTTATCAGAAAAATTCTATAAATTCAGATTTTAAGAATCACAAATATAGATATTTAACAATTTATTTAAAATCTTTAAAACTAGAAATAATTAATTTTACATAAAATAATTACCTTTTAAAAAACTACATACCTTAAAACATGGAATTTAGAAAACATGAATGAAATACTAAAGATGAAAATAACGAGTTGTCCTCTGATATTAATAAACACCACAAACATAAATGGGATTGAATTTGAATGGAGATATCATATAAGGAAGATACTCTAATAAGGATAGGTCATCTAGAACTCAACAAGGAATCTACTAGATTTGGGAAATCTAAAAAATGTGGAATGGAGGTTGGGGTTAGAGAATAAATGATGCAATGATTTCTTTGACAACCCTGCCATAAAATAATATCTACTCTCATAAATATGAATAACTCCATAAAAATATTGATGGAGGGGGTGATTTAGTCTTGTAATAAATCTGGAACTGCTAAAATAATGGTTTGGTGGAATCCAACATGGCCATGTTGGATTGAATCACACCACTCATGGGAGATAGATCAAAATGACACACCTTGTAACTAATAATATGTCCTGGGAATTTTCAATCCCCATGGAGTACACCAAGACATTATAAGGCCATCTTGGTCATGCTCTATATGGATAATGATCACACTCTATTCATGAGACAACACCAAGTTAGTTGTGTTGATGTACATGTTTTACAAACAAAATATCTAAGTGATAAATGTATTGGACCACAATTTGGTCAAATGTATTGTTCACTATAAAAGACCACATCAAAATTTAATCTCCCCAAGAACCATTCGTAACTTTTTATAATGAAATAAAAACCTCACAAGGATCAAAAAATATGTACTTCAAATATGTGATGTGTCAATATATACACTATAAAATTTTCTTCCCAAAATAATGTATCCAGGAAAATGGATTATCAAGTGGATGAAACAACTCATAGATCAAGGAAAAAACACAACAAATACCACACTTCTAATCCCAAACACTAAAAAAAACTAAAGTAACCTCAACTATTATTTAATCTAAAACTATTAAATCTAGAAAAGTAATTCTCTTATCAGAATAAAATAAAAGACAAACATGGAACTCTCTAATAGGTCCATCAATCAAAGAATCAATTTTTAGGACTCAAAAAAAAAAATTAGTTACATTTTCCCCCAATCACCCAAAACCATAATGTTTTGAATTCCACAATATTATTGATTAAATTCAACATTAAAATTTGAATTTTCAATTAAGATCATATCTATTTTTATTTTTCAAAAGTTAATTTAAAAATCATTATGCATCACCCTGAATTCCAACTTGAAGACATTTTTGAAAATATTTATTCCCCATTCATTTATTATTTATCTTAGAATGTTCCTTTAAGAATTTTAAATTCCTTGTAAATGATTTTTTACCATTTTATAAATATTTCATTTAAAACCATTGTGAAATTTAATACCCATGAATCCTTTTAAATCGCTTTAAAAAATTTCATTTATCAAATTTTCAACAAAATAATAACATTTCAACACAAACCATCAAATCATAGATAAAAACATCTTAGTTTTATGTATTTTATTGATACATTTTATATTAAATTCATAATTTTAATTTTTTATAACAATTTTGATTGAAATAGACTTTTTTTGGAAGAACACATACCATTGGGTAGCATAAAATAACATTCTATAATACCATACAGAGAACTGTAATCACTAGGGTGTATATCTAACCATTGTGAATGGGAAAAAATACTCACTCACCCATATCGATAAATATGGTTTAGTAAAAATCAAAAAATAAACAACAAGATATTGGGATCATAGATTGAAATAAAATTAATGTACTATTTTATAAAAGAAAATACTTTCTTGATTAAAAAATAATAAGTGAACAAAGATAAAGGAACCCATTATTCCATTCATGTTCAACCAAGTCATGATTACTATTCCACGAGAAAGATTGAAGAAAACTCTTCAACTTGAGGGACACACTAATGGTAGTATAACCACTATAATAATAATATAATGTCATTGGTTCCACAGAAACCACTAGCCTCTCCCCATGAATCTATAGTGAATATAATTAGATATTTATTGGAAAGACATTTATAAGACTCCCTAACAACTCATCCTTCATATCTTGTTGAAGGTTCCATAAACACTTCATTAGAACGTAGACATTATTGACCAGATTAATCCTCGATAAAAACCCTAAAAATATTACAACCAAATGAAAAGACACCAAAAATAACACAGTAGTGAATAGTGGATAATAATTTAAAATTCCACATAGTGAATCTTGACTCAATAAAAATAAATAGACCAGACATAGATCAAGTGATGGTAACTTTTGATTGTTCTTTTGGATCATCAGATCTCATGGAATCTAATAGAATATCAGATCACTACCAACAATGACTCCTAGTGGACCCAGCAAACACCGAATATTTCTTATGTAAATTAAATCAAAAAAATGAGTTTTCACAAAGCCCATCTTTCACAAAATAAGTAACACACCAGTCACTATGGTATAAAAATTATGATTTCAGTAACATCCCATAGGGGATAGTCAAATAGAATCCCTAGAAAATGAATCAAACAGTAATTATCTCCATGGTCTCAAAATTTCAAAAACAATCAACCACCATTTTGAATGATAAAAACAACTCTTCACAGAACCAATGTAAAGATAAAGAACCTATCACCCTATGTACATATTCCACTTCTTCCTAATAGTCAATTTTCATAATTACAAGTTGGTTATTCAAGTTTTGAAATAATTGAATGAAAATTTTAATCCAATAAAAGATCAGAGACTAGATTATATGTAAGAAACTTCCTAATTAAATCATTAATATCTAATGTTTCAATTAAATTTGAACTAGTTCATACTATAAATACAAGAAAATAATGAAATAAAGGAACCCTTAAACTCACACCATATAATACAAAAAATAAGTCAACAATAAATCAAAAAAATGTGTTAAAAAAATATCCAAATAAAATGTTCTAAAAATAAACATGAATCAAATATCCCAAATCATTATTTCTCTAAATAAGTGAGTAAAACTCAACACATTGACCCAATCTAGTCTAAATGAAACTCAATTCAAAATGAACAAGAACTCATTAAACCATGGTTTATACCAACCATATATCACAAAAGTATTTTCATGAAAAAGTAACTATCAAAACTATTCCTACCATTTTAATTTTGTTTGAATATTCTCTCAAAAAATTATAACATTTAAACATTTGAAATACATTAGTATTAAAATTACTTATCACAAAAAAAATAATGTGATTCCAATTATTCATTCTCGAAATAACTTGAAAAAATTATTGTAATTGATACCATATCATTTTCCACTGAAAATAATTATATTTCATGGAACTTTCCATCACATTTAATCCAAAACAAACTCAAATTTACATATCCAAATATCATTATGAATGTATTCCAAATTTTTCTATTAAATTTGAAGGGTTTTCAAAGATACTTTTCAAACATGTTCATTAAGAATATCTTCATAAATTTTACTCTAATAGTGAAAATATAATAAAACCATAATTAGAACATCGTGATAATGAATATTTTAAAAATTACATAAATATTTCGTTCATGTTCTTTAATGGTCAATAAAATAAAAGTAATAGCAGTGTTTTTTATCCAACTGTATTAATTATAAAAACCCATTAGAAGTAACATAGGATACATGTTCAGAACAATATTTGAAAATCTAATTACTTTTGTCAAATTATCCTTGGATAATACCTATTTTAATTATAAATAATGAATATAAAAATATTAATGAAAAAAAATCACAATAAATATAAACTATGAATGGTCAAAAAAATAGCGTAATATGAGACAACCAATTCTATTTAACAACACTAAGATCCATTATTGGTAGAATGCTAAAAATATAATTTGAAAAACATAAATATTAAATGATTTATTTAAAATAAATCACTCCCAACCCTAATTTTAACCTACTTCAAAATTCAATGGTCCCCTTAACATAACCATTCAAGAGGATCATAATAAATATAACTTTTTCTATCATTTTTAAAAATATGATTCTAAAATATGAAGATTATTTTTTAAAATCACTTAATCCATAAATTAACATTACATCCCTTTTCAAATTCTTAAATTTCAAGATAAAAATATTGAACATCATTTATTTCTTCTTCCCAATATTCTATGCCCCATTTCATATATCCAAAACAAAACTGTCATCATTTAAAACCATTACTAAATTAGATTGTCATTAAAGAATCCCATTTATAAATTTCCAAATTTCAATCAATTTTATTATCAATCCAACTAGAACCTATAAAAACATAGTTAGTATTATTATATAATTAAAATATCATTTAATGTAGGACTCATGGTTATACACTAGTTGGACATATAATTATGATGAAAATGTTAAAATCAAAAAACCACCACTAGAAGTCATATAGAGCAATGACATCCGGAATAACATGGTTTAATAGACCATTTTATCTCACTTTTTCACCCTTGTTTAACTCCCATTATCATACACCAATGCATAAAAATGCACAATAAATAATAAACAAATAGTGAATCAAAATTTAAATCCTAGCATCTGATGACAACTCATGTCTCACTATGAAATGGGGTGATCAGAAACCTATTCATGATTTTATATCTCATGATAAAAAATTCATAGTTTATTCCTCCTGGACTTTCTAAGATCACATGTAAAACCATATTATACACCAATATTTCACAAAACAACATGGTGCATCCCTAAAATACCCACCCTAGTCACCCCATAAAATGTCATAAATGGATATCCTTGTCCCCATTGGTCGTGGATAGGTCTATAGGCATAAATAACTACCATTGGAAATTATTTTTCTAAAAATATAACAAAATTATAATAAAAGCACATGAATATAATCATGTATCCCATACAATTAAACATAGTGGAAACTGACAAAATATGTTAAATACATATACTGATTCCAAAAGGAAATTATACCAAACAAGAATAATAAACAAAAATCCATTATCTTGTGACATAACGGTTACCATTCAACCATGTCACCATTTAACTCCCATATCTATATAACATGAATAACTTCTTCTACCATGCTACACATTTCATTTTCATACATTTAATAAAACCTGTTTTAGATAAGTCCAAATACATATAAATTGGGTGAAAAAATGATCCTAGTAGGATCCCTCAAATTGTTTCATAGGATCATTATAATAAATTGTAAAATTATAGTTATATTATTAAAATAAAGTCATGTAATGTTTATTTTAATATTTTGAAACGAAACATTGAAATTTTACCTTTCCTAGATGTTTATAAGATCCTAAAATTAAATCCATTTTTTTTAAATAAAGGATATGTTTCTTTTCAAATTGGGGAAACATGGGACCTGAATCATAGGATACATTATTTAAAAGTAATCTTCGATCCTCATACCATAGTGAATGGATGATATTGTTTTTTAAGATATATATAATAATGTAACTAGGGAATGGAGAACACCGTAAAAAGTTAACCACAATAATAATATATTTTTAATAGAGTTTTAGAATAAATCCTTTATAGGTTGGCGTAATCCATCATATCATGATTTTCTAAATGCTCTACCCTCATACAAGATACAATGTACTAGAACACTCACATATATTCATCACTTTCATAGTTTAAATAATTTAAAGGGATTATAATAAATCAATAATAATTACATGAATTTAAAATAAATAGTTATTTAAATTCAACTTTCATCAAAAATAAATATTTTTTGAATACCTTTCAAAAAATAATTACAAACATACATATATCATGGATTATAAATCAGTGAATTAATCAAATTATTAAACAAATTTAAAATTATCATGTATACATGGGTCATTTTAATACATTTTCATTATAGATCATTCCTAAAATAAATGTAATTTAGAGAAAATTAATTACATTAAAAATCACAAGAGATAGAGAGCTCATGATGTCCAAAATCCAAGTAACAAATCAGTTGGAATAGACCTTGAAGAGAGATATAATATATTTCTGTTGTTAAAATGAGGATAGGTTATCTATAAATCACTCTAGAAACAGCTAGATCTGAAATAATATTGAAAATGAAATATGATGATATGTTAATAGAGAAAGAAACACACTCTATAATTTAATAATAACAATACCATAATGATTTTTCTTTCTCTTATGAGTGGGAATAAATAACCTAGAATTCAATGTCTCAAATTAAATTATTTTAAAAATTTGAAACTATTTTCATAATGATGTTGAGGAACCCATAATGGTTAGGGTGGTTTTGATTTTAATATACCTATTAGAATGAATAAGGTGATTGTCCATGTCCTAAAGGGAAACATTAGTTTTTTTCTCCAACTAAAACCAACAAAATTTAATGGTGATGAAAAAAATTTTATGGTCCACATAAAGACTTCCCATGCTCCACAATCATAACTACACCAAACATTGGAGTGATAAACTCTCAATTTTATATCGTCCATCTCAATGTGAAACTAGGATAAAATTACATCATTTTCCAACCGATGTTACACTATTAAATGACACAAATACCATATAAAACCCAAGATATATCTAAAACATTTGACCCAATATAAAACCATAAAAATGATCAAAAAATTCACACCTTCATCAAGTATGAGAATTTTTTTGAGTGTTTTATATTCCTTCTAGAACATATATTTACGTTTTATCACAATTTGATAGATGAGGTTATTATAATCAAAAATTGATATTGGAAATGTCCAATATTTTATGTGAATACGGTAGGATATTATTGTTTTTGTCTTGTTTATTATGTAAAGGTTTGTTTTCGGTTATCCCGAGTCTAGTCTATTATCAGAAGTTTGTTGGCCTAGCCCATTATTTTGTGATTGTATTTATGATTATCCATGAAATATGTTATTATTTTAATTATGATATTTCTGCGACATTATTTTTTAGAAACATAAATATTTTATTCTCATATGTTTTAATATTATTGTTTCATATTTCCTATCTCATTTTACTAATTTTGTTACAACAAGAAATGTTATATATAAAATTTCCCTTTTTATTTAATTAGATGTATTATTTTGTTATATGGTTAGAAAAAAACATGCAATTATTTTGTTTTTCTATATCCAGTTGGATTTAATATACTATTATATTCCAATATTCTGATAATATAAAAATTTAATAGTGACCACAAGATTTTTATAACTATAGGGTTTTGAAAAATCTAATGGACAAAGACAATGGATGTGATGGCTTTAATTAGTACGATAGTACCCGACAGAGCCCATTTATCAAGTTTTCCTAGGGAGATAGAATCACTGGGTTTTTGTTAAGAAGTAACAAAATGAGATCCAACAAAGTAAGAAACAAAAAACTGTTTATGGGACAAGTTCATGCTCACTAAGATCACGACACAAACCATAGTCACTATACAACCCCATGGTAGTCTCACAGTTACACACATTACTCTAAAGTAATTTGTGGTGTTTTAGAGGGATGTGTATCAAAACGCATGAATTATGAGTATGTTCATTTTTTATTTAATGATGAATATATTTTTATCCTATTATGGTTACATTATAAATTATATTTATTTTGATATATTAAAACAAAAATTATATTTTTCTATAATATTCAAATTAAATTATGGTATTTATTTTAATAAAATAATATATATATTTTTTGAAATAAATATTTTATAATAAAAATATTATTTTTAAATAATTTTAATTAAATATAATTTATCATATAATTTTTATAAAGTCAGTTGAAATTTTCATAGATGGTAAAAATCTGTTATTATAAAAAAAACCCAGAATTTCTTAGTAATCATCAATTACTATATCAAAAGTGAAAAATCACATATATATGAATTTTTCTTGATAAAATGAATTTTAGTTTTTTAATTAGAATGTTGAAGTTATCCATCAGTGTATTTTTATTAATTTTTTGAGATATTTGAATTTTTCGGTAAAAATTATATATCTTATAAGTATACATTATGTATTATGACATAATATTGAAATAAATATGATTAAATAATTTTTATAAAGGGTATACACGACCAAATATAGTTTTTAAATTTAAAATAATTTTATTATTTATTTATTTTATGAATTTTATAAATCACATTTGAATCCTCAAAAAACCATTAATATATTTTAAGGGTTTAAAGCATTTATTTAAGAGTATGACTGACCTCTACATATGAAAATTTATTACTTTATTAAATTCATCCCTTGGAAACATAAAATATATAAAACCACTCCAATTTTAAACAAAACTTGAAAAAATTATTTGGTTGTTTTTTGTTTTTGTTATTTTATTACTTTGAGTACAGAAACTAAAAAAATAATTAAATCCCAATCTTTTTCTATATAATACAAACCAAGATCAGATTTACATTCAATAAAAATATTTTGAAGAAACAAATAATGTTATATATCCTTTATATATTTCTCCCATGTTACCCCATTGTTCTCAAGAATCTTGTCCCAGGCATTAGAAGTCACACAATCAAGTATGGGATCTTTTCCATTCATCTATTTATTCAAGTATCTTCCTTACCTTATGTATTTAACTTCATTTCCTTATGTTGGGATATTTTAATCCATATCCCAATTACTTTATAACTAATTTAATAATTATTTGAAACACATTATATATAATAAACACAATTTATGTATTTTTATGTGATGTCGTTATGCTACCAAAATTACACAGCAATTTTATATAACAAATAATTGAGTAGTGAATACCAGTAAGAATTTACTATCAAGGGTGTTAAAATTTATTAACTTATACATAGATATCTTTTACATGAATATATTTATTATACACACCATTAACATTTAATAAAATTTCATGATAAATTATTCTTTTTATGATCTAGGTGGAAGATATAAGCATGACAATGAAATGAAAGTAATAGGTGCACCCAAAATTATTTAGTTCTCTAATGCATTGGGAAATGTTTAGTCACATGAGATGTAATTTTGGGAAAATGAGTAAAACGAATTTCTTTATTAGTCTTTTTTTTATTATGATTTCTTGTTAATTATCCTTCACTTAGGATTATGATGCAGGGTTGTTTTTTGTTTCCAAATTTTTCATGTTGCCTTTATACTTATCATGTTATATCATTCCTTATTATTCATGTTATGTTTATTACCAATTGATATGGGTATTGTAAAATATTTACTAACTTATTACATTCTTATTCAATTACTTGTATTTATAGATCTTCCATTTCTTATGAATGTCCCCAAGTTACCCCATGTAGTTTTAAGTGAAATGTTGTTAAGGATTTTTTCAAAAAGATGTTTTTTCTCCTTTTTGAAATTTTTATATATTCTACCTAATTCAAAAATACACTATACTTATAGATCATCTAAGATATATTAATTCTAATTTTATGAAATAAATCTGTAATTGAAGTTTCAAAATGGCCAGGGTGGTTATACTTGGTATTGGAAAAAAAGATTACTTATTTTAAGATTAGGATTAGAAAACTCTAGTGAAAACATTATGGATAAGACTAAGAATATATGAACATACATAAATTATTGTATATATTTATTAAGTTATTTATAAAAAATATAAATACATATCAATATTTTACATGTGGAAGTTGTTTTGGAAGATATATTCCTAGGGGTAACAACTTTGATAAGGTGTATCAGGCCAAATATGATGTAACATATTAAACGAAAATTATCCTTACCATGGAACTGGATTGAAAATCCTAGCGGATATGATTTTTTAAATTTAAAATATCAATAAAAATCATTATTAATGAATAAAATTTATATAAGAATAAATGTTAGAAAATAGATGATGGGTAACATAGATTGATTCCCAAAAATTCAGGAGTTAAGAAATAAATGTAATCTATTAGACACCTATTTAATATCATTAAATTGTCATTTATAGGTTTAATAGTTTAAAAATATTAATCCTTAATTTTCATTTTATTCATTAAAATTTCTCGAAATAATATTAATCAGGTAAAAAATAAATGTTAAGGGTAATGTGATAACTTCCCAATGAGATTTCCAAACCAGTGGGTGTAGGAATCAAAAACTTCATGGATAGATTATACAAATTGGAATTGGTTATGAAAAGAAACCTAGATTAGAAAGATCATCCAAATCCCCATTATATAAATTAATAAATAATTAAGGCCTTTAGGTGAAAAGGCCACCAACATTCTGGGGATTATCTGATCCCTTAGTCGAGGAGTAATGTATCAACTACATTGAGATGGTCTTCTCCATCATTCAATGTTTTGAGAAAGATAATATGATACAATTTTTTTATCACATGGAAGAAGAAGATAATTAATAGTGGACATTGATTAGGAATAAAAATACTAAGGAATAGATCGAACAAATGGGGTGGTAGGAACTCTGGAAAATGTATTCTAATAACTATTTTCCTCATAGTCTTCAAAATAAAATGGAAAGGGATTTACATTACCTTAACCAAAAATTTGACAAATGTATTGAATAATATGAGAAGAAACTCAAAATACATTGATTATATTCTGCTATATTTTCTGTTACCCATGAATTCAAGGTTGATGACTTCCATTTTGTGCTAAAACATAATGTACGAAAATACCTGGTTATCCAAGTCATTGATAGCTATGAGAAAAATTTCTGATGATTCTTCCATGTCAAATAGAGATTATAAATTATTAGGGGTATGATCAATAGAATAAGAAAAATGTGGAGTTTAATAATGGTGGTCCATTGGAAAAATATAAAAGTGTTATGTAATTTCAGCATCCCACTAGTCAAAGGTGTGGAAATAAGAAGCCTATAAATTTCTTTAAGGGGATGAGGAAATAATTTAAGTGGCGGAAGGAGGGGAACCTTGATAGTTATTACCAATAAGAGAAACCCACTAATGTTATAAGAAATATAATTCTCTAATAAACCCAAGGCACATTGTTCATTACTTAAATTTCAAGGAACCGGTGAACTTTACAAACTAATGCGCTATGCCAAGGGTTTTCTGTGACAAACAATGACCTCCATGGAAGAAAGGGAGAGATGTTTTCCTAGCAACCACTGAGGTGGATCCCAACTAAAAAGTGTTGATATGTATGATTGTAATACATTAACGAATAGTGAACATAATTTTGGATTCTGGTTCTATGCCTTCCTTCATATCATGATAGTTTAGTAGAAATATTCACACACTACCTCAAATAATTCCAATAGATTCATTGATGCCAAAAACAAGTGGGGAAATTATTTCATTCTTGGTATGTAACTCATACCATATCATCATCTATGGGATGAAATTCCAAAGAAGATTTTCATACTCTATTTAGTACAATTTGATACAATTCTGGGCATGGATTGTCTTTCCCTATATTGATCCAACAATAATTGTCCTGAGAAGGAAATAACTCCTAACATTACGACTCATCCGTTGATTCTATAAAATATCCAAGAGGGGGAAGAATCTTCTTTATAATCAACATATAATGGGTGAATATTATTTTCTAATGAGAAAGTGTATATAGCTCAAATGATTGAGTCTATTGAAAATATCATCCTTGATTCATGCCCATTATGAGGGAATTACATAATGTGTTTCTCATGGAATGTCCCTATCTTCTTCCTAGAAATGAAAATTAATTTTCAATCGATATTATACCTTGGGTGTTTCGATTATCCAAGACTCTATAAATAATGGTTTTTGGTACTTGCGAAGAAGATAAAACAACTACAGGAGAATCTGGATAAAGGGTTCATATGACCATGTGCTTCCACATGTTTTTAAACATTCATCATCATTAATATGAAGAATAGGTCTATATTCTATTTCATTGATTATCATGAGCTCAACATGATCTCAGTAAAGAAAAAGTATCCTCTTCCATGGGTTTACGACTTGATCTATCATCTACATGGTGCACAATAATTCCTTAATCTAGATATTCAGTTGAGATATTACCATGTTTGGCTGAAGAAAGAGGATATACCCAAGAACACTTTTTGTACAAGTTAGGGTCATTATGAGTTCATTTTTATTTCATCAATAATCAGTAATGATCTAAAAATATTCATGAACATATTGAATGGAGTATTTAGATTTTAGCTCAAAAAATTTGGTAGTATTTATAAATGATTTTATAACATAATCCAAAACCAATGAGTTTTATGATGATCATATGAGGGTTGCATTACAGACCTAGAAAAAGGAGAAGTTGTTTGAACTGTAAAAAAAAATCGTTATGGTGGAAGGATGTATCATTCATGAGACATAAAATAAAAAAATGGGATATTTGTGGACCCTTCAAAATTATTCATAATGTAGGACAGATGATGCGAACATCTATGTAACACTCCAGGTAAATAAAGAATATGACATTTTTATATTTATTTATATTTTTGAATAAAATATTAATATTACTTTAAAGGGTTGCTATGTTCGATAGCGTACTCGATATGCAACAAAGAGTTTCATTGAAATATTACGTTGCAAACTAGTAATAAAATAATAATATTATAAATGGTATTTAACACATAGCCATTGTATTGGAGGGAAAGGATATAAATAACTAAAATATGATTATATATGTTTTTTAAATGTTTTTACTTTTATCTAATAAAAGATAAAGGCTTAAAATACGGAAAGAATTAAATTTTAGGCATATATGCCCTAATTTTCATTAAAGGTTCACTTATCACCTTTTGATGGGGAACCGTCATTAAATATATTATTGTTAACTCTTATAAATTCTATTGGACCAAATAAAACTTTTCCTTATAATTGGTACATCAAAATTTACTTTGTGTAAATTTTTGGTATCTTTCCGATAAAGTTCATTTTTTAATGAATAGTGTAAAATGTAGTATTTTAATTCAAAACCTCTTTTTAATATAATTTATTTATATTATTAGATTATAATTTCAATTTGTTTCAAAGTGAAATTTTAAAATATTTTTACCATTAAATCCAATAGTGGTCGTTGGAATTAATTTCACTTTGAAATTGGACATAAACTACTGTCAATCTTTTGATACTTATTGTTTCATAAAAATATGCTATTTGCTCTGACATCGGGAATTAATTATTAAATTTATTAATGAAAATTATATGTTTTGAATTTTGTAAAATGGACTTCATTTTGGAATTATGAATATCATATAGAGCTTAGGATGATGTTTTGGTATTTTTCTGAAAAACATCAATTTTTGATGAATAGTGAAACCACTAAGTTGTACTTAAAAAACTCATTTTTCGTTTAAATGAAATTTTAACTCCTCTGTGTTTTGAATTTCGAAAATCCAACATACATGGTTTTCATTAAGAAGTAAAATGTGGTTCAATGAGGTTAAAATAATTTTTCGGTGAATAGTAACTTATTATGTTTTTAATCGCGATTAGATGTAATTAGTGTAATTCAATGTAAAAATAATGTTGTAATAATATGAAATGAACTTGACACATGTCCTACCCTTATTGGATGTGTCATGACCGACCAAGACAATCCATGTGTCAACTTGGGGACCCCATGGAGCCACTTTAGTTGGAAAATTACATTAATACCTTTTTTTTAATGTTAAAATAAAAATGACACAAACATGAGTTGTTTTACTAAAATAATTTTTACATGGGGTTATACTAGTCAGATTTTTGACTATAAATATTCATTAGAAATTTAAAACTATTTCCTACACCATTATAGTTTTTTTATAATTTTTAGACATTAAATAAATTAAATTATTTATGACATCATGATGATGCAGTGATGACCTCATTATTTAACTATTTAAATAAAATAGAAAGATAATGTAATATCTAAGACCTAAACATGTACAAAACCTATTGGATGGATGGATTTCGAACCCTTATCACCTTATCCTTGAAAAAAATCAATTTGGGACCATTAATATCCGAAAAACATTCTAAAATAATGTAACATTTCTTTACTTTCCAAGAGTTCCCCTCCTCTCCTCTTATAAAAGGCCCCCACCACTACCACCTTACCCACACTTCCAATGCCATTAGATCGGCCAACCCCTGACCAATTTTTCTCTCCACATCCCTCTATTACTCCTTGATGCCTCACTTTGGGCATAAGTCTTCCCAAGGAAGCCTTTGAGCTCAAACCAAACGGAGTTACCCGATTTTAAGGTAATGTCATCACTTGATTCCTTTTGTTTTATTTTTCTTCTCCAACCCCCAAAAATATTTTTATTCATTTATTTTGTAAAAACTCCAGTATATTCTATATACTAGGATGTTTTTATAACAAGTATTTGAGATACACTTACACACACCTACATCTAATCGTTAAAGAACATACTGTTTCTGTGGATGGTGAATTTCTGCCTCACGAAACGATGATTGTTCAACATTTTTCTGACACCATCAAAGGTGGCCATTAAGATTACACTATATTTATATATGATATATAAAATGTTTATGTTTTACTTAAGCTTATGTATTTTTCATTTATGGAATTCTTTATGGTTTCCATTATGGGTAAACGTGATATCTTCATTTAAGGAAGTGCGGACTACCACCCCCTCAAAGTGATTTGATTCGTTAATACCATATGTGGTACATATAAAGGATATATTTAATGATATTATATACTATACCATACTGGATTTAAAATACTTTTATGTATGATTATGTTATAATTCCATTTTATATGAAATAGAAATGGAAGTAGCGTTCATGCGTACGTACGGCTTACCGTCTCCATGAACGGTACATTTCATTTCTTATCTGAAAATGTTATGTACTATTATAAGTACATATATATAATGGATATATATGTAATATATTACATCTAAATGATGGATATCATTCTGGAATTATAACATATATATACATCTCTCATTTTTTTTAATTCTATTAATATGATAAAAAATGAAAGTAGCGTTCATGTGTATGTACGACCTACCGTCTCCATGAACGGTGCTTTTAATTTTTATCTCCAAATGCTATTGAATACTATAAAATGAATATATACTGGATATATATGATATTTAAAACATCAATACTATTCTGGATATTATGTACCTATAACTACATGTAAAATTATTTTCCAACAAGTTTTGACTCATGTACAAAACATCGACAAAAACGTCTGATATGAACTCATATTATTAACCAATTATTATAACATTAAAATATGTGATATGAACTGAATAAAAATATTTATAGGAGGTCCTTAAGAAATTATAAATTGACCAAAGTTTATTATTCAGTAATATAAAGAAACGAACAAGACAAGTTGGACTTCACGTAAGAGATCTTACTCCTCTCTTTCTTTTTAAGTACAGTCATTTATGTCATTCCTTATGAAGCTCATATTTCTTGTTATTGAGATGTTCTTTTATATTACTCTTACTGTAATTTTTATTTTCATATGAAGAGATACCCTATTCTCTCTCATCAATCCATTTTGGAAGTTTTGAGTGGCGCCGTTAGGCTGCCGAAGTTTCGTAAGAGATCTTACCTCTCTCTTTCTTTTAAAGTACTCTCCTTTATGTCACTTCTTTTAAACTCCTCTTTGTTATGTTGGGGGATGTTATTTTATATTCAACTTTCTTTAAATATTATGTAAATATGATGAGAGACCCTATTTGATCTCATCAATCCATTTTTGTATGTTTTATGTAGCGTCGTTAGGCTGCCGAGTATTCATAAGGGATTTTTCATCTCACTTTTATTCCCGTGATATTTCTGCTACATTTGCCAAAATTACCTTTGAGTGGTGTTTTTACTGCCCATTATTTTACTCATTGTGTAATATACTTGCATTTATGAGTATTTACATCAATTTTTTATTGTACTTCTTTCACAGGGTGCATGTCTCGAAAGATACCCATGTCGGTAAGGGAACCTTTCACCCTCCTCTTTTTGTAAAAGACTTCTTTTGTTATGTCTTTTAATTCACATAATATTATGTTGGGATATGTTCTTCTATATCCTTATTGATTTAAATTTAATTTCCAAGTGATGATATACCCTTTTTATCTCTCATCAACTCATTTTCTGAATTTTTTAGTGATGCTGTTAGGCTGTCATATTTTTTCAAGGGAACTTCTTAACCTAAATTTGATTCTTTGGGATAATCTTTTACTCCTTGAATAGGTCATTATATGAATATGTGTGAATGAACTCTGATTGTTTTACACTTAATATAAAATTCTATTGGGTGTATTCGTTTATCACACATAATTATTTAATTGATTTATCCTTAAACCAAGGATACCGTCTTTGTAAGGGACTGCGTCTCAATCTCCATTCATTGAGGAATATTTTGTTTTATACACAATCTGCTTTTATACGGTGTATAAACTCCTTTGACTTTTACGTTTATTAAAAAGGAATCTTTTATCTAGGAAGCGGTTTACCAAACGACAAAAAAGAATGTTTCTTTTTACATATGCGGTGACAACGACCTTTTCTGCCGCCACGAGTATTATTTGATCTTTGGCTTCCGCACCAAGGCGTAATGTTTTTAAAATAAAATATATACCATATACTTTTTTGTATTTTGGTATTGAAAATGGTTTTGATAAAAGATTCTATTATGTCAATATATTTAAATGATATATATTGTGATTGTAATGTGGAAATGATATCATTCCTTTATGTTGGTTTTATGTGTTATAATTTTATAATGGTACTTGGACATTTTACGGGTGGTTACGTGATAAACCATATGACGGGTGGTGCCGTGAATACCAGGATGGGTGGTTACATTATAACCTCCAATGCATTGGGTATGGAAGTCAGCCGTATGGCTATTCCATTAAGTATGTATGGATGTTGGCCGAATGGCTATTCCATTAAGTGATTTGTGTGGAAGTCGACCTTATGGTTATTCCATTTATGTATGTTTATGTTCCAAGTTACCGTTATATGTTATGTGTTCTTTATATGGTTTTTATGGTAATCCTTTTGTTACAAAAGGGTAAGTAATGATATTTTATTCAGTGAATATTTTTTACTACTTAATGAAGGTGAAGGTATTACTTTGATAAAGTATACATGGTTTACTTGTTGTTTTGATTAACTAATAGTTTTAATTCTTTGTGTATCCCTTAATGAGATTTTTATGCTCACCGCAAGTTTTTTTTAAATGTTTTTCAGAGGACGTAATGTGGAGTAGGGTCAAGGATGAGATCAAGGGAAATTCATGCTATCTATAACATTGAACTAGACATGTTTCTTATTAAGAGTTTTTATTTTATGGAAACTTAGTGCAAGTGTCTACTTTGAAATCTTTTGATATGTAATAGTTATGTCCTAATTCTCTAAAACTCTAAACCTGAAAAGATCCTCAATGTGAATTATTCATTTAATTCAATATTATTTACTGTTTAATGCCGGGGTCTTATAGTTGGTATCAAAGGTCGGTTTAGATAACTTTAGAGGTTAGGGTATTCTTTAAGCATAAGTGACACTACCATATTGGCTAGGATTTTAGAAAGTGTCATAGTTTTTAGATAAAGTGAATGAGTAAGTATATCTTAGAGTTTATCTCACTCATTAGTACATGATGGTTATGTTGATATACTCACCCTGACCTTTCTGTTTTTAGTGAATGGATTGATCTATCAGGCACCAAAGAGGCAACATGTTTGAAGGAAACTGTGGTGGTTCTCTATTTAAGATACTAGATAAAATGGGGGATTCAATGAGGAAACTCATGGTTGTTCTAAACCAACTATCAAGGAGTCATGATCAACCACTTGAACCTTTGTATGTTCTTTAATGCATCATGTACGAGATGACCAATCAATGTAGAAGTTTAGGTAATAATTATAAAGGTAACCATTAGAGTTTATATGATCTTTACTTTTGTGGTAATTATGTGTTACTATATGTTATGATGGAAGTGAAAGGCATGAGATAAAATTGAGGTTAAATTATGTTATGGTTATTTTTGAGGATTTTATCTCGTTTTGGGGAATTTTTTAAGAATTATATAGTTTTGGAAAAAGGACAACACGCAGACCATGTGACATCCCGTCGCGTCAGACAAAGCTGCGGGAATCGAACCCACAACCAAAGTGCGACTGGTATTTATCACCTCCCACCGGACTACGTGAAGTCCCTGGTTAATATGACTGATTATTTTTCGTTAGATGATTTTATGAATTAAGAGTAAGTTGATTTTGGGTTATTTATGAAAATTATTAACCTATCATGGAGGATATGGGATTAGGTTAATTACTTTTCAATACGAGACTTTAGGAGCAACTGATGTTGTTTGGAGATAAATGTTATGATTTAACTTGGAAGTCTATGTGACAAAATCCTTCAAATATTTGGGTTTCAATATTATATTGGTTTACATTGAAGACTTTTATGGAAAAATTGTTTATCGAATGGTCCACGTTGAACTTTGGGTTTTGTTGGACAAGTTTTGGAGATTAAGAATATTTTTTTTTATAATGGGTTATTTTTTTTGGATTATCTCATCTTGTACTAACCTTTTTGGTTTTGGTTTTGGTTAAATTATAAAGACATGGGAAGTATATAGTACTCTATTTTGGATTAGGTGATTCTCTAGAAGTTGATTATAGTACTCTTAATGTGAACAAGTCTACCTAAATACTCGTCTTTTGGAGAAAATATGAGTTTGTGTAAGAAATCTAGTAAAAGTTGAAAGTCAACATGATAAGTGATTATGTTTCCTTATGAATAAATTCCTCAATAATAAGTAACATAAAACTAAAATGTTTTCTACTAACTTTTCCTACTGGGGAATCGAATACTGTATAACCCATAACAAGTTTGTGACTTTCTTTTGGTTAACTTTCTCCTAGACATGTTTACTATCACTCTCCATCAGAACATGACCCTTTGTTTTTTTCTTCAATATCCATATTTTCATACATGGAATCAGAGTATGGGTTAACTTTGGTAACCTCTGTACTTCTCTCCCTTTATTTTAAAGTGATTGTTTTACCGAATCTTGTTCCGATGTGGGACTTTCAAAGATGTTTCCGAGCCCAATTTTAAAATTGCGAGGACACAATTCCCAAAAGGGGGGAAGGATGTAACACTTCAGGTAAATAAAGAATATTAAATTTTTATATTTATCCATATTTGTTAATAAAATATTAATATTACTTTAAAGGGGTTTCTATGTTTGATAGTGTACCCGATACGCAACAAAGAGTGTCATTGAAATCTTACGTTGCACACTAGTAATAAAATAATATTATTTTAAATGGTAGTTAACACATAGCAGTTGTATTGGCGGGTAAGGATATAAATAACTAAAATATGATTATATATGTTTTTTAAATGTTTTTACTTTTATCTAATAAACGATAAAGGCTTAAAATATGGAAAGAATTCAATTTTAGGCATATATGCCCTAATTTTCACTAAAGGTTCACTTATCACCTTTTGATGGCGAACCGTCATTAAATATAGTTTTTTTTCAAACTTATAAATTCTATTGGACCAAATAAAACTTTTCTTTAGAATTGGGACATCAAAATTTACTTTGTGTAATTTTTTGGTATCTTTCCGATAAAGTTCATTTTTTAATGAATAGTGTAAAATGTTGTATTTTAATTCAAAACCTATTTTTAATCTAATTTATTTATATGATTATATTATCTTTTGAATTGGTTTTAAAGTGAAATTAGAAAATATTTTTCCCATTAAATCCAATACTGGTCGTTAAAATTAATTTCACTTTGAAATCAGACTTAAACTAGTGTCAATCTTTTGATACTTATTGTTTCATAAAAACACGCTATTTGCTCTGACAGCGGGAGTTAATAATTAAATTAATTAATGCAACTTATATGTTTTGAATTTTTTAAAATTGACTTCATTTTTGAATTTGCAATATCAAATATAGCTTAGGGTGATGTTTGGTATTTTTCTGAAAAACTTCAATTTTTGATGAATAGTGAAACCACTAAGTGGTATTTAAAAAACTGATTTTTCGTTTAAATGATATTTTACCACCTCTGTGTTTTGAATTTCAAAAATAAAACATACATGGTTTTCATTGAGAAGTAAAATGTGGTTCAATGAGATTAAAATAATTTTTTGTTGAATAGTAACTTATTAAGTTTTTAATCGCGATTAGAGGTAATTACTTTAATTCAATGTAAAAATAATGTTGTAATAATATGAAATGAACTTGAAACATGTCCTACCCTTATTGGATGTGTCATATCCGACCATGAAAATCCATGGGTCAACTTGGGGACCCCATGGATCCACTTTAGTTTGAAAATGACATTAATACCTTTTTATTTAATGTTAAAATAAAAATGACACATACATGAGTTGTTTTACTCAAATAATTTTTACATGTGGTTATACTAGTCAGTTTTTTGACTATAAATATTAATTAGAAATCTAAAAATATTTACTACTTTATGATATTTTTTTATAATTTTTAGACATTATATAAATTAAATTATTTATTACATCATGATGATGCAGCGATGACCTCATTTTTTAACGATTTAAATAAAATGGAATGATAATGTAATATCTAAGACATAA
Organism: Viscum album; assembly: GCA_963277665.1. Taxonomy (NCBI): domain Eukaryota; kingdom Viridiplantae; phylum Streptophyta; class Magnoliopsida; order Santalales; family Viscaceae; genus Viscum; species Viscum album. The sequence continues at coordinate 348,048,369 of OY728156.1, forward strand.
ACATGTCCAAAACCTATTGGATGGGTGTATTTAGAACCCTTATCACCATATCCTCGATTAAAAATCAATGTGGGACCATTAATATCCGAAACACATTGTAAAATAATGAAACATTTCTTTACATTCCAAGAGTGCCCCTCCTCTCCTCTTATAAAAGCCCCCACCTCTACCACCTTACCCACACTTCAAAGCCTTTGGCTCGGCCAAACCCTACCCATTTTGTCTCTCCACATCCCTATCTTACTACTTGAAGCCTCACTTTGGGCAGATGTCTTCCCAAGGATGACTTTGAGCTCAAACCAAACAGAGTTACCCGATTTTAAGGTAATTTCTTCACTTGATTCCTTTTGTTTTATTTTGCTTCTCCAACCCCCTAAAATATTTTTTTCCTTTTCTTTTGTAACAAATACAGTATCTTCAATATACTAGGATGTTGTTATAAGAAGTATTCAAGCTACACTTTCACATACCTATATCTAATGGTTAAAGAACATACTGTTTCTGTGGATGTCGAATTTCTGCCTCACGAAACTATGATTGTTCAACATTCTACTAACACCTTCAAAGGTGGCCATTAAGATGACACTATATTTATATATGATATATAATATGTTTATGTTTTACTTAATCTTCTGTATTTTTCATTTATGGAATACCTTTATGGTTCCCATAAAGGTATATAATATGTCTATATAACATATTATATAATATGTTATATATCATATTATATCATATGATTAAGTAAAACATATTATATACCTTTATGGTAAACGCGGTATCATCTTTTTAGGAAGTGCAGACTACCACCCCCTCAAAGTGATTTGATTCGTTAATACCATATGTGCTATGTATAAAGGATATATTTAATGATAATATATATGATAACATACTGGAATTAAAATACTATTATGTATCATTATGTTTTAATTCCATTAAATATGAAATAGAAATGGAAGTAGGGTTCATGCGTACGTACGGATTACCGTCTCCATGAACGGTACATTTCATTTCTTATATCAAAATGTTATGTACTATTATAAGCACATATATATAATGGATATATATGTAATATATTACATATAAATGATGGATATCATTCTAGAATTATAACATATATAAACACCTCTCATTTTGTTTTAATTCCATTAATATGAAAAAAAATGAAATCAGCGTTCAAGCGTACATACGGCCTACCGTCTCAATGAACGGTGCTTTTAATTTTTATCTCCAAATGATATGGAATAGTATAAAATGAATATATACTGGATATATATGATATTTAAAACATGAATACTATTCTGGATATTATGTACCTATAACTACATGGAAAATTATTTTCCAACAGGTTTTGACTCATGTACAAAACATTGACAAAAACGTCTGATATGAACTCATATTATTAACCAATTATTATAACATTAAAATATGTAATATGAACTGAATAAGAATCTTTATAGGAGATCCATAAGCAATTATAAATTGACCAAAGTTTATTATTCAGGAATATAAATAAACGAATAAGACAGGTTGGACTTGAGGTAAGGGATCTTACTCCTCTCTTTCTTTTTAAATACACTCTTTTATGTCATTCCTTCTAAAGATCATCTTTCTTGTTATTGGGATGTCATTTTATATTACAATTATTGTAATTTTTATGTTCATATGATGAGAGAACCTATTCTCTCTCATCAATCCCTTTTGGATGTTTTGAGTGGCGCCGTTAGGCTGCCGAATTTTCGTAAGAGATCTAACCTCTCTCTTTCCTTTAAAGTACTCTCCTTTATGTCACTTATTTTAAACTCATCTTTGTTATGTTGGAAGATTTTATTTTATATTCCTCTTTCTATAAACGTTATGTTAATATGATTATGGACCCTACTTGATCTCATCAATCCATTTTTGTATGTTTTGTGTGGCGCCGTTAGGCTGCCGTGTTTTCGTAAGGGGTTTTTCATCTCACTTTTATTCTCGTGAGATTTAAGCTATATTTTCCACAATTACCTTTGAGTGGTGTATGTACGTCCCATTATTTTACTCATTGTGTAATATACATTCATTTATGAGTATTTACATCAATGATGTATTGTCCTTCTTTCACGGGGTGCATGTCTCGAAAGATACCCATGTCGGTAAGGGAACCTTTCACCCTCCTCTTTTTGTAAAAGACTTTTTTTGTTATGTCTTTTAATTCACATAATATTATGTTTGGGATATTTTCTTCTATATCCTTATTTATTTAAATTTTATATCCAAGTGATGAGATACCCTTTTTATCTCTCATCAACTCATTTTCTGAATTTTGTAGTGATGCCGTTTGGCTGTCATATTTTTTCAAGGGAACTTCTTAACCCAAATTTTATTCTTTGGGATAATCTTGTACTCCTTGAATATGTCATTCTATGAATATGTGTGAATAACCTCTAATTGTTTTACACTTAATATCCACTTATATTGGGTGTATTCATTTGTCACACATAATTATGTAATTGTTTTATCCTTAAACCGAGGATACAATCTTTGTAAGCGACTTCATCTCAATCTCTATTCATTGAGGCATATTTTGTTTTATACACAACCTACTTTTATAAGGTGTATAAACCCCTTTGAATTTTATGTTTATTCAAAAGGAATATTTTATCTATGAAGTATTTTACTAAACAAGTAAAAGGAATGTTTCTTTTTACAGATGCAGTGACAATGACCTTTTCTGCCGCCTCGAGTATTATTTGATCTTTGGCTTCCTCAACAAGCCGTAATGTTTTTAAAATAAAATAAATACCATATACTTTTTTTGTATTTTGGTATTGAAAATGGTTTTGATAAAATATTCTATTATGTCAATATATTTAAATGATATATATTGTGATTGAAATGTGGAAATGTTATCATTCCTTTATGTTGGTTTTATGTGTTATAATTTTATAATGGTACTTGGAAATTTTACGGGTGGTTACGTGATAAACCATATAAAGGGTGGTGCCGTGAATACCAGGATGGGTGGTTACGTTATAACCTCTTATAAATTGGGTATGTAAGTCAGCCGTATGGCTATTCCATTAAGTATGTATGGATGTTGGCCGAATGGCTATTCCATTATGTGATATGTGTGGATGTTGACCTTATGGTTATTCCACTTAAGTATGTTTATGTCCCAAGTTACCTTTATATGTTATGTGTTCTTTATATGGGTTTAATGGTAATCTTTTGGTTACAATAGGGTAGGTAATGATATTTTATTCAGTGAAGAGTTTTTACTACTTCATGAAGGTGGAGGTATTACTTTGATAATGTATACATGGTTTACTTGTTGTTTTGAATAACTAACAGTTTTCATTCTTTGTGTATCCCTTACTGAGCTTTTTATACTCACCCCATGTTTTTTTAAAAAAAAATTTCACAAGACTTAATGTGGAATCGGGTCAAGGATGGGATCAATGGAAAGTCATGATATCTAAAACAAGGAACTAGACATGTTTCTTATTTAGAGTTTATATTTTATAGAAACTTAGTGGAAGTGTCTACTTTTTAATCTTTTGAGATGTAATAGTTATGTCCTAATTCTCTAAAACTCTAAACCTGAAAAGATCCTCAATGTGAATTATTCATTTAATTCAATATTACGTAAGGTTTAAGGATGGGGTCATATAATCAATTACACATATCTACAATTTCATTCTATTAGTTTTCCAATATCGTTGATTATTGAGAAATTTCATCAAATTAGGAAACCCTCCACCCATAATAACTTAGTAGGGAGACATTTTTTCTTGTAATTTGTAATGTGAATTGTAATCATGGAGTTTATTAATAGGCTTATCACTGCACTTGTTCTCACACAAACCATAAGTGGATATCATGTAGTGGTATTCAGTTATGCTTCAATGAATGGATTAGGATATGTGTTAATGAGAAATTACAAAGTCCTTGAATATTTTCCATGGAAGAAAAAAGTTCATGAATATAACTACCCAACACAAGATCTGGGGTTGGATAGAGTGATCTTAATATTTGTAAGAGGGTGAAACTATCTATTTGAGAGAAGTGTAAAATATATACAAATCTCAATATTCCCAAGTATATCTTTAAATATAAAGAGATGAATATGATATAATGAAGATTCTTTGAGTCGATCAGGGACTATGACTGCTAAATTCACTACTATCATGAGAATGTGAATAAAGTGGTGGATTCTATATGTAGAAAGGATCCAAAAATTATATCATTGATGAGGATTGAGAAGGACTAGATCTTTATATAATTGAAGAGGATGGACATGGGAATCATAATTAATGGAATGTCATCAGTAATTTCACATATTATTTATCAATAATATCTTTAGGAAAATTTAATGGATGGTCACAGGGATGATATTGAAATTAAAAAAAAAATTGTAAATGATAAGAAAAGGGAAATCCTTCATGTTTATTGTTAATGAAGAAGGAGTTGTGAGAATTTATTCACAACATTGTGTAACATAAAACGATGAGTTAATGAAGTAAATTTTGGATGAAAAACATTTTTTGACTTTATTCATTGTCTTAGGAATCACAATGATGTTTCAAAATCAGAAAGAGTATTACTGCGTGGACAATATAAAGAAGAAGATCACTACATATAAATCAATGTTCATTTATGTCACCCAAGATGGCTGCAACGAAAAAGTCAAAGGGGATGATACAAACATTATCCAAAACAAAATGGAAATGGGAAAACATCATCATAGACATTTTCACCAAAATTCAGAATACATCTGGAGGAAACAATGTTATCTCAGTTATGGTAGACTATTTTACAAATTCTACAAACATTAATACAATTTAAGAGAAATTATCCTTATATTAACTTGCACGGATACATATCGGAGAGGTAGTGAGGCTACAAAGAATACCACTATCGATTTTATCAGATTAATATTAGAGAATCAAATCTAATTTTTTGAAAACTATCCTACATGATATAAATACTATATTGAAATTCAACATTGATTATCAACTTCAAACTAATTGCTAAATTGATCAGACTATCCAGAAACTTGAGAAAAATATGAAAGCTTACTCAATTGTCTTTATTGGACGATGGAATAAATATTTTTATCTAGTCGAGTTCACGTACATTAACAGTTTCCACTCAAGAATCCATGTATCCCCATATGAAGACCATTATTGGAAGAGGTATAGAAAACAATCATGTTGGGATGATGTTGGGAAATAAAACTACTAGTCTGCAACTGTTTGAGGAAATGTTGGAAAATTTTAAGACCATATAAGCACATTAAGGCTTCCCAAAGATGACATAATAGTTATGCTAGAAATCATAGATGATACCTAGAGATTGATGTAGGATATGTTGTATTCCTCCATATATCTCCATGGAAGAATTTGACGAGATTTTGGAAAATGGGAAATCTTATTCAAATATACATCAATCCCTTTGAGATCCTTGAACACACCGAAGGATTGTCCTACTAACTTGAACTCCCACCTAACCTATCTCGGAAATATGATGTATTCTATGTGTCACTCTTGAAAAAGTACATACCATACACCTCACACATATTCAGTCCAGAGGTGGTTCCATTGGAGAATGATCTTTCCAATAAAGATAAAATGGAGATGGTCTTAGATCATAGAGAGAAATATCAATGAAATAAAAAAATAAACCTCGTAAAAGTGATTTGAAGAAACCAAAAGTTAGAAGAAGAAAAATGGGAACAATAGAAAGTGTTGAATTTTTTTTAAAATCATAGGTTTTATTGTGGGAAATGAAAATTTAATGGGTGCGATTTATAAAGTGGGAAATATTTTAATGACTTGAAATATAGTAAATAAAATCACCATCATGATTTAATTTAATGACTTATTATATAATACACTTATAGAAAACACATCGAATTGTAATGTTTTAGTATACCCAATGGGATTGAAAATACTATTATCTATCATTAACATTTATAGTATAGCTATTGAATAAGCACACCATGATCAATATAAATATATGGTTTTAAGAAGACCAATTGATATAGTCAAAATATGTGGTAGCCTCGACAAATAGGATCATACGTTATGATGCCCATTTATTAGATCATCAAAGGGAGATATCATAACATGGTTTTTCACATGACTAAGCCCAATTTGAGATACAATAACTTACACAGTAAAAAAACTTCTTACTGGATAAGTTCATGCTCATTGAGATCACGACCCAAAACATGTTCACTAAACCACCCAATGATAGTCTCAGAGTATCACACCATACTCTTAGTGATTTTTCTATTATATTAATGGAATTTGTATCAAGACCCTATTATTATGATTATTTAATTTATTTTTTATAAAATTTTGAATATTTTTTCATCATATTATGGTTACATTACAAATGTTTTTTATTTAGATGTAATAAAACAAAATTTTTTTTTATAATATTCAAATTCAATTAAAGCACTTATTTTGAAGAATTGATGTATTTTATTTAAATATATAATATTTTAATAAAATTTTATTATTAAATAATTAATAATAAATATAAATGATGATTTAATTTTTATAAAGATAAATCTATTTTCTGTAAGGGTTTAAAATTTTTATTATAAAAAAACAAACATTTTTGAATAATTGCCGATTAGTATTTTAAAAGTGAAAAATAATATACCTTTAAATTTATTTTGATTAAAATAATATTATTTTGGATTGATAATATTTAAATTTTCCTATAGTTAATTATTTATTATTTTTTGAGGTAGTCGAATTTTAAGTTATAAATTTATACAGAAAAAATCTTCTTTTTGTATTATGACATTATAATGAAAAAAGTGATATAATAATTATTATAATGGTTATAATTGTGCAAATATGTGTCTAAAATTTAGTATAAAGTTATCTTATGCATTTTTGAATATTTTTATAAACCAATTAAGAATCCTAAAAAAATATTAATATATTTTAATTATTTACCACCATTTCTTTAAGAAGATGTATCACCTCTTGATATTAAATAGTATTATAATAATGTTTGGAAATTGGCCTTACTAAATATTGATAAAAAATTCCATTTTTTATAATCCAGGGTAAAAAACCATGGTTTGGTTTGTGGTTTTGGTTATATTATTATGTAGAGTCTGAAACATAAATAATAAATAAATCCCCCTCTTTCCCAATATAAACCCTCCCAAGCTCTCATTTTTATTCACTCAAACACATTGGATAAATTCTTTACTCTGGAAAACCTACTCCATATTACTCCCATGGTTACTCCAAGCTATCAAGAAGCCACTTCCATGAATATGGATACAGACACTGAAGTAATGGATCTTTTCCTCTCTCCTCTTTATTCAAGTATATTGTTATTTATATATCTTTTATCATCAATTAAATATAATGAGATATGTTATTCCATATCACCCTTAATGTAAATTTTGTTTCAAAATTATTAGAGACCCCTTTGACACTAATAATCCCTTTTTATGAATTTTAATGTTGTGCTGTTATGCTGCTAAAATCAAACCACAATTTTACATGACATGAAATTGTGTAAAAAATACATGCACCCATTTCCTACCAAGTGTGTTCTAATTTATGAAATTATAATTATCAATTGGGTAATTTTATATATTTATTACATAATAAATTATATTGGAATAAATTGTGATGATACATGATTACATGATTTATGTTCTATGTGGGACACTTATGCCTATGAATGAAATGAAAGTGATTAGTTCGCCTGAAATTATATAGTGCTCAAATGCATTGGGAAATGTTTTTTCTAATGAGACATCATATTGGGATAGGGTTTGAGAAAAAATCCAGTATGGTACATTTCCCATTATGATTTCTTGGAATTTATCCTTGTCCATTATTTATGATGAAGTCTTTTAAGTTGTTTCCACATTTAACATGTTTTCTTTTTGATTATCATGTTATATCATGCCTTATTATTCATGTTCCTTTTATTACCCACTGAGATGAAAATTTTATAACATGTATTACCATATTAAATACTTATTCCTATATTGGTATTTATATATCACTCTTTTTTATGTATGTACCTAGGTTATCCCACTAATTTTTAAGTGCAGTCATGTTAAAAAAGATATATAAAAAGTTAATGTATTTATTATTTTAAATTGTAATGCAATGTATGAAATTTCCAATGACAGTAGACTTTTTGATCTTCCTTGTTGTATTATATCTGAATTTTGGTAATAATTCCTGAATGAAATTTTAACAAAGAGATAGCTTGTTATATATTTTTATGTTATCTTATAAGCCTTGTGCCATTACCTATGTTTTAAGATTTCAGTGTTTTTATTATGATTCCATTATGTTATGAACTTGTACTGTGATTATATTTTCATACACACTTGATTATTTTTTTTAACACTAATGATTTTTTCTAGTTAAATTTTATTTTTACCCATACCATGAATATGAGACATCCCTTTTTATATATCTTCATTTCCCATGTTAGGAAGAATAGTATTCTATAGGATTTATTTAAATGTGTATCGTTTTGGAAGACTATTTGTGTGAGAACATGACAATAATTAAATATATGTTTATCATGATTATAACCAATGATGAAAATTTTACATTATGTTATGAGGTGTCATTTATATAGAGATGTAATATAAATCATGTATGGTGATGTAATAAGAATTTATGTAATTCTTGTTTAATGTTAGCACCGTTCTTGGTTCCCTTTGGCGAAGGAAAGGAAATGTATGCTCTGATATTGAGTAATCAATACAATACATCATAAAATATGTTGGAATAAACACGGGATAAATTATATAAAAGGAATACGTATTTATCAAATAAATAGATATCATTGAAAACTTGATCATGATGGATATAAATGAATAAAATAATAGTCGAAATAAAGAATCAAATGGATAACAATAAATGAATTCAACGGGATGGAATGTAAAATATCACACATCATAAAAACATAATCATGACTTCATGATAAATAATCATACATATACTGGAACGTCATAAAAAATATCTAAACGAGTTTAACTAATAAGACATATTGATGCATCTTGAGGATAAATAATTCATGTATCCAAATATCAGATATTTTATCCAACGTATCCATCTTATAATAGAGTTAATATAATAATACATATTTAAAAAAGAAAAAAAATTCTTACCTATGTCGTAGAAATAAACAATTTTTATATTTATAGAAATAGATGACTAATTTCTTATTATTTTTCATCACTTGGCCTCAAACATTATAATGTAAAAATAACTATTCACCTTTTAATTCTTATAAAATATTTAAATTCACATATAATACTTGGTATATGACTTCTTAGAAATCTAAAAACCTAACTACTTCAAACTAAACTATTTTGGTACAATATATTTTTTTAATTCATATATAATTTTATTTAAAATGATAAAGTAATACTTAGTTTTAAAAAAATATTTATTGTTTTGAATGATAAATTATAAAATTTTAAAATAAAATATTATAATTAGTATTCATATATTTCAATTTTAAATTCATTATATATTATTTACATCATTTTAATTAAATTTTAATTTCATAATAATTATTGTGTATTCATAATATATTTTACTATTTACCCACTAATTTAACTATTTAAATAGTTATGTAGGATTCACTATTGGTTATCTTATACATGATCAATCAATAAATATTTCCATTATATGTTTATATATATGAAAATACATTTCTAGATATGATAATTTTGACTATTTTAAAAAACACGTGTATTTCAAAATTAAGAATTGGACATCAAAAATTAATGAGTACATTCTATTTCATCTATATATATAGTTACATTGTTATTTATTATTTGATATAAATTAATACTAATTAGTAATTATAATATTTTCAAATAATATTATATAGATCATTTTAATCATGTGTTTATAATAGTAACAATACTATTACATTATATAGATTTTTTATTATAATGGTCTGATTCCAAATCATCAGATTCCAACACTATTTAATCTATTCCTATAAAATATATTAATTTTTTTTATTAAAATTATTTACATAATTATCTTAGTTTATAAATCATCCATTCCTTTTCTTATTTTTTATGCATTAAATAATTGTCTATTGTATGTTTTATATATTTTTTCATTGATAATCCTATATATTTTTTGATTGTGGTGTTGACATATATTTATGTGTGTTCTATTGCAATAATTATGACCATTATTGTGAATGTTTTTTATAATTTTTTATTATACTACTCTTTGTATTACAATTATTACAATGAAATATAATGTTCATTATGAGTATAATTTTTTTAGGAATTTTTTAGGAACTATATTTAAATCATGGTTATTTTACTCTCCCATACCTTAAATAATTTTAACCTCATCATTTATGGATTAAATTATTAAAAAAATAATATGGGATATTAATTATTGTTTCATCCTCATAATCCACTAATGATTCCTAAAAAAATTTATTGTTATAATGGGTATTCACAAACTATGTTTCTCTGTATTGAAACACATTATCTCTAGTTTTATGATTCTTTAGAGTCCTTTCAAAATATGAAAAGAACGGTTCTGAAAATATATATAATTTGGTTATAATTTTTATAGGTTCTAGAATATACATCAAAAATATTAAGATGTGGAAGACACCATGATCATTTGAATGGTTAGGTGGGATATTTAAATAGTAATCCAAAACTGAAATTATCTATTAAATTATAGAAGGACTAATAATACAAGGACATATATTCCCCATATTGTCAAACATAACAAATCCCATAAATAGTACCTCCACTATGAAAAAACTATCCCCTTTATGTTATTCCATGTTACTCTTTCAATGATCATAATTAATCTTTTTTCTTCTTTGGAATGTATTGATAATAATTTTAACAAATAAAAAATTATTATCTATCTCCTAATTATATTATAGAGAAACTAGATTCTATTCCCTAACATCATCCCATCTAGTTAGGGAAGGAAATATTTCCTAGACGTGGCCTTGTATGTTTCCAATTGTATAATTAGAAGAAATAGATTATTGAAATATAATTCTATAAAATAATGATACTGGTTTAATGTTATTCATGTGAACATGATATCAATTTTTTAATGATTTTATACCCCTTTCAGACATTCCATATGATTTAGGATAACAGGTAGCATTAAATGTATCTCAATATTGAAATACTTTTAATGGATTTGATAAATGTTTAATGTGAAAAGATAATATTGATTAGAAATAATTGTTATATGTGCACTATGAATTATTAAACTATCAATTATTTAAGTAAATGTAGTAATACTAAGGGAATGATCATACCTTATTTCTAGAATCTACGTATACTTTCTATGAAGATCCAGAAAGACATATAACATCATTCTTAATATATATATTTGTAAATCCTGTATTAAAATATTTTTTGATATCATCAAACTTCCAAATTTTTATAGGTGGAGGATTCATGAGACCTGTATTGTGTTTCATATTTGACTCTACTTGTCTAAAGACTGTGTATCCTTTCACATGATCAGCATTTTCCAAATTATTATTATCTCACTATTAATGGTTTCTAAAATAAATATTCATTTTTACTACATGATTGTATAATGAAATTTTAACAATGAGGTTTATCCAAAAATTACATCAATATCATCTGTGTCGATAAAACATACAAGATATTTCCCAAAATCAATGCATAATCATCATTGATGACTGCCATCAATTTTAGATTAATCATTCCATTATTCATACTTTTATATACTTATTATATTATTGGGATATCATTATCATATATCCTAACTGTGGATGTGAAATTAACAAGAAAATGATTGATTTTTACCTTCCTAAATATTTTTTAGGCCAATCAATGTTGAATATATTATAATTGGATCCTTTACCAACCTCATCATGGATATAAGTCTATAATCCTTAGAACTAAATTCTTATTTTAACTAAATTTCTATCAGAGAGTATTAGTGTATTCTACAATCATAATAATCTAGTATTTCCAACCATTTCATTTATCTCACATGTAGATTCTTCTATATGAATTTTAGCCTCAATATTTTATTAACAATATATAATTCATATATTTTACCAAAGTGATTGTTTATTTATATCTAAAAGAAAAATACTATTATTTCTTACTCAATATCACCTGTTTGGTATTTGTATATATATCTGAAATATCATAATCCTTTGGAATATGGATGAAGATTAATTCTTTTTTGATACATACCTATATAATGAATAAACATCAATAATTAATAGTAAATTTAATATGAGTGCATTGATAAAATTCTTCTTAAATTCCATGAAAATGTATTCAAATTATGATGACGAGGTATATTTATCCCTTTAAATGTTATCTTGGATAAATATATGTCTAATAAATAAAAATTGATAAATTTACTGAAATTTACCTTATAAAAACCTAATATACATATCATTGTAATATTCATCAGTTTTGGATGATCTTTGATTTCTTTTTCATTTGAATTATCAAAAAAACATCTTTTGAAATAATGTGGCCATGAATTGAAATATTGTCAAACAAAAATACAAATTTACATGATTTTACAAAAGAAATGTTATGTTTTGGTGTTTTAGATAAAATTATGAGATAATTCTCACTATCTTAAAATATTTTAATGTATAAAAATATATCATCATCAAATACCAATACAAATTTATCAAGACAATACATAAAAATAATATTCTTCTACTCATAAAAAATGAGGGTGCATTAGTTAATAAAAAAATTAATACTTTATTTTCATAACATTATTAACTCATAAAAATTACATATATATAATAATATCCTCCTTAAATATTAATTAATGATCACAATAAAGAAGAGGGATCTTAAAAAAGTATGTAGCACCTTGATGTTGATCAAACATGTCATTAATACCTAGTAACAGATACATTATCCTCATTTTAATTACATTTATTACCAAATAATTAATGTCAAAACATATATATATATCATTCTTCAATAAAAATATGAATTATTATCAATAATTATATTCATTTGATAAAATAAATCACTTATCATATATTTATTTTGTATTTTTTAATATTTTCACCAATTACACAAGGGAAATTCTGTGAGTTGGAATATATATAGTGTTTCATTAGGTATAGGTTTATTAGATAACTAAACCACACTTTCTTCTTGATATTTTGGTAATTATATAATAAATCCATCAATTTATTCTTGAGAAATATGTATATATTCAAGTATTGAAGCATCCCAACCACCCATAGTTATCATTATATCACATTTATTTCCAAGAACTTTTTAGCGTGAGATATACTAGGTAGTAATTAAAATACTCTCATTATAAATTCCGACATATAAAAATAATGTAAATCAATCCTCCTTTAAAACTCATAACATTCTTATCTTAGTAGTAATTTTTTATTTTTCTCTTTGAGTGAGAATCCATAATAAAGAATTATGCCAAAGTCAAATATAGATATAAGAATAAATTACTCAACAAGATAATATATATTTATATATAATAATACAAAATACCAAATATATCCTCATTGTCAAAAAAATATCATTAGGTGTTTTACATAACAATTCACTTCATTAGGTTTTAGAGAATGAGTCAATATTATTATAAAACATCCAAAAAGGATATGATTTCACATATCCGTAATCGGATAAAGAATAATTGAACATTATGTTTGTGATGAAAATACAAACCATAATTTCACTTAGTACTTATTATTATAATATAATAATAATATAATCCCAATGCTTCTCATATGGAATCTCTTATGGTAAATTCTATTAATGTTCGAGTAATATTGTTAAATATTATCCCATCGAATTACAGTTAATGAAATAGATAATGATATATTTGGGACATCCATTACATTCATTTTAATAATTAAATTTATTTCTATAATATTATAAATCCATAATTACCATCAGGTCATTCCTTAGAAGCTTCCATATGTATTATATTCTTGGACATCCACACTTCCTCTCCCTTACTTCAAAAAATTTATTCTTACATAGAACATAAAGGACTTTTTAAACTATTTATTTAATTTTAATGTAAACAACATGATGAAATTATTATAATTCTTGATTTCACCCTCCACTAACTAATCATATATGGAAAATTTATGTGAGAAAAATACAATATGAAGTATTGGATTTATTCCATCAAATATTTGATATGTTAATCATTATGTACTGTGTATATAGTTAACTGTAATAATTTCTAACAATGAAACATTATCCTCACAACCTGTAACAAATTATTCTTATATTTTTTATAAATAAATTAATTTACATTCTATATCAGCTTATTTTTCACATTTTATTTACTTTTCATATAATACATCTGAGAAAAAAATCCATTCAACACATTATATATCCCCCATCACAGTGTTTTGAATCAATGACCAACATTGATCAATATCTACCCATATTAAATATATGTCTCTTTAACCTCTACCTTTATAATATATACTAATATATGAAATAACATATCCTGTGATTTGATATATTATCTGGATATTAATGTATTATTTGTTCCACTAATGGATTGATATTGTTTCCACAAGAATCAGTTTAATATTTTTACTGTCTATTGTGGATAAACATGTTGTTAAATATGATAATGGTTATATATTATTAACATGAGTTTATTTCATTAAATAAGTTATAATATTATCAAGAAATAAAATTTACTCATTGATTAGATTTAGTGGTAAGTTCCTTCATTTTTTACAGGTTTTTAAATGGTCTCTATTCATTCAATTAGGATATATTTATAAATAATATAAAATAATTAATTATATTATAAAACTGTGAATATAATATCAATATATATCATTAATATATTGGTAAACTATATGTCTCTAATGGAAACCATGATTCATACAACCATAAAAAACATGTTCTTATTTGTTATGAATTAAAAGAAATTAAAATGGAAATTTAATCTAATTCATGGTGTTCTATGGGATATATTAGCTAAACATTAGAATACGTGTTGGATGAGGGGATGGGAGGTCAGGATCTTGTCAAATTTTTGGGGGAATAATTTTCAAATACATGAATTCTAAATAGATTTTTGATTTTTCCTTCAAACATTCCCAAATACCAGTGTGGGACTAGTTACCAATGGGTATGTGATTGGATCAAGATCAAATGTTAATGCGTGTATATGAGTATGTAGTGTCTCTCCATTAATGTGAAAATATGTAGGTATCAAGTAATATGTAGTGGGAATACTATATGAATTTTTATAGGTTCTATATATTTGTATATTTAATTCATTATAATTAAATTTAAATTTACATAGTCAAGTTATATAATTATTTTCACCTCCCTAGATGTATTTCTTCGGTATAGTGTTTGGTTCAATATTTTGGGAATGTATTATTATATATCCATATGAAGGGAATTAGAAACAATAGTTTCAGTGGCCCTTAAAAGGATATGTATTACCTTTAAGTTCATGTGAAAAATAATATGTAGTTCAATTAAGTGTTATGAAATCCTAGATGGTAGATGTTACTTTTATGGGTTTTTATATAAGACATATAGAATAATAGGATAAAAAGACCTAGAAAAGGTTGGTGAGGGACATACAACTAGAAATATCTTTCTAGAAAACAGGAAATTAAAAATGGAACAATAAGGATGAATATTTTCTATAGTGAATATAGAACAATGAATTAAACTTTTTTTAATTAGAGAATTCAACAATTACACATGATATATCCTAATCCGAAATATTTTGTAGTAAGAATGTTTTGTACAAAATATGGAATTAGTGAAAGGAAGTGTCAGATCAAAGAGATTATCTAATAGTTTGGAACAATGTGGATATATTAATGAGGTATATGGACCTATACAAATGCTTATGGAAGGAATATGTCCATACTTGATGAGAATATGAATCCCGGAAGCAATATATCCCAACGAGTAGACATGTCCACGTTCATATGAAATATGAAATTATGAAGAAGGATATTGATGTTTGGGGTTTTAGTATTGAAACTGAATGTAGTGTCCTATATTTCCAGCTAAAATAATTATTAGTTCCCATGTATTTCATTTTTCATAGTTTAAGGTAATTGGAAATAACTATATGTAGTAATTTTCTGTCCTACGAGAATTTTTGTTTGTATTTTTGTCATAGTTTTACTAGTAAATTTATGTCATGAAATAGGAGAAAAAAATGATTTTGAAATAGATATATAAATTATTTTCCCTAATAGATATTCTTATTAATAATTTTTACCATCGATTTTTAAATTTTGGTAGTTAGGTCCTTGTGAAGATTAGTTTTGGAATATGTATTAGAGGTTGATTGATGATAGTCAATAACATTGAATGAATTGAGTGTGTAATGCCCAAGAATATGGATTACCTTGATGTGTCTAAATATAATTAGTTGATGTTTATAAATAAGGATAGTTGGACTAATTGGGAATAATAACCTATGAGGAATGGGTTTGAGCTTTTGTATAGGCCAACATGGTTATAATATCTCTTGATCATAATTATTTCATGGTGATAAAATCATTAATGGGAATGTGGATCTGGATTATAGATAAGAAAAAATAATTTTAAATCATTTATAATTGATTGATAAAAGGATTCCACCTATATTTCATGATGATTTGGTGCATTCTTTAGTCAGCCATGTTGAGTTTCATGAACCAGTGAGAGTCTCCAAAGTACCCTCTTAATAAGATTCCATGTTTTCATTGGAGTACATGGCTGAAACAACCCCTAGGAACCCATGTATTAATTTATATTTCTTGGGCCTTTTATTTATATATATAATATGTGATTTAATGGGTTAATGTTGATTTCCTTATCCTTTCCATTTGGACATTATGGTTTCATATGAATCCATAATAATTGGTATCTATGATTGGAACACTAGTGAAGGGATGCTCTACTATTTCAATAATTATTTGAAGGGTACCATAGTTTTATATTAGAAGAGTATTATTCACCATTTTATAGTCCCTAATGAGGAATAAACACTACATTAGTCTAATCATGGAGTTTCACAATAGTATGGGTGAGGAGATATGATCTTCTCTAGTGATGTAAGGGTATGGTGATTCTCTCATGCAAAGACTTGGTGAGGTTCTTTGACTAATGTATATCTATGTGAGATGGTTTCCTCCAATGAGGGACACGACAATGTACTCAATTTGTGAGATATAATTAAAGGAAATCAAAATAGTAATGGATATGATATGGGTATGACAATTGTTAAGGATGAGAAAATGGGAATTCCCTAAAAATAATTACGTTAATGGGATATCACATTTTAGGGATCAAGGAAGTGGAATAACATTTTATTGTGATCCTTAGAAAGATATGTGAAAACTTTTCCCTATTATTGTGATTTAAAATAGTATTGGGTGAAAAATTATCTACTGTTAGTTACATTGGTGGTCCTTCTTCGTAGTTTAGAGGAACTAGATAAGAATTGTATTTTGTGATCATTCTCCAACAGGATAAATCATTTACCCATTCAATTCACTAATTCATTTATTATGAAAATGTACTACCTGAAGTTGGAAAGCGAGACTTGGGTGGAGTACTAATTATATATTTTCAACTTCCCCAATATTGTATGATTTCATTATGTCATGTTTAGGTAGAAACCATAGGGGTATGTATATATTTAACAATTATTACATGAAAACATAGAATTTGGGAGATCATGTTGAATCAAAATGGTTTTCTTAGGCAAGAAAACAAAGAGAAGCTACTGGTTCAAACATTATAACTAATGTCAAAAAATCTCAATGATGTTAAGTAGGTGAAGAGACTTGAGAACATGGACCTGCAATATGTTTCAATGTGAACTTTAGGATGTCAAAACTCTATTGTAAAATTCCAAATTTAGATGACCATAAAATTCAATAAAGCTTC
Organism: Viscum album; assembly: GCA_963277665.1. NCBI lineage: Eukaryota > Viridiplantae > Streptophyta > Magnoliopsida > Santalales > Viscaceae > Viscum > Viscum album. Next base: position 348,066,295 of record OY728156.1, read on the forward strand.
CCATTTTGGATCTAATACCGGTAAAATATAAGAATGAAAAATGTTCTATTCCCTTATCTTTTGGGTTACCTAATAAAAGCTATTTATAGTGGCCAAAAAAATACATTATAATACCATCAAAATTGATTTATGGATTTGGAAAACATTTTTTCTCAATGACGAGTGAAACCCACAATCTATACATGGTTAGAGTTTCTCACAACCACATCATTGTATTTTGAATCCAATCTATAAAATATAATTGCCATAGTGTCTGAAAAATAATCTTCCACATACAGATCCCATTTTTCATGTTCATTTTGATTAGAATGATAATTTGAATATGCTTCTAGAATAGGTTCATTATAATGGGAATTATATCAATGTTTCCATGAAATATTTCTTGATACCTGTATTTAATAGATCCAAAAAGCACCCACATATAGTATTATATTCAATTAAAAATAAAGAAATATATTATTATACAATAGAGTATAACTTTCCACATTTCATGGACTTTCGGTAGGGCTCGACATATGACTGAAAAATGAGATAACATTCAAAAAGTGGAGAATATAATCAAATGTTTCCCTGGATAACTCCACATATCAATTCATGAAGAGAAAAAGAGAAAAAAAGAATAGAATCATGTATTGAAAAAAAAATATACCGTATAATCAAATACAATATATTAGATTAGTCATAGTTCCAATACAATTCATTCAAAATTATGTCCCGTGGAAATGACTCAAGAAGACTATAGGAATATATTACATCAATATTTGGAAAACCATGATATTAGATATTTATTCCTAATCATATATCAGTGATAGAAATATTCACATTTAAGATATTAATAAAAGTAGGGAATGATCATTTAGATTTGAGATGATTCACACCTATGCATGGCTCAAAGAAATGATTTTTATTCTATTTCTTCATCATAACAATGCAGTTAGTTCATTTTGATTTGAAATTATTTCCTCATAAACTTTGATCGTGGATGGGTTTAAGTATAAAATATATCTCTATTACACAAATATTTGTCCATTACAATAGGATTTTTATTAGTCAATGTGATAAGTATAAAAAAATTATAATTATTAATGATAACATAAATATTTAATGGTCTCAAACACACATATATCCAGATTTCATGAGTTTTATAGGAATGTATGAACTAATAAACTGTGAATAGTAGATTTGAAAAATATTATATTTCCCATGTCAAGGGGCTAAGAGAGTTTGTATTTAATTTTATTAGGTTCATTTTGTAGTAATCCTAATCATTGTGCACTATGTTTATTATCCCAAACATTTTATGGGTTATCTTATCGGTAATAAATATGAAAAAGGTACTCATATTAGACATAGAAAAACCTTAATATGTAACCCACCTAATATGTTTTATATTATTTAATTTCTTTAAAACATTCACATTTTTTAAATTAATATAATATCCATGACCAATGGGTGGAGGATACATATATTCTAAGGCCTACTTTTGAGGGACTTCAACCTCGAAAGTGAAATATTTGTTTCTCTAATAAAATTTATGTGGGTAAAAGCATACACATATTGATGGTATTTTTTGGATTGATAGCTTTGAAAAAAATTGAGGAGTTATATGTAGACACATGAGTGATGAAAAAAACATGTGAAAAAAGAGCCCAATGATACGAATATCATAAACCATAAAGAATAATTCTGGTTGCGTAATGTCGTGGCACATGGACCAATGGGGGATTGAGTTTATTTTCAAATAGATTTACTCAAAAATCATAGATAATTTATCAAGGAATGGAATGTAAAAACATTATTCGAATTGGGTTCTTGATTCTACATATATAGATTTTACCCAGAAAAATGTACCTAGATTGAAATTGTGGTGTCTAATGATGAATTTCATGCAATTTAGGGTAACATGATTAGGATTATAAAATGTTCAATAATTAAACTCATATTCTCTCTTAAAAATTTATATGATGGAATAATTTTTAACATTTAGGGCATTCATGTATATGTAAATTTTTGATTATAGGTTATTTATATCCAAAATCATGATATTTGAGCTAATATATGATTAATAATATAGGTATATAATGTATGAATATTGAAAACATTTAAATAACAATTTACTTTATGATATTGTCAGGGTATTTTAATGATCAGGTTACATTTTCCTTAGGATGTTGTTATCTTTAGTTGAAATAGTTTTATACGTCAACACCCATGATCATAATAAAATATTATCCTCTGTTGGATCCAAATAAATTCATTACCGATAAACAATATATTTTTGTGTAATGAAACACATTTTTAATGAATATTTCTTTTAGAAGGAAGGATTATAAGGATTGGTTTGGGTACCTTGAATGTTTATCTACTATGTAGTGAACACAAATTCTCGGTTAAGGATTACATGACCTAATTACTCTATCGTTTTCTTGAACCAGTGGGCCTAGTGAGCATATATTGTCTTTTTTGGGACATATGATAATATAAATTTTTATTTGGTCATAAAGGGGTCACCTAGAAAGTGGAGAATTAATTTTTTAAACTCGTTTTGAGTTTTACAGAAGATTTTTTAGGTCTAATTAATTTTTAAATTATTTTTAAGGGTCATGCAATTTGGTCTTCTTGGGGTAAGATTTCAAGGTAACCCAACATTAGGAACTTGTTACTAGAGTCTGTGGTCATGCAAATATTACTGATATATTAAGATATCCTTACATATGATGGTGTAAAACCAAATGTTAATGGAGGTATTTTTTTTATTATTAATCATATTTGGGATATTACATATTGTTTAAGGCCATCATTCTCGAACCAATATTTTTTAAATTTTGTTTAATTATTGATTTGAAAAAGTATGCCATGAGTTAGTTGATATTGTGATAAGGAAATTGTTTAATCGATATAAAGGTAATCCCATCATAAAAATTATAGATAACCTCTTATGATTTTATCTTAGTTTAGATTCATTCTTATTTGAACATATATTAGGGGGTACGATATAACAACCCACATTTGTTTTGAGAAATTATATCTTTCAAACACCACTTAATATGGAATAAAAAACATTTAAACCATGGTTCATGATATTTGAATCAAAAAAATAATATAAAACTAATATTTTTATGTTTCTATATTAATAAATATTCGAATTATGGATTCCATGACAATGTAATAATAAGAATATAGAGATTTGGAGAAAACCTCCTCCAGAATAAAGTTCTCTTATTGGTAGAGAATATAGGGACCATATATTCATATCCTTGTTGAGGTCATGAATAAAAAAAATTATTAGGGATAGATATTTTAATTATTGATAGACAAAAAATATTTACAGTGATTCAACTTATCAAGTCACAAAGTTAAAAAAAAGAATACTTAGTCTCAATGATGGTTGTAATATCTAAATCAAAAACTGACCATTTGAAATTTGTATTGGGGGTAATGAGAGACTGTAAATGGATATTTACTTTTGGATGGGTCTGAAATATATATTCCAAATACCCCTACACACACTGAAGTAATTTTATCAAATCCATACATTATTATTATGATAAATTCCACCAATATGAATCTAGAACTATTGTAGGGGATGATAATTTAAATATTCTAGTAGGTGATTGAATATACATGTAAATACATGATGTATCAAGGGTAAAACACTAATTAATTTCTAAATATGAAGGTGGGGGACCCAAATGGTATGAAAAATAAACACCAAAGTGAAAAGTTAACCTTATATGGTCTCATATATTTTGTGAACCATTAAATGGACGCCACTCCCATATAGGGATTGATGGGTCATATAGCGAAAAAACTATGTATTTTTGAATAATACATGATTGTTGATATGAATGTACATTATCATCATATTTCCTAAAATAAGTAAATATTTAGATTAAATCCATTTGATGAGAATTTGTACTATACAGTTAAACATCAAATAGTATAGACTTATACCATGTAATTTTAAATCATATGGTATGTTTTCATATCATTTAGATTAACATAATATTACATGAATGTGAAAAATAAAATTTAATGTTATTATGTAAGAATTTGTACCATTATATTTAATGTCATATAGTAAGGACATGCATGTTCCGCAAGATTCTATAAAAATATAATTGGTGGATTTTTCATGTCATTACATAGATGATCTATGATATCTGTAGTGTAAAATATAGACATATTCAAAGAATCGTTATATAAACTGTTCTTTTATAAATGATTGAATGATGTTTACAAGATTTGATATAAGATAAATCTTTATTAAATGTTAATACACATATCTAGTTTATACATTGGAGTGGGTAATTAATTTTGCATCACAATAGAATCACGAATAGTTGTAAACGTAATGTTATAGGATTTATAAGGATTATTCACTCATTTAAGTTGATTACACCACAAAAGGTAGGAAATTTTTGGCTATTTATGTTCATTATAGATAGTTTCTATAGGATGATGATTATCAACATGAAATAAGGACTTTTTTATATAGTTTTTAATCATAGAACTAATACCTAAGTGTATTGAATTTTATGGTTATAGGATTATGAGGTAATGATAATTTGGTTTGGGCCTTGAGTAATTTGTTTCAACAATAATAAGTTCCTTTTTTAGATTTTAATTATGACACATGTAGATTTTATATGCATTGAATGAACTATGTAATTAGAAAATCTAATATAATAATACCTGAGATGAATGAGGAGAGAATAAACTTAGAGGTGGTATAATATTAGAGGATTATCCACTAGCACTAGGATAAAAATTCTTTATAGAATTTCACATCTCATTATATGGGAATCTTGAACCACTATGTTATATTGTATAATATGATTTTTATAATTTCTAAACATAGTACACACATCGTGATTTCCTACACAGTTTTAGATTTTATGTATAGATATTAAGTCCCATTCAATGAGAACCCCAAACAACATTGGGATGTTGTTTAAAATGTTTTTTATTTTGTAGAGTTGAACATCATGTGATGAGTATAAAAATTATATTCATACATTTTTCCTTGTTGAAAACTAAAATTCATGGAAAAAACATTCAATGATAACTCCAACATAGATATTTCACAAATATTGGAAGAATTTGGCCATATGGGGAAAGATCAACTAAATTTTTTAATCTCTCATAAGGTGGACCAAATATCAAGTTGGTTAACATCTTGTAGAAAGAACTGAGGTGTGCCGTATTCTATAATTATGCTTCACATAATTATAAATTATTTCATCCAAATAAATAGATGTTATGAAATTTTATTTTGATACAAAGACTTAATACATAATGATTGAAAATAGATTATTTTATCCTTTTTGGGTTTATGGATGGGGGAATATATTCATAAAGGGGAATATTTATTGATATGGAGCATAAATTAATGAGAATGGATTCATGAAATGGGATAATCAGAGATGTTTAATGTTTATATATTATGGACAATGGTATGTGATTATTTGTTAATTTTACTCACACAAATAAGAGGAATGGATTCAACCAAATGCTGGATCCATGGAGGGAAACTAGAACTTGGTGAAGTGATCCCATTCCCCGGGTTAAAGTTGAGGAATATTCTATAATTTGTGTTGAGTAATGTGATATAATATCCATGAATAAATATGTATCCTAAAATAACAAGAATGAATAAAAATATAGTTATGAAAATATGGAATCCCATGTGCATATCAAGTTCATTTTTATTATAAGATGAGTGAAATAATTACCCTAGTAATTGATGGGAGTATATTTCCCATTGTGAAATTAAAATGGTCTCGACACTAAGAGACAACAAATTTGGGTATAATATATAATTTGGCCTAGGATATAGATCCTTACATCATTATATATCCAAAAGAATGGGAATATATAAACATTTTATTCTGATAGTATGGGTGAAACACTTTTCTTAGTGCCAAACACGGAAAGGGAACTCAAGCTAAATAGAATTTAGAATTATCACCATGATAGACTGGGGGAAATAATTTTATGTGATCATTAAAATTGGTTTATATGTTTAGATGGTGATATGTATCCAACTATAAAAAAAATTAGACCACATATAGTATGCATGATAATTAATTTTTCATCATATATTCCTATGATAAATAGGAATATAAAATGTAATGGGAACTAAAAAATGAATCTAGAACTCGTTTAAGGATTATATCTCTCATATAATTTCCCAAATAGTCAAAGTGGTTATTTATGGTGGACTGTATGTCATATAATATTACATCATAAAACCAATATTGTGTTTACTAACATTTACGTGGTGTTTCTGAATTATTCATGTTGAAAAAATTGACTATTAAAGATTACCTCATGGAAGTCATGATTTTTGTGAGAAACAAAATGTAATTGGATGTTTACTTATACAATTATAGTGAAAATACTATTAAATAAAATAACACACATCATTCTCTTTTACATCAGTTGATTAGGATAAAATTGGTATATCAGTTTTTTTCAAACATCTTAGACATGGGATGCATAGATTAATGTAGTTCAATAAGGAAATTTATATACCTTATAACATTATCTAAATGGTAAATTTTGTTATTCAGTTTGATTATATGTTTCTTGGAAAAAGATATGCTCCAAAGTATTCATTTGTAAAACTGGGATGAATAGGTTATGTGAAGTTTATTATTATGATTCTAGGATGATATGAGACCTTACATTTTAGATTCATTTTTATGGGAATAATACGATGTTTTCTAACATCATAATAAGAGGATTTGGGAATTTATATAGTACTTATAAAATTAAATTTTTAGGAAATTTTTATTCAAGGTTTGGTTCCTTCCCTATAGCATATGGTTTGGGTGAATCATGTTCCTAAATAAACATATTTCATAATGAAATCGTATTATCCATATTAAATTTAGATTAGCAGAAACTATTAATGAATACTAAATAGATAATTTTGAGCATTATTGCTACCATAGTATACAGTGATCATTGTTTGAGACCCTAAATGTGTAACCCTTGTATAGATGGTAAAAAAATATTATTTATATTCTATTCAAAATACATCATGATATAATGCATGATAAAATTTTTATATATTTCATATAAATATTAGATATCACTATAGTCACACAATATAATAATATCCTTTCGTGGTTTTTTATATTTTCAAAAATTTTTTTTTCAAAAGTATACACTGTGCATATTAATATTCTGGGAAAAAAAATATATTTATTAGAAACTAATGTAGTGATATTTATTTGAGAAATAAATAGACTTTATTCACAGTCTAATAAATGTGGTGGAGGAAATAAATAAAATGGGAAAACAAATGTACACACTGTGTATATTAATATATATACCATGTAATTTTTTAGGAATTTGTGATAAATAATAATATTTATTTATTTAAATAATAATAGGTGTAATTTGTTGGGTCCATGTCAACTAATAATATTCAACTATTATTATTATCCATGGGGTCTAACTAAGAATTAAATGAAAAGAATAAATGTTTTTTGATAATATATTTATTTTATTATTCTATGTAATTAAAATCACAATTATATAATTCTCAGTGTCCTAGTAATTTTTAGGTATGCACAAAAGATATAAAAATCATTCAAGACAAGACATAATTTTATATCACCAAGAACACTTTCATGTTACGAGATATATCCTTCTTCAATATATCAAGGAGAGTGCTTCAGAAGTGGTTCTTAGAGAAATCGAAGGCAGACATCGCAAGAGAAGGATCTTCCATGCTATCACCCAGATATCCCTTAGTTGATGTCCAAATATACGTGGAGAACATGTGGATAACCACTAATGAAAGCCTACACATTTCTTCTTTGACGCAATGACAGATCACATTGGATCGTGACTCGAAACATCAACAGAGAGGGAAGTCTTTTAATTATATTAATAATAACCATCATATGATGATACTCTCTACGGTTCAAAGACTCCGTTGATATCATTCATTATTTGATTTATTCCAAATATTCAGGGTTTCATTATCATGATAGATCTCAGATTGATCATTGATAATGGAAAAAATTAAAGTTGGGTACACACATCAACACACTTCGGTTTCACCTGGAACCTTCAGTCTCAATACATAGAATAAAACCCCATCACATATCATGTAATTCTAAAATTTATACCATCCAAAAATAGGAAGAATACATGGACTATTCTCCTATACAACATTCCGTGTGATCTGGGATTCTAAATGAAAAGTCTTTGTTATACTCTAGAAAACCTAGATTTTCACTAATTTCCCAATTATCGACCCCCATGTGATCTAGAGTTGTCATTTAAGGAATATAAAATTTTAAAAATAATTTTCTTTTATTGAAGTTTATTGAACCTAATATATCCTACCTCTTGGGGAACCATCAATGTTTTAGTTCCAAATCCAAATCATGAGGCCACTCCACCACCATCCTTGTGTGATTTTTATCAAGAGCTGAGTGAGCCAGCACCTCCTCCTCCTTGTTTCCACATGGTTCATCTCTGATAAAATTGTATCCATTCCCTATATCCCATATGTAAAACTAAAATTGATGGGTAACAGAGATTCTACAACCTTATTAAAAATATTCAACTAGAATTAATTAATTATTAGGTCTACCAATGCTCACCTGCAACAAGGAGCATCATGCCGAAAAACATTATGCCACACCTTGAGTAAAACCCATATTCTAGACTCAACCATGGTCTTTGATTTTTGAAATGAGACTCCATTTTTGATTAAATAATTATTTCAAGAAAAATATTCATGCATGATTAAATTTTCTATTTTTTTAATATCATTGATCTAGGATATTTGGGCCCTATACATCCACACTGACTCAACAAATATCATTGAAAATATTTCATGAAATATTCTAATGTTATATATGGGAAAAAAGATACATTTCATTAATTTTGAATCTATTTTATGAGATAATGTTTGATAATGTTATGAAACCCTTTTTTAATTTCATGACGTTATTTTATGTTGTGATAATTGTTTTTTTGTAGAGGCACAAAAATTTAAGGATAATATGAAGGTGATACCTATATCTCCCACTAATGTATTGGGTAAAATGTTGCTTTTGATGGTAGATAAATTTTACATTAAACAGTGAGTGAATAAGGAGGTCTATATAGGGAAATTGGGATGGAATTTAGATCTTCCCACAATTATTTGTTTTAACATTTTTCATGAGTATATAGCTTATCAAATGGTTTATGTGATATTTTATCTCTACACCTAAATTTACATTTTTTATTAGTTTTATGATATATTTATAATGTTTTAGTGTGATGGTTTTCATTAAACTCAAAATTTTACACACGAATGGGTTGGTAGGTATCCATGTTCACAATGATAGGAAATTATATGTTTATGATTATTCCACTTTTATTTATATGTTCAATGGATCAAGTTAAATGTTTATGTTGTTTTTTTCATGCCATATTAAATGTGTTATAATATTATATAGCTTATCTATCAGTCATTCAAATAGATAAAACATACTGATTTATGTTATTTTATTTGATACTTTCCCCTTTATTCTTGTTTTTTATATGTTTATGATCTAACCATTATGGCCCTTTGATATGATTCGCCGAACTATGTTATTGAGTCCAACAATTTCATATGATTTCATTACCCAATATATTAGGATAATAAGAGTATGAAATATCTAAAAGAGTTTATTATGTTGATAATTAGTTGGTGATGTTTCAGACTTATTAAGGACTACGCCATTGTTTATATAATAGGAAAATTAAAATTTGTTAAAAAAATAAACAAGTTTTGTTTGTTAATTTTCTCTACTAATTATCGAAAAATATAAACTTAAAATATATTCGGATTTGATAATTAAAAAATATTTTCTCCAAATCATGTTATTATTTTATTATTAGGTTTAGGGAAGTATAGATAGATAGATGATTAAGACCTTACTATATTTTTTTTAATCTCATTTACAAAATTTTATTTTATTGAGATGTTAATATTTACCACCATTACAATTCACAATGATAAAAAATAAAAAGGGACATATATTCAAAGTTGGGATATTCGAATTCCAAATATAGAATCAATTTTATCATATTAATTTATTTTTATTTATTGAGATTAATTTTAATATAAATACCCAAAACACATTTGAAAATAGGTTTTCAAAAAAACATGAACTTTAATAATAAAAATGTTTTACACTAAATTTAAATGAAGTGATTTCTAATGATATTAATTCAAACACATTTAATAAAAATTATGTAATTATATTTTAAAAAAAATTAATAAAATTTTATTTTTTACATACATGAATAGGAAATGGAATTCTCTATGAAGTCATTATAATTTTCAATATTCACCGATAAATTATTCTTTGTTGAAAAATACCCAATTTCAATCCTATGGTAATTTTATATGTTTATATAAAAATCAATATCCATTTAATGAATACATTTTATAAATATGGGAGAAATTAATTATAATATTCTCTTAATGAAATCAATGAAAATAATTTTGAACAAAATGTATTTTTGAATCATAAAATGACTTCACTAACAATTTTGTAGTTATTTAATAAGTATTTATCAATAAATTTTTTTTGATTATGAGTTATATATATATATGTACGTGAGTGAGTGTTTAATAATTTGGTTACTCTAATTTATACCCACACAACAATGTTATTATGATGATATTTTAAATAAATATATCGTGTAGTTGTTAAAGATCTGTGTAACATTACCTAAGTGATATTCAACATTGTATTATTTTAAAAAACATGGGGATTAAATACTAAAACCTTTTATAAATTATGTCGAAGAAATTTTTTCTCAGTCATGACAATTCAATGGTTCAATATTTTAATATCACGTTGTTGAAATCTAAAACATTGAAAGGGAAAATAAAAAATCATGTTTGAAATAGGGATACTCAAATATGAATTCCATCTATAATAGTATAGAACTATGTTTCCAAATAAAATTACTTATGTTGGAATTGATAATTTGGACATGGAGGGGAAATGAAATGTAAAAATATTTATGGACAGTTGTACATAATGTGATCGTGAGGATATTAATGATCTTAAAATCATGAATTAATAAAAGTAAAAGAACAATATCAATAAATAATAAATGAATATTACAAATATAACATTTTTAATTGAGGAGGAATAATTTTATTATATGTAAAAATAATTATAGAAAATATATATAAAATATTATTTTCAAATCGTGAAACATAATTATATCTTTTTATTACTTGTTTTAAAATATTTTCCCCTCTATATAAAATCATGTTCCATGTGATTATTATGAAAGATGAATATTTCTTATACAAAAAATATAATAATTTAATAGATTATAATACCCTAACAAAGATAAAAAACAACCTTGGTGTATTTCCTAATTTCAACATGTCTATTTTATGGTAATTTAATACCCAGAATAGAAAAACCATAATATGACGATATAATAAATTTAACTCTAAAATTTTATCAATGACACAAATATTCCTGGATCATTAGGCTCCACCATATTCCTGTTGTTTCTTGAAGAAGACCCGCGAGAAAGATTACCATAAGGTCAGATGGTGTCCCTACCAGTTTTCAGACTCTGACCACAGCTTCCAGCCAATCCTTAGATGTCTGTGGTTCTGACTCTCACCTGAACTTGAGCGGCCTCTAGATATGGAACTCATGCAACACGCACAACCGGCATGCATCGTCTTCTTCTGGGGCTCATGTCATCAGTGGCCCAATGGGAAGTGTTACCACAGGTGCCTCCGCTAGAATAGGGTCATGCACTGAGGCCTCATTGCTCGGTGGACTATTTGTGCATAAAAATCTCAAAACTCTTATTATTTATCTGTGAGGAGGCATCCTGAATGAAACAGATGTGACACAGTAAAAGATTATACCTTGTGAGATAACCTGGTTGAGCTGACATAAGGAAAACTTTTGAAAACACAAACACAATCAGTTTTTGTGTGCACTACATCAGAAATCAGTAGTCAGGGTCCTGGTGTATGGATATGTCAGCCGCCGTACCAACACTGGACTCCCTGAACTAAAAACCACACTCAGTAACCTTAGCACAATTGCTTAAAAAAAATATCAGAGTCCTATGTTCTGTGGAAGAACACCCCTCTGATACCAATTTGTCATGACCAGTCCCCCGGGGCCCATGTCGTGACTACCCCAAGCCCAGATTCCATATGCCAGGGGCTGGCAACTAGCACCAATGGAATAATTCCCTAAATAGGGAAATTCATTGCATACAATTGTAAACATACACACAACAGAGAACATAGTTAGAAACAAAACACTATGTAAAACTGTATAACAAGAGAGTGCTGAACGGTAAAGGGTATCGAAATACAAGCCCAACTGAAAAGTATAAGTACAACTGAAAAGGAAAAAACAGTTGAAAGGTGAAAATCAGCTCTTGGATCATTCATCATAGATCCTAACTAAATGGTAGGTACATATAGCCACCACAACACTTCACATTTGTCCATCTCCTCCATGTACTGTCACGTCATGTAGTCCACCTCTTGGTACTGTCCAGTCCGGGTACACTCAGACTCTATCAACGATGTCCATAGTCTGCATCCAACACAATTATGTGTGGGGATTGCCCGTGAAGGGGTGAGTATAACGTTACTTAGTAGGAACCCCGAGAACCTCATGGTGTTACTAAAATCCCACAAGGATAATCCCCAAAGTATGAAATCAATAGATAACCCTAATTAAGTAAATTCTCATACATATAACTAAATTATTAAGTAATCTATCTCAATCATGAGGAAAAACCCAATGATACTGAGTTATCTCAAAACATGATTTATTCTAGGGGTAGTATCATGTATCCTTCCAAACAAAACGTCAAACACCTCGGCTGCTGGTGAACTCCTCCTATATCGATAACAGTGGGTCTGCCGCATCATTCAGAGGCGCCTCCCACTAACCTTCGATTGTTGAGATACTTATCAGGTCGAGTTCGTTGGGTCTGCTGTGTCACACTGAGGCGCTCCCCACTGTGGGTCTGTCACGTCACATAGAGGCACTCCCCCTCATTGCCTTAAGAGGTACTCCTCATGTTGAGTACCATGGGTGTTCCACTTCACATAATGGTGCTCCCCACTATGGGTCTACACCAACACCATGTTGCTCCCCACTGGGCCAGTTGAGTCACTCTGAGTCGAAATGGTCAGCAGTCGTCAGGTCATAGCTAGTTACTAGGTCTCCGTACTCTGTTCGCTCATCTCTGGGAGGATTCTCTCCATGAGCTACTATTTGATACATAAAATTTCAAAAAGTACCACGTAGAAGTATCTCAATGTTCCAACACAACATATGGGTCTCAACACAATAGACAACGCGTCAAACAGACGTCTGGTCTATGAGTTATTAGCCTTTTAGTCATGAGGGCCCGGTTGGATTCTTGAATGATCCAACCTTACTATATCTCATATTTACCCCAAACTCCAGTGTGGTATACTCAACAGGACCATCGCGCTCAAAGAATACCATTGCTACTGAAGGTTCGTCAAATGGTCATTCGGTGCCAATGCTATATCCAATGAAAGTAAAGGGCTGTTTGTAGGACCGAGTCTAGTTTGGCCCGGTCGGACCGACCTAGTCCAACCCAGTTTGGGCCGACCCAGTTTGGGTCAACTTGGTCAGACCTGTTGGGTCTGTCCTGACCCATTGGGTAGGAAATTCTGTTAGGTTCGGCCTGGCCCAGTGGGCCCAGCCCAGTGGGCCATGTGGGCAGTTCAGCCCGGGCTTGGGGGTGGTTCAGTCAGTGCCGCGAGGGGTGCGGCCCGGTGGTACGGGGCATGTGGGGTGTGCGAGCCTTCATGGTTTATCCGGGTGTATCGGAGGTGGCCGGTCTGGCCGGCGGGGTGCGGTCATGCTGTCAGGTGGGCCAGGCATGGTGCAGCGAGGGCGGCAGGTAGGCCTGGGAGGGCAGGGCCAGGCTAGAAGGAGGTCGGGCAGGGCTCCAGGCGGGCTAGCGGTGGTGGGCAGGCTGGAATGCGACCAGGCAGGGCACCAAGCGGGCCATCGAGCAGCAGGGCCTACCGAGAGGCGGCCAAACAGGGTGCAAGACGGGTATGGGGTAGGCCAAGAGGCGGCCGGGCAGGGCGTCGGGCGGGCCGGTAGTAGCCGGGAGGCCGACACGGCTCGGGCCAGCAGGTGGCACGGTTCTACACAAAGTGGTGGAGCCCATGCAGTCGAAGCGCCTCGGGGGCAGTGCGGTTCGAGGAGACCGCAAGTAGCGCGACCGTTGCCTTCGTTGTTCCACCAAATTACAAATCCCAATCCAAATGTAAAATGATTTCTCAAATTTAATTATTGGAACAATATTCAAATTGGGGAAAATAATTACTTAGGTGGGCGTATTAATGATGGTTCGTTGGAAACATTTTGGTTAGAGGATTCAAGAGGATATCCCTTATTAATGAGGGAGAGTTGAGAGGTTTTCCACTCCTCCCATTAATAGTGGGTTTAGTCTTGTGTGGTCCCCACATCATAACCTCCTACGAGAGGTTAGATTTGGGTGTGACCCACCACCATAACCTTTCATGGAAGGTTAAGGTGTGGTGGTCCCACCTGTAACATCCATGTGGAGATTTTAACCAAAAAAATATAAATTAATCCACACATGTTATTTTTATTTAAAATTAATTTAAAACCCAGAACTAACTTTTATTCTCGACTTACTGTCATTAATGTAAAAGTATCCTTAAGTGAATACTAGTGCTGCGAGTTCAACGGTGTCCTCATATTTCATGTTTGAGCACCGGTTCAAAAGTTATAAAAACTCACTTGTACGTTTACTGAACGTATCCGAACAAAACATCAGAAATTGACTCCTGGCACACCGGGCCTCGAAATGACGCACCGTCTATTTTCTCGGATTTGTAAAATTTCCATGTATTTAAGAAAAAAAATTTCTATGGAATTTTTGTGTCTTTACATTATGGTAAGGGATGATTACGAAGAAGTGAATAAGAATAATGAAATTACTTTATTGACGGTATGTTTTTTCTCATAGAAACCACAAGGAAATGGATTTATTAAGGTAACCAAGGGAGAAAATAAAAGCATAGAATATAAATAAGGATATTAGAGATAAGAAATAGAACATATTTCAAATAGTTATCAATGATAATGGTTTAAGCTAATGTGGTTGGAGTAATCCCCTTAAATAATTAAAGTGGAAGGAAATGTAAGAATCACTCGTTAAATTTTCAATTATATAATGCTATTATTCAGGGATAAATAGATCAAATAGGAAAAAATGAGGATGGTAGGAGAGTCTAAAACTAGACACACCTCATTCATTCATTTTGAAAGAGGTTTATAAAAAAATGGAAATTTTCAGTTTTTAAATATTTTTTTACATTTCAACTTTTACGAGGGAAATAAATTTTCATCCATAATAATTAATTATAAAAATCATAATTAAAATTTAGATATTGGGCATATTTAAAATTATTATTTTAAATTTGTAAAAAAAATTAAAAATTATTCAATAAATCTCCAACATTAATGTTGTTATAAACATACAGAACACTAAAAAATAGGTTTTAGTAAAAGTTTTCATTTATGATTAAAAATTATGTATAATAAAAAAATAATAACATTTTCAATATTCATTAAATGGTTTTTTTATTAATGAATATTTATATTTTATGAATAATAAAAAACTAATTTTTTGATTAGAAAACACAGTGAAAAGAAGAGATCAAGAACAGTTATTTTAGAATTCAAAAAATCACATTTTTAGGACATTCATTAACATTATATGTTTATTTAAATAAAATTAAAATGAATTAAATTACTCAATAAATACATATTTTATAATATAAAAACATTCACGGTATTTATAATATAATAATATTGTGATAAAATTCATCGTTTTAAAAAAAAATCACTATTCAACTAAAATTAAATTATTTTATAAAAATCGCTAAAAATAATCTGAGGATAATTTTGATTTGGGGGATTAAATAATTATATAAATGATTAGAATATTAGTATATAAATGAGATAATTTGTTTCATTAATATTAAAATTAATCAATGAAAATAAAAAATATTTTACTGAAATAGATCATATATTAATATGTATTTCAATTACATTGCTTTCATTTTGCGGCCCATTTTATTTATCACTAACAATTTAACAAGAAAAATATATCAATCATATTTATAATGTTTATATTTTTTTTTTATTTTGGTTGTAATTTTAATTTGTTTATTTCTGCAAGACACACGTCTTTATAAGATATTCTATTAACGAAATGTTTTTACTAAAATCTTGGGTCTTTACAGTATACCCCCTTAAATAAATTCCCCCCCTACTTTTGTTACATAGATGAAAACATGTATGGATAATGTTTTCTCGTTATTTAATTATGATATAATTTTTATTACTATAAATTATGATTCCTCCAAAAAAAATTGTTCTAATGAGTTGTCTTGTTCTGAAACACTTTTTCTCTTTGATCTATGATATGTAACAATTATTACTCAAATGAGAGTTTGTGATCAAATTACATGGATTTGGAGTTTAGAAATTTTTTAGTGTCTGGTATATATTATATCAAATTCGATATATGGAATAAATCATATACTAGGTAGTGTTATGGATGGTGTGTTATGTAATTAGTTATTTACCTAAAATGATCTACATTTTCAAAGGGATCGATGTAACTAGGGATTATCCTCTCTTTCATTAAAAATCTAACAACACAGTCACATATAAATATTTTTACGAATAATTTTTTATCAACATAAAAAATCATGATATCCTTGAAAATAAACTATATAAATCTTGCACAAACTTTTATACCATTTTATATGTTTTTAAATGTGTTGTATCATCTTTTCTACTTCCCTGACAAGGTAAACACATAACTGCTTCCTCTCTTGAGCTTTATTCGAACACAATGGAGACCTTTATAACATATAATAAAAAGCCAACTATGTAATGTCCCCAAAATTTATCAATGTAAATTCTCATCATATAATTATGTCATTTAGTATAAACCACATAAAATCACCTTGAAAAAAAATAAAAAATTTAAAAATGAAAAATGAATGAAATAATGAGTATTTCTAGAAATTATAGAACTGATCCCAATGGAATAGTAACCCGACCTATGGAATTTCAATATGACCACTAGGAATAGTAATTTTTCAAAAAGAATAGTACATTACTCTAAAAGCATATAAATAATATTCTTTGTATCTTATAAATGATAATATAATATAACTATATCATAAAAATGTAAATAAATATTTTAAAAATTATTAATTAAGTGTTCGTATTTTCTTAAAACATAAATTTTAATTTATAATTTTTTAATTGTTATATCTATTTAATAGAAAATTTATTTTTATAAAAAGTTTCATAAATTAGTATACTATTATCTTAATATTTTATACTAATATTGTTATACCATAATTAATTTTTCAACTTGTTATAAAATTAGTTATAATTTTTAAATCTATATTTTCCATATAAAAGATAATTTTAATTAAAAATTAAATTTCACATATTTGGAAAATTATATTCATTAAATAGAGTTAATTTTTTAATTCTATATATTGAACAAAATATTAGGTATATTTTTTTTTAATTTTCCAAAAATATTTTCATTTTAAGTGAATAATAAATTATTAAAATTTACGATAAAAACTAAATACATGAATTCTTGATAATTTTTTATGTAAGGTATATGTAATCCCAAAATATCATACTATACATTATTAATTTAATATACATTGTGATAATGTTCAATCTATTCATATTCTTGAGGAAAAATAATAATCTAATGAATCAAATAATTAGAAAACACATATCTCCTCCACTATAAATTTCCACCCTCACCAACTATTATCCTCACAAATTAAAAGCCTTTAATAGTGAATAAGATATAATCAATACTATTCCCATGACCATACCTCACATCCAGGATCACATAGTCTCATTAAAATTTCAAACCCTTTACATGAAAGTTGTTCTCATGGAGGAAAAATTCAAGAAGTAAAATTCTATTTTATTTTCATTGAATTTATTTTCTATTTAATCTTTGTTCTTTTCCTATACATAACTGAACTTATCCAATGAAAAATAAATTATAATTTATATAATATAATATTATCATATTAATGGAATAATGCATCTTTTAATCTCTTCACTTTAATTTTTATTTAAAAATGAAAACATCATTTGTCGTGAGTCGATTTACTGCCCTCGTAGATGACGCCCTTTCATTTTTCAATACCAAATTCAAAATATGGTCATAAAACCATTATAAAGGTTTAGATATATATTATTATTTATTTTATAACCTTTTTATGTTTTTTTCAAATATATATAATAATTATTAAATAATATATCATAACAAGTTCGTTCTGGTCAAATAATAAAAAATTAATATAAATGATTATCATTATTCTTAAATAAAATTATTCATTATCATATAAGGAAAAAATAATATATAACACCATTTAATCATATATAAGAACATTAAATACAAATAATATAAATTCATTAAAATTTCACTCATTTTACAAGAACTTCCATTCATGTATACAATAGAGCTGATTGTTGAAAAGAAGAAAGAGAACACTTGTAAATGATGAAATTGAACACTATAACTAATAAAAATTTCCATAAATAACCTTAATAAAATTATAATGAATAAAATACATGTATAAGAAATTCTTTATTTATAAATTAATTAATCTAATATGTCTATCACGGATAATAATGTGATGAATGCATTCAGAAATATGGTGAGAGGATTTTTGAACCCAACTCATTTTCTTTGGGTTATTCCACTTTCATGGAAAAATTTAGTGCGTATGTTATTTTAATATTCCTAAAACATAATATAATTTTCATTACATCTTATTTTATAGGAAATATATTCTTCCAATCTTATTTTGTGATAAATGAAATGTTTTTTTGAAAAAATAACTCTTCTTTCTAAGAAACACATCTTTTACTTTTCATGAGATTGTTTCATCTTCACCCAATATTGATGATTATTGTAAAATTAAGGTTATTTAATTTTTATTTTGGTAACCCAAATCTATAATCATGAATTTATTTCTTATGAAATTATCATTAAACTTACTTCCTTTCCATGGGTTATTTTATGAAAAATATTGGTTTACGGTATATGTGGCATGAATAATTATGTAAATGTTACGATGTGATGGGTGAACATAGTAATATATAGCACTACAATTCATTGAGTAATTGGATTTAACTCATGATATAATTAACAATATTTGAGAAAATTATGATATCTTTATTTATAATGATGATTTTATTATTATGCACATATGATATACATGAACATGATACTAACCTTGTTTTGTAACAATGTGTAATTGTTGACCACAATGACATGATGTTTAATTTTTTTGAATATCTACATTACAGGAAATTATATAATTTCCACCATTGAGTTTTAGGAAGTAAATAATAATTCACAATAGAATATAGAAATGGGTTTTATACACTCTTGTTCTTTTCCATGGTGTGAATCAGTCCTCTTTCTCAAGAAAAAAATTGATCAATTCCCATTTTCATTAATAATCACATTCTTAATAAAAACATGATAATGAAAAAGTTTCCCCTTCTATGTCAAGATGGATGTTTCAATAAATTATAGTGTTCTAAGTTTTTATCTATGGTGGACCTTCAGTTGGGATATTAGCAATTAAATTTGACTAAGGATGATATTCCAAAGATTTCCATTCAAATGAGGTATGGAAAATATGATTTCATAGTGATTCATTTAAAACTATATAATTATCCATAAATTTTCATAGACATAATTACTAGATTAGTTTTAAATTACCTTAATAAATTGTTGTAGTCTATATTGATGTTATTGTGGTATAATATCATAGGAATAGAGAACATGAGGGGGATTTGAATAGTATGATAAATAATTTATGAATGGATAAAATTAATGTAATGTATAGTAAATTTGAGTTCTAGATGGAGGAATTGTAATTATGGGGGCATGTTATCACCAGAAAATGAATATATGTTAACCCCTCTAAGATAAAGTTAATCAAAGAGGGGCTTATACCAACGACTATAACAGAGACCTGTAATTTCTATAGTATAGATGGATATTTCATGAAATTATTGAAGAAAATATAAGCATTTTAAAAATATCTAACTATGTGGAATCTGATGGGATAAATTTTTTCTTGGACCAGAGAATGAGAGGACCGCTACAAGTAGTTAAAAAGAGGATTATCAATGTGCCAGTACACACACTTATGGAAAGTGGGGAACACTTTTTGATATTAAAAATGATTAAAATAATTTACCTACATGTGTACTGAAAAAAATGATAATGTTACAGCCTTCTCCTCATGGAAGTTTATAATTCTTGATTAAAACTATCCAACACAAAAAATAGAGTTGGAATTTGTGATATTCCAATTGAATATATCGCAACATTATCTATATTAGGTGAAGTGTGATACATATACTTCTCATATGATCCTAAAATATATATTCACAAAGAAGGATCTTAATATTTTTTATAAAATAAAATTATATGTTATCAAGTATTACGACTTATCAATCCACTTAAATAGTGATAATTATAATATGGGGAAAATGCAATAAGCTAAATGGATATTGCAACATTATCATTGATGGGAATTGATAAGGATCAAATATTCTTAGATTTTTAAATGATGTTCATGGAAATCATTAAGGATGAAAATCACCAATTTTTTCTAAAATGTATTCACAACTATCCCTTATGAGGAAAATAATTTCTGCTCAACAAAATTATGTTGATATTTATAAGGATGTGGAAACTCTAACAAAGGGGAAATACTGAGAGTTTAAATTTCATAAGTAATTTGTTGAAGGATTTGGATCATGAATATGTATACCATATAATACAATTATAAATAAATTCATTAGGAATGATACACATATATCAACCTTCTCTATTCATACTAGGAGCATAAGGACGTATTTATATTTCGAGTGAAGTATTTGTTAGAAAAAATTAAGATGTTGATCACTGAATAGACAGGAAATTTCTTGCTATTTCATAATGATAATTTTGGAAGATAAAAGTAGAAGGGGATGATGATAACATTACCCATTCAAACATGGAAATGGGAAAACCTCACCATGGAAATTTTCAATCAAATTACGAATTCATCTAGAGGAAATAACTATATATGGGTTTTTTTGGTTGGTCTTACAAATACATCTTATTTTATCACAATTTGAGATAACATCTAACTGGATCATCTTGCATGGATATAAATTAAAGAACGGTTATGTCTCCATGTATTACCACTATAAATTGTATCTGATAAAAATATGACATTAAAACCAAGTTTTAGTAAAATTATCCCACTTGATCTAAACACTCAGTTGAAATTAATTATAGATTATCATCATTAAACACATAAACATTCGGAGAAGACTATTTAGAAATAGTATGTCATGTTGAGATCATGTCCTATGGACTTTAAAGGGGGATGTGACCAATATATTTATCTATTTGAATTCTCTTACAAAAAAAAATTTCAACTAAATCATCCAAATGGAACCATATGAATCTATTTATTAGAAACAATTCTGAACACTAGATTTCTTGGATAATGATTGTGAACAGTATCTACTAAGACCTAAAATGGATTAATAAATAGTGTAAAAGTTGAAAACCATTCATCATCACGTTAAGGTTTTCCAAAGATAAAAAAATATCAATTTTGAATACTTTCAATGAGGCCTAGAGCTTATGGTTGGAGACATGGAATTCCTATGCATATCTCTATGGAATATGATCATGATATTTTGTAAGAAAGTAAAGATGACTCACCGGTAGAACAACCCCTTAAATATTCTCGATCATGTTAGAGATGTGGACTATCACCTATAACTTCTACCGAATATGTCTTAAGTACATGATTTATTCCAGAAATCTCTCTTGAGTAATTGCTTACTAGATCCCTCACAATTACTAAATCCAAAGCTGCTATAGTTGGAAAACGATCACTCCTATGAGGATTTGTCAATGAAGATCTTAGACTATAGAGATAATTTTTTGTAAAAAATACTAAT